>OY971436.1:12500-2512500 GCA_963853865.1 Helleia helle
TCAGTGGACTTTTTCCAAATTTCTTGTTTTCATCATCGTCGGTCCGTCGCTGCGCATCTGTAGATACCCATCTCGACTAGCTTCTCACCCGAAGCACCTAAAAGAAATTAGTTAGCGATTTGATTCGAATCCGCTATACTGCGGACTTATACCTACACTATTTGACTCGCAGCGCCTAGGGGTGCTATATATCGTGTATCTCGGTCTCGTCGTTCATTCTATATCAAAATTTGACAATAGTTTCATACTAAATTTTTAACTTTTCATATAGATATTGTAAATTTTCCCACATTTTTGACCAAAACTTGCCCACTATTGGGCGAGTCATCCCACTTTTGATCCAGCAATATACCTGGCGCTCTCCTGCGTCGTTTGACACCTCGCTCGTCGAGATCGACAAAGGTAAAGTGCAAAGGTAAAGTGCAAAATCTGCTCGCCCACCTCTCCCGATCGCTTCTATTGAGGTGGATTTTGCTTGTTTTTGGTCGACCTTGAAAACTTTAAATTATTAAATTTGAAATTTTGGTTTTGGATTCATATTCTTTAATAAAAACCAAGAACATATTGTTCTGGAGTACTGAGATCCGATTTGAACTGACAAAGTTATTAATATTTAGATTTAAGTTTTAATTTATTTTGACATAGGTCTTTTGCCTTAAATTAATCGTTATTTTATTGTCTAAATATTGAATTATTATATACACCCCTATTGGGAATAATTATTTTATCATATATTAGGTTAGCCGCGAATTGTTTATTAATTGTATCGTCCCTTTGGACCAGAATCTTATTATCTACTGTTATTAAGTAATACAAATATATCAATTTTATTTAATTTGACACGTCCCTCTGACGATAAAAATGATGGGTATACGCACTCCCGCTAAGAAAGCTAATTCAACCTACACAGCAATTGAAATCTCCCCGAACATTCCGGGAGCGGCTGGACCGTCAGTAGAGGAGAACGCGGTCTCAAAAGTGAGACGAAGTATTGAAGGATTTGAAGGAAGGAAATCATCCCCAAATAGCCAAATACCAAAGGAGACACACGCTGGGGCGCCCCCCCCGGGGAAACTGAAGGAGACTGCTAGTAAGTCTACGTCAGAGGCCCCGGGTTGGCAACCGTCGAAGGAGGACTACCCCACAAAAACGGCTGAGGCGAGAGCATACTTGCAAAAAGCAAAGCTCCACCTGAGCAGTTCTCGGAACCTAAGAACAGACATTAAGGAAGGGATCAAAGAGGCGGTAGAAAGACTATATCAAATCGCTAAGGAACTAGAAAATCGGTTGTTAAAAGCAAAAATCACTGACAAGGAAAAGGGAGGGAAAGTGGAAGTGGAAGCTATACAACCACCACCGCTGCCCCACCCCGCTCCAGCGATTGAACCAACGTACAGCCCAATAACACATAAAATAGAAGAGCACTGTAAATTAATGCAGCTTAACATGGAAAAAATGGAAACACTCACAAATATTATTGGAAACCATCAGAAAACCCTGGAGGAAATAAATGAAAACTTATGCGAGTGTAGCAGCTGGAATAGGCAAAGGCAGATCTTTTGAACAACCAACACTGCACTCGGTAGTAATCACCTCCAGGGATCAGACGGAAACCGGGGAAGAAGTGATTAACCGATTCAGGAAAGCTATAAACGCAAAAGAAGGAGGAATTGAGATAGAGAAAATTAGGAAGGCAAGAGATAGAAAGGTAATAGTGGGAGTAAAAAGTGAAAAGGAAAGACAAAAATTAAAGGACAGACTGAGTACAGTAGGAAATGAGCTCAGTATAAATGATATACAAAACAAGGACCCATTGATTGCACTAAAGGATGTAATGAAGTACAACTCAGATGATGACATAAAATATGCCTTGCGAAACCAAAATGAAGCTATATTCAAAGATTTAGACAAAGGAAATGAACGCGTCAATATTATATTTAAGAAAAAAGCAAGGAATAAGCTTACACATCACATCATATGCAAGGTGTCTCCGATAATATGGACCCGTATGATTGAGGCCGGGACAGTTAGAGTAGACCTGCAAAGGATTAGAGTGGTGGACCAGTCACCACTCATCCAGTGTTCAAACTGCCTGGGATACGGACATACGAAGCGGCTATGTAAAGAACAGAACGAAATATGCAGTCATTGCGCAGGCCCACACCAAAAGGTAGATTGTCCAGGATGGACAGCCGGCGACATACCGAAGTGCATAAACTGTACGAACGCTGAGCTTGATAATATAAATCATAACGCCTTTAGTCAAGATTGCCCAGTTAGGCGCAAATGGGATGCGCTGGCTAGGGCAATGACGGCGTACTGCTAAAGGCACCCAAGGCAAATTAACAGCAGGTAAAAACTCACCCACCAGAGGAACTTATCTTATAGCGCAAACAAATCTACAGAGAAAAGAACTCGCCACAAATGAACTAATGATTGAGGCATCAAATAGGAAAGTTGACCTCGCATTGCTCCAGGAACCATATGTGGGAGGCATCGGAAAAATGAAGAACTATAAAGGGGCTAGGATCTTTCAAAACAATACAGGAGACGGAACAGTCAAAGCAGCGATTGTTGTATTCGACCAAGACCTAGAAGTGATATATTGCCCAACCCTCACCACCAACAACATCGTGGTGGTGAAGATTAGGACAACTACGTGGGAACTAGCCATCTGTTCCTTCTATTTTGAACCCGACCTCCCCATGGACTCTTACCTGGAGCAACTGGAAAAGGTCAAAAAACACCTGGACCCAGCTAAATTGATAATAGGTGGCGATACTAATGCAAAAAGTACCTGGTGGGGGAGCAAAATAGTGGACCACAGAGGAGATGACATGGCTGGAACGCTAATGGAAATGAACCTCCACGTCCTGAACGTCGGCAATATCCCTACATTCGATACAATAAGAGGAGGCAAAAGAATAACAAGCTACATAGACCTCACAGCCTGCACAGAAAACATGCTAAACCACGTGGAGGACTGGAGGGTAGTCACAGACCTCACAGGCTCCGACCACAACGGCATACTATATAAAATAAACCAACAAAAAAGCACAGGAATACAAATTAAGCGAACTACCAGAAAGTATAATACAAAAAATGCAAACTGGGATCAGCTTCATGAGAAACTGACCCAGTTAATGCAGGATAAACAAATAAATATAACAGAAATAGACAAAATTAGCAACAAACCAGAATTAGATACACTCATTAACAAACTAACAGAACAAATAATAAATGCATGCAACGAAACGATAAAAACAAAGGAAAATCAACAAAAAACAAAATTGCCGTGGTGGGATAAGAGACTTGAGATGTTGAAACGCCGAGTCGCCACGAGGAAGCGACGGATTAGATGTGCCGCACCAATCAGAAGGGCTAAGGTGGTCGAAGAATATTTGAAGGAAAAAAGGGAATATGAGACAGAGGCTAAAAGAGCTCAAATTAATAGTTGGAAAGAGTTTTGCACAAAGCAAGACAGGGAAAGCATATGGGAAGGCATTTATAGAATAATAAAAAATACAACTCACAGACAAGAAGACCAGCCCATAGCAAAAAATGGTGTATTCCTAGATCCGGCCGACTCTGTCAAAATACTGGCAGAAACGTTCTATCCGGGAGATAATACAACAGATGATAGCTCCCATCACAAGCAAACCCGAGATCTTGCTAACCACGTAAATGACGAGGACCATGATGGAACTCATGACCCAGCATTTACAATGAATGAACTTATAGCGGCAGCGGAGAGCTTCAATCCGAAAAAAGCCCCCGGAGGGGACGGACTAACGGCAGACATATGCAGCCGAGTGATAGCAGGGGAGCCGGATCTCTTTCTGGCTATTATGAACAAATGCCTGGAACTAGGTCTCTTCCCAACAATATGGAAGGAGGCAACGGTTGTGGTTTTGCAAAAACCTGGGAAGGAGGATTACTCGAACCCTAAGTCATACAGACCCATAGGCTTATTGCCGGTCTTGGGGAAGGTCTTCGAGAAGATGGTCGTTGGTAGAGCCAAATGGTATCTACTTCCTAGAATGAGCACCAACCAGTACGGATTTATGCCACAGAGGAGTACCGAAGACGCCCTCTATGACTTAGTAAAACGCATCCACGACAACTTAGAAAAGAAAATGATAGTGACCGTGGTATCGCTAGACATAGAGGGTGCCTTTGACAACGCCTGGTGGCCTGCAATCAGATTGAGACTTGCGGAAGAGGGTTGTCCAATCAACATAAGACGCGTCATGGACAGCTACCTGCAAGACCGAAAGGTCCATGTCAGATATGCTGGACATGAGTATACCAAAAGTACTGAAAAAGGATGTGTGCAGGGGTCCATTGGAGGACCCATACTCTGGAACCTTCTCCTCGACCCGGTGCTGAAAAAACTGGCAAAAAATGGCTACCACTGTCAGGCGTTCGCGGATGACATAATACTCATGTTCATAGGCAATACGGCTAGTGAGATAGAGAGGCAAGCAAATGCGGCCCTACCCATGGTTTGTGTCTGGGGCAAAGAAAATAAACTTAGATTTGCACCACATAAAACCAAAGCCATGGTATTAACAAGAAAGATAAAATTTGACACTCCACGACTGACTATGGATGGAGTAAACATCGATATAGTGGAGGAAATCAAAATATTAGGTCTAACAATCGACAAAAATTAACTTTTAACGGCCACGCCACTAATATCTGTAAAAAAGCCATAAACATCTATAAAAAACTGTCAAGAGCCGCAAAAGTAAGCTGGGGACTCCACCCGGAAATAGTCCGGACAATATATACGGCTGCAGTGGAGCCCGTTATCACCTATGCCGCTAGTGCTTGGGCTCCGGCTACAAAGAAGCTAGGCATACAAAAACAGCTAAACGTAGTCCAGAGAGGCTTCGCACAAAAACTATGCGGTGCCTACCGAACGGTATCACTCAACGCGGCGCTGGCACTTACTGGGCTACTACCCCTCGATATACGCATACGCGAAGCAGCATGCTTATATGAGGCCAAGAGGGGAGTACCTCAAACAGCACTCGGCTCCGGCGAAATTGAAATTAGGGCACCATTCCAACAAGCCCCTCACCCCGCAAAATATATTGGCATGGAGTTCATTAGCTTGACCAATCAGCAGGACGTTGACACACAAATTACGCAGGCAGTGCAGATCTATACCGACGGCAGTAAGATTGACGGCAAGGTGGGCGCTGCATTGTCAGTCAGATGCAATGGAGCCGAAATCAAAGCCGTCAAGCTCAAGCTGTCGTCGTACTGCACTGTATACCAAGCAGAACTCCTTGCTATATACCACGCAACAAAAATTGCATTACAGCGGAAGGAGACTCAATTTGCAATAGTGAGTGATTCGCGCTCAGCACTAGAGACAATTACAAATCCCCACTCCCTCCACCCACTGGCAATTAAAGCCAGGGCAAACATAAAGAACAGTAGACTCCAAAACCGAGAAGTGTCCCTCTTTTGGATTAAAGCTCATGCCGGATTATCGGGGAACGAGCGCGCTGATCACCTCGCGAAAGAAGCCGCAATAAAAACAAAAAAGCAACCGGACTATGATCAGTGTCCGGTTTCATACGTCAAGAGGTGCATCCGAATGGAGTCCATTGACGAATGGAACCGGCGCTATAAATCAGGTGATACAGCGGAGATCACACGAATGTTCCTCCCGAATGCAACCCACGCATACAAGATCGCCAGAAGCATAAAACCTGCAGGTATACTTACCCAGGCCTTGACGGGTCACGGTGGCTTCTCCAGCTACCTGCACCGCTTCAAATGTAAAAACAATCCATCATGCATATGCGAACCTAACACTGACGAGTCCATTAAGCACATACTCTTTGAATGTCCAGTAACAGCGGGGGTGCGTTTTGATTTCGAGCAAATTTTAGATATAGATATAACCGCGGAAAACGCACCGAATTTAATTGCAAATAAAACATTAAGGAACGATTTTATAAAATATATAGTAAGTACTGCAAGTAAAAGTATAGAAAGGAATAGGCAGTCTTAAGCATGTACTTAATAAAGCACGCGCTATAAGATTGTAAAGCTGGATTTAAGAATGTACTTGTAGTAAAGTAAGAAGTAAAATAAAAATAAAATAGTATATATATATATTGTAAAAGATAAATGTATTAGCTCAAATAAGACAAATTGTAATAATAATATAACTGTAATAATATAAATAAGTAAATAAAAATACCCGACATTTGCACATGACATTGTAATAATTAACGAAATGGAATGTAATTATTATTGTAATTAATTAAAGAACAACCTGTGTACAATTATTTAGAAAATAAACAAAAATAAAGAGAATAATATCTCTGATCACGTCAGAGGCGACACGCGGGCCGGGCCAATTAAGCGCCCGGACAAAAAAAAAAAAAAAAAAAAAAAAAAAAAAAAAAAACCTAACCTAACCTAACCTAACCTAACCTAACCTAACCTAACCTAACCTAACCTAACCTAACCTAACCTAACCTAACCTAACCTAACCTAACCTAACCTAACCTAACCTAACCTAACCTAACCTAACCTAACCTAACCTAACCGGACATATGGATATGAATTTCGTAAGTCTGGTGGACCAACAAGAAGTGGACACCCACGTACACCATGCAGTACAATTTTACACCGACGGCAGCAAGATTGAGGGCAAGGTGGGTGCCGCATTGTCTGTAAGAAGCAATGAGGCCGAAACTAAAGCCATCAAACTTAAACTGCCGTCGTACTGCACAGTCTACCAGGCGGAACTTCTGGCCATATGTCAAGCAACACGGTTAATTTTACGGCAGGATGAAATGAGTTTCGCCATCATAAGCGACTCACGCTCTGCCCTCGAGACAGTTGTCAATCCCCACTCCATGCATTCCTTAGCTGTGGAAAGCAGGAACAATATTTATGAGAGCAGACTCCAGAATAAGGAAGTATCCCTGTTCTGGATCAAAGCACATGCTGGACTGACAGGGAATGAACGCGCTGACCATCTAGCGAAAGAGGCCGCTCTCAAACTAAAGAGGAAACCCGACTACGATCAGTGCCCGGTTTCATACGTCAAGAGGTGCATCCGAATGGAGTCCCTAGACGAGTGGAACCGGCGCTATCAGTCGGGTGAGACAGCGGCCGTGACACGAATGTTCTTCCCCGATGTGATTAAAGCCCATAATATTGTTCGAAAAATCAAACCAGCCGGTATAATCACCCAGGTTCTGACGGGGCACGGAGGTTTTTCAGGTTACCTGCACCGTTTTAAGTGTAAGGATACCCCATCGTGCATCTGCGAACCTGGAGTGGAAGAAAGCATTGCTCACATCCTTTTTGAATGTCCCGTGACAGCGGGAGTGCGATTTGATGCTGAGCAGGCTCTAGATTGTCAAATTAGCCAGAATAATGTTGGAAAGCTAATTGTAGAAAAGTATTTAAGGAAAGGTTTTATTGAATATTGTGTAAAGATTGCAAGCCAAGTGATAGCAAGGAACAGGCAGTGTTGAGTGTCTACTTTGCAAGTAAACACCCTCAACACTGCAAGTTTGATTTTAAGAGTGTGCTTGCAGTCGAATGACTGTAAGATTACTATTGTTTTAAAGTAATATTGTTTGTTATTAGAGAGCCTGCGTTGTGAACTGTATGTAAATAACCTGACATTGTTAGATATTTTAGCTGGCAAATGAAACGTCCAGCAACGAGACTTCGTAAAAATATTTACATTTACGATAATTATTTTAATATATTACAATTAACATGTTTTATTATTGTACGATATAAATATTAAACTATTAAGAAAATAAAACTCTGATTACGTCAGAGGCGACACGCGGGCCGGGCCAATTAAGCGCCCGGACAAAAAAAAAAAAAAAAAAAAAAAAAAAACCTAACCTAACCTAACCTAACCTAACCTAACCTAACCTAACCTAACCTAACCTAACCTAACCTAACCTAACCTAACCTAACCTAACCTAACCTAACCTAACCTAACCTAACCTAACCTAACCTAACCTAACCTAACCTAACCCCTTAGAAATTCCTTAATTCGGCGGTTTCGTTGTAGGTTTTTGTAAAATATTTCTTTTGATTTGGGTTCTAATAGGCGGGCCCTATACACCCCACTAATTTTCGATAAAAATTTCATCAATTTTGACTATTTTTTGGACTTTGTAAATTTTTAATAAAAACACATTGTATTTTTCATATAATTTCATATAAATTTTCGAATTCTTCGGTCTCTCAGTGGACTTTTTCCAAATTTCTTGTTTTCATCATCGTCGGTCCGTCGCTGCGCATCTGTAGATACCCATCTCGACTAGCTTCTCACCCGGAAGCACCTGCAAATAAAAGAAATTAGTTAGCGATTTGATTCGAATCCGCTATACTGCGGACTTATACCTACACTATTTGACTCGCAGCGCCTAGGGGTGCTATATATCGTGTATCTCGGTCTCGTCGTTAATTCTATATCAAAATTTGACAATAGCTTCATACTAAATTTTTAACTTTTCATATAGATATTGTAAATTTTCCCACATTTTTGACCAAAACTTGCCCGCTATTGGGCGAGTCATCCCACTTTTGATCCAGCGATATACCTGGCGCTCTCCCGCGTCGTTTGACACCTCGCTCGTCGAGATCGGACAAAGGAAAGTGCAAAATTTCGCCCTCCCACCCTCCCGTTTCTCACTGTTGAGGTGATTTTTGCTTAGTCTTAAAAATAAAAATTAAGAGTAGAAGTATTAAATTCAGTAGTTTTGACACTGTTTCAAATTCCACAGTAAAACGTAATAAAATTTTGTTCAGGGACCTCGAGGTACACTATAAACTACCATTACACACAGACGAAAATCTTTATAGTTCTCAAATTGACTACATATTACTTATTACACATCTTGACTTATACTGGTTTATTGACCTAGTATAACTATAGTTTTAAGTTTTAACTTCAGTGGCTTTTGCCTTATTTCGTACTATATTCTATATACATATTTACAAGTTAAATTATTATTAGTGTTAACCAAATCAAAACATATTGTTGATTATATTGCTGCCGCCCAAGAAGGGTCCTAACTATAACTACTTTTTCATTATTATTTTTATTTATTTAAACTTACGTAATACAGTTTATAGTTTATATAAGCTAATTTTTTTGTAAACACCCAACATCATGATGCGATCACCACAGCTCGATCAGACCCGTACCGTCCGGCGTATCAGCGGAGAGTTTGAGGCGAGGACTACCACTACCCAGGAGAAGCCTAAGCCAGTCTCCAAACTGGCCGAGGCAAAAAATTGCCTCATCAAAGCCAAGCTCCATCTGGGTAGTGCGAGAAACCTAAAAACCGAAATTAAAAACGAAGTCCTCGCCAAATTAGACCGATTATACGCCCTCGTCAAGGAGATGTCGGGCGGTAAAAAAGGGGATGAGATAGCGAAAGAAAACGAGAAGGAGATAGTAGCTTCACCCGAACATGAGAAGATCATTAGTAAACTGGAAGAACAGACGGAACTGATAAAGAAGAATAATGACAAGTTAGAAAGTTTACATAAAATAATGGAGGAGTGTAAGGCAAATGGCACAAGTGCATCATATGCCAAGGTTGCGGCGAGCGGAGTGGTGCCCAGGCAAAGAGGACCGGGCGCACTTCACTCGGTGATGGTCTCATCATCCGATGACCAGCGCACGGGTGATGAGATCATCACAAGAATCCGCGACGCAGTTAACGCGACTGACGGATGGGTGAAGGTAGAGAAGGTGAAGAAGGTAAAAGAAAGAAGAGTAGTGGTAGGTTGCGGAAGTAGGGAAGAGAGAGAAAAGGTGAAGGAGCGGCTGAGAGGGAAGCCAGAACTGAAGGTAGAGGATGTGAGCAATAGGGACCCCCTGATTGTTCTCAAAGATGTATTTAACTATAATAATGACGAGGAGATTGAGAAAGCCCTACAAAATCAGAATAGGGCCATCTTTGAGGACATTCAGGGGGAGGAGGGGAAATTGAAAATCCTGTACAGGAAGCGTGCACGGAACCCCCTACAGAGCCACATAGTAGTCAGAGTGTCCCCGCGAGTGTGGAAGAGATGCGTGGAAGAAGAAAGGTTGTACGTAGATTTGCAGCGCGTGAGGGTCGAAGACCAGACCCCACTGGTGCAGTGCTCCGGCTGTCTTATGTATGGGCATACGAGGAGGCTATGCACGGAGAAGGGTAAGGTATGCGCCCACTGTGGAGGTCCTCATATGAGGACCGACTGCCAACAGTGGGCAAACAGAGAGGCCCCGAACTGCTGCAATTGCAGCAGGGCGGGTATAAGCAGCACGGGGCACAGCGCTTTCAGCAATGAATGTGAGGTACGAAAGAAATGGGACGCTCTGGCTCGCTCTGTGGTTATGTATTGCTGAGGTTCGCCAAGGCAAAAGGGGGACCATGTGTGCCTACCACGGTGATGTGACAGCGCGTACAAGGCACTTGCCGAACCGAGTGGTGAACTGGTCAGTCGAGGCTAGGTTTGACTGCAGTGACATCTTGTTTGGCAACAGACAACACAGAACAACAGGCACAAACAAAACACAGATAACATGCACAAACACACACAAAGCAAACTGGGCGAACTTCTTGACAGAAGCTAGCCCGGTTATTGTTAAGCAGACAATCAACTCCACAAGGCACTAACACAACACACAGCACACAAATAATAACGAGGATTCACATTAAACACGGAGGAGACAAAACAACACATAATATACACGGAAATCCAAACAAGGAACACACATTATACTCACATGTCATTGTAGTCCGGGGAACCAGCTAAGATGTAAAACAGGAATCCATGAGGTGACGCAGGATACGGGACGCAGTGCCAGCTCGGGAAATCACGTGGTAAGCCACACCTGGAATGAAAGAGAAGAATGAAATGGTATGATGAATGTGGTGAAGGATGAATGAGAGAGACAGAGGAAGAAGGCATAGGGGAGAGGGTTCGGAATAGGGGAAGAGGAAGTGTGGGTGTGCTAGGGGACCATTTACACCCCCTAGCCCAGAATATACATGTATATATATATTTATTTTCTATAATATGTAATAATATATTATGTATAGTTGTTGATCGGTACGGTGTAAATAGCGATATGCATATGTATTGTTAGGTATAAAAATTGACAGGGGGACCTTTTACATCCCCAAATTTGTAACTAGAGTATTGACATTAATATGAATAAAAAGTAAATTCGATAGTGATTAAAAACATTGACTAGGGACATTTACATCCCATAATAGTATAACAAAACAAAATGTTTGACAAATGTAAAATGTGCTATAATATATGATGTATATAAAATCATGTATTGTGGGAAATGAGGATACGAAGCAATGTATAAAAATTGCTAACCGATTAAGCAATACCTATTTAAAGTAATGAGAACAAATTGGTGTAAAATTGTATAGTATGTATGTATAGTATTGTAAAAGTTTGTATCAAAATAAGAGTAAATATCTACAAAATATAAATAAAGAAATTGCACATACATTTTAAATGAAGCTCTATAAGGACTCTGACCTCTGGCAGAGGAAAAAGGCAGCGGTGGGTAACGCAAAGCGTGCCTGCCATTACAAAAAAAAAAAAAAAAAAAAAAAACCTAACCTAACCTAACCTAACCTAACCTAACCTAACCTAACCTAACCTAACCTAACCTAACCTAACCTAACCTAACCTAACCTAACCTAACCTAACCTAACCTAACCTAACCTAACCTAACCTAACCTAACCTAACCTAACCTAACCTAACCTAACCTAACCTAACCTAACCTAACCTAACCTAACCTAACCTAACCTAACCTAACCTAACCTAACCTAACCTAACCTAACCTAACCTAACCTAACCTAACCTAACCTAACCTAACCTAACCTAACCTAACCTAACCTAACCTAACCTAACCTAACCTAACCTAACCTAACCTAACCTAACCTAACCTAACCTAACCTAACCTAACCTAACCTAACCTAACCATTGTTCGAAAAATCAAACCAGCCGGTATAATCACCCAGGTTCTGACGGGGCACGGAGGTTTTTCAGGTTACCTGCACCGTTTTAAGTGTAAGGATACCCCATCGTGCATCTGCGAACCTGGAGTGGAAGAAAGCATTGCTCACATCCTTTTTGAATGTCCCGTGACAGCGGGAGTGCGATTTGATGCTGAGCAGGCTCTAGATTGTCAAATTAGCCAGAATAATGTTGGAAAGCTAATTGTAGAAAAGTATTTAAGGAAAGGTTTTATTGAATATTGTGTAAAGATTGCAAGCCAAGTGATAGCAAGGAACAGGCAGTGTTGAGTGTCTACTTTGCAAGTAAACACCCTCAACACTGCAAGTTTGATTTTAAGAGTGTGCTTGCAGTCGAATGACTGTAAGATTACTATTGTTTTAAAGTAATATTGTTTGTTATTAGAGAGCCTGCGTTGTGAACTGTATGTAAATAACCTGACATTGTTAGATATTTTAGCTGGCAAATGAAACGTCCAGCAACGAGACTTCGTAAAAATATTTACATTTACGATAATTATTTTAATATATTACAATTAACATGTTTTATTATTGTACGATATAAATATTAAACTATTAAGAAAATAAAACTCTGATTACGTCAGAGGCGACACGCGGGCCGGGCCAATTAAGCGCCCGGACAAAAAAAAAAAAAAAAAAAAAAAAAAAAAAAAACCTAACCTAACCTAACCTAACCTAACCTAACCTTTTTTTTTTTTTTTTTTTTGTTCTGCAGCGGAAATTTGCAGACCAAACCATAACTAGGACCGGGGTGAGTTTTAAACCTAGCCGTGTGTGGGGTTCGCACTTGGAGATGCGTTACCCACTAAAACCGCTGCAAGTGCCCTCAGCCGCCTTTTATGAGAGTCCCGGATCATGCAGGCAACGCAGGACCCTCGGCGACAGGCTGGCCCCGGCGAAAAGGCCAGTCTCCTCCTCTAAAGGGGGACTGCTCGGCTGTTCGTTTGATTCGATACTTTTAGCAGTCCCCGACGACGTCGTGTTTAGCTGGACCCAGTTAAAACCCCATCCTGGGCCCGACACGAGCACAGGGGCGTTACTGGAGGCGCATTAGGTAGCGCCTCCTACGCACCCCCGTTCGTCGCCCGCGGTGGGAGGCCTCGTCGGCGGCCTCCTCTCTCACCCGCTCATCGGCCTCCTTCTGGGACATTACTGCCTCGCAGAAGGAGACCATCGCCGTCCAGAACCTAACCTAACCTAACCTAACCTAACCTAACCTAACCTAACCTAACCTAACCTAACCTAACCTAACCTAACCTAACCTAACCTAACCTAACCTAACCTAACCTAACCTAACCTAACCTAACCTAACCTATAGAGTCATCAGCAAAACGACAAAACGGCAAGAAGATCTGCCACTCGTGGAAGAGGGGGTGTGTTTAGACCCCGCTGACTCTGCCAAAACCCTAGCGGAGACCTTCTATCCGGAAGACCTTGAAACTGAGGACAACCCGAGCCATCGGCATATGCGAGCATTGGCAAACCGCGTTAACGATGGTGTCCATGATGAAGTACATGACCAACCAATGAGTTCATACAAATTTCTTTCAAAAACACAGTCTTTTGCCCACCACTTGCCCACTCAGTGGGGAAGCCATCCCAACTTTCTTCACAGTATACCTGCTGCTCTCCCGCGTCTATTGACACCTCGCTTGTCGGGATCGGACGTTGGGAAGTGCTAAATTTCGCCCTCCCACCCTCCCGTTTCTCACTGTTGAGGTGGTTTTTGCTTATTCTTAAAAATAAAAATTAAGAGTAGAAGTATTAAATTCGTCAGTTTTGACACTTTTTCAAATTCCACAGTAAAACGTTATAAAATTTTGTTCAGGGACCTCGAGGTACACGATAAACTACCATTACACACAGACGAAAATCTTTATAGCTCTCAAATTGACTATTACTTATTACACATCTTAACTTATACTGGTTTATTGACCGAGTATAACTATAGGTTTAAGTTTTTAACTTCAGTGGCTTTTGCCTTATTTCGTACTATATTCTATATACATATTTACAAATTTAATTATTATTAGTGTTAACCAAATCAAAACATATTGTTAATTATATTGCTGCCGCCCAAGAAGGGTCCTTAGACAAGGGGCTATATATACCCTAAGTGCCAAAGACATTTATATTCTCATAGGACATAATATACACCTAGTAGTGGTTACCACTAACTATAGTGAATACTATCTAATTTAAAGTTGTGTTTAAGTGTGTGTTTATTATTGAAATCAGTATTATATTTAATTTAAATAATTTATTACTGACATAATATTTACAAATTTTAAATTTTAAACATTAGCATAATATTGACATTTTATTAACAATTATCACAAACACTGACATTTTATTTTATTACATTTTAAGGATTATTTATTGACATTTTATACAAATATTTTAAATATACATTTCAGCTTAACTTATTGACTATTTATACAAAATCTTAAATATCCGCTTTAATTTAAATTATTTACTCAAATAAAAACACAAGATGTTTAGATCACCCACCCAGCTAGATAAGACGCATATAGTTAGGAGAATTAGCGGGGAGATAGAGGCAAGGACGAGCACCCCCCAGCAGGATAACTCAAATCCAAGATCTAAGACAATTGAGGCAAAAATAGTAATGCAAAAAGCGAAACAACAACTGGGGAGTGCTCGAAACCTTAAAACGGAAATTAAAAATGATGTATGCATGCATCTAGATAGGTTATATGAGATAGTAAAGGAAATTTCAAAAGAAAATAAAGAGAATAGGGTAGAAAAAGTAAAAAACACAAAGGAAGTAGAAATTGTAACACCAACATCCGAACCATCAATAATTGGCCAAAGTGACGAACTCCTTAGAAAAATAAACGAACAGATAATAATAATACAACAAAACGGAGAAAAACTAGATAAAATACAAAAGAGTTTAGATGAAAAGAATAAAAATGATTTAAATAAAATGACATACGCAGTGGCGGCCGCGAAGGTAGAGGAGCCCAAACATAACAGACCTGGTGCCCTACACTCGGTGATGATCTCATCGACCGACGACCAAAATACCGGTGATGAGGTCATCACCAAAATTCGCGACGCCATCGACGCAAAGGAGGGATGGGTGAAGGTAGAGAGGGTAAGAAAAGTTAAAAATAGAAAAGTTATATTAGGATGTGCCAATAAGGAAGAGAGAGAGAAAGTAAAAGAGAAATTAAAAAGTAGGACAGATTTGAATGTAGAGGAAATAAGAAACAAAGACCCCCTAATTGTCCTCAAGGACGTATTTAACTATAATAGCGACATAGACATCGAGAAGGCCATAGTAAAGCAAAATAAGGCAATCTTTGAAAGCATTCCGGAAGACGAAGTAAGACTGAAGATTTTGTATCGTAAGAAAGCAAGGAACCCCCTACAGGGCCATGTCGTGGCCAGGGCGTCCCCACTGGTCTGGAAGAAATGTACGGACGAAGGTCGACTATATGTCGACCTTCAGAGAGTGAAAGTGGAGGACCAGAGTCCAATTACGCAGTGCTCCCGTTGCCTAGGGTATGGGCACACGAGGAGGTGGTGCAGAGAGGAGGAAGAAGTGTGGCCACTGCGGCGGTCCTCATAAGAGGATCGATTGCCAGCAGTGGTCCAAGGGAGCGCCCCGCAGTGCTGTAACTGCACGAAAGCGGGGTTAGGCAACGTGGAGCACGACGTATTTAGTAGTGAATGCGTAGTAAGAAAGAAGTGGGACGCCCTGGCCAGGACGATGGTCATGTACTGCTAAGGGCGTGCTAGGCGAAAACCGCGACTTCCAGTACCGCTTTGCACAGGCCAATCTCCAAAGGAGTCAGCTGGCCACCACAGAGCTTCTGCTCGAAGCCACCAAGCGTAAGGTTAGCGTGGCGTTGCTTCAGGAGCCCTACGTGGGTGGGGCAAAAAGTATGAGGAGCTACCGGGGGGTTAGGATCTACCAGAACACTGGTGACCGCGCTGATACCGTCAAGGCGGCAATAGCCGTCTTTGACGAGAACTTGGACGTCCAATTCCATCCGGACATGTCCAACGACAACATTGTCGTAGTCAGCGTGCGAACCAGTGCCTGGGAGATCCATGTAGTATCCTTATACTTTGAGCCAGACCGCCCTATAGGGCCCTACCTGGACCAACTTGTCGGTATAGGAAGGAGGTTGGGTACCGACAAGGTGGTTCTGGGAGGCGACGTCAACGCGAAGAGCCCGTGGTGGGGTGGCTATGTTGAGGACCGGAGGGGTGCGGATCTGTCGAGCGTACTGGAAGGCTTGGGTATGGAAATACTCAATGACGGAGGCGCCGCTACGTTCGAAGCAGTAAGGGGGGTATCAGGTATGCTAGCTACGTTGATGTGACGGCATGCGCCAGGAACTTGCTGAACCGAGTGGTCGACTGGTCAGTCGAGGTTGGGCTCACCAGTTCTGACCACAATGGCATCTTGTTTGGGATCAGACAACACAAATCCACAGGCACAGACATAAGACGCACTACACGCATCTATAACACACGCAAAGCAAACTGGGGGAGTTTCAATGAGAAACTAACCCAGTTATTGCAGGACAGACAATTAACTCCACAGAACGTTAACACAATACACAGCACACAACAAGTAGATGAGGTGTTGGACAGATACACGGAGGTGATCACACAGGCATGTAAACACGCAATCCCAAACAAGAAACACACAGAGAGACTTAAAATGTCATGGTGGTCTGATGAGCTCGCCGAGATGAAAAGACAGGTGGGCACAAGGAGAAGCAGGATCCGTAACGCAGCGCCAGTCCGTAGAGATCGCGTAGTTAAGCATTACCTGGAAATGAAAGAGACGTATGAAAAAGCGGTGAAGGATGCAAAGGTGAATAGCTGGAAAGAATTTTGCCAGAAACAGGATAGGGAGGGAGTATGGGAGGGCATCTATAGGGTGATGGGCAGGGTCGCTGGCAGAGAGGAAGACCTCCCCCTTGTAAAAGGGGGAACGATCCTCGATGCCAGCGACTCTGCGGAATGGTTGGCCGAGACCTTCTACCCCGGGGACCTGGAAAGTGATGAAGGGGAGGAACACCGTCGGGTGCGGCGGCTCGCTGGGACACTAGACTCAGAGCCGACGAACCCGGGAGGTGAGCCGCCCTTCATCATGGAGGAGTTGAACAGGGCCGTAAGGTCTTTCAACCCCAAGAAGGCCCCCGGTGTGGATGGATTCACGGCCGACATTTGTCATCGCGCTATAGATTGTGACGTCGTGTTTTTCCTCGCCCTGCTCAATCGCTGCCTCACCGTTGCTTACTTCCCCAAAATGTGGAAGTGTGCAACGGTGGTGGCACTGCGGAAGCCGGGAAAGGAGAAATACGACGTCCCAAAGGCCTATCGCCCCATCGGCCTCCTTCCTGTTCTTGGCAAAATTTATGAGAAGATGCTGATGGCCCGAATCAAGCACCACGTGTTGCCGACTATAAGCCCGCACCAGTATGGCTTTATGCCTCAGAAGGGCACCGAAGACGCCCTATATGCACTAGTGGGCCACGTCAGGAAGATGAGGGAAACCAAAAGGCTTGCTGTCGTGGTCTCGCTGGACATAGAGGGGGCCTTCGATAGTGCCTGGTGGCCGGCCATAAAGGTGCGGCTAGCAGAGGTCGGCGTTCCGGTGGGCTTGAGGCGGGTCATCAGTAGCTACTTGAATGAAAGAGAGGTTAGTGTCAGGTATTCAGGCAAGGAGGTGAGGAGAGGAACCAGCAAGGGATGCGTACAGGGGTCCATAGGAGGACCGATCCTGTGGAATCTCTTGCTGGATCCTTTACTATGGATGCTTGCGAAAGAGAGATTGTATGTGCAGGCCTTCGCCGACGACGTGATCCTCGTATTCGATGGGAGGACAGCGCTGGAGATCGAGGAACGTGCGAATGCGGTACTCGCCCGTGTGTTGGAGTGGGGGGTCCAAAACAAGCTTCGGTTTGCGCCGCACAAAACTTGTGCGATGCTGACTACCCGCAAGCTTGTTTTCGACACTCCGCGTTTGCGCATGGGGGGGACCGACATTCATATGTCCAATGAAGTCAAAGTGCTGGGACTCACCATCGACAAGGGGCTCACCTTTAACCGACACGTAGAGAACGTATGTAAAAAAGGTATTGGCATGTATAAGAAATTGGCAAGAGCTGCAAGAGTTGGGTGGGGTCTTAATCCAGAGGTGATTGATGTTATATATAAGGCAGTTATAGAGCCCACCGTTCTGTACGCAGCACCGGCATGGGCGCTGGCCGCGGAGAAGATAGGTGTAAAGAAGAGACTTGCCACACTGCAAAGGGGTTTCGCTCTAAAGAAAATAAAGGCATACCGGACGGTCTCCCTGACCTCGGCGCTCGTTCTGGCGGGTATGCTACCTCTTGGCCTCAGGGTACGCGAAGTGGCGTCCTTGTATGAGGCCAGGAGGGGTTTTGCCCACCCAGCCTTGGGTGATAGGGAGATCGAGCGGATGGCTTCCGCCCTAGATGTAGACCATCCAGCATCACTAACGGAGCTAGGGTTCGGAATGATAGATGGCGAGGAAGGTGAAGATGTTAGCACATCATACGATGTGCGCATCTTCACCGACGGGAGCAAGATTGACGGCAAAGTCGGAGCCGCATTATCCTTCTGGAATGGCGCGGTCGAGACTAAAACCGTCAAGCTTGCTCTTTCGTCGTACTGCACCGTCTATCAGGCCGAACTCCTGGCTCTGTCCAGGGCAGTAGAAGAGGCGGGGAAGATGAAGGTAGCGAGAGTGGGCGTGTTTAGCGACTCCATGTCTGCACTCCAGGCCGTAACGCTGGACTCCTCCCACCCCCTGGCCGTGAAAACAAGATGCATTTTGAGACAATGCACCCAAAACAAGAAGAAAATAGAATTGTATTGGATCAAGGCGCACAGGGGGCTGGAGGGTAACGAGAGAGCGGACCAGCTGGCGAAGGAGGCGGCACTGGGGTCGCGAATACGTCCACACTACGACCTGTGCCCAGTCTCATACGTCAAGCGCTGCATAAGAGAAGCAACGATTGACGTATGGGACGAGGAGTATAGGAAGAGTGAGACCGGTGCCGTCACAAGGATGTTTCTCCCCAATGCAAAGATGGCATATAGAATAATGAAAAAAATACAAATTAACCGATGTATCACGCAGCTGCTGACGGGGCATGGAGGGTTCTCGGACTACTTGGAGCGTTTCAAGTGTAAGGAGGATCCTTCATGCCTGTGTGAGCAAGGCACACGAGAGACTGTTTCTCATCTCCTCTTCGACTGCCTAGTCAATGCTAAGGAGAGGTTCGAGTTACAGCAGAAACTGGGAGTCGAATTGGGGATGGGAAACATTCACGAAATAATGATGAGCAAGAAGGGGAGAAACATTTTATTGGAGTACGGGCAAAGACTGGTGGAAACTGCAAATAAAAGAAATAAAACAAAAGATACAGATGGTGGCGCTAGATAGGTTAGGACATAGCTTAGATTAAACGGGGGACCCCATACATCCCCCAGGCATATTATATATATTTAAATACATAATATACACGACATGGGGACCATATACATCCCTGAATACACGATAATAGTAAATTTTTTTACTTATTTTTTTTTTTTTTTTAAATAACTGAATTATATGTATTATTATTATTATTGAATTTTTTAAATTTAGATGTAAGTTTTTAATCAAATGACAGAGGCATTTTTACACCACTCAAAATTTTAATTGAAATTAATGTAATGATAATATTAAGTTAAAATGTACTGATATAAAAGAATAATAGTATTAAGTTTTAATGTATGACTCAGGGACTTTTTACACCCAAAAAGTATTATTTTTATAACTAGAATGTAAGTTTTATACAAGTGAGATAGAGGGACAGTATACATCCCCAAGATAATTTAATTATGACATTTCGTATGTGACTATTTATATTTATATTATATATATATAAAAAAAAAAAAAAAAAAAAAAAAAAAAAAACAGATTAATCAATCAATCAATCAAATTTTTTTATTCAAAATAGTACTAATACAGTATCTTTTTGAACGTCAATTGAATCTACCACCGGTTCCAAGGTAAGCCCACTGAGAAGAACCGGCGAAACAAACTCAGTGGAACTAATCTTTTCAAATAATATATATTAATAACAATTTTAACATCTTATCTTGAAATGCCCGGGAGGAACGCCTTATTCCCAGGGTGTGGTATCTTCCATGAAATCTTTTACTTTATAATATGCTTTACCACACAAACGTTCTTTAACAACTTTTTTGAATTTTTTTATGGAGAGCTTTTGAACGTTTTCTGGGATCCTATTGTAAAAGCGTATACAGTTGCCTTTAAAAGAATTGCTTACTTTCGAAAGTCTAATCATTGGTGCATG
Organism: Helleia helle; assembly: GCA_963853865.1. Classification (NCBI taxonomy): domain Eukaryota; kingdom Metazoa; phylum Arthropoda; class Insecta; order Lepidoptera; family Lycaenidae; genus Helleia; species Helleia helle. The sequence continues at coordinate 32,945 of OY971436.1, forward strand.
TAACCTATTAATTTTTCTTACAAAATTCATTTATGTTTTTACGGACATACAGTAAATTTTCTAAGATGTATTGAGAGGTGACAGTCAGAATTCCTATTTCTTTAAATTTTTCTCTCAAAGATGAATAGGGAGGCAACTTGTAAATTGCACGAATAGCCCGCTTCTGCAGCACAAAAATGTTGTTTATGTCGGCTGCATTTCCCCATAAAAGTATGCCATAAGACATAATGCTATGAAAGTAGCTAAAATATACTATTCGCGCTGTATCTACATCAGTAAACTGTCTTATTTTTCTCACTGCATATGCTGCTGAACTGAGTCTATTCGCCAATTTAGCTATGTGGGGACCCCACTGCAGCTTAAGATCTAGAGTTATTCCTAGGAAAACTGTGGAGTCCACCAATTCCAAGTTTTCACTGTCTAAGAGTACATTTGTTTGCAGTTGCTTAACATTTGGCAAGGAAAATTTTATGCATTTAGTTTTTTTACTATTTAAATGCAAGTTATTAACGCTAAACCAATGTACCATTCTCAAAAGTGTGTTGTTTACCTCGTCATAATTAGTTTCTTGTCGTTTGATTTTAAAAATAAGTGAAGTATCATCAGCAAACAACACTACCTCTTGACTGTCTTTAACTAGGTAAGGTAAATCGTTTACATAAATTAGAAAAAGAAATGGACCTAGAATGGACCCCTGTGGGACCCCCATCTCTATTTTAGTCCCGGATGATCTTTTACCATTTATCTCGACCTTTTGAGTCCTGTTTTTAAGATAGGAATTCAAAAGATCCAGTGCCGTACCGTCTATCCCATAGTGGCGTAATTTCCTGCTACTAACTAACTAATATACTAACTAATATAATAATACCAAAGATAAGATAGAAGAATAACAAACCATAAACAGCTAGTTAGGGACGAAGGTACATTAACCTGAAGCGAAATTTAAATAAGCGAAATATAAATTAAATGCAAAACAGGGCCCTTCTGGAATTGTTCTGTTAGGGGAAACGGCAGCAGCGGGGCGCGAAGCGCTTCCGCCAAAAAAAAAAAAAAAAAAAAAAAAAAACCTAACCTAACCTAACCTAACCTAACCTAACCTAACCTAACCTAACCTAACCTTTTTTTTTTTTTTTTTTTTGTAATGCAGCGGAAATTTGCAGACCAAACCATAACTAGGACCGGGGTGAGTTTTAAACCTAGCCGTGAGTGGGGTTCGCACTTGGAGATGCGTTACCCACTAAAACCGCTGCAAGTGCCCTCAGCCGCCTTTTATGAGAGTCCCGGATCATGCAGGCAACGCAGGACCCTCGGCGACAGGCTGGCCCCGGCGAAAAGGCCAGACTCCTCCTCTAAAGGGGAACTGCTCGGCTGTTCGTTTGCACGATACTTTTAGCAGTCCCCGACGACGTCGTGTCTAGCTGGACCCAGGTTAAAACCCCATCCTGGGCCCGACACGAGCACAGGGGCGTTACTGGAGGCGCATTAGGTAGCGCCTCCTACGCACCCCCGTTCGTCGCCCGCGGTGGGAGGCCTCGTCGGCGGCCTCCTCTCTCACCCGCTCATCGGCCTCCTTCTGGGACATTACTGCCTCGAAGAAGGACTTCATCGCCGTCCAGGACTCGTCGTCACCGAGCATCGCGGCGATGACACTCGGCAGAGACAAGTCCCCTCCGATGACCGATGTCAGATCATGACGCAGCGCCGCCCATCTCGGGCACACCTCGAGGGTGTGCTGGGCAGAGTCCACCGCCGCGCCACAATCGTGACACACAGTTACCGGCTCCCTTTGGGCCGTCCTGCACAGATACTCACCGAAGCACCCATGCCCGGTGAGCACCTGTGTTAGACGGAAGGTGAGGGGTTTGCGTTTACGACGCATCCACCGCTCAAGGACCGGGCGCAGGGCAACCGTTACGCCTTTGCCATACGGCTGCCGCGCCAAGTCCTCCCCCCACCTTCGCATTAGTGCCTCCTGCCCTAGTCGGCGGACCCGTAGGATCCCGTCCGGCGTCACGTCCTCTCCGAGGGACCTCCTATCCGAGACATAGGAGTATACCTCGGCGAGAACTTCCGCCACGAGTTCCCACGGGGGGTCACCGGCTAAGGCAGTAGCTGCAGCCCATGATATCGTACGATACCCCCGGATCACTCTTACCGCGATTACCCGCTGCGCCGAGCGCAGCTGGGCCCTACTCCGCGCGGTAAGGCGATCCGTCCAAATCGGAGCACCGTACGTCGCCATACTCCGGCAGACACCGGAGTATAGCTGCCTGCAGGCGGCGCTGGGTCCTCCGAGGTTCGGGAGGAGTCTGCCCAGCGCACTCGCCGCCTTCACGACCTTCGGACCCAATTGTTCGAAATGTGGGCCGAAGGTCCATCCACCGTCAAGGATGAGCCCCAGATATTTGATGTGAGGGCTCATCCTGACCCTCACCCCTCCGATCTGGAGGGCAGCCCCCGGTGGGGGTCCTTTCCGCCCGGTCCCGCGGAAGAGGAGGGCTTCGGTCTTGTCGACTCTGACCCGAAGCCCTAACCTCTCAATGCGACTGATCACGAGGTCGAGCCCGACCTCGGCCAGCCGCGCCGCCTCCTTATAGTCTCGTCCCCGGGCGTAGACGAAGGTGTCATCAGCGTAACAGATGACACCCATCCCGGGGAGGAGACGACCTCGCAGGACCCAGTCGTACCCGATGTCCCACAGGATCGGACCAAGTACCGAACCCTGCGGGACACCGCAGCCGACTCGCCACCACTCTACGGACCCACACCGGTTCTCGTAGGCTACCCTCCTGTCAGAGAGGTACGCCTCCAACAGCCTCCTGAGATAGGGAAGCACACCAAAGTAGTTCAGTGCCTCCCGTATCACACTGTGCGGGAGGCTGTTGAAGGCGTTCGCGATGTCCAGGGACACCGCGACCACCACCTCCCCTCTGCGTTCCGCCTCACCCGTCACCGCCCTCAGGCGTTTGAGGGCGTCGATGGTCGACCGGCGTGCCCGGAACCCAAATTGGGACTCTGAGAGTCCCGGTCCCGGACCCTCCTCCAGGTGCTGAACGAGCCGGGAAGCCACGACTCTCTCAAGAGCCTTCCCAGCCTCGTTCAGCAGCACCACCGGTCGCACCGAAGCGGCCGAGTCCGGGGTCGCCCTGCCTTCGGAAGCAGGCAGAGCCGACCCTCCTTCCATGCCCTCGGGAACTGTCCGGACCGCAGGCAGCGATCGAACAGCTCCCGAAGACTGTCGCCGAGGTGCTCGAGGGAAAGGGCCAGAACCTTCCCGTGCACCCCGTCTGGACCCGGCGCCCTCTTCTTACTCTGGAGGCGGGCCATAACCGCCTCCATTTCAGCCTCCGTGACGGGTGGCGGAACACCCTCCTCGTCCGACGTCTGCCGAGCCATCCTGGGGGGCGTGAAGCCCCCAGGTGTGTCGGGGAAGAGTTCCCCGACAATCCTCCTCAGTTGGCCCGGCTGGAACGTCTCGGTGATAGGGGCCGACTGGGCGCGGAGCTTGTTCCGCGCCCATTTGTACGGTCGGCCCCAGGGGTCCCTCTCGAGACCCTCAACGAGCTCCAGCCAGGCCTCCTCCTTGGCTCGGCAGATGGCCTGTTTTAGGGTCTTGACCTTGTCAATATAGACCCTGTACAGGCCGTCATCCCTGTCGACATCCTGGGGGCGCCGCCGCCTGCTCCGGGTATACTGCCTCCTTGCCCGTTGGCAGGCGGCCCGAAGGTCGGCTAGTTCAGCCGACCACCAGTAGAGCGCCCGCCGCGGGGGCGGACGTTTCGTGCGCGGCATAGCCGCTCTGCTGACCGCGGTGAACGCGTCGCAGAGTCGGTCAGCCGCTTCGTCCACCCCAAGCTCCGACAGCGGCGGGAGGCTCCACCGGCAGACTATAGCCGCCTCCTCTGCCAGTTCCCGGTCGAGCTTCGTGAGCGCCCAACGCGGAAACTGGCTTCGCCCCCTAGATGTCGACGACGACGACGCCGGACGGACGGGAGTCGAAGACACCTCGAACCTTATGTAACGGTGGTCCGAGAGAGTCTCCACTCCCGTCTCCACCCTCCACCCCTCCACTCTGCGTGCGATGGCCGGCGTGGCGAAAGTGACGTCCACCACGGAACCTCCCGACCAACGCACGCACGTCTGGACTGCCCCTCTATTGAGCAGGGACAGTCCGGCAGCTAGCGCCCACTCTTCCACCTCCCTCCCTTTCGTGTTCGTGACCGGATTGCCCCAAGCCGTGGACTTGGCGTTGAGGTCCCTGGCCACGAACACCTGTAGGGGAGCTAGCTGCCCTACCAGCGGCCCCAGAACGTCGAGAAACCGTTCCAGGGCCGACAAGTCGCGGTTCGGTGAGAAGTAAACTCCGACGAAAGCCACTTCTCCTCGAACCGCCGCCACGTACCCGCGGCCCCTCGCTTTGACTGCGAGGGGGGGCCGGCTCCAGGCCTCACCACGATCGCTACCGAGCCATCGGTATCCCCCGCCCAGTTTGGGCTAGTGGGAGGCACAGCGTATGGCTCGGCAACGATCGCGACGTCAACGCTCCACTCCGCCATAGACTGCAGGAAAAGATCCTGAGCCCCGGCGCAGTGGTTGACGTTCGCCTGGAGGACGTTGAGATGTCTGGACATTATTCAACCATCTCAGCGTCTGCCGACTCCACTCGGTTCCCCCCAGCTTGTTGGGAGGGGAACTTCCCGCGGGTTGATGGAGGCTTGCAAGCCATGCCCCCCATCACGTGGCCTGCCGGCCTCCCTGCATCGGAGCACACCGCACAGTGTGCAGCGGCCGAGCACCCTGCAGCCTTGTGGCCTGGCTGACCGCAGCGGTAACACAGTAGGCTGCGGTCAGTGCCGCACTGGCATGTGCTAGCGACGTGCCCCACTCCCAGGCACCGGAAACAGTGCCTGGGACGCGCCTGCAAGAGATGGAGACTTGCACGGCTCCAACCCACCGCAATGCTTCCCAGCTGAAGCAGCTTTTTTGCTGCTGCAACCGGCAGCTCAATGTGGGCTGTACCCGCACCCATTTGCCCCGTACGAATACTCCGCACGTGGACTTGGCCCGGGTTACAGACCCCCTCCTTAGCCACCGCGGCGATGAGGCGCTCCACGGTGACTGCGTCGCTCAGACCCGATATTCTCATTTCAACCTTTTTTTCGGGCCTGAGCACTTCCGCCTCCTCTGCCAGTACCTCCTTTAATCGAGCGGCGAGTGCGTCCGCCTTCTCCCCGCTTGTGGAGCCAGGCACCTCGATAAGACGCGCTCCAGTCGCCGATTGACGAATCCGAAGCGGGCCGATTCCCAGCTCCTCCAAATTTATATTTTGCTCGGCCTTAAGGAAGGCCGAGCAATAACTTGCTCCCCGGGCCGCTGCCTCCGGCCGTAACTTTAGAATTACGGCCGTGGAGCGGGGAGCGACAATTTCGGCTTCGGAGCCTCCTTCTTGGCCGACGGCGTAGATACCGCCGGCGTTTTTACCGCTGGCTTTTTCGCCGGTTTCTTCGCTGGTTTCCGGCGGACGACCTCCGTCCAAGTCTCCGCCGGCTCCTGCGGGGCCTTGTCTCCCTCCTCCTCTCTCCCCTGGGAAACAGCTCCCGTCGAGGTGGTGGGACCGTACGCGGTCCACTCCTGTTGGGCTTTGCCCTTTCCCTTGCCTTTGCCCTTGCCTTTCGAGGCTTGGAGTAAGGCAGGGAACTCCACCGGAGCCAGTCCCACCACTTTCTCGACAACGACGTTGGTCGCCGTCTTCTCCCTTAACGCTCCAATGGCGGTCCTTTTGGCTTTGGCCGGTTCCTTGTCCCCCGCTAGTGGGGGACGGCAGGGAGGAGCGGCTGGGAGCTGCAGAGCCGCCAGGCGACCGTCTATAATGTTTGTGACCATCTCCGCCATCTCTTTCCTCAGGTCAGCAAACCCCGTAGCATCTCCTGCCTCGGCCGCCTTCTTGCGGCTCTCCTGGAACTCCTTCCTATAGGCTCGCATCTCTTCACGAACCAGCTCTAGCTCGCGCTGGAGCCGACTGTTGTCGGCCTTTAGTTTGCGAGCCTCCTCTGTTTCCGTGCGGACTGCCAGGGATTCAAGCACCTCCCGTATCGAACCGGCGGCCTTACGGATTTTGGCCGCATACCCCCCCCGTAAGTTCACCGACTTTCCCGTTAGGCTGAGAATAACGTTTAAGTTAGACTCAGCCGCCACCTTGAGCTCTTCGGCTCCCATCCGACCCGTGTCTAAGTCCACCAGGGGCTCCACTACCTCTCCAGTACCCTCCTTCGTCTTTTTAAAGGCCCTCTTTTGCAGGGCGAGTTCGAAGGCGTCTTCTTTATCGCGCTCCGCCCTTTCCCTCAGCGCCACCCGCGCCCGAGAAAGCGTATTGGCCTTGCCACGCTTTGCCTCCGGCTGCCTCTTCCTCGCATCTCCCCCCGTTTCGGTATCTGAACCGGAGCCCCTCGTCACCTCGGAGAAGAGGCGCTTCTGCCCCAGCTCCGACTCAGATAACGATGTCACGGACATGTCCTCCAGAGCCTCCAAACTTCCCTTTGAGCGAACCCCGCTCACCTTCCTCCTCAGTCTCGTTCTTCCTTTCTCCGTCACCAAGTCGCGTGCAAGATCAGTGTCATTATCAGTAGTGGTCGCCAGGTCGCGGTGGTCCGGGTTCGCCGAACCGCCGAAGCATTGTTTGGCCCCCTCCGTATTACACGGGGCCTCAGTCCGAAGACTGGCGGGATTCACAGTACCCGCCCGGAGAGTGTCTTTTTTTGATGAACTAATTTTTTAACAATACTTTGTCCCTCTGATGTTTCCATCTTCGGGGCTAGGGAAACAAAGACATCCTGGGCAGAGCCCTGTGCACCAGGATGGCGTACATTTATGCCTGACCGGGGGGTCCGCAGGTACCCCGGCTAGGGGTGCGCTAACGGCTGGTGACCTACCAACCATTCATCTCCTCGCCGCGCACCAAAACTTGAGATTAGGGTAATTTTTTAGAGTGGTTTTCTTCCACGTAGTCCCCATCCCGACATGGGATGGCGACCACCACCCCCAGCCCTATGGACCGGGGAGCGGCTCGGCCGGCAGTAGTCTGAACCAACTGCCGCCCGGAATCTGATTGGTCGCCCAAGGTGCTGGATTGCACCCCAGGCTTAAGCCCCACCGCCGCGACAAGGCTCAGATCAATGGTGGGGAACCTAACCTAACCTAACCTAACCTAACCTAACCTAACCTAACCTAACCTAACCTAACCTAACCCAGTCGCGCGCCGCCCGCCACAGTGATCAGATCGTTTTTCGTGAGCTCCGCGAGTTTTAAATGTGATAAATAGGTTTTTATAGCGCTTAAAGGTTTTAAATAGTGTATTCGTGTGTCTAAGCGCTAGCCTAACGTGGGCCACCAAAAAGTTTTAAGATCTGATCAAAATTACCCGAAATACGACCAAAAAGTGAAAAAAGTGACGTTTGGAAAAATTAAAAGTGCGTGCGGCGCAAGATTTGAAGTGAGAGCAGTAGTGTTTTAAATTGTGATCCTGTGCCTTCCAGTGACCTCCACACCTTGGCTGAGTTTGGGATTTTTCCCGGTTAAACTCGCCAAGTTAGTACCTTGGAACACAAAATCGCCCGACAGCCGAACCAAGATCCTGAGCCGTCCGGCTGCTCCTGAAAGCGGATTCGTGTTCTCCAAGAGGAACCATACAGGCAGGCACCAAAAAAGTGAATCCAGGATCACCAGTAAGGGAGTGGCATTAATTTCAAAGTACACCTTTTTCAAAGCACTCTAGCCGGAAATCTAGATCGAGGGCCTATACTTTTTATAGTGCCCCCTGCTAGGTCCCACTCCAGGCTGAGTGCCCTCCAAATTCTGGAATTTTGTAGTTTCCCATTTTTAAGCAACTACTAAATTACGTACAGTCGACGTCGTCGCTTTAGTTACTGCGCAGTTGCGACGACGAAATTTTATCACGCCATAGCCACTCCCTTGCATTAGTCATCGCACACCTGGGCGGAGTCGACGACGTGGAACTTTCCACACCCTGCTGACGTCACTCGAACATTCGAGATCTTTACACATTCTGACGTCACAGGCATCGTCACTTCGTCATCATCACCGCGGTGCTGCTGCTGCTGCTCTTCGTCTTCGCAGTCCTTAGAGTTCCCCCCCTTTTCCTCATCCCCCCTTTTTTGCCCCCCTCCCCAATTTACCCCCCCCTCCCCCTTTACCCCTTCTTTCCCCTCACCCCTCCAAAACCCCTAGAGCTGTAACTCCTCTCTCCGTTTTCGGAGAAATACGAGAGTGAGTTCGGAAGAACCGTAAGGACCACGCCCATCTATTGGCCCCCACAGCTCGTCCCAAAAACTCGGAGGACTTAGTTAAGATTAAATTTAAGTAAATTAAGTGACCTGAGGAAATAGATTTATATTTAAGCTTTTAATTCTTGACGTAGGTATTACCATTGTTTATTGACTAGGGTATACCTACAAAAATTTTATCTAACGACATTTACTGGTTTTTTGACCAATTATTTTATATTTTTGACACAATATAATAGACAATACTTGGTTTTTTGACCAAGTATTATATAATTTTACACTTTTAATACTTTAAGACACTTGTATCCTCAGGTCTGATTGTATACTATCGGTTTCCCTGAAAAACATCTAATACTCGACTGTTGGGCTATTAATCAGAAATATCCCAAAAAGTTTCTCTTTATTTAGTATAGGCTTGTGTGTTAGGTTATTATAGCTTCATTTACCTTATTATAATACTAGATTACTCACCCTTCAAAATTCTTAACTACGCCAAAATGTTCGGACTTAGAACCCCCCCAAAAAAGGCCGAAGAGACAAAAGCCGGTCCCTCAAAAGTCCGTAGAAGCATAGAGGTGTTTGAAACCGGCAAGCCAGCGTCCCCGACCAAGAGTTCTCCACGGAATGCGGCGGGTTCGGCGATTGTGCCCACAAAGCCGAAGTCGAAGGCGTCAAACAGTAAGCCATTACCGGCTAGCTCTGTGAGCCCCCCGCCGAGACCGACGTATCCAAACCGAGTCGCTGAGGCAAGAGCGTGCCTTAACAAGGCTAAGCTCCATCTCAGCAACTCGAGAAACTTGAAAACGGACATCAAGGAAGGGGTAGTCGCTGCCTTAGACAGGCTCTACCAACTTGTTAAGGAGGTAGAGGCGGAGAAAGGCCAGACTGAGGTGAAAATCACAGCTAGAGAGGAGGGCCCTTTACACCTTCCTCCAAGCGTAGTCCCTCAGTTACATGAGGATTTAATTAGAAAGCTGGACGAACATTCCACCCTCCTGAGAGCTTCCACCGAGAAGCTAGAAGAATTGCGTGCCAACATCAGCAGGCACAACGAATCCTTGGAGGTGCCCACGTATGCGAGTGTGGTGGTTGGTAGAAAAACCGGGAGAAACCCGGACCATGCCACCCTCCATTCCGTCGTGGTCACCTCGAAGGACGAGGATGAGACCGGTGAGCAGGTTCTCGAGAGGGTTAGGGGTGCCGTCAGAGCGAAAGAAGGGGGTGTTGAAATTGAGAGGGTGAGGAAAGCTAAAGATAGGAAAATTATCGTGGGCTGTAGAAGTAGGGAGGAGAGACAGAAGCTGAAAGATAGATTGAAGCAGGCAGAGGAGCACCTCAGTGTGGCCGATATTCACAATAAGGACCCGTTAGTCATACTAAAAGATGTTATGGCTTACAATACGAATGAAGAGGTCCTGTCCGCATTGAGGAAGCAGAATGTGGACATCTTCAGGGACTTACGTGGGGAGGATGATAGGGTTGAGCTAAAATATAAAAAGAGAACCAGGAACCCCTTGACGAACCACGTGGTCTTGAAGGTGTCACCACAAATCTGGACGAGGATGCTGAGGGAAGGCACTGTGAGGATAGATCTGCAACGAGTTCGAGTTGCAGATCAGTCCCCCCTCGTCCAGTGCTCCTTATGCCTTGGCTATGGGCATAGTAGGCGTTTCTGCGCAGAGACTACAGAAAGGTGTAGCCACTGCGCGGGACAGCACAAAAAGGTTGACTGTCCGGCTTGGTCTGCTGGCAAGGCACCAGTTTGCAGTAATTGCACGCAGGCCAAGCTGGAACGGACAGACCACAACGCCTTCGACTTAGAGTGCCCGGTTAGGTGTAAATGGGATGCACTGGCCAGAAGCACCACGGCGTATTGCTGAGGGCACGCACGCAGTATTATGTATATGCTCGCGAGATGGGGGACTGACAGTAGCTGGAAACCCGAAATGACAGTCACATCTGACTGGAGTATCTCTGAGAGATACTTTAGTCAGATATTTACTTGCATGTAATAAAACGTGGCACAGCAGAATTGGTCTTCCTCCCCTCAGCGATATCCATGATATCCTATATATCATGTTGGCAGTTCATCCCAAAATTGCTTCTGTCTATAATATCTATGTCGCTAATGTCAGTGTCGCAAGAGAGTTGAGCGCAGATTTGCACGGGAAGTAGTTAAAGAAAGGCAATGTTAAGTAGTTATTTTCTGAAATACCAACTTCAACATTTGCATAGAATTTAAAATTTAAACTTGCGCTCACCCCCTTTTTAGATTTTGATATAATTAATGTTACCCACTGTCTTTTTGTCTATTAAAATTGATATGGCTACATTCATATGTATACGTTAATTTTTAAATTTATGTAAAAATAATCGTTCGGTTACATAACGCTGACAAATTATAGAGTTCGCCCATGATAAATGTAATCCTGTAACAACTGGTAAATGTATACAAAATTTAATAATTATAATACAGTGTGTTTTTATTGCTTGTTTAAAGATAAATAGTTAAGAAATAAAAATTATAATAAACAAAAAATTAGCTCACTAAATCGGGAACCAGGTTTTGTCGGAGGCTCCCTTGTGTTCCGGCGCGTTACAGTGACGAGCTTCTAGACCGCTTTGTATGCGGCGCGTCGAATCATGGGGGACGTCTCCGATGGGCCTTGGTTGCTGAATTTTAGTTTAAAAAATAGAAATAGATTCAACTTTAGAATGAATTTAAATAAGAAATGTAGAAATGTTAAATTTTTCGCAAGCCTATAATTGTGATGTGTAATAAATAAATTAATAATAAAAAATGTAAATAATAACCAATAAGAGAAACAAAGTCTCTGATTAAGTCAGGGGAATTCGCGGGTCGGGCCAATTAAGCGCCCGGACAAAAAAAAAAAAAAAAAAAAAAAAACCTAACCTAACCTAACCTAACCTAACCTAACCTAACCTAACCTCACCTAACCTAACCTAACCTTTTTTTTTTTTTTTTGGTAATGCAGCGGAAATTTGCAGACCAAACCATAACTAGGACCGGGGTGAGTTTTAAACCTAGCCGTGAGTGGGGTTCGCACTTGGAGATGCGTTACCCACTAAAACCGCTGCAAGTGCCCTCAGCCGCCTTTTATGAGAGTCCCGGATCATGCAGGCAACGCAGGACCCTCGGCGACAGGCTGGCCCCGGCGAAAAGGCCAGACTCCTCCTCTAAAGGGGGACTGCTCGGCTGTTCGTTTGATTCGATACTTTTAGCAGTCCCCGACGACGTCGTGTCTAGCTGGACCCAGGTTAAAACCCCATCCTGGGCCCGACACGAGCACAGGGGCGTTACTGGAGGCGCATTAGGTAGCGCCTCCTACGCACCCCCGTTCGTCGCCCGCGGTGGGAGGCCTCGTCGGCGGCCTCCTCTCTCACCCGCTCATCGGCCTCCTTCTGGGACATCACTGCCTCGCAGAAGGAGACCATCGCCGTCCAGGACTCGTCGTCACCGAGCATCGCGGGGATGACACTCGGCAGAGACAAGTCCCCTCCGATAACTGATGTCAGATCATGACGCAGCGCCGCCCATCTCGGGCACACCTCGAGGGTGTGCTGGGCCGAGTCCACCGCCGCGCCACAATCGTGACACACAGTTACCGGCTCCCTTTGGGCCGTCCTGCACAGATACTCACCGAAGCACCCATGCCCGGTGAGCACCTGTGTTAGACGGAAGGTGAGGGGTTTGCGTTTACGACGCATCCACCGCTCAAGGACCGGGCGCAGGGCAACCGTCAAGCCTTTGCCATACGGCTGCCGCGCCAAGTCCTCCCCCCACCTTCGCATTAGTGCCTCCTGCCCTAGTCGGCGGACCCGTAGGATCCCGTCCGGCGTCACGTCCTCTCCGAGGGACCTCCTATCCGAGACATAGGAGTATACCTCGGCGAGAACTTCCGCCACGAGTTCCCACGGGGGGTCGCCGGCTAAGGCAGTAGCTGCAGCCCACGATATCGTACGATACCCCCGGACCGCTCTTACCGCGATTACCCGCTGCGCCGAGCGCAGCTGGGCCCTACTCCGCGCGGTAAGGCGATCCGTCCAAATCGGAGCACCGTACGTCGCCATACTCCGGCAGACACCGGAGTATAGCTGCCTGCAGGCGGCGCTGGGTCCTCCGAGGTTCGGGAGGAGTCTGCCCAGCGCACTCGCCGCCTTCAAGACCTTCGGACCCAATTGTTCGAAATGTGGGCCGAAGGTCCATCCACCGTCAAGGATGAGCCCCAGATATTTGATGTGAGGGCTCATCCTGACCCTCACCCCTCCGATCTGGAGGGCAGCCCCCGGTGGGGGTCCTTTCCTCCCGGTCCCGCGGAAGAGGAGGGCTTCGGTCTTGTCGACTCTGACCCGAAGCCCTAACCTCTCGATGCGGCCGATCACGAGGTCGAGCCCGACCTCGGCCAGCCGCGCCGCCTCCTTATAGTCTCGTCCCCGGGCGTAGACGAAGGTGTCATCAGCGTAACAGATGACACCCATCCCGGGGAGGAGACGACCTCGCAGGACCCAGTCGTACCCGATGTCCCACAGGATCGGACCAAGTACCGAACCCTGCGGGACACCGCAGCCGACTCGCCACCACTCCACGGACCCACACCGGTTCTCGCAGGCTACCCTCCTGTCGGAGAGGTACGCCTCCAACAGCCTCCTGAGATAGGGAGGCACACCAAAGTAATTCAGTGCCTCCCGTATCACACTGTGCGGGAGGCTGTTGAAGGCGTTCGCGATGTCCAGGGACACCGCGACCACCACCTCCCCTCGGCGTTCCGCCTCACCCGTCACCGCCCTCAGGCGTTTGAGGGCGTCGATGGTCGACCGGCGCGCCCGGAACCCAAATTGGGACTCTGAGAGTCCCGGTCCCGGGCCCTCCTCCAGGTGCCGAACGAGCCGGGAAGCCACGACTCTCTCCAGAGCCTTCCCAGCCTCGTTCAGCAGCACCACCGGTCGCACCGACGCGGCCGAGTCCGGGGGTCGCCCTGCCTTAGGAAGCAGGCAGAGCCGACCCTCCTTCCATGCCCTCGGGAACTGTCCGGACCGCAGGCAGCGATCGAACAGCTCCCGAAGGCTGTCGCCGAGGTGCTCGAGGGAAAGGGCCAGAACCTTCCCGTGCACCCCGTCTGGACCCGGCGCCCTCTTCTTACTCTGGAGGCGGGCCAGAACCGCCTCCATTTCAGCCTCCGTGACGGGTGGCGGAACACCCTCCTCGTCCGACGTCTGCCGAGCCATCCTGGGGGGCATGAAGCCCCCAGGTGTGTCGGGGAAGAGTTCCCCGACAATCCTCCTCAGTTGGCCCGGCTGGAGCGTCTCGGTGATAGGGGCCGACTGGGCGCGGAGCTTGTTCCGCGCCCATTTATACGGTCGGCCCCAGGGGTCCCTCTCGAGACCCTCAACGAGCTCCAGCCAGGCCTCCTCCTTGGCTCGGCAGATGGCCTGTTTTAGGGTCTTGACATTGTCAATGTAGACCCTGTACAGGCCGTCGTCCCGGTCGACATCCTGGGGGCGCCGCCGCCTGCTCCGGGCATATTGCCTCCTTGCCCGTTGGCAGGCGGCCCGAAGGTCGGCTAGTTCGGCCGACCACCAGTAGAGCGCCCGCCGCGGGGGCGGACGTTTCGCGCGCGGCATGGCCGCTCTGCTGACCGCGGTGAACGCGTCGCAGAGTCGGTCAGCCGCTTCGTCCACCCCAAGCTCCGACAGCGGCGGGAGGCTCCACCGGCAGACTATAGCCGCCTCCTCTGCCAGTTCCCGGTCGAGCTTCGTGAGCGCCCAACGCGGAAACTGGCTTCGCCCCCTGGATGTCGACGACGACGACGCCGGACGGACGGGAGTCGGAGACACCTCGAACCTTATGTAACGGTGGTCCGAGAGAGTCTCCACTCCCGTCTCCACCCTCCACCCCTCCACTCTGCGTGCGATGGCCGGCGTGGCGAAAGTGACGTCCACCACGGAACCTCCCGACCAACGCACGCACGTCTGGACTGCCCCTCTATTGAGCAGGGACAGTCCGGCAGCTAGCGCCCACTCCTCCACCTCCCTCCCTTTCGTGTTCGTGACCGGATTGCCCCAAGCCGTGGACTTGGCGTTGAGGTCCCCGGCCACGAACACCTGTAGGGGAGCTAGCTGCCCCACCAGCGGCCCCAGAACGTCGAGAAACCGTTCCAGGGCCGCCAAATCGCGGTTCGGAGAGAAGTATACCCCGACGAAGGCAACCTCTCCCCGAACCGCCGCCACGTACCCGCGGCCCCTCGCTATCACAGCAAGGGGGGCCGGCTCCAGGCCTCACCACGACCGCGACCGAACCGCCGGTGTCCCCCGCCCAGTTTGGGCTGGGAGGCACCGCGTACGGCTCGGCGACGATCGCGACGTCAATTCCCCACTCCGCCATGGACTGCAGGAAAAGGTCCTGAGCCCCGGCGGAGTGGTTCACGTTCGCCTGGAGGACGCTGAGATGCCTGGACATTACTCGGCCATCTCAGCATCTGCCGACACCACTTTAGTCCCCTTCCTTTGCGAGGGGAACACTCCGCGGGTGGATGGGGGCTTACACGCCATACCCCCCATCACGTGGCCTGCTGGTCTTCCTGCGTCGGCACAAACCGCACATCGTGCGGCGGCCGAGCAGCCAGCAGCTTTGTGCCCAGGTTGACCGCAGCGGTAGCAGAGGCTGCTACGGTCAACCTCGCACTGGCACGCCCCGGCGACGTGCCCCATTCCCAGGCACCGGTAACAGTGCCTGGGGCGCGCCTGTAGGAGGTGGACGCGCGCGCGGCACCAACCTACCGCCACGCTGCCACTCTCCAGCAGCTTTTTAGCCGCCGCCACCGGGATCTCCACGTGGGCTGTACCCAGGCTCATCTGTCCCGTGCGAATATTTCGCACGTGGACCTGTCCCGGGTTACAGCCCCCTTCCCGCGCCAACGCAGTGCCGAGGCGCTCCGCGTCTACCGCGTCGCTCAGACCCGAGATTCGAAGCTCTGCCTTCTTCTCAGGCCTGAGCACTTCCACCTCCTCCGCCAAAGCCTCTTTTAGGCGGGCGGCGAGGGCATCGGCCTTCTCGCCACTGGGCACCTCTATTAGGCGCGCCCCGGTCGCCGACTGGCGTATTTTGAGTGGGCCGATGCCCAGCTCCTCCAGCTTAATCTTTTGCTCGGCCTTCGTGAAGGCCGAGCCGTACGTCTCCCCCCTTGCTACTGCCTCCGGCCGTAGTTTGACAATTACGGCCGAGGAGCGGGGGAGGGAGAGCTTGGCCTTTTGCGGGTCCGCCTTTTTCACCGGCTGCGCGGAGGCCGTCGGTGATTTTGCCGGCGGTGCCGCAGCTGCCGGCTTTTTCGCAGCCGGTTTTCGACGCACGACCTCTGTCCAGGTCGCCGCCGACTCTTGGGCTTGGGCCCCCTCTTCAGCCCTTTTGGGCGCAGCCTCCTTCGAGGTGGTGGGACCGAACGCGGTCCATTCCACTCCCTTTTTCCCCTTTCCCTTGCCCTTGCCTTTCGCGGCTTGGGACAGGGCGGGGAAGTCGACCGGATCCGGTCCAACCACATTTTCTGCGGCAACGACCTCCGTTGCCGGCTTCCTCCTCGCTGCTATAGCGGCCCTTGTGGCTACCGCCAGCTCCTTTTTGTCCCCCGCTAGTGGAGGACGACAGATAGGGGCGGCCGGCAGCTGCAGGGCCGCCAGGCGCCCGTCTACAATATTGCCGGCCAATTCCGCCATCTCCTTTCGGAAATCGGCCGGCATTGTGACCTCTACGGCCTTCTTTCGCGCCTCCTCAAACTCTCGTCTGTATGCGCGTATCTCCTCCCGCATGAGCTCCAGCTCTCGTTGGAGTCGCCGGTTGTCCGCCCGTAGCCTCTTCGCCTCCTCAGTCTCGGTGCGGACGACCAAGGACTCCAGCACCTCTCTAATAGAGCCGGCCGCCTTTTTTATTTTGGCGGCGTAGCCCCCCCTCAGGTTGACTGACTTTCCAGTCAGTCCCAAAATCAGGTCCAGGTTGGACTCCGCCGCCACCATCAACTCTTCGGCCCCCATCCCCTCTTCAGGGTCTATGGGAGCTTCCAGTGTCACGTCCGTGCCCTCTTTAGATTTTTTATACGCCCTTTTTTCCAGGGTGAGCTCGAAGGCATCCTCCTTCTCTCGCTCCACCCTTTCTCGCAGAGTCGCCCGCGCTCGAGAAAGCGTGGGGGCTTTACCACGCTTCGCCACAGGCAGTTTCCTCCTTTCCACCTCCACACCCATCTCAGATTCGGAGTCTGACCCCCCGGAAAAGAGGCGTTTCCGGCCCAACTCAGCCTCCGACATTGACGTCACTGCGATGTCCTCCAGGACCTCCAAACTTCCCATCGAAGTACCCCCACCCGTTTTACCCCTATGCGCACTAGTCCCCCCCCCCCGAAAACTATCCCCCCCGACATGTTCCCCGGAATCACTCCAGAGAACAAAACACGACCCAAAACAACACAAGAAAAATGAATATATACAAAGTTTTACGCCACAAAGAGTTTTAACAAGTAAACATTCACGCCAAAAAAGCTCAGCAGAAAAAATAAAAAGAACTTCCACTGAACACAGAAAAACAAAAACCAACCCCAACGATCACGAAACGAACAAAAACGACAACCCCACCCCTATCAGCCGTCCAGGCACCACGACTCCGGGACTACACAGTCAAACCGTTGTCGGTATACTTGGACGACTTGATACTTTTTTCCCATACAAATTCAAAGCAAAAATAAACACCGAAATGCAAAGCTAAAAGTGGGAATATCTTTGCAACCCGAAGGCGTACAATAGAAATTCACACACTTAAAGTTTCGCCTCCACGAGAGCTATCGAACGACACCAATGACACCAATCCACCACACCTTAGCATACGCCTTAGTACCGGAAAACTAGTAACCTAACCTAACCTAACCTAACCTTTTTTTTTTTTTTTTTTTTTTTTTTTGCCGCTGGGGAATGCTCTTATGCATACCACCGGGCCCGGGGGAGCCCGGGGGTTATGTGGGACTCTCTGCGCCCGAAGAGATGGTGATGGTAATTGGACGCAGACACTACCCACTAAACCCCAGCGGTGTTCTCCTCGTCGTACTGGCCCGGCGCGGGAACTATTCAATGGTCCGCACCGGCGACGTTGTGCCTGAAGGCACTCTCCTCTAGAGGCAGGGGGTGGAGTCCCCGCCTCCTACTCCGCTTAAGGCACCCCGAACACTTAAGGGTGCCTTATAGCCTGGACCTAACGCGCGCACGGTGGATCCCCCGATCGACCGCGCACAGGTCCCTCACGGCGGTGCGACCGCCTGTCGCCGCCGCGCTCTCCTGCGAGAAGGGGCACCAGTGCGCTCCCTCTCCCGCTCCGCCTCCTCCTTCTGCGGCATTACGACCTCGCAGAAGGAGAGGACCGCCTCCCATGCACTCTCACTGGCGATCATCGCGTGGATGACCGCAGGGAGTGAAAGGTCGGCACCAACCTCGGCAACGAGGTCCGCCCTTTCTAGCGCCCACGCAGGGCACTCCGCCAGGGTGTGGTCAGCAGTGTCCTCCTCACTGCTGCAGTGATGACACCCTGGCAAGTTCTCCGAGCCTGCCACCCTACACAGATACCTACCGAAGCAGCCGTGCCCCGTTAGGATCTGCGCAAGGTGGAAGGTTATAACGCCGTGCCGCCGGTCAACCCACTGCTCGAAGATTGGACCGACGGCCGCCACAGTGCGGTGACCCGCAGTTGGCTCCTCCAGCCTCTCCTTCCACTGGAGGAGCACTTGCCTCCGTATTCGACTCCACCAGGGCTCCTCCTCACCGGAGACATCCTCGTCGTCCCCACGCCTCCTTCGCCAAGAACGAGCCAGGGCACCTGCCACCAGGTCCCTCGGCGCAGAGCCCGCCAGTACGCACGCAGCCTCGTATGAGGTAGAGCGGTACGCACGGACGGCCCTAATTGCCATTGCTCTCTGCGGTCGCCGCAGAAGAGCTACGTTGTCTCGCGTTAAGGCGGCCGCCCATATCGGTGCGCCGTACAGCCCCATGGACTGCAAGACGCCCATATATAGACGGCGGCAGCCAGCGCTCGGTCCACCCACGTTGGGGAGGAGGCGACTCATCGCCCGCGCGGCTCCGAGCAATTTCGGCACTAGACGCCGGAAATGCTCCTGGAAATTCCATCTGCTGTCGAGGATGAGGCCCAAGTACCTCATGTTCGCCTCAACAGAGATGGAAGTTCCTCCCACCATTAGGCTGGATCCAGGTGGAGGGGCTCGCCGTGGCCCGTGAAAGCATATAGCTTCACTCTTCTCCAGGGCCACTTCGAGCCCGAGATGTCGGATCCTAGCCACGACCTGGGCGACTCCGGCTACCGCAAGTATGCGGGCCTCCGAAAAGGTGCCTCCACGCGCGGTGACGACAGTGTCGTCAGCGTAGCACGTGACGCTGACACCCGTCAAGTTCGCGCCGCGGAGGACCCAATCATACCCGATGTTCCACAGGAGCGGGCCCAGGACAGAGCCCTGTGGAACACCGCACTCGACTCTCCTAGTCGCCCAGCCGTCGGCCGTCGGGTACACGACGCACCTACCAGACAGGTAATCTCCTACCAGTCTGCGCAGATACGCCGGCACTCCGTGGAATCTCAGCGCCCCCAAGATTGTGTCAAAAGGGAGGGTGTTGAAGGCGTTGGCGATGTCAATAGACACCGCCAAAAGCACCCCTCCACTTTCGACCGCCTCGTCGGCGAGGGCC
Organism: Helleia helle; assembly: GCA_963853865.1. Taxonomy (NCBI): domain Eukaryota; kingdom Metazoa; phylum Arthropoda; class Insecta; order Lepidoptera; family Lycaenidae; genus Helleia; species Helleia helle. The sequence continues at coordinate 51,991 of OY971436.1, forward strand.
CTCACCCTGGCCAGAGCGTCCAGGGTGGACCTCCCCCGCCGGAAGCCAAACTGGAAGGCGCTGAGACTCGGGCCTGTCTCCTCCAGGTGGTTGATGATACGGGTAGCCGCGATCCGCTCCAGCAGCTTACCCGCATCATCGAGCAGTACGATCGGTCGATATGCCGACGGCGAGTCGACCGGTCGCCCGTCTTTCCGAATTAGGATCAGTTTCCCCTTCTTCCACGCCGTGGGAAACTGACCTTTCGCCAGACATGCACTCATCAGGCGTTTGGCGTGCGACCGGAGTGGGCCCAGGGCCAGAACCAGGGCCCGACCGGGCACGCCATCCGGTCCGGGGGCGGTATTCCGCGCCTTCGACCGTGCCAATACCATGTCCATCTCTCCTTCTGTCACCTCCGGGATTTCCGCCTCAACGCTCAACGGCCCACTGCTCGGTGGAGCCATCGGCGGAGGCGCGTGGTCTCTTTGACCTGGGAATAAGGCCGGGACTATCCCTGCCACAAGGTCAGGCTGGAGACTCTCCGTCAGGGGAGGGGCACAGGGGCGCAGTTTGTTGCGAACCATCCTGTACGGCCTCCCCCACGGGTCTCTGTCCAGAGTCTCCAGCATCTCCCTGTACGCAGCATCTTTTGCGCGACCAATAGCGTTACGTAACTCCTCGGCGGCGGCTCTGTAGGTATTATAGAGCCGCCCCTCCTCCGCCTCATCCCGACGTCGCCTTCTGCGACTTCGGGTGTACCGGCGTCTCGCCGCAACGCACTCTCGTCGCAGTTCAGCGAGCTCTTCGGTCCACCAGTACACCTCCTTGCGTCGTGGGGGCCGCAGGCCGCTTCGCGGCATGGCCGCGTCGCACGACTGCGATATGGCATTGACGAGACGATCGGTCTCCTCGTCGACCTCCTTCTCTACCCGGTCTACCCGCGCGTCGAGGTTCCAGGCTTGGACTATGGCTGCCTCGAGGAGGGCCTCCTTGTCCAACCTCCTCAGCGCCCAACGTGGGCCGCATCCGGCAGCAGAACCGCGGCTTCGGGAGGGGCGGAGACACCGTATCGGAACCGGATATACCGGTGGTCCGACAGCGTCTCGCCCTTAAACACCTCCCAGCCCTGCACGCGGCGAGCTAGGGCGGCATCGGCGAAAGTAACATCAACGATGCTGCCGCCCCTCTGTCGTACGCATGTGTGCCTGGACCCAACGTTGAGCACCTCCAGCCCAACCTCGACCAGCCAGTCCTCCAAAACTGCACCCCGCGCATTGCTCACAGGGGAACCCCATGCCGCTGATTTTGCATTAAGGTCTCCGGCGACCAGCACGTGATCGAGGCGAGCTCGCCCCACCAGAGAGCCGACCTGAACCAGAAACTGTTCGAAGTCGGCGACGCTCCGACTGGGCGGGAAGTATGCCCCGATCACAAGGACGCGACCGATCTCGGCCGCAACGAAATTACGCCCTCTCTCCACGACGCCAAATGGTGGCGAGCCGTTTAAGCTGGCGATAGCCATAACGCCATCCTCGTCCCCGACCCAACTTGGCGAGTTGGGGACGCGGTAGGGCTCTGCCACTATGGCCACCTGTACCGACCACTCCGCCAGAGTCTGAAAGAGCAGATCCTGGGCTCTGGCGCAGTGGTTGAGGTTCCCTTGTAGAACTTGGGTGAATGGGTGTGCCATCACTCCAAGGTCATGGGGACCTCCTCGCCTAGGACCGCGAAGCTATTCGCAGTCGGGCAGACTGGCTGTGAGGGGGGATTTAGACCCTCACCAGCTTTTTCTCCTTCCTGTGGCCCAAGGCGCCGTCTGCGGCGTGGGGCAATGCACGCTGCGCTGCCCATTTTGTGTGCGGCTGGACGTCCCTCCGTGGAACAGAGCACGCACTTAGGTGTTACAACCGTGCACGTTCTGGCAATATGCCCCTCTTCGCCGCAGCGGAAACACAAGCTACTCCGATCCACTGGTGAGGAACATACCGCCGCCATGTGGCCCATCTCCATGCAGCGGAAGCATCGGAGGGGGCGGGCGTCCAGCAGTTTAAACTGTGCGGACACCCAGCCAACCAGTAGCCTGCCCTTGGCGAGGATCGTCTTTGCCGCCTCGCAGGGACAACGGACGATGGCTGCACCCAGTCCAGAGGGGCTGCGGCCGATCTCCCCCGATCGGACTTGCTCAAGGGGGCACCCGCCTGCCTCTGCCACAGCCACAGCTACGTCTGCCTTCGTTACCGAGTCATCCAACCCTGAAATGCGAGCGCTGACGCACCTCGTAGGTCTGGAGACTCGGACTACGTCTTCTCCGACCACTTCTTTTATTTTTCGGGCCAGGGTGTCGGCCTTTTCGCCGCTGGCCGCTCCGGGCAGCACAAGAAGGCGAGCACCCGTGGCCGCCTTCCGGCAGCGGACAGGCTCTATGCCGAGGTCCGAAAGGCGAATTTCTGCCTTCGCCCTTCCCAGCACATCGGCATACGTCAATCCTCTTGAAGCGGCTGCCGGCTGCAGCTGTAGAACCACAACTGCAGACGTAGGCGTCCGCAGCTTTGGTGGGCCTCGTTTCTTCGGCGCCGCCTTTGGTGTTTTGGCCTTCGTCCTGGTGACCGTCGTCCATCCATCACCGTCAGCTGCCTTCGTGTCCAACTTTCGGGCCGCCTTCTTTTTGGAAGCCTTCTTGTTGGAGCCGGCCGGCCCAGGATTTGCCGGTGGCATCAGTGTTGTCGTCGGTACTTGTGTCACCGAAGGTGCCTTCCTCATTGGCCCCTTCTTTGCAGCGCTCGATGGCCCCGGCCTCGCCGCAGGAGAAGGTGTCTCCACTACAGCCGCCGCGCGTCTGTCCGCTGCGAGCGACGGGCGAAGCCGCGGCTCGGGAAGGAGCCTTGACTCCAGACCCTCGAGCCTTGCGTTGAGCCGCGCACTCGACAGGGCCACTGCCTCCCGCATCGCCCTCTGCACGATATCCTCCAGATTGGCTGATGGCGGCGCAACGGCTACGGCCGGCTGTTGGCGGGATGAGGCGAGCTCACTCCTGAGCGTCGCCAACTCCTGGCGTAGCTCCGCCACCTCCGCCGACAGCCTTTTGTTGGCCGCCTCCAGTGCCCGCGTCTCTTCGCAGGACGTACGGTCCAGGAGCGTGACTGTTGCGTCCTGGATTGCATCCGTCGCTGTCCTTAATGCCTTCACCATGGGGCCCTTCAGGTTTTTTGACCTGGTTCGGACCCCAGTGATGGTCTCCAGGGCCTTGGTAATTCGCGACCCTAGAGCGCTCGCCGTCTCTACACTCGTTCTATAGGGGGCCGCCTCTGACCTGGACGACTCCGACAGGTAGCACGGGGGTATACTTCGTGCGAGTGCCGTCACACTACACTCCGCTTCAGCCTCCATCGCCTCCCGCCGTGCCGCCGCCAGGTCTTTTTGGGCCTTGGCCAGTCCTACATATTGGCCAGTCGTAGGTGGCCGGCCCCGTCCTCGTTTGGTTGGTGGCGTGGTCTTTCTAAGCGCCTGTGCTCTTTCTTTGAGCGTTTGTACGCTGCTATCCTCCTCTGAAGATGACAATCGGGTCCTCTTCCCTTTCCGGTGAGCTGAGCGCGTCGACCTCATGCTTTCATCGGAATCGCTCGCGCTCATCACCTCAACGTCCGAATAAATTCTCGGGGAACCTCTCTTGTTTCGTCCTCCCACCTTCTCAATCACCAAATCACTTGCCTTCTCTGAATCCGTTGTGGTAGCCTGGTCGCGTGGGTTCGGGGTCACCGAACCAACGAAGTATTGTATGGCCCCCTCCGTATTACACGGGGCCTCAGTCCTAGGACTGGCGGGATTCACGGTACCCGCCCGGAGAGTGTTTTTACTAGTGAAACTAATTTTTACAATACTTGGTCCCCTCTGGTGTCTCCACCTTCAGGGTCAGGGAGACAAAGCATCCTGGGCAGAGCCCTGTGCACCAGGATGACGTACATTTGTATCCCAACCGGGGGGTCCGCAGGTACCCCGGCTGGGGGTGCGCTAACGGCTGGTGACCCACCGACCATTCATCTCCTCGCCGCGCACCAAAACTTGAGATTGGGGTAATTTTTTATAGTGGTTTTCTTCCACGTAGTCCCCATCCCGACTTGGGATAGCGACCACCACCCCCAGCCCTATGGACCGGGGAGCGGCTTGGCCGGCAGTGGCCAGAACCAACTGCCGCCCGATTCGGATCCGATTGGTTCACCCGGGGTTCGCACCCCGAGCTTAAGCCCCACCGCCGCGTCAAGGCCCGGATCCGGATGGTGGGGAACCTAACCTAACCTAACCTAACCTAACCTAACCTAACCTAACCTAACCTAACCTAACCTAACCTAACCTAACCTAACCTAACCTAACCTAACCTAACCTAACCTAACCACTTATATTTCTGTGAAAAACCTAAATTTGGTGGTGTTGTTGTGGGAATTTGAAAATTTTTCTTTTTGAATCGTGTTCTAATAGGCGGGCCCTATATATACCTGTAACAAGCAATAAAAGTTTCATCAATTTTGGCTATTTTTTGACATTTTAAACACAAAATTAACAAAATCTTATAGTTTTTCATACATTTATTCGCATTTACCGGTTCCTTAGTGAACTTTTTGAAAATTTTCTGCTTTCATCATCATCGGTCCGTCTATCCGCTTCTTTGGACACTAAATTTGACTAAATTAGACTAGCTTTCGCTCCCGGAGGCACCTGTAAAATTGAAAAATTATTAGCGTTTGATTCGAATCCGCTATATACCGGACATAAAAGCCACACCTTTGACCCACTGCGCGTACGAGTGTTGATCATAGTCTACCTCGGTCTCGTCTGTCTTCCTATAATAAAAAATTACAATAGTTCCATATAAAAATTTTAACTTTTCATACAAATTTCTATCAAAAACACAGTCTTTTGCCCACCACTTGCCCACTTAATGGGGAAGCCATCCCAACTTTCTTCACAGTATACCTGCTGCTCTCCCGCGTCTATTGACACCTCGCTTGTCGGGATCGGACGTTGGGAAGTGCAAAAAATTTCGAAAATCCATATTCGGTTGTTTTTTATATATGAACCGAGGCTTCATGGTGAATCTCAACACGCCATACAAAACACTTATATTTCTGTGAAAAACCTAAATTTGGTGGTGTTGTTGTGGGAATTTGAAAATTTTTCTTTTTGAATCGTGTTCTAATAGGCGGGCCCTATATATACCTGTAACAAGCAATAAAAGTTTCATCAATTTTGGCTATTTTTTGACATTTTAAACACAAAATTAACAAAATCTTATAGTTTTTCATACATTTATTCGCATTTACCGGTTCCTTAGTGAACTTTTTGAAAATTTTCTGCTTTCATCATCATCGGTCCGTCTATCCGCTTCTTTGGACACTAAATTTGACTAAATTAGACTAGCTTTCGCTCCCGGAGGCACCTGTAAAATTGAAAAATTATTAGCGTTTGATTCGAATCCGCTATATACCGGACATAAAAGCCACACCTTTGACCCACTGCGCGTACGAGTGTTGATCATAGTCTACCTCGGTCTCGTCTGTCTTCCTATAATAAAAAATTACAATAGTTCCATATAAAAATTTTAACTTTTCATACAAATTTCTATCAAAAACACAGTCTTTTGCCCACCACTTGCCCACTTAGTGGGGAAGCCATCCCAACTTTCTTCACAGTATACCTGCTGCTCTCCCGCGTCTATTGACACCTCGCTTGTCGGGATCGGACGTTGGGAAGTGCAAAAAATTTCGAAAATCCATATTCGGTTGTTTTTTATATATGAACCGAGGCTTCATGGTGAATCTCAACACGCCATACAAAACACTTATATTTCTGTGAAAAACCTAAATTTGGTGGTGTTGTTGTGGGAATTTGAAAATTTTTCTTTTTGAATCGTGTTCTAATAGGCGGGCCCTATATATACCTGTAACAAGCAATAAAAGTTTCATCAATTTTGGCTATTTTTTGACATTTTAAACACAAAATTAACAAAATCTTATAGTTTTTCATACATTTATTCGCATTTACCGGTTCCTTAGTGAACTTTTTGAAAATTTTCTGCTTTCATCATCATCGGTCCGTCTATCCGCTTCTTTGGACACTAAATTTGACTAAATTAGACTAGCTTTCGCTCCCGGAGGCACCTGTAAAATTGAAAAATTATTAGCGTTTGATTCGAATCCGCTATATACCGGACATAAAAGCCACACCTTTGACCCACTGCGCGTACGAGTGTTGATCATAGTCTACCTCGGTCTCGTCTGTCTTCCTATAATAAAAAATTACAATAGTTCCATATAAAAATTTTAACTTTTCATACAAATTTCTATCAAAAACACAGTCTTTTGCCCACCACTTGCCCACTTAGTGGGGAAGCCATCCCAACTTTCTTCACAGTATACCTGCTGCTCTCCCGCGTCTATTGACACCTCGCTTGTCGGGATCGGACGTTGGGAAGTGCAAAAAATTTCGAAAATCCATATTCGGTTGTTTTTTATATATGAACCGAGGCTTCATGGTGAATCTCAACACGCCATACAAAACACTTATATTTCTGTGAAAAACCTAAATTTGGTGGTGTTGTTGTGGGAATTTGAAAATTTTTCTTTTTGAATCGTGTTCTAATAGGCGGGCCCTATATATACCTGTAACAAGCAATAAAAGTTTCATCAATTTTGGCAATTTTTTGACATTTTAAACACAAAATTAACAAAATCTTATAGTTTTTCATACATTTATTCGCATTTACCGGTTCCTTAGTGAACTTTTTGAAAATTTTCTGCTTTCATCATCATCGGTCCGTCTATCCGCTTCTTTGGACACTAAATTTGACTAAATTAGACTAGCTTTCGCTCCCGGAGGCACCTGTAAAATTGAAAAATTATTAGCGTTTGATTCGAATCCGCTATATACCGGACATAAAAGCCACACCTTTGACCCACTGCGCGTACGAGTGTTGATCATAGTCTACCTCGGTCTCGTCTGTCTTCCTATAATAAAAAATTACAATAGTTCCATATAAAAATTTTAACTTTTCATACAAATTTCTATCAAAAACACAGTCTTTTGCCCACCACTTGCCCACTTAGTGGGGAAGCCATCCCAACTTTCTTCACAGTATACCTGCTGCTCTCCCGCGTCTATTGACACCTCGCTTGTCGGGATCGGACGTTGGGAAGTGCAAAAAATTTCGAAAATCCATATTCGGTTGTTTTTTATATATGAACCGAGGCTTCATGGTGAATCTCAACACGCCATACAAAACACTTATATTTCTGTGAAAAACCTAAATTTGGTGGTGTTGTTGTGGGAATTTGAAAATTTTTCTTTTTGAATCGTGTTCTAATAGGCGGGCCCTATATATACCTGTAACAAGCAATAAAAGTTTCATCAATTTTGGCTATTTTTTGACATTTTAAACACAAAATTAACAAAATCTTATAGTTTTTCATACATTTATTCGCATTTACCGGTTCCTTAGTGAACTTTTTGAAAATTTTCTGCTTTCATCATCATCGGTCCGTCTATCCGCTTCTTTGGACACTAAATTTGACTAAATTAGACTAGCTTTCGCTCCCGGAGGCACCTGTAAAATTGAAAAATTATTAGCGTTTGATTCGAATCCGCTATATACCGGACATAAAAGCCACACCTTTGACCCACTGCGCGTACGAGTGTTGATCATAGTCTACCTCGGTCTCGTCTGTCTTCCTATAATAAAAAATTACAATAGTTCCATATAAAAATTTTAACTTTTCATACAAATTTCTATCAAAAACACAGTCTTTTGCCCACCACTTGCCCACTTAGTGGGGAAGCCATCCCAACTTTCTTCACAGTATACCTGCTGCTCTCCCGCGTCTATTGACACCTCGCTTGTCGGGATCGGACGTTGGGAAGTGCAAAAAATTTCGAAAATCCATATTCGGTTGTTTTTTATATATGAACCGAGGCTTCATGGTGAATCTCAACACGCCATACAAAACACTTATATTTCTGTGAAAAACCTAAATTTGGTGGTGTTGTTGTGGGAATTTGAAAATTTTTCTTTTTGAATCGTGTTCTAATAGGCGGGCCCTATATATACCTGTAACAAGCAATAAAAGTTTCATCAATTTTGGCAATTTTTTGACATTTTAAACACAAAATTAACAAAATCTTATAGTTTTTCATACATTTATTCGCATTTACCGGTTCCTTAGTGAACTTTTTGAAAATTTTCTGCTTTCATCATCATCGGTCCGTCTATCCGCTTCTTTGGACACTAAATTTGACTAAATTAGACTAGCTTTCGCTCCCGGAGGCACCTGTAAAATTGAAAAATTATTAGCGTTTGATTCGAATCCGCTATATACCGGACATAAAAGCCACACCTTTGACCCACTGCGCGTACGAGTGTTGATCATAGTCTACCTCGGTCTCGTCTGTCTTCCTATAATAAAAAATTACAATAGTTCCATATAAAAATTTTAACTTTTCATACAAATTTCTATCAAAAACACAGTCTTTTGCCCACCACTTGCCCACTTAGTGGGGAAGCCATCCCAACTTTCTTCACAGTATACCTGCTGCTCTCCCGCGTCTATTGACACCTCGCTTGTCGGGATCGGACGTTGGGAAGTGCAAAAAATTTCGAAAATCCATATTCGGTTGTTTTTTATATATGAACCGAGGCTTCATGGTGAATCTCAACACGCCATACAAAACACTTATATTTCTGTGAAAAACCTAAATTTGGTGGTGTTGTTGTGGGAATTTGAAAATTTTTCTTTTTGAATCGTGTTCTAATAGGCGGGCCCTATATATACCTGTAACAAGCAATAAAAGTTTCATCAATTTTGGCTATTTTTTGACATTTTAAACACAAAATTAACAAAATCTTATAGTTTTTCATACATTTATTCGCATTTACCGGTTCCTTAGTGAACTTTTTGAAAATTTTCTGCTTTCATCATCATCGGTCCGTCTATCCGCTTCTTTGGACACTAAATTTGACTAAATTAGACTAGCTTTCGCTCCCGGAGGCACCTGTAAAATTGAAAAATTATTAGCGTTTGATTCGAATCCGCTATATACCGGACATAAAAGCCACACCTTTGACCCACTGCGCGTACGAGTGTTGATCATAGTCTACCTCGGTCTCGTCTGTCTTCCTATAATAAAAAATTACAATAGTTCCATATAAAAATTTTAACTTTTCATACAAATTTCTATCAAAAACACAGTCTTTTGCCCACCACTTGCCCACTTAGTGGGGAAGCCATCCCAACTTTCTTCACAGTATACCTGCTGCTCTCCCGCGTCTATTGACACCTCGCTTGTCGGGATCGGACGTTGGGAAGTGCAAAAAATTTCGAAAATCCATATTCGGTTGTTTTTTATATATGAACCGAGGCTTCATGGTGAATCTCAACACGCCATACAAAACACTTATATTTCTGTGAAAAACCTAAATTTGGTGGTGTTGTTGTGGGAATTTGAAAATTTTTCTTTTTGAATCGTGTTCTAATAGGCGGGCCCTATATATACCTGTAACAAGCAATAAAAGTTTCATCAATTTTGGCTATTTTTTGACATTTTAAACACAAAATTAACAAAATCTTATAGTTTTTCATACATTTATTCGCATTTACCGGTTCCTTAGTGAACTTTTTGAAAATTTTCTGCTTTCATCATCATCGGTCCGTCTATCCGCTTCTTTGGACACTAAATTTGACTAAATTAGACTAGCTTTCGCTCCCGGAGGCACCTGTAAAATTGAAAAATTATTAGCGTTTGATTCGAATCCGCTATATACCGGACATAAAAGCCACACCTTTGACCCACTGCGCGTACGAGTGTTGATCATAGTCTACCTCGGTCTCGTCTGTCTTCCTATAATAAAAAATTACAATAGTTCCATATAAAAATTTTAACTTTTCATACAAATTTCTATCAAAAACACAGTCTTTTGCCCACCACTTGCCCACTTAGTGGGGAAGCCATCCCAACTTTCTTCACAGTATACCTGCTGCTCTCCCGCGTCTATTGACACCTCGCTTGTCGGGATCGGACGTTGGGAAGTGCAAAAAATTTCGAAAATCCATATTCGGTTGTTTTTTATATATGAACCGAGGCTTCATGGTGAATCTCAACACGCCATACAAAACACTTATATTTCTGTGAAAAACCTAAATTTGGTGGTGTTGTTGTGGGAATTTGAAAATTTTCTTTTTGAATCGTGTTCTAATAGGCGGGCCCTATATATACCTGTAACAAGCAATAAAAGTTTCATCAATTTTGGCAATTTTTTGACATTTTAAACACAAAATTAACAAAATCTTATAGTTTTTCATACATTTATTCGCATTTACCGGTTCCTTAGTGAACTTTTTGAAAATTTTCTGCTTTCATCATCATCGGTCCGTCTATCCGCTTCTTTGGACACTAAATTTGACTAAATTAGACTAGCTTTCGCTCCCGGAGGCACCTGTAAAATTGAAAAATTATTAGCGTTTGATTCGAATCCGCTATATACCGGACATAAAAGCCACACCTTTGACCCACTGCGCGTACGAGTGTTGATCATAGTCTACCTCGGTCTCGTCTGTCTTCCTATAATAAAAAATTACAATAGTTCCATATAAAAATTTTAACTTTTCATACAAATTTCTATCAAAAACACAGTCTTTTGCCCACCACTTGCCCACTTAGTGGGGAAGCCATCCCAACTTTCTTCACAGTATACCTGCTGCTCTCCCGCGTCTATTGACACCTCGCTTGTCGGGATCGGACGTTGGGAAGTGCAAAAAATTTCGAAAATCCATATTCGGTTGTTTTTTATATATGAACCGAGGCTTCATGGTGAATCTCAACACGCCATACAAAACACTTATATTTCTGTGAAAAACCTAAATTTGGTGGTGTTGTTGTGGGAATTTGAAAATTTTTCTTTTTGAATCGTGTTCTAATAGGCGGGCCCTATATATACCTGTAACAAGCAATAAAAGTTTCATCAATTTTGGCTATTTTTTGACATTTTAAACACAAAATTAACAAAATCTTATAGTTTTTCATACATTTATTCGCATTTACCGGTTCCTTAGTGAACTTTTTGAAAATTTTCTGCTTTCATCATCATCGGTCCGTCTATCCGCTTCTTTGGACACTAAATTTGACTAAATTAGACTAGCTTTCGCTCCCGGAGGCACCTGTAAAATTGAAAAATTATTAGCGTTTGATTCGAATCCGCTATATACCGGACATAAAAGCCACACCTTTGACCCACTGCGCGTACGAGTGTTGATCATAGTCTACCTCGGTCTCGTCTGTCTTCCTATAATAAAAAATTACAATAGTTCCATATAAAAATTTTAACTTTTCATACAAATTTCTATCAAAAACACAGTCTTTTGCCCACCACTTGCCCACTTAGTGGGGAAGCCATCCCAACTTTCTTCACAGTATACCTGCTGCTCTCCCGCGTCTATTGACACCTCGCTTGTCGGGATCGGACGTTGGGAAGTGCAAAAAATTTCGAAAATCCATATTCGGTTGTTTTTTATATATGAACCGAGGCTTCATGGTGAATCTCAACACGGTTAACCCTCCCGTTTAACTGTTTTAGGTAGAAGCCATCAGCTCTCCTACTCTTCCGATTAAGCGTAAAGGTCTTTGGACCACAGCATAGGTCAATTCGAAAAAAAAAAAAAAAAAAAAATGAATCTCAACACGCCATACAAAACACTTATATTTCTGTGAAAAACCTAAATTTGGTGGTGTTGTTGTGGGAATTTGAAAATTTTTCTTTTTGAATCGTGTTCTAATAGGCGGGCCCTATATATACCTGTAACAAGCAATAAAAGTTTCATCAATTTTGGCTATTTTTTGACATTTTAAACACAAAATTAACAAAATCTTATAGTTTTTCATACATTTATTCGCATTTACCGGTTCCTTAGTGAACTTTTTGAAAATTTTCTGCTTTCATCATCATCGGTCCGTCTATCCGCTTCTTTGGACACTAAATTTGACTAAATTAGACTAGCTTTCGCTCCCGGAGGCACCTGTAAAATTGAAAAATTATTAGCGTTTGATTCGAATCCGCTATATACCGGACATAAAAGCCACACCTTTGACCCACTGCGCGTACGAGTGTTGATCATAGTCTACCTCGGTCTCGTCTGTCTTCCTATAATAAAAAATTACAATAGTTCCATATAAAAATTTTAACTTTTCATACAAATTTCTATCAAAAACACAGTCTTTTGCCCACCACTTGCCCACTTAGTGGGGAAGCCATCCCAACTTTCTTCACAGTATACCTGCTGCTCTCCCGCGTCTATTGACACCTCGCTTGTCGGGATCGGACGTTGGGAAGTGCAAAAAATTTCGAAAATCCATATTCGGTTGTTTTTTATATATGAACCGAGGCTTCATGGTGAATCTCAACACGCCATACAAAACACTTATATTTCTGTGAAAAACCTAAATTTGGTGGTGTTGTTGTGGGAATTTGAAAATTTTTCTTTTTGAATCGTGTTCTAATAGGCGGGCCCTATATATACCTGTAACAAGCAATAAAAGTTTCATCAATTTTGGCTATTTTTTGACATTTTAAACACAAAATTAACAAAATCTTATAGTTTTTCATACATTTATTCGCATTTACCGGTTCCTTAGTGAACTTTTTGAAAATTTTCTGCTTTCATCATCATCGGTCCGTCTATCCGCTTCTTTGGACACTAAATTTGACTAAATTAGACTAGCTTTCGCTCCCGGAGGCACCTGTAAAATTGAAAAATTATTAGCGTTTGATTCGAATCCGCTATATACCGGACATAAAAGCCACACCTTTGACCCACTGCGCGTACGAGTGTTGATCATAGTCTACCTCGGTCTCGTCTGTCTTCCTATAATAAAAAATTACAATAGTTCCATATAAAAATTTTAACTTTTCATACAAATTTCTATCAAAAACACAGTCTTTTGCCCACCACTTGCCCACTTAGTGGGGAAGCCATCCCAACTTTCTTCACAGTATACCTGCTGCTCTCCCGCGTCTATTGACACCTCGCTTGTCGGGATCGGACGTTGGGAAGTGCAAAAAATTTCGAAAATCCATATTCGGTTGTTTTTTATATATGAACCGAGGCTTCATGGTGAATCTCAACACGCCATACAAAACACTTATATTTCTGTGAAAAACCTAAATTTGGTGGTGTTGTTGTGGGAATTTGAAAATTTTTCTTTTTGAATCGTGTTCTAATAGGCGGGCCCTATATATACCTGTAACAAGCAATAAAAGTTTCATCAATTTTGGCTATTTTTTGACATTTTAAACACAAAATTAACAAAATCTTATAGTTTTTCATACATTTATTCGCATTTACCGGTTCCTTAGTGAACTTTTTGAAATTTTTCTGCTTTCATCATCATCGGTCCGTCTATCCGCTTCTTTGGACACTAAATTTGACTAAATTAGACTAGCTTTCGCTCCCGGAGGCACCTGTAAAATTGAAAAATTATTAGCGTTTGATTCGAATCCGCTATATACCGGACATAAAAGCCACACCTTTGACCCACTGCGCGTACGAGTGTTGATCATAGTCTACCTCGGTCTCGTCTGTCTTCCTATAATAAAAAATTACAATAGTTCCATATAAAAATTTTAACTTTTCATACAAATTTCTATCAAAAACACAGTCTTTTGCCCACCACTTGCCCACTTAGTGGGGAAGCCATCCCAACTTTCTTCACAGTATACCTGCTGCTCTCCCGCGTCTATTGACACCTCGCTTGTCGGGATCGGACGTTGGGAAGTGCAAAAAATTTCGAAAATCCATATTCGGTTGTTTTTTATATATGAACCGAGGCTTCATGGTGAATCTCAACACGCCATACAAAACACTTATATTTCTGTGAAAAACCTAAATTTGGTGGTGTTGTTGTGGGAATTTGAAAATTTTTCTTTTTGAATCGTGTTCTAATAGGCGGGCCCTATATATACCTGTAACAAGCAATAAAAGTTTCATCAATTTTGGCTATTTTTTGACATTTTAAACACAAAATTAACAAAATCTTATAGTTTTTCATACATTTATTCGCATTTACCGGTTCCTTAGTGAACTTTTTGAAAATTTTCTGCTTTCATCATCATCGGTCCGTCTATCCGCTTCTTTGGACACTAAATTTGACTAAATTAGACTAGCTTTCGCTCCCGGAGGCACCTGTAAAATTGAAAAATTATTAGCGTTTGATTCGAATCCGCTATATACCGGACATAAAAGCCACACCTTTGACCCACTGCGCGTACGAGTGTTGATCATAGTCTACCTCGGTCTCGTCTGTCTTCCTATAATAAAAAATTACAATAGTTCCATATAAAAATTTTAACTTTTCATACAAATTTCTATCAAAAACACAGTCTTTTGCCCACCACTTGCCCACTTAGTGGGGAAGCCATCCCAACTTTCTTCACAGTATACCTGCTGCTCTCCCGCGTCTATTGACGCCTCGCTTGTCGGGATCGGACGTTGGGAAGTGCAAAAAATTTCGAAAATCCATATTCGGTTGTTTTTTATATATGAACCGAGGCTTCATGGTGAATCTCAACACGCCATACAAAACACTTATATTTCTGTGAAAAACCTAAATTTGGTGGTGTTGTTGTGGGAATTTGAAAATTTTTCTTTTTGAATCGTGTTCTAATAGGCGGGCCCTATATATACCTGTAACAAGCAATAAAAGTTTCATCAATTTTGGCTATTTTTTGACATTTTAAACACAAAATTAACAAAATCTTATAGTTTTTCATACATTTATTCGCATTTACCGGTTCCTTAGTGAACTTTTTGAAAATTTTCTGCTTTCATCATCATCGGTCCGTCTATCCGCTTCTTTGGACACTAAATTTGACTAAATTAGACTAGCTTTCGCTCCCGGAGGCACCTGTAAAATTGAAAAATTATTAGCGTTTGATTCGAATCCGCTATATACCGGACATAAAAGCCACACCTTTGACCCACTGCGCGTACGAGTGTTGATCATAGTCTACCTCGGTCTCGTCTGTCTTCCTATAATAAAAAATTACAATAGTTCCATATAAAAATTTTAACTTTTCATACAAATTTCTATCAAAAACACAGTCTTTTGCCCACCACTTGCCCACTTAGTGGGGAAGCCATCCCAACTTTCTTCACAGTATACCTGCTGCTCTCCCGCGTCTATTGACACCTCGCTTGTCGGGATCGGACGTTGGGAAGTGCAAAAAATTTCGAAAATCCATATTCGGTTGTTTTTTATATATGAACCGAGGCTTCATGGTGAATCTCAACACGCCATACAAAACACTTATATTTCTGTGAAAAACCTAAATTTGGTGGTGTTGTTGTGGGAATTTGAAAATTTTTCTTTTTGAATCGTGTTCTAATAGGCGGGCCCTATATATACCTGTAACAAGCAATAAAAGTTTCATCAATTTTGGCTATTTTTTGACATTTTAAACACAAAATTAACAAAATCTTATAGTTTTTCATACATTTATTCGCATTTACCGGTTCCTTAGTGAACTTTTTGAAAATTTTCTGCTTTCATCATCATCGGTCCGTCTATCCGCTTCTTTGGACACTAAATTTGACTAAATTAGACTAGCTTTCGCTCCCGGAGGCACCTGTAAAATTGAAAAATTATTAGCGTTTGATTCGAATCCGCTATATACCGGACATAAAAGCCACACCTTTGACCCACTGCGCGTACGAGTGTTGATCATAGTCTACCTCGGTCTCGTCTGTCTTCCTATAATAAAAAATTACAATAGTTCCATATAAAAATTTTAACTTTTCATACAAATTTCTATCAAAAACACAGTCTTTTGCCCACCACTTGCCCACTTAGTGGGGAAGCCATCCCAACTTTCTTCACAGTATACCTGCTGCTCTCCCGCGTCTATTGACACCTCGCTTGTCGGGATCGGACGTTGGGAAGTGCAAAAAATTTCGAAAATCCATATTCGGTTGTTTTTTATATATGAACCGAGGCTTCATGGTGAATCTCAACACGCCATACAAAACACTTATATTTCTGTGAAAAACCTAAATTTGGTGGTGTTGTTGTGGGAATTTGAAAATTTTTCTTTTTGAATCGTGTTCTAATAGGCGGGCCCTATATATACCTGTAACAAGCAATAAAAGTTTCATCAATTTTGGCTATTTTTTGACATTTTAAACACAAAATTAACAAAATCTTATAGTTTTTCATACATTTATTCGCATTTACCGGTTCCTTAGTGAACTTTTTGAAAATTTTCTGCTTTCATCATCATCGGTCCGTCTATCCGCTTCTTTGGACACTAAATTTGACTAAATTAGACTAGCTTTCGCTCCCGGAGGCACCTGTAAAATTGAAAAATTATTAGCGTTTGATTCGAATCCGCTATATACCGGACATAAAAGCCACACCTTTGACCCACTGCGCGTACGAGTGTTGATCATAGTCTACCTCGGTCTCGTCTGTCTTCCTATAATAAAAAATTACAATAGTTCCATATAAAAATTTTAACTTTTCATACAAATTTCTATCAAAAACACAGTCTTTTGCCCACCACTTGCCCACTTAGTGGGGAAGCCATCCCAACTTTCTTCACAGTATACCTGCTGCTCTCCCGCGTCTATTGACACCTCGCTTGTCGGGATCGGACGTTGGGAAGTGCAAAAAATTTCGAAAATCCATATTCGGTTGTTTTTTATATATGAACCGAGGCTTCATGGTGAATCTCAACACGCCATACAAAACACTTATATTTCTGTGAAAAACCTAAATTTGGTGGTGTTGTTGTGGGAATTTGAAAATTTTTCTTTTTGAATCGTGTTCTAATAGGCGGGCCCTATATATACCTGCAACAAGCAATAAAAGTTTCATCAATTTTGGCTATTTTTTGACATTTTAAACACAAAATTAACAAAATCTTATAGTTTTTCATACATTTATTCGCATTTACCGGTTCCTTAGTGAACTTTTTGAAAATTTTCTGCTTTCATCATCATCGGTCCGTCTATCCGCTTCTTTGGACACTAAATTTGACTAAATTAGACTAGCTTTCGCTCCCGGAGGCACCTGTAAAATTGAAAAATTATTAGCGTTTGATTCGAATCCGCTATATACCGGACATAAAAGCCACACCTTTGACCCACTGCGCGTACGAGTGTTGATCATAGTCTACCTCGGTCTCGTCTGTCTTCCTATAATAAAAAATTACAATAGTTCCATATAAAAATTTTAACTTTTCATACAAATTTCTATCAAAAACACAGTCTTTTGCCCACCACTTGCCCACTTAGTGGGGAAGCCATCCCAACTTTCTTCACAGTATACCTGCTGCTCTCCCGCGTCTATTGACACCTCGCTTGTCGGGATCGGACGTTGGGAAGTGCAAAAAATTTCGAAAATCCATATTCGGTTGTTTTTTATATATGAACCGAGGCTTCATGGTGAATCTCAACACGCCATACAAAACACTTATATTTCTGTGAAAAACCTAAATTTGGTGGTGTTGTTGTGGGAATTTGAAAATTTTTCTTTTTGAATCGTGTTCTAATAGGCGGGCCCTATATATACCTGTAACAAGCAATAAAAGTTTCATCAATTTTGGCTATTTTTTGACATTTTAAACACAAAATTAACAAAATCTTATAGTTTTTCATACATTTATTCGCATTTACCGGTTCCTTAGTGAACTTTTTGAAAATTTTCTGCTTTCATCATCATCGGTCCGTCTATCCGCTTCTTTGGACACTAAATTTGACTAAATTAGACTAGCTTTCGCTCCCGGAGGCACCTGTAAAATTGAAAAATTATTAGCGTTTGATTCGAATCCGCTATATACCGGACATAAAAGCCACACCTTTGACCCACTGCGCGTACGAGTGTTGATCATAGTCTACCTCGGTCTCGTCTGTCTTCCTATAATAAAAAATTACAATAGTTCCATATAAAAATTTTAACTTTTCATACAAATTTCTATCAAAAACACAGTCTTTTGCCCACCACTTGCCCACTTAGTGGGGAAGCCATCCCAACTTTCTTCACAGTATACCTGCTGCTCTCCCGCGTCTATTGACACCTCGCTTGTCGGGATCGGACGTTGGGAAGTGCAAAAAATTTCGAAAATCCATATTCGGTTGTTTTTTATATATGAACCGAGGCTTCATGGTGAATCTCAACACGCCATACAAAACACTTATATTTCTGTGAAAAACCTAAATTTGGTGGTGTTGTTGTGGGAATTTGAAAATTTTTCTTTTTGAATCGTGTTCTAATAGGCGGGCCCTATATATACCTGTAACAAGCAATAAAAGTTTCATCAATTTTGGCTATTTTTTGACATTTTAAACACAAAATTAACAAAATCTTATAGTTTTTCATACATTTATTCGCATTTACCGGTTCCTTAGTGAACTTTTTGAAAATTTTCTGCTTTCATCATCATCGGTCCGTCTATCCGCTTCTTTGGACACTAAATTTGACTAAATTAGACTAGCTTTCGCTCCCGGAGGCACCTGTAAAATTGAAAAATTATTAGCGTTTGATTCGAATCCGCTATATACCGGACATAAAAGCCACACCTTTGACCCACTGCGCGTACGAGTGTTGATCATAGTCTACCTCGGTCTCGTCTGTCTTCCTATAATAAAAAATTACAATAGTTCCATATAAAAATTTTAACTTTTCATACAAATTTCTATCAAAAACACAGTCTTTTGCCCACCACTTGCCCACTTAGTGGGGAAGCCATCCCAACTTTCTTCACAGTATACCTGCTGCTCTCCCGCGTCTATTGACACCTCGCTTGTCGGGATCGGACGTTGGGAAGTGCAAAAAATTTCGAAAATCCATATTCGGTTGTTTTTTATATATGAACCGAGGCTTCATGGTGAATCTCAACACAGTTCTGCGCTGGTAGCCATTCCGCGCGGACGTGCCCGTTCTCAAGCACAGCAAGTCAGAAGCCCTGAAGCCCTGGTACAACACTGTGAGTAGAGTGTCGGATAGTGCAGATTAGTGCGTTTCTTAGAGTCCCGCGGCTCTCCGTTCGTTTATTCGTTAAATAGTTTATTCCGGAAAGTGTTATAACGTTTTTTCGCGCGTAAAGTAGGCGGGCCCGTTCAGTGGCGATCGGCGCCGCATAGTCGCGACCGTTATTTTTCCCGCGCGAATTTTAGGCGCGAATTAGATTAGTTTAGCTTTGGTATAGTGTTAGTTATACGGAAAGTTAAATTCATTCTGCTACCCCTGGTAGCCGTCGCGCGCTTACTCACCCTCCCACACAGGTGGGGGGATTAGTCACTTTATTAGATTTCTTAAAATGGCAGACCCAATTGATTTCGAGTGTATGAAATCCCTCATGGCCTTCCTAGGCACTAAATACGACGATCTTGGCGAAAACCTAGAACTTTTCCGCGCAAACCGTCGCGAGCACATCGCTGCATTGTCCTCCCCCGTTTCACCGTCTATTAAAGACGCGTCCCCCGCTTCACCGTCTATTAAAGACGCGTCCCCTCAGGTCTCATGGCGCAATGCCCCTACCACCTCCTGGCACAATCCGTCAGACGAGGAGATGTCCTACCAGGGCAGCTCCACGGAGGATGACTATTATGAGGATGACGGCTTCCAAGAAGTCCGTTATAAGAAAAGGAGGCATCGCCCGGAACCGGAATCCCCGGCGTCTCCCCCGGCTAAGGCACCCAAAGTAGGGTCCCCAAAGTCCTCTCAGGACAAACCAAAAGCCAAGGGCAAGCCCAAGGCATCCAGCTCCCCGGCATCACCGGAGCCAGAAATTTCGCGGCGCGATCAACTCGCTTCCGCATCCCAAGACGAGGACATGGACGTTGCACCACCGAAGTGCCGCCCCCGCCCCCTATCATAGTCCACGACACCGGGTCATGGGCTACTATTTCAAAAGCCATTCATGGCAATCAGCTCACCTTTAAAGCTGCCCGCGCATGCGCTGAAGGAGTCCGTGTCCAAGTCGACACAATAACCGACCACCGTAAGCTAACATCCTTCCTTACGGTAAACAAAATAGGGTATCATACATACGCCCTGGAGGACGAGCGGCTCCTCCGGGTCGTTATGATAGGACTGCCCACGAACATGGACACGGCCGACATCAAAGCCGACCTTGTCCATCAGGGCTACCCGGTCATGGAGGTACACCGCATGTACCATCCAAGGACAAAACACCTTTATAAAATGGTCCTGGTAATCCTGCCACTAACATCGGCAGGCAAGGCCATTTTTAACGTCAAGGCCGTGTGCCACATTACCGGCCTCACCGTCGAGCCCCCGCGTAAAAAGGGAGCAGTAGGGCAATGCCACCGCTGCCAGTTGTACGGGCACTCCGCCCGCAACTGTCACGCTCACCCCAGGTGCGTCAAGTGCTTGGGCGACCATGGGACTGCGGACTGTCCCCGCAATGTGTCCACTTCCGCCGGGCCGCCGAGCTGTGTTCTCTGCGGCAGCGTAGGCCATCCCGCCAACTACCGAGGGTGTCCCAAAGCTCCCAAGAAGATCAGAAGGGTAGCTAAACCTAAGGCGGCTTCACCGCAAGCTCGTCCCCGCCAAGACAGGAAGTTCTTTCCCGCCCCACCCCCGACTACCAACGCGTGGTTCAAACCGGCCCCGAAGCCGGCCCCGGTCACCGCTGAACCCGCCCGGGCCCCACCAAGGGCCCCCGTCAATTACAGCAGACCAGCGGGTCCACCTGCCGGCATCTCGATGCCCGCAGCCCCCGCCCTGCTCCCCCGTCTAGCTTCGCTGCAGATCTGGCATTCGTGTCAGAGTTTGTAGGCAGTATCGACCCAGTCGAACTGCAAATACTAGCAGTCAAACTGCGCGGTTCCCTTACGGAACGCCTCCAGGCACTAGCCGACCATTCCGCACTGATCGAAAAGATCAGGAGCTTCACTCCCAAAGTTTAAATTTTATAACCTACATAGGTATAAAATCACTTAACTAGACACAGCTGTTACAACATCAACAGCTGATTAAAGCGCGACGTAACGCGCGACGCGCCCACACATCACATTAACTTACAATACAGTCGGGACTAGGTACATGAACACCACTCGGATCCCGGGATCGGAGTGACGTCACACACCTCACACGTATAAATCGATCCGGATCGACCGCGAATAACGTAGGTTTGAATCCGTCATGAGTCGACATCAATATCAACCGCGATTTTATTTATAGATGGCACGAAGCTATCATTTAATTTTGTGGTATCGCGCGCGACCGTTCAAATATTGTTAACACGAGGGGCGGCCCTCGTTGTAACTTTATTAATTTCGTTTTTGTAAAACAAGTCGACCATCATGGATTCCATAGTATAAATCCTGCTCGTATAGCAGCGCGCGCGGATGGCCTCGCCCACCGGGTGGCGTGGCTGGTGGGGTCCTCCCCCTTTTCGATGTCAATGACAAACCGCCATGTTTCATGCGGTGGACGTCGCGGCTCTCGCCGAAGGGGTGTTGTCCAGTATTGCTGGCGCTTTCTGCCGGGCCATCATTCGTGATACAACCTGGTGGGGGTAGTCCGCCTGGGCCGCACTCCTGTCGTCGCCGGCGCGTGCCGTCCCACCGTATGTAACAATCCGACGCCGGAGGCCGTGAGGTCAAAGACATCTCGGTCGGCGGAGGTAACCCTCCCGTTTGTATTATTTAGGTGTAGCCATCTGCTCACTTACTAAACCGATGAAGCTTTAAGGTCTTCGGACCACCAGCATAGATCCATTCGAAAAAAAAAAAAAAAAAAAAATGAATCTCAACACGCCATACAAAACACTTATATTTCTGTGAAAAACCTAAATTTGGTGGTGTTGTTGTGGGAATTTGAAAATTTTTCTTTTTGAATCGTGTTCTAATAGGCGGGCCCTATATATACCTGTAACAAGCAATAAAAGTTTCATCAATTTTGGCTATTTTTTGACATTTTAAACACAAAATTAACAAAATCTTATAGTTTTTCATACATTTATTCGCATTTACCGGTTCCTTAGTGAACTTTTTGAAAATTTTCTGCTTTCATCATCATCGGTCCGTCTATCCGCTTCTTTGGACACTAAATTTGACTAAATTAGACTAGCTTTCGCTCCCGGAGGCACCTGTAAAATTGAAAAATTATTAGCGTTTGATTCGAATCCGCTATATACCGGACATAAAAGCCACACCTTTGACCCACTGCGCGTACGAGTGTTGATCATAGTCTACCTCGGTCTCGTCTGTCTTCCTATAATAAAAAATTACAATAGTTCCATATAAAAATTTTAACTTTTCATACAAATTTCTATCAAAAACACAGTCTTTTGCCCACCACTTGCCCACTTAGTGGGGAAGCCATCCCAACTTTCTTCACAGTATACCTGCTGCTCTCCCGCGTCTATTGACACCTCGCTTGTCGGGATCGGACGTTGGGAAGTGCAAAAAATTTCGAAAATCCATATTCGGTTGTTTTTTATATATGAACCGAGGCTTCATGGTGAATCTCAACACGCCATACAAAACACTTATATTTCTGTGAAAAACCTAAATTTGGTGGTGTTGTTGTGGGAATTTGAAAATTTTTCTTTTTGAATCGTGTTCTAATAGGCGGGCCCTATATATACCTGTAACAAGCAATAAAAGTTTCATCAATTTTGGCTATTTTTTGACATTTTAAACACAAAATTAACAAAATCTTATAGTTTTTCATACATTTATTCGCATTTACCGGTTCCTTAGTGAACTTTTTGAAAATTTTCTGCTTTCATCATCATCGGTCCGTCTATCCGCTTCTTTGGACACTAAATTTGACTAAATTAGACTAGCTTTCGCTCCCGGAGGCACCTGTAAAATTGAAAAATTATTAGCGTTTGATTCGAATCCGCTATATACCGGACATAAAAGCCACACCTTTGACCCACTGCGCGTACGAGTGTTGATCATAGTCTACCTCGGTCTCGTCTGTCT
The DNA here is from genome assembly GCA_963853865.1 of Helleia helle. Classification (NCBI taxonomy): domain Eukaryota; kingdom Metazoa; phylum Arthropoda; class Insecta; order Lepidoptera; family Lycaenidae; genus Helleia; species Helleia helle. The sequence continues at coordinate 74,964 of OY971436.1, forward strand.
TCCTATAATAAAAAATTACAATAGTTCCATATAAAAATTTTAACTTTTCATACAAATTTCTATCAAAAACACAGTCTTTTGCCCACCACTTGCCCACTTAGTGGGGAAGCCATCCCAACTTTCTTCATAGTATACCTGCTGCTCTCCCGCGTCTATTGACACCTCGCTTGTCGGGATCGGACGTTGGGAAGTGCAAAAAATTTCGAAAATCCATATTCGGTTGTTTTTTATATATGAACCGAGGCTTCATGGTGAATCTCAACACGCCATACAAAACACTTATATTTCTGTGAAAAACCTAAATTTGGTGGTGTTGTTGTGGGAATTTGAAAATTTTTCTTTTTGAATCGTGTTCTAATAGGCGGGCCCTATATATACCTGTAACAAGCAATAAAAGTTTCATCAATTTTGGCTATTTTTTGACATTTTAAACACAAAATTAACAAAATCTTATAGTTTTTCATACATTTATTCGCATTTACCGGTTCCTTAGTGAACTTTTTGAAAATTTTCTGCTTTCATCATCATCGGTCCGTCTATCCGCTTCTTTGGACACTAAATTTGACTAAATTAGACTAGCTTTCGCTCCCGGAGGCACCTGTAAAATTGAAAAATTATTAGCGTTTGATTCGAATCCGCTATATACCGGACATAAAAGCCACACCTTTGACCCACTGCGCGTACGAGTGTTGATCATAGTCTACCTCGGTCTCGTCTGTCTTCCTATAATAAAAAATTACAATAGTTCCATATAAAAATTTTAACTTTTCATACAAATTTCTATCAAAAACACAGTCTTTTGCCCACCACTTGCCCACTTAGTGGGGAAGCCATCCCAACTTTCTTCACAGTATACCTGCTGCTCTCCCGCGTCTATTGACACCTCGCTTGTCGGGATCGGACGTTGGGAAGTGCAAAAAATTTCGAAAATCCATATTCGGTTGTTTTTTATATATGAACCGAGGCTTCATGGTGAATCTCAACACGCCATACAAAACACTTATATTTCTGTGAAAAACCTAAATTTGGTGGTGTTGTTGTGGGAATTTGAAAATTTTTCTTTTTGAATCGTGTTCTAATAGGCGGGCCCTATATATACCTGTAACAAGCAATAAAAGTTTCATCAATTTTGGCTATTTTTTGACATTTTAAACACAAAATTAACAAAATCTTACAGTTTTTCATACATTTATTCGCATTTACCGGTTCCTTAGTGAACTTTTTGAAAATTTTCTGCTTTCATCATCATCGGTCCGTCTATCCGCTTCTTTGGACACTAAATTTGACTAAATTAGACTAGCTTTCGCTCCCGGAGGCACCTGTAAAATTGAAAAATTATTAGCGTTTGATTCGAATCCGCTATATACCGGACATAAAAGCCACACCTTTGACCCACTGCGCGTACGAGTGTTGATCATAGTCTACCTCGGTCTCGTCTGTCTTCCTATAATAAAAAATTACAATAGTTCCATATAAAATTTTTAACTTTTCATACAAATTTCTATCAAAAACACAGTCTTTTGCCCACCACTTGCCCACTTAGTGGGGAAGCCATCCCAACTTTCTTCACAGTATACCTGCTGCTCTCCCGCGTCTATTGACACCTCGCTTGTCGGGATCGGACGTTGGGAAGTGCAAAAAATTTCGAAAATCCATATTCGGTTGTTTTTTATATATGAACCGAGGCTTCATGGTGAATCTCAACACGCCATACAAAACACTTATATTTCTGTGAAAAACCTAAATTTGGTGGTGTTGTTGTGGGAATTTGAAAATTTTTCTTTTTGAATCGTGTTCTAATAGGCGGGCCCTATATATACCTGTAACAAGCAATAAAAGTTTCATCAATTTTGGCTATTTTTTGACATTTTAAACACAAAATTAACAAAATCTTATAGTTTTTCATACATTTATTCGCATTTACCGGTTCCTTAGTGAACTTTTTGAAAATTTTCTGCTTTCATCATCATCGGTCCGTCTATCCGCTTCTTTGGACACTAAATTTGACTAAATTAGACTAGCTTTCGCTCCCGGAGGCACCTGTAAAATTGAAAAATTATTAGCGTTTGATTCGAATCCGCTATATACCGGACATAAAAGCCACACCTTTGACCCACTGCGCGTACGAGTGTTGATCATAGTCTACCTCGGTCTCGTCTGTCTTCCTATAATAAAAAATTACAATAGTTCCATATAAAAATTTTAACTTTTCATACAAATTTCTATCAAAAACACAGTCTTTTGCCCACCACTTGCCCACTTAGTGGGGAAGCCATCCCAACTTTCTTCACAGTATACCTGCTGCTCTCCCGCGTCTATTGACACCTCGCTTGTCGGGATCGGACGTTGGGAAGTGCAAAAAATTTCGAAAATCCATATTCGGTTGTTTTTTATATATGAACCGAGGCTTCATGGTGAATCTCAACACGCCATACAAAACACTTATATTTCTGTGAAAAACCTAAATTTGGTGGTGTTGTTGTGGGAATTTGAAAATTTTTCTTTTTGAATCGTGTTCTAATAGGCGGGCCCTATATATACCTGTAACAAGCAATAAAAGTTTCATCAATTTTGGCTATTTTTTGACATTTTAAACACAAAATTAACAAAATCTTATAGTTTTTCATACATTTATTCGCATTTACCGGTTCCTTAGTGAACTTTTTGAAAATTTTCTGCTTTCATCATCATCGGTCCGTCTATCCGCTTCTTTGGACACTAAATTTGACTAAATTAGACTAGCTTTCGCTCCCGGAGGCACCTGTAAAATTGAAAAATTATTAGCGTTTGATTCGAATCCGCTATATACCGGACATAAAAGCCACACCTTTGACCCACTGCGCGTACGAGTGTTGATCATAGTCTACCTCGGTCTCGTCTGTCTTCCTATAATAAAAAATTACAATAGTTCCATATAAAATTTTTAACTTTTCATACAAATTTCTATCAAAAACACAGTCTTTTGCCCACCACTTGCCCACTTAGTGGGGAAGCCATCCCAACTTTCTTCACAGTATACCTGCTGCTCTCCCGCGTCTATTGACGCCTCGCTTGTCGGGATCGGACGTTGGGAAGTGCAAAAAATTTCGAAAATCCATATTCGGTTGTTTTTTATATATGAACCGAGGCTTCATGGTGAATCTCAGAGCCCGATAGTAGCATCCTCCCCAGTAGGTCCCCATGTAGAGGAGGTAACTAGGGAGGTTGCGAGGAGGACCGCTATGCCGCCGGAGGGTGATCCGATCCCTCCCGCGGACGTAGAAGAGGTCCTGGATATAATTAAGTGCCTGCACTCCAAGAAGGCCCCCGGGCTGGACGGAGTAACGAACAGGGTATTAAAAATACTACCGCTCGCCCTAGTTATCCTCCTTGTAAATATAATAAACGCCCTCCTAAAGGGTTGCAAATTCCCAGACATATGGAAAGAAGCCACGGTTATAGGTATACCCAAACCCGGAAAGCCGGGTACGGAACCGTCAAGCTATCGGCCCATAAGCTTACTAAGCTCGATAGGAAAAATATATGAACGGGTTCTGCTTAAACGGTTGAAAACTGTTATAAGCGAAAAGAACCTGTTCATAGATGAACAATTCGCCTTCCGCGAAAACCATTGTTGTCCCAGACAAATCCACCGCATGACGGAGGACATACTCAGAGGTCTAAATAGGAAAAACTCCCGAGACACATGCGCGGTCTTCTTTGACGTAGCGAGGGCCTTCGACCGGATATGGCACGAAGGTCTCGTATACAAACTCTGTAAATTAGGAATACCGGACAGACTGGTCATCATCATCAAAGACTACCTGTCTGACCGGCACTTTAGGTACAGAGTAGAAGGCACCTTGTCCTCCCGGAGACCTCTGAGGGCCGGAGTCCCTCAGGGCTCAGTACTCTCCCCAACCCTGTACAACCTGTACACATCAGATATACCTAAGCACCCCGCGGTAAAGCTGGCGCTCTTTGCCGACGACACCGCTCTGTACATAACACACCCTAAAGCGTCAGTTGCTTCTAACTCCCTTCAGCGAGCCGTCAACGTCCTAGGAGACTGGTTCGCTAAATGGAGGATAGAAATCAATCCCGAGAAAAGCGCATCAATGCATTTTAGTAGAAAAATAAAGGGTCCACGCAGTAAGCGGTGTCGATTCATGGCGCCCATAAAATTAAACGATACTGTAATCCCTAGAGTCGAACAGGTCAAGTACCTAGGGGTTACTTTAGACAGGTCAATGTCCTTCGGACCACATATTAAAAATGTATCAAAAAAGGCTAAGTTCGTTTTATCCAAATTATATTTCCTTATAAATAAAAATAGCAAAATGCCCCTCAGGCATAAACTCACCCTATACAAATCCTGTATTCGGCCTATAATGTCGTATTCCTGTGTCGCATTCGCGCATGTGTCACAGAGACGACTTTATGCACTACAGGTAGTTCAAAATAGATTCATGCGCATGGCAACCGGTTGCCCGTGGTATGTGAGAAACATTGACCTGCATCGCGATTTTAGATTGGAAACAATCAGGAGCCATTTCAAACAGATGTCAGAACATTATTTTGAAAAGGCAATAGTACATCCCAACCCGCTCATCGCGAGCGCGGCAAACTATACCCCCGATAGCTCAGTCGCTGTAAAGCGAAGATTACCTAAAAATGTTTTGACCGACCCAGCTGATGAAATTTCACAGCTGTTAATGCATGACGCTAACATGCGACGCGCCTTACAAAGTACATTAAGTAAACAACATCCGGGTACAGGTACACCGATACACCGCCTCGTGTCCCGGGGCAACTGGCGACGATACACACCACACACGACAACTACATCGGTCCGGACCGAACGCGATAGCGTAGGTTCGAATCCGTTGCGAGTCGACTGCAATACTTCCGATCGCGATATAACCGATAGTCCGACGCTATCGACAGTAACGAGGACCGCGCGCGACCCGATAACTGCCGTTATCGCTAGGGCCGGCCCTAGTGATAACAGTAATTGTACCGTCAGCAAAAAGTCGACCGTCTCGGATTCCTATAGTTCAAAAACTGCTCGTGACAGCAGCGCGCGCGGATGGCCTCGCCCACCGGGTGGCGTGGCTGGTGGGGTCCCCGCCCTCTTCGAGGTCAATGACTCCAGTCAAGATAACATGCGGTGGACGTCACTGCTGCCGCGGACGGGGTGTGCCCCAGTATTGCTGGCGCCTTCTGCTGGGCAATCACTTGTGATTCAACCCGGTAGGGGTAGTCCGCCTGGGGTGGCACCCCAACGTTCGAAGGCGCGGAGCTGTCCCGCCGCATGTGTCTTCCCGATGCCAGGAGGCTGCGATGTCATTGACACCACGGCTGGCGGAGGTAACCCTCCCGTTTAACTGTTTTAGGTAGAAGCCATCAGCTCTCCTACTCTTCCGATTAAGCGTAAAGGTCTTTGGACCACAGCATAGGTCAATTCGAAAAAAAAAAAAAAAAAAAAAAAAAAAAGGTGAATCTCAACACGCCATACAAAACACTTATATTTCTGTGAAAAACCTAAATTTGGTGGTGTTGTTGTGGGAATTTGAAAATTTTTCTTTTTGAATCGTGTTCTAATAGGCGGGCCCTATATATACCTGTAACAAGCAATAAAAGTTTCATCAATTTTGGCTATTTTTTGACATTTTAAACACAAAATTAACAAAATCTTATAGTTTTTCATACATTTATTCGCATTTACCGGTTCCTTAGTGAACTTTTTGAAAATTTTCTGCTTTCATCATCATCGGTCCGTCTATCCGCTTCTTTGGACACTAAATTTGACTAAATTAGACTAGCTTTCGCTCCCGGAGGCACCTGTAAAATTGAAAAATTATTAGCGTTTGATTCGAATCCGCTATATACCGGACATAAAAGCCACACCTTTGACCCACTGCGCGTACGAGTGTTGATCATAGTCTACCTCGGTCTCGTCTGTCTTCCTATAATAAAAAATTACAATAGTTCCATATAAAAATTTTAACTTTTCATACAAATTTCTATCAAAAACACAGTCTTTTGCCCACCACTTGCCCACTTAGTGGGGAAGCCATCCCAACTTTCTTCACAGTATACCTGCTGCTCTCCCGCGTCTATTGACACCTCGCTTGTCGGGATCGGACGTTGGGAAGTGCAAAAAATTTCGAAAATCCATATTCGGTTGTTTTTTATATATGAACCGAGGCTTCATGGTGAATCTCAACACGCCATACAAAACACTTATATTTCTGTGAAAAACCTAAATTTGGTGGTGTTGTTGTGGGAATTTGAAAATTTTTCTTTTTGAATCGTGTTCTAATAGGCGGGCCCTATATATACCTGTAACAAGCAATAAAAGTTTCATCAATTTTGGCTATTTTTTGACATTTTAAACACAAAATTAACAAAATCTTATAGTTTTTCATACATTTATTCGCATTTACCGGTTCCTTAGTGAACTTTTTGAAAATTTTCTGCTTTCATCATCATCGGTCCGTCTATCCGCTTCTTTGGACACTAAATTTGACTAAATTAGACTAGCTTTCGCTCCCGGAGGCACCTGTAAAATTGAAAAATTATTAGCGTTTGATTCGAATCCGCTATATACCGGACATAAAAGCCACACCTTTGACCCACTGCGCGTACGAGTGTTGATCATAGTCTACCTCGGTCTCGTCTGTCTTCCTATAATAAAAAATTACAATAGTTCCATATAAAATTTTTAACTTTTCATACAAATTTCTATCAAAAACACAGTCTTTTGCCCACCACTTGCCCACTTAGTGGGGAAGCCATCCCAACTTTCTTCACAGTATACCTGCTGCTCTCCCGCGTCTATTGACGCCTCGCTTGTCGGGATCGGACGTTGGGAAGTGCAAAAAATTTCGAAAATCCATATTCGGTTGTTTTTTATATATGAACCGAGGCTTCATGGTGAATCTCAGAGCCCGATAGTAGCATCCTCCCCAGTAGGTCCCCATGTAGAGGAGGTAACTAGGGAGGTTGCGAGGAGGACCGCTATGCCGCCGGAGGGTGATCCGATCCCTCCCGCGGACGTAGAAGAGGTCCTGGATATAATTAAGTGCCTGCACTCCAAGAAGGCCCCCGGGCTGGACGGAGTAACGAACAGGGTATTAAAAATACTACCGCTCGCCCTAGTTATCCTCCTTGTAAATATAATAAACGCCCTCCTAAAGGGTTGCAAATTCCCAGACATATGGAAAGAAGCCACGGTTATAGGTATACCCAAACCCGGAAAGCCGGGTACGGAACCGTCAAGCTATCGGCCCATAAGCTTACTAAGCTCGATAGGAAAAATATATGAACGGGTTCTGCTTAAACGGTTGAAAACTGTTATAAGCGAAAAGAACCTGTTCATAGATGAACAATTCGCCTTCCGCGAAAACCATTGTTGTCCCAGACAAATCCACCGCATGACGGAGGACATACTCAGAGGTCTAAATAGGAAAAACTCCCGAGACACATGCGCGGTCTTCTTTGACGTAGCGAGGGCCTTCGACCGGATATGGCACGAAGGTCTCGTATACAAACTCTGTAAATTAGGAATACCGGACAGACTGGTCATCATCATCAAAGACTACCTGTCTGACCGGCACTTTAGGTACAGAGTAGAAGGCACCTTGTCCTCCCGGAGACCTCTGAGGGCCGGAGTCCCTCAGGGCTCAGTACTCTCCCCAACCCTGTACAACCTGTACACATCAGATATACCTAAGCACCCCGCGGTAAAGCTGGCGCTCTTTGCCGACGACACCGCTCTGTACATAACACACCCTAAAGCGTCAGTTGCTTCTAACTCCCTTCAGCGAGCCGTCAACGTCCTAGGAGACTGGTTCGCTAAATGGAGGATAGAAATCAATCCCGAGAAAAGCGCATCAATGCATTTTAGTAGAAAAATAAAGGGTCCACGCAGTAAGCGGTGTCGATTCATGGCGCCCATAAAATTAAACGATACTGTAATCCCTAGAGTCGAACAGGTCAAGTACCTAGGGGTTACTTTAGACAGGTCAATGTCCTTCGGACCACATATTAAAAATGTATCAAAAAAGGCTAAGTTCGTTTTATCCAAATTATATTTCCTTATAAATAAAAATAGCAAAATGCCCCTCAGGCATAAACTCACCCTATACAAATCCTGTATTCGGCCTATAATGTCGTATTCCTGTGTCGCATTCGCGCATGTGTCACAGAGACGACTTTATGCACTACAGGTAGTTCAAAATAGATTCATGCGCATGGCAACCGGTTGCCCGTGGTATGTGAGAAACATTGACCTGCATCGCGATTTTAGATTGGAAACAATCAGGAGCCATTTCAAACAGATGTCAGAACATTATTTTGAAAAGGCAATAGTACATCCCAACCCGCTCATCGCGAGCGCGGCAAACTATACCCCCGATAGCTCAGTCGCTGTAAAGCGAAGATTACCTAAAAATGTTTTGACCGACCCAGCTGATGAAATTTCACAGCTGTTAATGCATGACGCTAACATGCGACGCGCCTTACAAAGTACATTAAGTAAACAACATCCGGGTACAGGTACACCGATACACCGCCTCGTGTCCCGGGGCAACTGGCGACGATACACACCACACACGACAACTACATCGGTCCGGACCGAACGCGATAGCGTAGGTTCGAATCCGTTGCGAGTCGACTGCAATACTTCCGATCGCGATATAACCGATAGTCCGACGCTATCGACAGTAACGAGGACCGCGCGCGACCCGATAACTGCCGTTATCGCTAGGGCCGGCCCTAGTGATAACAGTAATTGTACCGTCAGCAAAAAGTCGACCGTCTCGGATTCCTATAGTTCAAAAACTGCTCGTGACAGCAGCGCGCGCGGATGGCCTCGCCCACCGGGTGGCGTGGCTGGTGGGGTCCCCGCCCTCTTCGAGGTCAATGACTCCAGTCAAGATAACATGCGGTGGACGTCACTGCTGCCGCGGACGGGGTGTGCCCCAGTATTGCTGGCGCCTTCTGCTGGGCAATCACTTGTGATTCAACCCGGTAGGGGTAGTCCGCCTGGGGTGGCACCCCAACGTTCGAAGGCGCGGAGCTGTCCCGCCGCATGTGTCTTCCCGATGCCAGGAGGCTGCGATGTCATTGACACCACGGCTGGCGGAGGTAACCCTCCCGTTTAACTGTTTTAGGTAGAAGCCATCAGCTCTCCTACTCTTCCGATTAAGCGTAAAGGTCTTTGGACCACAGCATAGGTCAATTCGAAAAAAAAAAAAAAAAAAAAAAAAAAAAAAAAAAAAGGTGAATCTCAACACGCCATACAAAACACTTATATTTCTGTGAAAAACCTAAATTTGGTGGTGTTGTTGTGGGAATTTGAAAATTTTTCTTTTTGAATCGTGTTCTAATAGGCGGGCCCTATATATACCTGTAACAAGCAATAAAAGTTTCATCAATTTTGGCTATTTTTTGACATTTTAAACACAAAATTAACAAAATCTTATAGTTTTTCATACATTTATTCGCATTTACCGGTTCCTTAGTGAACTTTTTGAAAATTTTCTGCTTTCATCATCATCGGTCCGTCTATCCGCTTCTTTGGACACTAAATTTGACTAAATTAGACTAGCTTTCGCTCCCGGAGGCACCTGTAAAATTGAAAAATTATTAGCGTTTGATTCGAATCCGCTATATACCGGACATAAAAGCCACACCTTTGACCCACTGCGCGTACGAGTGTTGATCATAGTCTACCTCGGTCTCGTCTGTCTTCCTATAATAAAAAATTACAATAGTTCCATATAAAAATTTTAACTTTTCATACAAATTTCTATCAAAAACACAGTCTTTTGCCCACCACTTGCCCACTTAGTGGGGAAGCCATCCCAACTTTCTTCACAGTATACCTGCTGCTCTCCCGCGTCTATTGACACCTCGCTTGTCGGGATCGGACGTTGGGAAGTGCAAAAAATTTCGAAAATCCATATTCGGTTGTTTTTTATATATGAACCGAGGCTTCATGGTGAATCTCAACACGCCATACAAAACACTTATATTTCTGTGAAAAACCTAAATTTGGTGGTGTTGTTGTGGGAATTTGAAAATTTTTCTTTTTGAATCGTGTTCTAATAGGCGGGCCCTATATATACCTGTAACAAGCAATAAAAGTTTCATCAATTTTGGCTATTTTTTGACATTTTAAACACAAAATTAACAAAATCTTATAGTTTTTCATACATTTATTCGCATTTACCGGTTCCTTAGTGAACTTTTTGAAAATTTTCTGCTTTCATCATCATCGGTCCGTCTATCCGCTTCTTTGGACACTAAATTTGACTAAATTAGACTAGCTTTCGCTCCCGGAGGCACCTGTAAAATTGAAAAATTATTAGCGTTTGATTCGAATCCGCTATATACCGGACATAAAAGCCACACCTTTGACCCACTGCGCGTACGAGTGTTGATCATAGTCTACCTCGGTCTCGTCTGTCTTCCTATAATAAAAAATTACAATAGTTCCATATAAAATTTTTAACTTTTCATACAAATTTCTATCAAAAACACAGTCTTTTGCCCACCACTTGCCCACTTAGTGGGGAAGCCATCCCAACTTTCTTCACAGTATACCTGCTGCTCTCCCGCGTCTATTGACGCCTCGCTTGTCGGGATCGGACGTTGGGAAGTGCAAAAAATTTCGAAAATCCATATTCGGTTGTTTTTTATATATGAACCGAGGCTTCATGGTGAATCTCAGAGCCCGATAGTAGCATCCTCCCCAGTAGGTCCCCATGTAGAGGAGGTAACTAGGGAGGTTGCGAGGAGGACCGCTATGCCGCCGGAGGGTGATCCGATCCCTCCCGCGGACGTAGAAGAGGTCCTGGATATAATTAAGTGCCTGCACTCCAAGAAGGCCCCCGGGCTGGACGGAGTAACGAACAGGGTATTAAAAATACTACCGCTCGCCCTAGTTATCCTCCTTGTAAATATAATAAACGCCCTCCTAAAGGGTTGCAAATTCCCAGACATATGGAAAGAAGCCACGGTTATAGGTATACCCAAACCCGGAAAGCCGGGTACGGAACCGTCAAGCTATCGGCCCATAAGCTTACTAAGCTCGATAGGAAAAATATATGAACGGGTTCTGCTTAAACGGTTGAAAACTGTTATAAGCGAAAAGAACCTGTTCATAGATGAACAATTCGCCTTCCGCGAAAACCATTGTTGTCCCAGACAAATCCACCGCATGACGGAGGACATACTCAGAGGTCTAAATAGGAAAAACTCCCGAGACACATGCGCGGTCTTCTTTGACGTAGCGAGGGCCTTCGACCGGATATGGCACGAAGGTCTCGTATACAAACTCTGTAAATTAGGAATACCGGACAGACTGGTCATCATCATCAAAGACTACCTGTCTGACCGGCACTTTAGGTACAGAGTAGAAGGCACCTTGTCCTCCCGGAGACCTCTGAGGGCCGGAGTCCCTCAGGGCTCAGTACTCTCCCCAACCCTGTACAACCTGTACACATCAGATATACCTAAGCACCCCGCGGTAAAGCTGGCGCTCTTTGCCGACGACACCGCTCTGTACATAACACACCCTAAAGCGTCAGTTGCTTCTAACTCCCTTCAGCGAGCCGTCAACGTCCTAGGAGACTGGTTCGCTAAATGGAGGATAGAAATCAATCCCGAGAAAAGCGCATCAATGCATTTTAGTAGAAAAATAAAGGGTCCACGCAGTAAGCGGTGTCGATTCATGGCGCCCATAAAATTAAACGATACTGTAATCCCTAGAGTCGAACAGGTCAAGTACCTAGGGGTTACTTTAGACAGGTCAATGTCCTTCGGACCACATATTAAAAATGTATCAAAAAAGGCTAAGTTCGTTTTATCCAAATTATATTTCCTTATAAATAAAAATAGCAAAATGCCCCTCAGGCATAAACTCACCCTATACAAATCCTGTATTCGGCCTATAATGTCGTATTCCTGTGTCGCATTCGCGCATGTGTCACAGAGACGACTTTATGCACTACAGGTAGTTCAAAATAGATTCATGCGCATGGCAACCGGTTGCCCGTGGTATGTGAGAAACATTGACCTGCATCGCGATTTTAGATTGGAAACAATCAGGAGCCATTTCAAACAGATGTCAGAACATTATTTTGAAAAGGCAATAGTACATCCCAACCCGCTCATCGCGAGCGCGGCAAACTATACCCCCGATAGCTCAGTCGCTGTAAAGCGAAGATTACCTAAAAATGTTTTGACCGACCCAGCTGATGAAATTTCACAGCTGTTAATGCATGACGCTAACATGCGACGCGCCTTACAAAGTACATTAAGTAAACAACATCCGGGTACAGGTACACCGATACACCGCCTCGTGTCCCGGGGCAACTGGCGACGATACACACCACACACGACAACTACATCGGTCCGGACCGAACGCGATAGCGTAGGTTCGAATCCGTTGCGAGTCGACTGCAATACTTCCGATCGCGATATAACCGATAGTCCGACGCTATCGACAGTAACGAGGACCGCGCGCGACCCGATAACTGCCGTTATCGCTAGGGCCGGCCCTAGTGATAACAGTAATTGTACCGTCAGCAAAAAGTCGACCGTCTCGGATTCCTATAGTTCAAAAACTGCTCGTGACAGCAGCGCGCGCGGATGGCCTCGCCCACCGGGTGGCGTGGCTGGTGGGGTCCCCGCCCTCTTCGAGGTCAATGACTCCAGTCAAGATAACATGCGGTGGACGTCACTGCTGCCGCGGACGGGGTGTGCCCCAGTATTGCTGGCGCCTTCTGCTGGGCAATCACTTGTGATTCAACCCGGTAGGGGTAGTCCGCCTGGGGTGGCACCCCAACGTTCGAAGGCGCGGAGCTGTCCCGCCGCATGTGTCTTCCCGATGCCAGGAGGCTGCGATGTCATTGACACCACGGCTGGCGGAGGTAACCCTCCCGTTTAACTGTTTTAGGTAGAAGCCATCAGCTCTCCTACTCTTCCGATTAAGCGTAAAGGTCTTTGGACCACAGCATAGGTCAATTCGAAAAAAAAAAAAAAAAAAAAAAAAAAAAAAAGGTGAATCTCAACACGCCATACAAAACACTTATATTTCTGTGAAAAACCTAAATTTGGTGGTGTTGTTGTGGGAATTTGAAAATTTTTCTTTTTGAATCGTGTTCTAATAGGCGGGCCCTATATATACCTGTAACAAGCAATAAAAGTTTCATCAATTTTGGCTATTTTTTGACATTTTAAACACAAAATTAACAAAATCTTATAGTTTTTCATACATTTATTCGCATTTACCGGTTCCTTAGTGAACTTTTTGAAAATTTTCTGCTTTCATCATCATCGGTCCGTCTATCCGCTTCTTTGGACACTAAATTTGACTAAATTAGACTAGCTTTCGCTCCCGGAGGCACCTGTAAAATTGAAAAATTATTAGCGTTTGATTCGAATCCGCTATATACCGGACATAAAAGCCACACCTTTGACCCACTGCGCGTACGAGTGTTGATCATAGTCTACCTCGGTCTCGTCTGTCTTCCTATAATAAAAAATTACAATAGTTCCATATAAAAATTTTAACTTTTCATACAAATTTCTATCAAAAACACAGTCTTTTGCCCACCACTTGCCCACTTAGTGGGGAAGCCATCCCAACTTTCTTCACAGTATACCTGCTGCTCTCCCGCGTCTATTGACACCTCGCTTGTCGGGATCGGACGTTGGGAAGTGCAAAAAATTTCGAAAATCCATATTCGGTTGTTTTTTATATATGAACCGAGGCTTCATGGTGAATCTCAACACGCCATACAAAACACTTATATTTCTGTGAAAAACCTAAATTTGGTGGTGTTGTTGTGGGAATTTGAAAATTTTTCTTTTTGAATCGTGTTCTAATAGGCGGGCCCTATATATACCTGTAACAAGCAATAAAAGTTTCATCAATTTTGGCTATTTTTTGACATTTTAAACACAAAATTAACAAAATCTTATAGTTTTTCATACATTTATTCGCATTTACCGGTTCCTTAGTGAACTTTTTGAAAATTTTCTGCTTTCATCATCATCGGTCCGTCTATCCGCTTCTTTGGACACTAAATTTGACTAAATTAGACTAGCTTTCGCTCCCGGAGGCACCTGTAAAATTAAAAAATTATTAGCGTTTGATTCGAATCCGCTATATACCGGACATAAAAGCCACACCTTTGACCCACTGCGCGTACGAGTGTTGATCATAGTCTACCTCGGTCTCGTCTGTCTTCCTATAATAAAAAATTACAATAGTTCCATATAAAATTTTTAACTTTTCATACAAATTTCTATCAAAAACACAGTCTTTTGCCCACCACTTGCCCACTTAGTGGGGAAGCCATCCCAACTTTCTTCACAGTATACCTGCTGCTCTCCCGCGTCTATTGACGCCTCGCTTGTCGGGATCGGACGTTGGGAAGTGCAAAAAATTTCGAAAATCCATATTCGGTTGTTTTTTATATATGAACCGAGGCTTCATGGTGAATCTCAGAGCCCGATAGTAGCATCCTCCCCAGTAGGTCCCCATGTAGAGGAGGTAACTAGGGAGGTTGCGAGGAGGACCGCTATGCCGCCGGAGGGTGATCCGATCCCTCCCGCGGACGTAGAAGAGGTCCTGGATATAATTAAGTGCCTGCACTCCAAGAAGGCCCCCGGGCTGGACGGAGTAACGAACAGGGTATTAAAAATACTACCGCTCGCCCTAGTTATCCTCCTTGTAAATATAATAAACGCCCTCCTAAAGGGTTGCAAATTCCCAGACATATGGAAAGAAGCCACGGTTATAGGTATACCCAAACCCGGAAAGCCGGGTACGGAACCGTCAAGCTATCGGCCCATAAGCTTACTAAGCTCGATAGGAAAAATATATGAACGGGTTCTGCTTAAACGGTTGAAAACTGTTATAAGCGAAAAGAACCTGTTCATAGATGAACAATTCGCCTTCCGCGAAAACCATTGTTGTCCCAGACAAATCCACCGCATGACGGAGGACATACTCAGAGGTCTAAATAGGAAAAACTCCCGAGACACATGCGCGGTCTTCTTTGACGTAGCGAGGGCCTTCGACCGGATATGGCACGAAGGTCTCGTATACAAACTCTGTAAATTAGGAATACCGGACAGACTGGTCATCATCATCAAAGACTACCTGTCTGACCGGCACTTTAGGTACAGAGTAGAAGGCACCTTGTCCTCCCGGAGACCTCTGAGGGCCGGAGTCCCTCAGGGCTCAGTACTCTCCCCAACCCTGTACAACCTGTACACATCAGATATACCTAAGCACCCCGCGGTAAAGCTGGCGCTCTTTGCCGACGACACCGCTCTGTACATAACACACCCTAAAGCGTCAGTTGCTTCTAACTCCCTTCAGCGAGCCGTCAACGTCCTAGGAGACTGGTTCGCTAAATGGAGGATAGAAATCAATCCCGAGAAAAGCGCATCAATGCATTTTAGTAGAAAAATAAAGGGTCCACGCAGTAAGCGGTGTCGATTCATGGCGCCCATAAAATTAAACGATACTGTAATCCCTAGAGTCGAACAGGTCAAGTACCTAGGGGTTACTTTAGACAGGTCAATGTCCTTCGGACCACATATTAAAAATGTATCAAAAAAGGCTAAGTTCGTTTTATCCAAATTATATTTCCTTATAAATAAAAATAGCAAAATGCCCCTCAGGCATAAACTCACCCTATACAAATCCTGTATTCGGCCTATAATGTCGTATTCCTGTGTCGCATTCGCGCATGTGTCACAGAGACGACTTTATGCACTACAGGTAGTTCAAAATAGATTCATGCGCATGGCAACCGGTTGCCCGTGGTATGTGAGAAACATTGACCTGCATCGCGATTTTAGATTGGAAACAATCAGGAGCCATTTCAAACAGATGTCAGAACATTATTTTGAAAAGGCAATAGTACATCCCAACCCGCTCATCGCGAGCGCGGCAAACTATACCCCCGATAGCTCAGTCGCTGTAAAGCGAAGATTACCTAAAAATGTTTTGACCGACCCAGCTGATGAAATTTCACAGCTGTTAATGCATGACGCTAACATGCGACGCGCCTTACAAAGTACATTAAGTAAACAACATCCGGGTACAGGTACACCGATACACCGCCTCGTGTCCCGGGGCAACTGGCGACGATACACACCACACACGACAACTACATCGGTCCGGACCGAACGCGATAGCGTAGGTTCGAATCCGTTGCGAGTCGACTGCAATACTTCCGATCGCGATATAACCGATAGTCCGACGCTATCGACAGTAACGAGGACCGCGCGCGACCCGATAACTGCCGTTATCGCTAGGGCCGGCCCTAGTGATAACAGTAATTGTACCGTCAGCAAAAAGTCGACCGTCTCGGATTCCTATAGTTCAAAAACTGCTCGTGACAGCAGCGCGCGCGGATGGCCTCGCCCACCGGGTGGCGTGGCTGGTGGGGTCCCCGCCCTCTTCGAGGTCAATGACTCCAGTCAAGATAACATGCGGTGGACGTCACTGCTGCCGCGGACGGGGTGTGCCCCAGTATTGCTGGCGCCTTCTGCTGGGCAATCACTTGTGATTCAACCCGGTAGGGGTAGTCCGCCTGGGGTGGCACCCCAACGTTCGAAGGCGCGGAGCTGTCCCGCCGCATGTGTCTTCCCGATGCCAGGAGGCTGCGATGTCATTGACACCACGGCTGGCGGAGGTAACCCTCCCGTTTAACTGTTTTAGGTAGAAGCCATCAGCTCTCCTACTCTTCCGATTAAGCGTAAAGGTCTTTGGACCACAGCATAGGTCAATTCGAAAAAAAAAAAAAAAAAAAAAAAAAAAGGTGAATCTCAACACGCCATACAAAACACTTATATTTCTGTGAAAAACCTAAATTTGGTGGTGTTGTTGTGGGAATTTGAAAATTTTTCTTTTTGAATCGTGTTCTAATAGGCGG
Organism: Helleia helle; assembly: GCA_963853865.1. Taxonomy (NCBI): domain Eukaryota; kingdom Metazoa; phylum Arthropoda; class Insecta; order Lepidoptera; family Lycaenidae; genus Helleia; species Helleia helle. Next base: position 91,913 of record OY971436.1, read on the forward strand.
GCCCTATATATACCTGTAACAAGCAATAAAAGTTTCATCAATTTTGGCTATTTTTTGACATTTTAAACACAAAATTAACAAAATCTTATAGTTTTTCATACATTTATTCGCATTTACCGGTTCCTTAGTGAACTTTTTGAAAATTTTCTGCTTTCATCATCATCGGTCCGTCTATCCGCTTCTTTGGACACTAAATTTGACTAAATTAGACTAGCTTTCGCTCCCGGAGGCACCTGTAAAATTGAAAAATTATTAGCGTTTGATTCGAATCCGCTATATACCGGACATAAAAGCCACACCTTTGACCCACTGCGCGTACGAGTGTTGATCATAGTCTACCTCGGTCTCGTCTGTCTTCCTATAATAAAAAATTACAATAGTTCCATATAAAAATTTTAACTTTTCATACAAATTTCTATCAAAAACACAGTCTTTTGCCCACCACTTGCCCACTTAGTGGGGAAGCCATCCCAACTTTCTTCACAGTATACCTGCTGCTCTCCCGCGTCTATTGACACCTCGCTTGTCGGGATCGGACGTTGGGAAGTGCAAAAAATTTCGAAAATCCATATTCGGTTGTTTTTTATATATGAACCGAGGCTTCATGGTGAATCTCAACACGCCATACAAAACACTTATATTTCTGTGAAAAACCTAAATTTGGTGGTGTTGTTGTGGGAATTTGAAAATTTTTCTTTTTGAATCGTGTTCTAATAGGCGGGCCCTATATATACCTGTAACAAGCAATAAAAGTTTCATCAATTTTGGCTATTTTTTGACATTTTAAACACAAAATTAACAAAATCTTATAGTTTTTCATACATTTATTCGCATTTACCGGTTCCTTAGTGAACTTTTTGAAAATTTTCTGCTTTCATCATCATCGGTCCGTCTATCCGCTTCTTTGGACACTAAATTTGACTAAATTAGACTAGCTTTCGCTCCCGGAGGCACCTGTAAAATTGAAAAATTATTAGCGTTTGATTCGAATCCGCTATATACCGGACATAAAAGCCACACCTTTGACCCACTGCGCGTACGAGTGTTGATCATAGTCTACCTCGGTCTCGTCTGTCTTCCTATAATAAAAAATTACAATAGTTCCATATAAAAATTTTAACTTTTCATACAAATTTCTATCAAAAACACAGTCTTTTGCCCACCACTTGCCCACTTAGTGGGGAAGCCATCCCAACTTTCTTCACAGTATACCTGCTGCTCTCCCGCGTCTATTGACACCTCGCTTGTCGGGATCGGACGTTGGGAAGTGCAAAAAATTTCGAAAATCCATATTCGGTTGTTTTTTATATATGAACCGAGGCTTCATGGTGAATCTCAACACGCCATACAAAACACTTATATTTCTGTGAAAAACCTAAATTTGGTGGTGTTGTTGTGGGAATTTGAAAATTTTTCTTTTTGAATCGTGTTCTAATAGGCGGGCCCTATATATACCTGTAACAAGCAATAAAAGTTTCATCAATTTTGGCTATTTTTTGACATTTTAAACACAAAATTAACAAAATCTTATAGTTTTTCATACATTTATTCGCATTTACCGGTTCCTTAGTGAACTTTTTGAAAATTTTCTGCTTTCATCATCATCGGTCCGTCTATCCGCTTCTTTGGACACTAAATTTGACTAAATTAGACTAGCTTTCGCTCCCGGAGGCACCTGTAAAATTGAAAAATTATTAGCGTTTGATTCGAATCCGCTATATACCGGACATAAAAGCCACACCTTTGACCCACTGCGCGTACGAGTGTTGATCATAGTCTACCTCGGTCTCGTCTGTCTTCCTATAATAAAAAATTACAATAGTTCCATATAAAAATTTTAACTTTTCATACAAATTTCTATCAAAAACACAGTCTTTTGCCCACCACTTGCCCACTTAGTGGGGAAGCCATCCCAACTTTCTTCACAGTATACCTGCTGCTCTCCCGCGTCTATTGACGCCTCGCTTGTCGGGATCGGACGTTGGGAAGTGCAAAAAATTTCGAAAATCCATATTCGGTTGTTTTTTATATATGAACCGAGGCTTCATGGTGAATCTCAACACGCCATACAAAACACTTATATTTCTGTGAAAAACCTAAATTTGGTGGTGTTGTTGTGGGAATTTGAAAATTTTTCTTTTTGAATCGTGTTCTAATAGGCGGGCCCTATATATACCTGTAACAAGCAATAAAAGTTTCATCAATTTTGGCTATTTTTTGACATTTTAAACACAAAATTAACAAAATCTTATAGTTTTTCATACATTTATTCGCATTTACCGGTATTTACCGGTTCCTTAGTGAACTTTTTGAAAATTTTCTGCTTTCATCATCATCGGTCCGTCTATCCGCTTCTTTGGACACTAAATTTGACTAAATTAGACTAGCTTTCGCTCCCGGAGGCACCTGTAAAATTGAAAAATTATTAGCGTTTGATTCGAATCCGCTATATACCGGACATAAAAGCCACACCTTTGACCCACTGCGCGTACGAGTGTTGATCATAGTCTACCTCGGTCTCGTCTGTCTTCCTATAATAAAAAATTACAATAGTTCCATATAAAAATTTTAACTTTTCATACAAATTTCTATCAAAAACACAGTCTTTTGCCCACCACTTGCCCACTTAGTGGGGAAGCCATCCCAACTTTCTTCACAGTATACCTGCTGCTCTCCCGCGTCTATTGACACCTCGCTTGTCGGGATCGGACGTTGGGAAGTGCAAAAAATTTCGAAAATCCATATTCGGTTGTTTTTTATATATGAACCGAGGCTTCATGGTGAATCTCAACACGCCATACAAAACACTTATATTTCTGTGAAAAACCTAAATTTGGTGGTGTTGTTGTGGGAATTTGAAAATTTTTCTTTTTGAATCGTGTTCTAATAGGCGGGCCCTATATATACCTGTAACAAGCAATAAAAGTTTCATCAATTTTGGCTATTTTTTGACATTTTAAACACAAAATTAACAAAATCTTATAGTTTTTCATACATTTATTCGCATTTACCGGTTCCTTAGTGAACTTTTTGAAAATTTTCTGCTTTCATCATCATCGGTCCGTCTATCCGCTTCTTTGGACACTAAATTTGACTAAATTAGACTAGCTTTCGCTCCCGGAGGCACCTGTAAAATTGAAAAATTATTAGCGTTTGATTCGAATCCGCTATATACCGGACATAAAAGCCACACCTTTGACCCACTGCGCGTACGAGTGTTGATCATAGTCTACCTCGGTCTCGTCTGTCTTCCTATAATAAAAAATTACAATAGTTCCATATAAAAATTTTAACTTTTCATACAAATTTCTATCAAAAACACAGTCTTTTGCCCACCACTTGCCCACTTAGTGGGGAAGCCATCCCAACTTTCTTCACAGTATACCTGCTGCTCTCCCGCGTCTATTGACGCCTCGCTTGTCGGGATCGGACGTTGGGAAGTGCAAAAAATTTCGAAAATCCATATTCGGTTGTTTTTTATATATGAACCGAGGCTTCATGGTGAATCTCAACACGCCATACAAAACACTTATATTTCTGTGAAAAACCTAAATTTGGTGGTGTTGTTGTGGGAATTTGAAAATTTTTCTTTTTGAATCGTGTTCTAATAGGCGGGCCCTATATATACCTGTAACAAGCAATAAAAGTTTCATCAATTTTGGCTATTTTTTGACATTTTAAACACAAAATTAACAAAATCTTATAGTTTTTCATACATTTATTCGCATTTACCGGTATTTACCGGTTCCTTAGTGAACTTTTTGAAAATTTTCTGCTTTCATCATCATCGGTCCGTCTATCCGCTTCTTTGGACACTAAATTTGACTAAATTAGACTAGCTTTCGCTCCCGGAGGCACCTGTAAAATTGAAAAATTATTAGCGTTTGATTCGAATCCGCTATATACCGGACATAAAAGCCACACCTTTGACCCACTGCGCGTACGAGTGTTGATCATAGTCTACCTCGGTCTCGTCTGTCTTCCTATAATAAAAATTACAATAGTTCCATATAAAAATTTTAACTTTTCATACAAATTTCTATCAAAAACACAGTCTTTTGCCCACCACTTGCCCACTTAGTGGGGAAGCCATCCCAACTTTCTTCACAGTATACCTGCTGCTCTCCCGCGTCTATTGACGCCTCGCTTGTCGGGATCGGACGTTGGGAAGTGCAAAAAATTTCGAAAATCCATATTCGGTTGTTTTTTATATATGAACCGAGGCTTCATGGTGAATCTCAACACGCCATACAAAACACTTATATTTCTGTGAAAAACCTAAATTTGGTGGTGTTGTTGTGGGAATTTGAAAATTTTTCTTTTTGAATCGTGTTCTAATAGGCGGGCCCTATATATACCTGTAACAAGCAATAAAAGTTTCATCAATTTTGGCTATTTTTTGACATTTTAAACACAAAATTAACAAAATCTTATAGTTTTTCATACATTTATTCGCATTTACCGGTTCCTTAGTGAACTTTTTGAAAATTTTCTGCTTTCATCATCATCGGTCCGTCTATCCGCTTCTTTGGACACTAAATTTGACTAAATTAGACTAGCTTTCGCTCCCGGAGGCACCTGTAAAATTGAAAAATTATTAGCGTTTGATTCGAATCCGCTATATACCGGACATAAAAGCCACACCTTTGACCCACTGCGCGTACGAGTGTTGATCATAGTCTACCTCGGTCTCGTCTGTCTTCCTATAATAAAAAATTACAATAGTTCCATATAAAAATTTTAACTTTTCATACAAATTTCTATCAAAAACACAGTCTTTTGCCCACCACTTGCCCACTTAGTGGGGAAGCCATCCCAACTTTCTTCACAGTATACCTGCTGCTCTCCCGCGTCTATTGACGCCTCGCTTGTCGGGATCGGACGTTGGGAAGTGCAAAATTTCGCCCTCCCACCCTCCCGCTTACTACTACAGAGGTAGCTTTTGTGCTCAAGCCTGAAAAAGAAAAGTATAAAATTCGGCAGATTTCAATTTCAATTAGTTTTTCTTTCTTTCGTTTAAGACAATTCAAAATATTTACCAAGCTTTTAACAGTTGGATAGAGACATCGCAGGAAATTTGAACAATAAGGGCCATTTACACCCTATTTTACTATCTGCCGATAACCGCTGCCGTTCAGGGCCCGAAAGACAAGGGGATTTTACACCCAAAAGTGCCATCAGATAATCGAAAACTATTGACTTTATTATTATTTTACATCGAATCGTTTATTGGGTTTTCAATAAGTAGGTTTGTTAAAGGATTACTTAACTATTTACACTTCTACATTTTAAACTATACGTTATTTATATTTATTTAATTATTAATTTTAACATTACATTATAATTGGAAATTTATTATACTTTTAAGTAATTAAATCCACCAACACAATGTTAAGATCACCACAATTAGATAGGACACACACCGTCAGACGCATCAGTGGAGAGTTCGAGGCGAGGATGACCACTCCCCAGCAGGAGAAGCCGAAGGCAGTGTCAAAGCTGGCCGAGGCAAAAAACTGTCTAGTAAAGGCCAAACTCCACCTGGGGACTGCAAGGAATTTAAAAACTGAAATAAAAAATGAAGTCCTCGCCCAACTCGATAAACTATATGCTATAGCAAAGGAGATGGCCAAGGAGATGACGTCTGACGGCAAAAAAGGGTGTGAGATGACAAAAGAAAAAGAGAAGGAAAAAGATATAAAATTACTCATTCCCGATGAGCATAATAATATTATTATTAAGAAATTAGAAGAAAACACTAAAATATTAAAAGAAAATAGCAGTAAATTAGATAATATACAAAAAATAATGGAAGAAACGAAAAACAAAAGCACAAATGAGTCATATGCTAAGGCAGCGGCGAGTGGAGTGGCGCCTAGGCAGAAAGGGCCGGGGGCACTTCACTCGGTGATGGTCACATCACTCGATGACCAGCATACGGGCGATGAGATCATCACGAAAATCCGCGAGTCTATGGATGCGAAACAGGGCTGGGTAAGGGTAGAAAGGGTTAGGAAGGTAAAAGATAGAAGGGTGGTGATCGGATGTGGAACGAGTGAGGAAAGGGAAAAAGTTAAGAGCCGGTTGAAAAAGAGTTCGGACTTAAAAGTGGAAGACATAAAGAACAAGGACCCCCTCATTGTCCTCAAAGATGTTTTCAACTTTAATAAAGATGAGGACATCTTAAAAGCCCTGCGGAACCAAAATAGGGCCATCTTTGAGGACACTAACGGGGAAGAGGAAAGAGTAAAGATCTTGTATAGGAGGAAAGCAAGGAACCCCCTGCAGAACCACATAGTGGTTAGAGTGCCCCCCAGAGTGTGGAAGGGATGTATGGATGTAGGAAAACTCTATGTCGACTTGCAGAGAGTGAGGGTCGAAGACCAGACCCCACTGGTGCAGTGCTCCGGCTGCTTAATGTATGGTCACACGAGGAGATTTTGCACGGAAAAAGAACAGGTATGTGCCCACTGTGGAGGTCCTCATATGAGGACCGATTGCCAACAGTGGGCAAAGCGGGAGGCCCCGAACTGTTGCAATTGCAGCAGGGCGGGGATAAGCAGCACGGGGCACGGCGCCTTCAGCAGCGAATGCGAAGTGAGGAAGAAATGGGACGCTCTGGCTCGCTCTGTGGTTCAGTATTGCTGAGGTTCGCCAGGGCATAAAAGGGGCCAGGTGTGCAGACCATAGTGATGCGACGGCGCGTCTAAGGCACCTGCCGATCCAAGTGGAAATCTGGTCAGTCAAAGCTAGGTACGACTGCAATGGCATCTTGTTTGGCATCAGACTACACAAAACAACAGACACAGACAAAGACACAAATAACAGCACAAACATACACATAGCAAACTGGGCGAACTTCTTGATAGAAGCTAGCCCAGTTTTTGTTAAGCAGACAACTGACTCCACATGCACTAACACAATATATAGTACACAACAAATTACGAAGACGAACACAAAACACGGAGGAGTTAAAACAACACAGTAACACGAAAATCCAAACAAGGAACACAGTATACACACATGTCATTGCAGTCCAAGAAACCAGGCAAGATGAAAACCGGGAATCCACAAGGAGACGCAGGAAACGGGACACAGCGCCAGTCCGGAGTGATCACGTGGAAAGCACCACCTGAAATGAAAGAGAAGAATGAAATGGTATTATGAATGTGATGAAGTATGAATGAGAGGGATAGGAAGAGGATTAAGAAGAGTCGGGAAAGGAATAGGGAAGAAGAAAGGGTGTGTGAACTAGGGGACCATTTACATCCCCTAGCAAGAACATAATATTATGTATAATTATTTATAGTTATTATGATAAATATACTTATTAGATATATGACTGGGGGACTTTTACATCCCCTCAATATTATTATTAGCGTTAAAGACGATATTATTTAACAAATTAAAAAAAAAAAAAAAAAAAAAACATTTTCCATCTCGCAATATAAATAAATTAAGTATAATATGACGTGATAATTGATTGTAAATCTTACATTATTCACTGGGGATATAACATGTCTCGAAGCCAAATTGTTTTTGAAAGTATTATGTAAGTTATTGTATATGAAGGTGACAATAGTATTAGACTTTTTATCGATAATATTATGTAGTGTATTTTATAGGGGACCCTTTACATCCCCAATCGCAAATAAATATAAAATTGTTTTTAAATTGTGTTTTTTAAATTATGTATGGTGCATACTAATATAAGTAGAAGTGATAAAGATGTAAAATAAAAAAAAATAATAATAAAAAACAGCCTATTAAATGTAAGCAAATCTTAAAATATGTATTTAATAAAAATTATGTAAAATAGATTTAGATCAGTTGTAGGACGGTGGTACTACCTCATAGAATAGAAGAATGGTATGGCACAAAATTAAACATAAAGATTAATAAGGGCCCATAGGAGAAATTTCCGCTAGGATAAAAGGCAGCAGCAGGAGCGCAAGACGCTCCCGCATTAAAAAAAAAAAAAAAAAAAAAAAAAAAAAAAAACCTGAAAAGACAGGTGGCCACAAGGAGACGCAGGATACGGAACGCAGCGCCAGTCCGTAGAGATCGCGTGGTAAAGCATTACCTGGAAATGAAAGAGATGTATGAAAAAGCGGTGAAGGATGCACAGGTGAGAAGCTGGAAAGATTTTTGCCAAAAACAGGACAAGGAGGGCGTATGGGAGGGCATCTACAGAGTGATGGGCAGGGTCGCTGGCAGGGAGGAGGATCTTCCCCTCGTCAAAGGGGGAAAGGTCCTCGACGCCAGCGATTCTGCAAAATGGCTGGCCGAGACCTTCTATCCCGGGGACCTGGAAAGTGGTGAAGGGGAGGAACACCGTCGGGTACGCCGGCTTACGGAGTCACTGGACTCGGAGCCGACGGACCTGGGAGGTGAGCCGCCCTTCATCATGGAAGAGTTGAACAGGGCCGTAAGGTCTTTCAACCCCAAGAAGGCCCCCGGTGTGGATGGATTTACGGCTGACATTTGTCATCGCGCTGTAGAGTGTGACGCCGTATTTTTCCTTGCCTTGTTGAATCGCTGCTTCGCCGTTGCCTACTTCCCAAAGTCGTGGAAACGGGCAACGGTGGTGGTATTGCGAAAGCCGGGCAGGGAAAGATACGATGTCCCAAAAGCCTACCGCCCCATCGGCCTCCTTCCTGTTCTTGGCAAAATCTACGAGAAGATGTTGATGGCCCGACTCAGGTACCACGTGCTGCCGACTATAAGCCCGCACCAGTATGGCTTCATGCCGCAGAAAGGCGCCGAAGACGCCCTCTATGCTCTAGTGGGCCACGTCAGAAAGATGAGGGAAACCAAAAGGCTTGCTGTCGTGGTCTCGCTGGACATAGAGGGGGCCTTCGATAGCGCCTGGTGGCCAGCCATAAAGATGCGTTTGGCGGAGGTTGGCGTCCCGTGGGGCCTGAGGCGTGTGATCAGCAGCTACTTGAATGAAAGGGAAGTGTATGTAAGGTACTCCGGTAAGGAAGTGAGGAGAGGGACCAACAAGGGGTGCGTACAGGGTTCGATCGGTGGACCGATCCTGTGGAACCTCTTGTTGGATCCTCTGTTATGGAAGCTGAAGAATGATCGAGTGTATGTACAGGCATTTGCCGATGACGTGGTCCTCGTGTTCGATGGTGAGACGGCACTCGAAATTGAGGAACATGCAAATGTCGTGCTCGCCCGTGTGTCGGAGTGGGGGGTCGAAAACAAGCTTAAGTTTGCACCGCACAAGACATGTGCGATGCTGGTAACACGTAAGCTGGTTTTCGACACTCCGCGCCTGCACATGGGAGGGACCGACATTTGTATGTCCGATGAAATCAAAGTGCTTGGTCTCACCATCGACAAGGGGCTCACGTTTAATCGGCATGTTGAGAGGGTGTGTGCGAAGGGAATTAAATGGTACAAGCAGTTGTCAAGGGCTGCGCGAGTTGGGTGGGGCCTCCATCCGGAGGTAATAGATGTTATATATAAAGCAGTGATAGAGCCCACCATCTTATACGCAGCGCCAGCATGGGCACCAGCCGCGGGTAAACAGGGAGTAAAGAAAAGACTCGCCACACTGCAGAGAGGTTTCGCTCTGAAAAAGATTAAGGCCTATCGAACGGTCTCCCTGACCTCAGCGCTGGTTTTAGCAGGTATGCTACCTCTTGACCTCAGGGTACGCGAAGTCGCATCCCTGTATGAGGCCAAGAGGGGGTTGCCCCACCCAGCGCTGGGTGATAGAGAGATTGAGCGGATGGCCTCCGCCCTAGAAGCAGACCATCCAGCTTCACAGACGGGGCTAGAGTTCGGTCTGATAGATGGTGAAGAGGGTGGGGATGCTAGCGCATCATACGATGTGCGCATCTTCACCGACGGGAGCAAGATTGACGGCAAAGTCGGGGCCGCGTTATCCTTTTGGAACGGCGCGGTCGAGACTAAAACCGTCAAACTTGCTCTCTCACCATACTGCACCGTCTATCAGGCCGAACTTCTGGCCCTGTCTAGGGCAGTGGAGGAGGCGACGAAGCTGAAGGCGGCGTGTGTGGGAGTATTCAGTGACTCCATGTCCGCCCTGCAAGCCGTTACGCTGGATTCCCCCCACCCCCTGGCCGTTAAATGTAGAAGCATTCTGAGAAAATGCTCCAAAAATAATACGCACATTAAATTATTTTGGATCAAGGCACACATAGGGTTGGAGGGGAATGAGCGAGCGGATCAGTTGGCTAAAGAGGCGGCATTGACATCGCGAGTACGCCCGCACTATGACCTGTGTCCCGTCTCGTACGTCAGGCGTTGCATTAGAGAAGCAACGATTGACGTATGGGACGAGGAGTACGGGAAAAGTGAGACCGGCGGCGGCACTAAGATGTTCCTCCCCAATGCTAAGACAGCATATAAGGTCATAAATAAAATAAAACTAGACAAGTATATAACGCAATTGCTGACGGGGCATGGAGGGTTCTCCGACTACTTGGAACGATTCAGGTGTAAGGAGAATCCCTCATGTGTCTGTCAGCAAGGGACGAGGGAGACGGTTTCCCATCTTCTCTTCGACTGCCCGGTTCATGCAAAGGAGCGATTCGAACTGGAGCAAAAATTGGGTGTCGAACTGGCGATGGTAAACGTCCCCGAAATAATGCTTAACAAAAAAGGGAGGAAGGTCTTGCTAGAATATGGAGTCGAGCTGGTTAAAAGTGCAAACAAAAGGAATAAAACAAAAGATATGGATGGTGGCGCGAATAGGTAGTTCTTGGTAGTCTAGTTACGGTGGGACCCTATACATCCCCTGAAGGAATCATTTGTTTGTTTAAGTTTATTATTGACAAGGGGACCCTATACATCCCCTGAAGGAAATAATTGTTTAAGTTTATTATTGACACGGGGACTCTATACATCCCTGAGTAGTTAGATATAATTCTTAAGTTTTTAACCAATTATTGCACATTATTTATTTATAATTTTACTTAGAGTAAGTTTTAAATGTATGACCGGGGGACACTTTACATCCCCCAATATTATATTGTTTCAAAGAATAGTATGTTACAAATAAAAAAAAAGAGAAAAAATGAATTAAGGGAAAAAAATAATAATAATAATAATTATATATATATGAACCATGAACATAGGTCGATTAATTTTAGGACACAGAGGAATTAACCTCTGAATAAAAATAAAATAAAAAATATCACAAAAGTAAACATAAAGAGAATTAAGGGCCCTGTCTATGATAGGGAAACGGCAGCTAAAAAAAAAAAAAAAAAAAAAAAAAAACCTAACCTAACCTAACCTAACCTAACCTAACCTAACCTAACCTAACCTAACCTAACCTAACCTAACCTAACCTAACCTAACCTAACCTAACCTAACCTAACCTAACCTAACCTAACCTTCTTCACTTTCTCGACCTTGACCCATCCGTCAGTCGCGTTAACTGCGTCGCGGATTCTTGTGATGATCTCATCACCCGTGTGTTGGTCATCGGATGATGAGACCATCACCGAGTGAAGTGCCCCAGGTCCTCTTGGCCTAGGCACCACTCCACTCGCCGCCACCTGCGCGTATGATATATTTGTGCTATTGGCTCTAGTTTCCTCCATTAATTTATGTATGCTTTGTAATTTATCATTGTTATCATTTAATATTTTTGTATTTTGTTCCAGAAAGTGAAGAAGGTTAAAGAAAGAAGAGTAGTGGTAGGTTGCGGAAGTAGGGAAGAGAGAGAAAAGGTGAAGGAGCGGCTGAGAGGAAAGCCGGAACTGAAGGTAGAGGATGTGAGCAATAGGGACCCCCTGATTGTCCTCAAGGATGTATTTAATTACAACAAAGACGAAGATATAGAAAAGGCCTTACGGAATCAGAACAAGGCCGTCTTTGAGGACATTCAGGGGGAGGAGGGCAAGTTGAAAATACTGTATAGGAAGCGTGCACGGAACCCCCTACAGAGCCACATAGTAGTCAGAGTGTCCCCGCGAGTGTGGAAGAGATGCGTGGAAGAAGAAAGATTATACGTAGATTTGCAGCGCGTGAGGGTCGAAGACCAGACCCCACTGGTGCAGTGCTCCGGCTGTCTTATGTATGGGCATACGAGGAGGCTATGCACTGAGAAGGGTAAGGTATGCGCCCACTGTGGAGGTCCTCATATGAGGACCGACTGCCAACAGTGGGCAAACCGAGAGGCCCCGACCTGCTGCAATTGCAGTAAGGCGGGGATAAGCAGCACGGGGCACAGCGCCTTTAGCAATGAATGTGAGGTACGAAAGAAATGGGACGCTCTGGCTCGCTCTGTGGTTATGTATTGCTGAGGTTCGCCAAAGCAAAAGGGGGACCAGGTGTGCCGACCACGGTGATGTGACGGCGCGTTCAAGGCACTTGCCGAACCGAGTGGTGAACTGGTCAGTCGAGGCTAGGTTTGACTGCAGTGACATCTTGTTTGGCAACAGACAACACAGAACAACAGGCACAAACAAAACACAGATAACATGCACAAACACACACAAAGCAAACTGGGCGAACTTCTTGACAGAAGCTAGCCCGGTTATTGTTAAGCAGACAATCAACTCCACAAGGCACTAACACAATACACAGCACACAAATAATAAAGAGGATTCACATTAAACACGGAGGAGACAAAACCACACATATACACGGAAATCCAAACAAGGAACACACAGTATACTCACATGTCACTGTAGTCCGGGGAACCAGCTAAGATGTTAAACAGGAATCCATGAGGTGACGCAGGATACGGGACGCAGTGCCAGCTCGGGAGATCACGTGGGAAGCTACACCTGGAATGAAAGAGAAGAATGAAATGGTATGATGAATGTGGTGAAGGATGAATGAGATCGGCAGAGGAAAAAGGTACAGGGGAGTAGGTTCGGAATAGGGGAAGAGGAAGTGTGGGTGTGCTAGGAGACCATTTACATCCCCTAGCAAGAATCTGTTATGTATAGTATGTTATATTGTATTGGTTATTATACTGAATAAATCGTATAATTAAGGGTTGTAGTTTTTTTTTAAGGAAACGATTGAAGGAATGTTATAAATGATACATTTGTTTGACCAGGGGAATTTTTATATCCCCTTTTATTTAGATATCTTGAAAATTTTTATATTGACAAATAGAAATACATTTATTAGTTATAGGAATTGACAAGGGGACCTTTTACATCCCAAAATTTTTGACTTAAGTATGATATGCTCTATTAATAAAAGATGTGTATGTTTACTAGTAAATAAAAACAGTATTGACAAGGGACCTGTACATCCCCAAATCATATAGTACAATTAAAAGCTGAAATGTCGATAAGTGTTTTATATTAGAAGTATGTATATGCATTATAATTGTTTCAACTGTAAGTGCAAAGATATTTTTGTGACTAGAATTTCGTAGATATTGTTGTAACTTTATAAAGATAGAAGATAGCATATAAATAAAAATAGAATTATAAGGACTCTGTCCTCTGGCAGAGGAAAAAGGCAGCAGTGGGTAACGCAAAACGTGCCCACCATTTAAAAAAAAAATAAAAAAAAAAAAAAACCTAACCTAACCTAACCAAAACGACAAAACGGCAAGAAGATCTGCCACTCGTGAAAGACGGGGTGTGTTTAGACCCCGCTGACTCTGCCAAAACCCTAGCGGAGACCTTCTATCCGGAAGACCTTGAAACTGAGGACAACCCGAGCCATCGGCATATGCGAGCATTGGCAAACCGCGTTAACGATGGTGTCCATGATGAAGTTCATGACCCACCGTTTACGATGGGCGAACTAAAAGCCGCAGTGGGAAGTTTCAACCCGAAGAAGGCCCCCGGTGGGGACGGCCTTACAGCGGATATATGCAGCCGGGTGGTAGCCAAAGATCCTGAACTCCACCTGGCACTAATGAACAAATGTCTCGGATTGGGCCACTTTCCAACCATATGGAAAGAAGCTACAGTCGTAGTCTTGCGGAAGCCTGGTAAGGACGATTATACTAGCCCTAAATCTTATAGGCCCATAGGTCTATTGCCGGTCATGGGTAAGGTTCTGGAGAAGATGATAGTCGGAAGGTTAAAATGGCACTTACTGCCGAAAATGAGCACCCGCCAGTACGGCTTTATGCCCCAAAAGAGCACCGAAGACGCCCTCTATGACCTGGTGCACCGCATACGAAGTGGTCTAGAAGACAAAAAGCTTCGTCACTGTGGTGTCGCTGGACATAGAGGGGGCCTTCGACAATGCTTGGTGGCCGGCTATTAAAGTCAGACTGGTTGAAGAAGGGTGCCCTGTAAATCTGAGGCGAATCATGGACAGCTACCTGCAGGACCGGAAAGTCCGTGTCAGGTACGCTGGACATGAATACATCAAGAACACCCAAAAAGGGTGTGTGCAGGGGTCGATCGGCGGCCCCATTCTCTGGAACCTTCTCCTTGACCCGCTGTTAAAGAATTTAGAAGATAGAGGCTATGACTGCCAGGCCTTCGCAGACGATGTTGTGATGGTGTTTGTCGGGAGCACGGCGCTGCAGGTAGAAAGCCGTGCCAATGCGGCCCTCTCGCTGGTTCGGTCGTGGGGCGTCGAAAATAAGTTAACCTTTGCTCCGCATAAAACCAAAGCGATGTTGCTTACAAGGAAACTTAAATTCGACGTCCCACGGCTGAGCATGGGAGGGGTGGATATTGGCATGGAAAAGGAGATAAAGATATTGGGGCTCACTATAGACCATAAATTGACATTTAATAGCCATTCCTCGAACATCTGTAGGAAGGCTATTAACATATACAAGCAATTGTCAAGAGCCGCCAAAGTAAGTTGGGGGCTCCATCCGGAGGTTGTTCGTGTCATATACACGGCCACGGTGGAGCCCATTGTCTCCTATGCTGCCAGCGCCTGGGCCCCGGCAACTAATAAACTCGGAGTGCAAAAACAGCTCAATGCAGTCCAAAGGGGTTTCGCCCAAAAGTTGTGTGGAGCCTACCGCACCGTCTCGCTGAACGCAGCGCTGGCGCTGACTGGGCTACTGGCAGGCTATAATGCAGGCTGCATTATGTAACCCGACATTGTATGATATTTTAGCTGGCAAATGAAACGTCCAGAAATCAGACGTCGTAATATGTTTTTATATTACGATATAATTATTATATACAATCAACTAGTTTTATTATTGTTTTATTTGAAATAAATGCTAAAAGATATTAAAACTCTGATTACGTCAGAGGCGACACGCGGCCAAACCATAACTAGGACCGGGGTGAGTTTTAAACCTAGCCGTGAGTGGGGTTCGCACTTGGAGATGCGTTACCCACTAAAACCGCTGCAAGTGCCCTCAGCCGCCTTTTATGAGAGTCCCGGATCATGCAGGCAACGCAGGACCCTCGGCGACAGGCTGGCCCCGGCGAAAAGGCCAGACTCCTCCTCTAAAGGGGGACTGCTCGGCTGTTCGTTTGATTGGATACTTATAGCAGTCCCCGACGACGTCGTGTCTAGCTGGACCCAGGTTAAAACCCCATCCTGGGCCCGACACGAGCACAGGGGCGTTACTGGAGGCGCATTAGGTAGCGCCTCCTACGCACCCCCGTTCGTCGCCCGCGGTGGGAGGCCTCGTCGGCGGCCTCCTCTCTCACCCGCTCATCGGCCTCCTTCTGGGACATTACTGCCTCGCAGAAGGAGACCATCGCCGTCCAGGACTCGTCGTCGCCGAGCATCGCGGGGATGACACTCGGCAGAGACAAGTCCCCTCCGATGACCGATGTCAGATCATGACGCAGCGCCGCCCATCTCGGGCACACCTCGAGGGTGTGCTGGGCCGAGTCCACCGCCGTGCCACAATCGTGACACACTGCCAACGGCTCCCTGCGGGCCGTCCGGCACAGGTACTCACCAAAGCAACCATGCCCAGTGAGCACCTGTGTCAGACGGAAGGTAAGGGGTTTGCGCTTACGGCGCATCCACCGCTCTAGGACCGGACGCAGGGCAACCGTTAGGCGTTTGCCATACGGCTCCCACGCCAAGTCCTCTCCCCACCTCAGCATTAACGCCTCTTGCCCTAGTCGGCGGACCCGCAGGATCCCGTCCAGCGTCAGGCTCTCGCCGAGAGACCTCCTATCCGAGACATAGGAGTGCACCTCAGCAAGAACTTCCGCCACGAGTTCCCACGGGGGGTCGCCGGCTAGGGCAGTTGCTGCTGCCCACGATATCGTACGATACCCCCGAATCACTCTTACCGCGATGACCCGCTGCGCTGAGCGCAACTGGGCCCTACTCCGCGCGGTAAGGTGACCCGCCCAAATGGGAGCACCGTATGTCGCCATACTCCGGCGGACACCGGAGTATAGCTGCCTGCAGGCGGCGCTGGGTCCTCCGAGGTTCGGGAGGAGTCTGCCCAACGCACTCGCCGCCTTTATGACCCTCGGACCCAACTGTGCGAAGTGTGGGCCGAAGGTCCATCCTCCGTCAAGGATGAGCCCCAGATATTTAATATGGGGGCTCATCCTGATCCTCACCCCTCCGATCTGGAGGGCAGCCCCCGGTGGGGGTCCTTTCCGCCCGGTCCCGCGGAAGAGAAGGGCTTCGGTCTTAGATGGTCTGACCCGAAGCCCTAACCTCTCTATGCGGCTGATCACGAGGTCGAGCCCGACCTCGACCAGCCGCGCCGCCTCCTTGTAGTCTCGTCCGCGGGCGTAGACGAGGGTGTCATCCGCATAGCAGATGACACCCATCCCGGGGAGGAGACGGCCTCGCAGGACCCAGTCATACCCGATGTCCCACAGGATCGGACCAAGAACCGATCCCTGCGGGACACCGCAGCTGACTCGCCACCACTCTACGGACCCACACCGGTTCTCGCAGCCCACCCTCCTGTCGGAGAGGTACGCCTCCAACAGCCTCCCGCGATAGGGAGGCACACCAAAGTAGTTCAGTGCCTCCCGTATCACACTGTGCGGGAGGCTGTTGAAGGCGTTCGCGATGTCCAGGGACACCGCGACCACCACCTCCCCTCTGCGTTCCGCCTCACCCGTCACCGCCCGCAGGCGTTTGAGGGCATCGATGGTCGACCGGCGTGCCCGGAACCCAAATTGGGACTCTGAGAGTCCCGGTCCCGAGCCCTCCTCCAGGTGCTGAACGAGCCGGTAAGCTACGACTCTCTCCAGAGCCTTCCCAGCCTCGTTCAGCAGCACCACCGGTCGCATCGACGAAGCCGAGTCCGGGGGTCGCCCTGCCTTCGGAAGCAGACAGAGCCGACCCTCCTTCCATGCCCTCGGGAACTGTCCGGACCGCAGGCAGCGATCGAACAGCTCCCGAAGGCTGTCGCCGAGGTGCTCTAGGGAAAGGGCCAGAACCTTCCCGTGCACCCCATCTGGACCCGGCGCCCTCTTCTTACTCTGGAGGCGGGTCAGAACTGCCTCCATTTCAGCCTCCGTCACGGGTGGCGGAACACCCTCCTCGTCCGGCGTCTGCCGAGCCATCCTGGGGGGCGTGAAGCCCCCAGGTGTGTCGGGGAAAAGTTCCCCGACAATCCTCCTCAGTTGACCCGGCTGGAGCGTCTCGGTAATAGGGGCCGACTGGGCGCGGAACTTGTCCCGCGCCCATTTGTACGGTCGGCCCCAGGAGTCCCTATCGAGACCATCAACGAGCTCCAGCCAGGCCTCCTCCTTGGCTCGGCAGATGGCCTGTTTCAGGGTCTTGACCTTGTCAGTGTAGACCCTGTACAGGCCGTCGTCTCTGTTGACATCCTGGGGGCGCCGCCGCCTGCTCCGGGTATATTGCCTCCTTGCCCGTTGGCAGGCGGCCCGGAGGTCGGCTAGTTCAGTCGACCACCAGTAGAGCGCCCGCCGCGGGGGCGGACGTTTCACACGCGGCATGGCCGCTCCGCAGACCGCAGTGAACGCGTCGCAGAGCCGGTCAGCCGCCTCGTCCACCCCAAGCTCCGACAGCGGCGGGAGGCTCCACCGGCAGACGATTGCCGCCTCCTCTGCCAGTTCCCGGTCGAGCTTCGTGAGCGCCCAACGCGGAAACTGGCTTCGCCCCCTTGATGTCGACGACGACGACGACGCCGGATGGACGGGAGTCGGAGACACCTCGAACCTTATATAGCGGTGGTCCGAGAGAGTCTCCACTCCCGCCTCCACCCTCCAACCCTCCACTCTGCGTGCGATGGCCGGCGTGGCGAAAGTAACGTCCACCACGGAACCTCCTGACCAACGCACGCACGTCTGGACTGCCCCTCTGTTGAGCAGGGACAGTCCGGCAGCTAGCGCCCACTCCTCTACTTCCCTCCCTTTCGGGCTCGTGACCGGGTTACCCCAAGCCGTGGACTTGGCATTAAGATCCCCGGCCACGAACACCTGTAGGGGAGCTAGCTGTCCCACCAGCGGCCCTAGAACGTCGAGAAACCGTTCCAGGGCCGCCAAATCGCGGTTCGGTGAGAAGTATACTCCGACGAAAGCAACCTCTCCCCGAACCGCCGCCACGTACCCGCGGCCCCTCGCTTTCACAGCGAGGGGGGCGCTAGCTCCAGGCCTCACCACGATCGCTACCAATTCGTCGGTGTCCCCCGCCCAGTTTGGGCTAGAAGGCACAGCGTACGGCTCGGCAACGATCGCTACGTCAACACCCCACTCCGCCATGGACTGCAGGAAAAGGTCCTGAGCCCCGGCGCAGTGGTTGACGTTCGCCTGGAGAACGCTGAGATGCCTTGACATTACTCGGCCATCTCAGCGTCTGCCGAAACCACATTGTTCCCCTTCTCTTGGGAGGGGAACTTCCCGCGGGTAGATGGGGGCTTGCAAGCTATGCCCCCCATCACGTGGCCTGCCGGCCTTCCAGCATCCGCACACACCGCACAGCGTGCGGCGGCCGAACAGCCGGCAGCTTTGTGGCCAGGTTGACCGCAGCGGTAACAGAGGTTGCTGCGGTCAACCTCACACGCGCACACCCCAGCGACATGCCCCATTCCAAGGCACCGAAAACAGTGCCTCGGGCGCGCCTGCAAGAGGTGTACGCGCATACGGCACCACCCCACTGCAATACTGCTGGCTTCCAGTAACCTCTTGGCCGCCGCCACTGGAATTTCGATGTGGGCTGTACCGGAGCCCACTTGTCCCGTGCGGATGTTCCGCACGTGAATCTGGCCCGGGTTACAGCCCCCCTCCCTTGCGAGGGCGGTGCCCAGGCGCTCCGCATAACCTAACCTAACCTAACCTAACCTAACCTAACCTAACCTAACCTAACCTAACCTAACCTAACCTAACGCGCTAAAAGAAGTATAACTCCAAAAATAAATGGAATGGATTGATTTATGTGATATAGTTTTAGATTCTGTATTTTTGGATTCATTACTTAAATAAAAAAGTGGCCACCGTTTGCCGTTTAGATGATTAAGCTAAAAATAAGCAAAATGACACTATGTGACAAAGACCAAAAGTTGAATAATATATATACAGACAGATATATCAATTTAATTAAATTAACTTGTATCATTACTTTAGTACCTAGGTAGTTTTGCCTGTCCTAAGCCAGGATCAAAGTATGAAGGAAAACTGAGATCATATTTACTTTACATTACATACATTATTTATTTACCACTTATACAAAGTTCATTCGATTATTTTATACCTACCACTACCATCTGTCTAAATTTAGCGCGTAAAATGCACGTGATAATACAATAGGGTGACCATATTCTGAGGCCAACGATGCATTATTTACATTTGCCTATATTCTGTTATTTATGTGGTTTTTTTTTGGTGAATATAATTTTCTTTGATTGGTGAAACCATGTTCTATCACGTCCATGATTATGTCCGTTCTTCAAAAAATCAGCCTGTATTATAGTGCCAAAAGATATTATTATAGTTCTATCACTATAAACATTTAAAGGACTACTTCATTAAGCGACAGACAATTTACTTAAAACTTAAAGATTGACGTCAACGTGTATCGCGCGATATAGCTGTAAACCTATATTAGTATACCATAGTAATTTTAAATTCATTCATACACAACAGCGCCTGTTGACCAATGCTCACGGCTCGACTATGTACCGCCGACCCATGTATGAACAAAAATATACTGCACCATCTCGCACGCTTCGTTGCGTTCTACTTTTTAACCGACTTCAAAAAGGAGGAGGTTATCAATTCGTCGGAATCTTCTTTTTTTTATGTATGTTACCTGATTACTCGAAGATGGCTAGACCGATTTGAAAAATTCTTTTTTTTGAAGGGTATACTTCGCAAATGGTCCCATGATAAGGAAACCAGGATCTGATGATGGCATCCCAGAGAAATCGAGGGGACTTTCGAAAATCGTAGGGGCGACTAGTGCGTTTGATACTTTTTTTATAAAGTGTTTTAAAGGACTACAATTTAATGAAAGTCTAGAGTCGATCTGATGCTGGAGCCGAAAGACAGTCGAGGGAACTCCTTAACGATTTACATCAGTAACCTTGTGTTTGGGCTCGATTAATTTGTAATGATGAGAACTTTACACCTAGATGGGTTGTGACTGTCATTAAGGGTCTGATGATGAAGACAAATGACAGTTAAGGGATCTCCTCAACAGTTTAGAGTATCTACCTTGTGTTTGGACTTAATTAATTTAAATTGATGAGAACTTTGCACCCATATGGGTTATAAGCGCCATTACAGGTGTAATGATGGAGACCTTACACAGTCGAGGGGAATCCTCGACGATTTACAGCTTTTATTGGGCTAAGTTCATACGGCAAAATAATATGCCAAAATCATTTAATTTTATTTAATTAATTTAATTTAATTTTACTTGTGTTTGTTAAATGGACAAAAAACAACTGTGTCTTGGAAGCGCATCATAGTATTTCAAAGTCATCATAATATCCATTCTATACCTATATATTGGTGATGGTGATGTTCTATATCTATATATAACGTAATTATTTAATGAATAGCAGCAAATCTGCCGAGATTGCTTTCAATTAAATGTACTTATATAAAGTTTTACACAATTCCATTTCGGTTTTTTCATTTGTTATGTAATGATTTACACATTTTCTACGTTCATCTCATTAATACAGCACTATCTAATCTGAGCAACGCGTTTAATAGTTATATCCATATTTCAGACAAATAAAATCAGTTATCGAATTTTGCAATCACTAAAAATTAAGAAATAAAAAAATTTTAAACAAAAATTAAAACCGACTTCAAAATAAAAAAAAAATCAAAAAGTAATAAAATAATTTCCTCGTGCGCGTGGTCGATGCGCCCGCCCTCCACGAACAGGAAGAAACCTTTCTCGTTGCGGCTCAGCATGCGGATGGCCACCTCGGTGAGCTCGGCAAGTGTGGGCTCGGTCTCGGGGTCGGCCTGCATGTGGTACTGCAGGTGCGTCCCCTCGAACAGCCCCAGCAGGTAGTCGGGGAGCGACGCGTTGGCCGCCAGCAGCTGCTCGCGGTTCCACACGTACTGGTGTGACATGTTCTGCGCGGTCCGCTCCGCACGCCACTCCTCGATGAGGTTGCGGCCGTCCGTGCGCCGGCCAGCTGTCCCCTCCTCATCGACCTCCGTGGTCGGGATGAACTCGCGGCGACCTCCGCCGAGTATGACCTGCAACAATAATACTCCAGCTAGAACGCGGTCCAGTTCATGAGAAACTGGCGGTCGCCATGACGGTCGGCTGTATCGTACGTGTGTTCCGGTACCTTAAAGTGTTTACCGGGCTCGTGGTGCACGAGCTGGTGTGCGATGTCGGGGCAGACCTGCGGGTCTACGCCGCTGTCGCGCACGCCTGCGTCGCTCTCCCAGCCACGGTTGGCAGCGCGAGCGTATGCGCCCGCCGGCGACGCGTGCGTGATGCGGGTCGTCGTCACGATACCTGCGGGGCAATCACGGCTAGAATAAACTTTGGGTGAGGAATCAGGATGGCTTGAATGTGTCGGATGTGCGGGCGGGCGTGTTACCAGCGTCGCGGCCGTCAGCCAGCGCCCAGGCGGCGATAGAGTCCAGCTGTGCCGAGGGGTCGAGCGAGGCGGCACAGTCCCGTCGGGGCACGGCCGCCGTCACGCCCAGCGTGCCGTAGTTGGCCTTCACGCCGCAAAGGTAGGCCGTGGCCGTACACGCCGAGTCCGGCACCTGCGCGTTTACGCAGTACGTCTGGGAACAGAGTATGCTTCGAATCAGGATACACGAGATATTTAAAAAAACTCAGATTGATGTTAACTTCAGGGGAAGCTGGTCATTTAATCAAGTCCAATATACCTTTGCCAGACCGACTACAGGGAAGGACTCGAAAGACAGTTGCGCCTCCTCCCCGAACTGGTTCTGTCGCTGGCCCAGCAGCGTGCGCGCGGCCGCCAGCGTGGGCACGGACATCCCGTCCCCCAGGAACATTATCACGTTTCGCGCGTGCGAGGCGTCGGGCAAGCGGCGCGCGCGGGCGTCCAGGGCCCGCCGCGCCTCCTCGTACCAGTAGTGGGCCGTGTACTCGTCGGCCCGACCCTGTCCCCGCCCGCCCGCCGCTCGCAGCTCGGGGTGCATCTCTTCCTGCCCCGCCCCCAGCCCCACCAGCGCCAGCAGCGACAACACCAGCACCGGCGCTCGGCACATGGCGCTCCGTGGCTCGCGTGTGATTGAGGCGTGGACCATAGCGCGCGACACTTATGTACTTCTTAATTTATTCCTATCTAATGAATATATCTTATCGAATTAATTGAAAATTAGAGCCAAAAATGCGACAGATAAAATGAATGATAACTTACAAGATTATAATATTACCTAGATGTCTTTTCCCCGATATCATAATCATTATAATATATAACACAATAATGTTTATGTGATCGTTATTATAATAAGTCTGTAGTCTGTATTAAACACAATAGCATGATCCCGTTGGCCGTGAGATCAGCTGTTTACTATTGTATGTTCTCCTATAATATTATATATCTTACACTCATGATAATAAAATTGGTGTCTATGAATTTTGTGTTTAATAAAACATGTACTTTTGTTGTTTTAATCTATACATATAATAAAATGGTAGAGATCGAATTTCTGTACAATGTAAAAAATGATAAATACCGAGTCGTAAGTCCGAGTAAGGAGTGAAATACAATTAATTTAGTTTTTTTTTCAAATTATTTGTTTCTCTGTTTGCCTGTTTGTCTGTCTGTTTGTAGTGGCTAATTCACTGGACCGATTTAAATTCAATTTTGTATAATGGTAGCTCGTACCCCTGGTCAACATATAGGATACTTTTGATCCCAGTAAATTAAATAGTTCCCATGGGATAGTTACAAAACTGTAATTAATAAACAACAGAGTATCAGTTTTCATAGCACCTATTTAGTTCTCGAAGATGTAAATGTGGCAATAACATATTATTCAAGTCCCTATGAACTTAATATAAAACCCAATAAAATCCGTCGGGGTGTATGTCTGATACTGCGAGAGATCAAATCTAACAGGTAGGTTGTTCGGAAAGTAATTTCGTCTCTTCCTGACAGAGGATTTAATTGTATTTTTTTGCACTCAACTTCACACATAAGACGTATAATTTTTATATGCTTTGAGAGCTCATATAGCAAGGCTTGTGTGTAAAAAAATCCAATTTTCAAAAAAAATATATACGCAGTAGTTTTTGGTTGGTGCCCTTTTAAATATGGGGAGCGAAAAGCAACATTCTTACTGTTTTACTACAGAAAGGGCAAAAATGCTGTTCAAGCCAGAAATAAATTGAAACACACCTTCTCCATATACATCGGTGTATGGAGAAGGTGTGACGCCTGTGCCGGTACTGGTTCGCTAAATTTCGATCCGGCAATTTTGATGTCGAAGATGCACCACGCTCGGGAAGGCCGGTTGAAGTTGATAAAGATGCGATAAAGGTATTGCGAAAAAGATGAACCGGCTCAAACCATTTCCAAAGCCGATATTCACCATAAAAAGGTGATGCTGT
Source organism: Helleia helle (assembly GCA_963853865.1). Lineage (NCBI taxonomy): Eukaryota > Metazoa > Arthropoda > Insecta > Lepidoptera > Lycaenidae > Helleia > Helleia helle. Next base: position 115,814 of record OY971436.1, read on the forward strand.
CTGTTTGGTGGGATTTTAATGAAATTGTTTTTTTTTAGCTTTTACCGGATAACACGACGATTAATTCTGAAGTCTACTGTTATCAGCTGGACAAACTGAATGGTGCACTTCGACAGAAAATGCCAGAACTTATCAACAGCAAAAGTGTAGTGTTTCACCAAGACAACGCGAGACCTCACACAAGTTTGGTCACTCGCCAAAAGCTTTTAAAGCTTGAATGGGATACAATACCAAACCCACCATATTTTCCAGATCTGGCACCATCGGATTATTATTTGTTTCGGTCACTCCGAAATTTTTGAGACGGTAAAACTCACCTCAAATAATGAGGTCAAAAACACCACCTTGATAAGTTTTTTTGCCAACAAAGACCAAACATTTTATGAGCGTGAATTATGCTACGACCAGAAAGATGGAAAACGGTGTTGGACCAGAACGGCCAATAAATATTTCATAAAGTATTTGGTTAATATACGCAAACTGTCTTTCATTTCCACAAAAAAAAAACGAAATTACTTTCCGAAAAACCCAATACTTACAAAAGCTATAATTTACGTTTATTATCTCTAGTTACGTAAATTGTTTAAGTTGAGGGTTTTTAATTATTTTATAATTTTTCAATTATCTTTTAACCGCCGTGGTTTTTATTTTTTTTTTATTTTGCTTTTTGTTTCAAACTTAAACTTAAATAATATTAAATATGTACACACGACAGCAGCCCGAGATCCTCACTTTGGACTTTGTACTATTAAAACCGACTTCAAAATAAAAAAAAAATCAAAAAGTAATAAAATAATTTCCTTAATCTTTGTGCCTACAATTTATAATCAACTTGTTCTTCTACTAATATACAATCTTTGCATTTACCACGTCATTATTGTTACTTTTGAAGCCGGTGTCGTATTCGTTGATGTACCTACCTCCCTACCTACCTTGGCCGACACCGACTCCAAAAGTAACAATAATGACGTGGTAAATGCAAAGATTGTATATTAGTAGAAGAACAATTTGATTATAAATTGTAGGCACAAAGATTAAGGAAATTATTTTATTACTTTTTGATTTTTTTTTTATTTTGAAGTCGGTTTTAATAGTACAAAGTCCAAAGTGAGGATCTCGGGCTGCTGTCGTGTGTACATATTTAATATTATTTAAGTTTAAGTTTGAAACAAAAAGCAAAATAAAAAAAAAAAAAAAACCACGGCGGTTAAAAGATAATTGAAAAATTATAAAATAATTAAAAACCCTCAACTTAAACAATTTACGTAACTAGAGATAATAAACGTAAATTATAGCTTTTGTAAGTATTGGGTTTTTCGGAAAGTAATTTCGTTTTTTTTTTTGTGGAAATGAAAGACAGTTTGCGTATATTAACCAAATACTTTATGAAATATTTATTGGCCGTTCTGGTCCAACACCGTTTTCCATCTTTCTGGTCGTAGCATAATTCACGCTCATAAAATGTTTGGTCTTTGTTGGCAAAAAAACTTATCAAGGTGGTGTTTTTGACCTCATTATTTGAGGTGAGTTTTACCGTCTCAAAAATTTCGGAGTGACCGAAACAAATAATAATCCGATGGTGCCAGATCTGGAAAATATGGTGGGTTTGGTATTGTATCCCATTCAAGCTTTAAAAGCTTTTGGCGAGTGACCAAACTTGTGTGAGGTCTCGCGTTGTCTTGGTGAAACACTACACTTTTGCTGTTGATAAGTTCTGGCATTTTCTGTCGAAGTGCACCATTCAGTTTGTCCAGCTGATAACAGTAGACTTCAGAATTAATCGTCGTGTTATCCGGTAAAAGCTAAAAAAAAACAATTTCATTAAAATCCCACCAAACAGACAGCATCACCTTTTTATGGTGAATATCGGCTTTGGAAATGGTTTGAGCCGGTTCATCTTTTTCGCAATACCTTTATCGCATCTTTATCAACTTCAACCGGCCTTCCCGAGCGTGGTGCATCTTCGACATCAAAATTGCCGGATCGAAATTTAGCGAACCAGTACCGGCACAGGCGTCACACCTTCTCCATACACCGATGTATATGGAGAAGGTGTGTTTCAATTTATTTCTGGCTTGAACAGCATTTTTGCCCTTTCTGTAGTAAAACAGTAAGAATGTTGCTTTTCGCTCCCCATATTTAAAAGGGCACCAACCAAAAACTACTGCGTATATATTTTTTTTGAAAATTGGATTTTTTTACACACAAGCCTTGCTATATGAGCTCTCAAAGCATATAAAAATTATACGTCTTATGTGTGAAGTTGAGTGCAAAAAAATACAATTAAATCCTCTGTCAGGAAGAGACGAAATTACTTTCCGAACAACCTACCTGTTAGATTTGATCTCTCGCAGTATCAGACATACACCCCGACGGATTTTATTGGGTTTTATATTAAGTTCATAGGGACTTGAATAATATGTTATTGCCACATTTACATCTTCGAGAACTAAATAGGTGCTATGAAAACTGATACTCTGTTGTTTATTAATTACAGTTTTGTAACTATCCCATGGGAACTATTTAATTTACTGGGATCAAAAGTATCCTATATGTTGACCAGGGGTACGAGCTACCATTATACAAAATTGAATTTAAATCGGTCCAGTGAATTAGCCACTACAAACAGACAGACAAACAGGCAAACAGAGAAACAAATAATTTGAAAAAAAAACTAAATTAATTGTATTTCACTCCTTACTCGGACTTACGACTCGGTATTTATCATTTTTTACATTGTACAGAAATTCGATCTCTACCATTTTATTATATGTATAGATTAAAACAACAAAAGTACATGTTTTATTAAACACAAAATTCATAGACACCAATTTTATTATCATGAGTGTAAGATATATAATATTATAGGAGAACATACAATAGTAAACAGCTGATCTCACGGCCAACGGGATCATGCTATTGTGTTTAATACAGACTACAGACTTATTATAATAACGATCACATAAACATTATTGTGTTATATATTATAATGATTATGATATCGGGGAAAAGACATCTAGGTAATATTATAATCTTGTAAGTTATCATTCATTTTATCTGTCGCATTTTTGGCTCTAATTTTCAATTAATTCGATAAGATATATTCATTAGATAGGAATAAATTAAGAAGTACATAAGTGTCGCGCGCTATGGTCCACGCCTCAATCACACGCGAGCCACGGAGCGCCATGTGCCGAGCGCCGGTGCTGGTGTTGTCGCTGCTGGCGCTGGTGGGGCTGGGGGCGGGGCAGGAAGAGATGCACCCCGAGCTGCGAGCGGCGGGCGGGCGGGGACAGGGTCGGGCCGACGAGTACACGGCCCACTACTGGTACGAGGAGGCGCGGCGGGCCCTGGACGCCCGCGCGCGCCGCTTGCCCGACGCCTCGCACGCGCGAAACGTGATAATGTTCCTGGGGGACGGGATGTCCGTGCCCACGCTGGCGGCCGCGCGCACGCTGCTGGGCCAGCGACAGAACCAGTTCGGGGAGGAGGCGCAACTGTCTTTCGAGTCCTTCCCTGTAGTCGGTCTGGCAAAGGTATATTGGACTTGATTAAATGACCAGCTTCCCCTGAAGTTAACATCAATCTGAGTTTTTTTAAATATCTCGTGTATCCTGATTCGAAGCATACTCTGTTCCCAGACGTACTGCGTAAACGCGCAGGTGCCGGACTCGGCGTGTACGGCCACGGCCTACCTTTGCGGCGTGAAGGCCAACTACGGCACGCTGGGCGTGACGGCGGCCGTGCCCCGACGGGACTGTGCCGCCTCGCTCGACCCCTCGGCACAGCTGGACTCTATCGCCGCCTGGGCGCTGGCTGACGGCCGCGACGCTGGTAACACGCCCGCCCGCACATCCGACACATTCAAGCCATCCTGATTCCTCACCCAAAGTTTATTCTAGCCGTGATTGCCCCGCAGGTATCGTGACGACGACCCGCATCACGCACGCGTCGCCGGCGGGCGCATACGCTCGCGCTGCCAACCGTGGCTGGGAGAGCGACGCAGGCGTGCGCGACAGCGGCGTAGACCCGCAGGTCTGCCCCGACATCGCACACCAGCTCGTGCACCACGAGCCCGGGAAACACTTTAAGGTACCGGAACACACGTACGATACAGCCGACCGTCATGGCGACCGCCAGTTTCTCATGAACTGGACCGCGTTCTAGCTGGAGTATTATTGTTGCAGGTCATACTCGGCGGAGGTCGCCGCGAGTTCATCCCGACCACGGAGGTCGATGAGGAGGGGACAGCTGGCCGGCGCACGGACGGCCGCAACCTCATCGAGGAGTGGCGTGCGGAGCGGACCGCGCAGAACATGTCACACCAGTACGTGTGGAACCGCGAGCAGCTGCTGGCGGCCAACGCGTCGCTCCCCGACTACCTGCTGGGGCTGTTCGAGGGGACGCACCTGCAGTACCACATGCAGGCCGACCCCGAGACCGAGCCCACACTTGCCGAGCTCACCGAGGTGGCCATCCGCATGCTGAGCCGCAACGAGAAAGGTTTCTTCCTGTTCGTGGAGGGCGGGCGCATCGACCACGCGCACCACGCCAACCGTGTGGAGCTGGCTCTGGACGAGACCATCGAGTTCAGCTCGGCCGTGGCGCGCGCCGCCGAGCTGGTGTCCGAGGACGACTCCCTGCTTGTGGTGACGGCCGACCACGCGCACGTGATGTCGTTCAACGGGTACGCGGTGCGGGGCAGCGACGTGCTGGGCGCGTCCGGCGAGCGCGACGCGGACGGTGTGCCCTACCAGACGCTGTCGTACACCAACGGGCCCGGCCAGCGCGACCAGCTGGACGGCCGCCGCGTCGACGTCACGCAGGAGTCCAACTACCGTGAGTGTGTCGACTGTGTGTGAGCACGACGATGTTCTTGTGCGTGTACTGTATGTACTGACGTCGGCGGTGATGCAGGCGCGGTGTCGTGGCGCTCGCACGTGGAGGTGCCGCTGGCGTCGGAGACGCACGGCGCAGACGACGTGGCGGTGTTTGCGCGCGGGCCGCACGCGGACCTGCTGGTGGGCCTGTACGAGCAGAGCCAGCTGCCGCACGCCATGGCCCGCGCCGCTTGTCTGGGCCCCGGGGCGGCGGCCTGCAGCCCCGCGCCGCGGCTCGCCCCGCCCGCGCTGACGCTCCTACTCCTGATGTATTTCCTCAGCAAGTAACATTTAGTCGGGACGGCCCGATCGCTGTCGTAATTACTATGTCAAAAATGATAACCTTTTGCAATAATAATAAACATTTTGATCCAATATGTTTAAATTATATTATATTAATACGGTCTTAATAATAACTATAATATTGTAAATTGTAAATAAATAACGACCGACGACCTCTGTGTCTCAGTGGTAAGCGCGTTGGCGCTCAAGCCCGGAGGTTGCGGGTTCGAATCCCGCCAGGGAACAAAAATATTTTCTGTGTTCCTGGGTCATGGATGTGTATTAAATGTGTGTATTATATAATAAAAATCTTAAATATATGTATAGTATAAAAGTATTAAATATATTATTTCCGTTGTCTGGTACCCGTAACACAAGTTCTTCCAGAACTTACCACGGGACCAGATTGACGTGGTTTAAAGCGTCTATAGATATTATTATTATTAAATAACAGCTACAACAATTGCACCAATATGTAATCTTAGTATGTATGTAGCCATGTGAGGATGGGACTAAAAGACTACATTCCCGATTAAAGTTACGTTTATTACTGACTCATTAAACCTAATACATGCATTATTATAACCATCTTACACATTACGCCACATGCCCTACCAAAATAAAAAATTAAAATTTACGCAATGTTTATTTTTATTTAAAGTATCATAAGATATTATTAATTAAATCATTTAGGTTTTTTTTTGGCACATGAAACATATAAATAAAAAAATTAAACAAAAATACTTGTTCAACAGCTGAATTAATAACATAAGTATCTCAAAGCGTAGTTCCGTTTATTTTGTTATCTTTAGCAGCTTTGCTGATGCTTTGTACTATTGATGACGACATTTACAAATTGTTTTATCAATTCTTTATTAATATTAGTGCGTTTAGTTTTTCTTTTGCAAGTTTGTATCCTAAAATTAAAAGAACATTAATGTAGATACAATAAAATGTACCGTGACTAACTATTAGGAGTCATTTGAATGTGGCTCATTCGACCCCACTTGTTTTGTCTCAAAGGACCCCTTCCCCGAATTCCATCAAATGTGGGAAATAACTAAAAATCATTAAAATAATGAATTATGAAACTTAAAACATGAACAGTAATGACGTTAAAATCAAAATACCCTACTTGATGACCGTATGAATTATGATAATAATATAATATATTATTCGTAGTTTTTAAACCCAGTGACACGATGTGTTTTCACTTTTAGCGCTTAACTTATTGCATATTTCATAATAATTAAAATCCTTTTCACAAAGTACTCACTTTATTTTACATGTTTCCGGTACAAACCATTACTCTCATATATTATATTTAACATATTACATAATCCTTGTCTTTATATCATTTCCTTATACTTGCATAATATTAAATATTACATCGTACTGCCTGAGGCAGTACTATCCACACCGACAATCGGTCACTAAAGAGCCCCTCATCATTCCCTACCACAGATTTTATAATATTTCGCCCCGCCAGGCGCCACAAACGAACTTACAACTACCTACACTAACAAAACTATTAAAATATTCATTTTTATACAACGGAAATCATGACACACAGTACTATGTTAGCCTCCGACAGTAGTATTGATATTTTTGCTATGAATCATTCTCAATTTGTTAAACTAGGTAGGTATGTCGTAAGTATTTAGAATGGTGTTAACTAATGTGCTGTTGTGTTGATGTGTCTATTATTATAAGTTTAAATTGTTTGGCGTATTTTGTATTGTAATTACCTATGTGTTTGTGTATTTGATGTGTATTTATTATAATTTTAGTAATGTTTGTTTTGTTGTACGCGTTGGTTTTAAACTGTAAGTGCAACAAATATTAAATTGAATAAATAAATAAATAAAAGAAACGTCGGCCTGCCACTAATGCAACATTGGCGCGGGACCCTCAACCCCTAGCTTATACCACCAGCTCGTGGGTATCACACAGTGTGCGAGATACCTACTATAGGTGGCGCACGAGACCCCGCGGCTCAACAGACCCCGCTCTGCCCTACAATATACTTATATACAAGCGTCATCAGTTCTGATTGTGGTCACATATGAGCGACAGGCGTTCAACATAAAGTAATAAGCGATATTTCGGGCGTATTATTGCGACTCGCGTCAAGAGGATTAACACGAATTACTGATATTGATTGTAAGATATACGGCACATTCGTCCGCGGGTGTATAATAACAGTGTACAATCTATCAAATTACAAACATTAAATGGGAAATAATGCCAGTTGTCGCTACGACTATGAAAAGTTGTGACACCTTTTTGTGTAGGTCACAGATTAGTAATATAGATAGATCGAAGATACAAACAGAAACTTGTGTTCATACATGTTTACAGATAGATAAAGAGATAGATTGACACACATAGACATATTATGCACGTAATATTAGGTCTTTACTTATGAAATTACCGTTTTGTATGAAAAAATTTAAACGATTTTTTTTTCATATATTTTTTATTTGTATTAATCGAAGCAACAAATTCTTCAAAGGCATTTTGTACTGCCTCTCGGGTATAGATTTTTTTTCCCGCCAAGTTATCCAAATTCTGGAAAGAGTAGTATCACTTTTTAGGGGTAAATTTTCGTTTAGGGCATTGTTTAGGTGCTGAACCAGGATCCAACCAACATGCTGAGCGCTTGCGGTTATCAAACAGAATCCATTTTTTATCGCAGGTAACAATGCGGTTCAAAATTATTTCATTTGTGTGTCTATTGAGCAGTGCAAGGCACGTCTCGACGCGTACTTCGCTCTGGCGTTCACTGAGTTCGTGGGGCACCCATTTGTCAAGCTTTTTTACCTAGCCAATTTGACGCAAATGGACCAATATTGTTTTGACTCTAACGTCGAAAGCTGCTGCTAATTCAGCCGTAGATTGTGTATCATCAGCTTCCACAATCGCCTTTAATTCGTCATTGTCGAACAAAGTCTTCGGACGACCGCGAGGTTCATTTTTCAGGTCGAAATTTCTAGAACGGAAGCGAGCAAACCAATAACAGGTGCTACGTTAATTTGTAGTGTTAGCTCCGTAAACGTCGTTGATGTTGCGTGCCGCTTGTGCCGCGTTGCTGCCAATATGGTACTCATATTCCATAATTACTCAAATTTTTAACGTATCCATGATGACGAAAAAAAAGGATGAAATGCGATAAAAATGTAACACTAATCAATAAATAAATGACCACTTTTGGAAAAAGAATGCCATATTTTTAAAATAAATTAATTTAAAATTAGATTTCTTAGCCAAACAAAAATTATTTTGATTTGAAATGGAACGAATGAAACGTCACGAAAATGTGCAACGCTTTTATTCAAGAAGAGCGAGAGAGCGATTGAGACCGATTAAAAGAGAGTGAGAAAGAACGAACGTCGCATGGCCAGTTTCGGAAATTTAAAGCTTTAGATTAGTATAAAATATAAATGAGATTAAAAAATTAGTTTGCCAAATAAGTTTCACTTGTGACATGTGTACTTTGTACGCGCGCACTTTTTATTTCTTTTACGCCGAGAAATACTCTGAGGCATCCCGCTGGGGAGAGGCGGGTATGTGGGACTCGCTACACCCTAAAGATGGTACGGTGAACGCAGCTCTACCCACTACCCGGCGAGTGCCACCAATGCCGCCTTTAGTAAGGTGCCTCGAATCTATTGAGCAAACAGGGCATCTCGACTTCTAGTCATTCCCTCAAGGGACCGACACCACCTCCAGAGAGGGGTCGTAATCAGCTCCCTCGGTTCAAGTAGCTTCGGCCAAGGTGCTGGGTTCACCTCAGGCTACTCAGCCCCACGGTCACGACAAGGCTTGAACCTTGGTGGGGAACACCTTAGTCTTTCCACGACCATGGTTATTGGTTTCTGTAAAGTATCGGTAACGGTCGGGCCTGTAAAAAAACCTTAAGGGCCCCTTATCCCAAATTGTTGTTTCGAGATCGAGGTGTTTTCATAGAAGTCGTCATTTTAAAAAAATAGGGTATAGATACATCTTTGATCTAGGGTTTTTTTTTTTGGATAAAAATACTATATTTAACATTTTACATGATCAAAAAAATTCAAAAGTAACGTCGATTTTAAAAGCAAATTGAGTAGTATGAGACTTCGGGTAACTCAATTTTAATGAAACTTTTACGTTTAAATTGCTAAACGGGGATGACGTTGAAATGATTGGATAGATCTTTATTATGTCACTTCAAAAATTTTTGAAAAATAAAAAACGATAAAAATGGCTCTCGCGCATCGCACCACGTCGCGCCAGTACCCAGCCGGGCGTCATCGAACTAGGACCTGTGCCGCTTTTGCTCGTGATAACGTTGTTACCGCGCATTTCATATTATTACGTCTAAATAAATAAGACGACACAGTGTAAATAATATAGCTACTTAATACTTACTAACAATTGTTGTTCTTAGTTGTAATTAGTTTGCAATACAAAACCTTTAATTAGTGTAAATAAATAGATACTTGAGTTTGTGTAGTACCTAGTTTTTTTTAATTGAAATGGCGAATAAAAAAAAGTAAAATAAGGAAAAAGAATCTTAATACAGTTTTATCACAAATTAGCTGTTGCCCGCAGCTTCGCCAGCGTGAACTTAGATATACAACCATATACGCATTAATGATAATTATTTATCTATGGACGGGCGTAGGACTTTATTTTATAATATGTAGTGATTAATACCGTATTTTTGTGAATAGCTTTTACATTACCGCTTTATAATTGGCAATTTTTTTAAGTATTAAAATGGATAAAGGTTGTATGTTATATTTAACTAATGTAGACATATTATGCCATCGCGGACTTTTCAGTATGCATATTTAGGATACACAATTCTACCATACATTGATATAATAATAATTAATTCGGAACCGGGCCCGGCTAAGGTGTATAATAATGTAGTACATTATTTTGATCTATCTGTTAGGGTTCATCCAGCGTTTGCAATGTAAGTGCAAAAAATGTGCTTATTTATGATATCACATCAGAAACTTCTAAAATTATGACCGCCTTATTCCAAAACGAAGACTAAATATAGTACCGAGTTTAATACCAGCTTTAAACCATGGTCTAATATAAATGTTATTACAAAAACTAGTTTAACGCTAGTACCAGGACTATCTATGGTACTAAAGTTAGACCACCGTGACCCCTAGTTTAACTTCGGTACTAACCTCAAAACTTTAAATTATCAGATGTCTTATGCGTTGAATTTGCGTTTTTTCGTATTAATTGTATTGAAAGGTAATTAAATGAACTCGATGTAGACAAAATTATGGAATTGGACTAACATTTAAAATAATTATTCTGGCATCCTTATATAATTTAACATTCTATTTCTGTAATTTTGTTGTATTGTATTTTGTCATTGATATACATACCTATTTTATATCATATGTAATAATTCTAATTAACTCTGATATTTTTCATGTATGTTTGGATTAAATAAACACTAACCTTTTCTTGAGAAGTCCAATTATCATCCCTTTTTTCTTTTGTTGATACATTTTACAACATAAGTAATGTTCGTGGCACACAAATTCACAACAAAAAATATTATACTATTCTTATGAACAACATACCGTCTATTTAGAATCAAAGAACAATAATGGCTGTATTGTAACTATTGGTAACTCGACTTACATTGCAATAACTAAACATTAAACAATAAACATTTCGATGACATTAGAACTACGCGCGCTTTGTATTTCATTCCCTTATACGCTAGCTATATAAACAACTTAACAGCGAAATATTACAATATTTGTGTGTAATAAACAAGAATTTAAATCACACTACCTCAAAGTACAAAGTAGTAAAGATTTCAGATATTTTATATAACACAATAAATTTTATTATTAAAATATTGATGTATTTTCCACATTATATTTAATTATAAATTAGCGAGCTTTGCATAAAAAGGAACGGTGTACCGAACTAATCAAATATTGAACGAACAAAATGAATGATATGTTGCTCAATAATCTGTGGATACAATTAAACCAGGGACGATCTTTGGTACTACCTAGACCTCGGTTGGTCCTCGATTTGTAATAAGAATGAATTTTAGTCCATGGACTAACGTTAATACCGTAACAAACCTGGACTTTTCAGTCTTGGTTTAATCCTGGTACTAGATAAGTTTTTTGTAATAAGGCGGTGAGTGTTTATCTACTATATTATGCATGTACCTATTACCTTCCTCTTGAATCATTCTATCTATTAAAAAAACCGCATCAAAATCCGTTGTGTAGTTTTAAAGATGTAAGCATACATACAGTCAGACGCGGGAAGCGACTTTGCTTTATAGTTTATACTATGTAGTGATGTCTTCTTCCAGAAATTGTTAACACTTGAAGAATTCAAATTGTCCGACAATAAAGAAAATGAGGAACCTTCATCACAAAGTATTTCTGATTTGCAATCATTTTCTAGCCCCTACCCACAGGGCAGTGTCGTGAGGACTATGGCCTTGACCCTCTTCTCAGAGGAGACCCGTGTCTAACATTAATCGATGATGTATGGGTCGATGAAAATGAACCTGGACCTAGCATACGACAACTAAATTTTGTTGAATTTTAAAACAATTAAAACAATTAATATAGTATAAAAGAATATGTTTGTCTACAATTTTTTAATCTCCTACAAACATTCATAGAATGATTGATTTTTTTTATAGCTTAGGCCTTAGGGGGACAAACGAGCATTCGGAGCCTTAGATGATTACCGACTCCCATAATAATAATTATATCTAAGGACGCTTTTTGCACCACGTCAATCTGGTCCCGTGGTAAGTTCTCGAAGAACTTGTGTAACGAGTACCAGACAATGGAAATATATTTAATATTTTATACTATACACATATTTAAGGTTTTTTATTTATAATACACATATTTAATACACATCCATGAACCAGGAACACAGAAAACTTTTTGTTCCCTGGCGGAATTCGAACCCGCAACCTCCGGCTTGAACGCTAACGCGCTAACCATTGAGCCACAGAGGTCGTCCTCGTAAACATTCACACAAGAGATAATGCAGATGCATTACCCTCCTTTACCCCATCCCCTGCAATGGGACACCGGAAACTCATACACCGCAAGAAACGCGACAGCATAGGTGTCACTTGACGCCATTATCATGTGAACGAGAGGTACCCCTACGGTCGTGCCGGCCCAATTCGGCTGCAAGCAGCATGGCACTATCTTTTAGATATGTAGCAAATTCATTCTTCCTAATCCTTACTAATATTATAAATGTGAAAGCATGGATGTTTGTTACGCTTTCACGCGAAAACTACTTAAGCGATCATCATGAAACTTTGTACACATATTCTTGGAGGTATTAGAAATAACATAGGATACTTTTTATTAAAAAAAACTAAAGAGAGGTGTCAAGGGACACCCGGATGGATCGAAGTTCCTTTCGATTAATTAGTGAAGAAATAAAACTATCTTATCCTGCGCAGACGAAGTCGCTGGCACCAGCTAGTATTTCTATAAATCCAAAACTAGATAACTATAACAACAACAAGATTTTGTTATGCATAATTATTAATTATCACATCTAAGAATAATTCGAGCATAGTCAATCTACTGCATATTCGTATACTGTGGCGTGCTTGCCGGCCGTGGTAGGTCACCGGAGTTCATATATAGACATCTCCCGCGCAACGCAAGTGCAAACCGATTCGGTGCGTTAAATACCTATAGTTTTGGGAGAAGGAGCCCTTAATAAACTGCGATAAAATCCGTAAAAGTTGTTTCATTATAATTAAGATGTGCTGTCAGAACATGTTTATTGACGACGACGACGATTGACGATCATTTATCAACAATCGACAACCATCCTTGTATCCGGCAGTCATCGCTGGCAACAGCGGCTCGGTCGCCGGACCTCTGCGTCCAGGGCGCCGATGTTATCACGACGCCTTCACCTTCCTTTTATAGCACCCAATATCGTCGTGATAATATTCCAATTAATCTAAATCCTCGGATAAAAAATCTGTATCGCGATAGGTCGGTACCGTCGTAATAAAAGTGTGGTCGGCAGGCGCTCTCGCCACTCACCATGTGCACCCCGAGCGGCTCGCTGCTGCTGCTGAGCGCGCTGGCGCTGACCGCCACCGCCACCGTTGGAATGGCCGACCACTACCACCCCGAGCGGGAGGTGGGCGTGACCCGCGCCGTGGTAGCCGAGCCCGCCGACGCCGAGCGCACTGTGCAGTACTGGATGGACAAGGCGCAGGCGGGGCTGGAGGCACGCGTGCAGGCCGGAAACGCAGGCAGCGGCAGCAAGGCCAAGAACGTCGTCATGTTTCTGGGGGACGGCATGTCCGTGCCCACGCTGGCGGCCGCGCGCACGCTGCTGGGCCAGCGACAGAACCTCCCGGGGGAGGAAGCCGAGCTGGCCTTCGAAGCCTTCCCGTCTGCTGGTCTAGCTAAAGTAATTACATCTACTCAATACATATAGCCGTATGCACCTGAGATTGTGGGTCCTCTGGGTCCTGACCGAGAGGCTTGACCGAGTCCACGATGATTTAGTATTGATCACAAATTATTTAAAACGTAAATTATCTCGTAACCGTACGTTTCCCGATGTTCAGACGTACTGCGTCAACGCCCAAATTGCCGACTCTGCGTGCACGGCGACGGCGTACCTGTGCGGCGTGAAGGCCAACAGCGGGACTATCGGCGTGTCGGCCGCCGTGCCGCGCTGGGACTGCGAGGCGTCGCTGCCGGCGGAGCGCCGCGCTGAGTCTATCGCCGCCTGGGCGCTCGCCGACGGCCGTGACGCCGGTACGTATTATCCCACCCCCGCCGGCCCCAAGCCCTTGTCCCGTCACATCGGAACCCACTAACAACAAAGTCGTTCCGCAGGTATCGTGACGACGACGCGCGTGACCCACGCGTCGCCGGCGGGCGCATACGCGCACGTGGCCAACCGTCACTGGGAGAACGACGCGGAGGTGCGCGCCACCCCCGCCGACCCCGAGCTGTGCCCCGACATCGCGCACCAGCTCATACACTCGCATCCCGGAAAGGAGTTTAAGGTTTGTGCCGACTGCCGACTTGAATGACTAACAAACGCTAAACTTTCATATTATATTTTTAGGGAGGACGAAAACCTTACTCCAAACTTAAGTCTCTTAACTGTTCCTTTCTAACATCACGTCGTATTTATTCGTATGGATCAGATTAACGAAATAAACTAAGAAAAAACTTTGATGACAAACCCAAGGATAACATAATCGAATTGCTCGATCGCCCTCAGGTCATCCTAGGAGGAGGACGCAGAGAGTTCATTCCGACGACCTTTATCGACGAGGAGGGCGCCGCCGGCCGCCGGACCGATGGCAAGGACCTGATAGAGGAGTGGCGCGCTGACAAGGTGGCGCGAAACGTCAGCCACCAGTACGTGTGGAACCGCGAGGAGTTGCTGGCTGCCAACAGCAGCCTGCCCGACTACCTGCTGGGGCTGTTCGAGAGCAGCCACATGCAGTACCACATGCAGGCGAACCCCACAACCGAGCCCACGCTTGCCGAGCTCACGGAGGTGGCCATTCGCATGCTGAGCCGCAACGACAAGGGGTTCTTCCTGTTCGTGGAGGGTGGCCGCATCGACCACGGACACCACGACAACTACGTGGAGCTGGCGCTGGACGAGACCATCGAGATGAGTAAGGCCGTGGCCCGCGCGCGGGCGCTGCTTTCCGAAGACGACTCGCTCATCGTGGTCACGGCTGACCACGCACACGTCATGGCCTTCAACGGATACTCCCCACGCGGCACTGATATCCTGGGAGTCTCAAACGACCGCGACCAGGACGGCGTGCCCTACCACACGCTGTCGTACACCAACGGGCCCGGCCACCGCCTGCACGTGAACGGCCGCCGTGTCGACGTCACGCAGGAGGCTGACTACCGTGAGTACCCCACAGCCAGACACACACACACACACACACAAGCACACACACGCCGTGGCGCTGGTACACTGACCCACCCCTCCTCTTCTCCCTTCAGGGTCGCTGACGTGGCGGTCGCACGTGGACGTGCCGTTGGAGTCGGAGACGCACGGCGGGGACGACGTGGCGGTGTTCGCGAGCGGGCCGCACCACGCGCTGTTCGCTGGCCTGTACGAACAGAACCACCTCCCACACCGCATGGCTTACGCCGCGTGTATCGGGCCCGGTCAGCACGCGTGCAGCGCCGCCGCCTCCTTTGGGCGCCCCCTTGCGCTCGCCCTCGCCCCCCTACTGGCCCTCATGCTGTACCTCGCCCCCCTCTAGCCGCAAACGAATAACGAAGGTATGAGCACGCGACGCGCAGGCTGCTCAATAAGTACATGTTATCAAGATATGATACCCTTAGCAATCTCTAGATTAAACTGTGTGATGTATACCTACTAAATGTACGCGTTATTGTAATATGTTTTGTACCTAATGTAAATAATAAAATATTTATTTATTGAAACTTGACTTTTAATTTAAAATGTCTGCTATGCGTGACGATGCAGTTCCGGGCCGTTGACACCACTAGTTGACACCTGACTTTCATCGTGTACGGTCGCTGGTCGCGTGACACGGGCGTGACGCGCGCAAGCCGATAACAGAGTAAAGACGATAACACTGATGGACATACGACAAGTGTGTCTATTTTTCGTCAATGTTCGACTCTAATATAAAGATTATAATCGTTAGATTGTAGATAGTAAGAGGTAAACATATCTTAGCGACTACTTGTTTGATTATTATCGGCTAATATGCAAACATACAATTTAAATACAATTACGATTGGTGATTAATATATTGTGATAATACAAAGTACTATCAGAGGAAAATTATCAAGTATGATCTGGTAGCTTTCGTGTTGTGGCGTCCACGATGGACGCGTGGTGAAGGTCACCACAAACGCTTAGGTCTACTTTTTTTTTCGGAA
The DNA here is from genome assembly GCA_963853865.1 of Helleia helle. NCBI lineage: Eukaryota > Metazoa > Arthropoda > Insecta > Lepidoptera > Lycaenidae > Helleia > Helleia helle. The sequence continues at coordinate 131,928 of OY971436.1, forward strand.
TGATCTATGCTAACGGCCCAAAGGCCCTAATGCTTCATCTGACAATTGTGAGAAGATTTGGCTTACAGATTCATTATTAGTGAGGGGTTGCCCCCCGCCAACCGTGAAGTCTCCTGGCGTCGGGTTGGTTAGGTCTACATGCCGTCTACTATCTGTAGCTCAGATATCCAGTGTCACTACTATGTGGGATGCATTTCACGTTAAGGGGGCTTAGGCGGTCAGTGAAAATTCAGATTTCGTACCGTGAGGTGTGGAGAACGGTCCGTGTGCCCGGGGGACACGCACGAGCCCCGCGCCAGCCCCGCATGAGCCCCGCGCGAGGGATAATCAGTGTACTGTGTCGGTCACCGAACTTATTGCTAGTAACATAATAATATCAAGCGATCCTATTTCGTTGATTTTGAATGATAACCATTACATAATGTTGAGCCCTTTCGCTATGTATACCAAAACCTATTTTTTTATTTATTAAAATGTATTTTATTATATATAATTATTATTTAAATAGCTATGTTGTTTGTGTAATCTATACAGATAAATAAAATTGGAGTGTCTGTTTGTAATATCAAAATAACCGCTTTTTATTGAATGCATATGGATGTTTACACGGGACATATTATACCCAAATAGTGTTTTTTTACAATTTTTTTTTGTCTGTCCGTCTGTCTGTCTGTCTGTTTGTTCCGGCTAATCTCTGAAACGACTGGCCCGATTTTGACGGGACTTTCACTGACAGATAGTTGATGTTAGGTATGTTGTTTGATATAAGGAGTAACTTAGGCTAAAAATAATCATCATCAGGCCGTATACGGCTGTAAATCTAAGTTAACGCGGGCGAAGCTGCGGGCAACAGCTAGTCTAACCACCTAGCTAGCATGCGTCCATGGGTACCGGTGGGAGGGAAGCGCTATGCCGCGCTCCCGGCTGCATGGGTACCACAATCTTGCTTGTTTCTCCAGTGAAACAGCTTCGCTGTGTTTCGGAGAGAAGGGCAAGACAGGCAGTGTAATTACTGGCACAGAGACTTAACACCTTATATTTCAGGATAGGCAACACATAAATGAGTTCCAGGTAAACTGGTTTATGTTCATGGGCGACGTCGACCACGTACCATCAGGTGGCACGTTTGCCAGTTTGCCTATCCAAGGAACATAAAAAAAAATATGAATGAACATAGGCCTCCCACAATGAACACCAAGACGTCCAATCCCATGCCACAACATTATGATGATGATGATGATGATATAATATATCATCATTAGCCTCTATCCGCCCATGGCTGAACATAGGCCTCCCACAATGAACTTCCCAGGAACACAGAAAACTTTTTGTTCCCTGGCGGGATTTGAACCCGCTACCTCGGGCTTGAGCGCCAACGTGCTAACTATTGAGCCACAGAGGTCGTCATATTTAGTGAAAAGTTTGAAATTACTCGTATAATACGATACAGACACTTCAATTTTATTTATAATAAAATAATATATTTGTATAGTTTTAATATTTTTTTTTCAAATTCAAAAAAAACTAGAACTAATCTTTTCAAATAGTATGTATTCTATAACAATTTATAGTATTTACTCGTCCACACACCACTCTTCACGTTCGTATCTAAGTAAATTATGTAAGTATTTCATCATCATCATCAGCCCTTATCCATCCACCGCTGAATATAGGCCTCCTTCAATGAACGCAAAGACGGCCGATCCATTGCCATATGGTCCGGCACATGTAAGTATTTACAATTTAAAAATTACTAAAACCATTACCATACCATATATTGTGATATTTAGCTAAACATTATTTTGTAAAGACAGACAAGTAGGTAGTCAATATCGATAGCGACTTTCTTTTATTTCCCAAGGTAATATTAGTTTGTTTACTCTTGCTTTGGACTCGTAACTTTCGCGGGTTCCGCGTGACGAGCGACACAACCCCCGCATGCGAATGCCGAAGCGGTACTGTGTCTCGCAGGTGATGCGTGGCCCGGGGTCCGCGGTTAGTATGGAAACTTAGAATTTTTATCAAAAAGTTAATATTTTTTTTAGTTTTTGGGAAATCTAAAACTGTTAACACATCGTCAGGGTAAAAACCTATGTGTTTGGGATTTTATAAGAATGATTATTGTAAAACACGGTCGTAATATTCATTTATATGAAATTTTAGAGGTTACTTCAGATTTTTTTTTCTATCGAGCAAAATTTTTCCAATCGTGTTTTGGAAACTGTCATCACCTCATACATACGTTCTGTAATACATATTAGAAATTTCAGTGCAAGAAATCTTCAAGTTGTTAAATAGCAGCTAATAGAAAACAGCTAATTTTGCCGTTTTCACCTACCAAGGGCCCTTAAGGTTTTTGTGCAACATACAACATTTTTGTGCTTCAGAAGCGGGCTATTCGTACAATTTACAAGTTGCCTCCCTATTCATCTTTGAGAGAAAATTTTAAAGAAATAGAAATTCTGACTGTCACCTCTCAATACATCTTAGAAAATTTACTGTATGTCCGGAAAAACATAAATGAATTTTGTAAGAAAAGTGATATTCATAGTAGGAATACACGTAATAGACACAGGTTACATGCACCAATGATTAGACTTTCGAAAGTAAGCAATTCTTTTAAAGGCAACTGTATACACTTTTACAAAAAACACTTTTACGCTTTTACTTTTTTCTGAAATTCCTTACAATAAAAATCTCCATGAAAATAAATTAAATTACGAACTGAAATTTGCTTGCTTTAATCATAAAAATGCTGTATTTGTTCCTATGGATTACGAGAGGCAAATACCTCAACGAAATAATTTTAGTCTCAACTTATGTCGTCATCTGCTCAGAGAAATCCTCCGTTTACACTACAAACGCTCCTTTGAAAGTTATGTTCAAAATGTTAAAGTTGTCTCTAATTATGCTCGATAAATGTACACAAACGTCGTTTTTAAAACATACTAGTCAACCTATAGTCATAAACGAGAAAATGTCACAATCTGATGCTAATTTTTTTCGTGACTAAACAAATCACTGTTATCCATCAAAATATCAATGGACTCGTAGGAAAATCTGATGAATTAATTGTTGCTCTCAACGAATTAAATACCAGCGTGGACATAATATGTATTACGGAACATAATATGACGCATGACGATCCTGACATACTAGTTCTACCAAACTATACGCTAGCTTCTTATTTTACTCGAGGAACACGTCGTGGGGGTTCGTGTATATTAGTAAAAAATCAATTTATATTTAAGGAACTTACAGACATAAATAAATTTTGTAAAGAAAATATACTAGAATGTTGCGGTGTGGAGATAGAGGACAAACTTATTATCATTTGCGTATATAGATCACCTAGTACTAGAGAACCTCATTATAACTTATTCTTAAACAATTTAGATGCATTGTTTCAAAAATTCTGTTATAGTAACAAAAAAGTCATGATATGTGGTGACTTTAATATAAATACTTGACAAAAGCGTTAGACTATGTGGATCATGGAATTTTACTAAATAAACTATACTCGTATGGTATTAGAGGCAATGTACTGGACTTGATCAAATCTTATTTAAATAACAGAAAGCAATTTACACAAGTTAGAAGAATTTGTACTTATAGTCGTAAAGAAGTTCATTATACATCACAGCCCCAGTTAGTTAGATATGGTGTCCCACAAGGCAGCGTGCTAGGCCCACTTCTATTTATTATGTATATTAACGACTTACCTAAAGCAGTTAACGAAAAAGTCGTAGTGTTTGCTGACGACACTACTATTTTATATGCTGGTAAAAACAATAATAATTTTGAGTTTGATATATTAAAATCTTTAAACAACATTATAAAATGGCTTAAAATAAATAATTTTAAAATCAATTTAGATAAAACTAATATAATGTATTTCAAAACCAGAACACAGGAAAATATTACAATGGACATTAATCATATGCAAAATAAAATTAGACAAGTTGAACTTGCTAAGTTTCTAGGTATTTATATAGATAGTCAATTAAATTGGAAAGAACACTGTAACTATGAAAGATTAATAAACTATCATATGCATTGTACATGCTACAAAAAATTGTTAATACTCAAACTCTGATTATTGCCTATCACGCACAAGTTGAATCTTTGTTATGATATGATGTTATATTTTGGGGCAATTGCACTGAAAAGAATGCAATATTTAAAGCCCAAAAGAAATGCGTGAGGGCAATATGTAAAATTACAACTGTCGATAGCTGCAGAACTTATTTTAAAAAATTAAAATTATTAACATTCCCTTGTATATATATATATTAGAGTTGTTAACATTTATCAAAACAAACATACATGAATATGAAAAGTTAAAAAGTGCTAGACATAACTATAAAATAGGCTGCCTTGCTAGCAAAACTGCTTTACTGAGCAAAAGTTGTTTTCTAATGTTTGCGCGAATTTCACTCATTATAATGAAACAATTTTTTACGGATTTTATCGCGGTTTATTAAGATTTTTACAAGCCCGACGTTTCGGATACTTTACAGCAACCATGGTCACGGGAGGACTGAGGTGACAGATGTCCTAATGTTACAAAGTTATTCGAAACTACCCTATGATACACCATTATTTTAATAAGTCCTCTCTACGCAGAAAGTGCTAACTGCATCTTTAATCTGTGGCATATTATGCTTGGTTTTTGATTTAATTATTTTAATAATGGGATCCCAAGCAGGTGGTAAGAGCCAGCCATCTTCTCTATTGAAATTTGGATGCTTTTAATTTCAATAGCTTCGCGGATCATCCTTGGTTGGAATCGGTGTTCTTTTGCGAGTATCTGTGGTCTATCAAATCTAATATAATGGCGAGCTTTGTCTAGACTATGTTCACAGATTGCAGACAGATGATACTTTCACAATATTGCCATCTGATAAAGTAACCATATTCTTAAACCATCTCAATTCCATCAATACTAAAATTAAATTCACAATGGAATTGGAGGCAAATAATTCTTTAGCTTTCTTAGATGTATTAGTTATCCGTAATCCCAATAACACCTTAAGCCACACAGTGTATAGGAAACATACCCATACGGATAGGTATTTAAACGGCGAATCACACCACCATCCTGTAATGTATGACGTCAGTGAATATTTGTATTGTAATTTGTAGGGTAGATAATTCGCCGTTAGTTGCAACATTCTTATGTAATGCAGTCTGCGAATATACGAGTGGCTTAAGACGTGTTTCATTATTATCCAAAATATTACAGTGGCGACGAGGATTATTTTAAGAACCTGCAGCTTTATTATCATTTCGGGCTAATTGAATTCAAATATTAAACAATGTCAATTGGAAAAATCGGCGAATTTGATGTGCAGAACGATGACTGGCAGTTATACGTGGATCGTCTGGAACAATATTTCTTAGTGAATAAGATTCCCCCCGAACATCAAGTGCCTACATTAATAACGGTCATGGGAGCAAGTAGTTACGAGCTGTTGGTTAATTTATGTACGCCGGCTAAACCTAAAACAAAGACATTTACAGAAATATCGGGTATTATGAAAAATCATCTGCAACCGAAACCGAGTGAATTAGCGGAGCGGTTCAAGTTTCGTAACAGAAAACAGGAGAAAGGTGAGAGTATTGCAGATTACACCGCCGTTTTAAAGAAAATGTCCAAGTCGTGCGAGTTCGGTAACTGGCTCGAAGAAAGCATAAGGGATCAGCTGGTATGCGGGATAACTAGTGAAACAATACGTCAACGGCTCTTCGCGGAGAGCAATTTAAGCTTCACCAGAGCGTATAGTTTGGCAGTGAGCATGGAAGCGGCTGAGAGGGATGCCGCCTTGGTTGAAGGTCGAGGAACGGAACAGGGGACGAGCGAAGAATCGGTCTCGTATATACAGCAGGACCGACGAAGTAAACGGTCGATACAGGCGACAGACCACAGAGGGTATCGCATGGCGGCCAAAGAGCGCGGGCGGCGCGCGACTGCAGGGTGCGTAGCACCAGCGGCGTCGGCGGGTCAACGGGAGCAGCGAGGGCAGTGCCAGGCGTGCGGCGGGCGTCACGAAGTCCTAACCTGCAAATTTAGGACTTATATATGCCGTATATGTTACCGGCAAGGTAATTTAAAACGTATGTGTCCGAATGTAGCGGGTCATAACTTAGTGACCGTCGGGGAGGAGTCCCAGTCCGAGGACAGCGATGAGGTAATCTTTATGAACATGTGTCAATTATCCGCTAGCGAATACAAGCCCTTATATTTAACATTAAATGTTAATAATAAAAATATTGCGATGGAATGCGATACGGGCAGCGCTATTTCATGCATCAGTAAAGATTGTTATGAGGAATTATTTAAAGATTTAATCTTAAAACCGTGTCGATTGGTTCTTAGATATTACACAGGAGAAACCATTCGTCCATTAGGTGTTATACAACCTATTGTTAAATATAAAAATTACTGTAAAAAGCTGGATTTATATGTAATAGAAAAGGGAAAAACTGTATTGTTAGGTAGACAGTGGATGGCGACCTTGAAAATCCAGTTGCCTTCGTTTAATTACACGACGCTGTCTAGCGAGGACTTTAATATGGATGTTTTCAGTTCCAGATATTGTAAAGTGTTCGAGGAGGGCTTGGGTCGATTGACTGGCGGTACGGTCAGCATTAAAGTCCGCGAGGGAGCGCGGCCGGTGTTCATGCGCGCGCGGCCCCTGGCGTACGCGCTGCGCGAGCCGGTGGAGCGAGCGCTCGACCAGCTGGTGGCCGTCGGCATCCTCACCCCAGTGCAGCGATCGGACTGGGCCACGCCGATCGTGCCGGTGGTGAAAAAGGACGGTAACATCAGAATTTGTGCCAATTATAAACTAACGTTGAACAAAGTTATCGAAATAGACCGTTATCCTTTGCCCAGAGTAGAAGATTTATTATTTAAACTTAGAGGGGGACAACAATTTACAAAAATTGATTTGTCGCAAGCTTACGCGCAGTTTGTCTTGGACGATACAAAAATTGTAACAGTAATTAACACACATAAGGGGTTATTTATGTACAACCGGCTGGTATACGGTCTGGCGTCGAGTCCCGGAATATTTCAAAGGAAAATTTAGCAATTATTCGCGGATTTGCCCCACGTAGGTTGTTTCTTAGATGACATTATCATCACAGGAACAACCAAGAAGGAACACATGGACAATTTGACGAAAGTGTTCGACCGGTTGCTACAGTCCGGCCTTAGAGTAAAAAAAGACAAATGTGTATTTTTCGCAAATTCGGTTAAGTACTTGGGGCATGTAATTAGTAAAGAAGGGATACATACATGCGCGGACAAGGTGAGTGCCATAAACAACGTGCCGATACCGTCCAACACGTCCGAGCTGCGGGCCTTCATAGGTATGGTGATGTACTATGGCAAATTTGTTAATAACGTCAGCACTATCTTAGCACCATTGTATAAGTTATTAAAGAAGGGGGTCACATTTGAATTCGACAAGAGTTGTGTTAATGCGTTTAATAAAATTAAACAAATTTTAATGAGTAGCCGAATATTGATGCATTATACGCCGGAGTTGCCGTTGGTTCTGACGACCGACGCGAGCGGCGTCGGCGTTGGGGCGGTCATATCGCACCTAACGGATCAGGGTGATAGGCCAATCGCATACGCATCGCGTTCGCTTTCAGATGCCGAAAAGTCATACGCTCAAATCGACAGAGAAGCGCTAGCAATTATTTTCGGTATTCGTAAGTTTCACCAATATCTGTACGGTCGCAAGTTTACACTCAGAACCGATCACAAGCCTTTAACACATATATTTGGTAGTAAAAGTGGAATTCCGTTAATGGCGGCGTCTAGGCTACAAAGGTGGGCCGTTTTATTGGCCGGCTATGATTATGACATCGAGTACGTGTCCTCTAAGAAAAATTGCGCGGATGCCTTGTCACGGCTGCCGTCGGAACCGGCACGTAGTTTAGTTAAAAAGCAAAAATTCTTCTACGAAATGAACGTAAGTACTGTCTACTTACGTTCATTTCGTAGAAGAATTTTTGCCTGTCAAGAGCGAGGATGTCAAAAAGGCGACTTTAAATGACACAATCTTAAATAAAGTTACATTTTATATTCAATCAGGGTGGCCAACGGAATGTCCAGATGAGCAATTAAGACCTTATTTTAGCAGACGGAATGAGCTATATATAGATTGTGGGTGTATTATGTGGGGCTATTGTAGTATACCGAACGTATTGCGTAATAAAATTTTAACTCAGTTACATTGTAGTCACTTGGGAATCGTTAAAATGAAATCATTAGCTAGAAGTTACGTATGGTGGCCCAATATCGATGTCGATATTGAAACAGTATGTCGAAGATGTGAGACATGTGCAGCAGTAGCCGACGCACCACCGCGGTCTGCGCCACAGCCGTGGAAATATCACAGCCGACCTTGGACTAGGGTACACGTTGATTTTCTAGGGCCATATAAAGGTCTCACATTTTTAGTGTTAATAGACTCAACGTCAAAGTGGTTAGAGGTATTCGAAATGAAAAGAACGAATGCAATAAATGTAATAAAAGTATTGCGTTCCATCTTTTCGCGATTCGGACTACCAGAGGAGCTAGTGTCTGATCAGGGTCCTCCTTTCACAGGTAGTGAATTTAAAAGTTTTTTAATTAATAACGGTATACGACAAAGTTATTCTCCGACTTACCACCCAGCTTCAAACGGGGCGGCCGAGAATGCTGTTAAATTGTGTAAACGGGCGATTAAAAAAGCGTTCCGCGACAAAATAGATATTGACGCGGCCTTACAAACATTCCTACTGGCGTATCGGAATGGTATTCACGGTACCACCGGTGAATCACCCGCCATGATATTACAGCGGCGCACGTTGCGTAGTAGGTTAGACCTCCTAAGACCTGAGCGTAATATAGAAGAAAAAGTCTTAGCTCAACAAAGGCGTCAAGTTGAGTACGCAAGGGGTGCGGAGCGTTCATTCTGCGAGGGGGACGTAGTGTGGGCACGAGATTACGGCGCCTCGGAGAGGTGGGTGAAGGGAAAGATTGTGGGACAAGACGGTACTCGCAGATACTCGGTGGCAAAGGACAATGGTCAGGTAGTACAAAGACATGTAGACCAGGTGCGTCGAAGGTCGCGATTATCTGATGTGACCGGCCCGGATAAGGCCGACGTTCCTATGCTTGGGGATACCATTATTACAAAAGAAAATATGTTAGCTAATGAGTCTTGCAAAAATGACACCGAGAACGTCCCTGATAATGTCAGTACACTTGCTCAGCAGGTTGAAAATTCACCTAATCCGTTATCTCTTGAACGACCTACTGTAACAGAGTCGCCAGTTAATCGACCCCGGCGAAATCGTAAACCCGCTATCCGGTTTGGGATAGATTGACTGTTACACTAAACGGAATATAATATATGTAACTAGTTTAACTATAATATACAATTACATATCCAGTTAGTTATTAATATGTTTCTGTGTGCACTTAGCTATAAGAATATTATGTAAGATTAGGGTGGAAGTGTAATGTATGACGTCAGTGAATATTTGTATTGTAATTTGTAGGGTAGATAATTCGCCGTTAGTTGCAACATTCTTATGTAATGCAGTCTGCGAATATACGAGTGGCTTAAGACGTGTTTCATTATTATCCAAAATATTACACATCCAACACAGTTAGCTACCGTGGGTAGTAGTAGGTAAATCTTTGTTACAGAGAGCACAAGGGATCTGTGATGAGCAGCACCTGGAGACCGAACTTCAACATGTCAAGCAAGTACTGCGTGACAACAAGCTTCGGGTACCGCGTCTCCGTCACAGTGAACGTGTGAAACCAGCCACCGTCGAGCGAGTACCTGCTGTGCTACCGTTTATGAAAGGCGTCACTGACAAGATTGGCTTCATCCTAAAGCGAGCTTCTATAAAAACTTATTTCAAGCCGCCTAAAAAGATAGGTCAATTCTTACCATCTGTCAAGTGTCATATACCCTTACAAGATGCAGGAGTATACAAGCTTGATTGTGATTGTGGCCTCTCTTATATAGGCCAAACCAAAAGATCAATTAAAACTCGCGTTAAAGAACATTTAGCTGACTTAAAACACCGTCGCTACACTAAGTCTGCAATCTGTGAACATAGTCTAGACAAAGCTCGCCATTATATTAGATTTGATAAACCACAGATACTCGCAAAAGATCACCGATTCCAACCAAGGATGATCCGCGAGGCTATTGAAATTAAAAAACATCCAAATTTCAATAGAGAAGATGGCTGGCTCTTACCACCTGCTTGGGATCCCATTATTAAAATAATTAAATCAAAAACCAAGCATAATATGCCACAGATTAAAGATGCACTTAGCACTTTCTGCGTAGAGAGGACTTATTAAAATAATGATGTATCATAGGGTAGTTTCGAATAACCTTGTAACATTAGGACATCTGTCACCTTTGCCTCCCGTGACCATGGTTGCTGTAAAGTATCCGAAACGTCGGGCTTGTAAAAATCTTAATAAACCGCGATAAAATCCGTAAAAAATTGTTTCATTATAATGAGCAAAAGTTATTTGGGTACAGGCATACTATTATACAACAAACTACCTAAAGAAATTTTATTAACAGAATCTTTAGAACAGTTTAAAAAAAAAGTAAAAGCAATTCTATATCAAAAAGCTTATTATGACCTAAATGAATATTTGATGGACTGTAGCATAATTGGAGAAATATATTGACAATTTTCAATGACTGTATACTATTTTATTTATTACTATTTGACATTATAATATATTTTTATGAATTATTGAATTTGTAAGCCTAACAGGCAGACCATAGTGAAACATGTAAGATAACTGTATGTACCATCACTTTACCTATGTGTCACAAATAAATATATATTATTATTATTATATTATTATTACAATAGGATCCCAGAATACGTTCAAAAGCTCTCCATAAAAAAATTCAAAAAAGTTGTTAAAAGAGCGTTTGTGTGGTAAAGCATATTATAAAGTAAAAGATTTCATGGAAGATACCACACCCTGGGAATAAGGCGTTCCTCCCGGTCATTTCAAGATAAGATCGCTGCTTTAAAACTAAAGGGACACAAAAAAAAAAAATCAAAATCTTTTTTATTGCAAAAATCGATGTGTAATCGGTCATATTTTCATGTTAAAAAAAACACCCGTTAATTTCGCATGTTTAGTAATAAAAAAATTACGAAAGCCCTTTTTGCATTTTGGTTTTTAAGTGGCAACATTTGAACAAAACCGTCATTTTGTCAGTCGCGACCTAACAATCGAAGAGAACATACGTATGTTAAATGCTAAAGCGCCACATCGCAAAAAAAACCTCGATTATTAGTTAATTTTATAAATAAAAGTGCCATATTGTGGAATACGTCGGTTTTTCATATAAAATTCATGTAAGTATCATACGTTTTTTTTAATCAAAAGGGCCACATTATAAAAACGTCCATTTAGTTTATAATACATTGTAAAGGTTGCAATAATAATTAAGGACTAAAGTGAAAAAAAGAAAGAAATTTAGGTATAATATTTCATTAGGGGCGTGTTAGGAATACGTCTTTTTTGATGTTAAATTATTGAAGTTTATAAGTAAATATTAATGAATTAAAATAACCTATTTTGATATACACCTGTTTTGCATTTTTATTTTGAAGAATAAAGTAGTATATTTTATGAATTAAAATGGACTTTTTTTAGTCGTTATTTTTATGATAACTAGTTTTGCAAGTTAAGGGTTCATTTTATGTAATTTAATGCTCGCTATTTACTTGTTACAGAATGTACAATAGATCACATAGAATAATTGACATGCTAAAGGGGAAAAAGCAGCAGCCAGATGACGAGCACAAAACGACATCTGCATCAAAAAATGCAGAAAATATTAGCGATAACTTCAAAGTTGCAGTGTATGTTTTACAGGCGGGAATGCCTTGCCCACGGGGAGAAGTATCTAGTTTTTATTACATTTCTAAAATAAATCTATTAAATTTTACCATAACGGAATAAGGCTCTAAAAATACTAATTGCTTTGTTTGGCATGAAGGAGAAGGAGCCCGAGGTGTAAATGAGATAGGATCATGTGTGTTTATGTATTTGTGTGATTTAAATGATAAAGCTATAGAGGTATTTGACGTAGTTTTTTATAGTGATAATTGCTGTGGTCAGCAGAAAAATTTATGGTTTCAATGTATCAACATGCCGTAAATGCATTGCCAAATTTGAGAAGTGTAACCCATAAGTTCCTAATTAAGGGGCATACGCAAAATGAGGGGGATGCAGTTCATTCAACAATTCAAAGAAATATTTCCAGAGCATTAAAATCATCACCTATTTATGTACCAGACCAATATATCACTTTAATAAAGACAGCAAAGAAGACTGGTTCCCCATACTTAGTTAAAGAGCTTACACATGAAAGTTTTTACGATTTAAAACCTCTAGCTGTTGGTAATTATACGACTAATGATGATGGAGAAAAATTGAAATGGTCTGATATAAAGGTAATAAAAATTGACAAGCAGTACAAAAATAAGATTTTTTATAAATCTTCCTACCAAGAAAATGAATTTAAATCTGTGACAACTTTAAAAAAAAAGCCACAAAAATATAATACTAAAACAGCTGTATACTCGCAAACTCAATATTCCGCAAACAAAGAAACGGTATTCTTAATCTTATAAACAAAAATGTCATCCCTAAATATTATGAAGCGTTTTTTTCTAACCTTTAAGGTTAATGTTAAAGAAATAAAGACTGAATTATAGGATAAATTCACTTTTAAAGTGTTAATTAGCGTGATGTTAATAACGACTGTGATTCATTTGAGTTGCTAATTACTCTTTAATTATAGTTTATTAATAAGGTATGCTCTGTTATTATATTTTTATACTTTATTTTGTTACTAAAACATTTTTTAAAGTAACTACCTACTGTTTAAATTTATGTCTTTGAAGTTAAATACTTCAGTTATTAAGTTTATTAGTTAAGTAAAAAAGCTTTTCTGAGACGTGGAAATGCCTGTTATGTGGAAATATACATGACTGATTTTTTAATTTAGTGAAAATGTATAATTTTCACAAGTACGTACTGATTATAACTCCAAATTACGTCATAATCATTATAACTTGTGCTAAACACTTATTTTGAAGTTTATTTTTTTTTATAAGAAAGTTTTTTGAGTTTCCTACAGAGTATTTCGTTTTTTCTTGCATTTCTTGTTATTTTCCAGGATGAAAAATAGTGTTTATTAATTCTTTCAAATAACTTTTACGCGACATGGTCACCTTTATTGTTATCAGTCACATTTTTTTTCTAATTAACGTGAGTTTGTGGCAAAAAAGTTTAATAATACATTTATTTTTTCAAATTTGTGGCCGTTTTATTAAATTTTTCCTATAACACAAACAATATTTTCATATACAAAAGGGACTTATGTGCTCATAGAAATTTTCAGCGTAAAATTTATCCATAACCTCATACATCATTACACGCAGATTAAAAATATCTTTCAAACAGTATATAACACGTACTTGTCATATATATATATATATATATATATATATATATATATATATATATATATATAACACATACTCTAACATCTTAAAAAAATGCATTTTTAAGTCTAAAAAACATGAAAATATAAACTATATACAAATAAACCCTAACAAATGTAAAGCTACATGGAACGTTATTAAAAATGAAATACTCGATACAAATAACATGAATAGTATACAAAACATAAAAATTGGTAATAAAATAATAACGAATCCAGTTAAAATAGCATCCTTCTTTAATAATCATTTTATAAATTCAACACACAAAAACACAAGGCCTTCAAATATGACGAGTAAAAATACTTTTAATAAATTTTCACTTAAAAACTCAATGTTTCTCATGCCAATGTCAGAAAGTGAAGTCAAAACTGAAATCGCGTTATTAATAAACACAACTTCTGAAGGATATGACGAAATAAATACAAAAATTATAAAAACCTGCGTAAACGAGATATCTGCAGTATTTACCTATCTGATAAACTTATCATTCTCCTGTGGTACGTTCCCAGATGCTCTAAAGTTATCATTTATTAAACCAATTTATAAAAAAGGAGAGAAAAATAATATCTGCAACTACCGTCCGATAACTCTAATACCTGTTATGTCAAAAATATTTGAAAAGTGCATGCTAAAAAGACTTTTTGAATTCTGCAGTAAATATAAAATAATAATAAGTGAACAATATGGCTTTCAAAAAGGTAAGTCAACCACATTAGCGACTTTCGAACTTCTAAAAATTATACTTACCAATATTAATAATAATTATATGACAACAGGGCTGTTTTTTGACTTAACTAAAGCATTTGATCTAGTTTCACATGACCTCATGTTAGAAAAATTAGAAAAAATCGGAATTAGGGGCCTGGCACTACAATGGATATCTTCATACTTAATAGACAGACAACAATGTGTAAATATTACCAAAAAAAAATAAAAAATATATGAAATCACATCCTACTTCTCTGAATTTAAATATATTAGATTTGGAGTGCCACAGGGAAGTGTCCTCGGACCTATCCTATTTCTATTATACATAAATGACATAACATATTACTAATCATAAATGTATATTATATGCTGATGATATTTCAATAATTGTGACATCCAATAAAAAATTTAATACAAACAATGACCACGAAAATGACATTAATAATACAATTGACAACTTAATTATATGGCTAAATATGAACAATTTGGAAATCAATTTAAATAAATCAAAATATATACAATTTAACAGAAGTAATAGTAGTAAAAATAAACTAAAAATTAACATACAAAAATTAACAGAAGTGGCATATACAAAATTTTTAGGGCTAACATTAGATGAAAACTTAGACTGGAAATTACACATAGATGAAATAACTTCAAAGATAAATAAATTTGTATATGCACTTAAGCGAATCAAAAATGTGACTAATACAAAAACGGCGATAATGTCATATCGTGCTTACGTTGAATCCATACTGCGTTACGGACTTATAATATGGGGCAATAGTACAGATTTTGTCAGAGCATTTGTTGCACAAAAGAAATGTATAACAGCATTATGTAGACTTAAACCGGATCAATCCTGTGAACTATTCTTTAAGAAACTTGGCTTATTACCGTTACCATCACTTTATTTCTTTGAAGTTTGCATGTTTGTGTGCAGGCATAAAGATCTCTTCATGACGGCAGGACAAATAAATACTCGCAGCCGGCGTGACCCCCATAGGCTAGTAATTGACATTAAACCTAGACTAAGTAAATACAATAAAAGTTGCATATATATGTGTGTGCAACTATATAATAAAATACCTAAAGAGTTTAAGATACTAGGAGTGAAAATGTTCAAATGTAAAATATATGAATGGATTGTACAAAAGAATTTCTATAGCATGAAAGATATTTATAACATAAAATAATAATGTAACATAAATTGACATAAATTATATTGTAATATTGTATTTGAATGTAACTGAAATGGATAGTTTATTGTCCTGTATTTAATTCTTTGCATGCTATTATTTAGTGTAGCGAAACATGCGGACTTCATGTACTGTAAAATCTTACTACCATGTTTGATGCAAATAAATTATTTATTATATTATTATTATTATTGTCTGATATTAAATGACAGAGTAATTGAAAATAATAATAAAATAAAACTATGAATGGCTCTCCTGTAAAATTGGGTCTGTTCGATTTGTGGCCCTTTTGTTTTAAAGCAGCGAGATGTTACAATTGTTATTTATATATATTATTTGAAAAGATTAGTTCCACTGAGTTTGTTTCGCCGGTTCTTCTCAGTGGGCTTACCTTGGAACCGGTGGTAGATTCAATTGACGTTCAAAAAGATACTGTATTAGTACTATTTTGAATAAAAAAAATTTGATTTTGATTTTGGTTTTTTTAAAGTCACGCGAGTGAACCAACCATAATTAGTCAAAAGATATGATACGCATTAGGAATCACACCACAGATATATTAATACTTAATCTGTGAATCACACCAACCAGGCATAACGATAACCATTGCAAAGTCAATAGTAGATGTAAGAGGACGACCTTATTAATTAAGATTTGGTGGTTCGATGGCTAATTTAGATAATAAATTATCTACATACAAAATAAACACGTTTTAGCGCAATATTGACACGTAGGAACATAAAACGTGCACATATTTACAAATGAAATACCTCTATTAAAATTGAATGATAAGATAACGAAGGATCAAAATCCAATTATTGGAGATAAAAAGTAATAAAGCGTATTTTCAATTACTGCAATAACGCACATTTTGTGGCATAATGGTCAATGTTGATGTTCCTAATACAGCAGTACTTTCGCGTGCTGCGCTAGCAGAAAATTAACAACACAAACTATACTTATAGATATATTATATATAGATTATATATAGCTTAGACTTAAAGAGAATACTACGTATTATTAACAAGTTGTATTATTATTTTTTATTTGTCATTGTCTCGTCTTAGTTTTTTTTAAATTTAATAGCGCTAAGCGCACTCTGCTGATGCACTTAAAAACTTTTACGTTTCTACTACCATTAACATCGCATCGCATTAACACAGTGGACCTGACAAACGTTTTTTACTTCACATGCCAAATAATTCTACAAAAAATTACGAGAAAAACTGTGTTTTTACTTTTTTCAGATCTTAAAAAATGGCTGAGATATTTATAATCAAAGTGCGTATTTTCGGCCGTAGATTTTTAAAAACGCGGACGGGCGCTGACTAGCCGATGACGTCATACACTCGCTCATTCGACAGTCACGCTCCCGTTCGCACGACTTTGCGCATTAAAAATCAAAATTATGAAGTTCTCTGTGGTAAAAAAAAAAAAAAAAAAAACTGGCAAACGCCACCTGATGGAAAGTGGTCGACGCAGACGCCCAGGCAACTTATTTATGTGTTGCCTATCCTGAGACATAAGATGTTAAGTCTCGGTGCCAGTAATTACACTGCCTGTCTTGCCCTTCTCTCCGAAACACAGCAAATCTGTTTCACCACCTGGTGTCAAGTGACACCTATGCTGTCGCGTTTCTTGCGGTGTATGAGTTTCCGGTGTCCCATTGCAGGGGATGGGGTAAAGGAGGGTAATGCATCTGCATTATCTCTTGTGTGAATGTTTACGAGGACGACCTCTGTGGCTCAATGGTTAGCGCGTTAGCGTTCAAGCCGGAGGTTGCGGGTTCGAATTCCGCCAGGGAACAAAAAGTTTTCTGTGTTCCTGGTTCATGGATGTGTATTAAATATGTGTATTATAAATAAAAAACCATAAATATGTGTATAGTATAAAATATTAAATATATTTCCATTGTCTGGTACTCGTAACACAAGTTCTTCGAGAACTTACCACGGGACCAGATTGACGTGGTGCAAAAAGCGTCCTTAGATATAATTATTATTATGGGAGTCGGTAGTCATCTAAGGCTCCGAATGCTCGTTTGTCCCCCTAAGGCCTAAGCTATAAAAAAAATCAATCATTCTAAGAATGTTTGTAGGAGATTAAAAAATTGTAGACAAACATATTCTTTTTATTAATATAGTATTTAATTGTTTTAAAATTCAACAAAATTTAGTTGTCGTATGCTAGGTCCAGGTTCATTTTCATCGACCCATACATCATCGATTAATGTTAGACACGGGTCTCCTCTGAGAAGAGGGTCAAGGCCATAGTCCTCACGACACTGCCCTGTGGGTAGGGGCTAGAAAAT
The DNA here is from genome assembly GCA_963853865.1 of Helleia helle. Taxonomy (NCBI): domain Eukaryota; kingdom Metazoa; phylum Arthropoda; class Insecta; order Lepidoptera; family Lycaenidae; genus Helleia; species Helleia helle. Next base: position 149,724 of record OY971436.1, read on the forward strand.
GATTGCAAATCAGAAATACTTTGTGATGAAGGTTCCTCATTTTCTTTATTGTCGGACAATTTGAATTCTTCAAGTGTTAACAATTTCTGGAAGAAGACATCACTACATAGTATAAACTATAAAGCAAAGTCGCTTCCCGCGTCTGACTGTATGTATGCTTACATCTTTAAAACTACACAAAGGATTTTTATGCGGGTTTTTAAAAGATAAAATTATTCAAGAGGAATACATGCATAATATAGTAGCTAAACACTGATAATTTTAGAAGTTTCTGATGTGATGTCATAAATAAACACATTTTTTGCACTTACATTGCAAACGCTGGATGAACCCTAACAGATAGATCAAAATAATGTACTACATTTTTGTACACCTTAGCCGGGCCTAGTTCCGAAAGTTAGGATTATTAATTATTATTGTATCAATGTAGGGTAGAATTGGGTATCCTAAATATGCATACTGAAAAGTCCGCGATGGCATAATATGTCTACATTAGTTAAATATAACATACTACCTATATCCATTTTAATACTTTAAAAAATTGCCAATTATAAAGCGGTAATGTAAAAGCTATTCACAAAAATACGGTATTAATCACTACATATTATAAAATAACTACGAATAAATAATAAGTCAGGAAGTCTAACTCAGAACAAATGACACATAAAAAGTGGGCCTACTTTAAACCAAAACGACGTAAGATTTAAAATACCAATCACTTTCGATGTTACAAATAGACGTCATTAGTGATTTGTTTAATTTCAGAATAAATGCAGGTATTGGTCGGCGCGCATGCTGCAATGTCACCTATGACAGTCGAGTGATAGCTGCGTTGACGATGTCATGCAATAAGTGAACCAAGTCAATAATAAAACAATATTATTTAATATTCTTTTACAATGATTTCTTTAGGCCGTCCACCGACGCGCCACAATCGTAACATACTATTACTGGCTCCCTGTGGGCCGTATCGGGCCGTACGGCACAGGTACTCATCAAAGCAACTATGCATAGTGAGCACCTGTGTCAGACGGAAGGAATTGTGCTTACGCCGCATCCACCGCTCGAGGACTGGATGCAAAGCAGCCGTTAGGCTTTTGTCATACGACTGCCGTGGCGGGTCCTCCCCCCACCTCCGTATTAACGCTCCTGTCCTAGTCGGCGAACCCGTAGGATCTCGTACAACGTAAGGTTCTCGCCGAGAGCCCTCCTAACAGAGACATATGAATGCGTCTCGGCAAGAACTTCCGCCACAAATTCTCACGGGGGGTCACCGGCTAGGTCAGTCTGTCACCCACGATACTATACGGTACCAGCTAGGCCTTATTCCTCGCGGTAAGGTGACCCGCCCAAATGGATGCACCATACATCGCCATACTCCGGAATATAGCTGCCTGCAGGCGGCGCTGGTTCCTTCGAGGTTCGGGAGAAATCTGCCCAGCGCACTTGCGGCCTTCACGACTTTCGATCCCAATATTGACAAATGTGGATCGAAGGTCGACCCTCCGTCAAGGATGGGCCACAGATACTTGATCTGGGGGCTCATCCTCACCCTCACCCCTGAGGGATCTGGAGGGTAGCTACCGGAGGGTGTCTTTTACGGCCGATCCCGCGGAAGAGAAGGACTTTGGTTTTCTGAACTCTGACCCGAAGCCCTAACCTCTCTTTGCGGCTGATCACGAGGTCGAGCCCGACTTTGACCTGCCGCACCGCCTTCTTATAGGCTCTTCCCCGGGATACTCTTGTCTTTCAAGCTTAACTGCAGCTAACTACTTATTTTGCCGAATTGTATTGGCTGGGATACTAAAAGAAAACAAAGCAAGTAAAATGCAAAATCATTTTTAAAATACCTCAATTATATCGATATACATTTAAATAATGATAAAAATATAAACATATGTATTAGGTATATTATACATTTCATGAAGAATAAACAAAATACCTTCTACATTGGTTCAAAAATTGACTGACTTCATTTTGCATAGTATTGACCATCTTGGTTTGCTTATTACATTAACGTATTTGAATATAATATCATTTTACTACTATTTACTAGTGAGAAGTGATCCCTGGAGGTTTTAATTTTGTATGGCTCCTGCACCACTTCACTACAAATGATGGCATGATGATTAGCAGCTGCAATTCATAATGAAAAATCGAAAACGTATGCGTAAGTTTGACGTGTGTTCGCTTGCAAGAAAAATGACGCGCTGGACACGACTTTTAAGCCCCGCCTACTTGGACACGATTTTTGTTGGGTCATTTTTATAACGCAGTTACATTTCCTGACTTATTATTTATTCGTAGTAAAATAAAGTCCTACGCCCGTCCATAGATGAATAATCATCATCAATCCGTATACGGCTGTATATCTAAATTACGCGGTCGAAGCTGCGGGCAACAGCTAGTTTGTGATAAAACTGTATTAAGATTCTTTTTCCTTATTTTACTTTTTTATTCGCCATTTCAATTAAATAACTAGGTACTACACAAACTCAAGTATCTATTTATTTACACTAATTAAAGGTTTTGTATTACAAACCAATTACAACTAAGAACAACAATTGTTAGTAAGTATTAAGTAGATATATTATTTACACTGTGTCGTCTTATTTATTTAGAGGTAATAAAATGAAATGCGCGGTAACAACGTTGTCACGAGCAAAAGCGGCACAGGTCCCACTTCGATGACGCCCGGCTGGGTACTGGCGCGACGTGGTGCGATGCGCGAGAGCCATTTTTATCGTTTTTTATTTTTCAAAATTTTTTGAAGTGACATAATAAAAATCTATCCAATCATTTCCACGTCATCTCCGTTTAGCAATTTAAACGTAAAAGTTTCATTAAAATTGAGTTACCCGAAGTCTTATACTACTCAAACTGCTTTTAAAATCGACGTTACTTTAGAATTTTTTTTGATCATGTAAAATGTTAAATATTGTATTTTTATCCAAAAAAATCCCTAGATCAAAGATGTATCTATACCATATTTTTTTATTTTAAAATGACGACTTCTATGAAAACACCTCGATCTAGAAACAACAATTTGGGATAAGGGGCCCTTAATTCATGAGAAGGCATACCAGGTGGGTTTAATGAATTTAAAAATTCCGTTGGAAAGTTTAAACTTTCATCTTGATTCACCATTGTATCTATTGATTTATAGATTTTTTACTCTCCCGGTATCATTTCCTGTATTTTTTCATTTATTCGTTTCACTGCATCGTTTTTTGTAACCAAAATTGTTCGCTCAGACAGCCATGTTTTATTTAAATAATTTTAATATAATAATAATAATAATTTTGTTGTATCGATGGATAAATTTTTTCTATAAGGTGTTCTTCGGTGTCTACCACATGACATATCTCTTCAGTTAAAATTATTTTGCCAGACTGTGGATCTAGTGGGTAGGTACCATTCCCAATTTTAAAAAGATTGTCGGCAAACTCTTGTACTTTTGGATCTCCAGTAATTAACGCTCGCATATTTTCTGTCAGTGATAACTTTTCAACATTGTTCCAAAAAATTGATCGCTTTAATTTCGTCAGCTGGTGTTGATTTTGGAATAACTGGTAATGTTTGTCTAAAATCCCCGAATTGTAGCTAGGACCAAATTAATGAGGAAAGTTTTTCCAGTACCTCCGGGTGCATCTACAAAAGATTATTCCTCCTGCATTCGTCTCAATACGATTTATTATTGTGTTATATACTATTCGTTGTGTTCGTGTTAATTTTGGTTCATTTTCTTCAATGTAACGTTGCAATTCATCTTTATTATAATTAAGTTCTTTTGTTAATTCAGAATTAGTCACGCTTAATTCGTTTCTTTTAGGAGATTGCACTTCGAGAGTAACTCAAGTTTGATTACATATTGCGAAACATCGATCTTCTAAAATTATCAAAGCTTCATTATAAATATTATCGTTGAATGTAATATTCATATCTTGATTTTCTCTACGTAGTCTTGCTAGAATATCATCACTCATACTATCATGATATTTCAGCCATAGTCTATTCGGATTTGAAGGATTACACGATGTTAGAATTATAGCAAAGAGTTCTCGCAGTTGATTCGCTGTTGCTGTTTCTGCTGCCTCTTTCATTTCCTGCTCCCATTGATTATCATTTTCTAATAAACCACGACGCTGGCATGCTTCACGATACGTTTCGCAAATGTAACCATGTACTGTTCGAAGATCTTCAAAAGAAGTTGGTCCACGTACTTCATGAAGTAGTATACGTAAATAGAAACATTCAGCATTCTTTGGATGTACCGTATATACTCGACCAATAGCTTTATCTTTAAAGACACCTTCAAACCCTTCAACCGAAACTCCTTTCTTTCGTCGATTAAATACTTTTCGCGATGAGTCCCATGTGTAATAACTGGGAACATCTCCATAAAGAAGAGTTCTAGCAAATAGATCACTTCGACACAATTCGAAAAATGCAGTAAACGTAGTATTAACAGGTTGCTTAGCCACTTTTTGTGCTGTTTGATTGGTAAAATATACCCGTTGCCCATTCTCAAGGTGAACTGCTAAGTGAAAAACAGCTGGATCCCTGTCATGAATCGGCAACCCCAATACACGCCAAGCTGCCTCATTACTATTTATATATCGTCCCATTTGATAACTTAAAATTTCATCATATCTATTTTCATCAGTAATTTCAAAGACAGCCATATCACTTCCTTTGTTAATATAGTTACACACATATTTAATTGACTGAACTGAACTGCAATATTCTACATTTATATGTGCATTAAACATTTTCGATAATAACGGATTATAAGGGACAACCCATCGATTATCAATTTCGATTGCTTCACCCCGTACTCAAATTTTTGCTGTAAATCCTCCTTCACTCGGTGGTCGACGACGGTATTGCGGATATCCATCATCTCCCGTTTGCGTCTCACTCAAAAATGATCTTGGATATCGTTTTGAGCATTTATTATCTTTTATACAGGGTGATTGCATATTAAGTGCCCCGCAAGGTCCATGTATCATTTGTTTCACGATTATTTCATATAGAACAGGATCTTCAACCGGATTTGGGAATTCTGCTTTAATAACGTCATCTATATGATTTGGGTGAATTTTTTCTTTCAGCCAAATTAAATTGTGTGAGTGTGGCAACCCTCTTTTTTGCCACTCAATGGAGAACATCCAGCTAATAACATTTCCGAACATACAACTCTTCACAATTGCATTAATGAATTTTACTTGTTTCTGTTTAAACACGCGCGCAATTAAATCATGTCTGTCATGTGACTTTTGTCTAAATTGTAACTCATCTTTAATTTCCTTCCATGACGAATTGCACGTAAACGTTATGAATAAGTCAGGACGACCATATTTTCTCATATACATCATTGCGTCTTGTGCATATTGAAGCATATGCCTAGGGCTACCAGTGAATGTAGAAGGCAAAATTACTAATCGTCCCAAATTTTCAATATCCCCATCATTGGCTACCGCATCTCGTAAATGAATATATTCATCCGTTCGTAATTTATTTTGATTTTGACGAATAAATAACAATCTTTCTGCTTCTATTTTTGCTTGCATATCAACAATAAACTGTAAAAACAATTTCCGACAATTGAGTATATGATTGTATTTATTTTATTTATTTTTTTTATAGAAGAGGGGGCAAACGGATAGTCGGTTCACCTGATGGTAAGTGAAGAGCGACATCCACAGACACCCGCTACACCAGTGGATTAGCAGGTGCATTGCCGGCCTTTCAAATATGAGTATGCTCTTTTCTTGAAGATCCCTAAGTCGTATCGGTTCGGAAACACCGTAGGAGGCAGCTGATTCCATATATTAGTCGTGCGAGGCAGGAAATGCCGTAAAAATCGAGATGTTGTGGATTTCCGGACATCGAGAACATTATCATTTATTCACTCTCTCCATTATCCGATATGCATAAAATTCCTTGGAAGAAACTTTTTTGTTTGTAGGGCTATTTGTTTGTGGCTCAACATGCTGAATATTAAAATGGTAACCGTCTTCACCATGACAAAATATTAGTGGATACTGTAAGGCGTCATACATGTGATGAGTTTCAGCGATGCGTTCCAACTTATTACTTTTTCGTTGTACCACAATATCCCTATAACTACTTTCATTGTCCACCATAACTACGGCTATATCATTTACTTGAGGTGCATTAAATCGTCTTTCGTGTTCGCCAATTGGCTTTTTATCTGCCCGAATTATTATTTTATAATAATCCGAAACCATTTTTTCCATCGCAGTCTTAAATATCTTTATAAACTCATTATTTTCATGTAGAAAGCGCTGTAAATGAAGAATTATATCTCGACGCAATCCTGTAAAATTTGAAAGCCTTTGATCCAGTTCGTCTTCTTCATTTCGTACAAAGTAAACTTGTAAAAATTTCGGAGTATTATTTGGGAGTGACAATAATGATTCAATTCTATGATATACGTCTTGTCCCTGTATTTTAAATACTGGATTAAATCCTTTTTCTTCAATTACTGCAGTTGCTCCAAATGAAGTCATTTGAAAGCATGCATTGTAATTTCTAATCTGTTGTAAGAATTCTTTAGAATTTTGTGTTTCTCCTTTCATATATTCTAGAAATTCCGGTGGCAGTGATTTTAACTCTGGTAATTTAATTTTGCCACTTGAATAGAATATACTTGGCGTTTCTCCTTTGAATTTTTTAGCTTCACAAAATTTGCATACTTCATTCATTCTTCCGATCACTATACTTGAATGTTCAAAATAATGTCTAGTAGGATTATAATGAAACGCCTCTTGTTCAAGACTGTATTTTTCCCGACGTTTTTCACGAACAGAATATACAGTTTTTTCAGAAACTTGAGCCTCCATTTGTTCATTTAGTCGAAGATCACGCATTCTTATTGCATTTGGTATTCTTCTATCATCTGCCTGTTCATTTGTTTCTCTTTTTCTTTGGAATCTTTTTCTGATTCGGTCCGTTTCTCTAGAATCATTAAGCTGCTCTTCAGTCTGATTATTTCGACTTCGATGATAATTTTCTCGAAGTAATGTGAGACGTTGTTCTCTTTCGTCTGTATTTTTTGCCTTTTCGATACAATTCGAGAACGTACGAATACGCATTTACGTTTCGGCATCGTGAGTAATACTTTTTCACCTTTTTCACACTGCACTAAAATAAAAAAACTAAAAAAAAAAGAAACAGTATTGTGTATTACATTGCACGTTAAAACTTTTGATTCTTCACTTTAAAAAACACTATATGCTGTTATTTATGATTATTTAACTTTTAATATTTACTTCGTTATACAATTCTTATAAAAAATCGACTGAAGCACGGGTTCGACATTTCGGCTTATATAGTCGCAAAAATTATCCCCACTAGCGACAAAATTTTCCGGATTGTTCTAAAAATTTCGACTTTTAAGTATCTCAAGAAATTTTAAAAGTTTCTAGAACGATCCAGCATATTTCTAATCTATCAGAAAGTTGAGATACATTTTGGAGCTTTCTAGATCATTGGAGGAATTTCTAGAACATTCTATATTGATCAGAAAATTAGCATACAATCTAGATCAATCTAGTAATATATAGAACATTCTTAATCGTTCAAAACCGTGGCATATAAATCATTTCTAAAACATTCTGGAATATTCTAGATCATTCTAGAAATGTCTAGGTGATTCTAGAATTTATCGCGGTTTATTAAGATTTTTACATCTTAATAAAATCTTAATAAACCGCGATAAAATCCGTAAAAATTGTATTATTATAATGAGTGAAATTCGCGTAAACATCAGAAAACAATATGATTCTAGAATTTTTTCAAACATTTCCAATATGTTTGATCAATCAGAGCCTTGGAATACATTCCAAAGATATCCAAATTATTCTTGGATGTTCTAGATTATTCGATAAATTTCTAGATCATTCTAAAATTTTCTAAAACATTTTTATTTGATTCGAGTATATACTTACATTTGGAAACTTTACAAATAATTCTAGAAATCTCTAAATCATTCTAGAATTCTTTAGAAAAATCCAAATCATTTTAGATTAATGATATAGCTGTGAACACCCGCTTTGCTGGGTCATTTTTAATAGTACACTTATTTGTTGATATTAGAATTTTTTGGGATGTTTAAAAAGTTACTAAAACACTCAGCATATTTTCGATCGATAAGAATGTTAATGTTTAAAAAGTTACTAAAACACTCAGCATATTTTAGATTGATAAGAATGTTAATATATATTTTAAAGCTCTCTAGTTTACTCGGAGTTATTCTAGATCATTCTAGAATTTTCTAGAACATCAGAACATTGGTATACATATTAAAGCTTTCTAGAACATTCCAGAAGTTTCCTGAACAATCCAGACCATTTTAAATCAATAATAGTCACATTTTCAAAGTTAACATCTTTCAATCCCCGTATCTATTACACCCTTATAATTATCGACTTGCAACCATAGTGCACAATGGGAACCTTGTACCTATTGCCACACACAAACACTTTTCGTCTGCAATGCGTAGTTTTGGCTGCAAAGTGAAATATAGGGACACACACCTCCAATTTTATTTAAATAAGAGAAGAGACTGACAATAGACAAACCTACAACTACCAATACCCACAAAATCGATATTAATATAAATAATTCAAACTACTGAAAATCGTGACTCACAAAATCGATATTAATATAAATACTACTGAAAATCATAACAATATTAAGAGGAAGTTTATAGCCTTCTTTTTTATTATTTATGTTTTTAGCGGTTTGTTAATATTAGTCATTACATATTTTCGATAATCCGGAAAAATGCAGCTGTCTAAAATTACAATAAATGTTTAGGTAGGGTTAATGCATATAGTTATCTATCAACCTTTTCCAGTTTTTATATTATTTTAGAAACACTTGTTTTAAGAAAATAAGTAGACTTGTTGTTATGAATGTGGTATCCCTATAAAATATGCCTGTCCCTTTCGGGTATACGCGAATGTCAATTCCATATGATACTTGTTCCTAGTAGTGATTACTGATTACTACGGGTGGGTCGTTTCGCGATTTTGCCGTATCAAAACGAAACTATCTATCGCAGCGCGATAACGGTTTCTGAAACTATTTATTTTGGAAACTATCTATTACAGAATAGCGGCTTTGGCTAGCTGTTCTGATACCTGCCTAGTGCTAATTTTCGTGCAATACGGTTTTTAGGCCATTTCTATTATTATTTATTTATATTAACAGATCGAGTTAAATTTTGTCGTAATATTTTTTACGTTAAATATTAGTTATTACTACTCTTATGTATTGCGAACATATTTATTTCTTTATGTACACAGACAAGTATTAGGTAGGTATATTATTTACACGAAGCATTTATAATCCAACATTACATATACGTAATATTATATTTACAAAAGTAGTCTCAATTTACACAACTGACTGCTAAGAGTAATTATAATTTATAATATATTTAAACTAATAAACTGTAGTAATTCAAATAAATTGTAAATGTTAGCAAAAGCAAGTGCATGACCTTGACCGCACCGAGTAACCCAATTTCATTTTACCAATAAATCGAATAATTGCATTTATTGTTAAAGAAACAGGTGTCAATTTTTCAAATCATAGCTCATCTTGAGCACAAAATAAATATTTACAATAAATATTTATTTTGTGTCTTGAGCGAGAGCCCACAGAAATGGCGCGGAACTGGGAAGTCAGTTTATAAGCGGACTCTCGCTCTTACGTATAGCACTATCTCTGTCGCGTTCGTATTGAGTACTTCGGTTCGGTCGGTTATTCGGTATTTCTCGATACCGAAACGGCGACGGGCGAATAGCGATACCGTATTATGCGCGCGTCGCACCAATAGATAGTTTTGCTCGATAAATAGTTTCTGAAACGTCAATAGATAGTTTTCGTTATTGCGCTGATAGATAGTTATTGAAACTGGTTATGGTTTGAAACGTCCATCTCTACTGATTACATTCTCTTGGCGGGGAATGGCGGGAAGCATCAGGGCGCGTGGTTGTGGTTTTTTTTTTTTTTGTATTTCCCGTTAATTAATTGTTATTTTGTGTTTTGTCCATTTAGAGTGGCTTTCTATAGTGTTTGTTTTGAAAACTTGAACTTTATATAATATTGTGATTGGTTGGCGAATCTTGTGGAGTATCGTTCTGGAGTGGTTTTCTTAGTAGGGCTGTTCTGGCGGTTTTCTATAGTGTTTGTTTTAAAAACTTAATCTGTGTAATATACAATGTGATTGGTTGGCGAATATTGTGGTGGACTGTGTGGGTGGATAGATTGGGGAATGAGAGTTGATTGATGGGGACTAGAGGGATGAAGCCGCGCTCCTTGGGGTTTCCCGCCATTTCTCCGTATTACAGACCGAATATTGTATTTTGTATGGCTAATAGCCTAGTAGCTAATGCCTTTAAATGAAAAAAAAATCAGTGTGACGTTTATTTGTTTATTTTTGTACAAGTTTTCACCAAAGTTTTTTTTCTATTTGTAATGTTAAATGTATAATATTTCATATTTATAATGGCTTACGAAGTAACAATTCGCCTTGCTCGTAAAGAAGATCTCAAATACCGAACAGAACTTGTGCGTCAAGGTTTCTCAACACATCTGTGGGATGCATTTTGGTTTTTCCTTTTACAGGAGGTAAAACATCATTCAGCTTTTTTGTTTCACTTACCGGTGTCTCCTTAACTGCTCGAATGTCTTGAATGGTAAAAGTGGCTGATGGGATCACCTTCAAACTCAGACACAACAAATCAGAAAAACGATTTATTTAAACATCAACATTTGGAATTTATATTTGATTAAATATGATCATTATGAAATTTATAGAGAATACAAAAATTATATCAGATAACTAAACATGTTACTTCTTCAATTGATTTTAACAGAATTATAAAATATTACACAATACATCTTTTATATCTAAAAACTGACATTCCAAATTTAAAGTAATTCAAAATATAATACATACTTAAAAACCAAACAGATCTTAGTTGACATCAAAAGAGTATGTATAATCTGAGATTACCAATCAACACACCCCCTTAATCTCAGATATACATCATAACACCAGACAAGTACAGAACAACCCAAAAAAAAATAGAAATTATAAACAAACAAACTACTAATCATGAAACAACAACAAATACACTCTCTCCACAAAAACCAAAACTCTTAATAAAACTAAAACCACAAAAATACAAGAAAAAAACACAATACACTATAAAGGAAGAGGTGATATAAAAAAATCTGTACAAAGTTTCTCTCAAAAAATTCCGTTTTGAATTCTGATATAATTGATTAACAAAACATTAAATCCTTTCCCCCTTTATAACAACCTCACACACACGCTTCCACAGCGCGAATCTCTTTTATTAACACCCCCTTACACTAGCACTACCTACACTAAAAAGTTCAGAATTAAAATACCTAAAAGTCTTAATAACGTCTATCATAAGACACCATGTCACTTTAAAAACCTAGTCACATAAGTCAATCTCCCTTCAGCTTCTTTCCCATCAACCAACTCCCATGTGCCACTATTCTCCAAAGAAAATGTCTCTTCTTCCACAGCCTTCAACCAATTCTCCCTTTCACTGGAGCCAAATTACTTCTCAGGCAAATACCCATTTCTCGGTGGACTCCTCCTTGGACCCACACCCTCCGCAACAACCTCTGTTTCCTTTTCACCTGCCTCATCAGCATCACCAAAAACATCAACACCCTCCTCGGCGTCACCAAAAAAAAACTTCCAACAACCTCCTCGTCATGTGGACTCCTCCTCCACATCACCCACCTTCCATAACCTCTTCACTTAGGCCATCTACAAAACTCAGATCTTCAATCGTTGCCTCACAAACCACTTCATTTGCCTCTACACTCACTTCATTCCCAACACAGTCAATTGGTACCACTGCTGGTTTCAACTGTTTTAAAATAATGATATTGCTGGGCCCATGACCTCTTCAGGCAGTTGAGATAACCAATGATTGCAAAAATATTCATCTTATTGATCGTTAACATAGTTAAAATTTCAAGTGCAACTACATTTTCTCGTAGCTTGTATTATGTACTGAGTAGGTACTGCATTGCTTACAAAGAGCTTGTGGGAATGTGGGTGGAAGCCACAAAGGGAGATCTCCGACCGAGCGAGATAGTATGCTCGGCCAGGCCGAAGCCCACTTGCTATCAATTTAGCCGTTGTATGTATAGCGACGAGCTGTGGAACTTCGATAGCGTGATTCAGGAATGTGGCGCTGATTGGTCCACCACAAGCTCTTGAGATTATATTGTGTAAAAATTTGGTAATTTGTGCTGAAAATATTGTTTGTGTTACTTTAGTTAACGCTAGAGTGCTGTGTGCTAGCTGCTGCTGTACTTTTCATCTTCTGCGGTGTATCTGCTAGTGGATGTCTGGCGTTGGTCCCTGCTGGGGCTGTTGTCGTTGCACTGTCGATAATCTGCACACATCTGGCATTAGCTCAGAAACATGCTCAGGTTTGTGCTAATCAGTACTATTTACTATGTAAATGTTAATGATTTTATGTGCATGTATGTGTGTTTATACCAGAGTTAATAGAGCCAATAAGATGTATGTACCATGAGTTGGGTTGAGTATGAAATAGCAAATTAAGTACTGTAAGGCATATACAGTACTTAATTTGCTATTTTATGCTATAACCATTTTCTCCACAAAACCTTTTGTCTGAGTGGATACCAAATTCATAAGGTGGGTAATCGGCTAGGTTGCTAAACTTAAATAACTTTTCAAGTATGTATCATTTAATTTCAGAGTGTGAGTAAGGAGTTGTTTGGTGTAGTGGCGGAGGTGAAGGGTGTCCTGACGCTGAGCCCAGACCAGTCCCAGCAGCTCCACATACAGTACACGCTCAACAATGAAGATACCAACAAACAAACTCTTGAGTATTCTCAGGTGAACAAAATTAATAGGATATGGATTGAATATTAACCTTTTTTAGAAGATTTAAAAAAAGATAAAGGTAATTGTAAAGGTACACTAGTAGGTACTAAGTGACTAAAGGTAAAAACTAACATTGCCAAAAAAAAACTAAGAGGTGTCAAGGGACACCCTGATGGAACGAAGTTCCTTTCGATTAATTAGTGAAGGAATTGTAATAAAATACAAAAAAACGAAATCAACGAAAATTATTACCAATGATTTAGAAGCGCGCCATCTGTCGATGAAATATTTTATGTATCAGTGTTAATAAAATCAACGAAAAATACTTCCAATGATTGAAAGCCAAACTTAATGTAATGGCAGCACTATCTATGAAAAACTTTGTTGGAAGCCAATGTATTTGGAGATATTACAATATAATTAAAACAAGTGTGTATACTAACAGTTTTTTAAAGTTTTTTTTAAATACTAACAATATACTATGGACTTGGTTAATAAATTTATTTTAATGTATGAAATTGTGTGTGCACATATCTACGTATGCGATATACATACTCGCAAAAAGTCTAGCCCGCTTTCGTAACGCGCGATAAGGAACTACGTTCCAATGAGACACTTTGGGATGTATTTCTTGAATTAATTATTAATTATACTTGTAAGTATGTTCTAATAATCTGTATAACTTTCAGTTGGTAGGAACAGTGAGTGTGTCAGAGTACTGGGGCCCTCAGTCTTACGGCTGGCTCCATGCTTTTGCTGTGCACCCTGAGTAAGTAGAAGCATAGGTCGGTTTTAATTTCTGTCAAATTAATATTTAAATAATTGTGGTGAACTCATGATGATGATGTAAATATGCCCAGCCGGGAGCCACAGACCAAGGTCAGCAGTTTTATTGAGAGTCAACTGTTCAAATCTCTCTCGGTGACTGTTGGTGCTCGACACATTCACACTACCGCCTACCCATCCAGCAGCAAATGGTATAGTTGAGCAAATGCAAATTGTTTTATAGAAGAGGAACAAACAGACATCGGTTCACCTAAGTATATGATAAGTCATAAGCGACATCCACAGACACCCGCTACACCAGAGGATTAGCAGGAGTGCTACTCTTTTCTTGAAGGTACATATGGAAGAAGTGGTCAAATGGAAGATGCTGATATTGGGGCACTCCAGCCCAGAGGTGAGAGCAGTATTCCATGTGACGCCGGATCTGTGCCTTGTACAATTGTAGGCATGAAGTACTGCTTCGCCCTACTGAGCACATTGAGTTTCTTAGAGGCTAGTTTCGCCTTTCCTTCCAAATGAACACGAAATTGCACATTGCTCTATATGTTTAATATTTAATTGATACATTGATATGCAGAAGAAACAAGGTAGGAGATAGTACACCTCTTTATGAGTAATATTATTCTGTGTAGTACACAGCCTTGCGGGGCACCAGAATTAACTCTTAACAGACTTGAGGTCCTGTCGACAACAACCTTGATCCACTTACATAATTTCACAAGTGACGGCTGTGTTAGGAATATACGGGTGCCAACTCAGGAGCACAGAGGGATGCCATCGGGCCCACTCGACTTATGGATGTCCAGCGAAAAGAGTGCTTTACGCACGGAGCTCTGTCGGAAAATTATTTCCGGCATTAACGTATCACAACGAGGAATCGTCGGCGGTATTTTTCACCCGGTGATCCGAAGTCGATTTGCAGGCAAAAAGAGTGCAGTGATGGCTTACAAAAATTCTCTTGGACAGTCTTGGCGAGAGACCAGAATGCACGAGCTCCCTAAAGAAGTCGAACCAATCTCTCGCTAGTTCTGCCCACGTACTCCGCTTGTGTCTCATCAATAGCTTTTTGAAGGACCTAGAGGCAGATTTATACTCCTTTTTAATGCGCTGGTCTTTACATTGTGGGACATTGATGCATTAGTCAAAGCTCAGTAACTTTCCCGCTTATGGTGTGCAGCCATCTTACAGGCTTGACCAAACCAGGGCTGGGAATTGCCACCTGTAGGAACTGCACAGCTTGAAATAAAAAGTTCCATGACTTGCAGCACCACCTCGGCAAAGATGTCTTGATAGGGCTTTTAGTCCTGACTATAGCTGAGGTCCCACCTTTTAGTCCTGACTATAGCTGAGGTCCCACCTTTTAGTCCTGACTATAGCTGAGGTCCCACCTTTTAGTCCTGACTATAGCTGAGGTCCCACCTTTTAGTCCTGACTATAGCTGAGGTCCCACCTTTTAGTCCTGACTATAGCTGAGGTCCCACCTTTTAGTCCTGACTATAGCTGAGGTCCCACCTTTTAGTCCTGACTATAGCTGAGGTCCCACCTTTTAGTCCTGACTATAGCTGAGGTCCCACCTTTTAGTCCTGACTATAGCTGAGGTCCCACCTTTTAGTCCTGACTATAGCTGAGGTCCCACCTTTTAGTCCTGACTATAGCTGAGGTCCCACCTTTTAGTCCTGACTATAGCTGAGGTCCCACCTTTTAGTCCTGACTATAGCTGAGGTCCCACCTTTTAGTCCTGACTATAGCTGAGGTCCCACCTTTTAGTCCTGACTATAGCTGAGGTCCCACCTTTTAGTCCTGATTATAGCTGAGGTCCCACCTTTTAGTCCTGACTATATCTGAGGTATTGTTTTCTAATGTTTACGCGAATTTCACTCATTATAATAAAACAATATTTTTTTTACGGATTTTATCGCGGTTTCTTAAGATTTTCCGATAAAATCCGTAAAAAAATTGTTTTATTATATATCTGAGGTCCCACCTTTTAGTCCTGATTATAGCTGAGGTCCCACCTTTTTGCGAAGCACACTGTTGCCAACACTACTATCTTCTTTTATTGCTTTTTTTTCTCAAAATATGCTGTTCTTAAACATTAAAATGTAAAATGTACCGCTTAACACAGATATATAATAATATGTTAGCACAGTGTGTTTACCAAATAAAGTTTATTTATTAATTTATCATTCAGCGAGAAGCATATTCACCCCCATGCAAAGAAGGACCGCATCCCATCCCAATAACTGATCTAAAGTGCCAGACGCGGCGGCAGCCCGCAAAACGAGGCCATGATGGGCGTGTAACTGAAGCAAAACCCCGGAACAGACAGTGGTCCGACGAGCCAACTGGAGTGTCCACGGAAACCACGTAGCTGTCCAGATGGGAGGGCAGCAGAAGGTCCAACAGGGAAGGCGTATGATCTTCCACATCAGCGATACGCATTGGTGATACCACCAATTGTGTCAGATTATATGCTGAGGCAAAGTCGTAAACAGATCTATCTTCCTGCATGATCGGTTGTACGTGAGCCGAGCCACTCGGTGTGATGGGCGTTGAAATCACCAAGTATCACGATCTCTGCGGATGGGATCTGTTGTAGCACGGAATCTGTAGCCATTTGGATGTGCTCCATTAGTCGATCGCTTTCGTCATTACCGCCGTGGGCAGTGGGACTTATACCTTCAAATCTGTCAAGGCGACGGGAGCAGACATACTCTCTCACGTACGCGAAAAGTCCAGCCTGCGGCGTGTTCTAACTCGGACAGGAGAGATAAGAAGTATCAGCCGGAGAGGATATTTATTCTGTCTCGGCCAAAAAGAGCAGGGCCGGCTTCGTAAATGCAAAGATTGTACATGAGCAGAACAATGAGTTGATTATAAGTTGCAAGCACAAATTAAAGAAATGCAATTATTTTATTACTTTTCGGTTTTTATTTTTCGCTATCACCAGATGTCATTAACCGTGTTCTCCACTCCTAGATGGCGCGGCCGCGGCGTGGGGCGCGCGGTGGTAGCGGGAGCCCACGAGCTGGGGGCACGTTGGCAGCTGGAGGCCCTTGTCGCCGCCGCCAGCCAGCTGCAGGGCTCCGCGCGCACTGCGCTGCAGGCCGCCGGGTACGTCACACGACACTAGCTATATACATACAACCTAGGCATAAGAGCCTTCGGCGAGGTGCCCCGGATCAGTTGAGAAAACAGGGCACCTCGACGGCTAGTCAGCCCCCCAAGGGACCGATGCCACCTCCACAGAGGGGTTGTCCCACAACACAGAACAACCTCTCCCAACGTCGGGACAGTGCAATAGGGTGAGGTTGGGAATCCTCGCCCCTTGTTCCCGCCCAGCTCTATTGTCCCCTCTTATTTCGACTGGCTTCGTCCAAGGTGCTGGGTTCACCTTAGGCTGATGAGCCCCACCGCGAGGACAAGGCTTGAACCGTGGAGGGGTTTTCCTATAACTTTGACTCTTATAGTTATAACAGAAATAGTGGATAACCGAAATTCTTAATTTATTTAGTCTTTATTAATCCACTCGATAATTTTTGAACAAGCTAATAAGCTTTTTAACATTATTGTAACTAGTCATCCTTTAATTTTTGAATATGTAACAAATTTGGGATGATGATCGGGCGTCTGTCAGACTTACTAGGGGCCCATGTTCATGTGTCCAATCAAATATAGGCGTCAGACCTATTTGTGTATGATGGATATTTATTATTAAAGCTCACCCATTTATACAGATAAATAAAATTGGTCTGTCTGTTTGTACTAATAAAATAACCACTTTTTACTAAATACATGTATACACGGTACATATACCAAAATAACATTTTTTTAAATTTTCGTCTGTCTGTCTGTCTTTTTGTTCCGGCTAATCTCTAAAACGGCTGGACCGATTTTGACGGGACTTTCAGCTGATATTATAAGGAGTAACTTATACTACAAAAAGAATTCGGATACGGGTGTAAGCTAAGTTTATTAAACGCGGGCGAAGCTGCGGGCTACAACTAGTCAAATATATATTCATTCGATGGGTTTGCTGCAAGTAACGCCTGTCGAACGGCCGCAGGTTCGAGTGCCGCGGCGCGTACGAGCGGCCGCTGCTGGGCGCCGCGCTGACGCTGCCGCTGGTGCGGCTCGGGCTGGAGCTGCCGCCGCTGGAAGTGATAACAACGGACGGGTAGATGAGGGACATTGAGTTTTCGCCCTGTTTAACTTTAATACATGTAAGAGGTAGTGCCATGTTGCAACCGAATTGGGCCGGCACGGCCGGGATGGTACCTCCCGCTCACATAACACCGTAGTCAAGTGACAGCGATGCTGCCGCGTTTCGTGATGTTTGTTAGTTTCCGGTGACCCATTGGGGGGATAGGGAAAAAGGAGGGCAACGCATCTGCATACCTTTTGGATGTGCGGATGTGCTTGGGCGTCGATAGTCGTCAAAAGGCTCCGACTGCTCGTTTTCCTTCCTATGATATAAAAAATAATGTCACTAATATAGTTTATCTATCAAGCTTGACTTGAAAATGATCAAGTTGAGACAATCTCAATATTGACTCCCGCAATGTCCTTCCCGTCAACATGTTTATCGGTGGGAGGGAAGAGCTATGCCGCGCTCCCGGCTGCATGGGTACCACCATCTTGCTTGTTTCTCCCGTGAAACAGCTTTGCTGTGTTTCGGAGAGAAGGGCAGGACAGGCAGTGTAATTACTGGCACCGAGACTTAACATCTTATGTCTCAGGATAGGCAACACATAAATGAGTTGCCTGGGCTCGTTCCAGTTATACTAGTTTATGTTCATGGGCGACGTCGACCACTTACCATCAGGTGGTACGTGTGCCAGTTTGTCTATCCAACTAACATAAAAAAAAATGTTACTGTTCAGTGCTCTCAATGATAATGAGCAGTTATTATTATTAAAATATATGAGATAGGAAATAAAACAATTGAACTTAGATATGTATTACACTTCTTTATTATATCAATATTGATCGCCTATTGTATCATTGTAACCTATTATATGTACATAGATAATAGTAAATAAAACAATTGAACTTGGATTATGTATTACACTTCTTTATTATATCAATATTGATCGCCTATTGTATCATTGTAACCTATTATATGTACATAGATAATAGTAAATAAAACAATTGAACTTGGATATGTATTACACTTCTTTATTATATCAATATTGATCGCCTATTGTATCATTGTAACCAATTATATGTACATAGATAATAGTAAATAAAACAATTGAACTTGGATATGTATTACACTTCTTTATTATATCAATATTGATCGCCTATTGTATCATTGTAACCTATTATATGTACATAGATAATAGTAAATAAAACAATTGAACTTGGATATGTATTACACTTCTTTATTATATCAATATTGATCGCCTATTGTATCATTGTAACCAATTATATGTACATAGATAATAGTAAATAAAACAATTGAACTTGGGTATGTATAACACTTCTTTATTATATCAATATTGATCGCCTATTGTATCATTGTAACCTATTATATGTACATAGATAATAGTAAATAAAACAATTGAACTTGGATATGTATTACACTTCTTTATTATATCAATATTGATCGCCTATTGTATCATTGTAACCTATTATATGTACATAGATAATAGTAAATAAAACAATTGAACTTGGATATGTATTACAGTTCTTTATTATATCAATATTGATCACCTATTGTATCATTGTAACCTATTATATGTACATAGATAATAGTAAATAAAACAATTGAACTTGGATATGTATTACACTTCTTTATTATATCAATATTGATCACCTATTGTATCATTGTAACCTATTATATGTACATAGATAATAGTAAATAAAACAATTGAACTGGGATATGTATTACACTTCTTTATTATATCAATATTGATCGCCTATTGTATCATTGTAACCTATTATATGTACATAGATAATAGTAAATAAAACAATTGAACTTGGATATGTAATACACTTCTTTATTATATCAATATTGATCACCTATTGTATCATTGTAACCTTTTATATGTACATAGATAATAGTAAATAAAACAATTGAACTTGGATATGTATTACACTTCTTTATTATATCAATATTGATCACCTATTGTATCATTGTAACCTATTATATGTACATAGATAATAGTAAATAAAACAATTGAACTGGGATATGTATTACACTTCTTTATTATATCAATATTGATCGCCTATTGTATCATTGTAACCTATTATATGTACATAGATGATAGTAAATAAAACAATTGAACTTGGACATGTATTACAGTTCTTTATTATATCAATATTGATCGCCTATTGTATCATTGTAACCTATTATATGTACATAGATAATAGTAAATAAAACAATTGAACTTGGATATGTATTACACTTCTTTATTATATCAATATTGATCGCCTATTGCATCATTGTAACCTATTATATGTACATAGATAATAGTAAATAAAACAATTGAACTTGGATATGTATTACACTTCTTTATTATATCAATATTGATCGCCTATTGTATCATTGTAACCTATTATATGTACATAGATAATAGTAAATAAAACAATTGAACTTGGATATGTATTACACTTCTTTATTATATCAATATTGATCGCCTATTGTATCATTGTAACCTATTATATGTACATAGATAATAGTAAATAAAACAATTGAACTTGGATATGTAATACACTTCTTTATTATATCAATATTGATCACCTATTGTATCATTGTAACCTTTTATATGTACATAGATAATAGTAAATAAAACAATTGAACTTGGATATGTATTACACTTCTTTATTATATCAATATTGATCACCTATTGTATCATTGTAACCTATTATATGTACATAGATAATAGTAAATAAAACAATTGAACTGGGATATGTATTACACTTCTTTATTATATCAATATTGATCGCCTATTGTATCATTGTAACCTATTATATGTACATAGATGATAGTAAATAAAACAATTGAACTTGGACATGTATTACAGTTCTTTATTATATCAATATTGATCGCCTATTGTATCATTGTAACCTATTATATGTACATAGATAATAGTAAATAAGACAATTGAACTTGGATATGTATTACACTTCTTTATTATATCAATATTGATCGCCTATTGTATCATTGTAACCAATTATATGTACATAGATAATAGTAAATAAAACAATTGAACTTGGATATGTATTACACTTCTTTATTATATCAATATTGATCGCCTATTGTATCATTGTAACCTATTATATGTACATAGATAATAGTAAATAAAACAATTGAACTTGGATATGTATTACACTTCTTTATTATATCAATATTGATCGCCTATTGTATCATTGTAACCTATTATATGTACATAGATAATAGTAAATAAAACAATTGAACTTGGATATGTATTACACTTCTTTATTATATCAATATTGATCGCCTATTGCATCATTGTAACCTATTATATGTACATAGATAATAGTAAATAAAACAATTGAACTTGGATATGTATTACACTTCTTTATTATATCAATATTGATCGCCTATTGTATCATTGTAACCTATTATATGTACATAGATAATAGTAAATAAATTAGTTGACTTGAGAGACTGTAAGAAACGAATCTTAGCGAAGGTATCACAGATTATATTTTATAATAAAATGATGTTCCGAGACTTGTTGTATTTCCTCCCGTAGGCAGTCAAGGCTGTGTGTGGTAGTTCTTGAATAGATTGTCCAACCTGGATACAGCTACCAGCACCTATGTTCATAGTGAAACATTTTTTTTCAAATACTATCGTAGCTATTAACCAAACTGTTTCACCTGGCTATGCTCGGTTATATGCTCGATGTTTAAAAGACTAGTCAGTATAACTTAAGATTTGTAAATAAAAAAAATCTGCGATAAAGTTCCAAGTTTTTATGCATGATTCTGTAATTTTTATCGTAATAAAGTGTTTCAGCAAGAACATAGCACACTTTCATGAACGGATTATTTTGAATTGAAATATCCAAACTGTTGATGATAATATTTCGAGGTGTAGACATCTACGGTCTCGGGTCAGAGTACTGACTTTGAGGTGGTCGGGCTGGTTGCGAGCGTGCGACGGCGTCGCGGCCAGCAGTGCCAGCAGCCGCGGGACGTCTGACGCACGAGGGGCGGGGCCGGTGGGCGCGAAAGGGGCGGGGCCGGCCAGCGCACGCCCAGCCACCTGCACGCCGACGTACCGCTGCGCGGGGGTCAGCGCGCGCCACGCACCACTCAACGCCGCCGCCAGCTCGTCCGCACGCAGCGGCCCTCGCCCGTCTCCTACCTGCGCACACAACAACCTTCACGTTTATATACGACGAGCTCTTTTTAACCGACGACGGCAAAGTAATTCCATTCCGTAATCTTTTTACGATTCATCATCTGCCTCTATACGTCCACTGCTGAACATAGGTATCTTTTTTTTTAACGCCGGTAAATACTCTTAAGGCATTGTTATAATTGTTTCGTGGAGGATTGGACACGCCGTCGTTGAGTCAGCAGTTTTTTTTTATATTTTTTTTCCAAATGAGTTGATTCAGGTGCTAATGCTGCGTGTACTCTTATGTAACTGCTATTTCTGTGTTGGTTGTGTATGAGTCAGCAGTAGTTATAATCTTTTAGTATGTAACGCTCACGAGCGAATCAGGCGCGAGGCGCGCGAGAGCGGCCCGCAGCAGGCGCGCGGCTAGGGCCCGGGGGGCGGGCGCGGGGGCGCTGACGATGTCACTAGCCCGCATGAGAGCCTGACTCTCCATACACCTGCTCAATACAGTGCAGAACAGATCCATCTGAAAATAATCATTTATTTTAGATTCATTTCTACTTTGTTGCAGTGTATAACTGTTTCACCAGCACCAACATGATATTTTTTTTAAATATGTAATGGATATATTATAGGATTAAGCTTCCTTAATACATGGGTTATCAAATACAAAACACGTTTTTTAAATTTTAGATAAGATTAAGGTATTCAAACAAATAAACTATAGTTTTATAAGAACCAGATGAACATTTCTAGATAAATACTAAAAATCGTTTTTTTTTTCATTAAATGTTTCACAATGTCATTTATGACATGACAAAACAACTTAAATAGTCAATATACATACAATAAACAAAATACCTTAACCTTTAACTATGGACGTGCGGTCTCACAGGCCGCTTGTGAGGCTGCTTGCATTTTGGGATTCTCGTGCCCCTCTCCTCCCGGGTACACCACGAGTATACCAGCCTCAGTAGCTTCGGTTTAAGTGGTAAAACGACCGTTAAGAGTAAAGGTTACGTCGCCGGCTGAATGTTGCGTGAGTAATTTCGCTTTATATTTTGAGTGCGGTCCGTGAGACCGCACGTCCACGTTTGTGTTATAAATTTACGCTGACGTTGATTTTGTTTGTTTTAGAATTTGTAAACTAAAATTTCAAAAATCGATCAACCAACGACGGCATGCAAACCGAAAGGCCCACCAAAGATAAAACGAAAGACGACCCACACTTGTGAAGGCTGTAAACAGCCAATACGCCTACAATGCTCTATCAATCAATAATATGACCCAGTTGGGCCCTTGTCGAAATTTTTATGTTTAGTTTTCAGAAGATTATGTTAAGTTTTTTATATTCTTTATTCTTTACATTTTATTTTAAAAGAATTTAAACTAACTAAAAAAGTCATTTTCCTGTGGTAATATACCTATAAATTAATGCTCAAGCTAAAATGTCTGAAAAGTGCCTTTGATTGTTATATCGTTAGATTTAATTTAAAATAAATACATTTTTCATTAAAATTACATTTTTATTTACATTTAGTAACTCTTCTAAGGGATAAAAACAAAAAATTATAAAATACTTACTCATAAACATAGAAATCAGCCTACAAAGATAGCGGTCTGTGAGGCCGCACATCCATAGTAGTGTAACAAAAATGGATTGCCATAGTTAAAGGTTAAGACTATCTTTCAAGAACCAGAAAAACATATTATGAGTACCGTCTAATTAGTTCTAATTATGTTCCTACCCAGTTAGAGTTATAGGAAAGTAATTATAAAAACAATAATTTTTATTTAGCATTTTGGAATATTTGTTTAGCAAAATTATGCATACCATAACAATGTAACAGCTTAATATACCTACTTTTTTATACTACTTTTTTTACTAAATTTTATTATTTTGATGCTTAAAGAGCCAGTTTATCAATTTATGTTTCAAAAGTTGAAAATAATTAAGAGCCACACTAATGTAGGTATGTTAACCGAGTTTAAAATATACATATGTTGCATAGTAATTTATAACTTCCTCAATGCTCAAAGACTATGGATATTTATTTAAAATATATAAAATCTCGATAAAAAAGCTGGTTGAAGAATAAGGCAAATGGCAATTATCACAGTATTGTTGCTTTCCTGTAAAATTGAGAAAAAGTAGATATGTTTATCTGACTATTTACTTATGAAGACGCCGGGATATATGAATGTATATTTTTGCAAAATTATCCTTACAGATACACTCATCAATTTTGAATTTATAGCTACACATATTTATAGCACCACATAATATTTCTACTCTATGCCATCATTCCAATCCCATCTAATAAGTACTTAAACTTTCATAAACTGAACTAAAAATATTTGTAACATATTATGTGTACTTTTCTACTAATTTTTATAAACCATTATGGTTTTTTCAACTACCTGCAGGTCTGTAAAATATGTAATCAGGACGTGCAGAGATCTCCTGACGTTGGCGACTCGCGGATCAGTCCACAAGCCGGCTACACACAGCCACAGTCCCACCACTAACAATTCCTCCTCATTTAATGTGTTACACTTCCCCACACTTTGTTTAAGCACATGTTCTATACTAGACATTATCTGGAAAATATTATATCATATATTATGTTTTCTCACTTATCTATATTGCAGTGTTGTATATTGTGTATTATCATATTGTGTCTATATAGTTACCAACATTGTCTGTCACCATTTTGACTGTATGCGCATCTTCTTTACAGATTATGTCTAAATACTCCTGAAGGAAAGTAGTGTCGTAGTCAGAAAGATTGGTGATTAGTTTCTGTAACAGATCGGCAGCGTTAAACTGTAAAGCTGACAGACTCGACTGAACTTTCATAGACTCTATGGCCGCTGCGAGCGAGGCTTCTCCTTCCGATCCGCTGGAGTCGTGAGGCGATATTGTGCTAGTGGAAGCAGTTACTTCACTTTCATACTGAGACCGTAATTTACGCAATTCTTCCTCAAACTCTTCTTCGCGCGCTCGTTGTGATGCAATAACATCCGCAGAAGGCATGATGAATTGATTCTGTAAGGCAAACAACATCAGGTACAATGATTTAAACTGTAAAGTAGTTTAACATGTTTGTGTTTTATGTCTTAATCATACTTACTCCTTTTGTTGTTGAACTGTTAACTGATATTTGAGGTAATTCATCGTCATACTCGTCGTCACTCATGCTGTTTATCAATATCATAATATGTTGATTAAAATAAGTGTATGATTCGTTGGTATGATTTATGAAGTGGTGGAAGTGTGTAACTCTTTGCTACAAAGAGACTAAAGAATATATCAAAGAGTATAAATATTAAATAGGTAGAATATATAAACCACTATATATTAACTTATTATAGGTATTAACACAAACTCTATAAGTAGGGAATACTACGTATTAATCTTATTTATTATTTTTTTATTGGGTATTAATCTATAAAAAATAAAATTTATTATAAACCGTAGAAAAACACTACCTACATTTTTGAACTTTTGAATGTGACAGTTGTGTAATGTGTAGACCTCACATTACAAGTTCACAACTCACAAATTGAGATGTTCGTTAAATTCTTTGATTATTGATATTTATTGATACGTCAAGATTGCTAGTCCTACACCTTAGCACGGCCAGGGTCGGTCAAGTCTGTTCTACAAAACTGTGATTGGAGGGTTGACAAACACGACAGAGAGGACAATATGGAAAAACAAGAATAGCAATATATTGCCTGTTGTAATGATACCACTGAAAAAAAACACTTAAGTTTTGAATTAGTTTCATTTTATTTTATAACAAATACTATGTTAAAAACTTAGAAACAATTATGAATGATATTTTTGATTGTTAAACAATAGAGCAAAGTATCTTAGTCGCAGTAAAAAAAAGATAATTCAAAATATAAACATTTACTACAATTTTCGTTTCATTTACTGGCAACACTACAAGATAAATGTCTGCCGCCGCTTGCGCAGAGTTCCAGCTTGTAATTGGGATTATTTTCTACAAATTAACTAATTTTGATTTTTCGTGCATAAAGAACGTTGTTCGCCCTGTGCAGTCCGTTAAAGTGTTATTTTGTGAGATATAGACTCAAGTTCTGAGAAATTAGTGACTTAAGTACTTTGATTTGGTTGTTTTATATTAAGTATAAGAAGTTTGCCGGGAATTATAAAAGTCTGATATAGTATCACATGATATTATTCATAATATTATAATATAGTTTTGTGTGTTTTGCTCTGTTGACAAATAAATAAACGTTTTTAATAAAGTTACATAATATTTTATTTATTTCTCTAAACTGTGTTCTTCGATAGTTATTCTTTGAAGATGTGGATCGCTGATTTGATTAATATTTATATTTCTACAGAATTAGAATTAACATTAATCGGCATACACATAACTGCAAGTAACTCTGCGAAAAACACAGTGCTTCCAATTTATAACCCTTTTTAAAATAAGCAAATATAATAATATTATGATAAATACATACCTATTTATATACCTACACTTACGATAGTTTTGTGTGGGCTGCAAATAGATGGCGCAAGACGCTAAGGAAAATTTTCCTCACAAATTTTATATGAAGTTGTCATTCTTCTCTTTATGAGTAATATTGTTCTGTAAGCACGGCTCTGTTTCAAATACTATAAATTTATACTTTATAGTATTAGCAGCGAACCGCTGCCAGTGCCTTTAGCCAAAGAGTATATAAACATACGTTATAACCACAGAGTACATTGTAACGTATAGGAATAGAGACCAATCTTGTTCCATAAAACGGGCTATGAAGAAACTAGCGCCTCTATATTTTAAAGTTAGAACTAAACCTTTGGCATGCGGTATGCCGTATGGATAGGATACCGATATACCTATAGCTATGTAGGAATGTAGGTAGCTATATATGTACTTTTAGGTATATTTAATTTCATTCTTTAATATTATGTTCATTTCAGGGATTGATAAATGAAATATGATTTAGCTGATAATGTTTTATTACTATGTACCTAAGTAATACATCTATGTACATCTTATGATATGGTAAAGATTTAACATACTATTCTGAAATTTTGCAAAATTACATGGACCGGCTAGGAGAGTTAGAGATATAGGTATTTTGTACATAACAATTGCGTTGAAAAGTTTTAGGTAAACGCTTATCAAAATTAGATTAAATTCTCAAACTTAACACTATACTGGAGTCCTATCAGGACTCTACTTTTAACACGAACACTCATAAAATTACTTTCTGGTCACTAATATGTATTAGTTTGAGAAACATTAGCTCAACTCAGCAACAAACGTTTAACATAACAATATGATCACAAAAATAAACAAAATATCGCAATTAAACTTTCTCCAACTTATACTTTTCTGCTTCTTCTTTTGCTTTGGCTTTCTGAAGGATTTGTCAAAGTAGAGTAATTTAAGCTTAAATAAAGCTCAGTTTGAGTTATACATTATAATTTAGTCTAACGTATATCGCCTACTGTCTGTTATATATAAGTAAGAGAAGTAATTAAATATCCAGCAATTATAAAATTTGGTGAGCCAAAAAAATGCATTTAAATAATTTGGTCAGCACACCAATATTTTGTTTGCATCCGCATGAAGTTTTTGTGGTTTGTTACCGAATTGATGACAGAGACGAACAAAATCCCATTTTTCGGTTTGTTCTACAACTAAATCTATCATTGAAAAAGTATTGGTTTGTGATGCTTTAGAGAAAAGATATAGCTTAAGTACTTGGGTACCTACATCACAAGTTAAGTATTTTTGCTACTTTTATATGCAGCACAAAATAATTTTTTTTGCTTACCCTCTTAGTGCTTACCAAAATTTTATTAAACCAGAGCTATTACATACCAGAGCTATAACCAGAGCAAATAATTATTGCCATCCAGAATGACATAAATTGCTAATTGATTTTGAAATGTTTGCCCACCATGAGTTGCTGATCAATTAGCTATTTCTGCTTACATATTATTATATTTTTCTGCTCACAAAAATACTAATACTGTGCTAACCATTTAAATAACACCCCTCATATAATATTTTGCCTGCTATGTATTTGGTCTAGATATTTTTAGATATTTTTTTTGGAATATGAATTACAAAATTAATTTGCAGTTATGTAGGAAAGCGAACAGTAATTTATTCACATTACTAAACAATGAAACAAAAACACTTCGATTTAAATGCATTATTTCTTTCTTTTCAAACATTTCAACAACATATAAAACTATTTAGTTCTTCATCTTAGAGCGGGGAATGATAGTTGATTTATGGAGAACTGGAGGGGCGAAGCCGCGTGCCTTGGTGTTTCCACTATTCTTCCATATTTTAGACAAAATATTGATTACGACAGAATTGGCAGCATGGCCTATGGTCTTAGCCTATTTCAATATGAACGAAAATAAAAACAACAAACCAAATGCATGATTGTATTCACGCCATCTTGCGTATTATATTAGAACTACGAAGATTCAAACATAAGAGTACTGCCATCTCTTATTTATAGTTGTCATATAATCGTTCGTTTATAATCCAACAAAATTAAAAAACAGATCTAAACTGATTTTCTACAGGGACTACATATACTTCGTGATTTTATATTATTGTACCCATTGCTGACCCCAGTTTTTTGTACTAAGATTAAGCGCCCTGGTTATAATAACTTATAATGTGGTTATAACTTTAGCGCGCTATCGAGTGCAGACTTATTTATTGCTCCCGGATTTTTAATTATTATGACGTTTTGTGCTGTGAAATCTTGCAAAAACTATGTCCAAAAAAAGAATAAGGATAAGAAGATTACATTTCATCACTAAGTATTTTGTTTCTATATGTGCAAGTCACTTATTTTCAGTTTAACAAAATATAGTTTTCATAAGAGCGTCATGACCGTTGTTTTTGTCAGTGTTGCCATTATAATTGTATTATATTTCCCTGTGTCGGTTGTGTTAAATATTATATAAATTTTAATAAGTCTTATAATTTGAATATTAGGCTCTGTAGTAATAAAAACTAGTCTGACTTGCACTTGGTCGATTTTTTTCCCAATCTGACCAAATACTGTATGTGTCCTTTTATAAATATAGCGCTTGTCCCATTTTGATTAAATAAGGTATGCAGTAGATTCTAAATGGTTCGAAATCCTTAGGAATTACTCGGACGAATATTTATATTTTAAAACATTAGCCATGGTCAGTAATCTATGAAAGTAAATTGTGACTTGGAACTGTAGGATTGAATATCTGAAACTCAAAATAACGGGGCGTGGATTATTTTTATAATTCAAGGGACATGTTTTAAGGATATTTGTTAATTATTAATATTCATATTTTTAGATTTCCTAAAGATCCAGTACTCGTCGATCGTTGGAGAGTTTGGCTGGGAGGTGTTAATGTATCCGCCGTATAGTCCTGACCTTGCACCTTCAGATTTTCACCTGTTAGTAGTTTATCAGTTAGTAGCAGTGATATTCCGGGATTATAGATACTTTTAATTTTATATTATTACTAATCTGTCAATACTGTTAAGCATAAGAGTAATCTATGTAGAATGTCCATAAATCTGTTCGTTAAAGTAATAAATATATTTGAATTAATGAGTGCAAATAAATTGTAGATTTCATTTCATTCCTTCTTTATATAATGTAATCACGATAAACTTATCATCCGTAAACCGACTTTACAGACAGCCGGTTTTTGAATAAACCATTCATACCATAACTATATTTTATTTTATTCACCACCAGACCTCTGCGCCATGACCGTCTGGTGTAGCGGAACTGGTCACTTTACGCAGTGGTTCACGCGCGGTTTCAAATCCCACCAAATTTGTACAATCCTATTCTACTAATATTATAAAGGAGAAAGTTTGTGGGGATATTTAGATGTTTTTGACTCAATCACGAGTAAACGACTAGACGGATTTTGATATAAAGTTGTGTGAATATCGGTTAGGTCTGAGAATCGGCCAACATCTATTTTTCATACTCATGCGCACGAAATTTCATAAAAATCGGTCCAGCCGTTTCGGAGGAGTTTGGCAATAAATACCGCCACACGAGAATTTTATGTATGAGATATATTTAAATAAATGTAAATACCGGAGTCATGGATATGTATTGATATGAATTTCTTTCAGTAATTATCTATTCTATAACACAAATTCTCTCGAACTTACCACGGGACTACGTCTAAGTCGTGCGAGTGACGCTTATTTTTTTTATTAAGTATCCTGCATTTTAATTAGGTATCTCTCGTCTTCATTAACATTAAAACAATACAATTCAATTCGTTTCTTTCATCTCAATTTGTGCATACAAATTTCCCTATTTTAAAAGTAAAAAGTTTGTAACTGGGTATCCGCGTACACGCACACAAATACAGCCGACGCGAGTGTACAACATGTCTTCACGCACACAAGGTTATAAAAGTTACGCCGTTCAAATGACATCCCTCTCAAGGCGACACGGTATCTAGACGTATAAATAATCAAAGGTTAAATTATATAGCGGAGTAAAAAAAAAGTGAAAGCGTCCACTATATAATATTACACATTATTATATTATATTAACCATAAACATATAATATAAATTAACCGTTTTAAGCGTTATTTATGTTGAAAGAATATTTTTACTACTTTACAACTCAAATGTAAACAGAGCCAAATCGTACTCTATAATAATATGGATGTTGACATTTTTCATAAATGTCTATAGATCATTTATAAATATCTAATAGAGGCGTAAATATTATTAACTTTTGCTTAAATACGTCTAATGCCTATAAAATCTTGCATTTTAAATTTCGTTCCAAAACGCTGACACTTGTCACGTGACGTCATATGTTGTTAAACATCGTAAAAATTATAAAATGATTCTAGTTGTCGTTAATAAAAAATGGCTTCTAAGTTTTATAATTGTTGTACGGTGCCTATGTGTGTGTACTGTTAAAACGCTGAAAATTAGTTTTTACAATATGTACTGCGTACGAAAAATGGTGTATAAAAGTACGTCAACTTTCTTCCGCTTCCGCTAAATAGGAACAGGCGACGTCATTTCCGTTTATTATCACGTTCTTTAATCTGCCCCTGAAACTACTGCCGCTAAAACATAAATGACAAAAAAGAAAGCCAACATCCTCATAATATGTATGATTAATAGTATTTAGGCTTTTATGATAGAAATAAACAAATTATTTGTAATTGTTTTTTTTTGAAGATTCCAGTCACCCTTTTATATAATACCATATTCTTGGTTAATCTGCCTATAACAAAACTGGCATCACCATATTTTATAAACCGACCAAATTAAAAAGTAGTACAAAATGGCGGATATGTTTGACAAATTGTTTTGCGAGTGAGAATGTTTGTATGGCATTCAAATTTAGTCGGTTATTTTTTTGTTGGGCACATCATTGTTGTGCCCAACAAACAAAGAGTGATATTCTGACAAAGACAAAAGAAAGTGTCTACATCTCTGTCACTCTTGGAGTTCTTCGTAGGTTGGTATCTCGTTCCAATACGGTATCGTTATTAGCTTGTCAAATCTATTTGATGCTATTATCTTAGATCCTCATAGACATAATACACCAGCTGTAAGCACAGACTATAAGTTTAAAGAAAGGGGCATCTCCTCTTATTTCCTATACCTTTTTGTCGATTATTTTTACGTTTTTAACAGAGCATGTTCTAAGTCTATGTAACAGAGTGATAATCTGACAAAGACAAAAGAAAGTGTCTATGTCTCTATCACTCTTGAAGTTTTTCGTATGTTGTGATCTCGTTCCAATACGATATTATTAATAGCTTGTCAAATCTATTGAATATTGATACGTCTTGATCTTAGCTTTGCGTCTCTGATCTCTATCAAAGACAAGACAGAGTATAATACACACACTAAACACGAGTTTCCTAATCCTAATCTATATACAAAATAAAAGTAATCAAATTAAAATAATATTAGTCGGTCGAGCTAACCACAAACTATATAGAGAATACTACTTTTTGAGCTGACTGCGTACCCGGCCTATAGTATAATAAATATTATATATTTGTATGTGGTATTATTGTTAATAAATCTCTTAAAGTCTGTGCTCCCAAGTCCCATCAAAGTTCGAACACCAGTGTTCATATCATGTGGGAGGAGGACACCAGTAACCCTAAGGGGTTAGCTGACTCCAAGCAGTATGATGCTGTGTTCAACGAATTGATGCAAGAGTGCAAACACAGTGCCCCGGGAGCTCGATTGTCTGCTCGTCTTCGCACGGCACTTGAGAGGTATTCATTTTTTTATAGTATCAGCTGCGTAGTTTTGTAAATTTATATTATTATTCATATTGTGATGTCACTGTACTCTAACTTATTGAAGATTTACAAATAGCTCTTAAAATAACTCGCAAAAAAGTAGCTTTATGTAAAGTAACAATTTTTTATAAATACATACTTACTCAATGTTGGTACCTACCTATAAGTACAAGAACATCGAAATTTAAAATAACATGGGAGGACCCTGACCGTGGTTGCTGCAGTGTCTGAAATGGTAGAAGTGCATAAATCTTAACAAACTACAAGAAAATGTGTAGAGACTGGGTGTAGACTTATGCACCAAAATCTTCCAAATGTTTAACCTTTCAAGACTATCAACCTGATGATGAACTAAAGTATGGAGTAGGGATGTTATTGATTATTGCCAATAGAAATTACTTTATTTTAGAAAATTAATAATCAATTGTATATTACAACATTCAGAAACTGATGTACCTACAGTCTTTTATAGTTATTATTTATTTATTATTTATTTAGTTATGTTATTTAAACATTTCTATTACTATAATTTTGTATAAAGTCAATGTTTATATGTACATGTACAAAAATTCATGTTTTGCATATAGTTGTAATTTTTGTTGTGCTGGGCCATAATGCTGGTGAGAGTTAAATACTGAAGTCACCATTAATTAATTGTAGTATTGTTTTTAACTTGATTAAAAAGTAAAAAAGAGGAAGTAATAAAGATGGCGTTTGGACAATTTATTTATGCCACAATCTTCATCAGTAAAGTCTTGTAATGCAATCCCATTTGAGCAGTTTTCCACAAGATTGGCTTCATCCTAATGCAAGCTTCTATAAAATTTTATTTTAAGCCGCCAAAAAGTTAGGTCAATTCTTACCATCTGTCAAGTGTCTATAGCCATAGTGAAAGAAGAAGACGAAGATATACCCTTATAAGATGCAGGTGTATACAAGCTTGATTGTGACTGTAGTCTCTCTTATATAGGCCAAACTAAAAGATCTATTAAAACTCGTTGCTACACTAAGTCTGCCATCTGTGAACATAGTCTTGACCAAGCTCGCCATTATATTAGATTTCATAAACCACAAGTCCTCATAAAAGAACACCAATTTCAACCAATGATGATCCGTGAGGCTATTGAAATTAAAAAACATTCTCATTTCAATAGAGAAGATGGCTGGATCTTACCATCTGCTTGGGATCCCATTATTAAAATTATCAAATCAAAATGCAAGCATAATATGTCACAGATTAAAGATACAGTTGTGCTAACTGTATCTTTAATCTGCGTATCTAGGACTTACCAAAATATTGGTATCATAGAGTACAAATAACTTTGTAACGTTAGGACATTAATCAACCGCGATAAAATCCATAAACAGTATTTCATTATAATTCAGTACCTGTTTCTCATCTAAAAAAGTCAAAGACAAAATCTTTTGATGGCTGGCTGGTCGAGTGGTCAGGCTACTGGACACTACACAGCGATTGTGGGTTCGAATCGAAAATATTTAGCATTAAGCATTTAAGGATTATAAAAACCATTCAGATAGGATTGAGTCATTATAACATAAATTTTATTCAATAAATTTTATTTTATATTTTATTCAAGAATATAGGTTGGTAATTTAAATACTGATTATGAATCTTCCATGTCAAGGCATAATATACCTTTGATTAAATGCCGTGAAATCTGCAATGGTGTATACTTGTATAAAAATATTTAACAACATTGTTAATATGCCTCAATTACTTGGTAACCTTTGTTTTCGATGGTATACATGGTATACATGGTCAGGAAAGAAACATTTGAAAAAGAAATCTCATTGATGTAACTCCATTTAAAACTTGTGACACTCGAAACTCTTTTATCAGACAATGTTGCAATTACTACAATAAGTATCTCAGTAATCTGAATCCTTTCAATTGCTCACTTATTTATATAGATATACATATTACATTTGAATCAATCACAATTTTTGTCAAATGTCTGCAGTAAAACTAGTTGTGCCGATATGTGCCTGTAGCAAGTGAGTGTATGCAGGATGAGGCCGGAGGAGCGGCGCGCCGTGTGCAGCCGCACGCGGGACGGCTGCGCGCCGTTGTTCGTGGCCTGCCTGCGGGGCAACGTGGAGCTGGTGGAGTACCTGGTGCATGTGTGTGCCGCCGATCTGGAGCAGCGCGGCGTGTACGAGGTGCCGCACGACCGCTCCACGCACTCCGTCACGCCCCTATGGTGCGCCGCTGTGGCCGGCCGCCTCGAGGTACTGCGCGCTCTCGCCGACGCCGGCGCCGACCTGGACGCGGGCAGCGACAGCGGTTCCACGCCCGTGCGCTCCGCCTGCTTCATGACCCACCTCAACGTGGTCAAGCTGCTGGTGGAGCGCGGCGCCGACATCCACCGGCCGAACCACAACGGCGGCACGTGCCTCATCAACGCCGTGCAGTCGGTGCCGCTGTGCACCCTGCTGCTGCGGCACGGCGCGCGCGCCGACGCGCAGGACATGCAGCTCAAGACGGCCCTGCACTACGCCGTGCAGGAACACCGTCTGGAGACGGCGCGCCTGCTCCTGGATCGCGGCGCCGACCCGCACCTGCGCTCGCGCGCCGGCGACGACGCGCTGCGCACCGCCTGCCTCAAGGGCGCTGTGCAGATCGTGCAGCTGCTGGTGGCGCGCGTGCGTTACGAACCGGCGCAGGTGGCCGACGCCTACGAGCTGCTAGGCGCCACGCAGCTGGACGAGTTCAACGACGTGCACGGCGCGCTGCTATCGTGGCGGCGCGCCACCGCCCTGCGCCACGCGCACTCGCCCTACCTGGAGAAGCGCAACTGGGAGGGCGCGACGGAGTGGTCGCTGGGCGAGGCGGGCGGCGGGGGCGCGGCGCTGGGCGGGGCTTGCGAGTGGCGCTCAGCGGGGGAGCTGGAGGCGCTGGCGGCGGACGTGGACGCGCTGCGCACGGCAGCGCTGCTGGTGGCCGTGCGCGTGCTGGGCCCCGCGCACAAGGACACAGTGTTCCGGCTCATGTACCGCGGCGCGTCGTACGCCGATGCCTTCCGCTACCAGCGCTGCATCGACCTGTGGATGTGGGCGCTCGAGATACGCATTGAGAAGGACTCGCTGCTGTATTCCGGTGAGATTATTTATTACAATACTTTATTACAATGAATATATTTGTTTATTAGATATCAAAATAAATAACAATTATACGAAAAACTGCCGTCTAGGGACGGCTGAAAGAAGCGAAGCTTTTGTTCCCTCCCACCGGTAGAACATTGATAAATCTAGATATGTACGATTAATGATGCTAATATTAATTAATTATACATGCAGTAATTAATTATGGCGATATTTATAATAATTATTGGTAAACAAATAGGTTGGTGTAAAAGGACGCTAATGGCGATCTCGCGGGACAGTAACAATATTTTGTGAAGAGAAGTCGCTGCTCTGCTGAATTATATTGTGATCTCTCGGTCACATTATTCAGCAGTAGCAGTAGTAATAATAAAAGCAATCGATTCAATTTTGTTAGTTGGACATTTGTGCTGCGAGTTGTTATACTTTATAGTAGGAAGTAAGCGTTAATAAAGTCGCGCGCGTTTAGTGTAACGTTAAAAATATAAGACGCTTAGTATGTATACGGTGGCCACGATCAAACATATAGCTTCGCTCCAAAAATTAAAGACAAATACTGTTCATCTGCGTATACGTATATATAATGAAACACCAACTGCACTGTATTTTTCCTGTATTGTTAGATTTATATTCTTTATCTTCCAGCAAAAACTCTGGGCCATGCCACCATAGTTCATGTTTCATTAGCTCACTGACGGATAAACCCCGTGAAGCACAATCTGCTGGATTTAAATGGGTTCTGACATGATTCCAGTGGTTACTATCCAGCATTGTATGAATTTCAGATACTCTATTACTCACAAATGTCCATCAACTAGGCTCTTCTATGGACATAATTCTGTCTTAATTGGCCTTATAACTGTTGTATTTTGTGTTAAATATGTTTTACTAGCTGTAAGTTTTCCTAAGTGTAAAATAAAATAATATTTGAGACATAGAATATTAGAAGTGGCATCAAATTTCATCGGCCCACTTTTTGTGTGACCTTAAGTTCAATTCAATTGTCGAGGTGTGAGGAGCTGGTGATAAATAGTGAACACAACTGTCTGGGTTGAAGATATGATTTATTGAGCACAATTACTATCTAATACATATGACACATGCCTTATACTATGTACACTTGTATGTACCCCACGGCCCACCTGATCACATAATTTTGTATGGAAAAAAACTATGTAGCACACATACAAATAGTACAAGACATGTAGTTGTTGTACCATGACGTCTACGGTAAACGTGCGAAGTTGGTGTTTTGGCACTGGGACAGTTTCAGATAATATTGCATTGTAATGTGGTAACACCTTCCACCCATATTAGTCTATGTATCATAATATTATGTATGTGGATTGTGCGCCCCCGAAGGAGTTCAATATACGACGTTAAACAATAAAGACGTGTCTCAATAACATCAAACCTATTTGCCTCATTACATGGCGACCCTGCCAGGCCGGCCTGCCTCTGCCAGTGCCGAAAGGCATAATAAAAAAATAATTAAATAAGAATAAATATTTTAAACTACCTAAATATTTAATAATAGTGTATGCAAAATCAATACATAATCGTAATAAAATATATTATAATAAATAAATAAAAGAATAGGGGGCCACACCACAAAAAAAAACAAAATTAAAACGAGGACAGTACAGTCGTGCAGTGATGTTTTTTTAATGAAAGTAAGAAGAAAACTGGAAGAAAAAAAATCTTAAAAATGAAACCGGATACACTTATGGAGAAAAATGCTAAGAAAAGGACTGGAGATGCCGGGTGCCGGGAGACACGCTCAAGTTTGTAAAGCTGAGATGATGGACAGGCGCCGGGAGTACCACGATGAGTATCTTCGAAAAATAGTGAAAGTGAAAGAAAGTGCGGTTAACATGCAGTAGTGTATTATTTTATAGATAGGTCCATGTATTTTTTTTTCGCGTTAGAGTAATTTTATTGAAACCATAAATGTAAACTAAGATTTAAAATTAATATAAAATGAAAGTTTCAAAGAAAGTACTTAAATTGTTTTGTAATAAGTGTCAGTTTTGTTAAATTTTGTTGTTGACGATGTAAATAAAAAAATAAAAAATAACAGTCAAGTCTTAGGCAAATTCTTTCCAAAATGTCAAAATATTTTCTAGGCGATTGTATCTAATTTCTTTTATTAGTGAGTTGGAAGCGCATAGGTAGGTACTGAATGCGCATTCCTTGCCATATATGTTTCGCACGCGCAGATCAAATATCGAGTAGATATGCTGACTTGCAGTGACTAAGGGAGTGATTGGCACAACTTAAGGCTTGTTTGAAAATAATACTTAACAAAGTAATGTAATTTGAATCGCAAAGCGACCAACCAGTTCAGTTAGAGTCTTTTTATGGAATGTCAACTGTTTAGAAAGAGTATTGATTTAAAATAAAATGTATAGTTTTGTTTGGAATGTTTAAGTTAATTAGAGTATGAATACGAGGTTGAGTAGTTTTTATCTAGCTTTTGGATTGATCACCCAGCAGTTATTTAGAGACTTTCTTCCCTGAGCTTTTATAGCAAATAGACTGATCACCTATTGTTGTAGAAGTCTCAACATGGGTTAAAAACCGAAGTATATTTTTTAGAATTGTGTTTAAATTGGATAGGAAAGTAGATACATGATAATGTAGTTCCGCGAGTCGGATACGTTAATGTATTAAAGTCAACGACAGACAGGGAGACCAAGGTAAAAAAGGTACATGGTAGTTGTAATCCTTCCTTCTGATTATGGTGCGAACGAGCTTTCCTCTGTAAAGAAAGTTGGAGACAAAATGTCTTAAATACACTATCAAATTCGTAAATATAATGTAGTGCACAAGCGTGGTGGTAATAATACGCGCTAAGTTATAAGTCGACTTATTACTTTGTTATGTACCGCCCCATAAAATAAAAATTTGTGAAATATCCTCTGATCTAGTTATGTTAATGTGACTTTGAAGAAGGAAACTGATTGTATTTTTTTTAGTTATGATAGAAGGAACGCTCATGGCTTAAAATAATAATGGAAAATTTCATTCATTAATAAAGTCATCATAATTTATAAAAAATGTTTGATACGATACGACGAATGTAAAGTGAAAAGGCAAAGAATAATAATAG
The DNA here is from genome assembly GCA_963853865.1 of Helleia helle. Taxonomy (NCBI): domain Eukaryota; kingdom Metazoa; phylum Arthropoda; class Insecta; order Lepidoptera; family Lycaenidae; genus Helleia; species Helleia helle. The sequence continues at coordinate 188,339 of OY971436.1, forward strand.
GTAATAAATAATTACAATGGGTGTATGAGCCGTTAAATGGTAATTAATAAATAAATAATAAAAAGAGAGGCCGACCCAGAAGTATAGTAAAGGAAATGTATTATGTAGTCGTAAATATGTCTAAGGATTATGTTCGTATTAAATACTATATCGATATTATGTTTGTCGCATGCGCATCCTTTTAGAATTCTAACGTATGTATATTGTCCAGTAATAAACAGGTATTCATCGCAAAAAGACGTTTTATTTAAAGTGAGTAACGAGCTAAGCAAAATTCAATCTTATCGCACTAAACATATGGTCGAATACGAACCGGATTTGTTACCAACTGAGTTGCATCGAAGGAACAAAAGATTTTTTCTGCATTGCGATAAGAACTTACACAAAAGGCTATTGGAAGTAAACAAGTTTTTTCAATATAATATTTGCGTTGAAGATACAAAGGAAGATAACGTAATAATATGGCTAATGTGGACCAGATTGTTTGTGTTTTAGAAAATACCGCGGAACTATTGAGAAAAACTCAAACTAACTTGAAAAAATGTCCCAAACAAAGATTAACTAAAGGTTATATACAATCGCGTATACAATGTATTGAAGAATATTGGACTACGTTTAAGAAAGCACATATAGACTTAGTGAAGGTAACGCCGCGCGAACAAAAAGGAGTTCTGCCCTACTTCTTAAACGAAGAATTTTATTTACAAGAAGATTTATATTTATGCATGTTAGGCGATTTAAAGGACATGCTAGCAACTTTTGATACGCGTCTTTTGGAACAAAATCAGAGTGGAAGCCAGGATACTACTATGATGAGTCAGAACCAACCGCAAGTTAGATTACCGCGAATAGAATTGCCAACGTTTGCCGGAAATTATGAAGAGTGGCCCACATATAAAGATTTGTTTATTTCATTAGTTCATGATAATTCGTCGCTCACAAACGTTCAAAGACTGCATTATTTGAAGACAAGTATAACAGGTGAAGCAGCAGCTTTATTGAAGCACGTGCAGATAACTGATGCCAATTATTTACAAGCATGGGAAACATTAAAAACAAGGTACGGAAATAAACGATTAATTGTTAATTCTTTATTAAGGCGACTCTTTTCTCAAAAGAAATGCCAAACACAAACAGCATCACAGTTAAAGGCATTATTAGATACAACAAACGAGATATTAAATAGCCTTCAAAATCTTCATATATCCACGGACACTTGGGACCCTATTATTGTGTTTCTGGTTGTACAGAAGCTGGACTCAGAGTCCCACAAAGAGTGGGAACAGCATGCCTATTCGCAACATGAAGAGGAATTATCTAAGTGGCTGGATTTAAAGAAATTCTTAGAGTCAAGATTCCGTACATTAGAACTCCTCACACCGCCGACCACACGACCGATTAGAGATCGCGTTTTTCATGTCTCAACATCGTCAGATAATATTAAAGAGAAGACCTGTATTATGTGTAAGGAAAATCACACTCTGTGTCGATGTAAATTATTTTCAAAAATGCAGCCTTCTGAACGGAGTCAATACGTGCAAAATAATAAACTCTGTTTTAACTGTTTGGCCCCTGGACATTCGGCATTTAAATGTCGAGTCCCTATGTCATGCCGCATATGCAAAAGACGTCATCATTCCCTTCTACATCAGTCAAGCAATTATAATACGTCGACATCCCCGGAAGCTATGCAATCGACGGCATCAAGTCAAGTCAATGTAGAAGAGAAAAGGGTATTTAATTCAATTACGTCTTTCTCAACGGAGGAGCGGAATATTAGTTTATTGGCTACTGCAGTAGTTATAGTAAAGGGAGCTCAAGGCCATACTACTGTACTTAGGGCGCTAATAGATTCGGGCTCACAGGCCTGTTTCATTACTAAAAAGGCTGCTCAAGTTTTAAAATTGCAGATGGAGCCAGTTAATTTAGTTGTCACTGGAATGGAGTCTATGAAGGTACAAGTCAAGCATAAGGTTAAGGTTAAAATACAATCACGTTGGAAATCAGAATTTGAGCTACCAATACATGCCTACGTGATATCCAAGCACTTGTTGTCAAATACACCTTCAAACTCGAAACTTGAGTACGAGATGTCAAACTTCGAACATCTTAATTTAGCTATGTACACTTGTATGTACCCCACGGCCCACCTGATCACATAATTTTGTATGGAAAAAAACTATGTAGCACACATACAAATAGTACAAGACATGTAGTTGTTGTACCATGACGTCTACGGTAAACGTGCGAAGTTGGTGTTTTGGCACTGGGACAGTTTCAGATAATATTGCATTGTAATGTGGTAACACCTTCCACCCATATTAGTCTATGTATCATAATATTATGTATGTGGATTGTGCGCCCCCGAAGGAGTTCAATATACGACGTTAAACAATAAAGACGTGTCTCAATAACATCAAACCTATTTGCCTCATTACATGGCGACCCTGCCAGGCCGGCCTGCCTCTGCCAGTGCCGAAAGGCATAATAAAAAAATAATTAAATAAGAATAAATATTTTAAACTACCTAAATATTTAATAATAGTGTATGCAAAATCAATACATAATCGTAATAAAATATATTATAATAAATAAATAAAAGAATAGGGGGCCACACCACAAAAAAAAACAAAATTAAAACGAGGACAGTACAGTCGTGCAGTGATGTTTTTTTAATGAAAGTAAGAAGAAAACTGGAAGAAAAAAAATCTTAAAAATGAAACCGGATACACTTATGGAGAAAAATGCTAAGAAAAGGACTGGAGATGCCGGGTGCCGGGAGACACGCTCAAGTTTGTAAAGCTGAGATGATGGACAGGCGCCGGGAGTACCACGATGAGTATCTTCGAAAAATAGTGAAAGTGAAAGAAAGTGCGGTTAACATGCAGTAGTGTATTATTTTATAGATAGGTCCATGTATTTTTTTTTCGCGTTAGAGTAATTTTATTGAAACCATAAATGTAAACTAAGATTTAAAATTAATATAAAATGAAAGTTTCAAAGAAAGTACTTAAATTGTTTTGTAATAAGTGTCAGTTTTGTTAAATTTTGTTGTTGACGATGTAAATAAAAAAATAAAAAATAACAGTCAAGTCTTAGGCAAATTCTTTCCAAAATGTCAAAATATTTTCTAGGCGATTGTATCTAATTTCTTTTATTAGTGAGTTGGAAGCGCATAGGTAGGTACTGAATGCGCATTCCTTGCCATATATGTTTCGCACGCGCAGATCAAATATCGAGTAGATATGCTGACTTGCAGTGACTAAGGGAGTGATTGGCACAACTTAAGGCTTGTTTGAAAATAATACTTAACAAAGTAATGTAATTTGAATCGCAAAGCGACCAACCAGTTCAGTTAGAGTCTTTTTATGGAATGTCAACTGTTTAGAAAGAGTATTGATTTAAAATAAAATGTATAGTTTTGTTTGGAATGTTTAAGTTAATTAGAGTATGAATACGAGGTTGAGTAGTTTTTATCTAGCTTTTGGATTGATCACCCAGCAGTTATTTAGAGACTTTCTTCCCTGAGCTTTTATAGCAAATAGACTGATCACCTATTGTTGTAGAAGTCTCAACATGGGTTAAAAACCGAAGTATATTTTTTAGAATTGTGTTTAAATTGGATAGGAAAGTAGATACATGATAATGTAGTTCCGCGAGTCGGATACGTTAATGTATTAAAGTCAACGACAGACAGGGAGACCAAGGTAAAAAAGGTACATGGTAGTTGTAATCCTTCCTTCTGATTATGGTGCGAACGAGCTTTCCTCTGTAAAGAAAGTTGGAGACAAAATGTCTTAAATACACTATCAAATTCGTAAATATAATGTAGTGCACAAGCGTGGTGGTAATAATACGCGCTAAGTTATAAGTCGACTTATTACTTTGTTATGTACCGCCCCATAAAATAAAAATTTGTGAAATATCCTCTGATCTAGTTATGTTAATGTGACTTTGAAGAAGGAAACTGATTGTATTTTTTTTAGTTATGATAGAAGGAACGCTCATGGCTTAAAATAATAATGGAAAATTTCATTCATTAATAAAGTCATCATAATTTATAAAAAATGTTTGATACGATACGACGAATGTAAAGTGAAAAGGCAAAGAATAATAATAGGTAATAAATAATTACAATGGGTGTATGAGCCGTTAAATGGTAATTAATAAATAAATAATAAAAAGAGAGGCCGACCCAGAAGTATAGTAAAGGAAATGTATTATGTAGTCGTAAATATGTCTAAGGATTATGTTCGTATTAAATACTATATCGATATTATGTTTGTCGCATGCGCATCCTTTTAGAATTCTAACGTATGTATATTGTCCAGTAATAAACAGGTATTCATCGCAAAAAGACGTTTTATTTAAAGTGAGTAACGAGCTAAGCAAAATTCAATCTTATCGCACTAAACATATGGTCGAATACGAACCGGATTTGTTACCAACTGAGTTGCATCGAAGGAACAAAAGATTTTTTCTGCATTGCGATAAGAACTTACACAAAAGGCTATTGGAAGTAAACAAGTTTTTTCAATATAATATTTGCGTTGAAGATACAAAGGAAGATAACGTAATAATATGGCTAATGTGGACCAGATTGTTTGTGTTTTAGAAAATACCGCGGAACTATTGAGAAAAACTCAAACTAACTTGAAAAAATGTCCCAAACAAAGATTAACTAAAGGTTATATACAATCGCGTATACAATGTATTGAAGAATATTGGACTACGTTTAAGAAAGCACATATAGACTTAGTGAAGGTAACGCCGCGCGAACAAAAAGGAGTTCTGCCCTACTTCTTAAACGAAGAATTTTATTTACAAGAAGATTTATATTTATGCATGTTAGGCGATTTAAAGGACATGCTAGCAACTTTTGATACGCGTCTTTTGGAACAAAATCAGAGTGGAAGCCAGGATACTACTATGATGAGTCAGAACCAACCGCAAGTTAGATTACCGCGAATAGAATTGCCAACGTTTGCCGGAAATTATGAAGAGTGGCCCACATATAAAGATTTGTTTATTTCATTAGTTCATGATAATTCGTCGCTCACAAACGTTCAAAGACTGCATTATTTGAAGACAAGTATAACAGGTGAAGCAGCAGCTTTATTGAAGCACGTGCAGATAACTGATGCCAATTATTTACAAGCATGGGAAACATTAAAAACAAGGTACGGAAATAAACGATTAATTGTTAATTCTTTATTAAGGCGACTCTTTTCTCAAAAGAAATGCCAAACACAAACAGCATCACAGTTAAAGGCATTATTAGATACAACAAACGAGATATTAAATAGCCTTCAAAATCTTCATATATCCACGGACACTTGGGACCCTATTATTGTGTTTCTGGTTGTACAGAAGCTGGACTCAGAGTCCCACAAAGAGTGGGAACAGCATGCCTATTCGCAACATGAAGAGGAATTATCTAAGTGGCTGGATTTAAAGAAATTCTTAGAGTCAAGATTCCGTACATTAGAACTCCTCACACCGCCGACCACACGACCGATTAGAGATCGCGTTTTTCATGTCTCAACATCGTCAGATAATATTAAAGAGAAGACCTGTATTATGTGTAAGGAAAATCACACTCTGTGTCGATGTAAATTATTTTCAAAAATGCAGCCTTCTGAACGGAGTCAATACGTGCAAAATAATAAACTCTGTTTTAACTGTTTGGCCCCTGGACATTCGGCATTTAAATGTCGAGTCCCTATGTCATGCCGCATATGCAAAAGACGTCATCATTCCCTTCTACATCAGTCAAGCAATTATAATACGTCGACATCCCCGGAAGCTATGCAATCGACGGCATCAAGTCAAGTCAATGTAGAAGAGAAAAGGGTATTTAATTCAATTACGTCTTTCTCAACGGAGGAGCGGAATATTAGTTTATTGGCTACTGCAGTAGTTATAGTAAAGGGAGCTCAAGGCCATACTACTGTACTTAGGGCGCTAATAGATTCGGGCTCACAGGCCTGTTTCATTACTAAAAAGGCTGCTCAAGTTTTAAAATTGCAGATGGAGCCAGTTAATTTAGTTGTCACTGGAATGGAGTCTATGAAGGTACAAGTCAAGCATAAGGTTAAGGTTAAAATACAATCACGTTGGAAATCAGAATTTGAGCTACCAATACATGCCTACGTGATATCCAAGCACTTGTTGTCAAATACACCTTCAAACTCGAAACTTGAGTACGAGATGTCAAACTTCGAACATCTTAATTTAGCTGATCCAAATTTTTGTAAGCCAGGAACCATGAATTTGCTGTTAGGAGTTCAAGAATATACACAAATATTGCAACAAGGATTAATAAAAAGTCCCTCGGGTACGATTTGTGCACAAAAAACATACCTGGGATGGATTGTTATGGGTGGTATAAACACTGGCCAATGTAAAGAGCCATTGATAGTTATGAACGTGAATGATGATATTAATATGAATGATTTACTTAAAACAATATGGGAGATAGATACAGATGTAAGGAGAAACCGAACCAAGGAAGAACAATTGTGTGAAGATATATATGAGAAAACGCATTCTAGAAATAGTGAAGGAAGATATATAGTCAAACTGCCATTCAAAACAGAAAACAAAGTGTCACCGGAAGGTGATACTAGAATAAACGCTGTAAAAAGATTAATGCAACTAGAGAGAAAATTTATTAAAAATCCATATTTAAAACAAGAATACATACAGGTAATCAACGAATATAAAAACTTAAAACATATAGAGGAGGTACCGAAGGAAGAAATTAATAAAAAATCTGTATATTTACCACATCACGCTGTTGTACGTCAAGATAAGGAGACCACAAGGACACGTGTTGTGTTTGACGCTTCTTGCAAAGGTTCTAACAGCGTAGCGCTGAATGATGAATTATTGTCAGGACCAATACTACAGGAAGATCTGAGAAGTTTAATTATGAGATGGCGCATACATGCAGTTTGCTTTGTATCGGATATTAAAATGATGTATCGAATGATTTTGGTAGATAAAGAAGACGTAGATTATCAACGGATCATGTGGAGAAGTGATCCATCTGAAGTAATAAAGGACTACAGACTTTTAACTGTCACCTTTGGAACGACATCAGCGCCATATTTGGCAGTAAAAACACTTAAGCAGCTGGCTGTCGATGAGGGTGACAATTTCCCTGAAGCAGCTAGAGTATTAAATGAAGATTTCTATGTCGATGACTGTATGTCCGGTAGCGATAACGTTTCAAAGGCCATCAAACTAAGTCAGGACTTAAAAGAAATGTTAAGACGAGGTGGTTTCGAACTAAAGAAATGGTCTTCAAATAATGCTGAATTTATGCAAAGCTAAGAACCACACGAGAGATCTACTAAAGCCCACCTAGATTTAAAGGTGGATGGTATTGTCAAGGCGTTAGGAGTACAACGGGATTTAGGAGCTGATCAATTTAAATATAGTTTAGATTTACAACCCATTTTTGATGACAAAATAATAACAAAACGTAATATTCTCTCTGATATACAAAAGTTATTCGACCCATTAGGTTGGAGGTGGACAAGGTGCACCTTGCATTGTTCTAGCAAAAATGCTTATACAAAAACTATGGCTGGAGAAAGTAACCTGGGATGAAGATCTCAACACTCTTTTGAAGAAAGAGTGGTTGACGATTCGTAATGACCTTAAAAATGTTAACAACATTTTTATTGATCGTTGGTTGGGGACATCTGGCACGTGTATGGATACTGTCCAGATGCACGGATTTTGTGATGCATCAACATTGGCATATTCAGCAGTAGTTTATTGTCGCGTAAAAAATCTAGATGGTACCATAAAAACAACATTGATTGCAGCCAGAACAAGAGTTGCCCCTCTCAAAACAATATCGTTGCCAAGGCTTGAGCTTTGTGGCGCGTTGTTTCTATCGAGATTATTAAAACAAGTCTCACAAGCCATGCGCATACCAAATTCGAGAATTTTTGCTTGGACGGATTCATCTATTGTTATTGCATGGTTGCTTGGAGATCCTGGAAGATGGAAAACTTTTGTCGCAAATAGGGTCGTAGAAATAATATCTACGGTAAACAAAAATCAATGGCATCATGTACAATCATCCGACAACCCTGCCGACATTGCATCACGTGGAATGCTAGTGGTAGATTTGCAAAAATGTGATCTATGGTGGAACGGTCCAAAATGGCTACTCAATGAGGATCTAAATTTAGTAAAACCAGATTTAATATCTACTGATTTAGAAAGAAAAAAGGAAGCAATTAGTCACAAAAATTTAAGGAATTTAACTCTCTCACTACTTTACTAAGAACTATAGCTTATTGCATTAAATTTATTAATTTTAAAAAATACAAGGAGAATATGACGATATCAACAGAAGAAATAGAGCAAGCATTAAATGTTTGTATAAAAATAGTACAGTATGAAGAGTTTGAACAAGAAATAGAATCACTAAGGAAAAGCAAGAATGTTAGAAATAATAGCAAACTAAAAGCACTTGACCCATATTTGGATGAGATAGGAATACTTAGGGTAGGTGGAAGACTAGGAAAATCAAGATTAAATGAAAACGAAAAGCACCCCATAATTATTGGCAAAAATAATACTCTTGTTTCTCTTATTATTGTGGAAGCTCATACAAAGACCTTGCATGGAGGTATTCAATAAATGTTATGCCATTTACGATGCAAATATTGGATTTTAAGAGTGAAGGACATGGTAAAGAAGCATGTGAATAAGTGCCTAAGGCAAATGCAAAAACACGAACACAAATAATGGGTGACTTGCCTTCTAGTCGTGTTACACCAGCAAGGCCATTTATGAATTCGGGTGTAGATTTTGCTGGCCCTTTCCAAATTTTAACGCGAAAGGGAAGAGGAGCCAAAACCAGCAAGGCCTATGTTGCCATCTTTATTTGTATGTCCACTAAGGCGATTCACCTAGAATTAGTCGGTGACTTGACTTCTCAAAGCTTCATCGGGGCATTCAAGCGGTTCTGTGCAAGAAGAGGCATTTGTGCACATCTATGGAGTGATCAAGGCCGAAATTTCATAGGCGCCAATAAGGAACTGTCGGAGGCGTGGAACGAAGCTAAACTACAATTCCAAGGACAAATCGCTGATATTTTGGCCAATGAAGGGACGCAGTGGCATTTCATCCCAGCTTACTCACCCAATTTTGGCGGACTCTGGGAAGCTGGTGTGAAGTCTATGAAATACCACCTCAAGAGGATACTTAATAATCACTTGACCTACGAAGAATTTTCAACTCTATTATGTGAAATTGAGGCTTGCCTTAATTCGCGTCCACTTTGTCCTATAAGTCAATCTGATGAAAATGTAGATCCACTCACTCCTGGACATTTTTTGATAGGTGAGGCTCCTAGAACAGTGCCTTGTCCTAATATTAGCGATGCCAAGATGACACATTTAACACGTTGGCAATATGGTCAGAAGTTAATTAATGATTTCTGGAGCAGGTGGCAAAGTGAGTATCTGACCAGCCTTCAGCAACGTACCAAGTGGATTAAAAATATGCCTGAATTCAGTATAGGCGATATAGTGCTAATTAAACAGCCAAATTTACCCCCTGGAAAATGGGCTCTTGGACGTATAACTGATAAGCATCCAGGGTCTGATGGAATTACTCGTGTCTATAGTGTAAAAAGCGGTGATTCAGTCACTAAAAGATGTGTATCTAAACTATGTTATTTACCGATAGACATAAACTAAAATTGTTAATTTATTATACCTATTATTTTGGTTTGTATAATCATTATAATTGTAGTTTATATTTCCTTAAGGTAAAGTAAGTAAACAAAAGGGTCCGTGCCCTCCATGTGCTTTTAATATGGTAACTTATTTTTGATTGGGTAATGTACAATTTTGAAAGGACTCATATAGTCCTTTGGAGGGCGGTTTATGTTCGTATTAAATACTATATCGATATTATGTTTGTCGCATGCGCATCCTTTTAGAATTCTAACGTATGTATATTGTCCAGTAATAAACAGGTATTCATCGCAAAAAGACGTTTTATTTAAAGTGAGTAACGAGCTAAGCAAAATTCAATCTTATCGCACTAAACAGATTAAGTAAATGTTTTTTCCTTAGTCATCCTAAGGAAAAAACTTATAATAAACGAAAAGCAAAGGTAAATGTGATACAGATAAAGGTGTTATAAAACAAATGTCTAACTATTTGAATAAGATTAAAGTAATTACTGTGTATATTATGTAATAACATGAAATTAATTATGCAACTTGTAAATTATTCGTCGTCAACAACAACAACAATTCAAATGTACTATTTTGTCTGTATTAAAAATGTATTATTATAACATTTTTCTTAATAAAAAGGGGGGAGGTGTAGTGTGGTAACACCTTCCACCCATATTAGTCTATGTATCATAATATTATGTATGTGGATTGTGCGCCCCCGAAGGAGTTCAATATACGACGTTAAACAATAAAGACGTGTCTCAATACTATCCAAACTATTAGCCTCATTACAGCATGAAATGATAGTCAAATTAATTGTCTAAACTCTCCGCGTACCACAGACACCTGTCAGACGGCGAGCGCGCTGACGCGGCTGCTGCTGGACGCGCGCAGCGGGCGACTCGAGCGCGCCGCCGGCCTACCGCGCGCGTGTGACGTGCTGCGGGCCTTCCGTCTGCTGGCCGCCGCGCTGCCGCCCGCCCGCGCCGCTCTCGCGCACCGCCCCGTGCACCGCCGCCAGGCCGACAACTATGACCGCGCGCTGCGCTGCGCCTCGCACCTGCTGCACCTGCTGGCCGACCCGCCGCCCGACGCGCCGCCCGCCGATGCGTCGCCAGACGCCGATGTCGCGGCTGCCGTGAGCGCGCTGGTGGCGGCCGACGTACGCAGCGCGCACACCGGCGACACGCTGCTGCACCTGTGCGTGTCGCGCCTCAACGTCGTGCGCAGCACGTACTTCGCGGACGAGAGCGCCGGCGGCGTGTTCCCGAGCGCCGCCGCCGTGGCGCTGCTGCTGCGCTGCGGCGCCGACCCGCGCGCGCGCAACGAGGCGCGCAGCACGGCGCTGCACGTGGCGGCCGTGCCGTACAACTACTGCGGCGAGCTGGTGGCGGCGCTGCTGGAGGCCGGTGCGCACCTGGACACGCCCAACCGGTTCGGCGACCGCGCCGCCGACCTGCTGGCGCTCAACCGCGACGCGTGTCTGCGACCGCTGCGGCACGTGACGCTGCGCTGCCTGGCCGCGCGCGCGCTGTTGACCGCGTGCCCGCGCCCGCTACCGCGCCACCTGCTGCCCGCCGAGCTCGAGCGCTTCCTCGAGCTGCACCGCCCCTAGACACGCCCCGGAGACGTTTTACAACACTGTCCTTTCGATAAAGTTCCTGTACTACTGACCTGTCAATCTCTTCGGTGTCTCTGACGTGTGACGTTTCCATCACACGTTTAGAGATGCGACGAGCGCCTGTCTGGAGTCTGTGTTGGATTATGGAAATTATGGGCGAGGCGTATCTCATTTTATCGCTGGATTTAAAAAAAATCTACATGGAAGTGTATGATCGGTTAAGGCCATTAGTCCATGGCAGTTGTATTTATCTATCGATAAACGCAAGACTTTTGTCTTCTTCGACAATATTTAATCCGCCTTTCACCCAGGTGATAAGAAGCTAGCAGTTGATAACGAAGTCTTTTATATTGGAAAATTTGGTTATAGTCGTGGGCCTGGAGTTGTTTGTATCTGTATTCTGTGCAATCAAAGCAGTTTGCCGAATACGAGACGATAGTATGAGGGCGGAGTTACGTGTACTATATTGTAAAACAACACTAGAAGGAATATATAGGCTTTTTTGAAGATCTCATTCATTGTAGCTCAGCTCTTTGTCCTCTCCTTCGTCTCCGTGTCACAGTTCACCACCGGTGGCGCCGCGTCTCACTCCGGTTCAAAGCTAACATGTGACTATAGCTGAGAGCGTTTGAGTACGGTTGATCTCAATCAAGGGCGTAGTTTGCTCCAGGTTGCCTCTGCATACATTTGTAATTGAATGGCCCTGTATACAGTAGGGGCTACGCTCCTGATCTCAATATTTATATATTAGAGCCCCTACACACCACGTACTTTTCGCGCACCGTCGACGCGCGTCGCACATAACTTACGCGCCGCAGACGCAATGCTATCCCAACAAATTTATCTATTTACTCGACTATTGTGTGGACGCGCTGTTAACGCGTGATAGCAAAACGCGAGTGAAAAAAACGTGGTGTGTACGTGTCTCAGGTGTTTAGTGGTCGGCACGCCCACTATAGGGCGTGTCGGTGTGGGCGAGTGCTCGCTCGCTCTATGTGATATGGCGGCCGCGTGACTGCAGCCGACTTGTGTGTTACAAAAATATATTTATTGTTTTATTATAGTTTAAGTAGATTGTAATACTCGTCGATGTTACGGTCACCTATATACGGCCGCTCGCACTAGCCGCGGCGTGCGGCTCAACCTGTAATCTCGTGTAATGTAAACTGTAGATGGACGTTAAATAAAATCACTGTATACTCGAAATTGTTTTATTTATTTAATATTTACAATACATGAACGTAGCTGACTTGTGCACATCTTTAAATTATGTACAATTATTTCAAATTTGTATATAAGTGCATATAAAACCTAGAAGCTAATAAATAATTTATAAAATGTGTATATACAGCTAAAAACCTCAGATTAATAAACAAAGGCAGATGGAGTGTACGCAACAAACAGTGTGAAGCCACTTTTTATTCATGTGTGCGTGGCGACTAGAAACAGCGCTGTAGGGACACAGCATCTATGTGTGTGTAATGATACCAGAAACAGAAGTAAAACTCCATGTATTTTTTTAAATCTTTTTACGACAATGGGATCTAAAGTTTTATTTTGATAGATGAATTTATTACTAAATGAATACAAATTTAGTTTAGTATTTGGATTGAATAATTGTTTAATTAACTTGTTTATTAAACACTTAAATATTCGCCATAGAGTGAAGTTGAAGGGGTCGTGTGTTTTATTAAATTAAAAGAGGCTTCGTTAAAATAACAGAAGAAAAAAAAACGATTTTTATAACTAGCGGGTTTTAATTTTTATAAAGTCGTGTTTTAATACTAGAATAATATTTTACATGCAACCAAACATGATGAATGATGGTCTCAATGCTATCAGTGTTTTTTTTTTCTTCTTAATGAACAGTTTCACATGCAGAGAAATTATGTGAAATACTTAAAATGTATGTAGTTTTATTTAATACAATCATATATTGATGACACATTCAATAATAGGTATTATGTAGGTACTTAATAACAACGTCACCGGCTGCTATGACTATCGGTTTTTTAATACCAAATACACATACATACATATGAGGAACTAAATTGTTATATGTACATATACAATAATACCGGTGGGAGGGAAGCGCTGTGCCGCGCTCCCGGCTGCATGGGTACCACCATCTTGCTTGTTCCTCCCGTGAAACAGCTATGCTGTGTTTCGGAGAGAAGGGCAAGACAGGCAGTGTAATTACTGGCACAGAGACTTAACATCTTATGTCTCAGGATAGGCAACACAAAGATGAGTTGCCTGGGCTCGTTCCAGGTAAACTATAGTTTATGTTCATGGGCGACGTCGACCACTTACCATCAGGTGGCACGTTTGCCGGTTTGCCTATCCAACTAACTTAAAAAAAAACTCCGGCATTCGGCATTGATTACCGAATCTCATTATATAAAAGCAATTATATAAAGACAATAACAGATAAAAATACATCCCAATTCGAAATAACAATTTGCACATTATATGACAATTTATGCTTGGGAATCGAATCCACGTCCCTACATTTAACAGTCAGGCCTAGACCAACAGGTAGTTTCCCCAATTGAAGGGAAAACATTTTGCCGAAAACTGGCAATACAGACCAATTAATGTCGAGGTTTTGTGTTTCGAGACAATCGAAAAATTATTGGGTGAATAAATAATAAAATCAATTAATTATTTTATAGATATTTGTGAAATGATATTCCATCCTCTTTTTTTTATTTTTTGAAACAATATTTACAATGTATAATAACCCAAGACCAACGAATTAGAAAAGGTATGGAATACGAACTGCGCTAAAAAACGGTTCCTCGCAAACTACAATCAAGAGGGCGGGGCCGAAAAAGTACAATCAATTTGTCTATCAGTCTGCTGCGCGTACTGTGACAGTCTAGACGGCCGTTGCGTTGACGAAAAAATCGTTTCCCAGAGACAAAAATGACCTCCTGTGTTGTAAAATGGTGTTAGAGACGAAAAGAAGGAAGTAAAAAGCAAACTGGTAATAACTTATCACAAGTAAGTTAATAATTTCGTATTTTATTCACGCTTAAATAACCTCCATATAAATTTTTGTGGTCAGTATTATGCAATCAGCAGGCAGCCGATTTTATATACTGAAGTGTTGTATTAAATTTTACATTGAGTACCGAGTTTTTATATTTATATTTTTATTCCTTATTTATGTTTTTATCAATTATTTACTTTTAGTTTCCCCATAAACGAGATTCGGCGTTTACAATGGATTGCAGCAGTCCGCTTAGAAAGAAAAAAATATGACTGGTTATCGACTAACGCCAGTAGAGTGTCTTCTATACATTTTGTAGGTTCTTCTCAGTACTCATGGAACATTTAATTGACGTTCAAAAAGATACTTTAATGGTTCTATTTTGAAAAAAAAAAATACATATGTTAATTTCTTACTAAAGAGAAATACAACTATTTTGACTTGTGATTTTTATTTTATGCCCCATACCCATTTTTCAAACATTATTGACATTTTAATAATAAAAAACAAGGTTACAACAGACTGTCAACTACTCTAAGGCTTAAAAAATATACGAAGTATCGACAGATTCTGTATATTGAGTAAATAATGATTTACTCTCAATTTGATAATAATTATTGGTTAAAAACAGTCATTTTATTACTCGTCATATTCAGACAAAATAAATGTAGGTTTCCACATTAATTCATATAATCAATTACTTTATAATAAAATTTATAAATGTCAGACTAATGCATAATATCATCCTTCCACATCTCAACTGATATTGTCATTGTACATGTCGCGTAATAGTCCATCACGTTCGCACTCACTTTCTTTGATATTTCAGTTTCATTCTATCACTATCCTCCTAAATTAGATTGCGCCTTATATGGTTAGGTGGACGAATTCATGTGCACATATTAAATTTAGCAAAGTATTTTGAATTGCGCGTGTGCAAATCGTGTTAGTATTATCAGTTTAGTAGTGTGAGTATGGAACCATATTTTTCCGAGCTTTGTAAGAGAGTTATGTTTCCATACCTTTACTAATTCGTTGCCCAAGACGGCATTTTTTGACACAAAATAATGAATCACTCGAGACGTTTAAACAGTGCGACGCTATCTTTAGCACTGCTGCGAGATTGTATTCGCTTTTCAATTTGTATTCGCTTTAGTGGCTTCACTCGCATGTTCGGCGCGCTCCATCTGCCTTTTGTTTATTAATCTGAGCTAAAAACAATGATAGTAGATTTCAAAATTGAGCGATAATTATCAGATCTTATTTATCATAGATTTATTATGCTAAGGATCAGAAATGGAAGCGAGAAAAATATAGTGTAATAGTACGTTAGAGCGAGATAGCTACATGAGACCATTTCACAAGTACAAGCCAACATTAATATTGTTAAGTATAAAGGAGATGTTTCAGTTTGGGCCAGCACTATATAAAATATGGGAATTTCATAAAAATACTAAAAAAATAATTTGAAGGGAAAACTTTTCAAATAATCATTTTTGTACCCGTGTGCGTACAAAAATGATTATTCTACAGCGTATTCATGAAATGTGTTGGTCTCGTTTTATAATAACATTGGCTATCTCAGGCTATCTAGTAGTTGACTAAATTCTTATTTACTGTTTTATAATGTTTACGCGAATTCCACTTGTACTTATTGTACATCGTATCTTAAAAATCGGACGGAACGATTGCGCAAAATAATTTTCAAGGCTTCCTGACTCTCATAATAAAATTACTGGCTACATAATATTATTGTGTACAACATTATTATAACAATTATATATTTTTTGTCTATTATCATTTTTATTATTATTATACTATTCGTTATTATCACAACGTATACTTTAATTTACACCCGTTTTCACTGTTGGCTCATACAGATATTACAGATAGATTAACTAAAAAGTATTTTTGTAGTTAGTTATATTTAAGTGGTTAGTTGTGTGCAAAGGTCATTGAGCATATAACCGTTATAGAGCGGTAATGTTGTGTTTGTATGGAAACAAATTACGACAAATTAGTAACTGATGGCCATTGATGGATAATTGGCCGACGCGTCCCATCGGTGCGATGAACCATGTAGGACGGGCTACATCCACCCCAGAAGCTGGAGGCGGGCTGCGTGATAGAAGCGATTAGAGTGCAGCTGGGCGACTACATCCGCCCCAGAGTCACCGCCCACAGCAGCAGCGGGACGAGGGCGGCGAGCGGGGAGGCCGACGCAACGGGGGCGGCCGAGCGCGCGCGCCGCGGCTTGTCCACAACGTAGATGCGACCGCCCATGTCTGTACATATTATACGTGTTATTTGAACGCAAGCTTACGTAGTATCTATTTGAATACAATACAATAAAGTAAAACGAACCCGAGTGCGTGAAGGAGTTGTAATAGACGACGTCGGGCCACGAGGAGTTGGGGGACACGGTGAGGTCGGCCGGCTGACCGTCGCACGACCACGTGAGCGTGCGGTTGAAGGCGCGGAAGGAGTCGAAGCGCGGGCGGGGGCCGGGGGGCGCACGGGCCAGGCACAGCGCCCCGGCCGCCGCGGGGCTGAGCCGGCCCCGCCGCGTGGGCCTCGCGCCCGCCAGCACACGCACGCGCGCCTGCGCCGCGTCCGCCATCCGCTCCAGCCCGCCGTGCGGTTCGTCCGTGAGCACCAGCGGGTGGTAGAGCGCGGGAGAGTGCGGGTCGTCGCCCCCCGCCACCCGCAGCGTGTAGCTCAGCCCGCGCCGCAGCTGCAGGTCAGGCGCCAGCTGGCCGTTGACGTACCAGGCCAGCGCGGGCGCGGCGCGGCGACGGGCCGCCAGCCCCCGCGCGCCGCCCGCCGGGCCAAGCGTGAACCGGAACACGCGCAGCGCCGGGTCCACCAGCGACGCGGGCTCCCAGCCCGGCTCGGGCGCGCGCGTGTCCATGAGGAAGGGCACGCAGTCTCCGTCGGTGGCGGAGGGCGCGCCAGCCAACAGGAGCTGCACGTCGGCGCCGGGCCGCAGGCGGTGGTAGGCGGGCTCGCCGGCGTGGTCCAGCCCGCCCACCGCCCACACCACCCAGGCCGCGCGGTCCAGCGGCCACTCGTGGTCCATCTCCTCAGCTGTACACGAGGACGTTACTACAACCGCCCGTCACAAGCAAAGCAAAGCAAAGGCAGAGACCATCTCCCATACAACAATGACTCCGGAATTTTCAATAATAGAATATTCATTATCAGAATGGGTGTCGATAATCACTTAACCGAATAAACGGAGGGCGGTTTGGCTTCAATGTTTTCCTTAAAAACAAATGAAATAGGCTGAGGCTGTACTGTACAGAGACTAGGAGCTCCATCGGACTGCACACTAGCGTTTGACCAAGCTTAGACATTCGATGACGTATGTGCGACATGTATCCCAGACGTCATGTACCTCATCAGAAACGCGGCTCATCAGTCATCTCAGTAATTATTCACATACAACTAACTACCTGCGTGTATGCTCCAACGTCTACGCTGGACAATCACTAGTGTCGGAGCCGTATGACGCGGTACTGACCAGGCTGTAGCGAGCGGCGGTAGCTGACGACGGTGAGCGGACCGTCGCGCGCGGCGCTGAGCACCTGGTTGTTGTCCTGGCCGCCCAGCAGGTCGTCGCGGCACACGCCCTGCCAGCGGCCCAGCACCTGCACGCACGGCGCCAGCGCGCTCACGTTGTAGTCGGCGGCCGCGCCCCGTCGTGCGCGAGCGTCCCAGTGCGCCACCGCCACGTCCGCGCCCAGCATGTGCGAGCCGCGCTCCGCCCCCGACACGCCGAACGCCACGTACTCGTCCTCCTCCATCTGCGGACACGCCCCCGTCACACCGTGTTATGTCACCGTGTGGGCAGACCCGTCTACCCATTGGGCACTCTCGATCCGTGGGAACCTATTATTTTTATTAGAATATGATTGAGTGATAATTTTCAGAAAATCACAATGTGTGCCTTAATTGCTATGTTTAATCATCTTAGGTCCAAAATTCAGCAAATCTCAAAATGGTTGTTTTCGTCGCGGCCCCATTATCCTACTGCCTAGGGCCCCGATAGGTCAAACGAGGCACAGTGTGTGTACGCATGTGTGAGGTCCTCACCTTAGCAGCCAGTTGTATGGTGATCTGGCTGCCGAACACCTCCCAGGCGACCTGCACGTCGCGGTGCAGCTGGCGGCAATGTGGCAGGCTGGTCCTGCAATACGCGAGAGGTCAATGAGCTGGTCGGGCGGGGCGAGGGACGGCGGGCGAGAGGCGGGCCGTACTTGTGGGCGTGCAGGCGCGCGGCGGCGGGGGGCAGGGCCAGGCCGTCGGGCACGAGCGCGGCGGCGAGCGGGCGGCGCGCGCGCGCGTCCCACACGCTGAGCCAGTTGACGTCGAAGGCGGTCCGCCCGCCGGGCAGCGACAGCGTCACCGTCTCGCCCTGGTATGCCCGCAGCGGATCCAGGCTGTCAATTTATATACAAGTTAATTGGTAATTCGACGTCCGAATTTGCGATAATTTTAATCGCCATATGCATTATGCAAAAGTGAACCATTTTGAAATATTTAGCTTTTTTTCAAAATAATAAAAAAATGCAACTTCAAAAATTTATTTTAAAAAGTATAAATTTAGATCTCATTTTTTCTTTTGATTTATTAAAACAATTAAACACTGGTTATTCACCAAAACTAAAACAAACCTGTATATATATTTATACTTCTAGCTCTGTAGTCATTCATAATTATTATCAAGTTTTTTCGGCCCACAGGACATAGGCCTCTTTCTATGAACGCTAAGAAGACCGGATTCGTGCCACCCGCATGGAACCAGGATGGTCACGGGGATCGGCGTCCCATGTAGTACGGTTGACGGAGCTAAATAATTAATTTCACTAACAAACTTGAATGTACAGAACTAAGATCCCACTCACTATCCTTCCTCATCAGGTATCTTGATGCCCCGTGAGGAGGGCTGCGGTCCCACACCAGTCCAAAAATACACCTCCTCGCCAGTACCATCATAATAGAAATCTGGAATACTGAAATAGGTTTTTTAACATTTAAGGTAATTCTTATTCCAAATAAAAATATTTTTTTGAGTTAGTTATAAATTCCGTTAAGAAAATAAATAAAAACAAAATGTCAATTGCATTATGTATCTGTGACAGCAATTTGATTTGGATTGTAAACTTAGGCCAGTCCGCAATTGTATATAGATATACAAAATAAACCAGACAGATATCTTCACTCTTAATATTGAAAAGGACATACACAATTATTCAGTACTAGCTGTTGCTCGCAACTTCGTTAACTTAAGATTTACAGATTATGATTAATTTATAGTCTTAGTTACTCCTTAAAACATCAGCTATCTGCCAGTGAAAGTCCCGTGAAAATCGGCCCAGCCGTTTCCGAGATTATGCCGAAAGAAACAGACAGACAGATAAAAATTGTAAAAAATGCTATTTTGGTATGCATATACATTTAGTAAAAAGCAGTTATTTTAATATTACAAACAGACACTCCAATTTTATTTATCTGTATAGATTTGTGATTGCATTATACATACACAAATGTAGACGCATCTATAAATTTGATAGGCTTGCTGGTGATGTTAACTCCCGGGGTGGGAACGAGGGGCGTCAGGGTCTTCGGGGAAGGAGCTTCAAAATCTTCAGGGATGTAGACATCTCCGAAGGCATTCTGTGTAGCGAGGTCATAGATAGCAAACCACGTGATCCGTGACACACGCTTGCCATCGGGGAGCTTGATCCTTATCTCATCATTGTTGTATCTTTCTAAAATATTTGTTCTGAAAATAATTAAATACTTGTCAAGTGTCAACATTTTCAATCAAACAAATTATATTTTTTTAGTACTAGGACATAAGCTAAATATTTTGTAACAAGTACCTAAATACTAATTACTAAATCCTTTGAGGTGGAAAATATACTAAGTCATAGTTCTTGAATTGCCAACACATGACAATTATACGTAAGTTATGAAATGTTTAGCATTCAGCTAAACTGTAATGATGGGTCGGTACTCGGTGATATGACACCAATTGAGCACAAATAACTGATTATAATAATGTCACTCAACAAGCTTTACAGTCAATTGTGCAGTTATAATACATATATTATACAGTGTGGTGATACTATGGTGACATTAATTTAACACATAATATATAGAAATTATATTTCCATTAAATGTTGTTATCATATATGGATTTATATAAAATTTTAGAAAACAGCATTTGAGAGCACCCCATACTTAGAGAACTATCGCGCAGCGGGCATTTGGTGGGGACACGGATCATAAAATCGCATCAATTAAATTAAAATGAATATGCAATACTATGAAAGGGCAGAGGCGTGAGCGCCACCTGCGCCGCAACCCTTCCTTTAACCTACCACCGGGTCCGGGGGGGCACTAAACCCCAGCGGTGTTCTCCTCTTCGTTTGGGTGACCCGGGGCGAGAGTTGTGGACGTCCGTATCGGGCCACAACGGTGTGCCATACTGCGCTCTTGTCTGGAGGCGGGGGGTGGCATCCCCTCCTCCTTCTCCGCTTGATAGACCGCTAGCTCGGACCTTACGCGCGCGCAGCGGATCCTTCGATCGGCCACGCACAGGTCCCTCATGGCGGTGCGACCTGCTGTCGCCGCCGTGCTCTCCTGCGGGAAGAGGCCCCAGTGCGCTCCCAGTCCCGCTCCGCCCGCTCCTTCTGCGACATCACGTCCTCGCAGAAGGAGCGGACCACCTGCCATGTGCTCTCACTGCCGCAATCCTACGGCAACTCATCACAGTAGTGCGTATAATTACGTCGACTAATATTTTTGTAAATGTTTCCGCGAAAATGACGCTTACCAATTGTTTTAATTAAATGTATCGTATCTAATTATGTTTATATTAATATTGTTACGGATGCTTACCGCGTTTAAAGATTTATTGAGATCCCGATATTTCGGCAATGTTTCAATCGCCTAGATCACGCGGAGACTCTAACTAAAACGTATCTAATTAGAACATGGTATGGTAATGGTTCTCCGAGGATGACGTTTTGTTTTGTAATCGAGTACGTACTCTTGCGATACGGGCGTTTTTATTTGTGTTATTAATGCTTGTAAGCTTGTGATCGTGATGGCGAATACACATCCGAACTACATAACAGCTGAATACGCGGACATGATCCTAATATAGAGATTGACGTCAAAATGCCGTCAGATATGGCGGTTCAAGACAATGCCCTACTATTCATCATCATCGTAGTGGATCATCAGCGCATCCGCGAAAACCGGCCAGTGGACCCTAGGGCTCAACGCCCTGATCGACCGCCTACATGAAAATCCAATACAGTTCAGACCAACACAAAACTAGCCTTCTCCAGAGGTATTTTCAAGTCCATCATAGAACGGTCCATACTTCATAGGATAAAAAGTGCACCCATTCAAGATTAGAAAAGTACATCTGCTATCGCGTGATAAATTAATAAGGGTGGATTATTGTCAGTGATTACTGAGTAAAATTGAAGAGGAGTTTCTTTCCCAAATTTGTTGGACTGACGAAAGCACGTTCACTAGAAATGACATGTGGAACCAGCACAATCTACACCATTAGAAAAGTACATACTCTGCTATCGCGTGATAAATTAATAAGGGTGGATTATTGTCAGTGATTACTGAGTAAAATTGAAGAGGAGTTTCTTTCCCAAATTTGTTGGACTGACGAAAGCACGTTCACTAGAAATGACATGTGGAACCAGCACAATCTACACCATTAGAAAAGTACATACTCTGCTATCGCGTGATAAATGAATAAGGGTGGATTAATGTCAGTGATTACTGAGTAAAATTGAAGAGGAGTTTCTTTCCCAAATTTGTTGGACTGACGAAAGCACGTTCACTAGAAATGACATGTGGAACCAGCACAATCTACACCATTAGAAAAGTACATACTCTGCTATCGCGTGATAAATTAATAAGGGTGGATTATTGTCAGTGATTACTGAGTAAAATTGAAGAGGAGTTTCTTTCCCAAATTTGTTGGACTGACGAAAGCACGTTCACTAGAAATGACATGTGGAACCAGCACAATCTACACCATTAGAAAAGTACATACTCTGCTATCGCGTGATAAATTAATAAGGGTGGATTATTGTCAGTGATTACTGAGTAAAATTGAAGAGGAGTTTCTTTCCCAAATTTGTTGGACTGACGAAAGCACGTTCACTAGAAATGACATGTGGAACCAGCACAATCTACACCATTAGAAAAGTACATACTCTGCTATCGCGTGATAAATGAATAAGGGTGGATTAATGTCAGTGATTACTGAGTAAAATTGAAGAGGAGTTTCTTTCCCAAATTTGTTGGACTGACGAAAGCACGTTCACTAGAAATGACATGTGGAACCAGCACAATCTACACCATTAGAAAAGTACATACTCTGCTATCGCGTGATAAATTAATAAGGGTGGATTATTGTCAGTGATTACTGAGTAAAATTGAAGAGGAGTTTCTTTCCCAAATTTGTTGGACTGACGAAAGCACGTTCACTAGAAATGACATGTGGAACCAGCACAATCTACACCATTAGAAAAGTACATACTCTGCTATCGCGTGATAAATTAATAAGGGTGGATTATTGTCAGTGATTACTGAGTAAAATTGAAGAGGAGTTTCTTTCCCAAATTTGTTGGACTGACGAAAGCACGTTCACTAGAAATGACATGTGGAACCAGCACAATCTACACCATTAGAAAAGTACATACTCTGCTATCGCGTGATAAATTAATAAGGGTGGATTATTGTCAGTGATTACTGAGTAAAATTGAAGAGGAGTTTCTTTCCCAAATTTGTTGGACTGACGAAAGCACGTTCACTAGAAATGACATGTGGAACCAGCACAATCTACACCATTAGAAAAGTACATACTCTGCTATCGCGTGATAAATGAATAAGGTTGGATTAATGTCAGTGATTACTGAGTAAAATTGAAGAGGAGTTTCTTTCCCAAATTTGTTGGACTGACGAAAGCACGTTCACTAGAAATGACATGTGGAACCAGCACAATCTACACCATTAGAAAAGTACATACTCTGCTATCGCGTGATAAATTAATAAGGGTGGATTATTGTCAGTGATTACTGAGTAAAATTGAAGAGGAGTTTCTTTCCCAAATTTGTTGGACTGACGAAAGCACGTTCACTAGAAATGACATGTGGAACCAGCACAATCTACACCATTAGAAAAGTACATACTCTGCTATCGCGTGATAAATTAATAAGGGTGGATTATTGTCAGTGATTACTGAGTAAAATTGAAGAGGAGTTTCTTTCCCAAATTTGTTGGACTGACGAAAGCACGTTCACTAGAAATGACATGTGGAACCAGCACAATCTACACCATTAGAAAAGTACATACTCTGCTATCGCGTGATAAATTAATAAGGGTGGATTATTGTCAGTGATTACTGAGTAAAATTGAAGAGGAGTTTCTTTCCCAAATTTGTTGGACTGACGAAAGCACGTTCACTAGAAATGACATGTGGAACCAGCACAATCTACACCATTAGAAAAGTACATACTCTGCTATCGCGTGATAAATTAATAAGGGTGGTTTATTGTCAGTGATTACTGAGTAAAATTGAAGAGGAGTTTCTTTCCCAAATTTGTTGGACTGACGAAAGCACGTTCACTAGAAATGACATGTGGAACCAGCACAATCTACACCATTAGAAAAGTACATACTCTGCTATCGCGTGATAAATGAATAAGGGTGGATTAATGTCAGTGATTACTGAGTAAAATTGAAGAGGAGTTTCTTTCCCAAATTTGTTGGACTGACGAAAACACGTTCACTAGAAATGACATGTGGAACCAGCACAATCTACACCATTAGAAAAGTACATACTCTGCTATCGCGTGATAAATTAATAAGGGTGGATTATTGTCAGTGATTACTGAGTAAAATTGAAGAGGAGTTTCTTTCCCAAATTTGTTGGACTGACGAAAGCACGTTCACTAGAAATGACATGTGGAACCAGCACAATCTACACCATTAGAAAAGTACATACTCTGCTATCGCGTGATAAATTAATAAGGGTGGATTATTGTCAGTGATTACTGAGTAAAATTGAAGAGGAGTTTCTTTCCCAAATTTGTTGGACTGACGAAAGCACGTTCACTAGAAATGACATGTGGAACCAGCACAATCTACACCATTAGAAAAGTACATACTCTGCTATCGCGTGATAAATTAATAAGGGTGGATTATTGTCAGTGATTACTGAGTAAAATTGAAGAGGAGTTTCTTTCCCAAATTTGTTGGACTGACGAAAGCACGTTCACTAGAAATGACATGTGGAACCAGCACAATCTACGCCATTAGGCACCCAAAAACCAAAATCAGCGCGTTTGGCGGGAGTCAGCTCATCAGTACACAATATCTTCGGTAAAAGTTTAGGCAGCTATTCTCGGTGACAACATATTCGGACCCTTATTTATTGATGGGGCTTTGAACGGAGGATTGTTAATCTACTAAATGATACGGTCACATAACACACAAACAACTTAAACGTCCGACACCAACAAGTGTGGTGTTAATTATGTGCGGCACCAGCGCACTCTGTAACAACAGCCAGGCAGTGGCTAAATAACACATTTGGTGCACAATAGATTGGCAGATTTGGGCCTCTCAGGTGGACAGCATCGCCAGACATCCCACCTCTCTATTTTTCTGTCTGGGGATGCATCAAAGACGATGTGTACGCGGAGAAGGTAGATTCGGTTGATCAAATACGCCTTCGAATAATAAATGCGTTTGAGAAATTGGGGGAAAGTGATAGCCCTTTCCCTCATTTTAACGCAAAATGAGCATGTGAAACATCAAGATCACATGTGAAATTTGTTATAAAATATTTGAAAAGATTAGTTTGTGAGTTTGTTTCGCTGGTTCGTCTCAGTGCGGTTCGTCTCAGTGGGCTCGCCTTGGAACCGGTGGTAGATTTAATTGACGTCCAAAAAGGTACTCTGTTTGTACTATTTTGAATTAAAAAAAAAATATTTAACATTTATTTTCAAATGCGCGGGAAAACAATGTCTGAGGTCTTATTGAAAATAAGAAAATCTAAACTAATAATGCAAAGCTGTTAAGTTTGTTTTTTTGAACGCGCTAATCTTAGGAACTACTGGTCCGATTTGAAAAATTATTTCAGTGTTAGATAGCCTATTTATCGAGGAAGGCTATAGGCTATATAACATCACGCTGTGACTAACAGTAGCACAGTTGAGTAAGTTAACGCGGGCGAAGCTGTGGGCAACAGCTAGTTTAAAATAAAGACAAGTAAAAGCAGTGATTAGTGATGACAGTTTTATCTAATACTAAGAAGAGACAGTGATATGATATGTTACGTGGTAAGCACCTCCGTTGTAGGTACCTCGGTAGGTTTTCACGAGTATGTACAAGACGCGTTGTGCGGTTGCCAGCGCGCGAAGAAACGAGTTAACCGATTCGTTGGATCATCCAACTTGGATGGCATGTCTGCCTTGCCATCACTTTTTTTTTTGCGTGTGGCGTTAGGCACGGGAGCCGTCTCATTTTGAAATCGATGGATGACTCCTTCAAATTAAGTTTTAGGGAGATCTACCCAGAACAAAGGTACCTTAATTTCTGACATGTATCAAGTTTGTATCCTTCGTTTCTGTATATTATATGATATTTTTGGATAGGTCAGTTTAATACTGCTGCCCATATTTATGTATTGTTATAAAAATATTATTTGCTAGCAATACTTAACTAAATACTAAACTTTAATAATTCAGTTATAATTCATAAAATTATAACTGAAGTGATACTAACTTGCCATACTGGTCGGGTACTATGAAACCAAGGGGTCCAGGCCTGCCAGAGTCTCCGGCCCAAAAGAATGTGTCATCACCTGTGCCGTCATAATTAAATTCAACCAGCAGTAGCGTCCAGTCGTCCACAGCATATACGTCTCCTGAAACCTGATAATATAAAATTAAATAAATAAAATTAAAAATCAAATAATGAGGTAATCTTTAGAGTATTTTACAATATTAATATTTATATTAAATGTACAATTCAAATCTGTTTTAGATTAAGAAATTAACAAAAACATGGACCACCTTTTCAAGTAAAATAAAATCTGTTGATTGTAATACCTAGATTCTAGCTCATTGGACTAGTAATAAAATTATAGCTTCCTAATAATATTTATTAAGTTTAGTAATATAAAATATCAATAATTTAATACAAAAATTAGATAGAATCTAACTAAAACTGCTTTGTATTTGTAGTTTTTTATGTATTATTTAGGAAAAGTTAAAACGTGGTTGATAATAACATCGGAACTCGTAATTTAAACTGGTTCCTGTGACTCACGGCCAAATAACAAAAAGCGCTCTAGAATAGTGAAAGTTTAAAATACCTGGTGGTGATAGGAGTTTAGCTTCCCTATAAATTTCCCTCTGTAGGGACCATCTTCATCTTGTGTAAAACAGTCTGAAATAGTTATAGAAAGCGATTTAATTACAGAATAGTTTTAATAAGTGAAAGTTGTTAAGTTTTCGCACGAATTAGTTATTAAAATAAATATGTTACCTTGTGTCTCAAAAACTAGTAGTATAAAGAATATTAAAAACATTTTATATAGAAATAAATGCATTATTTTGGTTATAAAAATTCAAAACATTGTTTGAAAACTTTTCATTTTTCACTGTACGAATACTCAACTTCCGGCAGAACTTGACATGTCACTTGTTACTTGTTCGTGTTGAACATTACTTCCACTCAATATAAAACTGATACATGATTGGTTAATATGAACTATGAAGAAATATCGTCCAATCAAAAGTAAGGAGCTTTCACTTTTTATCCTGCTTTGTAATTGAGAACTTAACAGCGTTTTAAAGTGTTGCTAGAGATGAAAAATATAATGCTGTTATTAATTTTTTTTAATTGTAATTTAAATCTACTGAATCAAATAATATTATATTTTAATGTAGCAAATTATAAAGTTAAATATTCATTTAGTATTTTATAAAAGTCATTATTAATTCAAATTATCTACGTATATTAATATTTTTTCTTTATGTTAGTTGGATAGGGGCAAACTAGCAGAGGTACCACCTGATGCTAAATGGTTAACGTTACCCGCGGGGGAGTGGGGACTCCCCAGGCGGGTATGTGGGATTCACTGCGCCCGGTAAGATAATAATAATAATATCTATGGACACTTTTTACACCACACCAATCTGGTCACGTGGTAAGTTCTCGAAGAACTTGTGATACGGGTACCAGTCCTACCAGATAAACGGAAATACATATTATATTTAGGATTTTTATTATATCATACACATATTTAATACACGTCCATAGCCAAGGAACATAGAAAACTTTTTGTTCCCTGGCGGGATTCAAATCCGCTACCTCCGGCTTGAGCGCCAATGCGCTAACCATTGCCACCAAGCCACAGAGGTCGTCGAGATGGACGCAGTTCTACCCGGCGAGTGCAACCAACGCCGCCTTTGGTGAGGTGCCCCAGATCTGTTGAGCAACAGGGCACCTCGACGGCTAGTCAGTCTCCAAGTGATCGACGCCACCTCCACTGAGGGATTGTTTTCGCGCCACAGAACAACCCCTCCCAACGT
Source organism: Helleia helle (assembly GCA_963853865.1). Taxonomy (NCBI): domain Eukaryota; kingdom Metazoa; phylum Arthropoda; class Insecta; order Lepidoptera; family Lycaenidae; genus Helleia; species Helleia helle. Next base: position 216,319 of record OY971436.1, read on the forward strand.
CTGGACAGTACAATGGGGTGAGGTTTCCATCCTCGTCCCTTGTCACCCGTGCTATTTTGTCCCCTCTTCTTAGGCTATTCTACCTTAGGCTACTGAGCCCCACCGCCACGACAAGGCTTGAACCATTGTGGGACCCATGAACATAACCTAGTTTATCTTTACCGCGAGAAATAATGCCCAGCTGCGTTCGGCGCAGATGGACATCGCGGTAAAGATGATTAGGGGGGGGGGAGGTACTGTACAGTATTATGGGCAGCAGTCACTGCCCTGGCCCGTGACCTCCCGTGGGAATTTGTGGCGGAGGTTCTTGCCGAGACACATTCCGTTGTCTCGGATAGGAGGCGTCTCGGCAACAGCCATACGCTGGACGGGATCCTGAAGTGTGTCACGATTGTGGCGCGGCGGTGGACTCGGCCCAGTATACCCTCGTGGTGTGCCCGAGATGGGTGGCGCTGTATTGAAGTCTGACATCGGTCATCGTAGGGGACTTGTCTCTGCCGAGCATCATCACCGTGGTGCTCGGTGACGACGAGTCCTGGATGGCGATGGTCTCCTTCTGCAAGGCAGTAATGTCCCAGAAGGAGGCCGACGGGCGGGGCCGCTGATATGGCCTCCCACGACGGTGTGACATACTGGGCCCAGGTTCCCGTCTTGAGCCCGACACGAGCACAGGGGCGTTACATGGAGACGCATTAAGCAGCGCCTCCTACGCACCCCTGTTCATCATCCGATCTGGGGGACAGCCCCCGGTGGGAGTCCTTTCAGCTCGAAACACGAGCTTCCCCTTAGTAACATGTTGATCAACATATCGATGACCATCGACACTGATCGTAACCACAGCTCCTGTAACAAACCGCAAGCGCCCACCGAAACAGGCTTTTATCTAATAAGTACATAATTGCAGATTAAACACGGGAATGTGTTTTCCTGTTACCACCAACACGTTGTACAACCACTCATTAGTAGTGATGTAACTGTGATAGCGTCCGGGAAACAGGACAGGCGCACGTCGCGCGCACAATATAGCCCACATTTACTTAATAAATAATAGTGATGATAAAAAGAAGCATAATATACTATGTGTGTGTGTATGTCACTTTCATCATCATCATCATCATCAACCCCTATACGTCCACTGCTGAATATAAGCATCTCTTTTTTATATTTTATAGCAAAAGAGCAGTCGAAGCCCTTTGGTGACTATCAACGCCCATACACATCCGCACAACCAGAGATTATGCAGATGCGTTGCCCTCCTTTTCCCTATCCCCCAATGGGCCGCCGGAAACTCACAAACCGCCCGAATCGCGACAGCATACCGGCCTGTTCCACTGAGTTTGTTTCCGGCGAAACAAACTCTTCTTAGTGGGCTTGCCTTGGAACCGATGGTAGAGTTAATTGACGTTCAAAAAGATACTGTACCTATTGGTACTATTTTGAATTTTTTTTTTTGATTTTGTCACTTGACGCCGGTGCTATGTGAGCGAGAGGTACGACCCCGGACATGCCGGCTCAATTTGGCCGCAAAGCAGCCGACCTATTACATCAAGAACTCCTTCAGAGAACACCAAGACTCTCGCCACTCGCATCCAACACGGACCGGCCACTGTACGGAGATCGTCCCCCCCCCACCCTTCGACGTTAACGTCACTTTAAAGTCCACAATTCGAAGCGGAATCTGCCAAAAGAGAAAACTGTTTTCAATGCTTGCCCTGCCTTTTTAACCGACTTCAACAAAAAGGAGGAGGTTCTCATCTCGGCCGGTATTTTTTTTTAATGTATGTACACCGATTTCTCCGTCAATTGTGGACCGATTTTCAAAATTCTTTTTTTGTTTGAAAGGGTCTTGCCATTTGGTCCCATGATATGGAAACCAGGATCTGATGATGGCATCCTAGAGAAATCGAGAGAAACTTTCGAAATTTGTAGGAATGACTAGTGTGCTTAATATTTTTTTAAATAAGCATTTTAAAGCACTACAATTTAATGAAGGTCTAGAGTCGATCTGATGCTGGAGCTGGAAGACAGTCAAGGGAACTCCTCGACGATTTACTTCAGTAACCTTGTGTTTGGGCTTGATTAATTTGTATTGATGAGAACTTTACAACTAGATGGGTTGTGACTGTGATTGGGGGTCCGATGATGAAGACGAAGCTCAGTTAAGGGAACTCCTAAATAGTTTAAAGTAGCTACCTTGTGATTGGACTTAATTAATTTATACTGATGAGAACTTTGCACCCTTATGGGTGATACGTGCCATTACCGTTATGATGATGGAGACTATTATAGACAGTCGAGGGAACTCCTCGACGATTTACAGATTTTTTTGGGCTTACTTCATACGGTTCAATATGCCAAAATGTCTATCTCTGTATGCCTTTCTTTAATGAATCACTAAAAATTAAGAAATAAAAAATAAAAAATAAAAATTATAACCGACTTCAAAAAATAAAGTAACTAAAATGTTATAAAATAATCGCGTGTACAATCTTTGCGTTTACCACGTCATTATTGTTACTTTTGGAGTCGGTGTCAGCCAAGGTAGACGTAACGTGACGACAAATACGACAATGGTGACGTATTTGTTGCTGTAGGTACCTATTTAACTTAGCTGACACCGACTCCAAAAGTAACAATAATGACGTGGTAAATGCAAACATTGTACTCGCGATTATTTTATAACATTTTAGTTACTTTATTTTTTGAAGTCGGTTATAATTTTTTAGTTTCAAACACAGAGTAAAGATTTTTCACAAGCAGAACATTCCTGTCTGTGGACTCAAATGTGAACCATTTATGATGTAGATTCTTTTTTTGGGAAAGTATAATAACCTTGTCATTTCCAGACAAAAAAACGTAGGAGTCGTCTCTTGTTCTCTATGTTGTAAGAGATCAACTGAAGGTAAACCAATAGCCTAAACTATGACTCAATCCACCGCAAACACCTAGATTTTCAAAGACCTTAATAACAAGTGTCATAACACCGGAGCTGACCGGTGGTAAGAGGTCCCAAAACCTGCGCGTGCGCCGCCGCCAGCCGCGTCTCCGCCAGTGTTGCACCGTGACTCGCGCGCGACGGTCCATTACTGACTGTTGCTGACCGTTCCTTACTGTTGCCGACTATTGCTGCACATTGCTGACTCTTGCTAACCGTTGCTGACCACCACCACACGGTGGCACCTTCGGGAGAGTTGTGACCAACACGCACTGAGATGCGTCTCGGAGCAGCCATTGCGCTGCTGTTTTGTTTGGGTAAGTTTAGGATAAATCTTTACTTCATATTTTGCAACTAAACTTACATAGAATAAATATCAAAATAACTGATATTTGAATTTTATATTGAATTTTATTGCAACTCTCATAAAATACAAATTGTATGCGAAAAAAGAAAGTATTTGAGACGAGTGCGTTCCAACATTCTTCGATCTTACTTTTCTTCTTTTAGAATAAACAGTAAAAATTGTAGTGGGTGAGGATTTGTATTGTTTATATTATGATTTATAAGAGACATATTAGAAAACACAATAAACATCTCGTTGGTTCCTCAACGATGCGCTCAGCAGATTGTTTGTAAACAAAATTACAACAATAATAAATAACATTTGGTTATACACTTATAAATAGTATTTGAATTGCCTGATTATGATATTACCTACACCTAATATGTGATGATTGTGATATCAAGATGTGTTACATACTGCATATCTACATAATATCACATTAGCGTTAGTAGATGATAACACGAGTCATGATTTTTGTTCACGCAAAAAGTGTTAAACGCGCCTAAAGAAGAGAATACTCATTGTTTGAAAGGTCGGCAACGCACCTGCTAACCCTCTGGTGTAGCGGGTGTCAGTGGATGTCGCTATCACTTACCATCAGGTGAATCGATTGTCCGTTTGCCCCCTTTTCTATATAAAAAAGAAGTTTTCATTTCAATAACGTAGTTATTAGGTGACCTGATAATTCTGATTCCTTTCAGCCATGAATGATGATTTATCTGAAAAGTCTAGAGAAAATTCACTCAACAGAATCGGATTTAGACGAGTAGTAGGTACACTTACGACTAGATGCAAAAAAATCTTTACATTTTTGAAAGTTCTAAGTAGGCCACAAGTATGAACGTTGATTAAATCACTAGATACCAGTGTTATAATCATTGTAACATGGTCAAATTTAACAATTAGAGTACCCCCCTTCCCCCCTCCGGAGCGAACAAAACACAGCCTCGTCACACTTACTAACCCTACGGAACAACAACCCATCGAAATGTGATGGTGTGTTAGGTTTATCTTTTGTTCAATTAAAATTATTGAAGGCAAAAAAGTCAGATATATTCAGGTGCCAAAAATCTCCTTTTTAAATTATATACATCCAGTATCATTCTATTTCATGCTCAAATCCATCAAGGCGTTCGAGAATCGAGCTACAGCTGCGCGTGTCACACAAATATACGCTCATAACATAGTTCTCCTTATGGCGCAGTCGGTTAAAATAACTAATAAGTACAGGACGCCCCGCGGTTTTACTCGTAAGCCTGCCCATTCCTTTTTAAATCTCTTGTCACGGTTTAACATTTAATGATGTGATTTTTCCTGCGATAGACAATTTTGATGGAAATTTAATGCTCTTGGTTCTATAAAGATGTACCTAATGTCGGTTAAAAGCTGCGACAAGACAATTTAAATGTCATTATTGCCTTTCTTTTGTAGGATTAAATTGTGATCTTAGGTAATAGACATGCTGTTGCGGACTTTCCGCAAAATACTTTTGGGGAAAATACAGTCCAGATATTTTGGACTAAGTACTTTAATAATAATAATATTACCCGTAAGTGTCATTTTATTACATGCCCAAGAGGGTTGAGAAAAAAAAACTAAAACAACAATAATAATAAAATAAAAAAAATTAAAATATAATATAAAAAAATGTTGTTATTAATTAATTAAGTTTAAAATGGTGTACATTTAAGTTCAGCACTTGTTTAAATCCTGTGTGTTTTTTGCTGCTAAAATCTCTTCTGTATTGTATTTTTTATTTGGTAAAAAACTCTCTTTGTTTCCCATAAACCTTAATGTGGTTACAATTGTTTTATTTTTTCTTAAATCTATGTTAGCAACTCTTTAGTCAAAATGATTCTACTGCAGTTGTTTTTAATTTAAATTATAGGAACTATTATAGAATGCTAACAGCGCCCCGCGGTTTTACCCGCGTACTTCCCATTCCCGTGGGAGTACAAGGATAAATTATAACCTAATATTATTACAACTATTTAAAACTTTTATTTCGCGGAGCTCGATATTTTGACATTACCTACGAATGTCTTGTTCACGAGACAGAAAGTGAAAAACATGGTAAATGTCCTGTTTTAAATAATTTTAGTAATGGAAATAACCATGTTAACTTAAAATCATAAATATTCTAATATTTATATCTGATGTATAAGCTATGTTATAATAAAGTTTCATTAAAATCAATTCAGTAATTTTGTGTGAAAGAGTAACAAATATACATCCATAAATTCTTACAAACTTTCGCGTTTATAATATTAGTAGGAAATATTTTGACATTAAAAACGAGAAACTCATTCGAAACGAAATAACTTAACCTGTACAATCTAGCAGGTGCCTCAGTTATTATTAAAGTTATTATTAAAGTTATCATCATCATCATCAGCCTCTACCCGCCCACTGTGCCTTTCCCCGAGTACTTGATTTATATTAACAAAATTGGTCAAGAAGCAAGGTCATAGCACAAACCCACGAAAGTTTAGAAAGTCATATATCTTTACTCCTTAGTCGTGTCACATACAAATACCTTTTGAGCTGTAAACTTACTTTCGCTGTTGATCATTTGATCCTGTTTTAATTTGTATATAAATAAAAGTATATTTTTCCAACTGTTGTCTTGTTCGTGTTTTGAGTATATTTTTTTCTTTTACGCCGGGTAATACTCTGAGGCATCCCCCGGACCTGTTGAGCAAACAGGGCACCTCAACGACTAGTCAGTCCCTCAAGGGACCGACGCCACCTCCACAGAGGGGTTGTCCCGCACCACAGAACTACCCCTCCCAACGTCGGGAAAGTACAATGGGGTGAGGTTCCCACCCTCACCCCTTGTCTCCCTTGCTCTTTTGTCCCCCTCATCTTATAAGAGGGGTACAAAGAGCAGCTCCCTCGGCTCAATTGGCTTCGCCCAAGGTGCTGGGTTCATCTTAGGCTACTGAGCCCCACCGCCACGACAAGGCTTAAACCATGGTGGGGATTCAGCGGAACCTGTGCAACCGGATCCAACTCACAATAGTCATTTTTTAGGGTTCCGTTCTTCAATATGACAATACCTTACAGACTCCTGTGTCCGTCTGGTGGGAAGCTTGGTCTTACAACATAAATATAGGAAAATTTACTTTACTTTTACTTTATTGAGCGTGAGACAGACTCGCTCATGTCAGGTTTTATGAGATTTAAAACGTGGATTAAGAACTTTCGGCGGTAAGCGGTACATGTTTTAACCAGTTCTATCAGAATTATAAATATGAAAGCGTACCTAACAGACCAACGGCGTTCCTCTCATAACGGTGAAGTAACTCACTAATACATACATACATGTTTATTATGTAGGCTAGCAAAAATATAGACGCTTAAAAAATATTAAAATACTTGCATTAAAAATGTAAGAGATATAAGGTGATTTGTATTTTACGAAAGAGCCTTGAAAAACGCAGCTTTAGTGATTTTCAACCTGAAGCTATAAAAATAAGTTATGGCCAAAAATGTACAAAGATTTTCCTAGCGTTTTCTCCCAGTGACCTACGACCATAATTCACCTGAAATATTTTAATCTCGTAATAATCGACATGTTACTAGAACGAAAAACATAAAAATAACTCGTAGTCATGGCTTTTGTAAGTTATTAATATCTACTTTACTTTACTTACTTTTACGTTTTGAATAAATAAAATAAGCTCGTTGTTCTAGAAGTTTGAAATCGCTGTTGGATCGTCTTGTTGTTGTTTAATCATTTTGTAGTAGAACATTAATAATGAGGAATCTTTTAAAGTGAGAAACAAAGTCGACAGGAAAGTTGGTGAAATATTATCATAAAGGTTCGTTTACGTTTGCGAGAGTGTGGAAGGTATTAACTTCGTCCGTATTTCCATATTAAGTTGTCGCGAACTCTGTGCAATCTTTAGCTAACTATGCACATACTGTATTGGGAAACTCGGAGGACAGCCACCAGCCACCAGCCACCAGCCACCAGCCACCAGCCACCAGCCACCAGCCACCAGCCACCAGCCACCAGCCACCAGCCACCAGCCACCAGCCACCAGCCACCAGCCACCAGCCACCAGCCACCAGCCACCAGCCACCAGCCGTCATCCTTTTTTTTAAAAAAAAACCGATGATATTCCTGTTCATTTTCAAGTTCATGGGAGACCTATGCTCAGTACCCCACCATGGTTCAAGCCTTGTCATGGGGTTCAGTAGCCTAAGGTGAACCCAGCACCTTGGGCGTAGCTAACTTAACCGAGGGAGCTGCTCTTTGTACCCCTATTATAAGAAGAGGATATAAAAGAGCAGGATGAGAACGTCACCCCATTGCAGTGTCCCGGCCTTGCGGAGGGGTTGTTCTGTGGTGCGGGATAACCCCTCTGTGGAGGTATGGCGTCGGTCCCTGGGGGGACTGACTAGCCGTCGAGGAGTCTGGTGCTCGACAGATCCGGGGCACATGGCCAAAGACGGCATTGGTGGCACTCCCGGGGTTATAGTGGGTATGAGCACATGCCGCAGATATGTGGCGCGAGTCCCACACACCATCGGACCCCACCCAGGCCGTTGACGGCCGTAAAGGCGTTTCCCCGTTTTCCTCCGCGCGGATCAGAACGGCGCAAGTCGATATTTTTTTTTTTATGACCCAAGAATGGCTTGTGACATCACATGTCCATATGATGTGAGTAAATCTTTCCCCACAAGCGAAGTCGCGGGGAACGGCTAGTAAATAAATAATTTTATTCACATTAGTCCATATTCATAAATTATCATGTAATTTGAATATCCTGCCCGCACCTGTCTGTGAACTAGGTCTCGGGCAGTAGGAATGTAGGCGCCGGTCGGTAGCCCGTGTTTACTTCATATTAAATAACATATACTGGCGGAATGACTGAGGGTGAGTGGTGACCGTCGTCCACTATCTAAAAATCCGGGATAACCCCTTTCAGCATGGGCATAACCCCTTTCAGCGTGGCATAACTCCTTTCAACATGGGCATAACCCCTTTCAGCATGGACATAACCCCTTTCAGCATGGGCATAACCCCTTTCAACATGGGCATAACTCCTTTCAGCATGGGCATAACCCCTTTCATCAAGGGCTAGGCCCTGGATTAATTGACGGTTGTTGGATTGCATTGAGACAGTGCAGGACAGAGAAGGTGATCACTTGGATTTGGAATACCTTATTAGTGTGTGTTTACGTGAAGACCTCCCAATGTCACTAAATTCATCACAGAACCCTAAAGTTCGACATTTTAGTTTTACCCGCGTATTGACTTGAAGTTATGAACCAATTAGAAAAAATCGTAAGAAAATACTGTTCTTTTGCTCGCTGGCGAAACATTTATTTTCTTTTCTCCGTCCATCTCTCTTTCTCTCTGTTGTATGTCGCTCTCACTAGCACACTCGCGTGCAAGCTAAACACATGTCAACTATAATATTATACTTATTAAATTATCACCCACAAACACTTTCTTCGGCGACATAATATGTAACGAGCGCTAACTCTAAACATTACTCGTGAGAGGCCAGCCTCCTGCTGCGGCCTCCTGCTGCGGGATCACTCCTCAATCGGCTAGAGGGGTCGGCTAGCCTTTTAGTTGACATCACTTCAGATACCTTTATATTGTTTGTGGACTTTTTTATCTTTTACGCCGGGAAATACTCTGAGGCATCCCGCTGGGGAGGGGGTGACTCCCCAGGCGGATATGTGGTAAGGTAGACTCAGCTCTACCCACTAAAACCCGGCGAGTGCCACCAATGCCGCCATTGGTGAGGTGCCCCGGAGCAAACAGGGCACCTCGACGGCTAGTCGACCCTCAAGGGACCGACACCACCTCCACAGAGGGGCTGTTCCGCACTACAGCCCCTCCCAACGTCGGGACAGTGCAATGGGATGAGGTTCCCATCCTCGCCACTTGTCCTAAAGAGCAGCTCTCTCGGTTCAATTAGCTTCGCCCAAGGTGCTGGGTTCACGGAGTTTACGGAGCCCCACCACCACGACAAGGCTTGAACCATGGTGGGGATTGTTTGTGTACTGAGTTAATCATGGAAAGTCATACAATCAATCTTCCCAAAGGATGACAGTCCCATCTCAAATTGACATACTCCTTCTTAATATGACATTCTTAATTCATCACCCAAGTGACCTGCGGGTTTTAAACTTGTGAGCTCCACTTCCCAGCCCCCAGACCTGAATCTCTCTGCTCGTGTCTGTCTGGCCACTTTCCTCTCACAGTGGGATCACAAAACCCGGCGTCTGCTCAAGTACTTTCTCTATTCTATTGTCAGCAAGTCTCACGACCACAATCGTGTCTCCGTCCGCGGAGTCTTTTTGTGATGACGACATGACGGATACTTTTTTGTGATCGCTTTCGTTGTTGGATTTGTGACGTACCGGGCAATTGTGTGAAAAAAATGGATATTTATGAAAAAAATTACTCGTATAAAAAGTCTAAGTATTGATCACTTTATCTATACTCAATATTAGAGAGCTAAAGAGTTTGTTTGTTTGAACGCGCTAATCTCAGGAACTACTGGTCCGATTTGAAAAATTCTTTCAGCGTTAGATAGCCCATTTATCGAGGAAGGCTATAGGCTATATAACAACACACTGTGACTAACAGTAGTTAAGTTGAGTAAGTTAACGCGGGCGAAGGTGCGGGCAGCAGCATTTAGTAATAACTAATAAAGTAAATTTGAGTCGATTGAGAGGAACCGGCGAAACGAACTCAGTGGTACCCATTGCTTGAGATTTGTTCGAAGTGTCGTTTTCGTCGGTTTGGAGACAATGTCTGATATGTATAATCTGGACTAGACTTAGTCCCCGTCGTCTCTCGGCTCGACCGGGCCTGCGCGGTCCATCGCCGGTGTCGTTGGAGGCGGTGCGAGCGGCCTGGAGTGCGGCGGGCGGTGGACGCGCGACACATTCCGCCCAGTAGGTCACAGCAACGGTACTCAGAACGGTGCGCCGCCGGCCGCAGGGCTGACACCTCACACATCAGTGATGTTTTAAGAACATTATTTATAATACAATTTGACTACAAATCTATAGAAATAAATAAAATGGAAGTGTCTGTTTGTGATTTCATATTTCAAATCTTTCACTAATAACAGAATTTCACTAATTGCATAAAGTTTAAACGATACTTATAAATATCAAAAATCAAATTTTAAATTTTTGTGTGTCTGTTTCGGTTAATCTCTGAAACGACTGGGCTGATTTTGAAGGGACTTTCACTGGTAGATAAAAGGAGTAACTTAGGGTACAAAAATAATCATCATCACTCCGGCTATGGCCGTGAATGTAAGTTACGCGGGCGAAGCTGCGGGCAACAGCTAGTTACAAACAAAATTTTTCTCTGACGTCAGATATACACCTAATACAATCTTTCGCGATCAGCTTGTCCCACACAAGCCTGTTATGTGTGTATCCCACCGAGTGACCGAGCGGTGACCCTACGGTAGCCCACATCCTCTTTCATCTCGACCGCTCCAGTGGCACTGCACCTGGTCGCGGAGACCAGCTCAGCGGGACAGGTCACAGGTGACGGAGTAGTGTTGAATATAAACATTTTGATAGCCCAATTATTTAGTTTGTTTTTTGGAGTAGTTATATTTTAAGAACTTGAAGGAAGATGGTGCATACACATTCATGACCCACGCACATGCATGACTCATGCACATGCATAATTATGCGACCCCACACATTGTGATATCCTCAAACACGACACCAGCCACCATTATCACCGTCATCCTCTATGCGACGCTGGACACACCTGCCTCAATAATCTATCAACGCCAGTCACCGTCATCCTCTATGCGACGCTGGACACACCTGCCTCAATAATCTATCAACGCCAGTCACCGTCATCCTCTATGCGACGCTGGACACACCTGCCTCAATAATCTATCAACGCCAGTCACCGTCATCCTCTATGCGACGCTGGACACACCTGCCTCAATAATCTATCAACGCCAGTCACCGTCATCCTCTATGCGACGCTGGACACACCTGCCTCAATAATCTATCAACGCCAGTCACCAGTTTAGTTAGTCAGAGTAAGCTGGTGAATGCTTGACGAGAGCGTTACGGAAGTTGAGAGGGAGATATATTAAGTCAATGAAGATACAAAGAGAGAGAGTGAGAAAGAGAGTTACGTGCATCCAGGATGGTCATTCAGAAGGGCCATTCCCCGTCCACGGCGACATACCGAGGACGTTCAACATTAATGAAGTTTTAGTTTTAAAAAGACTACCTGTGGCTCAGTGGTAAGTGCGTTGGCGCTCAAGCCGGAGGTTGCGGGTTCGAATCCCGCCAGGGAACAAAAACATTTTCTGTGTTCCTGGGTCATGGATGTGTATTAAATATGTGTATTATATATAATAAAAATCTTAAATATATGTATAGTATAAAAGTATTAAATATATTTCCGTTGTCTGGTACACAAGTTCTTCGAGAACTTACCACGGGACCAGATTGACGTGGTGTGAAAGCGTCCATAGATATTATTATATTATATTATATTATATTAAAAAAACTTGAAATTTTATAATGTCCTAAGTATTTACTTGTATGGGCAATCATAGGGATTGCTAATTCTTTTTTCTGCGGTTATTATGGGTTCACTAACCGTAAATTCGTAACCTTATTTTATAATATTATGTATTATTTGTATTTACATAATACATATGTATGACCATAGAAGGAGTTCACACATTTTTTAATGATTCAACTACAGTGTTACGACGGCTCATAGAAATGATGAATTTGACGAATAAGTTTCTTTTGTGCATTAAGTTATTACGGCGCACTTACATAACGATGTACTTTCCAATATTACGCAACAGACGGACAAATATACAAGTTTTATAAAATCTCGATCATTTGTGACTTAAAAAAAAAGGAGGTTCTCAATTCGTCTGTATGCTTTTTATTTTTTTTATTTTTGTATGTATGTGACACGATATCTCCGCCGTTTGTGAATGGATTTCGATGGTTATTTTTTTGTTTGAAAGCTGGAGTTTCCAATTTGTATTACCCCTATAAATATAATTAAGGATAGATTATACCAATGTTGTCACTTATAAAATAGCTACATCACGGATAAAACTACATCCCCGTGGGAGGGACGCTCTGTGTCACGTGCTTGCTGCACCACACCATCCTGGTGTTGGTGCAGCGATTAACTGGTCAGCCAATCGCTGGCACGGCTGGCACTTACGAGACGTACCATCTTACTTGAATCCTCCTCAAGGTCAAGTCATTTATATTCAAGGGCGACGTAGATCACTTGCCATCAGGTGCCCAAACTATCACCAAAAAGGTCTGACAAGTGCGGCTTGTCACTTATTAATATAAAAATATTAATAAGTTTCAAACTAAACTAGTTAAGCGTACTTTTATTAGTTTGTGTAAAATAGCGCTGAGAAATTGGTCTTTGATATCAGCTCGTGTATACAGAAGGCGGTGCTTCTCGCCCCAGTACAGACTCCTATATCATCTCCGACAACGGCTAGCGGTTGCAGCAGTTACCGTAACACTTCACGCTCTACAAACTTTCAAACTCGATGTTAACGGGATATATAAGGCGAAATCTATAAAAAGACAGCAACTTCTTCCAGAAGTTTATTCTAGAATATTCTAATCATGGACTCCTGAGATTCGTCTTTTTCATGGAGGTAACATTCGAGGAAGAACAGCCAAATACTAACTATAGGCAATGGAGACAGTACTGAGGCACCGATTAAAATAACCGTGTGGTGTCGCGGGACACCAGATAGTAGTTACTTATTATAAAAATATTAATTTCAAATTCTATTCGAGGTATAAAGAAAATAATTATACCGGTATACATTTATTATTGTGATTTTTTTATCGATAAAATCAGAGCATTTCCCGGCGTAAAAAAAAGAACACATAAAGTCACCTGAGATCGGTGGGATTCGAACTTGGGTTTTTTTGCCAAACAGCCCCAATAGTGTAACACACAGCTACCGACGAAAAATACAAAAGATTGTATTTCAATGGTAGATTCAATTTGATTTGTTTCTGTTTGTGTGTTTTCTTTTATTTAACGTATAAGGAACTTCGTTCCAAAAAGCTTGGTTATTCCGGTTCCTTCTTCATGGAGTTTACGCTACTACACTTGTTTTTTTTATATGGATAGGCAAACTGGCAAATGTACCACCTGATGGTAAGTGGTCGACGTCGCCCATGAACATAAACTAGTTTACCTGGAACGAGCCCAGGCAACTCATCTATGTGTTGCCTATCATGAGACATAAGATGTTAAGTCTCGGTGCCAGTAATTCTTCACTGCCTGTCTTGCCCTTCTCTCCAAAACACAGCAAAGCTGTTTCACGGGAGAAACAAGTAAGATGGTGGTACCCATGCAGCCGGGATCGCGGCACAGATAATAACTTCGCTTGACAAGAGATATGACTCATTCGTGAGAAAGAAGAAAGTAGAGTTGTCATATTGTTTTATAATATTTCGCACTACAATACACCAACATTTTCGGATTTTATCGTCTTCCCGTGGCCATGGTTGCTGTAAAGTCGGACATGTAAAAAAACTCAATAATCCCCGATAAAATACGCACGTAAATGTTACATTATAATGTGTAGTATTCGTGTAAACATGGTGGTGCCAACATAACAGCATGGTGTGATAATCCAAAATAAAACTTATTTCACAAAACGAAGTGACATTCCATTGTTAATATTGATGTTATGATTACGCATTCCTATATAATAAAACTATAAATCTGCGGCTATGTAAAACGCTTGTGTTTGATGCGTGGTGATTGTGTGACCTGGTTTCCACCGGCACCGCGCTGCCACAATGGAGACACTCGCGTGGTGTTGGCTGTTGCGTCACTGTGATGGCGCAGGGTGGTGTTGGATAGACAAACAGACAGATACCTCATTACTGTATCTCCAATCCTGAGGCACGATGGCCTCAGGGACTGTAATTAGTTCCAAACACAGGAAATCTTTTGATATGAGAAAAAAGCATGACGACGGAATCTTGTATAGAAAGTGCTTACATTCTACCGACGTGAAATAGGTAGTAATGACCACCCCACCATGGTACAGGCCTTGTCGTGGCGGTGGGGCTCAGTCGCCTAAGGTGAACCCAGCACCTTGGACGAAGCGAATTGAGCCGAGGGGACTCTTTTTACCCCTCTTATAAGAAGAGGGGACAAAAGAGCAGGGGGCAAGGGGTTGGGAGGGGTCGTCGGTCCCCTGAGGGACTGACTAGCTGTCGAGGTACCCTGTTTGCTCAACAGATCCGGGGCACATCAATAAAGGCGGCATTGGTGGTACTCGCCAGGGGGTAGAGCTGCATCCACTTACTAGCAGCCTTCGGGCGCAGCGAATCCCACATACCCGTCTGGGGAGACCCACTTCCCTGCGGGACGCCTCAGAGCATTTCCCGGCGTTAAAGAAAAAAAAGGCGAGGGTTTTGATGATAGCAAGTGAACTAGGCAATAATGACCATCCAAACGGACAGGGGCTCTTGTAAGAAATACGGAGTCCTGATTTTTGAACCATTTTCTAAAGACAATGCTTCCAGAGACAGTAAAATTCAAAGTCATGAGTGTCAATACAAGACAGTCTCAACCGACGATGATATATAAAGTGACATACATACAGACACCCATAAATCTCGACTTACCTCACCGAGGGCGGGTCTCTACCCTGACCTCCCGGAGCAGCCCCGACCTCGCCGCCGCTCACCGCCCGTAATACACGCTGCAGCTCGGTATTATATCATTCGTCTTAGCCCAGGCGAGACCGCGGCGAGACCGCGGCGAGACCGCGGCGAGACCTACATCTAGTGGACGGAACAGTCTGCTGATGATGACGATATATCTATACAGATAAATAAAATTGGAGTGTCTGTTTGTAATATTATAACAAGTGCTTTTTATTATGTATATGCATATGGATGCATACACGGAACGTATACCAAAATAGCTTTTTTTACAATTTTTGTCTGTCTGTCTGTTTGTTCCGGCTAATCTCTGAAACGGCTGGACCGATTTTGACGGCACTTTCACTGACAGATAGCTGATGTTATAGAGAGTAACTTAAGCTATAAAAATAATCATCATCACTCCGGACACGGCTGTAAATGTCAACCTGGCCCAGTGGTAAGTTCGTAAAAACGTACTACGGGTAATAGAAACGAAAATAAATTTAAGAAATTTACAATATATACATACATACACAGACATCTATATTCATCATACAAGTTATCTGCATCTGGCGGGATTCAAACCTGCGAAATATTATATTTTTTTTAAACAAACCTTTATACCATATTGTCGCAGAAACGTAAACGGTACGGATGGAAATATTTCAAAATGTTAGTTTCATTTATAATAAAAGTAGGTACGTTTAAAAAAAAAAAAAACTATTGTCAAAAATACTCATAAAAAAGATACTTAGTCGTTCACCTACAATGTAATATACAGAGATAAAAAATTGGGACGGGTTGTTTAGATACAGAATAGACAGAATAATAATTTTAATATCGGTTATATAGTATTAATATTAATATTATCTAGTCAAAATTAAATAGGAAATGATTACAGTTTGAAGTAAATTGAATCGGATTTGTTATCTCTACTACTATTTATAATCTCTATAGTTATAGTTGTCTACGTAGTCCAATACATATTCTGACATAGTCTGACATAGTCTGATATAGTCTGACATAGTCCGACATAGTGATTAGTGTCAACTGTCGAACTTTATATTCCTCTCACCTCTGTGCTCTCTATAGAGATATTATATTATATAGTCTCTATATAGTGCTTCAATAACGTTTTATTAAAGAGAGATTTCTCTTTACACACTAATATATTATATTATGTATAGAAACGATCATTATATTGATTACATTCACGTATCGTGGGCGAATATTTTATAGCTGTCATATAATTAATAACTAAAGTAGGCGAATGGTAATATTAATAAAACTACTTACGGATTTATATCCCTGCTTAAAATATCGTTTTATTATAATGAGTATCATGAGTATGGTAAATATGTGTCCATGGATCCATGCGCAGCTTGGAGGATCATTGGAGCCATGCTCGGGCTGACGATAATTGACGAGAAAAGATCGTATAAGTGATGTAATGACAAGTGAATGGCACAGGTACCGAGGTGGGGACACCATGGTTCAAGCCTTGTCGTGCCGGCGGGGCTCTACAAAGCCCTAAGATGAACCCAGAACCTTGGGCGAAGCCAATTGATAAGAGGGAGCTGCACTTTATATCCCTCTTATAAGAAGAGGGGTAAAGAGCAGGAGTAGACAAAGAGCGAGGATGGGAACCTCACCCATTGCACGGTCCTGACGTTAGAAGGGGTTGTTCAGTGGTACACGACAACCCGTCTGTGGAGGTGGCGTCGGTCTCTTGGGGGACTGACTAGCCGTCAAGGTGCCCTGTTGCTCAACAGGCCCGCGGTAGCCCTCACCAAAGGTGGCATTGGTGGCACTGCCGGGTTTTAGTGCGTAGAGTTGCGTTCACCTTACCTTATTTCGGGTGCATCTTCCCTGCAGGATGCCTAAGAGGATTTCCTGGCGCAAAAAAAGGCACCGAGGTGTCCGTGATGTGTTTGGCTGCCGCAGCGGGACGTGAGGAGACGTGAGGTGGTGACAACGCGGCAGGAGGTGATAGAGAGAGGTACCCTCGGACGATCAGACTTGAAGTACCCAACTTGATGCAAGAGTTGATCGAATCATCGAACCGAGACTTTGTTTTATGGAATAAATGCAGAATAATATGAAATGGGTCCGTTTGCAAGAACCACACATTCCCCCTTTTCTTTTTTCCCATAAAAAGAACGACTAATTGCTTCGTTTATCCACTGCGGTAGTGTTCTCATGGAAATTCATATTGCTTAAAAGAATACTTTTTGCTGAGACCCTAGTGAAGCATAAGTACTGCCGCAATCACATGCGCATGTACCGAGCGCGTGACATGCTCGCTTGATCAAAACGATACACGTCGGAGAGAAACTCTCTCCGATGACGTACTCTCATGTACATGTTCTAGTTATTACAAACTTACAGATGACTGTAATGTATCTTAAACGTAATAAATAACTGTATGTAACTGTATTATGGTATTTAAAATCGTATGTCTAAAAAGTTGTTACGGAAAACTATAGTTTGTGAATCTAGTTTCGGGTAAAACTATAGTTTGTGAATCTAGTTTCGGGTAAAACTATAGTTTGTGAATCTAGTTTCGGGTAAAACTATAGTTTGTGAATCTAGTTTCGGGTAAAACTATATTATTTTCTAGTTACGATCATGGTTGACCTATTTGCATACTTTCGTCTCGTTCGTTCGTTCGTTCAACCTTTTCAAGTCTTTCTCCGATTCATACCACGAGCTATTTATTCCACGTTATGAGTTGCACAATTGCAGATTCTTTTTGAGAGTGGAGGCCACGTAGGTAGACGGAGCGTTGGTCGGCCATTAACTAGGTGGGAAGACGATCTCCGTGCGGTGGCCGGTCCGTGTTGGATGCGAGTGGCAAGGGCTTGGACGTCTTGGCGTTCATTGAGGGAGGCCTATGTTCAGCAGTGGACGGATCGTGAGTAATTGTGTTCTGTACATTTCATCTCGACTATATCCGAGGAAGTATTTAGTTACGGGCGAACCGTACACAACGTTATTGTAAATACTTCCAACAGTTTGTTCGTTCAGCTACAGCTAGTACGAAACTATTGTAAGCGTTTTTTAGTTTCGTTTTCATTTCTAGAATTAAATTAGACTAGAACTATGTGGAAGATTTTTAAACTTACTTTATTTAGAAACATACATAATTAATTTGTTATAATGAAACAAACACTTTTTTTACGGATTTTATCGCGGTTTATTAAGATTTTTACAAACCCGACGTTTCGGATACTTTACAGCAACCATGGTCACGGGAGGACTCCCGTGTAAATATCCCGAATAAAAAAAAGTGTTTCATTATGATGAGTGAAATTCGCGTAAACATTAGAAAACAATAATTAATTTGTTGTTTGTGAATAAGTCCTAGCATAACGAATTTCACCCTTTTTCCATTTTTCATAAGAAATTTGTTTCAAATTGTAGGTCACGCGAATATTTGCAAGTATAGTATAGTAATATTTGTAAATATAAATTAAAAAAAACCTATTACATATTCATCAGTCTGAGATTCCTACCGCAGCTAACAATCTTTGAAACTGCCGATTTTTATGAAACACTCAGAACCATAGCTGGAAAACTTGTTTTCAAATAAAAAAGTCGCATCCAAATCGGTTCACCAGTTCCAGAGCTACGGTGCCACACACAGACACACAGAACGGTCAAAATTATCCCCCCTCTTTTTGTGTCGGAGGTTAAAAATAAGACGTCCTTACTAAGGTACATTACGTTAATTCTTGTCACTAGAGTGTCAGGCCTGTTGGCCTCGTGACCCGGACGTCCAGTCAGTAGTCCCCCCCGGCCACTACTCTCGGATATAACCCACTTACCACCAGCGCAGCCGGCATACTAATTGAACCAAACATGTACATTTAAATAGAAAACATTCCTATCTTGATCTTACACAAATTTCTTTTCATCATCATTAGTATAGAATCAATTAACGTAAATAATGATGGCCATTGATGGACGATTGGCCGATGGGACGTACATACTGATCACCGGTTGGTTGAATTGCTATTACATCAGTGACAAATCACTGACCAGTTTCGTAATTTTATGGTTCACATTACTACTCTATTTCGATCTCTTCTTCATATAGCGACGATGTTCTAGTGGGTATAGACTCAGCCTCTTGAGCGACCCCACCATGAATCAAGCCTTGTCGTGGCGGTGGGGCTCTGTAGCCCAGGGTGAGCACAGCACCTTGAGCGAAGCAAATTGAGCCGAGGGAGCTGCTCTTTGTACCCCTCTTATAAGAAGTGGGGACAAAAGCAGAGGGGAAGGGGCGAGGATAGGAACCACACCCCATTGTACTGTCCCGACGTGGGGTGGTCTGTGGTGGCGTTGGTCTTTTGAGGGACTGACTAGTCGTCGAGGTGCCCTGTTTGTTCATTAGATTCGGGGCACCTCACCAAAGGCGGCATTGGTGGCACTCGCCGGGTTTTAGTGGGTAGAGCTGCGTCCACCTTACCAGCTTTCGGGCGCAGCGAGTCCCACATACCCACCTGGGGAGACCCACTCCCCCGCGGGATGTCTCAGAGCATTTCCCGGCGTAAAAGAAAAAAAAGCCTTGAAATGGGTTTTTCAAAATTTTCTTCGTGCACCTGAACATGAGACAATCTCTTGCTCACGGGCAAAGTAAACATCGTGAGGAAATGTGCATGCTTGATGAGATTGACGCATTGGGCCAGCGCATCGGTGAACTATGGCCCAACTCCCCTCGCCTGATTTCAAGGAGGAAATCCGTGCTGGGACATATAGGGGTTGAGATTATTATTTTTGATGACTGCTACTGTTCAATGAGTCCTATTCTGATGAGTGCTGTGTAGTGTGTGGCGGCGAGGTCTCGTTAGAGCTCATTCAGGACTGAACTTACGCCTGTCGTACCGCTGACAGTTACACTGTATAGATTTATCTACGGAGATATTACTACACTAGTTGCACTTTTAACTGTAACTATCGTTTTTAAGCTTGTCTGGTTTTTATACATATAAATAGAACATTTACATGTTTAAATGATTGTCACGACGATTATATCCTATTTGATGAAGTTTGAATGAATATTTCAACCAAGTAAAGGTTTCATAGGACGGAAAATTGACTATCGTTATTTTAGACTTTGGTCCAGTTTTGTTTAGAAGAGGTCTGTCTCAGGCACATGACATCATTACCATATTACACTTGTGCAACGCCGGACTACACCTACGACTACTAATACTAGTACTCCTTCTACTACAGCTACTACTTCTACTGCTACTACTACGTCTAATACTACTATTACTTCTACTAGTCCCATACAAACAACAAATACCAAGCGAGAACAGTACTTATACAGGGGAAATTATATTTGTTTGTTTGTCCTTCAATCACTCAAAACGGATTTTGATGAAATTTAATAAGGATAAAACCAAAAGGACACGTCATATTATCAAAACAATTGTCTTTATTTGTCGACCTCTGTGGCTCAATGGTTAGCGCGTTGGCGCTCTAGCCTGAGGTTGCGGGTTCGAATCCCGCCAGGGAACAAAAAAGTTTTCATGGATGTGTATTAAATATGTGTATAATATAATAAAAATCTTAAATATATGTATAGTATAAAGGTATTTAATATATTTCCGTTGTTTGGTACCTGTAACACAAGTTCTTCGAGAAGTTACCACGAGACCAGATTGACGTGGTGTAAATTTATCACCAGTCCAAATACTGTGAATGTACGTGTGGTGCGTGATGCTGCGGACTGCGGCCAGCGACAGTAACTGCGTCGCCTGCAGCTGCAACACTCTCGTCGGTATAATTGTTACATTAGCGGCGGTATGCGAGCACCGCAGTCACGCGACTACATGTGTGGGTAATGCTCTGGAATATTATGATAAGCTTATGGAAAACTAGCATGCTAGTCGAAAAAGTAAATACTAAGTTATTTAGAGTTCTGCAAAATGAAAAAGAACGGAACCCCTTTAGGCTCACTCAGTTGTCCGACCGTATGTCAAACAAAAACCCATCAGGTTCGATTTGGTAAGAAGTAAGAAGCTAGGAGTCATATCAGAGAAAAAATCCGAAAACCGTTTCGTGCGGTTTGTGAGTTTCTGGTGGCCGTTTGCCCTCCTACGCTATAAACAAATAAAATATATGACATAAACAACACGTTTTGAGAACTCTCAGCGCGAGTGTAACTAACTCCGATGGAAGTTTGAACCTACCGCCGGATCCAGCGCTTTAAGAACCGAACTCATTAAAATTATATTATTTAACTGTAATATATATATGTCTATTAATACATACACAAAATGAGTACTCGAGATGGTGTCCACTTAACTTCCGTTACTGTATTGCGACTGATTCTCATTTGGTCTCATTAGTCAGTTCGAGGCATCAGTTATTAGCATATATGAGACGACGATGTCCTGGTGGGGTGTGAGTGGTGGGGATGATGATGATGATTACATTGGACGTGGAGGTAGGAGATTCGGTCATGATGAATGTAATAAGTTCATTATTATGATATTGGACCAATAAACAATCGGACGTAATTCATTGTGTGGACCCGCTCGAGACTGCGTTACATATAGTGTGACCTCGGCGTGGGGGAGGGGCTGAATAGGGCCCCCCTCCTAGACGTAGATGTGGCAATAACATATAATTCAAGTCCCTATGAACATAATATAAAACCCAATATAATCCGTCGGGGGCTGCCATTGAATGGACTAGATTTGTAGTTTTATAGTACGTGAATAATTTGGAGATATTTTATTGCTATACTTATATTTCTTCAAATTTAAAACAGTGATGAAACCCCATCAAAATTTGACTAGTAGTTTTGGAGAGAAATGGGAACATTTTTTTATGTTTTTTACGTTTATTATCTATAGTTGCATAAATTCTTTAAATCGAGGATTTTTTAATTATTTTATTCTTTTTCAATTACCTGCATTTTAACCATCGTGGGTTTTTTATGTGTAATTTTGCTTTTTTATATTTATGTTGAAGTTTAAAATAGTGATGGCAACCCCCGACGGATTATATTGGGTTTTATATTAAGTTCATAGGGACTTGAATAATATGTTATTGCCACATCTACGTCTTCGAGAACCAAATAGGTGCGTAGGGAAGTGCTATGAAAACTGATACTCTGTTGTTTAAATGTCGGGGTTTTTTAATTACTTTATCATTTTTCAATTATGTTTTAACCGTCGTGGGTTTTTTTCAAAATTATTAATTTTGCTTTTTATTTCAAACTTTTTATAGAGTATGCTCTATAAAACTAATTAATATTAAATATGTAGAAGCTTAATAATTATATTAATGACTGCAGCGCCTTCAAGTGATTTACCACCGTATCATCTGTTTAAGAACCTTTACTGATCAACTACAAACCCTATAATGAATACCGCATGAATATCTGACTAGATATTACTGCAGCGTCACCTAGTGAGTTAATACCGTAACACCTATTTAAAAATTTCACGAATCAACCACAAATCCATTATTAAAAGCCGCATCCAAATCGGACCAGTAGTTTTGGTTTTGTAAAAACAATGTTTACTGCAGCGCCCCCTAGTGAGGTGTCACCGTAACACATTTTTAAGAACATGCTACACAATTTAAACCGAACCTATAACCGGAAACCACATCCAAAACGGACTTAGTAGTAGTTGCACAAACAAAATATTATGTTTTCTGCAGCGCCCCCTGTAGGGCTAGCATACGCGCACGACAAAATTGTATCTATCCCTTTTCTCGTATTACTCATATGAAATAATACGAGAAAAGCCGTAGACAAAATTTTGTCGTGCGCGCATGCTAGCCTTACTGGTGAATTTTCATCGTCATAAAAAATATATGAATATCCACCAATCAAACCAGAACCCACCACTGAATGAAAAAAAAATATTTACTGCAGCGCCCCCTAGTAAGTCGTAATTGTAACACCTATCTGATAACATGCACCAATTAAATCCAAACCCATAATTGAAAACCGCATCAAAATCAGACAAGTAGTTTTGGAGAAAAATTGCAGCATTAGTTTGTACAAATAAATGTTTACTGTAGCGCCCCCTGATGAGTCGTCACCGTAACACATTTAAGAACATGTACCACAATTAAACCCGAACCTATCACCGAAAATCACATCTAAAGCGGACTAGTAGTTTTGGTTTTCCACAAACAAACATTTACTTCAGCGCCCCCTGGTGAGTTTTCATCGTAACACATAATACAAGAACATGCACCGATCAAACCAGAACCCATCACTGAATTAAAACCGCATCAAAACAAATGTTTACTGCAGCGCCCCCTGGTGTGTTGTAATTGTAACACCTATCTAATAACATGCACCAATCAAACCCAAACCCATCATTGAAATTCGTATCAAAATTAAAATAGTAGTTATGGAGAAAAATGGCAACATTGGATTGTACAAAAAACGTTTACTGCAGTGCCCTCTAGTGAGTTATCAACTTAATATCTATCTAATAATATGCACCAATCTAATCTGAACCCATCTCTGAAAACCGCATCAAAATCGGACAAGCAGTCTTGGAGATAAGCGGCAAAATAGGTTTACACACACAAACTGCCTCTCACCCCAAACGCATATACAGTCTCCGTTCCGTCGCGGGTAAATAGGATCTATACTGATAAATAAAATTGGTGTGTCTGTTTGTAATATTAAAATAACGGCTTTTTATTGAATGCATATTGATGTATACACGGTACATATACTAAAATAGCGTTTTATTACCATTTTTGTCTGTCTGTCCGTCTGTCTGTCTGTCTGTCTGTCTGTCTGTCTGTCTGTTTGTTCCGGCTAATCTCGGAAACGGCTGGGCCGATTTTGATGGGACTCTCACTGGCATATAGCTGATGCTATAGGGAGTAACTTAGACTATAAAAATAATCATCATCAATCCGCGTACGGCCGTAAATGTAAGTTAACGCGGGCGAAGCTGCGGGCAACATCTATACTAACTAAATCAAACACTAAATAGCCAAGGGCAGTGGATTATCAACCAAACACCCGCATGCATATAAACTTCACCGCCCCGGGTTAGTAGAGGTCCGAGGGCCTGCCTGTCCTGCCGCCTCCTGTCTTTCGCCTGTCTCCTGTCTCCTGTCACCTGTCTATCCTGTCGCCTGTCGCCTGCTCCGCCCCGGTCAGCTAGGAGCTCCGGCCACTCGATTAGTCCCGTACGATCAACGAGATGTTCGTTGAACACGGACGATCGTGGTGAAGGTTTTAGTTTCGAGCGAATTTGTTTGTGATAAATGTTAATGGCTTTTAAAATGCTAAGGAATTGTAAACGTTTATATTGGACAATGTTATATTTAAGGAGCAGGTCATTGATATTTATTTATGTTAAGGTTGTTTGTTGTCAGTACCACTTTCCTTAAATATAAATAAAAATATTAAGTAAAGAAAGAAAAAATAATAACATACAAAAATACACATCTTCCAACCCGGCCGGTCCCCGTGGAGGATCTCGACCGAAGCCCTCCAAACAGAACTGTATGTAATCATCAAGAAAAACAAGGATAGACGCTTCACCTCATTGGAGGAGGCCTTTACCTATGAAAAAATGGGGTTCTTGCTAACAGGAAATAATAAAAATACAAACTAGCATTAGAATAAGTAAACATAACACAACTATACAAAAATAAAATATATAAAAAACTAAATGTAAAAATGAATGCAAGAAATAAAAGGCTTTTTTTATTTTTATTTAATTAATTTATTTTATATTTGACAATCTAACAAACGAATTGCTTGATGAGTTGAGAGTCGATTAACATACTATGATGATTTAAGGTCATCACTTTCACTCGTGGGTGATGAATGACTCCAACAGATCATCAATTATAAAATGACTTGCGACAAATGATTTATGCTAGTAAAGTAAAATCGAAATCGAGTACGAGTATGTATGTGAGAAGGTGAACCGTTTCCGAGCTAATATTAGAATTTTAAAGATTTTTTAAAATAATGGCGGTATTATTGAGGTAGATTATAGAACATTTCAGAGATAACCTTTTTTCAAATTGAGGGCGGTATAAACGCAGTAATGCAGAAAAAACGGTCATTGAAATATAAAAATGTTATAGAATGGCAGTCTTATGAGTAATTTGAGATTGGAATGTAAGTGTGAGGTTAAGTGTTGTATGGGTCGTAGTAACGTTCAAGACGAATGTCAAACCGGCCAGGTGCGAGCCAGACACATAAGAGTTCCGTACCACCGCACCACAGCACTATATTTTAAACTTTCGTTTCATATAGATCTGACTAAAATAAGTTTAGTTTATTATTTATTTTATAGTTATGCATGTTCTGGAAATAAATCATATTGCTTTTACAGATTAAAACATAAAGCCCTTTGACAGTCGGATCGGGTGGCTGTGCTTAAATAGAAATGAAAATGTTTCCGTTGCGTTACTAGTAGTAGGAAGTGGGGGGGTTCTGCGAGACAAACCGTCGAGTCAGTGTCTTATGCGACGTTCTGATTGCTATTTGATTAGAATACACTGTCATAAATCTTTATGACAGTGTATTCTAAGTCTATGGATTTAGCGGCCTTTACTATTATTGTTTTTATGACAGTTAATTATATCATAGCATTTATTAAATGTTTGGTGTTCTGCGGTGCGCTGCTGCGACCATAACGCAGCGGGCGGATCAGCTCAATACGAAATACTTGATAAACCATACAGCTATAAGTATAAGAATACACTCGTACGAAGCTCGCTCAGGCTTGTCGTATAGAGCCCGGTACAGTCGTGCGCGGGAGTGCCGCGGTGCAACTGGACCAAGGTGAGCTCGGGACCTTTGAGGCGCGGCCCGACAGGAGCCCGCGTCGTCATCATCATCATCATGTAGTGAACATATTGTCGTCTCGTTAATTGTGACCTCGTATTTATCGAAATTTAATGCAGACATTTTTATTCTATACTAGCTTACCCGACAGACGCTGCCTGTCCAAATATTGGATTTTTGTCATCACTATAATAATATCTAAAAGTATTAATTATTTTATTCATTTCTCAAAATAAGTAAGAAGTAGTGCCATGCTGCATTGCAGTCGAACTGGGCCGGCACGACCGAGGTGGTAGCTTCGCTCACATAACAATGGCGTCAAGTGACAGACATGCTGTCGCGTTTAGTGCGGTTTGTGAGTTTCCGGTGGCTCATTGGGGGGATAGGGAAAGGAGGGCGACGCATCTGGCGTGGTCTTGGTTGCTCGTTTGCCTTTTTTTTTTGAGTAGTTATATAAACTTTTATACTTCTAAAACTGTTCCGAATTCCGTGAAGCCGACCTCAATTATATTCCTGTACCATGTTTGTACAAGTTACAGTGCTATAGCTATTTGGACGGCGCTAAAAATACACGAGCTGAAACCACTCGCCTAACAATATATAGTCTAAAGGACTACTGTTGCTACCTATTTTGGTATACTTTTGCGGCAAAAAAACTCAACTTCAGACTTTACACAGGCAGAATAAGGGGAAAATGTTTGCGTGAAAATCAAGTTTTGAAAGTATCGCATGATTTCATTCAAGTTTACTGTGTGTATGTTTATACGGCCGGCTAGTCGAGTGGCTACTGGACATTACGCAGCGGTCGCGGGTTCGAATCCCGCCAGATGCAGATAATTTGTATGATGAATATAGATGTCTGCACCGGGCCATGGACGATTTATGTATTTATATATTTTTTCTGGTACCCGTAATACGTCCTAACGAACTGCTAGGTTAACGTGGTGATTGTTTATTGTATATTTATTTATTTATGCAAATGCGTAAATGTATTTTGACGGCTGGTCCAGCCGCTCTAGACAAGTGGCTTATACGTTTATTGACTACAATATAAACATATTCCTTTAGTTCTACGCAGAAGGTAGTCTTGTTTGAATTTTCTTAAAATGAGATCTCCAGCAGACTTACGTTCTCGAGTTAAAAATCCTAATAAAAAAAACACATAAAGAAGCTGAATTTATATGAGATGTGAGCCGTCCCCACCATGGTTCAAGCCTTGTCGTGGCGGCTCAGCAACCTATGGCGCTCTGACCAGCACCTTGGGCGAAGCAAATTGAGCCAAGGGTGTGGTGTACCCCTCTTGTAAGGAGAGGGGACAAAATAACAGGCGGAGAAGGGCCGAGGATGTGGACCTCACCCCATTATACTGTCCCGACGTTGGGAGGGGATATTCTGTAGTGCGGGTCAACCCCTCTGTGGTGGTGGCATCGGTCCCTTGACTAGCCGTCGAAAAGCCCTGTTTGCTCAACAAAACCGGGGCACCTCACCAAAGGCATACTCCTATTTGAAAGGCCGGCAACGCACCTAACCTAACCTAACCCTCCGGTGTAGCGGGTGTCAGTGGATGTCGGTATCACTTACCATCAGGTGAACCGACTGTCCGTTTGCCCCCTCTTCTATTAAAAAAAGGCGGCATTGGTGGCACTCGCCGGGTGGGTAGAGCTGGGTCCACTTACCATCTTTCGGGCGCAGCGAGTCCCACATACCTGCGTGGGGAGACCCACTCCCCCGCGGGAGCATTTCCCGGCATAAAAGAAAAAAAGATGTGAGCCGTGATCCATCGTTATTGTCGTTCATTGATAGAGGCCTAAACAAATAGTTTTCCATCTTTATAGTAAATACTACTGTTTGGTCACATTGGTGTTACTACGGTCGCATCACCGTGTACAGGCAAGGTGTTACGTGGCCGGAGGAAGACGTTAGATAAGAGACGTGAAGGCGGGGGACGCTCCACTCGCGGGAGAAAGTCCAAGGATGTACTCTCTCTTCCGCCTGCCGTTTAACTACCTCCTGACTGCCGAGTATTTCTACCAATATCGTATATTATTAACCAACTTCAATTTTTTTGTATGTGACACGATTACTCCGCCGTTTGTGCATGGATTTCGATGCTTATTTTTTTGTTTGAAAGCTGGTGTTTCCAATTTGGTCCCATATTAATTTTATTAAGATCTGATAAGCCGTTTTTTAGTTATTCCCAACAATGCCTTTACAAAACCAACCAATGGTTTTGTTTATCTTGATGATATTATGATCATTTTATTACATGTCGGTGTAACAATTATATAGGATGCTTTGGTAGCACACCATAGTATGTCGCGGTCATCGTAATCATCATCATCATCATCATCCTTTATCCGTCCACTGCTGAACATGCCTCCTTCAATGAACGCCAAGACGACGAATTTCGGAATCACAAAAAATTAAGAAATAAAAACATTTTACAACAAATTAAAACCAACTTCAAAAATACTAAACTAAAAAGTAATAAAATAACAGTTTCTTTAATTTTTGTCTTACAACTTTTAATCAACTTAATCTTCTACTAATGTACAAACTTTGCGTTTACCACGTCATTATAGTTACTTTTGGAGTCGGTGTCAGCCAAGGTAGGTAGGTAGTGTACAGCAACAAATACGACACCGACTCCAAAAGTAACTATAATGACGTGGTAAACGGAAAGTTAGGGCCCCTTCTCCCAAAACTATAGGTATTTAACGCACCGAATCGGTTTGCACTTGCGTTGCGCGGGAGATGTCTTTATATGAACTCCGGTGACCTACCACGGCCGGCAAGCACGCCACAGTATACGAATAAGTAGTAGATTGACTATGCTCGAATTATTCTTAGATGTGATAATTAATAATTATGCATAACAAAATCTTGTTGTTGTTATAGTTCTCTAGTTTTGGATTTATAGAAATACTAGCTGGTGCCAGCGACTTCGTCTGCGCAGTATAAGATAGTTTTATTTCTTCACTAATTAATCGAAAGGAACTTCGATCCATCCGGGTGTCCCTTGACACCTCTCTTTAGTTTTTTTATATAAAAAGTATCCTATGTTACTTCTAATACCTTCAAGAATATGTGTACAAAGTTTCATGATGATCGGTTAAGTAGTTTTCGCGTGAAAGCGTAACAAACATCCACGCTTTCACATTTATAATATTAGTAAGGATTAGGAAGGATGAATTAGCTACATAGGTCTAAAAGGTAGTGCCATGCTGCTTGCAGCCGAATTGGGCCGGCACGACCGGAGGGGTCGGCTACCTCTCGTTCACATGATAATGGCGTCAAGTGACACCTATGCTGTCGCGTTTCTTGCGGTGTGTGAGTTTCCGGTGTCCCATGGCACCATGGATGGATGGGGTAAAGGAGGGTAATGCATCTGCATAATCTCTTGTGTGGATGTTTACGAGGACGACATCTGTGGCTCAACGGTTAGCGCGTTAGCGTTCAAGCCGGAGGTTGCGGGTTCGAATCCCGCCAGAGAACAAAAAGTTTTCTGTGTTCCTGGTTCATGGATGTGTATTAAATATGTGTATTATAAATTAAAAATCTTAAATATGTGTATAGTATAAAATGTTAAATATATTTCCATTGTCTGGTACTCGTAACACAAGTTCTTCGAGAACTTACCACGGGACCAGATTGACGTGGTGCAAAAAGCGTCCTTAGATATTATTATTATTATGGGAGTCGGTAGTCATCTAAGGCTCCGAATGCTCGTTTGTCCCCCTAAGGCCTAAGCTATAAAAAAATCAATCATTCTAAGAATGTTTGTAGGAGATTAAAAAATTGTAGACAAACATATCCTTTTATACTATATTAATTGTTTTAAAATTCAACAAAATTTAGTTGTCGTATGCTAGGTCCAGGTTCATTTTCATCGACCTATACATCATCGATTAATGTTAGACACGGGTCTCCTCTGAGAAGAGGGTCAAGGCCATAGTCCTCACGACACTGCCCTGTGGGTAGGGTGCTAGGAAATGATTGCAAATCAGAAATATTTTGTGATGAAGGTTCCTCATTTTCTTTATTGTCGGACAATTTGGATTCTTCAAGTGTTAACAATTTCTGGCAGAAGACATCACTAATAGTATAAACTATAAAGCAAAGTCGCTTCCCGCGTCTGACTGTATGTATGCTTACATCTTTAAAACTACACAAAGGATTTTTATGCGGGTTTTTTAATACATAAAATGATTCAAGAGGAAGGTAATACATGCATAATATAGTAGCTAAACACTGATAATTTTAGAAGTTTCAGATGTGATGTCATAAATAAACACATTTTTTGCACTTACATTGACATACCCGGTTCTGAATTAATTATTATTGTATCAATGTATGGTAGAATTGTGTATCCTAAATATGCATACTGAAAAGTCCGCGATGGCATAATATGTCTACATTAGTTGAATATAACATACTACCTATATCCATTTTAATACTTTAAAAAATTGCCAATTATAAAGCGGTAATGTAAAAGCTATTCACAAAAATACGGTATTAATCACTACATATTATAAAATAAAGTCATACGCCCGTCCATAGATAAATAATCATCATCAATCCGTATACGGCTGTATATCTAAATTACGCGGGCGAAGCTGCGGGCAACAGCTAGTTTGTGATAAAACTGTATTAAGATTCTTTTTCCTTATTTTACTTTTTTATTAACCATTTCAATTAAATAACTAGGTACTACACAAACTCAAGTATCTATTTATTTACACTAATTAAAGGTTTTGTATTACAAACCAATTACAACTAAGAACAACAATTGTTAGTAAGTATTAAGTAGCTATATTATTTACACTGTGTCGTCTTATTTATTTAGAGGTAATAAAATGAAATGCGCGGTAACAACGTTGTCACGAGCAAAAGCGGCACAGGTCCTACTTCGATGACGCCCGGCTGGGTACTGGCGCGACGTGGTGCGATGCGCGAGAGCCATTTTTATCGTTTTTTATTTTTCAAAAATTTTTGAATTGACATAATAAAAATCTATCCAATCATTTCCACGTCATCTCCGTTTAGCAATTTAAACGTAAAAGTTTCATTAAAATTGAGTTACCCGAAGTCTTATACTACTCAAACTGCTTTTAAAATCGACGTTACTTTAGAATTTTTTTTGATCATGTAAAATGTTAAATATTGTATTTTTATCCAAAAAAATCCCTAGATCAAAGATGTATCTATACCATATTTTTTTATTATTATTTTAAAATTACGACTTCTATGAAAACACCTCGATCTAGAAACAACAATTTGGGATAAGGGGCCCTTAGTTGATTATAAGTTGTAAGCACAAAAATTAAAGAAACTGTTATTTTATTACTTTTTAGTTTATCAATTTTTTATGTAATGTAACGTGGTACTCCTCGAAAGTGGTTATTTGAACATATTATATGTATATTATGTAAGTCTCAATGTCGAAATGTTTAAAAATATATTATTATATTAAAAAAATGGGGTGTATGTTTCTTATATTAAAATAACTACTTTTTATTAAATGCATATGGATATTATATTCAATGTATATATACCAAAATAGCATTTTTTTACAATTTTTGTCTGTCCGTGTGTCTGTCTGTTTGTTCTGGCTAATCTCTGAAAGAGATGGGCCGATTTTGATGGTACATTCACTGGCAGATAGCTTATATTATAAGGAGTAACTTAGGATATAAAAATAATCATCATCAATCCGCGTACGGCTGTAAATTTAAGTTAACGCGGGCGAAGCTGCGGGCAACAGCTAGCATAATTATTGCATTTAAAAACGAATATAAATTTATCATTAGTAATAATTTTATGAGACATGTTTTAATAATATTAGTATCTTAATACACGCCACCCGCTCCACGCGCCAACACGCACTGCATCTCGAATTGTTTAATACACACTACATCATCATCATCAGCCTTTCTCCATCCACTGCTGGAGGTCGGCTTCTATCAATGAACGCCGAAACAGTCCTTAACCAAGAGCATCCTCATATAATAAAA
Source organism: Helleia helle (assembly GCA_963853865.1). Classification (NCBI taxonomy): domain Eukaryota; kingdom Metazoa; phylum Arthropoda; class Insecta; order Lepidoptera; family Lycaenidae; genus Helleia; species Helleia helle. The sequence goes on from OY971436.1 coordinate 248,112, forward strand.
AACCACACCAAGCTCTTTTGTGTAGTGTCTATGGATGCCTGTGATCACGTTATCAGCAGGTGAACCGCCAGGCTGCCTGATCTATACACAGAACATTAATGTCATCGCCTGTCTTCGTACTCTACCCGTTCGCCGTCGTCTGGCCATAGGTACTCACTTTTCGTTCTATTTTTGAATCTCTTAATTGAAATCAGAAGATGATCGGGCCACTCTTGTTGCATGCGGGTCAATATTATGAGAAATATTTTGTGACGGACATACTTGTATCCTCACCCGAGTTTATCATCGTTGTCCAGATGACGAGTTCTTTTATAGAAGACGAGGCTAACAGACTGTTAGTTGACCTGGTGATAAGACATCCGAACCTTTACGATTTAGGGGCCTTCAAGAAAAGACCATACTCCTACTTGAAAGGTCGGCAATGCACCTGCTAACCCTCTGGCGTAGTTGTGGCAGTGGATGTCGCTATCACTTACCATCAGGTGAACCGATTATCCGTTTGCCCCCTCTTCTATAAAAAAATACATCCACAGACACCCGCTACACCAGAGGAATAGCAGATAATAATAATATTTATGGACGCTTTTACACCACGTCAATTTGGTGCCGTGGTAAGTTCTCGAAGAACTTGTGTTACGGGTACCAGACAACGGAAACATATTTAATATTTTTATATTATGCATATATTTAAGATTTTTGTTATATAATACACATCCATGACCCAGGAACACAGAAAATATTTTTGTTCCCTGGCGGGATTCGAATCCGCAACCTCCGGCTTGAGCGCCAACGCGCTTACCACTGAGCCACAGAGGTCGTCAATCAAAAAAAAAGAGCAGATGTATATATACTTTGTTCCTGAAGGTCCCTAATTACCTACACGTGATTAACTTTGTGTGTTTCCCCCAGGCGCGGCCTCCGTCGCCCCTGCGCTCGGGGCCTACCTGGGCAAGGAGCTGGGCCCCCTGTCGCAGCTGCACCACGGCGTGCGCGGGCGGGCCTACGCCGTGGACTCACGCACCATCTACCTACACGACTTCCACTACGACGGCGTCGGACCTGGTGAGTACACATTTATATTATATTATGTACATGAAGATTCTCCTACCGACTATAGAGGAGGAAGACAGAGGCTTGCCCAATGATATTTTTTTGCCCTAGGAGTTGAATGCAAGTGGTAAGGTGGTAACGGCCTGGAAAAGAGTCAGATGGATTGAATGACAAAAGTGAACAAAAACATGGTGGATTACGTAGTACTATTGTATATGTTAAGTGTGTCAAGTACGTTTTATCATCATCGTCATCAGCCTTCGTCCGTCCGTTCACTTCTGAACATAGGCCTCCCTCAATGAACGCCAAGGCGGCCGATCCCTTGCCACTCGCATCCAGCATGGACCGGTCACTGCACGGAGATCGTCTTCCCACCTGGTTAATGGCCGACCAACACTTCGTCTACCTAAACGTGGCCACCACTCTTGAGCCTTATAGGCCCCTAGGCCATGCATTCTCCTGAGTGATCAGCCCACTGCCACTTCAACGAACTTATTCTTCGCGTAATATCGGTGACTTTCGAGTATGACATGTATCAGATATACCATGGACGAATAGTTAAGAAATGTAATATGTATGCGATGGCTGTTAGTAAATAATGAACGCATGCAGTTTTGACTTTTGTAACCAAAATGCAGTAAGTCTTTTATTAACCGACTTCAAAAAAAGAGTAGGTTCTCAATTCGTCTGTATGTTTTTTTTTTGTATGTATGTGACAAGATTACTCCGCCGTTTGTGAATGGAATTTGACTCCAAAAGAAACTATAATGACGTGGTAAACGCAAAGTTTGTAAATTAGTAGAAGATTAAGTTGATTATAAATTGTAAGCACAAAAATTAAAGAAACACAGTTATTTTATTACTTTTTAGTATTGTATTTTTTTGGAAGTCGGTTTTAAATTTTAATATTTTGTAAAAGTTTTTATTTTCAAATCTATACCCGAAGTACAATATAACTTCGCATCTTTCAAGTATGTCTTTCATCATATATTATGACCAAATAGACGGAACGGCAAATAAAATAGTACCTTGAGGATTAATGGTTCTCCCTCCCGCCGTCTCCCGCTGTCCCCCGCCGTCTCCCGCCGTCTCCCGCCGTGTCTCTCTAACTGAGCTCAGCTGCAGCCCGGTTTTTCCTGTCGCGAGGGAAATCAGACGACTCGTATATTTCCCGCGCCCGCGTCTTATAGCGTGTAATCCTTTGCGCATTTTTTTTTCAATTCAAATCTCCGAGGCAACGGTCATGGGATTATGACTTTTAAATCCGTTCATCTTTTGCGTTTTATTATTTATCTTAAATCTATAATATTAAAAAAGCGAAGGTAAGTCCCAACTCCCAATTAAAATTAAAATACTACCTAGTTATTCGCTGCTAAGTAAATAAAGCAAAATTAATAGAGTAATGATTAAAGACAATAATTCATCGATATTGATCATCGATATTATTATATGTACTAGGTACTAGGGGTGTTCGTTATATTAGATAGCGGAAAAAAATAACTAATATTTATAAATAATTATATTACTTGTTATTTATTTTACCATGCAAGCGTTATATATATATTCAAAGAATATTTTTATTAATTTACAACTCAAATAAATACAGAGCGAAATCGTACTCTATTGTAACAAAAAGAAATATCAAATAACTAATAACTTAATAAATAATCTAACGAGCAGCGTCAAACGATATAGCCAAACGAAATATAAAATACTAGCTGCTGCCCGCAGCTTCGCCTGCGTTTACTTAGATTTACAGCCGTTCGGATTGATGATGATTATTTTTATGGCCAAAGTTACGCCGTATAAAGTCAGCTATCTGCCAGTAAAAGCCTCGTCAAAATCAGCTTAGCCGTTTCAGAGATTAACCGGAACAAACAGACGGACAAAAATGATTTAATGATTGTTTTAAAACTTATTTTTCAAATAAAGTAGTAGTAGCCAAGCTGCTTTGCAACCGAATTGGGCCGGCACAACCGTGGTGGTACCTCTGGCTCACATAACACCGGCGTCAAGTGACAGCTATGCTGTCGCGTTTCGTGCGGTTTGTGAGTTTCTGGTGGCCCATTGGGAGGTATAGGGAAAAGGAGGGCAACGCATCTGTGTAACTTTTGGCTGTGCCGATGTCTATGGGCATCGGTAGTCACCTCCGGCTCTGACTGCTCGATTGCCTCCATGTGACATAAAAAAAATGGTTCCAATTTACAAACTATAATAATTTAAAGAATACTATTTACTTCCACTGTAAGGCCCGATATTACGTTTTTATAAAATATATTTATTTAATTTAGTAGTACATTTTTATTATATTTAAATAACTTTTACGGATTTTATCGCGGTTTATTAAGATTTTTAAATGCCCGACGTTTCGGATACTTTTCAGCAACCATGTTCATGGGAGGATTGAGGTGTCAGACGTCCTATAGTATTTATTTTGTATCCTAACTATGATACATCAATATTTTAATTCAAATTAGTACCTACTACCAGCAAAAAAACTACGAAAAAGTTATATTTTTTATTCATATATTTTATTATTGTTCCTATCATTGTTTATAAATAGTACTTTGTCATTTATTGCAATTTTAAATAATTAAATAATTAAATAAAAACATATTGGATATAAATTACAAAGAACCTAAAACTAAAAACCTTAAAAAATATAATATAATAACTTAAGTATATTAATAAAAAGGAGTCCCTTTAGGCAAGGTTCCGAAGATTTTCACAGCGTTCCCCCTATGAACTGCTAGACTAATTCTTTGTCCAAGGTAGCTGCCAGCTCTTCGGTCTCCTGTGATGTCATCTAACCTTTTTGTTATTTCCTTAAAGAGCCTTAAAGCGCTAGGACCCCACGGACCAAGGGTCTCGACACCGAATGGGACAAAATCATATTCGGAGCCTAGACCCCTGTATTTGCATATTTAAGCTTTTTCAGCCGCTTCATTATTATATATAAAGTATTCCTTTTATATAATATAATGAATTCTTGGATATTTTTTGGATATTATTGGATAAATTTTTGGATAAATTACTAATATATGAATACTTCATTAAAAACGCGTGCAATACAAAAGTGCGATCCTCATAAGGATTCGAATCTTGTAATGGATAGCGTGATCTACATTTTGTGTTAACGCCACTTATTGACACATCTAAAAAACTTCTTGTTACACTAATTATACATCTTATATCTTACCTAGGGTCTCAAACTATCTCCATATCAAATTTCACTCAAATCGGTTTAGTGGTTTAACAAATACATAGTCCCGGCGTTTTAGCTGTACAACTCCTGTTCCCGTGGGATTTTCAGGATAGCAACTATTTTAAGTCCTACGTTAAGATCCAAAGTATCTTCATACCAAATTTCACCCAAATCTGTTCCGTGGTTTAGAAGATAGACAGTCCCGGGTTTTACCCACATAGGTCCCATTCCCGTGGGATTTTTAGTATAAAAACTATTTTAAATCCTACGTTAAGTTCCAAAGTATCTTCATATCAAATTTCACACAAATCTGTGCCGTGGTTTAGAAGATAGATAGTCCCGCGGTCTTACGCGCAAAGTTCCCATTCCCGTGGGATTTTCAGGATAATTTTTATTTTAAGTCCTACGTTAAGTTTCGAAGTACCTTCATATTAAATTTCACCCAAATCTGTTCCGTGGCTTAAAAGATAGTCAGTCTCGGGGTATTACCCGCATAGGTCCCGTTCCCTTGGGATTTTCAGGATAGAAACTATTTAATGTCCTATGTTAATTTTCAAAGTATCTTCATATCAAATTTCACCCAAATCTGTTCCGTGGTTCAGAAGATAGATAGTCCCGGGGTTTTACCCGCATAAATCCCGTTCCCGTAGGATTTCCGGGATAAAAAATATCCTATGTCCTTTCTCGGGTTTCAAGCTATCTTTGTGCCAAATTTCATCCAAATCTGTTCAGCGGTTTAGGCGTGAAGAAAAGACAGACAGACAGACAGACAGAGTTACTTTCGCATTTATAATATTAGTAAGGATAACGAGCAGTGTTAAACAATATAATATAACGTAACGAAATGAATAATCCAACGAGCAAAGAACGATGCGCGTTTGATTATATCGAATCTTTTCGATTTCGTTATGTAACAAATTTAAATTCGTTTAGATACTAGATTACGCGTTCCGAACACTCACTTTGTTCGGCTGAACTGTACTGCAGTCCGTATATCATAGTTTTAACTTTAGCGTGGCCGTGGCCCGTGTCTGCGACAGTCAACACTGAAGCACGCGTGGGTGCGTACGAAATTTAAGCCAATGTTATCTGTTTGTTTCTACTATTAATAAATTTTGAAATAGAGAATAAATTCTAATGAAGTTTTATAGGTGTCTATCTATAGGCAGGACATGTTGTTACACTACGTTGAACGTAACACGTAAGCGCTATAAAATCCCCGCGCACCTACGACGTTATAAGCGTGAGAAAAATATACTACATAAGCAATCTAGCGCTGTATGTGTTTCTAGTTTGGCTAGACGAAATAACGTTTTAGCGCTTCAGCGAACTTTAGTTCTAACTACTGTCAGTATTTGAACAAATTGTCTATATGAACGTTCGTGTCCATCGATAGAATATAATAAGTCAATGCAATATTTTAAATATCGTAGAACCCAAAAGGCAGGAGACAATTCTGATTTGCCTATTAGTACTGCTTGATACTTGACTAAACTATCTCACCCATCATGATCATAATATGATACAATAGTTGTACAACAATGTACACAACTCAACCCGACAACATACTGTAACTATTAACTAACAGACAACTATACAAATAACTGCCCTCGGCGAATTCCGGTGCCCTGTTCCCCAATTATTGAACTACGACGCTGGTGAGTTGGAATGTTTATTAAACCTGTATGAGCATTCTATTTGAAGCAGCTTCGATATTATATACTAGCTGTTGTCCGCAGCTTCGCCCGCGTTATCTTAGATTTACAGCCGTATACGGATTGATGATGATTATTTTTATAGCCTAAGTTACTCCTTATAACATCAGCTACCTGCCAGAGAAAGTCCCATCACAATCAGCCCAGCCGTTTCAGAGATTAGCCGGAACAAACAGACAGACAGAAAATATTGTAAATGTTATTTTGGTATATTATATTTTTGGTATATTTGGTTAGTAGTGGTTAGTTAGTTTCGAATAGTATTTTACTTAAATGGAATTACTTGCTCCCTCAGTAAATGTTCGTTAGAACATATCTGTGGTTACAATATTTTCCCAACATGGGTCAGAAGCTATAAAAGTGTGAGCCACCAGCATTATCTAATACATATTATATGAGGGACAATCTAATCTAAACAATCGCTAAGTACTTGTAACCTTTTTGAAGTCAAGTGTTTGACTTTCAAATATCACGGTCGCCTGGTGGCCGGTGGCTGGTGGCCGGTGATAGCGACACCGTCTCACCGGGCATATACAGTAGGATACCCTATATAATTCTAGTATTATTATTGTGAAGTTTGTAAGTTTAGATGTTTGTTACTTAATTACATAAAAACGTATCCAACACACAGCCAGTTTATTATATGGAGTAACACAGATGGTAATTCTTATCCCGGGAAAGTGATTCCTGTGTGATTTCCAAAAGACGAAATATTAGGTAACTTTAGTTCCAGTTGGGTATAGAAGTGTCTTACTAATGTGCAAACGTTTACAATTTAATAATTGTAAACGTTTGCACATTAGTAAACATTTGGATGTTTGTACTCTAGCTATTCATTCATACAAAAATGATTCACCAAATCTTAGCTTATAAATACCGGGTGTATTTGGAAGGCTTGCAAAAACGAAGAGGTGTGATAGTGTTGGCATAGCCTGACATGATTCAAGTGAAAAAAAACGCGTTTTTTTTTGTATAATCCGGTTTAGTAAACATAATTTTACAGAAAATTTGATGATAATGCTTTAAAATAATCGTTTTTTTTAAGAAACGGCAATGTAATTGGTTTATGGCTCACGCCGGCGAGCGGACTGCATCAACTGACAGAGTTCGCGTGTATACATACATTGCGGGTTTGCAAAATACATAAGTCCTAAAATTTTCTTAAAAAAAGGCTTCTGAGATAAATGGTTATATGAATTATATAGTATATAAATAGTATATTATTAGGGTTAAATCTATGCAAGCGTTCAAAATACACCCGGTATAAGAAAATGTCACATTCCTATCTCTTGTATTCGTTAAGTAAATCTTTGCACTAAGTTAAAGTCGTGTGAGATGGTGAGGAAAAAGAATGGTTATTAAAATATATGTATATAGTTTTGTAGGTCTCTAGATGTCCTACATTCAAACAAAGAACGTTTTCAAACAGTATAAGTAACTGGGGTAAAACTGAATAATATGAGAAAGTTGAACAAAAGTTTGAAAAACCTCGATACGAACCCATTGTGGGCATTTAGATAGGCCCCCGTCTCGGAGTAGGCCCAGAGTGGAAGTGGGCCACGACCGGGCCCCCGTCTCGGAGTAGGCCCAGAGTGGAAGTGGGCCACGACCGGGCCCGCGGGTCGGAGATCTTGTGATACAGTCGAGTTAACGAAGCGTTACCACAAGTCACGATAGAGACGTCCCCTTACTATCCTGACCGATGAGCTCATAGATCCTCGTATATCAACTTCATTGTTTGTTTCCTCTGTTGTGACGACCTCTGTGGCTCAGTGGTAAGCGCTTTGGCGCTCAAGCCGGAGGCTGCGGGTTCGAATCCCGCCAGGGAACAAAAATATGTTCTGTGTTCCTGGGTCATGGATGTGTATTATATAATAAAAATCTTAAATATAAACACAGTTCAAAAGTTCAAAACAGTTTAAATACACATTGGTTGTACATTACAATATAATATATCTTATTTAAACGTTCTGTGTCCCTCTCAACCTGTTGGTCCCCGGGGCAATACGATGATGGGGCCCCGATGGAAACAACCATTTTGTCTGATTTTTGGACTAGAAAAGAGTAAACCTCCCCTGGTTCAAGCCTTGTCGTGGCGGTGGGGCTCAGTAGCCTAAGGTGAACCCCGCATCTTGAGTGAAACCAATTGAATGAGGGAGCCGTCCTTTGTACCCCTGTTATAAGAAGATGGGAAAAAGGGAAAAGAGCAGGGGAGGAAAAGGGGCGAAGATAGGAATCTCACCCCATTGCACTGGCCCGACTTAGGGAGGGGTTGTTTTATGGTGCGGCACAATTATTTGCTCCGTGTAGGTGGCGTCAGTCCTTTGGGGAACCGACTAGCCATCGAGGTGCCCTGTTGCTCAACAGATCCGGGGCACCTCACTAAAGGCGGTCCATCCATCATATTCTGATATAAATAATGGAGCCCCATGGAGCGCGGGGCTCTAGACACCTGACCAGAAGGGCCAATGGCGAAGACGGGCCTGACTACATTCCTACCCACCGGGACTCATGATGTGAATTATCCGACGTAGTATGGTCTCTTATAAACTTTATTTTTAGGGAATCTCAGTCCAAAGTTAAATTGTTTGTCTTTACTAATGAAGACTGAATCAAACAATACCAGAATAACAAAAAAACACTAGAATTTGTTGCTATTTTGTTGCTATTAGTTGCCATAAAATTAATTTTGTTGGTCTAACTGGATGCGGACGGCGCAGGACCGGTCGTTGTGGAAATCCTTGGGGGAGGCCTACGTCCAGCAGTGGACTCGGTTTTTTTTTTTTCTGCTGATTTTATTTTAGCTAGCTTTTTAGACCTTGATGAAGAGCCCGTAAAAGAGATGGTAAGTGATGGTAGGTGGTGGTAAGTGGTGGTAGGTTGTGGTAAGTGGTGAGAGCGGTAATGACCATGCGGCGTGCGCTGATGTAACGTTCTCTCTCTAATTACGTCTACTATCTGTACATCTGAGCACGCAGCCGCGCTCGTGGGACCCTCGCCGGACTTACATGCATGTTATATGCACGGGTACTACTACGAGGAGAGTGAAAGGTGTCATCATCAAGAGCCCGTTGACGTCCAAAACAGACACCTGGTTTAACGTTGAAATGATGAATATCTAAGACTCCTTCCCGACGTTCTACTTGGACCAAAATTAAAGAAAAGCTTTTCTGTAAATAGCTTGTAAGCATCCGTACGACCTCCCTGCTTTTTTTAATGTTATAAGGAGGCAACCGAGCAGTCGGAGCGGAGCGGAGCGTTTCGGAGAGAAGGGCAGGACAGGCAGTGTAATTACTGGCACCGAGACTTGTCTCAAGCTAGGTGATGCAGGACGAGTTGTCTGGCCAGTCGCGGGTGAGCGCGTGTGTGTCCATGGGCTACGTTCAGCACCCGCTGATCGCTTGTGTTCTACTGCCTATACAAATTACATAAAAAGCTAAATTAAAAAAAATGTAATAACCCACGACAGTTAAAAGGTATAATAGGTATAGGTATAGGTAATATATAGGTATAATATAATAAACAATAATTAAAAACCCCTGACTTCAAGAACTTACGTAAATATTATTTATTTCTATATTTATGTATATATTTGTAAGAGGTACTGCCATGCTGCTTTGCAGCTGAATTGGGCCGGCACGACCGGGGTGGTACCTCTCACTAACATAACACCGGGCGTCAAGGCATAGCTATGCTGTTGCGTTTCGTGCGGGTTGTGAGTTTCCGGTGGCCCATTGGGGTGGGGTGGGGGGATAGGGAAAAGGAGGGCAACGCATCTGCATAATCTTTGGTTGTGCGGATGTGTATGGACGTCGATAGTCACCAAACGGCTTCGACTACTCGTTTGCCCTCCTATGATATACATATAAAAAAACTACAGATAATAAACGTAAAAAGCTAAAATGCAAAAATGCGAGATACTGCTATATGTAATATAGTCATAGCTAAATTTTCTCAGCCTGGAAATTTTGACAAATACACTGAGTTGTTTCATCATCAACATCTTCATCTGTCTATTCTCGTCCATTGCTGAGCACAGGCTTCTCTTTCTGAAAATCTCTGTCCATCTCAACCACGTTTTGCCCACCAACCTTCCACGTCATCGGTCCACCTCGCCATAGGACGTCCTGGACATCTCCGACCGTGGTTACCGTGAACCGCCTGCCAGCACCACGTCTCCACGTGTCCTATTCAGTCGGTAGTTTATTTTAATAAATTAAATGATGACCTATTTAAACGTAATAAGGGTTTTATTTTAAACGAATTATAGGTAATTATCGTTCGACAATTACCGATATCGGTGATTGACCAAATTACAGACCACAAGCTGATCCTGACAATTTTAACGTTATCCTGATGTTCTAAGGTCTATAGTCTCGGGCACTGAGGTCTGTATATAATGCTTTTATTGATTAAAGTAATTTCATGCGATAGTGAGGGGCTAAGAGGGGTGCGGTGCAGGGGAAAAGGGGGGAGCTATTTTAAATAAAGGCTTTATACATGACTAGCGGTTTCCTGCGGTTTCACCGGCCCCGATAACACAAATAAGTACTTTAATGCGAAATATAATATGCCTATAACCTTCTTAAAAAAACTCCTCCAAAATAAATTGCATATTTCCCAATTATTGTTCTATCAAATATCAAGAGATATTTTTAAAATCCAACTGGTAGTTCAAGACATTAGTGCACACAAACAAATAAGCTCTTATGAGCATTGTACTAATGATGCCAGCCGCCAGTCGCCAGCCGCCAGCTGCCAGGGTACCTACCACCAACCTGATTGTTTTTTTTTGTAAAGCAGCTTTTGGGTAGAAGGGCAGGATAGGCAGTTTAATTGTTGACTCGGGACCTCGTGTCCCAGGCTAGGTTAGTATTCGATAGTTTAATATCTTTACCGAGGCACAATAAGTGCACATTTACTAATCCCGGGCGCTTGTGTTGATGGGCGTCGTCGATGTTCGATTGTCAAATCAGCATCAACAAGAATACAACCAGCTACCATCAGATGCTTCGTAGATAGGCTTTCGTGGAACATTTAGATATAATTACTTTAATCCGACGTCGACTTTCACTCGCTGGTCCCGGGGGTCAACGACCTCGCTTTCTTTTACACTTAAAATATCATCTAGTGCTGGGGAACGAGGAAATCGACTTTATACGACATTACCGAGGATGATGGAGAAAGCTGGCTCGACCTGCGTCGGTCACAACTACAGGAAGAAGTCAACAGATCATAAAACTTAGTTTGATAGTAGTTGTATGATAAACTATCTGTTGCCTGCAGCTTCACCCGCGTTAACTTACTTAAATTAACTATTACTAGTCAAAACGTGATGTTATATAGCCTATAGCCTTCCTCGATAAATGGGCTGTCTAACACTGAAATTATTTTTCAAATCGGACCCGTAGTTCCTGAGATTAGCACGTTCATACAAACAAACTCTTTAGCGTTATAATATTAGTATAGATATATTCCTGCGTCGGGTATGGTCGGGTACTACGAGCAGAAATCAAGTTCTCGTAAAAACATACGCTTACACGAGAACACAGCGGGACGACGTGACAAGTAAATAAATGACATAGAAAACATATTATAACTTATCAATTAACTAGTGCCATGGCACTGCCTCTTACTATGGTTGCTTTGCAGCCAAATTGGGCCGGCACGATCAGGGTGGTACTTCTCGCTCACATAACACCGGCGTCAAGTGACAGCGATGCTGTCGCGTTTCGTGCGGTTTGTGAGTTTCCGGTAGCCCATTTGGGATAGGGACAACGCATCTGCATAATCTCTGGTTGTGCGGATGTGTATGGGCGTCGGTAGTCGCCAAAAGGCTTCGACTGCTCGTTCGCCCTCCTGTGATATAAAAAAATTAAAACGAAGAAAATGATTTTCAAATCACAAAATTCACCCAAAAAATACATAATTACAAAACTTCCCAAATACTCTCCGAACATTAATAACACGGAGTCACTTTTATTGAGAAATTCAGTTAAAAACTGGTCCAGCAACAGTAATTGATAAAGTTGTAGCGGAGCGTTCACGGGTGGAGTCAGTCCGGTGATTAGACATCTTAGACGGTGACAGCCTCCGTACAGACGGACACGGCCTCCGCATAGCTCGACACATAGTCTGTATCGGCGGACAGATCCTCCGTACAGACGGACACGGCCTCCGCATAGCTCGACACATAGTCTGTATGTGCGGACAGATCCTCCGTACAGATGGACAGAGCCTCCGTATAGACGGATAAAGTCTCCGTACAGACGGATAAAGCCTCCGTACAGACGGATAAAGCCTCCGTATAAACGGATAAAGCCTCCGTATAAACGGATAAAGCCTCCGTACTCACAGATAGAGTCTCTTTACAGACGGATAAAGCCTCCGTACAGACGGATACGGCCTCCATACCGACGCACAGAGACTCCGTACAGATGGACAGAGCCTCCGTATAGGCAATCTTTACTAGAGCTTAATCTTTTGATACAGCGTTTCCCACTTGGAGGGTCGCCCCCCGGTACCGGGTCTCACCATTTCCTCCTTGTTTTAAACATGCCTTAAAATAAACATAGAAACCGACTTGAAGTCGAACTACAATCACACCACGTTAACCTGGTCCTGTGCTCTTCACAAGAACTAAAAATACATGAATAGTTTCCATGATACAATGTAAAAACAAATCTATCCCTATTCAAATCACCGGTACTCGGAGCAGGATTCAAACCCGCGACCGCTCTTGCAATCACTCATCTGAAACTAGACCAGCGGGCCTAATTCGATACACCATTAAAAACTTGTTTCGACATAACTTTCACAAGTATGCAAAAATAAATTATAGATTTATGACCACTATATCGAAAGTGTAAATTCTTAAACATCTAACCCACATCAGCGCAGAGATCAAGGACGATCATCTCGTTGGCATCTCGCTGGATGCTGGAGATGTGTACATTCAAATGATGTATCGGGGCCAGCGATCGATCAGATTGGAATATTTTAATAGCATCGAATTTATAATACACACAATACATTAATATTGGTTGGATTGTTTTTTCTCTTCTCAATTTGGAATTTGCTTTTATATGAAAAGGTGTATGACTGTTGACCGCTAGAGTGCAGTAACATTTACAGCCGTAGCCGAGCTGGTGATGATTATTTGAAAGAATATTTGTCTTTCCTATTATCTATCTCATTCACAAGTTTTATCGAAACTTTTTAAAGTTTTAGACTTAGAAGTGACCAAATTATTTTCGCTTTTTAACATCGGTCAATATTAACCAATAAACAAATATTAACCAACAATCACACCACGTTAACCTAACCCCTTGTTTAGCTCGTAAGAACCTGAGTCACTGTGAAAGGAAATTAAAAAAAAAACCATACACATCAATGATTCGGTGCGTCAATATTCATCATACAAATTATTTGCACTTGTCGGGATTCGATTCCGCGACCATTGCTCGCGTCAGTATGACTGCGCGTCGTGGCCTCATCGAGTCAGTTTCATAATGCTCTCCTTTTATTGGCCTGATCTGACGGTCGCGGGCCGCCGCTTGCTCAATGCTCCCATTTACAAAATTGTCTTGACGAGTTCATTGACTTTCTAAGTCGATTAGGAGGCATTACATTAAGTTAATTAGTGATGCCCCACCATGGTTAAGGCCTTGTCGTGGCGGTGGGGCTCAGTAACCTAGGGTGAGCGGTGCACTTGGGCGAAGCTAATTGGGCCGAGGGGGCTCTTTGTATCCCTCTTATAAGAAGAGGGGACTGAAGAGCAGGGGGCAAGGGGTGAGGATGGGAACCTCACCCCATTGTACTGTCCCGACGTTGGGAGAGGTTGTTCTGTGGTGCGGGACAACCCCTCCGTGGAGGTGGCGTCGGTCCCTTGCGGGACTGACTAGCCGTCGAGGTGACCTGTTTGTTTTCTAGATCCGGGGCACCTCACTAAAGGCGGCATTGGTGGCACTCGCCGGGTTTTAGTGGGTAGAGCTGCGTACATTTACCAGCTGTCGGGCGTAGCGAGTCCCACATACCTGCCTCAGAGCATTTTTTTTTATGTTAGTTGGATAGGCAAACTGGCAAGCGTGCCACCTGATGGTAAGTGGTCGACGTCGCCCATGAACATAAACTAGTATACCTGGAACGGGCCCAGGCAACTCAGTTATGTGTTGCCTATCCTGAGACATAAGATGTTATGTCTCGGTGCCAGTAATTACACTGCCTGTCTTGCCCTTCTCTCCGAAACACAGCAAAGCTGTTTCACGGGAGAAACAAGCAAGATGGTGGTACCCATGCAGCCGGGGGCGCGGGACAGCGCTTCCCTCCCACCGGTAGATTTCCCGGCGTTAAAAAAAAAAAGTTAATTAGTGATACAGAGTTGCTGTATTTTGGAGAGAAGGTCAGGACAGCCAATGTAATTACAATCATCATAAAAGGGCAACCGTCGTCCTTTATGAGTCGATCTAAAATTTACTCCCAATTGCGGTCCTTACTCCAAAACCGTTTACAACCTGTTATTCAGCATAAGTGACTGCTCCATGTCATGAAATGCTATGCACCGAGAGCGAAACTTAATTTTGTATACATGGGTTCGCCACAAGTGTTATTCGGTGCATCGACCCTGAAAGTTAAGCTGTAGTAAATTTTTTGCGAGTTGTAGGAACCAACAGCCGTGCCGTTTTAAAAGAAGACTTCTTTTTTGATTCTACTTTTGACGTGACAACATCTTATAATTCGATGGAGCCGGCTGCAAGAACGAAAAACAGGACGTATGCGATGACGCATGCGGCGTTACCTCGCTCTGAGGCGTTCCATTTTCTTATGACGTTGTCACGTTCAACTATCGTCAGTAAACCGACTTTACAGACAACCGATTTTTTAAACTTACGTTCAACTTTCATTCGGAAAGCTTATGTCTTAGCCGTACTATTAATCTTAAAAGCCATTTAGTACCTATTTATCAATTATGACATCAGAAAGGCTCTCTCGGAGCTCTTGTCTCCTACATGTGTCATGACAACCGGACGAGCTAGAGGTCAGTCGGTAGAGGGAGGTCGTTTATATATCTTTTCATCCCCAACCTTATATGCTTTATATATCACTAGCTGTTGCCCGCAGCTTCGCCTGCGTTAATTTAGATTTACAGCCGTATAGGAGTGATAATGATTATTTTTGTAGCCTAAGATACTCCTTATAATATCAGCTGTCTGTCAGTGAATGTGCCGTCAAATTTAACAAAGCTATTTTAGAGATTAGCCGGAACAAACAAACAGATAGACATACAAATAATTTAAACAATGTGATTTTGGTATATGTCCCGTGTTTACAAATATATTATATGCATTTAGTTAAAAGCTGTCATTTTAATATTACAAACAGACTCTCCAATTTTATTTATCTGTATAGATTAAATGATGGATTTTAGTTTTTGTCATTTAAGTGTGTTGTTACATGTCTCTCTGTCCCCAGCGGCGTACTTCTACGTGGGCACCTCGAAGGCGGTGGACGCCACGGGGGCGCTGCGGCTGCGAGACGAGCGCGGCGCCACCTCCCCCCTGAGGAAGTACCGCGGGGAGGGGGTCACTCTGTCTCTGCCCGACGGGAGCACGCTGGCCGAGTACAAATGGTTCGCCGTCTGGTGCGATGACTACGCCGTGAGTATTTTGTTACATAGACATATGGCAGACGAGCCTCACGATGGTAGTGGTCAGCGTCGCCCATGATCACAAACAAGTTGTCCTGAGACTGGCCACTCATTGACATGTTTCCTATCCTTTTTTTTCTTTAACGCCGGGAAATGCTCTGATCCATCCCGCGGGGGAGTGGGGTTGCCCCACGCGGATATGTGGGACTTGCTGCGCCTGTAAGCTGGTGAGTGGACGCAGCTCTACCTACTAAAACCCGGCGAGTGTTACCAATGCCTTCTTTGGTGAGGTGCCCCGGATCTAATAAACAAACAGGACACCTCGACGGCTAGTCAGTCCCCCAAGAGACCGACGCCACCTCCACCAACCCCTCTCAACGTCGGGACAGTACAATGGGGTGAGGTTCCCATCCTCGTCCCCGTGCTCTTTTGTCCCCTCTTCTTACAAGAGGGGTACAAAGAGCTCCCTCGGCTCAATTAGCTTCGCCCAAGGTGCAGCGGCTCACCCTGGTTACTACTGAGCCCCACCGCCACGTCAAGGCCTGAACCATGGTGGGGTATGATTCCTATCCTGAGACATAAGATGTTAAGTCTTTTGTGCAATAATTACACTGTCTGTTTTGTCCTTCTTTCCAAAATACAGCAAAGCTGTTTCAGGGTATAAATAAGTGGAGCAGCAGGTGCAGACAGGAGCGCGGCACAGCGCATCCCTCCCACGTCAACCATTGTTACAGAAAGGATGGACTACCAGAAGAGAGCTTTGTAAATTATCATCTTCATAATGTCCGTATCCATGGCTCGTAGTTCCCTATCAATAAACACCAAGACGGGGCGATTTCTTTAATGGATAGCCATATATGTTAAGGCCCTTCTGTGTCTGTCCGACAGGCCTTTATACCGTCTGACTTGAAACTGCTGTCAAATGCCGTACTGTTGTATCCCCTGTTCCCTTTAGCTTGCTTATCTATTCCTTCTTCATTACCTGCTAAGAGCCCCTTCGTATAATCAGGTATTCCATCCACCATCCAAGAGTTGCCTTAATCATTGTAAATCTTTCTTCTATTTCCTAGAATATTATAAGTTCTTTTTTCTAAAAGACGCTATGTTTCAGCACGTTAGAAGGATCACTCCAGTGCCCGACATCGTTTACTTACCTTATCTCCACTTTTGTTGTGTCCACGATTTCTATCCCATCCTCACTTCATCCCATACAATGGAAACTTGCGCTCATTTTTTAATGTTTTGGTGATGTTTTTATGGGCTACAGATCAATAGATGGGACCGGTAGTATAATTACTGGCAATGAAAGTGTATTTTTTATATCATAGGAGAGGAAACGAGCAGTCGGTGGTTAGACTATCGACGCCCATACACATTTGCACAACCTGAGATTATGCAGATGTGTTGCCCTTATTGTTCCTGTCCCCCCAAGGGGCCACAAACCGCACGAAACGCGACATCATATCTGTCACTTGACGCCGGTGTTATGTGAGCGAGAGGTACCATCCCGGTCGTTCCGGCCCGAGTCGGCTGCATAGCAGCATGGCACTAGGCCACACTTAGCACAATAGAGTGTCTTGGGAGTATAAACTTATAATTATAACTAACGTCGACTTACCATCGTCGTTTGCCAGGTATCCTACCTCACGTAACACAGGTCCAGTTAGTGATATTATAAACATGGTGTCCGTGAGACGAACACAAGATGACGCAAAAGTGAGAGTCGAGTCACTTTCGCCCGGGCCGGTGAAATACGCGCGGTAAAACGTTACATTACTGACTCGGTTGAGATGTACGACGGATGTAATGCTGTGCTGGCGTTCGTTGAGAGGGGCCTGTGTCCAGCAGTGTGCTGATGATGGTGAGGGTAGCTGAGGTCGTGGAAACTGTTTGATACTAGTATAATATGTTAACTTGGTCGTTGAGATATCCTACATAGCTGTATAAGCAAATTGTACAAATATTTAATTTTGAGAGAGAACCAACTAAGTATTTTAAAATTTTTTAGCACGCTTTTGTTATAAGCTTCACCTGTATTTATCTATCTATATACGGAATCTATAAACGTTATTTTTACCCACTTTGAGACATCTTTAAGACTTTGCACACTTTTCAGTGTTCGATGACGATAAAATAATTTAATAAGTTTGTTCCAATATCCTGATCGGGATAATTCTATACTAATATAATAAAACTCCATCCCGAGTTGCCTGCACAGACCACCTCACATACCTTATTAGCATTGGCCATTATTAATATGTACAAAGATAAGATATACCTAAAATATTTGTGATGATAAAGAAATATAAATGAGATTAATATTTCAAAACATAGCTGGTTCTTTTGGTCCCTCGCGATGGTCCTAACGTGGTCCTATTATGGTCCTCCTGTGGTCATTCCTTGGTCCCAGCGGGAGTGATAAATGACGGTACGATATAGGAAGGGACGCGGTTCTTAACTAGTTGCTCTCCACGGTGTTACTCGCACAAAATTTTATATAAAAAAACTATAGTAAAATAAATAGCTTATAACCATATTTAGCAGTTGGGCTTTCAATTGAATATAGTAGTTTGGAGTATAGAGCAATTTTTTATGTCATAAGGAGGCAACCGAGCAGTTAGAGCCTTATGGTGACTACCGACGCCCATAGACATCCGCACAACTAAAAGTTGCGCGTACCCCTCTTATAAGAAGAGGAAACAAAAGAGCAGGGGGCAAGAGGTGAGGACGGGAACTTCACCCCATTGTATTGTCCCGACGTTGGGAGGGGTTGTTCTGTGGTGCGGGACAACCCTTTTGTGGAGGTGGCGTCGGTCCCTCGGGGGACTGACTAGCCGTCGTTTTTTTTTTTTTTTTTCGGATGGATCTATGCTAATGGCCCGATGGCCCTAATGCTTCAACGGATTGGTGTGAGCCCATTCGGCTCACTTTTGATTGGGGGGTTGCCCCCCGCCTACCGTGCAGTCTGCGACCACACGGCCTCCTGGCGTCGGTTGTGGCTAGCCGTCGAGGTGCCCTGTTTGCTCATTAGATCGGGGGCACCTCACCAAAGGCGGCATTGGTGGCACTCGCCGGGTTTTAGTGGGTGGCTGCGTCCATTTACCAGCTTTCGGGCGCAGCGAGTCCCACATACCCGCCTGGGGAGACCCACTCCCCCGCGGGATGCCTCAGAGCATTTCCCGGTGTTAAAGAAAAAAAAGTATTATATAAGAAGTATTATAGAAAAAAAAGTATTATATATATTATGTCGATGGTTTTTAGACATATCAAAATCGGTTCAGTTTTGTTCCGTACAGTTCTCTTTTGATGCGTTGAAAGCATTTTTAGTATAAACTTTTGGTGACATTGCTGATGTTACGTTGTCAGGTGAACTTCGGGTCCGTGGAGATCCCCAGCGGCCTGGAGTACCCGCGGCCAGCGCGCGTGGGGGCGCTGCGGGGCGTGCACGGCGTGTCCTCCGACCCCCTGGTGGTGGTGGACGCGCAGACGCTGCTCGTGCCCAACTTCTCCTACGACGGCGAGGCACCAGGTCAGTACTACACTTATACAGTACCTATTAATAGTCCATTTAAAAGTAACACGAGGAGACGATATCTCCGTTCAGTGGCTGATCAGTGTTGGATGCAGATTCATAGAATTTTGCACTTGAAGGCCAAAAATGTAACATTTAAATGGCTAGAACTAGCTCGACCTAAGTTAAACTCAAGTGATGATGCAGTCATTTTTAGGGTATCGTTTCTCAAAATGAACGGGACCGTTAAAGGATCTCTCAGTCAAACCAAAAATTATAGGATTTTTTCCATTGACGCGAAATTATGAATTTGACAAGAAAAAAAATGTTAATTTGTTGTTATAAATAGAACCCTTTTAATTTATCCAGTTTAAAAGCAATCTCGTAACTAAAGTAATAAAGTGTGAGTGTGACAGGTCTGTCACACTCGTGTCACCTCGCACGTCACACGTCACGCGTCACACGTCACACAAGTTTGAACTGATGTTCAACGTAATAAAGGTAAGTTGATTCGTGAAATGGTGTAATATATTACACTGGTGTACCTACGTATATGATATACATAGCTACATTCGTTACGAAGGTTGTAAAGGGCTCATTATAATATATACACATGGTGTTATGGAATGCAGAAGTAATGCTGATATTCTGACAATATAGGTACATTTATTCAAATCCTTTCCTTGTGTGTTCCTTTTAAATCTGAACTTGAAATTCTTGTGTGAAAATTGATTGATGGGATTTGAACCCGTTGACCGTTGCGTGTAGCGTCCAACAGTTTAATAAATGAGATCAATAAGGCTCTGTCTTTATCCTGATGATGGTCATCGTTGATGACATTCCCTTGGCCTGGTCTCCAGCCGTCAGAGGGAGCAGAATATCCTTTAACGCTCAAACATTCTCAAGTAGCCCTAGCCCATAACTCTCCCAGGCCACAACTCTGCGAAGCCTCCCAGGCCACAACCCTCTCAGGCCTCTGAGGCCATAACTCTCCCAGGCCTCTCAGGCCTCTAAGTACATAACTCTTAAGCCTCCCAGGCGCTAACTTTTTCGTTTATCTTTCGCACTCGTTTCACCGAGTTCCTTATCGCGAAGTAAGTAGGTCATATTTTAGAATTAATTACAGAAAAGATTTCACTTGAAAATAATACTCCTTTTAGTCCATTGAAATGTTACATGAGCTTTGCATTTTTTAGAGGACGCAATTTTATTTTTGGGACATGTGTAGAGTGTGGGACAACACACATTCTCACTTTTTTGCTTATAACTTCTTTAATTTTTAATTTAGGGCAAAAAGTTATATAAACATATTTGTAGGAGAAATAATTTTCTACAAATTATAACTTTACAAATTTTTTGTAAGACGTATAGTTTCCGAGATTTCGCGAAAAAAGTGTTTTCACCCCTTTTTCCAAGATGGCGGCCGGGGGACAAGGGTGGCGACCCCACAAACTTGAGGTTAAGCTTCTTTTGACCCCCCAAACATGTCCCAAAAATAAAATTGCGTCTTCTAAAAAATTCAATATTCGGTCCTTAAATTGTAACTTTTTAATGGTCTATTTAAGATGAAGACATTTCGACATATTCAATAGTGATGATATCTTCAAAAGAGAAAAATAAAAAACGAATACGTTCATTATTTCTAAAATAAATGCTTAGCTGAAAAAAAATAGCTATGAATGTCGATTAAATTGATGTAGAAAAAAAATCTTACGGTACATTTATACATTGTACGGTGAATGGTAAGGTGAAAGTAAAATAAGTAACTCATCAGAACTATAAGTATTATCCGTAAATATTTCGGAATCTGTATTTCCTATACGCGAAACCACTGAATAAGGAAAAGATATTATCGAAGAAATTGAGTAATAGTTTGCAACAATAGTAACGTCAGCCAGAACAGTCACAGCAGTTACAACAGTTACAACAGTCACAACAGTCACAATAGTCACAACAGTCACAACAGTCACAACAGTCATATCAGTTACAACAACGACAAAAGCAATAGCGCCCGTCGGACGTGCCGAATAAACTGTTGTGTGTCGCCGCTGTCAACGAGAGGTAGTCGTATGAATTGTCTAAACATTTTGTGGAATATAAAACTGACCAAGGACGTCAGGAAAACTATCCATCTTTATTATATTTTCTAAGGGATTTTGGTACACTGAATACCAATGCCTATCCCTAGTACCTTATTTTAAAAACATCCTGTGTATCAAAATGGTCGCAGTCAGGCGGATCTACCTTCCTCAACAAGAAGCGAAGGATATTGCATCTTGGTACCTCTCAGCCACCTATCGACTTCTTCTTGACTTGACATTACCTCTCAAACAAATCGATCAGGGAAAAATATAAGATTTTAAAAATTCTCAACCTCAAAAAATCTTTGCAAAACAATTTGCAAAATCTCATGGCTGATATTCTACCCTCAACACAAACTTGCGTATATTATCTTGTAATAAAAATTTCCTCTACCAACCAAATGTCGTCTGGGCCTCCCTTGGCGTTCCTCCCCTTTGGCGTTCAGGATGTGACGCGAGGACATTAGGACGATAAGAGATTGCTTCCTCGCTTCGTAAACGTTTGAGGATTTATGTGACAATCGTATGTGATAAGGGGAATACTTACGGTATTCGTAAAGTTGACAAGAGGTTACTATAATATCGTAGCTGTTATAAGTCGTTATCACATTATGTCACTAATATTGATTATCATCATCAGCCTCTATCCGTCCACTGCTAAACATAGCCCTTTTTGATATCGCAGGGAAATCCTTATGGATGCAGCCAGGATCTTTGGGTAGATCCTGACCCCATGTGGGACTCGCACCTGGGAGTGTCCAACCTAACTAAAACCACTGCGAGCGCCTTCAGCCGCTTTTTAAGAGTCTCGGATATGCAGGCAACAGGCAGGATCACCTCAGCGACAGGCTGGCCCCGGCTAAGGCCAGACTACTCCTCGTAAGGGGCGACTTCCCGGCCGTTACTAAGCAGTCCCCACGACGTCGTACCATACAGACCCAGGTTCCCATCCTGAGTCCGACATGAACACAGGGGCGTTACTGGAGCCGCATTAAGTAGCACCTCCCGCGCACCCCCGTTCGTCGCCGGGAGGTGGCTTCATCGGCGGCCTCCTCTCCCCGCTCGTCGGCCTCCTTCTGGGACATCACTGCCTCGCAGAAGAAGAACATCGCCGTCCAGGACTCGTCGTCACCGAGCATCGCAGTGATGACAAGTCCCCTCCAATGACTGATGTCAGACCGTGACACAACTAAATATTAGCCTCCCTCAAATAACGCCAAGACCAAATAATCCCTCGCCACTCGCATCCAACACGGACCGGCACCGCACGGAGGTCGTCTTCGTCCCTGGTCAATGGCCGTCCACGCACGGAGGTCGTCTTCGTCCCTGGTCAATGGCCGACCACGCACGGAGGTCGTCTTCGTCCCTGGTCAATGGCCGACCACGCACGGAGGTCGTCTTCGTCCCTGGTCAATGGCCGACCACGCACGGAGGTCGTCTTCGTCCCTGGTCAATGGCCGACCACGCACGGAGGTCGTCTTCGTCCCTGGTCAATGGCCGTCCACGCACGGAGGTCGTCTTCGTCCCTGGTCAATGGCCGTCCACGCACGGAGGTCGTCTTCGTCCCTGGTCAATGGCCGTCCACGCACGGAGGTCGTCTTCGTCCCTGGTCAATGGCCGTCCACGCACGGAGGTCGTCTTCGTCCCTGGTCAATGGCCGACCACGCACGGAGGTCGTCTTCGTCCCTGGTCAATGGCCGACCATGCACGGAGGTCGTCTTCAACACTGTTGTGAGGGGTCCTAATAATGATAATAATACATTATTGTAACCGGTGAGATGCTCTGTAAGCTGGTTATTTCTACGTATATCTGTCGTGAAACAGTTTCCGTGAGGAAGGAAGCTGATATGATACTCTTTTATTGAACACATACATTGTCTTAAAAACTAATTACTTGTTCGAGTCACTACACTACAGTTTCGTTGTGTTCCGGAAAAAGGACAGTACGAGCCAAAGCCTAGCTAAACTAAATTAACGTATAGTTATTAGAATCAAGATTCTTGAATCAAGATAAAATTCCATCGAGTGCCTCGGCCTGTTTGTCTATATATGTTTCAATAAAGTGAACGCGTTTTTAAGCATTTGATTTTTGTTATTCAAATTGACGTTTTTGTTGCAGACGCCAAGTTCTGGGTCGGTCGCGGTGACAAGCCCTCGCCGCAGGGCATCCGCATCCCCGATGAGAACGGCAAGGAGACGCCCCTGCGACGGTACGACAGGAAGACCATCGTGCTCACGCTGCCTGGGGTAAGTCACACCACCACATCACACCACCACATCATACCACAACATCAATGCGACGAAATCATCTACATCTACATCCTCTACATCAGTACACTATTAAGACGGTTTAACACGGGGTATTTACCATTTCATTTTTATTTCGCGGAGCTCGATATTTCGGCACTGTAAGTAAGAGGTAGTGCCATGCTGCATTACAGCCGAACTGGGCCGGCACGACCGGGGTGGTACCTCTCGCTTATATAACAATGGCGTCAAGTGACAGCTATGCTGTCGCGTTTCATGCGGTTTGTAAGTTTCCGGTGGCCCATTGGGGGATAAGGCATTGGAGGGCAACGTATCGTCACAACTTTTGGTTGTGCGTATGTCTATGGGCGTCGGTAGTCATCATAAGGCTCCGAATGCTCGGTTGAGGAGTTTTATCTACTGTAGGTATAATCTGGTTGTTATCTACAGTATATTATATTATTTCTTAAAAAAAATGCAATAATTTAATTGATTAATTTCTTAAGCTAGTTATTTCTTATTTTCATGAAGACGTTATACTGGAATTTACTTTGATACAAAATTGGATGGTTATACTTGTTATACAAATAATATAGTATCACATGAACATAGGTCCATATGTCAAAGGCTCTACATTTTCCTCCTAGGTTCTACCTGTGTACCCCTAAAATTAGCAATTTGAAATTTAGCATCAACATCGCTTACCCATCAGTGAATACGTCGTGAGAAACGCTTAATCTAGATGCTTTTCAAAGTCCGCTAAATTGGCCCAATGCCCAAGCGTAGCTACGCTTGTCTCCTCGCCTTTTTTCGAGGAGACCATTAATTACTCATGTTTTAGGAGCTGACGGTGTTCGACATCGGTCACTTCGCGGTGTGGTGCGAGGCGTTCACGGTCAACTTCGGCCACGTGGCCCTGCCCACTGCCGCCCTCAGCAACGTGCCGCCCAGCCTCAAGATGTTGGGAGTGTCGCCGCAGGTATGTACCTCTTATATAGGCAGAAGTATGTACTAGATCTCATGACCAGTGTAGCGAATGTCTTCCTTATGTTAGGCAAGTTTGAGCATTGTCAAGATTTCAAATAAAAAAAGCCTTGACTGTTATACGGACTGCCGATAGAAGTGGAAACAAGCTTTGTATCTTTCTCGCTCGGGCATACTCGGCGGTCCCGAGTTCACCCGATCGATCCTTTCACCTCCAAGCGTGACGGATCAGTCTCACTCACAGCCTGCAAAAATCTGCTTCAAAAGAAGTTCTCACTTCAATAAATATGGTAAATGATATTGAAGCAGGTACTTGAGGAATATGTTCATGTTTTGAAGACTCCCGGGGTAATATTCGGTATTTCCGAATACAACTTAGGGAAGAAAAGAGCATACTCATATTTAAAGGCAACGCACCTGCTAATGGTGCAGTGGATATCTACGGATGTCCATCACTTACTACCAGGTGCACCGACTGTCCGTTTGTCACATTTTCTAAAAAACATTAGTACGTGGTGAAACAATTTTGTAATGAACACTCTTTTATACACTCATGTTTATCTTTATTTACGGCTTGTGTTTATTTTATAAGTTGTGTAAGGTTATGGTCATTCACAACACCATGTCATACATCATCACGTGGCCAGACTGAAGGTCCCGGGTCCTATAAGGCCTGTTCGTTCCCTGCTTGTATCATTATTGCTGAATCAATAAAGACGGCAGTAGCGCGCTTTCTTACCGTTATCATGATCTTGGCTATGTATGGCCCCATGATGACTCAGTTTGTTTCTCTATGTCTTAGCACTCGGTGGAATTTTAACATAATCTGTTTCTGATAATATTACCGCAATTGTGTTCTGTGATTATTAGTTATGAAGTTCAAGCACGTCGTTTCATTTACTCTGTTCAATGAGTTTGTTTCGCCAGTTCTTTTTAGTGGGCTCTCATTGAACCGACGGTAGATTTAATTGACGTTGAAAGATACTATGTTGGTACTTTCTTTGACTATCTATATCCATATGTCGACATGTTTCAAGAGCTTCTAATTTAATGCTAATAAAAAAGATAATAGTTGATGTTCCTCGCAGCTTTACTTTAAAATGAGTTAGTAATATTCAAACGAGGATATTTAAATTGTGCAGTTAAGTTGGCAGTTAAGTTACACTAACATCTGACTCGGGCGAGGTAATAAAGCTATCAAGTCATCTAACTTTACTCCCTGCAACTATTTAGTTAAATTCAGCGCTGATTTAAGCTGGGTCTAGTTTAAATTTAATTTCCTGTTTTTATACCATTTTAATGGGCAACCAAGTGCCACCTGATGGTAAGTGCCAAGAACATAAACTAATTTACCTGGAACTGGTCCAGGCATCTCATTCGTGTGATTCGGGACCCTCAAAAAGCGTCTGAAGGCGCTCGCAGGTGGTTTAGTGGGGTAGTGGATTCCTAAGTGCGAGTCCTCATATAGGTCCAGGAGCCTGACCCGAGCTCAACTTGGATCATGAATACACTGTCCTGTCCCGAAACACAGCATAGCTGTTGGACGGTATAAATAAGCAGGATGGTGGTACCCATGAAGACAAGAGCGCGGTACAAGTGAAGTTCTCGCACCGTCGAGCAATTTAAATATGGCCCATCCATAATGGGTATGATGTAAGAGGGAGTGCCATGCTGCTTTGCAGCCGAGTTGGGTCGGCACGACCAGGGTGGTACCTCTCGCTCATACCACCGGCGTCAAGTGGCAGCTATACTGTGGAGTTTCATGCGGTTTGTGAGTTTCCGGTGGGCCATTGGGGGATAAGGAATAGACGGGCAACGTATCGTCACAACTTTTGGTTGTGAGGATGTCTATGGGCGTCGGTAGTCATCATAAGGCTCCGAATGCTCGGTTGCCTCATGACATAAAAAAAATGTAACGTTTACACGAATTTACCTCATTATAATGAAACTTTTACGTATTCTATCGCGGTTTATTAATAGTTTTACATCCCCGATGTTTCGGATACTTTACAGAAGATAAAATTATGCTACAGAAGCAATGAGTTCAATGTACGAAATAAGCGAGTGTGTTTCACAAACCGAAAAACGCCACATAACCTCAAACTTCATCGAACTTAATTGGTACTTTTTGGAGCGTGCTATCAATGTGGAATTATGACGGAACCCCACTCACGGAACCCTCCTCAGTGTCAGCGCTGATGGCCCATCCCCGATTATCTAAGAGATTAAACTGATTATTTCCCAAATTAACTTTAACTACGTATGGACCATGGTGCTTCAAAAATTCTTATACAAGTTTGAACAACAAGCAACCTCGGAATTAACGTCGTTTTAAGGATCCTGTTTCTCAAATTACAAAACAGGACCCGACATGAAATCCGGATTGAAAAACCCGAATGAAAATCGACATAAAATCATGAAATTGGTGAGGATAGTCGCTAGGTAATGGAAAAATCTGCAAACCTTAATTTGTTGATATATTACATAAAAATTGGTAGTCATAGGGACTGCCGATAGAAGTAACTTGTAACTTTGGACAGCCTCTGTGGCCCAATTGTTAACGCGTTGGCACTAAAGCTGGAGGTAGCTGGTTCGAATCCTGCCAAGGAACAAAAGTTTTCTATGTGTATATCATAATATTACAATTGAGAATAATATAGGCACAATAATAAAAGCATAATAATATAGGCACCACCAATGCCGCCTTTGGTGAGGTGCCCCGGATCTAATAAACAAAACGGGGCACCTCGACGGCTAGTCAGTTACAGAACAACCCCGGTCAACGTCGGGACAGTGCAATGGGGTGAGGTTCCCATCCTCGCCCCTTGTCCCCTGCTATTTCGTCCCCTCTTCTCATAAAAGTATCTGACCGAGGCAGTCTGGACCGGGCCCGGTGTCATCGGCCCACATCTTGTTATATTTTATATATCAATGGTGGATATATCTCATATAGATAAAGATCAGCCCTCACATGTAACTGTTGGACGGTCTTGTATCTGACCGAGGCAGTCTGGACCGGGCCCGGTGTCATCGACCCACATCTTGTTATATGTTATATATCAATGGTGGATATATCTCATATAGATAAAGGTCAGCCCTCACATGTAACTGTCGGACGGTCTTGTATCTGACCGAGGCAGTCTGGACCGGGCCCGGTGTCATCGGCCCACATCTTGTTATATTTTATATATCAATGGTGGATATATCTCATATAGATAAAGGTCAGCCCTCACATGTAACTGTCGGACGGTCTTGTATCTGACCGAGGCAGTCTGGACCGGGCCCGGTGTCATCGGCCCACATCTTGTTATATTTTATATATCAATGGTGGATATATCTCATATAGATAAAGGTCAGCCCTCCCATGTAACTGTCGGACGGTCTTGTATCTGACCGAGGCAGTCTGGACCGGGCCCGGTGTCATCGGCCCACATCTTGTTATATTTTATATATCAATGGTGGATATATCTCATATAGATAAAGGTCAGCCCTCACATGTAACTGTCGGACGGTCTTGTATCTGACCGAGGCAGTCTGGACCGGGCCCGGTGTCATCGGCCCACATCTTGTTATATTTTATATATCAATGGTGGATATATCTCATATAGATAAAGGTCAGCCCTCACATGTAACTGTCGGACGGTCTTGTATCTGACCGAGGCAGTCTGGACCGGGCCCGGTGTCATCGACCCACATCTTGTTATATGTTATATATCAATGGTGGATATATCTCATATAGATAAAGGTCAGCCCTCCCATGTAACTGTCGGACGGTCTTGTATCTGACCGAGGCAGTCTGGACCGGGCCCGGTGTCATCGGCCCACATCTTGTTATATTTTATATATCAATGGTGGATATATCTCATATAGATAAAGGTCAGCCCTCACATGTAACTGTCGGACGGTCTTGTATCTGACCGAGGCAGTCTGGACCGGGCCCGGTGTCATCGGCCCACATCTTGTTATATTTTATATATCAATGGTGGATATATCTCATATAGATAAAGGTCAGCCCTCCCATGTAACTGTCGGACGGTCTTGTATCTGACCGAGGCAGTCTGGACCGGGCCCGGTGTCATCGGCCCACATCTTGTTATATTTTATATATCAATGGTGGATATATCTCATATAGATAAAGGTCAGCCCTCATATGTAACTGTCGGACGGTCTTGTATCTGACCGAGGCAGTCTGGACCGGGCCCGGTGTCATCAGCCCACATCTTGTTATATTTTATATATCAATGGTGGATATATCTCATATAGATAAAGGTCAGCCCTCATATGTAACTGTCGGACGGTCTTGTATCTGACCGAGGCAGTCTGGACCGGGCCCGGTGTCATCGGCCCACATCTTGTTATATTTTATATATCAATGGTGGATATATCTCATATAGATAAAGGTCAGCCCTCACATGTAACTGTCGGACGGTCTTGTATCTGACCGAGGCAGTCTGGACCGGGCCCGGTGTCATCGGCCCACATCTTGTTATATTTTATATATCAATGGTGGATATATCTCATATAGATAAAGGTCAGCCCTCACATGTAACTGTCGGACGGTCTTGTATCTGACCGAGGCAGTCTGGACCGGGCCCGGTGTCATCGACCCACATCTTGTTATATGTTATATATCAATGGTGGATATATCTCATATAGATAAAGGTCAGCCCTCACATGTAACTGTCGGACGGTCTTGTATCTGACCGAGGCAGTCTGGACCGGGCCCGGTGTCATCGGCCCACATCTTGTTATATTTTATATATCAATGGTGGATATATCTCATATAGATAAAGGTCAGCCCTCACATGTAACTGTCGGACGGTCTTGTATCTGACCGAGGCAGTCTGGACCGGGCCCGGTGTCATCGGCCCACATCTTGTTATATTTTATATATCAATGGTGGATATATCTCATATAGATAAAGGTCAGCCCTCCCATGTAACTGTCGGACGGTCTTGTATCTGACCGAGGCAGTCTGGACCGGGCCCGGTGTCATCGGCCCACATCTTGTTATATTTTATATATCAATGGTGGATATATCTCATATAGATAAAGGTCAGCCCTCACATGTAACTGTCGGACGGTCTTGTATCTGACCGAGGCAGTCTGGACCGGGCCCGGTGTCATCAGCCCACATCTTGTTATATTTTATATATCAATGGTGGATATATCTCATATAGATAAAGGTCAGCCCTCATATGTAACTGTCGGACGGTCTTGTATCTGACCGAGGCAGTCTGGACCGGGCCCGGTGTCATCGGCCCACATCTTGTTATATTTTATATATCAATGGTGGATATATCTCATATAGATAAAGGTCAGCCCTCACATGTAACTGTCGGACGGTCTTGTATCTGACCGAGGCAGTCTGGACCGGGCCCGGTGTCATCGGCCCACATCTTGTTATATTTTTAGAGTCCGACCGAAACTGGTTTTCCGGCCGAAACCGAAACCGAATATTCGGCCGTGGCTTCAGTTTCGGCCGAAACCGAAACTCACGTGGTCAAGTATAAAATTCCTTATAATTCTGAAATTTGGTGCATTTTACCCATTATTCTGTATTAATTAGGACATGAAATGGAAACATAGTATATAAATAATGTTGTAATGTTCATTAAATTTTGATGAATGCAGCTTCAGTCCGTGTAATGTTTGTTTTTTTGGTTCGTGGCTTTCTAAAGAATAGGACTTGCTACATATCTTGCAAACAGCTTTTGATATATCACTGATACTTTTGTCGAAGTACTGCCAAATCGGATATTTTTCTCTTTGCGACAATTTAGACTGAAACAATTGAAAATAAAAATAAAACTGTAATAATAACCCTAATACAGCAAAACTACATCAATAGGTCATCGGAATTTTGAAATAAGTTTACCTATACACCTGTTACCTGTAGGTAACAGGTGTATAGGTATGTATTTATATATAGTATGTATTTTATTTTATATAGTATGTATTTTTAATTTAAAATCAAATTTTGAAATAAGTTTCCCTATACACTGGTATAGGTAAACTTATTTCAAAATTTGTATTCATTCCGATGACCTATTGATGTAGTTTTGCTGTATTAGGGTTATTATTACAGTTTTATTTTTATTATCACAAGGATTTTTTAGTATTTAAAAATATTTCTTAATAGTTAACAAATCATTTATTAAAGACGATTTTTTAGTATTAAACAAATATTTCTTACTATTTAATATGATTTCCGAATATTTAGGTAATAAATCTGATGCATCATTTCTTAAATATTAAGAAATATTTATTTAATATAAAAAAATCATTTTTAATAAATAAATGATTTGTTAGCTATTAAAAAATCCTTCTATCAGTGTTTAATTTAACAAATTAAACACTTCACATTTTTCATTTACAATCTCTTTTTAACATGTGACTTGGTTTGAACAACAAAACAAAGTTGCTGACTCAATATTTAACTATATAAATCATTCAAGTACAGAAACGAAACAAAAACTTACATGTAATCAGTTCCATCAAAACATAACCTCTAAAGTCTAAAGTATATTTACGTCGGTAAACATTCTTTAGACCGGTCATTCATATCGGTGGGAGGGAAGCTCTGTGCCGCGCTCCCGGCTGCATGGGTACCACCATCTTGCTTGTTTCTCCCGTGAAACAGCTTAGCTGTATTTCGGTGAGAAGGGCAAGACAGGCAGTGTAATTACTGGCACTGAGACTTAACATCTTATGTCTCAGGATAGGGAACACATAGATGAGTTGCCTGGGCTCGTTCCAGGTAAACTAAGTTATATTCATGGGCGACGTGAACCACTTAGCATCAGGTGGCACGTTTGCCAGTTTGCCTATCCACGCACGCACTGACTAAGTTGTGTTGCTACAGCGCTATCCGAACGGTGCACGACAATTCACGACAGGGCCGCCAGCGTCCGCCAAAGCGTTGTCGCCAGAAACGAAGGCAAGCGTGTACGACAACTTCCAAAATCAGTTTCGGTTTCGGCAAAAGTTTCGGCCAATTTTGGCCGAAACCGAAACTGCCACCGAAACTTGATTTTTGGCCGAAACCGAAACCGAAATTTCGGTCGGACACTATATATTTTATATATCAATGGTGGATATATCTCATATAGATAAAGGTCAGCCCTCACATGTAACTGTCGTACGGTCTTGTATCTGACCGAGGCAGTCTGGACCGGGCCCGGTGTCATCGGCCCACATCTTGTTATATTTTATATATCAATGGTGGATATATCTCATATAGATAAAGGTCAGCCCTCACATGTAACTGTCGTACGGTCTTGTATCTGACCGAGGCAGTCTGGACCGGGCCCGGTGTCATCGGCCCACATCTTGTTATATTTTATATATCAATGGTGGATATATCTCATATAGATAAAGGTCAGTCCTCACATGTAACTACCGGACAGTCTTGTATCTGACCGAGGCAGTCTGGACCGGGCCCGGTGTCATCGGCCCACATCTTGTTATATTTTATATATCAATGGTGGATATATCTCATATAGATAAAGGTCAGCCCTCACATGTAACTGTCGGACGGTCTTGTATCTGACCGAGGCAGTCTGGACCGGGCCCGGTGTCATCGGCCCACATCTTGTTATATTTTATATATCAATGGTGGATATATCTCATATAGATAAAGGTCAGCCCTCACATGTAACTGTCGGACGGTATCTGACCGAGGCACATGTATCTGACCGAGGCAGTCTGGACCGGGCCCGGTGTCATCGGCCCACATCTTGTTATATTCTCATTCATTTCACTACATTATTTCATTTTCATTTCATTCGCTACAGTTTTGATCTATTAGTTCAGCATAGAACTCGTAACAAAACGATATTATTATTTATTTTGTGTATAAACAGATATTAAACCGATTTATTTATTGTTTTATCATATTATAACGATCAGTATGCGCCCCGCCTATAACTTTCCGAGTATAAAGCCGAGCGCCCGAACGTGAATGCACACCATCTCGCCATCTCACCGTCTACCATCTACCATCACCATCACCACCACCACCACCACCACCATCCCATCCCACCCGTCACCAGACTGAGCGAGGCTTTCCTGTTGCAGAGCCGCAACTCGGCGCTGGCGGGCGAGTCGCCCCGCGCAACCCCCCGCCCCCGCCGGCCCTCCGCCCGCCTCGCCGCCACCACCTACCGCCCCCCGCGCCTCGGCGCCGGCCCCCCCGCCGCCGCTGCAGACCAGCCCACCCCGCACGCGCACCTCCACCGCCGACACTACCAGCATTCGTCGCCGCAGCAGGAACTGTCCAAGGAAGAGCTAACACAAATCAATCAAGAGTACACACGCATTCAGAACGAACCTCAGCATCAGAACGATAACCAGAATCAGAATGAGAATCAGAACCAACATCAGATTCAGAATGAACAGCAGAATCAGAACGAACATCAGAATCAGAATTTCCAAACGCATTTGGATCGTGAGACCGAAGCGCTCCTGTACCAGCAGCAGCTGTACGACCTGCAGCGTCAGGCGTTGCAGCGAGAGCTAGAGCAGTACCGACAGCACCAACAGTCGCAGCACTTTCAGCAGTACCAGCAGGAACAAGAGGAGCCCGTTCAGTACCGCCTCATCCCCTACACCCGCGAGCGGCGTGGCCTTGACCCATATTCCCGGCGCTAGTGAGAGGCGCGGGGTCGATAGCCGGTTGTGTCACCGTCGCCCATCCCGCGGCCAGTTACGCCAGCGACCTCAGGCCCTTCCCAGACCTCTCACCGGCGTGACCTTCTGTGCATTCATTATATCATCGGCGCTTGTGCAATTCTCTCAGTTTTTGTAACGTTGTTTATAGTTTTTAGGATTTAGATTAATTTAGGTTTAGGTTCAATGGACTGTTAGGTTGTTGTGTAATGTACAGTGTAATGACAGGCACGTTAGTTACGGGCAGATGGAAATATATTTTAAATTGCAATTATTGTGGCATTACTGCCGTGAAGTACCTTTTCGAAATTCTGGAATTACTTTCTAAGGAAATTTTGCAATGGCTAGAATAACTGCTAGCTCAGCATTAAACGTTTTTTGATGATCGTTTACTCGATTGTTGATAGGGCATCCTTGATTCATCATCTGTGAGCCAATAGGTTAAGATGTTTGGAAAGTTCAAAAATACAGCTCGGCCTTCAACCGCTCATCAAGTTATAAGTAGTGTTGCGCCACCAGGTCCAGTCACCTGTCGAATGCGTTTGTGGAAACATTCAAATTTATGTACATATATGTCTGATTCCATTTTGAGACAATATGGCAATGCTCTGTAATGCCATATTTAGCTGCTCCTTATAAAATTCTATCAGAATGTTTGTGACTTGGTAGTTTTTCGTGTTTGTTTGATTGGTATTATTTTAAAATTATGATTGTTAAACATATAGTTTCTTTAGACTTTCCTAAATTGGAATTTTTGGATTAGACGAGAGGTAGGATATGATATGACTTCAAACGTTAAGCGATTGTAAGTTTTCTTTTCTTAACAGTAAAAGTCAGCTATTCGCTACTTACTGTACGTACGATAAGCTTTTGTGCCTTTTTAGGACAGATATAATTTTGAATAACGTCTCTTTATACGAAAAGAACAGAGTTTGGTAGAAGGTTGGCTGTCTCGAGATGCCCAGCAGTTGTGAAACGTCAATTCATTAATTGTAACAAAAGATCATGACAGAGTCCTGCCGATTGCCGTCACGACAGTCAAGACAATTTCACTGTTGAGGCGCCCCAATTGATGTTCACATGTAAAAAACTTCGATATAACTATAAAATTAAATGACAATTTAATACAATTTATAAACATAAATATTTTGTCGTCCTTTGTTTCTGTGATACATATGTGAATAGTGCAATACCGGGGGTGGGGGGGAGCTGCTAGGGTTGTCTTGAAGTAGCCTCTTCTAGGCATACCGTAGTAGTTTTACACACGAGCAATTTAACTTGGCAATAGTGCTAGCATAGTAAGAGGCAAGGTTTTCGAGTTTGAATGTGGGAGGTACTCCAACTGTGTGACATAATACCGATTTAAAAAAGAGGAGGTTCTCAATTCGTCTGTATGTTTTTTTGTTTGTTTGTCACACGATTACTCCGCTGATTGTGGATGTGAGAGGCTGTGCCATTGCTGCATTGCAGCATAATTGGGCCAGCACGAGATGGTACCTCTCGCTCACATAACACCGGTGCCGTAAAGTGACAACTTTGCTATCGCGTTGCGTACGGTTTGTGAGTTTCCGGTGGCCCATCGGGGGATAGGGAAAAGGAGGGTAACGTATCTGCATAGCCTCTGGTTGTGCAGATGTCAACGGGCGTCAGTAGTCACAATAAGGCTCCGACTGTTTGTTTGAAGCTGCTAGCACCAGCTACTCCGTACGCTCTGAAATATCTGTAAAACTTTGTGATCAAGTTAAATTGCTCGTTCTGATAGTTGATCGGATTAGTTATGAGAATATGTACCTGAAGATACGCCATATACGCGACCTCGCGTGGTCATACAAATTGTAAAAAATATAGTATTTAAAAATTCTTCATTGATTCGTGTGTAAATAGATGCTATCTATTTACACACGAAGAGTATAGAAATATGGAGTACCATCTCTGTGTAAGAAAATTGACCATCGAAAGCGTAGAATAGGTGGCGCTACAAGAGCCTGAGGCTCAATTTGTGTGTGTGTGCGCCAAAAATTAGGCACACATGCAATTATAATATATTCATACTAGCTCTTGCCTGTAGTTCCGCACGCGTTAACTTAGATTTACAGCCGTACCCGGATTGATGATGATTATTTTTATAGACTATGTTACTCCTTATGACTTCAGCTACCTGCCAGAGAAAGTCCCATCAAAATCAGCTCAGCTGTTTCAGAGATTATCCGGAACAAACAGACAGACAGACAACAATTAAAAAAATGCTATTTTGGTATATGTACCGTGTATACATCAATATGCATTCAAAAAGCGGTTATTTTAATATTACAAACAGACACTCCAATTTTATTTATCTGTATAGATATACACATTTATTTTCTACGCCAGCGCCATTACGGACGGTTCTTGTACGCTGTGACAGATAAAAATGGTAATCTTTACTTCTATACTCCAAGGATAACATACTTTCGGTATGAAGTGAAGTGAAGGTAGCTGGGTACTTGTTCAGGTTGGTTTGTGCTAAGTTTGTATATTTTTGTGTATTAATACTCCTAAATAAATACTTGCCAAATGTGTATTGTTTGATTGTATGTATATTATTTATATTACCTTAATAACTTATGAACTTCTTTCGTCCTTTTGTTTTTACATGAACTATGGCAGGGGTCAGTCAGCAGTAGTTTGATTATTATGATTTTTACTATTTTTTATTTAATGTTGTACACAAAAATACCTTATCATTGATATAGATCGTCAAATGATTATTAGGAGCTCTTGACTATGGTCGCTATACCACGGACCATGGTCTGTGGTTACTAGCGGACCGAACTGTGAATCTAAATCATTCTCGAAACCACTTAAGATTACACAA
The DNA here is from genome assembly GCA_963853865.1 of Helleia helle. Lineage (NCBI taxonomy): Eukaryota > Metazoa > Arthropoda > Insecta > Lepidoptera > Lycaenidae > Helleia > Helleia helle. The sequence continues at coordinate 284,075 of OY971436.1, forward strand.
GTTGCTCAACTTTCCATACAAACGCAGAACAGTAATTACTACAATGTTTGACGTTGACCATGAAAAACTAAGTATAATATAAATTGATCTCGTCATTATCTATGTTTGTATGTACCCCAAAAAGTAAAAAAATAAACATTTAAAAAATACCAGCTTCTAAACATTCGTAGGTATTTCAACACTAATTTTAGCCCAGCTTTGGGCGACAATAAGTAGTATACGGAGCACAAAAGGTCAAAAATAAAGAACGTACAGACATAGTTTAGTTATTCAAAAGTTTAAATAAATTCATTTTAAAAACATACACTTAATAGTTTTTGCTGAACATAGGCCTTCCTCAATGAATGCCATGGTGGCCGATCCCTTGCCACACGCATCCAACACGGATCCTGACGGACCTGATTAATGTCCGACCAACACTTCACCTACCTAAACGTGCCCAAAAGATTTTTATATAATATAAAGATATTTAACCTACTTACTTTTGTGGCGGACCAATCAGCGCCACAATCCTGTCGCGCTGATTGGTCCGCCTGCGCTATCCAGGTTCCTCAGTTCGGCGCTCAGTTGAAATATAGCAAGTGGGCTTCGGCTTGACCGAGCGAGTTGGTATGCTCGGTCCGCCACACTATCCGTTAATCATGTGAGGCTTAGCAACTTTTTAACCCTCTCTCGATACATGTAATGCGTGGTGAGGCTCCTAGACTACCCAACATAATCTCTTCCCTCTTTCGAACACCGAGATTAATGAACGATGCCTTCCAGCAAACGAAGCAGCTGATATCTGTCTATAAACAAGTCAATTTCAGTCCAATTTCTCCGAGGAACGATGTAACTGTCAAACTAAAAGTCGCCTACTAGAGTGACGTTGAATATTCATCGAATCCCCTCGCGTCACTGCCTCATCCCCTCCACGGCCACAGTCAGGCGAAAACTTCACGGGCTGCCAATTGAAAATCGATCCCCGAAATTTTGGGCCAGGACTACACTGTTGTACGAAATATAAAAAAAAATATTTTAGCACGCTTTTATTAATTATTAGCTTCATCTGTAATTATTTATGTATTGAAATCTTCGATCGTTGTTTTAACGGACTTTAAGAAGTTGATTTATTTGTTATTTTGCTTATTTGAAAAGAGTCGATCACAAAGCAATGTGAAAATTGTAAAAAAAATCTAATTAGAAAGTAAAAAAATATATAACTCAAAATTTTTAAAGGCTTCATTTAGTATTGCTGTTAAAGTATTAAAGTGTAAATGTAACGAAATTAGAAAAAAAATTAGACATAGATAACCCAAGACAAGGAGGGCAGGATAATCTGCATCCCAGCAAGTCTCAACGGGATAGCCCTATTTCCCCAATCTACATAAAAAGTCGCAAAAAACCTAAAATGAGTGACTCAAGAATTGAGCAATAAATAGCATTTTTATTGATTGTTTTGAGTTCCAAAGATAAGCGCGTTCACACAAATAAACCGATTACCTTTAGTATAATAGATTTAAATTCCATAAAGAAAGATGTAATGGAGGTCTTTACAGCACTTACCTCCTCCTCCCCGCGTCCTCCTCCATTACTGAGGGTCGTGATCACCCCGCTCCTGGAGTACTTTCGTCGTTACGGTGTTCCACAACTTATGCCTATCCTTGGCGTCGTGGAGTGCGTCGTGTAATTTGGAGTCGAAAATTGTGCGGATTTGGTCTGACCATCTCAACGGCTCACGATTCCTTGGGCGCTTGCCGTCCACCTTGCCAGTAACCATGAGCTGTACCTGGCTATGCCCCTCGTTTCTGGCGATATGGCCTAATACCGCACTGCACTTACAATACTCTGTAATTTTCTCACCTAATTTCGAGAGTCTTGCACAATACAGTTCAGCAATAATTATGAATATGTTTATATTTGCGTTCACCTCAGGCATTGCCTCACACGTGGTACCTATACAGGGTTGAATACATTGTATACAAGCTAGCTAGTGCATGATTCGAGAACCTTATGATCAAATCAAATCAAAATAGCTTTATTTCGTTGGTAACAACGTGTTACACTTGATATACGTCAAAAAAGTACTCAATAAAAGTAGGCGTAGTAAAAAAACTAGTTTGGAATGCAGACTCCCGTAATAAAATCGAAAAAAAATTTAGGGGTTGCTCTTTTGTTATCAAAATAAAACACATAGTTTATACATAGGTACATCATGTCCATGCAAAACCTAAACAGTGAATGTCTTATTCCCAAGGTGTGGTATCTTCAATAAAATCTTTTATTTCATAATAAGCCTTTACCACACAAACGTTCCTTTACAGTTTCCTTAAATTTATTAATTGAAAGATTTTGAATTTCTTTTGTTTTCTGTGATCCTATTGTAAAAATAAAATCATTTATTTCGGGGTAATCAAATACCCATAACTAATTATGTAAGTAAGTTAACTAAATTAAAATTATTGTAAGGTCTGGTGTCCAGTGCCGCATTAGAGCACTGTCCACGTCCAATTTGGCCGCCAGTCTTCACCAGACTGTTACGAGATGGGAGTAATAACTTTGACCGCTATAAGTATCTGTTGCACTTTAGTTTTCAAACGTATTTTTATTTAAAAAAAAAGATCATCTAGAGGTGATTCACAGACATGTTTTATCAAAATTGATTCATATATTTAAAAAAAAAACATCTCGTTTTCGTTACGGTTTCTTTTAAGTAATATCTTTTAATATTTATTCTTTTGGAGATATTTTGGCATCGTCTACAAGGGCCTCGTTCTCGCGATTCACGAGACTTCATCCTAATATTATATGGAGACGATGTACTCCAGCCCCGAGTGATGTTCACTGTGACATCGTACACTTGACAACTCTTCCGCCAGGAGTTCGGGAATTTAACTTTTAAATTAGTCTTCCCCTCCCCCCCAGCCTGCTCTGTAATGTAGCGTTTTGTTCTCCGAGTAATTTTGGGGCTTGTAGTTTTAACTTTTGACTTGGGCAGGTCGTGTCTATGTTTTATACCAGAGGAAGAGAATTAAATAGGTAAACGTGATCCTTACTAATGTAATAAATGAAAGAGTTTCTTTTTTTGTTTAAATGCGCTAACCTCCAGGACTACCAGGAGGTTTTTAATAAATTATTGGCAGTTCGCCTTTGTAATGCCCGCGCAGGCAGGACTAGCTGAACGTGTCTATTATATCAACTATATGACTTTCAAATTATCAGGAAGTTTCTAAATTTATGGTACATACCACCATCATCGGACCCAACAATCGGACCAAGAGAGTTAACATGGAACATAAAATATAAAGAGTTTAACAAAATGCAAACGTACAAAATAAAACTGTGAATCTTTTGCTAAACTCCATAAATCATGTATCGACTAATTATCACGGAGATTACATGATTCCAGCTCCGGCTAATATCCTCGGAGCCCACTAGAAGCCGTTCAACGGTCATTGACGGTAATTACCGGCTTGTGGTCCGAGCTCGGCCGCTATCGCCGTTCCAGATAATCGCCCCAATATCCGCCCCGAGCTGGTTTAAGCCGGTTTGAACCGGATCAAACTGGTACTAACCGGCCCAACCGGCGCACACCAGACGAGACCAGCTGTTGCAGCGCCATCTGTTATCGAGTGGATCCAATTAAGATTATACTAAGACGATAAACAGCGCATATGGATGTGTTCATAATAGTGGCTGCGGATTCCTAATTATTTATAGGCAGTAATCTCGTTATCATTATCAACATTTTCCCGTCCACTGGTGGACATGTCTCTATTAATGAACACTAAGATGTCACTAAGATGACCGCCCCATCTGGGACAGGCCACTGCACAAATAGCAGTTGGAGGCAGTAACATGCTCTTAGATTACAACTTCTGTAAATATTTTAGTGCAATAACACATTAATAGATCTTGAATATGCAGGCGATCGTTTGACGTCGAGCATATAACCGGAATAGAGCGGTTAATGTTATGTGTCTGTTTTGTATGAAAACTAATTCCGCCGGATTCGTGCTGCGACGCTGCGCCGCCCTGCGCCCTGATTGGTGGACAGATGGTCATTGATGGGTGATTGGCCAATGGGACGTACACACAGATCAATGTTTGGTTGAATCGCTATTACGTCACTGAGAAATCACTGACCAGTTTCGGAATTTTATGTCTCACAATACTATTCTATCCGGTTATATGGTCGATGTCCTTTGACTGAAGACAGGACTCAGGGTCTGCTGTTATGGTTTGATAATACTGCTACTTAATGGTACTTCCAAATGGGTTATTTATGAACACTAAACTAATATATTGTGGACATTCCGCAACAACAACAGAGTCGAAGCACATCGACGAATTTTCTCCAATTCATCTGATGCTGTGAGACCTACTTTTTGCCAATTTTCATGATGACTATATCAATGAAAAATAACATAGTTGTAAAAATATACATAAATTCGTAATAGTTGTTGCATTATAATGACTGAAATTCGCTTCAACATTAGAAAACAATACACCCTATCGGTTTTGATTTGACACACAGACAGACAGACAAATAGACAAAATAGGCAACGAAGTGATCCTACAACCAAGACCTACTACTACTAGTTTTTTTTTCGGAATGATCTATGCTAATGGCCAAACGGCCCTAATGCTTCATCGGATTAGTGTGAGCCGATTTGGCTCACTTATGGTTTATTATTAGTGGGGAGTTGCCCCCCGCAAATTGTGAAGTCATCGACCACACGGCGGGACCGGGCCGCGTCACCGTCGGGTGGACCCTACCACTAGTGCGATCCTAAAAACGCCTTTCTATCTCGTTACCTGCAACTGTGACGATCTCTCATCTTCACACGAGTCTTAACAATATATTATGTACCTTACAGTCGAAGCTGAACTGCGAGGTGTTGCACGACGAGCTGGCCTTCGAGGTCCGCTGGGCCATCGCCGGGGACAGCATCGTGCTGCAGCTGGTGGCCAAACTGGGTAAGGTCAAGTTATAGTACTGGTGGTAGGAATGTGCCGCGCTCCCGTCTACATGGGCACCACCATCCTGCTTAATTACCTTCAGACGGAAATTATGTATTCAGAAAAGAGAGACAGACAATTTACGGGCACAGAGACTTATCAAGTTACATCCTGAGGTACAACGTATTATTTTCTGCTTTACCACAATGTTTTTCCATGTTTGAAAGTCGAGTCAATGAGCGTTATTACTCACCTCAAAAACACCTCGACGGCTAGTCAGACCCACAAGGGACCGACGCCACCTCCACAGAGAGGTCGTGCCCCACCGTAGAATAACCCCTTCCAACGTCGGGACAATAAAATGGGCGAAGTTCCCGTCCTCGCTCCTTGCTCCCTGCTCTTTTGTCCCCTCTTCTGATAAGAAGGGTACAAAGAGCCCCCTCGGCTCAATTAGCTTCGCCCGCGGTGCTGGGCTCACACTAGGCTACTGAGCCCCACCGCCGTGACAAGGCCTGTACAGGAAAATTCGTCTCACCTAGCTGGAGGTGGACCCTTGTCTTTCCGAGCGTGTCCTACACGTACACCCCAGGAACATATTATTTCCGAGCGTGTCCTACACGTACACCCCAGGAACATATTTCTTTGGAGTTTATGACCAGCCCATTGCAACTTGAACGTTAATGAAAAAAAAAACAGCAAAAAAAACGGCAAACTTATAAAGTCATCATGGAAAAACTAAAGTCATCATGGAGAAACTAAAGTCATCGTGGAAAAACTAAAGTCATTATGGAAAAACTAAAGTCATCATGGAAAAACTAAAGTCATCATGGAAAAACTAAAGAACCAATGCGTGCCGCATTCTAAAGTCTCTAAAATCTAAGGCCACGTACGGTAAGACTAGAGATTGGTCGACCTAAAAGTACATGGGGCGACGGTGACCGCTCCTAGTTCCAATAGCGAAAAACATTTAAATTATAATAATTTATATATGTATAGTCTTGGCGTGCTTTGAGGCCTATGTTCAGCAGTGGAAGGATAGAGGCTGATGATGATGATGATGAATGATTCTGTAGTACAATTTCCCTTAACTCAGGCATTCCCTTATAAGACTAAGCTAGTATTAATCACATGCTTCCTGACACCTCCGTGGTCTTTTCCAGAGGATGGCGAGTACATGTCCTTCGGCATCTCCGGCAGTCCTGACCACTCGCAGATGGTCGGCGGTGACGTGGCGGTGGCGTGGGTGGACAAGGCGACCCTCAAGGGTTACGCTGACGACTATTACCTGGAGGGCAAGTCACAGTGCGCAGGCGGGCGAGGGTCCTGCCCCGACCACGGCATCAAGGTTAGCTCGCAGGAGTAGCTTTAGTGAATTGAACTATACTAAAATGTCTGTAAAAATGTTTCACGTCAACAAACCCGGTTATTATTTCGATAAATCAAGCTTTTTGGGATTTTATCGCGGTTTATTTTTATGTTTCCATTCAGATATTTTAGATTAGAATTCAGACACAGTAGACCGTGGTGGTCCTAGTTCCTCCTGGTCCTTACATGACCATAGTAGCTGCAGGGACTTCGAAAAAATTGTTTCATCATTATAAACCATTACGGCTCTATTTCAACATACAGTATCTTTTGAGTATGGCCAGGCAATGTATAGATGAGGTTGCCGAGACTGTCGTTACGTGGTGTCACTTGATAGGAACAGAGAGGCCGGGGGGGGGGGGGTTTACAAACAATGACGATCGGTAGGGCGGGAGGGGATTATGGTTAAAAACAAAATATTGTTTATTTTAGAGTGATTGCTCGTAATAACAATTTTTGAAGTGAACACTTCTTTCGGTACACCGCACATAGATTTTTGTAGGCTACAGCCTATCAGCCTCCCTCTACCTACCTCCTACAGGAGATAGGTAGAGAGAGGCTGATACGTCACGCTCAGAGGTGAAAGGCTCGATCGGATGAACTCGGGACCGCCGAGTATGCCCGAGCGAGAAATATACTGTATATTTCAGCTGCTCTTCACTGTTGAGTGCTGTTTTGCTGTGTTTTCACTTCTATTACCAGTCCCTATAACTAGTAAGGTTATTTTTTTAAGAAATAACACAATGTCAACAACATGACACCCAAATTTAAGAAGACTTGACTTCTTATTCTATGAGCTATTAATCTTGCTATTCTTTTAATTAGTTAATCAGTACTTTTCGAGCTCGGCCTGCATTTCCTCCGTCCTTCCTTCTCAATCCGGATGTGACTGAATATCGGTGTTGGTGTCCTCCAACATATGCCGAGTCACATCCCTTCAGTGCTCCTTACATTGCACTGCTTTGCAGATGATAACACCGTTGTTTTTATATTTTGGTTTGTATCTGATTTGTCTGTTTGTATTATACTTATTTTTTATCAGATTTTTATGTATAGATTGTTATTACTGTGTTAAATGTTGTGTTTGATACGTCTTATCTGTACTGCAGTGACATGTACTGAACATCGAATAAAGGTTTTTCTATTCTATTCTATTCAATGTCAATTATTTTAGAATATATTGTAGAAGGAAGCGTATGACTATGATCCAGTCTCACCATTCCACCACCTCACGTGATAAAAATATATCAAAAGTTTGACGTGACAAATCGCAGAGAACAGTTTGTTACGTGTTTGTGTTTGTGTACATCAAATGTATATGTAGATATCATATATTCCTACGGTGAGCAGTTTATACCTCACCCGAGCGGGATTCAGCTTCCCCGTTTTATTTTGGTCGCGAAATGTTATAGCAAACTTTTGTAAAACTTGTGATGAGAATATATTAGCTATTATTTATGTTGGAAATATATCATATTGTGTTATAAAATTTAAACGAACTGTAAAGTTTTTGGGAGGAAAAAATAAAAATTTTTCCGTCGGGAAATGCTCTGAGGCATCCCGCGGGGGAGTGGGTCTCCCCACGCGGGTATGTGGGACTCACTGCGCTCGAAAGCTGGTAAGTACAATGGGGTGAGGTTCTCATCCTCGCCCCTTGCCCCCTGCTCTTTTGTCCCCTTTTCTTAAGAGGGGTACAAAGAGCCCCTTCGGCTCAATTTTCTTCGCCCAAGGTGCTGGGCTCACCCTAGGCTACTGAGCCCCACCGCCACGTCAAGGCCTGAACCATGGTGGGGTGGAAAAAATAAGTAGTAATCTTATTAATATTATAAAGGCGAAAGTTTGTAAGTTTTGATGTTTGTTGACCTGTCACGGCAAAACGGCTGAACTTTTTTCTAATGTTTACGCGAATTTCACTCATTATAATGATTTTTTTTTTACTGATTTTATTGCGGTTTATTTATTGTTTATTGCTTGTATGTAGACCAACTGATCGCCGGACTCAGCAGCATGTATGCAGGGTGTTCCATAGATGGTCGTATGATTAATAATATCAGCTACGCTGATGATATGGTGCTGCTGAGTCCGTCGATCTGTGCGCTCGAGGATTTGCTTCAATTTTGCCAAAACTACACTCAAAACAATGGCCTTAAATATAATTGTAAAAAGAGCGAAGTAATGGTCTTTGCAACACGTAGTACATACCCTGGGTATGTGCCACCCCTCAGGCTGTACGGTAGTGAGCTTACTAGAGTGAATAGGTTTAAATATCTAGGTCACGTCATCAATTCAGACCTTCAAGATGATAGTGATATAGAGCGAGAGCGTAGGGCGTTGGCTGTCAGAGGTAACATGCTGGTTCGCAGGTTCGCTCAATGTACAGTTAATGTGAAAGTAACTTTATTCAAGTCATTTTGTCAATCATTTTACACCAGCGGCCTGTGGTCCAGCTACACTCAAAAGACATTCAGTACCCTACGGGTTCTATATAACAACCTATTCAGGATGCTGTTGGGATTGCCCAGGCTTTGCAGTGCATCCGGCATGTTTGCGGATGCACATACTAAAGACTTCTTCGCTGTAATTCGTAACAGAATAACATCTGTCAGAAATAGAATGCTGGACAGCCTTAACGGCATAATAAGTTCGCTCGCTGGCAGACCTGACAGTGTCTTACAAAGGCATTGGGTAACCGCCCTGTCACATCCACAAATTGAGTCCGTTTATAAAATTAATTAATATCTTTTTAATAATATCTAAATTATTAAATGTTTTGTTATTTCAGACTATAATTTAATTTTTTGAAAATGCTTTAATGATAAATTCTAATTGATGTTTTGTAATTATCATAGTTATGAGTTAGTTATAAGTTTTTCTTTCTTTTATGTTTTTTTTGTATATGGATCTTTGATATCTGAGTTACGAATAAATAAATAAAAATAAATTGAGATTTTTACAAGCCCGACGTTTGGGATACTTTAGAGCAACCATGGTCAACGGAGGACATGGTCGGTCCCGCGGAAGGCTGAACTATGGCTGATAGTGGAAATGGTGATGACCTTGGATTAGGACATATGCTATATAAATAATCATCATCAATCCGGATACGGTTGTAAATCCAAGTTAACGCGTCCGACTGCTAGTTTTCCTCGATCTTTTCATTCCCCTTTAACTTTTCACCTTTATTGTAACGTGATATTCTTCCGCATAAAATTTGACGTCAGCGAGTTCCCCTTCAGATGACTGTCAAATGGGAGCTAGGAATAGAGGTTGGACATACCAAGATGTCTGAATTTTACCTCATTTTATATGATACAGATTCGTTCTCGTTATATTCACAGCCGTATCCCAACGGATCATTTTATAGCCTACTAGCTGGTGCCCGCGACTTCGTCTGCGCGGTTAAGATTTTAGTTTCTTTTTAATAAAAAATATCCTATGTTACTTCTAATACCTCCAACTGCTGCATTTGAACTTACGAACATAAACTTTTTATTGTATACAATGCCAACCTACTTCTAACTTCAGTTGGATAGGCGCCCCAACAAGAAGAAGTGTTGCCTATAATATATCCTCAACTTCCTCTCGTCCTACGAATTTGATGTAATCTGAGCTATGCCGGAGGGGTCCAGGACCGATAGCGTGACGTCACCGAGTACCAGGACACCATGAATGTGATGTAGTTACCGGCACGCCGCCGGCGATAATGGTCTTAGAACATTATAACATTATACAATATGTTTATGATCTCCGTGTTAATTTTAGCCATAGTTTTACTTCAGTATTTTCGAAATTCCTTTAAAATAAAATTTTTCACTAAGTAAAAAAATGGCCGTCTGAAATGGGACGCTCTATGTCATAAAAAACAAAATTAAAAATTTTGAAAAAACCCACGACGGTTAAAAGGCAATTGAAAAATTATAAAATAACTAAAAACCCCCGACTTAAAGAATTTATTTAACTAAATAAATGTAATTTTAGCTTTTAAAATACGTAGATTTGATCTCTCGCAGTGTCGGACATAGTATGAACAACAGAGTATCAGTTTTCATAGAACTTCCCTACGCAACTATTGGTTCACGAAGATGTAGTCTATGTGGCAATAACATATATTATTCAATTCCAAATTAACTTATTAAAACCTCAATTAAACCCGTCGGGGGCTGCCATCACTATTTTAAACTTCAACATAAATTTAACATAAAAAAACACGAGGGTTAAAATGTAGGAAATTTAAAAAGGATAAAATAATTAAAAAATCCTCGACTTACATAATTTATGTAACTAGTCCGTAGTAGTCTTGGAGATAAACGGCAAAATAGGTTTGCACACACAAACTGCCTCTCACCCCAAACGCATATATACAGTCTCCGTTCCGTCGCGGGTATTAGAATTCACAATTAACAAAAATCAATTTTGAAACGAGACGTGGTCACACCGTTTACCGTTCCGGCATTCGAGTCAATTTTACTGCCAAGGAGGCTCTTTCTTAGTTAAGCTATAGCCAGTATGCACGCCTTAACAGCCGAATTAAAGTTCAATTAATTATACACAGTTTTACAGTAACTTGAACTAATTTCGGTCGTGTCAAGTTAAATCACACGTACTATTTAAAAAAAAGTTGATATTTTTCGTTCATCATTAAACTATTTACGAGCTAACCATAGAACCACCTATATTCCAGGGAAGAAAGCTAGAAGTGAGAGGACTGGGTTCGATCCTGACCGGGTGCACATTAAATATGTTTTTTAATGAAATGGTTATGAAATGATTATGTCAACATAAGATTTAAAGAAGTTTCCCACCCCGAACTTCCACCAGCGCATTGCTACGACCCTCGCCTGATTACAAGATCTCCTTGTATAGCAGCGCGACCAATAAAAGTTGAGGACGACGGTGATGATGATATTATCATCGGTATTCTCCTGTCCACAGCCGAACACGGACTCGCTGCGCATGCTGAACGCGGCTCTGGTGAACGGCTACTCCATCGTGACGTACCAGCGGCCGCTCCGTGCTACCGACACCCTCGACCTGGCCGTCCTCACCAACGCGAGCCAGCCGGTCATCTGGGCGGTGGGGCCACTCAACTCCAAGCAGGAGGTCTCCTACCATCACCACTACACTAAGGTAAGTGATTTTTTTAAGAAGGGAAACGAACAGTCGTTTCACTTGGTGGGGAGTGGTTTACCCATAGACACCGGAGGATTAGGGCTTCACATGAACAAAGTAAAAAACAAAAATTTTGTTTCGTTGTTTTCACCTAGCCGAATTGAAAATTGTACAATTTGACGCCAAAATCCACCATCAATTTTTTTATAATTCTGATATGTATGTGGTGTTATTCTTATAATGAAGACAAATCTAAAGCCTTTCAAGTTATAAAACGTTAAGAAGTTCAAGCGAAACAGCGTGGATAAGAAGAGAATACATACCTTATGTAAGAGAATCGAACATAGATACATACATGCATTCATACTATCCAAAAAACATTGTTCTTCTGAAGCAGTTGTGTAATAAGAGTCTGTATTAGGTTAAAATGTTTCACGCTGCTTACGTATTAATCTGTCCCCAGGGTGACAAGTTCATCGAGTTCGGTCGGCCTCCTCTGTGGAACTGCCCCATGCCGGAGGGCGAAGAGCCCCGCGCCCCCGAGCCCTTCCAGAGGGTCCCCGGTTCCCCCAGTGCCCAGAGTTCCCAGAGTGCCCCGCCAGCTACGCACAGGAACAATGTAAGTATGTCACTCGGTGTAGAAGCGAGGTGTTGCAGACGTTGTTGTTGCGACGTTATAATAATATCTCCGTGGTGCATTGCGGCTCGGTTTCTTTTTATATTGCCATTGTAAGTTATCGATATCTTCCACCGCCTTCGGTTTTGGGAAGCTGGAAAATATTTCCTACTCCTCCCGAATTCTTCGGATTAAATACGTTTAGGTCCAAAAGCAGTTTTAAGACTGCAAATTGTTTGCACATAAGTTATAAAACAACGGACCGGACGCCATAGATACTAAGTAGGTTACCTATAGCTTTTGGGGATCTAGTCTTTGAGGAAGATAAAAAGATTCCAAAAAAAGTTAGCATCTGAAAATGATTAAAATTCTTTTTCTAGTTACAGCTAGAATGCTGTTTTTAAAACAGCATTCTAGTGACTTTTGAATTAATTGTGTTATTTATTAAGAACTCAAAACGCAATAACTAATATGAATTATGTAGTATGGGATTGAAATTGTCATCAAAATAAATTGGGTTCATTGGAACACACATTCCAGTGTCGCCTGGAATGAAAATATCGTTTGGAAAGAAAGAAAGAAAGATCTTGGCTCATCACATTCGTGTCAAATACTCTGCGTGCTCACCTCTCATCGTGTACTTTATACCCTCGAACATTCCAGGCTTCCGTCATCAAACCCAACCCGGTGCCCACCCCCAGGCCCGTGCCCAGGGTCCAGCCGTGGGACATCCCCCCTATCCAGTGCGACGAGCCTGAAGACGGCGTGTTCTACGCCCAACTAGGACCCACAGGGGGGAAGCAAGGATACTCCGCTATCACTGGTAAGTCACGTTACCACTACTAGTATTACCAAGAGGTAGAGTCATGGTAGAGTTGTATCAAAAAGTGGAAGTACCTACTTCACATTTAATAGTAAGTGGCACTGGTGGATGGTACCACTATCTTGCCTGTTTCTCCCGTCAAACAGCTTTGCTGTGTTTCGAAGACGAGGGCATGACAGGCAGTGTGATGTAATGTAAATTCTCTCAGGATATGCATCAAATGAAGCCTTGCCATGACCCAGGTGATTTATTTATGTTCATGGGCGACGCCGACCACTTACCATCAGGTGGCTCCGTCCGTTTTCCTATCCAACTTACATAAAAAGCACCCGTGCAACCTACGGCAAGAGAACTCTGAAAGTCTTTTGATTTATCGTCAACGCTCGTGCAGGTCACGTGGGATGGGGCATATCCTGGTACATCAACGGTCTGCTGATCCCCGAGATCAACGTGGTGCGAGGGCGCGAGTACACCTTCGTCACCGAGGGCGGCTCCGACCCCGAGGTGCCCGCCCAGTACCACCCCTTCTACATCACCAACGACCCCGTGGGGGGCTACTACCATAAATCCGATGAGGAGAAGAAGGTAAGTACTCAAGTTTACGGGATAAATTCCCTTTCCTATTTTAATGAAACTGTTGATGAGTTAGAAGTTGGAAGATATTCCACATGGATGAAGCTTCATCATTATCGACGTTCATCCATCCACTTCTAGACATACTCCTTCAACTGGCACCAAGACGATCCCCTGCCACATTATACTTGCACCAAGACATTTCCCTGCCACATTCAACTAGCACCAAGATAATCCCCTGCCACATTCAATAAGCACCAGGACAATTCCCTGCCACATTCAACTAGCACCAAGACGATCCCCTGCCACATTCAACTAGCACCAAGACAATTCCCTGCGACAATCAACTAGAACCAAGACGATCCCCTGCCACATTCAACAAGTTGAAAGTGTCATCCCACCTAGCTGAAAGTGATTGATATTATATGATTTATATAATATCAATTAACTGTCCTTTTGGTTTAGTGGTTAGTGACCCTGACTGCTAAACCAGAAGGTCGTAGGTTCGTTCCCCACACAGGATTAATGTTTGTATGATGAGCATGATCATTTGTTCTGTATCTGGGTGTGATTTATCTATAATATGTATGTATTTAGAAATATATAAGTATGTATCAGTTGTCTGGTTACCATAAGAACATGCTCTGCCTAGTTTGGGAACAGATGGCCGTGTGTGAGTTGTCCCAACATGTTATTATTAAACATACCGAACTAGTAGTACGTATTACCTTATATTTAAAGCGGTAGATTACCTATCAGTATTATTTGGAGGATTCATTACACAAAGACGGCATCGGTAATATACACAGAGCCAATTTAAAGTTATCTCTATTCTCTCATTTCTCGGTTCATAGAATCATTAAACGTGATTCTGACCGGTGACCCGCTCATGAATAGTTATTGCTATATTTACCGGTGGGAGGGTTCCGCTGTGCCGCGCTCCCGGCTGCATGGGTACCACCATCTTGCTTGTTACTCCCGTGAAACAGCTTTGCTGTGTTTCGGAGAGAAGGGCAAGACAGGCAGTGTAATTACTGGCACCGAGACTTAACATCTTATGTCTCAGGATAGGGAACACATAAATAAGTTGCCTGGGCTAGGTCCAGGTAAACTAGTTTATGTTCATGGGTGACAGCGACCACTTACCATCAGGTGACACGTCTGCCAGTTTATCTATCTAATATAAAATACCGGCCAAGTGCTAGTCGGACTTGCGCACGAAGGGTTCCGTACCAGTACATAATAACACTTTAACAAAAATATGGTTTATTTTTAAAAAATGTTTTTTTAAATATTTCAGTTTTCAATCAACTCAAATAAAGGTACTTAAATGTGAAAAAAGTGAAAGGTAAATTGCGGTTTACAATTTATGACGTATTAAAAATAAAACTACTTACTAGATCTCGTTCAAACCAATTTTCGGTGGAAGTTTACATGTTAATGTACATCATATATTTTTTTAGTTTTATCATTCTCTTATTTTAGAAGTTATAGGAGAGGGGGGGGCACACATTTTACCACTTTGGAAGTATCTCTCGCGCAAACTATTTAGTTTAGAAAAAAATGATATTAGAAACTTTTTTCTACTTTTGTGTAAAAATCTTAATGCGGTTCACAGAATACATCTACTTACCAAGTTTCAACAACATTATTATTATTTATGGGTGGGGACACCAGCAAGGCCAGACGGGTGATCAGTCCTCATTAACGGGACCATTTCACCCAATTCCCCAGGCTCGCCTCTGGGATTAGATGCGGGGACGGGTTACCAATTGCCCCTCCGGTGTCACCCCCTCAAACCTACGTGTTGATCTACAAAAACTACTTAGCTGACTTATGATAGCTGTTAGATATGCTAAATCTTCAGCTCGTCCGCTCCAAACAGCTCCCATCTTGCGTATGCATATGCTGGGCATTCCGTTATGAAGTTCAGACTGGTCTCTTCTTTCTCCTTGCACTTAGGACATAGAGGGTCCTCTGTTAGCTTCATTATTGACAGGTGTCTGTTGAGTGGGCAGTGTCCCGTCAATATGTCCACAACTGTTCTAATGTTGCTCCTATTGAGTTTGAGCAACTCTTTAGTCTTCTTGCTGTCAAGCGTCGAGATGAAGAATTTCGACTGTCTACAGCTCTTCGTGTCATTCCATCTCTGGTTTGTTTCTTTGTTTATTCTCCGGGTTATAACATATTTTGTTATCCTGTGTGCTATTGGCAGTCTCGGCTCAGGGCCTATGAACGTCTCATCGGCACCTTCTCTCGCCAGTCTATCTGCTTCTTCATTGCCCGCATTTCCCTCATGTCCGGGTACCCAGGCAATTTCTAACTCAGTCTGGTCTGCTAGATCTTGCAGGGTGTTTTTGCATTCTTTGACCAATGCTGAGGTAGTCTCCCTCTTACTGAGGGCCTTGACTGTCACTGTATATGACTGCCTTCTCAATCCTATGTGCGCTAATGATATTTTGTTTAATCATGTTGGCGCATTCTCGTATTGCGAATATCTCCGCTTGGAATACGCTGGAGAATCTGCCTAGATTAAACGATGCTTTCATTTCAGTTGGATGGCTAATATATACGCCAGCCCCTGATAACTTTGTCGATTCCTTCCTGGATCCATCTGTGTAGCCGACCATCGTTGTTTTTGGATGGTCGATGTTAATGTTCCAGTTATCTCTCGAGCCTATGCTTATCTTGTATTTCTTGTCGAAGATTCTCTCCTTCTTTATCAAATCATTGTTTGATAAAATCATGGATAGATTTTCTTAGTTTTTCAACAACATAGGTCTTATAGTTTCGGAAAAAAGTGGCTGTTACATACGGGCGGACAGACAGACAGACAGACAGACAGACAGACAGACAGACATGGCGAATCTATAAGGGTTCCGTTTTTGCCATTTGCCTACGGAACCCTAAAAACTCACATAAATTAGACTCCGTAAGCCATGTATACCTTTTATAAAGTTTTGGGTTAGAAAGCAGTATAAAAACCCCGGCATGACTCAAACTTTACTCCGCATCCTGTAAGTAAGAACATTTATAAATTCCACTCGCGTGCTATGTTTAAAAGGATTTTGAAACGATTAGACAGATTTTGGCGAAACTTTTATAAAACCGCCTTATCTGGGATGCGAAGTTTAACTTTGTTCCTCGTATATCCTATTATTTTATATGAAAAGTTCTTGTATTTAAGTAACATATTATATTCAGATCAGAGGCACTCTTAGAGTTCACGTTTAAAGGTATTAAAAAAAGAAAGGGAATTAAAAAATGTACAGAGATCCGGTTTTAAAGGTATTCTTTGTATTGAATACCTAGCTGTTGTCCTTCTGTTATCTAAAAAAACTAACATTTAAATTTTGTCGGATTCGAACCTTGATCTCGCGGATTAGTCTAGCCGCTACTAGACCACACATGTCGTTGGCTACATGGAGTTAGGTCCGACTCAATCATGTCTAACTTAGATAGCCTGGCGCCGGGACTCGGTATAACTGCACAACTGGTAATTAGTACATAAACATGTAGACCAGAAGAAGCCCATTACGTATTACTAGGTACCATATACATATTATCTGATTGTATACAGTCGCTAGTATATGCATTGAGATTTTTTAAACTAGCGATTAAGCACAACAAAGTTTGCGTAAACTTTTACGTCTTTTACAGTAGTAAGACTGGTGATGATCCTTGAGAAATTAATATGTGCTTTCTCGGGATCTAATAGGTCGAACAATATTATTAATGAACTGATAATCGGAAAAAAATCTAATCAGTCAATAACATAGACAGATGTTATTACTTGAATTTTCTTTTAATCTGCTCCAACAGCAGTGATGTTTCAATTATTGTGAAGTTACGCAGCGACAGTATATTTCTCGCTCGGGCACACTCGGCGGTCCCGAGTTCACCCGATCGAGCCTTTCACCTCCGTGCGTGACGGCTCAACCTCATTTACACCCTACAAAAATCTGTGCCTTACACAGATTCTGCCAAAAGAAGTTTTCAGCTTAAAAAGACACGAAACCTTGCTCCACTTGCTTTCGCTTCAAATAGTGTGATTATCATAGATTATTCTGTATATTATGTACCAATGTGGATGTAACCCTGAAGTCCTCGCGCGTACGGCGGTAGCCGACTCATCAAGTTCGTCATGATTTAAGTAATTCATTATTCGGTTGTTGCAGGGAGTTGAGATCTACGCAGGGGTGCGGCGCACTAGGAGCGGCGAACTGATCCCGACGGGAGTGGGCCGTTCTTGTAACTGGACCCCCGACGCCCAGGGCCCGGAGGCCGACGAGTACCCCAGCTTCGGAGCCTACCAGCGGTCCCTCACGCTGGTCTGCGATAGGGGCGACCCTGGCTACATCAGATGGAAGCCGGACAAGAACACCCCCGATACCGTCTACTATCAGGTGATCTTTCTGTCTATTATACATATCTGTACATTCTCCACCACTAATACACTAATGTCTCTCTATGACAAGACCAGAGAACTTGGAACTTGCTAAATAAAACTATAATATTCTATTAATAAACTATTGCACGTTTTAGTTAGATACTCTTTGGATACCAAGATACGGTACTCTATGGACTACGAATATATCTTATATTTGACCATGTAAATAAATCATGAGCAAAAATTTTCACACTCTTTGGGGAGTTGCCTGTGTCCGGCATTAAGCAGTATTGCCAGTAACATAGTAACATATAATTGAGGTCCTAAACTATTCTTTTCTATGTAAATATGACTTCATGTCGAAGAAAATTCTACTACTATATAAACCAAATGATAAAAAGGCAACAATAGTTGATTTAAAACTTTCATTACCTATCTAGTCATTTTGCAATTTACTTAAACATAATATAGTCTACTTCTCTGCCTGTTTCTGTAGTAAGCCATACTGTAGCATGCATGTGCTCATTCATTACCTACGACTTACTGCATATGACTACATGCATGTGCGCATCCAAATGTATATTTCACCATAATATCGCTGTATTCATGTTATCTGTATATATTCTCACTATTTGTTTTCTGTTTCAGCCTATCAAGTCTTCTATTCGCATGAGGTTCACTTTGTGTTTCATTTTCGGTGTCTGAATGTTCCGTTATTGTTCCAAAAAGTATTTATATTAATGTCAGTTTGTTTTCACAGTGTTTCACTCATCGCCATCTCGGTTGGAAGATAAATGTTCTAGACGAATGCGACATCTCTGAGGCCGAGAGTCGTCGGTCAGAAAGTGTATTACTTCCTGAGGACCTCCTCGGAGAAGAGTCGATTCAGGTACAGAGCAGAGTTAAGCCAGATTCAAACTTTTTAGATCAGCGAAAGAAGGTAGAAAAAATTATAAACACGAAAACAAATTATAACGATTTCAGTAGCAATAAAGGTGAAAGCGGCCCCTCTGGAGAGATCACGGAGCCCAACCAAAACCAGTACCAGAGCGGACACGAGTATGAATTGCCTATGACCAACGGACAATTGAAGGAAGTGATACAAGCTGTGGAGAGTTTGGAAGACCAGCTAAAAGATTCAATGAACGCCAATGCAACACAAACACAAATACCTCAATACCAAGTTTACGAGGACGTCAAGGAGATATACACCCCGGAACAACCAATCCGTGAAGGAGACGAGTACATCATTGATCCATCAAAATTACCGAACAGTTTTATGCTACCACCTAATCAAAAACCTCAAACATTACAAACAGTATTAAGACCGTACTCTCCCAACAAACCTATGAGTAATATGGGTAATATGAGACCACCATTTAGAAGACCTGTACCACCAGAAATTAAATTACGTAGACCTTACCCCAGTTATCATAAAGGTAATAATGGCTATCCGTTACCAATGCCAAACGCACATTCGCATGGTATGTCGAAGAAACCAAACAAATATCCAATCAACCGACCACCTCCTAATATGAACCGAGTTCCACAAATGAATATACCACCTATGAAAGCGATGCCACCGATGCATCCAACGAAGCCAATCTTTCATCAGGTATCCCATAAACACGCACAAAAACAGCCATCAAATAATGGACTGTCGATTGTCATGGGAAAACCAGGTCACAGTATGGCACCACCGGCTCAACAGCAAACATTAAACTTGGGTCAGACTGACATCATCGTCAACCAAGTGGTCAAAAGTCAAATAACATTGCCAGAAGGAAACGATGCTTTAGCCCAACAATCTGTCCCGCAAGTATTTTTTAACAAACCTGGTCAAATAATTCTCGGCAAACCGATGGACCATCCTTTGCCTTTAGACCAACAGATGACACCAACGAAATTATATGCAGTTAAATTACCTACCACGTCAGTACCCTCCCCGAATTATGAATCGTCTACCTTTAGTTCTAATTTTAATGACAAACCTCACAACGACATGAAGTCATCTGACTTTATGGGACAGACATCAGACACATCAACATTCGTACCAGCCGTAAATACTGGATTTAAGCCCGATTCCATTGTCGTTGAAAGCGGCTTCAAACCTATAATTAGAGAACCTCTAATGGCTGGCGAGGACAAGATTACCGATTACGATGGTATTAATGCAAACAGACGAGAAGATACTGATGTAGAAGAAGATTATGACGAAGCTCCGCAAAAGATAAATTCTAATCACGCTTACCCCAGCGATAAAATAACCGAGACATTTGAACCTATGTTCATACCCTCTCCTCCCGATCATTTACTGACTGTCAATGATAGAACAAAAGAAGTTTTTCCAAGTAACCACGCTAAAGAAGACCGACCCCATCCAGTTTATGTGAAAACGGAAAGTGAACTTAATGCTTTATTCAGTAAGAAAAATATGGACAGGAATGTTCCTCAAGAGATGGCGATGGATTCAAATAAAGTCAGTCCCCAATATCTGCCACCGGAACCTAAAATACAAAAAGGTCAACCTCAAAAATTAACTGCAGAGCAAACATTTACAACTTATGACGGGAAAACTATTTCGGCCGATACTCTGACGAGCGTACCAGATATAAACAAAGAGACTCCAAAAATATTTTCAGCTAAAATACCAGTAAATACAGAACTTTTGCTTAAATCGCCACAATTTGGACCGTTCAAAGGGGAAATTCCACCAGTGGTAGAGGAGCATATTAAAAAAGACACAACTGGTGCACCTGTTGTAACAGATACAAAAACAACACACCTAAAACAAGTATCATCATTGCATGAATCTGATGATTACGAAAGAGAAGACTTGAAAGCAGAAGGAACAGAAAATGAAGAAACAGTGGAAGAAGAAGAAGATTTGGAATATGGGGATGAAAATGAGGAAAGACGACGTAAAAGGGACACAAAAACGACGCAATTTGAAAGAGGCGAAATGAATGAAGAAACAACAGTGACTAACAATAAAGACAGCGATAAAATAAACCACGTTGAGTTCGAGATTAAAGAGTACTCCTCCGCTGCGACAGGCGCGGGCTACAGCTTGCCGTTCCTCATACTAACGACAATCTTGCTGAAGTTAGTCTAAAGTTTAAGTTAGTTTAACTATTTATTTATTAAATTATTGAGCCTTGCCATTTATTGCATTTGGTGGTCGTCGGTAGGTTTAGGGTTGTTGGGACGTGGGCGGTGGGCTCGCGACAGATCTGTGACGTCCGAGGAACACACCGGTTACCAAATTGTCTGCGCGTACTGCAATTCAATACTTTGTTAGCTTAAGCATTATTGTAAATATTTTTATCTTTATTTTATAATAAATTTAGTATAAAACTCTCATCGTTTGTATCATTTGATCACCGAAGTATGTACTTGTTATACTGTTTATTTTTTATATGTCATACGGAGGCAACCGAGCAGTTGGAGCCTTATGGTGGCTACCGACGCCCACAGACATCTGCACAACCAAAAGTTATGCAGATGCGTTCTCCTCCTTTTACCTATCCCCCTAACGGGTACACGAAAACTCACAAGGCACATGAAACGCGATAGCATAGTTGTCACTTGAAGCCGGTGTTATGTGAGCGAGAGGTAACACCCCGGTCGTGCCGGCCTAATTCGACTGAAAGCAGCACGGCACTACCTCTTACAAATTATAGGTCTAGTTTTCTAATATTTACGGGAATTTCACCCATTATAATTAAAAAAATTAAAAAAGTGCGTAAGTACAAAGTATACAATATGTCAGAAGTGAAACTTATTTGGCAAAATAATGTTTAAATCTCGTTTATATTTATACTAATCTAAAGCTTAAAATTTCCGAGACTTGCGATGCGACGTTCGCTCTATATCACTCTCTCTCTCGATCTTTCTCACTCGCTTGCTCCATACTCTCACTCCATGGCTATTTGCTTCATGCTACGTTCGCCCTTTCTCTCTCTCAATCGGTCTCAATCACTCTCTCCTTATTCTTGGACAAAAATGTTGCACAATTTCATGACGTTTATCCGTAAAAAATTTACCCCCATGCGTGCAAAAAGGTTACACTTCAAAAATACGTTTTTTATTGCGGTTTATTAAGTTAATACCCTTGTATCAAGTGGCCTTGGTAAAGTATCCCAAATTGCTGTAAAGTATCCCAATGAGTATCTAAAAAACTTAATGATGATGAAATCCGTAAAAGTTGTATAATTTTCTAAATATGCCTCTTTCATGATTGGGTTGCCTGTTTTACTCCCGGTAGAACTTGCTTGTTCAAGGGCGACGTTGACCATTGACCCTCATGTGGCTCCCCCGCACGTTGCCAATCGGACTAATATAAAAATACGGCTTATTATGGTCGTGATATCTACGATTGAAGAGATAAGATATTTTAATGTCTATCGTCCGTGGACATAATATTGCTGAGTTCGTCACTAGTCACCTATAATAGTCGAAGTTCCCTCGGCTCAGCCCGAACTGTCTTAATCTAATGATCTAGTTTTAGTGCTAGATGAAATTAATGCTAGTCTCAAATTTCTTCAGTTAGTTTTGATTTTTTTCTTTATTTCTGTATTATTGCATTTTATATGTGTTTATATCATCGAGCATATAATAATAGAGCGGAATAGAGCGGTAATGTTATGTGTTTTGTATGAAAACTAATTCCACCAAATTTGTGCTGTGACGCTGCGCCGGTTCTGCGCTATGATTGGCCGATGGGACGTACATACAAGTCACTGGTTGGTGGTATTGCTATTATGTCAGTGACAAATCACTGACCAGTTTCGGTATTTTATGGCCCAAAATATTACTTTATTTTCTTATATGCTCGATAGTACATCTATACAGATAAATAAAATTGGAGTGTCTGTTTGTAACATTAAAATAGCCGCTTTTTATTAAATGCATATGGATGTAATCAAATCAAATCAAATCAAAATATCTTTATTTCGTAGGTAACCACTAGAAGGTACACTTACGTAGGTGCACTTGACTACTTGTTGTCACGTCAAAAATGGTACATTCAATTTATGTTTGTTCCTTATAATTATGTTGTGATAGTCGCATTTTTTTACAAATTCATTAATATTTTTGCGAACATACATCACGTTTGCCAGTATGTACTGAGAGGCTACAGTCAAGATGACAATTTCTTTGAACTTTTCTCTTAATGATACCTTGGGGGGCAAACAGTAAATGGCTCGAATAGCTCGCTTCTGCAACACGAAAATCGTTTTAATATCCGCGGCATTCCGCCATAGTAAAATGCCATAAAACAGTAGACAATGGAAGTATTTTCTTAATCGCAAAGGCTGCAGAACCGAGTCTACTTGCCAACATAGCTATATGTGGCGCCTATTGTAACCTAGCATCCACAGTAATTCCAAGAAATGCATGGGTACCACCATCTTGCTTGTTTCCCCCGTGAAACAGCTTTGCTGTGTTTTGGAGAGAAGGGCAGGACAGGCAGTGTAATTACTGGCACAGAGACTTAACATCTTATGTCTCAGGATAGGCAACACATAAATGAGTTGTCTGGGCTCGTTCCAGGTAAACTAGTTTATGTTCATGGGCGACGTCGACCACTTACCATCAGGTGGTACGTTTGCCAGTTTGCCTATCTAACTAACATAAAAAAATATATCATATTATTATACTTAGCTTATATTATACATCAGAATAACATATTATAGGCTATAATTTATGAAACCACGGGGCGCTGCCAGTATTAGATAAACATATTAGAAGTGTCTAGGCGTCTACGCGTCTAGACTACATAACCAGAACGAGAGACGAACGAGAGGGTTGTGGAGAGCGCAGCGCCCTCGGCCCGCACACCCCGCCGACATTCACCAGATCGGATCCAAACGGCGGCGCACACGCACGCGTTACTCATGTTTATGTAACGTAACTGGAAACAATAAATTCTGTACATCCTGTTCGGGACCTTTTATTCATCAAACCGGACAGGGTCTCAACATTGGCCCTTCGAGCCGGATATGTTCCTCGAAATCAGGCGAGGAGGTTTAATATCCTATATACACTACCTTGAATATTATCTAGCAAATATTCTATAATATTTGTATAATTTAATTAAAACATTGAAACGGACTGGGCGTGTGTTATTTTTCAATATTTGAGTTAAATATTATATTAATAGTTATATATGTATATATATCGTATTTACATTCAAAGATTACAAAGAAACTAAAACTAAAAAACCTTAAAAAATATAATATATATAAAATAACTTAATTATATTAATAAAAAGGAGTCCCTTTAGGCAAGGTCCCGAAGATACTGGCAGCGTTCCCCCTTTGAATTGCTAGACTAATTCTTTGTCCGAGGTAGCTGCCAGCTCTTCGGTCTCCTGTGATGTCGACTAACCTTTTTGTTATTTCCTTAAAGAGGCTTAAAGCGCTAGGACCCCACGGACCAAGGGTCTCGACACCGAATGGGACAAAATCATATTCGGAGCCTAGACCCCTGTATTTGCATATTTTAGCTTTTTCAGCCGCTTCACAAGCTGCACCAGCTCTGTTGATGGTTCCATGTAGATGGGAAGAGGCCAGTGTGTCTGAACAGGTTGCATCCCACACCAGCACCCGGCCCATCTTCCATGGAATCAAACTCATACCGTCCGGTCTCTTGCCATCGTCTCTTGCAATACCAGTCTGCTCAAGTAGACTTGGCACGTTGACGGTGGCAAGGGACCGGCGTATGATATCATTGAGTGCAGCATGTCTCGAGAAGCGGCCTGCACTTTTTTGGCATGACAGTCCGTGATGTCCTAGCTTGTCGACATCACTGCCACAGGGACATTTATGGGGAGCGCAGACCGGAACCCCAAGCCGTAGACAGGTTGCGATTCGGAGCGTGTCAGGCTCAAGAAAATTTCCTGTATTTGACGAAGGGTACGCGTGAAGCCAGTAGCCGGCCTCATGCGTACCTACGGCCAAAAGCCTAGCACGCGCCGAAGCTGCACTACAGCTCAAAAGATTCTCAAAAGTCAATTTGCAATTTATGTCGTCCCAGCTCCTCTGTGAATTTGGAGAAAATGGAAAATTTTGACCTGGGCATGCAATTAAAAAAGCGTTTCTAGCTTCTTCCAAGCCAGCAATCTCAAAGTTTGAAGGGGATGCCCTTAAAATTTTACTTATGAGATTTGCTGAACTATGGACAGAAGATAAGAAGGCTGGTAAAGCGACACTGGAAATTTTGCGAATCCCTAAACCACCATAGCGGATGGGTAGGGATGCTTGGGACCAAGATTGCTCGTTCAGCTGTATATTGAGAATCGATTCTAAGCTAATTTTGATTAAATCGTCTACTTGTGCCAAAAGATCTGGGCGATTCCAAAAGGAGCAGCAACGGAGCACATACGTAAATTTTGGGACGAAAAGACAGAATTTTAAGATGCAAAATGCATAATGTGAACTAATTTCAAGGAGACGGTCAGCAGAATTTTGAAATTTAGTAATTGAATTATTAATATATTCAGAAATAGATTCATCAAAAATTGGAGAACCTAAAAGGTAAAGGGAATTACTGTTAACTATTTTAATATTTGGAGCCAAAATATTAAATTTTTGTTTTACGTCATTTAAATTTAAGTCGCAGTTATTTATAAAAAGTTCGCATTTGCTAAAATTAAGCTCCAAACCAATGGCTTCAAATTTATTTTTGATTAAAAAAAGGTCCGAAAACGCGGTATCCACATCACCTCCTAGGGTTCCGTCGTCCAAATACCAAACCCAAATACAAAAATTACTTTTATACTATACAAATATTTAAGATTTTAATTATATAATACACATATTTAATACACATCCATAACATAGGAACATAGAAAACTTTTTATTCACTGGCGGGATTCGAACCCGCCCCCTCCGGCTTGAGCGCCAACGCGCTAACCATTGAGCTACAGAAGTCGTAAAATTGTTTGTGTTTTACCATCATCATTATAATATCTATTATTATTTCCAACAGCATCTTGAGCACACTGGCGGGCCGGTGGGACTCTCCGTTTCTGAGGCACTGGATAGGCCTGCATACACAGCAGGCGCAATAGTGTTAGTTGCCCGGGGGCGGGGGACCTCACTTATCCCCAGTTAGAAATTTTTATTTTAATGGTTGTTTTTTATTTTCTTTTTTAATTAATTAATTTTATGTATTGTATGTATTGTCATCTTACTACTAACGTATAGATTATAAGAATATTGTTACTAACCAAGTCTTGGCCATGTGGCCTGAAATAAAAAATTATTATTATTATTATTATTATAAACATTTGTCCCTGATGTAGGCCTCGTTCAATAAACACCAAGACGGCGATCTCCCGCCGCTTGTATCCTAGGGCCAGCTACACCGAGACCGTCACATCTAGTTGGTCGCTCCTCAGTGTTCCCAGACGTGGTCTCCACTCTAGAACTATTCGCCCACCTTGTGTTCGTATTGTTTTATTGTACTCTTTAGTTAAATCTATAGGAATGTCGCGCTTTTATAACCTGTACAAATATTTGTACTAACATCATATTTATTTATTCCCTCTGTTTGAAATCCACAATCTTTTTTTTGCGGCGGGAAATGCTATCAGGCATCACGCGAGGGAGGGGGGACTCCCTAGGAGGGTATGTGGGACTCGCTGCGCCCGAAAGATAGTAAGGTGGACGCAGTTCTACTCACTAAAACCCGGCGAGTGCCACCAATACCGTCTTTGGTGAGGTGCCCAGGATCTGTTGAGCATCAGGGCACCTCGACTGCTAGTCAGTCCCCCAAGGGACCGACGCCACCTCCATAGAGGGGTTGTTCTGTGGTTCGGGATAACTCCCAATGTTGTGACAGTGGAATGGGGTGAGGTTCCGACCCTCGTCCCTTGTCCTTCTGCTCTTTTGTCACCGCCTCTTATGAGGGGTACAAAGAGCGGCTCCCTCAGCTTTTTGTTTTTATGTTAGTTAGTTGGGTAGGCAAACTGGCAAACGTACCACCTGATGGTAAGTGGTATATGTACCATGGACATAAACTAGTATACCTGGAACGAGCCCAGGCAACTTATTTATGTGTTGCCTATCCTGAGACATAAGATGTTAAGTATCGGTGCCAGTAATTACACTGCCTGTCTTGCCCTTCTCTCCGAAACACATCAAAGCTGTTTCACGGGAGAAACAAGCAAGATGGTGGTACCCATGCCGGGAACGCGGCACAGCGCTTCCCTCCCACCAGTAAATTCGCTTCACCCAAGGTTCTGGGTTCACCTTAGGCTAGTGAGTGGCCTATTGGGGGGATAGGGAAAAGGAGGGCAACACATCTGCATAATCTGGATGTGCGGATGTGTATGGGCGTTAATAGTCACCAAAGGGCTTCGACTGCTCGTCTGCCCTCCTACGATATGAAAAATAAACTCGCACATGTTCATCGGTACGTTCATACATACCATCAAAAACTTAACTGAGGTTTAATTAAACTAAGCAGCTGTTGATTTGCTGTAAATTAAACATCTGAGCCATATAATGGTAGTGATACACACCTGACACCATACGTGTAACATTTATCATACATAGTAATTAGTACGTATACGAATGAACATCGGAACATCAATCTGTAACAATATAGTTAGTTTGTTACTTAGTTTGGCTGTACGAGATAATCTATTCTATATTAAAATTAATTATTACAATCTATACAGATAAATAAAATTGGAGTGTCTGTTTATAATATAAAAATAACCGCTTTTTATTGAATGTGGATGTATACACGGTACATATACCTTTTTTTTTTTTTTCTTTTACGTCGGGAAATGCTCTGAGGCATCCCGCCTGGGGAGTGGGTCTCCCAAGGTGGGTATGTGGGACTCACTGCGCCCGAAAGATGGTAAATGGACTCTACCCACTAAAACCCGGCGAGTGCCACCAGTGCCGCCTTCGTGAGGTGCCCCGGATCTGTTAAGCTAACAGGGCACCTCGACGGCTAGTCAGCCCCGCAAGGGACCGACGCTTCCTCAAGAGGGGCTGTCCCGCACCACAGAACAACCCCTCCCAACGTCGGGACAGTACAATGGGGTAAGGTTCCCATCCACGGCCCTTGCCCCCTGCTCTTTTGTCCCCTCTTATTATAAGAGGGGTACAAAGAGCCCCCTCGGCTCAATTAGCTTCGCCACCATGGTGGGGACGGTACATATACCTACCAAAATAACATTTTTTACAATTTTTGTCTGTTTGTCTGTCTGTCTGTCTGTTTGTTCCTACTAATCTCTAAAAGCTGCGGGCAACAGCTACAACAAACAAACAGACAGACAGACATACAGACAAAAATTGTAAAAGAAGCTATTTTGGTTTATGTATATATACATCCATATACATTAAATAAAAACTTGTTATTTTAATGTTACAAACAGACACTCCAATTTTATTTATCTGTATAGATTGTAATAATTAATTTTAAAAGATTTTCTAACGTTTTATTATTAGTATTAATTTGCCCCGTCTTTGATTGATTTGGAATATAATTAAATAAATATAATTAATACAACCTGGCGGTCGTCTCACCTCGAGTTCAAATAAAGTTCGAGCGGCGACGAATTGATGACTAACTGACATCCGACATTGATGACTAACTGACATCCGACATTGATGACTAACTGACATCCGACATTGATGACTAACTGACATCCGACATTGATGACTAACTGACATCCGACATTGATGACTAACTGACATCCGACACCGGCTAATATCGACTTTATATTAATTAACATCGACTAGCTGTCGCCCGCGACTTCGTGTGGACTTACATTTACAAATAGAATAGGTTTAGCCGACTATGGCAAAACCGAAAGGACTTAGGGACCCTGTAGTAGTTGTACTCTTTGTGTATATATATAAATGCTTATTTGGCTCGCCAACGCACCACCACGTCCACTCGGGCCGACAGTCTAACACTGACTGACTACTCTGCCCGCCTCGTGACATATGCGCTCGAGACAAACGTCTTAACACAATGTTTGTATAACTACATACACTACAGACCCTTAACTCAAATGTGTCTGTCAGGTGGTGTTTGTCCGCTTGTCCCTTTTTCAAATAAAAAGGGTTATGTATTAAATAATCTATGTGTATGTATGTTGTTATGTTCACGTAGCTCGTAACTTATTCCCCACCATGGCCCAAGCTTTGTCGTGGCGGTGGGGCTTGTAGCCTAGGGTGGGCCCAGCACCTTGGGCGAAGCTAATTGAGCCGAAGGAGCCCCCTTCTTGGAAAGTCCGGGTCCATTTGATATAAACTACGTTTTAAACGACTTCAATATGTCGAACAAGTTGAACTTTATACTTGTATGTATAAATTAACATGGTAATTTTCAATGTTAAACGGGGTATTTAGAATTTATATACGAACGATTCACGAGGTTGATTCATTTATAGTATAAGGTATGATAATACTATGTATTATACACCTCTCGCTTACATAACACCGGTGTCGAGTGACAGCTATGCTGCGTTTTGTGCGGTTTGTGATTTTCTAGTGGTTTGGGGGGAACAAGGAATAGGGAAAAGGAGGGCAACGCCTCTGCATAATCTCTGATTGTGTGGATGTGTATGGGCGTCGATAGTTGCCAAAAGGCTTCAAAAAAAAATCTATAACTAGAAAAAATAATTACGGATCCCCGCGCTAGGGGAAGCACGGGGCGAAGGCGGGGTTTGGACAGTCCCTGTCATGCGCCAATTTTTTTTGGTGTAGTAGTAGATGGTATTCGAACCTGAGACTGGTCGATTAAAGTAACTCACCAGTCCTGATCTATCTATGTCCAAAGTTTTACGTCAATATGTTCAGTTATCCACAATCGTGTAACAAACTTTAATATGAGTGGGATGTACAATTTGCTTCACTATCACAAGCTTAAAGTTATGTCTACTCTAGTTTAATCTCGTAGTAATAACCTGCGAGGTCTTCACTAGCTAGCGATCAACAAGTTAGCCGCAGTCCGCCGAGATTCAAGTTTACTTATGTGAAGTTCTTGTCGATAGAGACAATGCCTACAAGCACATAATATAAAACCTCTAACATTATACCAAAATACTTTTGAAGTGAAAACTTCTTATGGCGCACCGCACACATATTTTTGTAGGAAGTGAGTGAGGCTGATCCCTCACGCTCGGAGGTGAAAGGATCGATCGGGTGAACTCGGGACCGCCGAGTGTGCATTATATAGATAGATAGATAGATAAAAACTTTATTCACAATTCCACATTTCACATACACAATAAAAAGAGTAAAAATAAAAACAGATAATATGATAACAGCATTATATCACACTTAAATACAGTACATTACACATTATTATGTTCGGTATTCGGTGTATGTGCCCGGCCCACTGCCACCCCAGTGGAAAATGAATCATGGGCCGCATGGTAGAGGGCGATAGAAAACGTGGAATATGAATTGTAGGCCGCATGGTAGAGGGCGATAGAAAACGTGGAATATGAATTGTAGGCCGCATGGTAGAGGCATACAAAGGAAAGAGGAAAACGAGGGAAACGAAGAGGACGGATGGAGTATGTGTAAGATAAGAATAAGAATTGGGTAGAGAAAAGAGATACAGATAGAAGTGGAAGAAGGCATTAATATGTATACTGAAGACCTCAATTAATGTTTGGACAAGGTAGAAGATGATGATGATGATGAGTGAAGATCCATAAAAAATAATAATGTATAAAGGTTTGTTCTTATACTCGTATATTAAGGTCATCGAGCTTATAACCGGATTATTAGTAATGTGAGCCCCACATTTCCGAAACTGGTCAGTGATTTGTCACTGACGTAATATCAATTCAACCAATCAGTGATCTCTGTGTACATTCCATCAACTAATCATAAATCAATGGATATCAGTCGGCCAATCAGAGGGCAAATCCGGCACAGCGTCGTAGCACAAATTTGTCGGAATTTGTTACACAACATTACCGCTCTATTCCGGTTACAATGAATGATGATAATGAAGGTCTACTTCAGGTTCAACAGGGTATTAATGCTGGATATCTTCTTGGAGATGCGAGTGAAGTTCGCGAGAGCCTTCTCGTGGTGGTACTGACTGTCCACCAACTTCAGGATGGAGTCGCGACTGTGACCTCTGAAATTAAGAATAATTATTTTGGCATCTTAGTAGACATATTGGCAGCGGAATCACCTGATCGTGAGTGGTCACCGTCGCCCACGGACAGCAAGTTCAGCTACTGACTGACACAGTCAACTCGTTCACCCATCTATCCTGATGGATTAAAAGTCTTGGTGCCAGTAATGACACTGCGTTGACCTGCCCTTTCCAAAATGTATCAAAGCTGTTTGTCAGTATTTATAAGCAAAATGGTGCTGGGTAGCCCGGGGCACGTAAGGGTGCGCCACAAGCGTATCTTCTACCGATCAATGATTATCAACGACCATCCACGTTATATGGACTTGGTCTTGAAGTAAGAGGCCGGCGATGATCATAACCTGCGTCATCATCATCATCATTATAGTTACTATGTGTCGATAGGCCTCCTTCAATGAACACCTAGACGACCGATTCCTTGCCAGCATCCAACCCGGACCGGCCACTGCACGGAGATGGTCTTCCCACCTGGATACTGATGGACCAACGTTTCGTCTACCTGAACGCGTCCACTCTTGAACCTTATTGCCTCATCGGCCATTCGTTCTCCTGAGTACGACCAGCCCGCTGCTATGTCAAAGAGCTAAGCAGTGTACGGATAAAATATTATGTTGATGATGATGACAATATGTCCATAGCACACGGGTCTCGCCCTCAAAATCATGCCTCTTCGAATGCCCACCTCTCACTTCGAGGACAGCCCATACCCATGACTAGTCACCTGTTAAGCTTAATGTCCCACATCGCTTTCTTAAAGAAATATTTTTTGAATTTCGGCGAATGGTGGTGAAAAACAGTGGGAAACAACTAGTGCTACACAACGTGGTCCTCACTGGCGGTTCTTCAGCAGACGAGCCGCAGCGGCGAGGGAGAGGCCGGAGCGGTCCACCACACTGACGTCGCTGCCGGCGCCCCGCAGCACCCGCACCAGTGCCGCGCCCGCGTCCTGACACACTGGCTCAGTGGGGCAGGAGGGAGGAGGGACAAGAGACATACATTATCAAAACTTTTTTTATAGAAGAGGTGGCAAACGGACAGTCGGTTGACC
The DNA here is from genome assembly GCA_963853865.1 of Helleia helle. Classification (NCBI taxonomy): domain Eukaryota; kingdom Metazoa; phylum Arthropoda; class Insecta; order Lepidoptera; family Lycaenidae; genus Helleia; species Helleia helle. Next base: position 316,089 of record OY971436.1, read on the forward strand.
AGTGACATTTTTTTACGCCGGGAAATTCTCTAAGCTAAGGCATCCCGCGGCTTAGTGGGTCTCCCCACGCGGGTTCATCTCCACAGAGGGGTTGTCCCGCACCACAGAACACTGCTCTTTTGTGCAGCTCCCTCGGTTCAATTAGCTTCGCCCAAGGTGCTGGGTTCACCTTAAGTTCCTGAGCCCCACCTGCATGACAAGGCTTGAACCTTGGTGAGGGTAGTTTAGAACACCTATTAGAATCTGTCTATGAAAAAGTTCCTACAGACAAGATAAAGCTGGTCAACCCCAGTTTATGAAAGAAGTTTCCAGAAAGGCTATGATATCGTAGCTACCTGCCCTGAATAGCGGCGTCCACCCGTTGCTATCCCTGACGGTGACGTCTCCCCCCGCCCCTAGCACCAGCCCCACCATCTCCAGGCTGCCGGAGTCCACCGCCAAGTGCTCCACTCGCAGGGAGTTCCTGTCGCGAGCCTGGAATGAGGACAGCTGAATCATGGTACTTACTACTGAAGAAGTCGTATTCCTACTGAGGGCCCGTAACGATGTAGTTCTAGAGATTGATAGCTTTTATTAGTCTGCACCTGTCCACAGTACTAACTTTTCGCTTCATACACATTTTATTATTCACTATGCAACTGAAGTTTTCCTTACAATCGTGTTCCTATTGTATCCGTTAAACAATCTCTACTACTTAACTAATTAAAATTCTATGAATCCGTTATTTTCTTTAAATAATTAAAAAAAAACTAGGTAAGTATCATTACCAACAATTATTCATATAGCCTGACCAGAAATATATAAACCCTACGTGGTGTCGCCACTGTATCTTTTTACGTCAACACATAGTTTCGTCCATACAGAAATTAGTTCCGAATTTTTCCGCAATATTGCGAGGGTTATAATATATTTCTGATCAGACTATAATACAACAACTACAGAATACAACTGAATGCTCGCGTCTGCATCATATTTATACTCCTATGTGAAGCAGCGCGACGCTTTGTATGTACATGACGTCTTGGAATATTGCACTCTCGTATTGATGTAAAGTGAATGGAACTAAGACGAATACTTAAGGTGACGCCTCGGTAAACAATAATTCTAAAACCGGGCAGGCGCGCCCCGCACCCTGCACACCCCGATAAGTAACGTAAATATTGCAATTTGCGAGCTTTCGCGTGCCATGTGTAACATCGTAGACGTCTTGGAGTTGTCATTTTATATATTTTTAATTTTGTTTTTTTGTCATATTTAAACGTCATTTTGTATTTCGATAAGTATATTTCATTTTATACTTTCACTAGCTGTTGCCCGCAGCTTCGCCCACGTTAATTTTTAAAATTTGAGGGGTTGACCACCCTTATCACTTAGGGGTATGAAAAATAGATAGTAGCCGATTCTCTGACCTACTGAATACGCATATATTTGGTAAAAATCGGTAAAGCCGTTTCAGAGGAGTACGGTAACTAACATTGTGACATGGAAATTTTATATATTAGATTAGATAATATACGATGATTCTAGTTCTTTATCATTTACTTTTACATTTAACATATTTTCATTTTACATTGATATTATGATGTACAATGTACAGTAAAACACTTTATATAATTATTATTAAGTTTATATTGTTTAATATTATACAATTACTTACATAAATTACTTCTTTTTACGAAGTAGCGCCATGCTGCTTTGCAGCTGAATGGGCTGGCGCTTATAAGTGCTTCGCTCTTACATAAACCCGACGTAGAATGACGACGGTGTTATGTGAGAGATCCGGTTGCCCATCCCTCCCTCCACACATGGCAGCACAGACTATGCAAAGACTCCCCAGTAGGGTACCGGTCGCGAAAGCACCGGAGAATCCCTCTCTAGGCTTCCGGGTTCAGGACAGGTACTTGAACCCGGAAATCTGGGCAGCTCCGCGAATTCTTAGGGAATCTGTGCTCAAGACAAAAACTGCCCGGGGTCAAACGGAGCAGTCGACAGAAGTTCCCTACCACAATGACCATGGATTTCTGTAACCTCAGGGGACTTCTTAACATCGTCCATTACCACCTCCAGATGGCGAAGCTGGCCCTCCTATTTTTGACCGAGACTCAGATATCCTCTCCAGCTGATACTTCTTATCTCTCATGTTCGGGGTACAAATGAGAACACTTTTTTGTACCACGGGCTGGAGTTTGCGCGTACGTCAGAGAGGGTGTCTGCTCTCATCGCCTTGGTAATCTTGAAAGTCTTGAAGGGACCTCTCCATCCTCTGGTTGTGCATCGTGCATGACCATCCCCGTGTCTATTCCTCCCTATATAGGTCCCACAGCGGTAATGATAAAACCGATCGACTAATGGAGTACATCCAAATGGCTACAGATTCCGTGCTACAACAGATCCCATCCATAGAGATTTTGAGAATTGGTGATTTCAACGTCCATCACACCAAGTGGCTCGACTCGACTTGGTTCGTTGGACCATTGTCAGATCCGAAGTTCAGTGCCAGTTGCAAGCCCATCACGGCCTCGTTTTTCGGGCTGCGCTGTGTTTGGCACTATAGGTCCGCTGATTGGAATGGGATGCGATCCTTTTTTGCATCCTACCCATGGGGGCGAATTTGCTACTCGCTGGATGACCCAGACTTCGTTGCCAATTTTGTTGCCGAGATGGCGCTATAAGCCATGGAGCTTTTTATTTCAAGCTCTGCAGTGCCTATAGGCGGCAAATCCCAGCTCTGGTTTGGTCAACTGTGTAAGATTGCTACACGCCATTAGCGGGTAAGCTACCAAGCGTGGGCCAATGGATCGATGTTCCAGGATGTAAAGACCAGCGCATTAAAAAAGGAGTATAACTTTGCCTCCAGATCCTTCAAAAGGGCTATTGCTGAGGCAAAAGCGGAGCATGTAAACAGAATTGGTGAGAGATTGGTTCGACTTCCTTCGGGAGCTCGTGCGTTTTGATCGCTCGTCATTTTCGAATTTTTGTAAGCCATCCCTACCATCACATGACATGACTCGTTGGCCCACAACGTTAAGGAGATATCCGATCTTCTAGGCTCCCTTTTTGCTTCCAACTCGACTTTGAATGACCAGGAAAAAATACCACCGACGGTTCCTCGGTGACTGGTACCACACCTCAATGTCGGAAATAATTTTCAGGCCGATCTCCGTGCGCAAAGCTCTCTTTTCGGTGGAAATGCATAAGTCGAGTGGGCCTGACGGCATCCCTCGGCTAGTGCTACAAACTTGTGCTCCTGAGTTGGCACCCGTCCTTACCCCTCTTTTCCGATACTCTTATTCATTAGGCGTCGTCCGATGCTCGTAGAAGACCGCTTTGATCCACCCGATCCCTAAGAAAGGGGACCGCTCTGACCCGTTCAACTACAGACCAATAGCTATAGCTTCCTTGTTCTCAAAGATTATGGAAACCATAATTAACTGCCAGTTCCGGCGATATTTGGAGTAGCACCAGCTGACTAGCGATCGCTAATATGGCTTTCAACGAAATCACTTAGCTGGTGATCTTCTAATATTCCTAACGCAGCGATTGGAGCAGTTGAGACCAAAAGGGAACCGTTGGCGGTTAGTTTAGATATAGTGAAGGCTTCCCGAGAAATTATGTAAGTGGATCGCCAGTTTTACATATAATACATGGCATACAGGAACATCAAGGTCGTTGTCGACGGTGCATGCTCGGATCTCAAGTCTGTTAATTTTGGTGTTCCGCAAGGCTGTGTACTATTTTCAACCTTGTTTCTTCTACATATCAATGATATGCTGCAAACTAGCGGCATTCAGTGTTATGCAGACGACAGCACTGGAGATGCCCTATACACTTGGCTGCTCTAATTTTTCTCGGTAACAAGTCGATGAGTGTCGCAAGAAACTTGTGTGTGAAATCGAGTCTCTGTTGGCCAAAGTTCTGGAATGGGGGCGACTTAACCTAGTCCAATTAACCCGAACGAGACACAAGTTTGCGCGTTTACCACTAAAAAATCGGCTATCGTCGTTCCTCTACAATTTAAAGGCACTTCCCTAACCGCCTCAGCCAGCATTGGGATACTTGGCGTCGACATATGGAGCGATGTGCAATTTCATGGTCATATGGAGCCTTTTATCGATCAAGCCGAGTTTCATATAAAAAACTAGGCGTGCGGATAGGGCTAAGCAGTAGTTCATGCCTTCACACCGCCCACAATTATACAAGGCGCAGATCCGGCCTCACATGGAACACTGCTCTCACCACTAGGCTGGACCGCCCCAATATCAGTTTCTTCCATTTGACTGCGTTCAACGCCGTGCGGCTCGAATCGTCGCCGATAGTAAGGTTCAATCAACTTGATTATTTAGCGCTGCGTAGAGATGTCGGATCGCTCTGCATTTTATCGAACACCGACTATCTGGTTGCCCCCTTTTCTATAAAAAAAAAATTACCGCATCTACCACGGGGAGTTTTATGAGGAATTATTCGGACTAATACCTGGAGCTGAATTCTTCCACCGGATATTTACCAAATTTCACCCACACCATCTCGATGTCCGAAAACCCACAACAACTCGATTTTACGGAATTTCCTGACTCGCACGACGATTAAATGGAATCCGCTGCCACCTACCTACGTATTTCTGAACCGATACGAAAGGCCGGCAACGCACCTGCTAATCATCTGGTATAGCAGGTGTCTGTGGATATCGCTTTTCACTTACCACCAGGTGAACCGACGGTCCGTTTGCCCCCTCTTCTATCTATAATCAATATTTATAAATACATAGTAACAAAAACTTATGCGGGCAAGACATTGAGTAACTCTGCGTAATTCGGTAAGGTGTCTTGATTTCTAGAAGATACAAAATAAATTAGTGAAATTAGTGTTTCGGTGATATAAAAAATATAACGTCCAGAAAGTTCAACAGATTTAATTAAAGCTATGAGGCTGATTGTAAATGGACAAAAAGAAAAAAAAAAGGAATTTTTCACCAACCCGACGCCAGGAGGCCGTGTAGTCGCAGACTGCACGGTTGGCGGGGGGCAACCCCCAACTTTTACAAAGCAAAAGTGAGCCAAATGGGCTCACACTAATCCGATGTAGCATTAGGGCCTTCGGGCCGTTAGCATAGCATCCATCCGAAAAAAAAAGGTTTTTCATACGGCCCTTTTAAAAAGTTAGCCGACATTTCTTTATTTCTATTGCAATCAGATGACGACTCCATTGTTTTATTCTCCTAACATTGTTCCAACCATTGTTTTCTAAATTATAATAAATATTTAAAATAATACCACTTAATTATCAGAATATATTTTGACACAAAAAGAAAGTGAAGTTAAAATTACCTATATTTATAAATTACAAATAAATATTATGATGTAAACTTTAAACCTCTTTTGTGTCATATTTTGACATTTTGCTAACAAACAATTTAGACATTTAATAAAACCATTGAATAAATTCGTGAAATGAACTAGCGAGGAACTGGCACAGACCCGTCGCTGACAATAGTCACGAGGGGACTGAGCGGCTTGAGCGGGACAAGGCCTTCATACATACGCTGCTTATAACTAAAAGACGTAAACGGCAAAATGGTTTTTGTTATATTATTGCGTTAAAAACGATAATTGGAGAAATTCATATGACAATTTTAAATAACATGTATAAACTCATCTACAAAGAAAATTAAGAGGCTTAAACCGGACCCGTTTGGCCATAAGATATGAATCTGTTTTTAATAAGAGGTATGTTTGATATTTTTTTCTCTGTTACAAAAGTTACCTAATCGTGTTTCGAAAATTAGAAAAATAAGGCTTATATCATGAACTATCCAGGTCACCAATTTATATTTTCATGTGTTTTGGAATTACTGAAATAAATTGAAATTATTGACGACAAAATTACCGAAGCGTCCTCTTAAATGGGTATTGGGAAAATATTGCGCTTGTGTTATTGAAAAAGATTTCAAGTTGGCATGGTTATTTTCACTATAAGAACTGTTTCAAAAGGTATATTTACCGCTTTTTTCCACTTTTATTTCGGGAAGATATTTTGCTGTGAAAAAACCCAACCAGTCACTGGGACTTCCGATAGAAGTGAAAACAAAACAATTAAACTCAAATACCTATAAATAATGCAGGCTTAAAAGATTATGATTACCTATACAATTTAAACGGCGCACAAAATGGCCGCATGACATAATTTTAAAGCAACACAATTTGCAAAACAAATATTGCATAATCTTATATAAATAAATCAAGCGTCAAACTGCATCTCCAGCGGCTCGCATGCGGTGTCGTGACCCGCGAATCCACGTCATATAAACGTCAAATTGCGTCTCCCGCGTGTCGTGTGCGGTGTCGCGAGTCCACGTTATATAAACGTCAAACTGTGTCTCCAGCGTTTCGTGGACGGTGTCGCGAGTTCAGAGATTTTATCTCATTTAAAAATATGCGTACCGCGCTAAAAGAAGTTTACACTTCAGCAAGGTTCGTAGCCCATGCAAAAATATCGAGCTCCTCAAAATAAAATTTAAAAACATGATTTAAACAATTTTAATTATTATTGATATATGTAGATACTTATATTGAAAGATGGGGTGTTGGAATTGAAAGATAATGAAACCTGAAGATGTCCTGTATGTGTGGGGCACGTAAGTAGGTGGTCCTTCTTGTAACGTAACTTCATGGAACGCTGGTCTAGTGGGTATGGACTTGGCCTCTTAAGTCTGAGGAAAAGAAGAGAGAAGAGGTCAAGCTTCATGACCGGAACACCTTAAATGGGGTTTACTAAATTTCCCCATGCACCTGAACATAACTGCACTTGTTCACCGGTAAAGGAAAACATCGTAAGGAAACCTGTACCTGCCTGATGTGATTAGAATTCTGTGAAGATGAAATTCGCCACCCCACATTGGACCTCGCCTGGTTTGAAGGAGGATATCCGTGCCCAGAGGGACAGAGATACGGGGCGATGACCATTACCGTGAAGTCAGCTCCCCTCTCCAGCAACTGTTCCACTACGGTGGTGTGTCCGGCCAGCACTGCGTGGTGCAGCGCTGTTCGCTCAGACCCCGAGCGCTGGTCTACCTCCGCGCCGCTGGAGACCAGGAACCTCACCATGTTCACATCACCTGGTGATAGCGGGGTGATGTTGGTGACATAATCGGGGCTGCCGTTGAAAGACAGTGACGTTAAGGATACAGGACGATACTTCTATTTTTTGTTAGTTGGATACAAACAGTTGGACAAATTGGCAGGTGAGCCACTTGGACGAGCCGGTTGGTATTTGTGGTGGTAGTTTAGTAGTTTTACTTTTGTTCAGAGTATAAAGCTAAAGGAGTTTATAATATAACATGCTCTTTAATCAATGGAATGTACCTAAAGGTTTTAGTTTGACAAACTAATCTCGTAATGCTATAAGGGAATCATTTTGTTGAGGTTCGCAAATCTAGAAGCGAAATGTACTGGATGAAAAGTATTATTATGTTGACCTTGTGAGAGGTGAGAGGCGGTGAAAGCGGTGAGAGGTGACCCAACTAATAGTTCGATCAAAACCCCAATAAATTGTGATCCAGGTGAGCGGGCAGGGCTCCCGCGCACGTGTCGCAAACGGTTTTAATCAAAACTGCTTCGTGAAGGAATTCCGTGGAATAATTCCAAATCTTTTCGTGTATATTTATTTGGTCCAAGAAATGTACGAATATATCGAGAAATTTAAGATGGAGTTTGTCGATAACCCAAATTAGACGATCACGTGCAATAGCCCATTTATAAAAAGATATTTGCATTCAGAAATAAATATATTCTTTCCATGAGAATGAAGGAAAGAAATGGGTTGTTGCTGTGTCATAGACACGGCCGTGTATTGTACGTGATTACGTTTAAGTAAGTTTAATGTTTTATAATACATATAAAAAATATTATAAAACCATAAACGACCCCAAGGTCTTCATAATAATTGACGATCGTACACAATCGATTCCTGCAGCGTCCAGTGTTGATGTAGCTGTCATTTCTTTATCCTCTCTCTCTCTCTCTCTCTCTTTAAGAGCCTTGCTCTTGTCGGTGGAGCAGTCTTCCATACTCCATAGTTAGGGCGTTTAAAACGGTGGGGAAACCACATGCCTTCCTTTCCGCAGCACAATGACCAATTTCTTGCTCGTTGATCTCTAACCCAGAGCCTTGGAATCCATTTCCTCGGCCTCTAGCCAGTACTGATACCACTGCTGCCCGGTATTAGGGGGGGAGAGGCACTTTATAGTAGCGACGCTTGCTCGCTACGTCACAAGATCCTCATAGGACCTGTGTATCATTTTATATGTTAGCCAGTCCCACTGGACTACCCACTACATCATGTCACTACTAGGTCGGATACCTTATTCGTATATTCGCAGCTAACAACTAGATCTGATGGAAGTTTCACTATGTGGACCCGTAAGCCTGCAGCTTCATTCCCTTATATAATTTCAACCGCAGCAGCTGCATGTGTACTAGCACCGATGATCTCCTCAGCCATATTTGGATTTGGTTATTTGATGCGTATAGGCCTACATCATTATTTTTTATATGATTTTTTTGTATTTTTACACATTATATTCAATATCACTATTTTAAAGTAATGTTTGGTATACAATCGATAGATTTTGACGAGCTATTTTTGAAGAGCGATTAAAACTAAAACGAACGTCGTAGCTTTTCCGAATCGTAAGTTATAGAAAGTGGAAAAATTGAGCAAAATTACCTGAAAACGGCGAAATTTCCCCCTCCCCGCTCCGATGTGCCGCAGTCCTTACTTAGCGTAATAAATTCTTTGATACTTCATCTATCCATTGGTGTAATTGAAATTTATATGATAAATATTATGTAGCTGCAACACCAAACTGTATCCCCCGATTATGGTATCATTCGTTTTGTTAATTGCCTCTCAATATAGGCAATTATAAAGACGTACTTAGGTATTCACGTCAAAAGAGAAATGATATTAATATTGTGTTCCTACAAATCATCCCCATCAACAAACAGCCATTATCCGTCCACTGCTGAACATAGGGCTCCTTCAAAGAACGCTAAGACGACCAATCCTTTGCCTCTCGCATCCAATACGGACAAATACAAACACAAACTGAGGTCAAATACGGACTGTTCCTACAAATAAAACAAAATAATTATGAACAAAATATTATATAGTACACATTACTTGCGGAATTCTAATACCTAAGCTACACAACGGCTAAGTTGCTATTAAAAAAATTTAGGCGCTAAATAAAATTTGTAAATTGGATTGGAAACAGGTAATTGGATGAATTGGTTTAAAGAATTATGTTTGCAAGAATCTATGTCTCACAACATAAGCACAGCATATTTTGCTACTAGTCCATAGATTATAAGAATATTGTAACAAAGTTTTGGACATAGACTGAATTAGAAATATTATTATTATTATTACAAGTGAAGGGAAAAATCTGGAAAACGTTACTTATTTATGTTACAAGAAAAAAGACTTTTTTTTGGAACCATCAGCGCGCGCGTTGGTTTTTTATGAGCACCGAGTTATCAAACGTTATCAAAGTGCCAATAAACTGTTATGGAAGCTGTTTATGTAAAGGTTTATTAATTACTAGGTGTTGCCTGCAGCTTCGCCCGCGTTACTCAACCCCTATAAGTCATAGCCTGATGGTTTATAGCCTATAGCCTTCCTCGATAAATAAACTGCCTAACAATGAAAGAATTTTTCAAATCGGACCAGTAGTTTCTGAGATTAGCGCGTTCAAACAAACAAACAAACTCTTCAGCTTTATAATATTAGTATAGATAATCATCTTTCCTAGTGGAAGTGACGAGTGGAGTGGTGAACGTAGATACTCTATATAGGAAACGTCAGGAATGTTAAAATCCTAATAAACCGTTTCATTGATGACGCTCACCTTTCCTGGCGGCGGTGGCGAGCGGTGTGAGGCCGCTGGTGCCGTTGATGATGCCGACTAACTCGGGCCGCTCCTCCAGCATCTGCTGCACCTGAAGGTATACCGTGTATGACCTGGGTGTGACTGGAGGAATGGGAGTATATTGGTGTATAGATCAGCAGTCCTCTCGTTAATACCAGGTTTTTAATGTCTTTAGGAGGCAACCAAGCAGTCGGAGCCTTATGGTGACTACCGACGCCCACTGACATCCGCAAACCCAAGAGTTATGCAGATGCTTTGCCCTGCTTTTCCCTAACCCCCCAAAGGGCCAACGGAAACTCACAAACCACACGAAACGCGACAGCAAAGCTGTCACTTGACACCGTTGTTATGTGAGCGAGAAGTACCCCGGTCGTGCCGGCCCAATTCGTCTGCATAGTATGGCACTACCTCTTGACAAGGTGTGAAGATTATGCGAATGATGCACGTATCCAGGCTCATGACTGCGGAAGAAACAAAGTTTCAAGAGAAGCGTATGGTGCATACACCATCAACCTATAGGACCTCCTGGATGTGGAAGGGTCGGTCCATGGACCAGTCTGGACGGTGATGACAGGTCTGAGGAACGACGTTGAGGGTGGCGAATGGGCCCCGGCCGAAGGTGACATTATGATGATTGCGAGAGGCACAAGAGTTTCAAGAGAAGGGTCAGTCTATAGACGGCCACTTCAGGATATACGCGTCTGTCAATTATCACCTTGTTCATGGGCGACGTCGGCCACTTTCCATCAGGTGGTACGTTTGCCAGTTTGCCTATCCAACTAACATAAAAAAACCTAGGTCCTAGACGGTGGATCCCTCGCCCTCGCGTCCAATGTCTCGTCACTATTCGGAGGTCGTATTTCCGTCTTCCCAACACGTACTTCACTCCGCTTCTCTATTAACTAACCGACTGTCACTGGTCCAGTATATAATTATTGGCAATCTTTTGTAAGTGTCACGTGACAATCACCTGCATTAGGTACCCGCAGCGCACCGCCATACAGAAGCAGGCGGCGGAAGTGCCCTCGGAGTGGGTGCTTGTCCATGCCTCCTCCGACCACTGGGATTCCAGCCAACGTCCCGCGCTCGCACTGTAATGTGGGTACTGGTGAGAAGGATGTGTGTCTATTGGGCTCCTTGGCGGTAAAGTCGACTCAGATGCCGTGACGGCCCACGGCATGATGTTGTCTGTATCCCGTTTTATTTGTTACTAGCTGTTGCCCGCTGCTTCCCCCGCGTTATCTTAAATTTACAACCGTATACGGATTGATGATGATTATTTTTATAGCCTAAGTTACTCCTCATAACATCAGCAATCTACCAGCATTGGGTATATGTACCGTGTATACATCCATATGCATTTAATAAAAAGCGGTTATTTTAATATTACAAACAGACACTTCAATTTTATTTAACTTTATAGATGTATGATTCATATTTCGCTTTTAATTTTTATTAATTAATTATGAATTTTAATATATTAACACATATATTTCACTTCTGTCCAACCAACAACTTTCTGACGGCAGTTCGACTTTTTATACGGGGTATATTTATTTTTATAACAGGTAGTACCATGCTGCTTTGCAGTTGAATTGGGCCGGCACGACCGGGGTAGTATATATCTCTCGCTCACATAACACCGGCGTCAAGTGATAGCTATGCTGTTTCGTTTCGTGCAGTTTGTAAGTGCCCTGTGGCCCATTGGGGGGGTTAGGGAAAAGGAGGGCAACGCATCTGCATAACTTGGTTATACATAACAACCAAAAGTATGAACCAACATAGACATCCCTATGGGCGTTGGTAGTCATCGAATGCTAGTTTTTTTTTTTCTTTTACGCCAGGTAATGCTCTGAGGCAGGCGGGAGGGGAGTGGGTCTCCCCAGGTGGGTATGTGGGACTCGCTGCGCCCGAAAAATAGTAAATGGACGCAGCTCTACCCACTAAAACCCGGCGAGTGCCACCAGTGCCGCCTTGGTGATGTGCCCCGGATCTGTTAAGCTAACAGGGCACCTCGACGGCTAGTCAGTCCCGCAAGGGACCCACGCCATCTCCACAGAGGGGTTGTCCCGCACAAAACAACCCCTCCCAGCGTCGGGACAGTACAATGGGGTGAGGTTCCCATCCTCACCCCTTGCCTCCTGCTCTTTTGTCCCCTCTTCTTATAAGAGGAGTACAAAGAGCCCCCTTGGCTCAACTGAGCCTCACCGCCACGTCAAGGCTTGAACCATGGTGGGGAATGCTAGATTGCCTCCTTATGAAATAAACTAACAATAACCCGTTAAACTCACAACGTGAAGGGTTGTTGTGTTTAGATCCCAGTTCTGTTATTATTGGGCAAGTTTTCGTTTCTTATAGCATCACAACCAAAGACTTTTTGGTATCAGACAAGAACAGCGGTTCCCGCAGTGTAAGTCCCGTAATTGTCATATACGGATCAGATTCAATCTCGCACTTCTTCCTGTAAGTCTATCAACCACTCAGCCACAGTTACAGTGACTTTGGTTACTCGGTAGCTTCCCGGATCGACTTTCAGAAAAAGAAGATTGATATCAACTTACCTTGGTTGGTTACTCGGTAGACTCGCGGGTCTACTTTCAGAGACTGAAGCTTGATTTCAACTTACCTTTCATCTTTGGGTTGCCGCGGTTGGGTGCTTTCATCATCAGTGACACTTCCATTAACGTCCTTGTTAATATCAATGACCTGGTCATACACAGCATCTTCATTACCGTAGTGCTCCACCGCCAGCTCCACCAGCCTGTCCACCGCCGATGACTTGATGATGACTTTGACGCGGAACTTGAGGGGGTGTCCCGGCGCAAGGTTCACTATGGTCTTGCTAGTTTTACCACCACTGGAAGTTATAAGATCACCATTAGCATGATGACGGTTACCAAGTAAAATTGGTCTTTGCAAATTCATAAATTGCTTATTTTTTGAGGTCTAAAAAAATGGCGATGTAAAATCAGCGGAATTGAAAAAAAAAACACAGGAATTTGTTGCTTTTTTGTTGCTAATTAGTTGCTAAAAAATTAATTTTGTTGCTCCAACCGATCGCAAAAAATCGGCAATAGCGCTAACTTTTAATTAAGATAGCGTTGAAATCACTGGATGTGGACTTATCGATCAAGCGAATAGGGGTCAATTTGTTGCTAATTTGTTGCTAATTAGTTGCTAAAAAATTATTTTTTTTTGCTCCAACCGATCGCGAAAAATCGGCAATAGCGCTAACTTTTCATTAAGATAGCGTGGAAATCACTGGATGTGGACTTATCGATCAAGCGAATAGGGGTCAATTTGTTGCTAAAAAAATAATTTTTTTGCTCCAACCGATCGCAAAAAATCGGCAATAGCGCTAACTTTTCATTAAGATAGCGTGGAAATCACTGGATGTGGACTTATCTATCAAGCGAATAGGGGTCAATTTGTTGCTAATTTGTTGCTAAAAAATTAATTTTTTTGCTCCAACCGATCGCAAAAAATCGGCAATAGCGCTAACTTTTCATTAAGAAGAAAAAATTGATTTTTTTTTAATTATGCCAAAATAAATAATGTCCACGCCAGCTTAACTCTCGAGATTTCCGTGGAAAAACTATAGTAAAAATTTGTTGCTGCTCATACTGCAGCTTGTTTTAGCAGAGAGAGTCAGCAACAAAATAAAAACCGGAAGTCAAGAGAAGTTGGAGATCGGTTTCCAAAAAAGCCGGCCACGCTAGCTTAACTAACGTTTTTTCCGCGGAAAAAATTAAGTGAAAATTTGTTGCTGCTCATGCTGCGGCTTGTTTTAACAGAGAGAGTCAGCAACAAAATAAAAACCGGAAGTCAAGACAAATTGGAGATCGGTTTACAAAAAATCTGGCCACGCTAGTTTAACTAACGATTTTTCCGTGGAAAAACTATAGTACAAATTTGTTGCTGCTCATACTGCAGCTTGTTTTAGCAGGGAGAGTCAGCAACAAAATAAATACCGGAAGTCAAGAGAAGTTGGAGATCGTTTTACAAAAAAACCGGCCACACTAGCTTAACTAACGATTCTTCCGCGGAAAAACTAAGTGAAAATTTGTTGCAAGTGAAAAATCATAATCTACAGTTTGATACTGGAAAAAGAGGTAGAAAAAGAAAAGATTTTTTAGAGTATAATTGGATAGCTAATACTTTGAAGAATGAGTCATACAAAGAAACATAAGAATATAAAATTAAGTTTCTAAAAATTAATTTACAGTTATGTTTAACAGGAAATGCCATTATTTTTGAAGTGTTCGACAGAGGAACGAACGAGAAAATGAAGTTAAACTCTTTGCAACGGAGTTTCAAAAATCCTGGGAACATGAAAGAAATTTACAAGCTCGTTGGAGCAGTAGATTTCATGCCCCCTGCAGTCAGCCTTCGATCTTCGTCGGATGTAAGGTTAGGACACTTTACGGCCATGTGCCTACGGGGTACTCAATGGATAGAATATGACGATCGATACGAAAAAGCAATAATCCGAAAAAATACACATTCAATTAATCCCCGAATAGTGTTGAAGGCTAAAATCGACAAACAAAAATTTTGAGCAATAAAAATAAATTAATATATATTATAAGTCTAAAAGTTAATGAGCAGCAACAAATTTTTACTATAGTTTTTTCACGGAAAAGTCTAAGAGTTAAGCTAGCGTGACCGGTTTTTTTGTACACCGATCTCCAACTTGTCTTGACTTCCGGTTTTTATTTTGTTGCTGACTCTCTCTGCTAAAACAAGCTGCAGTATGAGCAACAACAAATTTTTACTATAGTTTTTCCACGGAAATCTCGAGAGTTAAGCTGGCGTGGACATTATTTATTTTGGCATAATTAATATAATAATAATAATAATATTCCTTTATTTCGGACCATAGATCCATATTTGTGTTAGTATTATACAAATGTTCTTATGATTATGTTAGTAAAGAAAGTACATAATTTTAATATTAATAAAAAAAAAAATTAAAAAAAAATCAATTTTTTCTTCTTAGCATCTTTTAGCAACAAATTAGCAACAAATTGACCCCTATTCGCTTGATCGATAAGTCCACATCCAGTGATTTCCACGCTATCTTAATGAAAAGTTAGCGCTATTGCTGATTTTTTGCGATCGGTTGGAGCAACAAAATTAATTTTTTAGCAACTAATTAGGAACAAAAAAGCAACAAATTGACCCCTATTCGCTTGATCGATAAGTCCACATTCAGTGATTTCCACGCTATCTTAATGAAAAGTTAGCGCTACTGCCGATTTATTGCGATCGGTTGGAGCAAAAAAATTAATTTTTTAGCAACTAATTAGCAACAAATTGACCCCTATTCGCTTGTTCGATAAGTCCACATTCAGTGATTTCCACGCTATCTTAATGAAAAGTTAGCGCTATTGCCGATTTATTGCGATCGGTTGGAGCAAAAAAAAAATTTTTTAGCAACTAATTAGTAACAAATTATCAACAAATGACCCCTATTCGCTTGATCGATAAGTCCACATCCAGTTATTTCCACGCTATCTTAATGAAAAGTTAGCGCTATTGCCGATTTTTTGCGATCGGTTGGAGCAAAAAAATTATTTTTTTAGCAACTAATTAGCAACAAATTAGCAACAAATTGACCCCTATTCGCTTGATCGATAAGTCTACATCCAGTGATTTCCACGCTATCTTAATGTAAAGTTAGCGCTATTGCCGATTTTTTGCGATCGGTTGGAGCAACAAAATTAATTTTTTAGCAACTAATTAGCAACAAAAAAGCAACAAATTCCTGTGTTTTTTTTTCAATTCCGCTGATTTTACATCGCCATTTTTTTAGACCTTATTTTTTGGACCCCCGACACAAAAAGTTAATTGATGAACAGCTGGTTGAGTGGTCAGACACACACACACACACACACACACACACACATCAGGCAGCGAGTGGACTATTTAAGCGGTAGCAGGTTCGAATCCAGAAGTCCAAATAATTTTTATGATCAAATTATGCACTTTAGGGCGAAAGTTATCAAGACTTTTAGTAAAACTTACCGTTTACCGTTTTTAAATCGCTAATCTCAGGAACTACTGGTCCAGATAGCCCATTTATCGAGGAAGGCTATAGGCTATATAACATTGCGCTGTGACTATGTAACAGTAGTTGAGTAAGTTAACGCGGACGAAGCTGCGGGCAACAGCTATTTTTATATAAGTTCCAATATTGATCATTCATGTATCATAGGATAGCTTCGATTAACTTTGTAACGTTAGGACGTATGACACCTCAGTGCTCCCGTGACCATGGTTGTTGTAAAGTATCTGAAACGTCGGCCTTGTAAAAATCTTAATAAACCGTGAGAATTGTTTCATTATAATGTAGGTATTTATTTTTCCGACTTTCCGAATATTTTTCGGTCAACATGGCCTCCCGCGACCCACATGAATTTGATAACTTGTATCACGGTTCCATTACGGTTGCACCAGTGTCAAATGTGTACTAAAGTGGTGAACTAGCGGCATGACACGACATTTCACTTAGCTTTAGTCATAACCTCAGATCTCATAGAGAAAAGGTGTAATGCAAAAATATTTAAGGAGCCGACTTGGGCGCCTCCTGACGCCATCTATTTGAAACTGCCGTGAAATAGCGTAGTTTCGGCTCGTAAGTCGGAAATATCCTATCATCATCATCATCATCATCATTTGATACATATACTATTATTATTAATTAAAAATTGATTTTAAAAATCCCTCTACTGCTGAACATAAATATTTATTGGCTACGAGGCTTATGTTAATATACCTACTGTAAGACATTAAAAATATTAGCTTCACTGAGTTTGTTTCGCCGGCTCTTCTAGGTGTACTTTGGAAACCGTAGTAGAGTTCATTTGACGTTTAAATTTGAATAAGATACCTACATACTTTAAAATATTTTAATACTTTACTTTTTACTTTTTTACGTTATTAGTGAACGCCGAGACGGAATGCTCTCAACTGAACCAAAACTTTCGTCCCATTCTTATTTTTCTTCTTGATTTTTATTATTAATCTCTAGTTACTTTGTTAATTCTCAATGTCTGCGTCGGAAGGAGGGCTAAGTTATATTTATTTTTTATTAAAATTTATTACGTCTCATATAAAATTTACTTTCCCCGAGATGGACGGGCTTGTACCGCGCTCTCGTCTGCTGGGTGCCACCATCCAGCTTGTCTCTTTCGTCAAACAGATTTGCTGCGTTTTGGAGGAAAGGTGCATCCGAAAGGTGGTAGAGTGGACGCAGCTCTACCCACTAAAACCCGGCGAGTGCCACCAATGCCGCCTTTGGTGAGAAGCCCCGGATCTGTTGAGTAAACAGGTTACCTCGACGGCTAGTCAGTTCCTCAAGGGACCGACGCCACCTAGAGGGGCTGTCCCAAGCCACAGAACAACCCCTCCCAACGTCTGAACAGTATAACGGGGTGAGGTTCCTGTTCTCGCCCCCTGCTCTTTTGTCCCTCTTCTTATAAGAGGGGTACAAAGAGCCTCCTCGGCTCAATTAGCTTCGCCCAAGGTGCTGGGCTCACCCTAGGCTCACGCGAAGGCCTGAATCATGGTGGGGATCAGGGGAGGACAGGGGAGGTCATACGTCTTGACGTTACAAAGTTATTTGAAACTTTAAATTCGGGCATGTACACGGGGCATGTACATCTTACTTAGCCGCGATAAAATTCGTTGTAATGAATAAAATTCGCATAAACATTAGAAAACAGTCTTAAAACTGTCTAACACGGAATATAAATTACTATTTTTGCTTTGATTACCAAAACGAGACTAGACTAGTCGTGAGCAAGGCGTTCGTGGACGATGAAGAATTTATAACCGTTACAGATAAAACTAAGGGGTCCCAAAATTAAGGGGTTCGAAGTTCATGAAAGAAGGGTAGAGATGACTATGCTCTTCTAACTATGCTCTTCTTTTTTATGTCATAGGGAGGCAACTGAGCAGTCGGAGCCTTATGGTGACTACCGTCGCCCATAGACATCCGCACAACCAAAAGTTATGCAGATGCGTTGCTCTCCTTTCTCTATCCCCCCATAGGCCTCCGGAAACTCACAAACCACACGATATGCGATAGCATACACTGTTACTTGACACCGGTGTTATGTGAGCGAGAGGTACCACCCCGGTCGTGCCGGCCCAATTCGGCTGAAAATAATCCTGTATTTCTTCTTATTTATAAGTTCATGAACATTGAACCTCTTAATGAATTAATTGATTATCTCTGAAATTACCTCCCTAATTAAATCTAAAAGGCGCAGCGCCTGCAGACCTTCTGGTGGTGATTACTTACTACCGAATGTTTGCCAATTATTACCCCCGACTGTTTGCCAATTATTACCACCGACTGTTTGCCAATTATTACCACCGACTGTTTGCCAATTACTACCACCGACTGTTTGCCAATTATTACCACTGACTGTTTGCCAATTATTACCACCGATTGTTTGCCAATTATTATCACCGACTGTTTGCCAATTATTACCACCGACTGTTTGCCAATTATTAAAAAAATATCTATAACCTGTACACCGTGATCCATGCTGGTATCTTCTCCCGCCTCTCCAGCCGGTACAGCAGCAAACCCCCGAGGAAGGCGAAGGGCCCCGGTGACCAGGCCAGCGACACGTCCCCCCTGCCCCGGCTCTGCACGCCCGGGGCCGCGGGCCGCCAGGAGGTGAAGCACCGGGCTAGGGTTTCCTGCAGGTCCATGGATCTTGTAGTCTGTAAAATTTGGCTGATGTAAAACATTTATGCCAATATTAAAATAACATGGTTATTTTGTGAACGACGATGGTCTACTGGGTATGGGTTCGGTCTCTTGAGTGAGAGGTCCGGGTTCGATCCTGACCCCAGTGATACTTTGAAATGGGGTTTTTTATATTTCTTCGTGCACCTGAACACGAGACCATCGCTTGCTCACCGGTGAAGGTAACATCGTGAGGAAACCTGCATGCCTGATGAGATTAAAATTCTTTGAAGGTGTGTGAAGTTTACCAACCCGCATTGGGCCAGCGCATCGGTAAACTATGGCCTATCGGTATACTCTGCTCACTTGATTTTGAGGAGAAAACCCGTGCCCAGAAGTGGAATATACTGTTATTACGGATGCTATTATTATAATAAAAAGTAAAAATATATTTGCTATTAATTACAAAAAACCTAAGTGTATTATTAAAAAGGAGTCCCTTTAGGCAAGGTTCCGAAGATACTGGCAGCGTTCCCCCTTCGAATAGCTAGACTAATTCTTTGTCCGAGGTAGCTGCCAGCTCTTCGGTCTCCTGTGATGTCGACTAACCTTTTGGCTATTTCGCTAAAAAGCCTTAAAGCTCTCGACACCGAATGGAACAAAATCATATTCGTAGCCTAGACCCCTGTATTTGCATATTTTAGCATTTTTCAGCTTTATTATAATTATATCACAATATAGTCATTTTCATTAGTAAAATTATTCAATACGGGATATTTACCATGTTCAGTCTCGTGAACAAGACATTCGTTGATAATGTCGAAATATCGAGCTCCGAGAAATAAAAGTGAAAAACAATAATATATGGTATGCCTGAATACAATATGTTTCCCGCAGATCTGACTGCGTTTAGTTGATCTTATATTATTATATTGAGTGACATAAGCGGTCACAATGTGCGGATGGGACAAACTTAGATTCCATACAATCTTGTAGTTTTTCCACAATTAGATATAGGCGTTCATAAATTACACAAATATCATCGCTCAAACAAGCGAAGTCGGAAGAGATATTAAGTATACTTTAGTTCCAAGTGAGGCGGCGTGCTATATTGGAAGCAACCTGTGTGTTTTACGGCTGGCAGCCGCTAGAGCCGCTTGTAGCTGATATTTGTCCTATAACTATGTTTTATGTAACCTCTGTATTTATGGTAGCTGTGTCCTGCAGTTTTACTGCTCCAAAGTAAAGAATAAGTTCTTTTTTGTGTCTTTATAATGAAACAATTTTTTACGGATTTTATCGCGGTTTATTAAGATTTTTACAAGCCCGACGTTTCGAATAATTTACGCTTTGCAATCTCTCTTCACCTGCCTACCTGTGGAAGATTGCATTACAATAGTAAGAAGAAAGCTAAGGGAAAATGACATACCAATGGAATATGCTGACCTTTTGGAACATTGCCTTACATCTGGCTATATGTTGTGGAATGGTTATTTCTACAAGCAAGTAGATGGAGTGGCCATGGGCTCACCAGTATCCCCTGTTGTTGCCGACATATTTATGGAGGACTTCGAGGAAACTGCTCTGCAAACTTCGCCCATAACACCCAGGTTCTACAAGCGGTACGTAGATGATACTTTCACAATATTACCATCTGACAAAGTAACAATATTCTTAGTCCATCTTAATTCCATTAATTCTAAAATTCAATTCACAATGGAATTAGAAGCAAATAATTCTCTAGCTTTCTTAGATGTATTAGTTATTCGTAATCCCAATAATACCTTAAGCCATACAGTGTATAGAAAGCATACCCATACGGATAAGTACCTAAAGAATCTCACCACCATCCAACACAGTTAGCTACCGTGGGTAAATCTTTGTTTCAGAGAGCACAAGGGATCTGTGATGAGCAACACCTGGCAACCGAGCTTCAACACGTTAAGCAAGTACTGCGAGACAACAAGCTTCGGGTGCCGCGTCTTCATCACCGTGACCGCGTGAAAGCAGCCACTGTTGAGCGAGTACCTGCTGTGTTACCATTTATGAAAGAAGTCACTGACAAGATTAGCTACATCCTAAAGCGAGCTTCCATCAAAACCTTTTTCAAGCCGCCAATAAAGATAGGTCAATTCTTACCATCTGTCAAGTGTCATATACCCTTACAACATGCAGGAGTATACAAGCTTGATTGTGACTGTGGACTCTCTTATATAGGCCAAACTAAAAGATTAATTAAAACTCGCGTCAAAGAACATATAGCTGATTTAAAACACCGTCGCTACACTAATTCTGCCATCTGTGAACATAGTCTTGACAAAGCTAACCATTATATCAGATTTGATAAACCACAAGTCCTCGCAAAAGAACACAGATTCCAACCAAGGATGATCCGTGAGGCTATTGAAATTAAAAAACATCCTAATTTCAATAGAGAAGATGGCTGGCTTCTACCACCTGCTTGGGATCCCATTATTAAAATTATCAAATCAAAATCCAAGCATAATATGTCACAGATTAAAGATACAGTTAGCACTTTCTGCGTAGATAGGACTGACCAAAATATTAATGTATCATAGGGTAGTTTCGAATAACTTTGTAATGATAGGACGTATGACACCTCAGTCCTCCCGAGAGCATGGTTGCTGTAAAGTATCCGAAACGTCGGGCTTGTAAAAAATTTAATAAACTGCGATAAAATCCTTAAAAATTGTTTTATTATAATGAGTGAAATTCGCGTAAACATTAGAAAACAATATTTTTTTGTGTCTTCTGACTTCAATAATTGGGCTATAAAAAGCAAAAAGAATTTTGTAAATCCGACTGGTGGGTATGGAGTTTATATGAGACGATCTCTGTGGCTCAGTTGTTAGCGCGTTGGCGCTCAAGCCAACACAAAGCTCCAAAAGTTAAAGATAGCGAGTACGATCCCGCCGGGAACAAAAAGTTTTCTGTGTTCCTGGGTCATGGATGTGTATTAAATGTGTGTATCATATAATAAAAATCTTAAATATATATATGTATAGTATAAAAGTATTAAATATTATATTTCCGTTGTCTGGTACCCGTAACACAAGTTCTTCTAGAACTTACCACGAGACCAGATTGACGTGGTGTAAAAATTGATATTATTATTATATAAAAACCTCTTTATTTGTATTACGGTAGAGTGTAAGAAGTACTTAGTAAGTATTATTTTTAACCTTCCGTACATCCATTTTTTGAATCATTGAACCTCCCTGAATCCCGTGTAATGTCAGGTGTTATAACCACATACTCATAGGCTTTAGACAATTCATCACCAACAAACCAGGTCATTTCCAATAATTACCCATCTTGGCTCATCGTGGCTTCGGTTTGTGGAAATCGTCAGATGTATTTTCTGTTATCCTTTTATTATTTTCTTTAAAATAAAATAAAAATAAAGTCATTAAAAGATTACAAATTTGCATCTTCCTCATTTCCTTACGTGACTGACTCGCTCTACCTTAATCTGACGCGCTCGAGAATGTCTAATGACCAACTTTACATATTATAATTTCATACATCTGTACAAAAAAATAATTTTGAACATCATATTTTAGCAGGACCATCATGAGCAAGTTTTACAACTTAATCTCGTGACATATTGTATAACTAGCTGTTGCCCGCAGCTTCGCCCGCTTTAACTTACTCAACCTAATTACTGTTTGTCACAGCGTGATATTATATAGCCTATAGCCTTCCTCGATAAATGGGCTATCCAACACTATTAACACTAACGGACCATAGTTCCTGAGATTAGCGCGTTCAAACAAACAAACAAACTCTTCAGCTTTATAATATTAGTATAGATGTTGAGAACAGCTTCGACTATTTGTTGCCGAAAATAATGAGAACAAATTTATTCATAGTTTAGCGAATATATTCATGATATTATTATGATAACGATACACGTCGCGTCGTAAAATAACGACTATGTACTAGATATTGCTCGCAGCTTTGCCCGCGTCGACCTGGTGTCTGGTTTCTATATGGGAAGTTCATCAATAGGCAAATTGGTCTAAAAGCAGCATTTAAGAATTATTGATTACATATTTTTTTCAATTTTGACGTGACAACGTCTAATAAATCGATGAACGCCGGCTGCATGCACGAAATGACGCGTCATTGTCCCGTTATAGTAGGAGACCTGGCAATAATTTTTGGGCCGCAAACGTACAATGAGCGATAGTAGGAGAGCTGGCACTAATTTCTGGGCCGTTTTTGTACGCTTGCGTTTTGTTATGTGTACGTTAAACTATCGTCCGTAAACTAACTACAGACCGCGGCTATTTTTTTTTCTTATTACGGCGATAATAGGTTTATTTTTAGGTGAGCAGGGCTTGATGGACTTGAGTATAAGAAGTCTCATTAGATTTATCTTAATTGCGATAGATGAGCGGGGCATATAAATATCATTTTTGGAATTTTGTTTTTTTTTTCAACATTAACATTTATCACTTTTGCTGTCCACTACCCAGTTTTTTAACTATCTATGATCATATATATCATATCTTGGCCGAGCCCAACTTCGAGAAGCTTGGGTCACCGATGAGTTAATCAATCTCCGGACTCCATCATCAGATAAACTAAATAGTATAATGTGAGTGTATGGTCATCCAGATAACGTATCTTTGCAAAGATTCAAATCGATAGGACAGTCAGAAGTAGGTTAAAATATACTTCCAAGATTTTATGACGTAATTACAAGTGAGGCTAATAAAATAATATGTTCATCGCAAATATCATGAAGATAAAGATTGTTTATTTGACTCTAATCTCTTGAATGAAACAATTTATCAAATGATGATGATGATGATCTGTCCGACTGGTTTCGGTCATGGAAACCACTTAAGTCTCCTAGCCGAGAACTTGGCACTGATGCGCTCGAAGATGGCTCATTACTCAGAGTCAAGTAACGGAAGCGGTGAGATGCGCAGGCTATACTAAGGTGCACAAGTGTACGGCGAGACACAGGTGCATATACTCGTCCTTGTCCTTCTCGACCCAATGGAGCGGAAATCGTTACGACAGGAGAAAGACTCAGACAGATGGCACAGTATCGCGGTGAGAGAGTTACAAGGGGTCAGTACTATCACTCTCTTAACCGCTCTCTCTCTCTCTCTCTGTCTCTCTCTCTCTTAATTCTACTCCACCAGCACCACACGACACAATCAAATAAATTGACCTGAATACAGAATATTCAAAGAATAAGATTCTAATCTTCTTCATCTAAGCCAAAACCGACAGGGATTCTAACCATTGGAATCATGGGTTTGTTTCCATTCCATTTGCCCCCCTTGGAGATACCGTATATACCTGGATAATTACAGGATACGTAAAAAAATATCCATATTAGGTAAGTATTAATTCTCGCATACATTACGAAGGTACTCAAAACTATTGCTCTCACGAGAGTGCAGTAAACTCTTTGTACTCTAGTATGTTCTTCTTGTCTCTTCGTCTTCAATGTTCAGCTTCAATCTTTAGAGCGATGTTATTTGCCGGTCCTTCAGCTGTTTGTAAAAATATTTGTTCGTTGCTCGCTAGTCGCTTGTAGAACGACATTATCATCAGCTTGATACCTAATTTTATTCATTGTTTCAGGGCGCAAATGGACAGTCATTATACCAAAGGATCAGCAGGTGCGTTACCGGCCCCCACCATGGTTCACGCCTTATCGTGGCGGTGGAGCTCATTAGCCTAGGGTGAGCCCAGCACTTTTCTTCTAATAAGAAGTCCCCTTCTTATAAGAAGAAGGGGACTTCGTAAGTGAGGTTCCCACCTCACCCCAAAGTAATGTCCCGACGTTGGAAGGGGTTCCGCACCACGGATGCATCCTCTGTGGAGCGCATCCTCTGTGGAGGTGGCGTTGGTCCCCCTGAGGAACTGACGCCATCGAGATGCCCCGTTTGCTCATTAGATCCGGGGCACCTCACCAAAGGCGGCATTGGTGGCACTCGCCAGGTTTTAGTGGGTAGAGCTGTATTCACTTACCAGCTTTCGGGTGCAGCGAGTCCCAAATACCCGCCTGGGGAGACCCACTCCCCCGCGGGATGCCTCAGAGAAAAAGAAAGAAAAAAAGGTGCGTTACCGGCGTGTTAGATATTGCTAAATGTGAAATGATTGTATGTATACTATGTTTTTTGGTTGTTTATCAATATGAACGCAGCCAACGATATAACATTATAAAACTAATATGTTTATTACATCGTTTTTCACATGAACTTCGTGAAACCTGATATTTCGGCCTTGTTCACGACACTGAAGACGAGACATATTAAATATCCCCTTTTAAACATTTTTCTGTCGCAAATGAATCAAAAATCTTAATAACCCTTGATAAAATCTGTTAAACGCACAGTTTTATTACGATAAAATGACACAGTGCATATTGGGTTGCGTAACTTGACGATTTGGCAGTCGTCGGGGCATGGAGTGTCATCTGCAGGTCGATGCTCCCAACCGTCTGGTGCATGTTGGTTACACACTGTCTGTTATACTGCTTACTACGTGTCTACTATACTGCATTCTTCACTGTCTAGTAAGAGTACTGTAAAAACGGCGTACTAAATTTACTATACAGAATAGTAACTAAGGAAGAATAATTTCGAACGTCAATTGAATGTACTATCAGTTCCAAGCCGAGCCCACTGCAGCTGAAAATAATTGCATTATTAAGGCTCCGTTGTCGGTCTGTCTGACTTTCCGTCTGTCGGTCTATCTGTGTATCTGTTCGTCCCTCCGTTTGTCTATTTATCTGTCTGTCAGTTTGCATTTCTGTCAAATCAATAGGGTACTTCACATTGACATAGAATAATGGCGTTTAGCAAGAAGCTAGGTGTCGCAGCACAAGCGAAGAAAAAATATGAATGGTTAAAATATTTGTTAAAATATATATGTTTTTTTGCAAAATTCACGGCGTCAGAGTCAAGATCGTACTCGTCTGTTTGTTTTAAAAGTACATAACTTTTAAAATAATCAAAGGTGCCAACTGAATCCTTTAACTAAAACTCCACTGTCTGTCTGTCCGTCTGTCACGGCTATGTCTATTAATCGTAACAGATAGAGTAAATATAACAATGAATAATATAATAATATATAATATAACAATGAATAATTTTTATAAAACAAAAATTGATTAATGAATTTTTTTTTTATAGATTACAAATGTGTTTTAAAATCATCTACGAAGCATTATAACCTACAAAATATTTTTTCAATAATGGTATTAATTGTTGCACTCACATCAAATCAAAATATCTTGATTTCCTAGGTAACAACTTGCACAAGCTTGTTGCCAATAAAAAGAAGGTAAAAAAACTCGTTTGAAATGCATTTAAGAAAAACGAGAAAACTGCGGTAAGGACCCCATTTTATATAAATCGGCTCGGTTTCCTGGGCCGTTATTTTAAACCCAAGA
Organism: Helleia helle; assembly: GCA_963853865.1. Lineage (NCBI taxonomy): Eukaryota > Metazoa > Arthropoda > Insecta > Lepidoptera > Lycaenidae > Helleia > Helleia helle. The sequence goes on from OY971436.1 coordinate 342,162, forward strand.
ATTATTTGCTCTTTATTAAACGAACTGCTCCCAACCTACAGTAGCTTTTTAACCCATTTCTTGTGTTTAACTTTTTCCATCTTTATCTTGTTTTACAAGCCGGGCTTTTAAAAGTACTTATATCTACAAAGAGCTAATTACATTCGTAATTAAATCAGCCTTAATCCATCCACTGCTGAACATAGGCCTCCTTCAATGAATGCCAAGACCACCGACCCCTCGCTACCCACTACATTCCATAAATTCAAGAGTAATTTTTTAAAATACCGACATCATTTCTTATGTCCTAACATTCTCACAAACACATATTATACTATAGTATATAATATACCAATTTTTTATAAAAAAATAATAATTGATCTAGCTGTTCTTAAGTTATAACAAGACAGATAGACAAAAATGAAAAATAAATGTAGAATAAGGATCAGAGCATAATAAAACTTGATAAAACATTTATACATCACAAAAGTAGTTGGATAAAATCAATGTACGGACTGAATCAATACATTTATATGGTAGTAAAGATACTGTTTCAGCGAGTTTTGAATACGTTAGATGTATTTATTAGCCTCGAGTCTATAGACGTTCGTATATTAAGTGATTTACCTCGTATTGGGCCGATTCAGACATTTCTGCTTGGTCACCGCACAGGCTTTCCAACTATTCACTCTGAGGCAGGAGGGACAAGAGAACAACGGAGGGTTGACGGAGGGACAGAGGTCCTTTGAGTCGGCTAAGTAGCCCGAACAAACTAACCCTCGGCCTTTTGCGGCTGAACAAAGTTTAATCAATGTAGCCATAGAGATTGGAGCAAGCGAAGAGTAAGATGAAGTCCTACGAATGTGATGTGTGGATTGTTCCTTTATAACACGATCGTCTCCTAAAAGTCAGAAGGTTGTATGAGTTTAAATGGGTTTCCTCCTTGAAATGAGGAGAGGATTTTTTAATGTTATAAGGGGGCAAACGAGCAGGAGCCTTATGCTACCGACGCCCATACACATCCGCACAATCAGAGGTTATGTAGGTGCGTTGCCCTCCTTTTCCCTATCCCCCTAATGGGCTACCGGAAACTCACAGATCGCACGAAACGCGACAACATAGATTTCCACTGTCATCGCGGTCGTGCCGGCCCAGTTCGGCTGCGATACAGTATAGCAAGTACCTCTTACAAAAAAGATTATTTAATCTTTTCTTTTTTAGAGGTAAGCTATTATTTAATAGCTTACCTCCTTTTTTTTTTCTTTAATGCTGGGAAATGCTCTGAGGCATTCCGCGAGGGAGTGGGTCTCCCCACGTGCGTATGTGGGACACGCTGCGTCCGATAACTGGTAAGCGGACGCAGCTCTACCCACTAAAACCCGGCGAGTGCCACCAAATCCGCCATGGTGCAGGTCTTGACGTGGTGATGGCGCTCAGTAGCCTAGGGTGTGCCCAGCACCTCAGAGCATTTCCCGGCGTTAAAGAAAAAAAAAGCCTTAATAGCAAAATGTTTAATAAAATACCTATAATTCTATCAGGTGTTAAGATCTCTTCACTAAATAGTAATATCGACAAGGTCACAAGCTCGAGGACATAGAGCGAGAGCTATTTCTCTTGAGATGGGCTCACTACCACACCTTTCAGTTCGGGACGGGAACATTAATCACATTATAATATGAAGTATGGAAATATTTATACATAATATATAGAAATAAATTAAACTTGAGTGTCTGTAATATTAAATTAACCGCTTTTTATTAAATGCCTATGGATGTATACACGGTACATTTACCAAAATACCTGACATATCTTACAATTTTTTTCTGCCTGTCTATCTGTCTGTTTGTTCCGGCTAGTCTCTGAAACGAATGGACCGGTATTGATGGGACTTTCACTGGCAGATAGTTGATGTTATAAGGAATAACTTGGGCTATAAAATTATATCAGCGATCCGGCTAACGCTGTAAATGTAAGTTAACGCGAGCGAAGCTGCGGGCAACAGCTAGTTTAAAATATATACTTATTGTTTTTCGCGGTTTCACCCGCTCTTAATTAACAAAAAACCTTTCGTTTAAAATAAGTGCTATTCTTGATTGGACTATCAAATGTTAGATTTTTTTTTAAATCAGACTGGTTTTCTAGAGATTTACGTGTTTAAACAAACAATTGAATTGTTTAGCTCTATTTTACTACTGTCGCATACGACCTTGTGTAATTGAGATGCAGTAACAATATTGCCCGATTCCTCTACCTTAAATTGTTTGGATATTAACCCTATTTGTACCCTTCCTTGTTTGTTAACGGCATGGTGGGGCTAGATAACTTGGAGTTGCGACTCAAGTGTGCTCTCGTGCTGCATTATTATTGAATATTAGCATTGAAAATAGCCTTGGGCAACTGTGTATTCTGGACACCGAACCGAAGTGTTTTGTGGCGCTCTCGACCGATGTTCGCGGTGGACGTCTGGACGTGGTGCGAACTCGGGCTGCCGGGAGCGCACCGACGCACTCAACATGCTAAATAAACTGTTAGCTATGGATACCACAGTTGACATGTTCGCCCCACCATGGTTCAGGTCTTGACGTGGCGGTGGGGCTCAGTAGCCTAGGGTGAGCCGCTGCACCTTGGGCGAAGCTAATTGAGCCGAGGGGGTTCTTTGTACCCCTCTTATAAGAAGAGGGGACAAAAGAGCAGGGGGCAAGGGGCGAGGATGGGAACCTCACCCCATTGTACTGTCCTGACGTTCGGAGGGGTTGTTCTGTGGTGCGGGACAAGCGTCTGTATAGGTGACGTTGGTCCCTTGAGAGACTGACTAGCCGTCGAGGTGCCCTGTTTGCTCAACAGATCCAGGGCACCTCACCAAAGGCGGAATTGGTTGCACTCGCCGGGTTTTAGTGGGTAGAGCTGCGTCCACTTACCATCTTTCGGGTGCAGTGAGTCCCACATACCCGTCGGGGGAGTTCCCGGCGTAAAATTAAAAAAAAGCAGGAATCTCCTGCTTAGAAGTGGAACCTATAGAGTTCGCTTAAGTAACGACCACCATTAAGGTATTCTTTAGTAAACATCGCATTTCAACTAGTACAAAACTGACGTCTTTAGTATCATAGTCCAGTCGAAAGATCACGCTTGAGGAATGGAGGTTTTAAGTTACATTGACTCAATTTGTAGAGACTTGTGGAGGCGGTAATTGCACCGCCCGCGCCGTTGTACTGTCCGCTTGTACACAATTATTTGACATTTTCACTGTTCTCTAAGGCTGTGCATTTTTATTGTATTTGTTTTTTCTTTAATGAGCAAATTTGAAAGACACGTATTATTCTGCTAATATTCATACTTTGTGTGTACCGAATTTTTATGCAAACAAATAATTTGGGTAGACGAAGTGTTATTTAACCATTAACCAGGTGGGAAGACGATCTCCGTGCGGTGGCCGGTCCGTGTTGGATGCTAGTAGCGAGGGATTGGCCGTCTTGGCGTTCATTGAGTGAGACCTATGTTCAGCAGTAGACGGATAGAAGCTGATGATGATGATGATGAAATAATTTGAATTTGAATCAATTGGCAGCAAGGCGAAAGCATTACTTTGCCGCATTTACACATAATATCACCAGGTCCTGGGCTCTACCTCAACTAAAACCTGCTGGTAGAGTGGTCAGGCTAATGGACAGGCGCAGATAATAATTTGTATGATGAATATAGAAGTCCCCGGTGCAGATTTCATGAACGTATATATATATATATATATATATATATATATATATATATATATGTGCAACGTATTGTTTGACGAATTTTTCGTTAAGATTTTGTATAGTTTTTAGGAAAATTTATCAATACGTTGCACATACATACGTCCATCACATACCTCAAACAATACGTCAAATATATATATATATTTATATAAATTTCTTGAATTTATTTCCGTTCCTAGTACCCGTAACATAAGTTCTAACGAACTTACCACAGGGCTAGGTTGACGTGGTGTGATTGTTGGGTAGTATTTAAAAAATGGTAGCTTGCAACATATCGCAAAGCGCAAACCTACTAACAGATGACAATGACTAAAGATGATTTATGAGTCATCATGTCTCTTGACATATCACCCGTCCACGTTATGTAGAGTTTTCGTGATGTTTTGTTTATGATCTGGCAGTCACGCTACAAGCGGAGATGATAATGAATATTTAACTTATCAATCAAACAACATTTATTTAAGTGTTGTATAATATTATATTGTTATTTATTTATTTATTTATTTAATAAACATTGTATTACTTAACCCTATTAGCCCAACTTTATCGTACTCCACGGATTAAAAAAATTTAAACCTCTACCAAAGAATCGAGCGTTGGCTTACTTTGATCTGTAAGATAAGGATTTTGGGACGGGAATAAGGAAAGGGATAAAAGGAAAAATTGTTTTCGCATGGGACGTGTGACTCTTTGGACGGTTAGCCGTTTGAGTGGTTTGGGTAATTAGGCCTCGTAAATTTAATATTAATTCGTCTAATGTGAAGTTTGACCTAATTCTGTTGAATCCGCGCGTAACACGAAAAATTCGAAATTTTTGAATTGGTGAAAACGGAACGTAACGCAGCAATGGCGGCTATCGATCGGCGCGCGCCGCGGCCAGTCGGCGCCCGGCCTTCGCACGGGTGACACGCGAGTGAGGGCTACGTCGCCGCGTTGCGCGAACTAACCTAACCAGACGAGTTTCTCTACCACATCACATCTTCCTACCTCTGGTGAGTTTTTTAACATCATACCCTTATACAATCTTCGTTGTAACTAGTATCAGTGTTAATAACAATGACTCATCACTTGAATTATCAACAGTTATCCAAACTGTCATGTTATGTAGGATACGAAGATAGCTGCAGTCGATGATGATAACAAACAGACTTGTCTGGTGGGACGATGTGGACATATACTAATTTAATTAGTTTGTTCAGGAGTAATCCTGTTAGTGACAACTGACAACATTACTTTACTTCGTGAAGTTTCTACGCTGTTGAACCAATAGAAAGTGAAATTGCTCCACGATTATACGCGTGAATCTGTTTTAATTTGACCAGTAATCAAAAAGTGTAGTTTGTGCTCACAGTTATTACATTGTTAAAGCTGTATAATCTGTGCCATAGTCTGATCATTTAGAAATACTGTCAAGTATAAGTATAATGTTTAAGATCCTTTATTGTGGCCGTGACATTGACTATATTATATTGAATACGGTAGATACCGTCTATGTTTCTCATATTATTTTTATATGTGGTAGATACCATATAAGTACACCAAATACTATAATACACTATACATCAAATATGAAGCCGAAAATATTGTAAAATAACTTTGGAATCTTGTACTCCATTTTCCAGGAGAAGTTAGAAATCAACTTAGACACGGGAAGAATATGAGTTGGGGATCAGTTTTGCTGTCAGAAATGCGTGTACCTAATACAAATGGTACACATTTTATCGGGTAACAGGAAATTACGGTTACGCAATAAGGAAGTTTCTGACATGAGCAAATAGTCATACCGATACCAGATATAGATACCGAAAAGTATATTTTAAATAATGGACCAAAACCAAGGTTTTCAGATTGATGGATCTTTGTTTTATAAAGTTAAATTCTAAATCCTGAATCTGAAAGTACATAATCGCTTGTCTGAAAATCAGTAAACGGGCTATCTTTCAGGATATGTAAGAGGACATGTAAGATTACTTAAGTATAATAACTCAATACTAATAAAATCAATAAATCATTATTATTATATATTGCGAAATCATCTGCTACTAGAATATGTATCAATATATCGATACAGTTATATCAGTTCTGCTTCTAGATCCTTTCATCAACCTTATATGATATATTCATGTAAAGAGATCCCTGTACGTGGGGGTGACCTGTATAGATCCGAGTAGGCTGGAATCTAAGTATTTTGAGGTCACTCGTTTGGGCCCTATTACATAATGAGCCCGAAGGTCAAATAAGGCAAGCGTCTCCTCCGATTGACCTTAGATCAGTGTTTTACTCATCTCATATAAGTTTGCCTGGTAATAGATTACTGTTCCAAATTTTCGAGTATCTAGACTTCGAAAGTTCCAAAGTTTCAGTCAGTTATTCAGTCCAGAATCTAAAATGTCACATATTTGTGAGAAAATACACGTCTGCGTTAGTTTGTATTTTCTGTTTAGAAATTTCAGGTCGACATGTAATCCTGTATTCCATCTGAATCCATGAAGATAGTAAAAAGGTCTTTTACCCCTATTCATGCATAAATCTTATATAACATTTTCTAGTAACCGTTGCTTAGACTGTATTTTGTTCAAAATAAAGTTTTTCCAATCTAAAAACATGAGATTACTTGTACTACAATTTAAAATTGACAACGTTCTGGGCAACCTTTTGAAGAGCAGGAATTTTTGTATTTCTTTATTAAGAAAATATTTGGTTACGTCTAGTATTTGCATTTTTTGCTTCTATTTGACATAGCGACTACCTAAATTCTAAAGAATACATCCCAACCATAAGTCCACAATTCCCAACTAAGGAAGGTATTACTTCGGCTTCGGTATTTTTACCTCAGCTTGTTAATTTTGTTTCAGAGACTACAGTTTAAATTTTGAGTTTGGAAATAAAATTTTAGTTCGTACTTTTTTCATCTCGTTACCTGCTCTTTTCAAGCAATGTACCTCGCCCCGTTTTTATCACTTAATATAACCCACTTATATAATATATTCCATCTTCATTTTCTTATAACTGATGTAAAGGATATTTAGTTAGAACGCTTTGTAATCAAAAGCGTACTGGCGTAATATTATTACAGAAGCATATATGAAGATTAGTTTATACAGCTGATAATTTGTGAAGGCTTCACGGTCTGTTGACATAATAGAAGAGAAGTATAGCGAAGTAGCTTTGCCACTGCCGATCTGTTTATATTCATTGAATATTATGCGAATTAGGAAAATATTTTTTATGAGAACCTGGATCGATGGATGATATCTGTATAGATAGGACTAATTAATTTAATAAAAATAATTCAGTGTACTTCGAATAATTCGAAGGACTGAGGTGTCAGACGTCCGACACCTCAGTCCTTCCTTGGCCATGGTTGCTGTAAAATAGCATGCTTATATTTAAAAGGCCGGCAACGTATCTGCTAATCCTCTGGTGTAGCGGGTGTCAGTGGATGTCGCTATTACTTACCATCAGGTGAACCGACTCTCCGTTTGCCCCCTCTTCTATAAAAAGTATCTGAAAGGTCGAGCATGTAATAATTATTATTGAGTCAAGACAAAGATAAGCTGGCTTCGGTACTTCAGTGCGATGATGTCGAATAATAACAAAGCAAAGTGTACTTTAGTACTCAAATTGAAAGTTACGATGTTGAAATATCAAACTTGAATTTGCTGATCCCGTGGAAGTTGATTCAAAGGGTCGACAAGAAAGTCTCTGCTCAGCCGTCAATTAGGAGCCAATTAGTTTTGGAACATCGGAGACGGAGATGCGGAACGTGAAAATGGCGGGCGTCACTTTTTAACAAATTGCGACACTGTTGGGAGCACTTTTTTAATTTGTAATAAATGGAAAACGGAGATTAAATTGTTTCTAATTTCCTGTATATTGTATTGTGTCTATTTCACTAATAGTGAAACACCTTTTTACGGATTATATGCTCACATAACACCGGAGTCAAGTGACTGCTATGCTGTCGCGTTTCGTGCGGTTGTGAGATTCTGATGGCTCATTGGGGGGGGGGGGGGGGATAGAAAAAAAGATGGGCAACGCATTTGCATAATCTTTGGTTGTACGGATGTGTATGGACGTCGATAGCCGCCAAACGGCGTCGATTGCTCGTTTGCCCTCCTGTGCTATATAAAAAATATTGCGGTTTATTAAGATTTTTGTATTCCCGACCTTTCATATACTTTTTGGCCACTTTTTTACTTTTTTTTATTTGAGCTCGAGGGACCATGATTGCTGTAAAGTATCCAACGATCTGATTATAATGAGTGAAATTCATTTAAACAAGAAATCAATATGTGTATGACCTTACTTATGTTTTAGGGATTCTATATTCGTCGTGACTTAGTTAATCTAGTTAATCTAGGCCTGTATATTATACAGAATATTGGCGAATATTCGCAAGAACTGTTACTAAGAATGGGAGTAATTTTATGATATTTGTAAATACATACATGACTTTGAATAGATATCTAGATATTATTCAAACATTGGCGGTATTGGAGCCCTTGACCTGGTATTGTGCCAAGTCTGACCGACTAAATGTATTGATATCAATAAATATGCAAGAGAACAAAGCTTTTAAATTATGTAACCTAATTTCATCCTTCAAAGAAAAGCAATACATGATTTTGTTTAATTTAAGGCCTCAGATAGGTCACCTAGAGTACCGATACAGCTTAAAGGCTAACAGCCCAAAAAGCATAGCGATCATTCGAAAACATGGCAAAAATATTTATAACTAGCTGTTCGCCCGCGTTTAATCAGATTTACAGCCGTTCGGATTGATGATGATTATTTTTTCCGCCGTTTCAGAGATTAATCGGAACAAACAGACAGACAAAAATTGTTTTTCTTTTAAGTAAGTACTGTATATTATTTCACAGCTTTTACCCGCGACTTCGTCCGCATGTAAGAAGTATATTTTTTTAATCTTATTTTTCAAATAACATGGTTCCAATTTACAAATTTCACTCACCTGGTCCGTAGCTCAGAAGATAGACAATCCCGGGGTTTTACCCGCATAAATCCCGTTCCCGTGGGATATCCGGGATAAAAACTATCCTATGTCCTTTATAGGGTTTCAAACTATCTTTGTGACAAATTTCATCCAAATCTGTTCAGTGGTTTAGGCGTGAAGAAGAGACAGACAGACAGAGTTACTTTCGCATTTATAATATTATTAAGGATAAGGACTAGTAAGGATTTAGATACTCAAATTAAGACATACCTATATGCTTTACTGCCTTTGTAGCTTCATAACTACAGGCATTCTATCATTAACACTCGATAATCAGATTGATCAACTATCATACTTAGCGCAATAATTCGGCTCCAAGCAACCCTCCTACCCTCTCAACATATCTGTGTCACGTAGTCTTTGTCAGTTCCCACTTCCGCCACGGGGGTAGGATATCGTTTATTTCCTAAGATAACAACGACTTTTGTGCGATGATACACGACTGCGAATAAATCGAGTATTGAAAGTGTTTTTCTTAAAAAACGTTTTGTCAAAGGAAGACAAGAATATATATTATAGTCTATGAGATATATAACTGTCGAAAGTTAAGATTATTTGTTAACATTAAGTATGCAGAACAGTCAATGGAACCGGTGTGAGAGATGAACCGAGCGCCTGTCTGCATTAATTCTACGATTCTGCTTAATTCCTCATTTAATAGTTCTGTGTTTCGGAAAGAAGAGCATGACAGGCAGTATAATTACTGATACGATCACAGGATTGGGATGGCATCTTATTAACAAAATAAGAGAGTTGGTACTGATAAAAGATTCAAGCTGTTTTTAATGAACCAGAAAAACCAACGTAGGTAATAAAGTAGCATTGAATAGTGACTTAACCAAATACGTAATAGGGTTACCTTCCTATAATACTCATGAATTATTTATATTTTGCACACCTTAGAAATCACATGGAGAAAAAAATCCTAAAATAATAGTTCCTGTTTCTTGGTAATCCTAAAAATCAAATTATGTAACGCTCTTGACATGACTGTAGGAGTCATCCGGAGCCGTGAAGATATCCTTCAAGTTTGATGCTCCTTTGGTCTTGTCGGTCTACCACCACTTGAGTATCATCATGAGGTGCCACCTTCATATTGAAGTTTGGAGGTCAGTTTTCGGTACTCCGTCTGATCATGGCATATTTCCTTCATCTGGAGGTACATTAGTCCAGTCTAATCCCTGATGTCGTCAAATCATTATCGCCTTGATCTGCATGATAGCTTTCTACTCAGTATCTTGCCCTGGAGGGTTGTCCGTAGTAATTCGAAGACAGGGCCTCTTTGCTCTGTCCAAAGAAGGTCACTTGAGTAAGGGTGTAATTAACTTTTTTAACGTTGGGACAACTCAGACATGGACATTTGATCCCAAAGCAGGCAGAACATGTTCTTATTGCAACCAGACAACTGTAAAACTTATATATTTCTAAATACATATTATTGATAAATTCGACCCAGATATCATAGAACAAATGATCATGTCCATCACACAAACATTTGACGACTTTTTTAAAATATTAGTTGGATAGGCAAACTGGCAAATGTGCCACCTGATGGTAAGTGGTCGACGTCACCCATGAACATAAACTAGTTTACCTGGAACGAGCCCAGGCAACTCATTTATGTGTTGCCTATCCTGAGACATAAGATGTTAAGTCTGGTACCGAGTAATTACACTGCCTGTCTTGCCCTTCTCTCCGAAACACAGCAAAACTGTTTCACGGGAGAAACAAGCAAGATGGTCGTACCCATGCAGCCGGGAGCGCGGCACAGCGCTTCCTTCGCACCGGTTTAGCAGTCAGGGTCACTAAACATCAGACCAGCAGGTCAGTCAAATAATCAACATCAATAAGTCATAAGATCAGTTTTTTGCCCTTTTTTAATCTTCTAGCATATTTTGCGTCTTCAATTAGTGCATATATGATTTTTCATTTTCACCACTGTATGTGTCTGTCTATTGCTGTAGATAGTTTTTTATTTGATAGCAGGCTTTCAATCTTGTGAATCTTAAACATGTTTTATCGAAATCAGTTCAACCATTTTCAGGTCATCAGCTTGTTTTTAGAAAAAATTACTTATTGTCATGACAGGAAACGGTATGACGTTGTCATTACTTTATCGTATTCCATTCATTTTCTATAGATTCTTATTAATTTTGAATATTTTCTTGAGTTTGATATTTTAAAATTATTACAGTCAGACAGTATACAGTCTATACTTTATTTATTTGAATATATATTTTGAATATACACACGTCACCGTGGTAGCTATTGTTTGATGTAAAGCTATTAATAAGCTAGCCACAGACGATACGCGTAATCCAGGCTAAGTTGCTCTGAATATTTGATGATAAACAACTCAATGGCTTTAATAGATAATATAACGTATGTTCAATATATCCTTTTTACGACCTCAGTACTTGATTGAGGTCGTATATTCATAGCCTGGAGTGATTTAGTTATTTTTTTAAACCATAGTTTGGATTGGTTCCGAGAACGGGATTTTATTACCATGTTTTTCAATCGGAGCTCGATATTTCGTCATTGTTTACGAGATATAACAGTGATGTGGAAGTGTGTGACATGTTGTTGAGTCTGTCATAGTGAGAGCAAGGTAAAATAATAACTTAATTTTATACCATTTTGGACCTAGTTTTTGCTTCGATCATTGGTTTCTTACTTCCAGTGACTACTTTTGCAATAAAAATTTATTTGATGAAGCTGTCAATGCCTTGGATAGAATCTAGAACCTATTCTTGGCATTCATATAAAGATGGCCGTGCAAAGCGTTACATATTAGTCATATTATTTTGATAATCTTCATAAAAATACGCGAGTACTTATATTCCTTATTAATTTTTTTATATTTTTCTATTCAACATACATAAAGAATATCAAGGGGCCCGGCATGGAGTCATGTGGAAGCCCGATAGAAATACAGAAAAATGTAGTTGGTTATTGAAAAACACATGAAGGTTGTTGTGAGCCAATCAAAGCACATGTTTGTATGAGCTTGTATGAGTACGACTCGACAGTAATGAGCTTGTCGCTAAGTAAGTACTTCATGAGGGGGCTTTTAATTTTTTACCAGAACCTTCCATTCATTATACGTATTTTGTGTCGCGTGTATAATTTTCGTCGTTTTTAACCCTCACACAAAAATAAGTTCGACCGCTGTCTGTCTCACTCTGGAACGCTTGAACTGAACCGATAAGGATGCAGTTTTATTGTAAATCACAGTTTTTTAAGTATAACTTTATTGCGTATCAGCAGTTCGGCATTATCTTATCTTGCTTATTCTTGCAACAATTTGTAGAGATGATGTATGTAAGGATTATTTATACTCGAACCATTATATTCCACTTTAATCACCTGAGTGATTACAAGCAGTGTTTTATCACATGATATTCTCAAGTGATAAATTTAAATTGAATTCAACTAAATTAAATCCGTGTTGGATGCGAGTAGCAAGGGATCGGCCATCTTGGCGTTCATTGAGGCCTATGTTCAGCAGTGGACGGATAGAGGCTGATGATGATGATGATGATGATGAAATTAAATTCAATATTTTGGCTTAATATATATATTTTATGTGATATGAAGGTCGATGTTATGGCAAATAATCATCCCCACCATGGTTCAAGCCATGACGTGGTGGTGGGGCTTAGTAGCCTAGGGTGAGCCCAGCACCTTGGACGAAGCTACTTGAGCCGAGGGGGCTCTTTGTACCCCTCTTATAAGAAGAGGGGATAATAGAGCAGGGGGGACAAGGGGTGAGGATGGGAACTTCACCCCATTGCACTATCCAGACGTTGGGAGGGGTTGTTCTGTGGTGTGGGATAACCCCTTTGTGGAGGTGGCGTCGGTACCCTGAGGGACTGACTAGCCGTCGAGGTGCCCTGTTTGCTCAATAGATCCGGGGCACCTCACCAAAGGCGGCAATGGTGGCATTCGCCGGCTTTTAGTGGGTAGAGCTGCGTCCACCTTACCAACTTACGGGCGTAGCGAGTCCCACATACCTGCCTGGGAAGACTCCCTTCCCCCACAGGATGCCTCAGAGAATTTCCTAGCGTAAAATAAAAAAAAGGATAAATAATCATACTCAGCATATACATTGTGTCTCAAGGAAGGATATAGTCTTTAAGAATAACCATTAACAGTCGGGTACGAATGTTAATCACCAAGTGGTTTGTACAATAATAAATATATTTATACTTGTGTAACGGATATATACATAATAAGATAATACGAAGCAGTAGTGCATACAAATTGTTTGTGTGAGTAATTGTTGTAAACTCGGCCACAACGGAGCAAACTCACGAGTTTGTCGCGCGATCTTCTTGTTTGAGTTTTGAAGAACATCAGAACTGCATTATAAAAACTTTTTGTTGTGGTATAAGTTTATTTATTTATTTATTAGGACCACACACAGTTTTGCATCAATTATAATATTAACATATAAATAGCAATAATAATTAAATCTAGAAACAATAACTGATTACGTTCGGCCACAACATGCTTATTAACAATAATTATTAAAAATTACATAAATTACATTACTTATAGAAAATTGATAAATAAAATTCCATTCATTAATTATTAATATTCCATTAATATCAAATTCAAATTAAAAATAAGAGAGAAATTAATAATAGGTAAAAACATATTTTACTCAAATACTAATAATAGTTATATTAAAGGAATCTAATTAATCGACTGACGCCATATTATTATTTACATTCACTAGGTATATAGTTTTATACTTGTTGCGTTAAAGGATGGCCGAGCGTGATACAATTTTTGTTCTTGCCAATTTCCAAATGCTTTACTGTAAACGCTGAAGCAATTAAACATAAAAAAACGTTATAATAATGTCGCGGTCGCAGACAATTTTTATGTGTTGATCTATTCACCTCTACCACTTTAAATTACAATTCAATTATAACACAGGTCATATCCAGGCGATGTCCAAATACTTTTTATTATTATCGCAGGGAAATGTTTTTACGCATGTAGCCAGGATCTCGGGTAGATTCTGACCCTATAATAATAATAATAATAGCACCCTAACTAAAACCACTGTGAGCGCCTTCAGCCGCATTTCGAGGGTCTCGAGGCATCAGTATGTCCAAATACTAGTTTACGCAACTGTTATTATAATTAAAACATGAGTGTCTGATAATTAATTAATTAGTGTCGTAATTGACACTAGTATTATAATAAACCAATTATATGCAGTTGTATACACTATTTTATTCTCCTCATCACTACTTTCACTTGTTAGATCCATTTAATTTTGAAGCAAGTTCACGAACAGACAATAAATAGTCGGAAAAAATATTACGTATGGCGGGCGGAAATCGCGGGAAAATGAAGATATTGTGGTGCCACTTCATGTCAGCGCTGCACTACATCAAGCGACGGAGCGGAACTGATGGCGACAGCTGACAGACAAGATAAAGAAGAGTCACGATCCTCAGCAACGAGAGAACGATCAAGAAGAAGAATCATAGTTACGTTTTTAAAATTTTATAGCTTTTTGTGAAAAAAGTAGGTACGTCGTTATAATATTATTTTTTTGGCCTGAAATTGTAATTACAATAATTTTATTATGCGTGTAGATAAAATTCCTCGAGTCCCATGATCACGAGAGTCTCCCCGTGATCATGGCGATTGAAACGTTGCCGAAATATCTCAATAAAACTATAAACGCGTTAAGCACCCGAAACAATATTTATTTAAATATGAATAGTGATCGCTTTAGTTTACAACAATACATTTTTTTATGTTAGTTGGATATGCAAACTGGAAAACGTGCACCTGATGGTAAGTGGTTGACGTCGCCTATGAACATGAACTAGTGTACCAGGAACGCGCCTAGGCAACTCATTTATGTGTTGCCTATCTTGAGACATAAGATGTTAAGTCTCGGTGCCAGTAATTACACTGCCTGTCTTGCCCTTCTCTCCGAAACACAGCAAAGCTGTTTCACGGGAGAAACAAGCAAGATGGTGGTACCCATGCAGCCGGGAGCGCGGCACAGCTCTTCCCTCCCACCGGTGGTGACATTTCCCTATGTTCCCCCTTTCTTTTAATGTCAATTTTTAGTCAAATCACATCTAATCGAGAAAATAAAGTGTTATAATAATAATATCAAATCAGCACCTATTCAAACATTATAAAGTAAACCAAATTCGAAAACCTTCATCAAAAATCCACCAAGCCACCAAGGTTCAGGCCTTGACGTGACGGTGGGGCTCAGTAGCCTAGGGTGAGCCCAGCACCTTGGGCGAAGCTAAAAGAACCGAGGGGGCTCTTTGTACCCATCTTATAAGAAGAGGGGAAAAAGGGCAGGGGGCAAGAGCTGTCCACTTACCAGCTTTGTGGCGCAGCGAGTCCCACATATCCGCCGGGGGATGCTTCAGAGCATTTCTCGGCGTTAAAGGAAAATAAATGTTACCTAATTGTTGAAATGACTACAGCAGCGCCACGAATTTACGACATACTATTGCTTATGATCGTCAAAACAAACCATGAAATATATTAAGTGATAACTCGAGCTAAGACTTCATCTAGTCTCATTTAAATATTGTGTCCTTGGTATAAATACGTCTTGTCAGATCATCAATAACTTTTCTTCATGGGGCCGTGCCCATTTTCGATCAGTTTTCCTAGGATCAAATGTTATGTAATAGAATTCCAATTTGTATGATAATCACAGCTCATATTTAATGCAGCGTATTATTAAACAAGTTGTAACGTCTCCAGGTAATTGGGGGTACGACGGGTCGTGTTCATTCGTGATCCAGAATCAGAAAAGTTACGACTAATGTATGGCTTGTTATCGTTTTGTTAGTTTTAGAAGTATTATTATTAATCCTTCTTGTTTCATATGTAACTTGGAATTAGATGAATGTATGTTATGGTATAGCTTGATCAGAAATATATTAACCCTGCGTAGTGTCGCCACTGTATCTTTTTTACATCAATACATAGTATCGTCCATACAGAAATTAGTTCCGTAAATTTCCGCAATATGGCGAAGGTTTTTATGTGCGTTGTACGGTCATTTGAATCTGTTTACCAGAATCGTCTTTATTGTTAAACAACAGTTGCATTCTAGATAAAAGGGTAGAAAAGACAACCTTCGAAGATTTTGCTTCATAAGACAGGCAACGCAAGGTAAAGTATACCGAGCTTGGCATATCAAGAAGATGTTCATTACGTAACGTAGTCTTGTTCAAATGTTGACTTGATACAGTCATATTATGAATAGTGGATTGATATTAAGCAGAAGACTTAGCAGAAGACTTAGGAAACTTTTTAATACAAAGAGATATGTTTTCTTTACCGTAGAAGCACATGACAGCTTAGATATTTACAATAGTTCATTAGTGGACATCTAATAATTTAATAATTTTAAAGTCGTAAGTCTGAGCGACTCGTAAGGGATGATAGCCTAGTCGGTATGGGCTCGGCCTCTTAAGCGAGAGGTCCGGGTTCGATCCTGACCCCTCTGTGATGCTTAGAAATTGGGTTTTCTAAATTTCTACGAGCACATGAGACCATCGCTTGCACACCGGTGAACGAAACTTCGTGAGGAAATCAGGCATTAATTAGATTAAAAGTGTTTGAATAAGTGTGAAGTTCACCAACCCGCATTGGGCCAACGCATTGGTGAACTATGGCCCAAAACCCTCTTCGCCTGATTTCCAGGAGGAGACCCGTTACCAGAAGTGAGACATAAGGGTTGATATATTATTAATACATTATAAGTCTTTGATACGGATGGTTAAATGACCAATAATGTTCAAGAGTAGAGGCTACGTTTAGACCGTAGATGAAATGTTGGTTGACCATTAACCAGGTGGAAAGACGATCTCCGTGCACTGACCGGTACGTGTTGGACGCATGTGGCAAGGGATCTGTTTTTTCCGTTTTTTGTAATCACTTGTAGTTTTGACCCTTGATTGTGAAAAAAAGTATGGTGCTATAGCTGCCCATTATCTTAAAAACATGGCTAGTATGTGTAGATTCTAAAAAGGTATGATAGTGGGTACCTTAGCTAATAATATTAGCTCCAGGAGCAAAAGAACTAAGCTAGGTCGGGATTTCAATTTCTCAAGTAATGTCATAATTTTCGTGATTCAAGCTATAACACACCAAGACATGATTTTATTCCATTAAGAATGCAATTTTAATCTAAATAGTATCTAATCATCTGTTTATTTGCATTCGTAAAAAATACATGCGACTATGTGTAACCAGTTACTACAAGTTTATTCCAAATTCAAAGGGATCTTCAGGTAAAAAAAACAACAAAGACGGTTATACAAAGGCCTCCTTGCGTGTGAGAAGGACATTGATATTTATTGTTAGTAAGAGAAGCATTACAATAAAAAACAAGGTTATTTCTGGTCAAAACATTTATTGCTTCGATTACACTAAATGTTCAAAATGTCCTCCGCGTGCAGCAATGCACGCTCTACATCTCCTAATGAAGGACCTTTTAATCCGGCGTCCATGGTCAGCTTCTTCAATTTTACGAGCCGCTTCTTGAATACGCGCTCGCAACTCTTCTATTGTATTTATTTCTCGGCTGTATACTTTCTCTTTCATACAACCCCAGTAAAAGAAGTCCAATGGGTTTAGGTCTGGCGATCGTGGTGGCCATAAAATTGGACCCAAACGCCCTATCCACCGACCGGGGTACTCATTGTTTAAATGGTTCCGCACAGAAACAGCGTAATGCGCAGGACATCCATCATTCGGTAACCACATCATCTTTTCGGTACGTTGACTCGTCACTCCATAAAATTTTGTTAAAGAAATTTGGATTTTCTCTAATTTTTCGTAGCATTGAACGACAAAATGTAACTCTTAATTCCGAGTCCCTTGGCAATAATGTTTGAACCCTTTGGTAATGATAAGGGTAGAGTTCGTGCCTTTTTAAAATTCGGTGCACTGATTTTTTAGGTATACCAGTACGACGCAAAATGGCACTTATGGACGTACCAGGGTTTTCCTCCACTAATTCCAACACTTCAGCTGGATTGTGTTGTTGAGGTCGTCCTTCTCTGGCTCCGCCAATACCGCTGCCAGGAAATCTTCCTTCTGAGAATGCATTGTGCATCCTAATGAACACTCTGTAGTCAGGATGCCAAACATTTGGGTATCTTTCACGATAAACTGCAGCTGCTCTAGTAGCGTTGCCGTTGCATTCACCGTAAATGAAATGCATGTTTGCATATTCGGCCGGAGTGTATTGTTGAGGCATTACTCCCACAAATAAACAAAAGCAAACTCAAAGTCCGTTAATACAGCACAGTTGTCAGGGTCACACGTTCACAAGTTCAAAACAGAAGGCAAATCAAAGTCCAGTAAGAAAGCAAAAACGGTTAAATCTAAATACACAAAAAACAAACGTACGCATGCGATAGTCAAAATCACACTGAGGTCTGGGAGAGATTCGCGCCTTAAGGATAAAAAACCAAAGCTGATGCGCTGTCCTTCTCACACGCAAGGAGGCCTTTGTATAACCGTCTTTGTTGTTTTTTTTACCTGAAGATCCCTTTGAATTTGGAATAAACTTGTAGTAACTGGTTACACATAGTCGCATGTATTTTTTACGAATACAAATTAACAGATGATTATATACTATTTAGATTAAAATTGCATTATTAATGGAATAAAATCATGTCTTGGTGTGTTATAGCTTGAATCACGAAAATTATGACATTACTTGAGAAATTGAAATCCCGACCTAGCTTAGTTCTTTTGCAACTGGAGCTAAAATTATTTGCTAAGGTACCTACTATCATACCTTTTTAGAATCTACACATACTAGCCATGTTTTTAAGATAATGGGCAGCTATAGCATCATACTTTTTTTTTCACAATCAAGGGTCAAAACTACAAGTAATTACAAAAAAACGGGAAAAAATCACTTAAAATGTTTGTTTTACGATAACAACGGCTATAAATGTAATTAAATTTAATAAAAAAAGTCTTTAGGAGTACGATGCCAAAAAAATACACAAAAATACCTAATTTTAAAGAAATGGCAACCGATTGAATGATCAAAGGAGCAAAAATTTAGAAAAAAACTAAAAGTATGCATCATTTTTACACTGTTGGTAAAACTGACGTAAAAACTAGGTTTTATTGTAGCCTGACATCGGCGTTACCTCCACTTATCGGATTATCCATTATTTACGACAGACCCTGTATATAAATTTCAAGTCTCTAGGTCTTATAGTTCCAGAGATATCGTGATGAGTCAATCTATAGAACAGCTCCTATATATATAAATTTGAAGTCTCTAGGTCTTATAGTTCCAGAGATATCGTGATGAGTCAATCTATAGAACAGCTCCTATATATATAAATTTCAAGTCTCTAGGTCTTATAGTTCCAGAGATATCGTGATGAGTCAATCTATAGAACAGCTCCTATATATTATATTAATTTGAAGTCTCTAGGTCTTATAGTTCCAGAGATATCGTGATGAGTCAATCTATAGAACAGCTCCTATATATATAAATTTCAAATCTCTAGGTCTTATAGTTCCAGAGATATCGTGATGAGTCAATCTATAGAACAGCTCCTATATATATAAATTTCAAGTCTCTAGGTCTTATAGTTCCAGAAATATCGTGATGAGTCAATCTATAGAACAGCTCCTATATATATAAATTTCAAGTCTCTAGGTCTTATAGTTCCAGAGATATCGTGATGAGTCAATCTATAGAACAGCTCCTATATATATAAATTTGAAGTCTCTAGGTCTTATAGTTCCAGAGATATCGTGATGAGTCAATCTATAGAACAGCTCCTATATATATAAATTTGAAGTCTCTAGGTCTTATAGTTCCAGAGATATCGTGATGAGTCAATCTATAGAACAGCTCCTATATATTATATAAATTTGAAGTCTCTAGGTCTTATAGTTCCAGAGATATCGTGATGAGTCAATCTATAGAACAGCTCCTATATATATAAATTTCAAATATCTAGGTCTTATAGTTCCAGAGATATCGTGATGAGTCAATCTATAGAACAGCTCCTATATATATAAATTTCAAGTCTCTAGGTCTTATAGTTCCAGAAATATCGTGATGAGTCAATCTATAGAACAGCTCCTATATATATAAATTTCAAGTCTCTAGGTCTTATAGTTCCAGAGATATCGTGATGAGTCAATCTATAGAACAGCTCCTATATATATAAATTTCAAGTCTCTAGGTCTTATAGTTCCAGGGATATCGTGATGAGTCAATCTATAGAACAGCTCCTATATATATAAATTTCAAGTCTCTAGGTCTTATAGTTCCAGAAATATCGTGATGATTCAATCTATAGAACAGCTCCTATATATATAAATTTCAAGTCTCTAGGTCTTATAGTTCCAGAGATATCGTGATGAGTCAATCTATAGAACAGCTCCTATATATATAAATTTCAAGTCTCTAGGTCTTATAGTTCCAGAGATATCGTGATGAGTCAATCTATAGAACAGCTATTATAATTTATTATTAATTAATTAATTAACGCTTTCACACCACGTCAATCGGGTCCCGTGGTAAGTTCTCGAAGAACTTGTGTTACGTGTAACAGACAACGGAAATAATATATTTAATAATTCTATACTATACATATTATATTTAAGATTTTTATTATATAATACACATATTTAATACACATACATGACCCAGGAACACAGAAAACATTTTTGTTCCTTGGCGGGATTCGAATCTGCAACCTCCGGCTTGAGCGCCAACGCGCTTACCACTGAGTCACAGAGGTTGTCATATAAAACATACAATAACAATTTATGAAAGTCTTTTGTTGTTGACGTAAAACAGACGCACCTTCATTTTTCAATTAACGATTGTCCATACTCTATGCTGTTTGTGTTTGTTTTAGCTTCTATTGTCTCTGGTCGGGTAAATACTCCCTTACTGTGCAGCGTCTTTATTCCATTGTTCCTAAAATAATTCTTAGCTTGTATTATTTTTATTAATCTCATTTTTTTTTTTTTTTATGTTATTTGGATAGGCAATCTGGCAAACGTGCCACCTGATGGTACCTAAGTGGTCGACGTCGCCCATGAACATAAACTAGTTTACCTGGAACTAGCCCAGGCAACTCATTTATGTGTTGCCTATCCTGAGACATAAGATGTTAAGTCTCGGTGCCAGTAATTACACTGCCTGTCTTGCCCTTCTCTCCGAAACACAGCAAAGCTGTTTCACGGGAGAAACAAGCAAGATGGTGGTAGCCATGCAGCCGGGAGCGCGGCACAGCGCTTCCCTCCCACCGGTCCGCTTTTTGTCCGCTCTTCTTATAAGATGAGTACAAAGAGCAGCTCCTTCAGTCCAACCCGACGCCAGGAGGCCGTGTGGTCGCATACTGCACGGTTGACGGGGGGCAACCCCCCACTTTGATAAACCAAAAGTGAGCCAAATGGGCTCACACTAATCCGATTTAGCATTAGGGCCTTCGAGCCGTTAGCATAGATCCATCCGAAAAAATAAAAGCTCCCTCAGTTCAATTGGCTTCGCCCAAGGTGCTGGGTTCACCTTATGCTACTGTCATGGAGTCCCACTGGTGGTGGGAGCACCACGACAGTAGCCTAAGGTGCGAACGGCGAACTAAAGGTGAAAAGGCTTAAACCGTGGTGGGGTTTATGTCTTCTATTGTTAATGTTTGCACTAAACTTAATTTCGCTGCTTATATGTTTTTATATATGGTATCGTCCAATATCCCCGTAATAAGTTCATGTCAATATGATGCTACAAATCCTTGATCTGAGTGTAAAATGTAAAGATTCCAAGATCGCTTTGTAACCAAAAATAGATAAGGTCACATTGATAGTGCTAAATATATCGAAATCAGAAGGCCCTACAGTAATGCCCCAACACAAACCCTTTATGTCGAAGGACACCTATATCGGATCCCTCGTTATCGCCAAATTACTTAAATTTTGAACTTACCGTCCAAGGCCCAAGGTATGGTATTGCTTGTCTTGTAATACTTTTTCGCCAACCATGCGGTCCATTGCTGTGTACTTATGTAACAGAATATAAATTGGTCTAATAAGCAGAGGGCAATTTTGTTTCGGAAAATTAACCTCAGAGCGAGCGACTTTACAAAACGTGGTTATTAGTATTATAACTGTTTAAAACTGGACGTCACTGTTTTGTAGGCATTTTCTATGGTATTTGTAGACAATGCGGAAATATTGATCTCCGATAAATAAATATAAATAATATCCCGTTTTAAATACTTACTTTGAATACTAATATTTGTGGTACAAAATTAAGTATTTTTATATCGTTTGTTATTCAAGAATATCTTCTGCTAGCCCGATCATACGGGAGACCTCAACAATAATTGAGCATTACAGCGACTTAGGTTGTTGCCTACCGTGAGATGGCAGATGAAAATGATGCCATTAACTAAACTACTAAAATTAAATTCCCTTTTTTCATTTTTATTTCGCGAAACCTTGTGTCTTATGAACACGACGAATGCTGAAATGCTCTAAGAAATGAACATGAAAAACACAATTAATAAGAACTTTCCGTTCAGTTTCAATAATTAAAGAAGCAAATAGGACATAAAGCTATAGCTAATCTATGTAAATTGTGTATGTATGTGTGTGTATGTATGTGTATGTATGTGTATGTATGTATGTGTGTGTGTGTGTGTGTGTGTGTGTGTATAAATAAGTTGCCTGGTTTAGTTCTGGACTCTCACAACTGACGCCAGGAGGCCGTGTGGTCGCAGACTGCACGGTTGGCGGGGGCAAGCCCCCACTTTTATAAACCAAAAGTGAGCCGAATGGGCTCACACTATTCCGATGTAGCATAAGGGCCTTCGGGCCGTTAGCATAGATCCATCCGAAAAAAAAAAGTTCTGGACTCTTTAATGTTGATGGGTGATCTTGATGTAACTGAGAAGGTTTTTATGTGTGCGCTGTGAAAATATATATGTGTCAGAAAATTTTAATGAAGGGTTTTTGAGGAATTATAATCTAGGCATGATAGGTTGTGGTGTCCATGTAGAATTCTGATCAAGTCCAATGTAAAAACATTTTCGGTAATCGGTATGTAATTAGTACCGCGGAGGGTTGAAGTTGTTGATGATCGCTATTAATGAAGTTTGATTTAATCCGATTAAAGGAACCTGTATGTAATTAGTAACTTGGTAATTTTAATCGGGGACATCATGAGCATCAGCCCCACCTGGATATGATCTCCTGCTGCTCGTATCCGACTTGAAAGGCCACTGGAGAAAATATTGCCCTATTGCTGAAGGAATTCTGAAGGAAGGCTCTTCAGCTCAAGAGATATCAGTCATCTGATCATGGAATCCATTTACCTGTAGATTGTGAAATGATCATCAAATGCGTGTGATATTTAGTCATGTAAAGTAAATTTTTGAAGTGATTTGAATAACAAACTTATTGCAAACAATCGAGTGAATTCCTTCTCAGGTATAAAGTTAATCACATGGATTTATTATTATTATTACCTTTAATAGTCCTTTAACTGTACCTTTGTATTGTAATTTTAATAACCGATGAAAATGCGATAAATCTCGACCCCAAACGGGTAACGTGGGATAAATAAGGTATAAACGACCTCTAGCCTCACGCCGTGTATCACATTGATATTCCGATATTTAATTTATTAAAATTTTCCCTTAAATTGTGTCGAAACATTAATTTATTCGTGATTTAATGAGCCACCTCCCTCCGCTCCCCGCACCTCTGTTCCTCACCAGCCCGCCCCCGTCGTTCCGCCCCATACCCCTCGCTCGCCCTAAGTAACGGGCGCTACCTTTCATCTGCGACTCTCCTTTTGTAATTGGTATTAGTTTTGCCCGGGGACACTTCTCCTGGTATACGGTATTAATGTATTATGTTTGGTGGGGAGTTAATTTCCTAAGTGCGGAATGACAAATGTTATACCGTTCACAATATTTGTTGTAACAGGTGTGCTAAAGTAAATTTTCACAGGGTAAATTGCTAACCTACGAAATTTCAATAGATCCAACGTTATCAACTAGAAAGATATAAACGTTTATACAATTGTAAAACTGATGATCTTAAACGGTCAACGTCGCCCTTCAAAATACTAAGTCAGCTCCTTAGGTGTGTGATCTAAAAAGCTGTTTGCCATAAGACAAGTGTAATAACTTGTGAAAGACATGGTGAATTCATTATTTCATTTATAATAACTGGAGATAGGTATAAAATATCTGGAGCTTTAAATATAATTCTGTTTTAATTTATTATAAAATATTCATCATAATAATTATTCCTCGAACACAGAGGTTAAAAATAAATTAATGAGCTAGAATTTTAAAATATACACAAACAAAGACACTGCATTTTTGTATAAGTCTTCATCCGCGAGTGATGCAGTAAAATAACCTGTATGTCCCACTATTAAGGTTGGTTTTCGTTGGAGCTGGTCTCCGCTAATGGGAATCCGCACTATAATGTCTGACTCTTGTCTCACTCCCATTGTCTCACAGGTTGTTTGTGAGATGTATAAAGTAGGAAAGACTGACGTTAGGTTCAGCTTTATTTATTACCTGAAATCAATTTTTGTAAATTAAAGAACATAAAAAGGCATGCTTTTATCTGATTTGTGTTTTTTCTTGTAAAAGGAAGTAGTTGCAAATAGTACGCAATTGAGTAAGTTCAGTTCACATATTGTTTTATAATGTTTACGCGAATTTCACAATCGCCGGTCTCTCAAATAAAACAGGCGGTGGAATTACTGGCGCCGAGCCTCACCATCTTATCTTTCAGGATAGGCAACACATCCCCACCATGGTTCAAGCCTTGTCATGGCGGTGGGGCTTAGTAGCTTAAGGTGAACTCAGCACCTTGGGCGAAGCAAATTGAGCCGAGGGAGCTGCTCTTTGTATAAGAGGGGACAAAAGAGCTGGGGGACAAGGGGCGAGGATGGGAACCTCATCCCATTGTACTGTCCCGACGTTGGGAGGGGTTGTATTGTGGTGCGGAACAACCCCTCTGTGGCGTCGGTCTCTTGAGGGACTGACTAGCCGTCGAGGTGTCCTGTTCGCTCATAAGATCCGGGGCACCTCAACAAAGGTATCATTGGCGGTACTCGCCGGGTTTTAGTGGGTAGAGCTGCGTCCACCTTACCACCTTTCAGGCGCAGCGAGTCCCACATATCCGCATGGGGAGACCCACTCCTCCGCGAGTTGCCTCAGAGCATTTCCCGGCTTAAAAAAAAGGATAGGACAACACATAAATGTCTTGGCCGAGTCCCGAGTGTACCCATTTGTGGGCGAACTTGACCAAAGCTCTTCTGCAGTTCTGTCCATTCATCTAGTATAAAAAAACCTTTCTCTTGTCTGTAAATTCGGGCTACAAACGACAATTTCACGTGATAACGTCATAATGTGTCACAAGCCGAACGCTTAGGCTGATCGTGACTCTCTATAGCCTGTTCCGCGCTCGTGTTCACTCGCTAGGCTCAGGCGGAACGCGACAATGAGTCATGCTTTTTCGTGCAGTGGGCGTTCATCGATTTATCAGACACTAGCTGTCGCCCGCAGCTTCACCCGCGTTGACTTACTTAACTTAACTCCTATTAGTCATGGTGTTATAATATAGCCTATAGCCTTCCTCGATAAATGAATAGATTAGAATAAAACTTTATTCAGCAAACCAGACATGGCACCACAATACAGATGAACATGAATAATAAATAAGTGTGAAGAAAAAAAAAAACGTTTACATAATAAAATACTAAAAGAAAAAAAATAAGAAAAAAAATTACATAAAATTGGAAACAAATCACATACAAGTCAAACCAATGGTCATTGGTTAGGTTTGTAATATCAAAGCGCCAAATTTTTGAATTATAGATAATGTTTTGTTTTGTTATCAATATAATAAATATTTGCTTCTATATCCACAGGCTATTCTTCATTTTCACAGTCAATTTCTTATGTTTATATGATTTAACAAAATTTAAGCCTTTTAAAATAACATATACATATAAAAATGCACGGTAATTAACAAAATGGGCTATCTAACACTGAAAGAATTTTTCAAATCCGACTAATAGTTCCTGAGATTAGCGCGTTCAAACAAACAAACGCTTCAGCTTTATAGTATTAGTATAGATTATCACATCAAAATTGTATAGTAACTAGTACGTACAGAACTTGTATATGCTCATAATGTAATCACAGACTGACTTCTTGATTAGAAAATTATAGCATCTTAATATTATGTAATTTTGTAAGAGGTAGTGCCATGCTGCTATGCAGCCGATTTGGGACGGCTTAACCGGGGTGTTACGTCCCGCTCACATAACACCGGCGTCAAGTGACAGCTGTGCTGCCTCTATGCCCTATAAATTCATTATTAATATGGTTAAACGCTCACAGTAGAACTAACCTCAACTCACGCTATCCTTCAGCAAACACTCTGTACGACACGTAGATACCGAGTAACCGTTAACGGAGGTCGTCTGTCTCAGCACCTTGCTGTTTGGTGTACTTACACGAGTTTTGTGTATCTTGATGACTTGGTAATATTCTGGGAGCGCAATAATGTGCGTTAGCTTATGTATTATATCATGTCACTATAGAAACGAGGAATTATGTTATCGTATTTTTTTTTTACAATCATATTATGTTCTTAATTTTTTTTCTCTCTTTCCCCGCTGGTTGCCTGGTAGATATCGCTTGTAAGCGATAAGGCTGCCTGTTTGTAAGTCCTTAATATTGAATGCAGTGGGGCTCAGTAGCTTAGTGAACCCCACCTGTGTGTGAGGAGACCTATACCCCCGCGTGATGCCTCAGATCATTTCCCGGCGTTAAAGAAATAAAAAAAAAGGTCTAAAGCCATAGAAATATTTCAAATATCTGTGTCTACATCAGTTTTGTCTACATGAGTCAGGCTGGTAAGGACACGTTGGACTGGCCTTTATCAGCCGTAAATTGAAACTGGACCTTACCGCTAAGTATTTGAGGTCTAGATATTTAAGCGATGCTCGGCTCGCCCCCCACCTGACCGCGGTTACATTGTCCAAATATCGGGACCTCAAATATTTAAGAACCTTAATTAAATTATGAAATGTATATTATTTTTATAATGAAACAAATTTTACGGAGTTTATCGCGGTTTATTAAGTTTTTCACATGCTCAACGTTTCCGATACTTTACAGCAACCGTTTGGTTTGGTGATTAGGTAATTTTTGTAACATCTTATGGGAAAAAAAAAAAAAAAATTTATAACCGACTTCAAAAAATAAAGTAACTAAAATGTTTTAAAATAATCGCGTGTACAATCTTTGCGTTTACCACGTCATTATTGTTACTTTTGGAGTCGGTGTCAGCTAAGTTAAATAGGTACCTACAGCAACAAATACGTCACCGTTGTCGTATTTGTTGCTCTAGGTACCTACCTACCTATCTACTATCTACTTTATTTTTTGAAGTCGGTTATAATTTTTATTTAAAAATTTTTATTTCTTAATTTTTTGTGATTCATAAAAGAAAGGCATACAGAGATAGACATTCTGGCATATTGAACTGAATGAAGTAAGCCCAAAAAAAGCTGTAAATCGTCGAGGAGTTCCCTCGACTGTCTATGGTCTCCATCATCAGACCTGTAATGGCATGTATTACCCATATGGGTGCAAAGTTCTCATCAGTATAATTTAATTAAGTCCAATCACAATATAGCTACTGTAAATTATTTAGGAGTTCCCTTAACTGTCCTTTGTCTTCATCATCAGACCCCCAATCATAGTCACAACCCATCTAGGTGTAAAGTTCTCATCAATACAAATTAATCAAGCCCAGACACAAGGTTACTGCAGTAAATCGTCGAGGAGTTCCCTCGACTGTCTATGGTCTCCATCATCATACCGGTAATGGCACGTATCACCCATAAGGGTACAAAGTTCTCATCAGTATAAATTAATTCATTCCAATTACAAGGTAGCTACTTTAAACTATTTAGGAGTTCCCTTAACTGAGCTTCGTCTTCATCATCAGACCCCCAATCACAGTCACAACCCATCTAAGTGTAAAGTTCTCATCAATACAAATTAATCAAGCCCAAACACAAGGTTACTGAAGTAAATCGTCGAGGAGTTCCCTCGACTGTCTTCCAGCTCCAGCATCAGATCGACTCTAGACCTTCATTAAATTGTAGTGCTTTAAAATGATTATTTAAAAAAATATTAAGCGCACTAGTTGTTCCTAAAAATTTCGAAAGTTTTTCTCTAGGATCTGTAGTCTCGATTTCTCTAGGATGCCATCATCAGATCCTGGTTTCCTTATCATGGGACCATTTGGCAAGTATACCCTTTCAAACAAAAAAAGAATTTTGAAAATCGGTCCACAATTGACGGAGAAATCGGTGTACATACATTTAAAAAAAAAAACCGGCCGAGTTGAGAACCTCCTCCTTTTTGTTGAAGTCGGTTAAAAACGGGACCAGTTTAAGCCTGTCAACTTTCTTCTTAGATGGGTCTATATATGTTCTCTAAAATAATACAAGTAGGTACCTAATTTCTCCAATTATCGTTTTTAATGCAATAATATAACGCAAACCATTTTGTTGTTTACGTCCTTTAGTTATAAGCTAGAGCGTGTATGGAGAGCCTCGATCCGGTCAGGACGCTCAGTCCCCTCTGGCGATTAATAATGTCGCCGTGTTGTGTAGCGGCATATCGGTAATATTATATTTTGTAGACCGTGTATGTGTTAAGTGTATTAAGAATTTTTATGTTAAGTGTTAATCATGTATAATTGTGGTAATTATCATTATAAATACTCAGTTATTATTGTTATAATATTATTAAATATTAAAAGAAAATTTTTAGGCATATTATAGGTGTCTGGTTGACATCCGTGACCTGATTTACTCTTGGTTCAGTTGAAAATCAGCGTCAGGAAACATTTTCCTGACACAATACTGAACTGGTCCATTTTGACCCACACGTGAGTCACCCACACCCACTTATTAATTATTATTTAAAAAAAAAATGTTTGCAATCATTGTCTTTAATATTTTTTTTGTCTTATTTTTGTTTTTGCAATCAAAAATGTTTTTCTGTGTATATCTTTATGTCTCTGTGTGTCTCCTGGTTGTGTCGAATAAATGTTTCTTTCTTTCTTTCTTTCTAAAAAAGTTCTTTCATTAAATTGAAAAATATTCGAGTAAATCAAAATTAATAATTAAATATTACGCAATAAAGAACTTGTAGGTCTGTGTTTGGACGTAAAAGTAAGATTAAATTGATAATGATGAGATCAGTT
Organism: Helleia helle; assembly: GCA_963853865.1. Lineage (NCBI taxonomy): Eukaryota > Metazoa > Arthropoda > Insecta > Lepidoptera > Lycaenidae > Helleia > Helleia helle. The sequence continues at coordinate 371,235 of OY971436.1, forward strand.
GCAGTATTTCACTAACACTACTTGTCTCAACTCGCCTGCCACAGTGAAGTCGGTAAGTCGAACAAACCTCAGTCTAAGTTGAGACGTGAGCAGCCCGTTATAAATACATCAGCCCCAAGGGGAACTTGGGATAAGTACATCCTGGAAGTGGTTACGTTGTGCGGAGTGAGTCGCGGATACACTTTGTTGTGTCTATTTTCTAATGTTTAAGCGAATTTCATTATAGTGAAACAACTTTTACAGATTATATCACAGTTTATTCATTTTTTACATGCACGAAGTTTCGGATGCTTTTCAGCAAGTCATGGGAGGACTACTGTCCTCTTGTCCATTTTGATGAAAATATTTATTAATTCTGTTTTTTTATATTCAAAATGTCATGTATCAGATGATAATTCATGTAATTTTAAAATTTAATATTAATACTTTTTTATTTTTATAACTTATATTGCTATATTATAATATATAAATAATAGCAACCCTTTTATGTCCTACTGCTGGGCACAGGTCTTCTCCTCGAAATCAGGCGAGGAAGGTTTTGGGCCATAGTTCACCGATGCGCTGGGTCAATGGGGGTTGGTGAACTTCACACACCTTCAAAGACTTTTAATCTCATCGGGCATGCAGGTTGCCTTACCGGCTAGCATGCGATGGTCTCATGTTCAGATGCACGTAGAAATGAAGAAAAACTCATTCTAGGCATCACAGTGGGGTCAGGATTAAACCCGAACCTCTCCTCGGCTCTCACTCAAGAGGCCGAGCCCATACCCACTAGGGCCTAGGGCCTAGGCCATCGTCGCATTGCTATATGAATCAATAACGTTGCGCGCACGACAAAATTTTGTCTACGCTTTTTCACGTATTATTTCATATAAGTAATAAGAGAAAAGGAGTAGACAAAATTTTGTCGTGCGCGCATGCTGGCCCTACAGGACTTGCTCGGCTAGTATATTGGTTGTCCATAATCTATCGTCTACTGGATTTATTACTACATGTCTGAAGTCGCATCATGAGTCAAGTATGATTTAGTTATTACCCTGTCGAGATAAGTAAGGTCGTCATTTATCTTGAGCTCGGAGCGACGGGCGCTTCGTCTTCGTCGGGTTACCCTCTCTGACCAACTGTTTTATTGAGTTCTGAGTGTCTTCTAAATAATGTTAGTAAGAAACGTTTAAAGTGCTAAAATACGAATCGTTTCGTGATTTTTTTGTAGTATATCATCATCGTCATCATCATCAGCCTCTATCCGTCCACTGCTGAACATAGGCCTCCCTCAATGAACGCCAAGATGGCCGATCCCTTGCCACTCGCATCCAACACGGACCGGCCATCGCACGGAGATCGTAGTATATATTGGAAGATATTGTATTTGTGTTTTAATGAATAGAAAAATAAATGGTCAACGTCGTATCATAAAGATAAACGAGTTGTTTCTAATCTTTAGTCCTTCTTTTGCTAAGTCAATGTAATTTCCATTCGCTACTAAATCTAGAAGGTACGATGGTATCTACGCTAATAATTATATTTACTCTTCTCTCTTTTCCTTCAGTTTTTTTACAGTTTTTACAGAGAGATCAGCGACACCCGTAGACATCATGACATCGCAGGTCTTGGTAGTGCGTCGCCTTTAAATAGATGGCCTTTTCTTCTTCTTTCTTTAATACTGAAATACTGCTTCGTAGAAGATACCTGCAATTAAAAATACCAATTGTCCAACTAATTTCTCACTTCTCTAAGAGTTTTAAAGAGATTTAAGTCCATTCTAGCCTTTCTAAAAGCTGCATATGTTACTATATTTAGCCGGCTAGGCTGTTTGCCACGGTGCTTGTGAAAACTCAGAACACACTCATGTAAGGCATTTACATATTTTGTCTAAGTGTGACGTCATGGTTCCCACCCTCCCCCATACCCCTCGCATGTAGTAGTACCTCACCCCCTCACTCGCCATTCACGTCTCATCAATCATTACGATTATAAGGTGTAGAGAATGAGTGTTTGTTTTATGAATAATATGTTGAATGATCATTTTTATGAATTATCATGTATAATATTATGCATGATTATATTATGTTTGGTTGGGTTGGTGTTACCACGAATGTTATCCATTTTTGCAGTAATTTGTTGCATCTGAAAAATTAGCAATAAAATATTAAAAGTCTATACAAAAAAAACAACAAAATGAGCTGAAGACCTTGAAACACCTGAAGCGATTTTGATAAAGCGCTATCTAAGAACAACGGTAAGAAAATTTTAAATTAAAAACCGCATGTAAATCACTTAATCCGTTTGAGACTTACGATGCCACATACAGACTAATAACGGTACCAACTTATAACATTCATATTTTTGCGTTACCGTTCCCGTATATAAGTTCATCATCATAATCATCATCATCAGCCTCATTCGTCTACTGCTGAACATAGGCCTCTCTCAATGAACGCCAAGACGGATTCCTTGCCACTCGCATTCAACACGGACTGGCCACCGCAAGGAGATCGTATTCCCACCTGGTTAATGGCCGACCAACACTTCGTCTACCTAAACGTGGCCTCCACTCTAGAACCGTTCTCCTGAGTGTGTGACCAGCCCACTGCCACTTCAATGAGCTTATTCTTAGCGTGATCGGTAACTTTCGTTCTCTGGCGGATGTCTTTGTTTCGAATCCTATTTATACATACACACGACCTCTATGGCTCAGTGGTAAGCACGTTGGCGCTCAAGCCGGAGGCTGGGGGTTCGAATCCCGCTAGGGAACAAAAATATTTTCTGTATACCTGGGTCATGGCTGTTTATTATACAATAAAAATCTTAAATATGTGTATAGTATAAAAGTATTAAATATATTTCCGTTGTCTTGTACCCGTAACACAAGTTCTTTGAGAACTTACCACGGGACCAGATTGACGTGATGTGAAAGCGTCCATAGATATTATTATTATTTGTCAAATAAACATCCAGCATAGCACGCTCCATAGCACGTTGAGCTACGGCAAACTTACGGACCAGTCCCAGATTTAGAGGCCACGTTTCAGCCCCGTAGGTCATCACGGGTAGAACGCATTGGTCGAAGACTTTTGTCTTCAAACTTTGCGGTATAGACAAATATTAGTAAAATATTATAACAGAAGACTGAACAAGTCGAATAACTATTATGTATGATGTTAATAAATCATTAGATTTACCTTCATTATTACATAATAATTAATATATTAGCTAATTATTATTAATCATTAGTAATTGCTTCTACCGTAATATATTACAGACAACAATCTCCGGTGTATGTTTTCTGTTTCATTAATATGGTGTTATTGCTATTAATTATAATAATCTTCGGTATTTATCGTACATTTGATGTGTTTCCGATCAGATTACGTTACTTATGTTTATGGGTGAGAGGTTATCTTATCTCAGGATGGGCAACGCTAGAGTTGTCTGGATGAACTGGAACTCATTGACCACCTACCACTAGATATTATTTGCTTTGAAAAATTCAAATAAAAACGCTATTTTTAAGCTTATGCAGGACATAAATCCATGTGTCGGGAATAAATAGATTCGCCGAATTTTTATATTTTCTTATGTGCAGATTGCCAAACATTCTTCGTCACTAGAATCTCTCAACGTTTCCAAATTTGTATTCTCGACAACACAAGCGACAAGATAAAGCGAACATGCCTTTATCCGGGATTTCAATAAGACTTGTCCGCGGGCTTCTCTCGGTTTATCCCGCGTCCCAGATGTGTCGGCGACAGTTTATATCGCGTCACACATTGGGTTGTTGAGTCAGTGACAGTTTATATCGCGTCACACATTGGGTTGTTGAGTCAGTGACAGTTTATACGACGTCACACGTGTAGGTGACAGTTTATACCGCGTCACATGTGTCGGTGACAGTTTATACCGCGTCACATATGTGTCGGAGACAGTTTATACCGCGTCACATATGTGTCGGTGACAGTTTATATCGCGACACATAAGTCACATGCCACAGTGATGGAGGACCTCCGTCCGGGTACTGAAGACAAGCTTTAGACTGGATTTTATAAACGACGCTCAATCTTGGTGAATCATCTTACAGAGATTAGATTTGAGAATAGAATGCTGTTGTTGTTGGGGAAGTTTTAACATCATCAGCGCGTTTTAGCTGATGATCAAGCTTTGAGCATTGTCATCTTTGGAGTTGCTATGCTGACGGGACACAGGTTCAAAGCCCGAAGTGTAAACATTTTTATATTTAATGTTCGAAGATACTAGGGCATGTGTAACTAAATTTTAATTCCATATATTGTATAGCATCTTTATCGATGCACCATTCTCCTTTTTTATATACAGCCGTACTTTGTGCAAGAGTAAAAAGTAGAGAGAGATTCTGTAAAGAGGTTTATTTATTACATTTGGAATGAAGTTAGGTCTCAAACTGAAGCTAGATCTCAAAACCTATAATTGAATACCCAGTGTTAGTCTGATACACATTTAAAGTAATTCAAAGAAAAATTATGTTTTATATTTTTTATTTCCTTAATAGCTCAATTTAAACACAATTCTAAAAATAAACAAGAATTTCATTAAAATAGAACTCACTGAAGCAATTTCAGCTGGAACATCTTAAACAAGAAACGTCATCAGTCCAGGCCAGGATTGAGGATAGGGCTTCACCCAGGCAGAATTTCAGACCAGACGGGCTTCTCCCAGACCATTAGACATTCACTTGACTTGACTGACGTTTCTCCTAAAATCCAAGATGGCCGCGGCCCGCTTCGCTAGACGTTTTGATGAGACATCCGTAAGTTATTTTAAACTTATTGTAGGTATTAATACAGTTTATTTTATATCACCGTTTCGGATGTTTTACGGTTCTTAATCACGAGTAATGTTATAGTAAGGTTATTGTATCTATCATGACCAGCTCGTGTCTGCTTCTTGCGTATTTACCTTCCTCAATGAATACCTACTATTTCGAAATGATGTCTTTGAAAAATAAGAAGAGGCAAACGAGCAGTCGGAGCCTTGTGGTACCGACGCTCATACATCCGCACTACCAGAGATTATGCAGATGCGTCTCCCTCCTTTTCCCCCCAATGGGCCACAGCCCACAGGAATCGCACAAACAGCATTGCTTTTAACTTTCTTTTTATTTATCGCCGGTAAATTCTATGAAGCATCCCGCGGGTGAGTGGGTCTCCCCATGCGGGTATGTGGGAATCGCTGCGCCCGAAAGCTGGTAAGTGGACACAGCTCTACCCACTAAAACTCGGCGAGTGCCACCAATGCCGCCTTTGGTGAGGTGCCCCGGATCTAATAACCGTACTGGACGCCTCGACGGCTAGTCAGTCCCGCAAGGGACCGACGTCACCTCCACAGAGAGATTGTCCCGAACTAAAGAACAACCCCTCCCAACGTCGGGACAGTACAATGGGGTGAGGTTCCCATCCTCGCCCCTTGCCCCCTGCTCTTTTGTCCCCTCTTCTTATAAGAGGGGTACAAAGAGCCCCCTCGGCTCAATTAGCTTCGCCCAACGTGCTGGGTTCACCTTAGGCTACTGAGCCCCACCGCCACGACAAGGCTTGAACCATGGTGGAGATGGAACTAGGTTAGCGGTATTCACATTTATTATATTATGTATAATATAATATATTGGAAATCCTTACTATGAATGCGAAAGTGTTTTTCACTTGCAAGTTTGTTATACTTTCATGCCTCAACCACTGATGGGATTTCGATAAAAGACTTGGAAATAGATCATAAGATAAGACACAGGCTATCAAAACAGTCAGCAGCAGAACACGGCTGTAAACCCAAGTGAACGGGGGCAAAGCTTTAATATTTTAAATAAAATTTATAAACTTCTTGATTTCTATAAGCTAACCGGAATAAGTTAAAAAATAAATATATATTTATTTGCAAATTTCTCACTCATTAACGTAAAAAGGTTTTTAATATAATTCATACGAAAGTTGTTTCTATTTTATAATATAATTCATTTTCCTGGTTTGAAAGCAATTATGATTCTAATTCGAGTGGCCTGTTTGTCGCATTTTCTGAATTAATCTCAACATTTAGCTTTTAAAGGAAAGTACTATATAACATAGTACTTAATATTAATTGGAATAATGCTGTTCAAAAGAAAGTTAATAGTGAATTACGATACATAATTCTAATAAAAATACAAGAACTTACTAGTTGTGTCCGCGACGTGTTCACATATTAATTCTTATATTTATGATTAACTTGCAACATATTATTGTTAATGTGCTCGTTTGATGGTTAAAATTCTCATACAAATATACGTATGAGAAATACGTAGGGGTACCACCATCTTACTTGTTTCTCCCGTGAAACAGCTTTGCTGTGTTTCGGAGAGAAGGGCAAGACAGGTAGTGTAATTACTGGCACTGAGACTTAACATCTTGTCTCAGGATAGGCAACACAAGAATAAGTTGCATGGGCTCGTTCCAGGTGTACTAGTTTATGTTCATGGGCGACGTCGACCACTTACCATCAGGTGGTACGTTTGCCAGTTTGCCTAAAGAAGAATTTTTTATGTACACTTAAAAACCATAATAACTTTTAAAATACAATTTAATTTCATTAAGTATGAAAATAAAGTCAAATTATACTAAATATATATAGAGCCGTTATAGAGTAGTAATGTTATGTGTTTTATATGAAAACAAATCCGCCAAATTATTGCTAAGACGCCGCGCAGATTAAGCGCTCTGATTGGCTGACTGATGGTTACACATCACTGGTTGGTTGAATACCAGTTCCGTAATTTTATGGCTCATATTACTATATCCGGTTATATGCTCAATGTATGTCTGTGATCTCTCCGTCTCCGTCATTCTCATATCCGTCCACATCGTAGCAGCTCCTGTTTGCTCTCTTGTAATAAACGCTGTTTGCTTGTTTATTTCTATTTATCTACTTCCAACTACATAATATATTTGATTTTGTTCTCCTTTTTTAACTTTTAACGTAGACTAACTTGATCTTGAATCAAGTTATGTAACTTTATTACTTGTCTTAGTTAATTTGTTTGTTAGTCACTTTGTCCTCCATCACAGTTGAGTATCGTATTGATTGATAAGTTGAAGGACTACGAGTTGCTTAGGTTTCTTAAGAGTCTCTCACTTAAAGAGAAATAATAGACAATAATATGGCTTAATGACTTACGTCCAATGGTTTCGTTAAAGTAACCATTGCTCGTAAGTCATCTAATTACATCATCAAACCTGATACAAGCTTATTATGGTAACTATGATGATGAAAACATCATTTGAAATTTATGAATAATTTTACTACGGATTTTAACTACGAATAATTAAATATAAAGTATGGTGATGGTAAGTTTAATTAAATAGATAAGTAACAGTAAGAGATGGTAGGGCGTATAGGCAACATCAGGTTCGTAAGCGGTTTTGTAATATTTAGTGGGACACCACTCCCTCCACTGCAGTAATGAAACTCGAGTGTCAGTTCGGAAACACCACTGGATGACGAGTGGCTCGTATAAATACATTACAGATCCATTGGTGAATATTGCGGTCCTACAAACTAAACTGCCAATTAAAAAAGCTTTACAAAATCTCCTAGAAGTTAGAGACAGCATATAGTGCAATATTGCAGTTGAAATTGTTAGAAACGGCCGGGATACTTATAGGTTTTTAGTTATATTTAGAGAAGATCGATATTTCAGCATTGTGTACGAATGCCATGTCAGTCTCGTGAACAAGGAATTCGTTGTCATCGTAGTTTCAATACTGAAGGAATATTTTAAATTCTTCTGGTTTAACAGCAAAATACAGTGAATTTTATTTGTATCAAAATTCTCTATTGTGTACTATAATGGATCTTAAACATTGACAAATAAATAAAAATATTCTAAACTCGCTGGTGCACTCTTCATTCACATGATTATTATATATAATAATATCATCTCTTATATGTCCCACAACTGGGACAGTCCTCAAAATCAGGCGAGGAGGACGTTGGGCCATAGTTTACCGATGCGCTGGCACAATGCGGGTTTATTTTGGGACGGTAAAAATCCCGGGGATAAACTGTAAACCGTCTTGTCGTTTGTGAGTCATTGAAAGAGGCCATCCAGCAATGTACGAAAAAAGATTGACAAGATAAAACCAGACAAGGTAATGGCTAGTATGATATAGGTCGTACGGACCTTGACTCGCACCACATGGGGGTCGGGCTGACGGCTCGTCCCCCGGGGTCGAGCTGGGACACATGACATGTTCTGATTTATGACGTGTCGTATTGTTTGTATATTTTGTTGCCAATCTTTTTCCGTCAACCGCTGGATGTAGCCCTCCTTCAATGAACGACAAGATGGCTGATCCCCCGATATCCATATCCAACCAAGACCATTATTTTAATTTTATTCCAGAATTATTATTTTGGGCTTAAATCAGACGATTTAGTATTCTGAAAATTGAAAATGTAATGTAACCAAGCATGGTATGGGATGTAGAAGTACTATAAGTTTTCAGAGCTTCAGAGCTTCAATTGTCTCTTTATCTTCTGATAGGCTAAAAAATAAACCTTATGAAATTCTAGTTATAAAAACCTATTCTTCTTATTTGCTAAGTGTTTAGCTATAACATTTTTTGTGTGAAGTATTTAATAAGATGCTCTTTTTAATTCAAAACTCATTTTGCTAATTTAATAACAAAATGGAATCCACAGATAGTTTACTCTCAGATATCGTAAAAACTTACCAGCATAATTATAGCAATTCAGTATTATTTGTTCCATCCAACGTATTTAACAAACATCCTAATGTGGTGTGCCGCAGGGACGAGTGGCGGACCCCCAACTTTATATCTTGTGCAGTGACATTTAGCTTAAATAAAACTAGCCATTGTCAAGGCTCGGCCCGCATGGACTCCGAATTTGTAATCTCTATTTATTTTACTAGCTTTAAATAAAGCTTCATTTGGATAATTGTATACTTCCTTTGTTCTTTATATCCGCAATTAAACAGATGTTACATTTATTTATATAATTAATAAATAAACATAAAGCACCACATGTGGTCTATACTCACCTCTCATCCAGTCTGTTGACATCTTGAAAGGAAAATATACATTCTAAGATGTTGGCATTAAAATTACGTATTTATAGGCATCGAAAACCTCTTGGTGAATTTGTTCAACTATAACAAACAATTAAAGGAAACAAAGAATCAATCACGGTTAATATTTAATTTTACTGGAAATTTGATAGAATTCGATTTCGACATTTCCTAAATTCCAAACTGACAAGAGATTCGATTTGGCTAGTTATTAGGTCAGTAATCTCCTTAATGTTCACCAAAGATCATTGTAATCCTACCGGGAGTCCCTGAGGAGCCGCCCCAGAATCATTGTCCCTCACTCAGTTTCGAGGAGGCGCGATAAGTAATACCTACCAAGGATATATTTAGCAAGAATCGAATAAAGGTTTTACGTGCATTTAGTAAGAAAGTATTTTTTTCTAAAATTATATTGCACTAGATCTTCACCTCTGGTTTAAAATTAGCTCTTTCTTAAGATATGAAATTGGGGAAATCAATGCATACTAAAGCTCTGAATTTGCAGAACTAGCGGTATTTCCGGACCAATACGACTGAGGAATATTTATGACTGAATCTTAAATAGATAGCCGTATTCTATATTGAATTTAAGATGTTTTTTTAATTGCAATAGTCTCGCAGACTATGCATTTGGAATCTTTAATAGATTAATTGCAATTGTTTTTGCAATGTAATAAACTTTTAACATGTTTATTATGTTCATAAGTTTTACATTGACAATTGGAGTATTTGAATACTAAAGTACTAAAGTCTCCAATGTAATTTTATTTATTGACTATTGTATTATTGCTTAAGGGATATTATGTTTTCTATTCCTAGTGTCCGTAATATACGCTATCACGAACTCAACACGGGAGTAGTTTCACGTGGTGTTGATGTTCACTAAAGATATTATCTTAAGGATGTGCTGATTTATTACATGACTTTGGTGACATGTACTTTACTCGATCAAAAAAAAATCCTGAAAACAGGCTAAAACAAAAAAAAAATTTGAGAATAAAATATGCAAGTTTGCACATCATTTTTATATGGAATATTTATCTTTCAATACTACAGAGAACGTGCTATTTTTTATCTTAAGTCCTATATTTTTTCATTCAAATTTAACTCAAAACTTGTATGTATGTACTATTATATTATATTTCACAAGACACCGTGATGCTCGCCAGTCTCGGTGACTCGCTTTAAGAGATTGTCGCTTTCCATTTTTAGTCAAATTGACACCAGAAGTCCACTGTTGGAGGCTCTTAGACTATAATAGGACACAATTCCTAACAGTGAGCATTCAGCAGCATGAGTTACGATCGAAAGGTCCCTATGAGGTACAAAACAAGCACGTTAGAGTCTCAGAGGACCTAGTTACGCAACTAGAGGTCGTTTGTCTCAATAGTGGCTGACCCGCCGAAAACACTTCCCTCTGCCGCCATAAATCTCCGGGAGAGCCTCTCAGCCTCCATATTTCAGTGTAAAAAGCGGGAGCCGTCCGAAATGCGTCAATTTTGTACATCTATTATCATTAGGATTATCTACTGACCAAGGGTTGCTGCGGCCTAGAAGTAGGACGAAGTAGTCAGTACTATAAGAAGGTATTGATGAAGATATACGCTCGTTTGCTAAATACATGTTATCGAATTTCCGATAGAGGAAATTGATGAAATACGAGATAGCTAAGTAGCGATTTCATTTTTAGGATTTTTTTTTGGAGATTTATCTAAATTTAGTATATTTTCTCCAGCATGGTTTTTAAAACATTCGGTATACGTATAAACAATATATTGTTATTTGACAAACAATATTTTATATTGAGTATGATACCTACAGTAGCTTATCACCGAAATAATTATCGTATTTTACTGGTCTGAGTAATTTTATGTAAAATCGTACGCGTGATAGAGTTGCAAGAATCATTTCAGATTTATTTTATTAGGTCACACTTTCTTTCAAGACCTGCTATGGTGACTTTACCTAAAAAGCATGCCTGGAAAACAGGCAAAAAAAGATTTTATCGTAGTCACTTGCCGCTCTTCTGACGATGATAATGATTATCACGACAATGATAGTGATAATGATGATGATAACAACCTCATACAAATTTCCACTTTTACCCAGCACAAAGGCTGTACCAGGCGCGCATCAAACACATGTAGTACAATAAAATATCTCGCATACGTTACGAGTACAACGTGCTGTTGTGAATGTTTCGTTTAATTAAGGAATACCTGGCGTGGTTGGACACTCGCCCGCTTCAACATTGTACAACCAAATTCTTTGTACATTTGTTTAGATTTACTGTAATTAAAACTGAAACAAAGCGCAATCTGATTTGAGTAATCAAATCTGGTAAAAATATATTTAATTGAATTGGAATGAAAAGAGTTATAGTTCAAAGAGAGAAGAAACCCCGCTTATAAAATGCATTCTTAAGAACTGAATTAGCAACTATTGTAAAGTGATTTTGTGGTTAGTTTTCTTTATTGTTTGGGAAAGCACATGAAATTTTACGCATAAGCAGTGTGGAAAAACATTATATATAGGTTTATGTATGCATATGCATTAAGACATATATTATACAAATTACAAAGTTCCCGAAATATTATCAAAAAGAATTGCCTCCTGCATTTAATCTGTGAGTCATTCTTCACTAGTCGGCTTATACGTGACATCTCACTCGAGTATAATTCGACCATAACCGCGAGGCGCCGGATTAGCACGTAAAAAGGAGGTCCAGTTATTAATGACGGGTATTAATTATGACCCCTTGCAGGAGGGGAGGGGAAAGGGGAAGGGGAGCGGGTCGCAAGGAGAGCCGGACAGACGAGCCAGGATTAACGGGGTGTTGTGAATTTGTAACGGGATACTAATTTTGGGCTTTAACAATATATTTTTTTAACAAAATGATGGATGGTAATTAACGTCGAAAATAAAAGTTAGGACGTCGGACACCACTTAAACATAGCCACGGGAGTACCGTGACCGTGGTTGCTGTAAAGTATCCGAAACGTCGGACTTGTAATACTTATTAAAATAAAAGTTAGGACGTCGGACACCTCTTAAACATAGCCACGGGAGTACCGTGACCGTGGTTGCTGTAAAGTATCCGAAACGTCGGACTTGTAAAATACTTATTAAAATAAAAGTTAGGACGTCGGACACCTCTTAAACATAGCCACGGGAGTACCGTGACCGTGGTTGCTGTAAAGTATCCGAAACGTCGGACTTGTAAAATACTTATTAAAATAAAAGTTAGGACGTCGGACACCTTAAACATAGCCACGGGAGTACCGTGACCGTGGTTGCTGTAAAGTATGCGAAACGTCGGACTTGTAAAATACTTATTAAAATAAAAGTTAGGACGTCGGACACCTCTTAAACATAGCCACGGGAGTACCGTGACCGTGGTTGCTGTAAAGTATCCGAAACGTCGGACTTGTAAAATACTTATTAAAATAAAAGTTAGGACGTCGGACACCTCTTAAACATAGCCACGGGAGTACCGTGACCGTGGTTGCTGTAAAGTATCCGAAACGTCGGACTTGTAAAATACTTATTAAAATAAAAGTTAGGACGTCGGACACCTTAAACATAGCCACGGGAGTACCGTGACCGTGGTTGCTGTAAAGTATCCGAAACGTCGGACTTGTAAAATACTTATTAAAATAAAAGTTAGGACGTCGGACACCTCTTAAGCATAGCCACGGGAGTACCGTGACCGTGGTTGCTGTAAAGTATCCGAAACGTCGGACTTGTAAAATACTTATTAAAATAAAAGTTAGGACGTCGGACACCTCTTAAACATAGCCACGGGAGTACCGTGACCGTGGTTGCTGTAAAGTATCCGAAACGTCGGACTTGTAAAATACTTATTAAAATAAAAGTTAGGACGTCGGACACCTCTTAAACATAGCCACGGGAGTACCGTGACCGTGGTTGCTGTAAAGTATCCGAAACGTCGGACTTGTAAAATACTTATTAAAATAAAAGTTAGGACGTCGGACACCTCTTAAACATAGCCACGGGAGTACCGTGACCGTGGTTGCTGTAAAGTATCCGAAACGTCGGACTTGTAAAATACTTATTAAAATAAAAGTTAGGACGTCGGACACCTCTTAAACATAGCCACGGGAGTACCGTGACCGTGGTTGCTGTAAAGTATCCGAAACGTCGGACTTGTAAAATACTTATTAAAATCCCTATAAGTTATTATAGTGAATGAAAATAGAGCATAAATTAGAAAACAATATAGGGTAAGGAGTACAATGATTGGCCCTTTAAGATAAGCATTGACTTTGAACTTAAATTTGTACAAATTATTGTTCAAAATTTAATAACATTTGCCGTCAAGTTTCTTCATACAAACTTGGCAATTAGAATAAATCAAAACTATTGTCATATTGCACGATATTTACAACTTTAAAGCAGAAAACATAGAAAAAGAGCCAAAAATACAATCATTGGCCATAGGTGTACAGAAATTGGCATACCAAAAGTATAATGATGGGCATGTCAATCACTGTACTTTGTGTTTATTAGCACTGCCAATTTTTATACCATACTAGGGCCAATCTCTAAACCAAAATATAATTTTAAGCGATAGTGATGTGCAGAGTGTAATTTTTGTATGTAAGTCCTTATTTCAAGCTATCATAGGAATTTAGGAGGTATCTACCTATACAATGAAAAACAAAGGTAACATTAAAGTAATGTTTATTATTCTTCATGTCAATATTATGATTATTAATTACTTTAATTATATTAATTTTATTAAAACTAGATTGCTGTCATCATCATCATAACATGCCTTTGTCCACCTATGATGCCTCATATAATATGTGCATGCCGATTTTTTTTTCATCACGCAGTACCTACCGCGCCAGCTATTTACCTACTTTGTAAACAGAAAAAGTTTTGGTCACAAATTATATTAAATTATCAAAATGTTTGATTCCAAATAAATGAAATGAAAAAATGGTATTGCTATTCGTAGGGTATCGACATTCGTACATCACTACGTATTTAAGATCTCTTTGTACAAAGATTGACATAGGTAAAAGTATAATGATTACCATGGCCAATGACGTAAAAGTATAATGATTGACCGGGCCAAAATCTAGATCCTGCGATACTATTTACATTTACACTAAAATTACTAATAAAGAATTGGATAATAACATTTATTCAAAGTTTTAAAATGAGGCGTAATTTAAAACTCCAATTACTATTTCTGGCATAGGTGCTAATCAATTAATCTTCCATATAAGCCATAGGTACTGACTTTGGCCTATTCATTTTTAGATTATCCTGAGAGTTTTTGCATGAATTATGCTATGTAAACCGAAATTGAATAGTAGTTAATTAACTGAGTGCATATCGCGCCATTTGAATAGCAACCAAATAGTAAAATAATAATGTAAAAATATTTACTTCTTACAATTTTCGTAACAAACCGCACACTTCTTGTAGTCACTATAGGAAAGTATTTTTTGTAAGTGTTGTTAGCCGTTTAATTTGAAAACTATCATTTACGTTTAAGAGTGTAGTCAACAAAGAAAAATATATATTTTCTTCGTATGTCCTTTTTTTTTTTTTTTCCTTTAACGCCGGGAAATGCTCTGAGGCATCCCGCGGGGGAGTGGGGCTCCCCACGCGGGTATGTGGGACTCGCTGCGCCCGACAGCTGTAAGTGGACGCAGCTCTACCCACTAAAACCCGGCGAGTGCCACCAATGCCGCTTTTGGTGAGGTGCCCCGGATCTAGTAAACAAACAGGGCACCTCGACGGCTAGTCAGTCCCGCAAGGGACTGACTAATTTTTTATAGTTTTCTTTCGTAAGTGGTACGGACATTAATCTATGAACGTAACTATGAAAAGCCGCGAGTTTGTGTTGCCAAGGGTGACATGAAGATATAGGTATGGTTGCATCGGTATAAGTCGGCTTACGGTAGATGCCAAAAACATGCTTGTTATCATTTTTAGTAATCGATAAATCGAGAAAGTTTAAAGTGTTGCCCTCCTCCAATTCTACTTTAAACTTGATATAAAGATCGAAACTAGATATAAAGAACATATCTCAGCGTTTAGGAACGACCAGCCTCAAAAATCCCATTTTGCAAAACATCTACTAGAGATAGGACATAGCGTTAGTAGCAACCATACGTTCCAAGTTTTACACAAATGCGACAAGGGATTTCGACTAAGTGTGTTGGAACAACTCGAAATAATAAAACATAAAAATAATAAATCGATTGCATTTTTGAATGACCAAACCGATTTAACGAATTCTCCCATAATACGGTTATTCGGTGGGGGTAGTGGGGGAACCAGCTAATATAAGGCGGGTGTTTGGGCCTGCACGTCACTTAACGATTGCTAATCGTAGAGTCTACATCCTGAGGATGCCTCGGTGTCGGGGCGAAACGTGCGTAGATTGTGTGGTGGTGGTCTTTAACTGTGGTTGTGGTGCATGTGGGGTGGTGGTGCATGCGAGTGTACGCATATGCAGTGTGGGAAGGGAGGGCGGTGCTATATGCATGCATATGCGTGCACTCACACATTTGCAGTAGAGACTGCGTGTTTTGCGGGATTATTGCTGTTTAAATTATAATTTAATCTTATATAATGGATTTCCGCAAAGTAACGCCTGATTCTATTAAGTTCTCGAAGAATTTGTATTACGGGTACCAGACAACGGAAATATATTTAATACTTTTATACTATACATATATTTAAGATTTTTATTATATAATACACATCCATGACCCAGGAACACAGAAAATATTTTTTTTATTCCCTGGCGGGATTCGAACCCGCAACCTCCGGCTTGAGCGCCAACGCGCTTACCACTGAGCCACAGAGGTCGTCGAAGCTTTATATAAGTTTGAAATCGTTATCGAAATGATGATGATTATATTGTGTATAAACTGCGCCCTTCTTTGGTACATTATAATCGTATACAAAAACCCGTAACGTATACATAAAAACTTACGACTTAAAGTTGCCAAGGACGACCTATATTTTTATCTCGCTCTAAATTACCCGCGTTATCTCAAAAGTTAGTCCCATAGAAAGATCTCGGCTGGTTAACTGGCGTCGAGGGAGGAGACTGCCGGTGAAGCAACCAGCTTTGGGAGGTTTATTGTCTTAGAACTGTGGAGCGAAGAAGACTGGTTGAGGGTATAATCGTGTTCTTGTTGTGAAGCAGATAGTATTGTAATGTTATTATTAATAAGTTACAGCATAATATTTAAATTTAAAGTATGTGTATGAGTAAGATTTTATGTAACATTATGTTTTACGCGACTTTTCCGGCACCAAAATTTAAAAAAATATTTCTTTCAAAATAAATAACTTATTAACATTCTTCAATAATTCACCAAATTTTCCAAATGTTCAACGACTTCAGTTCAGCTTAAGGTTTGCAATCGAATATGGTTATAATGGTAACGGCCGTAACCGAATGGTGGCCAGGCTGGGCTGGAGATGTCAGGGACGTCCTGTGGCTCGATGGACCAATGACGTGGGAAGGCTGGTGGGATAAACATGGATGAGACATGTAAGGCACAGAGATTGGGAGAAAGGGAGGCCTGTGCTCAGCAGTGGACAGTAACAGGCTGATGATGACGATGATGATGATGATGGTCTCATTATAGAGACTTATTATTGGTGCGTACAACCTAAGATCAAGTATCAATAGATTTGATAAGCTAATAATAATACCGTATCGGAAGGAGATAACAACATACGAAAAACTCCAAGAGTGGCAGAGATATAGACACTTTCTTTTGTCTTTGTCATAATATCACACTTTGTTTGTTGGGCACATCATTGTTGTGCCCAAAATTATCGACTAAATTTGAATGCCATACAAACATTCTCACTCGCGAACAGTTTGTCAAATATGCCGCCATTTTGTACTACTTTTTAATTTGGTCAGTTTATGTAGGTATGGTGATACCAGTTTTGTTATAGGCAGATTACCCAAGAATGTGGTATTATATAAAAAGGGTGCCTGGAATTTGGTATCCCTGTAAAATATGTCTGTCCCTTTCGGGTATACGCGAATGTCAATTCCATACGATACTTGTTCCTAGCGTACAACATCTTACAATAAAAGATCTCAAATTATCAACGTGGGTCATTGGTCTATATACAAAATTTCATACAATTTCATTCACCTGTGACCAGGCAACAGAATAGATACAAACTTTTATATTATATGAAGGGTTGAGTGATTAATTGTAAATTGTGAACATTAAGTCGGCTTGAGAGGAAGCTGTTAACTTGACAGCACTTTAACAACAGTTTGTGAAGTTGTTAAAGACATCGTCGTTAAGTAACCGTCCATCAGGGTAATGGTGATAACATCATCATCATCATCATCATTAACATTAAAATAAATATTCTGAGTTGACCTCTGTACCGGAATATTTTGTTATCATCTTAAGTAAAACATATGAGGGGATCGGGAAGACGATCTCCGTACAGTGGCCGGTCCGTCTTGGATGCGAGTGGCAAGAGATCGTCGTCTTGGCGTTCATTGAGGGAGACCTCAGCAGTGAACGGATAGAGGCTGATGATGATGATGGTGATGATGAAGTAAAACACTGCGGACTTTCTCAATTAATACGAGCGTTCAATTCTCTGTCGTTTAATAAATATAGGGGTGTGTATTTTACAAAATTTGACAACCTCTGTGGCTCAGTGGTAAACGCGTTAGCGCTCAAGCCTATTATATTTTCTATGTTCCTGGGTCATGGCTGTATATTAAATTTGTGTAATGCATAATAGAAATCTTAAATATATGTATAGTATAAAAGTATTAAATATATTTCCGTTGTCTGGTACCCGTAACACAAGTTCTTCGAGAACTTACCACGGGACCAAATTGACGTGGTGTAAAAGCGTCCATAGAAAAAAATATATATCAGACTGTTTATTCGTTGCTAAGCAACTGACAGGTTAATTACTTGGAAGAACTAATTCAATTTTATTGTGGAAAATGAGATTATGACGCGTGCACTTTTTTACCTCATTCTAGCAAAGAAATACTCTACTTTTTCGTAGCGTATTTCCTTGTCCATGCGGGTGCAGCTGCGGGGAACAACTGGTCTTACATAAGCAACATCTGCTATAGAAGTCAATGGTACATTGACATCTGGAGACGTATTGTGCGGGTGTCGAAGATATCGCAGACAGTTGACAGGTGAGAGCGGTACCGGAGGCTGTGACCGTATCGGGCGCTATTGACATCGTGTGATGACGGGACAGAGATGTCGCACCATGATGACGCACGACCACGATCATGATCACTATTGCAAAGGTTTTAAAAGTTTTATGAATAACTTCGTCTTTTGTCCTGTAAAAGACCTGTATTTTTTTAAATGTACCTACTAACTCCGCTAGCTTAACGACCTGAAGTGGACCTTGGCTTCCGATACGAATGTTGCCAACGCCTGTCTTTTGCAATCTCGACCTCACAGTTTACGGCGCCCAGAGCGCCTAATCTTTCATAACTTCGTCCTTCCAGGGACATTTTGGTCGGTCAACCCTTACACATGGCCCTTTTCACCGCTCTGTCAGTTGGGATTCTCTCGAGATGTCAAAGCTACCAGATGTCTTTCTAATGTAATAAAGCTCAATTTTATTTTATTACTATGAATGACTTGATATTTATAATATATTTTCTAATGTAATAAAGCGGAGTTTCTCTGTTTGAACGCACTAATTTCTGGAACTGTGAAAGGGGTTGGACAAATCTTTAATAAATTTAATAATCTAGCAATTATGGAAGGCTGTGTATATGTACCGGTGGGAGGGAAGCGCTGTGCCGCGCTCCCGGCTGCATGGGTACCACCATCTTGCTTGTTTCTCCCGTGAAACAGCTTTGCTGTGTTTCGGGGAGAAGGGCAAGACAGGCAGTGTAATTACTGGCACCGAGACTTAACATCTTATGTCTCTGGATGCTCTGCAACACATAAATGAGTTGCATGGGCTCGTTCCAGGTAAACTAGTAAATGTTTATGGGCGACGTCGACCACTTACCATCAGGTGGCACGTCTGCCAGTTTGCCTATTCAACTAACATAAAAAAGGCTATTTACTTTAGACTTTAGAGGAATGTTTTTTTCAAGTTTAGGGCGTATAAGACTGTTGGGAACAACTAGTTCAAATAATATAAGTCTTCGACGTCGTTTGATGTTCGTTTTATTTGAGTCAATCTCTCATAATTGTTAGGGTTATATACGAATGCCTATCCGGGACCCTCAAATTAAAGCGGCTGAAGGCGCCCGCAGTAGTTTTAGTTTACGGGTAGGGCACTGCCAGGTGCGAGTCCCACATAGGGTCAGGATCTACCCGAGATCCTGGCTACATGCGTAAAAAGCATTTCCCTGCGATACCAAAAAAAAAAGGGTTATATTGGCCATACTAATGTCATAAATCCAAATACTACTCAGTCTTCTCATAACTTCCCACGTCTGAATCTATGCAACGCAATAAAAGGAAACTGATTATATTCTTAGTATATATAGTTTATGGAAATAATCGTTATCACTTAATTACTTCGTGGACCAGTTTCACATAATATGTGAAATCTATATTTTGTTCTCTTTTAAAATTGTATATCAAAGGCCCTCTCTTTATAGATATTTATATCTAATAGACAATAGTTAGAAAATAATTTGGGCATGTTCGAAGAGGCAGAACACGTGAAGTGCAACAGATGGGCGAACGTACTCTGTACGTGATAAGTGGGATCGTCGATACATAGATAATAGATATAGATATAGATGAATAACACATTTTTTAAAATTCTTACCTTTCTTACCTGCGTTACCGTTATATATCCAAAATATTATCTGAAATGTAAATATCCTATTAAACTGCACGTAACCGTAAAAAGTTGTTACAATATACTTAATTACTTTTGGCGTAAATATTATAATTAATGTATATCACGCTATAATCGAAATACAGAACCACAGGTAAAACCGCCTGGCACACCTAGCATACAATAAATCCACACAACCTCCGACACCCGGTAACGCTGTCACAGCACATGCTGGTGCATGTTCGATGTAATTGCTTTCTTTCAACACAATCCGCTCGCTTAACCTCCCGCCCGCCCTGCCGCTATGACACCACCCGCCCGCCTAATGCTTTGTTCTTCAGTACATTTGATCCGGGATATAACAAGTTGGGCTTATCCCGGGGCTCCGTAGTAATTGGAAATACGTAGTGCAGCGGATGTGTTATTGAAAAAGTTTATTCGTTTTGGTATTGGGAAATGTGGTATGGCTTTGTGTGCCTTTGACTGGGATGGGTTTCGATATCAATATCAGGACATATTCTGCTAGTACGACATAGACCTTGTATATTCGGGGGATATTTCTTAAGATATTAAATTATATCATATTAATTAGCAGTTATCCCGCGAAACACGCAGTCTTTACAGCAAATGTGTAAGTGCACACATATGCATGCATATAGCACCGCCCTCCTTTCCCACACTGCATATACACTCGCATGCACCACCACCCCACATGCACCACAACCACAGTAAAAGACCACCACCAAACAATCTACGCACGTTTCGCCCCGACACCGAGGCATCCTCAGGATGTAGACTCTACGATTAGTAATCGTTAAGTCTTAACGATATGCAGTGTGGGAAAGGAGGGCGGTGCTATATGCATGCATATGCGTGCACTCACACATTTGCTGTAAAGACTGCGTGTTTCGCGGGATAATTGCTAATTAATATAATATAATTTAATATCTTATATAGTGGATTTCCGCAAAGTAACGCCTGATTCTATTAGGATATTTCTTACTCCAAGATCCCAAGGCCGTATCAATGTGACATATTAATATGTTTTAAACTAACGCGATCACTATTCATATTTATACATCTTTATAGATAAATAAAATTGGAGTGTCTGTTTGTAATATTAAAATAACCGTCTTTTACTAAATGCATCCATATGCATTATCCATATGCATCCATATGGATGTATACACGGTATATATACCAAAATAAGATTTTTACAAAATTTGTCTGTCTGTCTGTCTATTTCATTTCTATCAATGTTTAATCTCTAAAACGGCTGGGCCGATTTTGACGGAACTTTACAGATATACACAGGACATATAATTTGTTATAGGGAGTAACTAAGGCTATACAATAATCATCATCAATCCGGATACGGCTGTAAATGTTAGTTAACGCGAGCGAAGCTGCGGGCAACAGCTAGTTTAAATATATGTTGTTTCGGGTGGTTACTGCACTTACACGAATCCCATCAAAAACACCGTCACTCCAGGTCACACTGAATTAGTAGCAGCGGTAAAAAGAAGAGATGTGCCTAGTTAGCTATAAATAGGCCTCTTTAAACGCCTAGATGTTCTGTTGATCTCCTATAAAACCACTGCGAGCGTCTTCAGCCGCTTTAATTTGAGGGTCCCGGATTCAACAGGATCACCTCAGCGACAGGCTGGCCCCGGCGAAGGAAGGCCAGACTACTCCTCTCGTGCGGAAGTTCTCGCCGAGGTATACTCCTATGTCTCGGATAGGAGGTCCCTCGGAGAGGACGTGACGCCGGACGGGATCCTACGGGTCCGCTGACTAGGGTAGGAGGCACTAATGCGAAGGTGGGGGGAGGACTTGGCGCGGCAGCCGTATGGCAAAGGCTCAACGGTTGCCCTGCGCCCGGTCCTTGAGCGGTGGATGCGTCGTAAACGCAAACCCCTCACCTTCCGTCTAACACAGGTGCTCACCGGGCATGGGTGCTTCGGTGAATATCTGTGCAGGACGGCCCAAAGGGAGCCGGTAACTGTGTGTCACGATTGTGGCGCGGCGGTGGTCTCGGCCCAGCACACCCTCGAGGTGTGCCCGAGATGGGCGGCGCTGCGTCATGATCTGAAATCGGTCATCGGAGGGGACTTGTCTCTGCTGAGTGTCATCGCCGCGATGCTCGGCGACGACGAGTCCTGGACGGCGATGGTCTCCTTCTGCGAGGCAGTAATGTCCCAGAAGGAGGCCGATGAGCGGGTGAGAGAGGATGCCGCCGACGAGGCCTCCCAACGCGGGCGACGAACGGGGGTGCGTAGGAGGCGCTACCTAATGCGCCTCCAATAACGCCCCTGTGCTCGTGTCGGGCCCAGGATGGGGTTTTAACCTGGGTCCAGCTAGACACGACGTCGTCGGGGACTGCTAAAAGTATCGTGCATACGAACAGCCGAGCAGTCCCCCTTTAGAGGAGTCTGGCCTTTTCGCCGGGGCCAGCCTGTCGCCGAGGGTCCTGCGTTGCCTGCATGATCCGGGACTCTCATAAAAGGCGGCTGAGGGCACTTGCAGCGGTTTTAGTGGGTAACGCATCTCCAAGTGCGAACCCCACACACGGCTAGGTTTAAAACTCACCCCTGTCCTCGTTACGGTTTCGTCTGCAAATTTCCGCTGCAGAACAAAAAAAAAAACTAGGCCCAGGTTACCACCCTGAATCCGACACGAGCACAGGTGCGTTACTGGTGGCGCATTAAGTAGCGCCTCCTGCGCACCCCCGTTCGTCGCCCACGGGGGGAGGCCACGTCGGCGGCCTCCTCTCTTACCCGCTCGTCGGCCTCCTTTTGGGACATTACTGCCTCGCAGAAGGAAACCATCGCCATCCAGGATTCGTTACCACCGAGCATCGCGGTGATGACACTCGGCAGAGACAAGTCCCCTCCGATGACCGATATCAGATCATGACGCAGCGCCGCCCATCTCGGGCACACCTCGAGGGTGTGTTGGGCCGAGTCCACCGCCGCGCCACAATCGTGACATGCTATCAACGGCTCCCTGCGGGCCGTCCGGCACAGGTACTTACCAAAGCAACCATGGCCGGTGAGCCCCTGTGTCAGACGGAAGGTGAGGGGTTTGCGCTTACGACGCATCCACCGCTCAAGGACCGGACGCAGAGCAACCATTAGGCTTTTGCCGTACGGCTGTCGCGCCAGGTCCGGCCCCCACCTTCGCATTAACGCCTCTTGCCCTAGTCGGCGAACCCAAAGGATCCCGTCTAGCGTAAGGCTCTCAGCGCTCGCTACTCAACTGATCCTCCGTAGGTCCAATAAGACTTCTCAATTCGTGTGGAAATCTCCAAAAGCGAGTTTTAAGCCTGACAAGAGATAATGATGATGAAGACCTAAAGTGAATAATTTTCCCTTTGTCAAATTTTAAAATAAATCGTGATGGATTGTTAGCTTCATTATTAGACGAAGTTAATATCACTTCAACTTTATACCCTTTACTTTGAAAATTATGAAATTTTCTTAAAGCCGATGTAGACGAATCAAGTGATAATTATTCGCGTGGTTAATTAAGCGATTCGCAAGTTTATGAGATAAGAATTCCGAGCGATATAAATTAGACTCCCCCCTCTCCGATCCCCCCACCAACGCCCGCCCCGCCCACCGCAGACATCTGACTAACTTAATAACAAATTAGTAAATTTTAATTACTTGTATCTGTGGCGCCTGTGCTGATAATGCTTAAATTTAACAAGATATCGATAATTGTTTTCTCTCCTTTCATCTTATATAATAAGTAGGGAAAGATTCTGTAATAAAACCAGTAATAAACTCTGTAGACATGGCGCGGCATTACTTACTTGTTTATTTTGTATTATGATTCAAATGAGAATCGTAGATTCATATTGTAGCACTATTATTAATCTCGTAGACTTATTGTCGTCCTATAGAACTGTTATCAAATACCTAACTAACATTACCGTCGTGCACTAATATCAAACTCGTAGCATTACTATCATGATGTAGCACTGATTTAAAAAATGTAATATTACTGTCATGTGTAGCACTAGTCTCAAACTTGTAGCATTACTATCATGATGTAGCACTGATTTAAAACATTGTAATATTACTGTCGTGCTGTAGCACTAGTATCAAACTCGTAGCCTTACTGTCATGATTTAGCACTGATAAAATAAATGTAATATTACTGTCATGCTGTAGCACTGCTATCGAACATGTGACATTACTGCCGTGGTGTAGCACTGCTATCAAAAAACGTGATTGATATTACTGTCGTGTTTGTAGCACTCCTATCAAACATGTTAAATTCCTGTCGTGCTTGTGGCACTGTTTTTTTATGTTAGTTGGTAGTAAATGGTCAACTCCACCCATGAACATAAATTATTTTACCTGGAACTAGCCCAGGCAACTCATTCATGTGTTTTCGATTCTAAGACAAGGTATTAAGTCTTGGTGCCAGTAATTACACTGTCTGTGTTGCTCATCTCTCCGAGACCCAGATGAAGCTTTTCATGGGTGAAACAATTACAGTGATGTTTGTGATGATGAACAAGATGGTGGTAGCCATACAGCCGGAGCGTGGCACAGCAAATACCTTCCATCAGCACTGCTATCAAAAATGTAATATTACTGTCGTAATGTAGCACTACTTTCAAGCTTGTAGCATTACTTTAATAGTGTAAGTGAAATAATGAATCCAAGTACAGATATGTGCAGCCATGTAAAAATCTCTCGACGTAAGTAATAGTTTTAATATTATAGAGAAACTGTACTCAAAGTGTAGTGTAAATAGAAAAAGGGGAATCAACAGCTACAACCACCGTTCGCGGAATATTTGATAATATAAAACGTATTACCCGAAGTAAACCTCAGCGGTGTAATTTTGACTCAAGATTTGGATAAACCTTGGCGTTAATTAAATCTGAATTAATTCGTTAACCGCAGCGCCTGCTAAACGTAATACGTCCTGCACGGTGTTGCGGGGGTACGCGCGGGGAGGGGAGGTGTAGGGATGTTTCGCTCGACGAGGACGAACTAACTGGACAAATGCTGCTATTTTATAGAGGTATCAATCACGGCTTTAGTATTGCAATATTGCAATTTAATATAATATTATGTTTTATTAAGATTTGTCTTAATTATAGTATTTATACATAAATAAATATAATATGGACGCTTTTTCACACCACGTCAATCTGATCCCGTGGAAATTTCTCGAATAATTTGTGTTACGGGTACCAGACAACGGAAATATATTTAATAATTTTATACTATACATAATATATTTAAGGTTTTTATTATAAAATACACATATTTATTACACTTCCCAGGAACACAGAAAACTTTTTGTTCCTTGGCGGGATTCGAAACTGCTATCTCCTTGAGCTCGCCAACCTCCTTCAACGCGCTAACCATGCAGCCACAGAGGTCGTCGCCTAATGACACGATAGATGGTCCTACATACGTGTTCGTGATATTATAATCATTAGCATTTTCAAGTGCTGGACAAAGACAATATGTTTCAATGAACGCCAAGACGATTGACACCAATCTCCTATTGCCTGGACATCGTCAACTAGTCCTTGTAAGAGGTAGTGCCATGCTGCTTTGCAGACGAATTAGGACGGCACGACCGGGGTGGTACCTCTCGTTTACAACACCGGCGTCAAGTCATAGTTATGTCGTCGCGTTTCGTGCGATTTGTAAGTTTCCGGTGGCCCATTGGAGGATAGGGAAAAGGAGGCATCAGTAGTCCCCATAAGGCTCAGACTGCTCCTCTTTCTGGAGCCTCCTTATGACTTAAAAAAAGTCTGGTCGAAAGGCGACTCACCCTCTCAGCACACACTTCAGCCAACCAATAATATTGACCGTGGCACTCAACGTGGCTTATAATCAACTTTACCTTTGTCACATTTCTTTTTCAAGATGGCTGCTCCTTTTGATGTAAACCCTCGCCCGCCTCACTTATAATAATGAATTCAATAAATAGGCCGTATGGAGGCTAAGTGTGCGTGTTGGTAACACAATCACCCACCAGAGGCTTTTAGTTGTAATTCGCTTAGCAAAATGTCTGTCACTACATGTATGTGCCCTCACCCTCCTAACTCCTGTTGTTCCCAGTTATAGTCAAATGTCGTATGTGTATAAAATAATATTGACTTACATTTGAGAAAAAATGAAGTTAAGTTCACTCCGAAACAAACAGCGACGTAGATTCAAAAGATTTTAATATATTAATAATGAATTGAAATGATTATATTATAAGACTAAATGGACATTTGCTAATTTTTAAGAAGTGTGCATCTGGTTCTGACAACCAGATCTGCGTTCATTAAAAACGGGCTAGTTAGCATAGGAATTACTTAATCTCTACCGAGATTTGTGTATTTTTTTCGAGTTCGAAATTTGTCTAATGGGACGTTAGGATAAAAAAAATCATTCTTAGCATTTTTCATGTAGAGATGTTAACAATTCAAGAGATTTTGAATGACATACCGGAATGTGAAAGTTACAAAGTTTGTGAATACCGAAGCGTGCGGACGAAGTGGCAAGTCACAAATGGTTGTGAAGATGACTCGTCATCTCCCTCCCCGTTTCACACCGCCTCATAGCCCCCCGCCCAGAACCAGTCATCGCTCGAGAGCCTTCGTCCGCAGGAAACAAGTGATTGATGTCCCGCCCGCCGCAAGCTACGCGCTCTACATTCAAAACTTTAAATTTTGAATCTTTTGGGATTTGAATATTAAATAATTGTTAAGTAACTAATGTTTTTGTAACCAAGTTTTAAAAACTATGCTTGCAATGCAATGCAGCAATGCTTACAATTTACCTGTGGGAGAGTAAATTCGTCATATCTTTAATTATTTTATTTAAATTGACAAAAAGGTAGACGAGCTGCCTAAGGTTATTTGGTTAACGTCGCCCGTCACGAACGTTCACCTCCCTACATCTAGGCCTCACAACTCACTCATGTGAACTCAACCAGTGGGAGGGAAGCGCTGTGCCGCGCTCCCGGCTGCATGCGTACCAGCATCTTGCTTGTTTCTACCGGTGGGAGGGAAGCGCTGTGCCGCGCTCCCGGCTGCATAGGTACGGCCATCTTGCTTGTTTCTCCCGTAAAACAGCTTTGCTGTGTTTCGGAGAGAAGGGCAAGACAGGCAGTGTAATTACTCGGTACCAGACTTAACACCTTATGTCTCAGGATAGGCAACACATAAATGAGTTGCCTGGGCTCGTTCCAGATAAACTAGTTTATTTATGTTATTATGTTCATGGGCGACGTTGACCACTTACCATCAGGTGGCACGTTTGCTAGTTTGCCTATCCAACTAACATAAAAAAAATGGTTTCTATTCTACCGTCTCAGGATGAGCGACTCATAGATCAATGATTGAGGCTTTAAGAGAGCTATTAATAAATTAATTGGTTGCATGCCAATTTATAGCTGACGTACGCATGTCTAATAAGGGCCGTATTAATAAATCGAACTCAATACTGCTCTCAAGATCGATCTCACCTGAGTTACACTCAAGATTCGGACAGCATCTCAAGTTCGCGGCTAATTAATAGACGGATTTTGAGCGCGTATCACTTGAGATCGGTTTCAAGTTCAGCATCTCAAGATTTTGAGATCCTGCACTCAAGTAAGCGTCATTTTGACGTGATAACGTCTTATAAATTGATCCGCTGTCAACCGTTGGCTTGGAAACCATTATTTATAACAAATATAGAAGTAATTATTGTAGATTAAATAATTTTGAAGTCATGTAAAGAAAAAAAAGAATCTCAAAACTATTTAAGCCTTACCTGAAATGATCATGTTGCATAAAACCAGAGAGCTCATAACTAATTGGTTATATCTATAGTCAATGCATAGAACCTTAATGTCAAGAGAACTGCCATTTCTGGTGCTATTGGAAGACCTCTGTTGTCGACTTTTTGCAGGTGTCCTCTAATTAAACTAATGTTATTGACTGGCCTGTTGGTCTAGTGGTTAGTGACCCTGACTGCTAAACCAGAAGGTCGTGGGTTCGATTTCCACCCGGGACAAATGTTCGTGTGATGAACATGATTATTTATTCTGTGTCTAGGTGTAATTTTTCTATAATATGTATGTATTTAGAAATAATATGTAAGTATATATCAGTTGTAAGTATATATGGTTGACATAAGAACAGGCACTGCCTAGTTTGGGTACAGATGGCCGTGTGCGAGTTATCCCTACATATTTTATTTTAAATAAAACAGATTCTTGACTGAATCTGTACCTTTTCTTGAAATTTTCAGTAGGTGTTTGAAAGGGATTTTGATCGTCCCTTATGTAAATTTTTGGCAAACGAATTCTGCTGGGCCATAAATTAATATCATCGTAATGATCGATAGCTTCGTAGTAATTAATTTCGTTTATAATATTTTCCATATTTGCATAGTTAGCATAAATTGAACAAGAACCTTGAAAATGCATGCACTCAAGTCACCGTCGGACTGCACTCAGCAAATACACACCTGAGCGCGATCTCAAGAGCTCTCTTAAGTGCCGAGTTTGATTTATTAATACGACGTCACTCAAGTGATTACGGGATCTTACAATGTGAACTCAGGTTCGGTTTATTAATAAGAACAGTATCTCAAGAGCGTGATTGAGATCGTTCTCAGAGCTGAGTTCGATTTATTAATACGGCCCTAAGCTTCAGTTAGATTATCAATGTGAGCTGAAAAAACTTATTTTACATTACTTATATTATTATCAGGAATAAATTGTAATCAAATAACTGTGAATATATATTTCTAACAAAATCTTTAAATAATTTAGCTACTTTATACGATAACTTTACCAAACAAATATTTATTGTATTTTTTTCACTTTTACTTCAGGGTTTTAAACTTGTCTCTCTTAATGTACTTTCTTTGTTTTAATTAATTTATTATTTGGTTTGTTAATGGTTTGTTTCATTCCTTGCATTTTTTTTGGTTATTATAAATTGCGATGTATAACTGTGATTAAAAACTTTTTAAGGAATTTATCGCGGTTTATTAGGACTTTTAGAAGCCCGACTTTTCGCATGTTCACAAAGAAATTAGCTGTCGGACATTTTAACGTTACAGAGCTATTCGACGCTACCCTCTTAAGGTAGGTAGCCATATAGGAAATAATTTATGATCAAATTCTTAAATAGATGCTCCCATACAACTACTACTAAAACTACAACTAAACTATATACTTAGTTTTACTAACAAAACTTTTGTGAACGTACTTGTCATACTCGTGACAACGTCTTTTAATTCGATGGAGCCGGCTGCACGCACGAAAAAACATGACGCGTGAGGCGTTCCATTTACTTACGACGTTGTCATGTTCAACTATCGTTAGTGAACCGACTTTACAGACAACCGATTTTTTTTACAAGATTTATTATATTTGTTATGTTTATTATACATTGTTGGCCTTATTAATAAACATAGATTAAATTTACTCCGAGCATTGACTTAGTAATAAGGATTTTTCATACGAATTTCCTATGGAAAATCTTTACTACGGAGCTAATCCTTGGAGTAAATTTAATCTATGTTTTTTAATAATGCCATGTATGTGTAATGGAAATGTCAATATTTCTTTATAATAATTATGTTTGCGTCAGTTGTTTTTGCGTGAGTTATCCTAACCTCTCCGAGTATCGCGCTATATCCGGTATATACCGGTATATAATTATCAGTTATACTAAAATATTATCAACATTAATAGAACAAAAACATTGTTAAATCGGAATTAATAAGTAATTGTCATTAATATCCAATATTCGTTTATGTTATCTCTCCGTACACATATCTAAGATTTAAACGCCCAACTAAATATACTTTGGTTGGGATTTTACGGAGCAGGTTGGGCAGCGGTCGGAAATGGTTCGATAAGGTTTAGACCTAACACAGGTTGAGGCCAATCCCTTGTCATGGGCGGGGCGGTCACGCGATTCTCATCGGTTCCTTTAACTGGGCGGGTGATGTATTTGACTTTGTATGTCCAACATACTGATGACGTCATGTTTTGGTAACTCTTTTATGTTAGCTGGATACTGGTAGACGTGCCTGGTGACGTCTGATAAACCAGTTTACCTGGAATGAGCCCAGGCAACTCATTTATGTGTTGCCTATCCTGAGACATAAGATGTTAAGTCTCGGTGCCAGTAATTGCACTGTCTGTCTTGCCCTTCTCTCCGAAACACAGCAAAGCTGTTTCACGGGAGAAACAGCTTTGCTGTTAGTAAGCAATTGCCTCACAAAGATGTTGATTTACAGTATAGGTAATCATGAAAGCATATAATGTACCTGGTCGGAAAACGATTATAAATCTAATAAAAAACAGATAATTGATAGAGAACTTCTCGAAGGATAATCCAAAAAAAGGACTAAAATACGAAGAAATATTCGTGTAAAATTAGTTTTGTTTTAAGAGTGTTGTATTGTACACCAATTTATTGTGAAATATAGTTGATGTGCCGAAATAAATAAATAATGATTGCCGCATTATTTATTTATTTCGGCACATTAACTATATTTCACAATACATTGGTTATTTTAATTTCTCGAACTATTAAATATAATAATAAAAAATAACTTTATTTAAGAAATTTCTAACACATAAATAGTTCATTTCATAGTTTGTACCTATTAGTATTTGGGGGATTTGATCTTTTGAATTCGATGTGTATTTTCCAGCTGCTCTCATATATCTCTCGGTCTCGCACCGTAATAACGTACCAGATTACGGATTATAGAAGCTTTAGCTGGGAGTTATGTATTTTACTCCTATGAGTATTACTAAACTAACTTCGAATCGGTGCTACGATATTGAGAGCTATGAGAATTTTCGATGTGCTACGAAAAAGCGTATCAGAGCTACGTCAGAGCTTAGCAGTGCTACGATAGCGCATTTCAGTACTACGGTAGCTCGTAGCAGTGCTACGTGTAAGCTAGGCAGTGCTACGATAACGCGTGATATTGCTACAATTGATTATTGATAATATACAGTTGCAGTGGCTAGTCTCTTACAGATAGAAGTGTCTACTTCTTTATTGAAAACAATTTTTAAAAATAAAAAAAATATAAAAAGAGAATATAAGAAATAAAATACGATTTTTTTAATAAACTTCTATAAATTGAAGTAAAATAATTATTATAGTAAATTCCATTAAAATTATGGGATATATTTAATATGATTTTTATATATTATAAACTACAACAGAATTTTGATGAAACTTACCACTTACAAAACCTCAACCGTGCTAAATACGTAACTAATTTGTGTTCTCTTTTTGTTTCAGTCACTTCTTCGGCAGTTTCTTCTCCGTAATATATAAGGTAAGGTTCTTGCAAGTTCACTCTATGACTATCACTTTACTAGTTACGTTATGAGGATTCTCTGTTAAATATAAACAAGAGGCCATTATAACTTCCAAACCCGGAGCCGATATGGGCGTATTCAATTAGCCTCAATACCTCAAGCTGTCGTAAAATGTCGTATGCTCTTTTATAAACTTATCTCATAAACACAATTGATTATATCTCACGATGAACGGGATACATTGTTAGCCAGTATAAATATCGTAGATAATGGCTATATCGGGCAAGTAGGTCAGAGCGACGTGCTGCTGCATCGGCGATGTATCGTTCGGTGGCTATTTTATGTCTTATTTTACTATAGTATATGTATTTTTACGGGTTTTATCGTGGTTTAACGATATATTTAGGTAAGAATATAATATTCGGATGAAGACGTAAAAAACAGAAAAAACAACTTATTTTAGCTATTTTAAAATGTCGAATTAGACTGCTCTAAAATGTAAGTAGATGGATGAGTATTTTTTTCCTGGTATGTATAGATGTGGGTCGTATTAGTCAATTGCTATATGCAATTGACTATAAGTTATAATTGATTATTATGTGTCTCCCAGCTAAGAATGGTTTGCGCCCTTAAAATAAGATGAGTATTTAAGTTCGCCTGTATATTTTTTTTAGCATAGGAGGGTAAACGAGCAGTTCAAGCCTTTTAGCGACTTTCGGCGCCCATACACACCCGCACAACCAGAGATTATACAGATGCATTCCCCTCTTACCTATCCCCCCAATAGGTCAGCGCAAACTAAATGGGCGTACAAAACTTGAAAGCATAGCTGTTACTTGACGTTGGTGTTATGTGAGCGGGTCGGCGACCCCGGTCGGCCCAATTTAATTAATAAATAATCTCATCAAACATGCAGTTTTCCTCACGACACTTTCTCCCACCGGTGTGCAAGCGATGTAGGAATAGTACTTAAGTAAATTTAGACACAATTAAGAGTCGCCCATGTCAGTCTCGGGCCCATAATATGTCCCACTTTTGAGGTCGAGCTTTTTTAACTAGGCCATCTTATCTACAATATAGGGTATAATATATTATATTATACCCTATATAGTATATTACATCGAACTTGGTCTTATTTCAGCTGTCTATTTAATTGCATAAAGATTTTTAATTTGTAATATAATAAGGAGCGATGACGGTCTTTTTTTTTTCTTTTACGCCGGGAAATGCTCTGAGGCATCCCGCCTGGGGAGTGGGTCTCCCCAGGTGGGTATGTGGGACTCGCTGCGCCCGAAAGATGGTAAGTGGACGCAACTCTACCCACTAAAACCCGGCGAGTGCCACCAATGCCGCCTTGGTGAGGTGCCCCGGATCTGTTAAGCTAACAGGGCACCTCGACGGCTAGTCAGTCCCGCAAGGGACCGACGCCACCTCCACAGAGGGGTTGTCCCGCACCACAGAACAATCCCTCCCAACGTCAGGACAGTATAATGGGGTGAGTTGGGAGGGATCAGTACAATGGGGTGAGGTTCCCATCCTCGCCCCTTGCCCCCTGCTCTCTTGTCCCCTCTTCTTATAAGAGGGGTACAAAGAGCCCCCTCGGCTCAATTCGCTTCGCCTAAGGTGCTGGGCTCACCCTAGGCTACTGAGCCCCACCGCCACGTTAAGGCCTGAACCATGGTGGGGAGCGATGACGGTCTAGTGGGTATAGGCTTGGCCTTTTGAATGTGAGATTCTGGTTCGATCCTGACTCCGGCGATGTCTTGAAATGGGTTTTTCTACATTTATGCCAGCACCTGAACATGATACCATTGCTTGCTCACCGGTGAAGGAAACATCGGAGGAATACGCATCAAGCGCATCCGTGAACTAGGCCCAACACCCTCCTCGCCTGTTTTCGACGAGGAGACCCGTGCCCAGCTTCGGGGTATATAAGAGTCGTTATTATTATTATTTAATATCATAACAGATACAGTACACTTTAATTTAAATGAGAGTGGATCTAGTATGGGCTGGCAAAACCAAAAATGCCGTTTTAGAATATTTTATCTTATAATGTGGCTTTCCTTACCAACTTAAGTACGTTACTCACTTATTTTACAGCGAGGAAAATATTTGTTGAGGGTAAGCGATATTGATAGTCAAGTGTAGGTGAAGTGCAGTTGGTAGAAGGTAGAGCAAAATAAAAAGTAGTGTTTCTCTTTTTCCACATCACTGGTTTTTTTTCTCAAATAAGCTACATTTATAGAAAATCTTTTTCAATCCTTACTAGTATAATAAATACGAACAAAAGTTTGGTTGTTTGTATCGCTTTCACGCCTAAAATATTAAACTGATTTTCAGTAATATAATTTATATTTTAATTTGTATCACCGTATCCTCAAAACGGGCACCACGCGGGTGTAACCGCGGAACTGCCTAGTATATAATAAATGCGATAATAACACTTTCTGCTTGTTTTTTTTTCACGCCTTAACCATTAGTAATTGTTTGGAAAAGAGAGATATACAGGAAAGAACCTAATCTATCAAAATTAACTTCATCTATAGACAGGTAGGTATATGTAAATTTAAGTAAACGCGGGAAAAGCTGTGAGCAACAGCTAACACTCTTACATATCTGTATTGTAGATCGTAATTGTAGACGTAACGATTCAACATTAAAACATCTGATAAAAATGCTTCCTCCATCTGCGCGAGACGCGAGTGTGCTTAATGCTCTCCCTGATGTACGACAACTTGATGGGCTGCCAAGGTTCTTGTTGGAGGAAACTTGGGTTATTATAGGCTATTTACTACAACTTTGTCGGTGCCTCCTCCTCTACAGTGACAACCTCTCTCGTTTTTGTAATTCAAGCTTGCTGATATATTTTTAGAAAGCTCTGGTTTTAGTTTAGGCGAATTTCTTTAATTCTAATATATAGATTTTACCTTAGATCTGAACAGAACTAAGCATGCAATAATTGTGTTGAATTTTATCGATAGTCAAAGATAAATAAATAAATAAAATAAAATAAAAATATTTTTTTATATTTAAAGAAGAACCGGCGAAATAAATTTAGTGATGTTTAGATTGACTTTAATGTTTAGTGACCGATGTTAATAAACCCCATTGATAATAATGGCCTAGAGTGTTGTATCGAAATTGACATCTTTTGATAGTTACTTTGTAGATGGTTATTATTTATATTTATGAATTGATTCCCTTAGCAATTGAGATCTCACAACTCGTATTTGTACTCAAATCATTCAGTAGAATTAAATATAAAATCGTATATAATCTTATTGCTAATACGCGAGTAGATTTCAAAATCTCATTTCAGTATGAAACCGAAATTCCATGATTTTTCTGTCTCCTAATAGAATTGTAAGTTAATGTAATTGTTATACAATAAAAAGACGTACGCTCGTCCGCCATCCAATTATTTTTAACGAAGTGAACTCAAAAACATGTAATTGTAGTACAAATAAAGATTAACAATTGATACAGGGTACAGGCGTACGTACTATTGCGGAGATGGCAACCAGCCAGCGACCGTTTGGCGCCGCGCCAAATACATCGATCGAATTCGTATAGGGGTTTCGTTCTATCGCCTTGCAAAGACAGAAATGGATATACACTCCAAGTTTCGCCCGTCTAAGCGTCGGTTATGGTAATGAGGATTGTTTACGCC
Organism: Helleia helle; assembly: GCA_963853865.1. Lineage (NCBI taxonomy): Eukaryota > Metazoa > Arthropoda > Insecta > Lepidoptera > Lycaenidae > Helleia > Helleia helle. The sequence continues at coordinate 406,136 of OY971436.1, forward strand.
GATGATGGAATTTCTTTGGGGTATTTACCTTAAAAATATTCATTTTGTGTATTTGTTACGGTCGCCAAACAAATTTATAATTCCCGGAGAGGCGGGAAGTAACTTTTTGTTATTGTTCGAACAACTTTGGAGTTGAAATCTTAGTTTGTTTATGTCTGGTTTACTTTCGGCGAATTACTGAATTTAAGTGGAAGGGACAAAGGGTCTGTGGGATTTTACCCTGACATATTTTGCACAGTTTTCCTCTTGTCATGTAGCTTTTTTACCCAACTACAGCAAAGTTGAAATGAAGGTTACGGTCTATGACATGTCTATGTGTGCGTTTGTATTTGCGTATCTTATATTATACCGCCCTAAACTTCTCGTCCAAATCTAAATAAGATGTAAATCAATTCGATATTAAATCCCGTATAAACTATTTCACATTTTTTGACTTGAAAACTTGAAAAAGAATAGGAATGTTTTCACGTAGTCAGATCAAATTTCTAAACATATCACTTACTCTTAGATATTATGAAGCTAAGCTGTTTAATGGCGTAAACCTTAACACCGAACTTGGGTTAGTGCGTTATGATTATTCATAAATTAATTATACGTGTTTAGTTTGTGGGCATTTGAAATTGAAATACGTAAGAGACATTAGGGTGTATAACAAGCGACAGACCCGCATAACTTGTGGTGAGAGTTACAGAGACTCTGGACCGCGGCGAAAGGGTCTAAGGATGCGAATAGGTCCTTCTGACTTTCAAATACTAGGACGGTTGATAGAATCAGGCATTTCTTCGTGAAAAATATGATGATGACTAATCATATTTGTTAGTTATTCCGCAAACGACGTGTATATAACGTCTGCATATGCCTGCGACATATGCGTGCATAGTTTCAAAAATATATTAAATACTATATGGTGCCCACAGCTTCGCCTGCGTTAACTTAGATTTACAACCGTATTCGGATTGATGATGATTATTTTTATAGGCTATTTTCTAATATAGTATAGGCCATCAACATTTCAACTTTCAGCCAAATCAGTTGAACCGTTTTTCCGTGAAAGTTGAACAAACATCCGAACATCCAAACTTTCAAACTTTCGCCTTTTTAATATTAGTAAGATTAAGATGGTGGGTTAGTTCTAAGTTTTAGAGATACACGAACACATAAAAACATACTGATACGTTTAAGGTTGCTATAACTGTAATCATTTACTCTAGAACGTTATATTTTAAGCTTCCTAATTTGTGCATCGAAAGAAACATATTATACGCGTATACCACGGGCAGAGACGTGGGTAACAGTTGTACAAAAAGTTTTTTGATAAAACAATCCAATACCAAAGGTCTCCTGAATAAAAGAAACTGCGTGCGTTGCTATTTGTGAGTTTTGTGTTCCGAAACGCAGCGGAGATAAAATGAAGATTACGTGAACAGGAAAACAATTTGAAATGAGAACATAATATGGTGGAGCGAATAAGGGCGAAGCTTGGATTATTTTAATCAATGTAATAGTAAAGTGAAGTACTTTATCACATTTTTTTCCAAGCAACGAACGATTTTGTGAAATATCTCTTCTTCTTTGTCGGTACCACTCTTAACAGAGCGATAGTTGTCATTACTACAGGTGTTGGTGGCAAGCTTCAAAACACGTCCACACTCTTTTCTGATATCCGCCTCCCTCATGCATTGATGAGCGATTTAGTGCCGCTTTTTTAATATCTCTATTATCAGCAGTATAGCTATTATTTCAAGAAGTCGCAAGATTAAAGATGTTTGCAATAAAAATATTTGTCACTATGTTTTTCTCATTTCTTTTGAAAAGCTCTTATAATGCTACTCTAGAATGAAATTTTACAGCGCAGTGATACAGCTAATTCTAAAATTTTGACATTATACGTATTTACACAAATATAAAAATAACTAGTCGGCCATCTTGAGTAATTGGCCATGTTGGATTTAGAATGACGTTACATAGCTCATGCATTGACACCCAAATTTAACGTGTATACAAAATGTCATCTCAATCGGTTAAAGATTTTGCTTCAAATTGAGTTGTAAGATTCGACACGGAAAAAGATACATATATTGCAAGTTAATAAAAAGCTTATTAAAAGTTTTTGAATTCGCAAAATTCCGGTTTTTCGTTGTCGAGTTGTAAAAATGTCGTTACAGAATAGCATTACCGTTCCTCGGTTCACGTGAGTTACATAACACCAACATAACACTTGACAATCGTAGCACTACTACGTAAATCGTAGTAATACTACGCGAATTGGAGCAGTGCCACGCGGAACATAACAGTGCTACGCGAATCGTAACAGTTCTACGCGAATCGTAACAGTGCTACGCGAATTATAGCAGTACGCTAGAAGTGCTACGATATCGGACGTATTTCGTGTAAAGTTTTATCTCGTTGTGTTAAGTGACTGCTCTAATTAAGTCGACACTTTGCGTATTTCGACAATTTCTCTTTACAGCTAAATGTATCGTTACAGTTCAACAACTCAGCTATTACTTTAAGTATACGGTTATATTTCAATAAAGCTTCCATGGCGTTCATTTGGTGTTTATGTTTTGATTAAAGACATCAGGTTAAGGTACAGGCAACATCATTCTGTGCGTAACTAACCTAAACCTGATTCTAGACAGTTCGTGATGTAATTATAATTCATATTGTTTCTATGTAACTGTTTTATATGTATAATTGCTTTCAAAATAATGTGTGCCAGAAAATGAACAAATATTTCCCAAAAATACGTGAAGGAAATGGTTTATATCACAGAATAGGTCACGTGCCAGGGCCACAATAAAAGCTGTAAAAAGCTTTGCGAGAGAAAGTTTAGTCGTAAATAGTCCACAGCCCTTATTGCGCCGTCAGTTTATTAGTCTGTGAAGGGAAATGTAAAAAGTATTAACACAAGTGCAACGTTTGAGTGCCGAGAGTGGTCCCTTTTTGTAAGGGCTTTTATGTTGAAGAATAGTTTTATTAGATGGATGGGTACATCTCTTGTTGTATAGTAAGGGGTATCCACAGACAGAAGGAATATTGTAGAGTAGTAAAGGTTGAGAAAGAAAAGAAAGATAGGGTTGAAGTGCCGAGTTAGGTAAATAATGTTTGGCTCTCCCATTTATATAGGATGATAAGATGGGGTATCCATCTCATATTATCATTTTAGAAGAGGGGGCAAACGGACAGTCGGTTCACCAGATGGTAAGTAATAGCGACATTCACTGACACCCGCTACACCAGAGGGTTAGCAGGTGCGTTGCCGGCCTTTCAAATGGGAGTATGCTCTTTTCTTGAAGGTCCCTATGTCGTAACGGTTCGGAAACACCGTAAGCGGCAGCTGATTTCATATATTCGTCGTGCGAGGCAGGAAATGCCGTAAAAATCGAGTTGCTATCATCTTCGTCGTCATTGATTTGGCTGAAACACCGAGAGCGATCTTAAGTATTAATAATGCTGTTTAATTAAGACTGAAGACCGCTCTCGTTGTTTAAGCTACTTGCCTTCGATCGTTGATATCTCACTTGCACTTGAAAGAACCTAGAACTGTGATGGTGAACTTACTACAGGATGGTCTGCGTTTTCGGTTGCTTATCTAGCGGTGGCCGGCTTAAGTCGGATACGAGCGACAAGTCCGTTTTGGCGTCTATTAAATATAATATATGATTTTGAACTTACATTTTACATGTGAAATAAAAATAAAAACATAGTAACTTATAATAAAATAATAATATAAACCCTTATAATAATATTATATCCCACTGCTGGGATCGGGTCTCCTATTCGAAATCAGGCGAGGAGGGTTTTGGGCCATAGTTCACGTCGCGCTGCCCCAATGCGTGTTGGTGATTCACACACCTTCCCACTTTTAATCTCATCGGGCATGCAGGTTTCTCACGATATTTCTTCGGTAACTATTGTATTTGAAACAGTTGTAATAGTGAGGAAAAAAAATGGAACCAGCCGGAGTACGTCAAATTAGTAAACGATCTGAAATGTGCGCGCAAAATGTGTGAATGCTCGGACGAGTTTCCTGATAAATTTTCGGGCTAATGTGATCCCAGTGTGTGAACATAATTTAAGTCAACTTTTCTTAGGATTATTTTGAAACTGTTCCGCAGTGAAAATAGGTTGTTAACGATGACTTTTGCAAATATGATCTTGACATAGTGGGGTTTAAATCCTCAACAACGCCCTTTACTTTACTCTCCTCCCCTTTACTTTACTCTACACCCTACTTTACTAGGATATTAAAATGAAATTTATATTCCAGCCCGATAAAAAGCAGAGTGAGTACAAACAAAGTGGTACTTGGAGTTAAGTTGAGCAAGTTCGCTTGTTAGCGATTGTCTGTCGATAATGGCTCGAGTTGGCTCCAACTTGAGTGAACCAAGTTCAGTTTAAGTGATTTCAACTGGCGCCCGCCAGCGATCCAAAACCTTTAGTGTTTCAAAAAGGTTTAACCGTCTTTATTAATGTAAAGAAAATTTTGTTGGGTTAATAAGGTTTGCTATGCTGTTATCATTAGGCTTTAAAACAGTCATAAACTAGCCTCTAAGAAACTCGGCGTGCTCAGTAGGGCGAAGCAGTATTTCATGCCTTCACACCGCCTAAAATTATACAAGGCGCAGATCCGGCCTCACATGGAATACTGCTCTCACCTCTGGGCTGAAGCGCCCCAATATCAGCTCCTTCCATTTGACCGCGTCGCGTCTATAGCAAGGTTCTTTGCAATCGGCTTGATTCTTTGGCGCTGCGTAGAGATATCGGAGCGCTCTGAATCTTCTACCGCATGTACCACGGGGAATGTTCTGAGGAATTGTTTGGACTAATACCTGCAGCAGAATTCCACCACCGGACATCGATAAGAAAAGATTATACTCATATTTGAAAGGACGGCAACGCACCTGCTAATCCTCTGGGGTAGCGGGTGTCTGTGGATGTCACTTTCGCTTACCATCAGGTGAACCGACTGTCGGTTTGCCCCCTCTTCTATTAAAAAAAGTCATCTGTCCATGAGCTGGTGAAGCTGCAGGCGAAGTTATATAGGCATGGAGATCGACATCCTCTCTATTGTTTCTAGATATATATGAGTGGCGGCGGCTCAGCCATCTTGGCTGCTGGCCATCTTTTATTAGAAAAGCCTACGCCAACTAATGCACTCAAGATGATAATGTATAGGCAAACTGTCTGATGAGATAGATGGTAATTCACTTAGCAATAGCTCATGCAGGACAGGTTCCTGCCTAAGCTGTTGCTAAACTTATACCTAACCTAACCTACTTTGAAAGTGCCATGAAAAAAAACTTCACGTAAGCGAACCCATTACAGAGACATAGTACACTATGCCAAAAAAAATCATATTGTTTTTTTCTTTTTTTCTACTTTTTTCTTCTTTTATCCGCCATAGCCAAAAAGGTAACAACCGCTGAACTATGAATGTTGTAATCGTCTGTGGGCGGTATCCGCTTATCATCTCGTGAGCCGTTTGCTCGTTCGTAACATTTATAAAAAGTGGAGGGAAGTGCACTCATCGCATTCTTATAAATATAATGTTAGTCTTTTGCAATTCGCAAATTCCACTTACTTCACTTACTAAATTCCATTCACACAATATATGTAATGAAAGTATTTTTATATTTTATCACGATTTAGTCAGTCGTGACGTGACCGATAAAATCCGTAAGGAAGTTGTTTTGTCGTTTTATTTCTAATGATCATAGAGTGATTTTGTCAAATTTCACCAATAAGGGGATGAAGTGTTAAAATTTATTTTACCAAAATACATCCTACATATAAAGTTTTAAACAATATTTGTCAAGACATTAATATTACCATTACAACTAGATAAGCGAGATGTTTTCAGACGTGTTGATGGGAGTAGAGAACAATAGTCTCGAGGGAGGCACTGGTAGGAGGGGGAGGGGGGTAAAATAACAAGTCTGTGTCGCGTTTGGTGGGTGGTAGGATCCACGATGCGAACAGATTCAGATAGGGTTCGAAATAAGATGCTGTAGAGGTACCTTATTTTAAAGCCGAATTTTTTCTTCAGCTGACTCACGATCCGATAGCGTATTTGCACGGTAGAGAAGGACACTGGCCTGACTGATGACTCCTGGCGAAGATGGCTGGACACTGGGAGATCTCCACCGGTATTCAATGCCGGTAATTCAGAAACGCAATTCAGCCGGTAATTCAGCCGGTACTTCAGCCGTTGTGTTCTTCTTAGATTTAGATATGTAGCCAAATTTAGTAAATTCCCAGCGGAATTAAAGCCGTGTTTAATTTTCGAGGATTAGCCTCGAGAGTCGGCGGCGATGTCCCCAGACCCCCCGTTGACAAGTCCGGTAGTCAAAACCACAGACTACATCCGATCCGTCGTTCAAAAATCGACATCCGTTCACAGTTAAATGTCAACTGACTTATAATTAGTTAAGTTTTAATTTAGACATTTTGTTATTTTAGTTTAAAGATTAGATTAAATTATTAGATTTAGGATTATTAATTATAACAGGCAAATTGATTTTATTTAAGAGAGATATCTATTACAAAACAATTATAGGATTTCATAGCGACATTTATGGAGCAAATTAGAAACACGACGTCAATAGGTCGATAAACAGTCAATCGTTAACGACAGTCAAGGATAGATGGCGCTTATTTATTGGCAGTATTAAGTTTAAGACTTATTTATTACTACATTACCCAATTATCAGCGTTTTAGGTAACGTGCAAGCGCAACGTTACATCTGTTTTGTCACAACGTTGTGTCGCTGTTTTCACACGAGATGTTTGGAGAATTTGGATTTAAAGTGGGATATTGACGTCATTTGGATAATATGATTATCATCATCATGACTATATACTCAGACAAATACTAGTGTTACGGAGATTGGGTCTTGGGAAACAAATAAGGATGTATAGGGCCACATAAATTAAACTGAAGCTAAAAGTATGCTATGCTCAAGTATATTAAGCTAATTGTCGAGGAAAGCCAACCGCAATGTAAATTTTATGTGTTTGGTTTGAATTGGCGTCCTTTTTATAACATCAAATATAGTGCCGACTCAACTAATAACGCCGTCATCATCATCATCATCATCATATTCTTCTCCTCCTTCTTCTTCTTATTCATCATCATCATCTTCTTCTTCTTCTTCTTCTTCTTCTTCTTCATCACCATCATCATCATCTAGACAGTTGGTTAACTTATTCATAATATGGATTAGCAGATTTTATTTAAAACAATTGAGGTTAGCTAAATATACCGGAACTTCGGACCCTAAATAAACTGAACCTAAATATGCTCAAGTCAATTAATATACCATTAGGAATCGATTTCACTTAAACACAGATAATGGACTAATAATGTTCAAGAGTGGAGGTCGCGTTATGGTAGACGAAGTGTTGGTCGGACATTAACCAGAAGGGAAGACGACTCTCACCACGGTTCAAGCCTTATCGTGGCGGTAGGGCTCAGAACCCTAAGGTGAACCCAGCAACTTGAGCGGAACCAATTGAACCAAGGGAGTTGCTCTTTTTAATTTTTTTGAGATTGATTTTGATGAGACTTTCACTGGTTGATAGCTGATCCTATAAGGAGTTACTTAGGTTACAAAAATGACCATCATCACTTTGGATACGGCCGTAAATCTGAGTTAACGCGGGCGAAGCTGCGGATGCTGCTAGTCTAGAATATAACAATTAAAGAATACTGAAATTTTAATCGTGACTGAGTTGGTTTTTAACATGTAAATGTAAATGGCGCTCCCGTCTAACGTCTCATGAATCTCGTCTCATGTCACCCGTCTCACATCTCCCGTTTCCCTTCTCACATCTCACGCCTCACGTTCTTCAGTCCCGGCTGGCGGGATCGCTTATTAATTGATTATTGATTTCCAATCAGACGTAAAAAGAACGGTCGAGGAATGTTTAACATTTTCCGTCCATTTGAATATTCCGGGCCGGTTTATAATTACATTAACAAGGATCGTCCGCGGCGTCTCTCGCCTGGAATCCGGTTTGATTTTTGATGCAAATAAATACAATTGAAATGGCTGTTCGTAATGTATAAGAGCTTTTTAACCACCGATGTAAAGATCTTCATTTATATTTATTTGGCAGTTTGTGTTGTCTCTTAGAATTTAATTAATATTAATTATTAGATTTTCTTTTTAATCTTTGGTCTATTTTTAGGGTTACCCAAAGGGTGCCCGACCCTATTACTTAGCTCCTCCGCTGTCTGTCCGTCAGTCACCAGGCTGTATCTCATGAACCGCGATAGCTAGACAATTGAAATTATTACACATTATTTAGTTATGTTGCCGCTTTAGTAATAAAAAATAATAAAAACGGAATAAAATATGATAAAATAAATAAAATATTCCATACAACAAACGTGATTTTTTGCCGTTTTTGGTGGATATTAATGATAGCAACAAGGACACGTTTGTGTAGGTTTTATAAAGGATTACTCCAAATTACTTCAATTAACTGTTTATTAATTAAATTCAAGAAAAAATCTTAGAAAATATAGACTTCCCAAACAAGAATCAACGCCATGACACATACATTTAACGCCAACGCCATTAGAACATCACTGTATATCTCTCATACAATAATATTGTCAGTACAAGAATATACAAATCCTAATCATGCCTCCTCTTTTTTTTTTTTTTTTTCTCTCTGAGTCATCCCGCCTGGGTAGTGGGTCTCCCCAGGTGGGTATGTGGGACTCGCTGCGCCCAAAAGATGGTAAATGGACGCAGCTCTACCCACTAAAACCCGGCGAGTGCCACCAGTGCCGCCTTAGTGAGGTGCCCCGGATCTGTTAAGCTGACAGGGCACTTTGACGGCTGGTCAGTCCCGCAAGGGACCGACGCCACCTGCACAGAGGGGTTGTCCCGTACCACAGAACAACCCCTCCCAACGTCGGGACAGTACAATGGGGTGAGGTTCCCATCTTCACCCCTTGCCCCCTGCTCTTTTGTCTCCTCTTCTTATAAGAGTGGTACAAAGAGCCCCCTCGGCTCAATTAGCTTCGCCCAAGGTGCTGGGCTCACCCTAGGCTACTGAGCCCCACCGTCACGTCAAGACCTGCACCATGGTGGGGTAATCTTGCATCCTAATATTATAAGGGTGAACGTTTGTTTAAATGTTTGTTACCGTTTCACGCAAAAAGAAAATGGATTTTAATGAAGCTTTACAATATTATAGCTATCAGAATATATATCAGAATAACACATATATTATAATTTATCCCCGTACTGCGATAGGAATGGGAAATACGCGGGTAAAACCACGGGGCGCTGTTAGTTGATACATACGGTATAATTGACTTGAAATATTATAAATAATTTGTACAGACATTAACCAATTACCTCCCGCCAATTCATTTACATGTCATCATCCGATCTCATTACGCCCTGTGATTGGCTGATCGACACACACTGTCGGCGCGGGATACGCTTCCCGAAAACACGTCACTTCGACTTCGAGTGAGAAAGTGGAAAGTCACCCCGTAAACATGGCCGCATAAAATAACCGCGCGTGTGTTAATTTAATTTAAATTTACGGACCTCTGACGGTGTAACTGACCGATATGTCAACCCGGACCATGGTTCATTAAGAAGCGGAAATTCAGTGGAGCCACAGGATTCTACAAGCATCAAAAGGACAACCGTCGCCGGCGACCAGCACACTGTTCGGGCGTGTCCTACCTGTCCCCCTGGATCCAGGTTAGTGCTGTTAGTTTTCTTCCCATTGGAATCCGCAAGGGCTAATCGAAGGGTTAATCGGAGAATGCAGTAACCGTTCCAGAGGTTCCCGGCATCCCCTTGGATGCCAACCCCACACACCCTGGTGCCTTCTGTTAGGATTGAATCTCCCCCTTGGGAGAACCCACACATCCTTTCCGGTACCATCTTGTGGGGCCGTGAGCTCCCCCTTGGGACCTCATTCATCTTTTATGGTGCCTCCTGTGAGGTAGACTAAAACTCCCCCCTGGGAGCCTCCTCACCTAATTTATTATATAGGTATAAGGTCCTGTGAGGAAGACTAAAACTCCCCCCTGGGAGCCTCCTCACCTAATTTTATTATATAGGTATAAGGTCCTGTGAGGACTAAAACTCCCCCCTGGGAGCCTTCTCACTTAATTTTTATATGTAAAAGGGTTATATTAACGATTTAAATGCATGAATTTATCGTAATATTCAACCTATATATAAACTATTTAGTGCGTCTAATAGTTTCTCAGGCCACCTAGGTCTTTAAAATAGTAATACAAATAAATAATTATAACGTAAGGTATCACATTCATAATTTAGTCCGGCATTATATAAGTTGTGCTCGGAGTTTCTAGAAAATTCATATATATATCTACCCACATATTCCGACCGAAACGGTTTTGTTAGTGGTGTAATTTATCATTTCAGTTAATAATCGAATATAAAAATATTAATTACTTAATTCATTTCTTATTTCGTTTCGGTTCGCTGAGTGACGCTGTGTATTATTCATTTCAACTTACGCTTAATATTTAATATACATAACTAAATAACGCTCAAGATGGCGAATGCTAACGTTGAAATAGAAATCAGGACCGCCATTAAAAAACGTGAATATGAGTTTAAAAACATGCAAATACTTTATGATTTAGCTACAGGTGTTAGTGAAAATAAAACTAAATTATCGTCTTTTCGAGCTAGGTATAAAAGGATAGAAACAGTTCGTGATAATTTTATACAGTATAATGATTATGTAATTCAGTTACAATTAAAGGACAATCCGAAGGCAGTAATAGATAATCAGGTCATGTTAGCTTTCGATGAACTATATTATTTTGTTATCGAGGTTGCGGATACTTACGACTCGAGCGCATCATGTACGACGTCCCGTTCGGAATCGGGTCAAGGTCACGCACAGTCGAGCGCTAACGTAAATTTACCGAAGCTACAGTTACCCAAGTTTGACGGTAACATAGAAAACTGGCCGACATTTAAAGATAGTTATACGCCACTTATTCATAATAATGTTTCAATATCCGATACCGAGAAATTTTATTATTTACTTTCGTGTTTGTCCGGAAATGCCTTGACATTAGCTAAGGGCATTCCTATTACGGCGGCTAATTATAAGGTGATTTATTCAGCGTTACTAGATAGATACGATAATAAACGGATTCTCGCGACTGCGTATTTAGATAAATTATTAAAATTAAACACTATTCATAAATCGACATTATCGGACCTTTCCGAATTAACTAATACTCTTTATGAATCTGTAAACGCCTTGCGCGGTTTAAATATTGATAATTTGGGTGAATTTATTTTATTTTATCTTGCGTCGCGCCCGTTGGATACAGATACTAGGAACCGATTCGAATTACAGAATACTGAGGAATTTCCTAAGTTCGATAACTTAGTTGTTTATTTACAAAATAATATAAAGGCTCTAGAAGTAAGTCAACAATCCTTTTCATTAAATTCTTTTAATAAGCCAACGCGCATTAATAATAATAAGGTTAAATTTCTTCGTCAACCAAGGTCATCATTAATGGCCTCGACTAAAGCTGGTAATAATAATAATATTACTCCAGTTGCGTGCGTATGTTGTAATGAAAAACATCCCATATATCGATGTAGTAAATTTCATTCTATGACTATGCCACTGCGACTTCAGTTAGTTAAAGAGTTTCGATTATGTAAAAATTGTTTAAGGTGCGGCCACACTAGTCAAGATTGTAAGTCGAAGTTCACTTGTTTTAAATGCGGCGCTAAACATAATTCTTTATTACATTTTGAACAGAATACATTAGAATCGAATATTGTCGAGTCGGGATTTGCGGATAGTGCCAATTCAACCACGAATACTGCACTGACTTGTATAAATCAATTCCACCGCTCGCCCGTTAGTGCTAAAATACTTGGTACAGCGATAGTGCGTTTGAAGACATACGACGGCGATCAGTGTGTGCGCGCCCTTATAGATAGTGGTTCGATGGATTCTTTTATATCAAGTAGTTGTGCGCGTCGGCTAGGGCTACAAATAAATAAATGTAATTTGAGTGTAACAGGTCTTGGTGAAAATCCTGTTTGTAATATAAAAGGTTACACTTTCGGTTCAATATTACCGAAGTCGGGTAACTCACCTCAATTTGATATACCGTTAGTAATTTTACCTAAAATTACTTCAATGGTTCCTTCGAATCCGTTACCTACGGTCGTCAAGGAGAAGTTTAAACATTTGGATCTCGCTGATCACGATTTCGATAAATCGGGTCCGATCGATCTGTTGTTAGGAGTTGACTGTTTTGATAAAATTTATACTGGCTCACGTTATAATCCCGGGCCCGGTTACCCGTGTGCATTATCCAGTGTATTCGGCTGGGTAATAAGTGGCCAGTTTTTGATCAACACAGTGGCTCACACTCCGGCCACACCCGTTACGTCACTCGTCGCGTCTTCTAATACGCTCGACGAGATCGTTCAACGGTTTTGGGAATCTGAGGAGCCACCGAAATCCAAAATTTCCGCTCCCGAAGATGCCATATGTGATCAAAAATATAGAGAGGGCACATATCGCACCGCCGATGGTCGTTATGTTGTTCCAATAATGATTAAAGATGATGCCCCCCCCTTGGGTGACTCATCGCGTTTCGCTTTGAACCGTTTTTTAAATTTAGAACGGCGTCTTAATAGTCAGCCGGAGTTGAAGGCTGAATATAAGGAATTTATTAGGCAGTATGAAGACCTAGGACACATGCAGCCTAGCGCATCTTCATCTGACCGATATATCATTCCTCATCATTGTGTTATACGTCCCGACAGTGCCACCACACGTCTGCGAGTTGTGTTCGACGCTAGTAGCCGCACCTCGAACAACCTGTCACTAAATAATATTGTGCACGTGGGGCCTAAATTACAAACAGATATTATAGATTTAATTACGAAGTTCAGGCTTCACCAAATTGTTTTCACTGCGGACATTTGTAAAATGTATCGACAGATATTAATAAGACCAGAAGATAGACCTTATCAACATATCTTCTGGCGTAATGACTCAAACGAGACGTTACAAGAATACGAACTCAATACCGTCACATACGGTGTTAGTAGTTCCCCGTACTTAGCCATTCGAACACTTCATCAACTCGCTGAAGATCATGGTTCTGAGTATTCGAGTAGCGCAGCACAAGTTATTAAAGAGGACATATTCATGGACGACATTACGACTGGCTGTTCATCCCTCGATGAAGCCATTCGATTAAAGGCGGATGTCACTTCTTTGTTGTCCAAAGGTCATTTTGAACTTCGTAAATGGAGTACAAACGATACTCGGCTCTTAGTCGACGTTCCTCATGAATTCTGTCAAACTTCCAAATCCTTCGATGAATCAGGAAATGAGTTTGTAAAAATTTTAGGTATCCGGTGGAACCCAACTACCGATACTTTTTCATATACCTTTTCAGACACATTTGAAGTTAAATTTACTAAAAGATCGATACTTTCTGTGGTCGCTCGCATTTTTGATCCGCTTGGTTGGATCTGTCCAGTAGTTTTTGCAGCCAAATCCTTGTTACAGGAAATGTGGCGCTCAAATTTATCATGGGATGAAACTATCCCAAAACACTTAGCCAAACAATGGCATTTGATAGCAGCGAATTTAACTGATTTACAGAATATTTCTCTTCCACAATTGGTTGTACCTTCCAACTTTGTTGAGGTACATTTGGTAGGGTTTTGTGACGGATCTCTGAAAGGGTATGGATGTTGTGTATATGTTTGTGTGGTAACAAAAGAAAGCGATATAACTAAGATTAGTTTATTGACAGGAAAGTCCAGAGTGGCTCCTATCAAACCAACAACCGTAAATAGGCTTGAGCTAAGCGCAGCAGTGCTTCTAGCGAAGGTTCTATCACACATATACAACCTCCTTAAAGATAAAATACCTATTCAATCGATTAGGGCATACTCTGATAGCACGACCACGTTATCTTGGCTAAATACTGCACCGCATTTACTAAAAATGTATGTCGCCAATCGTGTCGTTCAAGCTACAGATTTAATTAGTTCGGACTACTGGTATCATGTTTCCACTAACGATAACCCGGCTGACTGTTGTAGTCGCGGAGTTTCGTGTCCTGAGCTTCTCAATCATTCCCTCTGGTGGGAAGGACCTTCTTGGTTGCAAAATTCGCCAAGCCAATGGCCAAATAAACAAGTCCTGGTCCCGAGAGAGGACTTACCAGAACTCAAACCACTGGAGACGAAAAGTCTTCATGTGATGACAGACAATGCACCTCTGTCAAACTTAATTTCTAAATATCCTTTTAACAAACTACAAAGAATAGTAGCGTGGATCACCAGATTCATATCAAATTTAAAATTAGACCGTACATTACGATATAACGGATCGCTTAGTAGTTCTGAACTTGAAAATTCAACTAAGGTTTTAGTCAAATTTAGTCAAAATTGTTATATGAGTTCTGACATCAGTCGAGTGCGAAATAATGCACCATGTGTCAAATCCATTCAAAAACTATCACCGTTCCTTGACAGTGATGGTATCTTGCGGGTGGGGGGACGTATCGATGAAGCCAACTTGTCACCATCTACGTTGCACCCTATGCTGTTGTCAAAACAATGTCCATTATCTCGACTTCTAGTCGACTATTTTCATATTAAATATTTACATTGTGGTCCTCGAACTTTACAATCTCTTATCCAACGAAAATTTTGGATAATCGGAGTTAGGCTGTTAATACGTTCCGTACTCTCTAAGTGCGTGAAGTGTTTTAGAGTGAAACCAATTGCTTGTCAACCAATGATGGGCAAGCTTCCAGCTTATAGACTTCAACAGGCTCGTTGTTTTAATTCAACGGGCATCGATTTTGGTGGGCCATTTGTAATTAGAGAAAGTCGCCGTCGAGGCGCAAAGACTTACAAGGTATATTTATGCCTCTTTGTATGCCTTAGCTCTAAGGCAGTACATTTAGAAGCAGTAACGGAACTTAGTTCAGAAGCATTCCTTGCTGCGTTAGACCGTTTTGTCTCGCGCCGTGGTATATGTCAGACTCTATTAACCGATTGTGGGACAAATTTTGTAGGTGCAAATAAATATTTAACAGAAGTTTCAGATTTGTTCCGCCGACATCACTCTGAAATATCAGATGGTTTGGCAACTCGTCAAATTAAATGGAAATTTAACCCTCCGGGTGCACCTCACTTCGGAGGTATATTCGAAAGTGGTATAAAATCTACTAAATATCATTTAAAACGCGTCGTAGGCTCTCAAGTTCTCACTCTTGAAGAATTCTTTACAATATTAGCAAAGATAGAAGCGTTATTGAATTCGCGGCCACTTTGTACGCTTTCGACTGATCCTTGTGAGTCTGACGTACTGACTCCAGGACATTTTCTTACGGGAGGCCCTTTAGTAGCTTTACCCGAAGAACCTCTAAGTGAAAACTCGTGCCCTCGCTCTCGTTGGGAGATGCTTAAAATGATAACCCAAAGTTTCTGGCGTGTTTGGCAGCGTGATTACCTTCATACGCTGCAACAAAAGGTTAAATGGTTTTTGAACCAACCTAACGTAAAAGTTAATGATGTAGTCATTGTTAATGAACCAAATCTTCCGCCTATGTTCTGGAAGTTAGCTCGCGTGGAACAAGTACATACCGGTTCTGATCAGATTGTTAGAGTAGTCACTCTCCGCACCGCTAACGGAAAGACTTTTCGTAGGCCAGTGGTAAAGGTTTGTCCTTTACCGTTTAATTAAACTTTATCATTTTAACTGAAATGTATATGCACCTTCTACTTCATCATATTATTCATAGGTCTTAACTTATGTATATACATTTCAAATTATGTTTCCCTAACTGAGCGCAACTTTTGATTTTCGAAACTGCATACTTCGTGAAACCCTTGTGGATTTCAGGTGGGGGAAAATGTACAGACATTAACCAATTACCTCCCGCCAATTCATTTACATGTCATCATCCGATCTCATTACGCCCTGTGATTGGCTGATCGACACACACTGTCGGCGCGGGATACGCTTCCCGAAAACACGTCACTTCGACTTCGAGTGAGAAAGTGGAAAGTCACCCCGTAAACATGGCCGCATAAAATAACCGCGCGTGTGTTAATTTAATTTAAATTTACGGACCTCTGACGGTGTAACTGACCGATATGTCAACCCGGACCATGGTTCATTAAGAAGCGGAAATTCAGTGGAGCCACAGGATTCTACAAGCATCAAAAGGACAACCGTCGCCGGCGACCAGCACACTGTTCGGGCGTGTCCTACCTGTCCCCCTGGATCCAGGTTAGTGCTGTTAGTTTTCTTCCCATTGGAATCCGCAAGGGCTAATCGAAGGGTTAATCGGAGAATGCAGTAACCGTTCCAGAGGTTCCCGGCATCCCCTTGGATGCCAACCCCACACACCCTGGTGCCTTCTGTTAGGATTGAATCTCCCCCTTGGGAGAACCCACACATCCTTTCCGGTACCATCTTGTGGGGCCGTGAGCTCCCCCTTGGGACCTCATTCATAATTATTTTAAAATTGCGAGTGACGATGGTCTGGGGGGTTTGGGCTCGGCCTCTTGAGTGAGAGCCGAGAGGTCCGGGATCGATCCTGACCCCCTGTGATGCCTAGAAATGGGTTTTTCTAAATTTCTACGTGCACCTGAATATGAGACTATTGCTTGCTCACCGGTGAAGAAAACATCGTGAGGAAACCTACATGCCTGATGAGATTAAAATTCTTTGAAGGTGTGTAAAGTTCACTAACCATTGGGCCGGCGCATTGGTGAACTATGGCACAAAACCCTCCTCGCCTAATTTCGAGGAGGAGACCCGTGCGTGGGACATATAAGGGTTGATATTATTATATATATTAAATATTTAAGGGGCATTCCCATACAACAAACGTGATTTTTTACGGTACGGAACCATTCGAGCGCGAGTACCACTCGCACTTGGCTAGTTTTTCATTATATCCATTATTATTGGTCGTTGATTTTGACGGTCTCCGGAGAAACATTGTATATTTTTATTGCCCAAGATACCTACCTTGATGTTTCACGAGAAAAATATGACTACATTGTTTCAGTATAAAAGTAAATAAAACCACCTTTTGTGGTATAATAGTGTTGTAGTAGTGAACGCGTTAGTTTAAAAAACAACATATTACAAACTAACTGCTTCCCGTAGCTTCAACCGCGTTAACTTAAATTTACAGTTGTATACGAATTGGTGATGATTATTTTTATAGCCTAAGTTACTCCTTAGAACTTTAGCTATCTGCCAGTGAAGGTCCCGTCAAAATCGGCCCAGCCGATTCTGAGATTAGCCGGAACAAACAGACAAACAGACAGACAGACAGACAAAAATTGTAAAAAAATCTATTTTGGTATATGTACCGTGTATATACCAAATATGCATTTAGTAAAAAGCGGTTACTTTAATATTACAAACAGACACTCCAATTTTATTATATGTATAGATTTGCTGATGCTGACTGATTGCTGTTGGACCAGTCGAGGTTTGACTCTATACTAATATTATAAAGAAAAAAGATTTGATTTTATGTCTGTTTGTTACAATTTAAGTCAAAAACTACTTGACCGATTTTAAAAATTCTTTCACCATTAGAATGATACGTTAAAACTGTATTTTTGTTACTGTGTATTTTAGGCTTTAAAAATAATCATCATCAATCCGCATACGGCTGTGAATGTAAGTAAACACGGGCGAAACTGTGGGCAACAGCTAGTATATTTTATTATATCTACATTAAGATGCTAACAATGTAAGTTCATGTAACTGCGATGGCTCCCGAGCGGCACTTAACGACACCAATCGGGTACCGGGTGACGGGCTCCGTGTGCTCATCGCCGGGCGTCGTATAACCGGGCTGTCGTGATAGCACCCCATTGCCATGTTATTGCCGTAGGTGAGTCTGTGTGTGTATACTCGAGGTTTGAAAGAAATAAAGCACACGAGAAATACGTCATTGGTCATTCTAAGGCCTCAATTTTTTTATATATTACAACTGGTAAAAAAAAATAGTGAAAATTGGTTTACTCGGGCTAATAATAAATAATATCAAATAAACTATCAGTGAAAAGGTGTAGGGTTTATCAAGGAGCTCTCATCCTTTTATGGTCCTTCGAGCCGGATATGAACCAGTGACCTATGGATTATAATGTTGTCTATTTTAAGCTTATAGAGAATCGTCAGAATGATTATGAAACTTTCATTTATTATTTAAATTATACGGATATCATGGCTTATTAAGAAACAATTACTTTGAACTATGCTAAACTAACTTTAAGTAGTAAAAATAAGTAAGTTTAACGGTTACCGAACAAAAGTCTAGACTAAACTGGACTGGACTAAATCCAGTATTTGTCGCTCGTCGACCTGCATCTGGGTCAGGTGCTCCGGGTAACGGGGACAGGTATTTGTGGACAGCCTTTTAGCCCCAGTTAAGTGGCAGCCTGATGTGTACTAGCTGACCCGACAGACGGCACTTTCTATGGCGTTTTGTTAATTTTATACTTTATAATTCAAGAAAAGAACATTATTAAAAGGCAATGCACCTGCTAATCCTCTGGTGTAGGGTCTATAGATGTAACTGATCACTTAATAACATTTTTTTTCTTTAATGCCGGGAAATGCTCTGAGGCATCCCGCTGGGGAGGGGGGACTCCACAGGCGGATATGTGGGACTCGCTGCGCCTGAAAAGTGGACGCAGCTCTACATACTAAAACCCAGTGAGTACCACCAATGCCGCCTTTGGTGAGGTGCCCAGAATCTGTTGAGCAAAAAGGGCACCTGGACGGCTAGTCAGTCCCTCAAGGGGCCGACGCCACCTCCACAGAGGGATATTCCGCACCACAGAGCAACCCCTCCCAACGTCGGGACAATACAATGGGGTGAGGTTCCCATCCTCGCCCCTTGTACTCATGCTCTTTTGTCCCCTCTTCTTATAAGAGGGGTACAGAGAGCAGCTCCCTCGGCTCAATTTGATTCGACCAAAGTGCTGTGTTTACCTTAGGCTACTGAGCCCCACCGCCACGACAAGGCTTGAACCATGGTGGGGAGCAGCATGGCACTACTTCTTACTACAAAGATCTGTAAGAGTTATTGAATTTGCAATTTTTTGATGTTACATTGCTTTGTAAAAATATTTTCCTTAAAATTTTGTCGTATTGAAAAAAAATCTTTTAACATAGCAGAAATAATGGAGCAAGATTTTAAGATTACTTTTAAAACAAAATATATATCAATAAATTATTTATTGATCTATGTTGTTTCCCAAAATAAGTAACGCATGTACTTGTAACGTTGTCTTGGTATAATTATGATTATGACGTTATGATTGTGTCTAAATAAATAAATAAATAAAATAATTAATGTCTTGATGAACTGGTTTAGAAAAGGCGACTTCTTACCACCAGAAGGCACTTCTGCCAGTTTCCTACAAATAATATTAATAAAATACCGCGCGTTTTGTGCAATAACAGTGCAAACCCTACAATATTCTATAATCCATTAAATAAATGACACCCTAAAATAATTTAAATTTACCTCAAACTTAACTCTAAAGAGTATAAGAGAAATAACTTCCAACTTTGACTTGCGAGTTGGACAGCAAGTACCCCGTCTTTTGGACCCGAGTCTATAAGTTTCAACTAATTGGAATCTGGAAGTTTCCAGAACGTTCTTCATACAACTGGGTATTTGTTTTTGGGAGTCATTAATATTATGGACGTTGCCTTGGTATTTTATGTAAGGGAGGCTCATGGAAAACCGAAAATATACTGTATAACTAGACCAGGTCCTTGAGACGAGGTATTGGAAACTATAATATTTGGCGGCCTCTGTGGCTCAGTGGTAAGCGCGTTGGCGCTCAAGCCGGAGGTTGCAGGTTCGAGTCCCGCCAGGGAACAAAAATATTTTCTGTATTCCTGGGTCATATGTGTATTATATAATAAAAATCTTAAATATATGTATACTATAAAAGTATTAAATATATTTCCGTTGTCTGGTACCCGTAACACAAGTTCTTCGAGAACTTACCACGGGACCAGATTGACGTGGTCTGAAAGCGTCCATAGATATTATTATTATTATTATATTATTATTATAATATTATTGTTTTGTTTTGTATTATAAGCAGAGTATCGTCCATTGCTAACAATTTGAATTGATTATCACTTAAGTCTTAGTATACTTCAACAGAAGCAGAATGTTATATTAATTGGCACAAATACTTCTACCACATACAACCTCTGGAGAGAGAAAATGCTATAATATAATTTTATCGTAAAATGTATTAATTAAGTCTTAATTATAATTGTACAGACATAGTTTTAGTAATAGATAGTTACACGTAGAAAGCAACACGGCTTAAAAAACATTAATATGATTGGACAAACAAATCCAATTTATTGGAAAAGCAAGCCCAAATACAAAACTTTTACTGTTTTTTATAGTATACAAGAGGGGACCACACCGAAGGGTTTGCCTGCTTAACTCTCCTTGAAGGTCTCTAAGAAATAAGAATTCGAAATTCAAAATTTTCTTTTCAAAATAGTACCAACAAAATATTATCCTTTTGATTATCAATTGAATCTACTACCTATTCCAAGGCAATACCATTGAAAAGAACTGGAGAATCAAACGCAATTGTACTGATTTTCTAAGATGAGTATAATTGTCTTGCTACAATCACTATAACTCGTGTTCCTGGATGCTGTTCTCATGTCTCGTTAATGTTATCTAGTGAGATGTTACAACTGTAAGCTGGTTAGAGGGAGGTCTGTCGGAGGTTTGCGGGAGGTCTGTAGCGCGGATTACATCTACACTACCTCACATGCTAATGGACTCCACTGGTTGTGTTGACCTAATCTTTATTACTGGAGTAGTAACGATTATTCATATATCATTTAAGAAGCATTATTTTTTTACCGACTTCAAAAAAAGAGGAGGTTCTCAATTTGTCTGTATGTTTTTTTTGTATATATGTTACACGATTACTCCGCCGTTTGTGCATGGATTTCAATGGTAATTTTTTTGTTTAAAAGCTGGTGTTTCCAATTTGGTCCCATATTAATTTTATTAGGATCTGACAAGCCGTTTTTTAGTTATTCCCAATAATGTCTATTTGTTTTGTTTTCTTTACATCGACGATATGCTCATTTTATTACGTGTCGATGTAACTATTGTATAGGATGCTTTGGTAGCACACAATATTAATATGTTCCGGTCATTGTAATCATCATCATCATCATCCTTTATCCTTTATATTAAAAAAAATACAAAAAATTAAAATCGTTTTCAACAATACAATACTTAAACTAATATAAAACTGTGTTTCTTTAATTTATGTGCTTACAACTTATAATCAACTTAATCTTCTACTAATGTACAAACTTTTTGCGTATTTGTTGCTGTACTCTACCGATCTTTTTTTTTTTTTTTTTTCTTTAACGCCGGGAAATGCTCTGAGGCATCCCTCGGGGGAGTGGGTCTCCCCACGCGGGTATATGGGACTCGCTGCGCCCGACAGCTAAGGTAAGTGGACGCAGCTACCTACTAAAACCCGGCGAGTGCCACCAAAGCCGCCTTAGTGAGGTGCCCCGGATCTGTTAAGCTGACAGGGCACTTCGACGGCTAGTCAGCCCGCAAGTGACCGACGCCACCTCCACAGAGGGGTAGTCTTGCACCACAGAACAACCCCTCCCAATCCTCGCCCCTTGCCCCCTGCTCTTTTGTCCCCTTTTCTTATAAGAGGGATACAAAGAGCCCTCTCGGCCCAATTCGCTTCGCCCAAGGTGCGGCTCACCCTAGGTTACTGAGCCCCACCGCCACGACTAGGCCTGAACCATGGTGGGGAAAAGTCATAGTCCTACCGTGACCATGATTGCTTTAAAGTATCCGAAACGTCGGGATGTAAAAATATTAATAAACCGCGCTAAAATCCGTAAAACTGTTTCATTGCTCTACCCGTCTAGATCTACCCTTCAGGGTGTTATTTTTTATATAATTAGTATGGTTCCAAATATTATTTAACTATACCAAAACGTAACACAAAAGAGCTGCAATATTCCAAATAGAACACACAGACAGCGGATATATTTTATATTTGTTTGGAGGTCAACTCAAACAAAAGTTGTTTGTTCGTCAAACAACTGACGCTGGTGCGGGGGTCGAGCTACACCATCAAATCAATATGTTTTATCAATGAAGCCATTTTTTTTGGTGTGAAACGTTTATATGTCTTGGCTGTAAAATCAACTCAAACGCTGTTACGTAAACGGTATAATGCTAACATTTCTTTATTTTAATCCACCCTTCTTTATGAATTCTAATATTAAGGTTACACAAGTCGCTCGTCTGTCCATACAAACGCAGAACAGTAATTACTACGATGTTTGACGTTGACTTTGAAAAACTGAGAATAATATAAATTGATCTCGTCGTTATCTATGTGTGTATGTACCCAAAATCGTAAAAAAAATATACATTTAAAAACACAAGCTTCTAAACTTTCGTATTTCAACACTGATTTTAGCTCAAATATGGGCGAAAATATATAGTATACGGAGCACGAAAGCTCAAAAATAAAGCCCGTACAGATATAGTTTAGTTATTCAAAAGTTGAAATAAATTTATTTTAGATACACTTATTAGTTTTTCTATAATAACTGTTTTACTAAAAGGACATTTTCGGAATGAATCATTGTGCATTTCATTCTAGCACGCATGTTCGCGCACTATGTCAGGTGAGATAGCAATCATTTTGTTAGAGTTCGCGGCATCGACTAGTTCAACCTTAATATGAATGTTTAACACCCGTGACAGCCATCTTTTTTTGATGTGAATACTTCTTTAGGCGCGTTAGAACTTTTTAAATGAACATAATCATGGAACTAGGGACGTAGCGTCGTCACCGAACGCTCGTAGCACCGGTATACAATCTGTAGCGCGATAAGTTCATGCTAGTTGTCAAGACGCAAGCCCAAGTCCGCGTGCCGAATATTATCTCTTGTTCGTTATGCACTCCTATTTATTGTTCTCAATTCGATTGGTATTTTTCGACATGGATTTTTAAATATAAAGTTTAAACAATCGTTCTTCGAGTGTTCGTGCACTCAATGAGCGATCTGAGAGGGAATACACGACTCACGTCACGGCGGTACAGAGTCACGGCATAAGACGCGTACCAAAACAAAATATTTCTAGGACAACTCACAAGTATTACATCTATATTATATTAGTAGATCATTCTTGTTATTTTATACAATTTCCGCTTCATTAATGCCTCTCTTTTTACCTAACTTCTCCAGAAAATGTATTTACTTATGTCACTATTTTGTCATCCCTATTTATTTTGTCATAGACTCGGAAAACAAAGAAACTAAAATATTTTAAAGTTCGTCAACGATCCGGTGTATGTCGGTCTACTTACAAATAGGTGAGCCGATTGTTCATTTTTCTATAAAAATGATATTAATATATAATTGTACAAAATACAAATAAAAAAGTATTAATCTATACTAATATTATAAAGCTGAAGAGTTTGTTTGTTTGTTTGAACGCGCTAATCTCAGGAACTACTGGTCCGATTTGAAAAATTATTTCAGTGTTATATAGCCCATTTATTGGGGAAGGCTATAGGCTATACAACACCACGCACATATAGGAGTTGAGTAACGCGGGCAAAGCTGCAGGCAACAACTAGTTTTAAAATAAATGAGGCCGTCGGTGAAAAAAGAATGAAATATGTCGCAAAGAAAAATCCAGTTTGCACAAATAATTCCATTTGGCGAGAAGTTTCCAGAAACTTCGCCTTCCATAAATCCCGGTTACAGCTTTCCGAAGTCATTAATTATGTTCCTGGATAATAAACTCTACTAGATTTAATTTTAGCTTTGTATACATTTGTAAAATTAGAGAGAGAGGTATTTAGAAGTCTAATTTAGCTAGAATTTACTGACTTTGAAGTAATAAGATTCAAAGTAGTTTACATGTGGGAGGGATACGGCACTCCCGGCTGCATGGGTACCACAATCTTGCTTGTTTCTCCCGTGAAACAGCTTTGCTGTGTTTCGAAGAGAAGGGCAAGACAGGACAGTGTAATTACTGGCACAAAGACTTAACATCTTATGTCTCAGGATAGGCAACACATAATTGAGTTGCCTGGGCTAGTATTTGTTTATGAAAATTGGCGACGCTAACCATTTACCAACGAGTGGCTCGTCTGCCACGTCTGCGTTTTCGACGGTTTTGACATTATCTTTGTCCTCTGTCAGTCCGATGAACAAGACATTCGTAGATCATGTCGAAGTACTGAGCTTTTTTATATAGAAGAGGTACGATATTTCTTTCATGCATTTATTAACATCCCTGTCTAATATTATGAGGATGAAAGAAAACATATAATATGGTATAAGATCGTTATTTTCCCTAAATAATTCATATCGAAATATCAAAAATGATAATATTTTTACACGATTATTATAAAGTTTTTTTTATGTCATAAGGAGGCAACCGAACAATCGGAGCCTTATGGTGACTACCGACGACCAAACACATCTGCATAATCAAAAGATATGCAGACGCGTTGCCCTCCTTTTACCTATACCCCCAATGGGCCACCGAAAACTCAAACCGCACGAAACGCGACAGCTATCACTTGACGCCGGTGTCATGTGAGCGAGACACCCCAGTTGTGCCAGCCCAATTCGGCTCTTACTAAAACAGTATAAGGATTTAAGTCATATGTATATAATATATTTAGTATGTTTTATGGTGATACACAAACTACGAGCACTTTTGAATAAATGTCGATTCTTTATTAAGGTCCGTATTATTTTGACAAAATTTTTAAAGGACTTCAAAAATACAGGGTTAAGTTTTTCATAGATGAGTCATAGTTTAAAAACTTTATAATTATTTACAAAGTCTTTTTCATATAGCTATTACTGTGAAAATAAACCAAAAATGTAAAACGCTAATCGCTATTTATAATTATAAACAGTATGACTATCATAACATGAAAGTATAAAAAATATATAATTTAAATGCTAATGTAGACGATGATTAACAAAAGTAATTTAACTGAGAAGAAATGTCCTTTAGAGTCATTTAGATTTAATCTTTTGCCTGTAGGGTCGGCAAAAACGACGCGAAGTTAATGAGGGTGGTGTATATGACTGTAACGGAGACAAAAACGATGCGAAGTTAATGAAGGCGGTCTATATGACTGTAAAGGAGACATAAACGACGCGAAGTTAATGTAAGCGGTTTATATGACTGTAACGGAGACAAAAACGACGCGAAGTTAATGAGGGCGGTTTATATGACTGTAACGGAGACATAAACGACGCGAAGTTAATGTAAGCGGTCTATATGACTGTAACGGAGACAAAAACGACGCGAAGTTAATGAGGGCGGTCTATATGACTGTAACGGAGACATAAACGACGCGAAGTTAATGTAAGCGGTCTATATGACTGTAACGGAGACAAAAACGACGCGAAGTTAATGTAAGCGGTCTATATGACTGTAACGGAGACAAAAACGACGCGAAGTTAATGAGGGCGGTCTATATGACTGTAACGGAGACATAAACAACGCGAAGTTAATGTAAGCGGTCTATATGACTGTAACGGAGACAAAAACGACGCGAAGTTAATGAGGGCGGTCTATATGACTGTAACGGAGACATAAACGACGCGAAGTTAATGTAAGCGGTCTATATGACTGTAACGGAGACAAAAACGACGCGAAGTTAATGTAAGCGGTCTATATGACTGTAACGGAGACATAGCTGACGGTTGGTTGGTCGAGTGTGAGGCTTCTTCACGCAGCGGTCGCAGGTTCCAATCCCGCCGAGTGCAAGTAATTTGTATGATGAATAACTTCCAACTAACATAAAAAAGTAGATAACTTTTTTTATGTTAGTTGGATAGGCAAACTGGCAAACGTGCCACCTGATGGTAAGTGGTCGACGTCGCCCATGAACATAAACTAGTATACCTGGAACGAGCCCAGGCAACTCAGTTATGTGTTGCTTATCCTGAGACATAAGATATAAGTCTCGGTGCCAGTGCCTGTCTTGCCCTTCTCTCCGAAACACAGCAAAGCTGTTTCACGGGAGAAATAAGCAAGATGGTGGTACCCATGCAGCCGGGAGCGTGGCACAGCGCTTCCCTCCCACCGGTAACGTTCGGCTTTAGGAAAGAATACCTACTTGCACTATTTTGATTGAAAGTAATATACAGGAAGTCTGTCATAACTTTTAAATAAAATGAAGTCTTTTATATATTTACAGCTATGCTGTCGCGTTTTGTGCGATTTGTAAGCTTTCGGTGATCCATAGAGAAAACGAGGGCAACACATCCTGCATAATCTCTGGTTGTGCGGGAGTGTATGGGCGTCAATGGTCGCAGCAAAAAATTATAGTAATTTATTTTATTACCCGCGACGGAACGGAGACTGTATATGCGTTTGGGGTGAGAGGCAGTTTGTGTGTGTAAACCTATTTTGCCGCTTATCTCCAAGACTGCTTGTCCGATTTTGATGCGGTTTTCAGAGATGGGTTCGGATTAGATTGGTGCATATTATTAGATATATATTAAGTTGATAACTCACTAGAGGGCACTGCAGTAAACGTTTTTTGTACAATCCAATGTTGCCATTTTTCTCCATAACTACTATTTTAATTTTGATACGAATTTCAATGATGGGTTTGGGTTTGATTGGTGCATGTTATTAGATAGGTGTTACAATTACAACACACCAGGGGGCGCTGCAGTAAACATTTGTTTTGAAGCGGTTTTAATTCAGTGATGGGTTCTGGTTTGATCGGTGCATGTTCTTGTATTATGTGTTACGATGAAAACTCACCAGGGGGCGCTGAAGTAAATGTTTGTTTGTGGAAAACCAAAACTACTAGTCCGCTTTAGATGTGATTTTCGGTGATAGGTTCGGGTTTAATTGTGGTACGTGTTCTTAAATGTGTTACGGTGACGACTCATCATGGGGCGCTACAGTAAACATTTATTTGTACAAACTAATGCTGCAATTTTTCTCCAAAACTACTTGTCTGATTTTGATGCGGTTTTCAATTATGGGTTTGGATTTAACTGTTGCATGTTATCAGATAGGTGTTACATTTACGACTTACTAGGGGGCGCTGCAGTAAATATTTGTTTTGATGCGGTTTTCATTTAGTGGTGGGTTCTGGTTTGATTGGTGGATATTCATATATTTTTTATGACGATGAAAATTCACCAGTAAGGCTAGCATGCGCGCACGACAAAATTTTGTCTACGCCTTTTCTCGTATTATTTCATATAAGTAATACGAGAAAAGGGGTAGATACAATTTTGTCGTGCGCGTATGCTAGCCCTACAGGGGGCGCTGCAGAAAACATAATATTTTGTTTGTGCAACTACTACTAAGTCCGTTTTGGATGTGGTTTCCGGTTATAGGTTCGGTTTAAATTGTGTTGTATGTTCTTAAAAATGTGTTACGGTGACACCTCACTAGGGGGCGCTGCAGTTAACATTGTTTTTACAAAACCAAAACTACTGGTCCGATTTGGATGCGGCTTTTAATAATGGGTTGTGGTTGATTAGTGAAATTTTTAAATAGGTGTTACGGTATTAACTCACTAGGTGACGCTGCAGTAATATCTAGTCCGATATTCATGCGGTATTCATTATAGGGTTTGTAGTTGATCAGTAAAGGTTCTTAAACAGATGATACGGTGGTAAATCACTTGAAGGCGCTGCAGTCATTAATATAATTATTTAATTTTAGCTTCTACATATTTAATATTAATTAGTTTTATAGAGCATACTCTATAAAAAGTTTGAAATAAAAAGCAAAATTAATAATTTTGAAAAAAACCCACGACGGTTAAAACATAATTGAAAAATGATAAAGTAATTAAAAAACCCCGACATTTAAACAACAGAGTATCAGTTTTCATAGCACGTCCCTATGCACCTATTTGGTTCTCGAAGACGTAGATGTGGCAATAACATATTATTCAAGTCCCTATGAACTTAATATAAAACCCAATATAATCCGTCGGGGGCTGCCATCGCTATTTTAAACTTCAACATAAATATAAAAAAGCAAAATTACACATAAAAAAACCCACGATGGTTAAAATGCAGGTAATTGAAAAAGAATAAAATAATTACAAAATCCTCGATTTAAAGAATTTATGCAACTAGAGATAATAAACGTAAAAAACGTAAAAAAATGTTCCCATTTCTCTTCAAAACTACTAGTCAAATTTTGATGCGGTTTCATCACTGTTTTAAATTTGAAGAAATTATAAGTATAGCAGTAAAATATCTCCAAATTATTCACGTACTATAAAACTACAAATCTAGTCCATTCAATGGCAGCCCCCGACGGATTATATTGGGTTTTATATTAAGTTCATAGGGACTTGAATTATATGTTATTGCCACATCTACGTCTTCGAGAACCAAATAGGTGCATAGGGACGTGCTATGAAAACTGATACTCTGGTGTTTAAATGTCGGGGTTTTTTAATTACTTTATCATTTTTCAATTATGTTTTAACCGTCGTGGGTTTTTTTTCAAAATTATTAATTTTGCTTTTTATTTAGAAAACTTAACTCTTCTTGATTTAATACACATAACAAAAATTATTTTACAAAAAAATTTAACCGGCTTCAAAAATACTAAACTAAAAAGTAATAAAATAAATGCGTTTCTTGAATTTTTGTGCTTACAACTTATAATCAACTTAATTTTCTACTAATGTACAAACTTTGCGTTTACCACGTCATTATAGTAACTTTTGGAGTCGGTGTCAACTAAGGTAGGTAGGGTACGGCAACAA
The DNA here is from genome assembly GCA_963853865.1 of Helleia helle. NCBI lineage: Eukaryota > Metazoa > Arthropoda > Insecta > Lepidoptera > Lycaenidae > Helleia > Helleia helle. The sequence goes on from OY971436.1 coordinate 435,043, forward strand.
ATACGATGATGGTTCACAAATTAAAATTATATAAAAATTGATCGGAAGGCCGAAATTCGGCCGAATTTTTTATTTTCACCGATTATTCGGCATATTATTATGTTCGAATTTGATTCAAATCACATTTGTGATTCGGCCCATCTCCAATACCAACCCCTCAGCTTTATTAAAGTGTATTTTCGCTTCAACAACATTACGTATTAACTTAACGTCGTGTAATTGTTCATGTATACTTTTCTCTCTAAGCTTTCCGGGTGCCAACCAACTTGTTCAGGTTCGCAACCATGAGCCAACTTCTTTTGCAATTGTTTAGAGTGAAACAATGCTAAGTATCTGGCATACTGTCAAATAGAGGTTTTCATGGAGTGCTAACTGTGCCAAATAGACCCATAGTGGGAGGATTATAAAATTAACGGGTGCGTACCCGCTAGCCGATGATCCATCATCATCATCAGCGTCTATCCGTCCACTGCTGAACATAGGCCTTCCTTTTTTGATGACGCTAATACTGTCGCATGATCCAGGTTCACCTCGGATAAGGCTTCTGGATCTATGTAGAACTCGCACTTGGGAATGCACTACCCAACTAAACCACCTGCAGGCGCCTTCAGCCACTTTTTGAGGGTCCCGGAACTGCGGCAACAAGTGCACCTCAGCGATAGACTGGGGGACTGCCCGGTCGCTACTAAGTAGTCCCGTCGGTGTTGTGTCATCTGGGCGCAGGTTCTCTACCTGACCCAACTAACACAGGCCTCAATAAACGCATTTTCATCTAATTTTATTAATTTTCTACATTTTATTAGTGTCGTACATCTAAGCCAACGCAGACGAAGCTACACCTGCTAGTATTGTTATAAGTAGCCGGTTGCCAGCCCTTTATCGAGGTAAGCCCCCGACTTCCTCGACAATCGGCGCGCTAATAAAGCTGAGGTACAGCTTAAGATTTAAGCTCCGGTCGATCTGGTCCCGCTCGCTATGGTGACGATAAAAGCTGTCGTCGAGCTTTACAGTTATGTCTGAGCTTTTGATGGCCGATGTGTCGACTTAGTGGATTCGGGAACGGTAATAAGTTTAAACTTTACAAAGTTATTGGATTAAACCAAATCAAATCAATTTTTTTTATTCAAAATAGTACCAATAAAGTATCTTTTTGAACGTCAATTGAATCTACCACCGGTTCCAAGGCAAGCCCACTTAGAAGAACCGCCGAAACAAACTCAGAAGAAAGATTGATATTATGTCCGACGGATAAAGTTATTCGCTGTTATTAAAATTATGCGTTACTTTAGCGTTATCAGTGATATACGACATGTTATATATACTGGTTAGAGGTATATTATTATTTGCGGTATATTTCGCACACTAGTTATTATTTATAAAGCTTTGGACTTTTCTCAGTACACAAACCAATGTTTTTCAAATTTCATCCAAATCTGATCAGAATGTTTACGGACAGACAGACAGATAGATTTTCAGATAGACTAGAGTACCCCACCAAGGTTCAAGCCTTGTCGTGGCAGTGGGGCTCAGTAGCTTAAGGTAAACCTAGCACCTTTTGTACCCTTCTGCTGAGCTGCTCTTTGTACCCCTCTCATAAGAAAAGGGGACAACAGAGCAGGGGGAAAGGGTGGGAATGGGAACCTCACCCCATTGCACTGTTCCAACGTTGGGTTGTTCTTTGGTGCGGGACTACCCCTCTGTGGAGGTGTCTGTCCCTTGAGAGACTGACAAGCCGTCGAGGTGCCCTGTTTGCTCAATACATCCGGGGCACCTTACCAAAGGCGGCATTGGTGGCACTCGCCGGGTTTTAATGAGTAGAGCTGCATCCACCTTACCATCTTTCGGGCGCAGCGAGTCCTTCATACCCGCCTGGGGAGCCTCCCCCCCTCCTCAGCAGGAAGCCACAGAGCATTTCCCGTAGTAAAAGAAAAAAGGTAGAGTAGAGTAGAGAGTATAGATACGACAATTATATGGTAAGAGAGAGGCTGTGATAATAGTTATACTTTTGTCACAATGCAGCCGCTGTATAAAGTTGTAATGCACACTCGCCTCCTCGAAAAGTTTCGAGCAGGTCTCGCTGGAGCCGCACACAAACTTGAGCGGAGTCAATCTTTGTGCTTGTTGTTTGCGAGACAAAAGGTCTGAGTGCATGTACTAGTTGCGAGACGCAGCTTCGTCTACTAAGCTTAAAAGATTATCACTGAGTTTGTTTCGACGGTTCTTCTCAGTGGACTTTGGAACCGGAAGAAGAGTTATTTGGCGTTTAATATTTAATAAAAACTTTTTTACTTTACTTTATATAAATACCTTAAGATGTGGCTTTTAAAACGATTTATTATGTTATTTGGATAAGCAAATTGGCAGACCTGCCACCTGATAGTAAGTGGTCAGCTCATGGGTGACGCTGACTACTTACCATCACCTAGTTTAGCTGGAACTAGCCCAGACAACTCCTTCATGTATTACCTACCCTGAGACAAGACGTTAAGTCTCACACTTCCTGTCCTGCCCTCTCTCTGTAACAGCAAGACTATTTCACGGGAGAAACAAGCAGCTGGTTGGTGGTACCCATCCAGACGAGAACGTAGCACAGCGCATCCCTGCTACCTGATAGTAAGTGGTCAGCTCATGGGTGACGCTGACTACTTACCATCACCTAGTTTAACTGGAACTAGCCCAGACAACTCCTTCATGTATTGCCTACCCTGAGACAAGACGTTAAGTCTCACACTTCCTGTCCTGCCATCTCTCTGTAACAGAAAGACTATTTCAGGGGAGAAACAAGCAGCTGGTTGGTGGTAACCATCCAGACGAGAACGTAGCACAGCGCATCCCTGCCACCTGATAGTAAGTGGTCAGCTCATGGGTGACGCTGACTACTTACCATCACCTAGTTTAACTGGAACTAGCCCAGACAACTCCTTCATGTATTGCCTACCCTGAGACAAGACGTTAAGTCTCACACTTCCTGTCCTGCCATCTCTCTGTAACAGAAAGACTATTTCAGGGGAGAAACAAGCAGCTGGTTGGTGGTAACCATCCAGACGAGAACGTAGCACAGCGCATCCCTGCCACCTGATAGTAAGTGGTCAGCTCATGGGTGACGCTGACTACTTACCATCACCTAGTTTAACTGGAACTAGCCCAGACAACTCCTTCATGTATTGCCTACCCTGAGACAAGACGTTAAGTCTCACACTTCCTGTCCTGCCCTCTCTCTGTAACAGCAAGACTATTTCACGGGAGAAACAAGCAGCTGGTTGGTGGTACCCATCCAGACGAGAACGTAGCACAGCGCATCCCTGCCACCTGATGGTAAGTGGTCAGCTCATGGGTGACGCTGACTACTTACCATCACCTAGTTTAGCTGGAACTAGCCCAGACAACTCCTTCATGTATTGCCTACCCTGAGACAAGACGTTAAGTCTCACACTTCCTGTCCTGCCCTCTCTGTGTAACAGCAAGACTATTTCACGGGAGAAACAAGCAGCTGGTTGGTGGTACCCATCCAGACGAGAACGTAGCACAGCGCATCCCTCCCACTTAGTTGGATAGACACATGAATATTATGGATGCGATATCCTAGCTAGATATAATAATAATAATATATTAGGACAACTCACACACCGCCATCTGATCCCAAACTAGGCAGAACCTCTTCCTATGGTAACCAGACAACTGATATATACTTATATATTTATAATTACATATATAATATATTATAGATAAATTATTACACCCAGACACAGAACAAATGATCATACTCATCACACAAACATTTGTCCTGGGTGGGGATCGAACCCACGACCTTAAGAATAGGAAATCGGAGGTCGTTGATCAAGGTCTTCCAACAGTGGATGGAGGGTCGGTGATTATGATGATTGTTATGTCAGATTATGTATTAGATGCGTAAACAAAACGATACAATTATCGTAAAACACTTTAATATTTTATTTTGTGATCATAAACACCAACATCTGCCAGAACGATGGTAACCGATATCACTATCACTATCACTATCACGCGAAGAATAAGCTCGTTGAAGTGGCAGTGAGCTGGTCATACTCAGGAGAACGGATGGCCGATGGGCCAATAAGGTGCAAGAGTGGAGGCGTTTAGGTAGACGAAGTGTTGGTCGTTAACCAGGTAGGAAAACGATCTTCTCGCGGTGGCGTTCATTGAAGAAGGCCTATGTTCAGCAGTGGACGGATAAAGGATGATGATCATCAACATATTTATATATATGTAACATGTTTATCATTTGTTGTTGATAAAGTCTATATTGATAAAGTCTATACTGATAAAGTCTATGAATTTAAAATAATTCCCGTATTCATATATTAGTAGACAGGTTTTAGCATCGGTATATAATATATGAAAGTTTGTCTTGAATAAGCTCCGAAACGGTTCAATGGATTTCCATTAAAACGGGACCTTAACACAGTGTCTAAATGTGTTGGTGCCATTTCAGTTGATTCATTTTTCAACCATTTCCATTTGCCATTTCAATTTGCAAATATTATTCAGCCTACAACTGCCACCGAACAAGTGTAGTTTTCTTTTTTTTATGTTAGTTGGATAGGTAAACTGGCAAACGTGCCTGATGGTAAGAGGTCGACGTCGCCCATGAACATAAACTAGTATACCTGGACGAGCCCAGGCAACTCATTTATGTGTTGCCTATCCTGAGACATAAGATATTAAGTCTCGGTGCCAGTAATTACACTGCCTGTCTTGCCCTTCTCTCCGAAACACAGCAAAGCTGTTTCATGGGAGAAACAAGCAAGATAGTGGTACCCATGCAGCCGGGAGCGCGGCATAGCGCTTCCCTCCCACCGGTAAATTTTCTAATGATGATGAATTTCACTGAATATATAAAAACTTTTTATGTACCTATGTCATATAACCGCGATAAAGTCCGTAAAAATTTATTCATTATAATAGGTACTATATCAAGTGCGTCAAGAATAGAACGATGTACTAAAGAGTCAGTCTCGTGAACAAGGTGCTCGTTGGCAGTGCCGAAATATTGCAGATTTATAAAAGTGAAAAACGCGGTAAATATACAAATAGTTTAATAATAAAAATGGTTGATGCTAATTAAAATATTATAATATACTTTAGCGACAACGAGCGCAAAGGCAAAGTTAAAATAAAATGAGAGGCTCGAAGGACCATAAAATGGAGGGTGTCCTAAACTTTATATGATAATGATAATTAAGGTGATATTATAATGAAACACTTTTTTACGGATTTTATCGCGGTTTATTAAGATTTTTACAAGCCCGACGTTTCGGATACTTTACAGCAACCATGGTCACGGGAGGACTGATTTTGGTCCATGGTTGCTGTAAAGTATCCGAAACGTCGGGCTTGTAAAAATCTTAATAAACCGCGATAAAATCCGTAAAAAAGTGTTTCATTATAATGAGTGAAATTCGCGTAAACATTAGAAAACAATATTAAGGTGATAATTTGATATAAGGTTGATATTGATAGTTGATAGACGGGTCGATGCAATGAAACAACCGAATCCGCCGAGTGCGTAATGAGCAACTGATTTATTGTCTAATGCCAATTTTACATTATTATAAATAATTGCTAACTAAACTAATACATATACGCTGGCTCGTACAGAAGTTTCTAATAAAATTATCTTTAACATAACAAAACTGTCATTGTACTCGTAAGCACGTAATTTTAATACACAATTTGAACAAAAAGGGTAAGTTCGCGAATGTCTGTAGTGCTTATAATGTAATTGTAATGTTTTATTAAAGAAAACAAAGAAACATATCGTTTTAAATTGATAATTTTATTAGCATATATTTTCATGGTCTCATGTTCGTTTTGTTACCCGCGACGGAACGGAGACTGTATATGCGTTTGGGGTGAGAGGCAGTTTGTGTGTGTAAACTTATTTTGTCGCTTATCTCCAAGACTACTTGTCCGATTTTAATGCGGTTTTCAGAGATGGGTTCGGATTAGATTGGTGCATTTTAGTAGATAGATATTAAGTTGATAACTCACTAGAGGGCACTGCAGTAAACGTTTTTTGTACAATTCATTGTTGCCATTTTTCTCCAAAACTACTATTTTAATTTTGATACGAATTTCAATGATAGGTTTGGGTTTGATTGGTGCATGTTCTTAGATAGGTGTTACAATTACAACCCACCAGGGGGCGCTGCAGTAAACATTTGTTTTGATGCGGTTTTAATTCAGTTATGGGTTCTGGTTTGATCGGTGCATGTTCTTGTATTGTGTGTTACGATGAAAACTCACCAGGGGGCGCTGAAGTAAATGTTTGTTTGTGGAAAACCAAAACTACTAGTCCGCTTTAGATGCGATTTTCGGTGATAGGTTCGGGTTTAATTGTGGTACGTGTTCTTAAAAGTGTTACGGTGACGACTCACCAGGGGGCGCTGCAGGAAACATTTATTTGTACAAACTAATGCTGCAATTTTTCTCCAAAACTACTAGTCTGATTTTGATGCGGTTTTCAATTATGGGTTTGAATTTAATTGGTGCATGTTATCAGATAGGTGTTACAATTACGACTTACCAGGGGGCGCTGCAGTAAATATTTGTTTTGATGCGGTTTACATTCAGTGAGTGGTTTGATTGGTGGATATTCATATATTTTTTATGACGATGAAAATTCATTAGTAGGGCTAGCATGCGCGCACGACAAAATTTTGTCTACGCCTTTTCTCGTATTATTTCATATAAGTAATACGAGAAAAGGTGTAGATACAATTTTGTCGTGCGCGTATGCTAGCCCTAGAGGGGGCGCTGCAGAAAACATAATATTTTGTTTGTGCAACTACTACTAAGTCCGTTTTGGATGTGGTTTCCGGTTATAGGTTCGGTTTAAATTGTGTTGCATGTTCTTAAAAATGTTTTACGGTGACACCTCACTAGGGGGCGCTGCAGTAAACATTGTTTTTACAAAACCACTGGTCCGATTTGGATGCGGCTTGAATAATGGGTTTGTGGTTGATTAGTGAAGATTTTTAAATAGGTGTTACGGTATCCACTCACTAAGTGACGCTACAGTAATATCTAGTCCGATTTTCATGCGGTATTCATTATAGGGTTTGTGGTTGATCAGTAAAGGTTCTTAAACAGATGATACGGTGGTAAATCACTTGAAGGCGCTGCAGTCATTAATATAATTATTTAATTTTATCTTCTACATATTTAATATTTAAACATATATATATATATATATATATATATATATATATATATATATATATATATATATATATATATATATTAACATATTTAAACCCACGACGGTTAAAACATAATTGAAAAATGATAAAATAATTAAAAAACCCCGACATTTAAACAACAGAGTATCAGTTTTCATAGCACTTCCCTACGCACCTATTTGGTTCTCGAAGACGTAGATGTGGCAATAACATATTATTCAAGTCCCTATGAACTTAATATAAAACCCAATATAATCCGTCGGGGGCTGCCATCACTATTTTAAACTTCAACATAAATTGTTTCTCCCGTCAAACAGCTTTGCTGTGTTTCGGAGAGAAGGGCAAGACAGGCAGTGTAATTACTGGCACCGAGACTTAACATCTTATGTCTCAGGATAGGCAACACATAAAGGAGTTGCTTGGGCTCGTTTCAGGTAAACTAGTTTATGTTCATGGGCGACGTCAACCACTTACCATCAGGTGGTACGTTTGCCAGTTTGCCTATCCAACTAACATAATAAAAAAAAAAAAATTACAAAATCCTCGATTTAAAGAATTTATGCAACTATAGATAATAAACGTGAAAAACTTAAAAAATTGTTCCTATTTCTCTCCAAAACTACTAGTTAAATTTTGATGCGGTTTCATCACTGTTTTAAATTTGAAGAAATATAAGTATAGCAATAAAATATCTCCAAATTATTCACGTTACTATAAAACTACAAATCTAGTCCATTCAATGGCAGCCCCCGACGGATTATATTGGGTTTTATATTAAGTTCATAGGGACTTGAATAATATGTTATTGCCACATCTACGTCTTCGAGAACCAAATAGATGCGTAGGGAAGTGCTATGAAAACTGATACTCTGTTGTTTAAATGTCGGGGTTTTTTAATTATTTTATCATTTTTCAATTATGTTTTAACCGTCGTGGGTTTTTTTCAAAATTTTTTATTTTGCTTTTTATTTGTAGTATGCTATGCCTTCTGAGCCTTCAACATACAGCCTTAGAAGTAAACTATCCACACCAGGATTCCAGCCTTGTCGAGGCGATGGGGCTCAGTAGCCTAAGGTGAACCCAGCACCTAAGGCGAAGCCAAATGAACCGAGGGAGCTGCTCTTTGTACTCCTTTTATAAGAAGAGGAGACAAAAGACTAGGAGAGACAAGGGGCGAGGATGAGAACCTCACCTCATCGTACTATCCTGACTTTGGGAGGGGTTGTTATGTGGTGCAGGACTTCCCTCTGTGGAGGTAGCGTAGCTCCCTTGGGGAACTGACTAGCTGTCGAGGTGCCCTGTAGCTCAACAGATCCGGGACACCTCACGAAAAGCCATACCTGGGGAGTCCTCCCTCACCGGCAGGATGCCTAAGAGCATTTCCCGGTGGGAAAAAAGACTGAAACTATGACTTCTAAAGGCGGTTCGTGTTCATCGACGAGAAAATACCCGGAGGATGTGGACGAATCTAATTGCAGATGATTAAACAAAGCGAAAATCCAAAACAAATCTTAACAGAAAACAACGTTGGAATAAAAAATGTTCCGTTGTAGAGCAGACGGGCTCATTTATCAAGTCTGTCGATTATCCCGCCTGCCGTACCCTGTGAGATAGGAACGGGTATAGCGGCCCCGTACGTGCGACAGGGATAAAACATTCAATTAATTCTCCTATTATACTCGTGTAAAACCTTTTTTATTGCTTTGACAATCATTTTATTGTTGGGCTTGTTTTCTGTTAGTTGTTAACGTGACACGAATATTCTCCTCGAAGGGTTATAGTTCCGCTATATACAGGAATAATACAGGTGAAATAATTTCATAAAAGGCTTAATCCTTCATTCAAGTTTTCTGTATGATTTACTTCATACAAAGATACGGTAGATTTCGAAAGATCAAAGTTTTAGGACAAGTCAGATTCGAACCTAAACTGTGTCTTTGAGATGATGACCTGAATCCAAAGCAATTGGACTATCGTCACTCACTATCTGGAACAAACACTAGCAGTTGTTAATTTTATTAGACCTAGCTGGTGCCCGCAGTTTCACCTGCGTTGACTTAGGTTTACAAGCGTATTCGGTTGATGATGATTATTTATATAGTCTATGTCCTAATCCAAGGCATAAGCCATTAAAATTTTAACTTTTAACCAAATCAGTTCAGGGGTTTTGCCGTGAAAGATGAACAGACATCCATACTTACAAACTTTCGCCTTTATAATATTAATAAGACTAGTACGATTCTGGAGCCTGGAGAGATTATGGGGTACCATAAAAAAAGAAAGCAAAAAAAAAAGAAAGCCCCTTCGTTGAACCAAAACATATATTATTGAAGTGAAACTTCTTTGAGCGAACGAGGGTAAAATTCTTACGGATGAAACGTCACGAAAATGTGCAACGTTTTTGTCCGAGAAGATGAAGAGAGTGATTGAGACCCATTGAGAGAAAGCGAGAAATGACGAACGTATCATGAAGCACATAGCCATGGAGTGAGAAAGATTGAGAGAGGGAGTGAGATAGAGCGAACGTCTCGTCGCAAGTCTCGGAAATTTAAAGCTTTAGATAAGTATAAATATAAACGAGATTTAAAAATTAGTTTGCCAAATATGTTTCATACTTCTGACACGTGTATTCGGGTTGGTATTTCATAAAAATACCAACCCGAGTCACATTTGTCTGCTTTATCGAATTCAAGCACAGTTTAAAACTAGTACACCTGTCGATTTTTGACAAAATTAAAGGACTAATACTTAAAGACCATCGAAGACAAAAAAATATATAAAAATATCAAAGTTGCAGCAAAAACCAAGACTATGTATCAAAGACAGTTTACCTCCAACTTCTTGAGTTGGCGGAACGTGGGGCATTTAGGAAGTTATCGAAATAATTGGGGCTGATTAGATCATCGGTAGGCGAGTCACGCCTTGCGTCAGACCGCCGCCCTGCATCAGGTCGCCCGCCCTGCGACACTCGCGGGGATATGATGGCAGGTGTAGTTTTGTAATGTTTACATTGGCACTGAGTTAAAGATGACGTTGTAGAAACTAAAATTGAATCACTAGTTTTTTAGACTTTACAGACAGTTAAAACTTTTTTTGGTTTGCTAACATCCATACTACTACAAACCGGTGTAGTACTTCCAAAATTACTTTAGTTAATTAGTTTTTTTTGTATATTCATTTGAGTACGAGAAAGAAATATATAGACAAATTTGAAACCAATTCACCAATTATTAAACTTCGTGATTCGCCCTTCGAGATTACATATATTTACAAGTAGTACCACATCCCATGTGCTACCATCGTACACACTTTTAGAGCAACGCTAGACAAAGTAAACTTGTTTTCTCCACTGACGCCCTCTATAACAGCCTGCAGACGTCACCCCATACACGTTTTGTGTGCCGGCCATCGTGCACATATTTTTTCCTTTTAAATTGAAATTTATAATCAATCAAAATTTAAAAGTTTTTAAAAACTTGTAAAAACGCAAGAATTACAAAATAAGAAAAATAATTGGAAGATAGTAATATCGAGTCTATCTTGAATATTTGACAGAATATTACACCAGAGAATACAATTGAAGGTAAATCGAAAATATATTTTATATAGTATTTTCAATGTTCAATTGAGTTTAATCTACAAGATTTTTACCCATTAAAACAAATAAAACTCATAATATAATGTTGTGTCGTTATCTTAAAGTGATGCACATAATTCTAAAACTATAATTGAGGCTAACGCATATTTTACACAATATCAAACCAGAGAATACTATTGATGTTAAATCGAAATATTTTTATCAAGCCTTTTTTTAATGGACAATTGAGTTTAATCTGAAAGATTATTACTCACTAAAATCAATCAAACCTTCCTATAAGGTTGTGTCGTTATCAGTGATGCATATTATTCTAGAGCATAATCTGCGAGATTTTGTCGTGAATACATTTTAAAGTTTTTTAAGAGTACAGAACGTGAGACTGTTTCATAAAAACTATCCTAGATGCTCACAAATATTTTACTAAATATTGAAGATAAATGGAATAATATATACACCGATTTTTTCAATGTACAATGGAGTTACCCACAAAAACAAGTAAAACCAACCTATAAGGTTGTGTCGTTATCAGTGATGCATATTATTCTAGAGCACAATCCGCGAGGTTTGTCGTGATATTAATTGAAAGTTTTTTAGAGTACAGCCCGTGAGACTGTATCACAAAAACTAACCTAGGAGCTAAACATCCTAGACTAAGGTGGGTTTATATAACGGTATGTAGCAATAATTATTATAAAGATATAATTATGATTTATTAGATAATAATAATGAATATGTTGGGAGATCTGACCCCAAACTAGGCAGAGCCTGTATCATGAATATCAGACAACTGATATATACTGAGTTACTGAGCCCCACCGCCACGACAAGGCCTGAACCATGGTGGGGACCTAGACACTGTTCAATTGATCATGCTTATCATACATGAGGGCCTTATATAAATAAAAATATAGCTAGCCGATGAACCGATATGGTAAATGGGCTTAGAGAAAATATCTATCTATATCCACTCTTAACCCCAAGAATAAAGGCAAGTTAATGAAAATGGTTGCCATATTACGAGAAAAGCGAAATCAACTAATGTTACTATATCCGGTGTGGCTGAAAATATTAACCTCATCATGAATGTTATTTAATCTCGCAACTATAACGATAATCAGTAAAAAATACTGAGCAATGTTGGTCGTATTTTGTGTTATGTATTTGTAAACCGATACCAGAAAAAAAGCTAAAACTCATAAAAGCGACTTCTAAGACTAACGCTGAGATGAAGTTTTTTCAGTAGCAAAGAGGAGGTCATTACCATCCAGGAGACGTAACGAGCCATCCACCTCTGGGTCTCTAAACTAAAGGGGCCCGCCTCCAACTCCAGCTCCAACTCCTCAGCCGTCACAACTGAATCCGAGCTTCACAGCAGGTGTGCGCAAAGGGCGGCACAGTGCCTGTGCGCCGGTAGATAGCGCTCCTGACACAAATCGACTCCAGCACCAACAAGCAGGTACGCTTTCATTCTTTAAAAAGGCATAGGCGCAGATCACGAGGGACATTGGGATATTATCTTGGATACAAGGTTTACGTGTACCCTTTCATTCTGCTGTGGTCTAGAGTCTAGGCAATCATACCTGTGTTTATACATCTGAAAATATCATGTATGACAGGGAATAAGAAGTTAAATCCTTCTTTAGGTGCGATAATATGTGAATGTTCTGGTCAACTTCTATCGCATATATTTCGATATATTTTAAGAAGTGTAATTTATAATGAAAAAGTGTAATGGTAAAATTGATTTATTTTGAACTTTAAAAATTTTAATAATTTTTATACCTGAGCTGCGCCACACTTCAAACCTGAAGATTTTAGGACAGCGTTGAATCTTATAATGCCAATTTTTTCGAAGAAAGATATGAATTTCAAGTTTTACCATTCGTCTTAAACATTAGCGTTTTCCATTTTTTTTAAATCATGCAACCAGTTATGCAATGTTTAACTAATCGGGGCTTATTATCTACCTATTACATAGGTAGGAGATATTTTCTTATTACACAAATAATTGATAGTAATGGAAACAAAATTATTATCTGACAAAAAATTACTAGTAATTTTGTTATTTACATTCGAAAAAGAAAAAATTCCAAGTCAGTTAATCTTTTTTAGGTTGTTTCTGCTTGCCTCCTTGTTTTCTGTATATAGCAAACCAACAGTTTCCAATTTCAAAGAGATGTAAACTGCGACGCTTTGCCCAATTGATAGGATTATTAATATCCATTTATCCAGCAATACAATGTATATACAAAATGGTACTCATATACAAAAATTTTTGAACGCATTATCTTTATTTAAAAGTTAATGATGATTACGGACAATAAGGGAAATATTAATTTACCAAAACATTTCATCAGTGATTTCGACGGATGGATTTATAATATTTATAAAATCTTAAGCCCCATTCAGACAGGCAATTATCGAATGGAGATAGGAAATGCATCTCCCGTTTCGTACAACATTCTTAAGATTTAAAAGTGGCATTTTTCACATTACATACTTTTTTTTTTCAAAAATTAAGATGAAGAGGGAGGTTATTCGGTACCCTCATTTTAACGATATTAGTAGAATAATTTGGAGGTAGTGGGAACAAAAAGATATATATTATATATACGCATCCTACGAAAGGTCGAAAGGAAAAAACTGACGCAAAGTCCCGTCGCGTTCAGATTAGAGGATCAGAATGATCCTGAGTTGGAACAAAAACTTTGTAATAATTTTGGAAAACCAAAAATACAAAATCGTCGGAGTCGTTGTTGTACCATTATGGCTTAGTTAGCCTTAGTACCCTTTGTTCACAAAACTACATTTTGTAGATTTCAGATATTTTCAGATGCGATGTTGTGTTAACGTCCATTACGGATAACATATTACATATATAAATATATCCTTTGTATAAGACAACGGTACAAATTTTGTATAGTCAAGAAGATATTTTATACCGCGTCAGTTTGTGATAAAATTCATTTTTTAATTAAATTAATCATCTTTCTTTAAGTGAATATGGGACCATTAATTCTGCTGAATTGGGTTTAGCACTAATTGTAGGCTCAAACATAGTAAAGGACTCAAGAATTAAAAAAATAATAAACGTAAGGGAGTGTATAATTTACACACTCCCTTTCCAAAATATAACACATTTTGGGACCCCACAAATTGTATAAAATTATTTAGGCAGGCTATATTATTATTATCGTAATGAAGAATAATCATTTGAATTATACTTGAATGAAACTAGTATATAACTTGGCCTTAGTTACGACCCATTGTGTTTAAACACTAATGCTAATAAAATTATTAAATATTATAAAAATTACAAAAATAATTTTAATGTTTTAATATATTTAGTATATTATATATAATATTAATGTATATAATATTATGAGACAACTATTTGCCTAGCTAATACTATAATTTAAAATTATCTTCTGAAAAAGGTCCTAAAATTGTTATTTATTCCGAAATCTTTTAAGTATGTTAGTTCATAGACTTGAGCCGTTGGATCCAAGAGAGTGGGATTGACACATAAGTGTTTAGTGCCCACAGTAAGGGTTATGCAGCTACTCCTGCTGCGACCCGACTTAGTGTCAATATCTAAGACGTTAGAAAACAAACAGCCGGTGGAACTGGCAAATTACAAACTTTTTGCCAAATTTAACAATAGAGGGGTAACTACTGATACATTACATTCATTTGCTTACTCTCTTGTAGGTTGGCTTCCAACAGGTAACGCTAATCTTATATTAATGTATAAATTTCATTGAGTGTGATAATTGGACTTTTATATATGGAACATATTTTCAGATAAAATTCTTTTGTTATATCCACACTGTGTTTTTTACAAGTGTAATTAGCTATTTCGTAGTTATCTAAACATCAACTTGTAAATATATGTAATCTCGAAGGCGAATCACGAAGTTTAATAGAAAATCAAACGAACTTACCTGTAAGTGAAGTTCGATTGTTATTAAACGAAGTGATTCGCCCGAGAGATTACAACCCTCCCGGACCCTAATTACATCTTTAGTTTTTAAAATGTAATATCCCTTAGATTCGAAATAGCTAACATGAAAGCCGTACACGACAGAAACGTGTATGAGGTGACGTCTGAAGGCTGTTATAGAGGGCGTCAGTGGAGAAAACAAGTTTACTTTGTCTAGCGTTGCTCTAAAAGTGTGTACGATGGTAGCACATGGGATGTGGTACTA
This sequence comes from Helleia helle, assembly GCA_963853865.1. Taxonomy (NCBI): domain Eukaryota; kingdom Metazoa; phylum Arthropoda; class Insecta; order Lepidoptera; family Lycaenidae; genus Helleia; species Helleia helle. The sequence continues at coordinate 450,069 of OY971436.1, forward strand.
CTTGTAAATATATGTAATCTCGAAGGGCGAATCACGAAGTTTAATAACAATCGAACTTCACTTACAGGTAAGTTCGTTTGATTTTCTATTAATATCCGTATTAATTATTTATTATATATTTATAGACCGTATTAATATCACATGTTATACAAATGAAAACTATTAAGGTTTTGTTTCAATAGTTTGAAACATAATAAACTCAAAACTCATCATTTAGCGTTGTAAATTAAGAAGAACTAAAAACGATTATACAATGTGTTTTGTTTGTGTCGGACCCGTTTCATCTGGCCGCGGGTGTATCTGCTCGTACTAATGGGGCATGTAAATATGGCCCCTTAAGGGAGGAGGTGCGTGACCGGACCCCAGGGGGATGAAGGAGGAACATGCAAGGTGTTGCTAATGAATGCGTTACCTTCGACGGCGTGTAAGTAACAACTCTAGTTGTTCTTACTTTTGATTACTGTATTGTAATCATCATCAGCATTACTAGCATCATCATAATTATCCTCATGATCATCATCAGCATTACTATCATCATCATAATCATCCTCAGAATCATCATCAGCATTATTAGAATCATAATAATCATCCTTGGAATCATCATCAGCATTAATAGCATCATCATAATCATCCTCAGAATCATCATCAGAATTATTAGCATCATTATAATCATCCTCGGAATCATCATCAGCATTACTAGCATCATCATAATCATCCTCAGAATCATCATCAGTATCATTAGCATCATCATAATTATCCTCAGAATCATTATCATCATCATTATAGACGCTAGACGTAGGCCTCTCAATGGATGCCCATGTGCCCTATTGAGTTCCAAAATCGATGTCCATCATAATAACGACTGGCCTGGACCTCGCTCGGAACTGACATAAAACCGAATACAATATAGCACACGTTTAAGATTGCGCCGGAAATTATTACCTAACCTAATAGATGATTCCTCCAATAATTTCTTTCTTCTTTATCTTCTATAGGGTTCCGAAAAAAGGTATTTTTTATGTAATATAACAAGTCAGCGGATTTCCTTCACATAATGTTTTCTAATGTTTGCGCGAATTTCACTCATTATAATGAAACAATTTTTACGGATTTTATCGCGGTTTATTAAGATTTTTACAAGCCCGACGTTTCGGATACTTTACAGCAACCATGGTCACGGGAGGACTGAGGTGACAGATGTCCTAATGTTACAAAGTTATTCGAAACTACCCTATGATACATCATTATTTTAATAAGTCCTCTCTACGCAGAAAGTGCTAACTGCATCTTTAATCTGTGGCATATTATGCTTGGTTTTTGATTTAATTATTTTAATAATGGGATCCCAAGCAGGTGGTAAGAGCCAGCCATCTTCTCTATTGAAATTTGGATGTTTTTTAATTTCAATAGCCTCGCGGATCATCCTTGGTTGGAATCGGTGTTCTTTTGCGAGTATCTGTGGTTTATCAAATCTAATATAATGGCGAGCTTTGTCTAGACTATGTTCACAGATTGCAGACTTAGTGTAGCGACGGTGTTTTAAGTCAGCTATATGTTCTTTAACGCGAGTTTTAATTGATCTTTTGGTTTGGCCTATATAAGAGAGGCCACAATCACAATCAAGCTTGTATACTCCTGCATCTTGTAAGGGTATATGACACTTGACAGATGGTAAGAATTGACCTATCTTTTTAGGCGGCTTGAAATAAGTTTTTATAGAAGCTCGCTTTAGGATGAAGCCAATCTTGTCAGTGACGCCTTTCATAAACGGTAGCACAGCAGGTACTCGCTCGACGGTGGCTGGTTTCACACGTTCACTGTGACGGAGACGCGGTACCCGAAGCTTGTTGTCACGCAGTACTTGCTTGACATGTTGAAGTTCGGTCTCCAGGTGCTGCTCATCACAGATCCCTTGTGCTCTCTGTAACAAGTTGTTACAGAGACAAGTTGTTACAGAGACAAGATTGGCTTCATCCTAAAGCGAGCTTCTATAAAAACTTATTTCAAGCCGCCTAAAAAGATAGGTCAATTCTTACCATCTGTCAAGTGTCATATACCCTTACAAGATGCAGGAGTATACAAGCTTGATTGTGATTGTGGCCTCTCTTATATAGGCCAAACCAAAAGATCAATTAAAACTCGCGTTAAAGAACATATAGCTGACTTAAAACACCGTCGCTACACTAAGTCTGCAATCTGTGAACATAGTCTAGACAAAGCTCGCCATTATATTAGATTTGATAAACCACAGATACTCGCAAAAGAACACCGATTCCAACCAAGGATGATCCGCGAGGCTATTGAAATTAAAAAACATCCAAATTTCAATAGAGAAGATGGCTGGCTCTTACCACCTGCTTGGGATCCCATTATTAAAATAATTAAATCAAAAACCAAGCATAATATGCCACAGATTAAAGATGCAGTTAGCACTTTCTGCGTAGAGAGGACTTATTAAAATAATGATGTATCATAGGGTAGTTTCGAATAACTTTGTAACATTAGGACATCTGTCACCTCAGTCCTCCCGTGACCATGGTTGCTGTAAAGTATCCGAAACGTCGGGCTTGTAAAAATCTTAATAAACCGCGATAAAATCCGTAAAAATTGTTTCATTATAATTCCTTCACATAAGTTTATTTATTTATTTATTTGGGATAACAACAGCGTAGATTTACATAGTTAAATAAAGTTAGAGGGAAAAAAACATTTTAAAGCCAATAACAGTTATCTACTAAAAAAATACTTGTTTTGAAAAACGAAAAATAGTACATACTATCGTGTGAGCATTAAAACAGGAAGAAGTACAGTACAGTCATTATAAGATGTTATGTTAACAAGAAGTTTAGGAGTGCTAGTTATTGTTTCTTAATTTAGTAATAATTAAACTTTATATTACGAAAGAAACAGGTTTTGTTTATTTATGGGTAGGTCGGAGTGTTAAATGTAAGTAAATGGACTATGGTAATATAAAAAGAGAAAAGAAAGTTCCTAGCTTTTTCCCAAATAACATGATTCTATGGGTTGTAGGAGTTATCCGTTTTGTTAATTTGAGGATGATGCTGATGATATTTTATAACAAAACAAAAAAATACACGAGCGTTGAATATTTCACAAGCCACGGTCTGTCCGTCTGTCGCTACAATACCCGCCCCGTGTAAAACCTCGCCCTCGACGTTTCAAAGAAATTACCTCGAGGAGCTTAAAAGATTTAGCATTTTTGCGTAATTTATGTTATGTTGAAAATTGTTTCTTTTTCCAGGTAATGTACCGACGCCGTATTTTGGGTGAAATATGCAAATGAAGTTGAAAAGGTAAAATTTGATTTAATTTCACTGGTAGAAGAGATGTGTTCACGCCGTGCGCCCGCCTGCATCAGTACCATCATGCAATAGGATGATAAATGAATATCATTTATACCGAAAAAGGCTTTGCTCTGTATCAAAAGTTTTGTTTGCTAATTTGCTTACCATCTACCTGCTCTTCTTTCCGAAACAAAACCAAACTGTTTCACGTGTGCATGTAAACGCGGTACGGGGGGGTCGCTTGTATCGGTAATCAGATATTCTTACTGATGTTTCCTTAGAGCTGTCTTCCGATTATTTAGTAATCTTCTTCTGCTTCTATCTCCATTTCTTCGCAACTCCCTCATCACTATATCATCTCTATCCAGCAATGCTATGTATAATCCCTCATGCAACCTCCCACATTCATACATAACCAGATATCCACAGACATATAACCGAAACTAATAATATATTCCCAAACGACAAGCTCAAGTCTGGAACGAACCCTGTATAACACGGCGCCGACACGTCAATAGTTCATGAGCAGTTTTATTGTTGCTTCGGACGGCCGCCTGTTTGTCTCAAGTATTGGGCCATAACCTCGCGACATGAACCTGTACGTAACTGGCCGGCGGTTATGTCTTCGAACATATATCTCTCTCAATCGGTCTCAATCACTCTCTCCCTCTTCTTGGATAAAAATGTTGCACATTTTCGTGACGTTTCATTCGTAAAAAATACGGAAACATATCCAGTTTCCGTAAGAAGGACAGGCAAGTTTATGAAGTGAAACTTCTTTGCGCGCATGAGGGTATTTTTTACGAATGAAACGTCACAACGTGCAACATTTTTATCCAAGAAGAGGGAGAGAGTGATTGAGACCGATTGAGAGAGAGTGAGAAAGGGCGAACGTAAGATGAAGCAAATAGCCATGGAGTGAGGTAGGGAGCAAGAGAGTGAGACAGAACGAGAGAGAGAGTGAGGAAGAGCGAACGTCGCATCGCAAGTCTCGGAAATTTAAAGCTTTAGATAAGTATAAATATAAACGAGATTTAAAAATTAGTTTGCAAAATACTTCTGACATGTGTACTTTGCACGCACACACTTTTTTATATAGAAGAAATAATAATAGGGGAAAGAAGCAGTCGGTCCACCTCAATGTAAGTGATCACGGACACCAATAGACACACACTACACCGGCTTGTAGGAGCGTTGTAGCCACACATTCTTATGTGGTAGGTAATTTCGCTCGTTATAATAAAACTACTTTTACGGATTCTCCATTTGTATGAAAAAATCTGACACTTCGTTTTGCCTATAACTAACCATGGTTATAGGAAAAACGATTAAGTAAAAAAGTAGCTGTAAATTATCCGAATTGTCGGGAATGCAACAAACTAATAAGCTACGATGAAATCTGTAATAACTTGTCTTATTATAACTATATTATGTACAATTAGACTACGATGTCGTAGGCAGCCGCTACGAAATGCTACGAACTCGTTGATTCCCACCCGTATCGAAGACTATTACTATTCCGAAAGTGGTTAATTGTTCATCCTCATTATTATCAGCCTGTTGTCTATGACCCTTTTTTTCTTTAACGCCGGGAAATGCTCTGAGGCATCCCGCGGGGGAGTGGGCCTCCCCACGCGGGTATGTAGGACTCGCTGCGCCCGAAACATGGTAAGTGGACGCAGCTGTACCCACTAAAACCCGGCGAGTGCCACCAATGCCGCCTTTGATAAAGTGACCCGGATCTAATGAGCAAACGAGCACCTCAACGGCTAGTCCCCCAAGAGACCGACGCCACTCTCATAGAGGGGTTATGCCGCTCCACAGAACAACTCCCAACGTCGGGAAAGTACAATGGGATGAGATTCCCGTCCTCGCCCCTTGCCTCTTGCTTTTTTGTCCCCTATTCTTATAAGAGGGATACAAAGAGCCCCCTCTACTCTATTAGCTTCGCCCAAGGTGCTGGGCTCACCCTAGGCTACCGAGCCCCACCACCACATCAAGGCCTGAATCATGGTGGGGTGTTGTCTATGACCCTACCTTCACCAACAAGTTGCGGATACAATTTCTTAAAGATAAATCTCTTCTATAAATAATGTTTTCTTGTTGTTGCACTCCGCTCCCTGATCCATACATCACTCCTTTTTAGCATAACGATTATATTTAATGTCACCGTAAAAGCTTTCGCGCCCCAATATATATTATCCGGGGGTTGGTTTAAGAATTACATGCGAATAAAGTAAGGATTACGTTTACGGCTCTTTAAATGTCGTTTCTATTACTGTTCTCTTATTTATTCTCTCTTATTTCTATTCTATTTTCAAACTCAATCTTAGTCGATCGTAGAAGATGCCGAAATATTTAAATGGGCGAAACAGTTGAAAAACATGGCAAATATCTCGTTTTGAATAGTTTTATTGAAATCAATGATGTTTATTAAACATGTCTTATCTTGTATTTTAACATTTATATTATTGATCCTGTTGTTTTGAATTTGCGCTTATCGTTAGTATCTAGATAGAAATTTGAAAAACTATGTCAAATAAAAATTCTCAAATCTAAAAAACATATATAATACGAAACATCAAACAAATGAAATTTATCTGGTACTAAATATTGTTTATTTGGTCCTTCTAGCCGGATAACACTAACACCACTTAAGCGAGTATCACGTCTGCCAGTTTCACTTCTATTATTATTTGAGAATAAAATTAGTTGATATCATGTGAAGCTTATAAAACGTTCGTGTGGCATTCGATGTAGAACAGTCACATACAAAAACTGATGGATGATTAATAAGGTTCTGAAATAACTCCAATAAATTGAATGCAATGATCCGAGTTGATACGAGTGATGCGGGCCATCTTAGTGTTTATTGAAGGAGGCCTATGCTCAGAAATCTACAGATTTATGGAATAATCATACAATTGTGCAACCTATCACTTCACATTCACAAAGCGTTAAAATTCCAAATGTTACCCACACGCCGATGTTCGGAAATCCAGAACAACTCGATTTTTACGGCATTTCACGGAACCAGCTGCCACCTACTATAATTCCGAACCGCTACCACAGGGACTTCAAGAAAAGAGCATACTGATATCTGAAAGGATGGCAATGCACGCTAATCCTCTGGTGTAGCGGGTGTCTGTAGATGCACTTATCACTTAACACCAGTTAAAACGACTGTCCGTTTGCCTCTGTTCTATAAAAAAGCAAATGAAACGAGTTTTGAAACTGCAAAGAATTTTGACAAAAAACACGTTATCTTTGTGGCAGCTTTGTGGCGACAGTTTTGCATTTCATGCAGGGGTCACAGCGGCGACCTTTAAATGCTAGCGGGGTTTGTTGACCTCTGGAATTTGACGAGTTGGATGCTGAAATAATTGTCATCTTGCTTGGAACACTTGTTAGTTTTTGACAATTTTATAGGTTTATGTGTGTCTGTGTGTGTGTGTGTGTGTGTGTGTGTGTGTGTGTATCTATGTGTGTGTGTGTGTTTGGTGTGTGTGTGTTAAAGTTTGATTTATTGATTGATATGGTTAATGACTATTATTCGTGTCGGGTCGTGTAGTTTTAGAGTCACACAACAAAAAAAAATCATCTTTCCCTTTTGTAATATATTATATAGTAGACATTCACAAGAGCCGATGTTGATCATATATGTATTATATATTATAGTATGTACATATAATACAAATATGTTACATATATGTATATTAAAATATATTTTGTTAATATATGTTAAATTAATTTCTACGTGCATCTGAACGTATTGAGACCATCGCTTGCTCACCGGTGAAGGACACATCGTGAGGAATCCTGCATGCCAGATGAGATTAACGTCTTTGAAGGTGTGTGAAGTTCACCAGCCCGCATTCCGCCAGCGTATCGATGAACCATGGCCCAACACCCTCTTCGCCTGATTTGAGGAGGAGACCCGTGCCCAGCAGTGGGACATAAAAGGGTTTTTTATGTTAGTTGGATAGGCAAACCTTACTTACCTGATGGTAAGTGGTCGACGTCGCCCATGAACATAAACTAGTATACCTGGAACGAGCCCAGGCAACTCATTTATGTGTTGCCTATCCCGAGACATAAGATGTTAAGTCTCGGCGCCAGTAATTACACTGCCTGTCTTGCCCTTCTCTCCGAAACACAGCAAAGCTGTTTCACGGGAGAAACAGGCAAGATGGTGGATATTATATTATGTTACAAATATGTATCATATAATATGTATTATATGTACATACTTTAATAAAAACTCGACCTAAAATAGACTTTATCTATATTTTACAAATATTATGGTGATTCATAATTGCATTTACATTCTTATAATATTTGTCACAATAAGCGAAATTAACATCAGTAGAAAAAAATACTTCCATTGTATTACAATTCGTGAATTTAAAAATGATTGTGTCAAACAAATTTCATGTCCTAACACTTAACCATTACAACAAAAGGCGTTCACAGACACAACCGACATCAAAGTAACGAAACAATTACTGAGGGTCGTTAAAAATACATTCCTTGGGTCCAAATAACGAACACAGTCATGTTACTGTCCTTAACATTATAAAATTAAACAAAATTATAATTTAATGTACCTCTTACTAAATCAAAATCAAATCGTACAAAACATAATATAATTAGTAATAATAACATGTTTTCTCGGTTCTATATATTTCTCTTCTTCTCTGTGGCCACTTAACTGTATTCATATTTGATCGCTAGTGTTGAAACCCTTTAACGATGATGGTTAATAATACAGAGGAGAAACCGCGCGGTTTAGACGTCGGCCGCTGCAAGTATGAAGCGCATTTATAATGACTGGGCCCTTCGCCCACGATAAAATAACCTTTTAGCTGAAGTAGCCTCAGAGGTAGACAGAATAATATTATAAAATAATTACAGGCTTTGAAGTTTTTTCTCGGAGTTTAGTTTTTTTCTTATAGAAAGGGGGCAAACGGACAGTCGGTTTACTTGCTGGTAAGTGATAGCGATATCCACTGACACCCGCTACACTAGAGGGACTTATCCAACTGACTGGCAATATTGATGAAAACAACGGACATACATCGCCCTTATATGGATCAATTTTCTCCTCGCCTGTTTTCGAGGAAAAAACTGAACTGAAGGTCCTTGAAGGCGACGGGTCCTACCAATGTGGGATGGCAGATTTCATCCACCCGTAAAGATTTTAAAAAGATTTCCTCACATTACGTAGAATAATTATACCATAAATAAAATCACGCTTGCGTGACGTCTTTATCTTGAGGGTGGATGTTTGTTGAAATTAAAATTTGTGAGTAATTTATGACGTCACAATATTACCTGGGGGTTGAGCTCTATATCCCATCTGCAGGGATAGTACCTTCATATTTTTTTATAAGAGGGGGCAAGTGGACATTTGGTTCACATGGTGGTAAGTGTGTAACAAGCGCCCCGCTATTTGCCGGCCTTTCAAATATAAGTATATTTATAGCTCTTTTCTTGAAGGTCCCTAAGTCGTATCGGTCCGGAAACACCGTAGGAGGCAGCTGATTCCATATATTAGTCGTGCGAAGCAGGAAATGCCGTAAAAATTTTGTTGTTGTGGATTTCCATATATCGAGGTGGTGAGGGTAGAATTTGTAATTTTAACGCGATGTCCGGTGGTGGAATTCTGCTGAAAATTTAGAATTGATTTTGACAAAATACATTGTCTAGTGGAAAGGGTCGTCTTGGCGTTCATTGAAGGAGTCCTATGTTTATTAGTGGACGGATAAACGCTGACGATGATGATGATGATTGTCAAAGATTCGTCGCTAAAAATCTGCTTTTGATTAAAAAAACGCATAGATTCAACCGTTTGAGAACTACAGTCTTACAGACACACTTAACGGTCAAAACTTATAACACCCGCCATTGTGCATCGGGAGTCGACTCCACAATCTCGAAGAGTCATAAAACTATTAAAAACTCAAACTTTAACCATTTTCATTTGTTCTTACGTAAAACCTCCTCAGCATCGGTCTCACGTCCCAACTTGAGCTCGACATGAGCTCGACATGAGCTCGACGTGAGCTCGACGTGAGCTCGACGTGAGCTCGACGTGAGCTCGACGTGAGGCGAGCATGGGGATATACTGCGCTCGGATGAGCCCGGCTAGTTGAAAAAGTGCAACTTTAAAAAACTTTGACCCCACAAAAATGTACCTTAGCACAAAGGAGAAGGGTCGAAAATCGCCCCACAGTATTTCACAGCAGCACATTTTCCGCTATAATTTATGTCCCGTTCAGAATTTTAAAACTGTGAAACATATTTTCATGTTCATGTTAACATTATGCGATAAAAGCGGTGAGCTGTTTGTACAAAATGTATCTCTTATTTGACACTTCAAAAAGAATTGAAATATCGGTAGAGTACGTTTTTGCAACATTTTTGTCATTTGATTTGAATAATTATAATGAAATAGCTTTATTATTTCATCGAGATTTATTAATAACTACTCAACTTTTATTAGTCACAGCGTGGTGTTATATAGCCTACCTATAGCCTTCCTCGATAAATAAAAAAGCACTGAAAGAATTTTTCAAATCAGACCAGTAGTTCCTGAGATTAGCGTGTTCAAAGAAACAAACTCTTCAGCTTTATAATATTAGTATAGATTATACTTCCGATGTTTCAAATACTTTAGGGCAACCGTTTGTTATGGGAGGTCTTGATCAGAATCGTCATTAAGCAACAGCCTCGACGCTAAATATTAGATTACACGTTAACATCTAAACCTCATACCTCGATGATATTTTCAAAAGTTGTGGCTAGTATTATAACGGCAAGGCAGGACCATGGGCAATCGTTTACTTCTACACCCAAGGCAGGGTTTCTTAAACTGTTCCCTCTATGGTTCAAACCTTATCGTGGCGGTGGGGCTCAATAGCCTTAGGTGAACCCAGCACCTTGGGCCAAGCCAAGTGAAACAAAAGAGTCTAGGAGGTGACAAGGGGCGAGGATGGGAACCTCACCCCATTGTAATGTCCCGATGTTGGAAGGGCTTGTTCTGTGGTGCGGGAAGACTCCTTGCAACGTTGGGACAACGTCGCGAGGGGTCGAGGTGCCCTGTTTGCTCAACAGATTTCACTAAAGGCGGCATTGGTGGCACTCGCCCGATTTTAGTGAGTAGATCTGCGTCCACCTTATCACCATTCGGGTGCAGCGAGACCCAAATACCCGCCTGGGGAGACCCACTCCCCTGTGGGATGCCTGAGAGCATTTCCCGGAGTAAAAGAAAAAAAAGGCTATAAAAATAATAATCATCTATGCGCTGTGAATCTGCTGTTCTGCGGGCACCAGCTAGTAGAATATAATATTCCATTAATAATCATAATTTACATTTCGTAAGTCAAGCCCTAAACCATTTACTTGAAAGGTAATGAATGCCTGTTGATATGTTTCGAGAACTTTCAATATTACTGTTTATTTAATTTTTCTAACTTTCTGTTAAATTGCTGAGTAAAATCTCTATTCTTCAACTTTTACATCTGCGCTCTCGTTTTCCCCAAAAATAAATAATATTAAGAGGATATTGGATGGAAGTTTCTCAACTGCCGTAAATTTGAATCATAATAATTTAAAACTTTGACATCTCTCACAGGTTTCTGATGACGTTTCTTTGCGATATTTGAATGTAAGAATTCATTTTCATGAAAAGCGTTAAATTTTGTATCACAGACATTTAATCTTAGAGTGATATAATAATAGAGTGCTGTTCACGCCGCTTCATTGTGCCGAACGTAAGTACTGTGTGTGTGTTATATAGATATTTATCTATAGTAGAGTGACGTTCCATGCATAATGCATTACAAAATATTTATATTTTAAATTAGGACATTCATCATTCATCACCATCAGTCTCTATCCATCCACTGCTAAACATAAGCACCTCTCAATAAACGCCAAGACAGAAATGTTATTGCTTTCTTTTATTTTGCTTCCAGGAATCATTCTTACAAATTGGCACTTGATATGTCACCATTTTAACATAAAAACAAATATTATGATGAAAAGCGCTTGCTGTTTTGACCCTGATGGAACGTTTCCAAGACAACGATTTTGTCAATGTTCATACCTGTGCTTACAGTTCATACTTTGTGATACGCACTCTATATAATATATTTTATGCGTTTAATTCTTCGATTGTAGAGAAATTGGCACCACTTATCCTACGTCTCAGTAGACAAGTTATAATTGAATTGCTGATCCGAGGTGAACTCGACCATGTTGGCGACGTTGACCACTTGCCATTTTATCTAGCTGACATAAGGGTCGCGGGTTCCAATCCTACGAATAATAAAAAAATAATTTGTGTGAAATATAGTTTTATACAAATAATTCCCTTAACTAGTGACAGTAGCACTCGTTCCTTGTTTCTTAACGCGTTACTAGGTTAACGTGGTGTGACTTTACGTATTTGTTTCACTACCCAACAATCACGCTATATCAACCTTTTATTACGCAGAGGAACGCATTTTACATATCTAGGTTACCCGGGTAGACTGCTAGCCCCCATATGGGACTCGCACTTGGAAATGCACTACCCCACTAAATCACTCGCGAGCACCTTCAGCCGCTTTTTGAGGGTCCCAGATCTGCCGACAACAGGAACACCTGACCGATAGGCTGGCCTCGGTGAAGGCTAGACTACTCCTCTTAAGGCCTGGCCGCCACTAAGCAGTCCGCGCGACGTCGTGCCTAACTGGACCAGGTTCCCATCCTGACCCGACACTAGCAAAAGGGCGTTACTGGAAGCGAATCGTCGGCCTATTTCTGGGATATTACTGCTTCGCAAAAGGAGCCCATCCAGGACTCGTTGTCACGGAGCATCTAGCATGCTATGCTCGTAGCAATTTGTTTTTATATTACATGTATGAATCAATGCCTACATGTTTATAATTCATCGAACTTTGTACTTGGCGAGATTCGTACCCACGACCCCTGCGGGGTGTAATAGCCTGACCACACAGACGCCCGTCCGTATTTATATTATGAAATTCCGGCTATGCCGTACAAGACCCTTAGTCAAGTTTTTGCATCGCATTTGAATAAAAATTTATTATAAATGCAACAGCTTTTATGATTCCGTTTCATGTTTGTTTATCAAATTCATCTGTCTCTATGTCAAAATCGTTGGAACTGTGGAACATAAATTTTACAAACAATTCTGGCTGGAAAATGAAAATGTATGTTATTAATTTTTTGGGTTATTGCTAGGATCCAGCATTAGTTTTAATTTTACTCCTGAATTCTACTGCTATTGTCTCTTTCAATTAATGCCAAGATGATGTATTTCTTGCAGTAAGTCCTTCGGTGTAGCGGGTCTATAGATGTCTGATCACATACCACCAGGTGAAACGACTGTCTGTTTGCCCCCTCTCTTTAATATAAAGAAAACACCGGTGGAAGGGAAGTGCTGTGCCGCGTTCCTGGCTGCATGGGTACCACCATCTTGCTTGTTTTTCCCGTGAAACAGCTTAGCTGTGTTTCGGAGAGAAGGGCAAGACTGGCAGTGTAATTACTGGCACTGAGACTTAACATCTTATGTCTCAGGATGGGCAACACATAAATAAGTTACCTGGGCTCGTTCCAGGTATACTAGTTTATGTTCATGGGCGACGTCGACCACTTACCATCAGGTGGTACGTTTGCCAGTTTGCCTATCCAACTAATATAAAAAAAAACTTATTTTGGGCAGTTTTACCCCCCTTCAGATCCGAGACTGTCAAAGCAGGTTTTTATGAGTACCTATGCTCTTTTTTCGAAGGTCCTAATTCGTATCAGTTCGGAAATACAGCATGCAGATGGTTCAACATATTGGTAGTGCGGGGTAGGGAGTTTCTTAAAATTTGCACTGTTTGACTTGCGGACATCGAGGTGATATTATTACCCACCATAGCAGCTACGGAACCCCCCTCCAAAACGTTTTATCAGTATCTAAGGATCCCTTTTTTTGATAAGAATGTCCCCTCCGGGTCCCAGGACGTAAACGATCATGCTGAGATTATCTGCGATTTGAATTTTAAATGTTTTCCCTCGGTGGGAGGGGGGGGTACAAGATAGGAGGGAGCAAGCGTTGGAAAGATACAAATGTCGTTTGTGAGTGTTAGAGTAGTACAAGCTGTGCCGCACCCCGCTTTAATTGGATATAGCATGCCAGATAGAGAAAATTATATAATCTATAAAATGTAGTTTTATTATTTACCGGTGGGAGGGAAGCGCTGTGCCGCGCTCCCGGCTGCATGGGTACCACCATCTTGCTTGTTTCTCCCGTGAAACAGCTTCGCTGTGTTTCGGAGAGAAGGGCAAGACAGGCAGTGTAATTACTGGCACCGAGACTTAACATCTTGGCTCAGGGATAGGGAACACATAGATGAGTTGTCTTTGCGAGCTCTCTGTCTTTTATGTTCATGGGCGACGCTGACCACTTACCATCAGGTGGCAGGTCTGCTAGTTTGCCTATCAAAGTAACGTAAAACCACATATTTACTATATGAAATACCTTTTTTACCAAAAATTCTCAAAATACTGGCTTATTGACAGATTAAGTACTGCCTTAAATATCACTTTATAGTATTCATCTATTCCAGTCATAACTAAACACGGACGAAACCGCGAAAACAGCTAGTATCAATATGAATGAGGTTTTTAATTTTCCATCGAAGCGATGGTATGCTCATCCCCGTGTATTTGCATGACAAAGATGTCAACTGACGCCCGAGATAATGAAAGACAAACAGACATACATTATCCAATTATTATGTATTAGGACAGTCGAATTAATACATACATTGCCTGTGGCGTTACTCGTGTCTTTGATTGGCTTTATCGTTAATTTGAGAGGTAGTTATTACTTTGTAGCCAAATTGTGCTGGCACGACCAGGGTGGTACCTCTCGCTCACATAATATCGACCTTAAGTGTCAGCTATGCTGTCGCGTTTCATGCGGTTTGTGGGATAGGGAAAAGGAGTGTAACGCATCTGCATAATCTCTGGTTGTATGGGCGTCGATAGTAGTCAAAAGGCTCTGCTATAAAAATAAAAAAAGTTATGTAGGAATGCCAAGAAAGGCGTCTTTTCTCCTCCTTCTTCTCGTTTCGTGGTCCTTAGTGCCGAGGGTTTTGACCTCCCTTCTGAATTACTTTCTCTTTTATGGTCTTTTTCCCTCTGTTTCTCTCCGATGCTGTGGACGGCATTGTTTATTGTAAACCATAGATTCGAGGTGGGGCGGATCTGGTCGGACCAACGTATTGGGTTGCGTCCACAAGGCCTTCTCTCTTCTATCTTGCCTGTCATGATGACGTTCTCGAGGTTATTAAGAACGACTTTATGAAGTATAATATGATCATCATCCTTAACACCATCCTTCCATGAATGCCAAATCCCCGCCAGTCTCCAACCAGGACCGCTCTGCACTCTGCATTGCAGAAATAAGGCATATTTGCATTAAAAAGTAGATCTGAATAAAATATGTAAAGAAAATTTGAATATTAAATTTCCACGCAGACGAAGTCGCGGGCGACAGCTAGTGAATCATAAACATTATTAAAACTGTGTTGCGTCCTACACTTTAAAAAGTAATTTTATTTGGGGCTTTGAATATTAGAATGGTGTAATTGAAATTTGTTTATTAACGTAATAAATGCTTCCAAATTGAAAATATTTCCAATGATTGAATTGGTTTTATTAAACCTAATAACCGTTCTAAAAATATCTCTATTTTCTACAATTCCTCTATTTCGATAATTATTTTAGGCCTTGCTATAATTAACTTACACTGAAATAAATTTTACATAATCCGCATCCTCAAATGATGATTAATTTTATTCAGTGACCAAGGGGTCCAGGGGGGTCCAGGGGGTCCAGGGGGTCCAGGGGGGACCAGGGGGTCCAGGGGGGACCAGGGGGTCCAGGGGGGACCAGGGGGTTTCCCTTTAATTAAATGTATATTATTAAAGGGGGCGTTCATTAATAACGTGAACTTAAGGGTAAGGGGAAGGTCGAGTCGAATCTCACCCAAACTAACGTGGGGGAGAGGAGCTAATTGTGAAACAAATAATCACGGATTTTATCGCGGCTAAGTTTTTTACATGTAAAAAACTTAATAAGTGTAGTATCACAGTATAACCAAAGTCACATACACTTTGGTAGTATTACAAGAAAATTGGGTAAAATTATGGTAAAACATATTATATTCTTTTTTAGTATAATCTCACCATTCATTTCATTCATTAGTATTTTTTTTAAGTATTCTATTGTTCAACTATATCACTATGATTTACGCTCAGCGATCCTAAGTCTTTACTAGTCCTTAAATAAAAATAATCAAATAAATAGTCTCTTGTTTGAATCCACACACACATTTATTACGGAGTTTTTTAAATGTCACATGATATTAACTTAGGGGAAGGGAGTCGAGTCAAATCTCCCGATATCTCACTAGTGGGAGCGGTTCTGGTTTAGAAATCGTAAAATTTGCCTTAATTGATGGACGCCATAGAACCTAAAAAGCTCAAACATACTATGTCCTTTAAGATTTTAATTCAGCATGGAAGTTTCCTCAATTAATGAACGAATTAAATAATGAATGAATGTATGAATAAACCGGTTCACGAAAAGCCAATCTAAGCTTTTGAATATTTCACATTTACATGCGAGTGTGAAGTTTTATTCCTTCAATATAGGCTAGGGTGCGATCCATTTTATGAGTTAGGTTATTGGAAGGGCCTCTTATTGGACTTCTTTGCGTTTGGATTTTCTATATCAATGTTTATGTTGATAGGACATATGACTAGATTTTAAGGTTCACTATTGAAAATGTAATAAAAGAAATGACTTTTCGTTTACATAACTTTGCTGTCTTTTCGCTATCACAGTGTGAATTACTAATCCAGCTCAAAATATAAGTAACGATTCGTTTTTGTTATTTAAATGGCGTAATTCTAACTAAATCATGTTTAAGTATGTCAAACGTCACGGGACGTCCACCAGTGGGCTTACTATTGACACTCGATCCTATTGAAATTTAGGATTGGGATCGAGTACTTGTCAATCGGTACTATTGTACGCTACACTAGCGTACGATTTGACTCGATCACAGTGGAATTTTATGTAAACTAATTGAAAATTGTATTGAATTTTCGATTATTCGTTTAATTAGAATTCATAATTATTAACAATCTTTAACACAAAATAGAATAAAATAAAGTGCATATTGTACGCGCACACAGAAGAGCGAGAGCAGTGGTCGCGTCACGGCATTTTAGTTCATTTTACTGCCGTGTCACGTCAATGTTTCATACCAACAAAACATTTATGAAAAATATTGTACTATGGAATCCTTCGTATTCTTGTCTAAGTCTTGTGCTTGATCTGTTTTTTGGATCTTGTCTGTATTGTAATCCGCACAACGATATGTCATGAGGATTACAACCTTGAACCTCCTCCGAGACTTCCTGACTAATGAACGTCTATTTCAATGGGAGGACGAAAATACAGCGTCGCTTTACAGAGCGCTTGAATAACATGCTTAGAGTGCACCAAACTAATGTGCATGTATCTCAATCTTCATTTGGTATAGTTTTAACTTATACTCATAAATGAACCCATGTGTATAAGTTAGAACTATACCCCGTATATTAACTATGCCCCTATACTATTGGCCGTGGATTTCGTCTTAATAAAGTATAAAAAATTGTTTCTCCAAGATAAACAGAAATGATTAATAGCTATAAAATACAAAAAAACCAACGGTTTGGAGATTAGTGCATTCAAAAAAAACTTTTAGAACTTGTAGTAGTAGTAGTAGAAGTAACTATGGTACTAGGCATTTAAAAAAGGCAAATTTATATAAATTTATATACATATTATATTTCTAAGAGGTAGTGACATGGAGAAAAATTATATCATACAAATTATTATTTTAACTTGGCGGGATTCGAACCAGCGGCCGGTCAGCCGGAATCAAGTAGCCTGAAAACTCGACCCCATGATGTAAAATAAAAGAAAATGATTACTCTCGTACGCCTCATTATTTTTGTTACGCATTCGTGTCAAAATATATCTTTATTGTATCCCTATTGTCACTAATTTATACCTGACCAGAAATATATAAACCCTGCCTGGTGTCGCTACTGTATCTTTTTACACATAGTATCGTCCATACAGAAATTAGTTCCGAAATTTTCCGCAATATGGCGAAGGTTTTTAGTTTTCTCAGGATAAACGTATAATATTAGGTGTTTTAAATTTATTTATCTACGTTACTAGTAACTACTTGTGTAGTAAGACAGTTTGAAATAAAAAAATATTTTCTATATATTATGAGAACGTACATTTTAACCCTTATTGTATGCCTTATTTAAACTACACATGTTAAGTGATGTACTACAAATTTGGGTCCTCGGTCGGGGTGTTCAAATAATGTGTTCACTTCCTTTATATAAGGGTTTTGTAGCGTTAAAAGTAAATTGAATGTGTCTTATATTATTTAGATGTTCATTTAGAGAAAATTACCTTAGGTGTGAATGGGGAGGGGAGAGTGACGTCCATTCATAGAAACCTATTCAGCAGTATAAGCAGACTAATGATGAAGAGGAACTGAAAAAAAATATGTATTTATTTTACTCAAACAGAGGTGGACTGATTATGAAGAGGTTTTTTTTTGTATTTATTCTTTTTTTTTTTTAAGTGTGCTTTATTTTAAATGTTTTAAAAAAATTCTATTCTATTCTCAAAATGTTATAGTAACTCAGCAAAAAACGAATCAGCTCTTGCACTATACGACTTACAATTTCTAAATATTAATCGTATAAAAATTCAATATCACTGGCAGGTGACGGGTGACGGGTGACAGGTGACGGGTGACAAAAGGATGGTGACACCCGTACTTGTATATTGTATTATATTAGTAATTTGTACCTTTAATATAATATTGCTCTGACACATAGGTATGCGATTGCCGGGTGCAGTGATCCCTATTCTGCCGAAGCGCCAATCTAAAGTAAAATCTGTCTGTCTGTCCTGCCCTCCTATAACACAGCAAAGCTACCGTACGGTAGTAAGCAGGATGGTGGTACCTATGCACACGAGAGGGGGGTACAATCGCATCCCTCCCACCGTGTGAGCTATACTGACCTAATAACTTGGCAAGACTAATTACACTGTCTTGTAATATAAAAACCAGCATATTTGACATAATTTTTTTTTACAAAAAATTAAAACTGACTTCAAAAATACTAAACTAAAAAGTAATAAAATAACATTTTCTTTAATTTTTGTGCTTACAACATAATATAATCAACTTAATATTCTACTAATGTTAACTTTGCGTTTACCACGTCATTATAGTTACTTTTGGAGTCGGTGTCAGCCAAGGTAGGTAGGTAGGTAGTGTACAGCAACAAATACGACACCGACTCCAAAAGTAACTATAATGACGTGGTAAACGCAAAGTTAATATTAGTAGAATATTAAGTTGATTATAAGTTGTAAGACAAAAATTAAAGAAACTGTTATTTTATTACTTTTTAGTTTAGTATTTTTGAAGTCGGTTTTAATTTCTTGTAAAAAAATTTTATTTCTTAATTTTTAGTGATTCCGAAATTCGTCGTCTTGGCGTTCATTGAAGGAGGCATGTTCAGCAGTGGATGGATAAAGGATGATGATAATGATAGTGATGATGATGATGATTACGATGACCGCGACATACTATGGTGTGCTACCAAATCATCCTATATAATTGTTACACCGACATGTAATAAAATGATCATATTATCATCAAGATAAACGAAACCAACCAAATAGGCATTATTGGGAATAACTAAAAAACGGCTTGTCAGATCTTAATAAAATAATTATGGAACCAAATTGGAAACACCAGCTTTCAAACAAAAAAATAACCATCGAAATCCATTCACAAACGGCGGAGACATCGTGTCACATACATACAAAAAAAAAACATACAGACGAATTGAGAACCTCCTTTTTTTTGAAGTCGGTTAGAAAGAAAAAAAAATTATGTCGGTGTTCTTTTACCATCAGGTGAACAGAAAAAAACAAAAAAGAAAGGCAAACGGACACGTTTGTCTCTTCGATAAAACCCATGTATGCAGCGCATCCTTCTTTTCCCTTAGCCGGTGTTTGCATGCGTATATTATAATTCTAACCCGTCTCCACACAGAATGGCTCATAAAATTCTCCTGTTTCAGGTAAAGGGAGCTGATGACGAGAGATTTAACCTTCGGCGACGAGAGCCGTTTAGCTAAGCCTTTTCAAGTGAGTTGGAAGTTTTAATTAAAAGCGAAAAGCGACTCGCCCCTAATTATCTTTATAAATGTTGTTTTTTCGGTAATTGTTACGGCTGAGGTGCTTTTGTTAAGGAGCCTGTCAGCTTTGTTGGTGAAATGTTTTTACTGCGAAAGGGGGTGAGGTTTATAAGTGGGTTTGTGTTTATTTCTTTGAAGTCAAATAACGTTAACTTCAACAGTTGTATGAGAGTGACACTGGATATATCAAGATTTATATACGCCCATACGCCGAAGTTTATATAAAATCCTTTTTTGTGTGACTGAATTAAATTATGTCATATTTTATCTATACCGATAAATAAAATTGGAGTGTCTGTTTGTAATATTAAAATAACCACTTTTTATTGAATTTATAATATGTATGTATACACGGTGCATATACCAAAATAACCTTTTTATAATTTTTGTCTGTCTGTGTGAATTTTTGTCTGAAACAAACAGACAGACTGTTTGTTCCGGCTAATCTCTGAAACGGATGGGCCGATTTTGATGGGACTTTCACTGGCAGATAGCTTATGTTATAAGGAGTAACTCGGGCTATAAAAATAATCATCATCAATCCGCGCACGGCTGTAAATCTTAGTTAACGCGGGCGAAGCTGTGGCCAACAGCTAGTTTATTATATACATACACTAATCCAAACATACTGTCGCACGTTGTTGTAGCGAATGTTTATGTTTATTTGTACGCGCTAACCTCTTGAACTTCTATTCGGATTAAAACTTTTTTCATCTCTCATCATCTCGGTCGATCCTGTCTGCACAGGTCGGAACGAGTAGTGCGACTAGCTTAAAAAAGTAAATTACATTATGGGGTTCCAAACTAGCCCCACATTAAACACTCAAAAATATCGCGCGTGAGCACTGAATAGTAAATTCAGTACAGACAGACCGACGGACAACGTAATGATCATAATATTACGGTCCCATTTTCTCGTTTTGAGTAACGGAAACTTAAAAAAAAAAAGAATTTTGAAAATTGGTCCACAATTGACGCAGAAATCTGTGAAAAATAAAAAATATAGTCGAACATAGAACCTCCTCCTTTTTTGAAGTCGTTTAAAAATCAAAAACTATATAGGATAGCCAACAAACAATCCCACAATTCCACCCAAATATTGTCCCTCTGAGCAACACTGATAGTAAATTGGGGTCACCCCGGCCGCGTGGTGACGTGGTGTCCATTGTCCCCGGACAAAGGCCGTCCCGGACAGATTGTCGCCATTGTGCGGGCACTTTTGTTTAACTATATACATATTTTTCTTTAATCTGATTAGGCTTAAGGCATAAAGTCACTGAGGTCTTTGATGTCAGCGGTTTGGCTGAGTGTTGATAATGTTTGTGCTTTGATATTTAGTAACGTTGTGAAAATACGTTTGTTACGATTACCTTACCAATCGACTTGGGGACCTTCAAGAAAAGAGCATAGGTACTCATATTTGAAAGGCAACGCACCTGCTAATCCTCTGGTGTCGCGGGTGTCTGTGGATTTCGCTTTCACTTACCATCAGGTGAACCGACTGTCCGTTTGCCCCCTCTTCTAAAAAAAGCCTCAACAAGAAAGAAAAATAGAAAGAAACATTAATTCGATAATTAATTTTCAACTGAACCAAGAGTAAATCAGGTCACGGATGCTTATCAGCTTTCGGGTGCAGTGAGTCCCACATACCCCCGTGGGGAGACCCACTCCCCGGAATGCCTTAGAGCATTTCACGGCGTTAAAGAAAAAAAAAGGTCACGGATGCTAACCAAATACCAAAATGCGTACAATTTTCTTTTTTTTATATTATAACAATTTTATTTTTATATTTATAATTACCACATAGCTCTTAGCACTAAAATTTTCCCCACCATGGTTCAGGCCTTGACGTGGTGGTGGGGCTCAGTAGCCTAGGGTGAGCCCAGCACTTTGGGCGAAGATAATTGAGCCGAGGGGGCTCTTTGTACCCCTCTTATAAGAAGTGGGGACAAAAGAGAAGGGGGCAAGGGGCGAGGATGGGAACCTCACCCAATTGTACTGTCCCGACGTTGGGAGGGGTTGTTCTGTGGTGCGGGACAACCCCTCTGTGGAGGTGGCACTGGTGGCACTCGCCGGGTTTAAGTGGGTAGAGCTGTGTCCACTTACTATCTTTTGGTCGCAGCGAGTCCCACATACCCGCCTGGGGAGACCCACTCCCCCGCGGGATGCCTCAGAGCATTTCCCGGCGTTAAAGAAAAAAAAATCTTAATTCATACATACTACTGAATCGATTATTGTACAATTTTCTCTTTGCTTTGTTTCAGTCAACCAGAATTTATATTTTTATTATAGCATAGGAGGGCACTAACGAGCAATCGAAGCCTTCAAAAAAAAAACCTAGCCCATTGATATCCGCATGATCAGAGATTGTGCAGATGCGTTGCTCTCCTTTTCCCTCTCCCCTCAATGGGCCACCGGAAACTCACAAACCGCACGAAACGCGACAGCATAACTGTCACTTTACGACTTAGCTAAAAAGTCATACTTACATAACAAAACCGCGTACAATCGAGCTGATGTCCTTGAAACGGCTGGACAGATTTTGATAAACATTTTTAAGAATTATCACCAGAAAGCTTACGTAATATAATAACCTCCTTCTTTTTTTTGAAGTCGGTTAAAAATGTCCAAATTAGTTTACTTATTTAAGAGTGTCATAGACACAGCGGTGAATATTATTTCTCTGCGCCGGGGTTTAATAATTAACATTAACACGAGCAAAGTCGCGGGTGAATACTAGTTCATCGCCTAAGTACAACAGTAGTATGATGACGTTTGACATTTCCTGACATATAACATGACACAATTCACAGGCTGACACAAATTCGAGCCGCGCTAAAACATGTCAAGCGTTCGTTAAAAATGTTTCAATTTTTTCGAACGGAATAAAGTTGAATTTAATTAATGTTTATAAAAGTGCCCATTTTTTACCAGACTTAAGCAAGGAAAGGTTATGTTTCTTTTAAAAAAAAGTTGAATAGGCAAACGTGCCACCTGATGGTAAGTGTCCGACGTCGCCCATGAACATAAACTAGCTGGAACGGGCCCAGGCAACTCATTTATCTAGGCTAGTCAATCCCTCAAGGGACCAACGCCACCTCCACAGAGGGGTTGTCCCGCACCACAGAACAACCCCTACTAACATCGGGACAGTGCAATGGGGTGAGGTTCCCATCCTCGCCCCTTGTCCCTTCCTCCTCTCTTGTCCCCTCTTATAAGAGACGTACAAAGAGCAACTCCCTCGGTTCAATTTGCTTCGCCGAAGGTGCTGGGTTCACTTTAAGCTACTGAGCCCCACCGCCACGACAAGGCTTGAACCTTGGCGGGGAAGGCAAACGCACCTGCTAATGATGTAGCGGGTGTCTGTGGATGTCGCTTAGCACTTACCACCAGGTGAACCGACTGTCCGTTTGCCCCCTCTCCTATCAAATAACCAACGGAAGACGTATTGAAGTCGCATGTCTAGATATACATCTTCAATTAAAACAAAGCTTTCGTCTGTTCGAGACGTGTTATCAAAAGGTCTATAATTAATGACCTTCAAACTTCCCGGCCTGAAGTCTAGAGGCCATTGTGAGGATGGCCTCGGTGGGGCCCATTGTGGACTGACGGTTGAAATGTGTGGCCTGGATATGGAATGTAGTAATGTTTATTCATTCCTAAACATTTATCTAAAAGAAGTAAAGTCTTGTCCGCACTCAACGTAACGCAACAAAATATATTCATACATATAATTTTAATAATATGTAAGTTTGTATAAAATATGTTCGTTACATTGCGTTGAGTGCGGACTAGACTTTAACTTAGATTTGCAGTTTTATCTTTTTTGTAATCTGAATCTCGGAAACGGCTTGAACGATGTTTATAAAAATATTATGTAGGCGCAGCGGGTTTCAGATAAATTGATCCTAGATCCGTGTTTTCAGGCAATGGCTAACTGCTACAATATTAATTAGAATGCGAAGGCAAATTTCGCCGCCATTTACTGTTTTATAATAGCTTAGGCATGCAGGTTTCCTCACGATGTTTCCTTTATCGGTGAGCAAGCGATAGCCTTATGTTCAGGTACACATAGAAATCTAGAAAAACCCATTTCAAGGCATGACAGGGGTCACGATCGTACCCGGACCTCTGACTCAAGAGGCCTATCCCATACCCACTAGGCCATTGCTCATTTATCTATGCTACACTTTAATGTATAAGGAAAAAAACGGAATCTTGTTACATTATATTTTATCGTATTTTAAGGGCACACATAAGCTTCCTTTCTCCAAAAATCTTTTTGCTTTCCCCGTATATTGAGGCAGGATACGCCGCGGGCGGGGCTAAGTTAAACATTCATAAATGTGGAATGGCTTAGTGGCAGAATAATGAAAGCCCTCCCGCTTTGTGAATAGAAACGGGTTCGATTATCGACAATTTGTGAAACAAATAAAGTACTTGTTAGTGAAACGACTCGAATGCCGTGACAGCCAACGGTGTGACTCTGTCATAAGCTTAATCAATTTTTATTATATATTTTTATTGATAATTTATGAATTTTATATTAACATGAATGATTCACGGTTGGCCGGCGTCCCATATTTGCCGGGCGTTCCGTATTTGGCGGACGTCCTGTATATGCCGGGCGTTCCGCATTTGCGGGCGTTCCGTATTTGCCGGGTGTCCCGTATATGCCGGGCATCCAGTGGCGGACAACTTTTGTTTTGATGTATTTACAGAAATCAAAAAGTTATAAAACTCTTGTCTCGCTTTCGCGCCCCAAACGCTGAATGAAAACGGATGAATTTTAGTGAGATGGCTTGGTGGGTCAATGGGGTAATAGAGGGTTTTGTGCGGAGTTACCCTTACTAATATTATAAAAGCTAAAGTTTATAACAATGTATGGATGTATGTTTGTTACTCTTTCACGCAAAAACTACTGAATGGATTTTAATGAAACTGTACAATAACATAGCTTATACATCAGAATAACATATAGGCCCAACCCGACGCCAGGAGGCCGTGTGGTCGAAGACTGCACGGTTGGCGGGGGGCAACCCCCACTTTTACAAACCAAAAGTGAGCCAAATTGGCTCACATCAATCTGATGTAGCATTCGGGCCGTTAGCATAGATCCATCCGAAAAAAAAACATATAGGCTATAATTTATTACACAAACACACAAACACACACACACAGACACACACACACGCACAATCTATTAATTAGGTGCATACTACTACATAAACTCATACATTTATTACTTATTTCTAATTGCTTTAAAGTTAGTTTTAATTTGTAAGATCCGTAAAAAGAACAAATTCTTGCCCGACCGAGCCTGTCCTTGTTCTTTGATTAGAGAATGCAACAAGCTGGTAATGATGACTTCTTCAACATCAAATTCGCTTGGAAACCAGATACGTCTAAACGACGGACGTACAAATGGAGTGCGCCAGGATTGACGTCTCCTTGACGATTAGATGGGAGTAGCTACTAAGAAAGGGGAGAAAACAAGATCAGTTCGGTACTTCAGTCGTTTTTGAATGGGTTTTTGTGAGAGGGGAAATGTGAGTCCTCCCTTGACCTCGGTTGCTGTAATTAAAAACGTCGTGTATGTGATAAACTAAATAAACCGCCAGCTTGTTTCTTCCTTAAAACAGCTTTGCTTGAGATAGAATGGCAAGATTTCTGTCTTTTTGTGTGTAAGTACTGGCACAGAGACTTAACATCTTATGTCTCAGGAAAGTCCACAAATAATTTGAGTTGCCTGGGCTCGTTCCAGGTAAACTAGTAATTGTTCATGGGTGACGTCGACCACTTACCATCAGGTGGTACGTTTGCCAGTTTGCCTATCCAAGTTTTTTAATTATTATGAGTGAAATTCGCGTAAAAATTATACATGGTCCGTAAACATTATACATAGTCCGTGAACATTATACATAGTCCGTAAAAATTATACATAGTCCGTAAACATTATACATAGTCCGTGAACATTATACATAGTCCGTAAACATTATACATAGTCCGTAAACATTATACATAGTCCGTAAACATTATACATAGTCCGTAAACATTATACATAGTCCGTGAACATTATACATATTCAGTAATATATAGGTACAATTTTATTCTTGTCTTCATAATCATTCACCCATTTACGTTCATTTTTGGTCTTTAATGAATGCCAAGACCGGCCCGGTGCTGACGTCTATATTCATATTATTATAATTTCAATCAAACCTGCGACCTCTATTGTATGACCAGACCTCTCGACCGGCCGGCCGTCCGAGACTACCGAGAATAGTTTGTCCGTTCGCACCGGAGGGGCGGGGGGCCTGAATGCTTGATGTAGCCTACCCCTTCCCCCTGACCTCTGGCCTACCCCCTGGCTAGACTGGCTATATGTAGCCCGATCGATTCCGCGGGCCGGCCCATAACTGGATGTTGTATCAATATTTCATCGGCTTCGTGCCGGTTCGAGTCACAATATATTATTTATGTTAGACAAGTTAAACTGGTGGGTCAACGTCGCCCATGAAAGTAAAAATTCAGTAACATTGTTGGGCCAAGTTATAAGTTAACTAAACCATGGCATAAGATGGGTATTGATGCTACATTACATAAATGTGTCTTCTGGTTTTACTTAAATTTTCAGATAATAGATGTAATGAACTGCCTGGCTTTTTCTTCTATGTAAACCATAGCGAAGATGCTTGGTAAAAATATATAGGATTGTAGTACTCTGTATGTGACATAAAACCCCCATAAAAATATGTTTTTTTTAATTTAATTGCCTATGTTACTGAAAACATAAGGAATACATTGGTTCAAAAGGAGAAGTACATGCGACTGTTTTTGTTTTCAATCATCATCAGCATCAGCCTCTATCCGTCCACTGCTAAACATAGACCTATTCAATGAACGCCAAGACGGCCGATCCCTTGCCACTACCATTCAAAAACGGACCGGCCACCGGTCAATAAATAATTTTATTATTATTATTACTCTTACCGGGTAGTATAGGTGGTATAGCTCCGTATTTATAACTCATGCCACCCTAGTAATGGTAATAATTTCATAAGATTTTTATTACCTATACATACGTATATGACTGATAGATTCCAACTTTTTTAATGATAAACTGCATAGACGAACGAACGAGCCACCTGATGGTAAGTGGTCGACGTCGCCCATGAACCAGCCCAGGCAACTCATTCATGTGTTACGTGTCCTGAGACATAAGATGCTGATGAGCCTCTCTCTGTGAGAATGCAGACGAAAGCGCGGCACAGAACAACCCTCTCACCGGTCACGCTCTCTGCGTGCAATCATTTGCAATCTACATTAAATATATGATTTCAACTTCAATGTCCCTGACATTTAATGCCTTCCAAATGTCATGTGTCATGTTTCATGACCTGGAAATGTCATTGATACAATGACAGACTGACAGCTATCAGAGTTGCTAGCTTGTTACGAGAATATTTTACATTCGTGTAGCCTGGGGCTAAGTCGTTATACCCGTATTACGTTCTGCGTTTCGTAGGTAAATCTTTTTTTTATATTATGTATCTAAAGTATTTTTTATATGTATGCGCGCTATGTATGCGTGTTTCTTAGAAATATAGGGTTCGAAACGAAGACATCCGCCAGAAAACTAGCGTTACCAATATCACGCAAAGACTAAGCTCGTTGAAGTGGCAGTGGGCTGGTCACACACTCAGGAGAACCGATGGCCGATGGGGCAATAAGGCTCAAGAGTGGTGGCCACGTTTAGGTAGACGAAGTGTTGATCGACCATTGACCAGGGAAGACGGTCTCCGTGTGGTGGCCAGTCCGTGTTGGATGCGAGTGGCGAGGGATCGGTCGTCTTGACGTGGAGCTCATGTTCAGCAGAGGACGGATAGAGCCTGATGATGATGATGATGTATAAAGATTTGATTACTTCTTTTTGCATTTTATAGACTGAATTATTTATTTCAGTATCCTTTTTTTTCTTGCCGGGAAATGCTCTGGGACATCCCACGGGAAAGTGGGTCTCCCCACGCGGGTATTTGGGACTACTAAACTCTACTGTCTTGACCTCGCGTGATAGACAACAATAAAACCTCATCAACGTTGATTAGATTAAAATTAAACGAATGACCTACTAACTTTACTGTATTTCGATAAAGACCAACGAAGAGAGTAAAATACCCCTTTATCTGAATATACTAGTTTGTTTAATTTTGATAGTTTGGGATACGGTCTAGTTCCCACCATGGTTCAGGCCTTGTCGTGGCGGTGCAGCTCAGTAGCCCACCCCTAGGGTGAGCCCAGCTCCTTGGGCGAAGCTAATTGAGTGGAGGGGCTCTTTGTACCCCTCTTATAAGAAGAGGTGGCGAGGATGGGAACCTCACCCCATTGTACTGTCCCGACATTGGGAGGGGTTGCTTTGTGGTTTGGGAGAACCCCTCTGTAGAAGTGACATCAGTCCCTTGGGGGACTGACTAGCTGTCGAGATGCCCTGTTTGTTCATTAGATCCGGGGCACCTCACCAAGAGGTGGCATTGGTGTCACTCGCCGGGTTTCAGTGGATAGGGGAGACCCACTCCCCCGCGGGATGCCTTTGTATTTCCCGGCGTTAAAGAAAAAAAAATGTGTTGATGAAGATATAAGATGTTATGTCTCGATGCCAGTAGTTATACTGCATGTGTTGATGAAGATATAAGATGTTAAGTCTCGATGCCAGTAGTTATACTGCATGTGTTGATGAAGATATAAGATGTTAAGTCTCGATGCCAGTAGTTATACTGCATGTGCTGATGAAGATATAAGATGTTAAGTCTCGATGCCAGTAGTTATACTGCATGTGCTGATGAAGATATAAGATGTTAAGTCTCGATGCCAGTAGTTATACTGCATGTGTTGATGAAGATATAAGATGTTAAGTCTCGATGCCAGTAGTTATACTGCATGTGCTGATGAAGATATAAGATGTTAAGTCTCGATGCCAGTAGTTATACTGCATGTGCTGATGAAGATATAAGATGTTAAGTCTCGATGCCAGTAGTTATACTGCATGTGTTGATGAAGATATAAGATGTTAAGTCTCGATGCCAGTAGTTAAACTGCATGTGCTGATGAAGATATAAGATGTTAAGTCTCGATGCCAGCAGTTATACTGCATGTGCTGATGAAGATATAAGATGTTAAGTCTCGATGCCAGTAGTTATACTGCATGTGTTGATGAAGATATAAGATGTTAAGTCTCGATGCCAGTAGTTATACTGCATGTGCTGATGAAGATATAAGATGTTAAGTCTCGATGCCAGTAGTTATACTGCATGTGCTGATGAAGATATAAGATGTTAAGTCTCGATGCCAGTAGTTATACTGCATGTGCTGATGAAGATATAAGATGTTAAGTCTCGATGCCAGTAGTTATACTGCATGTGCTGTTCTTTTTATGAAAGCCAGCAAATCTGTTTAATCGATAAAATTAAAAGCAGAAAAGTTCGTAAAAACGTATGATTACAGATACTAGGTGATCGATGTAACACCGGTGGGAGGGAAGCGCTGTGCCGCGCTCCCGGCTGCATGGGTACCACCATCTTGCTTGTTTCTCCCGTGAAACAGCTTTGCTGTGTTTCGGAGAGAAGGGCAAGACAGGCAGTGTAATTACTGGCACCGAGATTTAACATCTTATGTCTCATGATAGGCAACACATAAATGAGTTGCCTGGGCTCGTTCCAGGTAGTTTATGTTCATGGGCGACGTCGACCACTTACCATCAGGTGGCACGTTTGCCAGTTCCATATCCAACTAACATAAAAACACCACTTTAAAATTACTTCTAAAACTATTAAAAACTAGATTTAACAATGTTGCGAGACAGTCTCGTGAACAAGACATTCGTAGATATTGTCGATATATCGAACAACACTAAATAATACTGAAAACATGGCAAATATCCCGTTTTAAGTTTTAGAAGGTAAAAATATGTTGACTTAAAAATTTAATGCATTGAAATTATATTTGTTTTATCGAGAAACGAATCCATGAATATAGTCCCCCGTTCATAATACCATTACATAAAAAGGTTTATTGCTAAAATTTATTGACCTAACTCATTCTGAATTTTTGCCACGATTAAAATTGATCCCAATTTTTTTTGCCGATTCATCTGATGTTCCAAAAAATTCCGATGTAAATTTTTCATTGTAAATTAATTTAAATGGTTCAACGTAAACGCTGGAGAGCGAAGTATTTGCGTGTTTCAGTATAGACATTTATTTACATGACTCAATTGAAATTGTGCAGCTTCAATTTATATGCTATAGTCTGTAATGTTTATAATTAATTTTGCTAACGACTGGCCATATGACAATGGAATTTGAAACGTTTCAATCAAAAAGGCGAATCGTCGAATTAACAGTGTGATGGCCTCCTAATCAACCGAAATCAAAATAGTACTAATAAAGTCATTTTGAACATCAATAGCCACCGGTTCGAAGGCAAGCCCACTGAGAAGAACGGCGAAACAAACTGTGGAACTAATCTTTTCAAATGTTCTCTGTAACTGTACCCACTTCATCAGTCAAGGTTCAGCATTAGAATTTTGTAAGAGGTAGTGCCATGCTGCTTTGCAGTCGAATTGGGCCGGCACGACCGGGGTGGTACCTCTCGCTCACACAACACCGGCGTCAAGTGATAGCTATGTCGCGTTTCATGCGGTTTGTGAGTTTTGGGTGGTCCATTGGGAGGATAGGGAAAAGGAGGGCAACGCATCTCCATAATCTCTGGTTGTGCGGGTGTGTCTGGACGTCGACAACCGCCAAAAGGCTTCGACTGCTCCCTTTTTTTTGCCCTCCTATGCTATAAAAATATATTAAAATTTTGAATATTGGCGATTGATTTGAAATATTCAATAAAATATTTCATAAATGAAATTCGTATAAAAGTGGTTTAAATTTGATACAATTCACACTACATTTATATGAATTAAATAAAGTTGAAAAGTTTGCTTAAAAATAATAATTCATATTGCATATCGAAGGTCCTTTATTAAATGTTATTAGGGTTTCGTATCTCAAAATGACAAATCGGAACCCTTGTAGGATCACTCCATTGTCCGTCTGTCTGTATGTCGGTCTGTCAAATCAAAACCTATAAAGTTACTTCCCGTTGACATGGAATTTGAAAACCTATAATTTGTTGTTATCGTATATAAAAAACACATTTTTCTGAATCCGACTCACAATTACCTGTTTTTATTTTAAATTATTTAAGAGATAGCTTCATTGGTTGATGGCTATGTTGTATCGAGATAAACATTATCTTCTTATAAAATAATTTAATATAATAATAATATCAACCCTTACATTTCCTACTGCTGGGTTCGGGTCTTCTCCTCGAAGGCGAGAAGGGTGTTGGACCATAGTTCACCGATGCACTGGCCTAATACGGGTTGGTGAACTTCACACACCTTCAAAGACCTTTAATCTCATCAGGCACCGGTGAGCAAGCGATGGTCTCATATTCAGGTGCACAACGAAATTTAGATCGGATCGAACCCGGACCTCTCAAGCTGTCACTCAAGTGGCGGAGCCCATACCTACTAGACCATCGTCGCTTGTTGCCAAAACTATTTCAAACGTGATATTTTCCATGTTTTGTACTTTTATTTCGCGGAGCTCGATATTTCGACATTATCTACGAATGTATTGTTATCAATATTATCTTCTCGTTTCAATACAAGCCGTCAACATCAGATCGCTCCAATAAGGTGTACAAACAAATGCCGGCCATCTTTAATGGAGGGAAGTTTCCGAAAGCACAGGCGACGGGCCGGCGGGCGCCGCGCCCACACGAGCGCGGGTGATTGGGTGACTGGATGTGTTTACTACGGGCGTGATGATGATTACATTAAAACGTATGGACATTAAGATACAAAAATGTAAAATGAAAATAGCTTTTATTTTTTCTTTTACGCCGGGAAATG
This sequence comes from Helleia helle, assembly GCA_963853865.1. Classification (NCBI taxonomy): domain Eukaryota; kingdom Metazoa; phylum Arthropoda; class Insecta; order Lepidoptera; family Lycaenidae; genus Helleia; species Helleia helle. The sequence continues at coordinate 481,700 of OY971436.1, forward strand.
CTCTGAGGCATCCCGCCTGGGGAGTGGGTCTCCCCGCGCCGGTTTGGGGGACTCGCTGCACCCGAAAGATGGTAAGTGGACGCAGCTCTACCCACTAAAACCCAGCGAGTGCTACCAGTCCCGCCTTTGGTGCATCCGAATCTGTTAAGCTACCAGGGCACCTCGACGGCTAGTCAGTCCCGCAAGGGACCGACGCCACCTCCACAAAGGAGTTGTCCCGCACCAGAGAACAACCCCTCCCAACGTCGGGACAGTACAATGGGGTGAGGTTCCCATCCTCACCCGTTGCCCCCTGCTCTCTTGTACCCTCTTCTTATAAGAGCGGTACAAAGAGCCCCCTCGGCTCAATTAGCTTCGCCCAAGGGGCTGGGCTCACCCAGGCTACTGAGCCCCACCGCCATGTCAATGCCTGAACCATGGTGGGGAAAATTGAAATTGCTTCAAAAATTTAAACAAATAAAAATTCATGGATACAAACATTTAATATTATTTACATTAATCTAAATGCTTTTTAGCCAACTTCAAAAAAAGGAGGAAGTTTCTCGAGGGAATTCCTCAATGATTTACAGCAGTTACCTTTTGTGGGACTCACTTTATACGGTCCATTATTTCAAATATTCAATTCGTACCAATATTTTTGTAGTCATCGATGATGTGTTATTTTATTACTCGTCGATGTAAAATGAACAATGAACTGTATTGGATGCTATGGAAGCGCATGTATCGGTATTTCGACGTCACCATTATCTATTCTATTATTGTATTTATCTAATTTTTTTGCTAAACGGCAGCAAATCTTTCGTGATTGCTTTCAATTTCATATATAATATGCATTATGCACACAATTCTATATAATGCGGGGTGGTGAGCTTCATTCACCCGTACAGAATTTGAATCTCACAATGCAAGCGGGCTTCCTCACGGTTTCCTCATTCACCGGTGAGCAAACGATGTCTTGATCAGGTGCACATACCAATTTAGGAAAACCCGAACCTAACTACTGATTTAGGTTGACTTGGTGTGACGTGGTGTGACATGGTGTGACGCTGTGTGACGTGGTGTGACGCGGTGTGACGTGGTGTGACGTGGTGTAACGGGGTCTACATGCATTGTCCTGTACAAATATTCTGTAGTGAATCTAAACCATTCTCAAGTCCACTTGGACTCACAAACTTTATCAAAATTGTTCCAGCCTTTTGAAGAGAAGTTCAGTAACATACGCACTGAAAATAAATATTTATAAAAATAATAATAAAATGCAATCAAAACTTAAAGCATTCATTAACCTACATGCATGATGCATCATGATGCATATGCACCATATGCTAAAAGGCCATGAATTATTACCAACATCCATTATTATAGCACTTATCATTAGCTACCTAAGTTCGTCAGTTTAATGTGACGCCCGGGACTCGCAGTTGAGTAATATTTAACTTTGAGTTCACTTGGATAATGTCGCAGGTGGAGGGGGGGGGGGGATTGCACTCTGTGAGACGTGCATGAATATTACTTATGTCGATGAGGTTGTGTTCCGGGGAGAAGGGCAGGACAGGCCGTGTAATTACTGGCATATTTTACGTCTCAAGGTAGACACGAAAATGAGTTGCCTAGACCTGTCAATGGGTGCTAAGCTCGGATGAACTGGTGTATGTTAATGAGCGAGTGTGCGACTCTTAACTCTCACACCATGCTTCCTAATATCCATGCTTCCTACACCATGTTTCCTAATATGAGTATAAGAGGTAGTGCCATGCTGCTTTGCAGCTGAATTTGGCGGCACGACCGGGGTGGTACCCCTCGCTTACATAACACTGGCATCAAGTGACAGCTGTGCTATCGTACTTCTCTCACATCTGCATAATCTCTGGTTGTGCGAATGTATATGGCGTTCCATTTTATAGTCTATACTGTCCTACTGCTTCTCTCTGTTCTCCATTCGTCTCTATCGAGCCACATTACATAATACTTTAGTTTCCTCGGGGCCGCTAGTCATCTCCAAGCTCTATTATTCTTTTTTTTTAACCAGTTTACCTGGAACGAGCCCAGGCAACTCATTTATGTGTTGCCTATCCTGAGACATAAGATGTTAAGTCTCGATGCCAGTAATGACACTGCCTGTCGTGCCCTTCTCTCCGAAACACAGCGAAGCTGTTTCACGGGTGAAATAAGCAAGATGGTAGTACCCATGCAGCCGGGAGCGCGGCACAGCGCTTCCCTCCCATTGTCAAAGTCAAGGAAAAAAAATCATCTTCTACTGGAATTAGGCATTTATATTGTTTTTGGGCGGGCGCCGACGCCCATACACATCCGCACAACCAAGGCCACTCAGATGCGCCGCCCTCATTATTTATTATTATATCGAACCAATTTATTAATTGGTTTGATATAATAATATATGGCTGAGACAATAAAAGTAATTGTGCAAGAAGAAAAACGTTACACGTACTAGCAATGCCTTGTTTAAAAATATTAATCCCCAGTTAAAATAATAAATTAAATTATTAACTCTACATACGATTCTACAATACAAATCAAATCAAAATATCTTTATTTCGTAGGTAACAACTTGTACACTTGAAATACGTCAAAAAAGAAGTCAATAAAAAGGTGTAGTAATATAAAAAAGACAGATCCTGCTGAAGATAATATGTCCAAACATACATACATTTCATATTATATAGATGATGGTAGTGAACAGTGAGTATTTTATGCGCTTTGCTCTACCACGAATAATCACTGATATCGGACACAACACAATCATATTATGACATCAAAGCAAACCTCACCGCCACCTGTCCCGCCCGCGCCTCCACTACCTCGCCTGCTTCCTCCCCCGCTCCCGCTTAGCTCGTACATACCAATTAACATAATTTATCCGCTACTTAACCCGACTATACACGATGTGATAGGGTTGGCACTTGTGACAAAATATTTTGTCACAAGTGCCAACATTGTTTTTGATAAGATATATTAAAAGTTAATGCTTAACGGTCGACTTTTTTCAACATTTGTTTCATCGCAGTTTCGAGTTTTTATAAAAAATGAGATAATTTTTAAGCGTTTTTATGCGTAATAGCTGTAAGCTGTATTTGTTTCTTAAAAAAATTTGTTTATCTTCAAAAATACAATTGACAACTGTTTGTTGATTGTTGCAAATTTGATAGTAAAAAGTGTGATAAGTAAATAAAGCTTTGTTTCAACCTTATACAAAAAACACATACATACATGTGAATTGAAATCACAAATAAGTAAAAATTTACGTGAAACAAAAATATTGCAAAACGACGATCTAAATAATAGTCGATAGTTGATATATTTTTGATAATTCGTTAAATAAACGTGTGAACTGGCCACCTGATGGTAAGTGGTCAGTATCGCCCTTGAACATAAACTAGTTAACATGAGACTAGAGACAAATCATATATGTGTTGTCTTCCTGTGACATAAGATGTTAAGTCTCGGTGCCAGTAATTACACTGCCTGTCTTGCCCTTCTCTCCGAAACACAGCAAAGCTGTTTCACGGGAGACAAGCAAGATGATGGTACCCATGCAGCCGGGAGCGCGGCACAGCGCATCCCTCCCACCGGTAAAACGAATATTAAAGTAACGCCTGATGAAATAACAGTATTTTATCAGTACATTTTGCAAGCTCACAATCACAGTATCACAAGTTGTATGTGACTATCCCCGCGGTGACAGCCCTAGCTTCGCGTGCCGTGTATTTGATACGAGTGTGCCGGCCGCGGTGATGGTGATGATGAATGACGTCCATGTTACGAGATACTTTGGTTATCACATTTGAATGTAACTGGGATGAAATCATAAATTATCGCGAACGTTTCATTTCAACGTGTGAAATACGAGTTAATATAATGTCTGAATAATCGCATCACGTGAAATAGATATCAGAAATAATGAATTTATATTATGTAAGAGGTTATCCACCTCTCTTCTCAGGAGAGAAAATACACGAAAATTTTTAATCTCAATGGACTGTGATACAACCTATATAATCCTGTAGTGCCATGCTGCTTTGCAGCCGAATTGGGCTGGCACGACCGGGGTGGTGCCTCTCGCTCTCATAATACCGGCGTCAAGTGACAGCTATGCTGTCGCGTTTCGTGCGGTTTATGAGTTTCCTTTGTCCCATTGTGGGGATAAGGAAAAGGAGAGTAACGCATCTGCATAACCTCTGGTTGTGTGGATGTGTATGGGCGACGGTAACACTAGGTTCCGACTGCTCATTTGCCCATTGATGACATAAAAACAATTGTTTTGTGGGAATCGCTGCGCCCGAAAGGTGGTAAGTGGATGCAGCTCTACCCACTAAAACCTGGCGAGTGCCACCATAGCCGCCTTTTTTTAGGCTACTGAGCCCCATTGCCATGACAAGGCTTGAACCCTCCTATGTTATAAAAAACCTGTCTCGACTATTTTAGTTAAATCCTCAACTGTAAGTTGATGGCCGGCTGGACGAGTGGTCTGGCTACTGATTCCAGTCCCGCCAAGTTCAGATAATTTGTATGATGAATATAGATATCTACACTGGGTTAGGGACGTGCCTATATGTATTTATATAAATATCTTCAATTTATTTGCACTCAAAGTACCCGCAACACAAGCTCTTACGAACTCACTAGGAGCTAGGTTAAGTGTTGTGATTGTTGATTTTTTTTTTTAATTATTTATTTGAATACAAGTTTTATGTTTTTATAAAAACATATTGTAACAAAAATCTTCTTTTATTAACATCTCTCCGTTTTCTTTTAACACGTCTCCGTCTCAGTCCGTCAGTCTCTTAAATAAAACCCCTCGCTACGATCTGCGTAGCACCGCTACGGGAACTCTAGCCACGTAGCTTGGGTAAAGCTACGGACGTGCTACGATTTCGTAGAGAATTTACATTTCCAGTGAATTTGCTTTAAATCCACTTTATTAACTGTTGCCGCGGCTTTACTCGTGTGGATTTTGGGTTTTCAATAGAATATACGATATTTTATTTAAAACGCATGTGCTTGTGTGAATATTTATTAATTTAATCAATAAAATAATGTGATTAAAATGTTGATTTAAAAGTTTGACGACCTCTGTGGCTTAGTGGTAAGCGCGTTGGCGCTCAAGCCGGAGGTTGCGGGTTCGAATCCCGCCAGGGAACAAAAATATTTTCTGTGTTCCTGGGTCATGGATGTATATTAAATATGTGTATTATATAATAAAAATCTTAAATATATGTATAGTATAAAAGTATTAAATATATTTCCGTTGTCTGGTACCCGTAACACAAGTTCTTCGAGAACTTACCACGGGACCAGATTGACGTGGTGTGTCCATAGATATTATTTTTAAAAAAAGTTACAAGTAAGAAATGAAGCGTTGTGTCCTGCCAACACTTTTATTGACTTTCATAGTTTGAATTTCAAGTGTTTTAAGTGTACAAGTTAGATACATATACAATAAAGATATTTTGATTTGATTTTCCCAAGGATTTTCCAAATACAGTCTTTGCTAGTAAATTATGTTATCCGAAAAGGAACTAAAGAAATTGACATTAATCAAAAGAGAGGCGTTGTGTGTATCGTCAGTTCTAATGGAAAATAAAGGACAAACCACAAAAGAGCAATCTTTAAAAATATATAACTGACTTTTTACGCCGGGAAATGCTCTGAGGTATCCTGCGGGGGAGTGAGTCTCCCCAGACGGGTATTTGGGACTCGCTGCGCCCGAAAGGTGGTAAAGTGGACGCAGCTCTACCCACTAAAACCCGGCGAGTGCCATCAATGCCGCCTTTTGTGAGGTGCCCCGGATCTAATGAGCAAACACGGCTCGACCTCGACCTCGACGGCTTGTCAGCCCCTAAAGGGACCGAATCCACTTCCACAGAGGGGTTGTTCCCCACCACAGAATGATCCCTCCCAACGTCTGAACAGTACAATAGGGTGAGGTTCCTATCCTCCTCCCTTGTCCCCCTGCTCTTTTGTCGCCTCTTCTTTTAAGAGGGGTACAAAGAGCAGCTCCCTCGGCTCAATTTGCTTCGCCCCAGGTGCTCACTTTAGGCTACTGAGTTTTTAGTCTCTCACTCATTCTAAAGTGTTTGCCATAAGTTGAGTGAATTAATAGAAATTGATACTAAAAGTAAAAAATAAATTATAGTTTAAACAAACTAAAAAAACACGCTTTAATAGCAAACCGAACTAAAAATTTGAAAATAATTTTTAATAGTAGAATTAAATGGATTAACAAAATAAATGATGTTACTTATTGTAAAAAGCGTGGTGCTTGTACCAAGTTTTTATACTAACTTCACTTTTAAAAATATCTATTATTATTATTATTAATTTATAAATTTCAAGTTTCTAAAAAGTTTCTAGTAACCTCTAGGAAATATTTTGAACAATGAATATCGAGCACCTCACGTTTTTTTTACAATAAGTAATATCATTTATTTTGTTAAACATTTAATTCTTGTATTAAAAGTTATTTTTAGTTCGGTTTGCTATAGAAGCGTGTTTTTTAGTTTTTTTAAACTATAATTTAGTCTTGCTCATATCCATTGTTTCAATAATATAATGCGTGATTTCAAATGTTACTAAAATCTATTGAAATATTTAACAATATCAATAACGATAACCAAGTTAATATTTTTAGGTCATTATAATATAATATTTACTAACGATTTTGTCCAACATCCAACGATGGCAGTAATGACGATGATCAAATAACATTTAAAATGTATTCTCGTTATCAACTGGCGCCACGTCAGAACGATCTGCTGATGCTGCAGTAATGACAATCATCAGGGTGTTATTTGTCATCATCATCATTAGCATCCTATTACCGCACTTCAACACCCATTTTGTCATTTGCGTATACATCTTGACTAATATCATGAATGCGGATATGAGTTTGTTTGTCATGCCTAAACTACAATACCGATTTTGAATATTGTCTTACAACTGGATAGCTAAATTATCTGTGAATGATATAGGCTTTTTCAGACCTATGTTCCCAAGGGAACGGGAACTGCGCGGATAAAACCGCTCTATTACTATATATAGATATTCGATAGTAATAGAAATGCGAATGTAACACCGTTCGAACCCTCTATTTGTCTGTTGTTTATTATTTTTCACGCCTGAACCATCGGTTACATTTTGATACAAAATCGGAAAGGATGTTAGGACATAGTTCAGGCTAGGTAGAAAATAAATGAGATTAATGTCAGTACTTCTCTCACGGTAACCAGTTCCAGGATTTTCTATTACATTTTTAATACCATACTTTTCCTACTACATCAACGACGAGACATTTTTTTATGTTAGATAGGCAAACTGGCAGATAAACCACCTGATAAGTGGTCGACGTCGCCAATAAACATAAACGAGCCCAGGCAACTCATCTATGTGTTGCCTATCCTGAGACATAAGATGTTAAGTCTCGGTGCCAGTAATTACACTGCCTGTCTTGCCCTTCTTTCCGAAACACAGCAAAGTTGTTTCACTGAAGAAACAAGCAAGGTGGTGGTACCCATGCAGATTGTGTTCTCAGGTAAAACCACAGGCAGCAGCTAGTGACTGTGTGTAATATTCCCATCCGTCAGTCTCCAGAGCCTGCGATGTGTTGTTTTGGAAAACGCGTCAGAAACCTCCCGAGACTGATTCTGAAACGATATGATCGAGTATGTATTTTACTGCCTTTATCTTTATCTTTATCATTATCATCAACCTCTATCCGTCTGCTGAACATAGGCCTCCTCCAATGAACGCCAAGACGGCCGATCTTTTGCCACTTTTATCCACAATGGACCGGCCACTGCACAGAAATCGTCTTCTCATTCGTCTTTGTCTTATATAATAAGAAATTTCGTTTCATACAATTAAATCCAGTCTAATCTATATTATTACGCTTAAAATAATAATTGGGGAGAGTTTTCAAGGTATTTCTTATTTAATAAAAATACCTCAGTTATGTCGTGACTCGCACTTATATAGGCATCTCCCCTTGCTGGCTTGGCTTTAGCGGGTGGTTTGGCTTTGGCTAGTTGCTTGGCTTTGGCTAGTGGCTTGGCTTCGGCTAGTGGCTTGGCTTTGGCGGCAGGAAGCGTTGGCTTATGTCATGTCCGTTACAATATATTTGAAAACGATGTTTTATCTTTCCTTTGGGCTTCCACCAAATATGGACATTAAAGGTTAATTTATTACCATGTTAATTCAAAATTAGCCATTACGTGTAGCATTGCAAGCTGAGATTATCTTTGCAGCAACAAATTATTGATTATCTCTGTCCGTGAATCAAAGATATAAAGCCGAGAGGAATGTTTGTAGTACAACATTCAACGTAAAACTATTAAGCCGCTTACGTGTGATGTGGAAACAAACAAACCCACAAACTTTCGCATTTACAAATAGGATAATGGTTTCTGGTACGTAAAGCTAGTCAACCCTGAAACCCATCGAGTCGTGAAACCGCGAGGTACCAACCGCCGCTGTGATGGGATAAGGTTGGGATCGAGGGGGGCTATCGAGATGGGATGGTTTTGTGGAGGAAATTCCATCATGTGGAAGATATTATATAGTTCTTACGGGATGCGTTTTATATTCAGTTTCGTTATTAGTCGTAAACTGAACTAGCTGTTTACTATCTTGTGGTTTTATATTTGTAGTGTATAGGGTTGAATGATGATCATTTTTATATTTTACTAGCTGTTGCCTGCAGCTTCGCCCGCGTTACTATAAGTCACAGCGTGATGTTTTATAGCCTATAGCCTTCCTCAATAAATAAGCTGTCTAACACTGAAAGAATTTTTCAAATCGGACCAGTAGCTCCTGAGATTAGCGCGTTCAAACAAACAAACAAACTCTTCAGCTTTATAATATTAGTATAGATTGCTCAATAAGTATTAGGATTCATTGCGATACACCCACGTGGGCCTTAGTAGCATAAGATGAACCAGCACCTTGGTTGAAGCAAATTGAGCCGATGAGCTCTTTGTGATGAATGAAGGCGGCATTGGTGGCACTCGCCGGGTTTTAGTGGGTGGAGCTGCGTCCACCACCTTGCTATCTTTCGGGCGCAGGGAGTACCACATCCCCGCCTGGGGAGTCCCCCCGCTATTCTTTAGAGCATTTCTCGGCGTTAAAGAAAAAAAACATGATAAACAGGCTTAAAAAAATGAAATAAAAGATGTGGAATTATTAGTCAAATACAAAAATATAATATATCAATAAATACACAATTTCGTAATAATACCTAACAGTTAGATTTAATCGTGTAGTAAATTTATTTCACACCTGGTGGAAAGACGATCTGAGTACAGTGGCCTACGTATAGCAGTGGGCGAATAAAGACTGATGATAATGATGATGACGATGGTAATGATGATGATGATGAAACCGTTTTGATTGTGGCACATATTTCAATATTAGTTTCTTAGTCATTAAACTTCGTGGTATTTGTGATTGTATGGTTGTAATCTAATTGTCGTTTTCATTAATTGATTGTGGTAATCTTGCCAGTTATGATTAAGATTTTCTTCTTATTATAGAAGCAAAAAATGAACAGATCAATTCGTACCGTATCCGGAGGTGAAGACATCGGCAGAGAGAAGGAAGGATTGACGATTACTCCACCGACAGGAGCAGTTCTTAAATAAATAGAAAGAACAAAATATTAATAACTTAAGCTACTTTATTCAAAATATAACTTAGATAGTAAAGGCGAAAAGAAATAAAATAAGACATCGTATACACATCTTTAAACTAAATTTTAAATTGGTATAGTTCAAAATAGCGTCATCCTCTCATTAAAATAAACGTGAGTCTCGTCCGGTGTAACCGATTGTAAGCTTTTACAATGTAGAGTCTGCTAGAGCTGTATTTGTTTGGTCACAACATTCAAGGTTTTTTATTAACAAACTCTATTCCTTTACTTTTCTGATCGTCAACTAAATAAATGTGAATAAAAACTACCTGTAAAACTGGCTGTTCTCTTACAAGTGTGCTAGTATTACTTTCCTGATCATCGATTTAGTTGATGATGATGTAGCTTATAACCAACCAAGTTGCGTGTTCATAATAACTTCTATCCGCTCGAGGAAATGTCACGTTGATGTCAAGGTCACAGATACAGAGCCTACCACGAGCTCATACTACATAATGACTGACCCTGTTCCTCGCTATTGTTGGTGGCAGACGCGACCGGCTTGTTTCGAGAAATGTTTTATTTGTTCCGGAGACATGACAGGAATTGAGTATAGAGATGAATAAATGTATTGTGGTAGTAGAGATAGATAGACCTCGGAACATTTAAAACGTTTCAGTAAACAGTAATTCCAATTCAAATAATTTATTTCAGACTAAGATTCCATGCGAGTGGCAAGGGATCGGCCGTCTTGGCATACATTTAAGGAGGCCTATGTTCAGCAGTTGGCGGTTTCTTTTATGTTAGTTGGATAGGCAAACTGGCAAACGTACCACCTGATGGTAAGTGGTCGACGTCGCCCATGAACATAAACTAGTTTACATGGAACGAGCCCAGGCAACTCATTTATGTGTTGCCTATCCTAAGACATAAGATGTAAGTCTCGGTGCCAGTAATTGCCTGCCTGCCAACACTGCCTGTCTTGCCCTTCTCTCCGAAACACAGCAAAGCTGTTTCACGGGAGAAATAAGCAAGATGGATAAAAGCTGATGATAATGATGATGACAGATTCCATAGAGTGGTGGCATAAAAGGTTGTAAGAGGTAGTGCCATGCTGTTTTGCAGCCGAATTGGGCCGGTACGACCCGGGTGGTACCTCTCGTTCATATAACAATGGCGTCAAGTGAGAGCTATGCTGTCGCGTTTGGTGCAATTTGTGAGTTTCCGGTGGCCCATTGGGGGGGGATAGGGAAAAGGAGGGCAACGTATCTGTATAATCTCTGGTTGTGTGGATGTGTATGAGCGTCGATAGTCGACAAAAGGCTTCGACTGCTCGTTTGCCCTCCTATGCTATAAAAAAAACAAAGGCTTAATTATAGCTAATGTTAGTAAGTACATAATAATAATTATATTTTATTTCAGGCCACATAGCCAAAACTTTGTTAGTAACAATATTCTTATAATCTATAGGTTAGTAGTAAGATGACAATACATACAATACATATTGTTTTCTAATGTTTACGCGAATTTCACTCATTATAATAAAACAATTTTTAAGGATTTTATCGCGGTTTATTAAGATTTTTACAAGCCCGACATTTGGGATACTTTACAGCAACCATGGTCACGGGAGGACTGAGGTGTCATACGTCCTATCATTACAAAGTTATTCGAAACTACCCTATGATACATCAATATTTTGGTCAGTCCTATCTACGCAGAAAGTGCTAACTGTATCTTTAATCTGTGACATATTATGCTTGGATTTTGATTTGATAATTTTAATAATGGGATCCCAAGCAGGTGGTAAAAGCCAGCCATCTTCTCTATTGAAATTTGGATGTTTTTTAATTTCAATAGCCTCACGGATCATCCTTGGTTGGAATCTGTGTTCTTTTGCGAGGACTTGTGGTTTATCAAATCTGATATAATGGCGAGCTTTGTCAAGACTATGTTCACAGATGGCAGACTTAGTGTAGCGACGGTGTTTTTAATCAGCTATATGTTCTTTAACGCGAGTTTTAATTGATCTTTTGGTTTGGCCTATATAAGAGAGGCCACAATCACAATCAAGCTTGTATACTCCTGCATCTTGTAAGGGTATATGACACTTGATAGTTTTTTTTTTTTTTTCTTTAACGCCGGGAAATGCTCTGAGGCATCCCGCGGGGGAGTGGGCCTCCCCACCCAACTTCGCCCAAGGTGCACCGCTCACCCTAGGTTACTGAGCCCCACCGGCACGACAAGGCCTGAACCATGGTGGGGACACTTGACAGATGGTAAGAATTGACTTATCTTTTTTGGCGGCTTGAAATAAGTTTTTATAGAAGCTCGCTTTAGGATGAAGCCAATCTTGTCAGTGACGCCTTTAATATTATAACATACAATACATAAAATGATTTAATTAAAAAAGAAAAAAAAACAACCGTTAAAATAAAAAATTCTAACTGGGGACGAGTGAGTCGCTCCCGGGCAACTAACACTATTGCGCCTGCTGTGTATGCGGGCCTATCCAGTGCCTCAGAAACGGAGAGTCCCACCGGCCACCGGCCCGCCAGTGTGCTCAAGATACTGTTGGAACTACCGCGCAGGCGACTCAACAGTGACACACACCGCTTTCTAATGATGGCATTGAAAACATAAGAGATGAATAAAATATGAATAAAATTTACAATAATCTTACGAAAGGTGCAGATGGGACATGCAGGCCATTAGAGTAGTGAAGGCATTGGTTGACGATTAGGATTTAGGATACAGAAACTATCACTGAACAGCAAACTGCAATATGAAAACACTGTGACGCTTTGTAGATAAACGTAACGACTAAACTAACACAGTGACGATTTGTCTCTAAAGTTTTGACTAAACTTAAAAATGACGACGTCGACTCTAAAGCTCAGACTAAACTAATACATGACGACTTGACTCTAACGCTCCCACTAAACTAATACATGACGACGTTGACTCTAACGCTCCCACTAAAATAATACATGATGACGTTTACTCTAACGCTCCCACTAAACTAATACATGACGACTTGACTCTAACGCTCCCACTAAACTAATACATGACGACGTTTACTCTAACGCTCCCACTAAACTAATACATGACGACTTGACTCTAACGCTCCCACTAAAATAATACATGATGACGTTTACTCTAACGCTCCCACTAAACTAATACATGTCGCTCTGACTAACCTATTACAGGGACGACGTCAGCTCTAACGCTCTCACTAAACTAATATCACGAACACAAAACGTCGGCTCTAACGTGATGCACCTCCACTATTTTAATGAACTCATTATCTTAATTACGCTTTGTGTTGTGATTTCATTTAGTTTTCGCGTTTCTCGGGTTTTACGCGAATTATTTTAAATTCCTCGTCGCATAAATTTAAATGAACACAGGTCGGGGTATAATAGGAGAGACAAAAATGCAGTGTCCTTTTAAAACTATTTTCATTCATCACCAGCAGACATTTTATTTTTAATGGTTTGGGACAACTTTTAATAAGATTAACTTTTGTTTTGGTCAGACCACCACTCCTTACAATGTAGAGTCTTACATTGTGTGTTGTCCGTGTTCGATGGTCTGTGACATCGTACTGAGCTAGCTCGTTTATTATTATTATTAGTTTGGTTGGCTATGGCTATTTAAATATGTAAATATTAATAATAGAAGTATCATCAACATTATCATCATCATACTTAACCATATCACCATAACCATCATCATGATCATCAACATCATCATCATCATCGTCACCACCAACACCATCATCATCATCATCATTATCATCACCATCACTATAATCATCAATCTCCCTTCGTCTACTGCTGGACACAAACATCTCCCAATGGATTGACAATCGATCATAGTAGTATTAAAAACAAGAATATAACTCGGCCCTGATCATAGAAATTATATAACTCCACCTGTTAGAAATAAAATAAAATAAAATATAATTAAGTAACGATAGAATTAATTGATATTGGACCAATTAAGTAATAATCACATTACTTAATTGGTCCTGCGAAAAGAACAAATATCGTTAAAATAACAACACCGAGACGTTACTCGCAATTAATTAGAACATACTTAACAACCGGTTCAACAAATTTGAACCCATTTTAGATTACGTATTTAACCGGAGGGTCTGGAGATGTTTGAGGTCGTAATGAGATGCGAGAGGTGGACGACAGATGGGAACTTTTGTTAACTTGGAATTAACATACTTTATGATGACTAACTTATGTTTATTTCCTTTATCTGTATGGTGTTTTAGATGATTTGGCCGGATAGCCGAGGGGACTCTTTGTACAAAAGAGCAGGGGGCTAGGGGCGAGGACGGGAACCTCATCCCATTGTACTATCCCGACGTTCGGAGGGGTTGTTCTGTGGTGCGGGACAACCCCTCTATGGAAGTGGCGTCGTTACCTTGGGGGCCTGACTAGCCGTCGAGGTGTCCTGTTTGCTCATTAGATCCGGGGCACCTCACCAAAGGTGGCATTGGTGGCACTCGCCGGGTTTTAGTGGGTAGAGCTGCGTCCACTTACCAGCTTTCGGGCCCGGCGAGTCCCACATACCCGCGTGGGCAGACCCACTCCCACGCGGGATGCCTCAGAGCATTTCCCGGCGTTAAAGAAAACAAAAAAAAAGACTCCTTAAGGAAATAACTGGTACCTCTACCACTGGTATCTGCTTTTGATTAGTGTTTCATTTTACTAGTTTAAAAACGTATGCAAAAAATCTAAAAGATTGTTTGAAACTGCGAAATTTTAGATCCGCCAGTCCTTTAGTATATTTTTTTTTCATATAAGTTTATTATCCAGGTTTATTGATTGTAATTTCTAGATGAATGTTTGTATGTGCGGGCCAAACAGCATGGAATAGCTAAGTAAAAATAAGTAATAGGCATAATAATAAATGTGTTTATCAGTGATTAGTACAGTAGCTCACAGAACACCGGCGTCAAGTGACAGCTGTGCTGTCGCGTTTCGTGCGGTTTGTGAGTTGGTATGGGCGTCGATAGTCTAAAGATTCGACTGCTCGTTTGCCTTCCTATGCTATAAAAAAAAGAATAAAAAAAATAACGGATTATGAATAGATTGATTAAAATAGTGATGATTTCATCTAAAATGATGTCAGTTTCATAATCAATCTATAGAAAATTAAAATGATCTATTTATATATTATGACCCTCACACATCATACTTGAATAAATATATGTTCACGAATTGAGGACCTCGATTTATTATGTAGCGATATGATGAGGGATTTCATAAAAAATATATTTTATCGACGACCCAAATGGGCACTTTAATTAAAATTTATCCAATCGGGAGTGGAAACGGGGGGGGGGGAGATCAGTGAGGGGCGGAGGCCATATGTATGTTAAAATGCCTTTGATGTGAGAGCGTAGGGTGGGACTGGTAAAAATTCGGATGCGTCAACGTAAACAAACGGGGTAATGATGATTATTTTAATAGCCTTATGTTTTTAATATCTTTGCCAAATTTGATAGATTCCTGATCAGTTATTTGGCCGTGAAAAGGCGACATATGACATGTTTTCGCATTTTCAATATTTGTGTGGATTTATTGGACTGGAGCTTGGATATTTGCCGCTGCAGATGGTGCATCTTGCTTGTTTCTCCCGTGAAACAGCTTTGCTGTGTTTCGGAGAGAAGGGCAAGACAGGCAGTGTAATTACTAACGCAGTTAACATGGCGTGCCCATCCTGAGACATAAGAATGCCTCAGGATGGGCACGCCATGAATGAGTTATCTGGGCTAATGGACCATTTACCATCAATACTTACAATCACGTTAACGCGCCGTATAAAGTATATCTCTTCGGTAAAAGTTTTAGTTTGGCGTCGGGGGTGTTATGTCAACCAGAAACTACCAGGTTTTAATGGATATATCTAATTAGTTTGACCAGAATTGTAAACTCAATTTAATTAAGATCCATCGACTGTATCCTATATTTCGTCTATACGCTAATTTAGGTGATATGCATGCGTTATATTTTATTAAGCTAATGCGATCCCTATTCATATTGAAATAAATATTGTATTGGGTGCTTACCGCGTCTATAGGTTTCTTGAGGTCGTGATATTTCGGCGATGTTTCAATCGCGTCGTGAGTCTCCCCGTGATAATGGCGATTGAAACATTGCTGAAATATCGGGACCGCAATAAAACTGTATACGCGGTAAGCAGCCAATAATAACAATATTTATTCAGATATGAATGCGGGTTCATAAGCATGATATCTAAGACTCTTATCCGGCATGTTCCTTGGCAAAGTTTTCTACGTCCAAACTACCATTTTATACAGGTCAGGATTGAACCCGGGTCATTTTGCTAAAGTTGTTAGATCTACATGCGAAGGACTTCATTAAACTCTTCTCGAGTTGGCGCTTTTCCGCAGTCGCATAATTTCCTCGTAACACTTGCGGGAAGGAGTGTGAAGTGAAGGAGTTGCTGGGAGTTACTGGGAGTGGGAGGGAATGGGAGTCTGATTCCTCCCCGGTGCGGTTTTAATACTTGAACTGGTATAACGATCTGTGTACTGTAGTTTAAATACTATAATGGTTAAATAGAGTTGAGCTCTTCGTTTTGTTTGTTCAGTATCAGAATGGTAAGAGTTGAGGGTGCAGGTTCGAATACCACAGTAATTATACAATGAATATGGATGTCCGTATTGAGTGATGGACATCTAAAGTATTTTTTTTAAATGTCATTAGGAGGCAACCGAGCAGTCGGAGCCTTATAGTGACTACCGAGGCCCATACACATTCACACAACCAAAACTTATGCAGATGCGTTGTCCTCCTTTTCCCTATCCCACCGATGGGCCACCGGTAACTCACAAACCGCACGAAACGCGACAACATAGCTATAACTTGACGCCGGTGTTTTGTGAGCGAGAGGTACCACCCCGGTCGTGCCAGCCCGATTCGGCCGCAAAGCAGCATGGCACTACCACTTACTAATAATTATGATATTTTATATATAATAATAATAATAATAATAATATATTAGTGACTTTGAAGTTCACTGGAGTCTGTAACTCGTGTATGTCCGTCAATTGGGTCGCGGCCAGTTTGTCTATACTAATAAAAATACGCCTATTTACGTAATTTTGATTGGCCAACAAACTAAGTGTTGGATGCGAGTGGCGTGGGATTTATCGTCTTGGCGTTCATTGAGAGAGGCCTATTTTTAGTGGACGGATAGAGGCTGACGATGATGATGAACTAAATGGTATAATGAGATTCGACCATGCTACCTCCCGGCTTGAGCGCCAACACGTTACGCGCTAACCATTGAGCAAAAGAGGTCATCAAAATACTGTGATTAAGATACGAATATAATCACTTCTAGGGTTCCCTAGCCAAATGGGTCCCTATTACTGAGTCTCCTCTGTCCGTCCGTCTGTCACCAGGCTATGTCATGAACCGTGATAGTTAGACAGTTGAAATTTTCACAAATTATGTACCTTATTTCTATTGCCGCCATAACAACAAATACTAAAAACAGAATAACACAGAAAAAAAACATATTTTGGTCAATATTCTACAGACCCCACTTTTTTTTTAACAAATATTTTCGATATTCCTCGGCTATTATTATCTTTCATCCCGTTTATTCCAAGGTCCCTTATCCCGATCCCTTCAGGGCCGCGCCTAAAAGATTCCCCTCTTTAAACACACTCCGATCGGAACGATCTTGTCCATATTTTATAATCCAATATAAAGGGTTCCTTTATGGGTTAAATAAAGATACAAAGAAATTTTTTTGTATCTTTTTTTTGAAAAGAAAGTTCGGTATTTGGGGCTTTAAGGTTGTTATGTCGGAGGTTTGATGTGTCCCGCGGTATTTCGGCTTCAACATTATTCTTGTGATAGTCTAATGACTGTAGTTACTAAAACGTTTTTTAGCGATAGGTCTGAGTTCGATCCCCATCATGGTTCAAGCCAAGTCGGGAGCCTCAAGGCTTAAGAGTATTTGTATCTTAAGGCTATAATGCTCTTTGTATCCCTCTTATGAGCTAGGGACGTGCTATCCGGATACTAAACAAACTATCAGATAACGGGATAGACATATTGCTCATAACCTGTCGAAATTAATAGAATTAGTTCAGGTTTTTCTCGAAAAAGAATGATGATGAATTATTAAGAACTTCACTACGTTATGTGTATATTTGTGCGTGTTCCTGTATATCTAGGTGTCATATGTATAAATACATGTTTTATGTCGTTTGTCTACTTGTAACGTTGTCTTGGTATAATTATGCTGTAATGACGTTATGATTGTGTCTAAATAAATAAGAAAATTAGACAAATGGGCACGGGATAAGGGGTGAGGATGGAAACCTCACCTTAGCCTGTTCCGACGTTGGGAGGGGTTGTTCTCGGGTGCGGGACAACCCCTCGAGGTGTCGTCGTCCTTTGAGGGACTGATCAGCTGTCGAGGTGCCCCGTTTGCTCAATAGATCCGGGGCAGCAAAGGTGGCATTCGTCGGGTTTTAGTGGGTAGATCTGCGTCCACTTACCAGCTTTCGGGCGCAGCGAGTCCCACATACTCGCCTGGGGAGACTCACTCTCCCGCGGGATGCCCAGCATTTCCCGGCGTTAAAGAAAAAAAAAGTCTGGGTTCGATCCTGACCGGTGCCATGAATTGCTTGATCACTGGTGAAAAAAATATAGTAAGCAAATCTGTATGACGTATACAATCTTTATAGGTGAGGTTAGGAAGCTATAAGAAGTTCGCCACATTCTTCCAGCGGCTCTAGGTTTTATTTCTTCTCCTATCGACGACGCCAACGATCCTCGCCACCCAAGCCTTCATACAGACAGACGACTGAAGCAACTTAGTTTGGCTGGGCACGGGTCTCCTCCTCGAAATCAGGCGAGGAGAGTGTTGGGCCACATCGAAGTGCTGGCCCAATGCAGGTTGGTGAACTTCACACATCTTCAAAGACTATCCCTAATCCCATCAGGTAAGGTTCCCCACGATGTTCCCTTCACCGGTTTCGTTTTATACTCGGTATTTGTATTTTCCCTTCAATTCTTGTTTCAACTAAAACTTACTGAACCAGCAATTGTACGATCGAATGGACTCTTTAACAGTCAAAGGGTCCAAATAATAGTACAAAGGGGTCCAAATACAAAGAATATCACCGAAAACATACATCAAACGGAAAACTTGCCTCGCAAACAATATAGAAAGTTTTCTTCCTAGATTCGTTCAGTGTTCAAATGTAACGAGGTCGTCGTCGCCAGCCCGCGTATTGGTGACCTTATAATAAACGCTAGTTAGTGAAATAACTTTTTACAGATGTTTTCACGATTTATTAAGATTCTCACTTTCCTTTCACTTCGGATCATTTACAGAAACCAGCGTCTATAACAATACCTTCTAGGCGTTTTTTATTTGGTATACCTGTTCCCCGCTTCGCCCGCGTTAACTTAGATTTACAGCCGCACGTGGATTGATGATTATTATTTTTATAGCCTTAGTTACGCCATATAATATCAGCTATCTGTCAATGAAAGTCCCGTGAAAATCGGTCCAGCCGTTTCAGAGATTAGCCAGAACAAACAGACAGACAGACAATAATTTTAAAAATTGTCTTATTAGGGTTCCGTAGCCAAATGGCAAAAACGGAACTATTATAGATTCGTCATGTCTGTCTGTCTGTCTGTCTGTCTGTATGTCTGTCTGTCTGTCCGTCCGTATGTCACAGCCCATTCCCAGGGGTCCCCATACTAAGAACTGAAACTCAAAAAACTTTTTTTCATCAAACCCATACGTGTGCGGTGCGGTATCTATGGATAGCTCTTCAAAAATGATATTGAGGTTTCTAGTACCTTAGTATTTTTTTCTAAACCGAATAGTTTGCGCGACCTTTTCTTAGCGATTAAGTATAGAACCCTTTGTCTTTTCGTCAAGTATAAACCACCTCGGCTGTCATTCCGTAACGTCACGCTAGAATATTCATCACGCCCCGCACGCCGACGTCAAGCTGTCACGTCAAGGCAGCGCGCGGCGTCACGCTGCGGTCCACGTGTCTCGGGACTTCTTGGCTTGAGTTTGTGAGGTTTTCGAAATTAGGAATTTGCGATTAATGACATTTATAATGAGACAACTAAAGCATAACCCGTCAAGAATTTTGCTTAATAAATCGCGATGAAATTCGTAAAAGTTGTTTCAATAAAATGAGTGAAATTCTAGTTAGAAGAGATTATGATAACCCGAATATGTTTGCCGAGTCTAATTAAATATACACGATTCAATGTATTACCGACCCGAGTACGCATACCGAGTGGAGCCGAGTATACACGATTTCTTCCGTACCGACCCGAGCGCACTTACCGAGTAAACACGATTCAACCTACTTACGCCGGGAAATGCTCTGAGGCATCCCGCGGGGGAGTAGTGACTCCCCAGGCGGGTATGTGGGACTCGCTGCGCCCGAAAGATGGTAAGGTGGACGCAGCTCTACCCACTAAAACCCGGCGAGTGCCACCAATGCCGCCTTTGGTGAGTTGCCCCGGATCTGTTGAGCAACAGGGCACCTCGACGGCGAGTCAGACCCCAAGGGACCGACGCCACCTCCACAGAGGGGTTGCCCCGCACCACAGAACAACCTCTTCTAAAGTCGCGACACTATAATAGGGTGAGGTTCCCATCCTTGTCCCTCCTGCTTTTTTTCCCCTCTTCTTATAAGAGGGGTACAAAAACAGCTCCCTCGCTCAATTTGTTCGCCCAAAAGCCAGCCCAAAAGCTAGCCAGCCCAGCAGCCAAAGGTGAACCCAGCACACTTTTGGCTGCGGAGCCCCACAGCCATGACAAGGCTTGAACTATGGTGGGGAACGTGCTAGCTTATATTCTCAACTAAACGCCTAAACTTTTCAATAATCACGTCCCAACAATGAAACAGTGTCAACTCAAGATCCTGAAGTGTTCGAGTGCCAAAGCGTTTGATATTCAGTCTGGCGTGGAATTAATTCTGGCGGCGTCACGTGCCTGAGATATGGGGTGAACGTGCCGCGAGGTTTGGTGGTCATGTTTGTTGTTGTTTTTGGGATTTGTTGTTGCTATGGTTGAGTGATGACGATGATGGGCTGTGATTGATGAAGTTTCTAGTTCGTATTCGTCAATATAAACTTTGAAATAAAATTTATTCTTCAACCAGGATAAAAGTGGCAATTGTCTGGAATTAAAAAAAATGTCTGCTAAAGACAACCTGTCTTTAGCAGACATTTTTTTTAATTCCAGTTACGTACGATGGAAAGCTGATCGCCCATGGGCGGAGGGAATCTACCTGGATACAGTCCTTCCAAGGAACAGATGAGACTTGTCATGTAAGTAAACGTCGTATTTTTTTTATGCCATAAGGAGGCAGCCGATCGGATCCTTATGATGACTAAAATTATGCAAATGCGTTGCCCTCCTTTTCCCTATCCTCCCCAATGGGCCACCGTAAACTCGCAAACCGCAAGAAACGCGATAGCATAGCTGTCACTTGACGCCGGTGTTATGTGAGCGAGAGGTACTACCCGGCCAGCACATTTCAGCTGCAAAGCAGCATGGCAATACCTCTTACAATACAACGACATTGCCCATTTTGACTGCTCTCTGTCGAACCAACAAAAACGGTTTACTTATGTTCGAAACGAACCTACGTCTCAAGTTGGTCCAAACAGTGTATTTCATCAAAATCTGTCTATTAGCGGACCAACAACGTGATGATTATTTTATGTGTAAATATATAAAAAGCCTTTGACATTGACTTTCCTTTTTGCAAAAACAAACCTGTCCAAAAAAAAAATGTCCTCGAAATTTAACGTAAAAAGACGTTACAAGCACCCTCAAGCCAATCTTATCTGACTGCGATAGATTCTACATTCTACCCTCCAGTAAATAAGATGTAAATTCGAAGATGCTGTCACGGTATATCTGAAGATGCTGGAGTTTATTTGATAGCCATTTTTGCTCTTCAATTATTTGAGAGATTCGAACAAAATTACTTTTAAATTTGAGACATTTTAGTTTCCTCTTGAATCAATTTTTACATAATTTTAAAATGTCTAGTTCATAGCTATTATAATTACTATATTATAATACTGGCAGAAAGCTTTGTTCTGTTACGATATCTTGCTTAGTCAATTACACTGAAGATTTAAATCAAAACTATGTACATACTCTTGTTTTGCGTTTAGTAATCGGGTTATAAGGAAATAAAAGGCTCTAAAACAGTCTCTTTGTCCGTGTTCAGTGGGCCTATCCCCCCTAATGGGCCACCGGAAACTCACAAACCGCATGAAACGCGTCAGCACAGCTGTCACTTTACGCCGGTATTATGTGAGCCAGAGGTACCTCCCCGGTCGTGCCGGCTCAATTTTGCTGGCATAGCACTACCTCTTACACAATTAACTTATTTTATAATTAAATAAGATGTGTACAAAAGGTACCTTTTACAATAGTACTTTTCTGCGCGGGCTGTAATTAGCTAATTAGTACTGTCCGTCTGTCCCGCGCTCGTAGCAGTTCTGAGAGTCTTCTTGTAATGAGAATAGCGTATCACTTTGTTGAGATAAGATTGGTTAAAGAGGTATCTAAATTATTATATAATCTAAAAAAATAACGTCGCATAAGAATTTGAATGAAGAACGGCTGGCCGATGGGCCATTAAGGTTCATGAGTGGAGACCGCGTTCGGGTAAACGAAGTGTTGGTCGGCCATTAACCAAGGGGGAAGACAATCTCCGTGCAGTGGCCGGTCCGTGTTGGATGCGAGTGGGTTCGGTCGTCTTGGCGTTCATTGAGGGAGGCCTATGTTCAGCAGTGGACGGATAGAGGCTAATGATAATGAATTTCGAGTCTACTGGAGACTATAGCTGTCACCTGTCTTGTCAGTGGTAGTTGAGATGGTGAGAGGGAGCTGATAATACGTTAACGTAACTCATTAATGTCAACGGCGTCCTGTTAAAGTGAAAGACATTAGTGGACGCAGCTCTTTCAACTATAACCGTTAATGCGAAGGTGGGGAGAGGACCTGGCGCGACAACCGTACGGCAAACGCCTAACGGTTGCTCTGTGTCCGGTCCTTGAGCGGTGGATGCGCCGTAAGCGCAAACCCCTCACCTTCCGCCTGACACAGGTGCTCACCGGGCATGGTTGCTTTGGTGAGTACCTGTGCCGGACGGCCCGCAGGGAGCGCCGTCCATCTCGGGCACACCTCTAGAGTGTGCTGGGCCGAGTCCACCGCCGCGCCACAATCGTGACATACAGTTGCCAGCTCCCTTTGGGCCGTCCGGCACAGGTACTCACCCAGCAGCCATGCCCGGTGAGCACCTGTGTCAGACGGAAATAGCCTATGTGCTATTCTGGTATATGAGCTATAAAAACTGCCAATTTCCATCAAAATGTTTAGGTGTTTTGTCGTGATTGAGATAGTTTTCACCGGAACAGCTGCTCAGATTGTATCAAGCACCAGTTCGGTCGTGTATGGAGTATTGTTCGCATCTTTGGGACGGCTCAGCTAAGCACCAACTCGAAGCTCTGGAATCTATTGAAAAGCGTGCTTCTAAAATTATTTCAGATAATGCACTAGTTGCTTTGAAATTCCAAAGCTTAGAACATCTCAGGAAAGTCGCTAGTCTTTTGATATTTTATCGGATTCATTTCGGAGATTGTGCTTCTGAACTTCACCACCTCATCCCACCGTCACCCTTCTATCAGCGGACAACCAGACGCTCCGAGACCCGACACCATTACATGGTTGATATTCCACCAGTACGTACTAAAAGATTTGATTTCACGTTTATCATACGTACTGCTAAATTATGGAATTCGTTACCAGCAACTTGGGGATATAATTCAAAACAAGAGTGAATAGGTACCTTCTAGGCAAGCGTGCTCCATCGTCGGGCACGTCATCACTTTCCATCAGGTAAGACAGTGGCCAAACGCAAGCCTATCAATCATAAAAAAAAGAGTAACAAACATCCAAACTTTCGCATTTATAATATTAGTAAGAAGTAAGATAATTATAGATAGAGTACGGCCAGACGTCCGATAACTGCCCCCCCTGTCGCTCACGCCCTACAAAACTACACAATAAATGATAATCCAATTAAAGTCATCAGAAAATACGTCATTTACGTTTAAAATTAGCTGAGTGGCTACTTGGGCGCTTGGGCTACTAGTTGAGTGACAGTTACTAGTTAACTAGTTAGTAGGCTAGTTGGTCGACTGGTTGGTCAACTAGTTGGTCAACTGGTTGGTCGAATGGTTGGTCGACTAGTTGGTCGACTGGTTGGTCGACAGGTTGGTCGACTGGTTGGTCGACTAGTTGGTCGACTGGTTGGTCGACTAGTTGGTCGACTGGTTGGTCGACTAGTTGGTCGACTAGTTGGTAGACTGGTTGGTCAACTAGTTGGTAGATTGGTTGGTCGACTAGTTTTTCAACTGGTTGATCGACTAGTTGATCGACTAGTTGGTCGACTGGTTGGTCGACTAGTTGGTCGACTGGTTGGTCGACTAGTTGGTCGACTGGTTGGTCGACTAGTTGGTTGACTGGTTGACCAGTTAGTTGGTCGACTGGTTGACCAGTAAGTTGGTCGGCTGGTTGGTCGACTAGTTAGTCGACTAGTTGGTCGACTGGTTGGTAGACTAGTTGGTCGACTAGTTGGTCGATTGGTTGGTCAATTGGTTGATCGACTGGTTGGTCGACTGGTTGGTCGACTGGTAGTTCGACTGGTTGATCGACTGGTTGGTCGACTGATTGGTCAAACAGTTAGTTAACTCATTTCTAATTTTTATAGTCTATGTCACTCTGATTTTTTTAAATTCGTTGAGTAGCAGGGACTTGAAAACGAAATGAATTTAGTTCCATTACACAAAATGTTATCTATGCAACTGGATCACTATGCAATAATAACGGTAAAAATATCAGAACAATATTTTCCGTAACGTCATGTGTACAATAACGATACTAGATATTATATCGTTCTGATACGTAACAGTTTCACCCGAAACGTTTTATAATATCAACCCTTATAATATGTCCCACTACTGGGCACGGGTCCTCGAAATCAGGCGAGGAGGGTTTTGGGCCATAGTTCCTATGGCCACCTTTCAGCTCCATCATCAGACCTTGGTTACCATATATATGTATAAGTATCAAAGTAATCGTCAAGATGAATCTAATGTGCCCAAACTCGATGAGCTTGCGTTATTTGATTACGGAGTTCCTATTTCCACCTTCCAGCTCTATCATCAGACCCTTGTTACAATATTATAGTATCAACGTACTCGTCAAGATGAATTAAACAAGCCCGAACTCGATGAGGTTGTCATAATAATATTGCATTGTTATCCGATTTATACATGCATGCAAAATTTCGACTCAATCAGAAACCGGGAAGTGGATCAAAATAATGAAAGTAAAAAATCAAAATTGAAAATTTTGAAAATAACCCACGACGGTTAAAACATAATTGATAAATGATAAAATAATTAAAAAACCCCGACATTTAAACAACAGAGTATCAGTTTTCATAGCCCTTCCCTACGCACCTATTTGGTTCTCGAAGACGTAGATGTGGCAATAACATATTATTCAAGTCCCTATGAACTTAATATAAAACCCAATATAATCCGTCGGGGGCTGTAGGGAAGGGCTATGAAAACTGATAGGTACTCTGTTGATTAAATGTCGGGGTTTTTTAATTATTTTATCATTTTTCAATTATGTTTTAACCGTCGTGGGTTATTTTCAAAATTTTCAATTTTGCTTTTTATTTCAAACTTTTTATAGAGTACGCTCTATAAAACTGATTAATATTAAATATGTAGAAGCTAAAATTAAATATATTAATGACTGCAGCGCCTTCAAATGATTTACCACCGTATCATCTGTTTAAGAACCTTTACTGATCAACTACAAACCCTATAATGAATACCGCATGAATATCGGACTAGATATTACTGCAGCGTCACCTAGTGAGTTGATACCGTAACACCTATTTAAAAATCTTCACTAATCAACCACAAACCCATTATTAAAAGCCGCATCCAAATCGGACCAGTAGTTTTGGTTTTGTAAAAACAATGTTTACTGCAGCGCCCCCTAGTGAGGTGTCACCGTAACACATTTTTAAGAACATACAACACAATTTAAACCGAACCTATAACCGGAAACCACATCCAAAACGGACTTAGTAGTAGTTGCACAAACAAAATATTATTTTTTCTGCAGCGCCCCCTGTAGGGCTAGCATACGCGCACGAAAAAATTGTATCTACCCCTTTTCTCGTATTACTTATATGAAATAATACGAGAAAAGGCGTAGACAAAATTTTGTCGTGCGCGTATGCTAGCCCTCCTGGTGAATTTTCATCGTCATAAAAAATATATGAATATCCACCAATCAAACCACTCACTGAATGTAAACCGCATCAAAACAAATATTTACTGCAGCGCCCCCTGGTAAGTCGTAATTGTAACACCTATCTTTTTTTTATATATAGAAGAGGGGGCAAACGGATAGTCGGTTCACCTGATGGTAAGTGAAGAGCGACATCCACAGACACCCGCTACACCAGTGGATTAGCAGGTGCGTTGCCGGCCTTTCAGATATGAGTATGCTCTTTTCTTGAAGGCCCCTAAGTCGTATCGGTTCGGAAACACCGTAGGGAGCAGCTGATTCCATATATTAGTCGTGCGAGGCAGGAAATGCCGTAAAAATCGAGATGTTGTGGATTTCCGGACATCGAGATGGTGTGGGTGAAATTTGGAGTTTTTCCGCGATGTCCGGTGATGGAATTCTGCTGCAGGTATTAGTCCGAACAATTCCTCAGAGCACTCCCCGTGGTAGATGCGGTAGAAGATGCAGAGCGATCCGACATCTCTACGCAGCGCCAAAGAATCAAGCCGATTGGAGATAACATTGTCGTCGACGATTCGAGCCGCCCGGCGTTGAATGCGGTCAAATGGAAGGAGCTGATATTGGGACGCTCCAGCCCAGAGGTGAGAGCAGTATTCCATGTGAGGCCGGATCTGCGCCTTGTATAATTGAAGGCGGTGTGAAGGCATGAAATACTGCTTCGCCCTATTGAGCACGCCGAGTTTCTTCGAGGCTAGTTTAGCCTTTCCTTCCAAATGACCACGAAACTGCACATCTCTCGATATATCGACGCCAAGTATCCCAATGCTGGCTGAGGCGGTTAGGGAAGTGCCTTCGAATTTTAGAGGAACGTCGAAGGGTGATTTTTTAGCGGTAAACGCGCAAACTTGTGTCTTGTTGGGGTTAAATTGGACTAGGTTAAGTCGCCCCCATTCCGAGACTCTGGCCAGCAGAGACTCGATTTCAGACACAAGTTTGTTCCGACACTCATCGCCTTGTTCCCGAGAATATTAGGGCGGCCAGTGTATAAAGCATCTCCAGAGCTGCATAGCAATGAATGCCGCTGGTTTTCAGCATATCATTGATATGCAGAAGAAACAGGGTTGGAAATAGTACACAGCCTTGGGGAACACCAGCATTTACAGACTTGAGGTCCAAGCATGCACCGTCGACAACGACCTTAATGCTCCTGTCTGTCAAAAAACTGGTGATCCACATACATAATTTCTCGGGAAGCCCATAAGATGGTAACTTTGCAAGAAGTGCTTTATGCCACACCCGATCAAAGGCCTTCGCTATGTCCAAACTAACCGCCAGCGCCTCCCCCTTGCCCTCAACTGCTTCCGCCCATCGTTGCGTTAGGAATATTAGAAGATCACCAGCTGAGCGATTCCGTTGAAAGCCATATTGGTGATCGCTTATCAGCTGGTGCTCCTTGAAATATCGCCGGAGCTGGCAGTTGATTATGGATTCCATAATCTTTGAGAACAAGGTAGTTATAGCTATTGGTCTGTAGTTGGACGGGTCTGAGCGGTCCCCTTTCTTAGGGATCGGGTGTACCAAAGTCTTCCACGAGCATGGGACGACGCCTAATGAGTAAGAGTGCCGGAAAAGACGCGTAAGGACGGGTGCCAACTCAGGAGCACAAGTTCGTAGCACTAATGGAGGAATGCCGTCAGGCCCACTCGACTTATGGATGTCCAGCGAAAAGAGTGCTTTGCGTACGGAGCTCTGTCGGAAAATTATTTCCGGCATTGAAGTATCACACCGAGGGATCATCGGTAGTATTTTTCCCTGGTCATCCAAAGTCGAGTTGGAAGCAAAAAGAGTGCCTAGAAGATCGGCCTTCTCCTTCGCAGTGTGGGCCAACGAGTCATTCCTCATGTGCTGATAACATGCACCAATTAAATCCAAACCCATAATTGGAAACCGCATCAAAATCAGACTAGTAGTTTTGGAGAAAAATTGCAGCATTAGTTTATACAAATAAATGTTTACTGCAGCGCCCCCTGGTGAGTCTTCACCGTAACACATTTAAGAACACGTACCACAATTAAACCCGAACCTATCACCGAAAATCGCATCTAAAGCGGACTAGTAGTTTTGGTTTTCCACAAACAAACATTTACTTCAGCGCCACCTGGTGAGTTTTCATCGTAACACATAATACAAGAACATGCATCGATCAAACCAGAATCCATCACTGAATTAAAACCGCATCAAAACAAATGTTTACTGCAGCGCCCCCTGGTGGGTTGTAATTGTACCACCTATCTAATAACATGCACCAATCAAACCCAAACCCATCATTGAAATTCGTACCAAAATTAAAATAGTAGTTTTGGAGAAAAATGGCATCATTGGATTGTACAAAAAACGTTTACTGCAGTGCCCTCTAGTGAGTTATCAACTTAATATCTATCTAATAATATGCACCAATCTAATCCGAACCCATCTCTGAAAACCGCATCAAAATCGGACAAGCAGTCTTGGAGATAAGCGGCAAAATAGGTTTACACACACAAACTGCCTCTCACCCCAAACGCATATACAGTCTCCGTTCCGTCGCGGGTAATAATAACTTGTAGAAACTTTGCAAATCTTCGTGACGCGTTTCATCCGTAAAAAAATACCCTCATGCGTGCAAAGAAGTTTTACTTTAAAATAATTTTTAAAATCCGTCCACAATTGACGGAGAAATCAGTGTACATACTTCTCCTCCTTTTTGTTGAAGTCGGTTAAAAAGCGTATTCGACGCTAATAATTGTAATTTGTAAGTAAACACGAAGAAATTAATATTATGCTATGTTGCCATTATTATCATACGGGAGAGTCCCGAGGTGCGACCGCGCTGAACCGGCGTTAAAGCTGGCAACGTCGCAGAATAAGTAATGTTACGTTTTGTGATATACTTAATAAATAACGTAACGTTTATTGATACTGTTAATATATATAGAGAATGCGATTTACGTTCCGTTACGCCATAAAGTTAGAACAAAATAAAGAATTTCGTTACGATCCTAGTAACATTATAAATTAATCGTTACAAGAATAGTACGTAACGTTTTTTTCAGTAACGTTTCAAGTCCCTGCATTCAACGTAATAAATTCAAAAAAATATGAATTACATTAGAATTTCAGTGCGCATAATAATCCCCACCATATGGTTACCACAATTCAAGCCTTATCGTGACGGTGGGGCTCAGTAGCTTAAGGTGAACCCAGCCCTTTGGGGAAGCGAACAAGGAACGAAGCCAATTGAACCGAGGGAGCTGCTCTTTGTAACCCTCTTAAAAGAAAAGGGGACAAAAGAGCAAGGGAGGATAAGGGGCGAGTATGAGAACCTCACCACATTGCACTGTCCCGACGTTGGGAGGGGTAGTTCTGTGCGGGACAGCCCCTCTGTGGAGGTGGCGTTGGTCCCTTGGGGGACTGACTAGCCGTCGAGATGCCCTGTTGCTCAACAGATCCGGGGTACTTCACCAAAGGCAGCGTTGGTGGCACACGCCGGGTTTTAGTGGGTAGAGCTGCGTCCACTACTATCTTTCGGGCGCTACAAGTCCCACATATCCGCTTAGGGAGTACCCCTTCTCCCGCGGGATGCCTAAGAGCATTTCCCAGCTCAAAAGAAAAAAGGGCGCAATATAATAATATTAGACGACGCATTCAACTTGAGGCTTTTCTTTAAATATCATTGGTGTTTACGAAAAAGGTTTTATATTATTTATTATATTTATTAGTGTGGAAAGGGCTTGTTTATAAATAGCAACCTTCAAGAAAAGAGCATACTCATATCTAAAAGGCCGGCAACGCACCTGCTGATCCTCTGGTATAGCGGGTGTCTGTGGATGTCGCTATCACTTACCATCAGGTGTACCGACTGTCCGTTTGCCCCCTCTTCAATAAAAAAGCATGTTTTTTTTAGGTTTAAGGTTCGCATTAAGTTAAATTTAGGGTCCAAAAGGAAAGAGGCCCGCCTGCCTGGATACGTCTTGCTTCAGTTAAAGACTTTTGTTTCCGATAGAAGGGCATGAGGGGCGCTGTCATTAGTACTACCGCACATGAGCCGTCTAGGCCAGTATGGTTTTGCAATTTTCCCATTGACCATACCAAGGTCTATGTATTAATATCATCGCGCATATTATAACCGCAATAGAGCGGTAATATCACGTGTTTTGTATGAAAACTAATTCCACCAAATTTGTGCTGCAACGCTGCCGGTGCTGCACTCGTCACATACAGATTACTAGTTGGTTGAATTGCTACTTCAGTGACAAATCACTGACCAATTTCGGAATTTTACGGCTCATATTACTAAACTAACATTATGTACTCCATGACTAATATTTACTCCAGCATCTCCTACAGCTAACAAATGATAACAGATAAACACCCAGCTCAGCTATAAATCCGTTCTTCTCATTATGGTTCCGCCATTTTTCCTCCCGCTCTATTACAGCGTCACTTTGTAACTGTCTCCCACATACGTCTTAATATATACAGCATGTATGTTGGAAGTCTAATACTTACTGTTTAAAACTTTGTTATGATTTATTCATTTTTCATCTTCATTATTATTTCATTAACTAATAAAATTATGCAGCTGTTTTTACTACGAAGAAGGATTTTATATAATAATACTGGAAAAGGAAGGAAGGAAATATGAGTTTTTATAAAATTTCAATAATTTAATGATTTCATATTATAAACTCGAGAGCAAAGATCCCGGGTCAGTTACAGATACCTGAAAATCTCGGAAACTAATGTTAGCATGATGAAATTAATTTTGTTTAATAGACAATATACAGCAAAACAAAAGAACTTCGAAACAGCTGAATCACTTTAGAAGGTTTTTTATAGTGTTATACTACTGTCATACTTAATATATAGGGAGATTATATCTGAAAGATACCCAAAAAACCAATCTGTTGTCTGTAAAGTCGGTTTACGGGCGATAATTTTACGTGATAACATCATAATGCATAAGACAAACGCTTAGCTCGATTGTACTTCTCTATCGCTTGTACCGCACTCTCGCTTTCACGCTCGGCTCAAGCGGAACGTGACAATGAGTCATCTTTTTTCGTGTGTGCAGCCGGCGTTCATCGATTTATAAGACGTTATCAAGTCAAAAGTCAGTATCAATTCGGATACAGCTGTAAATGTAAGTTAATATAATCCTAACTAATATTATTAATACGCTCTTTTAATTTTCTTTTAAAATCCGGCAACGCACCTGCTGATCCTCTTATATAGCGGGTATCTGTGGATGTCATTTTTCACTTACCATCAGGTGAATCGACTATCCGTTTGCCCCCTCTTCTATAAGAAAAAAAAACAAAAAAAGACCATACTCCCATTTGAAAGGCCGGCAACGCACCTGCTAACCCTCTGGTGTAGCGAGTGTCAGTGGATGTCGCTATCACTTACCATCAGGTGAACCAACTATCCGTTTGCCCCCTCTTCTATAAGAAAAAAAAAACAAAAAAAGACCATACTCCCATTTGAAAGGCCGGCAACGCACCTGCTAACCCTCTGGTGTAGCGGGTGTCAGTGGATGTCGCTATCACTTAGCATCAGGTGAACCGACTGTCCGTTTGCCTCCTCTTGTATAAAAAAAGTACGTAGGCTATATTTTAAACCCGTATTCCCACGCGAACGGAAAGTACACGACTGAAACCGCGAGGCACTGCTTGTATAAAATATATGTTACATTATAGGGCCACTAACCATACAGTTACAGTAACCGTTAAGGTTTAGGGCTACGTATAACTGTAATGATTATGGTCTTAACGCTTAGTAGTTTGTGCTAAATTCGTTTAGTGACCTCGTAATCATCAACTAGGTTTTACAATCTGTTGTAATTTTATTATAGTACCAAATGGCGGTTTTTAAACTAAAATTGTTATTTCCACTAATGAAAATGATAAAACGTGTTTTCACTTTATTTCAGTGAGCTCGGTATTTCGGCATTGTCCACGCATGTCTTGTTCATAAGACTCGTAGGCCGGAAAATATTTAGTTCTAAATATTTTTAATTCATCATCATCATCATCATCATCAGCCTCTATCCATCCACTGCTAAACATAAGCACCCCTCAATAAACGCCAAGACAGAAATGTTATTGCTTTCTTTTATTTTGCTTCCAGGAAACATTCTTACAAATTAGCACTTAATATTTTACCATTTTAACATAAAAACAAATATGATGAAAAGCGCGTGTTGTTTTGACCTTGATCGAACGTTTCCAAGACAATGGTCTATGTTCATACCTGTGCTTACAGTTCATACTTCTATACTTAGTGACGCGCGCTCTATATATTATGTATACTCTAAGGTTTTAATGATATAGAAATCTGTATGTAATGAATAATAAATATGAATTTTATCGTTTTATTTATCTTTTGCAGGTAAATCAGTATTGAAGAAACAGCTCCTTGAACACTAAGGTACATTTTAAGTATATTTGAAACACGCTCAAACTGCTGATCCGATTGTAATGAAACTTTAATAGATGATAGATTATACTGATGAAAGGCCAAAGGCTAGCAAAATAGTCGATATTAGTTCGGATACCACTGTTAACCTAAGTTAAACTCAGCCTTAATTACCGGTGGGAGGGTTACGCTATGCCGCGCTCCCGTTGCATGGGTACATATTGCTTGTTTCTCCTGTTTAACGGGAATTGCGGGAATTGCATTGCGTGTTTTGGAAAGAAGGGCAAGACATGACTGAGTTGTCTTTTTTTCTTTAACGCCGGGAAATGCTCTGAGACATCCCGCGGGGGAGTGGGTCTCCCAGGCGGGTATGTGGGACTCGCTGCGGCCGAAAGGTGGTGGTAAGAGGGCGCAGCTACACACTAAAGCCCGGCAAGTGCCACCAATGCCGCCTTTGGTGAGGTGCCCCGGAACTAATGAGCAAACAGGGCACCTCGACGGCTAGTCAATCCCTCAAGAGACCGACGCCTCCTCCACAGAGGGGTTGTCCCACACCACAGAACAACTCCTCACAACGTCGGGACAGTACAATGGGGTGAGGTTCCCGTCTTCACCCCTTGTCCCAGCTTTTTTGTCCCCTCTTCTTAAAAGAGGGGTACAAAAAACCCCCAGCCCCACCGCCACGACAAGGCTTGAACCATGGTGGGGATGACTGAGTTACCTGGGCTGGTCTCAGGTCAAGTTGTTTATGTTCATGGGCGACGCTGACCACTTACCATCAGGTGGCTCGTCTGTCCGTTTGTCAATCCAACTAACATTAATTAAAAAATCTGTCTTATATTTATGACAAATTTTAGCAATTATTCGACGAATAGGAGGGACAGACTCGTGCAGTACGCCCGGCGACGAGTCTATAACTAGGTAGCGCGGCTGGCAGAGGTCAGGCTTGATCTCGTTATCAGCCGCATAGAAAAGTCAGGGGGTTTAAAAAAAAAAGTATACAATGAGTTAAGGGTTCAGAGATGACACCACTTTTCTTTAAGTGGTCTCTACTGATAGACAGATGTAGGTACTTACTAAATATTTAAATTAATGATGTTCAATCTAAAGTTCTCTATAAATAGTCAGCAATTGAGTAAGAAATTATTCCACGACACCACATTGGTATATGCATATGCTGTGTGTGTGTGGATGCATGTGCTACATCCATGCATATGTGTGCACTCTCACATTCACTGTGAAGCGTGGTTCGCAGAATTATTGCTAACTAATATAATAATTATGACGACCTCTGTGGCTTAGTGGTTAGCGCGTTGACGCTCAAGCCGGAGGTTGCGGGTTCGAATCCCGCCCGGAAACAAAAAGTTTTCTATGTTCCTGGGTCATGGATGTGTATTAAATATATGTATTATGTAATAAAAATCTTAAATATATGTAATAGTAAGTATTAAATATATTTCCGTTGTCTGGTACCCGTAACACAAGTTCTTCGAGAACTTACCTCGGGACCAGATTGACGTGGTGTGAAAGCGTCCATAGATATTATTATTATTATATTTTAATATCTCTACATGTATTTTTATTGATGTTACAAAATGTTTATAAAAATGGTAACTGAGTCGAGGCAAGCTCAGCTTTTTATGAAAATTCAACTTGTAAAGCTACATTACTCACCCAAAAGCTTTAAAATATTTTACAGTGAAATTTCAAAACTTCTCTCTTTAGTAAATATTCATATACGGCCAGAATATGAACGAGAAAGTAAAATTTATACAAATATGAAAAAGGAATGTGTTTGTATGTTTAAAGAGGTTATCTTCGAAACTACTGATCCAGTAACAAAAATCTTTCACTAGTATAATGCTTATTGTTTTCTAATGTTTACGCGAATTTCACTCATTATAATGAAACACTTATTTACGGATTTTATCGCGGTTTATTAAGATTTTTACAAGCCCGACGTTTCGGATACTTTACAGCAACCATGGTCACGGGAGGACTGAGGTGTCATACGTCCTAATGTTACAAAGTTATTCGAAACTACCCTATGATACATCAATATTTTGGTTAGTCCTATCTACGCAGAAAGTGCTAACTGTATCTTTAATCTGTGACATATTATGCTTGGATTTTGATTTGATAATATTAAAAATGGGATCCCAAGCAGGTGGTAAGAGCCAGCCATCTTCTCTATTGAAATTAGGATGTTTTTTAATTTCAATAGCCTCACGGATCATCCTTGGTTGGAATCGGTGTTCTTTTGCGAGGACTTGTGGTTTATCAAATCTGATATAATGGCGAGCTTTGTCAAGACTATGTTCACAGATGGCAGACTTAGTGTAGCGACGGTGTTTTAAATCAGCTATATGTTCTTTGACGCGAGTTTTAATAGATCTTTTTGTTTGGCCTATATAAGAGAGACCACAGTCGCAATCAAGCTTGTATAATTGTATAGTATAATGCTATTATTCAGTGTTTAAACCTATAGAAATAATCATTATTACGCAGCGAAGATGAAAACAGTATTTTAGTATATTTTGTCATATATTTGTGACGTTGGCGTACAGGGCAAGATTTCGTTTGTCACATATATATGACGATAGCATTCAAAAGATGGAAAAAAAGTTAGAATCCGACTTTAGAATGGATGGGTTGGAACACAACTTGATTCTTTTAATTATCCTGTTGTACCTATCTCATATTTACTTATATTAATCAATTGAATTGGGCCTCCCGCGGTATATGACCCCACGTTATATCATTGAGTTACTTATATTTACGAGAAATTCAGTTAATGCACATAAAATAAAAAATAGATTAACTTTATGACATTAAGACGTCTGTCAGTCTTGGCCATGAGTAGGTATTGTATCTGAAACGTCAGAAATGTAAAAATAAAACGATACAATTTACAATCTGTATTTGTTTTTATTAAAATGTTATTGTATTTTGTTTTGTAATTCTTTTAAAATTAATCTGTTTACAAGAATTTTTCTCACCATAATGAAACAAATTTTATAAATTGGTCCTCCGGTGACCATGGTTGCTGTGAAGTATCCGAAACGTCGGGAATGTAAAAAAACACGACAAAATACTTAAAATGTATTATTAGAACATTGTGTAGCCATTCATACAATGTGTTCAAACACACAAATGCCGTACATTATAATATACATTACAATAGTCATTGCCGATATAAATATACTCAGCCGTACACACAGGCTGTAAGCGTTTACGACATACCCGAACATTACGAGAACGTTAACAAACACTTTGTATTATATTACTTTTAAAATACAAAATCTTGGCAATACAATATGTATATACCTTAATAATATAGGCTTGTGATGAACCCCACCACGGTTCAAGCCTTGTCGTGGCGGTGGGGCTCTGTAGCCTAAGGTGAACCCAGCACCTGGGGCGAAGCAAATTGAGCCGAGGGAGCTGCTCCTTGTACCCCTCTTATAAGAAGAGGGGACAAAAGAGCAGGGGGACAAGGGGCAAGGATAAAAACCTCACCTCATTGTACTGTTCCGACGTTGGGAGGGGTTGTTCTGTGGTGCGTGACAACCCTGTGTGGACGTAGTGTCGGTCTCTAGAGGGACTGACTAGTCGTCTAGGTGCCCTGTTTGCTTAACAGATCTGGGGCTCCTCACCAAAGGCGGCATTGGTGGCACTCGACGGGTTTTAGTGGGTAGAGCTGCGTCCATTTTACCACCTTTCGGGGGCAGCGAGTCCGCCTGGGGAGACCCACTCCCCCGCGGGATGCCTCAGAACATTTCCCGGCGTAAAAGAAAAAAAAAAGTTGTGACCAAAGTGGATGGAAATATTGATAATTGTTGATGTCGACGATATAAATAAATAAATATGAACTATCAACCACGCCACGTTAACCTAGTCTCAAGCTAAAAAAGTGGTCGCGTAAGAAAGAAAGGTTCCCTAAGTTATTGAAGAGTGTTTGTGTGGTAAAAGATATTATAATACCACGCCTTAGGCGTAGGTCGTTCCTCCCAGGCATTTCAGCATAACGTGTAATTTTTTAATGAAATATTTGAAAAAAATGGTTCCACTGAGTTTATTTCTCCGGTTCTTTTCACTGGGCTGGCTTTTAGAACCGGTGGTAGACTCGATTGACGTTCAAAATGACATTTTGTTGGTACGTACTATTTTGAACTTTGAGGTCGGAAATCCGGCTGGTCCGGTGGTAGATTCAATTGACGTTCAAAAAGATACTTTATTGGTACTATTGTGAATAACATTTTTTTGATTTATTGATTTGATTTGATAATCAGGATACAAAAACATGCTTAGCTAGTTTTGAAGTGATATTTTCTACAAATTAAACAATTGTTCAATCCTACAATAACTCAATCAAGCCCCACGATATTACTAAAACGTTAACATACACATCTAATAAAACTTACAATTCTTCTAAGACGGAACATGGCGGGATTTGAACCCAGAACTCGGTTTTAAGTCAGAACTTCATCCATCACAGTTAAGCAACAATATGTTGATATCAATAATACACTCGAATGCATAATTGATGTAAGAGGCTTACTTCGTCTTAGTGAAGTGTCTCTTGGTCGACGGATGGAAACGGCGAGATTATTGTTCATTAATGTATACTAATGTATATAAGGTTCTAGAGTGGAAGCCACGTTTAAGTGTTGTTCCGCCATTAACCAGGTAGGAAGACGATCTCCGTGCGTGCCGGTCCGTGTTGGATGCGAGTAGCAAGGGATCGGCCGTCTTGGCATTCATTGAGGGAGCCCTATGTTCTGCAGTGAACGGATAAAGGCTGATGATGATGATGATATGATATGTTGTAGAGGTAATTCGTGATTGAACGGAGCAAGTACAGGGAAATAAACATTGAGAGTTGCTTAAGGTAAGACTGTAAAGTAAAATTTAATGGATGATAGAGAGCGGAAGAAAGCAATACTGCCTTTTTTGTCTTTTGCACCGGGAAATGTTCTTAGACATCCCGCCGGGGAGGGGAGACTTCCCAGGGTATAATAGTAATATATTATAATAGGTGGTGGTAATTTAAACAAAATAAAATTAGCAGGAGAAAGAAATATTTTTCAATTAATGTGAGATGTAGACAATGATATGTTGCAGTATACCCAGCAAACATAACCGTAAAACAATTGTAATTAAAAATAAACATGTCGCTTGCTTTGATAAAACGGAATAATATATCTCGCGTCTAAAATGATCCCAGGTAATCCATTGGACGTACACCGACATGTTTGTTATCGCTGATTATATTTAATTTAATATCCAATTTGGAGGCTGCGCAAATATTGATGGTTCATTTCGAAAGCCTCGACCGATTCAATGCAAATACACTCACGTACGAGTCCTGTCATTGTTTGTGATCCATCGAAATGCCGGAGATTATTGATATGTCAGTCGTCTGCCACGTCGAAATGTTCATATATTTGTCAGTAAACGCTATACGGAGGTGTCATGTTTTTGTTCGTATTGTTCTAAAGATCTTCAACCAACAAGCTAGGCTAAGATCCGGGATATAAAACGACCGGAAAAGAATAGGCAACCTAACGTTTGCATATTCTATGGGCTTCATACTTTCGATTGGTATAGAATTTATCTAATAATACCGGTGAAATGTTTTATTTTTTTATTGAGAAAAATGTTTTCCTGCATCTACTTATATTTAGATACATATAAGTTGATGCAGGAACACATTTTTTTTTCAAAGAGTCGCGGAGCAAGCTCACGCATTCCCATAGCTCATCATTACGACGGAGAGAAGGAGTACCGCTAGGTAGAGCTGCGCCCATCTTACCATCTTTTCAGGCGCAGCGAGTCCCACATACCCGCCTGAGGTGTTCTCACTCCCCTGGGGGATGCCTGATGCATTTCCTGGCGTTAAAAAAAGGCAAACATATTTTGTTAAAATCTATAATAATATGCTTAAATAATTAAAATATAAAATATTTTTAGCAAATCTACCGTTTGTACGTTTTACCACCACGGAGGTGTTCTCAAGCAGCAGACTCAACATAAAATCAGCTAATAATACCTCAAACGATGAGCAGTTCAGTGAACCGACAAATCTGGTTTTCCGTTAAGCGTTTCATTGAATATATAAAAACTTTCATGTTCATGAAAATGTCGTGATGTGAAACGAGCTAGGGTAGGTTTCAACAAAGGACCCTAGAGAGGAAAATTGCTCTTTTCCTTTAAAAAAATTACTTAAAATTTCTATAACCCTTTAAATGTTTCCAAAAACTTGACAGGATGATATATCCCGTTGATATAAGAACTATACAAGCTTAGCTAAACAGTAAAATAATTTTGGATGAAAATTAACACAACAATAGTCCATGAGTCAGACATTTCTTTTGTCCTGATAAAATTCTGAACGACCATCAACAATCTTAAACTTGTACAACATAAAGTTGTTAATGCTCTGAGAACTTGTATATATATCTACGTACGTCTTGGAAACTGCGAGCAACAGTTTAAAATATGTAAATTGTAACGGAAAATTTCATGAATTTCAAGTATTCTAAACGGCACCAGTTTTGAGCGTTCAAGAGTTTTTCGATTACTCGTGGTAAGCTTGAGCTGATCATCTCCAATCAAATCTGAACCGATCTCGGATATTACTGCCACTGGAGCTATTACACAGCTTCCACAGAATTGAAGACCATTGTTGAGAACGTCATTGGAGATGGTATTATTAAATTTTGTAAGAAGCTAAGCGTTCAAAGTGGTGCACGATTCTGAATTGAATTCTTAAGCCGCAAAGAGGTAAAGAAATAGCCGGAAAAGTAATTTTATGTTTCTAGTTCGTTAAAGGTCTATGTCCAGCAGAGGATGGAAAACGTTTGATAATAATATATATATGATAATAATGATAACGATGATGATATTAATGATAATGATGATGATATTAATAATAATAATGATCATGATGATGATATTAGTGATAATAATGATAATATTGATAATAATGGTAATATAGTAACGGGCAGACGAGCCACTTATAAGTCGACATCGTTCATGAACATAAATACTAAAACTAGCCTAGATAACTCATTGATGCATCACCTATAACGAGACGTATTACGTTAGGTCTCGGTTTTAGAAATAAAAATATATTATGTAGCTAGTATTTGTCGTCTTCGCGCTCATTGGAGAAGAAAAACAGCAAATTACAAGCAAACTCTCTGCTGATGAGGCCGGATGTTATCAGATCGATTTCAAAAGTCACTTTACAATTTATTTTTAAAGTAACGTTTTTATCATTGTGGCAGTAAAAAATATCGAAAATGAAAAATGATGAACGACATAAAAAAGCAACAAACTATACAATAATAAACAGTAACAGCCGTAACAGTTTTATTGGCTTGACTTTTACCGGCTCCGAAATAAAACCAAACGCCCGTGAAATATTTATACGATTTCTGCTGTATGTGATTAGGAGCTTCGTTGGTTTATGTAATTGAAAAAAATATATTTGGAAAGGGGTTTGGTTAGGATTTTGACATATATAGAAGATATATAAAAAATACCACACTCATACTGCCCCAAGTGCCGCGGGTGTCAATGATTCCTTTTCCACAACTTTTCTTCTTCTGCTTTCTGCAACAACTAATATTATAAAGAGGAAAGATTTGATTTTTTGTTTGTTTGTATATCATGATTTATCTCAAAGACTACTTGACTGATTTTAGAAATTCTTTCACCAAGTAACGTGTTAGGCTATATTATATTTTTTTTTTTAATTGGATGTCTGTAAAGTTGGTTTACGGACGATAGTTTAACGTGATAACGTCATAACAAAACGCAAGCGTACAATGAGCGTAACGGGACAATGAGCGTTACGGGACAATGACTCGTCATTTCGTGTAGCAGCAGCCAGCCAGCCAGCGTTCATCGATTTATAAGACTTTGTCACGTCAAAATTAGAAATCCACATTGTTCAAATATTGGTAGTTGGTGTTTGGTATCAAAATTTTGCAGGTAAAAGTCATTATGTCACGTTTTAGTCACGCTGCCTAATGTCTTCGGGCATACAACAAATCTGGCTGTATACAACAAAGCTATAACTCATGGCAGGTGTTTCTCACTGTATCTATCCTTCCGGTCTGAAACTTTCTCCCTTATTTATAAATGAAATAAATTTTAGAACTTAAAATTCCATTTCTAACTTTTGATTCAATTTATTTTTTGCAGTCGTTAAGACATCTTTCATCCTCTCCATAAATGGGCCACGGATTGAGGGACATTTGTCGAATTACAATGGGCTTAGATCCTGAAGACTTCATTAGATCTGGTCTATTGTTAGACGCCTTTTGTGATAAAGAATTTTTTAATAAAACCTCGTAACGCTCGATGAGAGCAAAATTGTTTATTCAGCTTATTTGAAACGATGGTTTTATCTGGGTATACACCGTTTTTTAGGTATGAGGCCTAAAAATGGAAGGAACGTTTAAATTTGTAAGTTCAAATAACTTGTATCTTGGATCCGACGATCTAATCTGCTATTACATAGCACAACTACAGTGTTGTAGCATCCCCACCATGGTTCAGGCCTTGACGTGGTGCTGGGGCTCAGTAGCCTAAGGTGTGCCCAGCACCTTGGGCGAAGCTACTTGAGCCTAGGGGGCTCTTTGTACCCCTCTTATAAGAAGAGGGGACAAAAGAGCAGGGGGCAAGGGGTGAGGACGGGAACCTCACCCCATTGTACTGTCCCGACGTTGGCAGGGGTTGTTCTGTGGTGCGGGACAACCCCTCTGTGGAGGTGGCGTCGATCCCCTGAGAGACTGACTAGCCGTCAAGGTGCCCTGTTAGCTCAACAGACCCGGGGCACTTCACTAAAGGCTGCATTGGTGGCACTCGCCGGGTTTTAGTGGGTAGAGCTGCGTCCACTTACCAGCCTTTCGGGTGCAGCGAGTCCCACATACCTGCGTGGTGAGACCCACTCCGCAGCGGGATGCCTCAGAGCATTTCCCGGCGTTAAAGAAAAAAAAAGTGTTGTAACATCGTCAAATCCTTGTAGCACTGCAATAGTCTCATAGCTACGAAATTTGTAGCACACACACAGTGCTGTAGCACACACACAGTGCTGTAGCACACACACAGTGCTGTAGCACACACACAGTGCTGTAGCACACACACAGTGCTGTAGCACCACCAGACTCTTAAAGAAATGACGTGTACGGTGTCGTAGCCAAGAATGTTTTAGCAGAACTACAGTGTTATTTGTACCTTAACCAAACTTATGTAGCTTTAATAGTTTCG
The DNA here is from genome assembly GCA_963853865.1 of Helleia helle. Classification (NCBI taxonomy): domain Eukaryota; kingdom Metazoa; phylum Arthropoda; class Insecta; order Lepidoptera; family Lycaenidae; genus Helleia; species Helleia helle. The sequence continues at coordinate 523,485 of OY971436.1, forward strand.
TAGCTAACAAATTTGTAGCAGAACTAAGTACTGTAGCACCGTCAGATACTTGTAGCTCTACAGTGCTGTCGTAGTTAAGATAATCTATAGCACAATTAGTCTGACTTAGTATTACTAAAGGCATAGAATAGCAAGGACAGACGTATAACTATTAATAGTCAAGAAGATAAAAATAATGCTAATAAGAACATTATTGAAATTATGGGACTAACGCCCGAATACTCAAACGAATCTCAAATGTAAGACGCACTTAAACTCATGCTACGACGTGTCAGATTCAAATAAAAAAAAGAGGGACAACACGAGTTTAAGTACGTTTTAAATTTGAGATTCGTTTGATTATTTGGGGGTTACTTCATAAGGAAATAAATTCCAGTCCGTCTTTTGTGATGAGAAAACAAAACCAATCACGAGCCCCAACAAATGATAATTACATTTATGAAATGAAACGTTAAACGAAATTGACGAAACTGTGAAAAATCTCTCAGTTTCCGGCGCGTTGGCTTCTCACGCACCGTTGACTCTGTTCATTTATTGTCGGCTTTTGTTTAACTGTTTAACCGACTGCCAACTAAAAGCTTTGGTCGAATTTTACGAATATTACATTTGTAAAATTCGACCAGACAACTCAATGTAACGATGGAAAAGATCAGCTTCTACTTTATATCAGCCTTTTCTAAATGAAAATTATCTAAAACACATGAATCAAAAAAGCTTTTTAATGGTATCTGATTTTGGTCGTTATGGTGTTTAGAGCTGCATCAGAATGAAAAAACCTCGTAAATCGAAATTTCTACCAACAAAGTCACAAGTCAAGTATAAAAGAAACGTTTGGCCTGAAAATTGTTCAAAAAACCAAAGATAAGTTTTTCAAGAAATTAGGGTCAAAAGACATAAAGTTCGGGCCTTAGGACGTATCTCATTAAATATCCAGGTCCGTGAACGTAAAGACTCCAGAAATATCTCGAGCTCACTTAACTTTGAGGCAAGTCCCAAAGTAGTAATATTAGAGTAGCGATGACTTGCGGGGTCCAGTATAGTCCAGTGTTTTACCCGATAAACCCGAAAAACTAATTTTCAGAGAAAAATTGAAAAAGGATCTCATGGACTATGTATAGTAGAGTTTTCGTAAGTTTTATTTATTTAGTGACTTAGTCTAATTTGGTTTTAGACTATATTTATGAATGTATTCTCTCTCAAATTTATTTATTTTAGATTCTTCTAATAACGGTGGGAAGGAAGCGCTGTGCCGCGCTCCCGGCTGCATGGGTACCACCATCTTGCTTGTTTCTCCCGTGAAACAGCTTTGCTGTGTTTCGGAGAGAAGGACAAGACAGGCAGTGTAATTACTGGCACCGAGACTTAATATCTTATGTCGCAGGATAGGCAATACATGGAGAGAGGATGAGTTGCCTGGGCTCGTTCCGGGTGGGCTGATTTATGTTCATGGGTGACGTCGGCCACTTACCATCAGGTGGCACGTTTACCTATCCAACTAACATAAAAAAAAAATTGAGGCCGGCAACGCGTCAAATGCTCTGGCGTCTATGGACCACCAGGTGGACTGACTGTCCGTTTGTCCTCCTGTATATAAAATATACTAATAATAAACTTGAATAGTTTATTTTGACTTTTCTTTGAATGCGCTAATCTCCAAAACTAGTTGGATTTGAAAAATATTATGCATTTCGCAGCCCAATTTCTCAGAAAGCTATTTATTTTGATGATCGTTCCTTACAGTTGTAGGGTGGATGAAACGGCTAGTATAGGGATGTTTCTGTGTGATCGTCGAGTTTCCTGTCAGCTGGTTTTATATATTTATCGTTGGCTAATCTCCAAAACTACGACTTACTAGTGCTTAGTAGATAGATTCTTTTTACTTGATGGCTTTAGTACTGCCGTTTCTGTGCTTTAGGTCAAATTTGACTAGTTATTAAAACTAAATACTAAAAATGTGTTTATAGTAAAGAAAATCTTGTCATGTTATATTATTTTTAATATAAGGTAAACAAGAAAGAATATTATAGATTATTTAGATTTTTAAATTTAAAATTAAGTAACACATAGCGTCAGGATCTACCCGAAGATCCTGGCTCCATAAAGGATTTCCCTGCGATATCAAAAAAAGTAAAATCAAAAAAAAAAGATACAGAAGATATTTAAGATTTTAACAGCAAAAAACCAAAGTTTTATTTAAAGTAACAAACGATTGCACAGCAAGAACACAAGAACAACAAAAAGAAACAGTGCCAAATATGTAAAACAACGAGCAACGACCCTGTCTGTGGCTATTCAGCCAAGATAAAAAAAAACACTTAGCAAGTAAACATTTGTCTCTACCACGCACAGATAAAATAGAGAATATTGTAATATGTATACTTATATAATGATAATAATATCAACCCTTATATGGCCCACTACTGGGCACGGCTCTCCTCGAAATCAGGCGAGGAGAATGTTGGGCCATGGTTCACCGATATGCTGGCCCAATGCGGGCTGGTGAACTTCACACACCTTCAAAGTCTTTTAATCTCATCAGGCATGCAGGTTTCCTCACGATGTTTCCTTCAACGGTGAGCAAGAGATGGTCTCATGTTCAAATGCACGTAGAAATTAACAAAAACCCATTTCTAGGCACTACAGCGGGGGTCAGGATCGAACCCGCACCTCTCGGCTCTCACTCAAGAGTCCGAGCCCATACCCACTAGACCATTGTCGCTCATATTGTAATACACAAAGCCACAAATAATATCAATAAAACTCTAGCAACTAAACAATTTTCAAACAAATCGTTAGAGTAGTTCGTATCTGGTTTGTTGTTACTTACACGGACAAACTAACTTAGTACTGCATTGAACGGTAGAGCCGTGTTTGAATTTGGTAAGTTTGATGACAGTATCGCTCGATACGCTGTTAGTTGGTCAGACTTGGGTTAGTTGACGGCTCTCATCAGACGGTTCTAGTATTACTGCTACTGCGTCAGAAACGTACGAAACGGTGCAAAAACATTATTTCGTTGCTTTGCATCGTTTTTTTAAATATTAATACACAAAATAAGAATATGCTAAGCTAGTCTTGAGAGAGCTCTGGAGAACTGTGTACGAAAAATAAAAGACTTTTTTTAAATTAAAAAGGCATCCCGCGGGGGAGTGGGTCTCCCCAGGCGGTTATGTGGGACTCGCTGCTCCCGTAAGCTGGTAAGTGGGCGCAGCTCTACCCGCTAAAAACCGGCGAGTGCCACCAATACCGCCTTTGGTGAGGTGCCCCGGATCTAATAAACAAACAGAGCACCTCGACGGCTAGTCAGTTCCCCTAGGGACCGACGCCACCTCCGTCGAGGGGTTGTCCCGCATCACAGAACAACCCATCCCAACGTCGGGACAGTACAATGGGATGAGGTTCCCGTCCTCGCCCCTTGCCCCCTGCTCATTTGTCCCCTCTTCTTATAAGAGGAGTACAAAGAGCCCCCTCGGCTCAATTAGTTTCGCCCAAGGTGAAGCGGCTCACCCTTGACTACTGAGCCCCACCGCCACGTCAAGGCCTGAACCATGGTGGGGTTCGAGAACTTACCACGGGACCAAATTGACGTGGTGTGAAAGCGTCCATAGATATTATTATTATTAAAAGGAAAAAAATCTTTGACCTTTGACTACCTTTGAATGACCTTTAGACTTTTAGCTTAGACGCTACGATACATTTTTTTTATTACTTTTAATGCATGTAGGCAGGTTACCCCTGACCTTATATGGTACTCGCACTTGGGAGTGCCCTACCCAAACTACTCCGCTTTTTGAGGGTCCCAGATTTGCAGGACGATATACGTCCATACAAACATACATAATATAATTGAGGATTGCTAAAATCGTAAACTTTCAGATTTGGCGCAGTGTGTTAAAAATTGGTTACGTTAGCACACTACGTGTATATAACCCTGTAACTTATATTGGGACAAAACATTACCACATAGTTACGTTGTGTTATCACAAAAAAACGAGCCGCGAGCCGGGCTTCCATCTCGTGAATGAGATAAGTTAGATTCGGTTGGGAACTGCCGCGGGTTTTGCGGAAAGTAGGGGGATTCTGGCGGAAAGTTGTTACATTTGCGGATATTTTTATCCTTATTACTTGTGTCTATACTAATAAATAGTGTTTGTGAGTTTGGGTGTAGCAATTTTCGAAACTGCCACAATCCAATTTGAACAAAAGTACGTGCGTACAAAGTACACATGTCAGAAGTGAAACTTATTAGGCAAACTATTTTTTTTGTCATAAATGACTACCGATGCCCATAGACATATGCATAGCCAAAAGTTATGCAGATACGTTGGTCTCCTTGTCCCTATCCACCCAATGGGCCACCGGAAACTCACAAACCGCACGAAACGTGACAGCTTAGTTTTAAATCTCGTTTATATTTATACTAATCTAAAGCTTTAATTTTCCGAGACTTGCGATGCGACGTTCAGAGCGAACGTCTCACTCTCTCTCTCGATCTTTCCCACTCGCTTGCTCCCTACTCTCACTCCATGGCTATGTGCTTCATGCTAGGTTCGCCCTTTCTCACTTTCTCTCCATCGGTCTCAATCACTCTCTCCCTCTTCTTGGACATAAAGTTTCACATTTTAGTGACGTTTTATCTGTTAAAAAAATTACCCTCATGCGCGCAAAGAAGTGTCACTTCAAAATATAAAGCCGTGTAATGCTATGTAATGTAATTATTACGGAATAAAGTCTTTGAAATAGTCATCTGCAGTCCGAAGGCTCTATATCTAAGATTAGACAGACGAAGCTGTATTTAACGGCTGTATAGTATGTGTAACATTTTATACTAAATCATTTATATTATGTATAGTCCATTTTTTAGAAGTGTCCAAAATGGTAAACAAATATGGCGTACTTCCGGCCATAGACATATAGAGTCATAGTGTAGTTTAGTGACGTGACACAGAGCAAAGGAATGAACAATATTAATAAGCCATAGACAAAAGTAAAATTCATTATTATTAAATTGTTGTTGCTGGAATTATTACAAAAACTGATAATATATTTTATATGAAATGTAAAGAAAATAATAATCGAGCATCTTTATAAAAAACAAATATAAATTGTTTTCTAATGTTGACGCGAATTTCACTCATTATAATGAAATAATTTTTACGGATTTTATCGCGGTTTATTAATTTTTACAAGCCCGATGTTTCGGATACTTTACAGCAACCATGGTCACGGGAGGACTGAGGTGTCATACGTCCTAATGTTACAAAGTTATTCGAAAATACCCTATGATACATCAATATTTTAATTAGTCCTCTCTATGCAGAAAGTGCTAACTGCATCTTTAATCTATGGTATATTATGCTTGGTTTTCGATTTAATTATTTCACATACATAATATCGGTCATATTTTATTATATTCTGTGAATCAAGGCGGCTATGGCAGTCATTACACTACTGACACTTTTACAAACTGCTGCTACACAAACTGATATTTTTTAAAAATTACACTTTGAACTATTAAAAATGTTTACTTTAATTTAACTTTGAATTATACTCCAAATAATATATGACCCATCGTGGTATCTCTCCGCATATGCACCGGGCGTCACCGGTGGGATTTACGATATCCGACATCCGCGGCCGCAGCAAACCGATAAAAATCGGTTCAAACCGGTGTTTACCGGTCCAAACCGGTGCGGACCGGTTATCGGTGGTGATTTCCGGTAGAGAGCGGATTCGTTTTGTAATTCGTTTATTTCCTAGTATTATAATGGCGCAATATTATTTGTTGCAATTATTCAACATGTATTTTGTGTTACGAGGTTCAAGCAAATCTTACCAGTAATTCTTATAATTACTTAGGATTTTAACCATTCCTACGTTTCGGAAGCTTTACAGCAGCCGTCGTCATGGGAGGACTCACTCTCACACCATGGTTGATGTACAGTACCCGAAACGTCGAGAAAATCACAATCTCTTGACTTTGACAAACTTTGACCATTTAAGGGGCCTATATAATGATGATTGTGATGATCATATTGACATCGATTGAAACGCCCGATGCATACCTCCGCCGCTATTTCATCAAAATAGTCCGATACCCATAAATAGCTTCCCCTCTCTCCCTTTACCTTCTCTCTCTCGGAGGTATCGGCACGTTTTATTCGCGGGGTATATTAAATAACTCGCATTCATATCTTTGGTATGGCGTGCGAATGGCTTTATTTATGTGTACATTCGGATGGAAATGTCTGTGTCGAAAGGTATTATTATCAAAAGATAACAGTCGTTATTGCTCTCTGTACAAGTGGTAAAGTCATTGGCATTACCTCAATCAGTCAATAAATGACAAAAACTAAGATTTTTATTTATTGTATGAATATTTGTAGATTTGGCTTTTAACTAGTTTTACTTTAGCCTGTATTCCTAAATTATTTAGGTTAATTTTTTTTACTTCAAAATTGACATAAATTAAAGTTAAAAATAAATTAGTGACCTAAAAAAAGGAACTTTTGAATTAAAATAAAAAAAAACTCATTCTTCCGAAAGCGTCGCTACATCAAAACATTCCGGGCGGCTGCTAATTATAATTATTTATGTAACCACAGGCAAGAGCGTTAAAAATATAAAGAGCAAAATTGACTCGTAAGCGCACGGTTATAAGAGCAGGGGGCTTAGCCAAGTGACAAGCACTACAAATCCATTCTGTATCTACAATCGCAAACGCCTTTGCGTTAGCGATTGTTGAAAGCGACAACGAGCTAGCCAAGTCAGGAGTGTTAACTCTGCAAAATGCTTCATAATATAAGAATGATAACCTAAGATACAATGATAGACAGTGTGACCTACTTAAATGTTCTACACCAAAATAATTTTTCAATTTTTGAGTCTGAGCACGTATTATATGAGTGGTCCACATGGGCCAGTCTCGATGGACTCGTACCTCATACAACAAGATGGTATGTACCTCATACTGCCAGATGGTTTGTACCTCATACTGCCAGATGGTCTGTACCTCAATACTACCAGATGGTTTGTACCTCATACTGCCAATTTACTTTTCGTTTAATTCATAATAATTAAAAATAATTAAGAATAATTAAAATAATATAATAATATAATAATAATAAACAATATTATTGTTATGTGGGACAACTCACACACGGCCATCTGATCCCAAACTAGACAGAGCCTGTTCTAATGGTAACCAGACAACATAACTGATAAATACTTATAAATTTCTAAAAAAAATCATAATATTATAAATAAATTACACCCAGACACAGAACAAATGATAATGCTTATCACACAAACATTTGTCCTGGGTGGAGATTGAACCCACGACCTTCTGGTTTAGCAGTCAGGGTCACTAACCACTAGACCAACAGGCCATTATCATCATCATCATCATCAGCCTGTTATTGACCTCTGCTGAGCATAGGCCTCCTTTCAATTTAAATCATATTTTTTAACGTCGACTGTACATCGATAGTGAGAAATTATGCGTTGTTTATAAATGCTATGAGATAATTTTGTACACGCGTCAACATAATGGCTTAATTATATTAACGGCCCATGAAATATGCACGTATTAAATTAAATGCGTCTGATACGTTTTATAATATTTGCTGAACTCCATATTATTATCTACTCATATATTTTTTCGTGGGAAACGAACTGCAAACACACGTTTTGGTTTTGACTGTTCCTTTTTTTTCGCAAGTTTATATTTGAAAACGGACTGTTTACTACGTTTACTAACGTTTGTAAACGTTTTATAACAGCAGTGGGGAAGCACCATCACGTATATCAAGAACTAGCTGTTGCCTGCAGCTTCGTCCGCGTTTCTCAACTCCTATAAGTCACAGCGTGATGTTATGTAGCCTATAGCCTTCCTCGATAAATGGGCTATCTAACACTGAAAGAATTTTTCAAATCGGACCAGTACTTCCTGAGATTAGCGCGTTCAAACAAACAAACAAACTCTTCAGCTTTATAATATTAGTATAGATTTAATTGTCACTAAAGAGATCATGAATAGGGGTTGATGATGATGATGAATTCATGGATTTCATATCATTATCATCAACAGCCTTTATCCGTCCACTGCTGAACATAGTTCTCCCTCAATGAACGCCAAGAGGGCCGATACCTTGCCACTCGCATCCAATCCGGACCGGCCACCGCACGGAGATAGTCTTCCCACCTGGTTAATGGTCGACGGATAGTATTTAGCAGATAGTATTCGAAACGAAGATATCCGCCAGAGAACTAGTTCGTTACCAATATCACGCGGAGAATAAGCTCGTTGAAGTGGCAGTGGGCTGGTCACACACTCGGGAGAACGGATGGCCGATGGGGCAATAAGGTTCAAGATTTATAAGTATTTATATTAATTTGAATATTGGCCTATTATTTAGAGCACAGGCTATCAAAAATACACCTACCTCGTATAACGTAATACAATCTACATTATATAAGTGTTAAACTAAATCCAGGTAAAAATCCGTTCGATAAAAAACATTTTGATAAATCCCTACCCTCCGTTAGCCGAAAATTACTTTTGAAACAAATAATACATACGAAGAGTTTATTAAAATGGTAAAATGGCGCAAAACGTACGGATCATGGAGTATAGAAGTAAAGAGTGTGGATATCTATAAATAATAATTATAATAAAAATATGTTTATTCAATGTTGTACATCAAGTATCTTATTGAACGTCAAATGTCTCTACTACCGGTTCCAAAACTAGTCCACTGAGAACAACAGGCGAAACAAACTCAGTGAAACTAATCTTTTTAATATTTTACAATATAGGTACTTATTATGATATAATTATACATAGAAGCCATGTAGGAAACGCCTTATTCCCAAGGTGTGGTATCTTCAATAAATTCTTTTATTTTGTAGTATCCTTTACCACACAAACGTTCTTTAAGAGTTCTTTAAAATTTATTTATTGATCTTTTTATTTATCTGTTAATGAAATCCCTGTTTATTTATGAAAATTCTGCGAAATCAGCATCTTTATGATGTTGACGTTCAGATTGGACTGATAGAATACTTCCAGAAGCAGTTACGACAGAGATATCGTAGTAATATAGGTTATATCATGAGTAATGACGCAGGCTATCTCAGTAATATAGGTTATATCATGAGTAACGACACAGGCTATCTCAGTGATATAGGTTATATCATAAGTATCGACACAGGCTATCTCGTTAATATAGGTTAATATATCATGAGTAACGACACAGGCTATCTGAGTAATATAGGCTATATCATCAGTAACGATAAAGGCTATCTCAGTAATGACTTTAATTATCAGTCTTAACATTAGGTACTGTAAATCAAAGTTAATGTGAGCAAAGTTAGTGTCTACAGGTACTTCATAATGTTTTTTATTTATCCTAGATATTTACCAGCCAGCGCATCGGTGAAATATGGCCCAACACCCTCCTCCTCCTCGCCTGCATTCTAGGAAGAGACCCGTGTCGAGTGGGACATATAAGGGTTGATATTTTGATTACATATTACATATTATATTACATATTATATATTATTATTGTTAAACCTAGTTTATCTCAGCCGCTCTCAGCTGGTGCTTTCCTTGGTCCCGCCCTGAAGCCTACAGGGAAGAGGAGCCTCGGATCCCCCACTATCTACTAAAATATTATCCCCCAAAACCTTAGAAACTATTGTAATTGTATGAATGGCTGTTTGTTTTTGCATTATTGTTATGTCTATGTTTGCGTCTAGCCTGTCACAATACCGTCGAATACTCTTGGCTACCATTCCTGTAGCTCCTATTACTATTGGTACTATTTCAACTTTGGTTTTCCATAATCGGGTTATTTCTTTTTTTAGTAAGTGGTACTTAGTTAATTTTTCTATTTCTTTGGCGCCAATGTTGTAGTCGGTCGGTATTGTGACATCTATTAGGTAGGTCTTATTTTGTAGTTTGTCTATGTAAATAATGTCTGGTCTATTGTGATTCACAGTAACATCTGTTTGAACTGGCATCTCCCACATCAGTTTGGCTGTGTCATTTTCTTTTACTTGAGGTTGTTTAAGAGAGTCTTTCCACCAGAATTTATTAATTTCAAAGTTATGTTTTTAGAAAGAAGCCAGAATATATATTGCACTATATTGTTATGTCTTTGTACGTAATGTTTTCCTGCTAACTTTTCGCATCCTGATACTATGTGCTGTATTGTTTCGTCTTTTTCAGCACAGATTCGGCACTTGCCATCAGTAGGTTTCTTCATAATGTCTCTTTCAAACTGTTTCGTAATAATAGACTGATCTTGAATTGCAAAAACCGATGCTTCTAATATGGGAGATATCAGTTGTTTTTTTAGCCAACGAAATGAAAGATATTTATCTATATTGCTTTTTTCTAAGACTAGCTTATGGAATTGGTTACGTAGTGGCTTCGATTTCCAAACTTGAATTTTCTTCTTTTTTATATATTATATATTATATTATATATTATATTACATATTATATTATATATTATATTATATATTATATTACATATTATATTATATATTATATTATATATTATATTACATATTATATTTTCTCAGATATAAAGTTCAAAACTCATAAATTATGACAATAACATGCTAAGCTAGGACTTAGCCTAGTTACATAACAACGTTAAATTTGATGAGGCGAGCGAACACGAATCGTTACAATTTAGCATTAGCATATGCAAATGCCACGCGCTGGACACGGGTCGTGCGGGATGATGGAGGTAATGCATGGATGCATGCATGCAGCGTGCATTACAACCCATATTAATGTCTTGGTGTAATTTGAATTGAGTTGAATCTTTGATAGTGAAGTATATCCTCGCAAATGTAGATTATTTTTTAAGATTTTTATATTTTTTATGTTAGTTGGCAAATGGGTAGACGAGCAAGATCCTCACCATGACCCTGACCTTGTCGTGGCGGTGGGGCTCAGTAGCCTAGGGTGAGCCTAGCACCTTGGGCAAAGCGAATTGAACCGAGGGGGCTCTTTGTACCCCTCTTATAAGAAAAGGGGTGCAAGGGGTGAGGATAAGAACCTCACCCCATTGTACTGTCCCGACGTTGGGAGGGATTGTTCGGTCGTGCAGTACAACCCCTCTGTGGAGGTGGCGTTGTACCCTGAGGGACTGACTAGCAGTCGAGGTGCCCTGTTTGTTCACCAGATCCGGGGCACCTCACTCAGAGAGAGCATTTACCGGCGTTAAAGAAAAAAAAAGACGGTATGCATACGGTACGCATGATGGTAAGTGGTCGACGTCGCCCATTTTAACTGGAACTAGACCAGTCAACTCGCTCATGTGTTTCCTATCCTGAGACACAAGATGTTAAGTCTTCGTGCCAGTAATTACACTGCCTTTTCTGCCCGTCTTTCCTAAACATAGCAAAGCTGTTTGACGGTATAGTATAAAAGCAGGATGGCTATACCCTCACAGTTGGGAACGCGGTACTTAAACGGGAAACCTAACAAAAATGATGGTGGACCTATACAGACCTAACGCAGACCTATCGATTAAGGTCATTTTGATTTCAAAAATCCTTTGATGGGGTGCTAAATTTGTGCAGGTGCAATATAGAATGTTTAGACAAACTGTTCTATATTTCACAATTTCTAGATTTAAATGAAATGAATGCTACATGTCACTGAACCGATTTGTTTCGCACACAGCATGCAATTTGATCCAACTTATTACGATCTAACATGTTTTATTACGTTTTTTAGATTTTTTAATTCCTGACATTTCGGGTTCTAACAGCAAGCTCTTTAAGCTCCTACAAACTGTTAAATATAGTTTCACTGCAATACAGTTAGTTCTCTCGGATTTAATATCACGTCAAAATATGTTCGAAATTATATAGAGGTAAATGGGCGATATTGAAGTTTAAATTGTCGTTTGCAGTTTTATCTTGTTTGTTAAATATTTCTGTTTGGATTTGTTTGTACAAGAGGGCTTCATGCGCCAATTAGGACGGAGTTAATTTACCTTCAGTTACACAAACATACACACATTAAACGAATAAATAGTTCAGTTTCAACTGGCGTTATTTTGATAAATATGTTTCATGACTTTTTATTTGAACCAGAGTGTTTACCAGCGTTAATGTCTTCAAGTAACGTTTGTTTGCATTGGAAATGCTTTGCGCATCACCCGAGGATGGTTGGTCCCCGGGGATATATGGGACTCCCCTCTCCCCCGCTAACCCCGGCGCCAGTATACCGCACTATAACCTCTGCGAGTTGCCTTCTAGTTACCTGAACCAGTCCCGATCTAATTCGGTCATTATGGGTGACGCTGACCACTAGGCTCGTGGCTTGTCCGCCAATTTGTATATCATACTTACATAAAAACGTTGGGCAAGTCCATGTCCCCACCATGCTTCAGGCCATGTCGTGGCGGTGGGGCTCAGTAGCCTAGGGAGAGCCCAGCACCTTGGGCGAAGCTAATTGAGCCGAGGGGGCTTAATTACTACCTCTTATAAGAAGAGGGGATAAAAGAGCAGGGGGCAAGGGGCTAAGACGGAAACTTCGCCCCATTGTACTGTCCCGACGTTGGGAGGGGTTGTTCTGTGGTACGGGACAACGTACGTAAAAACGGGTAGAAATTCAGAAAAACTCATTTTAAAGCACCACATGACCGGCAGTAGGCTGATGATGTCTCTCACTCAGGATGTCAATAAAGATTACAGCACAATGGTGAGATGATACGAGTGAAATATAAGCCGCGGCGTGTTTTCTCGCCGAAGTGGAGACATTAAAAATGCATTAGAGAGCAAAGCTGACACGCGCAGAACTTCCAAGAGTGAAACCAATTCCAATTGAGGATTTATAGCGCGACTTTTGTATATCCCACTGTTGGAACCGGGGCTTCTCCCAAAAGTCAGGCAGTATTAGATTCACTGATGACACAACATAAGCATACCATTAAGGACATTAATGTGTCCCACTGCTGAACAATTACCTCTTTTAGCCGTTCCGTAGCCAAATGGCAAAAAATGGAACTCTTATAGATTCGTCACGTCTGTCTGTCTGTCTGTCTATCTGTCCGTATGTCACAGCCACTTTTTTCCGAAACTATAAGAACTATACTGTTGAAACTTGGTAAGTAGATGTATTCTGTGAACCGCATTAAGATTTATACACAAAAGTAGAAAAAAAAACAATAAATTATTTTGGGTGTCCCCATACTTAGAACTGAAACTGAAAATTTTTGTTTTATCAAACCCATACGTGTCTATCTATCTATATATCTAAGGATAAGTCTTCAAAAATGATATTAAGGTTTGCAGTACCATTTTATTCTAAGCTGAACAGTTTGCGCGGGAGACACTTCCAAAGTGGAAAAATGTGTGACCCCCCTGTAACTTCTAAAATAAGAGAATGATAAATCTGAAAAAAAAAATATGATGTACATTACCATGCAAACTTCCACCGAAAATTGGTTTGAACCAGATCTAGTAAGTAGTTTTTTTAATACGTCATAAATCGTAAACCGCAATTTACCTTTCATTCAATCAACTCAAATATATAAAAAAACTTTTAATTCCATAAACATAAACCATATTTTTTGTTAAAGTGTTATTATGTACTGGTACGGAACCCTTCGTGCGCGAGTCCGACTAGCACTTGGCCGGTTTTTATTTTAGTTTGACAGGCAAACTGGCAGACGAGTCACATAATGGTAAGTCATCAGCGTCGCCCATGAACATTAGCAAGTTTACCTGGAACTAGCCCAGACAACTCATTCATCTTCATTGTTGAAGAGGGGATAAGAAGAGGGGACAAAAGAGCAGGAGAGAAGTGTCGAGGATGGAAACCTCACCCCATGTCACTGTCCCAACGTTTGGAGGGGTTGTTCTGTGGTGCGGGACAACCCGTCTGTGTAAGTGACGTCGGTACCTCGGGGGACTGACCTAGCCGTCGAGGTGCCCTGTTGCTCAACAGATCCGGGGTCCCTCACCAAAGGCGGCATTGGTGGCACCCACCGGGTTTTAGTGGGTAGCGGTGCGTCCACTTACCACCTTTCGGGCGCAGCGAGTCCCACATGCCTTCCTGGGGATTCCCTCCCTCGCGGATGCCTACGATTAGAGCACAATTAAAGATAAGAGCACAGCTCGCCGTAAAAATAACAAATTTCATCGGCCATACAGGTTTATTGTTAGTGTTTTTCACGCGATAGTCCTAGTCTGGGTAACCAAAAGATCTCACTTTTGAGGACAAACCATTATCGGCTGAACCTTCGTCACTCAATAAAGTAAATATTGTTGGGGTCCTTCGACGTGGTTGTAGAGTACATTGGTAAATAGAATCCGTCTTTTGAGTAAGTCTGGGAGATAAATAAGGATGACACAATGAAAGAAATTAATTCAGCTATTATTACATCTTCTGAGTTGAGGATGAAAACTACTGAACCGATCATCGTGAAACTTTGTACACATATTGTTGAAGGTATTAGAAGTAACATAGGATACTTTTTATTAAAAAAAACTAAAACGCGGGCAGCAGCTAGTTGTAAATACTTCAAACCCTATAAACTCTTACTATTAAGAATCAGACTGGAATCAATTCCAACAAATGTAACGACACCGATGTCTTGCATTTCCTTTTATTGATGTACTAAATCTATTTCAGTGGAGTTATGGTCCTGTTGTTCCCCATTCGTATCAATTTGACTCTTATCCCCATTATTGTCTTCTTCTTTCATTCTCTGAAACCTCTTAGTATATTGTTTTGTAATAAATAAGAGTTTACTCTTCGCATCGTTTATAAATTAAGATGTCGTTTTTTTGTATTTAGAAAGACTCAAAGTTCTCCGGAAAAGTTGAAACTTAAATTCAATATTATGTAAGTGAACTTCGCGTAAATAAAACAAATTAAGAATATTCATGTATATACAGATAAATAAAATTGGAGTGTCTGTTTGTAATATTAAAATAACCGCTTCTTATTGAATCCATGTGGTTGGTATACACGGTACATATACAAAAATAGCACTTTTTACAATATTTGGTTGTTTGTCTGTCTCTCTGTCTGTTTGTTCCGACTAATCTCTGGCCCTACGGCTAGGCCCATTTTGATGGGCCTTTCACTGGTAGATAGTTAATGTTATAAGAAGTAACTTAGGCTAAAAATAATCATCATCAATCCCCGGGTACGGCTGTTAATCTAAGCTAACGCGGATGAGCCGCTGCACCTTAGGTGAAGCGAATTCATCCGAGAGGGCTCTTTGAACCTATCTGATAAGAAGAGGACACAAAAGAGCACGGAGAAAGGGGCCAGGACGGGTACCTCACCCCTTGTACTGTCTCGACGTTGGGAGGGGTTGTTCTGTGGTGCAGGACAACCCCTCTGTGGAGGTAGCGTCGGTCTCCTGAGGGACTAACTAGCCGTCGAGGTACTCTGTTAGCTCAACAGATCCGGGGCACCTCACCAAAGGCGGCATTGGCGGCACTCGCCGGGATTAGTGGGTAGAGCTGCGTCCACTTTCCAGCTTTCGGGCGCAACGAGTTCCATATACCCCCCTGGGGAGACCCACACGCCCGCGGGATGCCTCCGAGCATTTTCCGAAGTTAAACAAAAAAATCGGTTGTCTGTAAAGTCGGTTTACTGACGATAGTTGAACGTGACAACGTCATAAGAAAATGGTTAATTTACATTTCACAACAAATACGGACAAAAGCCTATCGCTGTTCTGTGAAAAACAGCTTCTATATCAACCTCGCCACCTCGCTGTGAGGCGCACAGCGAGGTAACGCCGCACGCGTCATGTTTTTTCGTTCGTGCAGCCGGCTCCATCGAATTATAAGACGTTGTCACGTCAAAAAAAGGACAACTCGCCGGGCACAGCTTGTATAAAATATATTATTATTAATATTGAAGCTGTTTTCCACAGAACAGCGGTAGACTTTTGTCCGTATTTGTTGTGAAATGTGAATTAACCGATGACCAAATTAATGATATAATTATCAAAAACCGCGCTCGTTGGTTAATTGGGAACGTGTGTTAATTGGCTTGTGAGGTTCATAATTGGATTAGTTATAAATTCATTATGGAATTATATTGTCAACTAGCTGTTGCCCGCAGCTTCGCCCGCTTAATTAACTTAGATTTACAGCCGTATGCGGATTGATGATGATTATTTTTAAAGCCTAAGTTCCTCCTTATAACATGAGCTATCTGTCGGTGAAAGTCCCGTCAAAATCGGCCCTGCTGTTTCAGAGATTAGCCGGAACAAACAGACAGACAGACAACAATTTAAAAAATGCTATTTTGGTATATGTACCGTGTATACATCAATATGCATTCAAAAAGCGGTTATTTTAATATTACAAACAGACACTCCAATTTTATTTATCTGTATAGAAAACACATATTTTATTCCGGACTAAAGCTCTTTTATGTTGCTGTTGTATGCGAGTGGCAAGGGATCGGTCGTTTTGGCGTTCATTGAAGGAGGCCTATGTTCCCCACCATGTTTCAGGCCTTGTCGTGGCGGTAGGGCTCAGTAGCCTAGCCCTAGGGTGAGCCCAGCACCTTAGGCGAAGCGAATTCAGCCGAGGGGCTCTTTGTACCCCTCTTATAAGAAGAGGGGACAAAATAACAGAGGGCAAAGGGCAAGGACGGGAACCTCACCCCATTGTACTATCCCGACGTTGGGAGGGGTTGTTCTGTGGTGCGGGACAAGCCCTCTGTGGAGATGGCGTCGGTCCCCTGAGTGATTAACTAGCCGTCTAGGTGCCCTGTTTGTTCAAATGATCCAGGGCATCTCACCAAAGGCGGCATTGGTGGCACTCGCCGGGTTTTAGTGGGTAGAGTTGCGTCCATTTACCAGCTATCGGGCGCAGCGAGTCCCACATACCCGCCGTGGAAGGCCCACTCCCCCGCGGGATGCCTCAGAGCATTTCCCGGCGGTAAAGAAAAAAAAGACCTATGTTCAGTAGTGGACGGATAAAGGCTGATGATGATAATGAAATTCCCCAATTCAAAGACATTCCCAAAAAGCTGAGACTCACAACTATTGCACGCCTTAATATTTGATGAACAATCAACGAGAGAGTCCGACGTCTCGGGCAGCCTCGAAGGTGGGACCTCACCGTATCTATTATTCCTCAGTACGTCAGCTTTACAATATTTACACTGCTATAACCTGACCAGAAAAATAAAAGCCCTCGCCATGTTGCGGAAAATTTCGGAACTAATTTCTGTATGGACGATATTATGTGTCGACGTAAAAAAAAATACAGTGGCGACACCACGCAGGGTTTATATATTTCTGGTTAGGCTATACGATACATACATTACTGTTGCTTTTTTATATTTTCATATGGATGCAACCAAGCAGTCGGAGCCTTATGGTGACTACCGACGCCCATAGATTTTCCCTCTCCCCCCAATTATGGGCCACCGGAAACTCACAAACCGCACCAAACGCGGCAGCGTAGCTGTCACTTAACGCCGGTGTTATGTGAGCGAGGGATACCACCACACCACAGATAGTGGCCACTTACCATCATGTGCTATCTGCCTGTCCACCTAACATAAATAAAACAAACATTATGTATGTTCATAATACATATATTATATCTTAAGAATGGAATGGCGTTGTATACAATACACAGTATAATACACGGTATAAGTGAGCTGCTGGTACCCTAACAAATCCTCTGCTTCAAGATAGGCAATAACCAGGTCTTCAAAATTATGACTATACCGAGGGAACTGTAAATCGTAGGCGTCGTTGACCACTTGTGGTCTACTTGAGGTACTAGTGTGCTAGATTGACTGTTTTAACATAAAACATGTTTCTATCTCTCCGCCTTCCATTTTTACATTACTCAAAACTTTTAAAAACACCCGAAGCACATTAATTACTTACGTCGGAGATCACATCCGGCAGCTGTTGGCAAGTTCCTCCAACTTCAAAGGTCTTTGTTTGGCGCACTTTTGTCTTCGTTTCCAACTGGAAGTTTTTTGGGATATTCCATTATCGAAGTTGAGGCATTTCCTTTGGAGGAAATAAAATGTGATGTAATAAGGAGCTTATGTGTATCTATCTTTAAAACGATGATAATAATTTATAATAATAATATAATAATATCAATGGACGCATTTACACCACGTCA
The DNA here is from genome assembly GCA_963853865.1 of Helleia helle. Taxonomy (NCBI): domain Eukaryota; kingdom Metazoa; phylum Arthropoda; class Insecta; order Lepidoptera; family Lycaenidae; genus Helleia; species Helleia helle. Next base: position 541,640 of record OY971436.1, read on the forward strand.
ATCTGGTCCCGTGGTAAGTTCACGAAGAACTTGTGTTACGGGTACCAGACAACGGAAATATAATATATAATACTCTTATTTTACTATACATATATTTAAGATTTGTATTATACACTAGCTGTTGCCTACAGCTGCGCCCGCGATACTCAACTCCTATAAGTCACAGCGTGATGTAATATAGCCTTCCTCGATAAATAAGCTGTCTAACACTGAAAGAATTTTTCAAATCGGACCAGTAGTTCCTGAGATTAGCGCGTTCACACAAACAAACAAGCTCTTCGGCTTTATAATATTAGTATAGATTACACATATTTAATACATATATATCCATGACTCAGGAACAGAAAAAACTTTTTCCCCTGGCAGGATTCGAAACCGCTAACTACGGCTTAAACGATAACGCTCTAACCATTGAGCCAAGGAGGACCTGGTTATATTATGATGCCTCTGTAATCATCCGTAATAAATAAAGTTTAATATACAAAACGCATAGTAATACCTAGGTGTTTTGGAAACATGTTGGATATTTGAGAACAACACGCGACGATCAATGTCCGTATCAATTTAACTATTATATCCTACTAATATTGTAAACGCGAAAGTTTGTAAAATGTATGGATGTTTGTTTGTTACTCTTTCACGCAAAAACTACTTTATGGATTTTAATGAAACTTTACAATAACATAGCTTATTCATCAGAATATCATATAGGTTATAATGTATCCCTATACTCCCACGGGAATAGGAAGTACGCGGGTGAAACCGCAGGGTGATGCTAGTAATAAAAAAAAGCAGAATGATATAACGCTGGTATTACTTCGATTGAGATAGAACTATACCAGCAGTGATTGGTTGAAAATGATGATGATAACAACCGCAACATTCGTGAATGAACTACATCGTATGGATGGGAATCGAACCAGTGACATTACAATATAGCTTTGTTATATACACATGAAAAATTTCTTTATTCGTGCTTTTCATACCATAGGATGGCAAACGAGCAGTCGAAGCATTTTGGCGACTGTTGACGCCCATACACACGGTAACGCATCTACAAAATCTCTGGTTGTACGGGACCAGAGGTTTTGTAGATGCGTAACCCTGTGCTTGCCCTCATTTTCTCTATTGCCCCAATGAGCCTGATGATGCCTAAAGCCTAGACGATGATACCCGCTTGCAACCGAGATTAGTGTATTGTAACCGTGTAGTGGGCACGGAGATGGACCCCCCGAGTTGGAATTCACGGACGTACATGAAAATTTACTTATTTGAAAACTTACTTGACGACCTCTGTAGATCAATGGTTAGCGCGTTGGTGCTCAAGCCGGAAGTAGCGGGTTCGAATCCCGCCAGGGAACAAATTCCCGGGTCATGGATGTGTAATCCCTGACCCAGGAACACGGAAAATATTTTATATAATAAAAATCTTAAATATATGTATATTAAATATATTTCCGTTGTCTGGTACCCGTTACGCAAGTTCTTCGAGAACTTACCACGGGACAAGATTGACGAGGTGTAAAAGCGTCAATAGAATATCTATTGACGCTTTTATGTTATTATTATCTATAGATAAATAAATAAATAAATATTATTACTTATATAATACAAGTATTCTAAATTATTTTGTTCTAAAAGAAACTAGGACAGTTAATAAACCAGATTCATAAAATACAAACTGTTTTAATTCTAATAAAAATTTTGCAAACTTTTCACTTCAGACGAAGACTTCCATAACAAACGTTTCAAAGATATGAAATACTTGAGATTATTTTAAAGTCTGAACTATTTGAATGTTGCGTGCGCGGAATGAAAACATCTGCTTTGTGAATAACTCGGATTTAAAAGAGGATTTAAGTTTTTTATTGTAAAGCTTTACTGTACTAAATATTGTTTTGTGGACTGTATAGCTCTCCCGCAAAATGATTCTGGGTGATAGGTAAGTACTGTCTGGCGTTTCCTGGTTTTTGACGTGACAACGTCTTATAATTCGATGGAGCCGGCTGTACGAACGAAAAAACATGACGCATGCGGCGTTACTCGCTCTGAGGCGTTCCATTATCTTATGACGTTGTCACGTTCAACTATCGTCAGTAAACCGACTTTACAGGCAACCGATTTTTTTTTATATATTTTCAATTACACAGGAGATGATAATGTTTCACTTGGATGTAATGTATATCACTCCGTGTGCATGCTAGCATGTATATGCTGCATGCAGAGGACGCTGCCCTCCATTTAAACAGAAACAAGATTATCTTAAGTTATTAATTAAGTTATTAATTAAGTTATTCTTGGACAACGACGCTTTGAACATGGACGTAATTTTATTTCCTTCAACACAAAAATTGGCTTTCTACATAATATAAACAATAATGGTAATAATGTAGGAATATATAATTTAATATCACGTAATATCATTAAATATAATATTTGTTTACTTGAAGCACATGTACAAGATAATAAAGAGCATTCTGAGATTTCTAAGGCGTATAATATATCTCAATGCAACCAAACCAAATGATAATATACAACCGTCTTCACATGTACTTGTAAAACGCCATCTCCCGCTGTGGACTCAAACGAAGTCGTTCCTTAACCGTCTTGATAGTTCCTCATCCCCATAACAGATGGCGCACGTATTTCTTCCTGATCTGAAAATGTTTATTTTGTAATAGTTGTTACTAATTGAATTTAGTTATCATTATTTTTATAATAATAACATAACGTTTGTCATTTCGAAGGTTTCTATAAAAACCACTATTACCTGGGATATTTTTTATTCCTTCAAGGATGGGAACCTCACCCTATTGTACTATCCCGAAGGGTGTCTGTGGTGCGGGATAACCCCTCTGTGGAGGTGGCGTCAAGTCCCCTGAGGGACTGACTAACCGTCAAGGTGCCCTGTTTGCTCAACAGATCCGGGCCACCTCACAAAAGGCGGCACTGGTGGCACTCGCCGGGTTTTAGTGGGTAGAGCTGCGTCCACATACCAGCTTTCGTGCTGCGCCCGTACTCTCTCGCATACCCGCCTGGGGAGACCCACTCCCCCGCGGGATGCCTCAGAGCATTTCCCAGCGTAAAAGAAAAAAAAAGGCTATAATTTCAAAGCGCATGCATCAATTCACGATGATCGACTTCTGTTCATCCTAATACATACCTGAAGCCTTCCCCAAACGCGTATCTTTGATATTATATTATATTGATATCAATATTTTTTGCCTTACTAGACAATATAATACAGCAATTCATGCCGTTTGTCCTAATTTTAAATTACTTTTATCTTCACTCGTATTCGAACCCGCGACCGCCGCGTGTAACACACGACCACTACGCTTAAATTAAACAATAATACAAGTTTAAAACCCCCCAATACCATTAAAGAGGGAGTGCAACTTCAGACATTATTTAAAAAGTTTTAAATTGTAAACATTTAGTAAACTCGAAACGAACAACGATTCCAAATGTTTGTTATAGCTCGGGGAATTACGATTAATGTTTATGTTAAAATGATTTGCTATGTCAGGAATTTAGTAACAAGGTACGGGGATAATTATTTTTTAAATTACAGGAACAGTATTATTTAAGATATTATATTATATTAATTAGCAATTATCCCGCGAAACACGCAATCTTTACAGCAAATGTGTGAGTGCATGCATATGCATGCATATGCGTGCACTCACACATTCACACACACCGCCCTTTTTTCCCTGTAGTGTAAAGACTGCGTGTTTCGCGGGATAATTGCTAATTAATATAATATAATTTAATATCATAAATACCTAATGGATTTCGCAAAGTAACGCCTGATTCTATTTACTACAGTATTTTTATAGAAGTCCAATAATATTAGATAATAATCGCTAATTTCTGATTTTTTTATTCCATTGCCCCTCTCTTATGGAGGGCCCGGGGAGCCCGCTTGCCCTCCCCTAAATACGGGTCTGTCGAGATATTTTTACTTTTTTTTCGAGAATGGTTTAGAATTTAGATTCACAATTCGGTCAAACGAAATGTTTTTATAGGACAACGTTAGGTCCGCTAGTATCACCTACAATATAATTCCGTGTCGGACGCGAGAGGCGAGGTACCGGTTGTCTTGGCGGTCTTTGAGGGGGGCCTATGTTCAGCAGATAAAACGGAAACCTTATACTTAGTTGTCCGTCTGTCTGTCTGTTCGTCGGTCTGTTAAACCAAAACCTATATACATTTTGGTAACGAAATTTGGTAAAAACTAGGTCTTACAATTTATGTAAAGTAAAAAAAACTGACAACCGACATTAAAGAACATCGGAACCCTCAACGCGCGGGTCCGACCCACGCATGTTTGGTGTCGTTTCGTTATTAATTAAAAGTTTCATCTCTTTTGTTACAGACTTAAGAAGCGACCATGGCGGCGTTCGTGGCAAAGCAGATGGTGGGCAACAAACTGAGCGCCGTGAAAGGTCAGTGCCCGTACTTTACTACATTCCTCACTCTTCATTTAAGAGCCTTACTCTTGTCGATGTAGTAATCGCCAATCCTACCTTCTCTTTGCCAGTTCATTCGCCTATATTATAATTACATATAGGTAATATATACTTATAAACTTACTTACTTATTACTGAAAACTCAGAAAAGTTTTTAATCCTGATAGTCAAGATCGGCAGCGGTAGCCCGAGGGACACGTTAAAACTGTCTTGGGACATGTAACGAATTCAATCAGAAGATTTCGGGAGGAGTAAGAATATTTTCCAGTTTCCCTCTCCGGTTAAAGAGAGAGTGACAATGACACATTATCCAAGAAAAGACAGCAGCTAGGAGAGGCCCAGCAGCAATGCACCGCGGAGAAATTATTATAATGTCTACAAAATATATTATATGCATAGCAATAATTGATTTACTCGTACACAGGTCAACACGATTTTTGTCTTTGATGAGTATGAAATTTAAAAATGTACAACACTACCTATGACTTTGCTTATACTGTAACACTACATAAGAAGTACTCGAAAAAGTGGTTATTATTTTAGAAAATTGATAGTTTAATAGAAACAAGTATATCTACACAGATAAATAAAATTGGAGTGTCTGTTTGTAATATTACAATAACCGCTTTTATTGAATGCATATAGATGTATGCCCAAAAAAGCATGTGTGCTAGAAAGAAATGCACAAAGATTCATTCCGAAAATGCCCTTTTAGCAAAACAGTTATTATAGAAAAACTAATAAGTGCATCTTTTCAAAATGAATTTATTTCAACTTTTGAATAACTAAAGTATGTATGTACGGTACTATGTCTTTATTTTTGAGCTTTCGTGCTCTGTATACTATTTATTTTCGCCCAAAGTTGGGCTAAAATTAGTGTTGAAATACGAAAGTTAAGAAGATGGTATTTTTTAAATGTTTATTTTTTTATGAATTTGGGTACACACAGACATAGCTGATAACGACGAGATCAATTTATATTATACTTAGTTTTTCATGGTCAACGTCAAACATTGTAATAATTACTGTTCTGCGTTTGTATGGAAAGATGAGCGACTTGTGTAACCTTAAGTTTGAATTTTTTAATTACCTAAATATCATGACTACCACAAAATAACAAACTTTTTAAGGAATATGAGCATTTGTTCTTTACTTTGAGCATCATGAATAGGAAAATCATGAAATAAATTTAAGGACAAAGAAAAAAGTCTATGATAACAGTTACTACCTACATATAATAATAATCTTTATTGATACAAAAGTTACAGAAATATACCCAATACTCCTACATACTACATAAGTACATAAGTATTTTTTATTACTTCTACATACTACATAAGTATTCTTATTATGTACTTCTACATAGTACATAATAAGAATCCTCACTTTTATATCTAAAACTATTCCCAGCAACGTCTGATATTACCTGATAAATCTCGCGCTCAGCTGTTCCCCGGTCACGTCGCGTGACGCCAGCGTGACTCAGCGTGACTCGGCGTGACAACGGGTTATTTGGCTAATCAGACCTGCTCGTATGCTGATATTTCTCAATATAATATAGACGTTATTCATGGCTCCGTCGGTCGGTGATATCTTGTATTGAATCTAATATATTTATTTTAGAATAAATGAGATAATATCAAAATGGCAATGAAATACTGAAACGCGGGCGTCGTGGACGCGCTTATTAGAATATCACAGGATTCGTAGTTACCAATAGTAACTAACACCATAACATACTAACACACAAATAAACTACATTTTATTATGTTATCAGGGGACTCACGAGCAGTCGGAGTGGATACAGCTGAACGTATCTAGAAGAAATTTTGTACAGAGATAGAATATGGCCACGAATACAAACATAGGTTTCGGTGGTTCTCGTGTAGAGAGAAACCGCGGGCCAGAACACTGGCGCTGTAAAGAGGTTTTGTATTTTTTTTATGTTAGTTGGATAGGCATACTGGCAAACGTACCACCTGATGGTAAGTGGTCGACGTCGCCTATGAACATAAACTAGTATACCTGGAAAGAAATGAGTTGCCTATCCTGAGACAAGATGTTAAGTCTCAGTGCCAGTAATTACACTGCCTGTCTTGCCCTTCTCTCCGAAACACAGCAAAGCTATTTCACGGGAGAAACAAGCAAGATGGTGGTAGCCATGCAGCCGGGGGCGCGGGACAGCGCTTCCCTCCCACCGGTAAAATTGTAGGTAATGTAGGTGATGTTCGCAACACATCAGATTTTAAAAATTATAACTCCAGTAATGCTATGTTATCACACTACACGGATGCGGTTGTAAATCAAAACGGCGGGTGAAGCTGCAGGCAACATTAGTGAATGAAAAAATTAAATTTTGAACAATTTGTAAATATTAATGACATTGTTTTTGTTTCATTTTAATGAATTTACCGGTGGAAGAGATGCCCTGTGCCTTCCCACCTACATGCTAGTACATAATAGCTTCGCTGTGTTTCGGAGAGAAGGTCAAGACAAGCAGTGTAATTACTGGCACCGAGACTTAACCTCTTATGTCTCAGGATAGGCAACACATAAATGAGTTGCCTGGGCTAGTTTCTGGTAAACTATAAGTTTTTGTTCATGGGTGACGTCGACCACCTACCATCGGGTGGCATGTCTGCCTGTTGGCACTATCCAACTAACATAAAAAATGAATCTAGTAATTAATATTTTAGATAAGATTAATATCATCGAAATAATTTTTTAAACCAAATAATGTAGTGGAAAATAAACCCGATAGTTAAACATTACCGTGTAAGGCTAGAAAAGGTTTAAATGTTTCGACTTGATCATATTATTTAGTCTAAAGTTTAGACTGTAAGCAAATTATAATATCGAGGGCAATCTCGCCCAGACTGGCTCCGGCTTAAGAGCTCATTTATTCGAGTAGTCCCTCTGGGATAAGGGTCCTTAAAGATGTTTTTATAATATTTATAGTCTGCGGTAATCATCGATTGGTACCGCATCCCTAACGGCTCGGAGGATGATTTCCCGAGGGGGCTGTGGGGGGGGGGTAGAGCTTTTGAAATAGTCGAGGATTATGATCGCCTTTCAGGGCTTATTTGTGGCTTGCATTCCTGGAGTTTTGTCATGATATCAGATGTTGTCAATTCTAAAGTCAAAGCGTCTATACGAATACCCTGAAGAGTTATATATGTAGTTTGTATGACGCGATAATCTCCTAAAAATAATATCAAACGCAATTTGATAAACCACTATTATTAGCTACCTATTTATTTTAGTCAAAAGGTTAGTATTTAAATTATTTACTTCGAATTTTTTTATTCAAAATCTTATTGTATCAATTATTATTTTGTTGGACAACCGCGGGATTTAGTATTGACAACCTCTGTGGCTTAATGGTTAGCGCGTTGGCGCTCAAGCCGAAGGTAGCGGGTTTGAATCCCACCCGGGAACAAAAAAGTTTTCTGTGTTCCTGGGTCATAGATGTGTATTTATTATAAGTATCATATAAAAAAGTCTTAAATATATGTACATTTAGTATAAAAGTATTAAATATATTTCCATTGTCTGGTACCCGTAACACAAGTTCTTCGAGTTTGGTTACACCACGTCATTCTGGTCCCGTGGTAAGTTCTCGAAGAACTTGTGTTACGGGTACCAGACAACGGAAATATAATATATAATACTCTTATTTTACTATACATAGATATGATTATTATGTATGTTTGAGTATGTATTTAGAAACATATAAGTATGTATCAGTAGTAAATAGGCTCCGCCTATTTTGGGATCGGATGTCCGTGTGTGAGTTGTCCCAACATATTATTATTATTATAATATGATGAACATACGCTATGTAGTTGTAATGTTTCATTAAAATCCATTCAGTAGTTTTTTGCAAAAAATAATAAACATACATCCATATATATCCGTGCATTCTTTCATTCTTTCTTTCGCGTTTATAATATTAGTAGGATAGTAGGACTTCTAGGAGAATTCTTAGACACTCGTTTGTTCATAGTTTTAAGTGTGGTTTTATGATATCCTTGTATTTAGTATTTTCATCCATTTCATATTATTGTCATGTTACAGGCAAACATGCCTCCTCATGGTAAGTGATCCCCGTCTATGAACCAAATCTTCCACTCGGGCGAGGTTCTTGTGCCAGCAACGCTTTCAATTCCTTTCCTAAGGCTCGAGATAGGTGTTGGTGCCGACAACAGCCAAATTAAGAAGAAACACTTACATTATATTACAAATTTTATTAAAATTAATTAAATTACATTATTATATAAATTACAATATTGTAAACAACCACAATACATTTTGAAACTAGCAGAGCCCCGGTTTCACCCGCTTACTTCCCATGTCCGTAAGATTACAGGTATAAATTACAGCCTACATGTTGTTCTGATGTGTAATCTATATTATTGTAAAGATTCATCAAAATCTATTCAGTCGTTTTTGCGTGAAAGAGTAACAAACATACATCCATACATACTTACTAACTTTCGCGATTGTACTAATTTTTAGGATACAATGTCAAGTAAACTTCATCGAGGCTGGTCCGTCTCACTTATCATCATTATTATCAGTAACCGTCCGCTACTGGCCTCCCTCAATGAACGCCAAGACGGCCACTCGCAACTAACCAGGACTACACGAAGATCGTCGTCCCACCTACTCGGAGGTCCACACTCCGTCCTCAACTACAACCCTGTACCGCCAGATTAGCTAATTTATTATTATTTCTGAATTACTATCGATTAAGCATCTTGGCGTTCACTGAGGGAGGCCTATATTCAACAATAGAATTACTTACCCATCTCACCAATTCCTCTCCTAAAGCTAATGTTTGAGAAAATAACACTTGCATTATCATTTCGTTAAAAATACAATAATTGTATTGTTAATATTATACATTAAAACGTACATTTAGATAGATTTTTCATTTAGTACATAAAGCTATAAAAACCTTCCTTAATATTTAATCAATTGCTTAACATATTATTAGCAAAAACCTCACTTATAAACACTATTTAGTGCTAAGAAGTCTTTGAGTAATGCTTAAATTAATAAAAGTTGTCAAAATTAAACACTTCCCTGACATGGTTTTAAGGTGGCGGAGTTTATTTTTACCAGCCGTTCTATTGATGACTGATTGATACTTGCGTTTGTTTCTTATTAAGATTCATGGCAACTGATAAGTTTAAAAAATTATAAGAGCGTTGTCTGTCAAATTCACGACATTGTCATAGATGATATATTTAAAAAAATCGAACTATTGATAGGTAAATATTTTCGTTCAATTCTCTATCTAGTTGATTATTATGGCTATAATTTGTGCCATCCATCACGTATCGTTCTCTGTTCATAGCATTTATAGCTCATCTATTTATAGCTTAACACTTGATTAATTAAGATGTGGCTAAGTATTACTTAAGATTTTTATAAGTAAGACCGATAAAGGTGAAATAATAATTTAAGTATTCAATCTTTCATAATTTTTAGACGTGCCTTGAATATAATAATAATATTCATCTTATATTACATATCTTTAAAATGGTATCTTAAAATAATCATCACTTTCTTAATATGAAACGTCAGAATATCATTATATTATTCATAATATCATTATATATGTATGCAACATATGCATCGTCGTTATGTGTTTTAGATTTATGAACAATAACACCACGTCCACCTGGCCTTGGTAAGCACGTCAGAACATACGGGTATAACTGAATTATATTTAACATAAGATATATATAATATATATATATATATATATATATATATATATATATACACACATATGTCAACCCAGTACAAACATCTTAAAAATCGCGTTGATAAAAATATCAAGGTCACCGTCAAGTTATCTGTTTTTTTATGAACAATCATACCACGTTAATCTAATAATTCTAGTAAGCTCGCCTGAATACGGGTATTAACAATTTATTCTAATTAACATACATACATGTCTAGCCCCAGTACAATTTTTATCATACCAATCGTCTTCTGATTTGTACACACGAACTATCAACACTGCACCATGCTTTGCTTCTTTCGCAAACTCTTGAAGAACTCTTCCACGGTCCCACTGGAGACGTATCTCTCTCCCCTCCACAAGTCTACTCCCAGCCCGACGTCCAGCGAGGTAAGCTTGAAGGACCAGTCTTTCGGTCTTTTCACCTTGGGTTTAGGATCAGTTCTGAGGCAGTCGCACTTGAGTCTCTTGCAGGTATCGCAGTCTTTGGTGTTGACGAGGGTGATCAGCTCATCACGGATCCTCTCAAGGTTGATGATCTGAAAAATTATATTTTAATATCAGTTGGGTAGGCATGAGCAACGATGGCCTAGTGGGTTTGGGCTCGGCCTCATGAGTGAGAGCCGAGAGGTCCGGGTTCGATCCTGACCCCCCCCCCCCCACTGTGATGCCTAGAAATGGGATTTGAAGGAAACATCGTGAGGCATGCCAGATGAGATTAAGTCTTTAAAGGTGTGTGAAGTTCACCAACCCGCATTGGGCCACCGCATCGGTGAACTGTGGCCCAAAACCTTCCTCGCCTGATATCCAGGAGAAGACCCGTGCCCAGCAGTGGTACATATGAGGGTTAATATTATTATTATAATAATATTATTATATGGGTAGGCAACTGGCAAACGAGTTTCCTCGTGATAAGTGGTGAAACAAAAACAAATCTATCAGTTATTAACTCAGGCAACTTATTCATGCGTTGCCCACCCTGAGACGTCTTCGTGACGGTAATTCCCTTTTCCTTTTCTGTCTTCCCATATAACACAGCAAAGCTGTGGTGGTAGCCGTGCTGACGACAGCGCGGCTCAGCTCTATCCTTGGTAAATTTGAGATTCAAAGTGTGAATTTTAAAATAAAAAAAATCTATTATTTTTTAATAATAATTCTTGTTATTTATTATTAATATGTATATCTTATTTAATCAATTTAAAAAATATATAATGTATTTAGTTATGTAAACTACTTTCTATGTTTTATTACGAGGGCTGAGGATTCAGCAGTGGAACAGACTAAAAATAATACAATAATAATTTTAAAGATATAATAGCGTAAAATATACTGAAGAACTTACCAATTGTAAATCTGCGTTCGTGTAATAATTCGAAGTGTCGTGTTCTGTGCTCATTTTTTTATGAAAACAAACACAAACTCATTAGAAATATAAAAACACTTTTGTAGTAAAATATTGCTGTCAAATTAAAATAACGTCTAATACTTTAGTAATGTGGGTATTATGTAAAAAAATATAGTTGAAAGCGAGATGGAACATAGAGTTGTATTAATATGAGCGAGATAAACTATGTCTGTAGGTATTTTTTAAATAAATCCGAATGTAAAATTACATATTATATTCTTTAAGGCGACTATAGACTATCCGATTTCGTGGGGGTAAGAACCGATTTTTAGTACTTACTCCGCTGGCTCTACGACCCGAAGTGGATCATGGACTCCGATACGAGATGGCGCCACCGCACCTGTCTTATACGATCTCCAGTTTACGGCGCCCACAGCGCGTATACTTTAGTATATACATGTCTGATTTTTTTATCCAACTACAGTAAATTAGAAGGAAGGGTTACATATCTAGCAATCCATGCATGTTTTTATTTACTTTCCATTGAAGCACCTAAACCACTTATCCGATACTTTATTTAATGCTTTAGCTATTTGCTTGTTAAATATAATAATAAAATACTAAATAATATTTATGTCTAGATTAATCAATGGAAAATAACATATTTAATGCAGGTTTTATTAAACAAGACTCAAGACTATTATTAAGTACCTGTTTCCATCATTTATATCAGAGTAATACACCATTGATGATAAAACTACGGCTAGTTTGAATAGATGGATCCACAATGCTACGTCAACGTTTCCATCATTAAATGATGTTCGTCTTCTCCGGTGAAAATAACAACAAAACGGTCATTCTTATATCATATATTTAAATGTTTTTGTATTTTTATATAAATTATATTGCTTTTTTTATTTATAACATTCACAATGGATAAATGTTTGTATAATGTTACAGTTTTATATAATATACTTACATCTATAATGTACTTACATCTATAATTGACAAAGTTTTATCTTTATACTGTTATCATTTGAAATAGTTAAATCATATTACCAAGTCTTAAATCCTCTCATTCGAATGATCTCATCTATCTAGTGGTCAGAAATCATCCTATTGATTAAAGATTAAAGGAAGAAATACAAAAGAAAATATGAATGATTCGAAAGCCTATTACAATAATAAAATAATTATTAATATTTTCTATTACAATAATAAAATAATTATTAATATTTTCTATTACAATAATAAAATAATTATTAATATTTTCTATTACAATAATAAAATAATTATTAATATTTTCTATTACGTTTTGACCGGGTAAGCCGGTTTAATAACTTAAAAGAAATAATAATAGCAATTTAATTATAATTAAACAACTTTGAGCGATTTTATCGCGGTTTATTACGGAAAAAACGGTTGCTGTAAAGTATCCGAAACGGTATGTAAAAAATTTAGTTAGCCGCGATAAAATCCGTAAAAGTTGTTTTATTATAATGAGTGAAATTCATGTAAACATTAGAAAACAATAGCAATTTAAGAATTATTTCAATATTAAAACATTATTTAGTTTAAAACGAACATAGGAAAAGTAATTAATCTAAATACAAGAGAGATACATATTATCAATCTACTCTTTTGAAAAAAAAATCTCATGCATTTCCAGAAATCTACTATTTTTACGAAATTCCTCTTACAACTAAAGTTTTATAGGTTTTTCCAATAGCCAATATTCAAAGTGGATCTCATTAGTGTTAACGTCGATCATTATGATATACGTAGTTATGTGAGCCATAAAATTCCGTAACTGGTCAGTGGTCTGTCACTGACGTAATAGTAATTCAACCAATCAGTGATCTGTACATGTACGTCCCATGGGCCAATCATTAATCAGTCGGCCAATCAGAGCACAGAACCGGCGCAGCGTCACAGCATAAATTTGGCGGAATTTGGTTTCATACAAAACATAAAAATATGCTCGATTATTACTTATTGCAAATAAAACAATATTATGAGACACAGGACACACATGACAGTCGCGGCGATGAAAGACACGATGCCGAACGCCAGGAGCCAGGATACAGGGAACAGTAAGGTCTGCCCCGGCTTCTCTATGGGCCCGTAGGGGCAGGTCACCCACTTGGGCGTGTGCTCTGTGTCGTTGTAGCCATTCCTGTCGAACGGCAGGTATTCCTGGCAATCGTCGACAAAAGTTTCGTTTATTATCTGGTATTCCTGTGAAAAGACAAAATATTACTTTACAATATTATATAAGATTTAAAATGAGTAACAAGCAGATCTGTGCAAAGGACAAGGACTCCAAAAGTAACAATAATGACGTGGTAAACGCAAAATTGTACATTAGTAGAAGTACAACATGATTATTAGTCGTAGACACAAAAATTAAAGAAACGCGCTTATTTTATTACTTTTTAGTTATTTTATATTTTGAAGTCGGTTGTAATTTTTGTTTATTTTTTTTAAATAAGTAATAATTATTCAAAACAGTTTCTGTAGAATGTACCATATTTACGTGTCTCGTGGACGTAAACTGAGACGAAATGCGGACATATTAGGCTCCGCGAAATAAAAGTAGGTAGTTCAAATAGTTTTCGTCCCCAATATCATTTTATATACAAGTAGATTTGATAATATAACTTCATATTCATACACATAGGGTATGTGTTTGGAAAACATTTTCATACACGTTGCATCAGTATTCAGTAGCATTAGTGCGAGAGAAAACATCGCGAACTGAGTCGAAGGAATTACTTTTTAAGAGCTCTATTGACGAGTACGAGTGATATTTGTAGTATATCTCCATGCGCCTTTTGAAATATAGTATCTTCCTCTGGAAAGTATTTTTGTTTATTCATGAAACTATCTTGTAATATAAAATAAATTGACTCGGATGTACTAACCGACTTTTCTTTCTAATAAATAATGATATTTATCTTTGTTTAAGTATAACAACATTTTTTTAAATAATTCACGTATTTTCACGATTGAAACTATTTAAATCGCCCCTTTTTCTCATTTTTAAGTCGAGCTCTGAACCACTTGAACATATTTTTGAAGTTATATTTCTTTTGTTTTTTCTCAAAATCGATCCAGCCGTTTAGAAGCAGTTCAGTGCATAGTAGAATTATTAAAAGGCTGATAAATTAAATGTAATAATAAATAAAGTAAATGCAATACTTACAATAATATATTTGGATCTCGAAGTGACCTTACTGTACGTCATTCTTGTTACACTGACGAGGACGACAGCCGCACTGCCACTTGTAATGTCGGTTAATACACCACCTCTCGTCACAAGACTCGATGGTCAAATAAACAGAATTTGTTAAAACAAAAGACTAAAACAAAAGACTAAAAAAAAAAAGAGGAGCGGGGAAAAAAGTTACCTGGAAATACAAAAGAATACCTTTTTTGCAACTAACTAACAGCTAAGCGAAATTAAATGTAATCACCTATGTAATGGGTTCTACTAAATATTAAAATTTATTTTGTTTTCAATGAGCGCCTAATTGACGACATTATTATTGTCGTGTGAATTGGATTATAGAAATCGGGTCGTGTATGCTACGCTTAAGTACAGTACTCGATACTGAATATAAAAAACTGACAAAGTAATTCATATTATGTGTTTAATAATCTGGTTATATTTTTGGAGTGTATGTAAAGCATATTTGTTTAGCACGCTCTGTAGCCTGGGCGATTTTGAAAAATGACAATCGTGTATTTTGGCGCCAAAATATATGTCGTAAACTATTAATATTGTCTCTAATGAAATTTACTGTTTTTTTAAATACGAAACGTGTAACAATAATAAATCCTATCAAATTTTTTTTTTTATAGAAGAAGGGGCAGTCGGTTCACCTGATGGTAAGTGAAAAGCGACATCCACAGACACCCGCTACACCAGAGAATTAGCAGGTGCGGTGCCGACCTTTCAGTTATGAGTATGCTCTTTTCTTGAAGGTCCCTAAGTCGTAATGGTTCGGACTGTAAGTGGCAGATGATTCCATAATGGGGTGAGGTTCCCATCCTGCCCCCTTGCTTTCTGCTCATTTGGGCCCTCTTCTTATAAGAGGGGTACAAAAAGCCCCTTCGGCTCAATTCGCTTCGCCCAAGGTGCCCGGCTCACCCTACTGAGCCCCACAGCCACGACAAGGCCTGAACCATAGTGGGGACGTTTGATGGATCTTTGCAACTGTTTATCAGATCATTCAGATATCAGAGATTTAAAACATTCTTTTGTCACTGTATGATCCTACGGGATAATCGAATATACGCTATGAAATAATAATGATCAATCCGGTTGTATGTATGTCTCGTTTAACACGGGAAAAAGTGCAGCCAAAAAAGTGGTGTATTATTTTAATGTTAGTTGGATAGGCAAACAGGCAGACGTGCCACCTGATGGTAAGTGGTCAACGTCACCCATGAACATGTACGAGCTAGCCCAGGCAACTCATTCAAATGGTGCCTTATCCTGAGACATAAGAGTAATTACACTGTTCTGCCCTTCTCTCGTTTCTACAAACAGAGACGTTTCTAGAAACAAGCAAGATGGTGGTCCGGTTGGATCCAAAACATACAATTTATACATGGCTATTAGTGAATGGGTGCGGGTTATAATGATGACGTGGGATTATTAAAAACACAATTTAATATAAAAAGTTAATTTTTGCTATCAGTAGTTTCATGTCATTTAACAACTTATATAAATTCATTCTAATTAAAAGTATTTAAACTTTGATTTTTGTAACATTTAATCTATAACTTTCAATACACACAGTACAATGATGAGGATTATACAGAAAAGGAAAATGGCGGACGCGCAGAGAAACTCGGTCACTGATTGTAGGGTGATACAGGAGCGCGGTGCGGGTTCGGTGCTCGACTGGGACGGGGGCTCGGTCGGGACCAGCTCGAGCGTGTACTGGAGGTCTCTGCGGCGTTCGGGACGCGGGAGGGCCACTCGGATGTCCTTTAATGTTGGTTGGTACTCCTGGAAACATCATCTTGATTAGGTCACATCCTGCGCTTGTTAACTTATTTGTAAAGGTAGGGAATTGCAATGATCTACAAGCATAAATTTGTCCAAGCCATCGAGCATAAAACCAGATAGAGTAGTGTGAGCCATAAAATTCCGAAACTGGTCAGTGATATGTCACTGACGTAATAGCAATTCAACCAAACAGTGATCTGTACATACGACCCATCTGTCAATCATCCATCAATGGCTATCAGTCGGCCAATCAGAGCGCAGAACCGGCTCAGCGTCACAGCACTTTGTCGGAATTTGTTTCCATACAAAACAGATAACATAACCGCTCTATTACGGTCATATGCTCGATGGTCTAAGAACATAAATGTCACGTTCATAGGAGGCTGAACCACTATCAAGTGACTCATCTGTTGATTCAGCTATCATCATCAACCTCTATCCGTCCACTGCTGAACATAGGCCTCCTTCAATGAACACCAAGACAATCCTTTGCCACTCGTATCCAACACGGACCGATTCACCTATATGTTTAACACAAGAAAACTATTTTACTTGTACAAGACATAAAATATAAATTAATCTAAAAATCCAAAGCTGGTTTGCCAAAAACTCACAGTTTGTCACAGAGAAAAATCTTAAAAACCTTCCGTCAGTTCAAAATTCATTTTTTTTATTCAAAATAGTATCAACAGAGTATCTTTTCGAAAGTCAATTGAGTCTACCACCGGTTCCAAGGCAAGCCCACTGAGAAGAACCGGCGAAACAAACTCAGTGGCACTAATCTTTTCAAATAAAAAATCACATTATCAACAACCCTTTTCCGTCCTCTGTTACACACCGGCCTTTTCTAATGAGCACGAAGATGGCGTTCTAATCTCTTCATCTAAAACTTCTAAAAAATCGACTTACCACCATAATGTTCACATGTGGTAGTATCAAGTCGGTGTTTAAGTTTGTTACCAGCATATCGACCACCTCTCACCACCAAACACTGCACTACAGTAAGTAGTAACTCACATCGAGTTTAAGTAAAGAGTAGTTTTAAAAAACAATACAACTTTGGAAATAACTGGAAATATACAATAGTATCTACCTGAAACTAGTATCTATAATATTCTACCTTATGTGTTTATAATAGGGAACATAATGTGTGTATATTATTGAATTTAAATACTATTGTTTGAGTATACAATGTTATCTTTGGTTTTATGATGTCCTCTGTGGAGGACACGGCCCAGCACACCCTAGAGGTGTGCGCTAGATGGGCCGGACAGCGTCATGATCTTGTGTCAGTGCTTGGAGGGGACCTTTCGCTCTCGAGTGTGGTGCGCTGCATGCTCGAGAGCGATGAGGCCTGGCAGGCGGCGGTCACCTTCTGCGAAATCATCATTTCGCAGAAGGAGGCCGCGGAGCGGGACAGAGAGGATGACGCCGCATCCATCCCGCTCCGTCGACGTAGGACGGGTGTGCGGAGGAGGCGCTATGCGCACCTTCTGCCTCCCATCTAACGGGACTCGGGGTAAGGTTGGGTACCTGCCCCGGTAGAGAAGTTCCGGCGTCGGCGGGGGTGCTCTAGGTTGTCGGAGTGCCCCCATAATAGGAGGAAGCCCGGTTAGCCCTTTTGAGGGAACCGGCCGGTCGTGGGGGGTGTCCCGTGTTAGTCAGATCCGGGACACTCCCCTTCAAGCGGCTGAAGGCAACTCGCAGTGGTTTTAGTGCGGTATACCGGCGCTGGGTGAGCGTCGGGAGTCCCACATATCCCCGGGGACAACCCATCCCCGGGTGAATGCGCAAAGCATTTCCACTGCGTCAAAAAAAAAAAAAAAAAAAAATGGTTTTATGATGTCCTGGTACATATATCCCATTTTTTCATGTTTTCTACTATTCAACAACCAAGAAGGTTAGCGTCGCCCATCCACTAACACATCGGAACTAACACATCCAAGTGTATCCTGAGGATGGAGGAGGAGTACAGGCCAGTAAGTTACTTTGTTAAGCCCTTTCTTCGGAACTACCGGAAATTTGAAAGATTATTTTGCCTTTGATACCTCTAAATATAAATAAGGTGGACACAGCTCTACTCACTAAAATAAGGCGAGTGCCACCTTTGCCGCCTTTAGTGAGGGTACCTCGACCTCTAGTCAGTTTCTCATGATATCGACGTTACCACCACGAAGGGGTTGTCCAGCATAAACAACCCCTTCCAACGTCGGGACAGTGCAATGGGATGAGGTTCTCATCCTCGCCCCTGGTGCCCTACTACTCTTTTATCCCCTGTTATTCTTACAAAGAGCAGAGACCGACGCTACCTCCACAGAGGGGTTGTCCTGCACCACAGAACAACCCCTCCCAACGTCAGGATAATACTAGTACTGGAGTACTCTTTTGTCCTTATGCTTTACGCAGATGCGTTGCCCTCCTTTTCCCTATCCCACCCAATGTGCCGCCGGAAACTCAAAAATCGCACTAAACGCGGCAGCATAGTTGTCACTTGACGCCGGTGTTATGTGAGCGAGAGGTACCACCCCGGTCGTGCCGGCCCAGTTCGGCTGCATAGCAACAATGACACTATCTCTTACTACCTACCCGATGGTAAATAGTCGACGTCGCCCATGAACATAAACTAGTTTACCTGGAACGAGCCCAGGCAACTCATTTATGTGTTGCCTATCCTGAGACATAAGATGTTAAGTCTCGGTGCCAGTAATTACACTGCCTGTCTTGCCCTTCTCTCCGAAACACAGCAAAGCTGTTTGACGGGAGAAACAAGCAAGTGGTTTCCTTTGGACGAAGTCTATCTCGTTGCCTTAGATTGAAATCCGATCAGCAATTTAGACCCGAAATGTAACAGGCTGACAAAGTTTCGTTAGAATAATTCTTAATAATAATAATTATGAAAAATTTAATAGAATTATAAATTGAATGAATTGTGATAAAAGTAAGTTAATATTTAAATAACATAAACCACAATAAACTTATTAAGTCATAGAAAAAACAAGGTTTAATGTTGAAAACGAATACATAAAAATAGGTCAACAGTTTTAAGTACCTTAAGGCTTATGTCCAGAATAGCTGGTATCCTTTTGTTTGTCTGTAAACGATAAAACTCGCTCATTAGTCTACAGATAATAAAAGCTATTGTTTATATTTAAATATAGAACAATAACCAATATAAATGTTTTCGAGATGTTTGTAAAAAAAAGTATTTAGTGCAGAAAGGATTAATGTTTCGCAAAAGTTAATTTCTTTTGTCGGTAAAAGTGTTATCTTTTTTACTTTCGCAAAAACTAAAATGTTATTCGCATGTTGTACTTATTAGTATAGATGTAATGTAAACTGTTAAAATGCATATTTGTGAAATGAATAATAATTTTCAGAAATGGTTATCATAAATACAATTATTAATATTTCATAACAATAGGAGTTTCGATTACGGTGTTTTACATACATCGAACACATGAACGGAATAGAGCGGTGGTAATATTATGTGTTTTGTATGAAAACTAATTACGACTTTGTGCTGCGACGCTACGCCGGTCCTGAGCTCTGATTGGCCGGCTGATTGATGATTGAGCTATGGGACGTACATACAGATCACTTAGTTCTTTGATTCTTGTTTGGTTGAATTACGTCAGTGACAAATCCTGGACAAGTGACAAAAAAGGATACATTTTTTATAATAATAATAATAATAAATAATAATAATAAATAACTTTATTTGCAAAAACATACTGCACCATTTAAAAATTGAACAAGAGGAAAAAGCACAAGTACTTGCATAAAAATATAAAATAAAGTAAACAAAAACATAAAAAGTAAAGATAAAACAAACACTAATCTATTAAAATTATTTAACAAATTAAAACATTATGTGCATTATTATGTTCGCAGCGAGCCTCACAAAAAGGTGCGACCTCAGTTTAAGTTAGGACTGCTATTAGTCCTAACACTGGTTTTCAGGACCACCATTAGTTATATTAGTTATTTTGGCGGCACTCTGATAAAAAAATAGATACAAATATAAATTTTTCAATTAAAATACTAGGTATATACTAATAATAATAAAAGTAATAATAATGTGATATGGACAAGATGATAATTTATACTGCATATACTTATTAGTTTAAAGGTTTATTCAATCATATACTTATTGAATAAGTTAGAATATAAATATATTATACACATATGCGCATATATATACATACACACTCACATACACGTTACTAAAGTAAAATACTTAATATATAAATGACATAATATGTTATGCTTACATAAACATTTAAAAGGAACAAAAGAGGAAAGAAAAAAAAAGAGAAAAAAAAGCAGCAAAAAGAGTTACTCTTGCTTTTGTACCTCCAATAAATATTTTTTAAATTGGCGTTTAAAACTGGCTTTAGTACAGAGATCCCGCAAAGGAGGGGGGAGGTTGTTCCAGCATTTGGTTGCTGCATATTTAAAGCAACCCCTAAATGCTGCTGTGCGATGAACCGGCATACACAATGTGCTGTGAGTTGATCGTGTACAGCGTGTGGTGTTAATGTCTCTTGTCCATTCCAGCCTTTCAAATAAATAGACAGGCACACCATGCTTGATTATGCCAAACAGCATTGTGGCGAGATGTAATTGCCTACGACCTTCCATTTTTAATATAGATGCCTGATTTAAGAAAGGAGTAACGTGATTATAGCATAAAGAGGCAAACGAGCAGTCGGAGCCTTATGGTGACTACCGACGCCCGGGCACATCCGCACGGGGTTGCCCTCATTTTCCCTACCACCTCTCCACGAAACGCGACAGCATAACTGTCACTTTACGCCTGTATTATGTGAGCGAGAGGTACTCGGTCGTGCCGGTCCAATCCAGCTGCAATGCAGAAATGACACTAAAATATTTTGTACTTTTTATTTTTACTTTTTATCCCAATAATAGACCTGATCCTGATATCCCTGATATCCTGGTGATCCCATGATCCCGGTATAATATACATTTTTATCATTATCCGTATTTGATTATCATGTCAAACTTCCGTCTATCGTCAACGTTAAAAATAAGATGTGAACTACCCTCGAAGTCACTACGTTAGATAGTATGAAGGTTACGTCTTTGTTGCATTGAGTGGGCAATCCGACAGTCGGTTCACCTGGTGGTAAGAGACAAACGACATCGATAGACACCCGCTACATCATTGGTAGACGGCCTTTCAAATGAGTATGATCTCCCTAAGTCGTGGTTCGGAAATACCGTAGGCAACTGGTTCCATATATTAGTCGTGTGAGGCAGGAAAAGCCTACTAGAGCTGAACTAAGCTTGTCTATACTGATTTATGGACACCGTTTTATTATTCACTAGCGCCTGCTCGCGATTTTACCCGCATTTATAATACTAAAAGCTCTGAGGTCCGATTGACGGAGGATTGAATAAAACATGTATCCGACCCGTCAAGTGTATTTGTCTAACTGCAACATTTTTTTGTGTTTATTTATTTTCAAGATGTTGGTAGGTGGGCGTAACTTAGGAATATAAGATTTTAAATTAACTTGGTAATTTTATGATCAAACTGCTTGGAACGTATTTGCAGATATTGAGAAGGCCTACTCGATAACTGTGGTTATCGCTGTATACCGTGAACAATGTGCCGTCGTAAGCCGTTTTTTTTTCGGAAGGGCTAGACTTTTCGGCCTGATGGCCTTTAAGCTCAATCGGTACAGTACGTGAGCAGATGGCTCACTTAAGAAATGGATGTAAGCCGTAATATCGGACTTCTACTACGTAACTAATTATTTATTCATTATTCTCTTTCTACAAATAAATGAAAAATATGAAAAACATGCTGAAAATTCACATGAACATTTACCGCTGGGAGGGAAGCGCTGTGCCGCGCTCCCGGCTGCATGGGTACCACCATCTTGCTTGTTTCTCCCGTGAAACAGCTTTGCTGTGTTTCGGAGAGAAGGGCAAGATAGGCAGTGTAATTACTGGCACCGAGACTTAACATCTTATGTCTCAGGATAGGCAACACATAAATAAGTTGTCTGGGCTCGTTCCAGGTAAACTAGTTTATGTTTATGGGCGAAATCGACCACTTACTATCAGGTGGCACGTTTGCAAGTTTGCCTATCCAACTAAAATTACAAAAAAAATCAACAATCTTACTTGCAAAAGATCTTTAATGGTTATTATAATACAAAATGCAGTCATTTTATAATTCCGGTATTTTAAATTAATTGAAAGGATAACTTATTAAACATCTTAGTGTGACCCGCGCGCATCAACTATTCTGTACCAAAAATGAAGGTGTCATTAAAAATACAAAAACTAGAAATACACATTTTATTGTCCTCACAAGTATCAAACAAGATTTAATCGTTACACTATATTTTATACAAGTATCAAAATAACATAATATGTAAAACACTTAGGATTTTATTATACATTTGCCGCCATTTTTAAAACGTTTGATTGTGCGTTACGCTATTAAAGATTAATTTGACATAAGTATTTAAAATACTTTGTGCTATTTTATTAAGAATCCCTTATTCTTATCATTATCATCTTTCATATTATTTTCTATAATCTAAAAGTTAAAATGGCTGTGTCAATTTTGAAGTAACTCCCTATTTCCTTTGAACGCTCCTAAAGAATATGTCAACTTTGATCCCATCTTTGGCCAGACTTCTCCTGTTGGCGATTGTCTTCACATGAGCATTCGTGACTATGTATATCCACGGAGACGGACACTCCAGTTTGAAGGAGGCCAGCTCGAACGTCCAGTCTGGGTTTGGGTCTAGATTAATTCTAGACTTCAGCGGCTCCAACTGTGTATTTGAAGGTGCTTTCGAGGTTTCTAAGTCAATTATGGATTTGACGAGTTTTGTTGACATCTCTGTTTTTCTGAATTTTGATGGTTCCAAGTCTTGACTAGATGTCGATTTCTTTGGTTCCAGGTCTTTGATCCTGGACTTGATAGATATGTCTGGACTAGGTATATGTGACTCGGAAAATCCCAAGTCTATTCTGGACCCAGGTGATACAGGGTTGACGCTAGGTTCCGGGTTCGAATCTTCGTCAAACTCGATCAAAGATAAGAGCTCGTTTTCTTTGTCTTGTATGTTTTTGACCTGAAATAACATTGTAATGTGTTATCTAATAAAATTAATTATGCTAATGATAAAGGCTGTGAATTTCTGAATATAAATAAATCTTGCCACTGGCATCTAACACGACAAGTGAGCGGCCGTCTTGCCATTCAATGAGGGAGGCCTATGTTCAGCAGTACACGGATAGAGGCTGATGATGATGATACCTTATAGAATACGATGATGTCATTGGTCGGTCAATATATACAAACAGACAGACAAAAATAAATACTTTTTTGATGTAAGCACCGTCTATACTTTAATATGCATTTAGTGAAATGATGTTAATTTTAAATTACAAACAGACACTTCAATTTTATTTACCTGTATTGATAGAGTATAGATCATACGCAATAACGCTTATTAATAACATCGTGTTGGATTCAGTTGTAAGCCAAGCTTATATAATATATACTAGCAAGGCCGACAGACGTGTTTGTAAACATTTTGTGAGGACCGAATGTGAATCTTAATTCTTAAACCATTCTCGAATTCATTTGAACACAGAATAAAAAAAAATTAAACAATAATTGAAACCGACTTCAAAAAGTAAAAAATAAACTAAAAAGTAATAAAATAATTGCGTTTCCTTAATTTTTATGCCTAGAACTTATAATCAACTTGTTATTTTACTAATTACAATATTTGCGTTTGCCATGTCATTGTTGTTACTATTGGAGTCGGTGTCACAATATAATAATAGTCACAATTTATCTAGGTGTAAAGTTCTCATCATTACAAATTTATCAAGCACAAACACAAGGTCACTGCTGTAAATCGTTGAGGAGTTCTCTCGACTGTCATTCAACTCCATCATCAGATCAACTCTAGACCTTCATGAAATTGTAGTGCTTTAAAATACTTAATGAAAAAAATATTAAACGCACTAGGTACTCCTACGATTTTTGAAAGTTCCCCTCGATTTCTCTGGGATGCCATCATCAGATCCTGGTTTCCTTATCATGGGACCACCTCAGAAGTGCACTTTTTTGAATAAAAAAGAATTTTGAAAATCGGTCCACAATTGACAGAGATATCGGTGAACATACATTTTAAAATATATATATACACGAACATATAACCTCCTCCTTTTCGAAGTCGTTTAAAAATTTCGACAAAATCGTCCTAGTGGCTTTAGGAAGAAGTTCAGTACACACACAGAAGAATTACATGTATATAAAGATTTGATATTAATGGTAATCTGATAAAACGCTTGTTGACTTCTAATTTCTTTAGTCAGCCTCCAAGTCCTAGCCTTAGTCCCTTTCGCATCTTCTTATCTTTATAATAATTCTACTATTCTAAGCCACCCGACGGTGACGCGGCCCAGTCCCGCCACTGACACACAACCGACGCCAGGAGGCCGTGTGGTCGCAGACTGCACGGTTGGCGGGGGGCAACCCCCCACTTTATAAACCAAAAGTGAGCCGAATGGGCTCACACTAATCCGATGTAGCATTAGGGCCTTAGGGCCGTTAGCATAGATCCATCCGAAAAAAAACTATTCTGAGAAGCTAGCATAATTGAGACAAAAATTTAGTGAGGACTGTTAAATGATAATTTATAAAACAATACTTTTCAAGTAAGCTTAAATATTTTCTAGAAAAAAGTAGAACCATTTGGTAAGCCATAAAATACGCTAAGCCTTGCGTAAAATAAACATTAGAAAGGAAATTCTAAAATCTAAATGAAAGTGCAAAAAAACGCATATATGCCAACAGTTCTAATAATTGTTGCCAAAAAACTACAAAAAAATAGCATAAAGGGTGTGCTATTTTCAATCAGCTGTGAGCAATAAATGCATAACCATGCAATAAAACAAAAAGCCTTTGTTTTAAGTTGTATGTTATCATACCTTGTAGGACTTTTCGTTGATATTCCATTGTTTTATATTTTAGTGTAAAGTTTTTTTTATGCGTAAATATGGTTTCGTTTGCAATTTAAAACTAATTATCATTACCTATATATAACAATATATGGTGGTGATGACGACTTTCTGAAGACCCATATAATACACTCTATTGCCCCATACATTTTTTTGTTATATCTCAAAGGGTTTAGGCAGCGTGTTCGTTGAAAGCTCCCAGACGGCTCATTTATTCCGACATTTCCAACAAATATCGATATATTCAAGCCAATATAAAATCATCATCATCATCAGCCCCTACCCTTCCGCTGCTCAACATACACATTCATACACATTCTACGAATAAACAAGTGCAGAACGGATGGTATAAAATATAATAATATGTAGATATTTGACAACCCTGCAGCAATGTCGAATGCCTACACAATAAACAAAAATTATAACCGACTTCAAAAAATAAAATATTGTGTCTACAACTAATAATCATGTTGTACTTCTACTAATGTACAATTTTTGCATTTACCACGTCTTTATTGTTACTTTTGGAGTCGGTGTCAGCTAAGTTAAATCTAAGGTACCTAGTAGATCAGGTACAGCAACAAATACGTCACCGTCGTCGTCACCGGTGTCGTTTAATTTGCTGCTGTAGGTACCTAACTACCTTGGCTGACACCGACTCCAAAAGTAACAATAATGACGTGGTAAATGCAAAAATTGTACATTAGTAGAAGTACAAGATGATTATTAGTTGTAGACACAAAAAATAAAGAAACGCAATTATTTTATTACTTTTTAGTTATTTTATTTTTAGAAGTCAGTTATAATTTTTGCTTAAATTTTTTTATTTCCTAATTTTTAGTGATTCATTAAAGAAAGACATACAGAGATAGACATTTTGGCATATTTAACCGTATGAAGTTAGCCCAACAAAAGCTGTAAACCGTCGAGGAGTTCCCTCGACTGTCTATGTTCTTCATCATCACACCTGTAATGGCACGTATCAAGGGTGCAAAGTTCTCATCAGTATAAATTAATTAAGTCCAATCACAATATAGCTACTGTAAACTATTTAGGAGTTCCCTTAACTGACCTTCGCCTTCATCATCAGACCCCCAATAACAGTCACAACCCATCTAGGTGTAAAGTTCTCATCAATAAAAATTAATCAAGCCCAAACACAAGGTTACTGAAGTAAATCGTCGAGGATTTCCCTCGACTGTCTTCCAGCTCCAGCATTAGATCGACTCTAGACCTTTAATAAATTGTAGTGCTTTTGAATGCTTATTTTAAAAAAAATTAAGCGCACTAGTCGCTCCTACGATTTTCGAAAGTTCCCCTCGATTTCTCTAAGATGCCATCATCAGATCATGGTTTCCTTATCATGGGACCATTTGGCAAGTATACCCTTTCAAACAAAAAAAGAATTTTGAAAATTGGTCCACAATTGACGGAGAAATCGGTGTACATACATAAAAAAATACCGGCCGAGTTGAGAACCTCCTTTTTGTTGAAGTCGGTTAAAAACGGCGTTTTGCGCGACCTGAGGCCTTAGACAAAGTAACATTAAAAAAACGATAACCAAGTTCGAAAAGAATAAAATGTATGGGATTGACATAAGCCGTCGTCAATTATGTCACTCGTTATCGTTATCGCAAGTTGGTAGACAATGTTAAAATTCGTAACAAAATCATAAACTGTCAATTGGTTATCGAACACTTTTGTCAAACTTATGTTATTTTATTATTGATATTGATCGTTATCCGTGGGCGTGGGCCATGGAGGGCAACATTTTCACAATTTTTATGAGTTTATAGTGTGTATGATGTCTATTCACATAGATATTAATTTTATTTTTTTGGTCCGATTTGACACTTCTTGTCGAACTTTGTTGACACTTGACAGTTGTTGTCGTTGCACTGTCACGATCTTGGATTGATCATTGGCTAGAAAATTATTATCGTTATCTCAAAGACGATAACGAATTTCGGCTACAAAGCGATGTCACTTTGTCTACAGGCCCTGCAGCTTCGCCCGCGTTACTCAACTCCTATATGTCATAGCGTAATGTTATATAGCCTATAGCCTTCCTCGGTAAATGGTCTGTCTAACACTGAAAGAATTTTTAAAATCGGACCAGTAGTTCCTGAGATTAGCGCGTTCAAACAAACAAACAAACTCTTCAGCTTTATAATATTAGTATAGATTAAGACTTGTGAATTGTGAAATATCTATAATCTATTATATTACTTGTGAACTATCTAAGTAATATTGTTAATGCATCTTCAATATGTATGTTTTTTTTCATTAACGCCGGGAAATGCTCTGAGGCATCCCGCGGGGGAGTGGGTCTCCCCACGTGGGTATGTGGGACTCGCTGCGTCCGAAAGGTGGCAAGGTGAACAAAGCACTACCCACTAAAACCCGGCGAGTGCCACCATTGCCGCCGTTGGTGAGGTGCCCCGAATCTGTTGAGCAAACAGGGCACCTCGACGGCTAGTCAATTCCGCGGGATGCCGCATTGAGCCAGCGCATCGGTGAACCATGGCCCAACACCCTCCTCGCCTGATTTCGAGGAGGAGACCCGTGCCCAGCAGTGAGACCTAATATAAGGGTTGATCTAAATTATAACATTTTAAATTAGCACTTTTGCATTATAAATTGTCTTTCAGTTTTATTTCGCGGCACTCGATTTTTTATTAATAATTGCAAATTTTTTTTTTTCAATGTTAGTTGGATAAGCAAACTGGCAAACGTACCACCTGATGGTAAGTGGTCGAGGTCACCCATGAACATAAACTAGTATGCCTGGAACGAGCCTAGGCAACTCATTTATGTGTTGCCTATCCTGAGACATAAGATGTAAGTCTCGGTGCCAGTAATTGCACTGCCTGTCTTGCCCTTCTCTCCGAAACACAGCAAACACAGCGCTCCCGGCTGCATGGGTACCACCATTTTGCTTGTTTCTCCCGTGAAACAGCTTTGCAAAAAAAAATTATTTAATCATGCACTGCTGCACTATTGATTGTATGTAAATAATATTATATTTGTGCATAAAATTTATTAATCATATATTTCACTTAATTATACTTTATCATAAATATACCTAATTCTTATTTAAACTGAGCTAGAAAATTGTTTAAAAGTGGCTTGTACAGATCATGTTTACATGCTTAAATATTATTAACATTTGATTATCAATTTAAATAGTGTTTGATTAGTATTGATTATTGTATACTGAAAAATATCTTAAACACATAAGTCTGAAGATGTTTAATGTATTTTTAATGTTTTAATGTATCATCAGTATGAAATTAAAAATACTAATGTCTTTATTAATTTGGTCTTTCTAAATTATTTTTTCATTTTCAATAAAAATTTTTTTTAACTGTGTCAATTCAAACATAAAATACTCAAACTTATTTATATACTTCATACATTAAATAAATATTTTAAATTACTTATGAATACTGCTTATATCTAAATTTATAATAATTATATTAATAATTAACTTAAAATTAATATTCATGTCAAAATGTAAAACATTGATACTGGAAATATACCTATATGTAAATTATAGTTATTGTCATTCTTTTTATAAAAATATACTAAGAGTATAATAGGATCGAGCAAACACTGCGGTCATGCGTTTTTCACGCTTATGCGTTCTAGAGTTTCTGCGTTATTTGTAATGTATTAGAACATATTATACATGTTGTGAATATCAGGCATTCTGCCCGCGTTGGCCTCCACAGCGGCAACAATGAACAATTGAACAAATGAACGCTCGAATGCTTTCAAAACACTCTAACGAGCGATTGCTGAAAACTTGAACGCTGAACGCTCGAGTGATGAAAATTTTAACGCTCAGGCGAGCTAACGCTGAAAATTTGAACGCTTGAACACTGAAATTTAAACGCGAAACACTTAAAATCGTGACCACGCGTTTGCGTGAACGCTCAAGGTAAATACGAATGATTGGATGTCATTTTTTCGTTTTATAACTATGTTTACTACTTTTGTTTTCGCTACCCAGCCTCCCTACTGGACCGTAAGGAGATATGACCCATCTCGGGGTGTATTCTATATCGTTGTATCCGTTGTACTTGAAATGCGGCGTGTAGTTTGGAGCCTTGATTATGTCCAACTCCGATCGGAGGGTTCTTAAGGCCTTCAGGTCGGTAGGGCTCTGGGCAAGGCCTTGGGTCGCGAAGTACAGGGACAGCATGGTGTAGCAGCGGCACTTGAGCTGGCGACATCGCTGACATTTGGCGGTGCTGGTGGTGACGTGGTGGCTGAGGCTCTGGAAAAGATAGCATCATCTCAAATGACACCAACAAACATCATTTAAAATCACCTGTAAGTTTTACATGTTAATTCTTGACCTCGAAATGATCTTTGACATTCATTTCAACGCCACTTACCACCTCACGGTTCGTTTCCAAATATAATAACGATATTTCGAGGAGGAGACCCTTGCCCAGCCAGTGGGACATATAAGGGGTTGATATTATGATATAAAAATTAATATCGTATAATAATAATATTATAATTACTAGCGCTACTACCCGCGGTTTCACTCGTGTTCTTCCTATTTCCGTGGTAGTACAGAGATAAATTACAGCCTATATGATATTCTGATGTATAAGCTATGTTATTGTAAAGTTTCATTAAAATCCATAAAGTAGTTTTTGCGTGAAAGAGTAACAAACATCCATACATTCTTACAAACTTTCGCTTATACAATATTAGTAGGACAGATAACAGCAAGGTCTGAACCACTCATCAGATATCAGTTAAATTTCTTAAGAAATATAATATCGTCGCCACCAATAACTAGTTATATTCTGACATAACTTGCCTATTCCTCCCTACAATCAGCTTGGCTGTGATTTGAAAAGAAGGTCAGGCAGTGTAATTACTGGCACCGAGACCTAACATCTTATGTCTCAGGATAGACAACACATGAAGGAGTTGTCTGATGTCTCGGCTAGTTCCAGGTAAACTGGTTTATGTTCATGGGCGACGTGAACCTGTTTGTCTATATAAAATAAACCAAGCTGAAGCTGCGTGTAACATCTAGTTTAATAGTTTTTAGTTATTTCAATACGATTTTCGTTAAGTTTATCTATAAACAACTTGACCCCGATGTAGTTAAAATATAAACTTACGGTTATCGTACTTGAAGAGGTTGTGAGCGTCATCTTCTTACTGCGATCCATTTAAACTTTAATTTACGTTAAACTTTCATTTGAACTTAACACTATTCTTTGAATATACAGTTAAAGTTTTAAAAACATTTATAAGCCACTGTAAGAGGGTATGGTTGAAATGTGGGTATAGTGAAAATACTAGTAGTATGTTTGCCTACAAATGGCTTTGTTTGATATTAAATTAAAACTACCCACTCTAAACTACTTCACATATATAAATGTATCTATATACAGATTATATTGTGTCTGTATATTTGTGTCGTGACGTTCAGGTAAACGAGTAAGGGGAGATCAGCCGTCATCGCGTTTGTTAAAAGAGGTTCACAATATTGTTGAATGATTATATATGTATGTAGCTGATGCCCTCAGTTTCGCCCTTTTTTCCTTTGGTGAGGTGCCCCGGATCTGATGAGTAACAGAGCACCTAGAAGGCTAGTCAGTCCCTCAAAGGACCAACGCCATTACCACAGGAGGTTTGTCCCGTACCACAGAACAACGCGTCCCAACGTCGGGACAGTACAATGGGGTGAGGTTCCCACATTCGCCCCTTGTCCCCCCTACTCTTTTGTCCGTCTTCTTATAAGAGGGGTACAAAGAGCAGCTCCTCGGTTCATTTGGCTTTACCCAAGGTGCTGGGTTCATCTTAGGTTATTGAGCCCCACCACCACGACAAGGCTTGAACCATGGTGGGGGCCCGCAGTTTCACTCGCATTAACTTCGGCTTGCAGCTGTATCTGGGCTGATGATCATGTATATAGCCTGCGTCACTCGATAACGTAGCACAATACTGTGATCCGTTGTTCCAACGATCACCTCGCACATTCAAACTTACAAAATTTGCCTTTTTATCATACACTAGGAGCGCCCCGCGGTTTCGCCCACGTAATTCCCATTCCCGTGGTAGTACTGTTATGAACCTTATATGTTATTCTGATATATTATCTTTGTTATTGTAAAGTTTCATTAAAATCCATTCAGTAGTTTTTGCGTGAAAGAGTAACAAACATACATCCATACATTCTTACAAACTTTCGTGTTTATAATATTAGTATACCTTTGAGTACATACTATATCTTATTTACCTGCCTATACTTTATATATCAAGCATATAATTCCTAACAACCTTTTGTTCCGCGAATCTTTCTTTACTGTGTCGGTTATAAAACATTTTGCTCCGTCGACATTCTAGCAATTGTTTTTCTAAGAAACGACCTGCGGTGTTCTATTTTATCGTTTATTTAACTTTTACTATAATTATAGATGGATATTATATTTTGTAACTATGTTATGATATAGTTTTGCACTAATAATGTGTTCAGTAATCACTATTTCTTAAATACTTCTATTAGATACGTAATGTCTTTTCTATTGAGTCATTAAAAGCTTAAATATTCAGGTAAATTTAACAAGGTAATGTAACATTCTATTTATTTAATTTAAAATAATGCAAAAAATTCACAACAGAACAAAAAATTGTAATTCATCAACATTTCTTGTTTTTTTTTCTCTTGACACTGTCAGAATTTTACAAGTGGCAAATGTCATATCTAAACGAAAGAAGTTTATGTCAAATTGTAACTGCCATTTAGTCGTAGTACCTTTATGTCACCCACTACTTTAATGCTCTGGGGTTTGTGTTGTTTGAGAAACTGATTTACACAGACTTAGTACCTATCTTCCCTTTAACATGTAACATACATATTTATACACATACTTATGAAGACAGATTAATAACGCTTATGTTGTGGCCATTGTATAGAGTGGCCTAGGATTATGTACCATAAGACCGGTGTTTGGCTTGAGTCAAGTTGGTCTAGTTTTATACACTTGTATACTTTTGTTTTATTTGTTGCAAAAAAATTTTGTTCAGTGTGTGCCATCTGTTGCGATATAGGTCCCATGTGACGAACCCCAAGACTACATTCAACTAGAATTGCACGGAGATAGTCACTTTATCTAATTTTTGAATTTGTATACTAATTCTAATATTATGATACAGTTTTGTTTTATATAGCGTAATCATAGCGTAATCTATGTGTTCAGTAAACGTTAAAAATTAATAGATATTAGAACCTCTGTGGCTCAGTGGTAAGCGCGTTGGCGCTCAAGCCGGGTTCGACTACCGCCAGGGAACAAAAAAGTTTTCTGTGTTCCTGGGTGTACTAAATATAATATTATGTACTATATTATAAAAATCTTAAATTTATGTTTAGTATAAAAAGTATTAAATATATTTCCTTTGTCTGGTAGATACCCGTAACAATGTTCTTGGAGAACTTACCACGGGACCAAATTGACGTGGTGTAAAAGCGTCCATAGATATTATTATTATGTACTTTTTAGGTGAGCCATTTGCTCACCTACTGTTCCGATTCAAGTTGAACGTCACTAGGCCAATAGTCTAGCCCTTTCGAAAAAAATGTAGGTACTGGAATGGTATGCCAAAGTGCTAATAATTAAGGAAAGATGAAAGGAGTGATAATTACATTCGAGTAAATAAAACGCAAATTACACAAAAATATATATTAAGTAATTAGGAAATTCCATTTTTATTTTTATCAAATAACAAATTGAAGTTCGTAACTACAAACTTTTTGGACAAAATTTTTGGAATTTTGCTGCTTTTTGGATACTTTCAATGGGATTAACATACTTTTGTAACAAGAATAAAAAGCATCCTCAAAAAGATTTTCCGAATATATTATGCAAAAACAATTCTTCGCATTTATTTGTCTTGTGTTAAAAATTTACACATCGAGTATTAAATAACTTGTTATAGTTCTATTAGGAATTGTTGTTACTTTAATCCTAAACTAATTTTCTCTCTCAGTCTATTTGGCAGGCACTTTGCCTTTCTATGTTCTTTTGTGCTATTATCTCTGGACTAGCCTACACTGTACCTCTACCATGAGTTTTGTTACAAGTGTATATGACATAACTATAGTAGTTACGTAAAACGCAACACGAATACAAAACTATATCATACCTTAGTTTTCTATTCGTGTTGCGTTTTTACGTTAACTATATAGATACGTAACGTAACGTTAACGTAAAAACGCAACACGAATAGAAAACTATACAATACCTTAGTTTTCTATTCGTGTTGCGTTTTTACGTTAACTATTTATATACGTTAACTATTTATATACGTAACGTAACGTTAACGTAAAAACGCAACACGAATAGAAAACTATACAATACCTTAGTTTTCTATTCGTGTTGCGTTTTTACGTTAACTATTTATATACGTAACGTAACGTTAACGTAAAAACGCAACACGAATAGAAAACTATACAATACCTTAGTTTTCTATTCGTGTTGCGTTTTACGTAACTACTATAGTTATGTCATTTACACTTGTAACAAAACTCATGGTAGAGGTACTGGTCTATTTCACCGTTATGGGACAGACCTGTGGCCAAATGACCGTCTCTTCATTACTTTCTAAGATATGAAGTTGTATCAGTATGCGAGTACGAGAATTGCATAATGTTGTATCAATTGCAGCTAACTTCAGTCCGATTGAGAAATAATGATTTTGAACGATATGTGATATGTCGTCATCAAAATGATCTTAATCCTTTTTGAACGCAAATATTTTCTTAAAAAGTCTAATGTCGTCTTAAGTTTAAAAAGGCATAAAAATAATTTAGCAGCGAAATTCGCTGCGTTGACAAGATATCAAAATTGATATGGACCTTTTTACTGTCGCTTTTTTTTCTGAAATCAAATATAGCTTTGCTTCAAATTCCCAGAGCTACGATTCGAAGGAAAAAACATGAAAATATGGTCCTGTCGTCCTATGTACGCTTTTTTTAACCTTACATTTGTTTTATTAAAAGGAAAATAAATCTTGCACGCCACTCAACCTACCAGTAGTGTAATAGGGATGTTGACATTTTTCAGAAATGTTTTTAAATCATTTATAAATATCTAACGGAGGCCTAAATATTATCAACTTTTGCTTAAATGCGTCTAATGCCTATAAAATCTTGCATTTTATAATGAATTTTAAATTTCGTTCCAAAACGCTAACACGTGTCACATGACGTCATATGTTGTTAAACATCGTAAAAGTGATAAAATGATTCTAGTTGTCGTTAATAAAAAAATGGCTTCTAAGATTTATAAGTGTTGTACGGTGCCTATGTGTGTGTACACTGTGAAAACGCCTGAAAAATAGTTTTTACAATATGTACTGCGTACGGAAAATGGTGTATAAAAGTACGTCAACATTCTTCCGCTTCCGCTAAATAGGAAATGGTGACGTCATTTCCGTTTATTATCACGTGACCTATTTTAAATTTTGTTACATTTTATTTATAAAATATTAATTTAATCATATAAAAATAAGGGAAAATATTGTATTTTTTCAGAATTCTATCATATAAACTACCAATTAACATCAAAATTATATTTTTATATGAATACTGTCAACATCCCTATTATGCATTGTGTCTTTTAGAATCAATAACAAAATCATTTATGTTTCTATTAGTTTACACAGAATTTTATTAAAAAAAATAGTTTATTTTATATATACATAATATAACCTCTTTAACCTTTAAATGTGCCAAAATGTCTTCAATTCGTAATTCAAAAAACTTTTCCAAGATGGCTGGCGAAAATCATTTGACATAATATTCGTTGCGACAGTCTTTGATCAGAAAGTTGTCGTTGTTAAAATGTTTAAAGAAATCCTGTACGGTGGTGCTGCAGTGGTGGTGGAAGACGGTGGCTTCCTGGGACTGTGCCAGCCAGGTTTCCACGTAATCTGAGGACTGGTAGCCGGTCAGGTCCATGGACGCCCACATGGGGGTCGGCAGTGCTGATGCTGGAGGGGATTCCACTTCGTCGGAGTCGTGGTCGGAGAATACGAGTAACGCGTCTAAAAGTTGTATTACCTCGCGCCTCTTGAGTAACAGGTTCAGTTCCTGCAACGAAGAAATATCGAATCAAATTAAATTGAAAAAAAGGTTCAAATAGGTTTTGTCATAGGTATTAAGAGTCCCCACCATGGTTCAGGCCTTGTCGTGGCGGTGGGGCTCAGTAACCTAGGGTGAGCCCAGCACCTTGAGCGAAGCCAATTGAGCCAAGGGGGCTCTTTGTACCCCCCTTATAAGAAGAGGGGACAAAAGAGCAGGGGGCAAGGGGTGAGGATGGGAACCTCACCTCATTGTACTGTCCCGACGTTGGGAGGGGTTGTTCTGTGGTGCGGGACAACCCCTCTGTGGAGGTGGCGTCGGTCCCTTGTGGGGCTGACTAGCCGTCGAGGTGCCCTGTTAGCTTAACAGATCCGGGGCACCTCACCAAGGCGGCACTGGTGGCACTCGCCGGGTTTTAGTGGGTAGAGCTGCGTCCATTTACCACCTTTCGGGCGCAGCATGTCCCACATACCCACCTGGGGAGACCCACTCCCCAGGCGGGATGCCTCAGATCATTTCCCGGCGTAAAAGAAAAAAAAAATTGGTATTAAGAGTAAAACCAAAGAGTGTGACGTCACGGGACTCTCGACGGATGTAATACATAATTGTTATACGTAGAATTATATATAAAATAAATAAATGTTAGATGGGCTAGTATAATAACGGTGTAAGTTCGTTTGTCGTCACGGCATTCGAGGCGATTTTACCGCCAAGGCGCGCCTTTAGATCACATCAAAATGCAAATACAAAGTTATAGAATACCAAGCGGAACTATTTTTTTATCATAGAATGTGGTCCACAAGACTTAGGAAGAAATTTACCGGTGGGAGGGAAGGGCTGTGCCGCGCTCCCGGCTACATGGGTATCACCATCTTGTTACCGGTGGGAGGGAAGCGCTGTGCCGCGCTCCCGGCTACATGGGTATCACCATCTTGTTACCGGTGGGAGGGAAGCGCTGTGCCGCGCTCCCGGTGGGAGGGAAGCGCTGTGCCGCGCTCCCGGCTGCATGGGTATCACCATCTTGCTTGTTCCTCCCGTGAAACAGCTTTGCTGAGTTTCGGAGAGAAGGACAAGACAGGCAGTGTCATTACTGGCACCGAGACTTAACATCTTATGTCTCAGGATAGACAACACATAAATGAGTTGCCTCTTCTCGTTCCAGGTAAACTAGTTTATATTCATGGGCGACGTTGACCACTTACCATCAGGTGGTACGTTTGCCAGTTTGCCTATCCAACTAACATAAATAATAAAAAAAACTATTTTAAACAACATGACTCCTAAGCCAACCAAACATTTTCCTGACAGTAGATAATCACTTACAAAGTGTAGTACCTTCTACACTTACACAGTGTCTGGGGGGGTTCCTACAGCCTGGGCTAGTCCGGGTAAACTTAATGTGGATGGGCGACGCTTACCACTTACCACCAGACGGCAGATCTATCACTACGCCAATTCAACTAAATTAAAAAACGTGTTCTGATGTTTACGCAAGCACTTAATGATGAAGCCACTTAAAACGGCCGTAACGATGGTTGTTATAAAGTATGTGAAACGCCGGGAATGTAAAAATCTTTATAAGAAGTCAAAAATTCCTTTCACACAATCAAATTCAGTTACTTACCAGTTGGAAATCCGGATCTTCATAATAAAAACACTGATTTTCCGCCAAACTCATGGCTTATATTAGTCAGTTGTCACCCAGCAGGCTATCAACTATGTGAGCACTAGCAGGTACCAGCTGCCACTAGCAGATACTAGCAATCACTAGCAGGTACTAGCAATCACTAGCAGGCACTAACAGACACTAGCACAGACCTCTGACAACTGCCCTACTGAAGATCTTCCATTCTGACATTACCAAATTGTACCTGAACACATTCTATCTAAAATGAAAGCTATTTTGTGGGGCGCAAAGTTAATTTTGTGTTGGCATTAAAAATGTTTTGTTCTTAATAGTGGAGTAATGAACAATAGTGTTATCGGGAACTGTTTTATTGACTGTTTCTTAAATCAGGTATAAATATGTAATAAGTATGTTTTAAAAACTATTTAAAACGGGATATTATTTTCGCTTTTGTTTCGAGGCGCTCGATATTTAGACATTACCAACGAATGGTATGATGACATGAAATAGTCTTATAATGCGTATTATTACATCGTTGAATTACTGTTGGTCTAGTGGTTGGTGACCCTGACTGCTAAACCAGAAGGTCGTGGGTTCGATCCCCACCCGGGACAAATGTTTGTGTGATGAGCATGATCATTTGTTCTGTGTGTGGGTGTAATTTATCTATAACACGTATGTATTTAGAAATATATAAGTATGTATCAGTTGTTTGGTTACCATAAGAAAAGGCCAGATGGCCGTGTGTGAGTTGTCCCAACACATTATTATCATCGTATCAAACAGTTTTATATATTAGTAATTAGTAATAGGAAGTAATTAATATCGTGCTTAACTGAGAAGAAGACTAAAATATAGTTATTGACACTTTTGTTTTTATAATTACAAATATACATACAATGTTAAGTAATTAAATTATAATTAGAATCAAATTAATTTAGTAATGAATATTTAGGAACACTACACTTATAAAACTATTTTAATATTTAGGAACACTACACTTATAAAACTATTTTAATATTTAGGAACACTACACTTATAAAACTATTTTAATATTTAGGAACACTACACTTATAAAACTATTTTAATATTTAGGAACACTACACTTATAAAACTATTTTAATATTTAGGAACACTACACTTATAAAACTATTTTAATATTTAGGAACACTACACTTATACAACTATTTTAATATTTAGGAACACTACACTTATAAAACTATTTTAATATTTAGGAACACTACACTTATAAAACTATTTTAATCGGGATATGCTCTATGTTTTTCGCTTTTGTTTCGCGTAACGCAATATTTTCACATTATCACATAAGATTTGGCGACCGGCTGGTCGAGTGGTCAGGCTACTGGACACTTTACGCAGCAGTCGCGGGTTCTAATCCCTAAGTGCAGATAATTTGTATGATGAATATAGATGTCATGTTCGTGTATATATTATGTATTATAGTAAGCGAGTTATAAAAACAGGGTAAAATTGTATGTATTCTTATCATTAATGTTGCATGGCAAGTTTTGAACTTGCGACCCTGACACAAGAATCCTTAATTCCTTTCCATCCAGCTGCCTGTCTTAACTTCTTATTAAATATCTTCATCACGCCGGGGTTACCAATGTGGGATTGTTTATCATATTATATGCAAAAGCCCCAAAGGGAGACCTCTGATCAAGAGAGATGGTATGCCCGGTCAGGCCAAAGCCCACGTTACGAGGAGTAGTCTGGCCTTCCCCCGTTCCAGCCTGTCGCTGAGGTGATCCTGTCTGTTGCCTGCATATCCGGGACCCTCAAAAAGCTGCTGAAGGCGCTCGCAGTGGTTAGTTAGGGTGGGCACTCCCAGGTGCGAGTCCCACATTGGGTCATGATCTACCCGAAGATCCTGGCTGCATCCATAAGGATTTCCCTGCAATAAACAAGGCCAAAGGCCATTTATTAACTTATCAGCTGTTATCTATAGTAATATTATAGAGCTAAAGAGGTTGTTTGTTTGAACGCGCTAATCTCAGGAACTACTGGTCCGATTTGAAAAATTCTTTCAGCGTTAAATAGCCCATTTATCGAGGAAGGTTATAGGCTATATATAATCACGCTGTGACTAACAGTAGTTAAGTTGAGTAAGTTAACGCGGGCGAAGCTGCGGGCAACAGCTAGTATACCTAATAATATAATATGATTTTAAGTTAACATTGATTTTTTTTATTCTTTATTTATAAAAATATACACCTATAGAAGGTTAAGCTAGCTAACATGGTTATTTCATTAACTAGAATGACTTAAAACGGGTTATTTACTTTATATCTTTCATTTTTATTTCGCGGAGTTCGTGAACAATACATTCGTAGATATTGTTGAAATCTCGTGCTCCGTGAAAAACATGGTAAATATCCCGTTTTAAATAATTTCAGTTATCAGCTGTTGTATATATAGCGCCGAACTGTAAAAGCTTCGATAGCGCGATTCAGGTACATGTACTATTCTGTATATCAGGTCCTTTTCCACTTACGAGGTTAGTAATATGCGTTTATTGTTACAGGTAAACAACCCTTGGCTAAACAAACTATAAAAAATACTTACCGTAAGTAGACTTTGGTTATTTATGATCTAAAAAGAGTACGGAAATTATTATAACTCATTCATTTATTATTCGTCACGTCACGGAGCTTTCCTCGAAGTAAGGTAAGGAGAGTATATAGGCATAGCTTATCTATACTAATATTATAAAGCTGAAGAGTTTGTTTGTTTGTTTGAACGTGCTAATCTCAGGAACTACTGGTCCGATTTGAAAACTTCTTTCAATGTTAGACAGCTTATTTATCGAGGAACATCACGCTATGACTTATAAGAGTTGAGTAACGCGGGCGAAGCTGCAGGCAACAGCTAGTAACTTTATATACTTGTTATACCCTTGCAAGTATTATAATGTTTCTAGGCTCAGTCCTGTACACGTAAACTTTACTTTGACTTTTCAATATTGAATTTTATATTGAAGTTTAAAGCCTTATTGTAGTCACCATTTTTTTTTCTTTTACGCCGGGAAATGCTCTGAGGCATCCCACCTGGGGGGTGGGACTCCACAGGCGGGTATGTGGGACTCGCTGCGCCCGAAAGATGGTAAATGGACGCAGCTCTACCCACTAAAACCCGGCGTGTGCCACCAGTGCTGCCTTGGTGAGGTGCCACGGATCTGTAAAGCTAACAGGGCACCTCGACGCCTAGTCAGCCCCGCAAGGGGCCGACGCCACCTCCACAGAGGGGTTGTCCAGCACCACAGAACAACCCATCCCAACTTCGGGACAGACTCAACCCTTGCCCCCCGCTCTTTTGTCCCCTCTTCTTATAAGAGGGGTACAAAGAGCCCCCTCGGCTCAATTGGCTTCGCTCAAGGAGCTGGGCTCACCAAGGTGCAACCAAAAGTTATGCAGATGCGTTCTCTATTCCCCCCCCCCCCACCCCACCGGAAACTCACAAACCGCACGAAACGCGACAGCGTATCTGTCACTTGACGACGATGTTATTTATGTGAGCAAGAGGTACCACCTCGGTAGTGCCGGCCCAATTCGGGTGCAAAGGGACTTAGCACTACCTCTCCAATGTTATCCTTCACAAATCAAATCAAATCACTAGCCATATCGAACCCGGGACCATTCGAGTGATCTCCTAAAATGATCGTGACGTTGACATTCATCGAACACTCGCTAGGACGTTCATTTTAAATCGATCTTTGCTCCGGATTCCTCGCTTATTGTTCTAAAGACCCCCAGCGGCTATGCGGTGGAAATATGTCTCATAACGGTCGTCGACAAATATCGAGAAGGGTCAGGATGCCTGGCATTACTGGCGCTTTTGTGGCCTCGCCTGCCGATATTTAATTCGACCTATATTGAAAGGTATTATTGGAGTTAGGCAAGGGGTGAGTGAATTACCGTAGTTTTAAATTTTTACGCGATTTTCTCTTTGGAACTAAACTCATTGACGTTTATTGTTTTGTAAAATTTACGCGAATTTCATTTATTATAATGAAATATTTAAATTCACGGCCACAGAATAACAGACACACATAATAGACACACATAACTCATATCCATATAACTGAAACTAACAAAACTAAATGCAAGCGTGGATCTGATTTAACTATAATTCATCTTCTGGTAGAATGTTCTGAATTCGCTGATAAAAAACGTTTATAATATACCTAATAATTTAAAACAGTCCCTTAATTTATACGCCACGACGACGATTAAATTTCACTACCTTTTTTAACTTAAATTGCTTTTATCTTTTCAATCTCTGCTAATATCCATTATTTTGCAATAGTTTCAAATCAAACAGGATCACAACTGACCCGTGGAATAGGCTTACTGGGGAAACTACGTCAAAAAAACACGCTAAGTACACTATCTCATAGGTGGCGTGGAAACGTGTGCATATTATGACCATTACAACTTTTGCAACTTTTTGATTCGTTATATCTCAGAAACAGTGGCTCGTAGGAAAAAAAGTACTTATACATTTTTGTAGATAATTTTATGATCTACAATTTTTCTGAAGTATTTTTATGATAAAACTTACCGTTTTGCTGAAAGTCGCGAAATTCTCATTTTTTGACCTTTGTCCTTGAATAAAAAAATTCCATACAGGGGAAAGATGGGAAACTTTCAAATTTTATTTTTAATCATATTTTAAACAATCTTACTGATTTTCAGCTTGGTAGGAATTTAGGTAGCTTCGAATGTCTAAATTGTAACTACAAGTACTTTATTACACAACTGTCTAAACTCTAAAGGAACTGTATTCTTCCATTTTTTGTTTTAATTTTAGTATAACGCCAGAAGAAAAAAACATTATTTGGGTAAGGAACCCCAAACTATTCTTTTAATTTTTCTTTGCTAGTTTTTCATTGATTCCCGCATAGGAGAGTTATTCGATGATATTTCCGAATGCGTTTGATGAAATTTTAAATTAAAACGACCACGAAAGGGATTTATCGTACAAACGATTTCGATGCATATTTCTAAACCGTTCGTTCTGTTCGTTTCTATTTCGTATATATTTTTATGATGAACTGAATATTATACTTCGATATAAAATGATGGTCTAGTAAAATAACAATAAAATAATAATAATAATATATTGGGACAACTGACACACGGCCATCTGATACCAAACTAAGCAGAGCCTGTTCTTATGGTAACCAGTCAACTGATATAATATTTTTAAATACTGCATACATATTATAGATAAATTACACCCAGACACAGAACAAATGATCATGCTCATCACACAAACATTAATTGGGTGGGGAACGAACCCACGACCCTTTAGTTTAGCAGTCAGTTTAGTAACCACTAGACCAACAGGCCATTCGATATATGGACATTAGTGAACTGGGCAGAATTATCTCTCAAGGTGTACCTTTTTTTTCTTTTGCACCGGGAAATGCTCTTATGCATCCCGCGGGGGAAGGGGGGACTCCCCAGGCGGGTAGGTGGGCCTTGCTCCGCCCGAAAGGTGGACGCAGCTGTACCAACTAAAACCCGGTGAGTACGACTAGTGCCGCCTTTGGTGAGGTGTCCTGGATTAGTTGAGCAACAGGGCACCTCGACTAGTCAGTCCCCCAAGGGACCGACGCGACCCCCACAGAGGGGTAGTCCCGCACCACAGAACAACCTATCCCGACGTCGGGACAGTGCAATGGGGTGCAGTTCCATCCTCGCCCTTTGTACGCTCGTTCTTTTATTCCCTCTTATTATAAGAGGGGTTTGCCCAAGGGGTTCACCTTAGCCTCACCGCTACGACAAGGCTTGAAGCATGGTGGGGTCTGAATCTAGCTAAACACAGATGTGCAAAATTTCAACAAAATAGGTGTAGTTTTAAAGTTTACCGCGAAACTAATTATAATAATACTAGCTGTTGCCTGCAGCTTCGCCCGCGTTACTCAACTCCTATATGTCACAGCGTGATGTTATATAGCCTATAGCCTTCCTCGACAAGTGGGCTGTCTAACACTGAAAGAATTTTTTAAATCTGACCAGTAGTTCCTGAGATTAGCGCGTTCAAACAAACAAACAAACTCGTCAGCTTTATAATATTAGTATAGATAAACATTGGCTCTATAATTTGATATTATAAAGAGGTGAAGTTCGTGAGGTTGCAGGGGGTAATTTCTGGATCCACTGAACGGATTTTGAAAGTTATTACCAATAGAAAGCCACATTATTTGTTTGTCACAGGCTGTTATATTTCTACTGTCGCTGAGGTGATCCTGTTGAACGCCTATCCGGGACCCTCAAAACGTGGCTGAAGGGACTCGCAGTGGTTTTAGTTTACGGGTAGGACACTCCCAGGTTCGAGTCCCACATAGGGTCAGGATCTATATAGGCCGAGATCCTGGCTACATGCGTAAAAAGCATTTCCCTACGAAGAAAAGGCTCTATTTCTACGTTAACACAGGCGAAGCCGCGGGCAACGGCTAGTATAATATAAAACTCTCTGCTGTTTTACTTACATTTATTTATGTCATCCTCATCAGCATGGGCCCGTGTGCGG
This sequence comes from Helleia helle, assembly GCA_963853865.1. Lineage (NCBI taxonomy): Eukaryota > Metazoa > Arthropoda > Insecta > Lepidoptera > Lycaenidae > Helleia > Helleia helle. Next base: position 585,558 of record OY971436.1, read on the forward strand.
TCAGCCGGTCACTGATACTCAGGTCTATTTAGCTGTTGTTTAAATATTTACCGCGCTATTTAAATTACCATATTTATTTTGTTCTTACGCACAGTTTCTAGTCGATTTACTGTAGAATTTCAATAAAATATTGGATGTCTGTAATGTTTACGATCGATAGTTTTACGTGATAACGTCATAAAGGAACATTGATGAAATATTAATTACCTTTTTTGAAGCTGTATTGAGAAAAATAGTTACTTAAAGTGAATAAAATTAAATTAGACTGAAAATTATGGAGGCAATCAATTACATCTTATTAAATTGTAGAAACTAACACAAACCACGTTGTCACGTATTAATATTTGTTATCTCTCTATCGTTTGACAGGCTCAAACGGAACGGGACACTTTCCCGTGCGCGCTACCGGTGTTCATCAATTTATAAGACACTATCACGTCAAAAAGTTCCTAGCCGCAAAATGTCATTCAACATCGCCATTTGGTCATTAGATATGAGTGGTAAATGTGTTTTTTACCCTAATATTGTATATTTCGAAAAAAAACCGTCAACTTCTAAAAACCAATAAGCCCAAAAACCATTAAACACCGTATAAACCATATTATAAACCATATAATACACAGGGTTGCTTCAAACCGCCCGTGCGTGCTGTCACGCGGCGAGGCGCGATATCTCGCCGGGCCAGCCCTGCCGCCCCCCACCCCCCACCCACCACGTCACGAGAGGGTGAACAACTAATGGGATTTACAATCATCACCCCGCTCCCAGACATTGGACCATACTAATATAATAAAGATAATATCATTTGAAAAGATAAGATATTAAATGGTTTGTGAGTTTCCGGTGGCCCATCGGCGGGATGGGGAAAAGGAGGGCAACGCTTCTACATAACTTTTGGTTGTGCGGATGTCTATGGGCGTCGGTGGTCACCATAAGGCTCCGACTACTTGGTTGCCTCCCTATGACATAAAAAATGAATTTTTAGTAAAGCTGAAGAGTTTGTTTGTTTATTAGACGCTTAACCCATCTCCGAAATAACCAGCCATCCTCGTGATTGTTGAGGAATGTTCTAGGCTATTTATTTTAAAGGAATAAGAATCATCGGACTATTTATTTTGTTAGAGAAACACAGATCTTGTGGCTCATCTAACATGTAACACATCTAACACATCTAACATGTAACACATCTAACATGTAACACATCTAACACATCCAACATGTAACACATCTAACACATCCAACATGTAACATATCTAACACATCCAACATGTAACACATCTAACACATCTAACACATCCAACATGTGGCACAGTCTTGCTTTAAAATTAAAATCCTACACAGAATGAATTATCACATTACCACTGCTTGTTTCTCCCGTCAAACAGCCTTGCTGTGTTTCGGAGAGAAGGGCAAGACAGGCAGTGTAATTACTGGCACCGAGACTTAACATCTTATGTCTCAGGATAGGCAACACATAAATGAGTTGCCTGGGCTCGTTCCAGGTAATCTGGTTCATGGGTGACGACTGACGTCGACCACTTTTTCTCTGGATCTGAGTTTGTTTCGCCGGTTCTTCTCAGTGGGCTTACCTTGGAACCGGTGGTAGATTCAATTGACGTTCAAAAAGATACTGTATTAGTACTATTTTGAATTTAAAAAAAAATTATTTTGATTTTGACTTACCATCAGGTGGCACGTTTGCCAGTTTGCCTATCCAACTAACATTAATAAAAACAAAAAAAAACCAAACAGTGAATGGCCGACTAGTCGAGGGGTCAGGCTACTGGTTCGAATCCTACCAAGTGCAGATAATTTGAATGATAAGTATCTAGATGTCTACACTGGGTCATGGACGTCTTACAACTTACAACGGGGCAGGGTTAACGTGGTGTGATTATTGGTTAATATTTATTTATATTTAGTACAATTTATTTCGTACACTTTGCCTATTTACAATCGTACCCGCTAACCGACCGTACCGGTCACAACACCCGGCTGACACGCGATTAATACCCGGATGAAACGGGTAATACCCGGGCGTGATACCCAGCCGATACTGAGGTGACTCCTGACTGAAGTTGATGCCCGACCGATACCCAGGCATGATACACACGGCCTGATAATCAGTTGTAACACGCGACATCCGGGCGTGATACCCGGGTGAAACCCAACACCCGGACGATTACCGGATAAATTTTCTCAAACTGTAAATAACGCTCGATAAATACTGTTTATCGCCGGCGAGTGAAAATCTTTTATGACCGGGTTCAGATGCGATGTACACCCGGTCCAAAAGTCTATAGAATTTATGAATATTGTGCGAGCTACTAAACTCCTAAAATATTGGCCATTTGATACAAGTATTAGGGGTCTGGGAGGGGTAAAATATCAACCAAAAATTTTGTAACAAACCATAAAAAAACCAAATTGTAAATTCTTATAACGTCGTTCTTATATTATTAGATCTTCATCAGGCATCTTTACACGTTGCAAGAATTTACAATTTGGTATTTTGTTTGGCACCTTAAGTCCACTTCCCTGAGAAATTCAACAATATATATAAAGAATGGACGCTATGACAAATAATCATAATAAAAACCTTTTAAGACATTAAAAAGTGTGTGGCAAACCGTTGAAATCATGATTATTACGTCGTTCACGATTTCTACGTCGCTCATGTCGATTATCACGTCGTTCACGTCGGTCATAGACAGCGTGACACTGGACGTCGAGTGGACGGGACGCAAATATTTTACAAGGGATCTAGTAGGTCCGATCGTAAGTGGGTTGTGACTGTTGTGAGTTGTGATTATTGATCGACTAATTATTGTTATTTATGTATATATATATATATATATATATTAAATATTTGAATTCAAATATATATATATTATATATTTGAAGGGTCGTCCCTTCGATTCCATTTTTGTGGATTTTGCGGCTTACATACTTTAATTTTATTATGCTAAAGATTTTTCTTTATTTTTCTTATGGACGCTTTTTACACCACGTCAATCTGGTCCCGTGGTAAGTTCTCAAAGAACTTGTGTTACGGGTACCAGACAAAGGAAATATATTTAATACTTTTATACTATACATATATTTAAGATTTTTATTATATTATACATATATTTAATACACATCCATGACCCGGGAACACAGAAAACTTTATGTTCCCTGGCGGGATTCGAACCCGCAACCTCCGCTTGAGTGCCAACGCGCTTACCACTGAGCCACAGAGGTCGTCGCCGGAAAGATAAGTAAATAGGTTTATTTAGATTAAAATGTGGCGTGATAAGTGAGTATTATCAGCGGAATACCTACTTATAAGTATGGTCCTTCCATAAGTTACTAGATACCTCCTACTTTTGCCAGGACATCTGGCTTATTTCGTCAGGTATAAAGAATGATTTACTGGTGCTGGCTCAAGCCCTAGTCGTGGCTGAACTCGATCTATATCAACCAATTACCATCAAGTGTTTTTCCTTACTCAATCATTAAAAAGCGCGTAAACAGATCTCTAGATGGAATGTCATGAAGACACTTCAAGTCGGACTAAAGTGCTAACAAGAAAAACTGGACAAGTGGGAATCTGACGCGCGCTGGGTGGTTCCGTAATTATTATATAATATAACAGTAAATTAACTGTTAGAGATCTTGTACCTTCATTTATGTTATGAGACCTAGATTAGAGGGAAGTGGAAAGAAAGAAGAAGAAAGGAATTGTTATTGGTTTGACATACGAATGACAGGATGATCTTGAAAATGCTCTGAGGCATCCCACGGAGGAGTGGGTCTCCCCAGGCGAATATGTGGGACTCGCTGCGCCCAAAAGATAGTAAGGTGGACGCAGCCCTACCCACTTAAACCCGGCGAGTGTCACCAATGCCGCTTTTGGTGAGCTGCCCCGGATCCATTGAGCAACCAGGGCACCTCGACGCCTAGTCAGTCCCTCAAGGGACCGACACCACCTCCACAGAGGGGTCGTCCCGTACCATAGAACAACCCCTCTCAACGTCGGGATAGTACAATGAGGTACACATCCTCTCCCCTGTCCCCCCTGCTCTTTTATCCCCTCTTCTTATAAGAGGGTAGAAAGAGAAACTCGGCTCAATTTGCATCGCCGACCAGGCTTGAACCTTGGTGGGGATGACAGGATGATCCAACCTTTTATCATTTAGAGGAACAAAATCCTAAAAACGAGACCATGATATTAGAGATTTAGTCTATCTTCAATAAAAATGGTATCTCCAATCTAATTTGGGTGTTCTCTCTCATTTAAGGAGTGCTATCTCATGGGATAAAAATTTAAAGTGTCCATATTTAGTTATAAGCAACAGTTCAAAAACCGTCCACAGTCCACTAAACAACATCAACACCATAAACCCAATGTTCCTGCCTCCTTCTAATCCAATTGCCCCTCCTATGGCCCTGTACGTAGTGGTCTGCCTTTTAAGATTCCCAGGCAAAAGGGGCAATATCGTACAATGTCATCATAACCGACGAGAGTCGCGTCCCGGCATGTTCTTCCTTCGCGTCATTCAACTAAATTAATTTAATCATTAATTTATTTAATTAATTAAACTGGCCTTTGGCCTACCCAAGGACCGCCTCATATTTATGCGAAGGTGCGAGAGATCCCGCTGCAAGAGGGCCCTACGCCCCGACGCAGCTTCATCGAGCCCCTTGCGGGGCTCGAAGAAGACGATGCAGTGGCCGTCCACAGTGGCGCTGGCGTAGAAAACGAGTATGGTGTAAAGTAGTTTTAGACGAATTGAATGTGTATCTTTATATATATATATATATATATATATATATATATATATATATATATATATATATATATAATTCTTCTGTACGTGTGTATTTCACTGAACCCCTAAGCGGCTGGACGTTTTTTTTTGTGTGTTTTCAAGAAGATTCGAGGATGGTTTATATTCACATAAAAAAATATTTTGTACAGGACAACGTTTGTCGGTCCCACTATCATAATATAAATATGTGTGAGTGCTAATTTTGACGCACACATATTTAAAAATTTAATTCTTGTTACCGTCGCGCCGCCTTAATTAACGGTTTTTACAGACATTTTTTCTTACACAGATACAACTCTTTCTATAGTCCATGATCAATATTTGTCATTTCGATGCGCAGAACCCTAAAAATGACAATTATCGCCGCGTGATCGATAAGCACTCGAGCGCGACCCACATAGGGATAATTTGGCGCGCTTCCGGTCCCCAGACAAGATGGCCGACAAGATGGCGGACAAGATGGCCGCCGCAATTTCCGCCCGCCACTTTAGGCGTCTGCCACTGACGGGACCCATTCGTTTGTAATTGGGCTCTTTCGCCAGATATGAATATCTTTGTGGTGTATTGTTGGTGGGAAAAACAATAATTATGTGAAATGAGTGGCGACCGGCGCGGCGAGGCGGGCCGAATTGTGGTGGGCCAAAACGGTGGACCTTTTCTAACCTTTTCATATCATTCATTCATTCATCATCATCATCATCAGCCTCTGTCCGTCCATTGCTGAAAATAGGCCTTTTTTCCTTGTGCACCGGGAAATGCTCTTTGGCATCCCGCAGGAGAGGAGGCACTCTCCAGCCGGGTTTGTGGGACTCGCTGCGCACGAATGATGTTAAGGCGGACGCAGCTCTACCCACTAAAACCCGGCGAGTGCCACCAATGCCGCCGCGGATCTGTTGAGCAACAGGTCACCTCGACGTCTAGTCAGTCCCCAGAGGGGTTTTCCCGCACCACAAAACAACCCCTCTCAGCGTCGGGACAGTGCAACGGGGTGATGTTCCCATCCTCGCCTCTTGTCCCCTCTTCTTATAAGAGCACAAAGAGCAGCACCCTCGGTTCACTTGGCTTCGCCCAAGGTGCTGGGTTCACCTTAGGCTACTGAGCCCCACCGCAACGACAAGGCTTGAACTATGGTGGGGTGGTGAACATAGGCCTCCCTCAATAAACGCCAAGACGACCCATTCCAATCGCACCCAACACGGACCGACTACTACACGGAAATCGTCATATTTTACAAAATTATTTTGTATAATATAAAGAAAAACTTCTATTTAGGTCAAAAATTCGTATACTAGTCCTTAAAGAAAAACATTAAACAACCTCCCGAGAAAAGAAAAAAGCCTTCCACCAGAGAGGACGCGGTGCCGAGCGTCCGTCTGCATTGATGCCATCATCCTGATTATTTCACAAAGCTGTTCCATGGAACAGACAAGCAAGATGGTGGTACCCAAGCAGCCGGGAGCGAGGCACAGCGCATCCCTCCCACCACATGGCTCCCACATGAATTTTGTGTGTGTTCAAGTGAATTTGAGAATGGTTTAGATTCACAATTTTTATTTGCCGGCTGGTGGAGTGGTCCAGTTACTGTACACTAAACAGCGGCCGTGAATTCAAATCCGCCAAGTGCAGTTAATTTCTATGATGAATATAGATGTCTGCACCGCTCATACACGTGTGTTGTATAGACAAACGGACAGACATGCCACCTGATGGTAACTGGCCAGCGTCGCCCATGAACATAAACGAGTACAAACCTAGGAAACTCATTAACTGATTCACGTGTTGCTTATCCTGAGACATAAGATGCTAAGTCTCGGTGCCAGTAATTACACTGCCTGTCTTGCCCTTCTCTCCGAAACACAGCAAAGCTGTTTCACGGGAGAAACAAGCAAGATGGTGGTACTCATGTATTCGGGAGCGCGACACAGCGCATCCCCATCGACATAAAAGTATACGAACCTTACTTACAGCTTCGATCTTGAGTCCCGCGTTTTTGATCTATTGCTACATGTCGTGGAAATTCGTCTGAAGTACCGATACTTTGATGACGTGGCAGTTTCAAAAAAATATAAATCTATTTTTACTTGCGACAGGACTTATTGAACACAAAACACCCTAGTATATAGACGTCAATTTTTTGTAAAAATATTTTAATTAGTGTTTTCTATTATAATAATGGTGTGGCAGGATTCGAACCCGCGACTGATATCTTCCTTTCCCTCCGTCCATTTTGACTAAATGTTGCATCTTTAGACTTTATAACTAAATAAATATCACCATTGAAGACGCTCGGATCCTTTCGAGGAGACGCGAGGAGACCGGGGGTGAGGGGGCTGACTTGATTAGCGTCTCTGATTGTGGGTGAAACGAACAGCTAATCGAGTTACTACTTGACTCGCAGCCAGAGATGGTGCCATCTTTTGTGTGATGTTAGGTACAGTCGGTACTCGGTTGTTTTAACTATGGATGAGCTGCGTGATGATAATGTTGAACGGGTAATATTTCCGATACAAAAAAAGGCGAGATGCTCATGTGAAACATTTTTGTTAATGTTGGAATTCATCTTTTAAATGAATCGCGTTGCTAAGTTTAAAACTCGAGAGCCGCTCGACCAATTCGGCAATTTTTTTTGTCATTATGTTTGTCGTCACGATATTTTCTGTCGCGGTTCGCCAATAGATATTTTAAATCTATAAAATAAAAGAATTACTACTTAAAACATTAATATTTATTTGATTTAAGTTTAAAGGTAGTTCGAATCCCGATGACAAAAAAAACGCGCTGACTAATTTTTAAATCTAGTTTATATTTATACTAATTTAAAGCTTTTAATTTCCGAGATTTGCGGTGCGACGTTCGCTCTACGATATATCACTCTTTCTCTCGATCTTTCTCACTCGCTTGCTCCCTACTCTCACTCCATGGCTGTGCTTCATGCTACGTTCGCCCTTATTACTCTCAATTGATCTCAATCACTCTCTCTTCCTCTTCTTGGACAAAAACGTTGCAGATTTTCGTGACTGAAACGTCACGAAAATCTGCAATCCGTAAACATTTAATCCTCATGCGCGCAAAGAAGTTTCACTTCAATATCTCCCGGGGTCATCTTGAGCACACTGGTGGGCCGGTGGGACTCTCCGTTTTTGATGCACTGGATAAGCCTGCATGCCCAGCAGGCGCAGTAGTGTTAGTTGCCCGGGGGCGGCGTCTTACTTGTCCCCAGTTAGAAAAAAATATTTTTAATGGCTATGTTATTACGACCAGTTGAAGGCTCGCCCAGCTGCTGTCATAACGTACAGCTACGTGAACAGCGTATTCACGTGCCCTCAGTGCGCACGAAGTTTCGCCGCGAAGGTTACATTAGCCAACTTCGAGCGCATCAGCGTCAGATTTCTGGCTAGGAGTCTTAAGTGGTCGCCATGGCCGTCCGGTCAGACAGATCATTATTTTATTCATTTTGTGTATATATCTTGCTACTAACCCATAGATTATAAGAATATTGTTACGAACAAAGTTTTGGTTATGTGGCCTGAAATAAAATATAATTATTATATAATTATAGATAACCTTTCATTATTTTTACAATGTTTAAATCAGGATGTAACATGTTTTAATTCTCTCAAGAGTCTCGTAAACAAGGCCTTCGCAAACAATCCCGAAATATCGAGTTCCGTTAAAAACACGGCAAATATCCCGTTTTAAGGTTATTTATTACTTTTATTATAAAAAGGCAAAAATACATTCGATTGTATTTTATTGAGTTAATATCGATAAATATATATGTTATATCGTTGAATTTTACTGGGCATCCAAATATTTTAAACGTGAAAGTTTTTATAAGAATGTATGGATGTATGTTTGTTGCTCTTTCACGCAAAAACTACTGAATGGATATTAATGGAACTTTACAATAACATAGCTTATACATCATAATTAATAGGCTATAATCTATCCCTGTACTCCCACGGGAATGGGAAGTCCGCGGAGCGTTTTTAGTATATTTTATACCTATTTATAGTTGCAGCAATGATTTTGACGAATTTATTTAAACTAAAATTTGTCAAAATTATCTCCCGTCTATACTTCAGAGCTTAGACCGTTTTTTTTTTTTATGATAGTTCGTATGTTTTCCACTATAGATTCATGGAGCTAAATATTTCTGCATTTTTACGAGATGAGAGAAACCTCTTTTTTAATAGGATAAGACTAACGAGCAGTCGAAGCCTTTTAGTTTTACTGTACACGCGTGATCGACGCCCATACGCACGAAACGCGACAGCATATCTGACACTTGACACCGGTGTTATGTGTGAGCGGTGAGCGAGAGGTACCTCCCCGATCGTGCCGGCCCAATTCGGGCAAAGCTTGCAAGCATGGTTAACTCTTACTAAACCTCTGGGAAAGCTGCCTGTCCTTCTCTTCGAAACAACAGTTAGACGGTATAAACAAGCAGGATGGCTGTACCCGTGAAGATTGGAGCGCGGTACAAGCGCGGGTTGCACTACAATTACAAATGTAATAATAATAATATGTTGGGACAACTCACACACGGCCATCCGATCCCAAACTAGGCAGAGCCTGTTCTTATGGTAACCAGACAACTGATACATACTTATATATTTATAAATACATACATATTATAGATAAACTACACGCAGACACAGAACAAATGATCATGCTCATCACACAAACATTTGCCCTGGGTGGGAATCGAACCCACGATCTTCAGCTGGTTTAATAGTCAGGGTCACTAACCACTAGACCAACAGGCCAGTTTTTATATAAGTACAAAATAGTACCAACAAAGTATTTTTGAACGTCAATTGAATCTACAACCGGTTCCAAGGCATGCCCACTGAGAAGAACCGGCGAAACAAACTCATTAAACAAACAAGGTTTAGCCATCCCGTTTTCCATAACCATATACTATTCATTCATCATACTCATACGACGGTATTCGAACCCTAACCATATACTATTCATTCATCATACTCATACGACGTTATTCGAACCCGCGACCTCTGCCCACCCGTATTCCGCGTGTCAAGTAGACGATCAGTCACGGTAATTAATTACTCAGGTAATAAATCACGGGTTCGTAGGGGTCAGGTGGGAGTAGACGGGGGTCAGGTGGATCACTCACCTAAACACGGGTTCAGTCCTGCTGGTAACACGAAGGGGTCGCGGGGTCCAATCCCACTGAAGGCAATTGCATAACGAACATATTTAGGTATGTCTCTTATTATACGTACATACATCGTGTTTATGTTAAACGTGTAGTACTGGACTTTTTTTTCTTCTTTAACGCCGGGAAATGCTCTGAGGCATCCCGCGGTGGACGCAGCTCAGGGGATCGACGCCACCTCCACAGAGAGATTGTCCCGCACCACGGAACAACCCCTCCCAACGTCGGGACAGTGCAATGGGGTGACGTTTCCATCCTCACCCCTTGGCCCCTGCTCTTTTGTTCCCTCCTCTTCTTATAAGAGGGGTACAAAGAGCCCCCTCGGCTCAATTCGTTTTGCCCAAGGTGCTGGGCACACCTTGGGCTACTGAGCCCCACCGCCACGTCAAGGCCTGAACCATGGTGGGGCAGTAGTACTGGACTAAGTTGTCGTGCTGTGACTTGTTATTATTCGTGACTGGTAAAAGCAAGTGGACGGGAAAAGGCTGATAATGGTGAAGATGAAGTTATATATTATTTATCTTTCCGTGTTAGATTTATTTGTAAAACTGAAATAAATGTGAAAGTACGTTTGTTTGTTACGCTTTCACGCGAAAACTACTGAACCGATGATCATGAAACTTTGATGATTAAAAACTAAAATCTTATCCTGCGCAGACGAAGTCGCGGGCACCAGCTAGTACATAATGTATCAAGTATAATATGTAAGTATATTTATTTATTTTTCACTTAGAAATAGTTGGAACTTCTTTCACAAATTTTATCGAGGCTTATTAAGATATCCTTAGTATTGTAGTTACTTTAAAATAGTTAATAGAATCAGGCGTTACTTTGCGGAAATCCATTATATAAGATATTAAATTATATTATATTAATTAGCAATTATCCCGCGAAACACGCAGTCTTTACAGCAAATGTGTGAGTGCACGCATATGCATGCATATAGCACCGCCCTCCTTTACCACACTGCATATGCGTACACTCGCATGCACCACCACCCCACATGCACCACAACCACAGTAAAAGACCACCACCAAACAATCTACGCACATACACAACAATATATGCATGCATATGCGTGCACTCACACATTTGCTGTAAAGACTGCGTGTTTCGCGGGATAATTGTTAATTAATATAATATAATTTAATTTCTTATACTTTAAAATATACGAAACGTCAGGAATCCTAATGCGATAAAATCCGTAAAAAGTACTTTTATGACTTTTTCACTATCTGAAGAAAGAGCACTTATACTCGGTATTAAACTATACCACTGTAACAAGGACTGAGGCGAAGGATTTGCCTCTCCGTCACGTACCACGCATAATACTGGGGTGAGGTTCAAAGCATGAGCGGTAGCGGACACACCTTGGGTATAAGGCGTTCGCCCACCAAATAAAGTATAGGTCAATTTTCTTTCTGTTGCAATAGGATATCATATAAAAACCGACGCCTCATTAAAAACATTTGATTAATATTTTTTTCTAATAATATCTAATAAAGTGTCTGCTTAAAAATAATTCAATGAAATAAGAACAATTAATTCCTAAAATATGTACTCGTCTTCTTCTTTGCTTGAGATTGGGATTGAGGAGGGTGGCGCATTTGCGTGGCCTTGGTTGTGTGGATGTGTACGGGCGTCGGCGCCATGAGGCTCCGACTGCTCGTTTGCCCCCTGATCACATAAAAAATAAAAAAAGGTTGGTCGAGAGTGCTCTACTCTCCACATGTCAAAAAAGCAGTATTCTCGAAACTTAAATTGCTTTTTTGTTATTTACAGGTTAATATGAATAATATCAAGTCAAATAATCACTTACAATATTTTTCAACAACAATTATTTTGTTTGTCATAGTATTTATCTTTGCCCATGTATTATGTTCAACTTGGAGACAGAAATTTTATAATTTAAAATCTTCACAACACTAAGCTCAAACTGAAATGAAATAGAAAAAAATATGAAATCCTCTCCTCTCATGAAAAGCCCCACACAAATGAGCAGATGGCAAAGCGCAATAAGTCAGTATTTTACTGAAAGTGTCGCCAGTAATGCGGGAAGTGAGAACAAGATGGCCGCCGCGGCAAATGGCGGATGCGTGACGTCATTGAGTGTTGAGTGCACCGGGGTTAGAGCGCGCTATTTTAAACTTATTATACGTGATTCTTGTTGTAAGTATACTGAAAACATACGTAAGTATAAAAAACTATAGTAAAATAGCGTCGATTTCACCTAATTATAATTAAACATTTTTTATAGAAATCAACATAACATATTTCATGCAATTTTGGTGATGTCTATTGCCGCGCCTTGGCCTTGAATGCCGTGACTGTCATGTCGTGATGCTTCCACTGCAGCACTACACTGCAACTCTCGAATCCTTTGTGCGCGCGCATATCCTATATGTCTTTGTTTTATTCCTTCTTTACTCATTATTTCTTAATTATGAATTTTATATTAGGTACATACATACATCTGTAAGGTATCCCGTCACGGGTAGATAACTTCTATCCTTTTAATCTTAGGTTTCCTTCTCGAAATCAGACAGCCATTGGGAAGCATTAAAGACTTTTAGTATCACCAGAATTTGAATAATTTGCATTATAAAGATATTTTAGCGATACAAAGTTCTTAAAATCCGGAATTTATATCGATTTCGATATCATTGTAACAATAGATGAAATCCTTGTTCTGATAAACTTCGCCGAAAACTCGGTTTAAACTTGCACTTGTTAAAAGTTTAAAACGATTTTAAAGTTTTATTTCTTACCGAATCTCGATTTTGGTTTGTTAATTCGAAACTTCGGGATAGCTGGGACTGTGTTAACGAACTGCGTATTGTTTGCATTAATTAAATGAATGCATATTTTAAAATATTTCGGACGAAAGGACTATCTGTTGGAAGAAAGGACCTCCAACAGATAGGAAGACGATCTCCATGATCAGTTAATGAAAAAGGCGTCTGTCTAGGAGGAGATAACCTTAAGCTTTAAATGTTTTTATAAAAGCGCCGCTTTTTTTATAAAAAAAATATAAAACCGCCAAATTGATTTTTTTATAAATAAAAACATAAAACCGCCTTTATTTTCTCTAAAAAAAATATATTCTAAAAAAAATATATTCTTGATACCAAACCTACCTGTTGTCTTTAAAGTCTGTTTACGGACGATAATCTTACGTGATAACATCATAATGCATCACAAGACGAACGCTTAGGCCGATCGTGCCTCTCTATTTAAATTGTAGTTTAAGTTTCTGTGATAATAATATGAATAAATAAAGAGTTTCTATTGATTGTTCCGCGCTTTCGCTTGCACCTACAGCTCCGGTGGAACGGTGACAATGAGTCATGCTCTTTCTTGCGTGCAGCCGGCATTCATCGATTTATGAGACGACGTAAAAGTTGTTTCGTGACGTAAAGCAAGGAGCATGTAAAATAGGAGAATTAACTTCGTAGTAAATTAGTTTGACGGCGTTTCTCTGGATTCCTTATTGTCATGGCACGAGAAACTAGCAATGATATATCATTAATGCGTGTAACCCTCTCCGATAAGAGTGTGTTCCCGCCCGCCCTGCCGCCCTTCCGCCCTGCTGCCCTTCCGCCCTGCCGCCCTCGGCATACTAACGCCTCCTCCATATGGATGCGGACCCTGGCCGGACAATTAATATGGATCAGCCTCAGTATTATTTACTGGGTTTGGGTTAATGGATATCTGTGAGGTTTGTCTAGTTGTGGTTTAGTGGTCCATCTACTGGGTAGTGCAGGTGGTGGTCGCGGGTTCGAATCCAGCCATGTACAGATGATTAAATGCTAGCACTTGGTTTAATATTATTAAATATTAGTTAATAATAATAGTTGATTTGTATCAATTAGATTTAATATTTTGAAAGACAAGTCATTAAGCTACAAGCTGTAGCGTTACTAGTTAAAGCTAAGCTAAAACATTTGTTACAAAATATTCTAGTTATTATTTCTAAAGCAATAGAAGTTATAAAAGCGCGTCCGCACCAAGAACACGTCAGACGTGAAACTTATTTGACAAACTAATGTTTAAATCTCGTTTATATTTATACTAATCTAAAGCTTTAAATTTCCGAGACTTGCGACGTGACGTTCGCTCTATCTCACTCTCTCTCTCGATCTTTTTCACTCGCTTGCTCCCTTCTCTCACTCCATGGCTATGTGCTTCATGCTACGTTCGCCCTTTCTCACTCTCTCTCTCTCAATCGGTCTCAATCACTCTCTCTCTCTTCTTGGACAAAAATGTTGCATATTTTGGTGACGTTTATTCTGTAAAAAAATACCCTCATGCGCGCAAAGAAGTTTCACTTCCAAAAAGTTACCTTTTTTATTTTTTTATGTTAAGTGGTCGACGTCGCCCATGAACATAAACTAGTTTACCTGGAACGAGCCCAGGCAACTCATTTAATTTATGTGTTGCCTATCCTGAGACATAAGATGTTAAGTCTCGGTGCCAGTAATTACACTGCCTGTCTTGCCCTTCTCTCCGAAACACAGCAAAGCTGTTTCACGGAAGAAACAAGCAAGATGGTGGTACCCATGCAGACGGGAGCGTGGCACAGCGCTTCCCTCCCACCGGTACTACTCTTACTAGTGCAGTGGGATCCAATAGGCTATTAAAAAAATGATCCAAAGATCTAAATCAAATATAAAAATCAATTGTTTTGGTATGGAAGCGTGGTGTAAATACGGACCTCATGATAGATGTACCAATCTGAGGTAATCTTCAAAATCCTATAACTCTAAGTTCTGAAAATCGAGCGTCGATTTTACGATCGAAATACGTGTAAATGCCCTGAGCCGGTAAACGACCCATAGACTTCATCTTTATTTATCGGCCCCAAACGCAGGACTTCCTGCGACCGACAATATCCGCTTGACCGTTATTGGTGGCCTCTGGCGAATTTATCGCTTTAAAGGTGTTATGTCTTTTGAAGTCGTTTCTTTCATCTTATGTTATCCTGGTACCATAATATGAAGGTCTTTAAGCGTGTTTGTAAAAAAATCGGTTTGTCTCAGATATTATTTATTCTGTCATTGTCTTGTTGTTGTATCGGTTTACTGACGATAGTTGAACGTGACAACGTCATAAGAAATTGGAACGGCCTCAGAGCGAGGTAACGCCGCATGCGTCATGTTTTTTCGTTCGTGCAGCCGGCTCCATCGAATTATAACACGTCAAAAATATTTTTCCTGAAAGCGATCTCTCGCATCCTGGAAGCATTTTTGATTTTAATACCCGATAACTCTAAACACAAAAGTCTAATAATTATCATAATTCGAATTTCTTACACAAGCTGCAAAAGCCTCTTTTTTAAAAAAAGTGCGAGATTCTCCCGCGCTGAATGTTCCGAAAATCATGTTAAGAACAAAATTATGTTGTAAAAACCTAGCAGCTATTTGCAAAATTTCTTCATATTTTTAAAACTCTTAAAAAAACAATAATTAAATATGGCCTATATTTCTTAGTTCTCAGCACATTAGATGACTAACGCCCGAATACTCAAACGAATCGCAAATTTAAGACGTACTTAACTAACAACTTAAAACTCGTGTTGATGAGTTTAAGTACGTCTTACATTTGAGATTCGTTTGAGTATTCGGGCGTAACTCTTTCTATAATCAACTAATTCCATGAGTATCATTATGTAACAAATATTAACCCTTACACCCTTAAATCACCCCCCCCTTTATCCACAAAACTCCCCCATAATCACAGTGTTCTATCAAACGCAAGTCATTCATAATACTCTTGCACGCAACCCCGCTCGCTTCAACTTAGAATTTATTTATCCAAATTAAATCAAATCAATTTATTATATTATTAAACTTGTATACTTGAAACTAAAAAGTCAATAAAAAGATGGGTAAAAAAACTTGTTTGTAAAAACTAGAAAAACGAAGTGTTCATTTAAAAACTTAAGAGCCAACGTCTTATTCCCAAAGCACATCTATAATATTATATTTTTTTTTATTTCTTAATAGACCACAAATGCTCCTTGAAAATTTTCATAAATTGGAGAGATTTTGAATGTTTTCTGGTATCCTATTGTAAAAGTATATGTGAAAATTATAGTGGTAATAATACATAATGATGGTGTAACGTAACATGATTTTAGCTTTTACTATCGTTGACGTGTTAATGGATATGAATGGGTTTTTTATTTGTGTTTGTTTTACAAATGTTTTTGTGGTTTTTCTGGTGTAACAAAACAAGTAAGGTTTTAGTTTTTTTTCATAAAAAGTATCCTATATTACTTCTAATAGCTCCAAGAATATGTGAACAAAGTTTCACGATGATCGGTTCAGTAGTTTTCACGTGAAAGCGTAACAAACAAACTTACATTCACATTTATAATATTAGTAGGATTTTATATGAAGTGTAGCAGCTAAGATCTTTTTTTTTTCTTTAACGCCGGGATATGCTCTGTGGCATCTCACGGGGGAGTGGGTCTCCCCACGCGGGTATGTGGGACTCACTGCACCCGAAAGCTGGTAAATGGACGCAGCTCTACCCACTAAAACCCGGTGAGTGCCACCAATGCCGCCTTTGGTGAGGTGCCCGGATCTAATAAGCAAACAGGGCACCTCGACGGCTAGTCAGCCCTCCAAGGGACAGACGCTACCTCCACAGAGGGGTTGTCCCGCACCACAGGACAGCCCCTCCCAACGCCGGGACAGTACAATGGGGTGAGGTTCTCATCCTTGCCCCTTGTCCCCCCTGCTCTTTTGTCCCCTCTTCTTATAAGAGCAGCTCCCTCGGTTCAATTTGCTTCGCTCAAGGTACTGGGCTCACCTTAAGCTACTGAGCCCCACCGCCACGCCAAGGCTTTAACCATGGTGGGGTTGAGAGGTCAACTGAAAAAGTAGTCAGATATTTTTTTATAAATATTTGGCTGTCCTAGATCATGACAGATTTTAAGTTAAATTTATTTTGCGAATGATGACAGAGATATAGGTATTATAAATACTTACGTGATAAATCTTTTATGAAATGAGGTCGACTTTCGACCCCCACTGGACCTAATATCACTTCCACCCTGTGTACATAATACATATTATGATGGCGATAATTTTATTTCCTGGAAGGGTTGCTCCCCTAAGGGTAAGACCCCCCCACGTGTTAGCAAATATAATATAGTGGTAATGTCGGTCGATTCGTCACGTGAGAAAAGGTTTGTTTGAGGAGGTGGTTTATCTTAGGAATTAGTACACGATGGGTACTCTTAAACGGCGAAAACTTGGAATTGGTGGACTCCACAGTTTTCCTAGGTATAACTCTAGATCTTAAGCTGCAGTGGGGTCCCCACATAGCTAAAATGGCGAATAGACTCAGTTCAGCAGCATATGCAGTGAGAAAAATAAGACAGTTTACTGATGTAGATACAGCGCGAATAGTATATTTTAGCTACTTTCATAGCATTATGTCTTATGGCATACTTTTATGGGGAAATGCTGCCGACATAAACAACATTTTTGTGCTGCAGAAGGGGGCTATTCTTGCAATTTACAAGTTACCCCCCTATTCATCTTTAAGAGAAAATATTAAAGAAATAGGAATTCTGACTGTCGCCTCTCAATACATCTTAGAAAATTTACTGTATGTCCGGAAAAACATAAGAAATTTCTGTAAATGAAGTGACATACATAATAGGGATATACGGAATAGGCACAGGCTAGATGTACCAGTGATTAGACCTTCAAGAAAAGAGCATACTCACATCTAAAAGGCCGGCAACGCACCTGCTGATCTCCTGGTATAGCGGGTGTCAGTGGATGTCACTATTCACTTACCATCAGGTGAACCAACTGTCCGTTTGCCCCCTCTTCTATAAAAAAAAAGACTCAAAAGTTAGCAATTCTTTTAAAGGCAATGTATATTATTATATATACCAGCGGCATTCATTACTATGCGGATGACAGCACTGGAGATGCTTTATACACTGGCCGCCCTAATATTTCTCGGGAACGAGTCGATGAGTGTCGGAACAAACTTGTGTCTGAAATCGAGTCTCTGCTGGCCAGAGTCGAGACTCTGGCCTCTCCCATTCCGAGGAATGGGGGCGACTTAACCTAGTCCAATTTAACCCCAACAAGACACAAGTTTGCGCGTTTACCGCTAAAAAATCATCCTTCGTCGTTCCTCTACAATTCGAAGGCACTTCCCTAACCGCCTCAGCCAGCATTGGGATACTTGGCGTCGATATATCGAGATATGTGCAGTTTCGTGGTCATTTGGAAGTAAAGGCTAAACTAGCCTCGAAGAAACTCGGCGTGCTCAATAGGGCGAAGCAGTATTTCATGCCTTCACACCGCCTTCAATTATACAAGACGCAGATCCGGCCTCACATGGAATACTGCTCTCACCTCTGGGCTGGAGCGCCCCAATATCAGCTCCTTTCATTTGACCGCATTCAACGCCGGGCGGATCGAATCGTCGACGACAATGTTATCTCCAATCGACTTGATTCTTTGGCGCTGCGTAGAGATGTCGCTCTGCATCTTCTACCGCATCTACCACGGGGAGTGCTCTGAGGAATTGTTCGGACTAATACCTGCAGCAGAATTCCACCACCGGACATCGCAGAAAAACTCCAAATTTCACCCACACCATCTCGATGTCCGGAAATCCACAACAACTCGATTCTTACGGCATTTCCTGCCTTGCACGACTAATATATGGAATCAGCTGCCTCCTACGGTGTTTCCGAACCGATACGACTTAGGGACCTTCAAGAAAAGAGCGTACTCATATCTGAAAGGCCGACAACGCACCTGCTAATCCACTGGTGTAGCGGGTGTCTGTGGATGTCGCTCTTCACTTACCATCAGGTGAACCGACTATCCGTTTGCCCCCTCTTCTATAAAAAAAAAGTATCTTAGAAGAATTACAAAAAAATATTTGATGTCATTAACAGTTTTACTTCATAACACACACTTTCACAATTTTTCTTGACGTATTTTTCTTTTTTTTTCTGTATTTCCCACTTGCTTTTTTATGTCAAAGTAGATACATTTTGATTTGCGTTTTAAAATCTACAAGAATGGTCGTATTAATTATTGTATTATAAGTTATGTTATAAAGGAATTATTTAAATTTATTTCATCTTGATTTCCGTGATTGAAAAAGGGGTTATGTATTTTTTTTATGTTAGTTGGATAGGCAAACTGGCAAACGTACCACCTGATGGTAAGTGGTCGACGTCGCCCATGAACATAAACTAGTTTACCTGGAACGAGCCCAGGCAACTCATTTATGTGTTGCCTATCCTGAGACATAAGATGTTAAGTCTCGGTGCCAGTAATTACACTGCCTGTCTTGCCCTTCTCTCCGAAACACAGCAAAGCTGTTTGACGGGAGAAACAAGCAAGCAAGCGCATCACAGCTTCCCTCCCACAAACAGACTCACAAACTGTCTCTAATAGGGTTTCCTTTTTGACCACGGAACCCTAAAAGCACATGGTAGTAAAAACAAATGTATATTCTAAGCTCGGCGCAAGTTTCTCATAACCTAAAAGCTTTCACAGAAGCTTTTTGCGGTTATTTTTGTATTGACGTTGTTTCTATATTTTCTGTTGTGTTTTATATTTATAATAAATTAAAGGTCCCGACAGACGTTGTGGTGTACAATACATATTGTAGTGGAACAATTTGTGAATCTAAATCGTTCTCGAATCCTCTTAAACACACGCAAAACGTTTCATCAAAATCGAAAAAAAAATTAACACTTTTATAGGCACTTTATTTATCGACATAAGGAGGCAACCGAGCAGTTGGAGCCCTATGGTAACTACCGATGACCATACACATTCGCACAGCCAAAAGTTATGCAAATGACTTGCCCTCGTTTTCCCTATCCCCCATTGGATTTGATTTGATTTGATTCCCAATGGGCCACCGGAAAGTCACAAACCGCACGAAACGCGACAGCATAGCTGTCTGTGTTATGTGAGCGAGAGGTACCACTCCGATCGTGCCGACCCAATTCGTCTGCAAAGCAGCATGGCACTACCTCTTACAAAACACTGAGTGACATCCTACTAAGATTATAAACGCGAATGTTTGTGTTAATGTGTATAACTCTTTCACTCGAAAACTACTGAATGGATTTTAATAAAACCTTATAATAAGGTTGTACATCAGAATAACACATACGGGGATATCCCCGTTCTCTCACGGGAATGAGAAGTACGCGGGTGAATCCACGGAGCGCTGTTAGTAGGCTATTAAAATAATCATCATCAATCAGGTTACGGTTGTGAATTTACGTTAACTCGGGCGAAACTGCGGGTGCCTAATACACATAAATAGTTTAAAGAACATAACCCTTCTATCGCAGTCGGGTAAAAGGCTAATGTAATAATCAAATGATATAATGATAATTTTCTCGTTGGTAATGAAGCATGCCCCAGCATACATTGTTCTAAGACAGGCTGTGGCTGGGGGATCTCGTGTAATGACGTGACTGGCAACTTCAAGTCATCAATCATGCAGCTGGAGTGGGAAGACCAAGAGATGAATGAATGAATGAATTACCGAATGAATTAATAAATGTATAAATAAACCAATTTATACGAGGGATACGTTACTTACGACCCACGATGAATTAAATAAGAGAAAGTCAGAAGGCGTAGAATTATATTCTTAAACCCCTTCCCCCCCTATATGCCCCCTTCTAGGAACGCCACGATGGCACCACGCCACGCACATTGTTGTCGTCCTATCTAGCTTGCCAAAGGCGACATTGGTGGCACTCGCTGGGTTTTAGTAGGTAGAGCTGCGTCTACCTTACCATCTTTCGGGCGTAGCGAGTCCCACATACCCGCTTGGGGAGACCCACTCCCTCGCGGAATGCCTCTGAGCATTTCCCGACGTAAAAGAAAAAAGGCTTTAGTTGGAAAATATGTCCTGAACTATTTTTTAACGATGGGAACTGTGCGCTGTACATCTGCATCAGTACCACCATTCTACTCAGTTATACTGTCAGACAGATTTGCTGTGTTTCGGGGAGAAGGACAGTCGGTGTTACTGGCACAGACACTTACCTCAGGATAAGCAGCACATGACTAGTTCTGAGTTAGTCGCAGGACAAGTCGAGTATTTTCAGGGGCGACACTGAACATTTACAAGTACTAGGCATGCCTTTTAAGTTCTGTCGTTTCCATATTTCCCGGCAATTTTGAATTTGAACTGTTCTATATTCGAATGTGTTTAAATTTTGAATCTGAAAACAGTTGAAAGTATTAGGATTAATGCTATTTTTTAGTCACAACGTCGATTGGAATCTGTCAGGTCACGTACGAAAATAAATATTTCTAAGGAAAATGTTCGGGCAGTAATTTTATGCAACTTTAGAAGAGGCCTGACACGGCTTCAGTGTTTTGAAGAGCTAACATCAGTGTTCAGTGATGAATCCCCATGTCTGCGACCTGTCGAACGCTGGTATTTAGAATTCCAGCGTGGACATACAAGTGTTAGTGGACGCTCAAAATCCGCCTTCACTGAAGATAACATCATTGCTATAGACAACTAATTCTCGAAGATCGTCATGTGACATATCGAAAGATAGAGGCTCTATTAGACATCCCATGTCATCTCATCTCTTTGAAAAACAATAAAAAGTACTATATGATTCTAGTTGTGTTTTTTTCTTCAAACGACAAAACTTAAAAGGCATGCTTCGTATCTGATATAGAGACAAAGAAACCAAGATCTATAAAACATTTTCAATCTGGCCTTCACTAGAATTATAACGGAATAATTTAATAAAGATAATCCACTCACGGAGATCTCGAAATGAATAACAGTCTAAAGTAATAAAATTTGGGATTCTGAATAAATAACGGAACCGGGGTATTAATTCAAGGAGCCCCTCAATAGGTCAGCGCGGGATGTACAATCGAATTTGTACTGAAACACCCCCCCGATCAGCATAACCGATGGACGCCCTCAATCACCCCCCGGTGAAACATGGGGATAAATCAACGTACATCAGTCAGGTAGATATATCGACGCGGTATTATCGGATGAGAGGGAGATTTATAGTTTGGGCAACAGGTGCGAATGAAATGGTCGCAAGTTCGATGCTTCACACATCTGCGGGTACCACCACTCTGGCTATTTCTGAAACGAAGAGTTAATTACACTATAATATCAACTTAAGGTTATAATATCAACACTTATGTGTCCCACTGCTAGGCACGGGTCCTCCTCGAAATCAGGGGTGTTGGGTCATAGTTCACCGTTACGATGGCCTAATGCGGGTTGGTGAAATTCATACACCTTAGACTTTTAATCTCATCAGACATTCAGGTTTTCTCACGATGTTTCCTTCACCGGTGAGCAAGTAATTGTCTCATGTTCAGGTGCACGGAGAAATTTAGAAAAATCTATTTCACAGGGCCGAACCTGGACCTCTCACTTAAGAGGCCGACCCATACCCACTAGACCATCGCCATATTAACTAGGATTTACTGGTGGGTGTGATTCACGGCAGCAAGGTTACCACCATCCTGCTTATTTCTAAAATAGCCGTGGAATTGGGTAAGTTGGTAAGGCAGTATAATTATTGGCAACAAGCAGTGGCAGATTTACCATTACACTGTAGGCTGGAGCCTAAGGCTATTTTTGCTACCTAAATTGTTTTTTTTTTTTTTTTTGCTACCTCTTATTAATAAGATGACGGTTTTTTGGTGTTTTCAAAAAAAAAGCAGGCAAATCTTTATAGCGTCTACCATGAAGGACGGCAGATGACTAGGAAACTATGACCATTTATTACTAAAAAACATGGTTAGCTGAGTGGACATTCTCTCCAGAACCTTTTATAGAAGAGCGGGCAAACGGACAGTCGGTTCACCAGATGATAGTGATAAAGACATCCATAGACACCCGCTACATCATTAGCAGGTAAGTTGCATTTCCTTCCTCTTGTAAGAGGTAGTGCCATGCTGCATTGCCGCCGAACTGGGCCGGCACGACCGGGGTGGTACCTCTCGCTCACATAACACCGGCGTCAAGTAAGCGGTATGCTGTCGCTTTTCGTGCGGCTTGTGAGTTTCCGGTGGCCCATTGGGGGAATGGGGTAAAGGAGGGCAACGCATCTGCGTGGCCTTAGTTGTGTGGATGTGTGGGCGTCGGCGCCGTGAGGCTCCGACTGCTCGTGCACCCTGATGACATAAAAAAAAAGTATGAGTAGGTATATTTGGTTTCCAGTTACTACTCCGCCATATTTGTAGATTTTTCGAAATTTTATATGATCTTTTCTTGAAAGTCGTATTGTTCTTCTATAAAAAACAAAATAATTAGAAATTACACCAGCGAGCGTTGAAAGTGGGTCGGTCACAACGTCTTAATAGAACCACTAATGAGGCGGACACGGTTTTTATGTCATTAATGTACCGCTTATTTTTATGATCGGCCCTATTTTGTTGCTCGCGTGTGTAGGATAATTAATAAACAGAGTTGTATGTTTGATCGCGTCAATCTCATGAATTACAGTGGATTTAAATAATTCGGTATGTGGAAGGTGTGTGATTAACATTATGTTCTAGTTTTTAAAAGCATTTTAGGGAGTAATTGGATCAACAAGTAAAGTATCAGAAATCGGGAGAATGGTATTAGTGTAACCACTTGGAATCTTTAAGCTTACTCATATTTGAAAGGCTAACCCGCTAATCCTCTGATGTAGCTATGGATGGCGCTAAACACTTACCACCAGGTGAAACGAGTACTCTTTGCCCTCTCTGCTATGTGAAATGATGATGATGAAAGTTGTCTGTCGGAGAGGAACACGCGCTTGTTCTGCACTCAGCTGTACGGGTACCATCCTACTAATATTATAAATGATGATGAAAGTTGTCTGTCGGAGAGGAACACGCGCTTGTTCTGCACTCAGCTGTACGGGTACCATCCTACTAATATTATAAATGATGATGAAAGTTGTCTGTCGGAGAGGAACACGCGCTTGTTCTGCACTCAGCTGTACGGGTACCATCCTAATAATATTATAAATGATGATGAAAGTTGTCTGTCGGAGAGGAACACGCGCTTGTTCTGCACTCAGCTGTACGGGTACCATCCTACTAATATTATAAATGATGATGAAAGTTGTCTGTCGGAGAGGAACACGCGCTTGTTCTGCACTCAGCTGTACGGGTACCATCCTACTAATATTATAAATGATGATGAAAGTTGTCTGTCGGAGAGGAACACGCGCTTGTTCTGCACTCAGCTGTACGGGTACCATCCTACTAATATTATAAATGATGATGAAAGTTGTCTGTCGGAGAGGAACACGCGCTTGTTCTGCACTCAGCTGTACGGGTACCATCCTAATAATATTATAAATGATGATGAAAGTTGTCTGTCGGAGAGGAACACGCGCTTGTTCTGCACTCAGCTGTACGGGTACCATCCTACTAATATTATAAATGATGATGAAAGTTGTCTGTCGGAGAGGAACACGCGCTTGTTCTGCACTCAGCTGTACGGGTACCATCCTAATAATATTATAAATGATGATGAAAGCTGTCTGTCGGAGAGGAACACGCGCTTGTTCTGCACTCAGCTGCACGGGTACCATCCTACTAATATTATAAATGATGATGAAAGTTGTCTGTCGGAGAGGAACACGCGCTTGTTCTGCACTCAGCTGTACGGGTACCATCCTACTAATATTATAAATGATGATGAAAGTTGTCTGTCGGAGAGGAACACGCGCTTGTTCTGCACTCAGCTGTACGGGTACCATCCTACTAATATTATAAATGATGATGAAAGTTGTCTGTCGGAGAGGAACACGCGCTTGTTCTGCACTCAGCTGCACGGGTACCATCCTACTAATATTATAGGTTCGAAAGTTTGTATTTGTTTGTATGTTTGTTACTCTATCACCCAAAAACTGCTGGATGGATTTTAATGAAACTTTACAATGACATAGCTTATACATCAAAATAACATACATCAAAATATCTCTGTACTCCCACGGGAATGGGAAACACTCAGAGAAATTCATCATCATCATCTGCCTCTATCCTTCCACTGCTCACTGAATATAGGCTTCCCTCAATGAACGCCAAGACGGCCAATCCCTTGTCACTCGATCCTACACGGACCAGCCACCGCACGGAGATCGTCTTCCCACCTCGTTAATGGCCGACCAACACTTCGTCATCCTAAACGTGGCCACCACTCTAGAACCTTAGTGGTCCATCGGCCATCCGTTGATCTATATTCTACACTGATATATTAAAAGTGAAGAGTATGTAGCACTATTAATTGCAATTCGTTTCCTATATAAATGCCCAATAATAGCAAAGCTGTTCATCTTAGATTATAAAAAATATATTTTAATGGATCGTGCCTTGAAGAATCGATTTCGAAAAAACAATCTTGTGATCTTATGTTTCAGAGAGTGAATGAGTTGACTTTTTTTTTCTTTAACGCCGGGAAATGCTCTGAGGCATCCCTAAGTGTATGTGGGACTCACTGCGCCTGAAAGATGGTTAAGTGGACGCAGCTCTACTCACTAAAACTCGGCGAGTGCCACCAGTGTCGCCTTTGGTGAGGTGCCCCGGATCTGTTAAGCCAACAGGGTTAGTCATTCCCGCAAAGGACTGCGCCACCTCCATGGAGGGGTTGTCCCGCACCACAGAATAACCCATCCCAACATCGGGACAGTACAATGGGGTGAGGTTCCCATCCTCGCCCCTTGCCCCCTGCTCTTTTGTCCCCTCCTCTTATAAGAGGGGTACAAAGAGCCCCCTCGACTCAATTAGCTAAGCCCCACCGCCACGTCAAGTCCTGAACCATGGTGGGGATGAATAAGTTGCCTGGGATAGTTCAAGGTAAACTAGTTTATGTTCATGGGCGACGCTGACCCCTTACACCACTTACTTTTTGTTTATAAAAAAATATAGTTTCTTATATACCGGAGTAATTTCGTATATCTTAGATAATTTTACCTTTATCCTAATAGCAAAGTAAGTTAAACTAATAAATTAAATCAAAGAAAGACAACCCGCCTCACTTATACTTGTCTGAGATAAATAGGCGATTAGTAACGGGATACGAGTGAGGCGAAGAGTCCACTAAACGAGCTTAATAAACGGACCGACGGACGCTCTATATACATTAGTGAGCTTCGAGAGGTTTGTATACTAGTTGAGTGTCCCGGGTTGCGTGAAGAGCTATGTTATTGTATTTGTTATACTAGCTGGTGCCCGCGATTCGTCTGCGCAGGATAAGATTTTAGTTTTTTTCATAAAAAGTATTCTATGGTACTTCTAATACTTCAAGAATATGTGTACAAAGTTTCATGATGATCGGTTTAGTAATTTTCGCGTGAAAGCGTAATAAACAAACTTATAATATTAGTATAGATAACATTTTGTGGAATATATATATTATAGTGTAATAAATCCACACACACACACACACACACACACACACACACACACACACACACACACACACATACATACACACAGACTCACACATACATACATGCAGCTATACTTACTAATAATATAAAGCTCAAGATTTTATTTGTTGGAACGCGCTAATCTCAGGAACTCCTAGTTCAATTTGAAAAATTATTTCAATGTTAGATAGCCCATTTATCGAGGAACGCTATATAACATCACGCTGTGACTAATAGGAGTTAAGTTGAGTAAGTAAACGCGGGCGAAGCTGCGTGCAATAGCTAGTTAATAATAACGATAAAGTTTTATATGATTTCTTGCAATGAATCCAAAAAGAAATATTTTCTGCGCTATTTATTGCGCAGTTTTATCATTTAAGTGATTACCATCTCAGCTTATATCTACAAAAACCCCTTATATACCGATATACTATATACTCCTTATATCCTATATTATACTATAAATATTATATAATTATAAGCTCTTTTCCATTACTGCTAGGCAACCCCTCTGTTGGAGGTGGCGTTGGTCACTTGAGGGACTGACTAGTCGTCGAGGTGCCCTGTTTTCTCAACAGATCCGGAATCCTCACCAAAGGCGGAATTCGTGGAACTCGCCGGGTTTTAGTGGGTAGAGCTGCATCCACCTTATTACCTTTCGGGCGCAGCGAGTCCCATATACCTGCCTGGGGAGACCCACTCCCCCGCGGGATGCCTCATAGCATTTCCCGGCGTAAAAGAAAAAAAGGCAAAATTTAACCGAACCACCGTACCAAGTTGACTACGCCGTTTGTGATCCTCTAAAGACGGACCAGTCACATTCTAATCGCGGACACAAACAAACCATTACCGTTCCCGTGTAACCGGGGGTAGGAGGGAAGAAGAAGGCTACTTACGTGGACCACTTGTTTCGTTACTGTATATCTAACGCACAGGGCTGGTGCAATCGAATTCAAGGCAAGATACAAAATCTTGAAAAATTGGAAAAGATTTTTCTGTCATGAAACGATCGGTATTTGATTATTGATACTTAAGTATCAATTGAGCTAGCGGAGTAAGTAAGTGAGTAACGAAAGATTGAATAAAAGAAATGTATACACAAAAGGAGTTGAGAGTAATACAATAGTGAGAGCATTATGACAGCTTCATGCCAAATTCAATTAAATCGAAAACCAAGCCAATAATAGCCAAAAATATGCCACAGATTAAAGAAGCAGTTAGCACTTTCTGCGTAGAGAGGACTAATTAAAGTATAGATGTATCATAGGGTAGTTTCGAATAACTTTGTAACATTAGGACGTATGACACCTCAGTCCTCCCGTGACTATGGTTGCTGTAAAGTATCCGAAACGTCTTTGTATTTGACTTATTAATGACTAGCTGTCCCCTGCAGCTTCGCCCGCGTTACTCAACTCCTATAAGTCACAGTGTGATGTTTTATAGCCTATAGCCTTCCTCTATAAATAAGCTGTCTAACACTGAAAGAAGTTTTCAAATCGGACCAGTAGTTCCTGAGATTAGCGCGTTCAAACAAACAAACTAACTCTTCAGCTTTATAATATTAGTATAGATTTTCCTCGACCTACATAACCGGTACTAACTGGTTTATAGTGACGTCACTGCACTAGTTACGAAAGTATTCCCAAGGAACAAAGATTATTCTCTTTTTGTACTATAGTCATTTTGAAGTTACGAGTATTAATGAATGAAGAGATGCTTATGAGAAGACGAAGTTATGAACCAAAATGAAGATACAAGTCAAAGTATTAAAGAAGTTTTAACGAGCGACGATGGCCTAGTGGGTATGGGCTCGGCCTCTTGAGTGAGAGCCGAAAAGGCCCGGGTTCGATCGTGAGATGACTATAAATGGGTTTTTCTAAATTTCAACGTGCATCTGAACATTCTTATGTTCTTGCTCACCGGTGAAGGAAACGCCGTAAGGAAACCTGCATGCCTGATGTGATTCAAAGATCTTTGAAAGTGTGTGAAGTTCACCAACCCGAATTGGGCCAACGCATCGGTGAACTATGACCCAACACCACTCTCCTCACCAGATTTTAAGGAGGAGACCCGTGCCCAGCAGTGGGAAATTTGTATAAATGGTTTATATTATTATTATTAATTATAATGTTAACCGTATGGTCATATAAAATTTTCAATTGTAATTATATTTATCTCTTTAAATGTAATCTGTATGATTATGTAGGGGGCCGAAGTAAGTTAGAAAAAATATTAATAGTCATTTTCAATTTAAAAAATATAAAGATGGTATAAAATAGAGAAGAGATTTTTCTGTCAAGGCGCCCGTTGTGAAAATCTATTTTTCACATCTAAATACTTTATTAACAATGAAAAAATACGTTACTACTAAGAATCAATGGAAAAAAAATATCAAAAAGTATCGTTGTACAACCCTACTGACGGCGGCGGTAAGTACATCAAATGAATTGTAAATGAAATCATCGCGAGTGGCGCGGTCATCGCCGCCCGCCGCCCGCCTTTATGTTCGGCTCTGTCTATACTGGGAAGGCGGAGGAAACTGCAGGGCGGGCGGGGGGAAACTCTGCTGAAGGGTAGAGGGGCGGGCGGGGAAAGCTAGTTTTAGCTCGGTTTTTTATTAGATTTTAACAGTAATTTGTAACAGTGTCTGATAATATCATCGTCATATATAAATATAGATTTTCACATTTAAAACTGGATGTTTATCACCTTTTAATTTTTTTGTGACGATCGAGAGGCGAGAGCAAGACTGTTGTAGATAATTATAATATGTTATATGTTATAATATGTTTTGTATTGTATATTATAATATGTTATGTAGATAATATATGTAGTTCGAAAACAAAAGTCTCTTATTGCTAGAATTATCTAACAGTAAATATAATTTTTCAATCATAAAACTCTTATTTTGTAATTGATTATTAACTACAAAATAATTCAAAAGATAAATATTGAGCCCAAATTTATTATGTTTGATTCTTTTGGCTTCCATCTCGAAGTTATGTCGACCCAGCTGCAAAGTATGCCCAAGATAGGCATACTTTTGCACGACGTTTAAGTTGCAGTGGGTTGCTCACATACTCAGGAGAACGGATGGCCGATAGACCAATAAGGTTCAAGAGTGGAGGCCACATTTAGGTAGACGAAGTGTTGGTCGATGGGAAGCGAACTTCGTGCTTTTTTTTCGAAAGGGCTAGACTTTTCGGCCTTTAAGCTCAATCGGTACAGTAAATGAGAAGATGGCTCACTTAAGAAATATTCGTGCAGTGGCCGAGTTGGATATGAGTGGCAAGGGATCTACCGTCTTGCGTTCATTGGTCTGTATTCAGCTGTGGACGGATAGAGGCTGATGATGATAATGATGAATATTTCGGGGTTCATTCACAATGTTTACAATGAAATAAGTTTTAACGATAGTAAATATATCTTATGTAGTTTTTTCTTACACGAGCAAAAAAAGCTTACGTATAATATGGATAATAGATAACACTCCTTGATAAATATTATTGAAATGATTTAGAAGTAAAGGAACAACAGGTAGACAGAGTTGCTTTCCTCATCTTTAGTAATATAGTACTCTATAATTTATCTCTATTTTCGTAGTAACAAATAAATTTGGTGTTATTTCTCTTAATAAAGAATCTCAACTATTTTTATTAAAAATATTTCATCACTGCGAAATGTAGAGCGTCTACGAGTCGTAGAGCCTCTACATAAAGCAGATTCTTTTATTAATTTTGTATCTTATTAAGTTATGATATTTGAGTTTTTTTATATTTCAAGTTTTACTTGTTTGGACTGGCAAATGGCAAACGTCTTAAAGTGGCATAAAAGATGATAATATGTTTTTTTGTCACTCTATGTTCATGAATTTTATTATTATTAACGAGATACCATGGTCCAACTGGTAAAAGCTCAAGTTTGTCTGTAGTAAAAATCTGGGATGGATCTTAAAACTCTACATATTAACGTGAAGACCATGCTTTGCTCTCAACATCGATTTTCTGATATATTTAAGGAATATGAAGTTTCACATCTCGCATTCTTAATCATAGATGTTCAGTTATACTAATACTCTACTTGCCTAATATCGACCAAGAGAGTTAGCATATTTTGCAATTTATATGACCAACCCGACGCCATGAGGCCGTGTGACCACACGGCCTTATGGCGTCGAGTCGGCGCAGACTGCACTTTAACAAACCAATAGTGAGCCAAATAGCCTCACACAAATCCCACGAAGCATTAGGGCCTTTGGGCCATTAGCATAGATCTCTCCAAAAAAAAAAAAGAATAGGCATTTGATAGGCACCATATGTCTGGTTGAATCTTTGAACTCTATATGTAATAAAATAAAACAGATTTGCTCTGATTCAGGAAGCTGGAGAGACAGTGTGATTACTGGCACAAAGAATTATTACTTGAGGCGCCTTGACTCTAGTCTCAGGTAAACCCTCTATGTTAATGATAGATCCCGACCTGCCTATCTAAATAGATAGGAAAATAGCATTTTCTGTCTTTTTGCTAGATAGGAGCTTTTAAGGAGTTCGTTTTTATGTCTCTTAAATATAAATCGAGATGCTCTCTATGCCATTTCAATGTTCTACGTAGTCTTGTTCTCAATGTTTAGTTTTAATTAAATATTAATAAAAATGAAGGCATATTTTTTTGGAAACTTACTTAACTCAAAGCATCAATTAGCTTTTGGCTCTTGTAAGCTATCTTACTTATTTTAGTTTTTCATTTAGTTTCTTTATCTTGGTCTCTATGTCTTATTCATTAACTTAATTTTGGACTTGAGGATATTTTTAAAGGTTAGTCTTAGATCTGAGAGTGGTAGATAAATATAGAGCTAAAACCTTATAATATATGAATATGTTAGATGAGAATAGATGAATATGTTAATGCCGTGACAAAATCCATTTTAATTTTTATTACAATAGGAAGGACTTTTATTACAATAGGAAAAATTCTTATGCATAACGTATAATAAAATTACAGTATAAAAATATTTCCTTAATAATAAATTTAAAATATCATCTGTGATTTTAAATTTCACCAGTTATCAAATTTAGTACTAAACCAATATTTTACTGAAAGCAGCTATTAGATTTATTAATCAAATAGAAGTTTTATCGTATATGTTTGTTTCTGGTAATAATAGTAAAGTTGGGCGCAACAGACTCAGAAACTACTAAAACTATCTACATATCTAACTAAAATATCTAGCGATTATTTAAACGCAGGTAAAGCACAGTTCACACCTAGTGGAAAATATATTTAAATCTTACAGGAGACCGAAGAGCTGGCAGCTACCTCGGACAAAGAATAAGTCTAGCAATTCAAAGGGGGAACGCTGCCAGTATCTTCGGGACCTTGCCTAAAGGGACTCCTTTTTATTAATATACCTACTTAAGTTATTTTATTTTATTTTTTAAGGTTTTTAGTTTTAAGTTCTTTACTAATGAATATAAAAAAAAATAACACATGTAAAATATAATGATTAAAATATGCCTAATAAGTAAATAAATCCAGCAACTTTGAACATAATATCACAAAATAGCGTCGTAGCGTTAGTTGCTACGCTGCTACGTCGCTACGAGCTGCGATATTACGTGACATAAGCTACGTGGCTACGACGTCATTAGACTCGTAGACGGTCTACGATCTCTAGCAATAAGATTATTGAGAGATATTATATAAAAGGATTTATCAACGGTAAATAGGTATTTTGTTTGATACTTCTGGAATTGGGTTTAATATGTTTTAAATTGGTTTTATACGTTAAAATTACTTCGTTTTTAATGTGCAAAAATGGCTGGAATAAGAAAAGTATAAGATTAAATCATTTTTTAATTCAATGTACGTAAGTAAGTAAGTACCAACGAAGTAAAAAATTTTAAAATTTGAAACTAAAAAATCATATTACTAATAAAGTTAATAATAGGTTAATAAGTTTTATTTTGTTAGACTTTTATGTTTATATGCTTAAGAAATCTATCTGTATACCAGGGACTTCTAAACTTCTAAAGTCTATAATTAGGAATTTAAGTTTCAAAGCATTTCTATAGTGATTTTTTATTACTTTTAATCTCGCTAGGTTGACTTAAATATTTATTTATTTAAATTCAAAAATCACGAAGCACACTCGCCCTATAAGCGCTGGTCGGACTTAGTGAAATTGCATGTAAAATTCAAGAGTGTTTTGTTAAATGATTTTTCTTTCAAGTAAACGCCTTTTAAATGGATGTAAGATACATTTCATATTCGCAGGAAACATTTGTACTGTAATAAAATGGTTGCAGGATTCAATTGTTGTGCATTACTAAAACCATGTGGCTAAGAAATTGTCAACTATACAGATTTTTCGTGGTAATTGTCTTTTGTTCATTCGTTTTTCTTCAGCTGGTCCATGAATTGAGGTCAAAGCTCAATTTATAATATTTTTTTTTTCTTTCCAGGTAACTATAATATGTTACACCTCATGCTCCAACGATCGCCAAAGAAAATGCACATTAAAGTAAGTGTTATAAAAAATGTAGAGCAAGCCGCTTGATTGTTTCAAAAAGTTGAGTTGTGCTTAAAGTTCGTACCGTGGGGCTTTCTCTGAAGTTAGCTTTCAGAAATAAAAGGTTAAAGAACAAGGGATTTTTTAAATTGAGTTTGGTACTAAGTTAAGTACTGCTTAATGTAACCATTAATTATTAATATTAGCGATTAAAATCATTAGCATAACTGAAATATTTTATTCATTTTTAATATTTCTGTACTATTGTACATAACTCTCAAAATAGACTCTACCAAATCTCAGACTCTTTAAGATTTAAAAAGGTTCAAAAGTAGTAAAATAAATATTTTAATATATTTATCTTAATAGAACAGAATAGAATGGTCTTGCTAGTCTTACAAATCTCATGTTCCTTTTTTACAAAGATATGAGAGAAATATTTAAGAACGTAAATAAAAAACCGAAGCACTTTTAAACTGTGAATTCTTTTATGAAATGATATTTCAAGCGTCTGCGACAGTAAAAATAAACCCGCCGAGTGATTTCGAAGTGAGCTGCGGTTCGTGACTGTGATGCACACGAGCTCATCACACCGTCTCAGATACTAGCTCTATAACGTGAATTGCAATGTATATTTTATTCTTTTTTAGAGGTCTGGTGTCATAAAATACAGGGCTCTTTTTTTCTTGAACGCCGGGAAATTCTCTGAGGCATCCCACGGGGAAGTGGGTCTCCCCACACGGGTATGTGGGACTCGCTGCGCCCGAAAGCTGGTAAGTGAATGCAGCTCTACCCACTTAAGCCCGGCGAGTGCCACCAATGCCGCCTTTGGTGAGGTGCCCCGAGTCTAATGAGCAAACAGGGCACTTCGACGGCTAGTAAGTCCCTCAGGGGACCGATTCAACCTCCACAGAGGGTGGAATCGGGTGGTGGTACCGCGCCACAGAACAACCCCTCCCTCCTCCCCTCTTCTTATATGAGGGGTACAAAGAGCCCCCTTGGCTCAATTAGCTTCGCCCAAGGTGCTGGGTACACTCTATGGGTATTTGAGAATGGTACATTGGTTTAGCGTTAATAACTTGCATTTAAATAGTAAAAAAACTAAATGCATAAAATTTTCCTTGCCAAATGTTAAGCAACTGCAAACAAATGTACTCTTAGACAGTGAAAACTTGGAATTGGTGGACTCCACAGTTTTCCTAGGAATAACTCTAGATCTTAAGCTGCAGTGGGGTCCCCACATAGCTAAATTGGCGAATAGACTCAGTTCAGCAGCATATGCAGTGAGAAAAATAAGACAGTTTACTGATGTAGATACAGCGCGAATAGTATATTTTAGCTACTTTCATAGCATTATGTCTTATGGCATACTTTTATGGGGAAATGCAGCCGACATAAACAACATTTTTGTGCTGCAGAAGCGGGCTATTCGTGCAATTTACAAGTTGCCTCCCTATTCATCTTTGAGAGAAAAATTTAAAGAAATAGGAATTCTGACTGTCACCTCTCAATACATCTTAGAAAATTTACTGTATGTCCGTAAAAACATAAATGAATTTTGTAAGAAAAGTGATATTCATAGTAGGAATACACGTAATAGACACAGGTTACATGCACCAATGATTAGACTTTCGAAAGTAAGCAATTCTTTTAAAGGCAACTGTATACGCTTTTACAATAGGATCCCAGAAAACGTTCAAAAGCTCTCCATAAAAAAATTCAAAAAAGTTGTTAAAGAACGTTTGTGTGGTAAAGCATATTATAAAGTAAAAGATTTCATGGAAGATACCACACCCTGGGAATAAGGCGTTCCTCCCGGGCATTTCAAGATAAGATGTTAAAATTGTTATTAATATATATTATTTGAAAAGATTAGTTCCACTGAGTTTGTTTCGCCGGTTCTTCTCAGTGGGCTTACCTTGGAACCGGTGGTAGATTCAATTGACGTTCAAAAAGATACTGTATTAGTACTATTTTGAATAAAAAAATTTGATTTTTGATTTTGATTTCTAGGCTACTGAGCCCCACCGCTACGTCAAGGCCTGAACCATGGTGGTGAAATACAGGGCTCTTGCTACAGTCGGCATTAATTAATGTTTGTCTTATCTGCATTTACATATTTTGACCTTTTCACAAAATCATTACAAGAGCTTATGTAACCGTTATTGGATGCTCTCAGTAATAAAGGGTAATCGTTAACCAACGCAATGATGTAACGCATGGTACAACGCATGCTGGAACTGGGTCAGCGGGTTATGGCCGTTTGGGCACTCGTTGGTTCAACGCCAACTGGATGAGCCACTCCTTGTTTTTTGACATGGATGATAACCAAAGGCTTTATTGATCTTGACAGCGGATGACCTTGTAGGGCATGAAGTTGAAAATGATATGAAAATGGTAAAAGAAATTGAAATCTTGGTTAGTTTCTGCTTGAAGCACTTTGCTGTGTCCCTGGCATGTCTTTGTCTACCTCTATAACAGTTATTCGCTAGGTAGCTGGCAGTATCTAACAGCGAACACAACTTGATGATGATATGAAAATAATAAAAGGTATGAAAAGTTTCTACCACTCTCTTGATTACTTTCTACTAAAAGTATTTTTTTCAAACCATTACTTACACCAAAACCTTTTGTCTCAAAGTTCAAATTTTTCATAATGGCTCATCTTTGCCTAGCTCTACAATTACGGTGACCCACTCAGTAAATGCATCAGCATTTTAGGCATTAAATCTACCGAAGTCTTCGATTGTCAAAACACTTGCTCATCCTTATGCATCTCGCTTTACTTATTTATTACGTAGGCTTCTATATTTGTTCCAGAATTGAGTAAGATTTCCAGTATAGGTTGATGATTATTGCTGCACATAACCATCCCCCCGCTCATTCTTTATTAGTATATTTATGACTATATACTTTGACCCAATCCCGTAATGCGCGTTAACCTAGATAATATCTCTATTAATTTTCGATACTTCCATTGTTGTGAATTATATCAGCTTTTACACGTGGTTTTGCAAACGTATATTTTGGTAAATTATTATTTTCTATGATAAAAGTAAATTACAATATATACGTTTAAGATCCGTGAAACTAAGTGATATTAGGTCATCTGACTTCTCCGTCAAGACTTATGTAAAAATGTTAATAAACCATGATAATATCTCAGCCTACAAAGTAGTTTTATCAACATTGTGTGTTTGTCTTTAAATAAAAAAATCAATAACAACTGAATTTTAATAAAATATTAGAAAAAAATTATTACGTGTTGGTCCTTCGAGCCTAAGATAGCACAACATATCAGAATCATACTACCCGCATGATCTTAAAAAGTAGAGATAATAAGATAGTCTACGTTGGGTCGCATAATGAGTGGTATTTTAATATAATATTCAAATGGGGGCTGGATGTGTGCGCCGCGCGTGCCACCGGAATGCTAAGCGCTCTGGAATTTCCTGGAATACCCGGGAACACTGCGGAATACTTATGGGCGAAGCTATAAAATATTGAGTCGCTTCAATTTACAATTCTAACACGATTAATATTAGAAATGTATGTAGAAATTATGACATCGTAATAGACATTGAATAAAACAATAAATAACTTTAAAACATGATGTAAAGTATAAATGTGAATATATGTTTGGTTTTCAAGTAGAAGCGTAACGTAATTTAGCGTAGAAAAGATTTTGCACCCTGATGATATTTATAAATCCTTCTACCATATCATAGCCCTATTCATGCTGGTCTATCTAGATGCCAAGAACACAATGTTTTAAGCTACAGTTGGAAACTACAAGGTACACTCTACACAATACACACATCATCATACAAATATTTTTTCCGTACACAACTGAACATAGGCCTCATTTAATGAACGCCAAGACCACTTGCATCCAACTAGAACAAGTAACTGCTAACACATAATATTTTGAGTGGAGGCTTTTTTTATATTTACACAATCAAATGTGTTTGAAAATTGGAAAAGTGCCATGAAAGCCAGGATCGAACCCAAGACCTTTATTAAGTCTATGCCAAAGCTCTAAGCGCCCTCAATAATTTCCCAACTTATTTAAGCAGAATGAGCGTTTAAAAATTATTTATTAAAGTTTTAAAATGGGTTGAGTATTTAAAATGAATGAAGAATTTTTAAGTCTAGTTTTCTGATCTCATTTTAAAATTAACCCAGTTAGCGTCTAGTGGTTTTAGTATATTCTTATTATTTCATCAGAAATAGTTTTATCTATTCGTAGCGTCGATTTTTGCAGAGGAAATTTCTTTAAGACCATTACGACTTGGAACTTGTAGAAATGACACCAAAAGGAGACATAATATAGAATAGAATAGAACGGAATAGAATGAATATTTCTAAACAAATAAACATTAAAACTTGAAAGTAATACTCTACAACTAACTATAATACTTTTAGTTTTTTTTTTACTGCGATAAATGAGAAAGATTCATAGAATCTCTCTCAGCTTAGTGTTTTGAAGGCTTTACTTTTAATTATGAGTAGTGATTGCGAAATCGACACAAAAGCCTTTGATGATAAACGAGGTCAATATCATGATCAGCGTCAAGTCTGTTAACTTTGTTGCACTACCTTTGAAACTCATAGCATAAATTTTTGATAGGTTTGATTTCTTGTCCTCTAGATTCTAGAACATCTGTTTAATAGGATGGGGCCTACTTATTCAGTATTGTCATGCACCCTCTTGTGTTATGGGCACCTCCATACGGATTACTCTACTTTACTTGTATAGTGGAGAGGCTTGATGAAAATGTACTTAATGAAACTGTTAGCTGAAACAAATCCATGTAGGAGATTTGTTTCAGCTAAATTTCAATTTCAAATTTCAGATACAAACTATGATTGAATAAGGGATTATTCATATAATTATAGTGAGTAAACTGGAGTGATCCAAATGAATTTAATGAGATTGGTAGCTAAAACGAATCCAAAATTTCAAGATTTTATCTAGGTCAATTATAGATCTAGGCTAGACCTCTCAATTTCTAAAAATTCAAACATGAACTGGAAATACATTTCCAAGAGTTCATTACGAAATCATTTTCAATCAATCATGTAGAGCTGCATGTTTCAAGATTTTCACGGTGATTGGCTTTGGACCTTTAATACCAGACTAGACCAAAGTGACTATTCCAAATATATTACAGAACTGTCTGATTTGAAACTTTTGATTTGGATCCAATTATTTGGGTAACATCACGCAGCTACTACATCGTACATGTCGGTGCGTCTGACTGTCTGCAGTGATCTGGACAAACGCACTGCTGACGCTTACGTAACCTTCCCATCGCTCCTTCGCTGTTTTAAATAGAACATTAGTCATCATCACGCAACCTGTTTCTATTAACTACAAGTGAGCATTTCATTCCATGAACTTATTGGTCTTTTACTTGAAAAGTAATTATATATTTATCTTATTATTCATATTTTACATTATTTTCATCGCTATTATGTAAAGGACCACTTTTACTCAATACTGATAATTTTACCAGTATTATAGAGAACTTTAAGACGTCCAATCTAATCATTGTCGCTTTGAAATAGCGCAAGTAAAAAATCGTTTCTTATTTCAAACAGGGAAAGGGCAAAAACAATAAAATCGAACGAAATAAATCTGAATTGGCCAGACGGTTAGTCTAAACGAAATGGCCTGGCTCGTTTTAGAGCGCCTATATTCACTCCGCTCTGTCAAATGCAGGGCATAATAGTAAATTACTTAATGCATCGAGCTATAAAAGATTTAACACACTCACACACGCAATAGGCCACGCCTCCTCGTCGGCGAGCCCTTTGTTCTTACACGCGCTCGCACACATGCGCAAATCACGCAGCCTGAAATATTCTACCAATTTTTCTTACTAACTCTTATTTATCGGAATTCGTCACCCCAAGATTATAAAACGTTCGCTTTCCTCCTCTTTTTTTAAATATTTTTTAATTACACAGATGAAAGGAGATAAGAAGAGGCCCGAGAGGATTCTAAAATATTACCCCAGTATCGACAATTACAATCATTACGCGAATTGACGGCACCAACTTTTCCCTTCCCCATTACAGATTGACAATGCCTCCATTTTCCTTTGCACCCACTTGACGCGGGTGTGGGTGGGGGGGCTTCAGTGCGCCTGTGTGGGTTACGGGCTCGGGAAGCGCATAAATACGGGCGCGCGGAGTGCGTGGCAGCACTGGCCGGTCGCCGTTCGCGCCGGACGGACGTGTCGCGTCCACGATGTGAATACTCGACCCTCTTCTATACTAGACCTAGTTTACCGTTACGTATCATGTATTCTCTATAAAAAATTGGTGCTCAATTAAAGAAAAAAAATATTTTTATATTCGCGTTATTGAATTGTAGGTTAGGGTAATATTTTACATTATTTTCGTAAAGTGAAAACGTCAAGATGAACTTTATTGGTGAGTAACATTTATCTAGAATTTTTCTTTTTAGTTTTTCCCTTGTTTTTTTTTTACTTTGTAATATCTCTTTTATTTCATACATTATAGGAGGGTTTCTTGTGGAATGGGAGAAAATTCGTTGTTCGTGAAGCTATAAACAGTCACATAGGCTTATTAATGCGGCAACACGTTCGTCGGGTCGTTAACTACGGGGCACCGCTGTTATTTCCGACTTTAAGTAATTTTAGTAAGGCTGATTGAGGCCATTTCCATTTCCTTTGGGGACTCGACTTAATGGCCTTTGAAGTCATTCGAGAAGTCGTGACGCTTTTGCTCGTCTTATCTTCTTTTTAAGTACAGTTTTTTTTTTGGATCCTTGAAATTTTTGCACTTCGTAGTGATGCAGATTTCCTAAGAATATAGCGTAGTAGAATATAATTTTGGAAGGGTTCTGCAGATTATAAAATAATATAGATTTATAGAGCACTTTTGACTGTTAAATGACACGACTTTACCATATCATTTTTATTAATGTATTCTAGATTTTTTTGGGTCTTATATGTTACTACAAAATGTACTAAAAAACTATGCATCAATTATTAACCACTGTAACATACTTAATCAATTAGAATGCTTTCATTACCAAATGACCTAAGCAATCAACCACAGATACAGTAGTTATCATCCAACGTAGTTTTTCGAACATATCTTCGGCACACAATTTTGCTAGATTTTAAAGCTAGTAATGGAAAATGACAAACTAGGTTCTACGACTGTCTCTTTGTTCATAATTTCAATCACGAATAAATTACTTTTTATTTTTTAATCCTTCCATCCTCATTTTTAAACTTAAATAAAAAAAAATGTCTGTCTAAGCCTTCCGACGTCGTACGAAGGTCAAAGAAGTAGGAGACAGGGTCGCGGAATTAAAATAAAGTTCAGCAGGACACTTAGCCAGACGTGGTGATGGCAGGTGACCCACGACGGTAACCAAAAGATTTGACAAGTCCAGGAGGTCCTATGACGAGATGGACTGATGACGTGGGAAGGCTGGTGGACAAAACATGAATGAGACAGGCAGGGACAGAGGAAATTAGCAGAAAAATTGAAGGCCTATAGCAGTAGGCAATAACGGGCTGATGATGATGATGATAATGAAGTCTTCAAGAAGAAAAAACGCACTAACTGTCATGACTAAATACAATTATATTAAATAAAATACAAAATTATTTCGCAATATTATGTCAATATTGTAAGATAGGTAGACCATAATCATCATCAGCCTCTATCCGTCTACTGCTAAACATAAGTAGACCATAATATTATATGAAATAGGTACCACAGAATATCTATGAGATGAGAAAAATAAAATATATACTAGAGATATAAAAATTAATCCTCTCTAGATTTAATTAAAAAGACTCTATTCAGATAGCATTTTACACGGAAGGAAAAAATTTGTAGAGATTAAAAAGCATTGTAATAAAAGAAAATAGGCTTTCCCCAGGGAATAAACAGCGAACTGTATGCTGCAGCGGAGCAGTACTAGAACAGTAATAGAGCAGTACTGAGAGCAACTGAAATTAGCTCTAACTTTGTGAACTGTTGCCGCTTTACGGAAATATGAGTTTTGTTCGCTCTACCTACCTATTGTACTTTTTGTTTCGAGAAAGTAATTACGAATATACTTTGTGGAGGGTGTACTCGAGTTATACGTTGAATGATAGGCTAATAAGGCTTAGGAATGAAGGCTTTGATGCATTGTAACTGGAATGGATGGATTGATCTCTATCTAATAGTAGAACCTCTAGAATTAGATAGAGACTTCATCAGGAAAGTCATCATTATACTATCGGCATATCAAAAACGAAATGAATGGATGGATATATTTGTTTGTTTTTAATGAAAGCTTTCGGTTTTAATTTAAAGCACATAAATAACAAATACGTAGAAGAAGAAAGAACTTTATACAGTACTTTAAGTAAGTCTCACATTGGCAAGTGCTTTATGAAGAACATTTTCTGGCATTATTATTTTTCGAGTTCTACTTAGAGTGTATTCGGCGTGCTACTAAACTACCTTTGTCTCATCATTAGAAAAAAAAATATTCAAATTCCGACCCGTAAAGTAACGCATAAAAAAGTTTTTAACAACCTAATCTCGGTGCCGTTAAAAATAATATTTAAAAGTCTCGTAAAATACGATAGCTTTTCAGCCAGTAACATGAAAACGTCAATTTTAAAATTCTTGTTTTTGAAAATGTTCCGCGACATCTTTGTACGAAAGCATTTTCAGGAATCCGGAAATCTGTCATCTTCTTCTGACATCTTGTCGTTCGTTAAAAATGTTTGATATCATGTAGAGCTGCTGATAGTACTCCAGATGGAAACACGATGAGCCGAGCATCATAGAAGATTAAGCTAAAAAAGAGAAAAAGAAAGAAGAAGGCATAAATATGCCTTAGCATATTTATGCCTTCTTCTTTCTTTTTCTCTCTGTTCTTCCCCCTTCTTTTTCACAGTTCAGAAAAAGGTTATCTACGAAATACGAAATAATATAGTAGATATATACATCTTAGATTTTTCTCAGTTAAAATATATAAAATAACCTTAATCGTTTGCTCTTAGCCATCAATAATATATTAAGTTAATTACATATAAGTATAGAATAAAGCTATAATATAATATGCTTACAATCTATACTATACTAGTGGCACCGACAAACGTTGTCCTGTACAAAATATTTTTTTTGTGAATCTAAACCATCCTCGAATCCCCTTGAACTCACACAAAAAAATTCATCAAAATCGGTCCAGCCGTCTAGGAGGAGTTCAGTGACATATACACGCACACAAGAAATATATATATGAAGATT
This sequence comes from Helleia helle, assembly GCA_963853865.1. Taxonomy (NCBI): domain Eukaryota; kingdom Metazoa; phylum Arthropoda; class Insecta; order Lepidoptera; family Lycaenidae; genus Helleia; species Helleia helle. The sequence goes on from OY971436.1 coordinate 627,800, forward strand.
AAATATATAATTTTTGCTTACACTTTTCATGCCGAACGATGAATCAGCAAACTAGCCGGTCATAATGAAATAGTCACGTCGAGGTCGTAACGGGACAATAGCATATGTATGTACTATAGGAGTTACTACATAATATGGACAGAAAACGACTCACGAGTCAACATGCCTTACAATTTAGAAAAAAGTAGATTTTATTTCGATGTGACAAATACTGCCTACTGCGAGCCTAATTTTGAGGAGGAGACACGTATCCAACAGAAGGATTTACACGAATAAGGTATCGCTTACCTAAATCAATTAAAATATATAACTGTAATGAAGTAAAAGAGATAAAACAATAAATAAAAAGAAACACGTATAACATAATTTTTTTGAGTATTATTGAAGTTTTTACAGAATTTTCTCGTAAAATAGTAAATATATCCGGTTCTCAAACACGCGTAGAGGAAACAATTTTCCCAACTATCGTCAAATCGTTATTGACTCCAGTCACGCTGTGGCGTAGCACCTCGTAGCGTGTCGTAGAGTAGCTACGAAACTTTGTAGAAAAAATTGGATGGTAAGTTTTTTCTTCCTTATTCGAATGTTTTTTTTTATATTATTTGGATATACAACCTGCTGATAGGTGGTCATCATCACCCATAAATACAAAAGAATACGCTTGGTACTAGCCAACGTGGTTTATGCGGTCTCGGCGCCAGCAATTGCACTTACTACTTACTTGCCGAAACACTAAGTACCGCTCTTATAAGAAGAGGTAGGAGGAGGGTAGAGCTGCGTCCACTTACCAGCTTTCGGGCGCAGCGAGTCCCACATATCCGTCTGGGGAGACCCACTCCCCAGCGAGATGCCTCAGAGCATTTCCCGGCGTTATAGAATAAAAAAAACGGTAACCACACGGGCGTGAGGCACAGAACATCTTTACCATCGATTTTTTTTTTCTTAAGAATATTTTTTTTACAGTATAATTTGATTATACAGATTTCCCGTATAATAGTATAGTAAATTGCAAAACAATCAAATATTTTGAAATCCTCGTCATTTAATTATCTTCAAGTAAAACTGATATTTTAATTTAATTTTATTGATTATTTCTTATCCTTTGTATTCCGATATGCCTACCAATCTCATCTGGACCCATGTTATCCATCATTGAATCCAATAATTGAACGCCAAGATAAAGGTCTCCCATATCAAATTTGATCAGGCTTTGTATACGACTTTACGGCTCGAAGGACCAACATGTTTCAATATTATTATATTATATATTTTAGCTAGTAGCTACACTCAGACTTAGGATTTTATGTCCTGTGAAAAATATTTTATTTCCTTGTCCCTATGAAAATCTATCTGTGTACAAATTTATTAGGCCTTAGACACCAAAATTCATTTATAAAAATAAAACCTAGGAACTATAGTCTAGACTTGTAGAGTTAATAACTAAAGACATTCCCAAACAGTTTGACTTCATTTAGGTTTCAGCTTTAATAGTGTTAGACGTCATCATCATCATCATCATCCTTTATCCGTCCATTTCTGAACATAGGCCTCCTTAAATGAACGCCAAAACGACCGAACTTGCCACTCGCATCCAACACGCATTGTAAGACAATCGAGTATTATATTATTTAATAATCACAAGTTATGATAAATGAAAACTTCGGAACTAGACTTTAGTTGGTAGAGAAGAAGAAAGTACATAAATTGGATAGAGATGGCCTTTCTTGTTTTTAATATAAGATGGCGTGGGTTTCAGTCCTGCCCGAGAAATCACTTTAGTTGTCATCTAAATTTTTAAGCCGTGTATTTTAAAAGGCATATTCTATAGCCAAGAGTCTAACATGGGGAGACCTTAACGTACTGTGAGTTTTAGTACATATATATCTATGGACGCTTTCACACCACGTCAATCTGGTCCCGTGTTAAGTTCTCGAAGAACTTGTGTTACGGGTACCAGACAACGGAAATATATTTAATACTTTTATACTATACATATATTTAAGATTTTTATTATATAATACACATATTTAATACACATCCATGACCCAGGAACACAGAAAAAATATTTTTGTTCCCTGGCGGGATTCGAACCCGCAACCTCTGACTTGAGCGCCTACGCGCTTACCACTGAGTCACAGAGGTCGTCTATAATATATATAATGTCGTATATATATTATTATTATATTATTATTCAAAGGGGGAACGCTGCCAGTATCTTCGGGACCTTGCCTAAAGGGACTCCTTTTTATAAATATACTTAAGTTATTATATTATATTTTTTAAGGTTTTCAGTACTTTATTATGTCTTTATATTAGTATAATCTCACTTTATATAACGTTGTAATATTTTGTAACATTATGTATGTTAAATATGAAAATAATATTTCAGTAAAAAATCCGTGTACATAATTAATGAAAACTTTGCTTTATGACGACTAATGGTTACGTTTACTATAATCTTGTCAAAATAGTACAACTAACTAGGGGTGTTATTACTTAATTATACTTTACTTAATACAAAACTACTAGAAAATATAAGAAAGTCACCTAACAGTGGTAAGCAGGGGGAATCCCTGTTAAGTGGACGCATTGGTAGCTTCAATAATTTCAAATTATTTCAGTAATTCCAAAACGAACTAAAATATTATAAGTTGGTGACCTAATAGTTAATGATAAACCCCTTATTTTGTTAGTTTTCAATACATGATAAGGTAACTTTTGTAATAGAGAAAAAAAATCAAACAAACCTAGTTTTATAAAAAGATTTACATCTTATGGGCAATCAGGACCGGTTTGAGCCTCTTAACTTTCTTCGTAGATGAGTCTATACATGTTCTTCAAAATAATGATATAAATTTCTCCAATTATCGTTTTTAACGCAATAAAATAACAAAAAATATTTTGTCATTTAAGTTCTGCAGTTATAAGCTTGAGCACGTATGGAGAGCCGCGCCCCGCTCAGGACGATCAGTCCCCTCTGGCGCGTGTCCGGTATTAGAATTATTGACTAACAATGCGTCGCCTTAAGACGTATTATGCACAGAAAATAATACATATAAAGCACATAAGATGAAATATAGGTTTCCTCATCCTATGGGGAACCTGAGCCACATTCTCAAATAAAATTAACCAAAATCACAGAACAGGCGGTGAAAATGAAATAGATTGTATGAGTGCATCCTTAAATAGAGGTTGTAAAGTAGAAGTCACGGAAAATAAACTCCTTTGAACTTTACATAGTTTTACTATTTTATGGTGCTAAGGCTTACCCGGTAAAGAGTGATTACCAATATCGACACTTAACATCGTGCCTGGTGCCTTGCAAGTATGAAAGTCTACATTTTTAGGCTTTTTTTGGGGCTTGGCCACTTGTTCCCACCGCTGTAAGGATCGACTGCGGTAACTTTAATATCTTACGGAGACAGAGAGATGCGGAGAGATAGCCTTGGGACCCGCAACAAGTTAAAGAACTTCAGGGGGAATAGGAAATGAAAGTTCCCAAATTCCAAACCTAAATTTCTTAAATACACTTACTTGACTTTGAAAGTCAGCTACCAGTCGCGCTTTGTGTAGGTTATTTTAAATATGTGTGTCAGCGGGCGAGGGTTCCGCGGCGATGGGTTTCGAGGGGTCTGGCGGTGAGGGGTCTGGCTCGCGGCCAAGTGGGTCTCGGGTCGATCCCGGCCGAAACGGGGTTAGGGGTATATGACGCGCTCGTTGAGTTTCGACTTCACGGGAGTCGCTTAAATTGTTTGGGTTGGAATAAAAACTATTAATTTTATCTGAAGTTTGGGAAATCTAAGAAAAATCAGGCGAATCTGCAGGCTACAACAAGGTATAAATATTAAGTAACAATTGCACCACGTCAACTTAGCTCCGTGGTAAGTTCTATGGTATCAGCTGCCTACGGTGTTTCCGAACCGATACGACTTAGGGACATTCAAGAAAAGAGCATCCTCATATTTGAAAAGCCTGTCGAAAAAAAGGATGTCGTTTTTTCAATAAAAAGGTTCGTAAGAAGTTGCGTTCGTCAAGGAACGGAAATCAATTTACGAAATTTATAAACTCCTCTTAGCATCAGTTATATTCATCATTAGGCGTATGAAGTTGATAATCGTCTTTATCAATGTTTATTTGTCTATTGCTGAGAATAGACCTCTCTTAATAAACGCCAAGACCATCCTTTGCCACTTGCATCCAACTAGATTTTTTTTGCGCCGAGAAATGCTCTTAGACATTCCGCTGGGGGGAGGGACTCTCCAGGCGGGTATGTGGGACTCGCTGCGCCCGAAAAGTTGTAAGGTGGACGCAACTCTACCCACTACAACCCGGCGAGTGCCAACAATAGCGCCTTTGCTGAGGCGCCCCGGACCTGTTGAGCAACAGGGCACCTCGACAGCTAGTCGACCCCCAAGGGACTGACGCCACCACCACAGAGGGGTTGTCCCGCACCACAGAACAACCCCTCCCAACGTCGGGACAGTGCATTGGGTGAGGTTCCCATCCTCGTCCCATGTCCCTCTTTTGTCCCCTCTTCTTATGAAGGGTTACAAGGAGCAGCTAGCTCCCTCCGTTTAATTTGCTTCGTTCAAGGTGTTGGATTCACCTTAAGCTACTGAGCCCAACGCCACGACAAGGCTTGAACCTCGGTGGACCTAACTAGAATGACGTGTCCCACGTCATCCCATTTTTTTAAATAGAAGAGGGGGCAAACTAACAGTCTTTTCACCTGCGGTAACTACTTTCACGTTGGTAACTGATCAGCGACATCCATAACACCCGCTGCATCATTAGCAGTTGCGTTGCCTTTTAAATAATAATATTCTCTCTAACTACTCTAAGTCGTATCAGTTTGTAAGTTGACCCCACCACGGTTTAGACCTTGACGTGGCGGCGGGGCTCAGTAGCTTAGGGTGAGCACCTTGGGCGAAGCTAATTGAGCTCTTTGTACCCCTCTTATAAAAAGAGGGGACAAAAGAGCAGGAAGTCTGTCCCGATGTTGGGAGGGCTTGTTCTGTGGTGCGGGACAACCCCTCTGTGGGGGTGGCGTCGGTACTTTGCGGGGCTGACTAACCGTCGAGGTGAGGGCACCTCGACGGTTATGTTCTCCCCGGCCCCGGATCTGTTAAGCTAACAGGGGTTAGCTTAACAGATCCGGGGCATCTCACCAAGGCGGCACTGGTGGCACTCGCCGGGTTTTAGCGGGTAGAGCTGCATCCACTTACCATCTTTCGGGCGCAGCGAGTCCCACATACCCGCCTGGGGAGACCCTTCCTCCTCAGAGGGATGCCTCAGAGCATTTCCCGGCGTAAAAGAAAAAAAAAATTGGAAATTGACCACCTCTGTGGCTCAATGTTTAGCGTGTTGGCGCTCAAGCCGGAGGTAGCGGGTTCGAATCCCGCCAGGGAACAAAAAGTTTTCTGTGTTCCTGAATGTGTATTACATATGTGTGTTATATAATAAAAATCTTAAATATATGTATAGTATAAAAGTTATTTGAGAACTTACTACGGGACATTGGTGTAAAAGCGTCCATAGATATTATTAAAGAAATACCGCAGGTGGAGGCTACAAGGTGGAGGTGTAGTGTGTCTCTCGTTGTAAATAAAATCCTCTCTTCGTTTTAGTACATTCTGATTTAGGTTTTTAAATATTAATACTAACTCAGCGTTGGCCGGCCGCCAGGACTAAAGCCCGTTTGTTAGGATGTAGATAAAAGGAATTTTGCGAACCTAGAATAAACCCCGGGAAAGTCCGTTTTAATCTAGATATTCATCTAGTGGATCTCAGGATCTAGTGTGTATTTTTGAACTGAATATGCAACTGAATACATTTTCACGACGTAATTGATTGACACAAAAAGTCACTTATATTTGTATATTTTGTTTTTTACTATTTCATGATCATCATCATCATCAGCCTCTATCAGTCCACAGCTGAACATAGGCCTCCCCCAATGAACGCCTTATCTCACCTATCTTACAGTAGCCGGTTAGGTTAGCCACGCAGAGGGTACCGTAAGTTTTATAGATTTTTTTCTTCACTTCTACAATGAGAATTATGAGACCTAGTAAGTAGTAAGATGCAATGCCATTCTGCATTGCAGCCGAACTGGGCCGGCACGACCGGTATGGTAACTCTCACTTACATAACACCGGCGTCAAGAGACAGCTATGCTGTCGTGTTTCGTGCGGTTTGTGAGTTTCCGGTGGCCCATTGGGATAAAAAAAAGGAGGGCAACGCAACTGCATAATCTTTGGTTGTGGGGATGTGTTTGGGCGTCGATAGTCTCCAAATGGCTTCGACTGCTCGTTTGTCTAGTCTAAATCTTGCTCTCCCGAGCAGCGCGCGCGATGAACCGCGCCCCCTGCGGAGCGCGGAGGGGTGCCCCTTTCGAATATTTCTTAAGTTTGCTATCTGCTCATTTACTGTACCGATGAGCTTAAAGGCCATCAGGCCGAAAAGTCTAGCCCTTCCGAAAAAAAAACAAGACTGCTCGTTTGCCTTCCTATGCGATAAAAAAACAGACGGATAGACGTAAAATGAAATGATCCTATAAGTTCCTTTGTTATTTTCATGGAAGGAACTCTAAAAACATATTATACAGCATCTCTCTGCGACTCATTAATAGAAGGAGGCAGAAATAGTGTGCGAGTGGGACGGAGAGCTGACCAAGTACAACGGTTTGCTTTTAGCAGGACGACGGGCGGCGGATTAGAGGCCACTTTATATATATTATGAAAGTACCATTACACACATTACACACATTATACATTTCTTTTATATTTTTCGTTACACATGACGCCATTGTTGAAGATTATTTCTTTTGATATAAAATCCCAGACAAGCACGTGTATGAGACGCTGAGGGTTCCGAAATATGTGTTTTTAGGGTTCCGTAGCCAAATGGCAAAAAACGGAACCCTTACAGATTCGTCATGTCTGTCTGTCCGTCCGTATGTCACAGCCACTTTTTTCCGAAACTATAAGAGCTATACTGTTGAAACTTGGTAAGTAGATGTATTCTGTGAACCGCATTAAGATTTATACACAAAAGTAAGAAAAAACAATAAATTTTGGGGGTCCCCATACTTAGAACTAAAACTCTATGTACTATTTCTATAAACTATTTCTCTATGCTTAAAAAATAACGATCACAAGCTCTATCGCGTGTTGATCTAGTTTAATGATAACTTTTCACTGTAATTCGATTTCAATAAAATTTGACCTTTGCTTTTAGAACGAACTAAGCTTGATTCAACCGCAAGAGAATCCGTTTATTTATTTACTTATTTGCGCATGTATATTCAAAATGGCAGATTCTTTTACCCACATAAATTTTTCCCTTATTTTATTTTATGTACACACACATTTAACTCGCGTAACTTACGCAAGTAAAATTATAGTTATAAAGATATTATTCATAAAAATTATGTTAAGATTTGTTTTAGCGTATCATTTTAAAATCTTTAATAATAATAATAATATCTATGGACGCTTTTACACCACGTCAATTCATTAATTACATACTTAATTAATGTTTTAAATAATTACTAGGCCTTATATATAACTGACCACTAAAACGGTTGCTCGTTTTATTATTGAAGTTAATTGAGATTTTTACGGCACAGTTTAATGTACTCCAGAGAGATTATAAACAATATTATGGTTGTTAAGCTGAGTGGTTTCAAACGACTGTGCGTTCTGCCACTTAGCTAATCTGTGGTCATAATTTCTTTGTTAGGTTTCTCTTAAATCGTAGTTTAAGTGTATGAAGCGTTCGCTTGGTGATCGTCAAATAATATTCAGTTCTGACACAAGCCTTTATCAGCGTTGAACTTCGTCCATGGATAGAAAAACTTTATCGTGGACTAAACCCGACTATGCTCTTTATGTTACTTAAAAGGACGAACTGACAGTGTCACCCGATGGTAAGTGGTCGGTGTTGCCTATGAACATCAACGAGTTCACCTGGAAGTAGCCCTGGCACGGATGTGTGGTCTATATTTAGATATAAGATGTAATTCTGTGCCAGTAATTACACGCCTGTCCTGCCCTTCTCTCCGAAACGGAAGAAACAAACATGAAGGTGGTACCCAAGCAGCCGACGGGAACGTGACATAGCGCGACTCTCCCACCGGTAAATTAAATGCTAGGCTAGATTCAGAATATTAACATATTGGCAAGAATTAACATATTGGCAAGAATATTAACATATTGACAAGAATATTAACATATTGGCAAGAATATTAACATATTGACTAGAATATTAACATATTGTCAAGACTATTAACATATTGACAAGAATATTAACATATTGGCAAGAATATTAACATATTGGCAAGAATATTAACATATTGACAAGAATATTAACATATTGGCAAGAATATTAACATATTGGCAAGAATATTAACATATTGACAAGAATATTAACATATTGGCAAGAATATTAACATATTGGCAAGAATATTAACATATTGGCAAGAATATTAACATATTGGCAAGAATATTAACATATTGACAAGAATATTAACATATTGGCAAGAATATTAACAAATTGGCAATAACTGCCTATCCTACCCTTATATCCAGAATTTTTTAGACTAGTGCTACCTTTTTTAAAGTTGGTGCTACTTTTTCCTAGACCTCAAAAAAAAGTTTACCGCAAACGTTGACATCGTTTCATAAAATCGCATATTATTTTAATAATAATGTTTTTATTCACCTCTAGTCTATAGTCAGAAAAAGTTATTCTTTAGACATACAGGTCCAAAAGAATACCCCTCACCACACACATAATAATAATAAAATTAAATTGATCCAAATGTAACAGAAATATTATGTTTAAAAGTAGTATTTTTTTATGCAGCAGAAAGTTTAACATAATTATGATTTTGATTTTTTACCAGCTGTTTCCCGCTGCTTCGCCCGCGTAAAAATTAAGGGGTGAACCACCCTTAACATTAAGGAGATGAAAATTAGATGTTGACCGATTCTGAGACCTCCTCGATATGCACACAAAATTTTATGACAATCATTGGAGCCATTTAGGAGGATTTTAATTACAAACACTGGGACACGAGAATTTTATATTAAATTAGATTTAAAAAAAGCTTGTAACCATTTAACATACAAACGCAGAAGACAAAACTACAAAACTCTAACGACTAGGGAACTATAAAAGTAAATGTTGGAAACTTTGAGAGTGCATCCATTCGGTGGAGCGAAGTAGTACCAAGTGGCCAATCGAGACAATTTGGCCACAAAGGAATTTTATATTTAAATTTCAACTGCGGCGGCACTCTGGGGGTTTTTGTCTCATTTTTGGCAGTAACCCAAACACACAAGATAATGCTTTGTAGATAACTAGGTCGATTCAATCATATCTTACTACATATTATAGCCGCCAAAGACATTTGACGATTGCTACCTAAAAACTCGTAGCTAGGCCTTTGTAAGAGGTAGTGCCATGCTTATTTGCAGCCGAATCGGGCCGACACCGGAGTACCTCTCGCTCACATAACATCGGCGTCACGTGACAGCTATACTGTCGCGATTCGTGCGGTTTGTGAGATTCCGGTGTCCAATTGGGGGGATAGGGAAAAAGAGGGCAACGCATCTGCATAACTTTTGGTTGTTCGGATGTATATGAGAAAAATGAGGTTTGTCTTCTACATTCTTGTAAATTCTAGCTTTCTAGCATAGGCGAACGTACTATAACCTCCTCGAAATTAAGCGAGGAGGGTTGAGTCTTGAAATGCCATATTCGAAAGTCAGCTTCAGTTATCATTACGAAAGTTTTAAAACTTTTTTGTTTAAACAAAAAAGCTGAACAATAACAGTCAATTTAAACTGCAGTATCAGGCTAGCAGAATTAGCAAGATAATGGTTGTGCAGTGTTTGTAAGTCGTTAGGTGGAATTGATGTCAGCTTACTGTAGAGTTTCATAAAGAGAAACAGTCTGTGAAAAACTAAAAAACCTCCATGTTCTTGCATAATATTATCTATACTTTTGTGGATTTTTTAAATAGCAGAATAACCTGCCATCTTTTCTTAAATGCAGAAATTTATTTATAACATCTTTACGTAATGCAAAAAACGTCTTTTTACTTTCTGTTCAGATTTAAAGATGGCTACGGTTTATTGCAAATAAACCTCACATAAGTACAGAGAATAGAATCAAAATATGTTTTCAGATATATGGACAGGGAATATAATTGCTGGGAGAATTACCATCATCTCAGGAAAGGCATGCAGAGCGCCTTTTTTTCATTTACGACGGGAAATTCTCTGACCCAGTATCCCCAGGCCATGTGGGACTTGCTATGCCCGAAAAGTTGTGAGGGTAACGCAGCTCTACCCACAATTTTTTTTTTATTATGTTGATAATACACATTCCTTGGCGGGATTTGAACCCGCTACCTCCGGCTTAAGCGCCTACGCGCTAACCATTGAGCCACAGACCCCAAACACATTTAGCACAAGACAGCAACAACTCACTATGATGATGATGAGGTAATATAAATCCATGCTCCGTACCAGGGAGCCATAACACGCACGGACATAAAACACTAAATAATAAACCCACAATCCAATCGGGCTATATCCAGTATTTCATGGTCGTAGGGTGGGTATGGGGCAGGCGAAGTGTAGGAGTTGGGTCGTAGGGTATCTAACATTCGCTAGACCCGCAATTTACCATTTATAGATTTATCCATTTATAGGATAGGAATAAAAAATATAGGAGAAAAGGAGCATAATCAAAACTATAGAAAACCAAATATGACATGACCATTTTTAAGAAATCTTATAGAAGGAAAGAGAGGAAGAAATAGACCAAAGAGAACGTATATGGAACAGATCAAGGAGAAGGTACAGATCGTATCGTATCAGGGGGTAAAGGTATTGGTGGAGAGAAGGAAGGATTGGCGATTACTGCACCGTCAAGAGCAAGGCTTAAATAAAGAGAGAGATAGGGCAGGCATAGGGTAGTCAGGTAGGTATGGTCGTAAGGTAGTAGCAGAGCCGCCGTAGACATAGGAGTAGGGTGGGAGCAAGGCCCCAGGGTAGGATCGCAGGGTACGTCAAGCCAGATAAATCCGCGATTTAACATTTTCACTGTATCCAGAATGCGACAATCAATACTGAAGTCACGAGAATGTGAACGAGTCATAAGCGGGAGCGATTTTAGTTTTAACAAGCTGTTAAGCTTCGAATTCGTTCTTCGTTTTTCGTTCGACTTTATAATCCAATAGAGTTGATAGAGATTATTTTAAATTTTAATAGCCTGTCTTTTCTCGGGACATATATAATTTCTTTGGAAATATCGCCAGACTTAAACACAACCATATTCGTCAGACTAGTAAGGCCCAACCATATCGGTTGGTCGGACGTGTTGGGCTCCGTTCATGTGCTACTCATCTCTTCTATGAAACACCTTCGTTGTGTTTCAATGAGAAGAATGGACTTGTCTATAGACAGCCAGTTTTTATATACCATAGGAGGACAAATGCGCAGTAGAAGCCTTTTGGGGACTATCGACGCCCATAGACACAACCAGAGATTATGTAGATGCGTTGCTCTCCTTTTCACTGAAAACTCACAAACCGCACAACACGTGACAGCATAGCTATCACTTAAGAAGTAGTGCCATGCTGCATTGCAGCCGAACTGGGCTGGCACGACCGGGGTGCTAGATCTCGCTCACATAATACCGACGTCAAGTGACAGCTATGCTGATGCGTTTCGTGCGTTTTGTGAGTTTCTGGTGGCCCATTGGGGGGAAAGGGAAAAGGAGGGCGGCGCATCTGCGTGGCCTTGGTTGTGTGGATTTGTAGGGGCGCCGATGCCGTGAGGCTCCGACTGCTCGTTTGCCTGATTACATTTTTAAAAAACCCGGTCGTGTCCAATTCGGCTGCAAAGCAGCATGACACTACCTCTTACTGCATGACAACTATACCTTACTACAAGTTTACTTTTCCCTTTCTAGCACTGGAATCTTAAGAGTCAGTTTATATTATAGTCATATCCTCGTTGTTAATAGCGGTATTCGAATCCGCGACCTCGTTCACACAAGCCCATGGCTTGCACCACCACCGCCAATCTACATATCGTTGCGTGCCAACGTGCGGGCCTATAAAAAGGTTTAACTGTGGGCTATAGTTCTAGCTTTGACCTAGATGCCTTGGTCTACAGTTCCTGCGGCTTCACATGTCTGGAAATTGTTAATAAATCTATTATTTAATACTTAGGTAGCCTAATATCCCAGAAGGAGGCCGATGAGCGGCTGAGAGAGGAGTGGGTGACTAATGAGGGTGCGTATAAGGCGTTACTTAATGCGCCTCCAGTAACGCCCCTGAGCTCGTGTCGGGTTCAGGATGGGAACCTGAGCCCAGTATGGCCTGCTAGGCAGGCTCCACGTAGCCGTAGCGATCGGGCATTCTCTCCTTACGAGGAGGAGTCTGGCCTCCGTCGGAGCCAGCCTGTCGCTGAGGTGATCCTGTTGCCTACAAATCCGGGACCTTCAAAATGCGGCTGAAGGCGCTCTCAGTGGTTTTAGGTTACGGGTAGTGCACTCCCAGGTGCGAGTCCCTCACAGGGCCTGACCCTGTGACGGTCTCTCTCTCTATCTACCCGAGATCTACATACGTAAAAAGCATTTCGCTGCGATAATAATTTTAAAAAAAAGGTAGCCTAAAATAACCTACTCGGTTTTCAAATAATATTATTTCAAAACCGAGTAGGGTAGTAGGGTATTTATGGATAGGTATTCAAATATGATATTGTGGTTTCTAATACCATTTTTTTCTAAACTGAATAGTTTGCGCGAGAGACACTTCCAAAGTGGTAAAATGTGCCCCCCCCCCCCCTGTAACTTCTAAAATAAGAGAATGATAAAACTAAAAAAATATATGATGTACATTACCATGTAAACTTCCACCGAAAATTGGTTTGAACGAGATCTAGTAAGTAGTTTTTTTTATACGTCATAAATCGTAAACCGAAATTTACCTTTCATTCAATCAACTCAAATATAAAAAAAATAGTTTTTCAAAATAAATCTTATTTTTTGTTAAATCGTCTAATGTTGTATATTATGTAATGGTACGGAACCCTTCGTGCGCAAGTCCGACTAGCACTTGGCCGGTTTTTTATTTTATTTCGTCTTCATCGCCCTTTATCCCTTATATTTTATTATCTTATCATTTGCTTGTTTTTTTGTGTTACGAGTTAGTTACGTATTAAGATAATAAGAATTTGGCTTAACAAATGAACTATTTACCCGTTTCTTTTTAAAGTAACAAAATACCTCCCTAAAAAGTGTGCTGTCCATTTTAATTTTACTCTCAACTCGAAACCTTAAGAACCTTCCAGCTTATCCCGGGCTGTAATATGATCCCGGCACTGTAAATTAAAAACTGGAGCGGGCCCGTAATCCGGGGAATTCCCCCTAATTCTTTAAACTTAGATCTTGGGGACGTAGTTTTAGAGCTGCAAATTGAAATGCGCTTTTACGTTAAGTTATGAGAGTTTAAGTTTACACGATGTAAAGGTTTTATTTTATAGGCTTTGGGAAATATAAGTTAAATATGCATTATTGCAGCGGTCTTATACTTATTGTATAAAGAGATTTCTTATATGTTAAATAGGTAAATTCTTATATGTTATAAAGAGGATTTTGAGTTCTGGCTCACGATCTACGAAACTACTCATCTAATTCTAAAGCCTACTTTACTAGTTTTTTTTTATGTTAGTTGGATAGGCAAACTGGCAAACGTGCCACCTGATGGAAAGTGGTCGACGTCGTCCATGAACATAAACTAGTATGCCTGGAACGAGCCCAGGCAACTCATTTATCCCCACCATGGTTCAGGCCTTGTCGTGGTGGTGGGGCTCAGTAACCCTGGGGTGAGCGGTGCACCTTGAACGAAGCTAATTGGGCCGAGGGGGCTCTTTGTACCCCTCTTATAAGAAGAGGGGACAGAAGAGCAGGGGGCACGGGGTGAGGTTGGGAACCTCACCCCATTGTACTGTCCCGACGTTGGGAGGGGTTGTTCTGTGGTGCGGGACAACCCCTCTGTGAAGGTGGCGTCGGTCCCTTGCGGAATTGACTAGCCGTCGAGGTGCCCTGTGTGTTTTCTAGATCCGGGGCACCTCACCAAAGTTTTAGTTGTAGTGTCACGGGGGTTTTAGTGGGTAGAGCTGCGTCCATTTACCAGATTTCGGTCGCAGCGAGTTCCACATACCCGCCTGGGGAGACCCACTCCTCCGCGGGATGCCTAAGAGTATTTGCCGGCGTTAAAGAAAAAAAAAATAACCACAACACATTACTAATAACTCTGCTATGTTGTTGTTGTTGTTGTTCTTTTTTGTATTGTTGCTACTCGCGCTCATTGAAACTTTATGATTCATAAATGTTGTGTTCATATGTAATTGGGCGTCAGATTTTTAACTGTATTTTGTCAAATATTCTATTGTGTAATTCTTGATTTGGTTCTGTGCCTTTAAAATAAAATAAAGTATCTGCTGCAATTCTCCGGATATTTGCCAATCTGTTATCGGCTTTTAGTATTTATATGTGTAATAAATAAAAAAAATCTTAAATATATGTATAGTATAAAAGTATTAAATATATTTCCGTTGTCTGGTACCCGTAACACAACGTGAAAGCGTCCATAGATATTTATTTATTTATTTACTTATTAAATACAAAATATGCTCTTTTCTTGGAGGCCCCTAATGCGAATCGATTCGCAAGCAATTAAAATTCTGCATGTTACAATGTGAGGCAGGAATTCCTTCAAAATGACCATACTGACATTTGCGTCAGTAAACCCAAAAGCAGAGTAAAATCGTGGCCTTATCAGTAATTTTTCATTTTCCCCGTGTTTTTCCGGAACCTCTCATGTTGTACGATAGTACATATTTATAATATAATGGTGCTCTCACATTATCGCAGGTGAGGTATTGTGCCTCCGGGCTATGGCCGCCGCCGGCCGTGTCTGAGTTATGGCCGCCGTTTATAATACGCCATATTTTATTCATATTTTGGCGGTTTATTTTTCATTCATGTCTGTTGAATTTTGATCGAGTGGGTCGTTGTGGACCACTTGTGGGGTTCGAATCCAGAGCGTGTATATATTCACGTTTCTAGTACCTTTTCACATAGTATTTACGAGCTTAAAAAGAGGGTTATGTTGACATGGTGATGTTGTTCATCAAAAGTTTCCTCTTCAGGATGTGTTTTGGTAATATTACTTTGACTCTACATGGTACATTATCGAAATGCACGGCTTGATTTTCCTCGAAATCTGGCTAGGAATGAGATAATTCACAGAGTCGATAATTGTCCGCTTTTTAAAGTTTCATTATAACATATTTAAACGTTGTAGTACATAATATATTAACTTAGTTATACCTACCAACATAATATCAACCCTTCTACTTCCACTACTGCTGGGCACGGGTCTCCTCCTCGAAATCAGGCTAGGAGGGTTTTGGGCCATAGTTCACCGCAGCGCTGGCCCAATGCGGGTTGGTGAACTTCACACACCTTCAAAGACTTTTAATCTCATCAGGCATGCAGGTTTCCTCACGATGTTTCCTTCACCGGTGAGCAAGCGATGGTCTCATGTTCAAGTGTACATAGAAATTTAGAAAATGTGAAATTTAGAAAGTGCCACTTCTAGGCACCACATGGGTCAGGATCGAACCCGGACCTCTCAGTCAAAAGATCGAATCCATTTCAACTCTACTACGACTACCTACTACTACTAGTAGTTACACATAAATTATACATTTTAAAAATAACTTAATCTTTTCTCCCGAGAAAAGAAAGAGATTTTTTTTAAGAAAAAAACGAAAAAGAACATTTAATTTATAAAATATTTGATTTTCAAAAAGCATCGCGAGTCAATTTGAATGAAACAATTCATCAAATTTCGCTTTAATTAATGAAAGTATAAAAACAATGTTTGACAAATTTCGCGAAACAATTTTTATGTAAATTTTATTAGCTCAAAGTCTCAAATAAAAAAAGTTGGCGGCGTGTAGGGGGGGGGACTAATTAAAAAACTGAGCTCCAGGGGCCCCCAGACCTCCGGAGAGGGACCTTTTGGGAATTTGCTAATATTTCGATAAGTTGTTTCTGAGCAGATTTCCATTTAAGGATTGGTTGTTGAATGATAGCTTTTAAGGCGCAGTCAAATGGTCATCTACTATATTCATCATCAGTATCAGAGTCCTGTCCCCTGCTCGATGGAATTTCAAGCAACGCCAGGACGGTGATCCCTCTCTTTGACGTTGTTCTATGTTCAGCCGAACTGTGCCGGCAGGGTGGTACCTCTCGCTCACATAACATCGGCGTCAAATGACAGCTATGCTGTCGCGTTTCGTGTGGTTTGTGAGTTTCCGGTGGTCCATTGGGGGATAGGGAAAAGGAGGGCAGTGCATCTGCATGGCCTTGGTTGTGCGGATGTGTATGGGCGTCGGGGCCGTGAGGCTCCAACTGCTCGTTTGCCCCCTGATCACATAAAAAAAAACTTGTTCTCATAATATAATAAGCCAATAAGCCTTTTTTTTTTTTTTTTTTTTTTTATATTAGTTGGATTGGCAAACTAGCAAACGTACCACCTGATGTTAAGTGGTCGACGTCGCCCATGAACATAAACCAGTATACCTGGAACGAGCCCAGGCAACTTATTTATGTGTTGCCTATCCTGAGACATAAGATGTTAAGTATCGGTGCCAGTTATTACACTGCCTGTCTTGCCCTTCTCTCCGAAACACAGCAAAGCTGTTTCACGGGAGGAACAAGCAAGATGGTGGTACCCATGCAGCCGGGAGCGCGGCACAGCGCTTCCCTCCCACCGGTAAATAAAAATCAAAGCAGTTTTGGGGCTAGTTGAAAAAAAAAATTATATGTATCCATCCATCACACGCATTAAAATATATTATATAGCTGGTGCCCGCGACTTCGTCTGCGCTGGATAAAATTTAAGTTTTTTTTTTTCATGAAAAGTATCCTATGTTATCACAATATGAAATCAAATCAAATTTTTTTATTCAAAATGGTACAAACAGAGTATATTTTTAAACGTCAATTGAATCTACCACCGGTTCCATGGCGAGCCCACTGAGACGAACCGGCGAAACAAACTCAGTGGAACTAATCTTTTCAAATATTTTATAAATTACTTCTAATATTTCTAATTTACTTCTAATACCTCCAACAATATGTGTACAAAGTTTCATGATGATCGGTTCAGTAGTTTTCGCGTGAAATCGTAACAAACAAACTTACTTTCACATTTATAATAATAGTATAGATTATAAAATATTTAAAATATTATTGTCAGTGAGCTCGTTTAGGACTGACCAGTTCAGTCTGCTATGTGTATCCTCCCGTGCCCGTTGCTGTAAAATATCTGAAACGTTCGGCCATAGTTCACCGATACGCTGGCCCAATGCGGGTTGGTGAACTTCACACACCTCCAAAGACTTAATCTCATCAGGCATGCAGGTTTCCTCACGATATTTCCTTCACTTTTTTCACGAAATTTAAAAAAATCCATTTCTAGGCATCACAGTGGGGGGAGGGGGTCAGGATCGATCCCGGACCTCTCGTCTGTCACTCAAGAGGCCGAGCCCAAACCCACTAGTCCATCGTCGCTAAACTTAATAAACCGCGATGTAATCAAAAGTGGTTTCTATATAAAGTCAAGTAAATATTACAAGTCAATATGTGTATGTATATCCGTCAGTCCGCCACACCGAGTGTACGGTAGGTGCTAGTAGGTGCAGGGCGCTGCAGCCAATCTATTTATAGAGCGGTCGATACGTCGGTTGTCGCGTTGTTTGAATACTTTGCTTGGTAGTTGTTTTAGATTTGTTGTTTCTTGGGAGTTAGTAGCTGTTGTTTTAGTTAGTTTGATAGATATTTGATCGTTTTACACATAAGTGACCTAAAGTTAGTTGGCTAAATCGAAGTAGGTACAAACGTGAATGGTAAATCTTACTAACTACAGAACGTACTTGTATGAAATTTTATCGCAAAATATTATAAACATTATCATTATCAACGCGTTCCCACTACTGGTACAGAGCGGATATCATCATCATCATTATCATCATCGGCCTCTATCCGTCCACTGCTGAATATGTCTCCCATCTTCTCTAAATATTATATCAATGAACGCAAAGACGGCCGGTAAAAATATTATCGCGAACGAAGCTTCGGGTAACAGTTAGTATTCAATATAGTGCATAAAATTATCTTTTGGAGTATCAAATTGAGTGTACTAAGTAACTTTTTTCTATTACGTTTCAAAAGCTCAACCAGTGATTTTTACCCTAAGGAACGAAATAAACAACAATTTGACATGAAAATACTTCAACGATGACACGTAGTATATTACGAGCCGCCCATCACCAGCGCCCGCCCTACACTTTACGACGTGATCGGCTCATTAACACGCTCGTTATTATTGACGACGTTATTGTGTTGACTGGACGATTTATGACTTACTAATAATATTAATTTATGTATATTCGAACCTTATACTTCCCGGTGCGCTCCTCGAAAGCAGGCGAGGAAAAAAAAAGCAAATAAAACTATCACTTACCCTAAGTCATAGTTTTGTTTGCTTTTTTTTCTTCCTTCCTTTTTTTATCCTTTGGTGAGGTGCCGTGGATCTATTGAGCAAACAGGACACCTCGACGGCTAGTCAATCCCTCAAGGGACCGTTGCCATCTCCACAGAGGGGTTGTCCCGCACCACAGAACAAGCCCTTCCAACGTCGGGACAGCTGTACAGTGGGTGAGGTTCCATGCTCGCCCCTTGTCCCTCTGCTCTTTTATCCCCTCTTCTTATAAGAGGAAAGAAAAAAGCAACTCCCAAAAGAGAAGCTCCCTCGACTCAATTTGTTTCGCCCAAGGTGCTGGGTTCACCTTAGGCTACTAAGTCCCACCGCCAAGACAAGGCCTGAACCATGGTAGGGATAGTTTTATTTACTGGCTCAATACGGGTGCAAAGATTGAAGATTGATAAATCGATGTTTGTTCCTTACCATATGGCAGTGATGTTGCTATTATTTCCATTCCTGCTGTATAAGGCGTGTTACACCTGGTCATAAATCTATATTTGTGGCGGTACAGGGCATATTAAACCCTGTAACGTTTATTAAACTTAAATCCTTTTTTTGCCTTCATGTGAAAATATATGATCTTTATGTCCTTAATATTAGCAGTAATGAATTGACATTATACTGAAACACGTCAACAATGTTCGGTACAAGGTGCGCGGCATACCAGGTGCCTTCGACCTGGTTTAATTTCATGCGGTACCAGGTGTAAAACATTTGGTGCGAATGTAGGTACACCACTGGACTATATTTCAATAACACATCTTAGATATATTGTTTCCAACTTTTTCCTTCACCGAAACAAATTGAAGTTATGCCCTTCGAGAAGTTTATGCTTTTTGTAACACGTAAAACTTATCTTCAATAAAACGACAGTAAATAATCTATACTAATATTATAAAGCTGAAGAGTTTGTTCGTTTGTTTGAACGCGCTAATCTCAGGAACTACTGGTCCGATTTGAAAAATTCTTTCAGTCTTAGACGGATTATTTATAGAGGAAGGCTATAGGCTATAAAACATCACGCAGTGACATATAGGAGTTAAGTAACGCGGGCGTAGCTGCAGGGGACAGCTTGTACATTTATATTTGCTGTTTCAAACTATGAAAACAAACAAAGCAGCCATTTTATAATTCCAAGTTAAAACTTCAATTGTAGTAATGTTACCATTGCATAAAATTAAGATAAAAATTTTCACTATATAAATTTTTATTTTAAGTTTATTTACTTCTTAAATACAAAATGCACAACAATTAAGGTTTTAAAATTTACAAAAATAATCAAATATGTTTACTAATAATAACTCTTCAGCTTTGTGAAGTTTTTTTATTATGAAAGACCCATTTTTATTTATAGGCTTGCAGCACTGAACAATCCCCAAATAGGTCTCTAATAATGTACGAGTTGACACCCCCTGGTGAAGAAGTCGTCTTTAGTTACGATAAAGGAATTTCTTCATCAAGAATATTATCACAGTATAGGTATAGGTAGCACCACAGTCACTGATGTACTACTAGTAGAGTAGGTATATAGTAAGTAGCGGAGGTAGGTAAGTTGTAAATGTCGACTCGAGGTAGGGCTTCTCCCGTAATGCAATTGGCTCTGCTCTTCTCGTATTGATTCACTATATTGATATTAGAATGTATTTTGTACGTAACAAATCACAATCATCAGCACCCATTCATCCACTTTTGTAATAAAATATGATTTAAGGTAAATATCGTTAAGAAAGAATTTGTGTTATTAATAGAAACGGAAATAAATTTCAATAACTAAAGGTAATCTATACTAATGTTATAAAGCTGAAAGTTTGTTTGTTTTAACGCGCTAATCTCAGGAACTACTGGTCCGATTTGAAAAATTATTTCAATGTTAGACAGCTTATTTATCGAGGAAGGCTATAGGCTATAACATCACGCTGTGACTAATAGTTAAGCTGAGCAAGTTAACGCAGGCGAAGCTGCGGGCAACAGCTAGTTTGTAATAAAAGAAACGCCCAACGCAATATCGAAAGAGCTAATGATCTTGAAATGTTTGAACCGATTTTTGATACAATACGACTAAGAATCACCAATAGGAACCTTGCTTTAAAATAAAAAACCGCTTCCAACTCGGGTCACCGGTCTTTTATGTCATGAGCAGCCAAGCGAGCAGTCGAACTCTTATGGTGACTACCGACGCCCATTGACATCCGCACAATTATTTAATTTAATTAATTATTTTTTTATATAAATAATAAATAAATTTAATAATTAATTTATTCTCCTTTTCCTATAACGCTCCCCCCCCCCCCCCCCCAATGGGCCACAGGAAACTCATAAACCGTATGAAACGCGACAACATTGCTGTCACTTGAGGCCGGTGTTATGTGACCGAGAGGTACCACCCCGATCGTGCCGGCCCAGTTCGGCTGTAAAGCAGCATGGTACTACTTCTTACTTTAAAACTAAATAAAAACACCTAAATCGGATCAACCGTTTCAGAGGTACAGAGCAACAGACACACATAGCTGTTTATTTATCTGGGTTTAAACTTTTAATATTATGTTCTTAAATACACATTATATACATGAGCCGGTACAAATAAAGTGCAATGAAAGTTATGAAAACAAATATAACCTTATACTGTCCTACCGTTCATTAAAGTTATGAAAACAAATATAACCTTATACTGTCCTACCGTTCGTTAAAGTTATGAAAACAAATATAACCTTATACTGTCCTACCGTTTGTTAAAGTTATGAAAACAAATATAACCTTATACTGTCCTACCGTTCGTTAAAGTTATGAAAACAAATATAACCTTATACTGTCCTACCGTTTGTTAAAGTTATGAAAACAAATATAACCTTATACTGTCCTACCGTTCATTAAAGTTATGAAAACAAATATAACCTTATACTGTCCTACCGTTCGTTAAAGTTATGAAAACAAATATAACCTTATACTGTCCTACCGTTTGTTAAAGTTATGAAAACGAATATAACCTTATACTGTCCTACCGTTCGTTATAGTTATGAAAACAAATATAACCTTATACTGTCCTACCGTTCGTTAAAGTTATGAAAACAAATATAACCTTATACTGTCCTACCGTTCGTTATAGTTATGAAAACAAATATAACCTTATACTGTCCTACCGTTCGTTAAAGTTATGAAAACAAATATAACCTTATACTGTCCTACCGTTCGTTATAGTTATGAAAACAAATATAACCTTATACTGTCCTACCGTTCGTTAAAGTTATGAAAACAAATATAACCTTATACTATCCTACCGTTCGTTAAAGTTATGAAAACAAATATAACCTTATACTGTCCTACCGTTCGTTAAAGTTATGAAAACAAATATAACCTTATACTGTCCTACCGTTCGTTAAAGTTATAAAAACAAATATAACATTATACTGTCCTACCGTTCGTTAAAGTTATGAAAACAAATATAACCCTATACTGTCCTACCGTTCGTTAAAGTTATGAAAACAAATATAACCTTACACTGTCCTACCGTTCGTTAAAGTCCACTCTAGTTCATGAATAAAATGACGAAAAATAAAGACATATTATTTAGAAGCCTTTCTGGCACGCTACGCACTGACATAAAAGAGGCAAATGCAAAACAAATTGATGAAACTTCAGCAGTCTTGGCGTTCATTGACATAGGCCTATGTGCCACAGACAAGTTGATAATAATGAAACATGATGAACAAATATATGAAGGGTGGGGGGGAGATATTAGTATGACGTAGCCCAAAAGCAATAAAAGAATATGATTAACGTAAATTGCGTGATACCGTCATGGGGGTGTTACTGACTGGCGATGGAGTCACGAAATGTCGGTAATGGGATGAAAGTTCACAGACGTGCTGGCATTGTACGTGAAGAACATATTATATATCGCCGTTTAAACCACAATTGAAGAAACTTAATTATAACCTACGTATCTCAATAAGGGGGTAATGCATTTTTTTCAATTGGGAATGTAGGTTCTGGAGAGTATAAGAATGTTTCAGCTTTTTCCGGGGTGACTTAGGAAGAAGAGTTCCTATCCTATTGACTGGAAGATGTTTATAAATGTGAGCACCAACGAGGTTCCCGTCCTTGCCCCGTGTACCCTGCTCTTTTATCCCCTCTTCTTATAAGAGGGGTGCAAAGTGCCCCCTCGGCTCAATTAGCTTCGCCCAAGTTACTGGGCTCATACTCGTATACTGAGCCCCACCGCCACGTCAGGGCCTGAACCATGGTGGGGGTCTGTTGCTTTCCTTAAGTTACTGATTAAAACAACATACGCGTATACTAAGCGTTTTACAAGCACACTCCGATAATGAACAACCATTTGAATATAATTTCATTAAAAACCGATAAAAAAGTACGACATCCTCGGGTCGTTTCGATCATAATTAAACGTTAAATTTGAATAAGGGGGAATTTGAATTTCCAGATGGGGGGACATCGTTTTAATACCATTCCTTGTACATTTCAATTTATTACCATATTTATTAGAAATTCTTAACTTTACGAGCTATGGCGTTTATTGTGTAATGGGGTGTGGGGTTTGAGTCCGGGGCTGTTTTATGGTGGACGTCAACTAATGAAATGTAATGTATTATGGATATTACATATGTTAATTGGTTTTGATTTTTGTAGTTTCAGCCGTCTTATTGAATATCCAGTTGACGGTTACAGGTTGAAGATGATGAGGATTGTAATAAATATACTAATAATATGATAAAACTGGAGAGTTTGTTTGTTTGAAAGTACAAATCTCCAGAACAAGCACTTTAGTCGTGTGAGCGTGTGCGTTTATGCTCCGAAGGTCATTGAACCCGGGTCGATATACAGGGTGCACTGATTCTGTTTTACTGCCTCAGTACGTCATCATTAGTTTTTAATGAACCCCAAGCGACTTAATCTTTACATTAACGTCACTTTTTACAGTTTTTATAATTTAAATTGATAGATGCTTAGGATACTTTGACAAACCATGATGGTAACACCATGGAAACGTAGGGTATGTAAAGATCGTGTGGGATGTAAGTGAATGCCTCAAAGGGAGATCTCCGACCGAGCGAGATGGTATGATCGGTCAGGCCGAAGCCCACTTGTTAACATTTCAACTTTAGTATATATAGCGCTGAACTGTAAAACATCGATATCACTATTCGATCGCGATTCAGGTATGTGCCACAATCATTATGAAGTGTGATAAAATCAGTATAAACTATTGTAATTAATGAAATTCGCGTAAATGTTTGGGTATAAAATATCTTTCACTTTTATTTTAAACTAGCTGTTGCCCGCAGCTACGCCCGCGTTAACTTACTCAACTTAATTACTGTTAGTCACAGCGTGATGTTATATAGCCTATAGCCTTCCTCGATTAATGGGCTATCTAACACTGAAAGAATTTTTCAAATCGGACCAGTAGTTCCTGAGATTAGCGCGTTCAAACAAACGAACTCTTAAGCTTTATAATATTAGTATAGATATTTCGGCATGTTGCTTATGCCTTTTGTTTGGTTACTTATCACATCTTATGTTGTATCTATTATTTGCGACTTAATTAATTGATCCCCTCTGTTACTACCTACGGTAAGCTGGTAAATATATCTCTTTAATTTAAATTTATGTATCTTTAATGTAGTGCATACTAAAGCCTCGAGAGTATAAAAATTGAAAACACCCAAATTGAACTTTCACAGTTAATCACAGTCCCTTCAGACATTCTTGAAACATATCATTTATCACAGAACGCGAAAAATAGCCCCCACGTTAAAGTCAATGAAAATTCCATCTCGTCGTATAATGTGTGAATTCCGGTAAAAGGAATCCGTGTGGGGTGTAACCTCGTGGAAAATTGCCGGGGACTCCCCTCCGTGCCCGGCAATCCTCCCTTCGGCAATCCTCCCCCCGGCAAATGGGCAGAATGCAGATTGACGTGTAATGGATTTTTGCGGCGTCGCCCTTTAGACCGGTTCACACTGGTTTGCGCCGTTCTCAATCGGTCTGAACTAGTTTGAAGCGGTTTCATACCTTTCCAATTGGCGACGCGATTGGATGGAAGATGAGCATCTGGGGATGGTTTTAATCAAGGCTCGGCTGATGGTGCGCGCCTTTTTTCCGTGTCTTTTTTTTTGCCGCATTCGAGGAAATGGAAAATGGGTATATGAAAAAAAGTGAGTTCTAAGATATGAAGCTTTAGTTTACTGTTTTTAAATATAAATTAATTAATTAAAACGCAGTTCGTAAAGAAACCTCTACAATTTTTTAACAATTGCTTTGGAATACAAAGTAAAAAATTTACTAGAATAGTTTTGATTATTATTATAATGATCACTTATCGTATGATGGTCAGTTAATTTATAATAACATCAACCCCTATATGTCCC
This sequence comes from Helleia helle, assembly GCA_963853865.1. Taxonomy (NCBI): domain Eukaryota; kingdom Metazoa; phylum Arthropoda; class Insecta; order Lepidoptera; family Lycaenidae; genus Helleia; species Helleia helle. Next base: position 652,829 of record OY971436.1, read on the forward strand.
ACCGTTGGGCATGGAACTTCCTCCATAATTAAATCTCATTAAGCAAGCAGTTTTCCTCACCATGTTTCCTTCACCGAGCAAACGATGGTCTCATGTTCAGGTGCACGGAGAATTTTAGAAAAAAGTAATTTCAAGGCACCACAGGGGTCAGACTCGGATTCCACTGAAGAAGCCGAGCCTATACCCATTAGACCATCGCCGCTCATTTATATATCAGTGAATTTAAAATTAAATTCATTTGTTCAGAATTCTCACTTTTATTCAAAAACTCGAACCAAATCTCAAGGGATGAAAAAAAGGAGGTAGTGCCATGCTACATTGCAGCCGAACTGGGCCGGCACGACCGGGATGCTGTCGCGTTTCGTGCGGTTTGTGAGTTTCCGGTGGCCCATAGGGGGGAATAGGGAAAAGGAGGGCGGCGCATCTGCGTGGTCTTGGTTGTGCGAATGTGTATGGGCGGGGGCGCCGTTTGGCTCAGACTGCTCGTTTGCCATAAAAAAGGGATACAAAGATTTCTCTACAAAGTTTTTACCATATTTACCTTACAATGGTTTTAATGGCTGACCATCAATATTACTTGCTCCAGGTGCGGTCGGTGGTGACGGAGACGACAGCGATGACAAGGAGAAGGAGGAGGAAGCAGAACGTGAGCGGCAGGAGGCCATCCGCGAGGCAGAGGAGCGGCGCAAGGAGAAACATCGCAAGATGGAAGAGGAGCGGGAGAAGATGCGCCAGGAGATAAGGGACAAGGTCAGTACTTGCTCCTACTTACACTAGAGAACTAGAGTGACAAGATATAAGACACAAGGTCAGTAAATGCTCCAACTTAATCCAGTGAGAGAAGGACGGGATAAGCAGAAGGTAAGGGTCAAGGCTGGCAGTTATAGAGCCTACAGTTTTCGCAGGCATTTCCGAATAATAACATGTAAAATTTATTACAAAATATTTGAAAAGATTAGTTCCACTGAGTTTGTTTCGCCGGTTCTTCTCAGTGGGCTTGCCTTGGAACCGGTGGTAGACTCAATTGACGTTCAAAAAGATACTCTGTTGGTACTATTTTTTTTTTTTTTTTGAAAATACATTTTAGGCCACGCATTTGAGTAAAGGCATTTGTCTTATCAACGTAACCTTGACAATACAAACGTACAGACAGTCATCTCATCTTGTCTTCCCATTGCTCGTTAGCGGAGAAAGGCAAGCGCCGATCCTGATGCATAGGGTAGGTCCACATTCAACTATATAGAACGGCGAACTCCGTGCAGATGCTAGAGAAGGGATCATCGACCATCTTGACTTACATTAAAAAAGTATTATGTCGAGCGGTGGGTGGAAATTGATAATAATAATTCATCAAACAGAATATTCTGTCTTACGAGAACTTGTTTCTACGTGTAGCTAATAGACCAGCCGACTAACATTATTCATCTAATCTTTAACTCTTATACATCTCAAAATAAGCTCACCTCCAAAAGTTCCTTGACGAGAATCACACACTCGAGCCACGCGAAAACGCGTGGAATATGAGTTGACGCTGACAGCTCGAGTGTAATTAGCTTTCGACAATTAGCGCGAACGGGGTCGAGTGCTCGCGAGAGTGTGGAGAGGCTTTATGTTCGGATGCCGTATGTTCGGGTGGGTCGTGTGTGCGAGGGTTATTGTTAGTGATGGGTTTTGACTTGGAGGTTGGATTTGAATTTTGTCCATCTGTTTGGAGTTCAATGAAAGAGTTGTGTGTCACTCATAATGATGATCATGATAGTACTATTGGTTATGAGAGGAGAATGAATATTTATACGTGAATAAATATTTCGGCATTGTCAACGAATGCCTTGTTCACGAGACCCTCGTAAATATTCCATTTTAAATGGTTTTAATAGTGAAAACACGTGTTAATTTAAAACAGATTTGATGAATTAGTACAGACTTTCACCACTAGAATTCGAATTAAATAAGCTGTTTTCAAAATTTTTTCATCTTTTTGGACTATGTTCAGCAGTGGACGGATTAAGGCTGCTGATGATGATATAATTAAGTAGGTACTTTGAACCTATTGCGCTGGTACTGATTTCAGTTCCCTGGTACCTTCTTGACTACATTATTTCCACTAACATCGCAGGGTAAGTTCCCCACCCCCTCTTACCAGGAGAGGGCCCCAATTTGAAAATCCATTTAGTGTTGAATGCAACTAACTAGCGGCTGGTTCAGATGTCTAACCGAGTTACAGTTTGTACCGAAACAGTTACGGCACTATATTTCACTTCAATTATATTTGATGTTTCGTTAATTAAATTGTAAATATATTTATCTGGGATACATTTAGCAAATACTTATTCTATTTATCTATACTAACATAATGAAACTGAAGAATTTGTTTGAAAGCTCTAATCACCGGAACTTTAAAAGCTGTTTCTTTTTAGCGGAAAGCTACTATTATTTTGGGCCGATGAACTTGCGGAGAACATCTAATCTATCTATCCATACACATAAATAAAATTTGTGTGTCTATTTGTAATATTAAAATAAAAAAAAAAAAAAAAAAAAAAAAAAAAAAAAAGCCTTTTATTTCTTGCATCCATTTTTACATTTAGTTTTTTTTTAAATATAATATACATTTTTTATTTGTGTTATGTTTACTTATTCTAATGCTAGTTTGTATTTTTATTATTTTCTTTTAGCAAGAACCCCATTTTTCACAGGTAAAGGCCTCCTCCAATGAGGTGAAGTTTTATCCTTGTTTTTCTTGATGATCACAACATGTTTCTGTTTGGAGGGTTTTGGTCATAATCCTCCACGGGGACCAGCCGGGTTGGAAGATGTGTTTTTTTTGTATGTATTTTTTTCTTTACTTAATATTTATATTTAAGGAGAGTAGGTGTGGTAATTGATGTTTATTTATGTTTTGGTAGTTTCTTGTCAGTATTACTATATACTAAATAGTTCTTTATAGAGGGTTTAATGGCTCCTTCTAATGCACTTGATGCTATTTGGGTTGGCAGAGATATCGAATCAATTTTATTTTTCTTCTGTGCCTGTTTTCTGTGGTCCTCTTGTTGCTGTTGATCATTTTCCGGAGATAATTGTAAATTCCTTTTTTTATTGGCTGTTGTGTCGGATAATTTTCCAAGTATAACTAATTTATCATATTTAATAATGGCTTTGTTTCCCTTTTCTTTTTCCAATTTAATTTGATTCTGTAACTCTCTTCTTTTTTGTAACACATTTGGTGGGTAATCTTCTTTAATATAATACCCTGTATTATTTAGATATTTTTTATATTTAAGTACGTTGATTTTTGTGCCAAGTGTCGTGAATGTTACCACGATTGGGCGGGGTTTATCCTTTTTTATTCCTAACCTTCTAATTGCTTGTATGTCCTTACACTCCAGTTCGACATTTAAGTGTTCTTTAATAAATACTAAGATGCTGCCCTCTTCTTTCGAATATGAACATTTGCTTTCCTCTATTCCAAAGAACACAAGGTTTCTTTGTCGCGCCTGTTTTTCTAGGACACATATTCTTTGTTCTTGGATATCCACCTTTTCGTTAAGTATGTCATACTTTTCTTCCCATTTTTCGAATTTTTCTTCAAGAATCTTATTAACGTTTTGAGTTACCTGTTCAGTTACATTTTCGCCATTTTTAAGTATTGTTGTTTTTTGTTCTTCGAGCTCTTTTTGTATATATCGAAGTGCAGCTAGTACTTCTTCCATTTTTAGAATTTAGTTTTAATATCAATTTGTTATCTTGTAATAAAGTGGCGTTTTATGCGGTTGGTAGTGGTACTAAATTGATAAGACAATAGTTTTACCATATAGATTGTGGCGACAATTGCGGCTAATAGCAGAACTATTTCGGAGTTCAAACTGTAATGACCGCAATGTTTCGTGGATAGTACATGCACCTTGTGGCGAGTAGCGTAATCTCAGTTATATTTTCGATAAAATAGTCCGGCTTTCGTTAGATGGCGCTGTTTATTGACTTTTACGATAAATATTTTTACAATTTTGTTTTTAATTATATTATTAGATTATAATTTTAATCAGTTTTAATAATAAGCCGTTCTAATAGAATTTTGCAAGCTTGCCTTTTGATTAAAGTAATACACCGTCCAATAGCACTATAGTACAGCGTAATGACACAGTTTTGGATTGTGTTTGATGTTGAAGAATTAAGCACTGTTTCTGCGTTTATAGTTTTTCACTTTATTTTCCGTGGTGGATTTAGGTTCACTAACACTTTTTATCAAATTTTTTGTGGCATTTACGTTGTATTTCTCTTCTAGAATTAAAAAATATACGCAGCCGATGTTGACAGTAGCACTTCCGCACCTACCCTCCTCGTTTAATATATTAAAATAACCGCTTTTTATTGAATGCATGTGGATGTATACACGGTACATATACCAAAATATATTTTTTTCAATTTTTTTTTGTTTGTTCCGACTAATCTCTAAAACTGCTGGGCCGATTTTGATGGAACTTTCACTGGTAGATAGCTGATGTTATAGGCAGTAACTGAGGCTACAAAAATAATCATCATCATTATCATCTGCGGGCAACAGCTAGTCTTACAAATAAAGTTTTATTTGTTCTCATAATTTATAAACAGTGTCGTGAACTACTGGCATCCTTATCATAATGTGTCTCAAGATAGCCAACGCATAGGTGAGTTGCCTAATAAAACTCAGATGTCCTGTTAGACATGAATGACATTGACATACCTATAACTACTCTCTCCTGACATCATCAGATCACCGCAATATCAAATTCATGTAGTGTTTTAGATTACACTGGCCGAGTTTAAACCGATGCAATTATAAGTAGGTTAAAACGACCAAGACAAAGTGATGCTAATAAAAGTTATCAAAAGCTCTACCCATTTATCGAGGGGACTTCATAGCTGAGGGAACTGGGAATTCCAATTCGGAAATAAAAGTGGAATATTCCAAAATTCCGCCCCATTATTTCCATTATATTTCCTAATGACGCGCCAACTCGCACCACGCCTTACGTCTCGAGAAAGTTGTGTCATTGATAAGTTTTAATTGTGGGACGGGTCCCCACTTGCAGCGGACAATGTTCGCCAATTAAACGCTCCGCTACCCCCGTAATTGATGACATTTCTTTCGCTTATTCGATTTTAAGATACCTTTGTGATATTGTTAAGGGAATGTAGGGCCAAGTTACTTTTGTTTTCTATTGTTACTTTGGGATATAATTGGAACTGAAGAGGATAACTTTTTGAGGAAATATGTTTTGTTTTAACTATATCTCTTATTATAATGAAACAACTTTTACGAATTTTATCGCGGTTTAGTTTTTTACAAGCACAACGTTTCGGATCCTTTCAGCTCAATGAAAGCTTTTAAAAAGTTGTTTAAATAGTTTCTTGAAGAAAAAATCGGCTATCTGTAAAGTCGGTTTACTGACGATAGTTGAATGTGACAACGTCATAAGAAAATGGAACGCCTCAGAACGAGGTAACGCCGCATGCGTCATGTTTTTTTTTTTCATTCTTGCAGCCGGCTCCATCGAATTATAAGACGATGTCACGTCAAAAGCTGAGAAGAGCAAGTTAATGTAGTTTAAATATGTATGGTAATAGATCTGCAGGACATACTGTAGAGATATGTCTAGAGAGAAGGACTCGCTTTGAAACCGTTTATAGATTCAATCACTGTTATATATTATTAAAATCATAATTTTCAGTCGTTTTAAGCGTATTTATAAAATAAATTAATTTAATACCAATAAAACCATCACAAAGATAAAATATGATGACGCCTTTGCGTAAGATTTAAGTTGTTCAGTCAATTTTGTTACATGTCAATCATTTATCATCATCATATTCAGCACCATCCACTGATAAACATAGGCCTTCTTCAATGAACGCCAAGACCACCGAATCCGCCACGCGCATCCGACCAGGCTTGGAGATCGTTGCCCCATCTCGTCGGAGGTCGACCGACCCTCCAATTTCCCGAACGAGGCCACAACTCAAGAACTATATTATACATTGTAAACAATATTCATTCATTCATTTAAGTTTTTTAACTATAATATGATTTAAATTTTAAATTCCTCCTCGCTTTCTCGCTCGCTGTCATCGTCGCCGCGCCCTTAACTGAGTCTACATTAGGGTCCCTTTGACGGCGATCCGCCGGTAAATTTGATTAGCGTCGCCTTTGAGGAGCTGGCTACGCTTAATAGCTACTATTACGACTCCGTTATATATTTTGTTTTAAAACTTTAATAACTTACGGCCTATAATAAATAAAAATTGCAGCTGGTAAAGTATTAGGTAAACTTAAGGCAACTTAACAAACCATCGCTTTGATGTTTCACGATAGTTGGAAAATTATAAATATTTATTGAAAACATCTTTGAGGACCCTTGTACAGACGCATAACATATAAAGAAAATAAATTTAAATATTCTGAAGGAAATAAACATTTATCATGATGACGCCAGAATGTATTTTTACATGGATAAGGTTTTATGTTATCCGATTTCTTGTAACTCACCACTAGATATTTTACTGGTTCTGTTAGTTTTAATTAAAAATGATTGTACAATAAAACAATATTATGTTACACACGTGGAAATTTTTATAAGACGCATTGGTGACGTCAATAATTTCAATTTATTTCAGTAATTCCAAAACGAATAAAAATATAAGTTGAGGACCTTATAGCATGATAAAAACCTTATTTTGTTAGTTTTCAATACATGATTAGGTAACTTTTGTAACAGAGAAAAAAAATATCAAACATACACAAACAAACAGTAGATGAGTCTTTACATGTTCTTCAAAATAGGAAGGAATTTTTCCAATTATCGTTTTTAACGCAATAAAATAACAAAAACCATTTAGTCGTTTACGTCCTTTAGTTACGCGCGTGAGCTTATCTCACGCGCGTATTCAGGTTTGCTCAGGACGCTCAGTTCCCTCTGGCGAGTGTCCGGTATTGGAATTATTGTTCAACAATGCGTCGCTTTAAGTCAAGAAATTACCAGAAGTAAAAAAGAAATAAAAGCATTTTTAGTCTCCAATCAGCGTTTTAATCTTGACCCTTAAAGTCAAAAGCTAGTTAATGACTAGAGAGTAACACACGTCCGCCATTTTGTAATTACCTCATTTTAAAATGGTGGCCAAGAGCTTGTGTGTTCCACTTTTTACTTTGCCGCCTTATATTTTGTACTACATTTTTCGCTAATATTCTCAAAGTCAAAGGGAAAGGTTGTGGGTGAAAATGTACATGTTTGAAGTCCGTTAATGATAAACTAAGGTGTGCTAGAACTAGATCTTTGAGACTTTCTAGGATAAGTAGGCTTTGCGCCAGGAAATGCTCTGAGGCATTCCGCGGGGGAATGAGGTTTCCCCAGGCGGGTATGTGGGACTCGCTGCGCCCGAGAAATGGTAAGATCGACGCAGCTCTACCCACTAAAACCCGGCGAATGCCACCAATGCTGCCTTTGGTGATGGGTCCCGGATCTTTTGAAAAAACAGGGTACCTCGACGGCTAGTCAGTCCCTCAATCGACTGGGAACAAAGGGACCGACGCCAGTTCCACAGAGGGGTTGTCCCGCACCACAGAACAACCCCTGACAACGTCGAGACAGTACAGTGGGGTAAGGTTCCCATCCTTGCCCCTTTTCCTCCTGCTCTTTTGTCCCCTCTTCTTATAAGAAGAGTACAAAGAGCAGCTCCCTCGGCTCAATTTGCTTCGCTCAAGGTGCTAGGAGCCCGACCGCTACGACAAGGCCTGAACCATGGTGGGGAGGATGACTAGGCTAGTAATATCGTCGACATATTTTTAATATATGATAGGAACGGGCAGACGACTCAGCACAAGTGGTCAGCGGCACCGAACATATGCATGTCCCTCCTGAGATGTAAGTTCTTGGAAACAGGAAATATCTGTACATTGGTTTTTTTCATCTAAATTTGTTATAAATATGCCGTAGCTCAACGTGCAATGGAGCGTGCTATGCTGGGTATTTCTAAACGAAGATATCTGCCAGAGAACTAAGGTTTCATGTCACGCAAAGATTATTCTCGTTGAAGTGGCAGTGGGCTGGACACACTCCGGAGAACGCATGGTCGATGGATCAATAAGGTTCAAAAGTGGAGGCCGCTTTTAGGTAGACGAAGTGGTGGTTGACCATCCAGGAGAGAAGAGGATCTCCGTGCGGTGGCCGGTCCGTGAAATTCGCGTAAATATCATAAAATCAGTGATAATTATTTACATTTGGGAAGCGGGGACAACTATTCCTTTTTATATTTAATCTTGAATTTATTATTTCTAAACCCGTAAAACAAGTTTTTACAGCATTGCCCTGTTCTAGGCTAACGTGGTGTTGTTCTTCTTTAATATTGATTTAACGCTTCAACTAACGTTCCCACTTTCTCGACGCCAGTATGTTTGTCCGTCTGTACCTCCTTCGCCGTCACTTACCCTCGAGGGGTAAACAACAAACACTATTAAGGGGACCAAACATTCGCTAAAGTATTTCTGTGTACCGACGAAATTACATCGAAGAGAGATCGAATAGAAAGTCTTTCGAGTATACAGAGTAAAGCCTCAGAAAGACTGGAACCTAGTTCAGTCTTTCTGAGGTTTTACTTGCGTGGACTTAGATTTCTCACTTCTTTCGTCTCCTCTTTCCTTAATCATATGTGATGAAACATTAGGCGTCTCTCTTTCCCTTCATTTAAAGAGCCTTGCTCTTGTCGGTGCAGTAATCGCCAATCCTTCCTTCTCTCCGCCAATACCTTCACCTCCTGATACGATACGACCTGTACCTTCTCCTTAATCTGTTCCGTTAAGTTCTTCTCGGTCTACCTCTTCCTCTCTTTCCCTCATTCCGTCTTTCTATGGTGTTTCTTATAACGGGTCTTGTTGTATTAGGTGGCAAAACCTATTTTCTCTTTGTTTCTTTATTGTTTTACTTTTTTTTTATATAGAAGAGGGGGCAAACGGATAGTCGGTTCACCTGATGGTAAGTGAAGAGTGCCCGCTACACCAGTGGATTAGCAGGTGCGTTGCCGGCCTTTCAGATATGAGTATATCATTTTCATGGTCTATTCCGGTTTTTCGGCCTGTCCATGTGATCAGAATTTCATTATTAATAAGCAACAATGTTTTCAAAAACACTGACAGGATGCGAAAAAAAATTGTCGAGACATTTTTCATGTGTCTCGTCAACAAGGCGTTCGTAGACAATGCTTAAATATCGAGCTCCGCGAAATAAAAATGTAGTAAATCCTGTTTTAAATACTTTTCAGTCAGTCTCCATGTCTATATCCAAACATATGTCACCATAGTTCCACTAAATATAATTTTCATTTGATAAAAATCAATTAACCTATAGAGATGTTCTAAATTAATACACAAAGAAATACAATCTAATGTAATATAAAATGTGCCTCTTCCTTTTTTAAAGTCAACCAATTTCTATTATTTTTTTATTTAAATTGCCGTAATTTTTTGTAATAATTGGATGTGGTGTTCTAAAATAAACGATGTTTTATAACTATAGTTCTGTCGCTACTGCTGGTGTAATTAAATAAATCATCTACAATTGTACAATTATTTAATGAATATTGTATGTTATAAGTGGTCTGTCGTCTATAACGACGTCAAGTAGAGATAGTTACTTAAATAGCTCTATAAATATATAATTATATGGCTGTTTGAAAACAGCTACATTAAATATAGACAATCAATAGAGAGACCTAAGTTTGATAACTAGACAACTGCCAGAAGACCTGAATAGGTGCTTGTGCCGCGCCCTCATCTGCATGGGGTACCCATCCTTTTTTTTCTTTAACGCCTGAAATGATCTGAGGGATCCCGCGGGGGAGTGGATTTCCCCAGGCGGGTATGTGGGACTCGCTGCGCCCGAAAAATGGTAAGTGGACGCAGCTCTACCCACTAAAACCCGGCGAGTGCCACCATTACCGCCTTTGGTGAGGTGTCCCGGATCAAATGAGCAAACAGGGTACCTCGACGGCTAGGCAGTCCCCCAAGGGACCGACGCCACCTCCACAGAGGGGTTGTCCCGCACCACAGAACAACCCCTCCCAACGTCGGGACTGTACAATGGGGTGAGGTTTCCGTCCTCGCCCCTTGCTCTTTTCTTCCCTCTTCTTATAAGAGGGGTACAAGGAGCCCTTGCCTGCTTATATCGTCTAACAGCTTTACTGTATTTCGGAGAGAAGGACAGGCAGTGTAATTGCTGGCACAGAGACTTACCGTATATTTCAGGATAGTGAATTGATGGTCAAGAACGATGTTACCATTTACAATCAGGTAGCTCTTCTGTCAGGGTACATAATGATCTTTTTATAATAGCACTAGCAGCGCACGCGGTTTCACCTGCGTAGTTCCCGTTGCCGCGAGAATATGGGGATTAAATATAGCCATGTTACTCGTTACAAATGTGGCTTTCTAATGGATAAAATAAAATCCTTCCTCGTCATAACATTGGTTTAAACAAATCCAGGAACTAGTTACATACACACAAAACCATTAGTGGGATGCGAACCCGCGATCACCATAATGTTCATTCCATCATTTTAACTTAATCGTATGAAAGCCTTCACATGTTCAAAGGTCGAACATGATTCACATTTCCATACACGTACCGTCGGCAGACAGATTCCTTCCAATAGGTTGCTTGCTGGCGAGACGTAGGTAACGTCAGCAAATAAAGATATGGACATTTATATATGTCTAACATTAAAATGAAACCTTTTACGGATTTTATCGCCGCTTATTTATATTCTTACACACCCTACGTATTGGATACAGCATACAAGGTCACGGGAGGGTAGGAGGACCATGGATGACGGGCAGCTGGAAATTTAAATAAATTGCGATAAAATTCTTAACAATTGTTTCATTATAAAGAATTTATATTAAAGTGAAACTTTTATTACATCGTCTCAAAGTTTTTCGTCTGTGTGTTGCATGTCACGTGACGGTCGGCCGCCAAGTTTTCTAAGTATTAAGATTGACAAAGCGATTTTTATACCTTTAATGGAATATTGTTCCAAAGATTTTTAGTTAAATGTCAATAATGTGAAAAAAAGTTTCACTTTTACCAATCCTTTTTTATTTTTCTTACATGATTATTTTTACTATAAAACTATTTAAAATTGGATATTTATATAATTGAATATTGGATATAACCGTGTTTTTCACTTTGATTTCGTATAGGTAGCTCGATATTTTGGCATCGTCTTGCCATGCCTTGAGAAAGGCTCGAAAGTAACAGTTTCCAGACAAATATTAGTACAGGTATATTATTTTACTTATAATGCGTTGATTTTTATTATAATAATATATGTTGCCCGCATCTTCACCTGCGTTAACTTAGATTTACAGCCGTATCTGGATTGATGATGATTATTTTTATAGTTTAAATTTCTCCTTATAACATCATCTTTCTGCCAGTGAAAAACCCGTCAAAATCGGCCCCGCCGTTTTAGAGGTTAGCCGGAACAAACAAGCAGACAGGCAGACAGACAAAACTTTAAAAATTGAATTTTTATGTAAGTACCGTATATACTTCCATATTTTGTATTTAATGAAAAAATGTTAATTTGAAATTACAATCAGACACTTCAATTTTGTTTATTATGTATAGATTTATAGTATTTAGTTGTGTTACTTATGAATAATATAGTTTATCGCATAGACTTATAATATACTGTACGGCAGTATATTATATTATGTTTATGGTTTATCGTGACATCAAAATAAATTTTAAAAAGTAATCATCGGTCAATAACAAAAAGTCAGATAAGTAAAATATAAGAAACAAACGCCTTTCCTATCTCAGTTTAAGAAGTATTTATTATAAATACTCTTTACGAATTACTCTCTAGGTACAGTCAGATGTCGCGATACTCTTCACTAATCTCTCTGTAAAATTGCGGAACTATACACAAAACTCTAAACCGTAGTAGAGTTCTATCACATCTGTCAGCACTCATATCAATCTCAAATTGATCTGAACGAGTATAATAATCAAATCAAACCCCGATTGTGTACGATTGTTTTGCTGACGCTCCTCGGTGACGGCGCTCCACAGCAATTTTCCACTGTGAACACCGGTTTACACTACTCCGCCCTCCCCCGCCTTACCCCGCCCCCTCCCGCCTTAGCCCGCCCTGCTAGTCGTCGATATATTCGTTTCAATTCGTCGTCCGAAAATTGACGACCTCTGTGGCCTAATGGTTAGCGCATTGGCGCTCAAGCCGTAGGTAGCAGGTTCGAATCCCGCCAGGGAACAAAAAGTTTTCTGTGTTCCTGGGTCATGGATGTGTATTATATATGTGTATTACATAGTAAAAATCTTAAATATATGTATAGTATAAAAGTATTAAATATATTTCCGTTGTCTGATACCAGTAACACAAGTTCTTCGAGAACTTACCGCGGGACCAGATTGATGTGGTGTAAATAGCGTCCATAGAAATTATTATTAAAATAATAATTATTTTTTATTGAACGAATTTTTTGCGATGAATGCATCATCACGAGAGATCAGTTCAGTTTTCAATAAAATGAACTCGTCTCATAAACAGAATAATATGGAGGAAATCAAATCATCTTATTAAATATTTTATTTATTTATTTATTTTATATCATTCATTACACCTTAACCAATTTGATAGTGTCGTAAAAATATAGTTAAACATATACAATACAAAAATTTAAAATATACATAAAATTATACTTATTACACATATAAACATTTAAATATGTCAAATAGATAAAAATTAAATTCATTAAAAGTAGAAACTAAATTAAAAACAATCAAATCAACCATGACATGACGTGCCCAGATTACTAAGCTCATGCAATGTCGCTCTTGTGAACTCGTTCATTGAACACCTGAAAACATCAACTCTCTCGCTGATGGCGTTTATGGTCCTCATTGCTCTGACTACGGGAGTGTTATTTAAAAGGTTGGTTTTGGCGCGCGGAATTGCGAAGAGACTCGGGCGCCGCCGCCGCCACACGTACCGGTCGGGGACACTCAAACTCAACCATATAAGCACACCTGGATTACTTATTATTCCCCGAAACACTTTAAAAATATAGGAGGCTAGCGTCCCTACTGGTTTCCAAATTGTAGAAATAAACACAAAAACACAAAACACGTTGTTGAATATTCAACATTTGTTATAAGTAATTGTTTCCAAGCCAACGCTTGGGCCGCTTGACAGCATGAGGCGGAACGGGACACTTTTTTGCGCGCTGCCAGTGTTCATCAATTTATAAACGTTATCACGTCAATATATAATCACACGTACCGTTACACTATGTCAAAACATCTTTATACTGTCACAACATTTTTTATCGTTCACTAAAACCATCGAGTTGAGTAAATTGATGTTAACCATGCATTTATGCGGCTATGTGTACTTATTTAACTGGGCAAATAGTCTGACTAAATCATACATTATATTAACATAAGTTGCCTTTTTTTTTTCTTTAACGCCGGGAAATGCTCTGAGGCATCCCGCGGGGAAGTGGGTCTCCCCAGGTGGGTATGTGGGACTCGCTGTACCCTACAGCTGGTAAGTGGACGCAGCTCTACCCACTAAAACCCGGCGAGTGCCACCAACCGCCTTTGGTGATGTGCTGTGCCTCTTCTTATAAGAGGAGTACAAAGAGCCCCCTCGGCTCAATTAGCTTCGCCCAAGGTGTTGGGCTCACCCTAGTCTACTGAGCCCCACCGCCACGTCAAGGCCTGAACCATGGTGGGGAACATAAGTTGCCTGGTGTAGTCCCAGGTAAACCCGTTCATGGGCGACGCTGACCACATACCATCAGGTGGCAAGATTTCTTCATCCTACTTTCCATCCACTAGTCGCAGCAGAATTCCACCACTGGACATCGCGTAAAAACTCCAAATTTCACCCTCACCATCTCGATGTTCAGAAATCCACAGCAACTCAAGTTTAACGGCATTTCCTGCCTCGCACGTCGAATATATCGAGCATACTCCTATTTGAAAGGCCAGCAACGCACCTGCTAATCCTCTGGTGTAGCGGGTGTCAGTGGATATCGCTTTCACTTACCATCAGGTGAACCGACTATCCGTTTGCTTCTTCCAAAAAAAAACTACTGGATGGTCTGTCTTAATGAAGGCCAAAACGTCTGATAATATTCACATCAACAAATTAAAGCAACAGAAGCCAAACTTTTGAGATGCACCGAATAAAATTTCTACCAAATACCTAACTCAGCCGAATATATGGCCGAATAGGTATGTGACCGAATATATGGCCGAATAGGTATGTGACCGAATATATGGCCGAATAGGTATGTGACCGAATTTCATCTTTCTACAAAATATTACCCACTCGATAGATATACCATAAAGATTGTTTAATACTGAAAACAAGGGTACACTTGATAGCCCTTGGTGAGTGGTCATTACTGATCCAATTTGTGGGGGTGGGGGGTGTTGGGGGGTGCTAACGCGGTTACCAACTCATCAGGGTGGAAATTATGGCGCCGGGGCCGTGGGCTAATAGTTTTTCAACCTTCCACTAGATTTCAATCTTGATATAATGCGCTTAGCTTGAGATCTAGTGGTGACTGAACGAGCAGCGGTTGTGAGTTCGAATCTTGCGAAGTGAAATAATTTGGAATAAATAGATGCAACTTGATCGACGGTCTTCGTGGCAAGTTTTTGTTCGTGGCAAAGGATTGGCAGAGTTGGTGTTCATTGAAAGTGTAGGCCTCTTTAAATTCTGTCCAGGAGTGGACACAAAACGATTAGTGGTGGATGCACCGGGTCGTAGACATGCTTATGACTTTTTTTTTTCATTTCTAGTTTCTAGTATTTTAGGACTAGGTTAACGTTGTGTAATTGTTGATAAATATTTTAGTACCCATTTTTTATTTTGTCACGTTTTTCTGACTTTTAAAAGTGCTATATAATTTTATGTATCTTACTAGAACATCAGAGTTATTTGAACTAATTCGAATATGCTCAGGACAAACTGTTGTGTTCTCATTTGATTGGCAGCCGTATCGAGAGTGATGATGATTATATTAATAGCCTATATCCTTTAATAGGATACTAAGGTTTCGAGTTTAATCGCAACAAGGTTTAACACACAAAGAAACAGCATTATTTTCACATTATTTTACTAAATGTTTTAATTATTTAAATATTGTAAGTATCTATAAGTTTTCTCATGTAAGTGAATAACTTAATTTGTTCTTATGAGAAATAAATTTATCTCAAACCTCTCAAACCTCAAAGTTTATTTCGGTGAAAAAATATCGATTAATCACCATCAATCCGTATACGACTGCAAATCCAAGTCAAGTCAAGCAATAGCAAGAGAAAGAGAAGAATGAAAGAAGTGAAGAGAAAATACATAAAAAAGAAGTAGAGAAGAAGTAAAGCTCATGGATGTAAAATTGACTCTAGTAGGGAGTCCGTTTCTACGCGACTCCCTAATCGAGTCAGGTTGACTTCTTTGATGCTATTTCGACTGCAAGAAGAGAGGACAAAAGAAGAACTAAAAAAAATAAGAAGACAGAAGCACTAGAAGTAAAGCAAGCTTTCATGGTTAACTACTTTATCAACAAGTAAGAACTTCTTTAACAAGTAACTTTTAACAGTGACTTATTTTGTTAACATTATTATACCTATAAGAGTATATCTACTAAGTCTCAAATAACGGCAACGCAACTTGCAAGTTGACTACGGGTATTTGTAATCACTCTCCCTCAGGTGATTTCACGTTCCCTTTTCCCTCATATCTGTAATAAATGTAGTATGTACATACATACATTAGTTATCCAGACAGTCGTTAATAATATTTGCACATAGCTCAGTATTAGCTTAATCAAATTATCTGTTCGCCTGGCCGTGTTAAATTGGACACATGTTCCACTATGACCTAGTTCTAAGATAACATCAACATTATCAGTCTACCGTCAGCTGGGCACAGGCTCTCAATGAACACTCGTTGGTACTTGCACCCTTCTACTTAACCATGGAAATCGTCAAGATAAACTTTACAATAATGTATATATATATTCCTAATGATCTTCTTCCGAAAGACTAATATCTAGCAGGATGATTATAAGCTTATAATTATGATGGTACATTTAGATCTAAAACTTGTGGTTCATATGTCACCTACCTTATTGCTTTCTTGCTTAATAGTAGTTTAGAGGAAGGAATAATGTATTATATTACAAAGTTTATTGAGACCAGCACACATCGGTATAATATTTCAATCTAAAACTGCTATTTTCACAATTAAAACTGTTTAAAATGAAACACTTGAACAAGCCATTCATTGACGATGCCAAAATATCGAGCACGACGAAATAAAAGTAAAAATATAGTAAATATCCCGTTCTAAATTGTTTTAACTGCTATATCTATTCCATATCTAATTTATAACATACGCCACACAAGTTTACATAAACCATATAACATCGTTGACCCACTTCATATTCATGTAGCCGTTATCTATCATTTCGTCCTCGTCAAATTAGATTTACAGTCGAACCCTATTACTTTGATAGTCTATCTTTCCCCAGGACGTAATCGTACCCTTGGATGATTTTATCGAAATCTGATCGTATTAGTTTAACGGTTCTGCTTGTGTATTATCTCTATCTTATCGGAGCAAATTATTTGTAAATAAGGCATCTTCAATAATTAGGAAATCATTGAAAAGGAATTCAAGCTAGTCCTAAGTGCGATACAAATTGTACATGAATGACTATTGTGAATGTTAGAAATATTTTCATTGGATTATTTATAAGTTTATCCATCGATTTGTAGTCTAGCCCTAATTCTAACATTTACACCTCCATCTTGGAAGTATATGTAATATATTGTCCTTAAGACGATACCCTGTGGCACACCTGAATTATATCGCGCAATACAAAATAAGTTTTTAAAATTATATCCTCTGTATTTTAATGAGGATAATTTATTAGCCCAAGGGAGGGATAACTCGCGGGAATCCCGTCCCGTGACGCATTATTATGGGGCAGGAAGCGTCATATTAACATGGTTCTTGATATCCTTTAGGGATACCATGGCACCCCATAATTAAAGTGTATATTCGTTAAAATTATGTCTTTGTAATTGAAATAGTTAAAAACGCAATGTTTACAATGTTATTTATTTTATTTCAAGAAGAAGAACAAAATGTATTCAGGTAAATTATTACACTGCTACACACTTTAAAGTATAATAATTATTAACTACTTAAGGTTACAAAGATGGAGAAGAAAATTAAAATGTATACATATTTAATTATTCTAAGTTACACATTTTTTCACGCTGGTCGCAATTTGATATTATCTCTTATATACGAATGGCTTGTTCACGAGACTAACGATGATAGTATGTTTTATTTAGTAAGTAAGTAAGTGTAAGTTTACCGTATTTAAGAGGTAGTGCCATGCTGAATTGCAGCCGAACTGGGGCGCACGACCACGGGTGGTACCTATCGCTCACATAACACCGGCGTCAATCGGCGTTTCATGCGGTTTGTGAGTTTCCAGTGGCCCATTGGGGGGATAGGGAAAAGGAGGGCAAAGGATCTTCATAATTTTTGGTTGTGCGGATGTCTATGGGTGTCGGTAGTCACCATAAGGCTCTGACTGCTCGGTTACCTTCTAATGAAAAAAAAAGTGTTACCGATTAGTTTCCTAAGAAATAAAGAAAATTTTAATTGAAATATTTCTAATGAATATTAACATGGTCAGTTCATCTTAAAATCTCGTCTGTGCAAATTATTGAAATGTTATATATAGGAAATAAAATTTTAATTGAAATAATTCTAATGAATATTAACATGGCCAGTTCATCTTAAAACCTCGTCTGTGCAAATTATTGAAATGTTATATATAGGACATAAAATTTTAATTGAAATATTTCTAATGAATATTAACATGGTCAGTTCATCTTAAAACCTCGTCTGTGCAAATTATTGAAATGTTATATATAGGAAATAAAATTTTAATTGAAATATTTCTAATGAATATTAACATGGTCAGTTCATCTTAAAACCTCGTCTGTGCAAATTATTGAAATGTTATATATAGGACATAAAATTTTAATTGAAATATTTCTAATGAATATTAACATGGTCAGTTCATCTTAAAACCTCGTCTGTGCAAATTATTGAAATGTTATATATAGGAAACCTTTTCATTTTATTCATAATCATAACAAAAGTATCAAAAGTGTCACTGACACACACATACGCTTTGTGTTTGATGTGTGACACTATACCTACCGACGCTTAGGTTATTACATAATATAGTTACAAAAAATTATTGTTCATCGTTAGCGTGACCTTTGTTATATTATGGGTCGCTACGAATCTTATCTTACAATAAGTACGGCAAATCTCTATAGTAGTTCTACTATTGAAGGAACGTTTCGACCCTATTTAAGACTTTCTTTAAATTGTATAGTATACAAGATAGATTTTTGAGACGGGTCAGTAACGGCAAGTTTAACCTTAACCATTATAGTTACAGGAAAACCTTCCTAGGAGACCATCCATAACTTTTTAAGATATTCTGAACTGCATTCACAGATTTTAAGAAAGTTTATGGTCAGCGCAAAAAATGCTAAAATCATTATGATGAAACAATTTTTACGGATTTTATCGCGGTTTATTAAGTATTTAACATGCCCTCCATTGACCATGGTTGCTGTAAGGTAACCGAAAGGTCGGGCATGTTAAAAAAACTTTATAAACCGCGATTAAATCCATAGAATTTGTTTCATTATAATGTGTGAAATTCTCGTAAACATTAGAAAACAATAATTATAAAATCAAAAAAAAAAAACTTTTTTATGCCTATCGATCCTACTTCGTATGGGAATCAAAAGACTCTATGGGACCATTTAAGGTCAGAAATCGCCAAATCTCCTAGGAACATTTTCCTGTAACTATAACGGTTAAGGTACCTACCCTTACTGACCCGTCTAAAATCCAGTCTGTATACTGGCGACATAAGAACATGCCTTGCTAAATACTGCCTATCTTTAGGTAAATATTATGCTAAATTGGTTCTGTAAATGTAAACAGATAAATAAAATTGGAGTGTCTCTGTGTAATATTAAAATAACGCTTTTTACTAAGTGCATACACGGTGCATATACCAAATTAGCATTTTTTTAAATTTTTGTGTATCTGTCTGTCTGTTTATTCCAGCTAATATCTGAAACGGCTGGTCCGATTTTGACTTTCACTGACAGATAGCTGATGTAATAATGAGTAACTTAGGGTATAAAAATAATCATCATTAATCGGTATCCGGCTGTAAATCTAAGTTAACGCGGGCGAAGCTGCCGGCAACAGCTAGTATTTAAATATGAAAATAAAAAATAATATCGGAAATGCTTCAGTTAATTATGCGAGAATATAATTCCGATACGTATAATCCAGCACTGATTGGTACAGCTCTGGTGCGCCGGAGGAATTTGTGCCAATTTTAAATAGATCCTTTCCGCTATTCCTCGGAGACCTCATCAGGGTAGCTATAACTAGAGCTCAGATTACGTTTGACGTCATCTCTTGTACTCTCGTCATCTCTAATTGGAATAATTATAAAAATATTATGCTTTTCCTCAAATAAATTTATTTTACTTACGAAGACGAAGTGTTAGTCGGCCATTAACTAGGTGGGAAAAGTTTCTCCGTGCGGTGGCCGTTCCGTGTTGGATGAGAGTGGCAAGTGATTGGCCGTCTTGGCGTTCATTGAGGGAGGCCTATGTTCAGCAGTGGACGGATAGAGGCTGATGATGATGATGATGATGATGATGATGATGATGATACAAAAACAACCAACCTAATGGTAAATCTTTTTTGTCTCGATATCAGTACACTCACTTGTCCTTGACAGAAATATACAATAATTGTTGTTTCCTTGTAGTGGCCCAATGCACGACATTTCCCCATGACTTAAAGGACATTGGACATGTTCAGTTCTTATTGACCCGCTACAATTAGGGCAGGTTCATACTGCATCCGATCTGCGTCAATTTGAATGGTAATCATGCACTAGATCCGTTTCCGTCAACCGATTTATATATCTCATTCGTGAATTCTCCTTAAAATTCTCCTTTTCGGAGATGATTGTGGACGGATCGAAGTAGCCGTAGTTTTATTTGTGTGAACACATTGTCTACGGGCAAGAGACCCATATTTTTAATGTGTAGGATCGGGTTTAGATCGAATGGACTGCAAACAATCGCTCGCCTCTTGAAGTGATGAGGAATTGAAACGTAATAAAATCTTAATAAATTGTTTGCATGTTGTTCATTTCGCGCGGTGCCTAACTAGAAAATTACGATCTAAACAATTTTAGGAATAGTCCGTTGAAAAGTTACACTTAGGGTTGCGTTTTTCAGAGGCCGTAATTTTATTTTTTTGATGTGTATAAGCATATGGAGGTTTTATAAGCATAAATTCAAGTTTGTGGGGTCGCTAGCTTTGTTCCGCGGCTGCCATCTTAGAAAAAGGGGTGTAAAGGCTTTTCGTGCTATATCTCGTAAACAAGCAACCTTACAGAAAATTTTATAAGACATTCTGTGAAATCCTCTGAAAAACGCATGCTAAGGCTTCAAAAATGTAAAATGTCAATGGGCTAGAACGAAATTGTTGCTGAATTTCTGATGTTAAGATATAATCGTACTAAACCAACTGAAGTTTATTTTTATTGGCTATCATTTAACATGTTTCAAGTGTTACAAGACGTTTATGAAATATAGATATTTTTGATTTGAATTTCAACTGTCACTTGAATAGAAGGTATAATTAAAAACAAATTTCTCCTGACGTATATGTTTTTGTGATTCAATTGATGAGAGTATAATATAAACGAAGTGATTACATTCTCTTGGGTATAATATATAGGGAGTTGTGGATGCAGAGGGCTCCTCGGGGAAATCTCGTGTGTCGGGCTCCGGTGAACATCCACCGCATGAGGAAAATTGAAAAATAATAAACTAACGTATTATTCCCAAAATTGATGTGTTGAATTGGATCAACGAATGAAATTGAAAAAAACAGATATTCATATATTTTATTTACATATCTCTCTGTTTACATATCTTTAAAACTGTGTATTAACCATTTTTATTAATTAATTGATATTTATTAATTCCAAAATATAACGTACATGGTATCGGTTCCAAAAATTACAAAACCTATGTTACCTGATGTTACCTTACTTTTCGGAACACAAAACTGCTTGCTGAAAGAAATGTAAGCAAATATATCTATGCACTGCACGAAGCTTTTGGGTCCCTGTGATCTTTAACATTGACATTAGTAAAAACTCATTTTGAAGAGCCTTTGAAGACAACTTAATAAACAAAAAAATCCGTAAAACATGTTTAATATAATATGCATTAAAATGTTATTTTTAACGTTCCAGTACAAAATCCCTAAGAAGGAGGAGATGGTGGAACAGCAGCAGCAGGAGCCCGACAACCCTCTGATGAGGAAGAAGAAGACGCCCGAGGAGCTGGCGGCGGAGGCGGAGCTTGAAGACCAGGATGAGTTCACCAGTAAGTGGAAATAGTAATAGAAAAGAAAGTCTATGAAAGGCTAAGAATAGAACGAGCAATGGAAAAGATTTTGAAAGACCAAAATCTGTAGATTTTTTTGCAAATGCCACGTTTTTCCACGATGGGTACGAAGAGCAGCCTCTTCGGTTCAATTGATTTTGCTCAAGGTGCTGGGTTCACCTTAGGCTACTGAGCCCCACCGCCACGACAAGGCTTGAAATATGGTGGGGACCTAACACGTACCAAGGATTCTTTATGTTATTTATGTTTGTCTTATCTTGACGCAAATTCAGGTACTTAATAATGTTAGATTGCAGGATGATTGTAATGATTTATAATTCACGTTTCAGAGTTGAAAAACACGATCGAGACGCAAGTGAACGAACTGAAATCGCAGATCGAGAGCAAGTGTGTGATGCAGTGAGCGGCCCCGCACCGCCCCGCGCCGCCGCCCCCGCGCCGGGCGCCGCACACGTTATGTTAATCTAAATACATGATGTAGCTGTGCTAAGGTCATTGTTAAACGTTTCACAACCCGATCACATCGACCCCCCCAAACCCTCATTCAGGATCGTTCGGAAACCGCAATCATTTTTAGGAGACGAATTCTAATTTTTTTCGGAACGTAGTTGGCTAGTGGCGCGTTGGTGCTTGATAATGAGCAATAATATTTTTATACATTCATAGAACGATCAACGAAGAGCGGCCTCGTACTCGAGCGTTAGGTCAAAAAGTCATCACAAACGAGGTCCAGGGAATATACAATTGTGAAACAACAATTTTTTGCATATGTTGACGCTTGTGATATATTGTTATTTAAGTGTAATTGGAAACAAATTTTTGATTAATAGCATGGTGGAGGTTTAGTTGTAGCACGCGTGTAGGTGTCACTACCTAGCCCCTGTCTTCTCGTTAACTTACATTGAAATAACAACGTTTCAATTTGTTTCATCCAAATTCCGGCTCGGCGTCTGGACTCGCATCCTCGGTGCCAGCTTGCGCTCTTCGCCACTTCCGCAACTTGGACTTTTGCCTCAAAATCTTTTGCATGCGTGCTTATGCAGTGTATACCGATCGTGTCATTTTGTTAGGTGTAAATAACTGTAATCGACCTAGCCTTAATATCCACATCGAAGATAAAATAGGTACAATATTGTTACTCATACCGGGAGCGCATACCGCCCCGGGTTCGTCATTCCGTTCTTGCATGTCTAATATAAGTCGATGTTCGTAAGTAATGTAAAGTTGTAGATAACGTGACATCTCGTTGTTTTGCCGTTGAATCAATTTAGTGTAGTTGACGCGATTTTAATGTTCTATCGATGTGTTATGCTTAGGGTTATAGTAACGACGTGCGAGAATGTTCGAGCTATTATCGAGATGGTAAGATGGCGGTCGCGATTCATCTATTGAATTAAACGATTCAATGGATTTATCGCGGATTTGAATATGCTTTGGTGCGCTGCTAATGGTTCGAATGTTTGTCTCCACTTAAGCTGCAAATGCAAAAGATTTGTTATCGTCAAAAGCTGTGATATATAAATAAAATAAACTAATGCTGCGCGCCGACAGCGGTCGTCCGCTCGCGCCCTGACTCACTTTAGCGTCTTGGTATATTTGAATCTCTCATGACTATTACTGTTGTCTCACCTGCGATCGTCTTCACTTCACTCGGATCTACGATCGTCCACTCTTCTATTAGATTGCTCTTCGGTGGATTTAAATCAGCACATCATGTATTACGAGCTATTTTCGTTTTAACGATATCATGTAGAGGATCTGCTCGCTTGCAAGTTTCTACATCTTTAAACCTATTCGCCTTTCTTTTATTTACGCGGTATCCTTATATAGTCCTCGCTGTAACAGATCTACAACTCTTCAATATACACATATTGTAAATACTAAAAAAAACGATAATTTCTGATCAAATTATTGGAAATGCTACTCTATTTTCTGAACTGTAGAATTGATATTTTCACGCACTGTACGGTACATTGAAATGTATTTTCATAGCTTCGATAGACTTTCTTTGTGCACACCTAGCTATCATAGATTTAATATTTAATCGTCGGAGATGGGTAAACCTTCAAAGGCATCAAACTCGTCCGATTTCCTTAATCAACCTTCACAATCTTAATAATATTAAGGCATAACATTAAATTTTCACAGTGTACGTGTGTTTAGGCTAGGTTTATCATGTATTACGATACTAGCTCTATGTATGTGCATGGCAATTCTAGCTAAACTGTTGTTCGTAGTAAATAAACAATAATAGCGATAAGATTTAATTAGACCTGTTTTTATATAATTTCAACAAGACCAAACTCTCCAGCTATTCAATCTCTCCTGTATTCTTGTCTTAGAGGTATCTTCATCTCCTTAATCTTTTCTGTCTCTAAACCTATTGTAGTTATCTGTAATCTTCGTTGTTGGCTCTCACGTAGTAATAGATTTAGAAAAATATTTTGGGTACGTAGTGTGGTTAAGATGTAATAAAATTTTAAAACCATTTGCTAATTGTCACTAAATTAAAAATTAAGCGGATTTATCTGATGTGTATCATTGCATGAGCGTATGTGTGTCGTTTTCTCTATCGATGTTTCTAATACAATAGGCGCTTAAGGCTTCTTAATGTAAGCTTTCGATGTTCAATGTATAGAATTACGGTTGTTATTATATAGTTAACGTTGCTTTGTAACGCACTCTTCTAAGGAATTTGGGTGATATCAAATTAATATCATCTTTCGCTTATATCAAAGTGTTTTATTAATTTAAAAACTAGCAAATGCATAGTTTCAAATGATAGAATTTACTAAGAGGTTCATACAAGGTAGATATGTAGATTAGAGGTAATTGTAAATTGTTTATTATGAACATTTTTGGAACACACTTAATTTTAAGCACCTAAGTGAATTCGACCAATTGCATAATTTCTCCTAAGTATAATATAATTTTGATAATGGATCTTATGACACTTACACTCAGGGTAAATTGTATATCGTTGTTATGTTAGATCATTTAGAGCGGCATGACTTTTTGGCCTGCGAAGGCTTGATATCATTTTTGGGTTGGTATGATCAATTTGAATTTCAAAAGATCCCATTTTGCTAACACTGTAAAAGGAATGGTTGGGAAAAGGTGTGTGAGTGAGAAAACACTGATTGACTGTCACCGGTCAAAGGTATGGTATGTGTTGGTGATTGTTTGCTGTTGGAAAGAACAGAAGAGATAGCGTTTTACAGTGTTAGTATGTTAGAATGATTTGCAATAGTTTCATTTTCCTACATTACCGAAAAACATTAACAAAAACATAACTTCATATGAAAATTTTAAATTTGGATTTTTATATTAAAATTATAGCGCAAAGGACAAAAGGTCAGAACATGTAGATTTTTTTAAATATTTTAGAACACTCAGTCCCACGTAGATTTTTTTATGAATTTTTGAATGCGATCACAATTTTCACAAGACTAAATCTGTATCTCCGTCGATTTAGAATTTTATAATCACTACCAGTTGCATCGGGATCAGAATTTTGAATTTTCCTCTTTTGTATATAATAGAGACAACGACACTCATACACACCAGAGCTTCAATATGACGCCAGTATTACGAGTTTGTTACATTTTTGTATATACTATGTTTAGACTCGAATAGTATAAACATTGTTTCCATTCAAGAACTGATGTTAAGTGCCACAGATGATTGTTGTGCATATACACATTTACAAACGAGATCCTTACTATATTGTGCGTTAAAGTTGTGTTATTTATTTTATGGGGCAAAGAGCAAGTGGAAACATCCAGAATTTAAAAGAAAGCAAAGCAAGCGCAGCTGAATAGATGAAGATCTTAATCTTGAAGAATTTGAAAATGGAAAAAGTGTATTACAACTGACAAGTCTTGCTCTTGCAGCCCAGATGTGATGTTCGGAGGAAAATCGACTTTCAAATTCACATCTTTACACTTATTAATGTTATACGGTCGAAATTTTCTCCATTCGTCCATTTTGTTTCGTATTGTATATTGGCTACGATCACATTGTACGTTAGCTTTTAATATTAGTGACATCTAGTGTTAAAAAATGCAAATTTACCAATTAATAAAAAAAATGTAAAACGAAAAAACAATTGATAAAGGAGTTCACGAAATGATTGGACGTGGCATAGTATGTTGTATTGTTATAAAAAGGAAGGTTAGAATTTTATTCACAACTACATGTAACTTAGAAATATGGGGATAATGGAGGTTATTGTTGACAATGTTTTTAGGTAAATAATCGGATTGAGCTATCAATCGAGTTGTTAATGATTTAATTTGTTTCGCTTTACGATCGGGCGCGATCGAAGTCTGTCTTTTGATTTGTAATTTTCAACTCTCACTTACGTAGGATCATATTATATAGTAGGCTTGTTCGCTATACATTCGTTTCTTATTGCGATGCATTGTTGGTTTATTTACAAGGTCCCTATTAGTTATGTATAAAGTTTAGAGGTGGCACCGCGCGACGCGGGCGCCATCGGACATGTTGTTAAATAATAAATTACATTGTACCACCAACTTGTTGTTTTCTTTTGTATTCCAGCTCCTACTTTCTCTCTCCGAAATCGGTTTTGCACTGCTAATTTCTTCCAGGATATAAAAGTGCTATATTTTTATGAAAATGTGTTTGTGTTGGGGAAATAAGGGAGGATATCTATACTAATATTATAAAGCTGAAGAGTTTGTTTGTTTGTTTGAACGCGCTAATCTCAGGAACTACTGGTCCGATTTGAAAAATTATTTCAGTGTTAGACAGCCCATTTATCGAGGAAGGCTATAGGCTATATAACATCACGCTGTGACATATAAGAGTTGAGTAACGCGGGCGAAGCTGCAGGCAACAGCTAGTCTGAAATATAGAGCCTCGTTCAAGAGTGGCGCTAACTTTTCGTATCAGGTGATTGGTCTACTTGTTATATCATTAGGTGATGTGAACATAATAAGTGTTATGCTTGGACAAGAAGATTTGCTCTTTCTGAACAAAACAAGAAAACAAAAAGTTTATATTAAAAGTCTATTTACAAAATGTACAACTAGAGTATATAGCATTAAAATCATACTTCACTGAAATCTTTCACCTATTGAAGTGATTTAACTTCATAAGAACTTCCTATTAATCCAATTTAATAAATACAATCCACTTTGGATTATTCAAGAACAGTTATAGCGCTCCAAAATCGATTTATTTGTCTGTTTAAGTCCCTCAACAGTCCCATTACGTCTTGGAGAGTATTTTGCAAAAGGCCTGAGTGAGATTCATCTCTTATATTTACTATTGCACTGTCATCTGATATTTTAGTATTCAGAGTTATACCATCTGGAAAATCTTCATAATAATCATCACTCCCAGTTTTGGTTACTATTTTTACTGGTAAATCTCCGATCTTTTTCACGTTGTGTAATATGTTACTTATCTTAAATAATTCATTGCTATTTTTATTTATTTCGTTCTCTGATACATCTACATCAGTATCTGATATTTCTTTATGTTTTTTATTTATACTTCTACGATTTCTTTTAATGTTGGTGCTTATATCTTCTGCAGGTGGTTTGTCTTTACTTATTTGTCTTTGATCAGTAAGTTTATCACCTTTACTTTTTCTTAATCTAGTTTTTCGTTTCGTCGTTTCATATCTGTTACTATGGAGACCCATCTCATCAGAATCTGATTTAGGCCTTCTCTTATATTTTCTTGGTTTTCTTCTCCCTAACAGTGATTCTAACTCTTCTTTCTTCTGTCTCAGTCTTTCGAGATGTGTTTCTTTGAATTGTGATATTTTTTCCATTAAATCTCCACCATAATCTATCGGTAAATGGATTTTGGCAAGTAAATCATCGAATCTCAATTTCCTCTCATAGAAATTGCTTCTATCAAAGATATCACGGCGAGTTCGTTTTACATTATTTTTAGTCATAGTATCTTTCAATACTTTTAAATTTTTATTCATATCATTAATCCGTGCTTCCAAAGCTTGATTATGTTCTATTACTTCTTGGTAGTCTTTATCATCTTCTGTCGTGCTTTTTATACTTGTTATATTATCAATATTTTTTATAGAACGTTTCACTAAACTTACTACTTTGTCTTTTACTTTTTGTCCTTTTTCGGTTGTGTATTTTTCTACGGGCTCATCATCAATATCCTGACATGCTTCAACTTTTGTATTAGCGAGTACCCAAAATCCAAATGACTTAGCTGGTAGATTTATCAGTAGAGTCTTGTACGGACGAATTCTTCTTACTACTGGTTTGATGTCACCTTCGTAGTACATAGCCCGGCCGTTCACTACAATATTCCTGTTGTAAAAAATAAAATAATATTACGGATTTCTATAATTTATTTATGTATATGTCCTGTTTACACAGTTCTCAACTGATGAATGCCTAAACTGATCTCTGAGTACGTGAGGAGTCTAAGATGAGAGTTAGTAATGTCATATTTTTTCACAAAGATATAATCAATGAACATTCACCTTTTTATAAAGAGACAAGTCTTATGCAATATTTAAATATGTCTATACTAATTTAATAGCTATTGAATTTGAAGATATTTGCCATCATCATCATCATCAGCCTTTATCCGGCCACTGCTGAAAATAGACTTCCAAAATCATACAATGCCAATATTCATTTTTGAATATGACTCACCCATTATGGTCATGACCCAAAATAAACTGCATGATATCCCCTCCCTCTTCCATCTGGGACAACTTAATGGAGAACCTCGCTGGTTCATCATCCATGTTGACTCCGTACAGTGTGATGGCTCCGGGTACTGGTTTGTGGCGAAGGGTCGTGCAATGTGCGAACACCATGGCCTGGGACGCGTCTATGTCCACACTCAGTACCCGCTCGCCGACCAAGTTCTTGAAAAGTAGAGCCATGTAGAAACTCTGAAACATTATTTTTTGTGATATTAGAAGGTTTTATAAAGGGGCAAATGGATATTCGGTATGCCTGGCGGTATGTGTGCATTGACACTCATTGACACAACACCGAACGGTTTGCAACTGATGGTCTCTGTATGTAACGATGCCAAATTTTATCAATGGCTCTAAATATTCTGACGGATAAATGATGATGACTCCTCAAAATCAAGCGAGGTGACCATAGTTCACCGTGCATAGTTGCACCCTTCACAGGTCACAATCTAAACAATAAGAAAATATTTACCAAGGTCGGTTCGTACAGTTCCCTCTCCATCAACTCTCGGTAGTGGATGGAGAAGCCGTTCCTGGCGGAGTACCCGAGACTGGTCATCCAGTCAGCCGCCCGCCCCAGTTCATCCATCATATGGTTGTGCTCCGTCAGCCACAGAGGTGTGGTACTTTGGGATAACACCTTTAGCAATTGAAGTCGGTCCCTGTCGGACATGCGCTCCAGCTCTCGCGACGAGGAGTTACTGAAACATGACGAAAATATGAGTGACCATATTGTCACCAATCCAATATCTGGCCTATGAATGTTCAACATTTTGTAAATACAAATAAATATGATAGTTAATAGAATCAGGCGTTACTTTGCGGAATTATATAAGATATTAAATTATATTATATTAATTAGCAATTATCCCGCGAAACACGCAGTCTTTACAGCAAATGTGTGAGTGCACGCATATGCATGCATATAGCACCGCCCTCCTTTCCCACACTGCATATGCGTACACTCGCATGCACCACCACCCCACATGCACCACAACCACAGTTAAAGACCACCACCACACAATCTACGCACGTTTCGCCCCGACACCGAGGCATCCTCAGGATGTAGACTCTACGATTAGTTTTGAGTCCACATCCATATGCGTGCACTCGCATGCGTATACCCCACATGCACCACAACAACAGTTAAAGACCACCACCACACAATCTACGCACGTTTCGCCCCGACACCGAGGCATCCTCAGGATGTAGACTCTACGATTAGTTTTGAGTCCACATCCATATGCGTGCACTCGCATGCGTATACCCCACATGCACCACAACAACAGTTAAAGACCACCACCACACAATCTACGCACGTTTCGCCCCGACACCGAGGCATCCTCAGGATGTAGACTCTACGATTAGTTTTGAGTCCACATCCATATGCGTGCACTCGCATGCACCACCACCCCACATGCACCACAACAACAGTTAAAGACCACCACCACACAATCTACGCACGTTTCGCCCCGACACCGAGGCATCCTCAGGATATAGACTCTACGATTAGTAATCGTTAAGTGAATTACTGTCATTCACTTAACGATTAAAGACTGCGTGTTTCGCGGGATAATTGCTAATTAATATAATATAATTTAATATAAGATATTAAATTATATGAGCCTTATCAATAATGTCCCTGAGATAGAAGATGGTGATGGGAGCGATCGTGTGCCACGCTCGCGTATACATCAATACCACCATCATGCTACCACCTCCGTGAAAAGAGTTTGCTGGCACTGGCAGTGTAATTACTGGCACCGAGACTAAACGTCTTATGTCTTAGGGTAAGCAACGCTTGAATAAGTGGCCTCGACTAAGTCATGGGTAAACGCATTTGTGTTCATATGCTACGTTAGCCACTTACCATCACATGACTATTCTGCCTGTCTTATAAAAAAATGCAGGAATCGGGGGCTCGTATCTTCAGTATTAGATTGTATCCTAAGCAAAACTTAGTATGTATATACCCATTTAGTAATATGGCGTCCATCATATCATTGGACAAAGTTACGTAGTCCTTGAAGTCGCTCTTGGATTCGGCGTGCAAGCAGGGGGTAATGTCTCCCCCCACCACCAGCCAGCGACCTGCTTTTCCAGGGGGGAAGGTCTCGATGATCACACGCAGGGTCTCCAGGTCGTTTAGGTATTCCTCTATGGACTGGTTCGAGCATTCTGGAAGCATCGAGTCAAATAAGTGAATTTTGTGAGGAAACGTGTGTCAAGGTCACCCACGTACATGAACTGGTATTCGATATATCGTATCAATATTGATAAATTTTCAAATTCTTTTGTTGACAACATGCGACATGTGACTATTGGCTAACCTTTGCAGTAAAGTAGACTCGAATGCCTCGACACCAAACAGTATGATGCTAACATTCGAATCATAAACTATATTTGTATTGTGGGAGGGAAGCGCTGTGCCGCGCTCCCGGCTGCATGGGTACCACCATCTTGCTTATTTCTCCCGTGAAACAGCTTTGCTGTGTTTCGGAGAGAAGGGCAAGACAGGCAGTGTAATTACTGGCACAGAGACTTAACATCTTATGTCTCAGGATAGGCAACACATAAATGAGTTGCCTGGGCTCGTTCCAGGTATACTAGTTTATGTTCATGGGTGACATCGACCACTTACCACCAGGTGGTACGTTTGCCAGTTTGCCTATCCAACTAACAAAAAGAAATAGGTATTGCAATACTCGTCCACTGGGTGGTCTGTCATGGCCTATTATATTCAACTTAATTCCTAAAAAATTGGTGATCGTAAATGTAATCTACCGCCGGTTCCAAAGAGTGTCTTCTGAGAGTACTCGCCACAACAAACAGTGAAAAGTGACCAAGGCTTACCATAACCAAGCTGCCAGTAAATACTCCCGATGTCCGCCTGGTCTGCGACCGTCAGGATCCGGAGCGCGGTGTTGGGGTCCCACATGCCGCGCCCGGTCTTCTCCCGGTGGTTCAGAGCGAAGACCAGCTCGAAGCCGGTACCTTTGGCCCACCTGACGAACCTCTCCCACTGCTTGTGGGATACGGAGACAATGTCTTCACGGGAACCTGATTATGTTAAACCTGTTAATGAGGTTATCCCGGGCTATCCTTCATGCCTATCCCGAGACATAAGATGTTAAGTCTGGGTGCCAGTAATTATACTGCCATTCCAGCCGACCTCTCCGAAACACAGCAAAGCTATTTCACGTGAAAAACAAGGACGCTGGTAGCAGACCAGGTGGAACCGCTAGTTCGTATACCTTATATACTATGCTAATATAGTAATCCCAACCCGACGCGACGCCAGGAGGCCGTGTGGTTGCAGACTGCACGGTTGGTGGGGGGCAACCCCCCCCCCCCCACATTTATAAACCAAAAGTGAGCCAAATGGGCTCACACTAATCCGATGTAGCATTAGGGCCTTCGGGCCGTTAGCATAGATCCATCCGAAAAAAAAATGTAATATAGGTTATATTATTAGCATAGTATATAAGGTCCGTAGTGTAAGTAGTAAGAATGAAAATGATGTAATATACATAATAACTGAAGGCTGAAAATGAATACTTAAAGTTTCAATTTGAAACAGATACGGAAAACACTATTTTCGGGCGTAATTGATCCTCTGAAGTCCCTCCCTAAATCTGCATTTTAGTTTGAATTTGAAATATACAAAAAAGTTGCATCGTATCGCCGTAAAATATGACGTCACGCAACGAAACCCGACCAATCATAGAGGCGGAAATCATTGTGTGACGTCATTTGACTTACTTGATTCATCGTCGAAGCTATTGAAGGTGATCATCTCTTCATCGTCATCGTCGTAGAGGGAGATGGTGGTGTTCTTGAAGGTCATGCTGGAGGTGGAGGGACCAGCTATACGGACGTAGGCTGGTGACAGAGATGACGCCATGCAAATGCATTCCTTCCTGAAAACGACCCTCGGCTTTTATCTTCTACTTCTATACTAGCTACACCCCTCCAACGAGGGGCATAGCTACCAATACAGCCTTATTAGTAATGCCCCCGGGATAGGGGGTCCTCATTTGGGCAATCTCAGGAAGAAGGGCTATTCCTGACTAATTTGTACTGAGCCCGTGCGAGACGAAATACGCGCCTGGTTGTAACTCCTAAGGGCCTCAAACCTTCCTTCTGCCATCTGGGCATCCTATGGAAGAATGATCCTCGACTACTTACTGCATTACTTTTGTATAGAGTCAGTCCAACATTAGCTACGCCACTGCTTATATTTTTTTTTACAGTTCAGGCAAATTTTGAGACAAACCTGGCGGCTATACCGTTAATGTGATAAACATTGACCATAGATACCGCACTGATGTCTATCTTGTGACACATACTGTTCAAAATGTGTGTTTATTTATTGTTTTGTTTATGTTATAAGGAGGCAACCGAGCTGTCGGAGCCTTACTTCTTACTTACGGACTACCGACGCCCATAGACATCCGCACAACCAAAAGTTATGCAAATGCCTTGCACTCCTTTTCCCTATCCCCCCAATCGGCCACCGGAAACTCACAAACCGCACGAAACGCGACAACATAGCTATCACTTGACGCCGGTGTTATGTGAGCGAGGGGACCACCCCGGTCGTGCCGGTCCAATTCGGCTGCAAAGCGGCATGGCACTACCTCTTACTAAACTGTATTTCACTTATTTTCAAGGAGCTTGATATTTCGGCATTGTGTCAAAAAGCGGCTGAAGGCGCTCGCAGTGGCTTTAGTTTAGGGTAGGGCACTCCAAGGTGCGAGTCAAATCAAAAGGTCTACCGGACGCCAGCTTCTCTTTATAACTGATAAAAATAATAAAGAATCATTACAATATTTTACAATAACAACAATTAATAAAACACTTACGATTGATACTTCTCACTGGACGTGAACAGATACTTGGGGTCGATTGTGAAGCTGAGGAACTTAGGGTCCACCAGGTTGACATGCTGGTCCGTCAGCACCTTCACGTTATAGGTGTGACCCCACACGGGCGGGAGCAACAGCAACACCAGCACATTATACATTTTGATGAAGATATAACGGGAAACATTTATTTATAAATTAATTGCAGAAATATTTTTGTTGTGTTGCGTGTGCGTGTGTGATTTGGACGAATTGAGATTTGTCTAGATTGTAGAATTTGGTAGAACTAGGAATTGGGTAATATAACGAGTGATAAAGGCAGTTATTTTTATGGCATAGACAATCTGGGAGATGAGCCCCTGGTGGTAAGGCCACGTCGTCTATGAACATATTAGCAACTTAGCCCGCCCATCCTGAGACGTAAGTCTCGATGCCAGTAATTACACTGCCTGTCCTGTTCTTCCATCCGAAATGCACCAAAGCTGTCTCCTGTATAGATAAAATAGAGCACAAGCGGCACTTGGCATCCCTCCCATATGTTAAGCAGATCATTTAGACTCCAAGCAGGTGGGTTCAGCATACAAAAGTTGCAAGTGGCCAAGCCGAGGCCCAATGTTTGTTTTTGTAGCAAAATGTTCATGGATAGACAGTAATGCTTGCAGCTCTGGAAAGACCTGTTAATATTTTGTAATTTCCAAGCGGTGTTGTCCAGTTAGCGTCATTACCAATGGAAGGTTTTTTTTAATGTCATCAGGGGGCAAACGAGTAGTCGGAGCCTCACGGCGCCGACGTCCATACACAATCAAGGCCACGCAGATGCGCCGCACTCCTTTTCTGGCCACCGGAAACTCACAAACCGTTCGAAACGCGACAGCATAGCTGTCACTTGACACCAGTGTTATGTGAGGTAAGTTTCAGGTCAACATCCTTATATTTCTACCAAGTTTTGCAGTATTCTGGAAAGGTCAAAGCAGGCAGTGGAATTACTGGCAACCAGACTTTCATACTGTTTGACTGACAATTATTTACATTTAGGTTTGTTAGATTGTTTTATATTATTTTAAATATATTTTGTGAGATCCGACTACAATTACAAATGTGAAACTGTAGGTACATATTTGGATGTTTGTTTCTCTGTCAAGTTAACAAATCCACACAGAGTTTATTATTTATTATTAATATTTAAGTAATATACGATACATTTTGTCTGTTGTAGGAAATAAAAATATTATCGAATAAAAAAGTATCCGTCTATCTTATTACATTATAATTTCAAAGGTGGCTATGTTAATATATCTCGAAAAACGATGTCTCTAAAAGGCTTTATATTCGATAAATATCACATGCTGAATCAATACACATTGGTGTTTAAAACGACAACTTGAAGATACCATCAATTTGTCTATTTGTTATCATAGCTATAAAAGCTATACATACAATATAATTTAAGCTATATAAATTTGACGACCTCTGTGGCTCAGTGGTTAGCGCGTTGGCGCTCAAACCGGAGGTTTCGGGTTCGAATCCCGCCAGAGAACAAAAAAGTTTTCTGTGTTCCTTGGTCATGGATGTGTATTAAATATGTGTATTATATAATAAAAATGCTAAATGTATGTATAGTATAAAAGTATTAAATATATTTCCGTTGTCTGGTACCCGTAACACAAGTTCTTTGTGAACTTACCACGGGACCAGATTGACGTGGTGTAAAAGCGTCCACAGATATTATTATTTATGTTATCAAAATACACGCTGTATCTAGACAAAATAAAAAATGTCAAATTGCGACAAAGTGCGCACAACACGAACTTGCTGTGCAGCAGTATTTGTTGTACGTGGGTGAATGTACGTCGTTACGTTGTTTACGCTA
Source organism: Helleia helle (assembly GCA_963853865.1). Taxonomy (NCBI): domain Eukaryota; kingdom Metazoa; phylum Arthropoda; class Insecta; order Lepidoptera; family Lycaenidae; genus Helleia; species Helleia helle. Next base: position 687,905 of record OY971436.1, read on the forward strand.
CGTACCTACTCGCGGAATCGAGCCGAGTCACGTCGTTGGTGACCAACGTTCATCAGATGATCTTATTTGCAGATTTATTCTCAATTAACGATTCCCATATTTACCGGTTGGAGGGATGCGCTGTGCTCTCGTCTGCATCATGCATGGGTGCCGCCATCTTGTTTCTCTCCTGAAACAGCTTTGCTGTGTTTCGGTGGGAAGAATAGGCAGCGGAACAGAGACTAACCATCTTATGTATAGGAATACCTTTTTTATTTGGGGGAAATCGTCATGATACCTCAAGCCCGGGGGAGCCTGATGGCTATATGGGACTCTAACCCATAAACTAAACTCCCAAGACATTCCTCTGTACCGCGTTGACAGGCTCATGGGTACGTAAGACTACCATAACCCCGTCTGGGTCTGGGTCTCTCCTCTGGGTGACATGTCACGCCACCATTCTTCGCCTTAGGCTCCAAGGAACAAGGCGCCGTCCAGCTCGGAACCCTAGTGCGAGCGGCCGAGCGGCCATCCCCCGATGCAAACCACCCGCGGTCCTTTCAGCGGCAGTGCGCAGTCGACGCACGTTTACGCACAACCACGACGTCGCGTCGCCCCCGGTCTCCTGCGTTAGGAGCGAGTTGTAGAGCCACCTACTCATGTTTCGCTCCCGGTACGCATTCCTCCAGGGGTGCGGATCCGATTAGTTCACCCGGGGCCCCACGACCACGTTTTGGCCCAGATCCGGAAGATGGGGATGTATAAAAATACCTCAGTCTTCCTGTAAGTTATTGCTGTAAAGTAACCGAAATATCGGGAATGTAATCTTAATAAGCCTTTTTTTACGTTGGGAAATACCTACCCAGTGGTATACCTACCCAGTGGTATACAAAATGTCCGGTGATTATGTGGGACTCGCACTCACTAAAACCCAACGATGTTCCTCCTATCTGCTATTGTAGAGGGTCATGGGAACGCCAGGCATACAACCTATGACACCGTCAGAATATTAATAAGCCTGAATACCATCCGTAAAATTTTGTTTTATTATATAAATATACTAGCTGCCCGCACAGACTTCGTTCTGTCAAAGGGGGAGGGGGAGGAATTTCTTAAAAGCCGATCTTAGCTGACATCTACATGGCAAAAGTAATATTACTACAAAATTTCCAAGTCTTATAGTTCCGGAAATATCGTGATGAGTCAATCAGAAATCTATCTATAGAACGGGTTCTATATTATATAAATTTCTTTTTTTTTGTGAATACACTTACACTTTTAATATTCAATATTATTTTTCAAATGAGTCAAATTTGATGCGGTTTTTATTGAAGCCCATTTTCCTAGCCGTGGTTCTTACGACATAATATTTTATAAAAAATTAATTATAATAAGTATAATAAGTTCACATGTTTCAAGGTCGTCAGCTTTTTTTTTAATTCCTTTTAGTTTCATTAAATATTTATCTAATAAAGGGCTATATTTAAAGATATTATTCTCTCAGCACTAGATTTTAATTGTAAGCAAAAAATTGAAATTTTTGCTTACAATTATAATGAAAAATAATAAGTAAGAGGTAGTGCCACGCTGCATTGCAACTGAACTGGGCCGGCACTTCTCGCTCACATAACACCGGCGTCAAGTGTAAGCTATGCTGTCGCGTTTCGTGCGCTTTGTGAGTTTCCGGTAGCTCATCGGGGGGATAGGGAAAAAGATGGCAACGCATCTGCAATCTGCATAGCCTTTGGTTGTGCGGATGTGTATGGGCGTCGGTATCATAAGACTCCGACAGCTCGTTTGCCCCCTTATGACATTTTTAAAAAATCGTATCTCACGTGTGGGTAAAAATGGTCCAGTTGAGTATTGTGTCAGGAAAATGTTTCCTGACACTCATTTTCAACTGAACCAGGAGCAAACCAAATTGCAATATGCCTACAAAAACATTAAGTTTGATAATTTAAATATTATTTCAACAAGGCTTCAGGTTATACCTATCAGGACAAAAATATCTTATGCCATATTTTTTTTTAAATTACATGAATATTACCAAAATGCTCTCATATTTTTCATGAAAGCTGTATTATGTAATAACATATTAATGAATTGTGACAACCTTTAAACGTCTTGTAAAACTAGATTTGCAAATGTTTTCTTTAATACAGGTTATTAAATAACTTACGCAATTTTTTTACTGACACTTTTATTGCTTTTAGTGTTAAAATGATTATTTTCTGTACATAGTAAAAAAAAAGTTGAGTCATTTATTTAATTTAGTTTGGCTGTTTATATTATTTCCTAAGGCCTTTAGTAATAATACGAAAGAAAAAATATATTAGTCATCCATCCGATACGAAGTACGATGTCTATCGTTCATTTTCATAATTGATAATTCTTTTATCTAAATATTTTGTAAATTAACCTGTTATCGGCACCTACCAACAGAATCGGCAAATTACTATCCAGTGCAACAAAATTTATCACATTCACAAGGTCTACTATGATAGCAACTGTTACTTGAAAGAAGAGGCATGTTTACACTGAAGTTTTTTTGTTTATCAATGTAAAATTTCATGTTATTTTGATAAAAATGGATGGGGTTTGTGAGGAAAAAGTAAAAGTGGAAGAGACGAGTGCTCAAAAGAAAGATGTATCGAGTTTGCAAAAGATTTGTTTAGTGTGTGGCGACAAAGCGTTGGGATATAACTTTAATGCGTTATCCTGTGAGAGTTGCAAGGCGTTCTTTCGTCGCAATGCATTAACTAGCAAAGAATTTAGATGTCCCTTCACCAATAATTGTAAAATAACAATCGTGACCAGAAGATTTTGTCAAAAGTGTCGCCTAGAAAAATGTTTCTCTATAGGTATGGTAAAAGAGTTCATCATGACCGACGAAGGCAAAGCAGAAAAGAGAAGAAAGATAGAAGAGAACAGAGCCAAAAAACGCCAGTTGACAAACCCTGATGATGGTGTCACAAGTTCTAAAACCATGCGACGGGATGAAGAGGGATCATATGTACCACAAGTACAAGAGTCCATGCTGCAGTACGACGTGTTAAACAGCACCACATGTAGTCCAAACAGTACAGTGCAATCTCCACAGAGCACGGATCCGGAAAGTTCCCTAAATTCCCCACCTGTCTATAGTCACTATGTGCCAAACACGGAACAGTATAATATAAAAGCATATCCCGTAGATGAGAAAAGTATGATAAATCAAGGGATGTACGAGAGGTTTGTTGACAACTATGTATGTGATAGTGTGGACAGTATGTATCCTGAAACACCAAAGCAAAATAGCATAAAGTAAGTACTTTCATTACTATAGGTATAAGTTTCGTTTAATGATCTACAGGCATTGAGCATATAACCGGAATAGAGCGGTAATGTTATATGTTTTGTATGAAAACAAATATGGCCAAATTAGTGACACTGAGCTGGTTCTGTATTCTTGGCTGACTGATTGCCTTTAATGGATGATTGGCCACTGGGATGGATGGGGGATGATTGTACACACAGATCGCTGGTTGGTTTAATTGCTATTACGTCCATGACAAATCACAGATCGGAATTTTATGGTTCACATTACAGCTCTCTCCTGTTTTATGCTCGATGTCTACAGACTTGGGCCTGTTGCTTTATTATTATGTTATAGAAAGGCTTATATTATTTTTGGTTTTGGAAGGACTGATTTTTTTTATGATGAAGAAAGAATGGCAATAAACTAAAGAATTAATATTAAATCAAACTGCAATAAATAAAATTAGGATAAAAAAGTGATTTAGGCTTAGGCTAGTTGTTATAAATAATAAAATTACTATTCTCTCTAAAACATGACAATATGAGTTATTCATAGTATTTTTAAATAAACCACATTGAGGAGACTCAACAGTGATGTCACCAAACCGCAAATGTTGATTCTAGAAAACTGGTTAGTCACTAGCTACATTTAATATTAGAAGGCTTAGGTTTGTCACGAGTACCATAGAACATGGCCCCTCATGAATGACGGTCATTTTGCCACTACTCACATCCAACTCTGATATAAATGACTTCAGAATAATTTGTTTATTGTTTTAAATGGTTTGAGGAGCATAGTAAGATGAAATAACTTTTATGGATTTTATTGCGGTTTTTCAAGGTTTTACATGCCAAACGTTTCTGATATTTGAAAGCCTTACAAAAACAGTGTCCTATGATACATCAATATTAATTGAATGGGTCTGATCTATGCATTTAGTGCTATCTGTGGCTTTCTTGAGAAGCATATGTAACATAAAAACTTGGATCTTTCCACCTTTTCCAAGATGAGAATATCTAGTGGGATACAAGAGGGGATCCCAGATGCCGTTGACTTTCCGTATTTTAGTTTCGATTCCAGTTGATAAAAATTGGCAAAAGAGCCACCTTACTTACTAATTTAGTACATTCCATTCTTTTTGTTTCCATCTTGACAATTGTCTTTGCACTATTATGTGAAGTGAAATTGTAGTTTCTAGTAAGTAAATAAGAGTGCACGACGGGGTGGTGCCTCTCGCTCACATAACAACGACGTCAAGTGACAGCTATGCTGTCGCGTTTCGTGCTATTTGTGATATACAGGCGAGGAGGGTGTTGGATAGTTCACCAATACCCAATACCTATACCTTGAATGACTTCATTTCGTCAGGCATGCAGGTTTTCTCACGATTTTTCCTTCACCAGCGAGCAAGCGATGGTCTCATGTTCAGGTGCACGTAGAAATTTAGAAAATCCCATTTCAAGGCATCACAGGGGTAAGGATCGAACCCGGACCTCTCAAGTGGCCGAGCCCATACCCACTAGACCATTGTCGCTTACATTAGTACCATAAATTATGAAAACTCAGAAATGAACCTCAATGATGATTATTTATTTTCAACAGATTGGATACTTACCATACTTGAAACACACGTTGGGTGAAATGGTCCCGTTAATGAGGACTGATCAGCAAGGCCAGACGGGTGGTCTGGCCTTGCTGGTGTCCCCACCCTTAAATAATACCATCTTGATACTTGATGGGTGAAATTCAACAGGAAATGTTTTTTTTTTTATGCACTGGCAATTTTCAATTGGCTTCGGCCAAGGTTCAACTTAGGCTACTGAGCCCAACCGCCACGACAATGCTTGAACCGTGGTGGATTGATGGGGTATCATTTATCCAACTATACCCTTGGTGTAACTGGAACAGCCGGTACAAATGAAGTATATTTCAGGTCCATACTAACGAACGGCGAGACGTACCGGCAGGCGAGGACCGCCCACGTGTGCGAGGAGATGCCCTCCACCAGCACTAACCCGGACATCAACAAGGCGAGGGACATCCTCCAAGATGTTGAAAGGTATGTCACCATATTTGATAGAAGTAGAAAAAATCAGGGAGTATCTATTCTAATGTAATGGTCCTTTCTATGCTTTATAAAAATCTTTTTCTTTAGTAATTATGCACACATCCGCTGTAACTATGTAACTGTGTGTAACACAAACACACACAGGTTTTTGAGCAGTGGTTCTTAGGCATGTTTTATCAAAATCAATTCAGCAGTTTCAAAGTCAACAATTCTATTGACATTTTTAGTTTAACGTTTTTCTTTTAATATTAATGTAAGTAATTCTTCCATATTTCAAACGATATACCCGTTAAATTAAGCCACTCGTATCTAGTTTCTAGAACTTTCTCCCCGCGATAGTGTAATAGAATAGGCAAAAGAAGTTATCGCCAGATATATTTTGTTCGATACTGATTGTACCGCGATGACGTCGAGCGATGATCGGACGATCACTGACACGCTGATAACACGTTACACGTCATACTAAACCAAGATGATGGTGTAATTCGGGTCGCGGGTTCAATCCTTGAAGATTATTTATGTATCATCAACGGGATCGGCCGTCTTGGCGATCATTGGAATAGGCCTATTTCGAAATGTGATTATGAAAGTGATTATGGTGAACTAATTTGTTGTATATTTCGAACGAAGACGTGCAGGTAGTATACTCGGATGTCGCTTGTTTAAAACCAGAAAAGGGTAAATGCTGAAAATAATTAATATAGAAATAGGAACTGTTTGTCTATTTTCGACGACCTCTGTGGTTAGCGCGATGGCGCTCAAGCCGGAGGTAGCGGGTTAGAATCCCGCCAGGGAACAAAAAGTTTTGTGTATTCCTGGGTCATGGATGTGTATTATATAATACAAATCTTAAATATATGTATAGTATAAAATTATCCCCGTAACACAAGTTCTTCTAGAACTCACCACGGGACCAGATTGACGTGGTGTGAAGCGCCCATAGATATTATTATTATTATTATATGATATGTTAAAATAATAAAGAAAAGTAAAACAAAACTATACTTCTATTCCAAGCGATGCCATTGCACTCTTACAATGTATTATCTAATATGTATGTATCAGGTAATAGATTAAACAATGGAATCGCGTTTTCTATTGTACTTAATGACAAAAGTACCCGGATGACCGAGCTTTGCTCGGTTTTTTTTTTGTTTTTTTAAATAAAATGACATTTTCTAAAAATGATTCCTAGCTAGATCGATTTATCCCGATTCCGAGATTCCAATTATATATATATACAAGAATTGCTCATTTAAAGATATAAGATATATAAGATATATTGATAATGAACCGCAGGTAATAATTATAATAATGGTTGAATTATTACAAACACGATCGTCGTTAAAACCTGTAATATATTGTACTGGCTGTTGCCCACAGCTTCGCCCGCGTATGATTAATTTTATAGCCTATGTTACTCCTTATAACATCAGCTATCTGTCAGTGAAAGTCCCGTCAAAATCGGTCCAGCCGTTTTAGAGATTAGCCGGATCAAACACAAAAAATGTAAAAAATGTCATTTTGGTATAACTATGTCCCGTGTATATATCCATATGCATTTACAAACAGACACTCCAATTTTATTTACGTGTGTATTGTGTAGATGTATAGATTAAAATTGTATTTATATATTATACACTAAATAGAAAGTGTTGTGTATTTTTATTTGACAAACAACGAATCGGATAAGGCTTCCGATTTTTCGTCGTCGTCGATCGTCGTGGGTACCGCCGTGCTTGTTTCTTCCATGAAACAACTCTTTTGTGTTTATGACAGGCAGTGTAATTACTGCGGCCTACCCCCTTACGTCTTAGGATAGGCTTACGTCAATGGGTCAGGGCTAGCTAGTTTCGGGTTTACTTTTTATGTTCATGGGCGACGCTGGCCACATACCACCATGTCTTATATACACGCTAGTGACGAGCAAAGCAAGCAAAGACCAGCTATAGGTCAATATAACATGCTTTTAGGACTCCCCGGAGTGTCTTGCTTATTGAGTCTTGTTCATCGTATTTAGTCTCCATTTTACTCACTGGTCATTTTTGAAGTGAAAACTTCTTTATGCGCAATCTTCAAAGTGTTCAAGTGAAAACTTCAAAGGATAGGATATAAAGGCGGGAGGCTGATCTGTAACGCTCTGAAGTGAAAGGCTCGATCGGCTGAACTCGGGACCGCCGAGTGTGCCCGATTCCCGAGCTATACCTATATTACTTTGAAATACAACCGATTGCGCGATTTAATTACGTTACAGTAACATCTTTTGACACAAATAGAAATATTTTCTAAGAAACGCAATGATTTAATTAATTTTGTTTTCTATTCTAACGGCAGTCTCTATGAATACCGTTTACCGGCTGACTTTTTTTCGTTTCCTATAAATATTATTATTGTTACAAACCACTGGCAACACCAGCCGGAAGTAACGCTGGTTAATCCCACATCTGAAGTGTTACGGCAAGAATGTCCACTTAAAACAATTCAATCTTCTCGATCACAATATATTTAGGCAGAGTAACGCCCTTCACAAAGTATACTAGTAGAATACTTCTAAGTGCGCTATTGGCGCCTTTTTATACTACATTGATACAGTCAATAGACAACTATTTATGAACTAAAATTATTATAAATATCGTCATGACATTATAAATAATTATCGTAAATAGATTATTAATTATAGCATCATTATTATATCAATCATGTACATTAAGATTTATTAGTGTTATACTTTAATTATTATTCAACATTATCAATATACAACACACATCCGTTTGGAGCCACCTAAATAGTATTTAGATAGGTAACCAGCGTCACATCCGGCTGGTGTTGCCAGAGGTTTGTAACATTATCTTGCCTTTTTGTAAGACCAAAACTATGCAAGACTTCAAGACCAATGCCAATTTTGCTCACCACTAATTCACACAAATGACAGCGTCACGCCATTCGCAGTCACGGCATACGGTTTGACCGCCAGACAGCCAGCACATATTTCACATATATTTGTGATTGCAGGATAGAGCCCAACTCGGTGGAGTCGATACTGTGTGAGGCGATCAAGTTGGAGTTTGAGGCGTACACCTCGCTGAGCAGCTGCAGCGGCTCGTCCAGGGAGCTCAACGAGGTCAGTGCGTCAGAACTGGCGCGTCGTGAGTAGTGCATTATGATAGTGCGTCAGAAGTGGCACGTCGTGAACAGTGCGTCAGAAATGGCGCGTTGGGAGTAGTGCATCATTGATGGTGCGTTATAAGTGGCGCGTTGCGAGTAGTGCATCATTGGTAGCGCGTCGTGAGCAGTGTGTCAGCAGTGATGTGTCATAAGCACTGCATCATCAGCAGTACGAATCGGGTACATTCCGGGCTCTCCATAGGGTATAACAGCTCTAGAAAGAAGATTAGACAGACTGAGCTCTTAGGTCTCACGATAGTCCAGCCTAATGAACGCCTATGAACATAGATGATGATGTCATCTATGTTCATAGGCGACGGTGACCAACCTTCGGGTGGTATATACGTGCCAGTTTTAACATAAAAACACTTTTACTGTATCTAGCTGTTGCCCGCAGCTTCGCCCGCGTTAACTTAGGTTTACAGCCGTACCCGGATTGATGATGATTATTTTTATAGTCAAGTTACTTCTTATAACATCAGCTATCTACCAGTGAAATTTCCATCAAAATCGGCCCAGCCATCTCAGATTAGCCGGAACAAACAGACAGACAGACAAAAAATGTAAAAATTGCTGTTTTGGTATATGTACCGTGTATACATGCATATGCATTAATTAAACAGACACTCCAATTTTATTTATCTGTATAAGTTAATTTATTGATTGCTTATTCACACACAATCAATTCACCCCTTGTCAAATAATTTTTACGTATTTGACCCTCGTTTATCATTATGCATTCCCGCAGTTTCATATATTTTACAACTATCGTGGTAAAATCAATAATAAATGTTTTATTACTACTTTATCTGAATCACTCGCAACATTGTAACGAAATCTCTGTTATCGATTTGAATCTAGTTATTTATAATTGTCTTATCGATAGTCACACGAGCTCTGTGACTCACTAAAATTTTTGAGATTAACTAACATGGCAAACAGATAAAAATATTTTTTGACTGACGACTCTGACTTGAAATATCAAACCTTTGCTCACCCTCAGGTGGAGAGAGCAAAGCTGAACGAGCTGATAGTGGCCAACAAGGCTCTCAACGCTCCCATAGACGACGACCTCTCGATGCTCACGGGGGACTCTGTAGGACTGAAGGTGAGTTCGAAGATCAATAGGTGCGGCACATGTTGGTGGTTAGTGAAAGCATTAACATTATCAACCTCTATAGTTCACTGCTGCATCTGCATAACTTTTGGTTGTGCGGATGTGTCGTCGTCTGACCGTCCGTCTGTCTGACCGTCTGTCTGTCTGACCGTCTGTCTGTCTGACCGTCCGTCTGTCTGACCGTCTGTCTGTCTGACCGTCAGTCTGTCTGACCGTCCGTCTGTCTGTCTGACCGTCCGTCTGTCTGACCGTCCGTCTGTCTGACCGTCCGTCTGTCTGACCTTCCGTCTGTCTGACCGTCCGTCTGTCTGACCGTCTGTCTGTCTGACCGTCCGTCTGTCTGTCTGACCGTCCGTCTGTCTGACCGTCCGTCTGTCTGACCGTCCGTCCGTCTGTCTGACCGTCCGCCTTTCCACAGGACGGCGAGGGCTCGCACGACCCCCGGCTGGTGACGATCGTGAACCTCACGGCGGTGGCGATCCGGCGGTTCATCAAGATGGCCAAGAAGATCAACGCTTTCAAGAACATGTGCGAGGAGGACCAGGTCAGTAGCATGCCGTCAGCACCATCTAGTGGTACCACCAATCAGTGATCAGTTAAATATTAAGAGGTTATAAAATAACAATACCATCTACTATCAAGTGGTACCATTACCACCAAATCGAGTTGATAGGTAACTAAAAGGTTATACTTTAAAAAACCAAAGCACTAACGAAAGAGCTGATGACCTTGAAACGGCTGATTGGTATATTGATTAAACGTCTAAGTAGGCATCGCTAGAAAACCTGCTTTCGGGGCAAAAAAAAACCGGTTTCAATTTAACTACAAAATTAATCACATCACACAAATTTCAAGATCTTTCGTATTATTGATCTTATTTAATTAGTAACCCCCTCTCTCCCTAGTGTGACGTCACATATTTTGCATTTTTACAAATGGAAATTAATAAATACATGAGTTCCGAAATTAGTTTCACTTTAATTACAATTATTATTATCATATGTGACGACACGAATTTAAACCCGGGGGTTGTGTTAAATTCGTCCCCCTTTTGTCACATATTTTCACACTTAATCGACCGTTGTTTTGGCCCCTATTTTATTCTTATGATGTTTGTTATAAACTATGTGTTTTATTTATTCTGACAAAAGAGCAACCCCTAAGTATTTTTCTCGTTTTTCTTACGGAGTTTGCATTTCACACGAGTTTTTTTTACCTATATTTTATTGACTACTTTTTTGACGTACAAGTGTACACTGTTACTAAGAAATAAAGATATTTGATTTGATTTACTACGGACCTATGACTTGATAAAGTGGTGATGTTTGTGGCGACAGATAGCGCTGCTGAAGGGTGGCTGCATAGAGATGATGGTGCTGAGGAGCACCATGACCTACGACGGACAGGCCGACCAGTGGAAGGTGAGTGGCGCTGGACTTACTTTGATGTATTTATTTGTAGTAGTCGAAAACTAACTTAAAACAATACAAAAACAACTTTAAAACCTGTAATTTTTAGTTTTAAATTTTAATTATTTATATTTTGTATAGTTTTGGGAATCTTCACGTAAATATTGAGAAATCCTACGCACTTTTTTGGGGAATCTACCGCACATTTTGGGAGACCTAACGCACACTATGAAATCTGACGCACATTTTGGGAAACCTAACGCACACTATGAAATCTGACGCACATTTTGGGAAACCTAACGCACACTATGAAATCTGGCGCACATTTAGGGAGACCTAACGCATACTATGAAATCTGACGCACATTTTGGGAAACCTAACGCACACTATGAAATCTGACGCACATTTTGGGAAACCTAACGCACACTATGAAATCTAACTTACATTTTAGGGAACCTAACACACACTATGAAATCTGACGCACATTTTGGGAAACCTAACGCACACTATGAAATCTGACTTACATTTTGAGGAACCTAACGCAAACTGAAATCTGACGCAAATTTTGGGAAACCTTACGCACACTATGAAAGCTGACGCACATTTTGGGGAACCTAACGCACACTATGAAATCTGACTTACATTTTGAGGAACCTAACGCACACTATGAAAACTGACGCAAATTTTGGGAAACCTAACGCACACTATGAAAGCTGACGCACATTTTGGGGAACCTAACGCACACTATGAAATCTGACGCACATATTGGGAAACCTAACGCACACTGAAATCTGACTCACATTATGGGGAACCTAAGGCACATTACTCATTTTGGGGAATAGAAAAATTTTACGTACACCTGATGGTATGTTCTGTTTCCAGTTGCCCCACAGTCAGGAGCAGTTCGGCAGCATCCGCACGGACGTGCTGAAGCTGGCCAAGGGCAACATCTACCGGCAGCACGAGGCGTTCATCGGGTCCTTTGAGCCCGCCTGGCGCACCGACGAGCACGTCATCCTCGTGCTGTCCGCCATCCTGCTGTTCACGCCGGAGCGCGCGCGTGCCGTGCACCGGGACGTCATCAAACTGGAGCAGGTGAGTGCAGACCTACAGACAGGCAGACAGACAGACCTACATAGGTACATACATTCATACACTGAGTCTTACCATCTTACGCAAACGGCATCTTCATCTTACATATTAGGCAATGCATCCAACTTAAATTGGCCATAGATGTTTTATTTCACGACAGCGGGTTAGTCGTCCTTGTGTGTGTAAATGTACATGCACATTGTCTGTGCATGCGTAAGCTCGCTTACACAATACAAATAAATCACTGTACGTCATGCTATAACATGTCAGGAGGCGACTGGGCTGGACCTCATGGACCCCTGGACCCATGGTTCAAACCTTGTCGTGGCGGTGGGGCTCAGTAGCCTAAGGTGTGCCCAGCACCTTGGACGAAGCTAATTAAACAGAGGGAGCTGCTCTTTATGGGGTTCTTTATGGTTTTTTTTGTACCCCTCTTATAAGAAGACAAGGGGCGAGGATGATGGGAACGTTACCACATTGCACTGTCCCGAAGTTGGGAGGGGTTGTTCTGTAGTGCGGGACAATCCCTCTGTGGAGATGGCGTCAGTCCTTTGGGGACTGACTAGCCGTCGAGGTGCTCTGTTTGCTCAATAGATCCGGGACACCTCACCAAAGGCGGCATTGGTGGCACTCGTCGTGTTTTAGTGGGTAGAGCTGCGTCCACCTTACTATCTTTCGGGCGCAGCGAGTCCCACATACCCGCCTGGGGAGTCCCCCCTCCCCCGTGGGATGCCTCAGACCATTAGTAACTTGGTGTGAGAGTGTCAAAAATGTTCCTATTCCTGTCTTTGTCGATGATCGAATTATTTCTACAGCGGTCAATACACAATTTTCAGAACTCCTACTACTACCTCCTCCGCCGCTACCTGGAGAGCGTGTACCCTGGCTGCGAGGCCAAGTCCACCTTCCTCAAGCTCATCCAGAAGATACTCGAGCTGCGAAAGTTCGCTGAGGAAGTCACCGGCGTCTACCTCGACGTGAACCCCATTGAACCTTTGTTGATGGAGATATTTGACCTCAAACAGAACCCATCGTAGCCGGGGCGTATGATGCAGCCAACACGACTTCAACAGCAACACAATGACAACTGCAGCAATAAAACATAATTGTGTAAAGATAAGATAATAATAAAAATCGAAATCAAAGAACTTTATTGCTGTGAAAAGTCAGTGTAACTTTTAACAGTAATACAATTGTAAAATAGCAGTAACAACATCGCAACAGTTATTTAAAATAGATGTATTTATTGCTGCAACACTGGCATATGTAGTAGTGTTGCAGCAATAAAACTAAGCTTACTGCAGTATTGGTGAAATCGTAGTACATGACTTGTTAAAATATTATTATTCGAATTATATAGTAGAACTATATAGTCGAAGTGTATTTATTAATTATTTTAAATTATATAGTTTTTAGATTAATATTAAGTATTTAATATATTATATTAAAATTTATTGTAATAAGTTTATGAATGAATCATAAACAAGGGATATGTGATACAAAATAAGTTTATTCCTATAGAAATATCTTTCAACGCCATCTATCGGTTATATACTCCCCCGTCCTTGTCACAGCTGGTCACATTCGGTAGACTCCCCCGCCCTAGTGTGACGTCATGTATATTTCTGTCATATAATATTAAGGTTGAACTAGTCGACGGCGCGAACTCCAACTAAATGCTATCTCACCTGACATAAGGCACGAACATGCGTGCTAGAATGAAATGAACAATGATTCATTCCGAAAATGTCCTTTTAGCAAAACAATTATTATAGAAAAATTTGAAAATTTGAATAACTAAACTATGTCTGTACGGGCTTTATTTTTGAGCTTTCGTGCTCCTTTTATTTTTATTTATTTACTCCGTATTTCGCCCAAAGTTGGGCTAAAATCAGTGTTGAAATACGAAAGTTTAGAAGCTTGTATTTTTTAAATGTATAATTATTTTACGATTTTGGGTACATACAGACTAGATTTACATCAAACTTGGTAGTCATTAATTACTGTTCTGCGTTTGTATGGAAAGATGAGCAACTTGTTCAACCTTAAATAAAACAGCAGTTTGTTCGTTTTAAATAATAGCTTAAGTATTCCAACTTCGATATAATGAATGTTGAAATGTGACGTCACAGACCCTCGTTGGTCGCAATTCGTCGACTAGTAAAATTCCTATTATAGTAAATTATTGATAAAATGTTTCTTACAATTAATATCGTGTCAAGTTATATAACTTAATAAATATGGTTAATTAAAAAAAATGTGAGAAAGTTTACGGTTAATGCTAGAAGTAGTTCTTTCTATATTTGACGTAAGATTGATGAAAATGTTATAAAACATATCGATGAAACTACTAAGAGAGTAGGTAGATTTTAATAAAAATATGCATATATTTGTCTAAACTCTAAAGTAATTTTAATGTACATTTTTTTTTATAAAGTCTTCTCCTTCTTTAACTTTGGCTCCCTTGAAGGATTTGCCAATATCAGAATAAAACTCAGTTTGAGTTATAATTATAATTAATTTGACTTTAAATAGATTAGAAAAAAGTTAATTAGAAGAAAGATGGCAGTCAAATATATTTTTGACAGTTCGATTCCCGCCAATTTTAAACTGTCACTTGTGCCACTGTCACTTTCACTTGTGATAAAAAAAATATATTTTAAAGAAGAGGCAAGTCGTTTTAATATAAAATATAATTTTAATAATTGATAAACAGTTTATTACTGTTTAGTTATTTATTTTCCCTAAATTATTAGGACTTTATTTGAAAAAGGTCACAACCGCCTTTAAGAGATTTTATCATATATTATATAGAATTAATTTATTATTGTAAATGCTTTCGCTAGTTTGTGTTGTCTTCCAATTTATACACAATGTGTATGTATATTTTATCTATATAAAAAGAAAAATATTTGAAACGACAAAAATTATCAATTTTTCACCTATTAGTGATAATTTTCGGAAATCGAGTTTTTAATCCTGATATTTTATTTATTTATTGTTTTTATAGAAGAGGAAGCAAACGGACAATCGTTTCACCTGATGGTAAGTGATAATTGATATTATGGACACCCGCTATATTAGCAGGTGTGTTGCCTTTCAAATATGAATATGTTTTTTTGGCAGTCCGAGCCTTATGGTGGCTACCGACGCCCATAGACATCCAAAAGCACAACCAAAAGTTATGCTGATGTGTTGCCCTCCTTTTCCTTACCCCCCCCCCTCCGAAAACTCACAAACCGCACGAAACGAGACAACATAGCTGTCACTTGATGCCGGTGATATGAGGTACCATTCCAGCATTGCACTACCCCTTCAAATAAATTTTGTATTGATATAATAAAACAAAACAGATTAAAAAATTATTTTCCAAATAAGTTTCACTTGTGACATGTGTACTTTGTACGCGCGCACTTTATTATTATTACATTTTATTTATATAATGTCCATAGAACTAAATAAAAAAAGAAAATGTCTATCGAACAATAGTTACTAAAAGATAAACTTTTAATGCATTATTTAAAATTATTATATGTTTAGTTTACTTAATGTAAAATACTTCTTTGTGTAATTAGGTGTATTGATAAATTATAATTAATACAATTGTTTCACAGGTTATCTGTCTATTGTAAGGTTGTCTACTGGTCTCATGTCTTATTATTATATTTAAAGTATTTTAACTATATATAAATTGTGTTATTTAGGCCATCTTATAAAATGTTATTATTATTCACATATTATAACGGGCTACGCTTGTTTGGTGGTTCACTCTCTTTTTTTTTCGGAAGGGCTAGACTTTTCGGCCTGATGGCCTTTAAGCACAATCGGTACGGTGAGTGAGCAGATGGCTCACTTAAGAAATATACTATCTGCTGCTACCTGTTTAGAATCTGAAGCAGCTTCAGCTTGTAAAATATAGCGACGATGACTTGAACGGATGGTTATTAGTTTAACACATCGAGCATAAAACCGTAATAGAGCGGTAATGTTATGTAATTTGTATGAAAACAAATTCTGCATTTGTGCTGCGACGCTGCGAAGGTTCTGCGCTCTGATTGGCCGACTGAAGGCCATTGATGGGTGTTGGCCGATGGGACGTACATACAGATCACTGGTTGGTTGAACTGGTATTATATCAGTGACAAATCACTGACCAGTCTCGTAATTGTATGGCTCTCACTACTCTATCCGGTTATATGCTCGATGACTTAACATAATTTATTGGTTTATCGGTAACTAAACATCATATCAGTCAAGTACCTCAAAGGGTTACCCACTAGTTTTTGTAAATAAAGACTATAAAACTAAAAATTACTTATTTTTAGTGAAAAATCTGATATATCAATATATATATTTAATTATATGTATATGTATGTAATATATGTGATATTGATGCAATTGTCTGAGAATTTATTTCTTTTTGGTTTTATATTACTAGCACAAGGGACTCAATGTGTCCCACTGTAAAGTTTCTCCTCGAAATTTGGCGAGAAGAATGTTAAGTCATGATTGGTCATTCGGCGCCAAATGCGGGCTGGCAATATTCACAGGCCCTCAAAGATTTCATTTTTAGCATTTAAGTCTCACGTTTTTTGGTATGAAATACTTTTAATAGTGCAAATAAATTTGTGAATTTAAAATCAGATGAATTCTATTGACAATACTTTGGAGATTATCACATTTTTGTTTGTCTATGGTCGACACTCGTCATACTATTAAAATGTGTAAATAGTATTTGTACATAAAAGGGATTATTTTTGTAATTTGTTATCTATGTACATGTGTATTCTGTGAACGAGAATAAATATAGTCATTTGTTATATATACTTATTTATTTTTATTCCATTTACCTTACAAGCCACTTCCTGCGCTTGCAGCCCTGAATTAAAAAAAAATCTCTAAAAGAAATAGTCATCTTTTAACCGACTTCAAAAAAAGTCTTTAATTTTTTTAATAAGAAGTTTTGAAGTCGTAATAAAAAAAAATTAAATCTAGATTTATTTCAAGAAAAACTGTGAATCTCACAAGTTCCAAGTTCTCATTGTCTAAGAGTACCTACAATATTTGGCAAAGAAAATTTTATACATTTTGTTTTTTTACTATTTAACAGG
This sequence comes from Helleia helle, assembly GCA_963853865.1. NCBI lineage: Eukaryota > Metazoa > Arthropoda > Insecta > Lepidoptera > Lycaenidae > Helleia > Helleia helle. The sequence continues at coordinate 705,144 of OY971436.1, forward strand.
AAGTTATTAACGCTAAACCAATGTACCATCCTCGAGGGAATGTTGTTTACCTCGTCATAATTGGTTTCTTGTCGTTTTATTTTAAAAATAAGTGAGTAATCAGCAGCAAACAACACTATCTCTTGATTATCGTTAACTAAGTACGGTAAATCATTAATGTAAATAAAGAGAAATGGACCTAGAATGGATCCCTGTGGGACCCCCATCTCTATTTTAGTCCCGGAGGATCTTCTGCTATTTATCTCCACCCTTTGAGTCCTATTGTTAAGGTAGTAATTCATAAGATCCAGAGCAGTACCGCCTACTCCATAGTGGCCTAATTTCCTGACCAATGTCTTAATGCTGTGATCTCATACAACAACGGCCTAATAAATATTCTCGATTAAATTAACACAAGCGTCTGTTGGGGAGCGCTCCTTTCTAAATCTGAATTGTGCAGTATCATATTATTTTGAAAATGATAAGATACATAAGTAGCTGATTTAAAATTATTTTTTCAAAAATTTCACTGTATGTGGGGGGGGGGGGGGGGGTATCGATATCGGACGAAAGTTAGTTACGTCAGATGTACTGCCAGATTTAAAAAGACAAGACTACATGTTTCATTAGGTCAGGAAATACGCCAACACAATCAGCAAAGTATTTTTCAAATACTGTCGCAACTTCTTCGTCAAACTTAATTATTATTCTATTTTTAACCGACTTCAAAAAAAAGAGGTTCTCAATTCGTCTGCACGTATTCGTTTTTTTGTATGTATCTGACACGATTACTCCGCCGATTGTGAATGGATTTCGAAGATTCTTTTTTAGTTTGAAAGCTTGTTTTACAAAGTTGGTCCCATATTAATTTGATCAATGTATCCACCAGACAAATTATCTGCACCCGGCGAGATTTGAACCTGCGACCGCTGCGTAAAGTGTCCAATAGCATGTCCACTCATGTGTGAGTAAAGTTGCAGGTTGTAATAAGAATAAAATAAAATAAACTTCTCTATTAATAAATTATTATATTTACGCACAATAAATAAAACGATTCCTCTAACATTAATAGCTCATTAATTAAATAATATATTTCGTACTCGTTTGTGTGGAGACATCGCCAAAAAAGACGAAAAGAAACAAATATTTGGCCCAAGCTACTACGTAAAACTTTTGACTGACTTAGAAATTTTTGGTCCTATGCACATTCCCAAATCTTTGTCAAACTAACTTCAGAACCCTAATGAAATGGTGGTTAAATGTTCCAATTATGACCTATGCTTCTAATAATAAATTAGGAAAATATAAAGTTTTATTTGTCTAACAATGCTAACTTCATTTCGAGCGTATACGTTTCACTGGTACTCTCTACATCTGCAACGGGAACTTCCACGCAATCTTCAAACACCTCGCTATCTCCAGACTCGTTCACAATTTCCTTAACATCTTTCCCCAAATCAATCTCTTTAACATCGGTATCTCCATCCGCCGCATTTTCAAGTGATTTATCTTTTACATTAATCACTATAACATCATCAGTATTGTTTTCCACATGTATTGCATCATTAGAAGATGGTTTAATATCATCTTTAAATGTTTCACCTTTCGCATCAACTTCTGTATCATCATTAATCATTTCATCATTAGCTGGTGTCCCACCATTACTAGACGGTTCACCATTTTCCATGGAAATATTAAATATACCAGAATCGTCAGCTTTAGAACCCTTATCACCTATGAGGGTGTCCTCCAAAGAGGTGTTATAGTCGGGAGTGAGGGTCGTGTCGTTTTCGTCATCGTCAGGGCCCGGAGGGTAATAGGCAAACGCCCTCTCGCAGTATCTGCGCCCGGCCGCTACTATGTGGTTTTCGAGTATTTGTGATACTTCCGGTAACTAAAACAACGGGAGGTAGTATTATACGTGACCATTCCATAGCAATACTTGTAATATTTTACAATTACAAAAGGCCCCTTAGCGATTAGAGGAGTCATGAATTACAAATTTTGTGATACAAAATTTACATAAAAATGGCACTAATTGTAGATAGAGCATTAAATAAGGAGGGTACCTAATTAAGAGGCTACATATTTTTCAACACTAATAACCGCACCGATACGACCAAGAGGCCTCCATACTCCAATCCAATTGCCGTCTCCTCCATAAAAAAGAAGACTCCTCGTGCCATGATGTAATATTGAGAACCACGACCCAGTACTCACTGTGACATGTTCCAGGCAGCTAGACAGGTCCTCAATGATCGCGTTGGTCTGGTTGTCCACCCTGCTGGAGTGGCTGGTGAGCGCGTCGTACTGCCGGTACAACTCCTGTTCCCGGTACTGGATCGTCTTGTCCAAGATCTCTGAAGCCACCGACTCCTCGATACGAGCATCGGCCGCCATATCAGAGAAGTTCGTACCTGAAAGTTTTTTTTTATATATAGAAGAGGGAGCAAACGGAGAGTCGTTTCATCTGATGGTAGGTGATAAGCGACATCCATAGACACCCGCTACATCATCAGCAGGTGCGTTACCTTTCAAATATTATGAGTATGCTCTTTTCTTGAAGGTCCCTAAGTCGTATCGGTTCGGAAACACCGTAGGTGGCAGCTGGTTCTATATATTAGTCGTGCGAGGCAGGAAATGCCGTAAAAATCGAGTTGCTGTAGATTTACGAACATCGATATGGTGAGTGTGAAATTTGGAATTTTTACGCGATGTCCGGTGGTGGAATTCTGCTGCACGTATTAGTCCGAACAATTCCTCAGAACACTCCCCGTGGTAGATGCGGTAGAAGAGGATCATGAAGTGATTACGGAAACCAAAATTCATGTTTAGTTCTAGAAAAAACCATATGCTGGACTAACGCCGATTTATCAGTGATAAATCATTCATGACTAGACCCTCTCACTTGGTGATAAAATAGGAAAAAAAATACTACGATTGGAAAATATTTAACGCATGTCTTCCACCAATAAGGATTCCTCGCAGATAATTCTAAACAGATATTTGTAAAAAAATATATACTCAACCTTGGGATGGAAACCTATCGTCATCGTAGCAGGAATTAATAGCAGTCTTTATCGATCTCTTCGCTTCATCCCGCTGTGCCTTCATCTCGTCTTCTAATTTATTATCTTCCTGAGATTCAGATTCTGAATGTCCTTCAAAAATATTCACCAATTTAAAAGTAGAAAGCTTAATATGTTATGTAAGAGGTAGTGCCATGCTGCTTTGCCGGCGAATTGGGCTGGCACGACCAGGGTGGTCCTCACATAATACCGGCGTAAAATGACAGCTATGCTATTGCGTTTTATGTGGTTTGCGAGTTACCAGAGGCCCATTGGGAGGGATAGGGAAAAGGGGTGCAACGCATCTGCATAATCTCTGGCTGTACGGATGTGATAGTCGTTAAAAGGCTTCAAGCACTGCTGTTTGCCTTCCTATGCTTAAAAATAATACATTCCTTTTAAACTCGGTTGCAATTTAGCTTATTAGACATGGATATTATCACTCTGTCTATAAGAACAAATTCCTTGACACATAAATTATCAAATTTGATTAGTGGTTTAAAAGGCGCTATGATGAAAGAAAAATAGAGGGATTGCTAAAGTCTTTTTTTTTATACGCCGTAGTCTAGACTACAGAGGTGATCCTGTTGAATGCATATTCGGGATCTTCAAAAAGCAGCTGGTGTCGCTCGCAGGGTTAGGGTGGGAACTCCCAGATGCGAGTCCCACATTGGCTCAGAATCTACCCGAAGATCCAGGCTGCATCCATAAGGATTTCCCTGCGAGTCGTGAAATCGTAGTCTTTCCTTTCGGCTTTCCCTTAGTAAGACAATAAGTACAATACAATAACGCAATAGACACTATGGCAGTAGTACCTTCTTTTTGATCTCCTTCCTTTGGGTTTTCCGCTAAAGGTACATCATCATTTTTAAATACCTTCTCTTGTCTGTATTTACAGCTTCCACTTTTGCCTTTTTTGTCATCTCCCAAAGATTTCTTATCTTTAGGGAAATCTTTTTTAACTGACTTGGCAGTGGTTGGTCTTGTTGATTTTTTGACAGAAATTTGTTTAGGCGGCTCCAAATCTTCATCGCTACTCGTGTCCGTGTCGGTGGGTATATGAATAGATTCAGTGTCACCTGAAGAATCTGAAATGTTCATTATAATTATTACATATTTTTAAAGCTACAAACGTATGGAATAAATTAATACATATTATATATTTTGTATTTCCGAATTCTATAGTAGCTCTGCACCTTTAGAAATTATATACTTTTTTTGGCAAGATTATTTTACAAATTTTATTTTGCGTTTAGTAACTATTACTTACAAGAAAAAATCATTAGACGTAAAAACGTCCTTGTTACCTGTCAACTTTTTTATGCCATAAGTAGGCAATCGAGTAGTCGGTTATTACTTTTTTATAATAGACATAAACATTCGCACAAGTTATGCAAATGCGTTGCCCACCTTTTCCCTATTCCCCCAACCGGAAACGCACAAACCGCACGAAACGCGTCAGCATAGCTGTCCCTTTGCGCCGGTGAGCGAGAGGTACCACCCCGGTCGTGCCGGCCCAATTCGACTGAAAAGCAGCATGGCTCTACCTCTACTGGTGTCCTTTCGCTCAGATGGAGACTACTTGTCTTGCCCTTCTTTTTGACCAACTTGAAAAAACGAGGTGGTTCTCATTAGGATTATATTGCCTCACAACTATTTTTTGGTGATTTGGATTCCTGCTTTTTAACTAAATCTGTAGTCATCTATTGTACCGAGTTTCTAATTAAAATTACCTTCAGACTCCAACTGTTCTTTACCAATTTCATATTCAATATCTGATGAATGAGTTTGCTGGTTCCCATATTCTACTAAAGTAGCTCCGGGTACACGAGTGAGTTTCACCTTTCTTGTATCTGCAGTACATTATAACCATACACAAAGGAACCCAAAAAGGTAGTACGTTAGTCTTATATCTAGATGTTGTTTGTATTTTTATGACCGACGATTATAATATGTATTTTTATAAGTTCTTATTGAAATTTCGAATTTCGAATCGAATTCGTCGCAAACAGTTTACTGTTTAGGTTGATGAAATAATCAATATTAATATTATAAACAGTGTTGGTCAGTTCTAATTAAGAATAGATTAATTGTACCTAAATCTAAGATAACGAAGGTGAAGAAATATTTAAAAAATTAAATCACTTACAGAGAAAAATATATTGTGCAATTAGTACATTTTCAATAGTATAATATAACTACAAAAAATAGTATGAATTAAATTCACAAACCTGCCTCTCCAGAAGTACGTTGGCTAAGAGCAATTCGGTCGAACGCGTTGTCAGCTCGATATTCGGTCACGTAGTTTCGGTTTGTAAGACTGTGCGCGGGCTTTGCCTCTTCAGCTTCGTAAAATTCATCCATTGTCTTCTTGTCATAGAGTTTCTTAAGAAAACATTATTTTAAGTAGTTATGCGCTAATTTAAACTGTTTCAAACGGGGTAATCGTCGTGATTGTTACTTTTATTTTTCAGAGTTCGATATTTCGGCGTCATCTACGTATGCATGTCTTGTTCAAAGACTCATGAATCATGATGGAGTTAAAATAAATTAAGGCACGATGAATGTCCCCTTTATACAGTTTTAATAACAAAATGTTTTTTTTTTTCAAAGATTCTGAGGACCACATTTTGTTATTTGGTTGTTAGCTTACCATTGGGTCTGTAGCCGGTTCTCCTCGTGCAATCCTCGCTTCTCTCTCTTCTTGTTCCAAATCAAGTTCCTTAAATATTTGAATATCTTCAGCATTATGTTCCAGATCCACGGGACTATTTGAATTCATTTTTCTCATATACTCATAGAGAGCTACGCCGTCGCCTACATTTTCCTTCTCTAAAAGTAAAATTTAATAAAATTTTCTGTATTTACATAATATCTTAAATTTAGTTTAATTATTTTATTATTAATAAGGGAGGATATGTTAGCGGTGGACGGATAGATGCTGATTGTGATGATGATGATGATGATGATAATGATAGTTATTTTAAAACTAACAATTTGCAAAACATGAATAATATTATAATATTATATAAACATAATACGGTAAATTTAAACTTGAAAATGTTACCCCAAATATTGTGATTATAACTCGCTTTTATGATGTAATTTTTACGCAATAACTAGGAATATTTAAAAATCTAAATTGATTTGTTACTCACTACTTTCTGTCTTGTCTTCAGGTTTACTAGTCTCTGGATGTTGCTCCGTGTTGTTGTCGCTCTCGTTATGGTTTTTGTTTTCTCCATTCTTGTTTTCATCGTGGTCACTTTTAGTTTGCTGTTTATCGTCATCACTGTCTTTTGGTTTATTTGAATCATCCTGTCCATGACCTTTGCTTAGAACAGATTTTTCTTTATTTATTTGAGTGTTAGGAACATTAACATCTTTATCGGTAATTTCTATCTTACTGTCACATTCTTTGGTTTCTTTACTATCGCTATCAACAGGCATGTTGTTATATTCATCGATTATTTCAATTAAAGACTTTTTCTTAGTATCAGGCAAACTGGTTTCTTCATTAGAAATCTCAATTTTATCATCGTCGTTAGAAACATTCTTACGGTCTGTAAAATTTAATATTTCTGTTTCATCAAGACTTAAGCATATGGCATATATTGGGGTGTAATTTTACTGCTATAAAACACATATTCAAAGCTTTATTAATTTGGAAGGGTACATACTTTTGAAAGAATACATAAAATATTTCTTTACCTCCCAAAATGTCAGACACTCTTCTTCTATCTGAGCGCGTTGGTTGACTAAAAAGAAGATGACTTATGGCCTGGACATCGCTTGTGGAGCTACTGTAATAATAAGACGTTTCAATGTTGTGATAAGTAGACAGGTTACATCAAGCAGTGTTATTGTACAGTGTAATTACTAACACCGAGACTTGCCATAAGTCTGAGGAGAGGCAACATGAAGGAGATGGTTGGGCTAGTCCGGGAGAACATTTATGTTCATGAGAGATGTTGTGTTTTGTAAGAGGTGGTGCCATGTTGCTTTGCAGCTGAATTGGCCCGGCACGACCGGGGTGGTACCTCTCGCTCACATAACACCGGCGTCAAGAGACAGCTATGCTGTTGCCATTCGTACGGTTTGCGGCGTCTGTAGTCACCATAAGACTCTTAATAATAAAATCTTTTTTTTTCCTTTAAAAAAGATTTTATTATTATGAAAATGAATTTCCATCAAGAACCATCAGTACATTCAATCAGTTATACCATAAGACTCTGTCTGCGCGATTGCCTCCTTATGGCATAATAAAAAATGTTACTCATATTTTACCTATGATATGGATGCGCTGTGCCGCGCTCTTATCTGCATGGATACGACCATCTTGCTTAGTTCTGTTATGCAACAGCTTTCTTGTATTTCAGGGAAAAGGCAGAATGGTCAGTGTGCACAGAGACTTGCCCTTTGTTAGGAGATTTGAGAGGAGGAGGAGAGAAAGTTTATTTCCATGAGCGATGTTGGTCTACTAGTTTGCCTACCTAACATTAAAAAGAAGAGATTACCCGCTCGTTGATGTAAATCCACTCCATTGCTCCTGAACCGTCTTCTTTTCGCCAATTTCTTGCACGAGAGGTCTTCCGGTGTCCACTTGGGACCACTCTATCTTTTCAGTCTCACCGTCTGTTAAGAGTTAAGAGTTGGTGGGTTGGGATTAATGATGATTATTTTGATAGCATGTCCTTCCTTATGCTATCTCCTTGCCAAAAATAAAAATCCGTTCTGTAATATTTGCGTTATTATAGAACAAACATAGAAATACACTTTCCCATTTATACTAGTAATAAAGTAAGGAAGTACCTCTACTCCTAATAGTCTATAATTGCAGTAATGTCAGTAATGTCTTGTTGTAGGCGGTTTAAGAAAAAAGTTCTTTTTTCAGTTTTAGAGATTAAATCTACTGGGAACAGATACTCTCTAGCTCAGATAGTCTGTTTAGGATTACCTCTGTCACGTTTGAAGCTGCTATCACCACTCGAGTCACTGTCACTGCTGGAGTCTTCCGATCCTGAGAGCATATCCACAGCAACACCGCCTTTTGTTTTCACTTCTTCTGGGCCGAATTTCTCTTCTAGAATAGACTTTTCATTGTCTTCTGGTAGTTCTGTATCTTCATCCTGGACAGTAATGTTATAATTTAATATTACATATTATTTTCCAAACTTTCTAAGCTTCGTAGAGTTATATCAGTAACCATATATAAGTCAAAGTTTTTAGCAGGGCTGTACATTATTAGCCGTTACTTTACGTATACTGGATTGAATTACAATTTAAGAACACCAGTCTTACGTACTTCTAGACATTTTAATGTTTGTTGCATAGGCAAACTGGCAGACGAGCCACGTGATACCTAAGTGGTCAGCATCACCCAGAAACATCAACGTGTTCACAGGAGTTATGCTAACTCTGCTACCCCCTAGACGTTTATTTTTGCCCCAACGCAAAAAAGGTATGTTATAAGTTTGAGCGCTATAAGTATGCCTCATGTTTTATTTAATTCGATTTGGTGGGTTTAAGGTAATCAGCTCTATTGCTATCGCATTGGAGGTTTTCTGATAATTTTAGTAGTAGGTACTAAAACTTTCGTGGCGCATGCTCTATGCTTTTGATTGGTCCTTACCTTCGGTGGGAGCCCCAGTTTCTCCCTTTCCTCTCTCTCCCTCGCTTCCCTCCGAGCCTTGTTCTCATCTCTCAGTTTGATCAGGTAACGAACGCTCTGCATCGTCTTCTCATGATCTTTGGCAATCCATCTATGAAGTTAATCAAGTTAATGATATATGTTTAGCTTAATTCATTTGCAGAACAATTTTTCGTTGTAGTATGATTTTTGACTACAAATGTTGAAATTTAATATAGCATATCTAAAAGATTACAACCACTGAGTTTGTTTCGCCGGTTCTTCTCAGTGGGCTTGCCTTGGAACCGGTGGCAGATTCAATTGACGTTCAAAAAGATACTTTGTTGGTACTATTTTGTATAACCGATAACAGATGACCGCAAAGTTTTGATAACATCAGGAGCGTGTTACCGTCGCCTCTCAGCCACCTCCTCTTGCATGCCGCCCCTCTTCCATGCTTCAGCACACGCGCGGTCCCTCGGGAACACCGGGCGGTTGTCCAGGTTGAGCAGCTCCACCAGCCGCAGCGTCAACGTCTTGCGGTACGACGGGATGGCGCGCACCACGGGGTTGCCAGTTAACACCAAAACTAAAAAAGTGCAAGTGACTCGCGCGCTGCGTATTCCGAAAAACATATTTTTTTATGTCAGCCACGATGTGAAGGTAGGGTAGGTAAGTAGATACTTACAACAAAATATACGACACCGACTCCAAAAGTAACTATAGTGACGCGGTAAACGCAAAGATTGTACATCAGTAAAAGAGTAAGTTGATTATAAGTTGTAAACACAAAATTTTAAGAAATGCAATTATTATGACTTATTAGTTTTTTTATTTTTGAAGTTTGTTTAAATTTTTTTAACTAAAAATTTTTATTCCGCGCGCTGTCGACTCGCTACTATTGCAAGGTTACATCGATACAAACGCGCGATCAAAACGTGAAAAAACGCCTATATTATGTTAGATTCACACCGAATCTTGTATTGGGTACCATCACCCTGCTTGTTTCTCCAGTGCAACAGCTTTGCTGTATATATTTTAAAATAAACTAAGCATGTCGTGGCAGCTTCAACTGATATCCCCACCATGATTCAAGCCTTATCGTGGCAGTGGGGCTCTGCAGTAGCCTATGGTGAACCCAACACCTTGAGCAAAGCCAATTGAACAGAGGGAGCTGCTCTTTGAATCCCTCTTATAAAAAGAGAGGACTTTTGAGCAGGGGGACAAGGGGTGAGGATGGGATCCTCACCCCATTGTACTGTCCCGACGCTAGGAGGGGTTGTTCTGTAGTGCGAGACAACCCCTCTGTGGAGGTGGCGTCGGTCCCTTGAGGGACTGACTAGCCGTCGAGGTGCCCTGTTTGCTCATTAGATCCGGGGCACCTCACCAAAGGCGGCATTAGCGACACTCGCCGGGTTTTAGTGGGTAGTTTATATTTGGAGCTCCGACGGAGCAAGATGGTTATGCTAGGTCAGGCCGAAGCCCGCGCGTAATAATTTCAGATGTCGTATTCGTATACCTATTATATAGCGCCGAACTATGAAACTTCGATAGCGCGATTCAGAATTGTTGCGCTAATTGGTCTGCTACAATATACGCGCTGATTACAATTTACAACCAATAGGTACCTATTGGTTGTAAATAAAAATAAATGACAAGTACTAAATACCTTTGAGAATCTTCATATCAGCCAACACATCCACGATCAGAGGATCCTCCAGTCTATTGTAGGACAGGTCTAAGACGGACAAGTTGTTGCAGAACTTCAAATTCTCCAAGTCCGCTGGAAACAAATCCTTTATTGGGACCAAAAAAAATTTGGGGCCCCAAAACATGATTTTTACGTAATCGTTTAGGTGGAACCTAATCTTAATTATTTTGCCAGTTTCCCATAATGGTAAAGACAATATTGGTCACTAAGCATACGTTCCATAAAGGGTTCTCGTTCACAGCGTACCTATTTAGCACAGTATGTAGCACTTCATGTGAAGAGGACATTGACTTTACGATCATTATCATCCTTATTCCGTCCACTATCGCACATAGACCTCTTTCAGTCAACGCCAAAACCAAAGGCCGATCCCCGCCTCTCGCATCATCATACAGGCTCACAATATTAGATTGGTAGATTCAATTTTGAATAAAAAAAAACATTGTTTTTTTTTTTGCTTTTATCGGTTCTTCTTGAGGAATCTTTCGGTGCTAATTGTAATCAATTTTTCAAATTCAAGGAGCGGAACCTTAAAATTAATCATGATGCGATAGCTTTGTGATATTCTGCGAATGTGATACACTCACCAACAGTAGCCAGCATGTTATGGCCTATGTTTAGCGTGTGCAAGTCAGGAACTACATCCAAGTTTTCGATCCTGGACACATAATTGTGATCCAAATTCAACGTATCCAATTTTGGACAGCCCTGAAGGTTCTCGATCTTTCTAATCACATTGTAGTGCAGGTATAAGCATTTCAACTCGGACAACGTGTCCAAACCTTCGATTTTCTGTATGCCATTGTTTTCTAGAAATATACATTTGAGGCCCGTGTACTCTTCCAAATTTTCAATCTTTGAGAATCCCTGGAAAGAAATAACCTTCGTTTTTTTTTATTATAGAAGAGGATGGATTAGCAGGTGCGTTGCCGGCCTTTCAGATATGAGTACGCTCTTTTCTTGAAGGTCCCTAAGTCGTATCGGTTCGGAAACACCGTAGGAGGCAGCTGATTCCATATATTAGTCGTGCGAGGCAGAAAATGCCTTAAAAATCGAGTTGTTGTGGATTTCCGGACATCGAGATGGTGAGGGTGAAATTTGGAGTTTTTCCGCGATGTCCGGTGGTGGAATTCTGCTGCAGGTATTAGTCCGAACAATTCCTCAGAGCAATCTCCGTGGTAGATGCGGTAGAAGATGCAGAGCGATCCGACATCTCTACGTAGCGCCAAAGAATCAGGCCGATTGGAGATAACATTGTTGTCGACGATTCGAGCCGCCCGGCGTTGAATGCGGTCAAATGGAAGGAGCTGATATTGGGGCGCTCCAGCCCAGAGGTGAGAGCAGTATTCCATGTGAGGCCGGTAGTAGAGCGCGTCACTAAGTATGAACTGTAAGCACAGGTATGATCATAGACCGTAGTCTTGGCAACGTTTAATCAGTGTCTGCGAGCGTTATATATTTGTTTTTATGTTAAAATGGTGAAATGTGAAGTGTCAATTTGTAAGAATGATTCCTGGAAGCAAAATAAAAGAAGCAATAACATTTCGGGCTTGGCTTTATTGAGGGGTGTTAATGTTCAGCAGTGGATGGATAGAGGCTGATGATGATGATGGTAATAATGATTGATGAATGTCCTAGTTTCAAATATCGATATTTTTTCATGCATGGAACGTCACTCTCACAGCGCTTTATTATAGATAAATATCTATAACGCATTTGCTTTCGATCGGCACAATGAAGCGGCAGCGTGACACTCGCACTCTATAGCTTGCTTATAATATAATATATACTCTAAGGAAATAATCCTACTAGTAGGTATATAAAAAAACATTTGAAACTGACAAAACTTTCGCCTATCTTAAAAAATGTTTGGCGTAACGTAACGGTAATAGTTCTTCAATAAAACCATCATCTAATAATACAGAATATTTAAGGCCACGTTAAGGAAGGTTGACCGATCTACAACTAATAGGAACGACGATCTCCGTGCGGTCAGTCATCACAGAGTCAGTCATCATTGGAAGCGAATGACGAGCGGCCGTCTTTGCGTTCATGGAAACAGACATATTCCCAGCAGCGGACTGAAAGATGCTTATGATGATGGTAATAGGCAAATGAGGTTTGAAAATGTTAAAAATTCTAGAATGAGACATTCATGAAAGATTTATGAAGTGGGTAGGAATCTAATTCATTTTTCATTAGCATACATGCCATAAGAAAGATAAATAAAACCGTTATTCACGATTCCAAATACTACACGAAAAGTGTGCAAGAATCGCAAAAAGGTAACTCAATTCTAAAAGATAAATCCAAAGTCAGTCGTATCGCTGTACCTTAAAGTGCAAGTAAAGAATATCATTTAAATATGGTGTAGAGTAGAGTTTGTGTTGTTTGCAATGATTCTTAATAAACTGCTTCGTCATCTGCGGACCCCGGTTCATCTCTTCTCGTTCCTTCTCTATTTTCAGTTGGAACTCTCTCTGACGTTCCTTTCTGGCTTGATCATTTTTGCTTCGTTCGTTTTGTTCAATCTCTGCAATTCCATCAAAAATAGAGTTAATATTTATCTACAATGCATCTTTTTATTAATTACCGATAAAAAGCTTTATCGGTATGCTTATTTCTTTTGCTAAACAGATTTGCTGTTTTTTGGATGTTGAAGATCCAGGATTACAGTATCACTACTGCTTATGAGACAAATGCCTACTTTTATCAGAGCTGACGATATGATGCAAAACTCCTACAACTCTCCCTAGAAATTGAATTTCATAGTCAGGTAACTTATAAATATTAAAACTTAAAAATGTACCTTCACTAAATTCTTTGTATGACTGTACTTTTTCATCCTTATTTTCTTTTAGAATACTATTGTCATCTGCTCTTACATAATCGCCTTGGGCATCTAAGACGTTATCACTTGTGATATCTATTACTTTTCCTGAATTTTCTGTGTTCCTACTTTTATTGTTGTTACAATTTAACAAATTATCAGCTATGCGCAGAACCTCTTTATTGTCTTTCATTTTATCTTTTATTTTACATAGAAGAGCATTAATCCTTTCATCGTTTTCCTTTTTCTGTTCCTTATCTGCTTCAATGTTACGTTTTACGTTTTCCGATTCTGCCATCTCGTTTCTTTCTCCAGTAGCTAACTTAGGATGTAAAACTTGTTTTGATTTTTGTAAGACACTATCTATTTCTTTAATAACATTTTTGCACTGTTCATTTCTTAATTCATATGTTTCTTGACTATGTTGAATTCGATTTTCATGATTTTTTATTTCCTTATTTAATGAACTTATTGCTTCGTGGATGTTATCTATATCAGATTGTGAAACTGAAGTCTTGCTTCCAATAATATCATCTTTCTTATCTACAGCAAGTTCTTCGATCGCAAGTGGTTCTTTTTTTCCTCTTTTAAGATTTTCATATTCTAAATTAGACTGTCTAGATTTTTCTAACGCTTCATTTACATCAGTAAGTAATTCATTCATGCTATTAAGTTTATTTGTTATATCTTCTTTGATTAGTAGACTTAAATTTTCTGCACCTTCGACAATATTACGAGCAAGGTGTTTCATTTCTGTAAATTCGAATGTACTGTCAATATTTTCACTACTTCCATCTTGTAGTAAATTATCTACAGCATTTTGTAATGTTTGTTCCATTTTTTCGTCATAATTAATACTTTCGACCAAAGGCGGGTTTTCATGATCATCCAAGTTTTTTTTATCATCTAAAACTACAAAGTTTTCTGGATTGCTGTCGTCAGATTTCGAAGTATTGTTTTTTTGGGAACGTTTTTTGTCAACAGTTAAATCACTTAAAATGGTATCAATGTCGCGTAGTGTTTTTTCAGTTCTTTTAAGCTTACATTTAAAATTTGTGGAGACATCATCTCTATTGATAATATCAATACTTTCGGTAACATCTGACTTCTCTTCCTTTATTGCATCTAACTTAGGTCTAACAGGATTATCTTTTAAAGATATATTTAGCGCTTCGTTAATAGCGTAGCTTTGCTTTACTTCTTCAAAGACACTCAGTTCTCCTTTTTTGTCGGGTAATTTAGATGTTAGTTCCCTTAATATTGGGTTGTTTTCAATTTGCAATGTTGTATCGCAAGTTTTTTCTTCCTTTCCAATTTCATTATCATATTTATCAGCCATTTCACGAAGCTCATTCCGAGTCTCTTGATATCGAACTTCGTAAGTTTTATTAGTATATTCAGTAATAACTTTATCAAGAGCTTCAAAATTATCATCATTATTTGAATTATCGGTTCCTTCAACGATTTCTAGTGCTTTATTATCACTATTCTCTATATCAGTAACTACATCCTTTTGGTATTCAACGGCTGACTTCATCAAAGCCTTCATATGCTTATACTTTATTTCTCTAATTGTTTCCTGATCACCCTGAGCTAATTCTATTTCCTTGTTCATATCGTTATAATTGGGTACATTTAATTTATCAATAGGTATTAGACAAGCTTGTCTTTTTATATTTTCAGATTGATTTATAATTTGTATTTGCTTTGCCTTTTGAGATACCATTGGATTCTGTTTAATCATGTCTTTTATCTCCTCAGTAGTCAGAGGCTTCAAATGTTCTTCACTTTTCGTAAATGGTTGACCTGTCATGACTTCATATTCTGACTTTAGATCAACACTATCTTGAGCTGAAATATATGGCTTGTTCCAAGTCCCCATGTCATTGTGCTGCGTTAATTCATTTTCTATCACTTTATCAATCAAGTTTTGAGGCAGCGGTGAATCGTTAAAAAATATTTTTAATTCGTCCCTTTTCCTTTGTGTGCTATCTGGATCACAGCTTGTAGAACAATTTTCTGAGGGATCCATATTTATTTTAAAAAATTAAAACGATTTTTATGAAATATTTAACAGCATGTTAGACTCAACTGTGGTTGCTATGATAATTGTTTTGTCATTATTCGAAAATTAAAATCATTCTTGTAAAAAAGTAATCTGATAATGTATTTTTCCTGGTTTTGCATATAAGCATCTATTACTATAGGTATAGTTTAATAAATATATTACTTATATTTTTTATTAATCAATTAAATTATAACAGTTTTCCTTTACTATTAGAAAGTTTTAAAATAAAAAAGTACTTACTACTTAATATTTGCATAGTTTTAGTTTTAGTTTACCTCATGTAAAGTTTGTTTGTAAATGTTTTTTTACCTAATTGTGTGTAATTACCTCTAAATGTTTTATACATCTTAATATTGCCAGGTTAAAAAAAAACAAAAGTTGACTTTAGCTATTTAACATACGACTGACATTTGACAATTGACAATAATATTTTGAATTGTTCTCAAATCCTCGAAATTGATCGTCAATTTATTTCTCAGTGCACAATTCACAAGTTTTAATAAAAAACAAATCACAACATGGTTGTAAACTAAAAAATATAAAATAATATATTTTTAATATACTTACAATCGCTTTATTGCACAAAATCAAATTGTCATTTAGTTTAAAATGACTGACGAAAGGAATTTTCGATCGGCATATTACGAAAAAGTTGGTTGTCGTGGTGTTGAAGAGAAGAAATCTTTGGAAATCCTTATGAAAGAGAAGCCCTGGGACAGAGTAAAACTAAAACAGTTCTGTTTACGTTTCACAGTCCCCGGTGCATACAGAAACTTAGTGTGGAAAGTACTCTTAGGTTGTGTATTTGTGTTTAATATATCCTCTATTCAATCTAAATTCAAATCTATTAAATTTATGTACTGCAATTATTATAAATTTAAAATTAATTCACTTGTTGGTTTAAAATAAATACATTCTTGACTGTATGTAATTTTCTTGACTTAATAACATTAGGTAGGTATTTTATTTTAAAATGAATGCATGAAGCTTAAAGAATTTGCACACTAGATATAGTAAGACATGTTGCTACTTATAACAATACCATTATACCAGACTGTATACACATGTTAATGCAAATTAAATTTATAATGTTAAACAATTTTAGATAAACATACACTACAACTGGTATAAATTAAATAGATTTATATAGAGAAAATTAAAGCACCTACATAGTACATGGCCAACTTTGGCTCAAAGAAGTGAAATCCAGTTAATCATTCTATAACAATATTTTTTTATATTTTTTTGCCAAATCATGATTTAATTTTTATTTTATAGATATACTACCAGTGTATCCAGACTCACACAAATTTGTGATGGAACAAAGAACAGGGCAATATGACGATTTGTTATATGCTGTGGAGATGCTGGAGTTTGTGGATATGAAGGCGCCAAGGAGCGAGATATTACTCGCCATGTGGCTACTGGAAAATGAGGAACGGACGCCACCATTGTTTCCTGAAACTAATTATTGTGTAAATTTTAATTTATATTGATTATAACATAATGTTCTTGTATCATAAATATTGTTCTATTATGCAAAATCGACATCAACAATACAGACATAAATGGGTGATAATCAAGTTTCTACTGTAATTAATATCATCACCATAAATATCTACTGCACTTCTCCCTTTCAAAAATTGATTTAAAGAAATGTTAAAATGGCATGTCTCTCATTTAACAAATCATCCAATACCCAGGTATTTTTTTTATATAATACTAGCAGACCCTCCAGATATACCAATAGTTTTTTTTTAAATGTCATTAGGAGGTAACTGAGCAATTGGAGCCTTGTGGTGAATAGCAACACCCACAGACATCCTCAGAACTAAATAAACATAATAAATAATATGTGAGTGAGAGGTACCACCTTTTTTTTTTTTTTTTTTTTTTTTGGTTTCGCTGGGATATGTGTTTAGGCATACCACCGGGTTCGGGGGGACCCGGAGGTTATGTGGGACTCTCTGCGCCCGAGCAGGTGGTAAGGTGGACGCAGACTCTACCCACTAAACCCCAGCGGTGTTCTCCTCATCGTTTGGGTGACCCGGCGCAAATGAAAAATACATAAATTGCAAACCCGCAATATATGTATACACACTATGCACTCATGCTAACCGCGAGATGCGCGACTAGTGGGCGCATTGAAGACGCGCGCGGTGCGGGAGTTCGTTCACCTCGTGCATGCGGCGAACGCTATCACCTGATTCAGTCCGCTAGCCGGTGTGAACCATAAACCAATTACATTGCTGTGTTTTTCAAAAAACCATTATTTTAAAGCATTATCATCAAATTCCTGTAACATTATGTTTACTAAACCGGATTATACAAAAAAAAAGGCGACCAAAAAAAAGAGAAAACGCGTTTTTTTCACTTGTATCATGTCAGGCTATGCCAACACTATCATACCTCTTCGTTTTCGTAAGCGTTCCAAATAAATCCGGTATATACAGAATTTCATATTTAAAGATTGTTTCCATTGCAGTCATCAGACACATTCATTCCCATCGCGAACACTTTATTGGAGTTAAATGAGAAAGAAGTGGATGTTTATTGGCTGAGCAAAAGTCTGACGGAGGTTGTGAAAGGCATGCAGAAGGACCTGGGAAAGCTGAAAGAAGCCTTTCAGAGCATGTTGGAAAAAGAGGATGGTGAACTTTATAAGTATGATTTGTTTTTGAGAAATCTTTAAAAATCTCCTTCAAAATGTTTTAAGATCTAAAATGTCTAATATGATATAAAATGTAAAGTAGCTTTTCAAAAGCATGTTCAGTGTAGTGTACAGTGTAGTGTAGTCCTTTTTAATGTATCTAAGTTAGAAAAATAGCCATTTCTTTATTATTTTGTATTTTACCATACATATTTACATAAACATTTCTTTTCAGTCACCTTAATGAAATCCAAGCGTTAGAAGCATTGCCGCTAACTAAATGGTTCAACTGTTGTTTTTCCGGTATTCTAGACGACACTTCTCTTACCAAGTTAGTATATTAGATAGAAAAATAAATTTATACATAGTGTAAAAATAGAATCAGGCATTATTTTGCAGAAATGCTGGACATAGGCATTCCTCAATGAATGCCATGACGGCTGATCCCTTGCCATTCGCATCGAAAATCGACCGGTCACTGCATGGTGATCGTCTTCCCACCTGGTCGGCTGTCCCTGACTGACTGGTTTTTTTTTTAGTTTTCTATATAGTATTAATTAATTTGTCTGCAGAATCTGGGATAAGGTGTGCGCTGGTGCACCGAAGATCCTGTCGTTTGTGGCGGTCATGCTCGTCATCACGTTGAGGAGGAACATACTGAAGGCAAAAACCAAGGAGGAGGTACTGAGATGTGTGTCGGAGGTGAGAATATTCAATTTTGTCTCATATCCTTGGATAGATCATTCAGTACTGAGTTATAAACTTTGCAATTTTGTAGGACACATACTTTTTCTTTTTTTTTCTTTAACGCCGGGAAATGCTCTGATGCATCCCGCGGGGGAGTGGGTCTCCCCAGGTGGGTATGTGGGACTCGCTGCGCCCGAAAGCTGGTAAGTGGACGCAGCTCTACCCTGAATCTAATGAACAAACAGGGCACCTCGACGGCTAGTCAGTTCTGCACGCAGACGCCACCTCCACAGAGGGGTTGTCCCGCACCACAGAACAACCCCTCCTAACGCGGGACAGTACAATGGGGCGAGGTTCCCGTCCTCGCTCCCCCTGCTCTTTTGTCCCCTCTTCTTATAAGAAAGGTAGAACCCCCTCGGCTCAATTAGCTTCACCCAAGGTTCTAGGCTCACCCTAGCCTACTGAGCCCCACCGCCTCGTCAAGGCCTGAACCATGGTGGGGGGCACATACACTCTATTGTATTGTAATTTTATTGTTGTTAAGATATTTATGCGTTTGTTTTTATTTAAAATAGTAATATCAACTCTTATATTATGTCCCACTGCTTGGCACGGGACTCCACGAAATCCGTGAAAGAGGGTATTGGGCCATAGTTCACCGATGCCAATTATTTGTGACAGTTTATGAAGCTTACTACCCCACAATAGGTATAAGGAACTGAGGACCCTACAAGCTCCTCGACTGATTTAGAAGATTCGCATTTTATATTTGAAATGAGAATCTTTTTTAATACAAATATTTAGTCTATGTATAAATTTGTAATATTTTTTTAGTACAAATACTGCGAAAAGACGCGTGACTTTGGGTAAAGGGTGGATTATAGTTAATAAAAAGACTGGCTGTCATAAGGGGTGCTGATAGAAGTGAAAACTTTTAACTTACAATTATGACATTATGAAATTTAAAATTTTAATACCAACATTATGAAATTTCATGACGTCATAAATGTCACAATCGTTTGGTGATGAGGTAACGAAGTCGCAAGTTCCATGATTTTTGCTCGACTAAAGAAGTTTTCACTTCAAAATGTTGCTAAAAAACCTCACGTGATTAAATTGCATGGACAGTCTCTTAGCGATTCATCTTTTTACTAAAATAAGAACAGTTTGTTAGGGGATAATAATAAATATTCTTACAACTTTGTCTATACTTTGTTTCAGGCGGCGGAACAATGCGAAGAGGTTGTGGCCAACAAAGCGATAGAGCTCTGGCAATATTACGCCCAGCCACAGAACGACCAACTGGCCAAGAAATGATGTATGACCTTCTAATGGGGCCGCCTCATTAGAAGAAACTCGGAGTAATTAGAGATTGTATGAGAACTGTATGGAAAAAAAAGTGGTCCGTCGTCGGACAGCTTGTGTGTCTATGTCAATATTAGAGTTAATTAACAGGGACATGGTAGTTATGCGGTTTGCCGTCACGGCATTCGAGTTGATTTTACTACCAATAGAGGTTTCATATTAAAAATTTTTTTGATCTTCTTCATAATGGTAATCATAGTGAAGTAGTGGATCCAGGGTTGTGGTTCAGGGCAGGCTGGAATCGCTAAAGCATTCAATTAGAATAATGTCCGGCTATATTTAAGAGTTGAGGAATTGTTAGTGTGATAGACATCTAGATCCGCTACTATTAAAAAAAATTAAATTTCCGAGACTCGCGAGGCGACGTTCGTTCTATCTCTCTCTCTCGATCTTACTCTATACTACTCTCACTCCATGGCTATGTGCTTCATGCTACGTCCGCCCTTTCCCACTCTCTCAATCGGTCTCAATCACTCTTTCCCTCTTCTTGGACAAAACGTTGCACATTTTCGTGACGTTTCATCCATAAAAAAAATTACCCTCATGCGCGCAAAGAAGTTTCACTTCAATAATGTAACTATATATTTGTATGAGGCAATATTTATTGGAATAATGAGTGGAATGTATCATGCTTTTTCGGATTTTATAAACAACTAGCTGGTTTCCGCAGTTTCGCCCGCGCTAACTTAGATTTATAGCCGTTGACGGATTGATGATAATTGTTTTATAGTCGCTCAAGAATTTTTTAAATTGCATAAGTAGTTTTTGAGTAATTTCGTAACAAACAAACGAATCTGTTTCTACTTACTCTGATAAAAAATTGATGTATCATACTTGGGAACCCGCCCAATTGTTGTTGACGGACCAACACATATAAGATGTGTTAGATGCGAGTGGCCAGGGATCGGTCGTCTAAGCGTTCATTGCTGAACATAGGCCTCCGTACTATGTTCATCATCATCATCAGTCATTACCCATGACTGATGATGATGATGACAGATAAAATAACAATCAAAGCGATAAAGTTAATGTTAATATGTCCAAAATCCAAATGCACCTGTTTTGTACCAATTTCGGCTGTCTGGCAGCTGACTAATATGTAGGTATATTATTATAATAGTAAAACATTTTATGTAAGTATTACTATGATGCATGTAAAAATGGGTAATTTTAAAAGCCATTTTACTTTTTATATAGGAATCTGTTGTATAGTATTACAATAAAAAGATTTTAACCTATGTCCTATGCCATTTCTTAAAATTGTGTATGCATAATGTTGAACAAATAAAAAATTTGTAAATTGCACTTAAATAAAAACTATTAAAAATCAAGAAAGTTTTTTATCTAAACATTTTTAGAAAATAAAAGCTATAAATATGAACGTTTAAGAAATATTTTTAATTATCATTGAATTTTTAAAATAGTACAATATAATATAGGGATGTTGACATTTTTCATAAATGTTTATAGATCATTTATAAATATCTAATAGAGGCGTAAATAGTATTAACTTCTGCTTAAATACGTCTAATGACTATAAAATCTTGCATTTTATAATGCATTTTAAATTTCGCTCCAAAACGCTAACACTTGTCACATGACGTCATATGTTGTTAAACATCGTAAAAATGATAAAATGATTCTAGTTGTCGTTAATAAAAAATGGCTTTTAAGTTTTATAATTGTTGTACGGTGCCTATGTGTGTGTACACTGTCAAAACGCCTGAAAATTAGTTTTTACTGCTGCTACGTACTGCGTACGGAAAATGGTGTATTAAAGTACGTCAATATTCTTCCGCTTCCGCTAAATAGGAACAGGTGTCGTCATTTCCGTTTATGATCACGTGACCTATTTTAAATTTTGTAACATTTTATTTATTAAATATTAATTTAAACAAATAATAGTAAGGGAAAATATTGTATTTTTTCAGAATTCTATCATAGAAACTACCAATTAACATCAAAATTATATTTTATATGAATACTGTCAACATTCCTATTCATATCACGTTTGCTATACTGTGATTATAAAATGTTTTGGAGACCGATAGAAAATTTGTAGTTGCATGCCTATGTATACCACATATATATGGCTCATTTAACCTATATTGATTTAAACTAAGCATAACAATAATTGCTTGTATTTTAGTAAAAACCGCACGAGCGGTTTAATAGCATTAATATTCGTAAAAGAAGGGGAAGGAAATTATTTTTTTCTCACGTTGGTAGTTGGTCACACTGACACTCGCCATTTTGCAAGAATGTCAGCCAAATCATCATCTCGGCTTTACAAATAATTTTAGTTAATTTAAATTTAATAGAAGTGATATTCAATATTGAAACGTTATAAATAATTTGTGCAGTGAAATGGATCGATTCATTAGCATGTGGAAGGTGCGGGAGTTGGCGGACAAAGTGTAAGTTGTAACAATATTTAACTTAATTTTATGTAAATTAGTTACACTTGCCTCCAACGATTGACGAGATAAGCGATAAATATATAGAAAATCTTTGATCTAAATAGCCCTAGAATCTACATTTTTATTCTGTAACATTTTTGTGCGTATTAATGTTAATTGATATTAAAAGAAAAAATCCCAAATATTTGAACAAGCCTGTCAGGTACTACCTTTGCAATGTAGTATTGTGTTTTCAGACAGTAATGCTGAAAACAAAGCACTTATACTCTAAACACTTTCCTAGGTGTTGTCTTTCACTCATTGTTTAGCTTCAAGCATATTATCCCTGGAATGATCAACAGTTATTTAACTATAAATAGAACACCAGTAATATATAGCAATTTAAACATTTTTGCATTTGTTCTTCAATAATAAACATGCAAGTAGTAACCTTATAATAATAATTACTGGCAATGCTAATATGTTAGGAATTATAGATTAACATTACTTAATTATGGAAAACTTTATAAAACAATTAACCTTATATTAATATTGTAAAAAAATACAACTACTCAATTGGGTATAAGTATGGAAGTAGATGTGCGCGATGATGGCCTAGTGGGTTTGGGCTCGGCCTCATGAGTGAGAGCCGAGAGGTCCGGGTTCGGATCCTGACCCATGTGATGCTTAGAAATGGGTTTTTCTAAATTTATATGTGCACCTGAATATTAGACCATCGCTTGCTCACCGGTGAAGGAAACATTGTGAGGAAACCTGAATGCCTGATGAGATTAAAAGTGTTTGAAGGTGTGTGAAGTTCACCAACCCGCATTGGGCCAGCGCATCGGTGAACTATGGCCCAAAACCCTCCTCGCTTGATTTCGAGGAGGGGACCCGTGCCCAGCAGTGGGACAGATAAGGGTTGATATTATTATATATATATACATATATATTATATCATATGGAAGTTGTGGGGATAATATTGTAGTTAATCGAAAATATGCCTATTTCGAATTGGATAAGCTAATGGCCTAATGCTACATCGGTTTGGTGGTGATCCAGCTTGATCGCCTATGATTATAGTGATTTCTATATGAAGGGGTTGCCCCCCGCAACCGTGGAGTGTTCGACCACATGGCCTCCTGGTGTCGGGTTAGTAAATATGCCTGTGCACAGATATGAATATGATTAATTCGAAATATCAAAATAAATATGTAACTCAGACCTTGAATATCTTAGTTAAGGCCATTAAACATAATCTACTCAAACTTTAAAAATAAATATCTCTATTCTATACATTTACGCTTACTAGCTGATATTATTTGTTTCATGGCTTTTTTTTTTTTTTTTTAATTTTTAAAGAGGCTTTGGCCACTCTTGATGACCATGCCAGCCTCATGGGTGCTCATGTGATCTTAATATTCTACAAAGCTAATTAATTTATAAAGTTTGTTTCCTGGCTTCATCCCCTAACAATTAAAACCAATTATGTAAGTATTACTATGATACATGTGAAAATGAGTTAAAAAATGTTATTAAATTCCTGCGCCTCGATTATCTTAATATCTCCCCCTAAGTGTCAAACAAATGAAAACAATATGTATAAGCAATTTTACTCAAGCAAATTTTTTTTTAATTGCTATTTTGAGATGTAAGATGGTTTCTGAAAAGTGATTTCAAACATACAAAGTAATTTGTTTGATAAATATATTCAAACGTTAATGTGTAACTTTCTCCCATTGTAGTAGAACTATAGATATCCATTTTAATATTATTATTAATGATATTAATTGAAAGGTTTAATTAACATGGCATTTCAAAAAGATAACATTTACAATTTAAACTGTTTCAATAAAATAATCAGCTTTATAAAGTATGCAAGATAAGAATAGACTTGGCCTTAATGCTAAAATATTGATGCCATTTGGAAAATAATTGTCTTTGATGCATTAGGTTGCAGATACTAAGAAAATTTTCTAATTAGGCTAGAAGTGAATGTGAATTAGGCTAGAAGTATGTACCTAGCCTACATATTTCTTTCCTAACAACAACTATCTTTTGTTTTTTTTTATAGATATCGCAGGGAAATCCCTTATGTATGTAGCCAGGATCTTGGGATCCTGACCCTATGTTGGACTGGCGTCTGGGAGTGCCTTAACCTTAAACTAAAACCATTGCGAGCGTCTTTAGCCTTATAAAACAAACCCTTTCATTTTTCGAATTAGATTAGATTTCTAGTGTCAAAGCTCAAAACATACAAAACTTAACAGTTAATATTTCGAAAACTATTCATTTCTGCATAAATAGCCGCTTTGGTTTGTTTCATAGTTTCATCCCCTACTAATTAAAACAACAACCAAGTTGTTATAAAATTCCTGTGCCTTGATTCTATATATTTCCCTAACTTTGTTTGACTGTAAACATTTGTGTGTACTTTCACATCAAAATAATGCAAAAATGCACATATGGTTTGTGCACAATGCACAAGTTACAAGGTCTATCATTGTGAAATTGCCTTTCACTTCTGAGATAACTTTATCATGAAATTACCCACCTAAACATTATTAAATTATAGTATCATGGTCAAAATTATACCCAAATCATGATTACCAACATGCTGTCGCAGCTTATGATTTCGTAACTATAGGTTGTCAACAGTACCATATTACTATTCATCTGTCTTTATAGGGATCTTTTTGTGAAGTAATATATTATGCTTCATTTTTTTGTTTACTAAACTGTAATTGGTTGATAATGGAAAAATCACAGACGTTAATCCCTATGGCCACTAAAATAACAAATAAAAATAAAATAATTACAATATAATGTTCCAAAACACGGGACATGTTTAGTGGCGTTATTACCCAATTTTATATGGCATTACAAAAGTATTTTATTACCCTTAATTTGTGAATCGGACTTTTTTTTTTTCGGAAGGGCTAGCCTTTTCGGCCCGATGGCCTTTAAGCTCAACGTGTGAATCGGACTCGCTCTTGGTAGTTTTAGAAAGGTTAGTACCTTTATCCTTATAAGTGTTTCATGGTATTCTGTACCATATAACATTCATGTAACAGTGACTCAAATCCGATTAAATCTTGAATGAATTGAAAGAAATTCGAAGCTATGTCACTTTTCCTACTAGTATCACCAGAGACCTGCATGATATACTAATCGTAATATACATAACCTCCTCCTTTTCGAAGTCGTTTAAAAATAACATTATCAGTTAGTCTGTCCAAATCTCTTATCTACTTTTCTTCATTTATGACATGTTGGATACATTTTTAGTAAGAGGTAGTGCCATGCTGCTTTGCAGCCAAATTGGACTGGCATGATGGTTTTAAGTGACAGCTATGCTGTCGCGTTACGTTCGATTTGCGTGTTTCCGGCAGCCTGTTGGGGGTTTTAGGAAAAAGGAGGCCAATGCATCTGCTTAATCTCTGGTAGTGCGAATCTGTATGGGCGTCGGCAGTCGCCAAAAGGCTTCGGTTACTCTCGCTATAAAAAAGTGTATTTGTCAATGAGTTTGGGTGACATTTCAATCTGTCTGTATTATTTGCCTTCTTCGATGAGATTTCATCTCAAGAGTTGCGGGTGAACCAAGCTATAATTGAATGTACTGATGGTTCTTGATTGAAATTCATTTTCATAATAATTCTAAAATCATTTTTTCACTTTTTCACTTTTATTTTATATACGTTACAAATTAAGATAAAATTACACGACCGGTTTCGACAAAGTCATCATCAGCTGTATCATCAGATTCATTCATTCATCATTACTTGGGGCGTATTTTTCTGTCAATTTTGACCACACTCTATTAATCCCGTATTAACACTTCGTGCTTCTCCACTTATTTTACCACAGTTAATATGATGACGTTGCTTGAATTTTCCGAGCCATCCTTCTGATGCATTGAAAGTCGTTAAACCAAGTTCCATAGCAAAATTCTCCGCCTTAGCTTTCACAATCAGCCCCGAGATAGGCATACTACTCTGGCGCTGTTGGTGAAACCATGATACTATAGCTTGATCCAAATCTTCGTACTTAGGTTTCTTAAATTTTTGGAAGTTTTCCCCTCGTCCTCTGCTTGGAGAATTTTATCTTTATTTTTCCATATTGTGGACACGGTCAGAGTTGTTACGAAAAAAACATATTGTATTAAACAAAGTGTTTAAAACATGTTTAAAACTTATTAGGAAAAAAAACATTGATTTTTTCATCCTGTTTTTTAACTATGTTTTAAACAGCGTATTAAACATGTTTTAAACAACATTCTAATTGACAAATAAAACGGGTTCATGTTTAGAAAATAAGCTTTATATTATTATTTTTAATTAGAATTTTCTTATAATCTGAGTTAATAGTTTAATACAACTTAATCTAATTATCATTATCAATTATTTCTTCTCTTTCCTGCAATTGTAAATAATCATAATGTTTTGGCATTTTCTTATTGAGAGATTTAAAAACTGTAACCAATTTGGCTATTTTTTTCATTGGAGAGACGGTTTCTCAATTTTGAGTGTACAATACCAAATGTGGAAAATATCCTTTCTACACCAGCTGAGGATGCTATTGCAGTGTGAACTTGGTGTGCTAGATTCATCATTTCTGGGCAAATATTATCTTTTAGGGCTTGCCACCATATCAAAGGTTGAACTTCCACCAATGCATGTTTGGTAAACAAATAATCATTAAAGGGGAACACCTGTGCTCTATATTTAATGATAAAGGGCATTGATGAAGGATAAAAAGAATTGATATAATTCATTGCAATAATAAGTCGATCTTCATTTAAGTCCTTCCCTCTGAATAGTGGATCAATTAAATTTGCAACATAATGAGCTGGCGTTATGGCCTTTTCAAATCGGAGCTTAAATTTTTGTATGTCAAGTTCTGAGTATTCAAGACCGCCAAGGACTAGAATAATGATCTCTCACAGACAATAATGTAGATTCTTTGGTTATTTGGTACATCGGCACAGATAGTTTAGGGGTTTCTAGGAAATATGGTATAATACCTTAATAACATTGAATGGGCACGGAAACTGTCTACGTCATTCAATGAAATCTCAATAACTTCGTGTGTCAGCCCCTTTGTCTTCCTCTTGTCTATAATATCAAAGTCTTGTTCATTTGGCAAAAATCATCATTATCAATCCTCCGATAGGAAATGATGTAGGTAATGCTATCAAACATAATATGAAGGTATTGAACTAACATGTATAGAAAGTGAACCCTTTCATGCAAATAAAATATTCTATTCTATTAATAGTTCATGACAAATCAAAATCAAAATAAAAATCAAATTTTTTTTTATTCAAAATAGTACTAATACAGTATCTTTTTGAACGTCAATTGAATCTACCACCGGTTCCAAGGTAAGCCCACTGAGAAGAACCGGCGAAACAAACTCAGTGGAACTAATCTTTTCAAATAATATATTATATTAATAACAATTTTAACATCTTATCTTGAAATGCCCGGGAGGAACGCCTTATTCCCAGGGTGTGGTATCTTCCATGAAATCTTTTACTTTATAATATGCTTTACCACACAAACGTTCTTTAACAACTTTTTTGAATTTTTTTATGGAGAGCTTTTGAACGTTTTCTGGGATCATATTGTAAAAGCGTATACAGTTGCCTTTAAAAGAATTGCTTACTTTCGAAAGTCTAATCATTGGTGCATGTAACCTGTGTCTATTACGTGTATTCCTACTATGAATATCACTTTTCTTACAAAATTCATTTATGTTTTTACGGACATACAGTAAATTTTCTAAGATGTATTGAGAGGTGACAGTCAGAATTCCTATTTCTTTAAATTTTTCTCTCAAAGATGAATAGGGAGGCAACTTGTAAATTGCACGAATAGCCCGCTTCTGCAGCACAAAAATGTTGTTTATGTCGGCTGCATTTCCCCATAAAAGTATGCCATAAGACATAATGCTATGAAAGTAGCTAAAATATACTATTCGCGCTGTATCTACATCAGTAAACTGTCTTATTTTTCTCACTGCATATTCTGCTGAACTGAGTCTATTCGCCAATTTAGCTATGTGGGGACCCCACTGCAGCTTAAGATCTAGAGTTATTCCTAGGAAAACTGTGGAGTCCACCAATTCCAAGTTTTCACTGTCTAAGAGTACATTTGTTTGCAGTTGCTTAACATTTGGCAAGGAAAATTTTATGCATTTAGTTTTTTTACTATTTAAACGCAAGTTATTAACGCTAAACCAATGTACCATTCTCGAAAGTGTGTTACTAATAATACAAAACAGGATTGCTGAGGTCCTGCAAACCATACACGTAAAACCAAAGCTGTATGCAGTGTTAGTGGGAATATTCAGTAATGACCTTCTCGTGCCCATTGTTTCCGTAAACGTTTTAGTTCATAAAACTTTTCAGCTTTTAGAAGATGAAGATTCTTCTCTGCATTAATTTTATTCTTCTCGGATTCATCAAGTGCACTCTCAAGTTTGATTCGAAATTGATCACAGGCAGTGCAAGTATCAGATCTAGGCACTCCAAATTTAATGTTGAACTCGGTATTGAATATGGACCAATATGCTTTATATGAAACTCTTATTTTAAAGTGATCAAAGAAAAAATCATGCATTTTATTGATAATAATCAGAGTTTCTTCAAATATAATCTGTTTGGATTTTTCTAATTGAGTAATGTGATTGTCTTACTTTAAAAGACCATGTGTTCAACAATAAGTTACTTTATATGTAAAGGTAACATTTTAGGCCTGTTAGTGTGCTTGCCTCTGTTCTATTGATGCCATCGAAGATTCGCACTACATATCTCCCGATTCCATGCAACTCTAGAAGGTCTTTGCACACACAGCTTGATCGAATAATTCTCTCCTTCTTTGGTCCGTTTTGTAATAGACTGCTGCATCATGATTGGTAATATTCTACTCATTATTATTTTGCACATTCATATCTCTCTTAGATCTTTAAGACAGCTGTTAAGTCCCTATAAATGAGCATCTTGAAGATTCTTTGTAGGAATATTAGAAAGTACCAAGATTTGTTTTCTGGTTTTTTTTTTCACTTACGTTTTGAAAACATTTGTACCTTTCACAACTTTCGTTCGAATGGGACAACAGCTTTCGTTGGTATACGTCGTCGCATACTTGTCTCCTTTTCGTAGTTTCTGGGCCAGGCCATGCGCAACACATTTACGTCACCTAAAAAAAAATCAGAAGACCACTTTCTTACTTGAGGTGTCATATCCAACACCTGTGTCACGGATAGGTATTACAGGCTGCTCACAGAGCACCTTTATGCATTTGTCATAGCCATCAGGGGCGGGCCCAGCGTGTTCTTCAATTGAAATGACGGGATCCTCAAGAAACTTAATCCATCAAATCAATTAATGCCAGAAATTTGACCATTTCGTCGACTGTGACTGGATACGAAGCGTTAGTTCGAGCTTGAGGAGCCACGTCGTCTGCTAATACGGTCTAAGTAGCAAATCCAACAGATTTGTTTGGTGCACATTAAGTTACAAAATATCCCGTGTTAGAAAAAGATCAAAGTATTCAACAGAGTTAGCATTTGCTAGTATGCCAGAACAAAAATATTTAATGTCTGGAAAAGGCACTGTGCACTCTGTTGGTTCTGGATCAGCATAGGTTGGTATATACTGGTATATCAGTTTTTTTGTTATGCCCAATTTATGTTTCCCATTTTTGTTTTACCGATTCTGACTCTGATATATCTGAAGTGGCTCTAAAACTCTATAATCGTTCATTCGTTTATTTAACATTTGTCAGATCACGTACATGAAGTTTCACACTAATTTTCGGTAAAATGTACTACAGAGAATACCGTACTTCATGGATGGGCACCGCCAATTCGGACTTGGTGAAGTATGGCCTACAGCTTCCTCAGGGAAGAGACCCGTGCCCCTCGGCGGGGACAGAATGGGTCGATTATAATTATAAAATGAATCCTACCAGGTAGATAGTTCCTACTTGTAATTGTCAGTTACAAAATGTTGAAATAATGGTACTTTAGGGATAACATTAAAACAACTAAAATACAATGTACTGTAGTACAATTTAAATAAAAAGAATCATCTGTTTCTTCTCCGCATGAACTGGAATCATCATCATCACGTTTTTTGTTTTTTCCACTACACTCACCCAGTTTTCAGGCGTCACATTTTCACACGCTTTTATCAGTAAATCCAGCATTGACAGAAACCAATATCATTGCGTTTCATTAACATTTTTCTGTTGTCGCATTTTTGTATAGGAATCCAATCCTTTTTAATACCTTTGCCAAAGAAGATTTTTGCCCATGGAACAAACCACTATTTCGTCGAGACTACTAGTTTTTTAAAAGTTGGAATAGTTGTAATCTCTTTTCTGTTGTAATAGTCGTATATATGACGACGAATAGCACATATACCCTCATCCTCAGATTCTTTCTCATCTCTCTCTCTCTTTTCTCCCGCGTAAATTGGCTATTCCTTTCCACCTCAGCATCTACTATTATCTCTTTCGAACAAATCTCCAACTCGGCATCTGACATCTCTTGCTCACTTAAAGATCGATCTTTAGATCGGTTCGTTCGGTTATAACATGCGTCTCCTCTAACGGCTCATTATTTTTATTCATTATTTGTCGTTATTCGATGTCGCGCAGCCCGTTTACACGAGCGCGGCGAAGCTGAGGTGCGCCGACAGCGATTTACCGGCAGCGCACCTGTCATAAACAATATAACGTCGTTGCAAAGATAAAATCTCTCATGTGACATTTTTAAGTTTCCGAGAAAAACGATAAAAACTGCCTACTGAAAAAAATGTTAGAAGATTTGTTATTTTTTTAATGCAGATATATGTAGCGTTTACTAATGGATATTTGTGGATATAATTATCAGTAATAAATGTTTAGAAAAGACTGAAAATATTTTTTTTAATGATTCGGCTGCACATAAGAGATTTTAGCTGCAAAATTTTGTTACATAAGAGATATTCTGCATTATTTTTTTGTGTTTTCTCCTTGCAACTAAGATATTTTAACCATTCATAGAACTTATTAAATTAAAAATGGACTCACATGGAAGTATTAATAAGGAAATAAAACAAAAATAATACGATAGCAAGTCTTTTAATTAAAAAGTTTTAAAAACGTGGTAAGTACTTACAATTAATATACCTACCTACCGAAAAATATTATGTGCCAGGATTAAATGAAATTAAATCATAAAAAGGATGATAATCCTTATCCATGACGGTTTTTAGCTCCTGTAAATGCTTGAATTTGCTTTCAGTGATTTTTGGTGACTACGAATATAATTTTTCTGGAATCGCGATCCTGAGCCTAGTAGCTCTTCGCTGTGGTAAGGTGGTCCACTCATCATTATGGCGCGACTTATAAAGCACAGACCCATCTGGCGAATATTTAGCCCTCTTATATCTACCACGACTGGATCTTCCTTTTTTTTCCGGGACGTATAGATTTGAAGTTCGTTTCGAGTTCTTCGTAATTAAGGAAGAACTCGTAATGTACTGATTTAACATCGTACGGGCATTTTGGTCGAGCTTCCTGCATTCGACACACGTAACCACTAGGCGCATAAATGGGAGGTTTGATGTACTGTTCAATAGTTGAATGGACACTGTCCACTTCCATCATCGTATGACCTTTTTATAAATACAACTGCTCGATTACAATGTTTGTGTTTTGAGAAAGGTCGCTCAAGGCACTGGAAAGAGTACGGATTTTGATGTCCACATCCATCAGAAATCACAATAATTCTTTCAATTTCAGGTGCTAGTTGTTTAATGTAATCAACCAGACAAGTAGTAAATTCATTGGCTGTCACGCCACCATCCGCTTCATGCCAAAAGTAAATCGTAACTTTTTTGGTTCTGGTGTCATAAACTGTAAAATTATGGCACTGTAATTTTAGTTTATAATAAGCAGCACTAGCTAACAGCTTAGGTGCAAGCAAAACACTTTGCACATCTACCGTTATCACCGCCGTCTTATTATTTGCCAAACCTATGGCATCTTTCTTTGCTTGGCGAGCTTCATTCTTCTTAAGAATGTGATCATCGTACTCAGTCTGTGAAATGTTACTCGACTTAAAGCTGCAGCAAGACAACATTGGTCTTTAAGAGGATGGTGAATGGCAATATTGTCCTGCTTCAAAGCTTTGACAAAAGTTGTTCTGCTTACTGCTTGGTAGTTGTTATCATTACACCATTCCACGTAGACCTCGTGCATGTGCTTTTCCGAGCGAAATGTTGACTCAACGTACAGCTTATTAGTACGCGCCCGACAATAATGGCTTGGCACTTTTGGTAGCAAACCAAGCCATGTTTTAACTTCCTCTTGTTGACGTTTGTACTTTGATATAGAGCCTGATTCGTTTCTCAAGTTATGAGCGTTTTCTGAGTCTTTATTGACATCATTTTGGAGAGTAAATTCTTTTGTCCAGCGTCTAAAGCTATCTTCTCCAATACAAAGTGTATGTAAGAAGAACAATCGACATACTTTCACCTTTGTGTAATTTTTATCGTCTTTGCTTAGGAAAATATCATGACCACTTCCTTTCTTTGTAGAATGACTGCCTTTGCGACGACGTCTTATCTTTCGACGAACAGCAGCAGCTCTTACAAAATCTTTCTTTTCTGCCCATGACTCAAGTGTCCAGAAATAGGAATGAATCTTTTCACGCTCTTGGTTAGTAATGAGCACACACAAGAATGAATTTTTGGCTTTTGAATTTGTATTCAAGTTTGTATGCGAGCAACGTGGTTTAATTATTCGTTTAGGTTTTTCCACACAAGGTAGAAGAATAAAAATGGTGAGTGAAACCTCTTATGTGTCATCTGAAGCACAGGAGAGATTTTGTTTTGCAAGTTACTTTCAACAATTTGAATAATATTGGTCAGTGAATCCTCTTATGTGTCATCTCAGGCACATGAGAGATTTTGCTATATATATGATGCACGCTCACACATAGGATATTTTAAAAAAGAGTTCTAGCTGAGACAATTGTCTAGATATGAACATAATATCATATATCAATCATAATATTGTCAATGTCAATTCTACAGTTAACATTGTTTTGAATAAGCTCCGATAATTAAAATAAAATAAGTGGTAATAAGTTGCCTAATACCTGGTTTACTGTGTGTGCAAAGAAGAACATAACCTCTAGCCACATTTTGGAGAAAAAATAATATCAAAATCACTGTACACTGGGGTGTATTATTCACATTCAAGGTAAAAAATTATCGTTACATTATTGAATAACAATTCTAACAATACATATTTAAAAATAAATTGGCCAATAACAGTAAAAACTTTAGTAACGATTATTACCGATAACTAGAGATTGGTCGAACAGCTGTCTCTGACATCGGTGACATCTGACAAGTGACAAGAATAATTTATTAAAAGCTGGATACTTCTTCTTCTTTTATTTTTGGACAACAGTCGCAAAAGAGCTGGATACAAGTACTTTGCCAACAAGTGACAAGACATTTCGTAATATTGCCAGTAACAAAAATAGACAATAAATAAGAAAATTATTTCATTATTTGCTGCCACCTAACGTTCGAAATTAGGACTACAATAATATTATAGAAGATCAAAATGTCCTCCAAGTCTCACATTTGCGCTGGTTGTCACACTAAAATTATACAGCCTGAATATATAAACTGCTGTAAATGTACACATATTTATGATCTGGAATGCGCTAATATCTCCATGAGACAATTCCGTACCAAAATGATGAAAGATCACAAAAGTACGTGGATATGTCACGAATGCACCAATAAAATGCCAAAATCAGGGAATATACATACTCCAGTTCGCAATGTCAAAGATAACACCTCTCTGAGTAAGTCCAATAGTGATGTGCCATACGATACGGACTCCACTAATATTACAACTCGCAATAAAGGCCATCGACAGGACAATAATTGTAATAAAGCTACTAATTCAACTAAGGACTATATAAATGATACAGAATTAATTTCTGCTATTAGAGATGAAGTACTTATGGCTATTAGACAGGAACTACCTTCAATGTTCACACAAATTCTTAAAACTGAGCTAACGATATTAAGGAATGAATTACAGGACCTCCATAATTCAATGGATTTTCTTGGTGCAAAGTATGATGAAATTAAAAATACAACTGACAGGCTATCTAATGAAAACGCTACCCTTAAATGTGAAAATGCCGCGCTTAAGATTTCGGTTCATGAATTATCAGATCGTTTAAATAACATGGAGCAACACTTACGTGAAAACAATTTAGAGCTGCATGGTGTACCAGAATATCGCAATGAGAGTCTGTCTAATCTACTACAGCAATGTTCCAATGTCGTTGGGCATAAATTAAATGAAGGGGACGTAGTTCATTGCACTAGAGTTGCTAAAGTTAACAAAGAGAGTAAGCAGCCACGCATGATTGTTGTGAAATTCAGAAGCATAAGATGTCGTGATGATTTCTATTCCGCCATCCATAGATACAATAAAGCTAACTCAAATGAAAAACTGAATACATCTCTACTAGGAATAGCTGGCGAGAAAAAACCCGTTTACGTTTCTGAGCACCTTTCCCCTGCGAATAAATCACTTCATGCTGCCGCAAGACTTAGGGCTAAAGAATACTCTTATAAGTTTGTTTGGGTTCGGAATGGTCGTATTTATGTAAGAAAAAACCCCGATTCACCATTTATAATAATCAGAAATAAGGACAGTTTGAATCTAATTCGATAATTTATTTGACAATTTATTTACATGTAATTATTAACATTTATTGGTCTTTGGCAATTTAAAATTATTTATAATGGCTATTTCAATTTATTATCAAAACGTAAGAGGTATGAGAAGCAAGGTGATTGATATATATAATGCAATTCTATCTAATAATTATGATGTTATATGCCTTTCTGAAACATGGCTAGATGATACGATATTGTCATCTGAGCTATTTGATGGCAGGTATTCGGTAATACGTAGGGATAGGAGTATTCCATTTCTGAAACGTTTCAAAAAACACCATGGGGGAGGGGTGTTGATTGCAGTCTCTAAAAATCTTGAAATATTGGTACGCAAAGATTGGCAAACAGAGTTTTTGGAGGATTTATGGGTGCAGATAAAGATATCTAAAAATACGTACATTAATCTATGCGCCGTATATATACCAGATTACATCCCATGCGACATTTTTTTTAATTATATCAGGACTTGTAGATTCATTATAAATTGTAAACCACAGTATAGGACCTGCATAATCGGTGATTTCAATTTAGGTGACATAACATGGTCTGTAGACTCCGGTTGTCCTTTAAACTATTCTGGTGATAAATCTATGATTTTGTACGATTTCATTCACACGACATCCATGCGTCAAATTAACAATACTTACAATTTTAATAAAAGATTATTAGATTTAATTATCACAGACTGCCCGGAACAATTCAAATTATCGCATCCAACACCTATCAGTAGGATGGATGCACATCATCCTCCAATAGAAGCTAATTTCATAGGACACATAACGGCATCTTTAACCACAAATTCTATTGTTGATAGATTAAATTTTCGCAAGACAGATTATGTAGGATGTAAAAATGATCTTTCACAAATTAACTGGGAATACTATGCTCAGAAACTTAATTGTGATGAATTTGTTAAATTTTTCTATAACCAACTTTATGTTATTACTGAAAAATATACACCGAAAATGAGGATTAAGTCCGGCAAATATCCGGTTTGGTTCTCACATGGTCTTATAAAAATGCTCAAAGTAAAGGACAGATATTACTCCCGCTATAAAAAGAATGCTAACCCTCGTGATTACGATACCTTCTCTACGCTAAGATCAAGAGTAAAATCTATGATGGATGTTTGTTTTAAGAATTATATAACTCGTATTGAAGGAGATTTGAAAACAAATACAAAATCCTTCTGGCGTTATACAAAAAGCAAAAGGATCACTAATGATGTTCCCGGTAAAATGCATTACCAAGGTAAAGTTGCTGACACGGGTGAATCCATAGTTAATCTTTTTGCCGATTATTTCTCGTCTGTCTATGACACTAGTACAACTGTTAATTATAGCCCACAATTTCCACAATCAAACTTCTCCACATGTAAGTTTAGTATAAAAACTGAAAGTGTATTAATCAAGCTTGAGCATATTGACCTATCCAAAGGTGCTGGGCCGGATGGTATACCGCCTATTTTTATCCGACTCTGTGCAACTACTTTAGCATTTCCTTTGGCAATTATATACAACAAATCTATCCACGAAGGTATATTCCCATCGTTGTGGAAGCTTGCTAAAATTACACCTATATACAAATCAGGGGATAAGAGTGACGTTTCAAATTACCGGCCTATAAGTATATTAAGCTAGTTCGCTCGGTTCCGTTTTTGGTAACATAAATAATAATAATAAATAAAAATATTTTTATTCAATGTTGTACGTCAAAGTAGCTTATTGAACGTCAAATGACTCTACTACCGGTTCCAAAACTAGTCCACTGAGAAGAACCGGCGAAACAAACTCAGTGAAACTAATCTTTTCAATATTATACAATATAGGTACATAATATGATATAATTATACATAGAAGCCATGTAGGAAACGCCTTATTCCCAAGGTGTGGTATCTTCAATAAATTCTTTTATTTTGTAGTATCCTTTACCACACAAACGTTCTTTAACAGTTTTTTTAAATTTATTTATCGATAGGTTTTGAACGTTTTCTGGGATCCTATTGTAGAAGCGTATACATTGACCCATAAAAGAATTACTGACCTTATGTAGCCTAAAATATGGCACAACAAGTTTATGTTTGTTCCTTGTATTTTTATTGTGATTATCGCATTTTTTTACAAATTCATTTATATTTTTGCGAACATACATCACGTTTACAAAAATGTATTGAGATGCTACAGTCAAAATGTCTATTTCTTTAAATTTCTCTCTTAATGATATTCTGGGACCCAGACAGTAGATAGCCCGTATAGCCCGCTTCTGCAGTATGAAAATTGTATTGACATCAGCGGCATGTCCCCAAAGCAAAATGCCGTAGGACATAAGACTGTGGACATACGCATAATATACTAGTCTAGCCGTATTAACATCCGTAATTGACCTGATTTTTCTAATCGCAAAAACTGCAGAACTGAGTCTACTCGATAAGGTAGCTATGGGGCGCCCATAACGTCAGGTGTACCCCAAGGGTCCAATTTAGGTCCTCTATTATTCATTATGTTTGTCAACGACCTCTTGATGAGCATTGATAGTGAATGCTTAGCTTATGCAGATGATATAAAAGTGTACCGTCAAATACACAACATTGAAGACTGCAGAGCTCTTCAGTGTGACCTAAATAAAATTGTAAACTGGTGTTCACAAAATCACATGGTCCTTAGTAGTAACAAATGTCAGGTAATATCTTTTACAAAAAACAAAAAGAATTTAGTATACAATTATACTGCGGCTAATACTGCCTTAACGCGCGTGAATACAGTTCGGGATTTAGGTGTTATTTTTGATTCGACAATGTCTTTCAATACTCATTACGACCACATTTGCAGCAAAGCTAACAAAATGTTGTCTTTTGTAATCCGGTCTGCCAAACCATTTAAGGATGCAACGACATGGATCACATTGTATATGACGCTAGTGAGGAGCATAACTGAATATTGCTCATCCGTTTGGTCCCCTATATATAACACTCATATTGATAGAATAGAGGCAATTCAGCGGCGATTTTTAAGGTCTCTATGCTCTAGATTTGGCTTGAGAAGGAAAATACATGACTATAACGAGCGCTTGAAGCACTTCAACATGATAAGTTTAGAAATTCGCAGAGTAATATTAGATTTGTGTACTCTCCACAAAATTGCAAATGGTGCTTTAAATACCTCGATACTGGAGCAGCTATCGATTAAGGTACCAACTAGGTCCGTGCGTATTCATAAACTCTTTAACATTCCACAATCTCTCAACAATGTTTCAAGAAACAATCCATTATATAGAATGTTTCGACTGTATAATATGATATGCTCTGATTTTGATATATTTGACTGTACCCATCAATCCTTCAAAAGATGTCTCATTAAGCATCACTGGTCACGTACTCTGGATATAACCGTTAATGTCTAAAATCTAATTTCTACTTATTTTTTTAAAATCTTATAATTACATACCTACTTATTTCATTTGATTTTGTATTTTTATATGTTTTTCTTTTTAACTGTGTAAGGCACTAAAATTAATCGAATTTTCAATGTTGTGTCTAGTTATAATAGGGCTCCAGTGTTCTAAAAGATTCTTCTATTTCTATTTTATTGTGTATGCTAGTCTATCTGTAGCCTGTAACTATTCCAATTGTAAAAAAATAAAATAAAATAAATAAGAGTTTTTGCAGTCGATAGCTCTTGAAATTCTGAATACAAAAATGCAAAAAAACGCATTTTGGGTAAAATTGCACATAAGAGATTTTATCTTTGCAACGACGATAAGTACGTAAAGATACTCGCACGAAACGGTAACGCGTCTACCTCGCACGATAACCGCAACGAGACTCCTTGCTGAAATATTTAGTGACAACACCGAGATATTTTCGAAGAGATACATTCGTAGATTCTATGATTAAACTGTACGAATTAGATCTGACATCTGTTCTCATATTTTTTTTCAAAATGGTAAGCCAATACTTTCTGAATAACAGCGGTACATTTAGTGCGGTGTATTTTCATTTTTGAAGTACCTTTTGAATCCGAAAATTTATTTTACATAATTCAGTCAAGTACAAAGTTGCTTGTGTACCTGTATGTTCAGCTACGTATACTACCGTTCAAAAGTATTTGGCCACATAATAAAATGTTTTTAGTAAAAGTTTAAGGAAATGAAACTTTATATTAGTTTAAATCATTTATTGGCTATTCTCAAGACTTAATTAAAATTGATTTTTAAATTTTAGACTCATCAATATGCCCACCCCGGCTTTTTATAACGGCCTCGCATAGCTTCGGTAATCTGGCTATTAATTTTTCTAATTTTGTTTTATTTATTTTTCTCCATTCATCTTGTATTATTCTCCAAAGGTCTTCCTGTGATGTAGGAGAACATTTCCGTACCTGCCTGTCAAGCTCGTCCCATAATAACTCGATCGGGTTCAAGTCAGGAGACTGCGGAGGCCATGTCATTAGTTTTAAAATTTTTTCTTCCTCTTTTTCTTTAAGAAAGTCTATGCACAGTTTTGCTTTATGCTTTGGATCGTTATCGTGCTGGAAAATAAATTCTGGCCCTATTAAGCGGGACCCAGAAGGTAAAACATTATTTTCCAAAATGTTTTTGTATCCTTCTTTTTTTTAAATTCCTTGTATTCGGACAAGATCCCCCACAGCAGAGCCGCCAAAACAGCCCCAAATCATTATAGAGCCTCCTCCGTGTTTAACTGAAGTCACTATGCAAGCTTCATTCAGCCTTTCTTTCGGATGCCGCCGAACAAAAACTCTCCTTTTTGAACCAAAAACTTCGAATTTGGACTCATCACTCCACAAGACCTTCTCCCAGTCGGCAGCTGTCCAATTTTTGTGTTCTCTAGCCCACAGCAGTCTCTTTTTCTTATTTATAGCTTTAAGAAGCGGCTTTGAGACGGCTACGGCCTTAAGACCCACATCAAGAAGCCTTCTTTTGACCGTGGATACACTGACTGGTTTATCGCGGCCCTCGTTAAATTGTGCTGCGATTTCGGGTGCAGTGAGACGCCCGGTCCCTTTGCTTCTTACAATTATGCCTAAATCTTCACTAGAAGTTGTAGCTCTGGGTCTGCCTGAACGACGACTGTTGCGAATTGTTCCTTGAGTCGCAAATTTCTTAACAATATAGTCAACAGTTTGCCTTGGTATCTTCTGCAACCTCGAGATCTCACGACTACTTTTTCCAGATTTATGAAGGCCAATAATTATACCTTTCATCTCCTCAGAATATTCCTTCCTTTTACCCATATTACTAAAATAAAAAAGGTAGAAATAAAAAACTAGGAATTCATATTGAAACTCAACAATCTGTACTATAGGACGTGGGTTTTCTGGTCAAATGACATCAGGCAACTAATGGAAAAGAATTATCAGTCTCTTCTTTCGGCAGTATATAAGGTTATTATTCAAAAAATTGTTTGTAACATTCGCTTTACTTAAGAATGCAACTTCAAAGAAATTTCGATTACCACATTGTTTAGGTTTTATGACCTGGATTCGGCAAATAACAATAGATTGTAGACATTAATGTTTTAAATAAACCTTCTGCGGTGATGTTTAAACAATGAAACCAAATAAAATAGTTAAAGTTGTATTATCTTCAAAATATAATGAAAAATGCATGTGGCCAAATACTTTTGAACGGTAGTGTACATTGCTGGAGCCCCTTCAGCTTCCAAGCTGGTTTTTTCTATAGGTTTTTGGATCATGGACGAAATCTGTATTTGTGTTTTGTCCAAATAAGGTTTTTCCTCTTTTTTGTGAGTTGTCGAATCACAATGTCTTCGTATATCGTTTAATTTAGCAATAAACTCCGTTTTGCAAAATATACACATAGCTTTTGTGTCGTACCCAGGCACATGTTTAAATCACTGTTTAAATTCCGGTATCTTTTCCCACTCAACTTTATATCCTTGCTTATACACAGTTTGTTTAGCTAATGGTACTTCCATCTTCTAAACTAAAGCCTTCAAAAATACTAGCTACAAAATTCACAAAACTGGTTGACAGGACAAGATAACAGATGCCACTATAACTTGAATTGCTCACAAAATGGAATATTTATATAATTAAACCTCATAATTGAGGCATATAGAATCAAAGGCTGCAAAGTATCACCAAAGTAATATTTTCGTGTAACAAAATAATCGTTTTATCAGTCTAACGTAAGTTTGGAATTCTGCTTGCAGAATTACTAATAAAGTATTGATTTTAGATGACTTCACATATCTATTGCAAATACTGAGACGAAAAAATGGAAATAAATAAATCACTTAGCAGTCTTTGATACTTCGCATGTGCACTTTGCTGTTTTTTGATTCTAATGAATGTGCACTTAGAGGTCTTTGAAACCCCACCATGGTTCAGGCCTTGACGTGGCGGTGGGGCTCAGTAGCCTAGGGTGAGCCCAGCACCTTGGGCGAAGCTAATTGAGCCGAGGGGGCTCTTTGTACCCCTCTTATAAGAAGGGGGGGGGGGACAAAAGAGCAGGGGGCAAGGGGTGAGGATGGGAATCTCACCCCATTGTACTGTCCCGACGGTGGGAGGGGTTGTTCTGTTTTGCAGGACAACCCCTTTGTGGAGAGCTGCGTCCATTTACCATCTTTCGGGCGCAGAGAGTCCCACGTGGGGTCTCCCCAACTGGGGAGACCCACTCCCCAGGCGGGATGCCTCAGAGCATTTCCCGGCGTAAAAGAAGAAAAAAAAAGAGGTCTTTGAAAATGACTCGCCATTTTGGATTAATGAAATTAGTGATGTCCCAGCCAGACAAATACAGATCGATAGCTAAACTAGGTAGGTATAAGTAATAAAATTAAATGTATATTATAATAAATCCCGAGTTTTTATTGCATCTAATATTGCAATTTTTGCTTAATCCTAGATTTTTTTTCTCTTGTTTCATTACAAAAAAGAAAGTTTTATTAAAATTAAGTTCTTCTTCTTCTTCTTGGGGTGCCATCTCCTACCGGAGGTCAGCTA
The DNA here is from genome assembly GCA_963853865.1 of Helleia helle. NCBI lineage: Eukaryota > Metazoa > Arthropoda > Insecta > Lepidoptera > Lycaenidae > Helleia > Helleia helle. Next base: position 747,279 of record OY971436.1, read on the forward strand.
TCATTAAAACTATTTTTACTTTAGAGATTTTTTCTTTTTTGCTGCTCGGAACAGTGATCTAGTACTGAGGTTGAACCATGTCCGGAGATTCTTAAGCCAAGAAGTACGCCTTATTCTGGGCGGTATTTTCCCTTGGATTTTCCCCTGCATGATAAGTTGGAGTAAGTTGTATTTGTCATTGCGCATGTAAAGAAACGAAAACTACAGTACCTTAGACACATCCAAGGTACTGTAATTTGCGTTTCTTTACAGTTTTCAAGACCTCTACTTCTTTATTCACCATTTGCAACACTCTTGCTTTGGATATTCTATCCGTCCACGATATTTTCAAAATCCTTCTATACACCCACATTTCAAAGGCTTCCAGACGGTTTGGGTTAAGGTCTATGACTCAACGCCGTACAAAAGGACCGAAAACACGTAGCATCGTGCTACGTGTTACGTTAAGTTAGTTAAATTAATAAATCAGTAACATCTCCTAGCCCTTCATCGCAATAGTTTTCTTCATTCCCTCCTTCTCCTTCTTGTAAGTGTGGCGAATTAATACTATTAAGATAAAACTCACATTCTTTATTGGTCTGCCACTCGTCACCAAAGTGTTTTTTCTACAGTGCTTCGACATACACAATTTTTGTACGTTTCATTGAAGCTCCAATTGGCACGACGGATGGTGGTATCATATTTGTTTTCATTCGAGGTTTGCAAATGTTTACAAATGTGTGCATACATCTGAATTAAAGTGCGGTTCACCACGGATGAGCACATTGCCTGGAATCTTAGACCTCTTTAGTATGAACCTTTTACATTCTGTTATTTTGAAAAGCCATCTTGCAGTCGGTTTTAGGACATCCTTGGCAGCGCTTTAAAAGTTTTGGTTCTGGAACCTCTTGATTTCCGTTGGGGAGCCCTTGGGAAAGGCCGAACAGTATCAGAGGAAAAAACGAGTGGTGTGGCTGAGCATGACGTGGTTGGCTGATCATTGCTATACTGATCATTGCTATAATTAAAATTTATATGATTCGCCAAATAAGGAAGGTGAAAGTGGTGGTGTTTGATCATTAGGTCCAAGATCGTTCTCCTCTAGCGAAAAGGCAATAAGTGGTAATAGCGGTGGTACTTCACTGATAGGAGCAGGATTGTTTTCTTCAATGTCAGGGTTTGGTTTGTTCGTAACAAAAGATGATTCAATATTATTAGTAGCCCCAGTCACAGAAGTTTGCTTATAAATTGCAGAAGATGATGTTGTAGGATTGTTCAGTTCAGTGTCTGGATTTGGTCGGTCCGTTACAAAAGAAGGAGCAAAATCAATTTCATCGAATATATTACGATTATATGGGTAAATACACCTTACGCCTCCCTGGTATTCCTTATAGTTTCACTAATATTGCGGTTGTCACAAGCGGACCCTATTTACCCTAAATATTTGATGTTATCTGTTGTTTTATATACTTTGAATGAAAACTTAATTAGGTACTCAAATTGAAAAATCATAAAACCATTTATTTCGGTAAAGTATATTCATATTAAGAAAAAAATTCATTAATCATACTTTAAATCTAATGCAAAGAAAGATAACATTTTTTTTGGTATTAATTTTCTTAGTCCAGTTATGTATGGGTCTTAAGATACCATTAGTCTATGGTATGTATCTTCCATTGCCATTTTCCTCGAGAATTTTCTTGAGAATAATTGTTTTCTATATTATTGTATATCTTTATTACGACTTTCTTGTGCGTCTTCGCTTAGAAGTCCTCTAGCCATACCCACTTTTTCTGCGATTTGATGACCATGGATCTAAATTTTGTGTAGAGTAGTAGGCATGTTAAACGAGATGCAGTGAGTTTTGGTCCCGTGGCAGGCTTGTGTGGTTTCAGGATTTGCTCCCGAAGTCTTCTTCTCACCGTTTTCTCACTTACAACAACTCCACGAGTGTCCCTCAGCCTGCAATGCACATCAACAGCAGAAAGATGCTGATTTCTCAAGGAAGTCAAGGCAATAAAACGGTCATCCGTCGTGTTTGTGACACGTCCTCTTCCAGATCCTGGTCTCCGGCGGTACTCTCCCGTCTCTAAGTATCGTTTATAAACTCGACGCACTGCTGATCGACTCAAATTTAATCTTCTTGCCACATTTCGCTGACTTAGCCCTTCACGAACGAGAGCTACCACTTGAGCGGCTTCTGCTTCAGTTGTATCCATATTTTATGGTTAAAAGCAACGAATATGATTGCTCTAACAAAGGATTCAAAGATTAAATCACTACGATGCACGGTGAACGACAAAAGTTCGAAATAAACTAACCTTGCACTCTATGCAAAAGTCATTAATCTTTTATCAGTGCTTTTAAAATGTTACAAATACCCACAATAGCACTTGTATTCGTCTAAAACAATGTCAAGTGGGTACTCAGATGTTTATTTATAAAGCATAAGCAAAACATACCAATATGTCAACGCATACTTAAGGTTAAACAAGTCGACACGGCGAAGTCATCGGTAAGCGTGGCTTAAATGATTGCTGTTTCAACCGACATAGTTTGCGAACGGGAAAGACTCAGAGAAGAGCAGTGAGCTAATATCGCGCGCGCGTGTGTAGTAGATACTACACACATCAACATTTGACGACCTATACCACGGATATCGCGGTGGTACCGCCAACTGTGCGTCTCGTGAGTTCCGAGTCTAGGTGTTTATCTATTTATGTCCCGTGTATATTCGAGGTTCACCCCAAATGCACTACATGGTAACCCAAAACACCAGGCCTTGCTTACTTTCGGGCCATATAGTTATTGTATGAGGATTTTCCAATAGAAGAAAAATCATTCTTTTTTATTGGACACCAATGAAAATAAAATTGAAAGAAAACATAACTTGTCGTGCTAACGGTATGTAGATAATATAATAATATTATGTATAGTTAGTTATAAAGCGCGCGCGTGCGGCGCAGCGGCGCGCGGCGCGGCACGAGTTACCTATTAGTAGTACATATTCCTTTTCAAAAGACTTATTGATATAATTTATCAGCCATAATGAAGAAAATAGTACTTACCTCCTAATTGGTCCCTACCTCTATTTCTTGTGTTTCTCATAAGGTTTTTGGTGGCAGATAGCAAATGATAGTTGACGTTGATTAGATGCGAGTGGCAAGGTATCGGCCGTCTTGGCGTTCATTGAGGGAGGCCTGTGTTTAGCAGTGGACGGATAGAGGCTGATGATGATGATTATAATAGGATTTGAGAAGTAGGAAAAGGGATTTGGGAGTAGAAATAAAAAACAAAATATATATATATATATATATTTGTATAATGTAGGTACCTAGGTACCTAATTTGTATTTTGTATAATATTAGTCATCCTGTCCTGTAATGTAGGTATTGTATTTGTCAGATCTGATAGGTAGTTCAAGCCAAACTACTGATAATAGATCTGTAATTTGTATTTACTTATTTAACCTCCCTACCTAGTAGGTACCTTATAATTACTAGGTAGGTACTAAAAGTCAAACTAAAACACTTTTATTTTGTAATTGCTTTTATTACAATCTATCCATATTATGTTTATAAAATATATTATATATCTAAAAACTTAGGAAATACGGAGCTAATCACAAAAAAGACAACATTCATGGACTATGTAGGTATTACTAGGAACTTAACCTACCTAAGGCGCAAGGCCTTAGGCCGGCTCGACCGGGTCTCTCGCTCACATAACACCAACGTCAAGTGACAGCTATACTGTCGTGTTTCGTGCGGTTTATGAGTGTCCTCCTCCCTCCTTATGACCTAAAAAAACATGTTGATAGAGTACGTACCCAGGTGGGTACTTGTGCCAAGTATAGCACAATATTAGAACTTCTAATATTGTGCTATACTTGGTAGCAGCTAGAAGATTCTAGCAGCGGTTTCACCTGCGTGCGTACTTCCCACTCATAAAGGAGTGCGGAGATAAACTATTGCCTATTTGTTAAATATATACTACATAGTATAAAACAAAGTCGCTTTCCGCTGTCTGTCTGTCACTATGTATGTATAATGATGCTACGGATTTTGATGCGGTTTTTTCAATAGATAAACTGATTCAAGAGGAAGGTATATAATTTATTAAGTTTTTATATACAATGGCCAAAATATAACGATATTTGTTGGAGATGTCGGAAAAAATAAGCCGTCTGAGAGCTTTGAACGAAAACGCTGCCTAAGCCCTTTGAGGTATAACAAAATAATGTATGATGGAATTGTGTATCTTTAATAGGTCTACAGTAAAGTCCGCGATGGAACATGTCTGTCTCGGGATAACATACTATATCCATTTTAATACTTAAAAAAATGGGTAATTATAAAGCGGTAGTTGGAGAGCTATTTACATAAATACGGTAATAATTATCCTTATCATTTAAAATAGGTTAGTTGCCTTGAGCATTTCATGAAGATTAATATCGAATAATAATATCTATGGACGCTTTCACACCACGTCAATCTGGTCCCGTGGTAAGTTCTCGAAGAACTTGTGTTACGGGTATCACACAACGGAAATATATTTAATACTTTTATACTATTTTTAAGATTTTTATTATATAATACACATATTTAATACACATCCATGACCCAGGAACACAGAAAATATTTTTGTTCCCTTGCGGGATTCAAACCAGCAATCTCCGGCTGGAGCGCCAAAGCGCTTACCACTGAGCCACAGAGGCCGTCATGAAGATATTTTTTTTCCTTTACACCATGCAAATTAAATGAATATAGCAAAATCAAAATAATGCATAACGAATTTATTTTCGTGTCGCTGTCGACGTGATACGACTCCCTGATAGCTGATTTTATATTATATAGAGTAACTTAGGTTATAAAAAGTAAACACGGGCGAAGCTACGGGCAACAGCTAGTTCAGATAATATATAAGCTATATTATTGTAAAGTTTTATTAAAATCCATTCAATATTTTTTGCGTAAAACATTTATACATACTTTCGCATTTAGTTCGCGTTTATACTAATACTAGCTGTTGCCTGCAGCTTCGCCTGCGTTACTCAACTCCTATATGTCACAGCGTGATGTTATATAGCCTATAGCCTTCCTCGATAAATGGGCTGTCTAACACTGAAAGAATTTACAAATCGGACCAGTAGTTCCTGAGATTAGCGCGTTCAAACAAACAAACAAACACTTCAGCTTTATATTAGTATAGATGTATTATATTAGTAGGATTGTTATGCTTCATTTAGTCTCAAAGAGTTTCGAAAGTATCGGAAGTATTAGGACCGGTCCTCTAAAGTCCCAAAACTTCTCGGTATCGGATTTAGCCCATCAAGTAGAAAAAATAATAAAAATAATTTTATATTTAGAAATCAAAAATCAAAATCAAAATTTTTATTCAAAATAGTACCAACAAAGTATCTTTTTGAACGTCAATTGAGTCTACCACCGGTTCCAAGGCAAGCCCACTGAGAAGAACCGGCGAAACAAACTCAGTGGAACTAATCTTTTCAAATAATTTATAACAAATTTTACATGTTATTATTCTGAAATGCCTGGGAGGAACACCCTATTCCCAAGGTGTAGTATCTTCTATAAAATCTTTTACTTTATAATATCCTTTACCACACAAACGCTCTTTGACAACTTTTTTGATTTTTTTAAGGAGAGGCAAAAAAAAGAATAATATCTAATAATAATTATACTCAGAACAAAAAAATGTGTACTTAGTATTTTTTTATTTTTCATTTTTTCAAACAAAAAAATTGTAAGAAATTTTATATATAATATACAAGGCACTCTAGTACCTACTTCAAAATCTATCTCTGAACGGTAGTTTACGTGGGAATCGCGGATCTACTAGTTCAGGTACATAGGACACATTTGAAATAAAAATGTTCTAATTTTGCAATTTTTTCTTGCGTCCAAAACGTGGGGTCACTAGCAATTTTTTCTATTTCTATGCCATTTGGCGTCCAAACAACAAAATAACAATACATTCGTTTTGTTACGTGTAGCTGACCTTGCACCTGGAAATAATAATTATGATTTCTTTTCAACTTTATGCCATCTGGACATTCGAAACAAAATGTATTTTTTTTTAATTGGATACCCTTTTTTGGAGTATATAATGCTGCTGAAACTGGGCATTTTATTTCGACCACACCATCGGTACCTACTAAACCGTCTGGAGTCGCACCAAGGTAAGGTTTCTTTAAATCAATAAATAAACCACACGGTGTAATTTTTATATTTAGTTTTTTTTTTCAATATCTGCTATAGCGGTCGCTTCATGTGCTTTGCCGTATCGGGTTGCATCGTTACCCGTAAATGTCGAATACAACATAGTCTTTAAGATCGACTTACTAGGCGTAGAGACTTTCATTTTACAAATTTGACCAAATAACGATGCTGTAATCCTTTTTTTTTGCGCTCTACGATCCATATGTCAGAATTAGCTTGTGCTACCGTTTTTTTTTCTAAATAATTGATTTCATCTGCAGTCATAGAGAGTGACAGAATAAAATCATCTTTTTTTTCTTGAAAAATCTCTTGTGGCATGTCAGGCTCCTCTTTTACATCACCGTAGTGTCTGTCAGCCGTTTTAAAGCGTTTAGACCTCTTAACACCGTGCGTTTTGTCACGGATACATCGTTTACATTGTGCTTTTAATAAATTGTTTTTTTTATGTATATATTTGTCTGTGAACGTATATGTAGTATCAGGACATATAGAGTTTTGTATTTTCCGCAGAAAGCTATGGTCTTTTGCATTATAATGACCCACTGCCGAGAAACACCTCGCTTCGTAAGTGCCCCTACGCGTAAAATTAACTCTTTTTCCTGCAAGAAATTTGGCAACAACTGCATTAAATTGTTCTGCAGGATTATTTGTTTCTTTCAACAACAAACTTTCAGCGTTTTGGAGGAGCCACTCAAGATTTTCGTAAATGTCATTCATATGCCGCTAGATTTTAGCTGTGGGACAAGATTTTCTTCACATTTATTTTTGCAATAATATTCTTTGCACTAATACGTGGCATGGCCCATTACGTAAATCTTCTTTTAGGACTTCAAGTTTATCTTCTATTGAGACCTCGAGTTGTACTGCATGTGCAACTGCTCCAGTTACTGCATTATATAAGCGTCGAACTCTATCTAAAGAGCTTTGCGAAGATTTACAGGTACAGCGCCTACTTTATTAACAGTTTTTTTCCCCAACCTTCCGTAGTTTATTGGAATAATTTCGCAGTAAATGATTTCTACACTCTATTTTTCTTATATGTACTTCGGGACCATATACCATAGCGTCTCTTAGAGCGTTTGTCACACTACTTGGAGATAAGTGTGACAAACGCTCTATAACTCTCCTATAACTTTAGTATATTTTAAGCCATGCATTTCCATGCTGGCTTTAAACCCATCAACAATAGCCGATGTTTCCATTTCTGTAGAAGTACCCGACCAATTTTTTAATACTATCTCAGTAATACTATCTCAGTCTTCAAAACAACCTTCTGACATGTCTAATATCGTTATGTTGCTTACAAATAATAATCTATGCCTTATAGGTCAGTAATAAAAATGAGATCTTTTTCTCAACAAAAAATAAAACTAATGCTTCTAAATAGTTTAACACTAAAATAATTACTTTTCCAAAACATCAATCTGATCTGTAAATTGGTAAAACACTCTATTACCTTTTGTAATGATATTTGGCACAGGTAATTTTTTAACTACTTGTTCCATCGGAACATCTGCTACATCTTTTTCATTCAATTGAAATAGAGTGCCATTCTGTTTACAAATTTTGAGGAAAGTCACTCTCAATTCACCTTCTTCGTCATCAACAGAAGAGCAGATTGCTGCATAACTATATTCTGTATTCCTTGTTATATATTTTACCAATAAATAATCACCACTGCTATAAAGACTTCGTTGTGAATAACTGCTTACTCCTGGTGTTGATAGATTGCTATCCAATTTGGAACGGTAATCCATGTCATTCCCGTAAGTGGATAGTGGTCTATCATCGTCTTCAGAGTCTGTAAATACGGTAGAAACTTTTAAACGTGTACCATGTTCAGCCACCATGTCTCTCTGATAATGAAGAGATCCTAGCTGAAAATGATCGCATGCGTCAGCGTCACAGAAACAACTTAGTGACTTCATTGTAAGATTATTGGGAATGTAAGCAGAGCCGGTCACCTGATGCACCAAGAGCGTCCCCTTAAAGGTGATCATTTGAGACGACTTCTCGTTAATTAAGGTATTCATCTTCTCGATATCACAGCCTTCAATCACCTTTACTTTTATACCTGGACATCTCTCGCGGATAACAGAAGCAAACTCCGTCAAGTTAGTTATATCACCTCCTGAAGCAATCACTCGATCAGCTGTTCGCTTGCATGTGGCCCCTATACCATCGGGTGCTCCCTTCCCGTGTCCGGCTTCATGAAAGTTCCAGAAATATTGCACAATATTAGGGTACATGTCGTGCAGTTTACATCCCAATACAAAAAACATCGATTTGTTCCTATATTGCGTTACAGGACCATCGCTGAGAAAATGAATCTTTTGAATGTTTGATGGCAGTGATGTCAGCACAGGTTTTAGGTGGGCCCGAATTGCTCCAGCGTTATGAGACAAATTAGAAGACATAGTGCAATGTGAAGTCGTAGAGTCTCGCAAGTAAACAACCACAGTATGTAATGAAATTTGGGTCCGCGAACCGCCAAAATGAAAGCTATGTATTTTCTTGTTGTATTTGGTACAAAAGTCTTTCAGTTGCTTAATGACATTATACTGGTGTACTATGTTAAAAGAATGCCGGAAAATTTTTGCCATGTCATTTTCAATTTTTTTTATGAGATTTGTAGGTAAGATTTCCTGTGTTTCTTTTTTACACTTCATCACAAATCATTCTTTCTTTGTTTTCAGATCAAATATGAACTCTTTTTTACTTACCCACTGTTGCATTGAGATCGGTTTTGAGTTATCGAATTCTGCATAAGTCTAACGTTTTTGAGGAACACTCATCACATGTTCTCTCAAGGCATTTTTCAGAATATCGATCGCAACAAAGCATTTTCAACATACTTTGATGATTGTTCACTGTTGTCAGAATATGTGCCTTTTTTTAGAGCAGCAAGTTGAAGGTCCATCTTTTCGTGAACCGTGCAAGCACAAGTATCACGGTTTGATAGTTAATAGAATCAGGCGTTACCTTGCGGAAATCCATTATATAAGATATTAAAATATTTTATATTATTTAGCAATTATCCCGCGAAAAACGCAGTCTTTACAGCAAATGTGTGAGTGCACGCATATGCATGCATATAGCACCGCCCTCCTTTCCCACACTGCATATGCGTACACTCGCATGCACCACAACCACAGTAAAAGACCACCACCAAACAATCTACGTACGTTTCGCCTCGACACCGAGGCATCCTCAGGATGTAGACTCTACGATTAGTAATCGTCAAGTGACTTGCAGGCCCAAACACCCGCCTTATATTAGCTGGTTCCCCCACTACCCCCACCGAATAACCGTATTATGGGAGAATTCGTTAAATCGGTTTGGTCATTCAACAATGCAATCGATTTATTATTTTTATGTTTTATTATTTCGAGTTGTTCCAACACACTTAGTCGAAATCCCTTGTCGCATTTATGTAAAACCTGGAACGTATGGCCGCTACTAACGTTATGTCCTGTCTCTAGTAGATGTTTTGCGAAATGGGATTTTTGGGGCTGATCGTTCCTGAACGCTGAGATATGTTCTTTATATCTAGTTTCGAAATTGCGCCCAGTTTGGCCTACGTACAAGCCGTTACACTGTGAGCATTTTAATTTGTAAACACCAGATAAATATTTGCAGTCTATTTTGTCTTTGTTGTTACAAATATTTCTTAGTGTATTATTAGTCTTGTAAGCAACATGGACATCATAATTTCTCAGCGTCTTAGCTATCCGTTCAGATACCGGTCCCATATAGGTCAGGCTGGATTTATAATTATCGACTTCTTTATTTGGCGGTACTGCATATAAATATTTCATTGTAAGTTTATTTTGTGTTTTATTAATTATATTCTTAATGACCTGTGAACTGTATCCATTAACGTGAGCAATATGGTGAATTATGTCCAGTTCTTTCAGCTCTCAGCTATGAAAAGCTCGCGGCTTTTCATAGTTACGTTCATAGATTAATGTCCGTACCACTTACGAAAGAAAACTATCTAAAAGAACTGGACATGCATGCATATGCGTGCACTCACACATTTGCTGTAAAGACTGCGTTTTTCGCGGGATAATTGCTAAATAATATAAAATATTTTAATATCTTATATCACGGTTTGATAGTTTAGGGGGAACCACCCAAAATGGTCGGAGTCGGGTAAATAGAGAATAGCCCATTTTAAATGGAATGGTTTTCAAAAACTTCTATCAACACGGCCGCTTTCCCGAATTCGTCGAAATGTTGTTGAAAACACTAACGTTTGGCACTCGTCGATTCGGAAAACGTTCAACGTATGTTCTTCGTGCAGCAGCAGCATTACCATTACAAAGTCCGTAACAAAACAAGATGTCAGCGTATTTATCGTACTCAAAAGCAGCCGGCCGCCGCATACGCAGTTGTCCGACCGGCCAAACAAGTTTTGTCTTTAGTGCGGAGCGTACAAATTTCTTAATTGCTGGACCCTTTGCTTAAATGAGTATCTATTGAAATAAAAAGTTACAAATCGTAAATAGGCTGAAGTAGAAACCCTAAAAGCAGCTGTTGTTGTTTGTTTACAAACATTTTTTTATGTGATCAGGGGGCAAACGAGCAGTTGGAGCCTTATGGCGCCGACGCCCATACACATCCAAGGCCACTCAGATGCGCTCTCTTTCGCCCTCGCCCTCTTTTTCTTTTTCGCCCCAATGGACCACCGGAAATTCACAAACCGCACGAAACGCGACAGCTTAGCTGTCACTTTACGCTGGTATTATGTGAGCGAGAGGTACCACCCCGGTCTTGCCGGCCCAGTTCGGCTGCAATGCAGTATGTCACTCTCTTACATGCAGCTTACATTCTTACCACTTCTGAACAAATGTCTCCCTCAATGAACGTCAAGACGACGATTCCTCGCCACTCGCATCCAACACGGACCGGCCACCGTCCGGAGATCGTCTTCCCACCTGGTTAATGGCCGACCAACACTTCGTCGCCGAAACGCGACCTTCACTCTTGAACCTTACAAACATTCCTGATTTAAAAAAAAACCTAACCAGTCAGGGACTGCCGATAAAAGTGAAAACTTTATCTTAGATTTTTAATGCGTTTCCTAGAAAAGCTTTCTATTTGTGTGAATAGAAGTCACTGTAGCGTAATTAAATCGCGAAGTCGGTTGTACTTCAAAGTAATATTAGGTTCGAAGGCGTTTTAGTCTGCCTACATAGGAGTTGAATTTTTTCCCTTGCAAGAAGTTACCCAAATTTCGAAAAAAAAATCTGTTAGTGCAAGGCTCAGGGAGTACGGTGGATGTCTTAGACATTCCAATTGAAGTTCCTCTAATTTGGTAGCCGACTGGTGGACAGTGTGTGGTCTAGCGTTGTCCTAATGCAGGAGTGGCCTGGAGCGATTGACTAGCCTCGGTTGTTAAGCAGCTAGCTTTTCCATCATGGTTTGCAGTTGCTGACAATATACATCTGCCGTAATCGTCTGGCAAGATTTAAGGAAGCTGTAGTGAACGACATCGGCACTAGCCCACCAAACGCTCACAAGTAACTTTTTTTAAGTCAATTTTCGCTTGGGATTTGACTGACTCGCCAGGGTTCAACCATTGCGATGAGCGCTTCCAATTATCGTACATGATCCACTTTTCATCACATGTAATGATTCGATTTAAAATTCCTTCATTATTGTGTGTTTATTATCAACTTCCGGTTGGTTTCTATGGTTTCCGGGCGTCCACGGGGCTTGTTCTGCAGGTCGAAATTTCCAGAACGAAAACGTTGGAACCAAAAACGCACTATTTTCTTTTGCGACACCGCAGCCAAACACAACATTAATCCTTCGAGCCGTTTCTGTAGAACTGCTACCACGGTGGAACTCGTATTCGTAAATAACACGATGTTTCAAGTTTTCCATTTTGTAAACTGAGTGACGCAAAAATGAAAAAAAACAAAAGGGAAAAAACAAATGAATTACGGTTTTCGAAACGCAAATGCATGACAAATAGCTGTATAAATTAGAATTTGGAATTCCTAATCAAAGAGATATAATATTTTAGAGAAAAGTGGCCAGTACGATTTATACTGACGTAGATTATATTTTGTTTTAAATTTGTAAATCGGCTTCAACAGCAGTGAACGTCACTGCTGTTATTGTGAAGCTGCCATCAATTATTGTAAAGTTAAGCAGCGACAATATCTTTCTCAGCTCACACTCGTGACTTGACGGTTCACCCGATCGAACCATTCCACTCCGAGCGTGACGGCTCAGCTTCATTTATATCCTACAAACATCTGTGAGCGGTGCGCCAAAAGAAGTTTTCACTTCAAAAAATATTTTAAATAAAAAAAAATACGAAGGATATGTCGGAAGGCAGGAAAGTTGTTGGATGATTAACTAATGTTTCCAGTGAACCCTTGCATATGCAACGACAGTATTAATAAGTAATGAGAACAATACCACCATTCTTGTCCCATATAGGGCTTCTTGCTTGCAGCAGGACAGGACTATAAATAAATCTAAGCCTTCACGTAACATTGAAATAGAAAGCTGACTGTAATAATCACTATTTCATGTAGAGGCACACTAATATGCACTGGCTCACTACTACACCAGATCCAAGCGCAAGCGCACGTGCGGCTCACCCCGCGTCTAGCACCAGTCTGCCCGGTTGGTCGACGGCAACCTCCGTTTCTGATGTATATGAGACAATGTATATCCATTAAATAGATACAAACACTACACTGACATTTAACTTAAAACTACGGTTTTGCACTTGAAATAATAAAATTTTGTCGACGATGAGCCGTACTTATTCGTTATTGTATAAATGAAGGGAAGGAGTGGTTTCGTTTATTGTCGAAAGGTCAACAGCGCCCTCTAGCACAATAATTACAATTATGAATATAGGAATCAATGCTGTTTGTAAATTTGTGCTCAGCAACTAGATGGCGCAAAAACTTTAGAAAATTTTCGTTTAGTGACGGTATTGGAATAAAGGTGCGATATAAGTAAATCGATGAGAACTCTTTATCCTGAGCGTTGCTTTAACCTGAGATGTAAAAGGTGGCAAGTCTCGGAGCCGGTAACACTGCCTTATCCGGCCCTCCTCTCCGAAATACAAGCTGCTTGATGAAGGAAACAAGCAGGATGGATTACGCATATCCTTGTGGGATAAATGTGAATGCCTCAAAGGGAGATCTCCAACCGAGTGAGATGGTATGCTCGGTTAGGCCGAAGCCCTCTTGTTTTTTTTTCGAATGACCCTATACTAAGGCCATAAGGCCTTTAGATCTTCATCAGTTTAGTAGGTGAGCAGATGGCTACACCTATAATTAACCATCTTCTTAACATTTCAGCTGTATATATAGCGCCGAACTGTGAAAGTTCGATAGCGCGATTCAGGATCGTGGCGCTAATTGATCTGCCACATTCTTCCCATCGGAGTGATCTTTAGTTGATATTTATGTATTTATGGTCATAGTGTCTTGCCAAAAACTCTCTCTATCAATATTAGGATGTATTTAATATAGGCTATATAATTATAATATAATAAATTTAAAAAATACCTTTATATGTCCCACTGCTGGACACGGGTCTTCTCGAAATCAGGCGAGGAGGGTGTTGGGCCATATTTTACCGATGCGCGGGCCCAATGCGGGTTGATGAACTTCACATATCTCCAAAAACTTTAAATCTCATTAGGCATGCAGGTTTCCTCACGATCTTTCCTTTACCGGTGAGCAAGCGATGCTCTCATGTTCGGATGCACATAGAAGTTTCAAGGCATCCCAGGGGTCAGGATCGAACCCGGACCTCTCATTCAAGAGGCCAAGTCCATACCCACTAGACCTTCGTCGCTCACACTATACTATAGAGTATAGGGCCTATACTATAGGCTATAGTAATGCATAATTCAAGGTGTATATCTTATAACCAATACGCGGAGGTGTACTCTCCTATCGAAACTCAATGTATTGTCTGGTTTCCAGGACCAACGTGGTGATGAACTACACGGAGGTGGAGGGGAAGGTGCGCGAAGCGACGTCGGATGAGGCCTGGGGGCCCACCGGCCAGCAGATGCAGGAGCTGGCTCTGTCCACCTTCACCTACGAGCACTTCCCGGAGGTGATGTCGATGCTGTGGCGCAGGATGCTGCACGATAATAGGTCGCACTGGAGGCGCACTTACAAGGTGAGTGAGTGTATGTAGGGACAGATTTTGGCAGCTGACAATCCATTGGAGGCTGGAATTAAAAATTATTTTCGGCTGGACAGATAACTATAAGAATCGCGGTAAAAACAATCCCCTATTGACTGTCTAAACTCAGGTGCCGAAAAAAAATGCCATGTCAACGAATGACCATTATTCCTTAAGAAAAATGCCACGCAGTCTTCCTTCCTTCCGGAAAAAGCCATTTCAAAACATCCTTTCGAAAAAAGAGTTATGAGAAATTTGGGTTCTTCCAAAAATACAGTGTCATTATTGACTGGTAATTTAAGGCCCTTCTGAATAAACAGTTCTCTACCGACTGACAATTTTAGGACCTTCCGAAAAAAGTAAGATCCAAATTGATCAGCTTTGTCGTGGATCTTTGGACCTTAGACCAAATGGACCAGGTTTAACATGTCTGTATGTCGGCAGTGCCTGCTGCTGCTGAGCTACCTGGTGCGCAACGGCTCCGAGCGGGTGGTGACTTCCGCACGCGAGCACATCTACGACCTGCGCTCGCTCGAGAACTACACGCACGTCGACGACCTGGGCAAGGACCAGGTATGGCACACGGACACACACACATAGGTACTCTTGGCAAATAGACGAAAAGGTAACATATGAATTCTCGTATATTGGCGAGGAGGGTATGGACTATGGAGACATGTGAAGGTTGGTTACAGATCACATCCCGCCATGGACTTCCGTTAGATAAGTGCATTTTGCTAACCCCCATCGAGCATATAACCAGAATAGAGCGGTAATGTTATGCGTTTTGTATCAAAACTAATTCCGTCTTTGTGCTGCGACGCTGCGCCGGTTCTGCGCTCTGATTGGCCGGCTGATGGCCATTGATGGATAATAAATAAATAAATATGTTGGGACAACTCACACACGGCCATCTGATCCCAAACTAGGCAGAGCCTGTTCTTATGGTAACCAGAGAACTGATACATACTTATATATTTCTAAATACATACATATTATAGATAAACTACATCTAGACACAGAACAAATGATCATGTTCATCACACTGGCGCGTATGGGGGGTGGTTGGACCCGTGATGCGACCAGATTGAAGTAGGGGCTCGAAATAAGATGCTGTAGGGGTACCTTATTTTAAAGCCGAAATTTTTCTTTAGCTGACCCACGTTCCGATAGCGTATTTGTGCGGTAGGGAAGGACACTGGCCTGACTGGTGACTCCTGGCAAAGATGGCTGGACACGGGGGGATCTCCACCGGTATTCAATGCCGGTAATTCAGCCGGTCGGCTGTTGTGTTCTTCTTAGATTTAAATAGGTAGCCAAATTTAGTAAATTCCCAGCGGAATTTAAGCCGTGTTTTATTTTTGAGGATTAGCCTCGAGAGTCGGCGGCGATTTCCCCAGACTCACGTTGACAAGCCCGGACGTCAAAAACGCATATCCTGACCACATCCGATCCATCGTTCAAAAATCAACATCCCGTTCTACAGTTAAATGTCAAACTGACTTTATAATTAGTTAAGTTTTAATTTAGACATTTTGTTATTTTAGTTAAAAGGTAAAATTAAATTATTAGATTTAGAATTATTAATTATAACAGGTAAATTGATTTTATTTAAGAGAGATTTCTATTACAAAACAATTATCGGATTTCATAGCGACATCTATTGAGTAAATTAGAAATATGACGTCAATAGGTTGATAAACAGTCGATCGTTAACGTCGGTCAAGGATAGATGGCGCTTATGCCATTATTTATTGGCAGTGTTAAGTTTAAAACTTATTTATTATTTAATTATCAGCTTAAATTTAGGTAACGTGCAAGCTCAACGTTACAACACAAACATTTGTCCTGGGTGGGGATCGTACCCACAACCTTCTGGGCAGCAGTCAGGGTCACTAACCACTAGACCAACAGGCCAGTCAATTGTACGTCCCATCGGCCAATGATTGGTCAATACGAGGTACATACAGATAACTGTTTGGCTGAATTGCTATTACGTCTGTGACAAATCACTGACAAGTTTCGGAATTGTATGACTCACATTACTACTCTAGATCTGGTTATATGCTCGATGCTAACCCCGCAGTTGGCCTCGTCGGTCGGTCCACAGAAGGCGAGGAGGATATAGGGCAATATGGGCTTGTTTCTTAGGGAGACGGAACCGATGTCCACTCATAATTGTCATGGCATCTCTAGGGCTGATGCCCCCATACTTGAGGTTGCCTATCAATAGCCCTTGTGTCCAGGGCATCAACGTGCGGCACAAGGTGCGCGAGCTGATAGACTTCATCCAGGACGACGAGCGGCTGCGCGAAGAGAGGAAGAAGGCCAAGAAGAACAAGGACAAGTATATCGGTGAGTGGAGATAGGCATGCTGGTCTTTGTGGCCAGCGGTAGGCAGTCCGCAATTAGCGTTTGGATAGACGAGGCCCGTAGTGTGAACAGGATAGAAAGGCAAGTTCGTATCCATCGTGGGGAGATGGATATAGTAAAATTCTAGCATATAGGCAGAATAGATAGGCAGTATCGTGTCTATTATGGGCAGGTGGACATACAAGTAGCATACACGCCGGATTACTACAGTTGATATCACTTACTTAGAGTAGAACAGGATAGAATAAAGGATAACTACCATGATTTACTTTCGCGGAGCTCAAGATTTGGGCACGCGACTGGGTCTCTCAAACGAGACAGTCGTTGACAATGCGTGACAGAAAATGGTGCGTGAAATAAAAATGAAAAGCATGGTGAATATTTATTTTCTAAAAAGTGCGTGCGTACAAAGTACACATGTCAGAAGTGAAACTTATTTGGCAAATTATTTTTTAAATATATAAAAGATGTTTTATAAACCCTATGATTTTAAGGTAATAAGATAAGAGTAAAAATTTTATTTTACAATACGCGCCATCAAGTGTACTCCTTCAACACTACTTACAACCCAAAGTCGCTGTAACGTTACAGGTAATAAAGGTAATTATTGAAGCTAACTTGATGCTACATTTGCAGCGCTGTCCGTGCTATTTGCATTGTATCATGGCTATGTGCTTCGTGCTAACGTTCGCCTTTTCTCAATCTCTCAATCAGTCTCAATCACTCTCTCCCTCTTCTTGGACAAAAACGTTGCACATTTTCGTGACGATTCATCCGTAAAAAATTTACCTCTCGCGCAAAGAAGTTTCACTTCAATAAATTTAATAGAAAAAAGATTATTTTCAAAGCCGTCTGTACGTTCTCGATATTATATCGCACCAATCGTGATGTTGCAGGCATGTCGTCCGAGGCGATGGGGATGGGCATGGGCCCGCGCGCCTCCGCCGGCTGGGGGCAGTACAGCGACCGCGGGACCTCCTGGGGTGAGCATCACACACCACACACACTAACACAATCGATCGGGCCAGGCCCACCACTGGTTCCCACCGCTGCTACTCCTGTATAACTAGGATCGACAGCGGTAACCACTAAATGACCCTTTGATATGATATCAGGGATCTCTAAAACGGCTGTTTCGATTTTGATGGAACTTCACTGACAGATAGCTGATGTTATAAGAAGTAACTTATGCTATAAAAATAATCATCATCTATCCGAATACGGCTGTAAATCTAAATTAACGAGGGCGAACCTGCGGGCAACAGCTAGTTACAAATAAGACGAGGGATGCCTCCGACTGGTCCAATTATAGGCCAACATCACTGGCTATTGTGATTGCCAAGGTACTGGACAGCTTGATAAACGACTGGATCTTCATACTAATATTTATGAATCACCATCCATATTTCTGCCAGGTTTGTCGACTGAAAGTGATATGTACTGTCTTAACAATAATAATAATATGTTGGGACAACTCACACACGGCCATCCGATCCCAAACTAGGCACAGCTTGTTCTTAGGGCAACCAGACAACTGATACATACTTATATATTTATAAATACATACATATTATAGATAAACTACACCCAGACACAACAAATGATCATGCTCATCACACAAACATTTGACCTGGGTGGGAATCGAACCCACGACCTTCTGGTGTAGCAGTCAGGGTCACTAACCACTAGACCAACAGGCCAGTCTTAAGGAGACTGTCTTAAGGTTACACAAGTCGCAGAACAGTAATTACTACAATGTTTGACGTTGACCATGAAAAACTAAGTATAATATAAATTGGTTTCGTCGTTATCTATGTGTGTATGTACCCAAAATCGTAAAAAAATATACATTTAAAAAATACAAGCTTCTAAACTTTCGTATTTCAAAACTGATTTCAGCCCAACTTTGTGCGTAAATAAATAGTATACCGAGCACGAAAGCTCAAAAATAAAGCCCGTACAAGATATAGTTTAGTTATTCAAAAGATAAAATAAATTTATTTTGAAAAGATACACTAATTAGTTTTTCTATAATAACTGTTTTGCTAAAAGGACATTTTCGGAATGAATCATTGTTCATTTCATTCTAGCACACATGTTCGTGCACTATGTCAGGTGAGATAGCATTTAGTTGGAGTTCGCGCGTTCGACTAGTTCAACCTTAAGAAGACTGTCCAATATTACACCAGTAGAAAGACTCCAGTTTACGCTTGTTTCTTGGAGCTGTCGAAGGCTTTCGATCTGGTGTCGTATAATAAACTGTCTTGTGTGTGTCGTATAGTGCAAATGTGGATGTGAAAATCTGAAACAAATAACTTGAATTTAAATAATATATCGTTTTGCTTGCAGAGGACTCGAAGGAGAGGAATGAGGAGGAAGAGTACGACCGAGAGGACTCTGACGGGGAGTACGGACACAGGAAACACAACAAGTGAGGAGCTTGTGTTGATGGATAGGCAAATGGGCAGGCGTGCCACCTGGTGGGTAGTGGTCAGCGTCCGTGGACATGAACCAACTCATCTGGGACCCCGGCAACTCAAGTATTGTCTATCCTGAGGCGTATTGTAAGTCTGTGTGCCAGTAATTACACGGCCTGTCCTGCCTTTCGTAAACACAACAAAGCTGTTTCATGAAAGAAATAAGCAGCATGGCTCAGGCGCTCACCATTCCAAGGCGGTTCAGGCCTTATCGTGGTGGTGGGGCTCAATAGCCTAGGGTGAACCCCTTTTATAAGAAGAGAGGGCAAGAGGTGGTGTCGATCCCTTGGGGGACTGACTAGCCGTCGAGGTGCCCTGTTTGCTCATTAGACCCGGGGCACCTCGCCAAATTTGGCATTGGCGGCACTCGACCGGTTTTAGTGGCGTCCACTTACCAATTTTCAGCCGCAGCGAGTCCCACATACCCACCTGGGGAGACCCACTCTCGCGCGGGATGTCTCAGAGCATTTCCCGGCGTTAAAGAAAAAAAAAGGATGGCACAGGCGCATCTCTTTCACCGGTAACCTCTGAGTATCTATCCACTTACTTTTTTTCATAACACAGATTTACTGTCTCAATAATCTTGTTAACATAGTACTGTATATTCAAATGATATTCTTTTCACTTTTCAGAGAGAACGTATACCGCGACGCAGAAGTCATAGAAGACAGTCCTCCCCGCTCCGAGCGACTGGACCGGATCGACCGGATCGGAGACCGGAGCGACCGGATCGGTGATCGAGAGCGGAGCGACCGGACCGGAGACCGAGGAGACCGGAGCTCGCCGGCGGCGCGCGCGTCTCTGGACGTGCGCCTGCGCTCGCCTCCGCGCGCCAAGCCCGCCACGCCCCTCAAGAAGATCGACCTCGGTACGGACATATATACAGACCGATAAGACTTAGACCTTCATCAAAAGATCATACTCATACATGTTTATGGATGACCAGGTGAACCGACTGTCCGTTTACCCCCTTTTCTGAAAAAAAGGTACACACACATACATACTACCAGTGATATATAATTATAGGTACTACCAATGATGGCCTAAAGATATAGATAGTCCCCGAGAAGATTAACTTCGGTACACATACATACATACTACCGGTGATGACCATCATTGGTATGATATTCATACATACACTACAAATAATAGCCCAAAAATTTCGAAGATTATAATTTAATTATATTATTCAGTACTCGTTTAATAGCTGATTGAGTCGGGTGCTCTCACAACTATACCACTATAGATTAAGTTAAGCTAAATAAACCACACATTTTACTTGACTTAATCTTATTATTTACGAACCAAACGTAAATATCCTGTACGGTCACCATAACCAATGACCCAGACATGATAACCACATAATATTATATAGGGTTATATACAAAACACCAGGAAGCAGGGGAACAAACATAGTTTATGATTTGGACTATCTAGTCCTGCGAGGTTTTACAAATAACCCTGTATACATAACACCAGTGACGATGAACACCATGTACATATACTATTAACATCGAGCATATTACCGGATAGATGGGTAATGTCAGCCATAACATTACGAAACTGGTCAGTGATATGTCACTGACGTAATAGCAATTCAACCAGTCATCCATCAATGGCCATCCGTCGACCAATCAGAGCGCATAACCGGTGTAGCGTCGCATCTTTTTGGCGGAGTTTGTTTTCATACAAAACACATAACATTACCGCTCTATTATCCGTTATGGCTCTATTAATGACGGTACTAACCCACCTTGGAACTGGCGATCGTTTCAATTATGTAGAGAGCTCTTTTGTACATCATCATCATTATCATCCTCTATCCGTCCACTGTTGAACATAGGCCTCCCTCAGTGAACGCCAAGACGGCCGATCCCTTGCCACTCGCGTCCAACACGGACTGGCCACCGCACGGAGATCGTCTTCTCACCTGGTTAATGGCCGACCAACACTTCGTCTACCTGAACGTGGCCACTACTCTTGAACCTTATTGCCCCATCGGTCATCCGCTCTCCCGAGTGTGTGACCAGCCCACTGCCACTTTTCAACGAGCTTATTCTATGCGTGATATCGGTTACCTTAGTTTTCTGGCGGATGTCTTCGTTCCGAATCTTATCTGTCAAAGAAACACCCAGCATAGCACGTTCATCATCATCTGCGATTGCCATTCCGCCTGCTCAGCGTGGAAATTATGAGCATGAATCCCCTTATTTTGTTCATGTTATAAAAATAAAAATAAAAAAACATTTCGTCGTTCAATACAAGTTACATGTTGAATATACTTGTTGCAGGTGCGGCCGCGTCGTACGGCAAGTCGTCCCCCGCGCCGCACTCGACCCACTCCCCGCTCCCGACCCTCCCGACCCCCGCGGACCAGTCCAACGAGCTGCTGGACGATCTGTTCAAGACCTGCGCGCCCACCACCGGCACCGAGGATGAATTTGATCCCAGGTATGTTACCACGTGTTTGATGTTAGTTGGATACGCATGATTGTAAGAGGTAGTGCCATGCTGCATTGCAGCCGTACTGAGCCGGCACGACCGGGGTGGTAACTCTCGCTCACATAACACCGTCGTCAAGTGACAGCTATGATGTTGATGATGAGGGAAAAGAAGCATCTGCATAACTTTTGGTTGTCTTCTTGTCTTCGGATGCTGTATGTGTATCTATGGGCGTTGGTACCATAAGGCTCCCGACTGCTCGTTTGACCCATTATGGTATAAAAGAAAATGACAGGCGTCACCCATGAACGTAAACAAAACCTATGACTAGCCCAGACATTCATGTCCTGAGACATAAGATGTTAAGTATCTCCAAAACACAACAAAGCAGTTTGACGGGAGAAACAAGCAAGATGGTGGTACCCATGCAGCTGGGAGCGCAGCACAGCGCAACCCTCCCACTGGTATATATTGATATCCAAGTTATTTGACTAGTGAAAATGCTGTATGGTCCTCTAAAGATCGTTGATATGTAACTTATGCACTACTCCTAACCTAAACCATTAGGCTCATGACAGCAAACGCCTGAACCCCGGCTTTGCCCCACGTTACCCTGACTAGTATGAATATAATTTATTTATATGAAACAATAATAAGTATTAGTATTAGTAGTAATTAGTAATTTTTTTAATAATTTAGGCACAATAAAAACATGTACAGTAATTACAAATAATAAAGCAACATCAACAATCAACAACATCGTACTTATATTATGATATTAAATATGAAATACTATAATGTAGGGTTTCACTACGGTCCGGGTTGTGGGGTGTGGAAGGTGTGAGGAATAATAATAAATACTACATAAACTCTTAAAACTCTTTAGTTACATAGATCAATGACTATAAGCTAAAAGATCCGTATTTCCCGTATTTATTTCGCAGAAAAACAATAGGGAAGTCCTACAGCGATTATTCAAATTTGGAAGGGTCTGTCATTTTAAAAGTCGTCCGTATCTAGAAAAAGTTAAAAAGGAACTCTGCTGTATATAGTATTTATTTGCTTTAGGAGTTTCCTGTGATCTGTCCAAAGCTTTCGACTGTGTTGAGCATGCAACATTGATCAGGAGATGCATCA
This sequence comes from Helleia helle, assembly GCA_963853865.1. Classification (NCBI taxonomy): domain Eukaryota; kingdom Metazoa; phylum Arthropoda; class Insecta; order Lepidoptera; family Lycaenidae; genus Helleia; species Helleia helle. The sequence goes on from OY971436.1 coordinate 770,104, forward strand.
CTATGGTATCAGGGGCACTGAACTGACACTGTTGGCATCTTATTATAATCGAAGTCATAATTTAAAATGGTAAAAGTTTATCTGGTACCAAGATAAAAATTGGAGTACCTCAAGGATCCATTCTTGGTCCATTACTCTTTCTTGTTTATATAAATGACCTAGTTTTACTTCAAGATGGACGAATATGAAATCTTATTGTTTGCTAATGATACGACAACAAATGGTTTCTGACAATGTACCAGACATTTGGGTGCAACACAATCTCGTTTATCTCAAGCCTATTTTCCAAATTAGTATGATTTTTTGTTCGATAGTTTCTGATCCATGAAAAAAGATAGATATCAACCGTCGAAGTAAGACCTCATAAGTATGATGATGTTCCAGGGCGGAGGAGAATCCGAGCCGAGTGGAGGACTTCGGGGACTTCGCGGGAGTGTCGGGCGCCGCCCCCGCCCCCTCCGCCGGAGCCGTGGCACCCAGCGGAGGGACGGTGGCAGATGACTTCGCTGACTTCTCAGCCGCTTTTAACGCACGTAAGTTTAATTATGAGCAATAGTAATTAGTGGAGAATGAGAAATAGTTAAATAATGAGAAAAGAATATTGTTGAAGTAGTAACTTTGTGTTATTTGGATAGACGATATTGTTGACGAGCCCGTTGATGATGAGCAGTCAACGTCACCTACGAATAGAGCAGTTCATCCGAAACTAGCCCAAATTGCTCATTCGTGAATCATTCATCACCACACAGAAACAAGCGAATCCGCACTTAACCTCAGACATAAGATGTTAAGTCTCGGTGCCAGTAAACGGCCTTTTTTTTCTTTAACGCCGGGAAATGCTCTAAGGCATCCCGCGGGGGAGTGGGTCTCCCCGTGCGGGTATGTGAGACTCGCTGCGCCCGAAAGCTGGTAAGTGGACGCAGCTCTACCCACTAAAACCGGCGAGTGCCATCAATTCCGCCTTTGGTGAGGTGCCCCGGATTTAATGAACAAACAGGTCACCTCGACGGCTAGTTAGTCCCCCAAGGGGCCGACGCCACCTCCACAGAGGGGTTGTCCCGCACTACAGAACAACCCCTCCCAACGTCGGGACAGTGCAATGTGGTGAGATTCCCATCCTCGCCCCTTGCCCCCTGCTCTTTTGTCCCCTCTTCTTACAAGAGGGGTACAAAGAGCCCCCTCGGCTCAATTCGCTTCGCCCAAGATGCTGGGCACACCCTAGACTACTGAGCCCCACCGCCACGTCAAGCCAGTAAACGGCCTGTCCTGCCTCCTCTGAAACACAGCAAAGCTGTTTTACGGTATAAATAAGCTGGATGGTGACACAAGCCCATCCCTTGCACTTCTTACAATACAATCCACTCGATAGTGTATCGATATACTAATAGTTTATATTTTTTTGTTTCAGCATCACAAAGCTCAAACGTGGACCTACTGAGTGACCTGAGCCCGTCGCCCATCACAACTCCCATGAGCTTGCCCCTGGGCATGCCGGCAATGGGAGGGCTGGGGGCCCCGATGGGTGTTCCCATGGGAGCCCCACTCAATGCTCCGATGATGGCTCCAGTAGGAGCAGCAATGGGTGCGCCGATGGTTGCCCCACTAAATACATCTATGGGGGCCCCAATGGGAGCCCCGCTGAGCATGACGTCTCCAATGAGTGCCCCTATGCCAAATCCGATGAGCCAAAGTTTCGACCTAGACTCCTTGACGGGTCAACTGTCTGCGACCACACTACAGCCTATGACTGGTGAGTTCCACAATCTTATTATTCAGGCTTTTATACGTCTTACAGAATGGGTCTCCCCGAAATCGAGCGAGGAGGGTGTTAGGCCATGGGTTCCAATGATGTGGGTTGGTAAACACAGTTAAGCTCATATTATTCAGGCTTGAAAAACAGACAACCTGACAAAATATTCTTAATTCTGTACATTCGTTTTGTTCTACATTACTGCTACATACCAGTGGTATGGTATTATAATTTAAAGCTGTCGACAAGAAACATCGAACTTTAATTTTGTAGCGTGGTAACTAAACAAAACAGCTAAAGTGATTCAAATCTATACAAACATATTCGTCTCCACAAAATTTCGTTTTATATAATATTAATTATATAAGTAAACATTAGATACCTTTATAAATACTTATATCTATTTTTGATTCCTTCAAAGATAAATCTAAACATTTTATTCACAAAGCACTAAGATCATATTAGCACATATTCACATACATTGATATATCATTGCATCATTATCTGTACTATATTTATATTTTCTCCAACGGCAATATTAAAACTAGTAGCAAGAGTATATACGACTGTTCAGAGGAGTTACAAGTAGTATATTTTTTTATTTAAATAAGAACTATTGTAAAAATTACCGCAGTTAAAATATATTTACTAAACACGATTATGCTAGGACTGATCTTACATTTATCTGTCAGTGTTCTTTGCTAGTACTTCATAAAACTTAATTGTTCCTTCTATTTATTGTTCCACGATAGAATAGAAGTTGTGTGTTAGTAATATTGTTCGTCATTTGTTTGTTATGTTTGGGCACATTCAGGATTTTTTATTTTCAGGAAACGAAACCGAGATAGACACACATACAGCCCACCAACGGCGGCTTGTGGAAGCTATGAAAAATGCCAAAGAGATGTTGTGCACCCTGCAGAGGATAAACTCTGAGAATGATGTACAGAATGCTAAAAGATCGCTGGATCGAGTTAGACAATTTCTGCCCGGACCAATAACAACACAAAAGTTGTGTCAAGCCGATGTAGTTATTCTGAAAGAAGATATTGTTGATACTTTTGGACAGCTACTCGGATCTATAGTCAGAGTTATATTACCTGAATGGCCAGTTTTGAAGGAATGTGTGGTACATATGTTCACGGTTGAAGAAAATTTTGAGACAAGCAATGAAATTTTATCAAATCTCTGTGGATTTCTCAAGGAAGAGCAAAGGAATAGTGTTCTAGAGGCTATAGCGTTTTTGATAATAAATTATGTTAAAAGTGATGCAATTTTTGCAGCGATCGTAGACTGTAGCAGTAGGGTTGATAAGAAATGTGAGGTTATCAATGATTGGGAACATTATGTGCAATTGTTAGTGACGATACCAGAAAGAGTGGCCAATAAGTTAGAAATAAAAACACCAAAAGATTATTCACACGATAACTTCTCGTATTTGCTAGTTTTTCAAATTGTAAGGGCGATAGATTTTATGGCAGAGAGCAGTTTTCACTTGGGCATACAATATGACTTGTCATATTTATCACATTTAGTATCTAAATTCATATCAAACTTTTGTGTTTCTGCAAACTTCGAAATTCTGTACAACTTTACTGACATTCTGATTGCCTGGACTGATGTTGAAGATAAAACGAAATATGTAAGACGCAAACTAGTACAGACATTAGTAAGTCATCTAAATAGACAAGCAATAGATAAGTTTTCCATATTGCTTCTCAAAAGATGTCCTATCGATACTAACATACAAGTACAACCTATTAAATTGGTTCTCAGCAACTGTGTAGATAGTAATAAGGAATGGAACGAAATATTAACACAAAAAATACCGTTTACATATCAATACAAAGACATAAAAGATACTACGGTTGTGGAAAACTTGGTCTACTATCTATCTACCAGTAAGAACTCAATGGAAATTTTGACACAGTTGATTTTGAAGCTCTGTGGTGCTTGGGCGAACGTAAATTCGACAAGTTCGAATAATATAACACAGCATATGTATACTGCGCTGTTGTTAGTGCTAACTGTGAAATACAGAATCGTTTTGTGGAAGAACAGAAAGGACAAGTGGAACTTGTTCGAAATAAAGAAGATTCTGTTTAGGGGCATGTCGAAACATTTGGACAACTTCTCCAAAGATATAAGATGTGTTGGCATGGCGACTATAGAAGTATTGTTCAAATTGCTAGTTGAGGTTGACGAATCTGACAAAAAAGCAGTCAAGTCGTTGAAATTCGATTTCCAAGAAATGGGAGATGAGTATGTAGAAATGTATAAAATAATAAAAGGTATTCCGAGTAAGTGTCTACTTGATAGGTTTTTCAAAAAGTCCAAAGTTAAAGTGAATTCAAAATTGAATATTAATGTTAAAGGCATACTAGATGATATAGCCAACAAAATATCGGACAAAACTGAGAAAGGTGAAACCGTTTGTAATACTGTGGTAACGTGTGCTATCAAACGACCGGAACAGACCAAGGAGATTGTGAAAACGATTATATCTGCAAAACTAGATGCACTAGAAAAGAACGGTGAAGCAGAAGATCTAGATTCGGATGATGAATTACAACCCTATGATATGAGTAACGATATACCGATATCAGCTAAGAAGAGACCGACCTACCTACGAGATCTCATAAGTGCTTTGACTGAAGCGAAAGAACTGGAATCGTTTGAAAGCGCATTAGAAGTTGCAGAAGAACTAGTTGAGAAGCAACTCAAGTCTGATACGAAAAAACTGGCGATAGAACTTTTGGACTTATTTATACATTTGGAAGAGAAATTCCGCGTGGACAACTTTGAGAACATCAAATTTAATACATCTGTTGCGATCGTTTGCAGTCAACCGACTGTTTGCGCGGAACATTTGTGCAAAGAGTTTCACGTAGATATCGGAAGATATTCGATAGCGACTAAGATATTCATGTTAGATGTTCTATCTGAGTCCGCTAATAGAATCGCCGATGTGCGACCCTCGGAGACCCCACAATCGGAATCGGAAATCGAGACTCAAGCCACGGAAGTCACCCCAGAGGAGATAATACGACGTAGATTGGTGAACAAGACGAGATATTTCCACTCGATACGACCCCATCCGTTTTCGAAAGCGAAGCGAAACCAATTCGCCGCAGTATCTGATTACTTTTTTTACCCCCTCATCGGAGGTTTCGGATACAGACAGCTAACTCTGAGCCATCATAACATGAAACAAGACGTAGACAATATTCTACTCATAAAATATCTCTCGGTGGTTGGTAATATTATTCTCGCTTCCAAAAATTGTCCGAAATGCCCATCTTACTGCCGGGACATAGTGCAAATGTTGCTGTATTTGCGGTTCTCCGCAGAGCCGAAAATCCAGACGTGCGTTATCTCAATCATCGCTTCTATGATCCTGGCTTTGCCGGAGTCGATCTTGAAGGGAGAGTTCTTTGATGTGATGTTAGAGTTTCGCGGTTGGTTGATCGAGTGTCTCTCCCACATTGATTTGACGACCAGATTCGGCGGGCCTAAATCCGAGACGGCCATATTCGCGGGCCAAGTGTTGCATATGATCGAAACTAATTTAGCTGATTAAGCTTAGCTGTCTATATTTCTTGTGCTAATTTTGTCCAGTGCAGTTGAATGGTTTGTTGTACGTCTTTTATTTATGTTATATATTATGTTATACGTCAATGTATAAAGTTTTCCATTTTAGTTTTGAGTTGTGGTTTTCCATGTGTACAATCTTCGCTGCAGTAGCCATTTATTTATGTGGCTTAAAAGGCCTGACTTTAGAAGACTTGAAAATAGTGTGAAATATTTAACGGAGTACATTTTATTGGTACTGACAAAGACTTCTGTATGTTCAAAGTAGTCGTTTTAAAGTTATTCATTCGCTCAATGATTTAATAGAAATCTAGTGTCATTTTAGAGAGGAATGAAGGAACCATTCTGAGTACATAAATTATTCATAAGAATTACATTGATCTCGAAATTATTCTAGAATGTGTTGGAAAGAGTTAGGTTCTACCATTAAGGTTTTGCTATTTATTAGAAACTAGCTGGTGCTAGCTTCACCTGCGTTACCATAGATTTACAACCGTATCCGGATTGATGATGATTATTTATATAGTCTATGTCCTAATACAAGGTATAAGCCATCACCATTTCAACTATCAGCCAAATCAGTTCAGCCGTTTTTTCGTGAAAGATAGACAAACATCCAAACTTACAAACGTTCCCCTTTATAGTATTAGTAAGATACGAATAACAAAACGATTGCTATTCTCAAATCTAAGAGCTATTTGACATCAAAAACTGTTCCGGTAATAAAGTGGCCTAAACCATGTCTATACTTTGTACAACTTGAGCAAAATGAAGTTGGTTACAAGTCACAAGGTTTGCCAACTGTGTATAACTAACTTCAATGTGTATTAAATATAATGTTGCTTTCCTCTTTATTACTGACGCAGTAGGTATATGCTCTCATAATGGTGTCAGAAAAAACGGAACCCTTATAGGATCAGTTTGTTGTCTGTCTGTCTGCCTGTCTGTCTGCCTGTCTGTCTGTCTGTTTGTCTGTCTGTCTGTCTGTCTGTCTGTCTGTCTATCTGTCTCTCTGTCTGTCTGTCGAACCAAAACCTATAGGGCGCGTTCCATTGACATAGAATTAACAGTAAAGGGAAAAATCTGCGCTTGTCTGGGTTTTTTTTTTAGTAGGTACTTGTAAATGCACTAGTAGTTAATAAATTAGCTCTAAGGAGGCTGTTTCTTCATGGAAATATATTTTCATACTTTAGTAATTTTGACTAAATCTACGCGTTATTAGTGTAGTCGTAAGTGTAAAGTTTATCCAAATGTGTGTAATTTTCTGTGGTAATATAGTGACTCAACCGAATTGTATGTGACTCTTTCTACTTTTTACATAAAAAATCTAATGTATTATGCGAGCCAAATAAAAATAGTACTGTCAAGACGCCATTTTGTTCAGCAATACTCGCGAACTTCATTACCAAAGCGTATGGTGTGCATAAAAATCAATACAGAGAAATTATACTAGGTTTAATTTTTTAGTATTTCTAATCAATTTTACACCAAATTAATTATACATGAGTAGGATTTAAATAAAAAAGCACATTAATATTATACTATTATTTCACTTTTAATCCTACTATTACTATTATAAAATGTTTGTTATTCTTTCACGCAAAGGGATTTTGATGAAATTGGGCACAGAGTCAGACTTATTGGGTATTTTTTAATTAATACTGTTTCCATATACAGAAGAACCTCTATATGTCGAATATCAAAAGAGACGCCAAAAAATTCGAGTTATAGAGTTTTCGACTTACGGAGGATTTCGACTTAGGCGGATTTTGATTCCACTTAAAGAGGTTAAGATTCATTACGTTTATGTTTAACAACACTCATGTTTCAACAATTTTATTTGTAAACTGTTGTACAATTGATGTGTATTGCAGTTGAACTAAACTACTTCTGACAATATTTCACTCGACAACAAATGACTTGCTTCGCTAAAGTTCAAATAAAAACAAAAAATAATAAAATTAAACACCTGACGCCAAACAAGCAAACACGTGTTAATGTGTGTCATAAATTCGTGGTAATTCTATTGATATACTCCTTAATTGCTTTCTTAAAAAACAATCGTGTACTTACACTGTCGGCGAATTCTTAAAGTCGGTAACTTAGTTTTGTTCGACTTATAGAGATAATAAATCTCAAATAATCGAGTTGTAGGGGTTGTCAAATAAAACATTGCTTTGTTCGAGATACAGAGGTAAAATTTAATTTTTCGAGTTATAGAGGGAAAATATGTACCAAAATGGCTTGGAGGGACTCATTGATTATTTCGACTAATAGAGGGTTCAGATTTCGAGTAATGGAGGTTTTGGTGTTTGAAGGGAAGGGAACCAAACATTTTTTCAAGATATGGAGGTTTTCGACTTATCGAGGTTCGACTTAACGAGGTTCTACTGTATGTATTACTAATTTGTACAAAAATTATCAATTAATGCTATTCAGGAAATAATATATTATAAAAAGGAAGGTTATATAATATAATAATGAAATCTATGAATGAAAAATAATAATATTGCTTTTTCTGACATATTTTTTTGCTGGCAGTACCATACTAATTTCACAACTACGGTGTGAAGTTGGCAGCAAGCGCGATCATATTCTTAGTTGGCTCGCTTTGTATATGCTATTTTACATAATGTTATCAATATCTTAAGTACTAAATGTCACTAAAGGCTTATACATACGTATAAGTAACATATTTAGGTATTAAGTGGTTATAATAAAACATACGTCTCGAAAAACATAACCCTCTCTTTACAACTTTAGTCGTTATGTCCCAGTGAAAGTAAGTCGAAACTACTTTTAATGTTACTATATCCAAGGCTATTGTAATAAATTGTGGAAACCCCCACCGTTTCATCAATAAAGGTTTATGTGTACTTTATTGTTTTAATAGTTCTGTGGAGATTGAATACTCAAGTTATACCTACCTACAACTCATTTCTAAATTAGAAGGAAAAAAATAAAAATATTTTATTGTCCACAACGTTATATATGTTTAATGTTATTATAAACATAATCGTACACAACATAGTTTCACAAAGATATTAATATTGCGAACAATACAGGTAGCCACTCACCATTTACCACACCATTACAACAATGGTGAGACGCTAATTTTCAGTGACTCCTCATTGTCACTTGGAGTGACATCACTGTGTACATACATATATAGACATACATACACATACATATATAATGCTCGAATAATTTGACAAAATATTACACTATTTAAACAAAACAAAATTATATCCAAGATCAGCGATCTAAGACTGGCTAACTACCTAGCTACTAATTACTACTAGATAGTTGGATATTCTGTGGTTAATGTTATATTTAAGTTCTAATTGTAAAAAAATATTTAAAGAAGAAAGAAAACAGTTTTATTTGTGAAGCAGGTACTTAAAAACAGTACATAATATTTAATCTAACATATATTATTATAGCTTCACAAATTGGTCTCAACTCAGCGTGGTAATTTTACTGGTGGTAATTACAGCACTGGTCTTACGTTGAGGCCATCAGGTGAAAATTCTTTTTTGTGACGTGTATTTGTTTCGTGAACAAATACACGTCACAAAAAAGAATTTTCATTAATTTGAATCATTTTACATTTATGCCCGGTTCCTATATTTGAGAAACGATCCGTTTTAGTTACGAATAGTAGTTTAATATACGAGGCGTAAGCTAAAACCGTTCCTATAAAAAACGTCTTGTAAGGCAACTTACTGACAGCTTCTTACTAACGGATTGGAGGTTTACCGGTAACGGACGGTAAGCGTATTGTACGGAGATGACAGGCTAGGCGTTCCTATAAATATTTGAAACGTCAAAGACTACTATTGGTCAGTATTGGTAATGTCACTTGGTTATCCCCCGATTTCGGTCGGTATCGGTAAGGAGCAAGTTGTATATTTCACCGTTTTCGCTGGCATTTTGAAATATCAAGTTCAGATAGTGATAGAGAAGTGATATTGTATCGAGTTCCAGTGATTCAGAAGAAGATAATAGGCGTGATAGAATATATAATACCCGCGGGGGAGTGGGTCTACCTACGTGGGTATGTGGGACTCGCTGCGCCCGAAAGCTGGTAAGTAAACGCAGCTCTACCCACTAAAACCGAGTGCCACCACTGCCGCCTTTGGTGAGGTGTCCCCGGATCTAATGAGCAAACAGGGCACCTCTACGGCTGGTCAGTCCCCTAAGGGACCGACGTCACCTTAACAGAGGGGTTGTCCCGCACCACAGAAAACCCCTCTCAACGTCGGGACAGTACAATGGGGTGAGGTTACCGTCCTCGCCCCTTGCCCCCTGCTCTTTTATCCTCTCTTATAAGAGGAGTACAAAGAGCCCCCTCAGCTTAATTAACTTCGCCGAAGGTGCTTGGCTCACCCTAGGCTACTGAGCCCCACCACCACGTCAAGGCCTGAACCATGGTGGGGATTTGTAACTAACCTACCTGATCTACACCCGTAACCTAAACCCTCAAAATTTACCTAACCTAACCTAACCTAACCTAACCCTTATTTTTTCTTTAACGCCGGGATGTGCTCTGAGGCATCCCGCGGGGGAGCGGGTCTCCCCAAGCGGGTATGTGGGACGCGCTGCGCCCGAAAGGTGGTGGATGCAGCTCTAGCCACTAAAATCTGGCGAGTGCCGCCAATGCCGCCTTTGGTGAGGTGCCCTGGATCTGTTGAGCAACCAGGGCGACTCGACGGCTCGTCAGTCCCTCCCTCCCCTCCACAGAGGGGTTGTCCTGCACCACAGAACAACCCCTCCCAATTTGTTCCTTAATATGGAAGCGGTATGCAATGCCAATCTGATTTTTATGACTGTGGTAGCTCGTTGGCCTGGCTCCGCTCATGATTCGACTATATTCAACCATTCAAAGTGGTAAAGATATACACATTAGTCATCTGTAAGTTCCTATATATTTGTTAATAATACATAATGAAGCGTTTTTGAAGAGGGCTCGGTATATAAATACCTTAACTGTCCGTCGACGTCAGGTATAGAAAGTAAATTGTGGAACGGTACTTACGACTCGTCGTCGGTTCTAGAAAAACGGATAGTAACTTTTATACCATGACGTTTCGTTAAATATAGGAACCGGGCATTAGATAACTACTGTTAGGAAATCGTAATAAATTGTTTTCAAATATATAAATTGGTTTCAAATAATGTTGCATGCGGCTGAACAAGCGAAATTTAAAGGTATGAGTAAAATGAATATATTGCCTCACAAAAGTTGAATCAACTATACGTTATATAAATACAATATATTGTCAGGTTGTCTGTTTTGATTATATATAAAGCTTGGTTTAAGTGTAAATTAAACCACAGAAATAAACACTGATTAGTAGCACAGCGGCACGTAGATCCTAAACTAGAAACAAGACCAGACTCACAACTGGCGATGGTATTCTGTTACCTCGATGGTCCCTGTGGTGCCAAATAGAGCATTATAATTGTAAATAAAAAACCGAAGGTTATGCAGATGCGTTGCCCTCCTTAATATCAACCTTTAATATTATCAACCTTTATATTATATCCCACTGCTGGGCACTGGTCTCCTCGAAATCAGGCGAGAAGGGTGTTGGACCACAGTTCACCGATCTGCTGGACTAATGCGGGTTGGTGAACTTAAAACACCAAGACTTTTAATCTCATCAGGCATGCAGGTTTCCTCACGATGTTTCCTTCACCGGTGAGCAAGCGATGGTCCCATTGTTCAAGTGCACGTAGAAATTAAGAAAAATTAATTTCAAGCAATCACAGGGAGTCAGGATCGAACCCGGACCTGTCACTCAAAAGACCGAGCCCTTACCCACCCTTACCCACTAGACCACCGGCGCAGACCACCGGCGCTCACAAGACAAATGTAACCCTAAAATATTATTCCAAGCAGGCTTAACCCCCACACCGGTGATGACCGCGCCCGCTCCCGCCCAGCCGCCCAAGCCCACCACCAAGCTGGGCGCCACCTGGGCTGACACCACCACCGTCAACATAAACGTGGATAACCTGCTCGGCCCGCGCTCCCCCAAGGCGGGCCCAGCGCCCACCATCAACCAACTCAAGTCCAGCCCGAGCAGCCCCGCTCACAAGCCCACCAACTGGGCCAACAACTTTGCCCACACCAACGCGAACAACAACGTCCTCCGGCCACAGTTTACGAATATCGACAACCTCCTCCAATGATATTTGTTGATGGCAGATGTTTGCCAAAGCGGTTGATCGGGCTGGCGATCGGGCTGGCGATGGAGTGCGGTAGGTATGCGAGAACATTGTCGAGGGAACTCATAAATAACTTATCATTTCTGGAATTTGAATTTAAACGGGATATTTTTATTGCGAAAGCTAGATATTATGGCATCTTCAACGGATGCGTTGATCATACATATATATATAGTACATAGCCGTGGTAATATAAAATGTTGATATTTTTAGACTTGAATAAAAGGGGAGGTTTTAATTTTATCGGATTGTTTTTTTTTTCCGGAGGGATCTATGCTAATGGCCCAAAGGCCCTAATGCTTCGTCGGATTTGTGTGAGCCTACGGCCTCCTGGCGTCGGGTTGGACCATTATCGGATTGTTAATGCTATTAAACTCTGATTTTTTATTCCGTAGAATTCTGACATTAATTAATAGTGTCGCTACTAAAAATGCTCTCCACACGAAAAAGGGAAAAATTTTACCTATTTGAGGGGAATAAAAAATAAAATAGATATTTTTTTATGTTTTACCTGGAAAAAAAATCTAAATATTTACTTACTTAAATATTTACTCACTCAAGTGAACTAATACAAAAATAACCTATATTTCCATATCATGAACATTATATTCAATTAATTACTTATTTTATCCTTTAGCTGGCATCAATCCAATAATTCAGGTTCATTAGCTGTCAGAAATGTACAGAATAAAAAATCTGAGTTTAAATGCTAATAATAATGTATGTAATCAATTTCGAAAAGAATTATTTTTTTTTAAATCAACAATATTTAATAAAATAAAATGGCCATGTACAAGTCCTCGAATCCCTTTATGACAATAATAGTTGAAAATGTGCATTTATAAATATTCCCTCGTGTGGTTTGGTGAAGTATCGTTGCGCTCCGTTGTTTAAACTTATTATAAGGTACCTTATGGTGGGTTTCGTATTTTATATTATGATATTACTATGGATATATTCTGGTCATGACCATAGGGTAAAATGTGTAATCTGATTGTGACCTAATAGAGTACGGGATTTATTCTCATTATGACTACTATGGTCAAGGATAAATTCTTATAACTCTGCTATGGTAAAGGTAATTCTGATTATGATTCTACTAAGGTCAAATGTTATTGTGATTCTACTAAGGTTAAAAGTTATTCTGATAATGATTCTCCTAAGGTCAAACGTTATTCTGATTACGATTCTCCTAAGGTCAGACGTTATTCTGATTATGACCTTATTAAAATAAGCAGCATACCCCTGTATGTTGTTAATGTTGTACTTCTTTTTATTGTTAACAGTTATTTACATAAAACATGCATACTTCTATTCCCCGGGTTATATGTATTACCCGGTCGGTAAACCACTGTTATATATCCATGTTCGTGTATCGAAACCCACCGGCGTAGTTGTGGAGGCATATCAGTTTATATCACATGATATTACAGAGGTTTGAAGTATCTACCAATGGTCTAATAATGGATTTATTTAAGAAAATTATAACGTATAAGTTGCATTAGGTAACACCGTTTTTGTTAGTGGACTTATCAAGAAAAATTGTAAAGCAATGTGGTACAAATCAAAGTATGCATCTCATTTCTATCTTAGTTTTTACTTTTTGAAAACCAAAGTATTTGGTTACGTAATTTTCAAGTTATTGCTCAAATTTGTGTAAAATTTTCGAAAATAAGTTCATACGGGCCATTGCTGGATGACTTGAGTTATTGTATGTAGTTAGTTGTTGTATTATTTCAATATAGATTTTTTACATGTAGTAAGTTAATATAAAATTGTAATGGTTAATGATCGCATCATGTGGACTTACAATTAATATAATTTAGGAGACGATAACATTCCTTTCTGAAGATTCTTTTACTGCCTCGATAGTTTTAGTTAAATTTTCGACATTTTGGTACCTAAAACTTAAATATATTGAGGCATTTTTATTGAAATTACACGAGAAATTATTTGCAATAATTTTGTTAATTTTATATTACTTAGGAAGTTTACAATTCACTTTAACGTGTACATTATGAAGGTTGTACATTGTAGTTGTTATAAATTAATAATATTTTTATACCCGCTTGTATGTACCGCGGTATAGTGTCAAAGTTAGAATAATTGTTGATAATATGTTATCGTAGTATACACGGATAGTACTTAACGTTTTTATGTAATTAGTGAGATATTTTATTTATTTATAAGTAATTCCACAATTCATTAATTTTTGCTTACAAATATATAAAATATCTCATATTTTTTCAGCAAGTTAACGTCTGATTGTATTAACTAATTTGTGTATACAAATGTAGATATTTGACCGTATGTTTTGTTCATGAAACATTTGTCTAAAACAACACTAACATTCATTTCTTCGACTGTTTGAGTTTATACTTGTAAAACATATATTTTGTTAATTCACTTTGAGCTCATTTCACCACATTCAAGTATTTAATATACAAATATTAAAAAATACTTTTATTTATTAACGACACGTTAAGCTCCAAGCTTTTTAGTTTAAGTCGATCACAAGTAAGTTGTAAAAAGGCAGCTGAGAAGTTAACATGAAGAGTCGCAACGTCCAAACTTGAGTTTAGTTTAAGATAAAAAAATTAATGACTTTATTAATTTCATTCTTTAAATTACAAATAGTTTTTGTTTGGATTTAAGAAATATATAAGATACATTTATTATTTATACCGTACATTTCGCAGTGATTTTATTTTGCTACACGATTTCTCTAAGCTGAATATCAAAGTAACTTCACTCTAAAATGATTCCTAACATACGGTATTTGGATGTTGCGAAACATTCTTAAAGTTAAGTTGTGCTCTAATATTATTAGAAGTACCTACGTATAATGTGAATGGTGTAAAGAAATTGGGACCAAAAGAAAGGGCAGAAAAGGCTCAGCCGGAAAATATTATGCTCACACAATATACACTTGGTAGATTTTCAAAAGAATATATTTTTGATTAACTTTTTGGAAAATACGCTTGATTATAAATTTTCTACTAGTTTTCTTTGCTTATAATTTGCTTTACTATCAAATGAATAGGTATGACTTTTATTTTTTTATGCATGAGTGGAAAAAGATTTAGGTTCTTTTTGTCACGAGGTATTTTCAAACTTCTTATGTTTTTGTATGTACGTGTGTCTATAAATGCTGTTTGTGTAAAGGAGGTGCGTCATACATTCACATTATACGTCGGTGTCACGGTGCATGCCAATTATAAAATTTCGTCCCTATGTTATAAATTATGTCTTATTAAGTATTTGTACATTTGTTAACTTTATTGTTTGAGATGGGTTTATACATTATTACGGTAAAATACTTTAGTTTATCATGTCTATGTGACTCAAGTACCTACATCTTCGTTTTAATAAGTCCTTCCAATTTTGTTCGGTTCGACCGATGTTTTGTAATGCATAAACTCAACTTTTATATTTAATTTGCCGCTCTTCCATTTGAAAGCAATAAATTTAAATTTTATTTGTATTGTCTGACCAGAAAAATAAAAACCTTCGCCATATTGCGGAAAATTTCGGGACTAATTTCTGTATGGACTATATATACTATGTGTTGACGTACAAAAGATACAGTGGCGACACCACGTAGGTTTTATATATTTCTGGTCAGGCTATATTTGACATTAATATATAATTTTAGTTATATGAATGTTGAGTAAAGTGATTATGACATTTACCTGTTTCATGGTAAGTGTCATAATATGATTTACTAATGGTAATATTTTGTCTAGTGTAAACAACTGCGTATATAACCGAAAACAATATTAAATAGTATATTATGTGGTTACGTCGCACAAGCTACAGTCTATACGTCGGTTTGAATGGATTTGTAAATATATTCCGAGGTGAAGTTTTGGATTTGTTCAAATGGTTTCTGAATGTCAATAAAATTAATATCAATGATGTGTTGTTTCAATTAATCCCCTAGAATCCGTATATTTCCTTTGTCCTCGGGCAGGTATATACCTAATGTATAGTCTGACCAGAAATATAATAAAAATATTAATTTTACAGAAATTCAAATTATCTTTATTTCGTAAGCAAAAAGCTATTTTTAACACGTCAAACAAAAACTAGGTACCTATATTTAAAAAACTCGTTTGCAATGCAGTAGCCAGTGCCCATGAAACCATAAAAATGGGGGTGAGAAAAATATTTTATACATATTATATCACATAGTATTGAATAATATCACATATCGACGTAAGAAAACGTATTTGCTGTAAGTAGCAAGAATGGCGTAAGTAGGCTTACACAGCTAGATTGAGAAAAAAATTCTGCGTCGAATGGTCTGGGTGTCATATCGCTACGACGTCAAAAATTTTGAAAATTGGGTATAATTTTGAAAAGTTTGCTTGCTGTAAGTCACGAAAAAAAGGGTGTTTTAGCACTCTTTTACTTAAAGCAAAAATGCGGTTTATTATTAAACATTTAATTTAAACTTACAGCATTCTTATGGAATGAAATAAAATGTGAAAAGATTACTTACAACATTCTTATGGTGTGCAAAGTGAACACAAGATTACTTACAGCATTCTTTCAGTCTGTAATTATCGTTTGCCCCTATGGTCACAGCACTTTTCTTTTGATTCCTTTAAAAATATTTTCCTTGACATCGCTCGGATGACCACACGGAATGACAGGGCCGCGCCCCCTTCAGTGACAAGTGGCACTCTTGGCTCCGCCCAAGTTGAGCACTCCGCCAGGGTATGGTCTGCGGTGTCTTCACTGCTACCATGGTGATGACACCCTGGCAAATCCTCCACCCCTGCCACCTTCCACAGATACCTTCTGAAGCTGTCGTGCCCCGTCAGGATTTGCGCAAGGTGGAAGGTGATTATGACGTGCCATCGGTCAACCCACTTCGGTGACCCACAATCGGCTTCTCCAGCCGCTCCTTCCAATTGCGGAGCATTCGCCTTTTCAGGCGCTTCCGCCAGCTCTCCTCGTCTCCCTCAACCTCGTCACCGAGACCTCTTCCACGGCTTCTCCTCTCCTCCACGGAGCGCCAGGCACAGGTCCCATGGCGCAGAGCCCGCCAGTACACAAGCAGCCTCGCATGAGGTAGTGCGGGACGCCCGAACGACCCTGATAGCCATGGCTCTCTGTGAACATAACAAAAGAGCCACGTTGTCTCCCATCAAAGCGATCGTCCATATCGGCCCGTCGCGTCGCACAGCCCCATGGACTTCAAGACGGCTGCTTCATCCACGTTATCGCCGCATATATTTATTTCTCTTTTGGAGACTGCTGACATCTCCTCTTCTACCCTCAACATTCCTGTTGGAGCCATCGGCGGGGATGTGTGCTTTCCCTGTGCGGGAAACAAGGCCGGAACTACCCGAGCCATGAGTTAGGGCTGGAGACTTTCCGTTTGACAAACTGGGCTGTTTGTTGTGAACCATCCTGTACTGCCTCCCCCACGTATCTCGATCCAGAGTCTCCAGGAACTCTTCGTAGGCAGTCTCCTTGGTACGACCTATAGCCGTCCGTAATTCACTGGTGGCGGCCCTATAGATGGAGTAGAGCCGCCCCTACCCGCGTCATCCCGGCGTCGCCGTCTGCGGCTCCGGGTGTACCGGCGTCTTGTCGCAACGCACTCTCGCGCAGTTCGATGAGCTCCTCCGACCACCAGAACACCCCCTTACGTGGTGAAGGACTCAGACTGATTCGTGGCATGGCCGTGTCACACGAATGCGTCAGGGCATCAACGAGGCGGTCGGTCTCCTCCTCGACGTCCACCTCTGCCACGTTCACCCATGAGTCGAGGTTCCAAGCCTTAACTATGCTGCCTCGAGGAGGGCCTCCTTCTTCAATCTATATTCAATGTTCCTACTTAGAAAAATGATTGAAATGTACATTTTTATGTAACTGTAATAAATAAAATAATATACTTAGAGCATTTTATTTGTATCATACATACAGATAATTCTTTATTTATACCAATTAAGTGGTAATAGTTTTTTTTGAGTTAGTCTTACATCGATTTAATAGTACGTACTTTAAGAAATATTTCAAGTTACAGCATTTTAAATGTCTATAAATTACGGAACTTAGCTATCTCCATAGAAATCACTAAACTACTTACGACATTCTTCAGGTCTTTGAAATGAAGTCAATTGCTGTAAGTAGCGAAAAGCCTACTGGTAATAACTTTAACAAAAAATTTTTCATTGCTATTCATGAGTATTATTTTACCAAAACTGTGTTCCAAAAATCATCTTTCTGCCACTGATAATTAAAAAGATATGAATTTTTTTCCAACATTTTTAAAGTTTTTTGGCTTTGGTGAAAAGTTTGGTTTTGGCTACTTACAGCAAATACGTTTTTTTACGTCGATATAATCAAAGTGTTGGTCGACCATTAACCAGGTGGGAAGACGATCTCCGTGCAGCAGTCTGTTGGATGCCAGTGGCAAGGGATCGGCCGTCTTGGGATTCATTGAGGGAGGCCTATGTTCAGCAGTGGACGGATAGAGGCTGATGATGATGATCACATATAATTGTCAAGCTGCTGCATTTTGGTGATCGCAATGAGCTAAATAGATATTGCACCACGCTGCTTGGGTGTTATATACTCCCCTTATGCGACAACACTTTTTAACATTTCGAGGTAAATTATTATAATATTATTCTTTTTTCACTTGGACACGGTTCACTTTATGATATAGATGGCCAGTCACTTATGAACATTAATATGGCTCCTTCGCTCATGAACAAACATTCACTCGACTAGCCCAGACAACTCATCTATGTGTTGCCTATCCTGAGACATAAGATGTTAAGTCTCGGTGCCAGTAATTACACTGCCTGTCTTGTCCTTCTCTCCGAAACACAGCAAAGCTGTATTTTCACAAATGGTAAAATAAAAAAACCACAATTCATTAAAGCATTTAATTTTTGAAATGATTGAGCGCGTACAAACTAAAGCTTACAAATTAATTACAAAATAATCGTCATCAACATTAACATAATACTGTAATAATCGAACGATACAAATTTTAAAGCAAAGTACGGTCAGCAGACAAGTTTTGGAAACATGTATTAAATATCATAAATACAATTAAAATCACATTACATTTTTCTTCACTTTCACAATATTTTAATATATAAAAACTGTTGTTTGTTTTAATATACAACCAGCTAATAGATATTTTTATTCTGACCGTACGTATAATCCAATAACATCAGTCTTCTAAAATTAATTTAAAAATTATCATCTACATTAATATAAAATATCATTGACACAACAATTATATAATACCACAATATTGATTATAAGTACATACATTTTCAAAGTTATCATCAACTTTGAAAATGCATACGAAAAATTAATTTATTAATAGTAGTAATATTAAATATATAACGAAGCAGGAATATTATTATTTAATAAAATGGTATCTGTCGTTATTAATAAATTTATTACATATGTGTCAATGAATATATTTTAATACAATAAGTTTTAATCGGACGGCAACTAAACCGTTAAAATACGCCTTAAAACTTAAACTTAATAATACATTATTTCGAATCGGACTGGAATTTAAAAAATAATCGATTGTGAAATTATTAAAAAAATGTATATTCAAATAGATTCATTATTATTGCAATTATTAAAATCATAAACTAAAAAAATATTATTATTATTAAAATGATCACTTAACCGATTTCAATTATTATGCATATTAAAATATAAAAATGCAATACAAAAATATTGTTTATACTGAAAAGCTTACATACTTCTGATCCTAAGTAGCTGCTATGATAACAGTGAAGTATGACATTATGTCTGTATGTACTACTGTCCATACCTTATTATTTTGTATCTATCTAAATTATAAACTAAGACCAATGAGACGAGAAAAAATGTAAGCAAACGGAACTTTAACGGGTTACATTGCGATAGTGAGCGAATATATCTATCCTTATCACTCGTACGCAGTAATGGCGACAGTTTGTCGACGACAACTGTCGTTGAGTGTTTTGTGGTACCGGAAAGCAGTTGTCAACATTTGGTCCGTCATTTTGTGAACAATTTCATTCCTGTTTGGATTGCGTTATTTTTGTTATTGTTAATTGTAGTTGTTAAATTATGGAATCACAGCCTGGCAGCTCAAGACAACCTTTGAATGATATCAATTCACCACGCAAAAACACAACGCGAATTCATTTGCACTTGTACCACTATATTATATTATAATTCATAACTTTGATTTTTAAAAACCCTACCAAAAAGGATTTTTATATAATATATTATTAACTAAATAGTCTCACAATAACCACTCGCCACTATTTCTTATTTATAGCGGACGTATTTTACATAGAATAAAAAACAAATAATCGTTAATATGCACAAATACGTGGAGCAAACTTGGCCTACTGATGAATATCCTTACAAAACAAGTATAATGGAAAGAAAGAGACAAAAAATTCGGTAGTGGACTGGACAATGCTCCTTACCACTCAAGACACCAAAAAACTTACACCACAGCATGGAGAAAAGCAAGTATCCAAGAATGGTTGCGGAACATAGAAGTAAACGATGATGAAAAACAAGCAGAACTTTTAAAGAAAGTGAATGACGTACAGGCGAACTACGTTGAACAAAGTTATATAGCTGTGGATGGGCTCGCAAATAAATATAAGGGGGAAGTCCTAAGACCACCTTATCAGTGCGAGCTCAAACCCAAAACTCGTACGGGCTGATATAAAGGGACACGAAGCTCGCAATAATACCACATTTAAATTTGAATCCAACGTGTAGCTGCTGATAAATGGCGAAATTGTGTGGATCACATAAAAGTAAAAGGCTATCTAATACAGGCAGCGATTAGAATAGGCAATCAAAATATGCAAATAATTTATTCAAATAAAAATGTTCTGTACCCCTGAAACATTGTTTACATTCTTTATCTCGTCTCGTTGGCCTTACTACTGTATACTAATGCCTGTAAAAGTAGACTACTACTTAAATGTATGGCATATGACATCGTCCGTTGTATTCAGATATCTAGCACAACGGCTGTATAGCATATTTTCTAGTGGACATTAAAATAATCCTATCATTAAAATTATAAATTGTAATATTGATATTATAAATTAAAAACATGAATTATTGAAATAAAATTAATAATTGAGATTTAAATGAGATTTCTTTTTAGTTTCATATTTAATTATAAAAATAATTAAACAATTAATGTAATATATACTGTCTCACTTTTTTACCGTATTGAAAAAAATATAATGTAATAAGCCTCAGGCATTGTTACATTATCATTATTTTTACTTGACACAGTCTAAAATTAATCTACCAATATAGACTCAATTTATAATAAGTATTATATTTGAAAAATAATAATTGGAAACAATATTAAAATAATTTAAAAATATATCGACAGATGAATTTCAGGCTGTGTCAGTAAAAAATAATAATAATGTAATGATGCCTGAGACTTCTACTACATTTATCTATCACGCCATATTTTTTTTCAAGACTGTACAAAAGTGTAGACAGTTTAACATACCATTTATGTATTTATTTTGGATCTGAGAAAACTTTTAATGGACATTTAAATGATCTTTCAACATTTGAAAAGTATTTTTAATTTGTCCGTGCACAAAATTAACATTCAATGAGATTTCCATACAATTTCTTATTAAATTACGTTGAGATATTTTCTATTAGCATCTTAAATAATGAAGACATAATATCTTCCGTTACAATCTAACTAAACAGTGAAAAATTTTATAGACTTAATAGCATCGCCTTTTTTACTTAAATTTATAATATGGACGGTGTTACAAATGGAAATAGTTATCAGTAGCTGCTCGCTAACACTATGCAACTATTGTGCCCCATAACAAAATGACAGTGTCGTGATCACAAAATGACATTGTCATGATCAACAGTGACAATGTCATGATCACCAGTGACATTGTCATGATCACCAGTGATAATGTCATGATCTTCAAATGACAGTGTCTTGATCACAAATGTCTCCACAAACATGAGCCAATGTCACACATGTGTCAGTTTCTAAAACCTAACATAAAAATCACTTTCTAAAATTAATTTGTGGTCAATCTTATCTCGCTGAAAATGATTGGTGAATACTTTATTGACCCAGTATTATAGTGACCGAGTCTCACCTGAATATAGTTGTTTGGTGCGATTCTGCTCGGGTTTCTATTCAAAGCTGACTGTCTTGCAGTGCATACATGATACCATCATCGAAGGTAGCCGCTACCGTGTAGTTCTTCGTCTTCAGAAACTCTGTGGTTGTGTTCCGGGCAATGGGATCGGTCGATTTGAACTCGATCACCTGTGAATGATACATATATAATTAAAATATTTAACATAATATAATGTGGTAGATGAGTATAAGAAACATTAAATTTATTTTCTTTTCCCAAGGTATAATCAATTAAAAGGTGTTCCAATATCCTTACAATTACTGGCTTATAATTTTTTCCATGTAGAATGGTCTTTATTGATTATTATTTCACTATTGAGCAGTAACTAAAGGGACTCGGACCCAAACATTTGCCACGAGTGACTGAATGACTGGGCCCCATTGACCGTGGAGACCCCCCTTGCCCTAGATGCTCCCATCGCCCCCTACACCCCTACCACTCACCCCCAGCGTGACCCTGTCAAAGGGAAGGTGCGTGAGCGCGCGCGGCACGGCGTCCCCAGCCAGCAGCAGAAGCTGCGCGCGCGCCGCATCAGCCGCCAGCAGCACGCTGTACAGCGGGAGGCACAGTACACGCGAGCGGAAGCCACCGCCCCCGCTACCCTCCTCCTGGTAGCTCACCTGTACATGGACGAGGTCAATGTCACACTTGAATCAGTTTACTGACTTAGTGTACACGCACGCGCGCTAACCATATATAGTTCTATCAGCTAGGTACAGCACATAGTGAGTGTTTATCATGAGCTTACAAGTAATTTTAGCTAGGAAAAAACCAAAAACTATTTTTTTTAAAACTGTACTTCAGCTGCTTACATATATCGGGTCCTTCGAGTCGGATTCTTCAAAAAGTTGGTTAAAACGATGAGGCACCTGATGGTAACATTATTAAAACTATGAGGCACCTGATGGTAACATTATTAACCTAAGCATTGCCCCAGCAAACAATTAATATGTTTCCTATCTTATGTAACGAAAGTAATTATCAGGATGGGGGTAGCCATGTGAAGACAAGACGAAAGGAACAATAGAGCCGGAAAATGGGATCGAAGCTATTCTCTTTCATAAAAGAGTCAACAAAAAAATTCACTTGACCACCTAGAAACAGCCTATGTAGCCTCTGGTCCTTCGAGCCAGATCATCAAAATGTCAAGCACTTACCTCCCGTGGGTGTGGCGTGGGGCTGAGGCAGGCTTGCAGCGCGGCAGCGGTGGCCCGCAGTGCCAGGAAATCGCGGGGCGCCGCACGCACCGCCGTGCCGCGCCAGCCACGCGCCGTCTCCAGGTACAACGCGCTCTGGTCGCGCCCACCGCGCGGTAGTACCTCCACCAGCGTACCGTTATACTGAAACAACCATCTTACCATTAGAAGAATATTAAGGAAAATAGACTGGTCTCTTGTTCTAGTGGTTAGTGACCCTGACTGCTAAACCAGGTCACAGGTTCGATCCCCACCCAGGAAAAATATTTGTGTGATGAGCATGATCATTTGTTCTGTGCTTGGGTCTAATCTATAACTAGCTGTTGCCCGCAGCTTCACTCGCGTTAACTTATATTAAAGGATAGGTGTTGCCCACAGCTTCGCCCGCATTAACTTCGATTTACAGCCGTTGACAGATTGATGATGATTATTTTTATAGCTTAAGTTACTCCTTAAAACATCAGCTATCTGTCAGTGAAAGTCCCGTCAAAATCGCCCAGCCGTTTCCAAGATTAGCCTGAACAAACAGACAGACAGACAAAAATTGTAAAAAATGCTATTTTGGTATGTGTACCATGTATACATCCATATGCATTCAATAAAAAGCTGTTATTTTAATATTACAAACAGACACTCCAATTTTATTTATCTGTATAGATATTTATTTATTTAGAAATATATAAGTATGTATCAGTTTTCTGGTTGCTGATCCCATATGTGAGTTGTCCCAACATATTATTATTATTATAGGGAGACTGGCAGACAAGGTCAACATAGGGCATGAAAAAAAACGAGTTCCATAGGACTAGTTCGGCCCATAATCCAGAGATAGTAAACTCTGTGCCAGTAATTACACTGTCATCCTGCATCCAGCCGCTTCCAAAACACAACATAGCTGTTTTACAGCAGAAATTCGTACAAGAGCAGACGGGCAGGCGTCCTAAGTGCAACCCAAGACAGGATACAATAATCATAAAAAATAAAAATGTTTGTTTTACACATTAAAAACACAAGTTTTAAGTGAAGTTTACTTTTAAAAATATTTAAATAGTAATAGCAGTAGAGTATAGCTTATACTTACAATTTCACCATATATCCTATCTAGTACTTCAACTCTGTCTGTAGGCTCAGGTATAGGTGGAGGGTTCTTGGATGGCCTAGGTGATAGATGCAACTGTCTAACATATGCAATTAGTGTCGGAGACTCCGCCGGTATGTTCGCCAGCTCATAATCTCTGGACATGTTCAGGCGGAATTGTTGAGCTCCTAATGCTGAAAATCACAAATAATTTTAAATCACAAGTTTTTGTCTTATGTGATCACTATTAATAATTATTCACACTGTTTATATTTGAGTGCTGGTCCTTTAGCACTAAACGCAGTACTCGCACCAGAACCCGAAATATTTATTTAAATTTTAATCACAAATATTTTTTATGAAAATTTTTGTGAAATTTTGGATGTTTCAAAGTAGGTCGTAATAACTTTATGGAAGTATCACAAGTTTGTTACCTTGGACAGAATAATTATGTCTGTACAAGGTAATTGATTAGGATGAGATCTGAACAGGAGGACAGTTGAAATATCATTGCTTGTATCGAGGTACAAACAATATATTTTATCTGATGAATTCTAAAATTGGTTACCTAAAACAATATTCAATACAGAATATAGTGACTTTTTTCCTCATCATCATGATTTCATTGACTGGACTTAACATGGGCCTCTTTCAAGAAATGCAGACCGTTTCTGTCATTTGTATCTAACTGGGATGATACTTGTGACTAATAATTAGCATCTTTCTTTCTAACATTACTCATACCGTTACATTTATCAATCTAGAGCTTACCAACAGTATCCATGTATATCAGCAACATAGTCATGACGGTGACAAACGTGAGCAAGAATAGCACCGCTGGCAAAAGCTTCTTGTACAATTCATTTGGTGGGGTCTTGGTGAAGGATGGTATATTGAACCTTGACACCGGAGCCGCATGTGTTATCGGCACCTGCACCTTCACTGGCACCTGTTTGGGGATTTGTGCAGGCTCATCTTTTGGTTTTGTTTCGTCTGATGTGTCTGGTGTTGGGTTTTCTTGGATTTTCTAAAATAACATATATTGTATTAACCTAGAGTAATTACAGAGCCTTATGTGTAAATTAAATATGATAATATCATGAAAACCTGACGGCCATCAAAATAAGTAGCCAATAATGGCAATGGACGTAAACAAGGTCACAAAACAAGTTATTATTAATTAAGTCAAGGCAAACTTTTGATCGGTGGGAGGGATGCCGCACTTCCGGCTGCACTGGTACCACCATCTTGCTAGTTTCTCCAGGGAAACAGCTTTGCTATGTTTTGGAGAGAAGGGCAAGCTCAGCTTGCCTTGCCCTTCTCTCCAAAACATAACCAAGATTTAACATCTTGTCTCAATATAAACAACACATAAACAAGTTGCCTGGGCTAGTTCCAGGTACTAGGTTATGTTCACGGACGACGTCGACCACTAGCCATCAGGTGAGACGTCTGCCAGTTTGCCTATCCAACTAATATATTAATGAAATTTTTATCTTTTAAATTTTCTTTGTAATTTTTTTATATAGTGAAAGTAAATGCTGTACTAGTATTTCTAACAAAATATGTAATGTACGAGCCCTACAATTCATATTTTTGAAGGCTAAAAAAACAAATAAACTTAATATTCAAATCAACATAATCTTATTCCTTATAATCAATGTGAATAATGTAATTTATTACCATTATTATATAATTCGTTAAAATGAACTGTAATTTATCCCGATAAACGCCAAAAAGAAAGCCCACATGACATTTGGGACAGGTGCAACATTTTTTGTTAAAGTACATACATACTTTTTTAATTTGTAAAAAATATTGTGTAAAAATTGTTTACGTTACATGTCACTTATTGTAATTATTTATAACACCAAATAGTTTGTAATTCTTACCTTATCTGCCATAATGTATGTATTTAAAAATACAATACAAAATTTGTTGTGACAACAAATAAAAACTTTGTCCAAACTCCAAGATGGTCTCGGTTTTATGTTTCACCGTATAAATAAAAACATTCTACGTATGCAATAACGATTAAGCAATGGTAAATGAACACTTGACAAAAGAAACAAATCACTGTAAGTTTGTAATAATGCACAAACTAAAACGAAATATAAATGAAATGAGTGAATGCGATTGCCGATACGTGATCACATTCGTGATTCATAAAACTTTTATCAATCATAGTCCATAGACTATGACACTAGATTAAGTATTCAGTATTCAAAAAAATGTCACTTGGTATTGTTAGTGTTGCCGATAAATAAACCGGATTCCTACTTTATAATGATTTAAACTAAATATTTTGACATGTATTTCATATACACTGGTAAAATCATTGTAAACAAGCATTCAATCAGATTTCAAGACTGATAAATATACAAGATTCTGTAGCTTACCTAGCAGCCATGGGACCTGGTGGCAGGTGCCCTGGCGCGTTCCTGGCGGAAGACGAGAGAAGACGTCGAGGAGGAGAAGGTCTCGGAAAATGACGAGGCCGAAAGAGAGGAGAGCTGGCGGAGGCACCTGAGAAAGTGGAAGATGCGGTTGGAGGAGACAAGTGCGGGCCACCGCACGGTGCTGGCCGTCGGTCCAAACCGGGAGCAGTGGGTTGACCGGCGGCACGGCGTAATCACCTTCCACCTTGCGCAGATCCTGACGGGGCACGGCTGCTTCGGAAGGTATCTGTGGAAGGTGGTAGGGGCGGAGGACTCGCCAGGGTGTCATCACTGCAACAGCAGTGAAGATTATTGTTGAGGTCGGTGCAGACCTGTCACTCCCTGCGGTCATCCGAGCGATGACCGGCAGTGGGAGAGCATGGAAGGCGGTTCTCTCCTTCTGCGAGGTAGTGATGCCACAGAAGGAGGAGGCGGAGTGTGAGAGGGAGCGCACTGGCGCCTCTTCCCGCAGGAGAGCGCGGCTACGACAGGAGGTCGTACCGCTGTGAGAGGACTTTGTGCTGTGGATCGGGGGATCCACCGCGCGCGCGTTAGGTCCGGGTTATAAGGCACCCTTATGTGTTCAGGGTACCTTAATTATATATAAATTAAAATTACCCACTAAAACCCGGCCGTGTTGGCCGGGTTTATTGGGTAGAGCTGCGTCCACCTTACCATCTCTCGGACGCAGCGAGTCCCACATACCCGCCAGGGGAATCCCTCTCCCCAGCGGGATACCTAAGAGCATCTCCCAGCGAAAAAAAAAAAGCTTACCTAGCAGACCAGACAAGACAGACTTTCTTAAAAAATATATTTATTAAATCAGATAGAAATAATGGAGTCTAGTAGTCGTAAGTCCTCGTCTGTTAACTCAGCTACAGAAGATATATACCTACCTACACCACCAAAACTATAGTTAAACCAAGATTAGATTCCGAATATGTATCTGATATTATTTTTGTTGTTAATTATTATAATTATTTAGGGATTCAGGGTCATATAAAAATGAAACTACAATAGCTTAGGAAAAGTTTATTGTTTAAATTCAAGTACATAAAAGTAACAGCAATTTATTATTAAAGTCTTGTACTGATGGTTTTTTTTGCAAAATGTAGTATTACTTAAGACTTACATATGCGTATATACATAGGTATTGGTAACTGTAAAAAACCTCTTAAATATATAAATGAATACCGATAAAATTTGTGCATTTGTGAACTTAACTCAGTTATATTGAACCGTCTATAATTGCACATGATTTATTACTATACATAATATTATATTTCATAACATATTAAGTACGAAAATGTGTGTCGGACACGACATGAAGTGAAACTTCTAAAATCGTGGCGATCAGCTGCAATCAGCTGCGTGTATGAGCCGAGTGGACCCGACCGTGTCACTTGACAAAATGAAATGAGAGTGAAATTCACTATGACAAAAAGTGACGTACTTATAAAGAAATTTCACATCAAAATTAGTTGCACGACAAACTTTTAGCGAGTTATTATATATTTTGAAGCAAATGTGAAATGCATACAAACATGCACTTTGATGTGATGTATTTATAGTAAACCTATGCAATGGAAATGGTAGTTGAGCACGAAAAAATCTTACTGTATTTCTCGTTCACAGGAAGTCGCTGAAAGCATCACAGCGCCTTCAAAGTAGCCTTTACCGTTATAGAATAGAATGGAAACATCAATGACTATGAGATTCACATTTTCAACGAGTAATTCGATTGAATAGAATCTCATACATTCAGTTTTACAAGCTTGTCTAGAGAGACTGGATCGATCAGGTTGACGATTGGAGGCCTATGTTCAGTGGACGTATATCGTTACTTTGGTTGATTTAACCAGGGTGAGGTGTTTACGAGGCTCTGTGCGCAAGGCCTTGGCAAGGCCCCGATAGGTAGATTTTATAAGGGTAGCAGATTTTTTGCTATGCGGACATATTTTTTGCAAATTCTCAAGTTATGTCTTTTCAAGGTCTAACCTAGCCAAGGTTGTTCGTAAAATTTATGTGAATTTTGTGAAAGATATTCTAAAAATCGGCGGTGTGTACCTAATCCTTGGATCATTTTACGTTTTACGGAATTCGTGCTAATAAAGTATGAATTATTGGTTATTTTTTATTTTCGGAATTTTTACTTTGAAAACTTCACCTATGAAAATTACTCTTTATAAATGTGTATTTTTTTTATATTACAAGCATGGTAATTGAAAGATACTCGCAAAGTGTAAATCTTTTGCCTCAATTATTAATATAATACATACAAGATAAGTTCTCTTATTGATAATACATATAAATACAGGTGAACTGACTGTCCGTTTGCCCCCTCTTCTATAAAAGAAAATAAAATAAAACCAACTTGGATTTGAGAATCAACTTTTAGCCTTTTATCTATTTTAGTCAAATATTTGAGGTATAAAATAATCGTTATATATCAAATCATTCCTTTTAATATCTAATGGAGGTCTATTTTATATTTTTGTAATACTTTGTGACCTATAACTAAGCTATGGCTAGAAAATAAACCGATAGTTTGTATAAACCACCATAGATAAACTTGCAGAGAGATAACAATGTTATTCAACGAGAATTTATGGACTATGCAGATATTTTATAGTATAGGGTAAACAGTTAGTCAAATTATTTGGTAAGTGATTACTTAGTTATCACCGATACACATATACACTCGAATGCTTAGAAGGGCAGGTGTGTTGCCGATCAAAGAATGAGTAAGCTCTTTTCTTGAAAGACTGTAAAATATTCTAAATATCTAGTTATTATTTATTGTCTCAAGATATAGCTTCGAAGTAACAATTTTACAGTCAGTAAATATATTTATCGTGCACTTTACTTTGCGTTCATTGATTATAATATATTATTTGGACTATTTTATTTTGTTTATCCTTTTTTTGGTTTTGATTATGTAATTCAATGTGGTGAACTTTTTCTAAGCTAGAGCCTAGACGTTAGTACCAAAAGACAATCTGTTGTTAGGATGATAATTTTAACGCATTAATTAAAATTTCTTATTTGTATCAAGGATTGTTTTTCGTGAACAGTAAAATGTATTTTATTCATTTTTTTGCATACACGTCAGATAAGTATTACCTATATATTATAGCATATAATATGTTATGATTGGGATGATATTGAAATTAAAAAATCGGTTGTCTGTAAAGTCGGTTTACTGACGATAGTTGAACGTGAAAACGTCATAAGAAAATGGAACGCCTCAGAGCGAGGTAACGCCGCATACGTCATGTTTTTTCGTTCTTGCAGCCGGCTCCGTCGAATTATAAGACGTTGTGACGTCAAAAAAATAATATTACCAAGTCATTGCTATAATGTAGCCAATAAAATATAATTCATAATATAATATGATATAGTATAAATGGTAGTTTATACCTAGAAAAACAGAACAGTCATTTAAGGTAAACTTCCACTGGCCCGCGATGGATGGCACGCAATGGATATTAGTTAACTTTTTATAGAACGTCATACAATTACATCCACAGATCTGCACCCCCTTTCTATACAAAGAAAGTAAAATCCGTTGCGTGCCGTGCATGAGCGTATGATGCGGAGATGTGGACGTTTACCTTAAGGGACATGTTAGAAGTTATTTATCCTATCCTTTGAATTGATTCATATCATAATCAATTATTTATGAAGATACGAATTTAATTTCTTTTGTAGTTTTATCGCAAGAATACAAATATATCGTGGATTTGATATTTTTATGCTAACACGAGAAAATTTCTGTAGCATATTTCATAAAGTCAAATTTATTGTCATACAATGGTATAGTCTAACATTAAATATATATGAATATTAAAGGCAATAAAACTTTCTTTTACTACAAAATATTTAGGTCTTAAAATGACCTTTTCCTTTGTGCTTTTCGAGGCTAGCTGTATACGTAAATTTATTATTAGTTGGTTATGATATAGTAAAAGCCGTTGGCTTTGATAAATATAGTTGTAGTTCAGACTATATTATTGTCCTTGAAGTACATAGTACATAATTTCTTATTGAAATTATTCTAAAATTTCAAACATTTAACTACTAATAAAAATTCTTAAAAGTAACAGAATTTTGTGCTTCAACATCTAAATCTACTGAGTGTAAAATTAGTTTTTAAAAGTACAATCTAATATTTAATACTAGTACAATTGAGAATTAAAAATATTTTTCCTAAACGTTAAGATATATTATAAATTTTGAAACATTCTTATTGTCACATTTTCATTATCATTGTAAACAGTTAACATCAACAGTACTAACATACATAAGATACACAAAACATGGATGACGTAAAATCGGAACACTACCTCAAGCAAAGTGTTTAAAGTAATGAATCTACTTCACGATTAACTTTACTCTAGCTAATGTAGATTATGAGCCATTCATCCTGATACCGAATTAATTACCGAATTATAGATATATTGAAATTGAACCAAAATCTATTTGGTACCTACCTCATCTCATGTATCTCAAACTTATTAAAGTGTTATAAAATATTAAAATATGTTCCACTCGAAAACTATAACATTAATATAAAAGATGTAAAATAAGAAACGGTAATATTTTTAAATTCAATTGTTTTATAATAAGAACGTAACGTAAAACTACATTAATAATAAAGTACTTCTAAAAACAACTTGATCATTATAACTTACTTTTTTATGTCTGTGAAAATGGATAAATATACTTAAAATAATTTTTAACATTATCTAAAATATGAAATTAATACGAGATAAAAAAACCTAACTAACTAACTTTTTCATAAGAAGAAAACGAAATATTAACAATTAAATAATAAAACATTGTCCATACAAATGCACTAAAATGCAAAGCTACATTTTATAAACTCACACTCAACATTTTAATATAAATTGGAGATTACTTTACAAGCACAAAGACTTGAGCCGTTGAGAAATATTAATATAAACTAAACTTTACCTCTCTCCACGAAATTAGTCAAAGGAATCTTAGGCCATTATTTAATATAATTCTATAAAATCTAAAAAGTAATAGATAGTTAATATATGATATTTGTTTCTGGGTCTCCTCGAAATTAGTCGAGGAGTCTTAGGCCATGAGACACAATGACTTTTATTGTTCTATAAAATCGATCGATATAGATTGATATATATTTACCCATTAACATCAATTTTTAAATATAAATATATAAACGTAATTATACAATTTACGCTAAACAATAAAGCCTTATATTCTTACTTATGTTCTAATAAACTAAATTATTCCTAGGTATATATATTATCAAAGATAGCAATAGACGTATTATTGTCATTTGTTATAGGTTTATCGTCACACAATTTATTAAACGAGAAGAATACTTACTACATTTATCTATGTAAAATTCAAATATATTAAATATTTACAAATTGATTATTGTCATACATTTCGAGTTATTGTCAAATATTTCTTAAGTGATTGTAAATGGAATGTAGGTTTCAGTGATATCTCTCGATGAAAATTCGAGAGTAAGAAACTACTTTTATTAAAATCTAGTAATTATTATTTGTCACAATTTTTGTATTGTCATTTTTGGAATTACTCCTCATCATTATATTTTAGGATATATATTTGGATCAATTCCTTTCAATAATCGCTTTTTACGATTGGCCAGACAACCAAATAGATTTGATCACCGTAGAAATATTTTCGTTTATGCCCTACAATACCAGAATGCGTTTTGTAAAATTCTACCAATTGTGTAGATTTTTTTAATAGGCAATATATTACTGAAAATATAACTACAAACGTTTAGTATCCAAACTCTACATGTAAAGATAGTTTCAAACTGTATAATTATTGATATGAAATTGATATAAAATAGATTGACATTATTTATCAAACACCTGTACATACGCGAGCCCTGTCTCATCAACGCACATTAACTTACAATCTTAAAATATATGATAAATTCTATATATCGAATATAATAAATTACGTTCCTATGTTAAATGATAAAAATTATTGTCATCATACATGTATCACATATAATATAAAAATTGTATAATTATTGTCGTGAAGATTGAGTATTGAGTATCTGTGGCGTGAGACGGCAGAGCTCGCTGCGAGTTTCCGAACGCATCTTTATCTTGACATGACGTGGACTGTCAGAATGAGAAGTGACAGAGACAGTGACAGCGAAAATGGCGGGAGGTGGGCGGCGTTGGTGATGGCGCTTTTGTCACCGGGGATCGGGATTGGAGTACCTGGGTCGACGACGTGTATCTTCCAGCCGAGGTTATTGTGCGTGTAACACTGTAATAGAATTAGTATTATTAAAAAGTGTTTTTTTTTTCAGATTTTTCTCCTTTACTTGTGTTATGGACCTATTTTCTTACCAAATTTCATGATTCTATGTCAACGGGAAGTACCAAGTAAGTGTTAGACCAAAATCTATAGGAGATTTTGGTATAACAGACCGACAGACAGACAGATGGACAAGGCACTGAGTGATTTCGTTTTGTCATTTAGGATATAGGATGGGGATATAATAGATAAACGGCAAAATAATATTATTATATTCACCTTGCTGACTGTTTGAACATTTTTTTAAATTTGCTGTTAATAAATATTAAATGATATGCATCATATTAATATACCAGTCAAAGTTATTATCCTCGCGATTCTTACTACGTGTTTTTCATGAATTGCGATTATCAATTTTTTTTATAGAAGAAGGGGCAAACAGACAGTTGGTTCACCTGATGGTAAGTGAAAGCGCCCCACCATGGTTCAGGCCTTGTCGTGGCGGTGGGGCTCAGTAACCTAGGGTGAGCGGTGCACCTTGGGCGAAGCTAATTGGGCCGAGGGGGCTCTTTGTACCCCTCTTATAAGAAGAGGGGACAGAAGAGCAGAGGGCAAGGGGTGAGGATGGGAACCTCACCCCATTGTACTGTCCTGACGTTGGGAGGGGTTGTCCTGTGGTGCGGGACAACCCCTCTGTGGAGGTGGCGTCGGTCCCTTGCGGGACCGACCAGCCGTCGAGGTGCCCTGTTTGTTTTCTAGATCCGGGGTACCTCACCAAAGGCGGCATTGGTGGCACTCGCCGGGTTTAAAATATAAATTATTAGTATATAGATACACTATCGAGTGGATTGTATTGTAAGAAGTGCAAGGGATGGGCTTGTGTCACCATCCAGCTTATTTATACCGTAAAACAGCTTTGCTGTGTTTCAGAGGAGGCAGGACAGGCCGTTTACTGGCTTGACGTGGCGGTGGGGCTCAGTAGTCTAGGGTGTGCCCAGCATCTTGGGCGAAGCGAATTGAGCCGAGGGGGCTCTTTGTACCCCTCTTGTAAGAAGAGGGGACAAAAGAGCAGGGGGCAAGGGGCGAGGATGGGAACCTCACCCCATTGTACTGTCCTGACGTTGGGAGGGGTTGTCCTGTGGTGCGGGACAACCCCTCTGTGGAGGTGGCGTCGGTCCCTTGCGGGACCGACCAGCCGTCGAGGTGCCCTGTTTGTTTTCTAGATCCGGGGTACCTCACCAAAGGCGGCATTGGTGGCACTCGCCGGGTTTTAGTGGGTAGAGCTGCGTCCATTTACCAGCTGTCGGGCGCAGCGAGTCCCACATACCCACCTGGGGAGACCCACTCCCCCGCGGGATGCCTCAGAGCATTTCCCGGCGTTAAAGAAAAAAAAAAGTGAAAGCGACATCCACTGACATCTGCTACATCAGAGGGTTAGCAGATGCGTTGCCGGCCTTTCAGATATGAGTACGCTCTTTTCTTGAAAGTCCCTAAGTTGTACCGGTTCGGAAACACCGTAGGAGGCAGCTGATTCCATATATTAGTCGTGCGAGGCGGGAAATGCCGTAAAATCGAGTTGTTGTGGATTTACGAACGAATCAATTAAATAAAACTCTAAATAATTTAATTTAGTTCGTGTCGTATGCTGTCATCTCTGACCCAGTGGCTCACTTCAGTACTTCTAGACTAATTTACGGTCCACTTTGTTGTCATTTCTGGCCCTCACTCCAGTTCTTCTGGACTCCTTTACGGTCCTGTGTGGTCTCCTGGACCCTGGAGCTACTGACCTGGTAGTACAGCAGGTCGGGGGTCTCGTGCGCCACGGTCCAGTTGAGGACGGCCGGCTCGCCGTCCTCACACTCCAGCTGGAGCGTCTCCATGTACTTCTCGAAGGTCTCGGTGGTGGCCGACTGATCGGTCGTCTTGTGCGTCCACTCGCAGTAGCGGCCCACTGCAACATAAAATAAAATTATTTAAACTTAGAACACGCTAGATAATATGTATAGCTATAGCTATTGGAAGAAATATGTTTTTAAGAGTTTAAAAAAAGGTAGAGACAAATATTATTGTGTATTCGCATAGGCATCGGTGTCAATAAATCAGTGTGCAACTAACTAGCTTGTTTGATTGACGTGTACCGCTCTGCTTAAGCATAACATTAGCATATTCTTGGTTCTTTTGCGGTCATGTAATGTAAAGATAAATAGAAGGTTAATAATTTATGGTCGGAGTAGAAAAATCAGTTGGTGTTGATGAGTTTTAGTATCAAACTGATCTTAAATTGTTTTCTAATGTTTACGCGAATTTCACTCATTATAATAAAACAATTTTTTACGGATTTTATCGCGGTTTATTAAGATTTTTACAAGCCCGACGTTTCGGATACTTTACAGCAACCATGGTCACGGGAGGACTGAGGTGTCATACGTCCTATCATTACAAAGTTATTCGAAACTACCCTATGATACATCAATATTTTGGTCAGTCCTATCTACGCAGAAAGTGCTAACTGTATCTTTAATCTGTGACATATTATGCTTGGATTTTGATTTGATAATTTTAATAATGGGATCCCAAGCAGGTGGTAGAAGCCAGCCATCTTCTCTATTGAAATCAGGATGTTTTTTAATTTCAATAGCCTCACGGATCATCCTTGGTTGGAATCTGTGTTCTTTTGCGAGGACTTGTGGTTTATCAAATCTGATATAATGGCGACGGTGGCTGGTTTCACACGTTCACTGTGACGGAGACGCGGTACCCGAAGCTTCTTGAACGAATTCTTCGTGCGGATAAAGGCAATGCTACGGTAGTTATGGATACGTCAGATTATAATGATAAAATTCAACACCTATTATCGGATGAAAGTACTTATAAAAACGTCAAAACCGATCCAACAAGGTTTTGAAAACTACTAGTAATATAATAGCAAAATACTCCGAAACATTGAATCTGGACGTCAAATATCTAATTCCTTCATGTCCCAAACCACCCAAGCTGTATGGGTTGCCGAAAATACACAAGGCTACTAATGCTCCATTACGTCCAATTGTAAGCCAGATCGACTCACCAACTTATAGTTTGGCTAAGCATGTGGCCCAAGTACTGTCACCACTGCGTGGACAAACTAGAGCACATACACGGGATTCTTACCACTTTGTTAATGAGATCAAACACCTACATCTCGGCGACAGTGAAACAATGGTTAGTTTTGATGTGCAATCTCTTTTTACCTGCCTACCTGTGGAAGATTGCATAACAATAGTAAGAAGAAAGCTAAGAGAAAATGACATGCCAATGGAATATGCTGACCTTTTGGAACATTGCCTTACATCTGGCTATATGTTGTGGAATAATTATTTCTACAAGCAAGTAGATGGAGTGGCCATGGGCTCACCAGTATCCCCTGTTGTTGCCGACATATTTATGGAGGACTTCGAGGAGACTGCTCTGCAAACTTCGCCCATAACACCCAGGTTCTACAAGCGGTACGTAGATGATACTTTCACAATATTACCATCTGATAAAGTAACCATATTCTTAGACCATCTTAATTCCATTAATTCCAAAATTCAATTCACGATGGAATTAGAAGAAAATAATTCTCTAGCCTTCTTAGATGTATTAGTTATCCGTAATCCCAACAATACCTTAAGCCACACAAAGTATAGGAAGCATACTCATACGGATAAGTACCTAAACGGCGAATCTCACCACCATCCAACACAGTTAGCTACCGTGGGTAAATCTTTGTTTCAGAGAGCACAAGGGATCTGTGATGAGCAACACCTGGAGACCGAACTTCAACATGTCAAGCAAGTACTGCGGGACAACAAGCTTCGGGTACCGCGTCTCCGTCACAGTGAACGTGTGAAACCAGCCACCGTCGAGCGAGTACCTGCAGTTCTCCCGTTTATTAAAGGCGTCACTGACAAGATTGGCTTCATCCTAAAGCGAGCTTCTATAAAAACTTATTTCAAGCCGCCAAAAAAGATAAGTCAATTCTTACCATCAGTCAAGTGTCATATACCCTTACAAGATGCAGGAGTATACAAGCTTGATTGTGACTGTGGACTCTCTTATATAGACCAAACCAAAAGATCAATTAAAACTCGCGTTAAAGAACATATAGCTGATTAAAAACACCGTCGCTACACTAAGTCTGCCATCTGTGAACATAGTCTTGACAAAGCTCGCCATTATATCAGATTTGATAAACCACAAGTCCTCCCAGAGAACACAGATTCCAACCAAGGATGATCCGTGAGGCTATTGAGATTAAAAAAAAACTAATTTCAATAGAGAAGATGGCTGGCTTCTACCACCTGCTTGGGATCCCATTATTAAAATTATCAAATCAAAATCCAAGCATAATATGTCACAGATTAAAGATACAGTTAGCACTTTCTGCGTAGATAGGACTGACCAAAATATTGATGTATCATAGGGTAGTTTCGAATAACTTTGTAATGATAGGACGTATGACACCTCAGTCCTCCCGTGACCATGGTTGCTGTAAAGTATCCGAAACGTCGGGCTTGTAAAGATCTTAAATTATTCTTCGATCTTCTGGATTCTTGTGTCATCGTCAAACTTTCGTCAACATTATCGGCCTCTTTCCGTCCCGTAGACGTAGGCATGTGTCAAATGTCCAAAAATGAATTGGGCCGAGGGGGCTCTTTGTACCCCTCTTATAAGAAGAGGGGACGAAAGAGCAGTGGGCAAGGGGTGAGGATGGGAACTTCACCCCATTGTACTGTCCCGACGTTGGGAGGGGTTGTTCTGTGGTGCGGGACAACCCCTCTGTGGAGGTGGCGTCGGTCCCTCGCGGGACTGACTAGCCGTCGAGGTGCCCTGTTTGTTTACTAGATCCGGGGCACCTCACCAAAGGCGGCATTGGTGGCACTCGCCGGGTTTTAGTGGGTAGAGCTGCGTCCACTTACTAGCTGTCGGGCGCAGCGAGTCCCACATACCCCCGTGGGGAGACCCACTCCTCCGCGGGATGCCTCAGAGCATTACCCGGCCTTAAAGAAAAAAAAGGACCGTTTCGGAGAATGTCGTCCCAACTATAATAGTTGGAGGTGACCTACCTACTCTTCTATTACTGGGGTTTTAGGGTCGTTCTGGAAGACGGTATGGAGGGGACGGTTCAACCTCCAACCATATGGGACGACGATCTCCGTGCAGTGGCTGGTTCTCGTCAGCCACCACAATATTGTAAACATGACATTTGATAGGTACATAATAATATTAGCACTGTTTTTTTTTTATGTTAGTTGGATAGGCAAACTGGCAAACGTACCACCTGATGGTAAGTGGTCAACGTCGCCCATGAACATAAACTAGTTTACATGGAACGAGCCCAGGGAACTCATCTATGTGTTGTCTATCCTGAGACATAAGATGTTAAGTCTCGGTGCCAGTAATTACACTGCCTGTCTTGCCCTTCTCTCCGAAACACAGCAAAGCTATTGTGGGAGACTGGTGACTAGGCTATACTTAAGGCTCAGCATATTTTAGGTAATTCGTAATACGAATGTGAGTGTACGTGTGGGTATGTGTGTGCGTGTGTGTGTGCGTGTGCGTGTGTGTGCGTGTGCGTGTGTGTGCGTGTGTGTGCGTGTGCGTGTGTGTGCGTGTGGGCGTGTGTGAGAGAGAAAGAAGAAAGTGAGGGAGACTGTGTGAATGAAGGTATGCTTCAAGTACTCTAACTCAGGGCAGAAAGAATCGCCCCAGTGTTATCATAGTTCAACGTATACGTCCAGAGAACAGTTTACCCAGAACTAGGGTCTGACATCTTACCCGCGGTAGGGTACGGGTATCCCTCGTTGTCGTAGGCCACTCCCGCGAACACCCGCTGCTTCCTCTGGTCTTCCGGCTTCTTCTGACCGAAACCGCCCTCGGACGAGTCGCTTATGTAGAATGGATGGAACCTGGAAATGTTACATTCGGAGTTAGGGTCAAGGGTATCAAATATCTAAGGTTCTAGCTTTATTAGGATATATCATCATCATCATCATCATCAGCCTCTTTCCGTCCACTGCTGAACATAGGCCTCCCTCAATGAACGCCAAGACGGCCGATCCCTTGCTACTCGCATCCAACCTGGACCGGCCACCGCACGGATATATGCTGAATAATTAAATTTTAAATAGTAAAATCCTCAGTATCTTAGACGGATTAAAGGTAAAAATTTGCACATACATTTCTTGTCACAATGTCGCAAATATATATGTCATTTAGCTCCATTTAGGAATCACCTTTAACCCATTGGAGGCCGTAGGCAAATTGGGCATAGGGTTAAAATTTTTGGGGGATGATTTTATTAAAAATATTTTGAGAAGCCTCATCGATCGTAAAACCTTGGCACATGCTCAGTTTTGGGGACACTGGAAACAAAGAGGATATTTCCAAACCGTAGAGAAATCCTTTCCCAATATAGAATTTCAGGCAGAAAACCAGCGTAGCATAGATCCAATGACTCTTGGTCAGTCTGTCAAGGTATGTCTGCCTAGAGTCTTACTTGGCGGGATTGGTTCTGTCGTCTCCCCCCTCTACGATGAAGGTGTAGGTCTGTCCTCTCTCCACGTAGATCTCAGGGATGAGCTGGTCGTTGATGTACCACGCGATGCCCCACGAAGGGTGGCCTGGAACCAGATCGTTTGTTAAGCACATGGCGCGCCTTGGCAAAATTCTAAACGAATGCCGTGACGGCAAATGACATGACCCTGTCGTGACTTTCATTATTCACTAGCTATTACCCGCAGCTTCGCCGGTGTTAAATTTTTCAGACGTGTTCGGACTGGTGATAATCATTATTCTAATTTTTTTATATCTCTGAGGCAAATAAGACATCGTTTTCAATGTCAACTCCTAAACGACTTCAATTTTTCCGGCTCTACCAATTGACAGAAAATATTGGTAAATTATATACTAGGACCTGGATGACTTTGTGTTTTTTTTTTTAATAAAATGACATTTTCTAAAAATGATTTCTAGCTAGATCGATTTATCGCCCCCGAAACCCCCAATATACTAAATTTCATGAAAATCGTTGGAGCCGATTCCGAGATTCCAATTATATATATATATATATATATATATATATACAAGAATTGCTCATTTAAAGATATAAGATAACTGGCTCAAGGATTTACCATATTTGTTTAAATAGCTTTTACATTACCGCTTTTTTCGAACACGAGGCGC
Organism: Helleia helle; assembly: GCA_963853865.1. Classification (NCBI taxonomy): domain Eukaryota; kingdom Metazoa; phylum Arthropoda; class Insecta; order Lepidoptera; family Lycaenidae; genus Helleia; species Helleia helle. The sequence continues at coordinate 810,105 of OY971436.1, forward strand.
GCGGTTACGGGGCATCCGCCTCAGTGCAATCACGGCGACGCGAAATTTATTTCGTTGCGCATTATTTTGTTTTTGCTATATCTCTAAAGGTAATTTACACAGGGTAAAGTGAAAAAATAATCTTCATGAAATGCTTTAAATTAGAATGGATATTTTGTTAACTTTAAAAAATAGGCATATGCTGTCGCGGACTATTTTTTAGAACTTTAAATTGAGTACAATCCCGTTATACATAATTATTACATAACCGTGTATGCAGCGCACGCAACAAAGATCTCAAAAAAAAAATCAGTTTGTGCTATATTTTTCATTGTCGCTTCGCTGCTATTGTTCGTAGCAAGATGTTATATTGCCTATAACCTCTCTCGATAAACAGATTATACAACTCAAAAAGAGTTTTTCAATTCGAACTAGTAGTTCATGAGCTTAGCGCGTTCAACCAAACAAACAAACTCTTCAGCTTTATAATATTAGTATAGAAGATAGTTTTACAACAATTCAAACAATTTTAATACAACAACGGAAATAAAATAATCATCAATGTAACAGTTCTATATTTGCCAGCACGATGTTACAAATTGACACTTGACAGCTTACGTTACTACTGGCAAGTCTTTGATAAACTAACCCCCAAACACTCAAACGAATCTCAAATGTAAGACGTACTTAAACTAACCCCCAAACACTCAAACGAATCTCAAATGTAAGACGTACTTAAACTAACCCCCAAACACTCAAACGAATCTCAAATGTAAGACGTACTTAAACTAACCCCCAAACACTCAAACGAATCTCAAATGTAAGACGTACTTAAACTAACCCCCAAACACTCAAACGAATCTCAAATGTAAGACGTACTTAAACTAACCCCCAAACACTCAAACGAATCTCAAATGTAAGACGTACTTAAACTAACCCCCAAACACTCAAACGAATCTCAAATGTAAGACGTACTTAAACTAACCCCCAAAGACTCAAACGAATCTCAAATGTAAGACGTACTTAAACTCATACTACGACGTGTCAGATTCAAAGAAAAAAAGAGGGACAACACGAGTTTAAGTACGTCTTAAATTTGAGATTCGTTTGAGTATTTGGGGGTAACACTTACCAAAATTGAGGAATCCACTATCAATGCTATTGTCTGCGTGAAATTTTAAAACACCTTTTAGTACATAATACGAAATATTCCCTCGAGTCGGACAGTTCATAGTGTCGTGATCCTCCCATTAACCCTTGTTGTTCCAGAAATGTTTAATCTGGTCGGAATACGAAACACTAATGTGGATGGGAGCGGCGATGGTTTAGTGCAGTGTTTTTTAATCTGTGGGTCGCGAAGCCTCACTCGTGGGGTCACCGGCAAAAGGCAGAGAAAACAAAAGAAAGGCAAGATTCTGTATTACAGTAAGAACACAATGATAGTGCTGATAGTGATGTTTACTAAAAAATATATACCTTTATTTTTTTAATAATTCTTAGTTTTTAACTGTCCATAGCCCAAGAGGGTCGCCAAAAATTTAGAACCTGTAAAAGAGGTCGCGATTTTTAAAAGATTGAAAAACACTGGTCTAATGCGTATGGTCTTTTGAGGTCTGATTTCGAGCCTGACCGGTGCCCCAAATGAATTTTCAAAATTTCCTGCTGCACCTGAGTAAAGTGCAAGTAATTCGTGAAACCTGCACGCCTGATAAGTCTTTGAAGGCGTGTAAAGTGTCCGTAGCTCACACGTGCTGGCCCTGGCTACGGACTTACAAACAGCTTACTCATATTTAAAAGGCTGACAACACACCTACTAATACTCTGGTGTAGGTGTCTATGGATATCGCTGGTCGACACCAGATGAACCGACTGTCTTGACTTCTACCATACGTACCCGTGATGGGCGTGTACCCGCGGCGGCCGGCGGCGGGCCCGATGCGCGCGGTGAAGTTGTCCTGGCGGAACAGCACGCGCGCGGGCCACGGGGCCGGCCCGCCCGCCTCCAGCTCGGCCAGGCCGATGCACGTGTTGTCGTTCTGGGGGATTGAGGGACCTTAAGGCATTGTCAATTTTGTCTGTGGCGTAGCTTAGATATGCAACTATCTATAGAAGTGGTGTCTTTCTGTCGGGTTTAGGGAACTTATGGTTACACAAGTCGCTCATCTTTCCATACAAACGCAGAACAGTAATTACTACAATGTTTGACGTTGACCATGAAAAACTAAGTATAATATAAATTGATCTCGTCGTTATCTATGTCTTTATGTACCCAAAATCGTAAAAAAACATACATTTAAAAAATACAAGCTTCTAAACTTTCATATTTCAACACTAATTTTAGCCCAACTTTGGGCGAAAATAAATAGTATACGGAGCATGAAAGCTGAAAATAAAGGCCGTACAGATATAGTTTAGTTATTCAAAAGTTGAAATAAATTTATTTTTAAATCTTAATAATATTACACTTAATAGTTTAACTAACTTAATAGTTTAACACTTAATAGTTTATATTATATAACAATTAATAATAAACACTTAATAGTTTTTCTATAATAACTGAAAACAGAAAAAGCTAAAAGGACATTTTCGGAATGAATCATTGTGCATTTCATTCTAGCACACATGTTCGCGCACTATGTCATGTCAATTTTGTCTGTGGCTTAGCTTAGATATGGAACTATCCATATAAGTGGTATCGTTCTGGAGGGCTTAAGGAACTTTAGGCATCGTCACTAGCATACCTGGGAATCGAAGTTGCTCCCGTGAATTCCCTCATATGGGGGTGACTTTAACTTACCCTAATCTACCAGTTTCCTATGACTTACCTGTGTACCGAAGTCTACTTGCACATCGCTCCTGGTGGTGTCCATGAAGGAGTGCGCGTTGGCCTCGTAGCGCGAGTTGAGCGGGCCGAACGCCGCGATGACGGACTGCGGGCGCGCCAGAACCTCGCGGTCACGAGGCTCGGACGCGGCCAGCGGACGGCGGTATGTTATGGTTGTGACGCCATCCTTTTGAGTGCCGGACACTAGAAGTGAGATTGGATAAGTTGGGTGATTGGACAAGTTGGGTGATTGGATAAGTTGGGTGATTGGATAAGTTGTGTGATTGGACAAGTTGGGTGAGATTGGGCAAGTTAAGAGTTAGCTTGGGCAATTTGAAAGTGATTGGACGAGTTGAGAGAGATTGGAAAAGTTGTGTGAGTTTGGACAAGAAGTTGAGAGTTAGATTGGAGAATGTTTTTGGGTGCTAAACACTAAACAAGTTGAGAGTAAGATAGGAGAATGTTGTGGAGTGCTAGACACTAAACAAGTTAAGAGTAAGATTGGATAATGTTTTTGAATGCTAGACACTAAATAAGTTAAGAGTGAGATTGGAGAATGTTTTTGGGTGCTAGACACTAAACAAGTTAGGGGACATCCATAAATTACGTGAGGTGAATTTGACGATTTTTCGACCCCCCCTCTCCCATTGGTGAGATATCGTGAGATTTGGCTCGACCCCCTCCCCCCCGTTCTAATCTCACGTGAGATATTTCTAAACGCGTATTTTAATGTAAATGTTGTGGACCAATTTTACAAAAGACTAATTATTTCATTATTTTTATTTAATGAAATTAATAAAGACATACGAGTCTTAACTTCGCTGACTGTAATCTAAAATCATAGTGATAATATAGTTGAATAATAATTTTGATAGTATTCTATTAAAATTATTAAAGATCACTTATTCTAAATTAGTGCACTATCCATGGAGAGAATTACAATTAATTAAATTATAATCAAGAAATATGTTTTACCATAATTTGACCCTATATTCTTGTAATTACATACGGTTCCTTGCGAAAAAAAATTACGTGATATTTGTTGAGACCCCACCTCTCCACCACGTGAGTTTGGGTGAGATTCTGCTCGAGCCCCTCCCCCCTAAAAAACCTCACGTAATTAATGGACGCCCCCTTAAGAGTAAGATAGGAGAATGTTGTGGAGTGCTAGATACTAAAGAAGTTAAGAGTAGATTGGAGAATGTTTTTAGTGCTAGACACTAAACAAGTTAAAAGTAAGATTGGAGAATGTTTTTGAGTGCTAGCCACAAAACAAGTTAAGAGTGAGATTGGAGAATGTTTTTGGGTGCTAGACACTAAACAAGTTGAGAGTAAGATAGGAGAATGTTTTTGAGTGCTAGCCACAAAACAAGTTAAGAGTGAGATTGGAGAATGTTTTTGGGTGCTAGACACTAAACAAGTTAAGAGTAAGATTGGAGAATGTTTTTGAGTGCTAGCCACTAAATAAGTTAAGAGTGAGATTGGAGAATGTTTTTGGGTGCTAGACACTAAACAAGTTGAGAGTAAGATAGGAGAATGTTGTGGAGTGCTAGATACTAAAGAAGTTAAGAGTAGATTGGAGAATCTTTTTAGTGCTAGACACTAAACAAGTTAAGAGTAAGATTGGAGAATGTTTTTGAGTGCTAGCCACAAAACAAGTTAAGAGTGAGATTGGAGAATGTTTTTGGGTGCTAGACACTAAACAAGTTAAGAGTGAGATTGGAGAATGTTTTTAGTGCTAGACACTAAACAAGTTAAGAGTAAGATTGGAGAATGTTTTTGAGTGCTAGCCACAAAACAAGTTAAGAGTGAGATTGGAGAATATTTTTGGGTACTAGACACTGAACAAGTTGAAAGTGAAATTGAAGAATGTTTTGAGTACTAGACACGGTTTGAACAACTTAAAAGTGATATTGGAGCGTATTTTTGGTTGTCAAATACTTAATAATCAAGTTTAGAGTTATTGAGCAAAAGTACAGAAAATTATTTATTTAATGACATACATTTAGTCAGAGAATAAGCCGTTCTGGCTGGCAGACTCTTAAATGAAGAGAGTGATACACTTACCTAACACGGCATCGTTGCTACCGCCGACGCGCTGGTCAGGGCATACGCCGCGCTCGCCATCGCACTGCGCGAGGTGAGTGATCGTGTAGTCCGCAACTCGAGGTTGGTTAGATCTGAAACATTTTACGGGTAAGTTTTGTTAAAAGGACGCATTGGAAATTTTGGCGTCAATAATTTCAATTTATTTCAGAAATTCCAAAACTAATAAAAATATAATTTGGCGACCTATAAAAAATATTTTTTGATAGTATTCAATACATGATTAGGTAACTTTTGTGACAAAGAAAAAATATCAAACATACTTCTTTTTGAAAAGAGATTCACACCTTATGGGCAAAAGGGACCGGTTTAACCGGCACGACTGGGGTGGTACCTCTCGCTCTCATAACACCTGCGTCAAGTGATAGCTGTGCTGTAGCTGTGCCTGCGGTTTGCGGGTTTCCGGTGGCCCATTGGGGGGATAGGGAAAAGAAGGGCAACGTATCTGCATTACTTTTGGTTGTGCGGATGTCTTTGGGCGTTGGTAGTCACCATAAGGCTCCGACTGCTCGGTTGCCTCCTTATGACATAAAAAATCGGTTGTCTGTAAAGTCAGTTAACTGACGATAGTTGAACGTGACAACGTCATAAGAAAATGGAACGCCTCAGAGTGAGGTAAAGCCGCATACGTCATCTTTTTTCGTTCGTGCAGCCGGCTCCATCGAATTATAAGACGTTGTCACGTCAAAAACGATAGCCAATGGAAAATACTTGAAATACACACGCATTCAATCAGACAGGCTTGACGTTAGCAAATGCAATGAGAGCATCATTCTGACATCCAGTATCAAGCGGTGAAGCAGCGTCCATTGACGATCAAGCGTGATCCATGATTTTTGTTCACCCAAAAAGTGCTCAACGTGCCTAAAGAAGCATTCACTTCAATAAAACTGGCAGTCATAGGGACTGCCGATAGAAATGAAAACTTACAACTTAGAATTGTGACATTATAAAATAGCAATGACGTCAAAATGTCACATTGGAAGAGTTTGGTGACGATGACGCGAGTTCCATGATTTTTGTTCACCCAAAAATAGCTCAACGAGCCTAAAGAAGTTTTTACTTCAAAAAGAATGTATTAAACAGACATGCATAAAAGCAAACGTACCTGGTATACCTCATATTCAAGTAAGCTAATATTTGCAGCGTCCAAAGATAAGAGTCAAAAGAAAAAGGAATAGAATCTGAGCCTGGTATGCTGGTCTCCCCTCAGAGAAAATAATCAAGGAGATATCAAGAAGATCCAATCCAACATCGTCTTCAGGTCTACCTTCATAAGAAAAAGCCAGAATAGCCGGGCCATATTATCTAGTATCCCAGTAAATGATACATCCCAACAACATATTATATTATGTATGTATGTATAGCACTAAGCGGGAAAAATCAGCAATCTTACCTGGTATTCTAGATATCTCAGTGAACTATATTGATTTATAGAGAAAATATTCGAGGATATCGTAACATACCTGGTATCCCAATACGCGACGACCACATCAGCCCCCAACATCGCTGGTCTCCCCTCAGCACCAGAGAGTCCGAACGCCATGTACTGTTCCTTTCGGAGCCGCGCCGCTAACGTCACTTGAACGTTCTCACCCTGAAATATATCGAGGTGTCATTAACGGGATAGATCTGAAATTCCCAATTTGGAATTTAGGGAAGGGATCTGGAGTTTCCAGCTCGGGATTTATGGAGGATATTAGAGACTTTTTTTAATGAGTGTAATATCGTGGTTGTTTCGTAAGAGATCGTATTAATTTTGGGTTAACTTGGAGTAAAAGCCCTTTATGAATGAAGAATATATTTGACACTCTTGATAAACCGGCCTCTTTTGGGGATGTCCTATAAGAAAACCCTTACTTAAAAATTAACTTGAATACATATATAGAGCAAGACGTCATGTATCCAAGTTAGTTAAGGGACTACAGATTGTAACAAGATCATCGTATCGGTTTTGTAGTAAAAATAATCTTAACGTTTACTAAAATTATATATAAATTGTAGCATAGTATGTTTTTGTACCAAATAAAGTTATTATCATTAGATATGTTAATTGTCTTTCAGATCGTCTATACAAATGCTTCATTAAGCGGAAGTTCGTATTACATGAAAAATGAGTAATTTTACTTCTTCCTCGAACATCATGTCTTTGTCAATCATTATTTTCCTTTAATTCTTTCATCTCACATACCACACCACCAGATAAAATCTCTCCGTCCTTATCTCGTGTAGTAATTTATAATATTTTTCTAAACATTATTTATACTTAAACATAAAATACTGGATTTGAAAAAAAATGTGTATTTCCAGTTAGTTTTTACCTGTTCATATCTCTGGATATCACTAGCTTGAAAATGAAAACAAATATTATATATCCTGCTGTTGCTACAATCCAGTAATTAAGGATGAAACAAAATACAACAGTTTAGTATGAATGAAATATATGAAATTGTATGAAATGTGTGAATAATCAGAAGTTGTGTTCCATGTTATATTTACCTGTATTTCCCAACGAACTTGCAGCCGCTTGTCCAGAATTTCTTTGCAGTTATTAGAAGCACTAATAGGTGTCTGTGAGGTGGTTGAGCTAGTCTGTAATCATTATTATTGAATAAACATTTTACAACTAGCGCTCAGCGGCTAGGTAAGGCGAAATCTTAATTAAATTTACCAGTAAATCAATTAATCTTAAGATAACTACTTCTGTTTGATTAATTTTGATGAACAAGAAAATTTAAGAATATCTAAAATTAAACGAAATCTTACCTGTCTATGTTACATAAGTTTTTTGTGTGCAATTAAAAAGTAAACAAGAATAGTTAGTGACAATTAAACTTACCGGGTTATACCACCAAGCTGGCTGTAATTCAAATATTAAAGTTCCAAGGAAAGCAAGAAAACACAACATTTCATTAGTAATAATTAGTCACAAATTTATTAAACACCATCAAAACAAATATTTTTTTGTTAATAACAAAAATCGTTAATAATATTCATAATTAATTAAGTTGTATATTGTATAAAGGAACGGATCAAGTACGGTACCCTGCGGTACACTTTCAGAAAATTTAATATTCTTTAATATTTATTGACTACACTTAATTATGAATATATTGATTCCACAATAAATTATTCCAACACCAAAATAAAAATCTTCAAATAAACAATTAAGTCAATAATTTAATTGTTTATTTAAATTAAATATTAGACATTTGTTAATTTCTTATAAAAGTTAGTTTTCTTATTAGGTTTGCCGATCGTCGATTTGCATAACTTTCGGTTGCTTGTTAGAAATTTGTGTTTGATTAGATTTTTTTAATTTCTTTGACCTTTCCACCTGAAAAAACCAAAATTAGTAAACTTAAAAATTATCCAAGCCGGCTGTAAAGAATTGGTAAATGGAATTTGAAAATATTATTTTTACAAATAGGGTAGTCCGCCTGGGGTAGAGTGAAAGTTGTATACCAGTTTACGAGGTTAAAATTATAGGCTAGCCAGCTATTTTAAGAAGTATGTGTGTCTGGCTACTTCTGTAATTCTTTTTGTCATCCCCTTTACCATATTATACTTGTTATACCATATTACCCACCCTTTACCGAATCCCGTTCTACATTTCATGTGTCCTTGTGTTCATCACAAGATTCTACCACGTGTCAAGCGTACCATCTGTTTCCACTATCCTAATTTCTCTATGCTTCTAAGATATTTTATTACCCCAGTGCTATGTGTCCAATAACACCTTAATTTATTCCCGTCTCAGTGCCTTCATCATATATCGATTCCCGTACCCATTCTTTCCCCTGCCATCCTAAGGCCCTATACTTGCGTGCTCATCCTCCATCCTGTCACCCTAAGATAAGACTCCCGTGCCCCTGTCTCTCATGTATACTCACGGTGATCTTCGTCTGCCCCAACGCCGGCGGCACGTCCAAATCTTTTGGCACGAGCACGTGGCCGAAGTTGTGCCTATACTCCACGCACCAGACCGCCAGCCAGTCCACGTCGTAGGCGGTCAACTTGCCCGGTAACACGATCTCTATGTCCTCGCCCTGGTACCCGCGGAGGGGGTGGAGTGAGCCCATCTCGTTTGGTACCTAGATGAAAAGTTTTTGTGAAGAGTAGAATAACTTATACACCTCGACGACATCTGTAGCTCAATTGTTAGGGACTAGGCGCTCAAACCGGAGGTAGCGGGTTCGAATCCCGCTAGGGAACTAAAAGTTTTCTGTGTTCCTGGATGTGTATTCAATATGTGTATCATATAAAAAAATCTTAAATATATGAATAGAATTAAATATATTTCCGTTGTCTGGTACCCGTGATACAAGTTCTTCGAGAACTTACCACGGGACCAGATTGACGTGGTGTAAAAGCGATCATAGATATTATTTTACTATTATTAGTATTACACCAGCTACCTTTCAATTCCGAGAAAAAAACCGAGGTCAATTGTAAACACTTACCAGGTTATATTAGTCTTCGAACAATTCCTTATACGCCTATATCGTTGAGGTAGCGCTAACATGCTTTGATTATCGCGAAGGACATGGAAGCGGAGGACTGAATACCAGCAATTATTCATATACTCGTCCCATAAACATAAGCTACAGCCCAAGCAACTCACCCATGCGCTATATATATATATATATACTCCCTATCTCAGAATAGGACGTTAAATGGTAAAAGCCTGTGTCAGTATTTATTCTGATTTTATACTGCAGAGATGCTGCACTGATCTACCCTAGCTTATTTCTTTCGTGTAGCAGCTCTATGGACATGGAGACGAAAGAAAACAAGCATATCACTTTTACCTATAGGTGGTCTTTTTTCTTTTACGCCGGGAAATATCCTCCCGCGGGGAAATAGGTCTTTCCAGCTGGGCTAGCATGCGTACAACGAGATATCTCTTGACTAGAGAGAGAAGTAATGTCTACATCGAGTATTTTCTCGATTACTCGTTAGGGTAATACCACGTGTGCTACTACGAGAACACTCTTCGTATACTGAAATTATATAATTATAGTAAGGAAACGCCACGGTATACAAAAAATAGGCTCCGGTTTTATTTATTTAAGTTTTAATTACTTTATCTTATCCTTAATATTGAAAACGCATGTTGACTCTGTAGACAGAGAGATAATACGAGAAAAGGGGTAGAAAATTTGTCGTGCGCGCATGTCAGGACAGCTGGCGGGTATGTGGGACTCGCTACACCCGAAAGGTGGTAAGATGGACGCGCTCTATAACCCACTTATACCTGATGAGTGCCACCAATGCCGCCTTTCGTGAGGTGCCCCGGATCGGAGCAAACAGGACACCTCGACGGCTAGTCAGTCCCTCAAGATACAGTAGAGTGGGGTGAGGTTCCCATCCTCGCCCCTTGTTCCCCTGCTCTTTAGTTCTTATAAAAGGGGTACAAAGAGCAGCATCCTCGGCTCAATTAGCTTCGCTTTAGCTGCTGGGCTCACCCTAAGCTGGTGAGCCCCACCGCCACGACAAGGCTTGAACCATGGTGGGGTACCATGTGGTCTGTTTTATCGAATATTTAGTTGCAAATGGACAGTTCCTTATGGATAGTGTGGAAAGATTAGGACAAGCTTATCCCTCTCACCCATATGCTTTTGAGGTCTATTTATCATCAGGTTCTCGTGGCACAATATACTATCAGACTTATGGTGGACGTAAGGATCCTTACCTTAGTCCCAAACGGATTGGGCTCGGAGCCATTCCCGACCCAGAAATACGCGTCAGGCCCCGCCCCATCGTAGTGAAGATTGGGTATGTAGAATGTCTTCGCGTCCAGCACGCTGATGTTACCAGAGCGGAGGCCGTGCGCCAGCCGCTTGAACTCGGGCAGTACCCTCGGGCGGGGCGGGTCTAAACCGGGAGGGATGAATACGTCGCCGAAATTGACCTGAAAATTATATTTGTTTTTCTAACTAGCTGTTGCCCGCAGCTTCGCCTTCGTTAACTTATATTTACAGCACTATCCGGATTGATGATGATTATTTTTATAGCCTAAGTCCTACATACATATACCAAAATGACATTTTTTTAAATTTCTGTCTGTTTATCTGTCTGTATGTTTGTTCAGGGCAATCTCTAAAACGGCTGGGCTGATTTTAGCGGTACTTTCACTGGCAGTTAGCTGATTTTATAAGGAGTAACTTATCCTACAAAAATAATCATTATCACTCCGGAATCCGGATACGACTGTAACCATGTTAGCGCGGGCGATGCTGCAACAGCTAGTCTTCTTCTTCTTCTTCTTCTTCTTCTTCTTCTTCTTAGCGTGTCGATGGCTACCTAAATTTTATCCGCCCAGAACTCAGCTACGAGTATTCCATTCTCAGTAGCGTACAGCTAGTCATATATATAAAAATGTTAATGTTAGAGCTCGCTTCCTGATTTCGATGAACGAGAAACAAATTAATAGTAATTACTAATTAATACTCCTAGTGATTTCCGATTCAAAAAAATATGTAAAAAAAAACCAAATTCGATTGGATAATACAACAGTAACAGTGATAGGATGTGAGTGGACGGAACTCGATAGAGAAAATAAGTGAAAGAGTAAATAATAATATTTATTAACATCGCTGCTGCCTTAAAAATAAGTGATTAATTTATAATTGTCTTTCATTAGACATCAAATATATTGGCATAGACATACGCGCATAAAGGCGCGGCTCCACCGCAGCGCTCGCCAAATGTCAATTGCAAGAAAATGTAAATTAATGCGTGTCCACTGGTTGCAGTGGAAACAATCACATACATTTTCTTGCAAAGCGAAACTTGACAAACGTGCGTAGTCTCTCCTTGCGCCACGGTAGAGTCGCGCCCTTAAAGCTAAGGCTGAACTTTCCTCACTTGATTTCGAAGACTTCTGTCCATTTTATAATGCCGAGGACTTGAGAAATGTATGAAATACCAGCAGCACCCCGCTGTTTCACCCGCGTTTCATTCCCGTGGGAGTACCGGGATAAATTATAGCCTATGTTAATTCTGATGAATAAGCTATATTATTGTAAAGTTTCATCAAAATCTATTCAGTCGTTCTTGCGTGAAAGAGTAACAAACATACATTCATACATTCTTACAAGCTTTCGCGTAGGATAACACTGTGAACATAGTTTTGTCTCTTTACAACGTAACATAGTTACGTTAACGAACATAGTTTTGTCGTACGAGATCGATACGATTGTGAATATCATATCGATTCTATTGTAACAAACAAAAACATAATACATACTATTCTATCCACTGTTCAAATCCACACACAATGGATTGAATATTCACAATAAAATATTAAATCTTATATTATAAAATATTCTAACTATAGCGCGAATTTCGATAATTTTAATTAAACAACGTTTTACGGAAGTAGAAATCCTCCTGTTGCCACGGTTCTTGTTAAATATCCGAAACGTAGGGTATTTTAATTAGCCACGTTCAAGTTGTTTAATTGTAATCAAACCGTATCGTATTCGTTTCAAAATTCACCAAATCACAAACAAATCGTATCGTAATCGAATCGTACTCACCGTGAACCGCCGACACCACACGCTGAGCCACTTGATGTCCCTCAGCCGTTTCCCCCCCGGCAGCCGCAGGAGGATGTCGGAGTTCTGATGCGCGGACAGCACGGGCGGGTCGCTGGAAATCGCCATGTCAAATGTCATGTTACTTTTTTTACACGGATGCAAGCGGTTTCGCCATTTGTCGTGTGGACGGCGCCATTTGCCATTTGTTGGGACAAATTGTTACAAATTGAGATCTAAATTATGGTATGTTAGATGTGTAAGTAAGGAAGCCATTCGTACAACTAACTCGATGAGCGCTGATTGTCACAAAGTAACTTGTATCATTTAAGTTTTTGTTATGGTTATTTGGGTGAAAATATTTTGAATATACATAATTCCGAAAGCATATATTATATAAGCGAAAATGTATATTAGTAATAATTAATTAAACAATCTACTCGTGCCTATACTATAATAACAAGTTTTCAATGCTGTGAACAAGGCAATGAAATTATGGTTAATATCTCGTTTTAAATAGTTTTAAAAGTTAAATAAGTACGTTAATTAATCACTACAAAGTAATAAATAAATTCATTATTACATCTACGATGGTACACTAATGTGGGTATAGGTGTGAGCCCCAAAGGGAAATCTCCGACCGAGCGAGATGGTATGCTCGGCCAGGCCGAAGCCCACTTGCTATCAATTCAGCTGTTGTATGTAAAGCGACGAGCTGTGGAACTTCGATAGCGTGATTCAGGAATGTGGCGCTGATTGGTCCGCCACACCACTATTTCACAATTTAATATCTGTCGTTTTCCAAGTTTTGTCATTAAAACAATCATCACAACTTGTATAATGTCAGTGAACCTATTAATAGCATAACTCCGTAACAAAGATTTACGTTGGCTTATATTTTATACCCGCTTTGATTGAACATAAACGGTATCAGGAAAATCAATAAGTATAATATTACAAAGCCATCATTTTAGTCACAATGGCTGTACATTTTAACGTTAGTTATTATTGAAAATATTAGCTAGCATTTTCATAAATCGTTCTTTTATAGTTAATGGACTAAATTTTATCAAATTATCGTAATACTTATAAAAATTACCGTTTGGCAATGACAAAAAAATAAGCATAAATTGTAATTATACCAAGGAATTTATTTGGGTATTTTAAAGTCATAAACCTCCATATTTATTGCAAAATATATTGATTTGCACTAGAATAATGGTTTGGTTTGTTTCTCATAATTAAACACCTCACAAATACCTAAGCGTGCCTCACTCAAACACATGAAATTCATTAGTACATCTTTCTTCAAGAAATCTCATTAATATAAAAGGAAAGAAAAAAGCCCAAGTACGGGTCCTTGAGGCATCCCTAATCTTTCCCAGACTTTTTCCTTCACTAACGATCATTAATATAAAAGGGAAAGAGAAAAGGCCCAAGTACAGATTTTTGCGGCATCCCCAATCTTTTTCAAACTTCTTCGACTTACCGGCTGACATAGTCCTCCGGGTACGGCACTAAGGTACCCTCGGGTGAGGGCTGGGGAGAGTCGCCCACCCAGAAGTACGCGTCGGGCCCCGTCCCGTCGTAGGCGAACCCGCGCACGAATACCGTGCTCTCGTCCACCGCGTAGACTGTGCCGCGGATGCCATGGGCGTATTGCGTCAATCGTCCGATCACACGGCCGTAGTATGGTTCGGGTCGTCTGGCCTCGATTGTACCTGGAATATAAGAGAAATTATACTTTAAAGAAAAGAAATGTGCAGATGACATATTTTTATTTAAAAGTGGAGGGAAAACGGACAAAGGGAAAATGTCAATCGGTTAGCCTGGTGGTAGGACAAACAGATTCACATGGTTGTAAGTGATCACAGATAAGACGTTTATAGACACTTGACACATCGTACGGTTTGCAGGTGCAATTCTTGAGATCTACTATTATAGACCCATGGAAGTCATATGAGCGTAACTTCTAAAACATTCTAAATAGAACAAAGTCGTCAAGTCCTTCGTATTGATGACAGATGGAAAAACCTTACGTATGTTAATCATGTATGTATCATTAGAAAGTTACTTCAAAATATAACAATAAACCTAATATGTTCTAAGTGCTAACCGGTGGGAGGGAAGCGCTGTGCCGCGCTCCCGGCTGCATGGGTACCACCATCTTGCTTGTTTCTCCCGTGAAACAGCTTTGCTGTGTTTCCGAGAGAAGGGCAAGACAGGCAGTGTAATTACTGGCACCGAGACTTAACATCTTATGTCTCAAGATAGGCAACACATAAATGAGTTGCCTGGGCTCGTTCCAGGCATACTAGTTTATGTTCATGGGTGACCTCGACCACTTACCATCAGGTGGTACGTTTGCCAGTTTGCCTATCCAACTAACATAAAAAAAAACACAGAGAAAAACATAGAAGGATCACCTGACCGAAAGGCTAACCCTGTTCGTACTCATTTTCTATTTAAAGTCCACACTAATGTTCACGGTGGCATAGTAAATGGGTTTCAAGTATCTTGCGTCTGGGGATAAGCACAAATGGACAATTGCTGTCACAAAATATTTTTATGTTAACAAATTAACGGTTTTAGAATTCATATATGCACTTGGATTATGAGACCTGGTTTCTTGCCAAATTTCATCATTGCAAATGGGATTTATCCACAGCTTTTGATTCAACAGATAGAAAAAAAGTAATCCTATAGGTATAGTATAGGGGTTTCACACTGCATCCGAACCTAGTCCGTGGCAATACATTTCAAAGTCATCTATAGATCTATTTAAGCTAGTTAAGGTACTTGACTCGTCTTCATCCGATGTCTCTTCGTCATTCGTGAGTCTCTATTTAAAGATTATTATGTTCAGAACGACACAACCGACGCCAGGAGGCCGTGTGGTCGCAGACTGCACGGTAGGCGGGGGGCAACCCCCCAATCAAAAGTGAGCCGAATGGGCTCACACTAATCCGA
This sequence comes from Helleia helle, assembly GCA_963853865.1. NCBI lineage: Eukaryota > Metazoa > Arthropoda > Insecta > Lepidoptera > Lycaenidae > Helleia > Helleia helle. The sequence continues at coordinate 825,525 of OY971436.1, forward strand.
TGAAGCATTAGGGCCTTCGGGCCATTAGCATAGATCCATCCGAAAAAAAAAAAAAAAAAAAAAGTTCAGAACGAAGTACCTATGGTTTCATTTATAAGGGCCTCTACTCATCTAGAAAATTCTCCTGCTCGGAACAGAATTTTCTAGTTCCATATTTACCAGATTATTGAGGGGAAATGCTCGTAATTGCCACGCTGAGCAGGCGGATTGGCAATCGCAAAGGATGATGGATTCGAATCGGTGGCACTGCTGCCTGCCGCTGATCCGATATCACGCAAAGAATAAGCTCGTTGAAGTGGCAGTGAGCCGGTCACACACTCAGAGTGCAAAACGGCTCTTAGGGTCCCGTTTCGCCATTTTGAGGAACGAAACTCTAAATAACTGAGACCCAGAGCAGCTATAGAATCTCCATTCTACCCAGTACTATCAATGATACCTCTATAAACTATATAATTTATGATATTTCCATCGTGCGATACCGGAACGTAGTTCAGGGTATTTATCTAATGCAGTAAACGGACCCCCAACCATTAAGGGGTATTTGATTGACATGTCTCGCCCCCTAGATTGTGCCGCGTTAGGGTATTGTTAGGGATGTCGCGTGCCTGAATCAAGAGGATTCATGTTAGACAGATTTTATCATTACCAGCTTCGCTTCACTGCTTGATGGTTTCTTTTAATGAACTCAGAGACGAAGGAAAATTCTTTGAAATAATCCTACATCAAACAGTGGGCTGAAAATATTTGATGACGATGATGATGAAATGTTATATAATGTTCCATTTAGTAGAAGAAACGAAGCCACGAATAGGTACTAAACTTCTTATTTAACGTCGTTCCGAAGAAATCGTTACAGGTAGATAGATCCACAATATACGTACGTTCTTTTGTAATTTTTCTAAAGTAAAGGTTCGACATATCAGTATAAAAATTCTCTTCGCCAAATATAGTTACAAAATCTTTGAAAGTATTAAATTTTTAATGGCCACGGAAGAAATTAACAAAATTGTAATCACCTCTTTTTAATATTGACGACCTCTGTGGCTCAGTGGTAAGCGCGTTGGCGCTCAAACCGGAGGTTGCGGGTTCGAATCCCGCCAGGGAATAATAAATATTGTCTGTGTTCTGGGTCATGGCTGTGTATATGTGTATTATATAATAAAAATCTTAAATATATGTATAGTATAAAAGTATTAAATATATTTCCGTTGTCTGGTACCCGTAACAAGTTCTTCGAGAACTTACCACGGGACCAGATTGACGTGGTGTAAAAGCGTTCATGGATATTATTATTATTATATTATTGGTAAGTATAATGTTTACAAAATTTGTTAGAGTTAGTGCCATGCTGCTTTGCAGCCGGAATAGTACCTCTCGCTCACGTAACACCGGCGTCAAGTGACAGCTACGCTGTCGCGTTTCGTGCAGTTTGTGAGTTTCCGGTGGCCCATTAGGGGGGATTGGGAAAAGGAGGGCAACGGATCTGCATAATATCTGGTTGTGCGGATGTGTATAGGCGTCGGTAGTCACCATAAGGCTCCGACTGCGCAGCGTTAATTGACAAACAAATAGCGTATATTGAAGTGGATTCGATTTAGATTCACAATTCCAATACATAATGTTCTGTACAGGACGTCTGTCGTGTTCGCTAGTTAATATAACTTCATAAATGTTATTACGTGGTTATTACACTTTATCGCCAACCCTAAGCCACCCCGACACGTAAACTTAATACAGTTTTGTCTGCGCATTTCGATACTCGTTTGTCCCCTGGGGTACCGGGCCGGGGCAGCGTGGAAAATGAGTTTACACCCGCCGTACCTTCGCCCGCATCATGAGTAAGAGAATTGTCTATAGAATTGAAACAACCATTTCGTGAAAGGAATTCGCTTCAGACGGAGTAACTTCATAATCTGCTTATCATACCTATGTTCTAGAAACAAAATAAAGAAGAGCTTTCTGGCACGTAGAGGAAGATGGAACGACTGATCTCTGCCTACCTAACATAAATATGAGCCGGATATACTTTATTGTACTGTATTTGTGAAAATATACATTTAGAGAGAGAGAGAGGGAGAGATAGAGAGAGACAGATAGACAATATATTAAATTTTTCATTTAAAGTCGTAGTTTAAACCTTAAGTTTATATAACTATAAGAAATTCCAAAGTCACGATCTAGTTTTCTATAAAATTCAATACCGATAAGATTATACAAGTAATTCCACAAATTGTCATTCTACCCGCGAACATTCTCTGGTCACGTGCTAAGTAAATCCAAGATGGCGGCGGGTTTTAGAGGGCGAGTCGCAAATTGTATTTTTCAAGAGTTTATTGAGTTCCATATTTAAAGTTTGAGTTAAGAGCAAAATGTTGCTTTATGTGCCGCGATTCGACGCTTCCCAGATCGCACTTATATTCTGATGGACTAAATATATACAATCGAGTAAGTAGTACTAGTTATATATGAGAACATAGTATACATACTCATACCCGCTAACTTGGGCCGAGGGCCATTTCTCAGGTACCAGATGCTACAGGTACATATTGATGAATAATGATTGAATAATGACGACCTCAATGGTAAGGGCGTTGGCGTTCAAGCCGGAGGTTGCGGGTTCGAATCCCGGCAGGGAACAAAAATATTCTCTGTGTTCCCGGGTCATGGATGTTGATGATTGTTGATGAATTTTAAAGAACATGTATAGACTCATTTACGAAGTTAAAAGGCTTAAACCGATCCCGTTTGCCCATAAGATGTGAATCTCTTTTTAAAACAGAAAAAAAATATTTTTTTTCCTTGTTATGGTACAAAAGATACCTAATAATGTATTAAAAACTAACAAAATAATGTTTTTATCACGATCTTTTCGGTCGCTTACCTATATTTTCATTCGTTTTTGAATTATTGAAATAAATTGAAATTACTGACGCCAAAATTACCAATGCGTCCTCTTAAGACCCTAAAATCATTATTTTCCAGGGGTTTCCAGAAGTAATCTGGTATATTGAATATCCGTTGAAACCATGCCCCTAAATATGCACCCTAAGCCTTCATGAAGGCACTTCAAACTGAGTGGGGGGTTATCAGATTTACTTGTATGCGTTTTTATGTTACGAGGGGAAATATTCTTGTTACAGTCCCTTCTTAAAAAGTCTCATTATGGTTTTAGGAAGGAGTTTTTACTGTTCGTTGATATATTTAAACTACCAGACGAAACATAATAAATATAATAATAATAATATCTATGGACGCTTTCACGCCACGTCAATCTGGTCCCGTGGTAAGTTCTCGAAGAACTTGTGTTACTGGTACCAGACAACGGAAATAATAGGTCTTTACCTATGAAATTGCCGTTCTGTAGTACTGGCCCATATCAAATCAACATAATTTTTGTTTGATTATTATATAATTTTATTTTATTTTATTCAAAATAGTACCAACAGAGTATCATTTTGAACGTCAATTGAGTCTACCACCGGTCCCAAGGCTAGCCCACTGATAAGAACCGGCGAAACAAACTCAGTGGAACTAATCTTTTCAAATATCTTATAACAAATTTTACATGTTATTGTTCTGAAATGCCTGGGAGGAACACCCTATGCCCAAGGTGTGGTATCTTCCTTGAAATCTTTTACTTTATAATATCCTTTACCATACAAACGCTCTTTAATAACTTTTTTGAATTTTTTTATTGGAAGGTTTTGCACATTTTCTGGGATCCTATTGTAAAAGCGTATACAGCCTTTAAAAGAATTGCTTACTTTTGTGAATCTAACCACTGGTACATCTAGACTGTGCCTATTCCGTATATCCCTATTATGTATGTCACTTCTTTTACAGAAATTACTTATGTTTTTCCGGACATACAGGAAATTTTCTAAGATGTATTGAGAGGCGACAGTCAGAATTCCTATTTGTCCTATAAAGATGTATAGAAATAGAAATGCTTTATTCAGTGCTAAAAAGAAAAATTACAGATTACATTAACATAACATAAAAAGTTTTTACCATAACATCGAAACAAATATAAAATAGCCGAAGTGTGACATTATGTGACAAGGGGTGGGAGGGCTCCGAGATTTTGTGACGTCACATAAGACAACTGTGAACTAATAAAAAAATGAAATTAAAAAACAATTTAAACCAAAATAAAAATAATTTCGGAACAGCTGTTTTAATTTTTCAATTTATTTATGTAAAAAATGCAAAGTACGTGACGTCACACTAGAGAGCGGGGGTCTCATAAATGTGACAATCTGTGACAAGGACGGTGGAGGGGTCCAAATATCATGAAATTCGTGTGACGTAATTTATGGATGGCCCCTTCCCCATAATAGTATGCCATAAGTCATAACGCTGTGAAAGTTACTAAAGTAAACTATTCGCGCCGTATCTTCATCAGTTAACTGTCTTATTTTTCTAACTGCATATGCTGCAGAACCGAGTCTATTCGCCAATTTAGCTATATGGGGACCCCACTGTAGCTTAGCATCTAGAATTATTCCTAGAAAAACTGTGGAATTCACCAGTTCCAAGTTCTCACTGTCTTAGAGTACATTGGTTTGCATTTGCTTAACATTTGGCAAAGAAAATTTTATACATTTAGTTTTTTTACTATCTCGTCTCCGCTGCTCCTGTACGACAACGCGCGACCTCATACTGCACAGCAGACGGTCTCCAAGTTGCAAGAACTGGGGTTGGAAGCTCTCCGTCATCCGCCCTACTCATCAGACCTTGCGCCTACTGCAGACTACTACTTTTGCCAGAATTTGGATAGCTTCTTGGCTGGAAAAAAATTCAATACCCGAGAGGCAGTACAAAATGCATTTGAAGAATTTGTTGCCTCCCGTCCAGCTGATTTCTTTAAGAAGGGCATCAATAAACTGCCACTGCGTCGGCAAAGATGCATTGATTGCTAGGGTGATTACTTCGATTAATACAAATAAAAAATACATACATAAAAAAACCAAATTTAATACTTATTTTATACTATACATATATTTAAGATGTTTATTATATAATACAGTCGGGCGTGATATTTGCTGGGAAAGTCGGTCAGGTCTCGTATAGGCAATGCATGAAGGAGTTGCCTGGGGTTACCCCCAGCAAACTCGCCCATGGCCGACGCCGATGTCTGGCAGTTTGCCTGTCCAACTAACTTATTATACCATGGATAGGAGACGCAGTAGGCCTATCTTGAGGCGAAAGATATTTGATATTACTATTATTCTAACTTGGCGCGGATCATGGATGCCATTTCGCGCATAATCTGCTCAGCGGTTTATTAAGAAAAAAAGAATAAACAAGCGACCTTCATACGCCCTACTTAATCTGAGCACGTGTTTTCTCCACGAAATCGGAAGAGGAAGGTTGTATAGTTATTGTGCCAATTTCCCACATAATACTTTCAATCAATGCTTCCCTTCACCGATGAGAAAGCGATGTTGACAAGCCATTTTACCGTTTTGTGGGTGCGCAGGTCAGACCCGAGCCCAGACCTCTCATATACTAACTAGTTCACCGTCGCCCAAGTATAATTAATAATATGCTCCCCACCATGGTTCAGGCTTTGACGTGGCAGTGGGGCTCAGTAGCCTAGGGTGAGCCCAGCAACTTGGGCGAAGCGAATCGAGCCGGGGCCCTTTGTACCCCTCTTATAAGAAGAGGGAAGAAAAGAGCAGGGGCAAAGGGCGAAGACGGGAACCTCACCCCATTGTACGCTCCTGACGTTGGGAGGGGTTGTTCTGTGGTGCGGGACAACCCCTCTGCGGAGGTGGCGTCGGTCTCTTGAGGGACTGACTAGCCGTCGAGCTGCACTGTTTGCTCATTAGATCCGGGGCACCTCACCAAAGGTGGCATTGGTGGCACTCGTCGGGATTTAGTGGATAGAGCTGCGTCCACTTACCAGCTTTCGGGCGCAGCGAGTCCTACATGCCTGGGGAGTCCCATCTCCCCGCGGGATGCCTCAGAGCATTTCCCGGCGTTAAAAAAATATGTATAATATATGCTATTCATCATCATCAACCATAATGTCCAATTGCCAGATATAATTCTCCTCGAAATTAGGAGGTCATATTTTACCTCTCCAGCTATGCTTTGGCCCAATGTGTTGGTATATACGGTATTAAATTCGTAATTTCAGATCCCACAAGTAGCTCGAGAGAAGTCGGGGGCAACAGCAAGTGTAATTTATTCAAGCGCCAGCACTCAGGATAACGAGTACTTGGGAGTTAGGACATTCGAGATGACCTAGATATTATATTACTGGCTGTAGCCCGCAGCCCGCCTCACTTACCTCGCGGTATCCGGATTGATCATTATTATTTTAATAACAATTACGTAATCCATTTTGATATGAATTGTCACTAGAGAGAAGCGAAGATGAGATTTTCTTGAACTGTTGAGCGGAACTCTAATTATTTTTTACTGGTGCAGACGTTTCGGAGATTATTGAATAGAAACATGCGTCAATTTTTTTTTTTTAATTTGAAACATCGTTTTTTTATGCCATAAGGATTAAGGAGGCAACCGAGCAGTCGGAACCTTATGGTGACCACCGACGCCCATAGACATCCGCACATCCAAAAGTTATACAGATGCGTTGCCCTCCTTTTCCCTATCCCCCTAATGGGCCACCGGAAACTCATAAACCGCACGAAACGCGACAGCATAGCTGCCACTTGACGCCGGTGTTGTGTAAGCGAGAGGTACCACCTCGTGCCGGCCCAATTCGACCCAAGGCGACCGACGGCACCTCTACTTCCCAACGTCGGGACAGCACAATGGGGTGAGGTTCCCGTCCTCACCCCCTTGCCCTCTGCTCTTTTGTCCCCTCTTCTTATAAGAGGGATACAAAGAGCCCCCTCGGCTCGATTAGCTTCGCCCAAGGTGCTGGGCTCAACCATAGTGGGGATATTTTCTTCCCTGAGCGAAACAACGCAAAACTAAGTATAAAAATATCCAAAAGGATGGTAGCTGTGTGTAGTAGAAATCAAAATAAGTAAATAATTCTTATAGAAGCGGGCGGTGGTTCTCGTACGCCGGCTCCTGTACTGGTGAGATTACAGCGTTAGCTCACAGCTTAATTCATATTACGATTTGTGTTGAAACAATATTATTTGAAATACTGAGATGTGAAAGCTTTTGTCCGTGGCTTTGCTTGTTGATGGAAAGATTTTTACCGTGTTAACCGACTTTACTAATAAATAGAGGAAATGATTGTGAATTTTTTTTGCTAATGTTTACGCGAATTTCACTCATTATAATGAAACAATTTTTACGGATTTCATCGCGGTTTTATAAGATTTTTACAAGCCCGACGTTTCGAATACTTTACAGAAACCATGGTCACGAGAGTAAAAAGAAAAGGAGGCAAAGCATCTGCATAACTTTGGTTGTGCGGATGTCTATGGTTGTCTGTAGTCACCATAAGGCTCTGACTGCTCGGTTGCCTCCCTATGACATAAAAAAGGACATCATTCATGAACAAAACATAGTTTACCTGAAACTACCCCAGGCAGCATTTGTTGCCTATCCCGAGACATATGATGTTAAGCCTCGGTGCCAGTAATTACACATAGCTGTCACTTGACGCCGCTGTTATGTGAGCGAGAGGTACCACCCTGCCGGCCCAGTTCGGCTGCAATGGAGCAGTGCGTCTACCTCTTACTATTAATCTACTTAAAAGTGACTAAATATGTATTATTTATTCTACATTACGGAACCCTTCGTGTGTATGCGACTCGCGCTTGGGTTTAGTTACAAAGTTTCAAACTTTTTTCATCTCTACGTATCATATTCCCTAATTTAATCAACTTTCAAACTTTGAAACTGACACCGAACTCTGAAAATTGGACAAGCGTGGTCCGAACTTGCGCACTCGGTTCCGTACATCCAATGTAGTTGTATATTAATTATAAATTATATATCATATTTAATTATAATTAAATATCTTGAATTGTTTGAGTGAAAATGTTTATGTACGCTGACCGGGGAATAACATCAATAACCTCAAAGTTAAGGCTTTATAATAATTAATTATTGTTTTATATGTAATACTTTAATGTTAAGACTAATTACTAGGAATAATGCAATAGTCACATACTGGTCCCCAAGATACAGGCCCCCTAGTTTGGGGCCCTCTGTTAACTGTAGCTCTTTGTTTAAATTGTGTAAGCACTAACATGATTGTCAACTTTAGCTGTATATATATATATATATATATATATATATATATATATATATATATATTACCGGTGGGAGGGAAGCGCTGTGCCGCGCTCCCGGCTGCATGGGTACCACCATCTTGCTTGTTTCTCCCGTGAAACAGCTTTGCTGTGTTTCCGAGAGAAGGGCAAGACAGGCAGTGTAATTACTGGCACCGAGACCTAACATCTGATGTCTCAGGATAGGCAACACATAAATGAGTTGCCTGGACTAGTTCCAAGTATACTAGTTTATGTTCATGGGCGACGTCGACCACTTAACATCAGGTGGTACGTTTGCCAGTTTGCCTATCCAACTAACATAAAAAAAAAAAAAAAAAAAAAAAATTGCCGCAAGTGGGTCTTTTTACCCGACTGCTGAAAGCCGAAAGGAAGGGTTTCTATTTTAGCCACCTATTTATTATGTATGTAATACGTATACGTTACATAAGCACCTAAACTCTGATTTCTCAGCAACTGATTCGTTGTTATGATCCGAGCGACATCGGCTACATTTTAACCAACTTTAAAAAGAAATGTTAAGTTTCGCAGTCGGATTATTTTCTTTAGTTGTTTAAAATTTTATTTTATAGTGATTTTGTTTCCAATTTATAATGTCGAGTATAATTCCACGCAAATTTTGGGGAATCCTAAAAATTACATTAACAAACCTATTCGACCAGTTTCTAGTATTTTTTACCTCAAGGACACCAACTTCGTATTAATGCTTTACTATTTAAAAAGTTGTCTTGCAAATATGTGAATATTTTCCTTCACCATCATCATCATCAACCGCCGGGCCTCTACCAATGAACACAAAGATGAGCGATCCTCACTTACATCCACCTACTACTTTCGAATACGACTTGGGGACCTTCGCGTACTCATATTTCAAAGGCTAGGTGTCGATAGATGTATGATCACTTACTACCAGGTGTCTGTTGGTCCCCTTTTTATAATAATAAAAAAACATTTAACAGGATTGCACGGACGTAACCTTCCCATTAGTCAACGGGATCTTATCGACCACTAGAAGCTCCCGCGGTTTTACCTGCATAGTTCCCCTTACCTCAAGACCACGGAGATAAAATGTAGCGTATGTTATTCGATTAAAATGTAGCTTTCTAATAGTGAAATAATTTTTAAAATCGGTCAAGTAATTTTTGAGATATACCAAAACAGACAAACAAACAAAAATTCAAATATTTCTTTATATTCTTAGGAGTTCCAAAATAACTTCGTACCTCATCGAGGGAGAGAGAGACAGATTCCCCCGCCGTATTCTGGACGGATGATGATTATTTTATAGACAGCTAGCAGTGTCCCGCGGTCTCACCCGCGTACTTCCCATTCCCGCGAGAGAACAGAGATAAATTATAACCTACATGCTATTCGATGCTTTGTTATTGTAAAGTTTCATTAAAATCCATTCAGTAGTTTTTACGTGAAAGAGTAACAAACATCCATACATTCTTACAAACTTTCGCGTTTACAATATTAGTAGGATACACAGTGATAACCTTAATCTATCATCATCCGCGACTACCTTTCGGGCCGGCATTTTAGGTATAGAGTAGAGGGCACTCTGTCCTCTCGGAGACCTCTGAGGGCCGGAGTCCCACAGGGCTCTGTGCTGTCTCCGACCTTGTACAACTTGTATACCTCCGACATCCCCGAACACCCGGCGGTTAAACGGGCTCTCTTTGCAGACGACACCGCTCTGTATATCACCCACCCCTCAGCCGCAAGGGCTTCCACCATCCTCCAGCGTGCCGTCACCGAGCTGGGTGAATGGTTCGCAAAATGGAGGATTGATATAAACCCAGAAAAAAGTGCCTCCATAAAATTCTCACGTAGGAGGGTCACAAACAGACGACCTTATCGTACCATGAAACCGATAAGGTTAAACAATATAGAAATACCCAGAGCAGATCAGGTAAAATACCTGGGGGTCACCCTTGACAGGTCGAGGTCATTTAGACCACACATAGAGTCAGTCACTAAAAAGGCCAAATTCGTCTTGAGCCGTTTATATTTCTTAATTAACAAAAACAGCAAAATGCCCCTCAGGCATAAGCTTACCCTGTATAAAACTTGTATCCGACTCATTATGTCATACTCTTGTGTCGCATTCGCGCATGTGCCACAGTCGACTTAATGCACTACAAATAGTCCAAAATAAATTCTTACGCATGGCAACCGGTTGCCCGTGGTACGTAAGAAACATCGACCTGCACAGAGACTTCAGATTAGAGTCCGTTAGGGGCCACTTCAAAATGACGTCAGAACGTCACTTTGAAAAGGCACTCCTTCACCCAAACCCGCTCATCGTGAGCGCGGCAAACTATTCCCCAGATAGATCAGTTCCAATTAGACATAGGTTACCTAAGCATGTTTTAACAGATCCAGCTGACGAAATCTCTCAGCTACTAATGCGCGACGCAAAAGCGCGACGCGAACGTCACAGCATATACAGACACACACACGGTGCTAGGTACACCTACACACCGCTTGGGCCTCGGGGTCGTAAGCGACGTCGAACCCTACACATGGAAACCACATCGATCCGGATCGATCGCGGAAGCTTAGGTTCGAATCCGATACGAGTAGACACAAACCCAGACCGCGCAAACAGCGCTAGCACTACGCTAACGCTAGATTGCTTGGGCACCGCGCATGACCCGCCTCCCTCTCCAGAGGGAGGGATGAGGGCCGGTCTTCATGATGATAGGTTAAATTCAACCGTAAAAGATTCGTCGACCGTATCGGGTTTGACTAGTCCAAATCCTGCTCTCCCGAGCAGCGCGCGCGATGAACCGCGCCCCCTGCGGGGCGCGGAGGGGGGCGTCCCCCGTTCGAATATTTCTTAAGTGAGCCATCTGCTCACTTACTGTACCGATTGAGCTTAAAGGCCATCAGGCCGAAAAGTCTAGCCCTTCCGAAAAGAAAAAAAAAATGATAACCTTATAATATTATCCAAACTCACATTGCCTCTTTATATCAGCACGTGTATTTGCTCGCCCTTGTTAATCGATTTATATATATATGACTAGCTGGTGCTAGCAGCTTCGTTAGATTTATATATGACTAGCTGGTGCTAGCAGCTTCGTTAGATTTATATATGACTAGCTGGTGCTAGCAGCTTCGTTAGATTTATATATGACTACCTGGTGCTAGCAGCTTCGTTAGATTTATATATGACTAGCTGGTGCTAGCAGCTTCGTTAGATTTATATATGACTAGCTGGTGCTAGCAGCTTCGTTAGATTTATATATGACTAGCTGGTGCTAGCAGCTTCGTTAGATTTATATATGACTAGCTGGTGCTAGCAGCTTCGTTAGATTTATATATGACTAGCTGGTGCTAGCAGCTTCACCCGCGTTAACTCAGATTTATATCGATGAAGAATTGTATTGATGAAGATTTATTTATAATCAATGTAGTTTTTGAGGAGTCAAAAGCTTGACACAATCTCTCTTTATAATGTTCGTATTGAGTGTTTTTTTAATACAGGTTAGTCAATAATAACACACTATACTCGTGAAACAACTCATCCAATATGAATAGTTTCGAAGATAAACTCCTACAGCCAAACTCACTAACATTAATTAATATAGAGTGATAAATATCTATATAAACAAACTTTCACAAGCTAACGTCAGCGGGTTCGCACTTTAACTATGAAAGTCCGTACCTAAATGTACAATATACAGTGTGAATCAGTTTTTGTATGTCTGAGTGTCAATCCATCTTAGCAACTTTCTCATTTACAACTGAGGCCCGCGATTTCGACTGCGTTGTATGCCGACATAATGTTGAATAGCTTTTCATCGGTCCCCACCATGGTTCAGGCCTTGATGTGGCGGTGGGGCTTAGTAGCCTAGGGTGAGCCCAGCACCTTGGGCGAAGCTAATTGAGCCGAGAGGGCTCTCTGTACCCCTCTTATAAGAAGAGGGGAGAAGCAGGGGGCAAGGGGCGAGAATGTGAACCTCACCCCATTGTACTGTTCCGACGTTGCGAGGAGTTGTTCTGTGGTGCGGGACAACCCCTCTGTGGAGGTGGCGTCGGTCCCTTGCGGGACTGACTAGTCGTCGAGGTGCCCTGTTTGTTTACTAGATCCGAGGCACCTCACCAAAGCCGGCAATGGTGGCACTCGATGGATTTTAGTGGGTAGAGCTGCGTCCACTTACCAGCTTATGGGCGCAGCGAGTCCTACATACCCGCGTGAGGAGACCCACTCCCCCGGGAAATGCCTCAGAGCATTTCCCGGCGTTAAAAAAAAGCTTTTCATCGGTGTTATATTACTTAGTGTGGTCAACTGACAGGCGAGTGGTTTGATGATAAGAGGTAAGCGTCGCCCATGAAAAGTTTTATCCTCGATGCTTAGATATTTGCCTGCTGATGATTAGAAGTAAGGTGGTATGTCTCGGTGCCAGTAATTATAATACCTGCCCTGCCTTTTACGAAATACAGCAGATCTGTTTGACGGTCGAAACAAGCAGGACGATGGTACCCGTGCAGACGTGAGCAGCACAGTGAATCCCTCCCACGTAGAAGTAACCATGCTAGTTAAAAAAAACCAAGATCTTTACGTCAAACTATATGCACTCTACTACGGTCCATAATAATAATAATTCAGTAATAATAATTCATTTTTTATATAGAGCAACCGAGCAGTCGAAGCCTTTTGGAGACTATCGACGCTTCGACACATCCGCACAACCAGATATTATGGAGATGCGTTGCTTTCCTTTCCCTAATTCTCCCAATGGGCCACCTAAAACTCACAAACCGCACGAAACGCGCCAGCATAGGTGTTACTTGACGCCGGTGTTATGTGAGCGAGAGGTACCACCCCGTCGTGCCGGCCCAATTCGTCTGTAAAGCAGCATGGCTCTACCTCTTAAATAATTATCTTTAATAAAAAATCATTGTGATAATCGAAGATTTCTTAAATAATTTATAAAAATAAATAAAATTGGAGCGTCTGTTTGTAATATCAAAATAATCACTTTTTATTGAATGCATAATATGGATGTATACACGGTACATATACCATAATATGGATGTATACACGGTACATATACCATAATATGGATGTATACACGGTACATATACCATAATATGGATGTATACACGGTACATATACCATAATATGGATGTATACACGGTACATATACCATAATATGGATGTATACACGGTACATATACCATAATATGGATGTATACACGGTACATATACCAAAATTAAAAAAAATATAATTTTCGTCTGGCTGGGCCGATTTGTATGGTACTTTCACTATCAGATAGCTGATGTTATAAGGAGTAACTTAGGCTATAAAAATTATCATCATCAATCAGGGTACGGCTGTAAATCTAAGTTCGTGCGGGTGAAGATGCGGGCAACAGCTAGTATGATAATAAGAGTTTGTTAAGTCGCGTGTCTACATGTATGTAAAAGCTCATATAAATAGTTTAAGGTCAAGCGGATAATAAATCTTGTCTGTATGTCTGTCAGGGTCGATATAATGCTAAGGTCTACCTAGAGCCCTAGGCGTATTTCATTCTAGGTCCTGTAGAGGTCGAGATTTGATCTTAACTTAATATTGATCGTTATTTGATTATAAAAAATCGGTTGTCTGTAAAGTCGGTTTACTGACGATAGTTGAACGTGACAACGTCATAAGAAAATGGAACGCCTCAGAGCGAGGTAACGCCGCATGCGTCATGTTTTTTCGTTCTTGCAGCCGGCTCCATCGAATAATTATAAGAAGTTGTCACGTCAAAAAGTATTTTATACTTTTCTAAGTATCGTTTGTGCATCCATTATCATGATGACCATTTTCCGCCAGCCGCTGTGACCTTGACTTTCAATGAACGCCGTGACGGCCGATCCCTCCCCGCTCACGCCCCACCAGGACCGGCGTACGGTGCCATAATCAAGGTGTTAGCTCAATAACTTAGACTCCTTTTTTCATGCATTTTTTAACCGACTTCAAAAAGGAGGAGGTTATCAATTCGTCGGAATCTTTTTTTTTTTTTTTTATGTATGTTACCTGATTACTCGAAGATGGCTAGACCGATTTAAAAAATTCTTTTTTTGTTCTAAAGGGTATACTTCCCAAATGGTCACATGTTAAGAAAACCAGGATCTGATGATGGCATCCCAGAGAAATCGAGGGGAACTTTCGAAAATCGTAGGGACGACTAGTGCGTTTGATACTTTTTTTATAAATTGTTTTGAAGGACTACAATTTAATGAAAGTCTAGAGTCGATCTGATGCTGGAGCCGAAAGACAGTCGAGGGAACTCCTTAACGATTTACATCAGTAACCTTGGGCTTGATTAATTTGTAATGATGAGAACTTTACACCTAGATGGGTTGTGAATGTCATTAAGGGTCTGATGATGAAGACAAATGACAGTTAAGGGAACTCCTCAACAGTTTACAGTAGCTACCTTGTGTTTGGACTTAATTAATTTAAATTGATGAGAACTTTGCACCCATATGGGTTATAAGCGCCATTACAAGTGTAATGATGGATACCTTACACAGTCTAGGGGAATCCTCGACGATTTACAGCTTTTATTGGGCTAAGTTCATACGGCTAAATAATATGCCAAAATCATTTAATTTTATTTAATTAATTTTATTTAATTTTACTTGTAGTTGTTAAATGAACAAAAAACAACTGTGCCTTGGAAGCGCATCATAGTATTTCAAGGTCATCATAATATCCATTCTATACCTATATATTGGTGATGGTGTTGTTCTTTGCCTATATATAACGGAATCATTTAATGAATAGCAGCAAATCTGCCGAGATTGCTTTCAATTACATGTATATAAAGTTTTACACAATTCCATTTCGGTTTTTTCATTTGTTATGTAATGATTTACACCCTTTCTACGTTTATCTCATTAATACAGCGCTATCTAATCTGAGTTCTACCCATATTTCAGACATAAAATCAGTTATCGAATTTTTCAATCACTAAAAATTAAGAAATAAAAAATTTTTAAACAAAATTTAAAATCGACCGATTATATAGGCACAAAGATTAAGGAAATTATTTTATTACTTTTTAGTTTTTTTTTTTAATTTTGAAGTCGGTTTTAATTTTTGTTTAAAAAATTTTTATATCACAGGCCTGTGATATAAAAAATTTTTATACCGATTTTGACGGGACTTTCACTGGCAGATAGCTGATGATATAAGGAGTAGCTTAGGCTATAAAAATAATCATCATCAATCAGGGTACGGCTGTAAATCTAACTTAACGCGGGCGAAGCTGCGGACAACAGCCAGTAAGAAATAATTTTGAGGGTGTTATTAACAATATACTGACCACACTCAAAACTTGTCCATAGTGTAAGTTTAGCGGACAATAGAATAATGTTGAAGTAGTAAGCGCAATGATCCAACCGAATAGAAGCTCGTTTCATCACAAGCGTACTGAGGTTGTGTAACAGAGATTTGGTACGCGGCTCCGATAGACGCCTCGCCTCGGGACTTTCACGTGAAATATAACATGTTATTTTAATATCACGTTATCACGTAAGTGATTTTGTATATGTGAAATAATTAGCCGTGGGCCAATAAGGATGTTGAATAATTTTTTTAATTGCTTTTATTTGATAGATATATTATGTCCAATTTTAATAAAAAAAGACATAAATAAAAATAGTTTTTAAAATTCTCGCTAAAACACCCCAAACGTCATGTAACCATGATTACGTCACAAACCAATAAACATACTCGCTCTCAGTCAAACTCGCAGTTCGCCGGTGATACGTAAACCTTGGTTATGACAGCTATGACAGTTTGTTTACTGGTTAGTGACGTCATCAGGCGTTCGCAGTCACGTGATAATGGGTGATAAATAACGCATTTTAAATTAATTTTATTTAATTTAAGATCAATAAATAAACTTTGAAAATTTTATTTTAATATTCAAATACTGCGTTTAATATGTAAAACATAACTCTACATGAATTTATAGCGTGTGTCAACATCCCTATTGTTGAGCTAGGGATTGTTCTATCCCCACCATGGTTCAGGCCTTGACGTGGCGGTGGGGCTCAGTAGCCTAGGGTGAGCCCAGCACCTTGGGCGAGGTGAATTGAGCCGAGGGGGCTCTTTGTACCACTCTTATAAGAAGAGGGGACAAAAGAGCAGGGAGCAAGGGGTGAGGATGGGAACCTCACCCCATTGTACTGTCCCGACGTTGGGAGGGGTTGTTCTGTGGTGCGGGACAACCCCTCTGTGGAGGTGGCGTCGGTCCCTCGCGGGACTGACTAGCCGTCGAGGTGCCCTGTTTGTTTACTAGATCCGGGGCACCTCACCAAAGGCGGCATTGGTGGCACTCGCCGGGTTTTAGTGGGTAGAGCTGCGTCCATTTACCAGCTGTCGGGCGCAGCGAGTCCCACATACCCGCGTGGGGAGACCCACTCCCCCGCGGGATGCCTCAGAGCATTTCCCGGCGTTATAGAAAAAAAAAAGGGATTGTTCTGTCACGTGATAAATCACCGGTGACTTTAAATCACGATACAATGTATTTCTGTTGAGTGTTTCAAATTTTTTCCTCCCGTGACGGTATATGTTAGCGATGTATAGGTATGTTAGCGATGTATATGTTAGCGATACAATCCGTGGTGGTAGTTACATTATAACACGTTATACTTTTTTGGACATCCGAGAAATATCAAGTAGCCTCGAACCCAATGTTGAGCTAGGGATAACAATTTCTTCCACCGTGCGCAGATCCTGGCGTGGTGGTCGCAGGGGCGGAAGACTGGACAGGGTGTCATCACTGTAGCAGTGACCCATTGGGGGAAAAGGAGAGCAACGCATCTGCATAATCTCTGGTTGTGCTGATGTGTATGGGCGTCGATAGTTACTAAAAGGCTTCGACTGCTCGTTTGCCCTCCAATGCTATAAAAAAAGTAATGAGGGCAATGCTGATCACACCCTGGAGGAGTGCCCAGCGAGGACGCCCCACGTGCTCACGCTCACTGAGGTTGGCGTGGACCTGTCGCTCCCTGCGGTCATCTGATGACCGTCAGTGAAAAACATGGTAGGTCCTCTCCTTTTTTCACGAGAAAAACCACAATAAGATATTGAAATATAATGTGGGAGCGATTATTTTCAACTCCGGACGTAAAAAGATAGTTTTTATAAGTGAGACAACAGTATCTGTGGCTTTTAAGGAATGATTTTGATACGATTTGAATTTTTCGTAGCGGTAGTTCTTAGACATGTTTTATCAAAATCTATTCAGCCCTTTTAAGGCCACCCGCTCTTTTGTTATTTCGTCAGGGGTTTCTTCTTGAGTATACGCTTTTAATTATTTTAAACTCAAGTTAAGGTAGACGTGACAGTACACTGAAGTGTGCAACAGTACAGTTAGATTTGAGTGACGTCCCAAATATTTGTATGCAAAACGCAATACTCTAACTTTACTTCGGCCTCGTAAAACATGTATGGTTCACGATCATGGTTACGGATATAAATCTCCTTGGATTTCTATTACTATCGTAACGTGAACCTCCATGGGAGATTCAAGGTACGTAACTGATCAGCGTTACAGTGGGATGTCCGAAAGGTTCTTAAAAACATGAACCAGGCAAAGGCGTTTTACAGAAAATGATGTACCTTACTTCGTCTACAAAGACAAAGAACGTCGCATGTCCCCCAGATCCCTATCAAACAACCTCCTTCCATTTATTTCCCGCTATGCATAAGCCTTAAATATCCCACTGCTGTGAAGGGGGATTTCCTCCTCGAAAGTAAACGAGAAGAGTATTGTGCATTGTGTAGGGTGGCGAATTTTAATCTCATTTGGCAACATTCTCACGATGTTTTCTTTTAGTAGTGAGCAAGCGATGTTGACGTGCTAAATGGTAAGTGAGTGATAGTGAACGGGAAAATTTAAGAAAACCCATTTTAGAGGTAGAGCCATTTCGAATCTGGGCCTTAAATGGACCACCGTACCGCCATTTTTTTTCCCGCTAGAAACATGCAAATACAATCAATACATAGTATAAAATACCCAACGCCGCCTCCTCCGAAGGAGCCGACAACCACATTTCTTGCAGTCTTGTTCCTTCCGGTCTCAGCTAAGCGGTAATGTAGAGGCTTTAGCGCTCATTTATCGGTGTACCTTAGAAAGACAGGGAGGATATTTCAGGACTCTCATCCAACTTGGACTATATTTGTATGAAATTCTAACACATATTCCTAGATTTAGTTCAAATATAGAATATACTCACCGACAAGGACGAGAAGTAAGACGACCAGCGGCAAGGGGCCGCGGGGCGGAGCCCGGAGCGTCATTGGCCGACCGTCGGGGGCGTACAATATAATTTAACACACACAACAGGGCAACAAACTTTGCACAAAAACTCAAATTACACTCGCGAATTTTACGCGGGAACGTGTGCACCGCGCGGTATACTAACGCGCACTGACAGATTTCACTTTTTTTTAAATTCACATCGTTGGTTGCGAGCACTTTCACTTTGATTTGCACTAATTATATAAATATTTGTGTTGTGTGTATATTGATGGTGGTTTGCTGTAAAAAAAAAAGGTTTATATTAAAAAAAGAAAGACTATATTATATTTTTATTAATTTTTAATGTTTACGCTAATTTAATGAAAATTAAAATAATAAAACTAAGATTCATTTTTTATTTTTACGAATTTTATTGCGGGTTATTAAAATCTTTTGGAGACCCTCTCACAACTATGGCCCATTTAGGTGTATAAGTCCCAAAATCAAATTCAAAAAATGTTCCAACAAAGGTCAAAATAGTACCAACAGAGTATATGATTGAAGGTCAATTGAATCTACTACCGGTTCCAATAGCAAGCCACTGAGAAGAACCGGCGAAACAAACTCAGTGGGACTAATCTTTTCAAATATTTTATAACTAATTTTACATGTTGTTATCCTGAAATGCCTGGGAGGAACGCCCTATTCCCGATGTGTGTATCTTTCATAAAATCTTTTACTTTATGATATCCTTTCCCACACGAACGCTCTTTAATAACTGTTTTAAATTTTTAATTGGGACATTTTGAACATTTTAAGGGATATTGTAAAAGCGTATACAGTTGCCTGTAAAAGAATTGCTAATACGAGTCTAATCACTGATACATCTAGCCTGTGCCTATTCCGTGTATCCCTGCTATGGATGTCACATTTTTTACAAAATTCACTTGTTTTTCCGGACATACAGTAAATTTTCTAAGACGTATTGAGACGCGACAGTCAGAATTCAAATTTGTTTAAATTTGTCCTTCAAAGATGTATAGGCGGTTTCGCTAGCCCTCTAATTAAAAAAAAACTCTCCTATAACCTTTCGCATCAATGCTATTAAATTACAAAAAGGTTTACATTAAAATATAGTTTCCCTACCTTTAATAAAACTTGACACTGGCATTTAGTAAATACTCATTGCCATTAAAGAAAAAAAAAATACAAAAGATTTTTGCAGATCGCGGTGATTCCGAAAAACACGTTGAACCAAACTTATATTTATAACATCAGTATAGTTAAACGGTAAATCCGTAATAAAAGCATTACTATAAATAATAAGTGTGTCTTACAGTAGTTGATAGTACACAGTACACACATACAGTCGCTATGGTAACCTTGACTTAGCGAATCCCTTCTCTTTTGTTTTCATTGCGTAATGATTCGCCTAGCCAAGCTGTTTTGTAATTAACGTCGCGTTGCCATTACGATTTTAAACGTAGATTGGCGGTTTAAGAAATTAATTTGATTTTCAAGTAAAAAGTTTAAAAAGTCCCAATAGAAAAACTTGTCCCTTCTTTTTAAGTCGGTTAGTGTAGCCTATGTCGGGACCATAATAACGCATCGATTGACGACTTTATGACATCTCATATTTCATCAAAATCTGGTTACTATAGTTTAGGCGCTATGGTGGAACGTACGTAAATACAAACACACATTGTTAAAGTAATAATCTTATTGTAATTTTTTATGGAAAATAACGTATAAAATGTTTTCTGATAAGCATATTTTCTACGAATTCTTCTACAAATTTAAATTAAAAAAACATGCAAATGATGTATAACATACACAAACGCGAAATATGTATATTAAGGGCCCCTTATCCCAAATTGTTGTTTCTAGATCGAGGTGTTTTCATAGAAGTCGTCATTTTAAAATAATTATAAAAAAATAGGGTATAGATACATCTTTGATCTAGGGATTTTTTTGGATAAAAATACAATATTTAACATTTTACATGATCAAAAAAAATTCTAAAGTAACGTCGATTTTAAAAGCAAATTGAGTAACTCAATTTTAATGAAACTCTTTATTTTTATTTATTTATTTATTATACAAACTAAATATAACACCATAACAGACAAAATCCAAGACGATGCTATATTAGACAAATAATCGCAATTGCGGACACATTAAAATTATGTATTACATTAATTAATTATTATCATTATTCTCAATAACTACCTGGGCTAATCTCATGAGATTATGGTCGTAAGCAGGGAGGTGTGTTTTTAGCGACATCGTTACGTTACGAACTGAAGCGCGTCGATGTCGGTAATGTGGACATGGCCTTATTCGAGATCGTTGCTGCGACGGTACATCGCAAAAACATTTTGTTATTTATGTGCTGTGTTGTTTATATTCCCCCGAAAGCGGATTGTAATGAATATATGCATCTATTTAATATTTTAGAAACAATATGTGTAAAATTCGATAAAGTGTTAGTACCAGGAGACTTTAATATGCCTTCAGCGTCAGTGGAAATACAAAACTATATGTACTCATCACTTTTACGTTTAAATTGCTAAACGGGGATGACGTGGAAATGATTGGACAGATCTTTATTATGTCACTTCAAAAATTTTTGAAAAATAAAAAACGATAAAAATGGCTCTCGCGCATCGCACCACGTCGCGCCAGTACCCAGCCGGGCGTCATCGAAGTAGGACCTGTGCCGCTTTTGCTCGTGACTACGTTGTTACCGCGCATTTTATATTATTACGTCTAAATAAATAAGACGACACAGTGTAAATAATATAGCTACTTAATACTTACTAACAATTGTTGTTCTTAGTTGTAATTAGTTAGCAATACAAAACCTTTAATTAGTGTAAATAAATAGATACTTGAGTTTGTGTAGTACCTAGTTATTTAATTGAAATGGCGAATAAAAAAAGTAAAATAAGGAAAAAGAATCTTAATACAGTTTTATCACAAACTAGCTGTTGCCCGCAGCTTCGCCCGCGTTAACTTAGATATACAACCATATACGCATTGATGATAATTATTTATCTATGGACGGGCGTAGGACTTTATTTTATAATATGTAGTGATTAATACCGTATTTTTGTGAATAGCTTTTACATTACCGCTTTATAATTGGCAATTTTTTAAAGTATTAAAATGAATATAGGTAGTATGTTATATTTAACTAATGTAGACATATTATGCCATCGCGGACTTTTCAGTATGCATATTTAGGATACACAATTCTACCATACATTGATACAATAATAATTAATTCGGAACCGGGCCCGGCTAAGGTGTATAATAATGTAGTACATTATTTTGATCTATCTGTTAGGGTTCATCCAGAGTTTGCAATGTAAGTGCAAAAAATGTGCTTATTTATGACATCAAATCAGAAACTTCTAAAATTATGAGCGTTTATCTACTATATTATGCATGTACCTATTACCTTCCTCTTGAATCATTCTATCTATTAAAAAAACCGCATCAAAATCCGTTGTATAGTTTTAAAGATGTAAGCATACATACAGTCAGACGCGGGAAGTGACTTTGCTTTATAGTTTATACTATGTAGTGATGTCTTCTTCCAGAAATTGTTAACACTTGAAGAATTCAAATTGTCCGACAATAAAGAAAATGAGGAACCTTCATCACAAAATATTTCTGATTTGCAATCATTTCCTAGCCCCCTACCCACAGGGCAGTGTCGTGAGGACTATGGCTTTGACCCTCTTCTCAGAGGAGACCCGTGTCTAACATTAATCGATGATGTATGGGTCGATGAAAATGAAACTGGACCTAGCATACGACAACTAAATTTTGTTGAATTTTAAAACAATTAAAACAATTAATATAGTATAAAAGAATATGTTTGTCTACAATTTTTTAATCTCCTACAAGCATTCTTAGAATGATTGATTTTTTTATAGCTTAGGCCTTAGGGGGACAAACAAGCATTCGGAGCCTTAGATGACTACCGACTTCCATAATAATAATAATATCTAAGGACGCTTTTTGCACCACGTCAATCTGGTCCCGTGGTAAGTTCTCGAAGAACTTGTGTTACGAGTACCAGACAATGGAAATATATTTAATATTTTATACTATACACATATTTAAGGTTTTTTATTTATAATACACATATTTAATACACATCCATGAACCAGGAACTTTTTGTTCCCTGGCGGAATTCGAACCCGCAACTTCCGGCTTGAATGCTAACGCGCTAACCATTGAGCCACAGAGGTCGTCCTCGTAAACATTCACACAAGAGATAATGCAGATGCATTACCCTCCTTTACCCCATCCCCTGCAATGGGACACCGCAAACTCATACACCGCAAGAAACGTGACAGCATAGGTGTCACTTGACGCCATTATCATGTGAACGAGAGGTACCCCTACGGTCGTACCGGCCCAATTCGGCTGCAAGCAGCATGGCACTACCTTTTAGACCTATGTAGCTAATTCATCCTTCCTAATCCTTACTAATATTATATATGTGAAAGCATGGATGTTTGTTACGCTTTCACGCGAAAACTACATAACCGATCATCATGAAACTTTGTACACATATTCTTGGAGGTATTAGAAGTAACATAGGATACTTTTTATATAAAAAAAACTAAAGAGACACCCGGATGGATCGAAGTTCCTTTCGATTAATTAGTGAAGAAATAAAACTTCTTATCCTGCGCAGACGAAGTCGCTGGCACCAGCTAGTATTTCTATAAATCCAAAACTAGATAACTATAACAACAACAAGATTTTGTTATGCATAATTATTAATTATCACATCTAAGAATAATTCGAGTATAGTCAATCTACTGCATATTCGTATACTGTGGCGTGCTTGCCGGCCGTGGTAGGTCACCGGAGTTCATATAAAGACATCTCCCGCGCAACGCAAGTGCAAAGCGATTCGGTGCGTTAAATACCTATAGTTTTGGGAGAAGGGGCCCTTAACATAGAATCTAATTAAGCGACTTGCGCAGAGGTCGCAGGCTCGAATCCCGCTAGTAATTATTTGTATATTTAATATAAATATATAGTTTAGAATAACAGCGTATTTTCACCTTACTATACTCGCTCAGATATTACGACGACTTTACCAAGTTACGACATTATTAAGGGACTAGGTTTGTTCACATTTTTTTTTTTGGATTTAGAATCAAGCACTTCGAGTTGTTGCAGGTCTCAAGACAGTAACGTATCCCTCGGGCCTCCTGAGATATCACACAAGGCTACTCAGAAGTAGTGATGAGAACGAGTGGTGGGCATAGCCCAGGGATCCCAAGGGGACTGACTGGAGGCGGTAATATAATAATTGAATTTTTGAAGTGAAAACTTCTATTGGCGCATAGCAGAAATATTTTTGTACGCTGTGAGTGAAGCTGATCCGTCACGCTCGGAGGTGAAAGCCTCGATCGGGTGAACTCGGTACTGCCGAGTGTGCCTGAGCGAGAAAGATACAGTCAGTTACAGCTCTTCACTGCTAAGTGCTATGTCACTGTGCTTACTTACACAAAAAAGAGACACCTATACCTGTAGTGCGAAAGGGACAAAAATGATGTAGCTTGTAGGTGATGAAAAAATTTTAAATAAAAATTTAAACCGACTTCAAAATTGAAAAAAACTAAAAAGTAATAAAATAATTTCCGTAATCTTTGTGCCTACAATTTATAATCAACTTGTTCTTCTACTAATATACAATCTTTGCATTTACCACGTCATTATTGTTACTTTTGAAGCCGGTGTCGTATTCGTTGATGTACCTACCTCCCTATCTACCTTGGCTGACACCGATTCCAAAAGTAACAATAATTTTAAGCCAATGTTTTAATTTTTGTTTAAAATTTTTTTATTTCTTAATTTTTAGTGATTGCATAATTCGATGACTGATTTTATTTGTCTGAAATATGGGTAGAACTATTCAACGCATTGCTCAGATTAGATAGCGCTGTATTAATGAGATGAACGTAGAAAGGGTTTAAATCATTACATAAAAAATGAAAAAATCGAAATGGAATTGTGTAAAACTTTATATGCATGTAATTGAAAGCAATCACGGCAGATTTGCTGCTATTCCTTAAATAATTCAGTTATTAATAGGTATAGAACATCACCATCACCAATATATAGGTATAGAATGGATATTATGATGACCTTGAAATACTATGATGCGCTTCCAAGGCACAGTTGTTTTTTGTTCATTTAACAACGACAAGTAAAATTAAATTAATTAAACAAAATTACATGATTTTGGTATATTATTTAGCCGTAGGAACTAAGCCCAATAAAAGCTGTAAATCGTCGAGGATTCACCTCGACTGTGTAAGGTCTCCATCATCACACCTATAATGGCGCTTATACCCCATATGAGTGCAAATTCTCATCAATTTAAATTAATTAAGTCCAAACACAAGGTAGCTACTGTAAACTGTTGAGGAGTTCCCATAAACTGTCATTTGTCTTCATCATCAGACCCTTAATGACAGTCACAACCCATCTAAGTGTAAAGTTCTCATCATTACAAATTAATCAAGCCCAAACACAAGGTTACTGATGTAAATCGTCGAGGAGTTCCCTCGACTGTCTTTCGACTCCAGCATCAGATCGACTCTAGACCTTCATTAAATTGTAGTCCTTCAAAACACTTTATAAAAAAAATATCAAACGCACTAGTCGCCCCTATGATTTTCGAAAGTTCCCCTCGATTTCTCTGGGATGCCATCATCAGATCCTGGTTTCCTTATCATGGGACCATTTGGGAAGTATACCCTTTAGAACAAAAAAAGAATTTTTCAAATCGGCCTAGCCATCTTCGAGTAATCAGGTAACATACATAAAAAAAAATAAAAAAAGATTCCGACGAATTGATAACCTCCTCCTTTTTGAAGTCGGTTAAAAAGAACTAAATTTATCTGTGAGTTCCCTAAGAATTTAAGAATAACAGTTGTATTTCACCATACACATGATACTACTTTCGACTGATAAACTAAAATTCTATTACTATAAACTACAGTTATAAGTTTTCACTGCTATCGGCAGTCCCTAGTAGTAAACATTAATATATCTAATAAGCATATTCAAATGTTATGTAATCATTTTTAAATTATCATATCGGGTTCGAACCTGATATTTTATAGGCTCAAGCTTTTACAGCTCTCTTTCTCTCTCACACATATAGAGTGCAAGCGGAACAGTCGATATTCATAACAATGTGACATTACCAGTCTCGATTGATTTTTTAATGTGTTTTAATCTTTGGCACAGGATAACGATTTAGAAGCCCCAAGGGATTTTATTTTCAGGCCCTTTTTAACTTTTAATGCATTCGAGGTTTTGAAATGTCTGCAATAAAATTAATCTAACATTTTTAACTTTTTTAAATTTAAGAATACGCATTATATTATACTCTCAATAATTATACTAGATTTCATATTCAATGCAAACAACGAACATTTTAATTATTATTATTTGTGATGACATTTTTTTATTTGGTATAAAATATATATATTGGTATTTAAATTTTGTTTTGTATTTCCTTAAGACTTTAAGATGACATTTAATTTTTTCATTCTAAATATTGTCGATAGTATAAACATTCAAATTTAAAACCCTACTAATATTATAACCGCGAAAGTTTGTAAGAATGTATGGATGCATGTTTGTTACTCTTTCACGCAAAAACTACTGAATGGATTTTAATGAAACTTTACAATAACATAGCTTATATATCATAATAACATATAGGTTATAATTTGTCCCGGTACTCCCACGGGAATGGGAAGTACGCGGGTGAAACCGCGGGGCGCTACTACTATTACATACCATAAAAGCATAATTCGCACGCTTAATTGTTTGGTCATATAAATAAAGACCTTGCATGTAATAATATATTAATTATCCAAATAAAAGTAATTTTAATATACTTAGGTACTTATAAAAATAAATTTTTCTTAATAATATTTGAGAGTCAAAGCGTTCATTATAGGGTTCCGTGCGAAATAGGTATCGACGTAACTTTTTTTTTTCTTTAACGCCGGGAAATCACTTAGGGAACCCGCGGGGGGTGGGACTCCCCAGACAGGCATGTGGGACTCGCTGCGCCCGAAAGATGGTAAGGTGGACGCAGTTCCACCCACTAAAACCCGTCGAGTGCCACCAATGCCGCCTTTGGTGAGTAGCCCCGGATCTGTTGAGCAAACAGGGCACCTCGACGGCTAGTAAGTCCCTCGGGGGACCGAGGCCACCTCCAGAGAGGGGTTGTCCCGCACCACAGACAACCCCTCCCAACACCAGGAAAGTATGGGGTGAGGTTCCTATCCTCGCCCCTTGCCCCCTACTCTTTTGTCCCCTCTTCTTATAAGAGGGGTGCAAAGAGCCCCCTCGGTTCAATTCGCTTCGCCCAAGGTGTTGGGCTCACCCTAGCCACGCCACCGCCACGACAAGGCCTGAACAGTGGTGGGTTTGACTAAACCTCTGTTAAACCGTAAGAAATAGAAACTTGAATTTCAATAATATGTATATATTACATATGTAAAGCTTAGCCTAATATTTTATTTAAAGAAATGTGTATATTCCGAAACAAAAATTGTTGTAATGGAAGAGTATGGAAGAGAGAGAGAGTGAGGAAGAGAAGAAGAACACAAAGAGTCTGTCGATATACATTATAATACATTTATTTATTATAACAACAAACATGTTTATACAAGAAACGTGTTCTACGGCGATTTTGGAATACCTAAAATATTATAAAAGTGAAAAAATGCACTGTTAAATTGTATACAGTACGGAACTTCTGTTCCAGTTCGACTCGCACTTAGCTTTCATCTTTTCCGTCCAACTCAAACGTCTGGGGCAACCCTCCGATAACGGTTTTTTGTAAGTAAAATCGATACTATCGAGTACAATATAGATTATATTCATCTATGTTTTACTCGAGTTTTGAACGTCAATGTCAAAGCTCAACATTTTTAAGCTGGTGGGAGGGAGAGATACGCTTTTACCGCGCTCTCGTCCACATGGGTGCCACATTGCTTGTTTCTTCTGTCTTTTGCTGGGTTTTGGAAAGAAGGGCAGGACAGGCACTGAATTACTAGCACAGACACTTAACATCTTGTGTTTAGTCATATTGTGCAATACGTGAATCAGTTGCCTGCGCTAGTTCCAGGTAAACTAGTTTATGTTCATAGGCGACGCTAATCACTTAGGTAGCTCGTCTGCCCGTTTGCCTTTCCAAGAAAAATCTAAAACAATTTTGTTGCAGATCTTCATGATAAAAACTAAAGGTTCCTACTTTCTGTATACACGGTAGCGGCCCACGCAGAAATAAGTAATACTGACTCCATTGGGAGAATAATTGAAAAATGTTTTTTTTAGTTCTAAATTTGTAACAGTTTAAAAACCGTCCACGATGGCGCTGGTGTAGAAAAAGGGTACGGTATGAATGTAGCAGACGAATTGAGATTTTAAAAATGGAATCTAATTTTGTGGCGCCTCAGATAGTAAAATCTTTTATTATTATTAAAGATTTTTAATATAATTAAGCTAGGATATTAGACCACAGTACACATGCGTCATGCACTAGCCAAGACTATATGTAGATTAGTCTAGAATCTAAACCATGTTTTCATGGGGTTAACTTGAACAGGCGTAAGGTAGAGCTAATTTGATATTTAATAATATACTTTTATGTACAATATTGAATATTTTTTTAAATTTTACTTTACTTCGTAAATTTAGGCAATCTATGCTCAAACCCAGCCCTCATTTAGCCCCATTCCTTACATAAAAGTAACACAAACAATTTTAACTTTGACAGCGGCCGCCATCTTGTCAAGTTTTGGCGGGATGTTTGATTAAGTACAGGAAATTAACGTTTGTGTCTGAACTGCGGAGTATATTTTAATGTTAGACTTTACAATTTAGTTTAGTATTTAGTTAGGGATTTACAATTATATGTTACTTGGCTGTTTACAGTCTCGCTCACACTAATATAAATTAACGATATTTATAATAATATTTTTTTTATTGACAGAAAACCAATTCCAATTATGAAATGTCAATCTATGAATTGATTTGCTTAAAATAGCGGACCCACAGACGTTAATCTATACAAAACATTTTGTGGTGGACCGAATTGGAAATGTAAGCATACACCAAACATTTCATCAAAATCGGTCCAGCCGTTTAGAAGAAGTTCAGTCACACCAATATTAAAATTCCATTATTTTGAAATGTACAGATAATGGAATTTTTCAAAAAAAAATCTTTCCATCGGCTTTTTTAATTACCGATTTTTACCAGTGAGCTAGTTTTGAAACTGATAGTAAACCCAATTTGACGTTGTAAAAAGTGTATTCAATATTTATTGTTTTAATTTATTATATATATTTTTAAATATAATTTTTTTTTTAAATTGAAATAGAATATGAAATGTTTTTATTAACTTTCAAGGAATGTTTTTTTTTAAAGTAACGTTATGAAATGCCAAAAAAGAGATTTACAGAACATGCGTCAATTTAAAGAACACACGTCACATTACAGAACACCCGTCAAATTAAAGAACATGCGTCAATTTACAGAAACCGACCAATTTGAATGACATGCATCAAATTATAGAACACCCGTCAATTTAAAGAATACGCGTCAATTTATAGAAAACTTGTCAATTTAAAGAATGCTCGTCAAAATAAAGAATACACATAAATTTAAAGAACACGCGGCAATTTAAAGAACACCCGTCAATTTAAAGGATACGCGTCAATTTATAGAATACGTGTCAATTTAAAGATTGCTCGTCAAAATAAAGAATACGCATCAATTTAAAGAACACGCGGCAATTTAAAGAACACGCGTCAATTTAAAGAACATGAGTTAATTTAAAGAACATGCATCAATTTAAAGAACACGCGTTAATTTCAAGAACATGCATCAAATTAAAGAACACGCATCAATTTGAAGAACAAGCATCAATTTACAGAACAAGCGTCGCCCACGTGGCTATCCTCGCACCCAGGACGACGAAGGACGATACCTTTTAAATCAAACCCTTTTTTTTCTTTGACGCCGGGAAATGCTCTGAGGCATCCCGCCTGGGGAGTGGGTTTCCCCAAGCGGGTACGTGGGACTCGCTGCGCCCGAAAGATGGTAAGTGGACGCAGCTCTACCCACTAAAACCCGGCGAGTACCACCAGTGCCGCCTTTGGTGAGGTGCCCCGGATCTGTTAAGCTAACAGGGCACCTCGACGGCTAGTCAGTCTCGCAAGGGACCGACGCCACCTCCACAGAGGGGTTGTCCCGCACCACAGAACAACCCCTCCCAACGTCGGGAAAGTACAATGGGGTGAGGTTCCCATCTTCGCCCCTTGCTCCCTGCTCTTTTGTCCCCTCTTCTTATAAGAGGGGTACAAAGAGCCCCCTCGGCTTAATTAGCTTCGCCCAAGGTGCTGGGCTCACCCTAGGCTACTGAGCCCAACCGCCACGTCAAGGCCTGAACCATAGTAGGGTTTTACATCAAACCCTGCTGGACACTATTAAGAATATATTATGTATATAGCCCGAACTCACGTAGCCGGGTTTTTTAAGTTGAAATTTAACCATACTTTTAATAGTCATTGTCAAGTCAATGAACATGCATCTATTTAAAGAACATGCATCAATGTAAAGAACACGCGTAAATTTAAAGAACACGCATCAATTTAAAGAACACGCGTCAATTAAATAACACACGTCAATTTAAATAATACTCATCAATTTAAAGTAAACGCATCAAGTTTTGCTTTTTTATCATAATATAAATTTTCTAAATTCATATTAAAGATCTTCTATAATGATTTAAAGGGACCCGGTAAACCTTAAAAAATAAATTTCACAAAGTCAAACTATATTAAGGTGAGAATTATAATAAAATAAAAGATTGTGACGCCTGGGAACCAGGTGATTTTGTTCGGCACTTTCTACTTAATCCGAAATTGGAAAGTCCTTTCACATCACAATTGAGCCAAGGATAAGCATGTTTGAATAAAAATTAAAAAAATATTAGTCTCGCTACTGGACATAGGCCTCTCTTTATAAATGCCAAGATCGCAATTCGCAACCAACATCTGCTAGTGCCCGGAGATCATCAATCATCATCACATCCAAAAACTTTATCCCCACCATGGTTCAAGCCTTGTCGTGGCAGTGGGGCTCTGTAGCCTAGGGTGAGCCCAGCACCTTGGGCGAAGCCAATTGAGCCGAGGGGGCACATTGTACCCCTCTTATAAGAAGAGAGGACAAAATAGCAGGGGGCAAGGGGTGAGGATGTGAACCTCACCCCATTGTACTGTCCTGACGTTGGCAGGGGTTCTTCTGTGGTGCGGGACAGCCCCTCTGTGGAGGTAGCGTCGGTCTCTTGCGGGGCTGACTGGCTGTCGAGGTGTCCTGTTAGCTTAACAGATCCGGGGCACCTCACCAAGGCGGCACTGGTGGCACTCGCCGGGTTTTAGTGGGTAGAGCTGCGTCCATTTACCATCTTTCGGGCGCAGCGAGTCCCATATACCCACCTGGGGAGAGCCACTCCCCAGGCGGGATGCCTCAGAGCATTTCCCGGCTTAAAAGAAAAAAAAATCCAAAAACTTTATAGAGCCTATCATAATTTGAGGATTTTTTTATGATAGTAGGATAGGCATGGTAGACGTGCCACCTGGTCTTGGTAAGCGGGCAGCGTCGCCCATGAAAATAACCTAGTTTACCTGGAAACGAGCCCATGTGTCCGTCCTGAGACATAAGATGTTTTAAGTCTGTGCTAGTAATTATGTACCCTCCCTTTTCCGAAACACAACAAATCTATCACAAAGAAATAAGCATTGCAGCAGTTAATGCAGAGAGCGCGGCACAGGCCGTGTTGGTGGTGGTGGCCATTGAAGACGACCTCCGTGCAGTAACCAGTTCATGATACATACAGGTGGCAAGGGATCGGCCGCCTTGGCGTTCATTGAGGGAGACCTATGTTCAGCAGTGGACGGATAAAGTCTGATAATTAGGATGAATGCTAGAATCGAACCCTAAGCCTGTGGCAAGTACAGGTATACCTGTTACAGTAAAACAAAGGGTAACCTTTAATCGCAAAGTGGGACGCGACCTCAACTCATCCAGGAAGGAATGTCAAGGTTTTTGCTAATTGCTCGACCCTATTGCATTAAACTTTCATCTTCATTGTGGCCTGACCCTGGCCTTTGGACCTCTGATGATTTTCCAGCTCCACGCCATATTCCTATTACAAGCAATATTCCTACTTCAAGCTTATATTCTAAACAATGTTCTTTTTCCAAGCTATACCCCTTTTAACCTATATATAATAAGATATTGGGGCGCCGAAGAAAACTACAATTTTAGATCTATCAGCCTGAATTCTGGACAAGAGAAGAGTAAATCTAGTAATTAGAGCGTTACTAGGTTTTCCAATCAGCACTCATTTTTTGATTTCCTTAAGATTATCACTCAATCATATTCTGATAGAAACAATGGGGCCCCATGGATCGTGAGGCCTTGTCCGGAGAGCCCAAATAGAAAGACGGGCCTGATTCCAAACAATATTCCTACTCCAAGCGATATTCATACTCAGTGGCCTAGTCTGATCTAGTGGGGCCCCGTATCGACATGTCGAACAAAACTATTGTCGGACGGACGGTTGCCTTTTTTTTGTTTTTTTCTTTTACGCCGGGAAATGCTCTGAGGCATTCCGCTGGGGAGTGGGTCTCCCTAGGCGGGTATGTGGGACTCGTTGCGCCCAAGAGCTGGTAAGTGGACGCAGCTCTACCCACTAAAACCCGGCGAGTCACCAATGCTGACTTTGGTGAGGTGCCCTGGATCTAATGAGCAAACAAGACACCTCGACGGCTAGTCAGCCCCTCAGGCGACCGACGCCACCTCCACAGAGGGGTTTTCCCGCACCACAGAACAACCCCTCCCAACGTCGGGGCAGAACAACGTCGGGATAGAACAATGGGGTGAGGTTCCCGTCCTCGCCCCTTGTCCCCTGCTTTTTTGTCCCCTCTTCTTATAAGAGGGTACAAAGAGCCCCGCCTACAGACGGGAATGTGGAACTCGCTGCGCCCGAAAAATGGTAAGGACGCAGCTCTGCCTACTAAAACCCGGCGAAAGCACCTCGACGGCTAGCCAGTCCCTCAAGGAACCGACGCAGCCTCCATAAAGTGGCCCCCCACCACAGAGCAACCCCTCCGAAGGTCGGGACAGTGTAATGGGGTGAGGTTCCCCTCCTCGTCCCTTATCCCATCCTGCTCTTTTGTCCCCTCTTCTATAAGAGGGGTACAAAGAGCAGCTCGGTTCAATTTGCTTCGCCCAAGGTGCTGGGTTCACCTTAAGCTATTGAGCCCCACCGCCATGACAAGGTTTGAACCTTGGTGGGGTTGATACTTTTAACTTTGCCACAGTAATACTGTGGTAAAGTTGCTTGGCGAGAAAAAAAGATATCACTCCTACCGGTAATAATATTAAACCTTAACTGGTGAAGAAGAGAAATTGTCATGATAAAAGGAAGACCAAAATGAAATAAATAGCACAAAAAAACCTTTTTTTCTTTTGTCTGTCATGTCCTGCCTTTGTACCAAGCCATTAAAAACTCTTAAAAATTCATAATCTAAAGCCACTTGAGCTGGACCAGGAAGGATAAGACAGGATTCAGTTACAGCATTTAGAGGAAGGATCCACAGGATCCTTTTTTACATTAGGGGCAAACGATACGCTTGATGGTAAATGGTCAACTTCGTTTATCAACGTTAACAATGATCGCCGGGACCACACCAACATGAATGACATTCATGCATTACCTAAGACTTTTTGACATAAGACCTCCTGGCCGACATTCCAGACGATGGTCAGACCAGGTATCTAAATGACTTAGATTGACGGTCAGCGCTGCACTACATCAAGA
Source organism: Helleia helle (assembly GCA_963853865.1). Classification (NCBI taxonomy): domain Eukaryota; kingdom Metazoa; phylum Arthropoda; class Insecta; order Lepidoptera; family Lycaenidae; genus Helleia; species Helleia helle. Next base: position 858,966 of record OY971436.1, read on the forward strand.
GAAGAAGCGGAACCGATGGCGGCAGCTGATAGACAAGATGAAGAAGGGAAACGAGGGAACGATCAAGAAGAAGAAGAAGACTTTTCGGGAGAAGTTTAGCTGGTAGAACTTACACTACCTGTCCTTCTCTTTTTTCTAAACACAGCAAATCTAATTTACGGTAGAAATAAGCATGATAGTGGTGCCACCTCCCCACTGCTCCCATCGGTATAACACCCTTCAGTAAGTGCCTACACTGATGGTAAAAGAATGTCGTAATCGATGTTGGTGATAAAAGTTTAAGAATTCGATGCTCTACAGCTTTGATGACTATGAGCCCATCTCAATTGTATCATGATCTCCACTCTCTACCAAGAAAAAAATTAACGGGAATATACAACTTGAACAGAAGCTGGATTATCTGACCCTGGTTATACAAATTTCAGGAATATGAGGGCGTAGTATTCTGTGACCAGATTAATTAGAGATGGAGATGGCACAAAAGGTCTAAATTCTAAAAGGATCCAATTCATTTTAGCGAACTTTTGGCGAGGATATGTTACAAGGCACTCTTGGGTGGTAAAAAAATTGGCAAAAAAGATTTTTTGTAAAATCTAAAATGATAAGGTACATGATTACAAGAAAACTAACAAACCATCTGATGGTAAGATGTGATACAGGCAACTCAGGAATGCTTTAAAACAAGATATAATTCTGACGAATTGATACCCGAATTCACTGTTGCTTGGCGCATGAAATTAATATCCTAAGGTCCTATCTATAATTTATACTAATAATTTATTAAAGATATATAAAGAAAAACATCCTGAAATCAATCCGGTCGTTATTCAAACCGTCAAACAGTTTTGCTGTTTCGGAGAGAAGGGCAAGACAGACAGTGTAATTACTGGCATCGACACTTAACATCTTATGTCTTAGGATAGGCAACACTTTTTGCCTGGGCTAGTTCCCGATGGAATCTTTTATGTTCATGGGTGACTGTTTCACCGTCCTCATGTCTACCATTTGCCTATCCAATATAAACCATGATTAAATAACTACTGAAAATCATAATACCGTATCTCTCCAAAAGACGTAGGTATTTGGATTCTTTTTTTTATGTCATAAGGAGGTAACCGAGCAGACGGAGCCGACTACCGACGCCCATAGACATCCGCACATCCAAAAGTTATGCAGAGGAGTTGTCCTCCTTATGCCTATCTCCTCTAATGGGCCACCGGAAACTCACAAACCACACGAAACCTGACAACCAAAGCTAAGCTAAGAGCTATCTCTTACTTGACGCCGGTGTTATGTGAGCGAGAGGTACCACCCCGGCTTGACACACCTCACTCAGTCATGTTTCTAGACATCAAGAAAAACTTGGCAGGTTCCGTTTGAATTCCGTCAATCGATCTGAATAGTTTGAAAAGATGTGCTTTATTATCATGAATCTGGGACTGGTCTAAGTATTTGACCCGACACATGTGATTGATAATTATTGTATCTAGACCATCCTGCTGTTGTTTGGCGTACTCGCTTGTACTATCCTGCCTTTTCTTCCGTGGCACAGATTTGCTGAGCCAACAAAATGTGGCGACACTTTAATTACGTTCACAGAGTTTTGCCCTAAAGCAATGGATAAGGTTGGCCCCATAACACCGTCTGGTCCATTGTCTACGCCTTGGATCCGATGGTAGATTTGACGTTAAACTAATTTTAAATACTCTATGGAATACAATAATTAATTGATTAAAAACTATGGCCTTAACTAGTACTGGTATAAATATTCTGATTTCTATAAGCTTCTTTGCTAAAGATAGAAGATTGAAAATTATGTTCATTACAAGTCTGAACACATATTTTACTTATGTTTTAATATAAATCATTTTGAGATATAGTTCACTAGCATTCATTAAACAATAAAAAATGAATATAAGCCCCTGTATAAAATTACTCATAGTTTTTATATTAAATGCTTAGCGAATGAAAATTTAATTTTGATAATAATGCTTTGAATAAAACTTAATCTTTAGCTTGTGACTTTTAAGAAAATGTTTTTTTAGATAATCATTTATATTATTATCTATATTATGATTTTTATTTAAATAATATCACAGACACTTTTCTTTTTTACTGACCGCCATTTTAGGTTAAAACATTATGATTTTATATTATATATACATATTATGGTTAAAGAATCCTCAAAAAGATGGACATATTTCATGAAATAATTTGGAGAAAATCATTGCTGAAAATTAGGGTTTTCTTTGTTTGAAATTTAAAAAAAATAAGCAGGAAATTATTTATAAAAATGAATTTTCTTTGGTTTAATAAAAATGCTACAACGAATACCACATTATCGGACAGATTATTATAATGACGGATATTTAATGTTTTTTAATATCGATTCATCAGTATTCCAGGTTGTCTAATTTGAAAATGGGAAAACTGCATCGCGCGAAAATGTGGCACGAAAAAATCAATCTTTATAGCCGCGGTACGAATCGAACGAACTGAACCGAATTTTATTCAAAAACCGTCGAATTTGGTGTAAATGGTATATTTTTTGACTTGCAACATATTTTGCTATTATTTACATGTGAAATGATATAGAAATGATTTGGTGGTACTTTGTGTGATTACGCTGGTAACGCGGCGCGCGTCGGCCGCCGAGCGGCTAAGGTTGTACTGCCGTATTGAGTATGGAGTGGGGTGATTTGACCGTTTACCCTAGTTTTAGGGAGATTTTGCGATTATTATCACGCAGGATAGGTAAGGACGACTCTAAGACTCTACTAATGTTATTTTATTACTTTAAACAAGCCATAATATGTAACTCTAACACGGCTCTTGTGATTTAGAAGTATTTCATTCGCTTTAAAAATGTATTACTATTTTATAGAGATTTGAAGAAATCAATTTATTTCGTTTTATTTTAAGAATGAAAATGTTACAATACATTTACATTTGATACCGGCAGGAAGTGAAGTCACCCGAAGCAGTTAACAGTGAGCCTATACGGAACTTTATTTCCCAGACGGTAAGTTTAAAATTGTTTAATTTTAGTGAATGATTATTTATTTGTGTGTATACATTTATTTATTTTTATTTGATACTGTCGTGCATTTGTAGAACTACAATTCAGTCTAGGCATTTGTTATAGACGTCATATAAGGGATTGACTCATTCAGAGCATGTGAAATTACATAATATTATAAAAAAAAGCATTAGAGATTATATCAAAATTACCCAAAGCTACTTTAATAAAAGAAAGATTATTTATAAAATGTTTTCTTCTAAATCAACCCACATATTTTTTAACTTCATAAATGGATTAAAAAAATTATGGTAAAACATAATATGTACATCTGGCAACATTACTCACGCCGCCCCGCGTAGCCCGTAGACCCCGCCCGCTACGACGCTACGACGCCGAATATACTACGTAGGCGTAATATAGGTTACGGGTAGCAACACCACGCTGTAACACAATACGGACATTCCTGGGCTATAAAAAATGGTCGTCACAAGACGCGGCAGATGTCGAACATCTTTATATTATTGTCATCCATTTATTGGAGGTCATTATATTTAAAAAAAAGGTTACGTGCGTGTAATCTTGACGCGCGATTGAAGTAAAACTTCATAAAAATCTGAGTTCCCCTCTAGTCGCACCTAAAGAAGAAAATGAACACTGAACTGGAAGTGAAAAAAATTATAAGTAATTAATTCATTTATTTATTACAAAAGTTACTCCCGTCAGAAAAAAATCTAAGCTAAAGAAGTTATACTTAAAAAAACAAAGATTGAAGGAAATAAAAAAAAAGTGGCTGGAAAGTGGATGAATCACGCCAAGATAGCGTCACAGTATTCTACGGTCAAGGCGAGTCACTAGATGTTTCATAATATAATATGTATAAAAGTTTATAATATGTCCCATTCAATCAACAGTAGGTACAAAGACCGTAAGATTTCAACATGAAGATTTGGACTAAAAGGATGGTTGAACGTTGACCATTATTAGTATTCATCATTTAATATAAGTCTTTAACGGAACATGACATGCTTTTTTTTCTTTAACGCCGGGAAATGCTCTGAGGCACCCCGCGGGGAAATAGGACTCGCTGCGCTCGAAAAGTATTAAGACAGACGCAGCTCTACCCACTAAAACCCGGCGAGTGCCGCAAATGCCCCCGCCAACCCCTCCCAACGTCGGGACAGTACAATGGGTGAGGTTCCCATCCTCGCCCCTTTTCCCCCTGCTCTTTTGTCCCCTCTTCTTATAAGAGGGGCACAAAGAGCAGCTCCCTCGGTTAAATTTGCTTCGCCCAAAGTGCTGGGTTCACCTTAGACTACTGAGCCCCACCGCCATGATAAGGCTTGAACCATGGTGGGGGAACATGACATGCTCTTTGCCGTCACACTTGATGGATTCACAAGCAAGGCGCATCAGTAAATATTTCACAGCGAAAAACCACTAGGGCGAAGATTCGGGCTGAACTGAATATTTTCTTATCTAGATTTGGAGGATGATTCTTTTTACATCGTAGCATAAAAATAGAGTTCTGCATACATAATTGCTAAGTTTGAGAAACGTTTGACGATATCGAGTCGGTCCTTATTGGATGCGAGTGGCGGGCCAGCAGCTGTCTTGTGGAATAAATGTCATGCCGACGAGCGGTTGCGGCTGATATCAATGCATAGAAAAGATACATGATCCTATACTGATAAAAAATGGCCGTCATGGGACGCTCGACAGATGTTAAGCATCTTACTATATTAGATTCCTAAATAATAAAAATCTGGGACGAAATATTGAGTAAAAGAAATAAATATAGTATAAACTCAAATTTACATCAAATAGAGCGTACTGACGTTTGCTGTCGCGGCATTCGATGCGATTTCACTACTGGGCGCGCCAATACACGTTCCAAAATAAAAGAAAATTTATTACATATTATATGAAATAATTAGTAGTAGTTTCACTTAAATCAAGTTTATACGATAACTTTCAATTGCTTAGCCGAGTAACAAGTAGAATGATAAAACCATGGAGCATAGAAGGCAATAAACTATTTACGAGCCACATGTCAACATACATTCAAAGAAAACAAAGCCAACAAACAACCAATTTTCTGTCAAGAAACAACCTACACATTTGTCCCGAATAGTGCAGAAGCCATGGATACCCTACCTAAAGACCTAGAACATAGTATTTAGGGGATTTGAGAAGTGAAATTAGGAGCCCTATGTACTAGACCCTGGGGGAGGGGGAGGGGGGTCATCGTACACGCTATGATCGCCGGTCCGCGATGCGTGGCAATATTGTTAGCGGTGTTATGCCTCCACTGTAATTATTGACATCTTTATCATCAGTATTGAAATCATTCATATTATGGTCGATGGTGGATTGAATTTGGCGTTTAATACGATACTTTGTTAGTAGTAAAAGGTTGAATTTAATTGTCTTTTGAATTATCTTTAATACAAACACTTTTTTACGAAGACAACAAACGGACAGTTGGATCATCTGGTGGTTAGGCATGACCGACATCTCCCTCCTCCTCCTCATTGCTGAGGCTCGTCATCACCCCGCTCCTGGAGTACTTTCGTCTTAACGGTGTTCCGCCACTTCTCTCATTGGCATCGTGGAGTACGGCGTGTAATTTGGAGTTCAAAATTTTGCGGATTTGGTCTGACCATCTCAACGGACCACGACCCCTTGGGCGCTCGCCGTCCACCTTGCCAGTAACCATGAGCTGTTACAGTTAGAGGACCAACAACTAAAGACACCTAAATCGGAGGACTTAGGGGGTGGTTGCGTATCTATACATATATTATAACGCAGAAGAGTTTGTTTGTTTGAACGCGCTAATCTCAGGAACTACTGGTCCCATTTGAAAAATTCTTTCAGCGTTAGATAGCCCATTTAACGAGGAAGGCTATAGGCTATAGAACATCACGCTGTGACTAACAGTAGTTAAGTTGAGTAAATTAACGCGGGCGTAGCTGCGGGCAACAGTTATTAAGGTATACCCTTATTCTCATTTCTTTAATTCGTATCAGTTTAAATAACTAAAGCTGGTCTTACATACTACCTTTTTGACAGGTTCATTTTTGTTAGAACGTAAAGTATTAAATGTTTCCCTAACGACATAGGAGTGCCACCATCCAGCTTTTTGAAGTTAGCCTTTGTTCCGCTGTAACCACTAACCAGTGGCGGATTTACACATTTGCAAGGTGTATGCTGTAGAGCTTATGCTGATTTTTTTTCTCTAGAATTAGGGAGCTTAATGACAGAGAGCTTTTTCGCTTCTACGACATAACAAATAACGATTTTGTCCAACTTACGACTGTTGTGAGGGATCCCGCTGGGGAGTGGGTCCCCCAGGCGGACATGTGGGACTCGCTGCGCCCGAAAGGTGGTAAGGGACGCAGTACCCACTAAAACCCGATGCCACCAATGCCGCCTTTAGTGTAGTGCTCCGGATCTAATGAGCAAAAAGGGCACCTCGGCGGCTAGTCAGCCCCTCAGGGGACCGACGCCACCTCCACAGATGGGTTGTCCCGCACCACAGAACAACCCTTCCCAACGTCGGGAGAGTACAATGGGGCGAGGTTCCCGTTCTCACCCCTTGCCCCCTGCTCTTTTGTCCCCGCTTCTTATGAGGGGTTCAAAGAGCCCCCTCGGCTCAATTAGCTTCGCCCAAGGTGCTGGGCACATCTTAGGCTACTGAGCCCCACCGCCACGTCAAGGCCTGAACCATGGTGGGAATGCAGACTCCCCTAAGAAAAATGAGAAAAAACTTAGGGGTTGCCCTTTTGTCATCAAAAATATAATTATTAAAATAATATTAATTGATGACTTTATTTAATTATCTTAATAGCTTTCCGTGGTTTCGCCTACCGTTAAAAATAAACAGCGTAAACCTTGACTATAAGGATATTCAATAAAACATCCATTTTGATGAAGTTCGCGTAAACATCAGGAAACAATACGTGGAACATCTGTGGAGTTAAATGGTGCCGTGATGCCAACCGCATGATGCTGTCATATTTTATTTCATCTGTCATTGTAGATTTTTTTTTTTTTTTAATTTATTGAGAGCTGGATTCGAGTCCTTCGCTCTACATTGTAGATATGAATTCTTATATTACCAGAGATGTGGTACATTTAACGGGCGTGCCGTGATGGCCAACTATAAAAAAAAAAAATCTTTAAGAGATGAGCGCAAACAAACAAACAAGCTCACCCATATTAGTACAGACCTATGGTACAGACTACCCAACTAAACGGGTAGCGCGCTGATGATGACGTGACGATAACGACCGCCCGGACCCCATCCCGGCGGGATGGAACCCTCTGTGATACAGGCTGGCCCAGGTACACAGCTGAAAAAAATGTCGAAAAGTCGTGTGCGCGGCGTGGAACAGAGAACGCATCGACGCCAAAACACTATCCTTTCGATTTATTTGACGACCTCTGTGGCTCAATGGTTAGCGCGTTGGCGCTCAAGCCGGAGGTAGCGGGTTCGAATTCTGCAAGGGAACCCAAAGTTTTATGTGTTCCTGGGTCATGGATGTGTATTATATTGTAAAAATCTTAAATAAGCATCCATACATATAAAAAAAAATATTTTTATCAATTTTACCATTCGCCGTTAATGCGCGAATTATCGCGGTACAAGCGCCCATGTCTTAAATGTTTTGGTTAATCGTAAGTTTCGTAAACAGTATAAATGTCGGTGATGAGTATTAAATAATGAACAATTTATCGACAATTACCAAATGAATTCCCGTCCGTTCGTAAAAGGTGAAGCCGTTCAATGACGTCTGTGACATCGGCCAATTAAAATAAATAACAAGAAAATATTATTTTATTTTATTGACGTTTTTGCTGGCGAGGGTAACAATTTTTGTTGGAATTTTTAGAGGTTCAAATATTCATGACACATCATAATACTCCTCATGTTCTTTAATTATCTCGTGAAGTCAACCGAGGAGGATGTTATTACTTATTATAATAAAATCTACACAATATTTGGAACAGACTGTATATTATTTCCGCACGGGTACCCCCGTCCCCCGCGAGGGGAGTCGTGTACGACAATAACTTTCTTGCCAATTTCATAAATTAATGTTGCAAATTAATAAAACGCGTGTACCAATTTACATATACACTTGTTATAAACAGTACAAGGAGATTTAGAACAACAAGGCAAGGTGAGGTTACTTAGGTTAGGTTATAAAGTGTGTTAAGTAACCTCAAGTGGTTCCTAAGCTTTAGTAGTTTTATTCCTGTGCCTTTATAGGAAAACTTATTACACCCCAAACCGGGGCGCACCTACCGCTGCGTCAGTAGTATTAATGATAGGGGGGGCCCCGGCTACAGAGGCCCCAAAAGTGTGTAAGCAAATTCTAAAAACTATCCAGAATCTCATCTCAACATTTTGCCCGACTTGTCAATACTGGCCTCGCTAGAATACCCCTTTTTTTTCTTTAACGCCGGGAAATGCTCTGAGGCATCCCGCGGGAGAGTGAGTCTTCCCAGGCGGGTATGTGGGACTCGCTGCGCCCGAAAGGTGGTAAGGTGGACGCAGCTCTACCCTATATAACCTGGCGAGTGCCACCAACGCCGCCTTTGGTGAGGTGTCCCGGAACTGTTGAGCAACCAGGGCAACTCAACGGCTAATCAGTCCTGCAAGGGACCGACACCACCTCCACTGAGGGTCGTCCCGTACCACAGAACTACCCCTCCCAACGTCGGGATGGTGCAATGGGTTGAGGTTCCCATCCTCGCACCTTGTCCCCCCCTGCTCTTTTGTCTGCTCTTCTTAGAAGAGGGGTACAAAAAGCAGCTCCTTCGGATCAATTTGCCTCTGAAAATTCTCCTTCGCCTAAGGTGCTGGGTTCACCTTAAGGTACTGAGTCCCACCGCTACGACAAGCCTTGCTCCTTGGTGGGGCTGCTAGGACAATCTACGCCACTGTATACCCCAACTTAAAAATGTTACAGGTATGTATTGCAGCGTGGTTAATTGTAATTTTAATTATTTTCTATCCCTTCACCCTTACTAATAAACAAAAAAAAAATATTTTTCTTTACTTTAGAATATCATACACAATAATTTTGTCGAGATCTATAATATGACGCATATTATAGATCTGATCAATTTGCCTCTGAAAATTCTCCTTCGTCTAAGGTGCTGGGTTCACCTTAATAAGCTACTGAGTCCCACCGCTACGACAAGCCTTGCTCCTTGGTGGGGCTGCTAGGACAATCTACGCCACTGTATACCCCCACTTAAAAATGTTACAGGTATGTAGTGAAGCGTGGTTAATTGTAATTTTAATTATTTTCTATCCCTTCACCCTTACTAATAAACAAAAAAACATTTTTCTTTACTTCTTTAGAATATCATACATAATAATTTTGTCGAGATCTATAATATGCGTCTTTTAACCATATTGAAAGAATTAAAGATAGGTGATGAACTGAACACTTACACTTCTTTCTAGGTACAACTTTTAAAGGCTTTCAATCCTAAGTATCATGCTCACGCCGATAAATGCTCAGAACTTCGACTTAAGCATGTATTAATGATCGTCAAGACTGCTGATTTCAGGTCATATATCAACCTTTACCACAAAGAATCCTCATCTTATTCGAAGATCGAGAGATTATACGTTTGGTGTCTAAAGAATAGTAAGCACCTAGGTAACCTAGGTACAGTATTAGTAGGACTAGAGAGGGAAAATTTCCCTAAAGTAGGATATTGGTAATCTTTAAAAGTTTTCATTAGCCTTATTATTAAATATTAAACTTTTAACCAAACCCAGTCAGTAATCTCAAATATGGCCAGAGATTATTTAAGATACAAGGGCTCTTAACATCTGAAAGTCTGTTTCATAAGTTAACTAACACTATAATAATATAATATCAAACACAATATATCCAACATAATTATAAAAATATCTGACAATAGAACTTTAATAACTCACACACTCAATGGACTAACATCCACAGCCGATGCGGAAATTAAAAAAAAACGTACGATGACAGCTTATAAAAGCCGCTAGGGTGATATTATGGAGGGCTTCCCTAAGCGATGGGGTTTAGATAAATCCCTCGTTTGATATGCCGTGGAGAATATATTCGAGGGGACGCCTCGCCCCGCCATTTTAGCGTTTGATAATAATCATTTTGGCGGCATTTTCATAATTAACATTCGAATTTCGAATGTTTTAATAAATGTCAATCACAGTTGATAACATTTTTATTAATGTACTAGCTGTTGCTTGCAGCTTCGCATACGTTAACTTAGATTTACAGCCGTACCCGGACTGATGATGATTATTTTTATAGCCTACTTACTTTACTCTTTATAACATCAGCTATCTGCCAGTGAAAATCCCGTCAAAATCGGCCCAGCCGTTTCAGAGATTAGCCGGAACAAACAGACAGACAGTACGTCCATATGAATTTATTAAAAAGCGGTTACTTTAATATTACAAGATTGGTGAATTAAAAAATTGAAGGCTATATTACTATTATAGTTAAGTTATGTTTTAACTGACTTCTAAAAAAGGAGGAGGTTCTCAGTTCGGATGTTTGTATTTTTTATGGCAAACGCAGTGAACAGAAGCAAATGCTAAGTATATTAAATTGAAATAAATAAATAAAAAATTACTAACAAATATACGACGTTAACCAAGTCCGACCTGAAATTGAAAAACCTGTGGTACGAGGAATGTAAATTGAAGGAATATTTTGTAATTAAATTGAAATTTCAGGATCTTTTTTGTCACAAGGGGGCAACCGAAATGTCGGAGCTATGGTGACTACCAAACGTACAAACAGAATATCTTTTTGAACGTCAATTGAATCTACCACCGGTTCCAAGGTAAGCCCACTGAGAAGAACCGGCGAAACAAACTCAGCGAGAACTAGTCTTTTCATTTCTCAAAAAATAGTAGCCGCTGAAATTATCTCAATAATTTCATCATCAAATGCAAGATTTTTAAATAGTTTCAGAAGATACAATATTCTTATTCCCTGATTTTTAAAGGCAAGTTTATTTTTGTATTTTCGGTGCAGGCACAAAGTGCGGGTGAAGCGGATTGAGGCGTAGGTATGTTTGTTAAACTAAAGGACGATCGTCGATCTGTCATATATATTATGTATATATAGAAAAGCTTCGTTGAGTCTAACTGGTATGGTCACCGTGTAATTATTCAGGTTCAAAAAAAGGACATTCATCTTAGCATTTATTAAAATTAAAATAAAAAACTAAAAAGTAATAAAATAATTTCCTTAATTTTTGTGCCTACAATTTATAATCAACTTGTTCTTCTACTAATATACAATCTTTGCATTTACCACGTCATTATTGTTACTTTTGGAGTCGGTGTCAGCCAAGGAAGGTAGGGAGGTAGGTACATCAACGAATACCGGCTTCAAAAGTAACAACAATGACGTGGTAAATGCAAAGATTGTATATTAGTAGAAGAACAAGTTGATTATAAATTGTAGGCACAAAAATTAAGGAACTTATTTTATTACTTTTTAGTTTTTTTTTTAATTTTGAAGTCGGTTTTAATTTTTGTTTAATTTTTTTTTATTTCTTAATTTTTAGTGATTTCGAAATTCGATAACTGATTTTATTTGTCTGAAATATGGGTAGAACTATTAAACGCGTTGCTCAGATTAGATAGCGCTGTATTAATGAGATGAACGTAGAAAGGGTTTAAATCATTACATAACAAATAAAAAACCGAAATGGAATTGTGTAAAACTTTATATACATGTAATTGAAAGCAATCACGGCAGATTTGCTGCTATTCGTTAAATAATTTCATTATATATAGGTATAGAACATCACCAATATATAGATATAGAATGGATATTATGATGACCTTGAAAAACTATGATGCGCTTCCAAGCCACAGTTGTTTTTTGTTCATTTAACAACGACAAGTAATAAAATTACATGATTTTGGCATAATATTATTTACCGTATGAAGTAAGCCCAATTAAAGCTGTAAATCGTCGAGGATTCCCCTCGACTGTGTATGGTCTCCATCATCACACCTGTAATGGCGCTTATAACCCATATGGGTACAAAGTTCTCATCAATTTAAATTAATTAAGTCCAAACACAAGGTAGCTACTGTAAACTGTTGAGGAGTTTCCTTAACTGTCCTTTGTCTTCATCATCAGACCCCTAATGACAGTCACAACCCATCTAGGTGTAAATTTCTCATCATTACAAATTAATCAAGCCCAAACACAAGGTTACTGATGTAAATAGGTGAGGAGTTCCCTCGATTGTCTTTCGGCTCCAGCATCAGATCGACTCCAGACCTTCATTAAATTGAAGTCCTTCAAAACACTTTATAAAAAAAATATCAAACGCACTAGTCGCCCCTACGATTTTCGAAAGTTCCCCTCGATTTCTCTGGGATGCCATTTCCTTATCATGGGACCATTTGGGAAGTATACCCTTTAGAACAAAAAAAGAATTTTTCAAATCGGTCTAGCCATCTTCGAGTAATCAGGTAACATACATAAAAAAAAAATAAAAAAAAAGATTCCGACGAATTGATAACCTCCTCCTTTTTGAAGTCGGTTAAAAAGGAAGTGGACGATTACTTAATGAGGAATATGCGAAACGCCTGTAACATTTTAATAGCAATGGTATATTTAACGTTGCTCATTCATTTTAATCATTTTTTTAAAGCTTTCCATAATGTTTTAATTATTTTTTTCATGGTAGACTAAGTGCCGAACGAAGCCTTTTTTCACATATTAACCTCAAAATGTATGTGAAAAATTCCAATAACCAAGTTTTTGGTTTTTTATTTTTATGTTTTACAAAAACTTTTTTTGCTCACGAAATTTGGTGAAAACTTTCAGTACAACAAACAGACAGTATTTTTTTTTATTTAAAATATTTATTTTTCCACTTTTTGTCTTATTTTTAATCGAAAATTCTCCCGTAAATTATTTTTCCTTTTATTTTTGTTATATTCTCCTCCTTTTCCAATAGGTTTCATTCTACTCTTAGAATAATTACACTAATCAAAAGTTTCAAAAATTATCGACCCTGATCTATGGTAGGTAGGTATACGGTTATAAAAATGAGCACGTTGTTTGTTTTATTTTATTGCATGTAGGTATGTCGTTTGAGAATAAGTTATTTGTTAAAATATCCTAGTAGTAATAGAATACTACACTTGATTTTTTTTATGTTACTCGGATGGGTAAACGGGCAGACGAGCCACTATGTAATGTGGCCATCACCTCCCATAAACAGTAAAAACTTAAATCGGTTCACTTGGGAATAAGCCGCTGCAACTCATTGACGTATGTATTGCCTATTCTGAGACGTAAGGTCCAGGTGCCAGTAATTACACTGCCTTCCGGCCCTTCTTCAAAAAGCATTACAAAAGAAATAGCTAAGCAGACAGGGGCGCGGCCGCGGCACAGCGGTTCCATTATCAAAAATTTCATTGTTGTGGCGCCCTCTGCGCAACACCAAAATATTAATAAAGCTTCAACAATACTCATATAGTTCAATAATAAGTCAACAGAGTGCACTAAATTGTCACTGCCCAAAAATATATTTTCATGGTAGTTTTCATGTATATAATAATATATTATGTTAATAATGAACATACAGCATACTTTATTCTTTCCTAAGTGTATTTTTATACATTCATACAAGGTAACAACTCCAATTATGTGTATTGCTATTTTAGTCAAGCAAAAATACAAAGCAAATTCCTAAATATTATTTTTTTAAACGTTTGGGTAGTTGATAATTTGGCGATCTTAAATGCGGTCTAAAATAATAATTTATCTATACAGCTCAGATGAAGTAAATTAAGTAATTACTTGATCTGAGCTATACAGATGAATAAAATTGGAGTGTCTGTTTGTAATATTAAAATAACCGCTTTTTATTAATTGCATATGGATGTATACACGGTACATATACCAAAATAGTCCTTTTACAATTTTTGTCTGTCTGTCTGTCTGTCTGTTTGTTCCGGCTAATCTCTGAAACGGCTGGGCCGATTTTGATGGGACTTTCACTGGCAGATAGCTGATGATATAAGGAGTAGCTTAGGCTATAAAAATAATCACCATCAATCCGTGTACGGCTGTAAATCTAAGTTAACGCGGGTGAAGCTGCGGGCAACAGCTAGTTTTTTATTAAATAAAATTGGAGTGTCTGTTTGTAATATTAAAATAACCGCTTTTTACTAAATGCATATGGATATACACGGGACATAATTATACCTAAACATTTTTTACAATTTTTGTCTGTCTGTCTGATTTTGTTTATATTATCATAGGAGGGCAAACGAGCAGTCGAAGGAGTCGAACCTTTAGACTACCGACGCCCATGCACATCTGCACAAGATTATGCAGATGCGCCGCCCTCCTTTTCCCTATCCTCCCAATGGGCCACCGGAAACTCACAAACCGCACGAAATATGACCGCACGGCTGTCACTTGACGCAGGTGCTATGTGAGCGAGAGGTAACATCCCAGTCGTACCGGCCCAATTCGGCTGCAAAGCTACTCAAGATGTATACTGTTTGTTCCGGCTAATCTCTGAAACGGCTAAGCCGATTTTTATCATACTTTCACTGACAGGTAGCTCATGCTATAAGGAGTAACTTAGGCTATTAAAATAATCATCATCAATCCGGGTACGGCTGCATGTAAATCTAAGTTAATGCGGGCGAAGCTGCGGGCAGTAGTTAGTCCAAAATATATCAAGCTGTAGCACGGTATATAGGTACACAATAAGCAGGATGGTGCCAGACGTTGGCTCAGTGCATTCCTTCCATCGTTAGTACAGGTAATTATGATTGTTACACTCATTAGAGCAGTCGAACACTATGATTCATATTGCTTTAAACTAACATCGTGTTCTGTTTTTGAAATTTCGTTGTTCAAAATTACAAAATCGAAATCTTATACGATTGCTTCGTAGTCCGTCTGTTTAGGTCTGTTAAAAAGAAAACGGTGTTTAATCTAGGTGGTAAAAAAATTGACAAAGCTAGCTAGCTAGATCTCACAGCTTCGCCACTATGGTTCAGGACTTGTCGTGGCGGTGTCAGTAGCCTAGGGTGAGCCGCTGTACCTTGGGCGAAGTGAATTGAGCCGAGGAGGCTCTTTGAACCCCTCTTATAAGAAGAGAGGACAAAAGAGCAGGAGGCAAGGGGCGAGGACTGGAACCTCACCCCATTGTACTCTCCTGATGTTGGGAGGGGACGGTTGTTGTGTGGTGCAGGACACCTCCTGGACTGACTAGCCGTCAAGGTACCCTGTTTGCTCAACTGATTCGGGGCACCTCACCAAAGGGCGCATTGGTGGCATTCTCCGGGTTTTAGTGGGTAGTGCTGCGACTACTTTCGCTTTCGGGCTACAGCAAGACACCTCTCCCTCCGCAGGATGCCTCAGAGCATTTCCCGGCGTTAAAGAAAAAAATTATGTACCTACATGTGTACTAGTAAAAAGCTTCTACAGACAAACTCACAGAAACCAGTCCGTATTCAAATTCACCAGTACTGGTAAGTTCCACTGATAAGCTGATGACAAACCTAGCACCATTTAATAATTTCTCAGTTAACACGTCATCGCAGCTAACAAAGAAATTGATTAATTCACGTCTATATATAGATCGGCTTGTGAGACGCCTCTGTAAGTGACTATAATTATAATGTCACGTGTTTACCGAGGGGTTCAAATGATTCAGTGAACGGGACCAACTAGATTAAAAAGTACATACGTCAGGACTCGCACTTGGAAATGCACTACCCCACTGCGAGCGCCTTCGGATGCTTTTCGAGGGTCCCGGATCGGCAGGCAATAGGATCACCTCGGCGACAGGCTGGCCCCGGCTAAAGCCAGACTACTCGCGGCGTCGTGTCTAACTGGGCCAGGTTCCCATCCTTTTCTTTTTCTTTTACGCCGGAAAATGTTCTGAGGCATCCCGCCTGGGGAGTGCAGGGTCTCCCCAGGTGGGTATGTGGGACTCGCTGCGCCCGAAAAATGGTAAATGGACGCAGCTCTACCCACTAAAACCCAGCGAGTGCCACCAGTGCCGCCTTGGTGAGGTGCCCCGGATATGTGAAACTGACAGGGCACCTCGACGGCTAGTCAGTCCTGCAAGGGACTGACGTCACCTCCATAGAGGGGTTGTCCCGCACCACAGAACAACCCCTCCCAACGTCGGGACAGTACAATGAGGTGAGGTTCCCATCCTCACCCCTTGCCCCCTGCTCTTTTGTCCCCTCTTCTTATAAAAGGAGTACAAAGAGCCCCCTCGGCTCAATTAGCTTCGCCCATGGTGTTGGGCTCACTCTAGGCTACTGAGCCCCACCGCCACGTCAAGGCCTGAACCATGGTGGGGAGGTTCCCATCCCGACCCGACAGATATGTACTTACTATTAAGACAACCCATCTTTAGTGAATAACCGATCGGCCGTCTTAGCGTTCATTGAATAGGTCTATGTTCAGCAGTGGCCGGATAGAGGTTGACAATGATGGTGAGAGCGGGTGGGCGATAACGACTTACCATCATAATCAGTCTGTATCCGTCTGCTCCACATAGCTTTCAATGAACGCCAAGATGCCCTCTGCGTTTAACTCATAAAGTAGTTAATAATCATAATGTTATTTCAACTTGGCTCTAGCAGAATTCCTAACATCATGAATTAGGATCATAGAATATATGATAAGGCACGTAACCATTATAATTATCTGTTGCACAAACGCCGGCTTATCTTATCACACAATAACTAGCGAGAAGTTGATTGTCATATTGTGTTGGAATGTGTGATCTAATACTCAGCTGGTATGGAAAATACTGGGAGGTAGCGACCATGGTCTAGTGGGTATGGACTCGGTCTCTTGAGTGAGAGGTCCAGGTTCGATCCTGACCCGTGTGATGCGTTAAAATGGATTTGCATACATTTCTGTGCACCTTTAGAAAGAGGTGCCATGCTGCTTTGCAGCCGAATTGGGCCGGCTCGACCGGGGTGGTACCTCTCGCTCACATAACACCGGCGTCAAGGGACAGCTACGCTGACGCGTTTCGTGCGGTTTGTGAGTTTCCGGTGGCCCATTGGGGGATAGGGGAAAGGAGGGCAACGCATCTGCATAACCTCTGATTGTGACTGCTAGGCTGCCTCCTATGACACAAAAAAAAAACTGAACATGAGACCATCGCTTGCTCGCCGGTAAAGGAAAACAGGAGGAAACCTGCATGCCTGATGAGATTAAAAGTCTTTTAAGATGTGAAGTTCACCAACCCGCATTGGGCCTACCTTTAGCTGTAACATATTATACCTACATATATGTATTATATGTAGGTATAATATGTCAAGAATGTTAAAGCACAATATTATAATATGAATGCAAAAAGTGGCCAATCTGAATTTGAGTGTGGCAGCTGTGGACTGGCTGGTAAGAAAACTAAATATCTTTGTAGTATGGATTATTATGTAAATATCCACAAAATAATTTAATTTTAGGCATATTCCAAATAATTTTATTTCTATTCTAAGGAACATTCTAATCAATAAAATGGCTATAGTCTCGACAATGCTGGCAACACTTGAACTCAGGCGAAATGTCAAAGTTTCCGAACGTACTGCCCAGGCAAACCGCAGCCGTTTGAACTTACACAATACACTTTAAGCTCTAATTCAGGCAAGCGGGAACGGCGCGGTTTCAGAGGCGCACGACTTGTAATCGTGCGATTCCCGCGTGTCTGAACGAGCCCTTAATATAAATAAGACCCCGCGGTTAGATACCTACAATTAAAGCATAATTTCACAAGTTGAACTGCAAATCGACGCTGCGATTGGTCGCTTTTGGTCGTATGACGACGTCATTTCGATTACAATAATATTTTTCATAGGTTGATAGCAAGCAAGGTGCAACTACTAAAAACTGGAGTGGAGGGGGGATCACCAGGCGGATATGTGGGACTCGATGCACCTGAAAGATGGCAAGGTGGATGCAGCTCTACCCACTAAAACCCACCAACTATCTGTTGAACAACAGGGCAACTCGGCAGCTAGTCAGTCCCCCAACGGACCGACGCCACATTCACAGAGGGGTTGTCTCGCACCAAAATACAACCTCTCCCAACGTCGGGACAGTGTAATTGGGTGAGGTTCCCATCCCTTGTCCCTCAAAACCTCAAAAAAAGCAACCCCCTCGGCTCACTTGGCTTAGGCTACTGAGCCCCATCGCCACGACAAGGCTGTGACGAGGTTGTTCTGTGGTGCGGGACGACCTCTCTGTGGAGGTGGTGACGGTCCCTTAAGGGACTGACTAGCCGTCGAGGTGCCCTGTTTGCTCAATAGATCCGAGGCACCTCACGGTGAACTAATCATCCTCCATATTTCTATTACAATCAATATTTAATTGTTAGTTCGAGACAAGAATTAAGATCGAATGACACCATTAATGTACGAGACAAATAATTATTCTCGTAACCATTTTAATTGCGCTCCGAAAATGGAGACGAATTAAACAATTGGAACATTTGTTTAAATTTTCTAACCGTTTATCCAATGTAAGTAAGTAGGTAATGATTTTTTAAAACATACAATCATAATTACTTATAAATACACTAGGTAAATGAAGAATATTTATAAGACTATAATTAATAATATCAATTATTGTAAATGATAAACCGCGATAAAATCCGTAAAAAATACATAGTTCAAATTCGAAAAATTTGAATATGACGTATGAAATGAGGAATCCCACAGAGCAATTACAAAGAGGAATCCAGGAAATATTATTATTAGGATCTATTTGTAATTTGTATTTCATATTTATTCAAATTTTAAAATTTTCTCAAATTTTGTCTATGCCTTTTGACAATATTAGGACATTTTTAGGAACAACACTAGCTTGCTCATTACAGATATCAAAATAGTTGACAACGAGGTGAATGATCTGAGCTCATTTTAAAATTTAATGCGGCAATAAAAATAATAAGACCAAAAGTGTGTGAGACATTTGCAGGAAGTAATAAATGCAACGAACATCTGAACTTTGCATTTTTTAATGTTTAACCGAGAAAAGATTCAACAATGTTCGGTAGTTAATTCCAGTGATTTGCCCTTTTTCAAATTGTATCTAAATTTAAATAATAATGCGCTGGAACCTTGTCGCAATAAAATCCGCGTGACGTATTCCGCAACTAAAAAGTACAGCTAACAAAAACAGTAAGTTTCATAATTTAAATAATAATAATTGAATTAATGTTGTCATGGAAATAGCTTAAAAATTAAATCAAATAAGTATTTGAATAATTTCCGTCTAGTCCATTGAAAATTTACTTACTTTTAGGGAAGTTTTCTTGTATTGAGTAGGTTAGTAGTAGAAAAAGTTCGTGGGTCGCTACTCTTGTACCCTGGCCGCCATCTTGGAAAAAAGGGTTCAAAGGGTTCTTGCTCTGGATCTCGTAAACTAGCAATCATATATTAAATTTTAAATATTACCTATAGCAAATTAAATTGTCTACAACTTTAACTGTGTTCAATCATAAAATGTAAAATAAAAAAGTTATAAACAAATATAACTGAACATTTTTGAAAATAAATCTTAGGGGCTTTATAATTTTTTTCTGGTCATTTTATAATAAAATGACATAAGAGGAAACTTATAGAGGGTCAAACTTAACAAAAATATTAACAAATAACAACCCGATTACGGCTAGTAATGCTAACGGTACAGAGTGTTCGCGTTTGGTTGCGTCATCAAAATGGCGGCCAGGCCACGCCAGGCGCATTAGCAATTTGCGGGTATTATATGTATCAAAATTATAATATTGTGTTTAATAGTTTTTTATTCTGCCTATTTTTTATTATATTTCTTCTGTCTGAACGTAAGGTTATTCAATATAGACATTTTCTGGAATGAGAGCTATATTCCTTTACTAATAAAGATTCTGTTATGTAACATTCTGTATGTACTGTTTATTTTATTGCTTAATTACTGTCGTCATGAGATAAATCATTTTCACTTGAGAGGGTATTCTTACTTCCCCACCATAGTTCATGCCTTGACGTGGCGGTGGGGCTCAGTAGCCTAGGGTGAGCCCAGCACCTTAGGCGAAGCTAATTAAGCCGAGGGGGCTCTTTGTACCCCTCTTATAAGAAGAGGGGACAAAAGAGCTGGGGCCAAGGGACGAGGATGGCAACCTCACCCCATTGTACTGTCCTGACACTGGGACGGGTTGTTCTGTGGTGCGGGACAACCCCCTGTGGAGGTGGAGGTGGCGTCGGTCCCTTGGGGGACTGACTAGCCGTCGAGGTGCCCTGTTTACTCATTAGATCCGGGGCGCCACACCAAAGGCGGCATTGGTGGCACTCGCCGGGTTTTAGTGGCTAGAGCTGCGTCCACTTACCAGCTTTCGGGCGCAACGAGTCCCACATACCCGTGTGGGGAGACCCGCTTCCCCGTGGGACGCCTCAGAGCATTTCTCGGCGCTAAAGAAAAAAAGGGTATTCTTCCTTTTTTATATTTTAATTATAACCTATGTAAGTATTGATTTCTAATGTTTGTGCGAATTAAAAAAAAAGTAAAAAGTGAAAAAGTATTTAAAACGTAACAATCTGTATTTGTTAAAACTGCGATAAAATCTGTAAATATTTTTTTTATAATATATATTTACAGGATTTTAAAAGGGAATACGTACTTCAATATATTTTCTGTAGGGGCAGTAATATATTAAAACCACTTTAACATACAGCTTTTAAAACAGCTGTGGATGGAATAATAAGATTAAATAAAAGTGTTTATTATAATTTACACTATGTATACGCAAGTTTAATGAATACATTATGGAAGTTTTAAGTTGACTATATGATGTAATCAGATTGGCTCGCTTGGAGCCCTCGCAAAAGCCTCGTTTTGACCTCATTTCCTAAATATGGAGAAGTTTTGTAAGGCCATCCGGTTGGGCCTTTTATAACTTGTTTGTTATTTTAGCGTTGACTGGTGTTCTTATAACTTGCGTCTCGATCTAATTAGCATTAGGTAATGGAATATTTTTATTTAGTATTGATTGATTATGATAGATGAATGAAACTTAAACTTGAATTGTCATTTATTTGGGGTGTCTATTGTTTTTTAAACTTATTGAATATGCATTTATGCTTTGATAATCATTATTATCAAATTGATAATCTTCTACTACGGGACATAGATCTCTATCAATAAACGCTAACATTGCGAAAAAGTAAGAATAGTACGAATATTATAAATAGTGTAGGTATTCAAAAATACTCACTATTATAATGAAACAACTTTTACAATTTTATCGCGGTTTATTAAGTTCTTTACCAGACCTCTCGTGACCATGGTTGCCGTAAAGTATCCGAAACCTCGGGTATGTAAAAATCTTAATAAACTGCGATAAAATCCGAAAAAAGTTGTTTCATTATAATGAGTGAAATTCGCTTATTATAATGAAACAACTTTCGCTTACCTACAAGCATTAGAAAATAATACGAGTTGATATTATGTACTATAAAAAAATAAAGTAGGTACTTTCATATGTAGTGTGAAATATTTTCCAAATTAATTCAATTATTGCAGACTTTAACAAGTCTATAGGTACTGGTTATATGTAACAGATCTTGGGTGGGCAGATGGACGGACCGACGACGGAATTAATGCCATTGTGTCAATTAAATCACTTGTTTCACGAGTTCCTTCCCACACGCCTCAAATCCTGAGTTATAGTTTATAGTTTTACAAGACAGTACGTGTTGTTTCACTAGAAACTGTTTAAAATTAGAATTTCCGTTTGGCGGTTGGACGAAATGCATTCAGTGCTTTTGACGCACGATCGCGGTGCGTTGGTTTTTTTCGATTTATTCGTTTGTTTTTGTGAAGTGACAATTATCTTTTAGTTATATTTTTTAAAAATTTGTGCTTAGATATTTTTGGTTTTTACATTTCATTTACTCTTAATTTTGTCTAGAGTTTACTTAGTCTAATTTATCTGTAACGATTTTTTATATTAGTTTATTTTGAGTCACGTATTTTTATACATTAAAACAGTAAGTAAAAAGGAAGAGAAAAACGATAATAATACTTTGAAATCGTCTAGAAAATCAATTATAAGATCTAAATATATGACTAAAATATCTAAACATAAAACACTCTCCTTTAATTTATCATGCATGACTAATAAAAACTATTCTAACAACATTCTACGAATTGACCTAAAAACATATGTTAGGCTCGGGCGATTTTAAAGTAAACAAAAAGCATAAACACCAAGTCTAATGACTCACGATGACGAAGTTTTCAACTTTTCATTATCATATCACAACCGCAGCGTAGTTGCTATCGGACACTAGACGTTATTTGTCGTGTTTTTTTTTCTTTATACAGTTACATTATTAGTTTGTGGAGTTATATTTATTTATTTATTCCCATTTTCAAGGCTGTTTTATTGAGCGCAAGTGATACAACGGCGCAGCGCACATGTTAATGCGTATTTTCCTTAACGGCGAGAACAAAGGGACCTTATTTGCAAACTTATTAAACACTTTCTAATCAATTGCCTATTGATTTAGCTTTTAGACACGTAAGTGAATTAAAAAACGTTATGATGCGATGTATAATAGCGCGTGTGTGAAAAATTTATGCGAAAATGATTAAAAGGAACGGTGTTAATGTATTTGCAATCGCGCCGAGTAACAATCAGTGTCAAAACCGGAGTTCTGTCTCGCTCGCCGGCGCGGCCACGAGAATCCCGCGAGCCACTACCGCTAGAATGACGCAGCCTGACGCGCATCAAAACACCAAGGAAGCAAACATTGCAATTTCAACATATGTTGAAAAATGGAAAAACCGATACGAAGAATCAGAGAGAAAACACAAAGCTCATCTACTTAAATCGGAAAAAGGTAGGTGTCACTCAGTACGCGACCTTTTGTTCTCACTCAGTTTATTTTCGTTTGCGCATGCCCAACTGGCTAAAGAAATGTATGCAAATTAAAGTGCGATTTGAAATCCTACTCGCGCATTTGTCGGATTATGATAGGCTATAACCTGTTGCATAAGCATTATATATTCCTAAACTCCTACTAATATACTAATGTCCGAAAAAACTTCAAAACTTTGTTGTTTACTATACAATGCATGAGTAAACGATATCTTTGTATTCGGCTATTGAAATTAACTCGCGGATTCGATACTGTACTGCGCACTCCCGGTTCAGGTGTAATCAAAGATTATTAAAAAAATATTATATTGTCATCAGTCATAGACGAAAGAGGAATTAGGAAACTTATTTTGTAAAAAGAAAGTTTTTACAACACTATTCCTTATAAGTTAAAACGTCAAAAATCCGAAATTGATCATTGATGTATAATGTTGTTAAGAGTTGATTTAATTAATAAATACTTTGATAATTTATTTTTAGCTGCAAAATAATATTTTAGATATTTGGAATTACTTTTTTAAAGAATATAAGGTGTTTTTAAATCGTTACAGAATTAAATAATTTTGCTATAAGATAAAATATAGCTATTTAAAAATATAACCAAGTATGTAAACATTTACAATGTTTTTTAAATTATCTACATATTTAAATTGTTAACTTATTTAATGTGGTTTACATTACGTCATTTAAAGATTTATCGTGAGTCAGTCTAAATAATACTTAATAACAACTACATAATATAAATAATACATAAGTCTTTGTTTAATGGCTTTTACGTTCTTACTAATTATGACTAACAATTTCGTACTATAAGTCTATTGTGCATAAGAAATGACCTTGAATTATTTTTAAATAAGTAAGTTAAACATAAAAAAGAATATTCTATCATAATATTATATTCTCTTCATATAATATATTAAAGTTATAAAGACTTAGTCATGTTTTGCCAGCTAGAGTTTGAAATTTTATTTTATGACTAACATAAACTATCAAATCATTGCCACTATTGTATAGTCATAGTTAAATCTGAGAGTCTTAAGCCTTGGCGTACAAAGAGAGAGACATATTACGTAAACACTGGACAAATCTGGATGCATATGACTTAAGATGTTGTGACTGGTATCGCAATAAAGTTAACACAGGTGCACTATCGTCAGAGATTTAATAATACAATTGATATCCTACCATCAGTAATTTGCCGGGTTTTCTATGTACAGTGTAAACTCTCTATAATGTCGTTTGTTATAACGAAAAACTCTCTATAACATATAAATTAGGTCAATTTGGTTGGTTTACCATAAAACCCATACATTAATTCACTCTTTATAACGCAACAGCCATTCTCTATTACGAAGAAATATTTTCATATTTAGACATCAACAACATATTTAATAGTGTAATTGTTTTATAATCAGCTTACAAAATTAACCTTTTGAGGTCTAAGAAATATACCTGAGGTCATAAACAGCTGTCTCGCTTTTGTGATTGTTAATTGCCATAAGACGTGTGTCATTATTATTAGATTACATTGTCTGTAGGAAATTTTAGTCTCAGTTACTAAACGCACCATCGTCACCTATTGTGTATTATCAATCGTAAAACAACTTTGGCACTATCAAGATGGCCAGCAAAAGAAAAGAAAAGTGTTATGTGTTAACGAAAAAGTTATTATATAAGAAATTATTGTAATTAGTAAAATTTGGTTTATTTTTCTCTTCCCTCTGTATAACGAAAACTCTTTATAACGAAAAAAAATGCTCGGCCCCTTGGAATTCGTTATAAAGAGTTTACAGTTTGCCTTGGGAATAATATATTCGAAGAATTTCTATCATACCCAATAATCCAAAGAATATCATACACTAGCTGGTGCTTGCAGCTTCGCCCGCATTAACTTAGATTTACAGCCACATCCGAACACAGAGTATTTCAAGTAGTAGCTGTATTGTATATGAACACAAGAGTCTTTCAAGTAGTAACCGTATAGTATATGATCACAAGAGTCTTTTCAAGTAGTAGCCTTATCGTTAATATGATCACAAGAGTATTTCAAGTAGTAGCCGTATCATATATGAACACAGAGTCTTTCAAGTAGTAGCCATATCATATATGAACACAGAGTCTTTCAAGTAGTATTTCTACTAAAACTCCTACTTTGCTATACTATTACAAATGTATGCATTGTTTTCATTAATATGTAATAAAGCCCTCCTGTGACAATGGTTTCTTTAAAATATACAAAACGTCTGGAAAAAAAAAAAAAAAGTGTAAAAAAAATCTAGAAATACATTATATTTTTACTACAATCATTATGATTTCAATCAATTATAATTTTGTCTTCATAGTTCTAACAACTTTGTATTTAACAAGAGTGACAATGTAGCAATTTTTGATTTGCAAGTTTAGTGGTTGAGTGGTCCAAGCACATTAAAACCATAAAAAATATTTCTAATCCTT
Source organism: Helleia helle (assembly GCA_963853865.1). NCBI lineage: Eukaryota > Metazoa > Arthropoda > Insecta > Lepidoptera > Lycaenidae > Helleia > Helleia helle. The sequence continues at coordinate 884,404 of OY971436.1, forward strand.
TGATATCACTGTACTGTACTATCATCTAACTATCAAACCTATTTGTTATTATATAAAGTATTGAAGAGCTAACTTTTTTAAATAAGTTTGCTAGAAGCTTGTTATGAATAGAGTAGTAATGTTATGTGTTTTGTATGAAAACAAATTCCATCAAATTATGGCCATTGATGGACGTACATACAGATCACTGGTTGGTTGAATTGCTATTACGTCAGTGACAAATCACTGACCAGTTTCGGATTAGTATGTCTCACATTACTATTCTATCTGGTTATATGCTCGGTTGTACTCGATATAAATTTGTACTATTATTATTATTATTTAAGGGGTGGGGACACCAGCAAGGCCAGACGGGTGATCAGTCCTCATTAACGGGACCATTTCACCCAAATTTGTACTAAAGATAGAATCTAGTCTTAAAAAATGTTCATTGGTTTTAATAAAATCAAAACTTTGACTGGCCTTGAAAGAGTATGGATTTATTATAAGTAAATTGAAGGAGTATCTATGTTATTTTTTTTTATAATGTGTCTAAGTATAAAGTAAATAAAAAAGTTTTGGTATATATACATGTTCATATGTTGTGTTAATTTTATATTTAGTCTTATTACTTGATAGTTACATTTTCCCCAATTAGTCATAAATCTTGTTTGTGAATTATGAAATGATGCTGAGAAATAATAAAATGAATTTGCGTATATTATATTCCTTTATATTTCTAAAGTACCTGAAAATTATGATTTATGTTAATTATAATAGTACTGGTATACTTAGGTAAGAATGGGACTTCACCCAAGCAAGGTCGTTCTCTACAACGAAAACCTATTTTTTAAACCAGTGGTTATTTTAAGCACCTATCCGCATACAACCGTCTCACGGAGATCTTGCATCTTAGGATAGTGAACACATAATATATCCGGCATGACCTTTAGGGATAGTCCACCACCATCCTGCTCCGGTAAGAAGGGTCCTGACCTTCTTACCGGGCAGTGTAATTACTGGCAACTTTAACTTAACTTTTTTGCTGTCACAGTGGAAGTGCTTTGCGCATTCACCCGGGGATATGTGGGCGTTCCCCTAATTACCACCGGCGCCGGTATGCGGCACTAAATCCGTTGCCTTCAGCTGCTTGAAGGGGAGTGTCCCGGATCATACTAACACAGGACACCCCCTGCGACCGGCCGGTTCCCTCAAAAGACTAACCGGACTTCCTCCTACCATGGGGGAACTCCGACAACCTCAAGCACCCCTGCCGACGCCGGAACTTTGTTACCGGAGCAGGTACCAAACATTATCCCGAGTCCCGTTAGACGGGAGGCAGGAGGTGCGCTTGCTGTGCTCCGGTCCTACGTTGACGGAGCGGGACGGACGTGGCTTCGTCCTTTCTGTCCCGCGGAAGGTGAGGGATTTCTTCCGGAGGCATGGAGACCGGACATAGTGCCTCGGCCGCACGGCGACTGTGCCAGGACCTCCACCCACCTTCGAAAGAGCCACTGTTGCCCCAGCCTCCACACACGTGAGAGCTCCTCCCAGCGAGGGGACTCGCCGAAGAGTTACCTCCTCTGTAAAAAATAGAGCGAGCTCCGCACCTCGTGCGAGCACCAACGCCACGTACTCCCACGGCAGAGCACCCGGGAGACCATCCAGTAACCCCCTGACTACCCTCAAAAAGGAGAATGCAGCGGGGCATAGCCGCTGCATTCTCCTGCGGAGATGCTTCCAGGGCTCTATTACGAACGGTGAGGGTATCCGCCCAGATAGGGGTTCCGTACGTGTCCATACTCCGGCAGACTCCGGTGTGCAGCCGCCTGCAGGCAGTGCTGATGCCAAGTGACCATCGGCCCCCATTTCCAACAACTGGGGCTGAAGGTCGGCCCCAGTTGTTGAAAATGGAGGCCGAAGGTCCACCTCACAGCGGGGGTGTGCTCCAGATACTTGATTGTGGGGCTCACCCTGACCTCTTTCCGATAGAAAATCATGGCCTCCCGGTGGAGGCCATGAGTTACCTGGGCTAGTCCAAAGTGATCTTGATGCAATGGCGATGCTGATCACTCACGACCAGGTGAAAAGATACCAGAAAAGCCTTTTTACTTTTTACTTTTTTTCACTCTTAGTAAATTTCAGATCTACTTTTTACTAAGAGAGAAAAAAATATTGTTGTACATATAGTGTGTAGCAGTGTAATAATATTTTACCTAAACAATTTTTCTTGTATTCTATTCTATATTCTATTCTTACATACATACACATTCATGACATGCATCGATACCATCATAGAAATTACAAGGCAGGATTCGTATCTGTGACTTCGTTAGTCGAATCATATGACCACTAGACTAAGGCGACATCCGATACGATTTCCGTGGCCTCGTATGACGATCTGAATTATTTACAATTGATAATAGACGCTAGTTACGTAGTTAGCTCTTCTCAAACATATATATATATAATTCAGATAGACTAGCCGCACGATGGTCAACGTCGCATGCAAGTAATCTTTTTCAACTCAAAGCTGTTTCGTATGATTTTACCCGTCTTATTTAACCTATCCTGCAAAATATAGCCTTCCTAGAATGAGCTTGATCATATTCAAATAATTGTATTATAATAAGGTTCAAGAGTGGAGGCCACGTTTACGGTAGACGAAGTGTTGGTCGGCCAGATGGAAAGACGATCTCCGTGCAGTGGCCGGTCCGTATTGGATGCGAGTGCAAGGCTTCGGCCGTCTTTGCGTTCATTGAGGCCTATGTTCAGTAGTTCAGTAGACGGATAGAAGCTGACGATGATGAAACAGAAATAACATTTTTTTTATATTCGACCAGTAGTTAATTGTAAAGTAAAGTTAAGATAACTTTTTTCACTTTCATACGAATTAATGAAATAGCCTAAATGTTCCACTACGCTCAATCCTGCGAAAACACCATGAAAATCCGATCAGTAGCTCCGAACATGTGTGTATACACACAGACAGAAAAGACTTCTTTTTCGTGTACATTAACTTCTTTCATAAATTTATTCAATGTACAGAATTTAAATTCTAAGCTAAGGGAGACATAAATCTTGCCTTGCATATAAATCAGTTTCACTTATGGGTATAAAATGGGTGGGAGGGTTGCCCTTTCAGAATCCCTCCCATGAATTAAATTATTCACTTTTGGTCGTTTCATGTATTGTGATAGATGTTTTATATTAGACTAGCAGCGCCCCGCGGTTTCACCTGCGTACTTCCCGAGGGAGTACAGGGATAAAGCCTATAATATGTTATTCTGATGTATGAGCTATGATATTGTATAGTTTTATTAGAATTAATTTAGTAGTTTTTGTGGGAAAGGGTAACAAACACACATCCATCCATTCTTATAAACTTTCGCGTTTATAATATTATTAGTAGGGACTAGGGTAGTAGGAAGTAGGATAATTTATGCGATTTTCACTTATAACGAGTGAATTTACGCATAAAACTATTAAAAGTTCGAGCCAGACTCACGCACGAAGGGTTCCGTACAAATAAAATCTCAACTAGCACCTACCTGAAAATAAAAACAAGCGATTATATTCAAAGGTTATGACTTATTTCCAGCCCGGCGTGAACATGACGACCTACAGAGGAGGTACAACATCCTCGCTGAAGAGAGGGCCCTCCTGGAGGGGGAGGTGCGAGACCGAGAGAGGGAGCTGCGCCAGCTGCGAGCCGCCTCCGAGGAACTCTGTCGAGAGTACCAGCGGTTGAGGAACCAGCAGGAGATCGACGCGGGAGTCATGCAGAAGTGAGTATAGTTCTTAGTTCGAGTACCAAGTTGATCCAATTCCATGGTATGATAAGTCATACAGGAGTGAGTACTGGTCTTAGTATGGCTTGGGAATACTAGCTTCATAGACCCCCTAAGAGAACCTATGCAGCGAGTCCTAGTGCCTCAGGAACCAGCAGGAGATCGACACGGGAGTTATGCAAGCGAGTACAGGTCTAACGTAGGTGTAGCAAGTTGATTCCAGGGTAAGTGGGGGTCAGAGTCATTAGGCTTGTGTTAGTTTATTATGTATTTACGTCATAAGGTATAAATAACCACCAGCCACCAGTGGTATTTCTCAAACTTAACAGTATTATTATTATTATTATTTATGGGAGGGGACACCAGCAAGGCCAGACGGGTGATCAGTCCTCATTGACGGAACCATTTCACCCAATTCCCCAGGCTCGCCTCTGGGATTAGATGCGGGGACGGGTTATCAATTGCCCCTCCGGTGTCACCCCCTCAAACCTACGTGTTGATCTACAAAAACTACTTAGCTGACTTATAGTTAGATATGCTAAATCTTCCTTCTTCAGCTCGTCCGCTCCAAACAGCTCCCATCTTGCGTATGCATATGCTGGGTATTCCGTTATGAAGTGCAGACTGGTCTCTTCTTTCTCCTTGCACTTAGGACATAGAGGGTCCTCTGTTAGCTTCATTATTGACAGGTGTCTGTTGAGTGGGCAGTGTCCCGTCAATATTCCTACAACTGTTCTAATGTTGCTCCTATTGATTTTAAGCAACTCTTTAGTCTTCTTGCTGTCAAGCGTCGAGATGAAGAATTTCGACTGTCTGCAGCTCTTCGTGTCATTTCATCTCTGGTTTGTTTCTTTGTTTATTCTCAGGGTTATAACATTTTTTGTTATCCTGTGTGCTATTGGCAGTCTCGGCTCAGGGCCTATGAACGTCTCATCGGCACCTTCTCTCGCCAGTCTATCTGCTTCTTCATTGCCCGTATTTCCCTCATGTCCGGGTACCCAGGCAATTTCTAACTCAGTCTGGTCTGCTAGATCTTGCAGGGTGTTTTTGCATTCTTTGACCAGTGCTGAGGTAGTCTCCCTCTTACTGAGGGCCTTCAGTGCCGCTTGACTGTCACTGTATATGACTGCCTTCTCAATCCTATGTGCGCTAATGATATTTTGTTTAATTATGTTGGCGCATTCTCGTATTGCGAATATCTCCGCTTGGAATACGCTGGAGAAGCTGCCTAGATTAAACGATGCTTTCATTTCAGTTGGATGGCTGATATATACGCCAGCCCCTGATAGCTTTGTAGATTCCTTCCTGGATCCATCTGTGTAGCCGACCATCGTTGTTTTTGGGTGGTCGATGTCAATGTTCCAGTTATCTCTCGAGCCTATGCTTATCCTGTATTTCTTGTCGAAGATTCTCTCCTTCTTTATCAAATCATTGTTTGATAAAATCATGGATAGATTTTCTTCGTACTGTTTTGCTATCTCGGCGTGACCTTTGTCATAGTGCCCTCCCTTCCATAATTTGTTGCTCTTGAGCTTGAACCATTGTTCAGTCGCTTTCTTCTTGATCGTGAGATCAACTGGGTTGAGGCCGAGTATCATCTCTAGAGCCGCCGTTGGTGTTGTTTTCATGGCGCTCGATATCATGATGCTGGCTAGTCTCTGTACTTCTGTGAATTCTTTCCTGTTCGTTCCTAATTGTGCCTTGTGCCACCACTAAGGCTCCATGTAGAATTCTTGGTAGTACTATGGCCTTGTAGATCCAATAAACCACATTTGGTTTCATGCCCCAGGTTCTACCTACCGCTCTCCTGCATTGCACAAGGGCACATTTGGATTTTGTGCAGATCTCTTTAACGTGGACTTTGTAGTTCAGATTTCTATCTAGGATTACCCCCAGATATTTTATTTCATTGACTACCTCTAGATTTTCGTTATCGATTCTCAATGGAATCATGCTGTCAATCTTTCTCTTGTTTGTGAATAACACTAGCTTGGTTTTTCCTGGGTTTAGGTTTAACCCTTTATCCCTGCACCATCGTAGCGCTGTGTCGATTCCTTGCTTCATGATGTCTCTGGTCACGCTCAGTACTTTACCTGTGACCAGAATTAGACCATTGTCTGAGTACGCCTGTATGTAAATGTGCATGGCGTTTATCTTTGATACTAGTTTGTCTATGAGAATGCACCATAGGAGCGGAGACAGGCATCCTCCTTGCGGAAATCCTCTTCTTGCTCGAATGGTGCATGTTGTTCCCGCTAAGTCAGCCTGTATCGAGCGATGTTTTAACATATTAGTTATCCATCCCGTTATCTGTCCAGATATCCCCTCTCTGTTAAGTGCTTCCACGATGGATTGAGGGGTGGCCTTGTCAAAGGCTCCCTCTACATCGAAGAAGCAGCCAAGGGCATATTCTTTGTTCTCTATAGCTCTTTCAATTCTTATTACCGCATTGTGTAATGCCGTGTCAATGGATTATCCTTCCATGTAGGCGTTTTGGTTGGCATGTAGCGGCATTGAACTCTTTTCTATCCCTGCTCTCATGTGTCTGTCTAGTATCTTCTCGAGTGTCTTCAATATAAACGAAGAAAGGCTTATACATCTGAAGGATTTCGCCTCGTGATATGTAACATTCCCTGGCTTAGGTATGAAGACGGCTTTGACTCTTGTCCAGCTACTGGGGATGTAGTTTGTTGCTAAACTACTCCGGTATATGGTGAGGAGGTCATCTTTGATATACCTAAGGGCAACTTGTAGCATCTTGGGAAAGACGCCATCGGGTCCCGCCGCTTTATACGATAGGAATGATGAAATGCTCCATGTTAATGCTTCTTCGGTGATAATCAGTTCCGCTTCCGCTTTCGCTTCTGCTAGATTCTCACCGGATGTGACAACCATGTCTTCTTCTGAATAGCTTATGCTATCCGGAAAGTGTATGGCTATCATTTCTGCAAGTATTTCTTTGGGTTCCACTACTAGGGTGTCACCATTCCTTAGGCTTCCTAATTTACAGGTTTTGTCTTTTGCTAGCGTTTTTACCAGCTTGGCCGCTTCTGGTTGTTTTGTAACGCTTTCGCAGTATGTACTCCACCCGTTTCTGTTTTCTTTGCGGCTCTGGTACTTAAAATTGTTACGTTCTTCTCTGTATTTCCTCCAGCTTTCGTCGTCGTCCCTGTTCAGGGCGACTCTAAGTGCCCTTCTGGTCCTTTTCCTTGCTTTGTTCAGGGATTTGTTCCACCAGGGTTGTCCCTTCCCAGGTCTTATCTCTTTCTGGGGGCAGGCTTTGAGGTAGGCATCGTTAAGAGCTTTCTCAAGCCTATATGCTTCTTGCTCTATTTCTTCCTTTTCTCCTAATTCTCTTTTTCCGGGAATCCACTCTCTCAACGCTAGATCGAACGTATCCCAGTTTGTTTTCCTATTGTTCCTAAATTTTACTACTTCCAGCTGGCAGTCCAGATGGAATGTTATTCTGCGGTAATCTGAGAAAGCATAAGAGGTGTCAACCTTCCAGTCCTTCAACAGATGGGAGGCATCGCTTGACATTAATGTAATATCAAGAACCTCTTTCCTTGTTCTAGTTACAAACGTGGGTGTATTGCCTACATTAATTATTTCTAGGTCAGTGCTAAGAATATATTCAAGTAATAAATCTCCCTTCTTGTTGCAATCCGTGCTGCCCCACACCTTGTGATGGGAGTTGGCGTGACAGCCCACAACAACCGGGATACCCATACCTCTATATTTTATCATTGTCTCTTCTATGAGTTGTCCTGGTGGTTCGTAGTCCGTCTCGCTCGGGATGTAGACCGACATGAAGACCATTTTCTTTGTGTTCCCATCTGCCATACATAGTGTGCCTAGTACAGCCGTGAGATCTCTGTAACATTCAACTTACATTAGTCCTAGCGCCCTAGCTCTGTTGCTAACATAGATGCATGTTCTGGGGTCGGACTCACCAACACGATGGTAGATAGTTTCACCACCCAGACAGCCGATGCCAGCAACACGGCCATTAATTACATATGGCTCTTGTAGCAGGGCGATGTCTATTTTATTTGATACCACAAATCTGCAAAGCTTCGCGACAATGGTGCAAATTTAACTGAAGTATCTTTATTTTTTTTTGTGTTGTGTTTGTATGTGTGTGTGCTTGTGTAGAGTCATTGTGTGTGTTGGGGTGTGTGTTCCGCCCGAGACCTAATGCTTCGGGCCCCGCTTCTGATCACCGTCAGTCACAATGTGGTTAACTTCTGGTGTCTTCAGCGAGGCGGTCTGCACAGGTCCCAGGTCTGCGTCTGTGATTGCGCTTGTGCCGCTGACGGGCAGGGCTGATCGCAGGAGCTGTGGGGCGCATCTTTTTGCTCCCGAACAGACACAACCGCAATGTTTGCCCTTACCCCCCAGCGACTCCTCTGTGGAGTTCTGTGGGTCTGTCTGTGTGCTTGTGTCCCGTGTGTGCCCGATGTGTGTTCCAGGGCACACTGTTTGTGACGTCTGGTCCGTCACCTTAGACCCGCTACCATGTCCGGCATCGGCCACATCAGGTTTCGCCTGCTGCTTGCTCGCGCGCAGCAATCGGGCCTGAACCTGGGTGGCCTGGTAATTAAGCCAGACATGTCCTGTGTCCTCCTTGAAGATGTCGTTGGGGACCCCCATCACCAGTCTCTCCCCAGCAGGGAGTTTCTCCCTAGAGATAAGGGTCCACTCCGACATCCTCAATTCGGTCTTATACGCGTTCTGCCCCTGCAGAAACTTTGATGCTCTTAAGTCCACTTTACCGGGCAGCCAGACTGCTACTGTGCTCCGGTTCAGTGGCTTTACCTTTAGTGGGATCCCATTGTACACGCCAAAATCGCACGTCAAGATCCACTCCCTCGCCTCTATCGTGAGCGGTGTCACAAGGAAGAAACCTTCCGACACCAGTCCCGACGTCGCAAAAGCAGTGGATCTCCCCATGTCGTCCTGGGTGTCCTCCATCTTGGCGAATATGAGGTCCGCCAGCTTATCCCTGATGAGGTCCGCCGTAGCCTCGTCCACCCTAGCGCCATCCTCCCGGTGTACAATGACCGCGAGATCGCTCTGCTCCTTTGCAGAGCAGCGCGGTCCCTCGGTCAGAGCCTCACCTCAGTTTTGTCGCTTGGCCGGGCGCTGCTGCGACAGGCCCTCTTCAGGGTCCGTCCCCTGCCTTTTGACTTTTGGCGGCCTCCTCGACTCCCCCACCCCAGCGCTCGTCGAGGCTTTCGCCAGAGAGCTCTGCGGCGCGGGAGCCAAGCTGGCCTCCTGGATCTGTCTTTTTAACTTTCTCTTCTCCCGCTTCCACTTACTGCGGCTCATCTGCCAAGTGTTCGGGTCTTTGTTGCTACTACTACCTGCACTACCGGAACCTTGGGCCTCATCCTTTTTAGGGGACGGGGTAGGCGACTCCAGCAGTGTTTCCTCTGAAAACTTCAAAGACGCGTCAAAAGCGGTCGCAAGTGACTCGCTTTCGACACGTCTGCGCGAACTTGGAAGTTCGACGCCTTCCGTTGAAGGGGTTGGGTTTTTTGTTTTATCTGAATTTTCCTCCATCTTATCCCACGAGTAGCAGGGGAACTAAAAGGTCAACCCGAGCAAAGCCCCGCTTGCTCGGGTAAGGCCACTTACTACTCCAAGATTGCCATCTCATTGGAGAGACACCGTTCGGAACCAAGCATCCCCTTGGCCACGCATCCCTCGGCACGGTCCGTCTTACACCTTGGATTGGGGGAGAGGAAAGGATGGGTGAGGGATCTAGAGGAAGTGGGTGTAAAGGATATTTTTGATGTAGGAGCACGGATGATGGTATAGGGATTCTCCCGCCGTGTTGGAGTGCACTGGCGAGATAGCGTCATCTCATTTAGCTACCCGGATCCCAGGGTAGTTGGTGGTGTGCAATGCCTGTTAGTAGATCCGGATATTACAAGGGTGAACGACGGGGACGTAGAAATGACGCTGGGCGGCCAGACATATCTTGCTCAACATTGCACACTTGAGCATATATCAGCCGCCCATCACCCCTTAAACTTAACAGTAAGAGTCGTATCTTATACGCCTCGTCATCAAGTAAAATAGTCACCAGTCACAATACCCACTTCTATATGTACCCCATGTAATATAACAATTGTCGTTAAAGATTGTTTTTTTTTTTAAATAAAGTATTATTTTCCCGCGTCAAAATGGCGGCCAGTGAGTGACCACAAAGGGCCATAGAGTACACTCAACACCTATTCTTCCATTGTAGCCGAATGACGTCGCGTAGCGCGAAGGGAGATGAAAAGAATAAATAATTAATGTATGCATGCAATCTGTTGAAATAAATTAGAGCTTAAGCACAAGTTAATGAGGTTGGAGTTTATTTGTCCTGTAGCCATAAATATTCATGATCAATTAATGGAAAGCTAAATATGTATACATTTTAATTATCTAGAGTATTGGCTTTATAAGCGCGATGCCATTGTTCTTTGTTATAAGAGACAAGTTGACAGGTGTCTGAAAGTGTTTATGATGACATTTTTCTATATTTAAAATTGGCAGTTTAATTTTTTAATATTTAAAACTAGCAATTGCAGTCATTTTTGTTGAAAATTGCCAATTGCTATTTTTTAAATGCAATATCGATAAATGTATTATTTCTCAAATTTTAAAGTGAAGTTACAAATTTTATCGAATCGTCATGGGATGGTAAGTTATAGCAAATATGAATAATATAATCTGATATGTCGCATGGTAAAATCGTTTTAAGACGGACTTACCGGTATGTTCTAGTAATCCAGGATTGCCAACTATAGTGATGATTATGGTAATAGGGCTTATTGAGAGTGATCCTCGTTGATTACATACTTCCTTAGCTCATCCGTTTCGCTTATGAAAATAAAATATATTAAGCGCTTAAACAGTTGCCAATTATCATTGCCAGTTCATTGTTTTTCGTATGTTTACGCGAATTTCACTCATAATATCGAAACAACATTTTACGAATTCCATAATATGTTAGTTTACCTTTACTTTTACCTTAGTTACCTTTACTTTTTAATTTTAGTACCTACTTATAACAACATTAATATGATTTAATAATGTATCATACATTATTAAATCATGTTAAAGTTGTTAAAAAAATTACCTGACTCCTTAAACATTTTCTTGGTGAAGAACTTGACATTTTCTTTAACGACTGTACGCGTACAAAAAAACGATCACAATATGTGTTGCTCGGATGACAATGGCCGCGTCAGACAACAGTGTTGCCAACTCTCAGAAATTTATACCCCTACCTAAAGCTCCAATCAAAATCCACAAAATATAGTTGCGTAATGTTTTGCTGACCCTTTTTTACTCTTAGAATTTGGAAATTTGGTGGCAGTGCGAATTCATACTTTGCTGACCGTTTTTTAACAACAATACATATTATATTAATTTTCATTCTTAAATTTGCTAAAAAAAATTATCTAAAAATAAAAATTATTTGAAAAAAATAAGAATTCTTAAAAACCCCCTAAAAATATAACACCCCTATAAATCCCATTCCGCTTAAATTTTCCCCCTAAATATGGGGGAAAAGCTTCTAAGTTGGCAACCCTGCCACACAAATTAATGCTGTATAATTACAAGCGGACGCACACATAGCGTCAAGAAGAGTTGAACTATCTGTAAACGATGAAGTTAACGGCACAGACAATGGCACCTTTAAAAGTATTATGTTTTATTTACAATCGTCGTTTCCAGGGTGATGCAGCAGGCGGGAGAGTGGTACAAGCAGAACAAGCAGTTGAAGAGGAAGAGCGCGGTGCTGCTGCACGCGTTACCAGCCACCGTCGACATCGACCTCACAGATGCCAACGATAATGGTGGGTATACTGTCCCCAACTACGGGGTAGAAGTTAAAATGTGAATAAAATCAACTACCCTCCAAATAAGTACTGCACGGTCGCTTATGATGAGATCTTATAGTGTCAGATTGCATTTACATCCCATTCACTGCAAAAATTTGCCCTTCTTCCGGAACAAAATAAACTTCATGAAGGTTCATTAGCACACGAAGCGCATCATATCTTCAAATACGGAAGGTAAATTTATTGCTCCTACAACATTTAAGTATATTCTTAAGGAAATCCCCAAAAATTCAACAACCCTCGAAACTGTAAGTCGCTAGATACACGATATACGATGTTAATATCATCTCGAACTGGTTCCTTTTGCAGCATCAGACACCAGCAGTAACGAGGAGGTGGAGTTCCTCAAGAGGACGGTCCAGGAGCTGAGTGCGCAGGTTGCGGCGCTACAGACGGACGCGGCAGACGCACGCTTGCACGAGTTCGAGGCGCACGAGTTGAGCACGCAACTCACACAGGTGAGGAGCTGATGTAGTGGATTGCGGTACGGAGAAAATAGTATTAGGAGAGTGTGGGTAGACCACGGTACGGCGAGATGGGGTCGGAAAATATTGATTGTAGCATGGGAAGACTTGAATAATGTGTCAGTGATGCTTTATCTGAATGTAGTCTTTTTTTTTTACTTTTTTTCGTCATTGCAATCCTGTGCCATCTGCCACTTCAATTGGAGAGAGAAACTAGATTTTTTTTCCTAGTACTGAATGCTTCTGATTCAACTCGTTCCGGGTGCCAAGGAAGTATTAACGTATCCCTCGGGCTTCCTGAGGGCTCATTTTTCTATCAAAGGGATATTTATGTATTAGTGTCATTTGTTGTTAATCCTGGCTACACATTAATACAAGAGGTGGGAACAAAAACAACAAGCAGGGGGGCCCAGCCCTTTAAAAAAATGTTGTACGGTATGACCGTGCTAGTAGCCTAGAACGATACCATGTCTGAACCTGGTATAGATGGACAGTGAAACCTTGGAACCGTCGTAGAGTCTGCAACATCCAGGCATTATACCCTTCTACTTCCATCTTATGATCTACGAGTCCTCAGCTAGATCGAGGCTATAACCTCTAAAGTCTTGATTCCTTATCCAATTCCACACTACCATTGTTTCGCTAATAAAACAATTAAGGTTCCACAGATGTGTGAACATGTTTAAAAAAAATATGTTGCTTATAGGACCTGGAAATAGAGAAAGAGAAATGTGCGAAACAAGAGAAGGAGATCCAAGAGTTGAGGAACCAGCTAGAGGCTCACAACCGGGTGTCCAAGCTGCTCATGGAGGAAGTCACCGCGTTGAAAGACAACGCGGACAAGGACAGAGAGATGGCCGAAACGTGAGTTATACTCCTGATGTATTTTAATCCTGGTTATCTTAAACTGGATCAAGAGGATCTTGTACGTACACGTACGAAGAGATGTTTTACTATTCAGACATTTTACTATTACATTAGGTATTATATACCTATCTATCTATATGTATCTACATTAGGTAGATTCAACTGACGTTCAAAAATATACTTATAAAAAATGATTTATCATACATTAGTTCATTAAATCCGACTCGAAGGACCAAATAGGGTATCGTACATTTTTGAGATGTCGTTATTTAAGGTACTGATAAACACTGTTTGTATGAATTTGTTTATACAGTTTTGTTATATATTAATAATATGAGAGCGTTATAAATAGATCAGGTACAATTACTGTATATTATTTCTGTTGTGTTTTCGTAAACCTTACAACTATTGCTTTCTATTGTTAGTTGATTAGGCAAACTAACAGAAAGTCATCTTATGAGAAGTCGTCGCGCATGACCATAGACTGGATCACCTGGAACTGATCCAGGAAACTTGTTCATGTGTTGCCTAGCCTGAGACGTGACACTGCCTGTGTCAGCCTTCTTTCCGAATCACAGCAAGCTGTTTTACAAAAGAAAAAAGCAGAATGGTGGGAGGAGTCAGTAGTTAACCGGTGGTTACGCTGTGCCGCGCTTCACAACCACGATCCTGCTTGTTTCTCCCGTGATACAGTTTTACTATGTTTTAGAGGGAAGGTATATGCTGTGTAGTTACTGGCTCCGAGAATTACCAACTTTCATCTCAAGGTAGACAACGCATAAATAAGTTGCCTGGTTTAGTTCTGGACTCTTTTATGTTGATGGGTGACCTTGCTCACTCACCAACGTAGCGTCAAGTTTTTCTCCCCAATTGACATAACACGTATTTTTGCTAGGTACAAGAGCCAAGCCCGCGACGCCAAGAAGCGCGTGAAGGTGCTCACCCACCAGAGTTCGCTGCTGGTGGGTGAGATGAGCGCAGATGAGCGGCTCGGCCTGCTGCTGGCCGAGGTAGACTGCCTCAAGGGCGCGCTCGAGAACCAGGCGCTCCGGCACCGCGAGCATCTGGACGAGCTGCAGGTGAGTGGGTGAGGTGGCAGAAGGTGGCTGGACACCTGCTGCTCGTAGAAGTGGACTACCATAATAGCGCGCTAGAGATCCAGCGATCCAGCGATCGATCCGCGAGCATCTGAGTGAGAGTGGAAAGTGGTAGGGAGAGGAGAGAAGCTGAACATATACATATGAGTGGACCGGGGAGATGAGCTCTTAAGTACACAGTAGAGGAAAAACTTAAAGTAAGACAACTGAGGGTGTAACGCTGGAAGGCTGGCGGAGCAGTTACTGGCATCGAGGTCTTCCGTCTCAGGATGGGTAGGCACAACGAGGAATAGTTTAGGATACCTTTTCATGTTCATGGGTGACTCATCTTTTAGTTTTTCAATTACCTATTGTCAATTTCTCTCCACAGCTGAAGCTGGCTGAGAAAAACGAGGAGACTGACATCCTACTGTGGGAAGAGAAGATAAGACTGGCCGAGGAAGACGCGCAGAAGGCGCTAGAACGGGCGGAGAGAGCCGAGAAGAGACTGGTAGAAGTAGAGAAGAGACTAGCGGAAGTGGAGAGGAGTAAGCCCGCGCCCAGGAAGAACAAACTCATGTCCAGGATCAGCTACTTTGAAAACGCCGGCAGTGACAAGAGGGAGGAGAAGGTTGAAATACCAGTTCCAGAAATTGGTGAGTAAGGTTTTCCATAATTCTTGTGTCTTGTGTGCGTAGGTGTGTGTGCTATATCTCGTTTTGAATAGCTTCAATGAATTTTTTTTTTTTAGTCTTCAGAAATAGTTTTAATATTTTTTACGGTGGTCGACGTCGCCTATTAACATAAACTAGTTTACCTGTAACAAGCCCTGGCAACTCAAATTCAAATTTTTTCAAATTCAAAATTCTTTATTGTTAGATGTAGTAACAAATTATAGGTCTTACAAGAATATATAGATTTAAAAAGTCAAACATAGTTTTTGTCAGTTTTAAAGTATTATTTATATCATTTAATGTTATTTTAATTCTAGATAGTGTCCTATTAATAATTAATTAATTAGTTAACAACAAATCTAATATTCTTAACTCATTATCTTTTAAATATTCATCAACCCCATAGTAGCGTTTGGTCAATAAAAGATTAAATAAACATCGCTTATATAAATTTATGTTTTTTGTTTTTAATTTAATCGGTAAAAGATTATATATTTTAATTGCCATGCAATACGAATTTCTACTAAAGACTTCTTTTTTTTTGTCTAGGTACACGTAATTTATTTCCATGCCTGGTAGATCTATTTGTGTGATCCGATTTTTTCTCAAATAGATTCATATTATTTCTTACAAAAACACATATTTCATAAATATAGAGACATGGCAGAGGCAGGATATTATGACGTTTAAATAACGGCTTACAGCTGTCCATAAAATGTGAACCGAAAACTGCTCTGACACACTTTTTTTGTATTACGAATACCTTTTGTGAATGGGTAGAGTGGCCCCATAGAATTAACCCATACCTAATTGTTGATTGCACGTATCCATGGAATGCTAACAGGGAAGACTCTTTGTTACTTAGCAATCTTAGCCTATTAAGGACAAATACAAAGCGATCTAATTTGTTACAGACACTCTCAATATGTGATTTCCAGTTGCAGTGCTTGTCTACTTTTATGCCTAGGAATGTTGTTTGTTCAATAAAATCAATTTTCTTGTTATTTAATTGAATGTTTAAATTTAATGATTGTCTATTGTATGTTTGAAATTCTATTATCTTTGTTTTATTAATATTAATATTTAAATTATTTGTTTTTAACCATGTATTTGTGGCTTCTAATGTGTCGTTTATTTCTTTCTCAAATAATTCCATGTTTTTATTATTTGTTTTGTCATTAATTATTAGCGTGATGTCATCTGCGAAAAGTATTATGTCGTGTTTAATTATTTTAGGCAGATCGTTAATATATAGGAGAAACAGCAAAGGTCCAAGAATGCTCCCTTGAGGTATTCCGTACTTATTTATGAGATATGATGACCTGTATACTGTCCTATATTGGTTCTTTGGATTTAATTTCGTTATTTCAACTGATTGTTTTCGTTCATCGAGGTAGGTTTTGATCCAATCCATATGTGAATGAATGATGAATTCCATATCTGGATAATTTATCTATAAGCCTTTTATGACACACCCTATCGAAGGCATCATCTATGTGTTGCATATCCTGAGACATAAGATGGTGGTGCCCATGCAGCCGGGAGCGGCACAGCGTACCTCTACCACCGGAGTGAAATTGAGTAAACATACCTAATGTTTTTTTCTTGTTTTAACATCACAAATTTTCTTTTCAGAATCGAAGCCAGAACCACCAGAGATACCGACCGAACCAGCGCCGGAGCTCCCTCAGCCCGCTCCTTCCCCGGAGCCGAGCTCCGCCCCACCGCCACCCCCTCCCCCATTCAATTTGCCTCCTCCTCCACCGCCACCTCCTCCCCCGCCGGTGTTCAAGGCGCCCACAGAGGGGGGTGACATGGCGGAGATGCTCGCCAACAAACAGGGCACCTTGAAACGATCCAAGCAGAATGGTGGTAAGTAAATGATATATTACTCGTGATACCTAGGCAGACGTAGTCCTCCCCACCATGGTTCAGGCCTTGTCGTGGCGGAGGGACTCAGTAGCCTAAGGTGAGCCCAGCACCTTGGGCGAAGCCAATTGAACCGAACGATCTGCTCTTTGTACCATCTTATAAGAAGAGGGACAAAAGAGCAGGGGGGACAAGCGAGGATGGGTACCTCAACTCATTGTACTGTCCCGACGTTGGGAGGGGTTGTTCAGTGGTGCGGGACAACCCCTCTGTGGAGGTGGTGTCGGTCCCTTGTGGGACTGACTAGCCTTCGAGTTGCCCTGTTGCTCACTTACCAAAGGCGGCTTTGGTGGCACTCGCCGGGTTTTAGTGGGTAGAGCTGCGTACATCTTACCAGCTTTCGGGCGCAGCGAGTCCCACATATCCGCCTGGGGAGACCCACTCCCCTGCGGGATACCTCAGAGTTAACTCCCGGCGTTAAAGGAAAAAAAAAGGCAGACGTGATCCTTCCACAATTACGTGTCCCTATTAAGGGTCGACGATGATGAACTCAATAATATGTGCAGGAGGCGCAGGCATCGACGCCATAGTGGATCAGATCAAAGGCGGCAAGTTCCAGCTCAAATCCACCGACCAGAACTTCATGGAGAAGAAACCAAAAGACTCCCAGCCCGAGGCGGTGAAGGAGATGCTGCAGATCCTAGGCACGCTGAGGAAGAGGCGCCCTAATCGGCCCAGCTTCGACCAGGAAGCCTAAATATAGCCTATATACTATATCCCCAAGAATGTGGGTCTTGGTGGTGGAACTTCCAAGTAGGGGACTTGGAACCTCATGTAGTTTCCAGATCGGGGACCTAGGATATTCTATCCTTAAAATGTGTCTAAAATTCTCTAAAGGTCCAAGTGATTTTGCAATAAAAATCATTGTTGGGAATCCCCAAAAATGGAAGTTGGGTTTCTCAACCCATAAAAAAACCATAAAAAAACTTCAAAACATGTGCTTGATGATGAACATGATTTCCAACAAGTCCTAGTAATTTCGCAAGAAATATATTTGAATATTAAGCTCCTTGGGAATTCTCCAAAAATGTGACTTGGACTCCCTAAAGCTATGATATAAATAAAAAAATTAATAATCAATAAATAAATGCTAAAATGTTAAAATACCCACATTCTCCCCATTTGTTACCAGTCCCCAAAAATATAATAAGCGATATCAAATTATCCTGAATTGGTAGGATACTCATAAGCTGGCAACACTGTCCTACAGTCTATAGAGGCAATGTCTATTTATACTCAATTATGAAGTACTTTACAAGATTTAAAATGTATATAAATTTAGTTATTTTAATGTCTAGACAATATTGTATATTATAGTCGTGAAAGTGCCTTATTTTTAATATGCCATTTGTTTTATATAACAACAACCTGAGATCATGAAGGTACAATCAGTAAAAAAAAACATATATTTCTACTGTTTACGACAATTTCCTTCTAATGAAACAACTTTACTGATTTTTACAGCTACTATAAAATATACGAAACGTTAAAAATACATCACGATAAAATCCATAAAATGTTATTTTATTATAGGTATTTAAACCTTTTTACTAAGGGTTTCGTTCATCTTATTCTAATTTTATAAGAGAGCGAGATAGTTGCGACCTTATACATTCTTTAGAGGACTTCTTATATGTGACTTATTGTATATTTTTAGACTATTTTAATAAATGTTTTATATAACTTTTTACTATTACATAAGACATATCAGTGAATTATTGTTCACGTAATATGAATCCTAAGATATTATAGATAAAGATAGATGTATATTTTAAATTGTTTTTTAAGCCAACGGTTTTGCGATATTCAATAAATTTACACTTAAACAACGTATTTTATAAGTGTTTGAAGCATTGATTATGATATTATAAATAAAATTCAACGAATATTAAATAAATGAATTTATAATAACCTTATTTTAATAATATGACAGTGGCAAAACATAAGACTATCATGAAAAAAAATTGATTTATTTTTTATTTTTTATTAAGAGTTGGATACAAGTCCTTTGCCCTAAATATTGAATATGGAACGAATTATTGCCATAACGCACAAATTTTTTACCATTTATTATACACTTGATTTTACCATTATGAAAAACACGTATAGGTATTTAATAAATGTTTCCTATATTAAATAATTTTATAGTATTTTTATAGATATAATTATTTTGTAGTGTGGCCAAAATTTACAACGCCATGTTTATTCTTATATTTTATACAGAAATACATTAAATTTGATGTTTATAGACATTTTATATTTTTAACGACGCAAAAAATTGGGTGTTATAAGTTAGATCGCTATGTATGCGGCACGCTCTTATGTGAGTGAATCGATTTGAATGCTGTTTTTGCTCAGATGAAGTAAAAAAAGGTAGATGACGCACGGCCTTTGCTAATACTGAAGCCACAAAACTAAGCTCCTTCATGTAAATACACGCGCTCACGCACACAGATACACCAAAACTAAGCTCATTTTTGTTAGTATCTTACGAGTCGTCGTGCAGTAAGTTTGCCAAAAAAATACCGTTCTGTGTAATTAAATGGAGTAAAAACAATACAAAAGTGACCAAAGAGTCTAAAGAAATATCGTTTCACACATAAATAAACACAAGACTATATTCTTTTAAGATATTTTAACACTATTTTGAGGTTAATCAACATAAATAATATTATTGCCCCGAAATGACGTATCGGAAGAGTGTTGCCAGAAGTTAGTATTTCTAATAGCCCAATAGTGGGTAAGTCAATTGCAGGCAAAGCCATAGCAAAATAATTAAGTACAGAGGTGACATAATTATTATTTTATTATTTGATCCCTATATGACTGAATCGAAATGACCTCGTATAACCTATGTTGTATTTTTTTTGGGACTCACGTACCCACAGCAGGACTATGTATTTAATTATTTATAAATTCAAAGATTTACCATTTAATAAATTAAAAAAAATTTAACAGTGTGGCTTGCAGAGAAATGTTTTTATAATTTAAATGTTTTTTTTAATGGAAAACGACATATTATGTATTTAATTTAAATTGTGTATTGATAAAATGTGACTTTCTAATTACTATTATAATCAATTATTTTGAAACTGTTATTCTCTGACAATGATTTTAAGGACATGTTGTATTTATCAAGTTTATTTAATTGTAACAATTTTTTCCTGTTAATTTATATTAATTGTTTATTTATGTAAAGTTTTATTTTCACACACCATGTTATGGTCGAATGTATAGAACTTGTTTTTTTTTAATATCACCTATGTATTTACTACATTCATGGGAATAAATAAATAAATAAAACAATTATGTCAATAAGATATCTATTGAGACAGTTTATAAAGTGATCCTACAGATATCTATAGATAAAGATAGATGTATTGTATGTTTATAAAAATATTCAACTGTCCATGTTTATTCCTATATTTTATTAGAAATACATTAAATTTGATGTTTATAGACATTTTATACCCTTTTCACTCACACATACTTAAAAATTGGGCTTACTTTCTTGTTCCAAGTCGCTATCTATGCGGCACGCTTTTATGTGAGTGAATCGATTTGAATGCTGTTTTTGTATTGGAAAGCAATTTTACTAGCGGTAGTTTTGAGACATATTTGATCGAAATTGCTTCAGCCGTTTCAAGGCCAATAGAATTTTGCTATTGCGTTAGGGTTTTTATGTGACATTTTAATATTTTATAATGTTACAGAAAAGCATCAAATTTAATATTTTTCAAGTTTCGTATTGCGATGTGTAGATGTAAGCTGTTACCTCCGCCGCCATCGACTATTCCGTGTGCATTTGTAGTAAATAATAATATGTATATGAATGTATCTGTGAACTGTACTTTGCGTTTTATTTCATAATATCCTAACTGTGAATTTGTTGTTACGCTTTCACGCATAAAAAATTGCAGCGATTAAAAAGAGTTAACCAATAGAAACATACGTACTTAGCGTAACATAGGTTGTATATCCTCGGGAACGGAAACTTGCGGTTAAAACCGCGGCGCTAATTTAATCTATACAGATAAATAAAATTGGAGTGTCTGTTTGTAATGTTAAATTAACCGCTTTTTATTAAATGCATATGCAAATATACACAGTATATATACCAAAATAGCATTTTTTACAATTTTTGTCTGTCTGTCTGTTTGTTCCGGTTAATCTCTGAAACGGCCGGGCCGATTTTAATGGGACTTTCACTGGCCGATAGCTGATGTTATAAGGAGCAACTTAAGGCTATAAAAATAATCATCTTCAATCTGGATAAGATTCTTAATCTAAGTTAATGCGGGCGAAGCTGCATGCAACAACTATTTATTATAAGCCTAAGTAGGGTTGCCAGATAGTACCTATCTATTCGTCTTTCTTCTGAAATATCAGGCAATAAGATTTTCAAATAACAACATAATCGTACCATAATATCTATAATCTAAATCAAAAGAATAATCACAAATTTAAAATTTATTAACGTAAGTATATACATTAGAATAAAGTTTCATTAGTTAAAAAATAATTGCAATAAATATAAAAAACATACGGACAGCACATGTCGTTATATTATGGACGGTTTCACTCTGTCTATAAACAGTAATTAAGGCACAATAAATAAGTCGGATTTCATCTAATCTCCATATTGTCGAATTTACAAGATCGTGTATAATCGTTTTAATTATTAAGAACTAATAAAAAAATGCATATTGTTACATATTGTATTTTGTTTACATCGTAATATCGAAAGAAAGTCGAAATAATTTCATCTTTTTTCACCATTCGACAATCAATCAGTCATGAACACCATGTTTTAACATGTAACCCCTATGTAATCCCACAAAAACCGATTGCCACTATAATGTACAGTGTTGCTGTCATCCTGGACACATCACTTGACTGTTGAACCGCGTCGCAGTCCTCCATGTCTCTGGAATGTAAATTGTATGTGAATGGGGAGGTTTCGGGGCTAGTTATTAGTATAAACGGGGCCCCAGAGAAACGGGGCCCAAGAAAAATGGGGCCCCTGGTATATTTGGAGTCCTACGATCTGATTCCGTATACCGACAGGACAACCTTGGTTTCGGCTTTTAATATTTCAAAAGCATTCTTACTTAAGGCGAGTCACCGCAGACGAAACGGGAAAAAGGGTTTACCAAATCAACTTTTTGATATATTTACTGTTAAATAACGGTCTCACAAAAATATCAGAAATACCTAAAGATATTATCTAAAGGATGTGCATGCTCGATCATAAAAAATCCTGAAAACACGCTAAAATAAAAACTAAAACGAATGATTTACTAAAAAAAAGATTCATGTACGTTTGCACATATTTTTTTATGGAAATTACAGGGCTGCCAACACCATTCGCCATAAATATAAAATACTAGCTGTTGCCCGCAGCTTCGCCCGCGTTAACTTACTCAACTTAACTACTGTTAGTCACATAGTCTATACCCTCCCTTGATAAATTGGCTATCTAAGACTGAAAGAATTTTTCAAAGCGGACCAGTTATAGGTGCCAGTAGTTCCTGAGATTAGCGCGTTCAAACAAACAAATTCTTCAGCTTTATTATATTAGTATAGATTTAATTTGAAACACTACAGAGAACGTAGTATTTTTTTAAATCCCAAGTCCTATATTTCTTTTATTCAAATTTATCCCAAAACTTGAATGCTATCTAGCATTTTCACAAGAAGCCGCGACGCCCGCTGTCCCGCCAGTCCCGGTGACTCGCCTTAAAAGTAATGTTGTAAATAAAAAATAAAAAAAAGCGATATTATTGCATTATATAATATCATTACCCGCCTGCCAAAGGATTCACAAGCACGCTTTTTTGTTCGTTCTTGAATCTAGAACAGAGTAAAAATGTTTACATATACATTAGGTTAGGTGTAGAGTGTAGACTCCTTCCCCACCATGGTTCAAGCCTTGGCGTGGCCGTGAAGCTCAGTAGCCTAGGGTGAGCCCAGCACCTTGGGCGAAGCCGACGGGGCTGCTGCTATGTGCCTCTCTAGAAGAGGGGACAAAAGAGCAGGGGACAAGGGATGAGGATGGGAACCTTACCCCATTGCACTGTCACGACGTTACAGGGAGGGGTTGTTCTGTGGTGACAACCCTTCTGTGGAGGTGGCGTTGGTTTCTTCGGGGGCTGAGTAGCCGTCGAGTTGCCCTGTTGCTCAATAGATCCGGGGCACCTCATCAAAGGCGGAATTAGTGGCACTCGCTGGGTTTTAATGGGTAGAGCTGCGTCCACCTTACCATCTTTCGGGCGCAGCGAGTCCCACATACCCGCCCCGGGAGTCACTCCTCTCCGCGGGATGCCTAAGAGCATTTCGCAGTGCAAAAGAAAAAAAAGTTACAGGCCTGATATTTCTGTTTTGCCTATGAATATTCCATACCAGTCTCGTGAACTAGGCATTTGCAGACAACGGCGGTTTATTTTTTATTTTTTATAATATCATTAAGTTAGTTTAAAATCTTAGAAAATTACGTTTGTAACAAAACAGTCCTCTTTGAAAGCGATGTATTTGAATGTCGAAACTGATCTGACATATCCATGCCCTTGAAGTTCTTCAATGGACTAAAGTAATGTACTCGTGGGTAGGCTATGTACTTACGATCCATGTTAAATAGCTACGATGGACGTCATACAACTCTTTCAATGAACGCCAAGACGGCCTATCCCCGCCGTATTAAACATGTAGTACAATTATTTTCACTGATGAAAGAGATGTGTTCTGCCACGCATCCGTCTACAGTCTACCACAATCTTCCTTGTTTCTCCCGTGAAACAACGGGAAGGCAGGATAGGCAGTGTAATTACTAGCACAGTGACTATCTTACGTCTTAGGATAGGCAGTCTCGCGATAGTACCAATATAATTAGTTTGTCTTCAACGACTTAGGCGACGTTGACCTACACATATTACATCTGCCAGTTTGTCCACCAAAATGACATAAAAACACACAATGTTGCCTCATGATTAAAAAAACACAAAAAAGATACAAAAAAATCATTTATTCATTATTCTAACGGACGGATGTCTTGTACTATAAAATTAACAAAAAATAATTTGATCTGTCACTGTCACTTCAAATGTTTCCCGCGTTTAAACGTGACGCCGATAATTGGTGTATCGCGTACACAGACTGTATAAACATCGGCCTGTCTCCCCACAACTTTGGAATCCTGGACGGCTCGTGTCTATTATTAATACAAAAAATATTAAAACAATTTTAAAAACATTAATTAATACCTATTAACTATTATAGTAAAAATGAAATTTTGTTTGTGATAGGGAAATATTTAAAAAAAAAACATTAAGATGTTGCTTGTTTTGAATCTTGTCACTGGAGCATTGCCTTTAAATTATATTATAAATTTGTAATTTTAATGTATATATAGTTATAGTAGTTATGTATGAAATGAACAACAATTAAAACAGATTTAACTAAAATATGTGTTTTTAAAGTACTGTTTAACAATTCTATATTAAGTAACAACATCTGAGAATATATTTAAAAACAATAATATTTAAGATCACAACAAAGTTTATTTCTAAAACTGTAACTACAAGCGAAATCAACATCGTTAAAACAATAATCAAGACGAATGACTTTCTACTATCAATTGTTCGAATAGATGATATAAAACTACCAAATACATAGTTATCACACAATAATAATTATAGAATTTTATTGCTTTTTGTACTAGCAACATCGATAGAAGCAAATCATTGTCTATGGAAGCCAATTTGTTGTAATTATCTATGCATTATTGCACTATATTACATATTAGTTTATGCTGGTAAAATATGCGATGTTACTTAACTACAGTACTTAATAATTACATTAACATTTTAAATATTTTTGTGTTCATAAGCTCTAAGCGTGTCATTTGTTAATTATAGAAAAATAAGTAAATTCGAAGGATAAAAACACGATGTCAAAAACAACTAAGTGTCAAAATATTTTAAGTCAAGTACAATATTTTTAATTAAAGTCAAGGGTGTAAATCTTTGGTCCGTAAGTGTAGCCAAAAATATTTGGTCTGTGATGATAACGGTGTTGCCATGTTCGATATGTTTATATTTTTGTTCGAGCAATTTGGCCACATGTACTTAATATAAAATCGATAAAATTCCGCCATTTTGAATTTCCTTTTCAAGTTAGCCATCATGATTTGACAAACAAGCTACACTAATCTACGGACTTGAATTCTTACGATGAGAACTCTCTCAGTTTCTCGATGACAATTTTCTTGTTCGTGTTCATCCAGTTTATGTTGACCTGCGCATTCTCAATCCCCTGAGACACAGACAGCTCTGAGTTCTCCAGGTATTTCTGGTTCACTTCGCGCCATTTCATAAACTGAAAAAAAAATCAGCGTTAGCCATAGACACAAGAAAATTAGGCGTAAAAGTTAAATAACATACGTCATTAGGTATTCCTTCAACATCATCAATCTGGTCTCTTCTGAATGTCTTTTGAACTTAAGAGGATTGTATCCCCCATTTGTGATCATCCTCTAATGGAAGGTCAAGTCAAAACCGTTTTTCAGATGTCTTCTAGGTTCTATTGGGACTCGCCTTTTATATTCAAGCCCCTAGTTCCTCGTCCATGCATAGCATATTAGAAACCCAATGCCTCAGTGTCAGTGATGACATTGTTTGACTGAAAATCCAGACAGATGCTTCTCATTTTTTTTTATATGACAAGTTTATAACGATAAAATCTAATTTACCTCATCCAGTTCCTTCTGAGTGGTGAACTGACCCAAGAGCGCCTTGATGATTGTTCCCATGCTCCTCTCTTGTCCGCGGAACCTGTAACAATATCCATCCAGTAAGACCAAGTTAAAACTGTGGCTTTTGCCTTGCACACTGCAGAGATTGCAGGCGATGCAGTACCTATATAGACCGTTTCGTTTCAAACGTTTTGTTTCGTAATTTAACTTTGATGGTAGTTGAAGTCTGAAGGTGTTTGACTGATGTCAAGATCCCTTAAAGAAAATATCTTTCAAAGAATAGACTAATTTCATTTAATTTCTTTTGAAGAAAAAGAAAAGAAAGAATTTGGTTATTTTAGACCACCTAACCAATCAATATCCGGGTTTCATAACTGTATCAAATCACAAAAATTCAAAATGGATAATATGTATTTGGTACTTGATGCCGATAAACCCGATGGAAGTTCGGACCGACTTTGCCTGATGCAGAGTGGAGCCGAGTAAACCCGATTGAATCTAGGACCGTGTTTGCGTGATGGCAAGTGGAGGCGAGTAAACCCGATTGAATCTAGGACCAAGTGTTTGCCTGATGCCGAGTGGAGCCGAGTAAACCCGATTGAATCTAGGACCGTGTTTGCGTGATGGCAAGTGGAGGCGAGTAAACCCGATTGAATCTAGGACCAAGTTTGCCTGATGCCGAGTGGAGCCGAGTAAATCCGATTGAATCTAGGACCGTGTTTGCGTGATGGCAAGTGGAGGCGAGTAAACCCGATTGAATCTAGGACCGTGTTTGCGTGATGGCAAGTGGAGGCGAGTAAACCCGATTGAATCTAGGGCCGTGTTTGCGTGATGGCAAGTGGAGGCGAATAAACCCGATTGAATCTAGGGCCGTGTTTGCGTGATGGCAAGTGGAGGCGAGTAAACCCGATTGAAGCTCGGACCGAGTTTGCTTGATACAGAATGGCTTCGAGTACACCCGATTTAATGCGACACCGATGCGAGCGTGCTTGTGGAGTGCTACTGACTACCGAGTAGACCCCATTATGGGTCGCCCAAGAGCGCACTTGGAGCCGAATAAACAATATTAAATGACGATCAAAGCGGACCATATGTGGAGTAGAGTCGAGTAATTATTACGGTACAGAGTCGATCCGAGGGCGATTACAAGTGGTACCGAGTAGGCTCGATTCAAAATCGACAAGAGTGTAATGGTTAAGAACACAACTCACGCGTTGGCGATATCCTCGATCCTGTTGTATATGAAGTCCTTGGCGACGTAGTAGCCCACGGGCGAGCTGACGATGGCGTTGATGACCGAGCGCGAGTCCTGGCGCCGCACCTCGCTGTTGTCCGAGATCGTCCACTCCAGGAACCTGGCACAGACGGACATACGTACAGTATCCGAACACAGATGCTAGCAATTTGAACACATTGAGACCGGACTGGTCCTTATTGTGTCAGACCTCTCGTCCTGAGATGGACCTTAGTGCTTTGCCCGTTTTTTGGAGACAGGGCAAAGCCGATTTATGGAAAAAAAACAGTTTTTACATTCGATCGTATTTGAAATAGAGGGTATATGGAGAAATCAGGTTATCAAGTTAATTTACTACTACTAATAGTTGTAGAAGTCCGCTGATAGCAGCGGACTGTTGGTGCATTTGTAAGTGTAATTTATCTATAATATGTATGTATTTAGAAATATATAAGTATATATCAGTTGTCTGGTTACCATAAGAACAGGATCTGCCTTGTTTGGGATCGGATGGCCGTGTGTGAGTTGTCCTAACATATTATTGTTATTATTACACACCAATAGTCCGCTAATAGTTTTAAAAGAGGCGGCGTTAAATGGTAGTATCCTTGAGTCTAGTCGACTTCCTGGTACCAAGGGTCACATGATGGTCGTGGTAGTCACAGGGGTGGTACTCACTGCGCCAGTATCCACACGTCCTGCGAGCAGGTGAGCGCCAGCAGCAGCTGCTGTCGCGCGGCGGCGGAGCGCGCGGCCCGGCGGCGGGTCAGCGCCCAGCGCCACTCGCGTACGGAGCCCCGGGACACGCCCACGCAGTATACGGTGCGACGGAGGTCCAGGGGGATCCTGCAAAAATTTGGATCAGAACACGTAAGTTACGAAGATACAATACAGTATATAATGTGGGGTCTGACGGACACGTCATTGACGGCACATATTCACTTTGCAAGTGACCCTGAAAAGTAGTTTGTTTATGCTTCGCCTGTTCAAAATTTCGCCGTGCACACCGTGATGTATTGACGTTCCATGATAGCAGCTGATGATGAAGTAACTAGTCCTTTCGAAGAGGAGCATTCCTAAAGGACTCCTTTAGGAATGCTCCTCTTCTTTCAGTCATGTTGGAATCTCTGAAGACCCTGTGCGTAGTACCGATTAGCATGGCCGAAACTAAACACTGATGACTGAACTCATTATATCAGGAGAACTTGGTGATTTCGCGGCACTTGTGTGGTCTTTTACTCCATAACCAACATCCTTAGAAACAAAATGAAGGAACCAAAAGTTATATGTACTTTCTGACAGACAGACCTCCTAGACTAGACAGCAGATAAAGGGGATGGCCCAAGTATAGTTAATTATCATAGTAAGCTAATATTTCCAGGGTTGAACACAGCTTCTACAAGTTCATTCTTTTAACATTCTAATTGCTTCTATTGCATCAAACATGTTCTTCGCATTCTGGGCTAGATAGAACATACATATCACTGGTTGGTTGAACTGCTATTGCGTCAGTAACAAATCACTGACCAGTTTCGTAATTGTATGGCTCACACTACTACTACCCGGTTATGTGCTCGATGTCCTATTACTTTCACTATTCACTATACGTGTAAACCACAAACACTCACGGGTTGTTCTCGTCAGGGTTCTCAGTCTCCATCCACCGCTTGTACAGCTCTATTGCGTTCTCCTCACACCCTGGCACCTTCATGCGACACGCCCAATTGCTGGTGGTGACCTGTGGGAGAATTCACAGATTAAAACTTGCCGTGAAAGGCTGTACAACTTATTTGTTTCTTTAAGCAGGTCAGTAGGCTACTTACACGCAGTCTTAGTATCATAAGATAGGCAACTAATTAGTAATAATTGAGTTCAATAAGCTCCATTGTTTTCAGGACTTCGCTTCGTTGTGTAATGTGTTTCGGTAACATAAAAGGCCATAAGGCCAAGGCCTAAAGTTTCATAAAAGGCAACGCATAAGGATTACTTGGCCCCTGTAAACTCTTTTTCTTTTCCATCGAAATGGGGAATCATCATCGGGATGGAACGGAAATGGATGATTGTGTGCTAGTTTGCCTATCACCGGTGCTAATTAACAGTGGGAGGACTGTGCTGTACCGCTCTCCCGGCAGCAATCAATATCTTGCTTTTTTCTCCCGTCAAACAGATTTGGTGTGTTTCGTAGAGAAGGCAGGCAGAGTAATTACTGGCACAAAGACTTAACATCTTATTTCTCAGGATAGGCAACACATAGATGAGTTGCCTGGGCTCGTTCCTGGTAAACTAGTTTATGTTCATGGGCGACGTCGACCATTTACCATCAGGTGGCACGTTTGCCAGTTTCCCTATCCAACTAACATAAAAAATCCAACCAAAATTAACTTCCTAGAAGATGCCTCTAAGTATTTTAGTCTTTAGATCACTTGATCTAGATTTTAATATCTAAGTTACCAACCTGCATTTTAACGCTGGTCAGGTTATCTCCATTCAGAATCTTCTTGGCGGCCAAACCTCCCGCCTTTTCGTAGGTCTGTCCGATCAGCTTCCTCATGTATTTCTGGAAGGCTCCGTACTCCGGTTTCCTCTTCAGTACGTTGTGGATCTTGCCCAGAGCTTTGAGCCCCGTGTGGAGGGGCAGGTACTCCATCTCGCGCTGGAGGTAGCTTGCTAGCCTGGGGATTAGTCGGATATGTTGGATATATATTGAAATTCCTAGGGATTGATGGACTATACCGGGTGTATTTGGAACGCTTGCGAAGATTAAACCCTAATAATATACTATTTATATACTATATAATGCATATAACCATTTATCTCAGAAACCTTTTTTAAAGAATATTTTAGGACTTGTGTATTTTGCATACCCGCAATGTATTAGTAAAAACTAAAACGATGAACGACTAAAGCGATAAATCGCGCAGAAGACGCGCGCCGCACCGCGCGTGTTCGTTCACCTCGTGCATGCGGCGAACGCTATTAGCTGATTCAGTCCGCTAGCCGTTTATTTAAGTTAAGTTTATTACATTGCTGTTTTTTTTTAAAAAATCATTATTTTAAAGCATTATCATCAAATTCCTGTAACATTATGTTTACTAAACCGGATTATACAAAAAAATAAAATAAAAAAGGCAACCAAAACAAAAAAAAAAAAAAGAAAACGCGTTTTTTTTCCACTTGTATCATGTCAGGCTATGCCAACACTATCATACCTCTTCGTTTTCGCAAGCGTTCCAAATACACCCGTTATTGGATAAATATTGAAATGTTGAAATTTCTGAGGATTCGCTTTGCAAAAAGGGTAAAGATAATGAGTTAACATTTGAAGGAAGCTTAAAAATATTATAAGGAACTTTCTGCATTTTTGTGAATCATATATTCAACTTTTTCCGTAAAGTAATAGGAGAGTAGTAGTAGGTTTTGATACTGATAACTTGCAAAGAAGATGTCAACTAAATGAGTGTTCTGATACAGTAACGGGTTAACTCATTTATTTTTTAATGAAAAGTTAAATTGATAATAATTGGTCCGTCTGCCAGCCTATTGGATAAGCTTTGGTTCATGTCGGACTTATCTTGTTGGGTCGCTTACCATAAAGTCACTCTATTCCCAGATGGTCACATGCCATAAAGTCACCTTTTCCCAGATGTTTGCCAGTTTGCCTATATTATATATTTTTTTTAAAATGTCATATCCAATATAAAAATAGCTTTGATGTTAGCCAGCCTGTCAGGCGGAATGGCTCGACATGACCCAAACTGTCATATTATATACATGGCCATAAAGCGACTACTCTAACCTTTCTGTAAAAGAACTCAGTTCAAAGCTATGGTTCATGCCGACATGAACCATAGCTGTGAATTAAGTTCTATATAGTCATAGGCCCGACATGTCACTCACTGAACGGCGGCGCATTTACTCCAGCCAGCAAGAGAACTAAATTCATAGCCATGTTTCTTGTCTCATACTCACTGCAACGCGACGGGGTACTCGAGCCGCCCCTGCCAGGCGAGCGCGAAGGCGTCGGACAGCAGCTGAACCCTCGCCAGCACCGGCACGCGCTCCAGGCCCGGACCCCGCAGCGCGGAGGACACCAGCTGCCAGTTGCGCTCGTCGTAGTTGACACGGTAGGGTGCTGGACAGGGTGTTAATGGTACAGATATTTGCAAAGCAAATTTGATGACAAATGAGATTGTTGGTTAAGGTTGAACAAGTCGATGGCGCAAACTCCAATTAAATGAATGCTATCTCACCTGACATAGTGCGCAAACATGTGTGCTAGAATGAGATGCACAATTATTCATTCCGAAAATGTCCTTTTAGCAAAACAGTTGTTATAGAAAAACTAATAAGTGTATCTTTTCAAAATAAATTTATTTCAACTTTTGAATAACTAAACTATGTCATACAAACTTAGACAACGACGACATCAATTGATATTATCCTTAGTTTTTGATGGTCAACGTCAAACATTGTAGTAATTACTGTTCTGCGTTTGTATGGAAAGATGAGCGACTTGTGTAACCTTAAGAAACCCATTTCTTAAAAAACCAATTCCACATTGTCGTCAGACGTCAAGACCTCAACGAGAACATATGGAGAGACAAACACTCTTACTACGTCCACCTCTCCTAGTACCCAATGGACATTCAGTTTCTTGTGAAGGAAGGACCATCCAAAGACTTCTTAACATCTAACAATAAGCCATCATCAAGAATCTTTAACTTCATTAGAACATTTAGTTGAATATGGCTGTTTAAACTTTAATGCTGTTTTATCACTAACAAACAACTAGTCATAGTAAGTAAATAAAATAAAAGGTGGGACCTCAGCTATAGTTGGAACTAAAAGGTGGGACCTCAGCTATAGTTGGAACTAAAAGGTGGAACCTCAGCTATAGTCAGGACTAAAAGGTGGAACCTCAGCTATAGTCAGAACTAAAAGGTGGAACCTCAGCTATAGTCAGGACTAAAAGGTTAGACCTCAGCTATAGTCAGAACTAAAAGGTGGAACCTCAGCTATAGTCAGGACTAAAAGGTTAGACCTCAGCTATAGTCAGAACTAAAAGGTGGAACCTCAGCTATAGTTGGAACTAAAAGGTGGGACCTCAGCTATAGTTGGAACTAAAAGGTGGAACCTCAGCTATAGTCAGAACTAAAAGGTGGAACGTCAGCTATAGTCAGAACTAAAAGGTGGAACCTCAGCTATAGTTAGAACTAAAAGGTGGGACCTCAGCTATAGTTGGAACTAAAAGGTGGAACCTCAGCTATAGTCAGAACTAAAAGGTGGAACCTCAGCTATAGTCAGGACTAAAAGGTTAGACCTCAGCTATAGTCAGAACTAAAAGGTGGAACCTCAGCTATAGTTGCAACTAAATGGTGGGACCTCAGCTATAGTCAGAACTAAAAGGTGGAACCTCAGCTATAGTCAGGACTAAAAGGTGGGACCTCAGCTATAGTCGGAACTAAAAGGTGGAACCTCAGCTATAGTCAGGACTAAAAGGTGGGACCTCAGCTATAGTCGGAACTAAAAGGTGGGACCTCAGCTATAGTCAGAACTAAAAGGTGGGACCTCAGCTATAGTCAGGACTAAAAGGTGGGACCTCAGCTATAGTCAGGACTAAAAGATGGGACCTCAGCTATAGTCAGGACTAAAAGGTGGGACCTCAGCTATAGTCAGGACTAAAAGGTGGGACCTCAGCTATATTCAGAACTAAAAGGTGGGACCTCAGCTATAGTCAGAACTAAAAGGTGGGACTTCAGCTATAGTCAGGACTAAAAGGTGGGACCTCAGCTATAGTCAGGACTAAAAGGTGCGACCTTAGCTATAGTCAGGACTAAAAGGTGGGACCTCAGCTATAGTCGGAACTAAAAGGTGGGACCTCAGCTATAGTCAGGACTAAAAGGTGGGACCTCAGCTATAGTCAGGACTAAAAGGTGGGACCTCAGCTATAGTCAGGACTAAAAGATGGGACCTCAGCTATAGGCAGGACTAAAAGGTGGGACCTCAGCTATAGTCAGGACTAAAAGGTGGGACCTCAGCTATAGTCAGGACTAAAAGGTTAGACCTCAGCTATAGTCAGAACTAAAAGATGGAACCTCAGCTATAGTTGGAACTAAAAGGTGGGACCTCAGCTATAGTCAGGACTAAAAGGTGGGACCTCAGCTATAGTTGGAACTAAAAGGTGGGACCTCAGCTATAGTCAGGACTAAAAGGTGGGACCTCAGCTATAGTCGGAACTAAAAGGTGGGACCTCAGCTATAGTCAGGACTAAAAGGTGCGACCTTAGCTATAGTCAGGACTAAAAGGTGGAACCTC
This sequence comes from Helleia helle, assembly GCA_963853865.1. Taxonomy (NCBI): domain Eukaryota; kingdom Metazoa; phylum Arthropoda; class Insecta; order Lepidoptera; family Lycaenidae; genus Helleia; species Helleia helle. Next base: position 917,386 of record OY971436.1, read on the forward strand.
AGCTATAGTCGGAACTAAAAGGTGGGACCTCAGCTATAGTCAGGACTAAAAGGTGGGACCTCAGCTATAGTCAGGACTAAAAGGTGGGACCTCAGCTATAGTCAGGACTAAAAGATGCGACCTTAGCTATAGTCAGGACTAAAAAGTGGGACCTCAGCTGCTATAGTCAGGACTAAAAGGTGGGACCTCAGCTATAGGCAGGATTAAAAGGTGGGACCTCAGCTATAGTCAGGACTAAAAGGTGGGACCTCAGCTATAGTCAGGACTAAAAGGTGGGACCTCAGCTATAGTCAGGACTAAAAGGTAGGACCTCAGCTATAGTCAGGACTAAAAGGTGGGACATCAGCTTATAGTCAGAACTAAAAGGTGGGACCTCAGCTATAGTCTGGACTAAAAGCCCTTACACTGGTTTTCAGGACCACCGCTGCTTTTACCCATTTTGGCGGTAACAGTATTTCTGTACTAACCGATCATATCATAGTTGAATATCACCCATTGGTCGGCCGCGGCGGCGTGCTCGTACGCGTGCGCGCTAACCTGCCCCTCCCCCGCCGCCAGCCACTGCACGCGCGGCCGTCTCTCGTCCCTCTCGCACAGCACGCTCAGAGGAACCCACCACGCCCCTTCGCCGGCCGCACGCCGCGTCTCCAGGGAAAGGAACCGCTCCTGGTGGATGAACATTTTGTTTTAAAAAAACCATGGTGGGTTTTTCTTTTAAATTCTTGTATAAGCTTTTACAATAGGTTCCCAGAAAACGTTCAAACCTATTAAATACTTATTAAAGGGTGTTTGTGTGGTAAAGTTATTATCAAGTCAGATAATAGATATTGTCATAGAAGATACCACACCTTGGGAATAGGGCGTTCCTCCCAGGCATTTCAGGATAACATGTAAAATGTGTTATAGAATACATATTATTTAAAAAGATTAGTTCCACTGAGTTTGTTTCGCCCGTTCTTCTCAGTGGGCTTGCCTTGGAACCGATGGTATTTTGATTAAAACATTTTTGGCTTTTTTTGCGGGAGTGTTGTTTATCTCGTCATAATTCTTACCTCGTGTCTGTCATTTGATTTAAAAAATAAGTGAAGTATCATCAGTAAAGGGAATTAATTATCTCTTGATTAACTTTAACTAAGTAAGGTAAATCACTAATATAAACAAGAAAAAGAAATGGACCTAGAATGGACCCCTGTGGGACCCCATCTCTAGTTTAGTCCCGGAGGATTTCTTACTATTTATCTTCACTTTTGAATCCTATTGTTAATATAGGAATTCAAAAATCAAAATGTCTCATGCTATACACAATATAACGCCTTGGATAAGTCACAGAAAACTCCCAGCGCTGCGGTAGAGCGCATCGGTATTTACTATTTACAGTAAGTATATTTTGTCCTATCTATTTAAATTTCAAGTTACTTTGACATTTTTTGACATTCGTTTTAAGCAATGATTCAGAAATGACAGGACATGAGATCATTTTTTTTTTGTAGAAATTGAACGTCAGTGGATTTAAAATGAGAGTACCCGCTAGTTCGTCGCCATGCCGTCCACAACCCGTGTAAATCAACAGTTATGCGTCACCTGTTTGATGGCGAGGCTGTTGGTAGAGTAGTCCCTGGTGACGGTCAGCAGAGGGTAGCCGGTTTGGCGCGTCCACGTGTCCATCACCTCCTTCACGGTGACGTTCCTCGTTAGTCCACCATCCTGTTCGCTCACCGACGTCAGCTCCGCCCAGAGGTCGTCCTGCTCGGCGTTGGAGTATGAGTACTTTAGGAGGTAGCTGGAATGTGACGTACTTAGTTACTTAAGCCAAGGTTAGTTGCCAGTATGTACTACGCTACGGGACGGTAAGGAAGTTCTTGACATTGGCACAATGGCCATAATTGTTTGTTTGCCAAAAATAAAAGGATAAGGAAAAGATAATGTATTTTTTTATGTGTTCTACAGTTTTTTTCCTGTTGTACTTATAATGGGGTCTCATATTTTTATGAGGTAAGGGCAAGGCCCCATTAGTGCGTTGCGTCGCGTCGTCACAAGGATTAACGCATGGTATATATTGACAGTTCCACTCATAGATAACTTTTTAACATATTTCACTGCTACGACGTGCGTCGACCCAACGCAGTTGTGGCATACAATATGTTGATCCGTTGTGACGACGCGACGCAACGCACTGATGGGGCCTCGCTCTAATAGTGTTATTAAATTAAAAGTGTGAAATACATAATCAACGCTTCAATCCATGAGCAACTTCCATGGCACGGTAAACATTGGCAGAATTGGAACAAATAGCATCACAAAACCAAATGTCATAGATTTATTTTGGGAGAGTTGATTTTCTGTAATGATGATGAGAGTTCTCCATCTTATGATCACGTTCCAGGATACTCACTTGTGCAACGCCTTCCTGAAGATGTCTTCTCCAAGGAACATGGACATCATGCGGATGAGGGCCGAGCCCTTGCGGTACGAGATCTCATCGAAGATCTCCGAGATGCGCTTCGGGTCCTTCAGGGGTACGGAAACCTAGGAATAGATATGAGTAAGACTTTTGAGCGATGACGGTTCAGTTGTTCTAGATGCTTCGAAGTAAGATATCTAGACCAGGGCCTATGTAAAACTAAAATGCATGTAGACTCACTACATGCACCTGACCTTGACAACGTGAGGAATCCACAGAACTGATGAGATGAACAGTATTTGGCGTATAAATTTATAATGTGGCATCCACAGAACTGATGAGATGAACAGTATTTGGCGTATAAATTTATAATGTGGCATCAGCTGGCAATCGGGAAACACACGACTAACTAACAAACTGAATATGAGAGATACGTACTGGGTGCGAGGACTGTAGAGCGTCACGGATTATCATTACTTCTCTAATACTATTGCTGCTGATTAACTCTGCTGCTTCTGGTTTTGTCTTCTAATTCTGCTTTTAACCCTACTGTTTCTGCTAATGAGCTATCCTTCTGTAAATTCTCCAGCTCTTGTTAATACATCTTTCTATTTCTGTTAATAAACGCTACTGTTTCTGCTTACAAGCCCTTCTGCTTCTGGTGATAAATCCTACATTATTTCCTAATAAGGCCTTCTGCCGCTGTCAATGAGCTCTACTGCTTTTAATTGTGAATTCTAACACTTTTACTGATGAATTCTGCTGCTGCTAATAAACCGTACCGTTTCTGCTAATGAGCCATACCCTACTGCTGCTGCTAATGAATCCTACTGCTATTATAATGAATCCTACTGCTATTCTAATGAATCCTACGGCTATTCTAATTAATCCTACTGCTATTATAATGAATCCTATTGCTATTCTAATGAATCCTACTGCTATTCTTATGAATCCTACTGCTATTCTAATGAATCCTACTGTTTTTGCTAAAATATTACTGTTTCTGCTTTTGCAGACACATACCGGATGCGAGGACTCCAAAGCGTCAAGACTCAACACGGAGAGTGCGGTATCGATCGCGTACAGCTCGTGGGCCCGCCAGTCAGGCTCCACCGCGGAGACGCCCACCGACGCGGCGTAGGTTGCGAAACCCTCGTTCAGCCACAGATCCGACCACCACTTCATCGTCACCAGGTTGCCGAACCACTGATGAGCCAGCTCGTGCGCTATCACCTGACGAAGGATATTGCATCGAGTTTAGTTTACTGTTACACATAAGAACTCATATTTTTGATATTGTAAATATTACAAAGGAAAGAAATATAAACAGAAAAATAATAATGTTTCATTCCTTGGTTCCAAAAATCAGCATCTACTACTTCCATTATATTATTACTAATTCCAATATCTTTATGTTAGTTGTTATAACTTTATTTACACCTCCCCTCTTTGAGTTAACTGGAAACAGCAGTTTCTATGGTAGAATGGATTGTATTTCATACATCCTGTAATCTCCAAGAGATGACAAGAGATGATGGTGTGGATAGTGAGATAGGAAAACAACAGAGCAACCACAATTTAAATGATCAACGTCATTCATAAAGATAAATGAGTCAACTCGTACAGACAACCCATCTAGGTCTTGGTTATCCTGAAAAGCAAGATGTCATGATAAACCCATGGATAGGACGCCATGATAAGCCTATGGATCCGAATGAAACTTGATCCCTTACCTCAGCAACTCTCTCTTTGTTCAAGAAGGATGACTCCATCTTGTCATACAGCAGATCGGTCTCGCGGAAGGTGATGAGCCCCCAGTTCTCCATGGCGCCGGCCGAGAAGTCCGGGATCGCGATCATGTCCTGTTTCGGCAGCGGGAACGTCACGTTGAAGTAATGCTCGAAGTACGAGAGCACTTTGGGCCCAATCTTCGCTGCGTACGCCGTCTGTAATATAACGCCTTGATTAGCTTGAGTGATGGCTCGTAGCTCAGGGGAAAAATCTAGGATTGATTAATTACTATAAATAGATATAGCGAATATTTGTTGCAATTTTGTAAGAGGTAGTGCCATGCTGCATTGCATACGACCGGGTTGGTACCTCTTGCTCACATAGCACCGGCGTCAAGTTTCCTGCGGTTTGTGAGTTTCCGGTGGCCCATTGGGGGAACAGGGAAAAGGAGGGAAACGCATCTGCATAGCCTCTGGTTGTGCGGATGTGTTTGGGCGTCGGTATAATAAGGCTCCGACTGCTCGTTTGCCCCTTTATGACATAAAAAAAACAACAAGGTTGGTGTTGGTGCGTTGGATTCTCGCAGAAAAAAATATGTTACCTGGTCAATTGCGTCAGACCTCGCCCAGATTCTGAACCTAGTGTCGGACAGCCCCGAGGGACTCTCCACGTGGGAGAAGGTGGACACCACGAAGGCGACCAGGTACGTCGACATCGGCACGGACTTCTCGAACTGATCCCACACGAATTTTGCCTTCGGTTTCCTGCGACCAGAAATGATGTACAGTTGAAAATGAGTCTAAGTTCATAAGTCTTATGAGGTGTTTTATATGAGGTGAAGAGCGCGCATGCACCTCATGAGAGGAGAAATGACAACCTTACTCATAGATGTACTCAATTTTACACTAGTTTCAAGTAAAACAACACACAAAAGGAAGGTCAGGGATTACAAATTCAGTTTCGAGTGTAAAAGTTGTCCCTTAAAAGTTACTAAGTTATATACTGATGGCGGAATATCGAGTAAACTGGCTGCATACCATCAGCCTCTAGTAATTTAACGGGAATCTATATCGGCCAGAATATTTTTTGTTATTGGCAAGAGGTAGTACCATGACCCATGTTGCTTTGGAGCCGAATTGGACTGGCACGACTGGATGGTACCTCTCGCTCACAAAACATTGGCGTAAAGTGACAGCTATGGCGTCGCGTTTCGTGCAGTTTGTGAGTTTCCAGTGGCCCATTGGGGGATAGGGAAAAGGAGGGCAAAGCATCTGCATAATCTCTGGTTGTGCGGATGTCTATGGGTGTCGGTATAGTCACCATAATAAAAATAAAATAAAAAGAAACCTGAATTTCTCTCCGATGACATCCCAGGACCAGTAGTCTTCTAGGGCACTGAAATTAAATTATAAATAAGCAACATTCACACCACTTGTTAGTCTATTAATATAATAAGATCTTGTTTATCTTTTTGTTCGTTTTTACGAGAGGCAAACTAACCACCTCTCGGTAACTAGGCAACAACTCTCATGGGTCTAATATAAACTGTCAGATTGAGAGACATCAATAAGAGAAATGAGAGAAGGATCAATAGTTACACTGCCTTCCTTGCGAAATAGCAAAACTGCTCCACTTTGATGAGGCGTTATATAGATTTAACAGCTTGGCACTAAAATAGTTATACCTTAGTTTCATAAACTAATTATCTGGTAGCTAACCTAACCAGGTTAAAACGAAGCATGAAGCTGGAAACACCAGCTGATTCTAATACTTACTTCTCTGGGGAAGATTGAGCCAAGGGCATGTTGGATACCGCCGTGTAGCTCTTGTCGTGACCAATGTTGATGGAGAAGGTGGCCTTGTACAGGGGCTCGTCGAAGCAGGGGAAGCCCTTCCTGGCCGATATAGCCTCGAACTGAGTCGTAATGAGGTACCTGAAAGATAAACGAATAAATATATTTTTCCCATCCAAATATCTAAAAGGTATCTCTGAAAGTTTATTAAGTGCCTTAGGTTTCGACAATATTTTACGCGATCTACACTCGCCCGCGATTCCTGCTGTGAATTTACGCTACGATTCGCGTCGTGAACCTCGCGATAAAATGTATTAAATATATCCTAGACCAAACTCTTTTAGATCTATATAATTTACGCTACGATTCGCGTCGTGAACCTCGCGATAAAATGTATTAAATATATCCTAGACCAAACTCTTTTAGATCTATATAATTTACGCTACGATTCGCGTCGTGAACCTCGCGATAAAATGTATTAAATATATCCTAGACCAAACTCTTTTAGATCTATATAATTTACGCTACGATTCGCGTCGTGAACCTCGCGATAAAATGTATTAAATATATCCTAGACCAAACTCTTTTAGATCTATATAATTTACGCTACGATTCGCGTCGTGAACCTCGCGATAAAATGTATTAAATATATCCTAGACCAAACTCTTTTAGATCTATATAATTTACGCTACGATTCGCGTCGTGAACCTCGCGATAAAATGTATTAAATATATCCTAGACCAAACTCTTTTAGATCTATATAATTTACGCTACGATTCGCGTCGTGAACCTCGCGATAAAATGTATTAAATATATCCCAGACCAAACTCTTTTAGATCTATATAATTTACGCTACGATTCGCGTCGTGAACCTCGCGATAAAATGTATTAAATATATCCCAGACCAAACTCTTTTAGATCTATATAATTTACGCTACGATTCGCGTCGTGAACCTCGCGATAAAATGTATTAAATATATCCCAGACCAAACTCTTTTAGATCTATATAATTTACGCTACGATTCGCGTCGTGAACCTCGCGATAAAATGTATTAAATATATCCTAGACCAAACTCTTTTAGATCTATATAATTTACGCTACGATTCGCGTCGTGAACCTCGCGATAAAATGTATTAAATATATCCCAGACCAAACTCTTTTAGATCTATATAATTTACGCTACGATTCGCGTCGTGAACCTCGCGATAAAATGTATTAAATATATCCCAGACCAAACTCTTTTAGATCTATATAATTTACGCTACGATTACGCGTCGTGAACCTCGCGATAAAATGTATTAAATATATCCCAGACCAAACTCTTTTAGATCTATATAATTTACGCTACGATTCGCGTCGTGAACCTCGCGATAAAATGTATTAAATATATCCTAGACCAAACTCTTTTAGATCTATATAATTTACGCTACGATTCGCGTCGTGAACCTCGCGATAAAATGTATTAAATATATCCCAGACCAAACTCTTTTAGATCTATATAATTTACGCTACGATTCGCGTCGTGAACCTCGCGATAAAATGTATTAAATATATCCTAGACCAAACTCTTTTAGATCTATATAATTTACGCTACGATTCGCGTCGTGAACCTCGCGATAAAATGTATTAAATATATCCCAGACCAAACTCTTTTAGATCTATATAATTTACGCTACGATTCGCGTCGTGAACCTCGCGATAAAATGTATTAAATATATCCTAGACCAAACTCTTTTAGATCTATATAATTTACGCTACGATTCGCGTCGTGAACCTCGCGATAAAATGTATTAAATATATCCTAGACCAAACTCTTTTAGATCTATATAATTTACGCTACGATTCGCGTCGTGAACCTCGCGATAAAATGTATTAAATATATCCTAGACCAAACTCTTTTAGATCTATATAATTTACGCTACGATTCGCGTCGTGAACCTCGCGATAAAATGTATTAAATATATCCCAGACCAAACTCTTTTAGATCTATATAATTTACGCTACGATTCGCGTCGTGAACCTCGCGATAAAATGTATTAAATATATCCTAGACCAAACTCTTTTAGATCTATATAATTTACGCTACGATTCGCGTCGTGAACCTCGCGATAAAATGTATTAAATATATCCTAGACCAAACTCTTTTAGATCTATATAATTTACGCTACGATTCGCGTCGTGAACCTCGCGATAAAATGTATTAAATATATCCTAGACCAAACTCTTTTAGATCTATATAATTTACGCTACGATTCGCGTCGTGAACCTCGCGATAAAATGTATTAAATATATCCTAGACCAAAATCTTTTAGATCTATATAATTTACGCTACGATTCGCGTCGTGAACCTCGCGATAAAATGTATTAAATATATCCTAGACCAAACTCTTTTAGATCTATATAATTTACGCTACGATTCGCGTCGTGAACCTCGCGATAAAATGTATTAAATATATCCCAGACCAAACTCTTTTAGATCTATATAATTTACGCTACGATTCGCGTCGTGAACCTCGCGATAAAATGTATTAAATATATCCAGACCAAACTCTTTTAGATCTATATAATTTACGCTACGATTCGCGTCGTGAACCTCGCGATAAATGTATTAAATATATCCAGACCAAATCTTTAGATCTATATAATTTACGCTACGATTCGCGTCGTGAACCTCGCGATAAAATGTATTAAATATATCCAGACCAAACTCTTTTAGATCTATATAATTTACGCTACGATTCGCGTCGTGAACCTCGCGATAAAATGTATTAAATATATCCCAGACCAAACTCTTTTAGATCTATATAATTTACGCTACGATTCGCGTCGTGAACCTCGCGATAAAATGTATTAAATATATCCCAGACCAAACTCTTTTAGATCTATATAATTTACGCTACGATTCGCGTCGTGAACCTCGCGATAAAATGTATTAAATATATCCCAGACCAAACTCTTTTAGATCTATATAATTTACGCTACGATTCGCGTCGTGAACCTCGCGATAAAATGTATTAAATATATCCCAGACCAAACTCTTTTAGATCTATATAATTTACGCTACGATTCGCGTCGTGAACCTCGCGATAAAATGTATTAAATATATCCCAGACCAAACTCTTTTAGATCTATATAATTTACGCTACGATTCGCGTCGTGAACCTCGCGATAAAATGTATTAAATATATCCCAGACCAAACTCTTTTAGATCTATATAATTTACGCTACGATTCGCGTCGTGAACCTCGCGATAAAATGTATTAAATATATCCTAGACCAAACTCTTTTAGATCTATATAATTTACGCTACGATTCGCTTCGTGAACCTCGCGATAAAATGTATTAAATATATCCCAGACCAAACTCTTTTAGATCTATATAATTTACGCTACGATTCGCGTCGTGAACCTCGCGATAAAATGTATTAAATATATCCTAGACCAAACTCTTTTAGATCTATATAATTTACGCTACGATTCGCGTCGTGAACCTCGCGATAAAATGTATTAAATATATCCTAGACCAAACTCTTTTAGATCTATATAATTTACGCTACGATTCGCGTCGTGAACCTCGCGATAAAATGTATTAAATATATCCTAGACCAAACTCTTTTAGATCTATATAATTTACGCTACGATTCACGTCGTGAACCTCGCGATAAAATGTATTAAATATATCCCAGACCAAACTCTTTTAGATCTATATAATTTACGCTACGTTTCGCGTCGTGAACCTCGCGATAAAATGTATTAAATATATCCCAGACCAAACTCTTTTAGATCTATATAATTTACGCTACGATTCGCGTCGTGAACCTCGCGATAAAATGTATTAAATATATCCCAGACCAAACTCTTTTAGATCTATATAATTTACGCTACGATTCGCGTCGTGAACCTCGCGATAAAATGTATTAAATATATCCTAGACCAAACTCTTTTAGATCTATATAATTTACGCTACGATTCGCGTCGTGAACCTCGCGATAAAATGTATTAAATATATCCTAGACCAAACTCTTTTAGATCTATATAATTTACGCTACGATTCGCGTCGTGAACCTCGCGATAAAATGTATTAAATATATCCTAGACCAAACTCTTTTAGATCTATATAATTTACGCTACGATTCGCGTCGTGAACCTCGCGATAAAATGTATTAAATATATCCTAGACCAAACTCTTTTAGATCTATATAATTTACGCTACGATTCGCGTCGTGAACCTCGCGATAAAATGTATTAAATATATCCCAGACCAAACTCTTTTAGATCTATATAATTTACGCTACGATTCGCGTCGTGAACCTCGCGATAAAATGTATTAAATATATCCTAGACCAAACTCTTTTAGATCTATATAATTTACGCTACGATTCGCGTCGCGAACCTCGCGATAAAATGTATTAAATATATCCTAGACCAAACTCTTTTAGATCTATATAATTTACGCTACGATTCGCGTCGTGAACCTCGCGATAAAATGTATTAAATATATCCTAGACCAAACTCTTTTAGATCTATATAATTTACGCTACGATTCGCGTCGTGAACCTCGCGATAAAATGTATTAAATATACCCTAGACCAAACTCTTTTAGATCTATATAATTTACGCTACGATTCGCGTCGTGAACCTCGCGATAAAATGTATTAAATATATCCTAGACCAAACTCTTTTAGATCTATATAATTTACGCTACGATTCGCGTCGTGAACCTCGCGATAAAATGTATTAAATATATCCTAGACCAAACTCTTTTAGATCTATATAATTTACGCTACGATTCGCGTCGTGAACCTCGCGATAAAATGTATTAAATATATCCTAGACCAAACTCTTTTAGATCTATATAATTTACGCTACGATTCGCGTCGTGAACCTCGCGATAAAATGTATTAAATATATCCTAGACCAAACTCTTTTAGATCTATATAATTTACGCTACGATTCGCGTCGTGAACCTCGCGATAAAATGTATTAAATATATCCTAGACCAAACTCTTTTAGATCTATATAATTTACGCTACGATTCGCGTCGTGAACCTCGCGATAAAATGTATTAAATATATCCTGACCAAACTCTTTTAGATCTATATAATTTACGCTACGATTCGCGTCGTGAACCTCGCGATAAAATGTATTAAATATATCCCAGACCAAACTCTTTTAGATCTATATAATTTACGCTACGATTCGCGTCGTGAACCTCGCGATAAAATGTATTAAATATATCCTAGACCAAACTCTTTTAGATCTATATAATTTACGCTACGATTCGCGTCGTGAACCTCGCGATAAAATGTATTAAATATATCCTAGACCAAACTCTTTTAGATCTATATAATTTACGCTACGATTCGCGTCGTGAACCTCGCGATAAAATGTATTAAATATATCCTAGACCAAACTCTTTTAGATCTATATATTTTTTTTCTAAATAAAACTATCTTCTTTGAATATTCTTGTACTGTCTCAGCTATTCGACTATGGAATGCCTTACCTAAATCAGTGCAAAAATCACAATCCATTACTGTATTTAAGAAACGTCTCAAGGAGTACTATCTGACTCTACCCGCCTCATAGTGCCTATTTTCGTTGCTTACGTTGTGGCAATGAGATACCTATATGTATTTATAACATTATGTATTGGAATATGTATGTATGAGTGTATTTATTATATAATTATATATTATAATATATGTGTTTATATATTATTATTATTTTTTTTTATGGCATAGTAGGGCAATGAGCAGTCGTCGAAGCCGTTTGGCGACTACCGACGCCCAAACACATCCGCACAACCAATGATTATGCAGATGCGTTGCCCTCCTTTTCCCTAACCCCCCCCAATGGGCCACCGGAAACTCACAAACCGCACGAAACGTGACAGCATAGCTGTCACTTGACGCCGGTATTATGTGAGCGAGAGGTTAAGAGAGAGGACCACCCCGGTCGTGCCGGCCCAATTCGGCTGCTAAGCAGCATGGCACTACCTCTTAACAAGCAGCAAATATAAGTATATCTTTTATTATTTAAGTATATAATATTATGTAATTTATTTAATATTTTGCTCGTACCTAAGTCCTACCTCGCCTACATTGTTATCTCTTCATCGATGGTCGTCCGGAAGAGACCGCTTGGAGCGGTAAGACCGCCTTTTTTGTACTTAGATAAAATATCGTACTGTATTATTATTATTATTGTATTGGTACAAAATAAAGCATTTATTATTATTATTATTATTACTCCACACTCGCAAAGCTTCGCAGTCTCGTTCGCGACTTCAAAGAAAATGAACGACGACAATATAATATATTTTTTTAATTTATATTATAGGAGCCCTATGACAGGTTATAGGCCTCCTACTATTCGAAGGTGATTTCTATATAACATAAACAGTAAAGGAGTCGAAGGCTTTTTATTATGTTAGTTGGATAGGCAAACTGGCAAACGTACCACCTGATGGTAAGTGGTCGACTTCGCCCATGAACATAAACTAGTATACCTGGAACGAGCCCAGGCAACTCATTTATGTGTTGCCTATCCTGAGACATAAGATGTTAAGTCTCGGTGCCAGTAATTACACTGCCTGTCTTGCCCTTCTCTCCGAAACACAGCAAAGCTGTTTAACGGGAGAAACAAGCAAGATGGTGGTACCCATGCAGCCGGGAGCGCGGCACAGCGCTTACCTCCCACCAGCTATTATCATTCTCAAAATTGGGATAACTTTCAAAAAGATTACAATAACTATTCGTAAGTATTATCAACTTGCAACTGCCTGGACCACTTCTACTAGGAAGCGCTATTAAGATACTAAAAAGGAAAATCTTCAACAAAAAAGTCAAAACTTACTCTATCCATTGCGAGTCCTTTTTGGTGTATGTACTAATGTAAACGCCGTCCAACCCCTTCCTGAGGTTGCCAGAGAACGGGATGTTCAGGGTGTATTCCTGTCCTTCCTGGATCTCTCTGTCCAGCGACAGGGTCAGGAAGTTGAAGGTGTCGTTGAGGTTGACCTCCGTGACCTTGACGGCGTCGGGGCCTGTCAGAGTCACGTCTGCTGCAGAGACTTCCAGGTCTTGGGCGTGGAGGACTATTCTGGATGTGGACTCTTTTACTAAAAGCTGAAAAAAAATTGAATCAGCCATCTTAATATTCTAGGTAAAACCGGCTTCGTGTGTACAAATACATTATACAAATATAATAATGACGAGTTTGTTGGTTTATATATGCTAATCTCAGGAACTACCAGTTTGATTTGATTTTTTTGGCTTCGAACTATCGAAGCCAAAATTTCTAATGATTGGACTACCAATCATTAGAAAAGGTTATTAAAGTGAAAAATGTTCAAAATTTTAGGGCGGGTAAAATCGCGGGAAGGAGCTGCTAGTAGAAACTCTAAAAGTAACAAATAGGGCACGGGAGCAACGTCAGAGGTTGGGTTTGAACCTGGGTCAATATTATGTCTTCTTAAAGCTAAGTCCTGGGACTTAAGTGCAGACATTTTATTTCTGTGTAATCAAAGTGCAGAAATAAAAAATTCTGCACTTTACCCAGAAAAGTGTTAAGTTAAAAGAAACAAACACATTAAATATCAAATTAAGTAAGTCTTTTAACTGGCCTGTTGGTCTAGTGGTTGGTTCGATCCCCACCCGGGACAAATGTTTGTGTGATGAGCATGATAATTTGTCCTGTGTCTGGGTGTAATTTATCTATAATATGTATATATTTAGAAATATATGAGTATATCAGTTGTCTGGTTACCATAAGAACAGGCTCTGTCTAGTTTGGGATCAGATGGCCGTGTGTGAGTTGTCCTAATATTATTATTATTTTTCATCTTGATGTTCCTCGATTGAGGACTACATCCAGCCGTCAACTGATATAGAATGATGTCAAGAATCATGATAATAGAAACATATTATATCTTTGACGCCGATCTTTTGACGATAGTAACAACCTTGACAAGAAACTCATTACAACAACAACAATACACTTTTTCATCTCTTACAATACATGGGTCGAAAGTGGGCTGCGGGGTCAGGGACCTTGCACTACGTTGACAAGCGGTTTCACCTGCATTTGCTTATAATTGCACGTATTGCCTCTAACAACTGTTCTTGCATGACTTGCATGTAAATGCACGCATATGCTGGAAATGTTCTATGCATATGCGTGCGTATGTTCTATACCAAAAAAAACTTTTCAGCTCTATATTATTTGTATAGACCTAACTCCGTGTGGGCAAGACTTTATATTTCTTGCTGAATGCTGGGTACGGTCATGGGAAGAATCTACCGCCTATCAGTAAATGACTCGCAAGAATATTAAAATTTAGTTACTGATAAATGTGTAACTATTATTAGTTTTTAATCGTGTTCAATATTTCTTGTTTCCCAATAAATAAATAATATGTTGTTCGGAAAGTAATTTCGTTTTTTCCTGACAGAGGATTTAATTGATGCTGTCTGTTTAGTGGGATTCTAATGGAATCGTTTTTTTAGCTTTTACCGAATATCATGACGATTAATTCTGAAGTCTACTGTCATCAGCTGGACAAACTGAATGATTCCCTTCAACAGAAAATGCCAGAACTAATCAACAGCAAAAGTGTAGTGTTTCACCAAGACAACGCGAGACCTCACACAAGTTTGGTCACTCGCCAAAAGCTTTTAAAGCTTGAATGGGATACAATACCACACCCACCATATTTTCCAGATCTGGCACCATCGGATTATTATTTGTTTCGGTCACTCCGAAATTTTTGAGACGGTAAAACCTTCACCTCAAATAATGAGGTCAAAAACCATCTTGATCAGTTTTTTTACCAACAAAAACCAAACATTTTATGAGCGTGAATTATTCTACGACCAGAAAGATGGAAAACGGTGTTCGACCAGAACAGGCAATATATAATTTCATAAAGTATTTGTTTATTATACGCAAACTGTCTTTCATTTCCACAAAAAAAACGAACAACCCAATAGATATATCTACTCTCACTACGTGGGTAGGTACTTAAAAATTTAAGTACCCACACTGAATTAAGGAATGTTTGAGTTAAATTTATTACCTAACAAACGAAGTTAAACTAGTATTAAGTTCGAACGATCTTTTGTTACGGATGAAATAACTTTGAGTCAACGTATGTTGACACACCTATGGCCCGGTGTGGTGAGGTATGTTGACTATACATGCAATGGTGGGATTCGAACCCGCGACCGCCGCTGTCATCACGTGGTCACGTGACACTGGCCTCTACCTACCTAACGACCTCAGTTGGATTTCACCTCAGTTTTCCTCAACAAGGTAGTTAGAATTCTAGAAACGTATGAGTAGCCACTATTGACGTATAAACTATTGAAATCTCATGTCTAAAAGGGCGAGGCCCCATTAGTGCGTTCCGCTGCGTTGCGTCGTCGCGTCGCAGCGTCGATGCTGCGTCTTTGTCCATATATTTTTATGACATTTTTTTTGTTCTGCAGCGGAAATTTGCAGACCAAACCGTAACTAGGACCGGGGTGGGTTTTAAACCTAGCCGTGTGTGGGGTTCGCACTTGGAGATGCGTTACCCACTAAAACCGCTGTTATATTTTTTTATTTTATATTTTTATGACATGCCCCATTACCACACCATTACCACGTTGCGTCGCCGCGCGCAACGTGTCAACGGATCGATGGACAAGAAACGAAGCGGGAAGAGGGTGATGCGCTGCAGAATTTTCTATGGTTTCTATGTTTATTTCGGCGGTGGCGTAATATAAGCAACAAAAGAACACGTTTGAATCCATTGAGAAGGCTGAACTAATACGCAGCTGCGACGGCATGCATACCCGCTTGCGTCGCGACGTCGTTCGTCGACGCAACGCAATTGTGGCGTACAATGCGGCCGATCCGTTGCGACGACGCGACGCAACGCAGCGTAACGCACTAATGAGGCCTCGCCCTAACAGCGACCGCGGGTTCGAATCCCGTCTTCATCCCGAATCAGACCGGCTAAGTTCACACAAAAGAACGCCAAACTCACCAGTATATCAACCACTCCGAAGAAGCTGAAGTTGGTCTTGGGGTCGATGTCGTAGACGAGCCTCACGTCGTAGTGGGCGGGCACCACCTCCCCGGGCAGGTGGTACTCACCACCACGCACCGACACCACCGCCGCTCCCACCAGCAACACTAGACGCCACAACATTTTGTACCTGGAAGGAAACTTCTAATTATTAGGAAGTTCAGTTTTTTATTATTGCATAGGATAGCTGTCACTTGACGCTGGTGTTATGTAAGCGAGAGGTACCACCCCTATCGTGCAGACAGGTTTTATTTGTAAGAATATTAAATAGTTATATGTACATACATATTTAAAAATTACTCAACGCAATAACAAAAGAGCTGAAAATGGCTGAACCGTTAGTCATTAAGCATCTCTAAGAACGCCTTTTTTATTTTTTATTTTTTTCTTTAACGCCGGGAAATGCTCTGGCATCCCGCGGGGGAGTGGGTCTCCCCACGCGGGTATGTGGGACTCGCTGCGCCCGAAAGCTAGTAAGTGGACGCAGCTCTACCCACTACAACCCGGCGAGTGCCACCAATGCCACCTTGGGTGAGGTGCCCCGGATCTAATAAGCAAACAGGGCACCTCGACGGCTAGTCAGTCCAAGGGACCGACACCACCTCCACCTAGGGGTTGTCCCGCACCACAGAACATCCCCTCCCATCGTCGGGCAGTATAATGGCGTGAGGTTCCCATCCTCGCCCCCTGCTCTTTTGTCCCCTCTTCTTATAAGAGGGGTACAAAGAGCCCCCTCGGCTCAATTAGCTTCGCCCAAGGTGCAGCGGCGCACCCTAGGCTACTGAGCCCCACCGCCGCGGTAAGGCCTGAACCATGGTGGGGTCTAAGAATGCCTATTTCAGATTTCGGTACTGTTTATTTTTTTCATATTTTTTTATGACATTCGTTAAACGTCCCTGTACATTATAAAACGCTGGGTGTTGCCTCACATTGCCGTATCCTGACTGATTTCAACTTTTAGAGCGAATTTCCTTCTCTATTATATAGGTAACATATTATGTTCTTTCTAAATTTTACTGAAATTCTATCAGCGGTATACGCGTGAAAATGTGACAGAAAGACAGAGCTGCTTTCGCTTGTTATCAAAAAGCGACCTACAAAAAAGCGGAGGTACTGAATTCGATATTATTTTTTATAATATAAGTAAGTAAGTACATAGATAGGTAGGTACTACATATTATGGACAGGTTAGCTTTAACTTATAACAAGTTGTAACGTTGCGCTTGCACGTTGCCTAAATTTAAGCTGATAATTAAATAATATAGTGATAAATAAGTTTTAAACTTAACACTACCAATAAATTGTAACGTTGCGCTTGCACGTTACCGAAATTTAAGCTGATAATTAAATAATATAGTGATAAATAAGTTTTAAGCTTAATACTACCAATAAAAAAGCGCCATCTATCCTTGACTGACGTTAACGATTGACTGTTTATCGACCTATTGACGTCATATTTCTAATTTCATAGCGACATCTATTGAGTAATAGATGTCGCTATGAAATCCGATAATTGTTTTGTAATAGATATCTCTCTTAAATAAAATCAATTTACCTGTTATAATTAATAATCCTAAATCTAATAATTTAATCTAATCTTTAAACTAAAATAACAAAATGTCTAAATTAAAACTTAACTAATTATAAAGTCAGTTTGACATTTAACTGTAAAACGGGATGTTGATTTTTGAACGATGGATCGGATGTGGTGAGGTTCTGTGGTTTTTGTCGTCCGGCCTTGTCAACGGGGGTCGGAGGGACATCGCCGTCGATGGCCCCTCGGCTATCTCGAGGCTAATCCTCGAACATTAATCACGGCTTAAATTCCGCTGGGAATTCACTAAATTTGGCTACCTATCTGCCTACAGCCGACCGGCTGAATTACCGGCATTGAATACCGGTGAAGATCTCCCCGTGTCCAGCCATCTTCGCCAGGAGTCACCAGTCAGGCCAGTGTCCTTCCCTACCGTGCAAATACGCTATTGGATCGTGGGTCAGCTGAAGTGGCTATTTGGCCCTTGACTGACAGAGATAAGGTCGCCAGTTGGAATAAATGTTTAATGTCGTTTTGTCGTGTTTTGTCGTGACAGATGACGACAGGCAACGCGAGTTTCGCAAAAAACCGTGTCTAAACTGTTAGTATAAATGTGTATCTATTATTATTTTAATATGTATGAGAATGTCTCGCCTACAACAGTCCTTGAAGAGCGTGCGTGTGGCCGTCAAACTCGCATTAATGGCAAATTAAAAACCACAGTCTATAAATAAGCTTTTAATTTATAAAGCTGCTTTCGGAACTACATAAATAAACGTTGGTTTCATCATTATCATCATCAGCCTCTATCCGTCCACGGCTGAACATAGGCCTCCCTCAAAGAACCCTTGCCACTCGCATCCAACACGGACCGGCCACTTCAAGATCGTCTTCCCACCTGGTTAATAACCGACCAACACTTCGTGTACCTAACGTTGGTTTGTATCATTATAATTATTATATCCTGTGTAGGATCACCTCATATTGTCGCATACCAAAGCGTATCCCATCTTTGAAATAAAAGAAAATGTTCCTTCCCCAGTCTACAATAGACATTGTAAGTTTGTACGTAGGAGGTAAGACTTCGAAACTGCATATCTGATTTAAATTATTCTGTCGCCAATATTGAGTGTACGTTTGATAAGCTATGGACATCGAGCACATAACCGGATAGAGTAGTAACGTGAGCCATACAATTACGAAACTGGTCAGTGATTTGTCACTGACGTAATAGCAACTCAACCAACCAGTGATCTGTATGTACGTCCCATCGGCGAATCATCCATCAATGGCCATCAGTCGGCCAATCGGTGCGCGGAACCGGCGCAGCGTCGCAGCACAAATTCGTCGGAATTAGTTTTCATACAAAACACATAAGATTACCGCTCTATTCCGGTTATATGCTCTATGGCTATGGAAGAATCACACTACTAAATCTGAGATGACGCAAAGCTATTGGCAACAACTAAACTCCAAGTCCTGGTCAATTACTTGCAATGCATTTTTTTGACGCAAGACCACTACGTGGAAACCTTCGGTATTTCCGAACCGATACCACTTGGGGACTTTTATGAAAAGAGGTTCATATTTGAAAGGCAACGCGCCCTATTCCTCTGGTATCGGGTGTCATATGTATGATCACTTACCACGAGGTGAACAGGCTGTCCTTTTGCCCCCTCTTCCATAAAATACTGGTTCACCTCATTATAATAATTGAAGAGGATAACTATAGAACATAACTAATAACCTAATGGTATGTGCCCCTATTGCCCCGACCTAGTCCAGTATGTAAATGACCAAACGAGCAAGTGGTATATAAAGTTATGTTAATTCATAACTACCTGGCACCTGCATATTTTTTATTATGTAAGTTATAACGAGGTTGCGGGTTCTAATTATAAAGGGCTATACGAGTGTTGATCGGCCTTTAACCAGGTGGGAAGACGATCTCCGTGTAGTGGGGAAGGAAGGGATCGGCTGTCTTGGCGTTCATTAAGAGGCCTATGTTCAGCAGTGAACAGATAGAGGCTGATGATGATGAAGTATATGATAAACTAGCCGTTCTACGCAGTCATACCAGCCCTGAATTAAAAAAAACCATCCATAAAGGGTTCCGTAGCAGCAATTAACTTAATATAAAAGTTCTTGTAAGCGCAATTAAGTAAGGGAAAGCATAGTCAGGAACCTGCCCCCGCGCGCTCCGCACCCGCTACCGATCAAGCCACGCCCCGCGCGTATTATAATTATTATTTAAAAGAAAGTGTCCAAGAGTGACAGAGACATAGACACTTTCTTTTGTCTTTGTCAGAATATCACACTTTGTTTGTTGGGCACAACAAGCATGTGCCCAACAAAAAATTATCGACTAAATTTGATTGCCATACAAACATTCTCACTCGTGAACAGTTTGTCAAATATGCCGCCATTTTGTACTACTTTTTAATTTGGTCGGTTTATATAGGTATGGTGATACCAGTTTTGTTATAAGCAGATTACCCAAGAATGTGGTATTATTTAAAAAGGGTGACTGGAATTTCCGAAATAAACACAAAAAAAACAAATATGTTTATTGCTATCCTAAAAGGCTATGTACTATAGATCATACATATTAAGACGTATATAGCCTTCTTTTTTATTATTTATGTTTTTAGCGGTTTGTTATTAGTCATTACATAATATTTTCGATAATCCGGAAAAATGGAGCTGTCTAAAATTACAATAAATGTTTGGTTAGGGCTAATGCTTATAGTTATCTATCAACCTTTACCAGTTTTTTATTATTTTTAATTCACTTGTTTCATGAAAATAAGTAGACTTGTTATTATGAATGTGGTATCCCTGTAAAATATGCCTGTCCCTTTCGGGTATACGCGAATGTCAATTCCATATTATACTTGTTCCTAGATAGCAGTGACTTAGTAATATTGCGTTACTGTTTAGTAGGAAGTGGCGGGAAAATTATATTTGACATCTCTTTGTCTCAGTCCTTTACCCATTATAATACACAGATACGCAAACTGAGAACCCTCTGAGCGTTGAGGGTAAAATAAAAAAATCATACGTGTATGTAACCTTTGCATATTAAAAATGTTTGTAGGTTTGTTTGTTCGTCGATCGTAAAAGTTATTTAATTTCTACATCTTGTCTACATAAAATTTAGCACCTTGAGAGTGGTCAGCGTCATTCTATGATCTTATAATTTAAGTTATAAGGATAATCAGACTTGAACCATCTAAGACCTAAGTGGTTAACGTCACCCAACTCTCCGGTAATAAGTCCCATAGCCCGACGTCCCTGACACGGTCGCAGCTGACACAATGTAATAGCTATTACATTCAAAATGCGCATCTATCCATTATAATAATACCTGTTGAACTAGGGAAAATGATTTTATAACAATTGCACACAATTTCAATATTCTTACATAGTAATCCTCCCCACCATGGTTCAAGCCTTGTCGTAGCGGTGGGGCTCAGTAGCCTAAGGTGTGCCCAGCACCAGCATACTGATGATGACTATATTTACACAGCGTATGTGTCACATATTACGTAGCTTTATAGCGATATACGTTTCTTTAAATACATATTTAATAGAGAAGATGGCTGGCTTTTACCACCTGCTTGGGATCCCATTATTAAAATTATCAAATCAAAATCCAAGCATAATATGTCACAGATTAAAGATACAGTTAGCACTTTCTGCGTAGATAGGACTGACCAAAATATTGATGTATCATAGGGTAGTTTCGAATAACTTTGTAATGATAGGACGTATGACACCTCAGTCCTCCCGTGACCATGGTTGCTGTAAAGTATCCGAAACGTCGGGCTTGTAAAAATCTTAATAAACCGCGATAAAATCCGTAAAAATTGTTTTATTATAATACATATTTAAAATAAAATAAAAAAGCAGTCATTTAGATCATAGTAATACATCTGAGAAAATGCTTGGTGCACTACTAGTATAGATAACACGAAATAATGAATAAAAAAAAACTCGGCTGAATGCGTCGTCGGCCGCTCACTTTCGGCCAATTATAAAACTACACCGATTACTTATAACCGCCAAACTAGTTTACCGCCATAACGGTTATGTTCTCTGTTTTATGTAACGACAATAATATGACAAGGAATTTGTTAAAATCTTTAGTGTTAACACGCCCATACTGATTTAATATATAGAGTTGTTATTTGCGGAAAGAAAGGTTTCTTTCGGCAATTTTTTCTTGTCGCAAATCTAAATTTAATTTAGCGTAACGTGACAGGCATATTTTCTTGTCATAATAAGATTTGGCAATTGTTTTTGGCTTAGATATCATTTAACGTTAGAATAATAACACTATATAAACCAAGCCCGCGCTCCCATTATGAAGCACCTTTATTGGAGCCATCATGGCTCCAATAAACGACGGCTCCGAGCCGAACGTGTCTCGCGAAAAAAAAAATGACGATTTGTGCAGTTAAATTGTATCACATACCTTATGAAAAACAAAATAATATCACTTTTCACAGGAAATCTTTCAATATTTCGTAGCATCTTGTAGTTATTTAGGTTTAACTAAAAACATTTTGTTTCAATGCTCAGTGTTTCCCGATTATGAAAATATTTTAACTGACTTTTTAGTTTTTCCCCTATTGATTAATTTTAAAACAGTTGCTACTGATATTTACGTAGGTACGTGACACGTTCTCTAATGTGTTTGTGTGGTTTAACGATATTATATACAAACAGTGAAAGAGTAACAAATATTCATACATCTATACATAGAAACTTTCGCATTTATATTACAACAATTAATTACAAGTTTAAATAGTGTTATATATAATTATTAAAAAGTAATACACTTAATACTTTACCTTACTACTGTGTTTCATTCGAATAAAAAATAAATATAAAAAATGTATATTTTACTAATAATTAGTGTTATTATTTTCTTTTATTCGTTTCATATAAAATATATATAAACATTTTCTAACACACATAGGTATTTATTTATTATTGCTATAACAAATTATTATGTCTATGTCTATGGATGCTTTTACACCACATCAATTAAGAAAAAATTATCAGCGGCTGAATCATTTCCCGTTTTCGGGAAAACTTCACCACCACTGGGAACATTGTGAATCGTAATTAATTAAAAAAAAAAATAGTGATTCAATTTTGACAGAGCACTTGTTTGAAGACTGACTTTCTATAGTGTAATTATTCTAAGGCTAGTACATATTTTATAAAAACATACTTAGATGTACGAAAAATAAGAAACAAAATATTTTGAAGGTATCCTTATTGCTTTTTCGTTTTATCTATAATCAGATATAGTTTTCAAAGCAAAATCATAAAATATGTACTTTATAGCCGTCCATTTAATAAAAGTACCCGGATGACCGAGCTTTGCTCGGTTTTTTTTTTTTTTTTTAATAAAATGACATTTTATAAAAATGATTCCTAGCTAGATCGATTTATCGCCCCCGAAACCCCCTATATACTAAATTTCATGAAAATCGTTGGAGCCGATTCCGAGATCCCAATTATATATATACAAGAATTGCTCATTTAAAGATATAAGATAAGATTCAGGAGTCCTTTTTATTTGTTATACAATCAGCCATAAATATAAATTGGGCAAGCAGACACGGAATAAAAAAACTAGAAAAGCGCTAGTCTGATTCGCGCGCTGTCCCGAAAAAAGTGTTTTTCTTAAAATCTAACTACGAGTCAACGGTTTTCAGAATTTTTCCTTTATTTAACTATGTGGTTATACCTAGCTTCCGTTCCTCCGTTTTTTAATAATTCGCCTATCAATGGAATTTATACCAATTGGTAGTTTTGAAAACACGCACAAACAAAAAAACTTTCCAGTTTTATCATATGCAGTAATAGGTAAGTACTATAGAGATTGTCTTGTAATCCTTCAAAATTTTTCATCTGCAAGCCAAAAATAAAACACTGATTTTTCCTTTTAGTCAGAAGAACAGCACTTTGTCGTTGAAAATAATGGCTACTACTACTATTTTCAATACGACAAAACCACAGTAATTGCACATTTTTCTTTATGCAAGCCAAGGTCGTGCCCAAATCGGTTTACGGTTTGGTGGAGCTACATGGAACAAACATAGTTACGACTTAAATACAGTTTAAGCACCCGTTCAGGAACCATAATTTTTGCGACCTCTAGCGCTGCACTGTTACGAAAAAAAAATATTATAAAATATAAAGGTACACGAAATTGGAACATACAGGATTTAGCCTGTCGAGAAATTGAGGTAGGTACAGATATTCAATGTATATTATAATATTACATAATATCAAGAATGAAAGGTATGATTCAAACTTCTTAGAAGACAGGCAAATTATCTTGGCCACATAAACACGGCAACAAATGGCTGCATTTCAACGAATGCGGTTTAACGTAGGCATTGCTGCTATATTCATGGAGCCAAAATAATTCGACCGTACTGTTATCCTGTTCTCCTGTTGTCTACTGAAGTATGACTTCTACCGCGTTATTATAAAACACTTACCAGTTTCATTCATTGTAAATATTTCGATTCCAAAAGATTCTCCACGAAAAACCAAATACAAATACACCAGTAAAATATACACTCTAATATAATAAATGTAAAATATTTTATATTAATTGTTTCAATCTAGTGGGCTCAGTTTGGCACCTTTGACATCATAAACACTGCGAGAAAAAGGTTTTAAACCGCAATTGCTTGCCAAAAATAATAGAAGAAGGAGGTTTTATTGACATTTGTGACAGCACTTTTGGCGGGATATTTCAATATGTATATACAGGTGTCCCGTAAATCGACGTCAAGCCGTAAACCCGTGATGAATCCAAGTAATGTGTCTCAAAAAAAAAAACAAAGCTTTCAAAAAAAATCGAAAAATCGAAAAATCGACATCTTGTGATGATTTTTTAATTCCCGGCACTACAAATTTCAACTTTTTTTGTATTTATTTTGTATGTAATCCTGAATAATGCTTTAGTAAACTGGTGCCTAAATCAAACGACTGGAAATGAGGCTTTGTGCCCAAACCAATGATTCGAATTTAATAGTTTGCTCGATTTTAACTGACTGTACTGGAAAAAAAATGTACTACGCAAGTTTGGCAGGTAATTTTAAAAGTTGGCGCAGTTAATAAGGACATTATTAAAAAAACAATAAAACCCAAATTAATTTGGCGCCAAAAATCCGCCATTTTGTTTTTTATATTGTGATATACCCACTGTCACTCTTTTCGATAATATGTATGTATGTATATTTTTTTGCACGCTCTGCGGCCTGAACGGCTTGATGGATTTTTGAGTTTATTATATACGATTGGCTTGAGTTTAGTTTAGAATCTAACGAAGGTGTCGTTAGATTCTTATTTATTGTAAAACATAACCCTCCTTCTGGCGCAGTCGGGTAAGAAATGAGATAATCATGCTATTTGCCGTTGACATTTGAGTCGATTTTACGGCCAAGGCGCGCCAGTATTCACATAAAACAGAGGGAAAAATAATTATAAATCTTCATACAACAGGTTTTAAATATAATACTTTATTGGCATCTCTGTGATGACTAATAATGATACAAGGTACGAGTCTATCACTACGAGAGAAACCAGTTGTCTTTCGTGTTCAAATATTAGGACATTTCGGGGTCATTATCCTTGGGTAGGCAGAACAATAAACATGTAATCTGTATGTTAAATGACATTATGAATATAAAACAGAATCGGCCATTTAGTTTTTGTCAAGCACCTATTTTATTTAAGAGACAAATATTTTATATTGGATGAAAATTAAATGGTAATCAATAATATCCAAGCTCAATTACTTTTAAATTACAGATGACAGATCAAAATGATATAATATCAGCCGGTCTAGTGGGAATGGGCTCAGCCTCTTGAGTGAGGATCCGGGTTCGATCCTGACCTGTGTAATGCCTTTAAATTTTAAAAAGACTTTCTAAAATCTACGTGCACCTGAACAGGAGACCATCGCTTGCTCACCGGCGAAGGAAACATCGTGAGGAAACCTGCATGCCTGATGAGATTAAAAGTCTATAAAGATGTGTGAAGTTCACCAACCCGCATTGGGCCAGTGCATCGATGAACTCTGTCCCAACATCCTCCACGTCTGATTTCGACGCCCCGTGCCCAGGAGGATGGTTTATATATAAAGTACAGGATTTTGAAGTAACATTTTTATTGAAATTATTAAATATGGTATTTTTTAAGAACACAAGAAGGTCGAAGTTACAGAAATTGGTGAAAACAAGGCGTTCGTAGACAATTCAGAAATAGCGAACAAAATAAAAATTGTAAAAACGTGGTTAATATCTAGCTCTGAATACCTACTTACTTTTATCTCCAATATATAACTGCTACCAGTGCTCTTCTACTTCTAATACTCCAGGAAAAGCCAAATGTTTTCCTTAAAATCGACTCTAAATTGGTTAAGAAATTTTAAAAAATACTTAGGTTTAATGACAGAGTAAGATTAAGCGAACAAGTGAGAGAGAGAGAAAGAAAATGAAAGATGGACTGGTCTTTATCAAATCTTCTCAAGGCAAGCTATTTTACATTAGAATCACATGAGATAATTTAATCTGGTTGTAGCGGCACTGTTAAGTGTTAACGATTTTATCTTATTGAAATTTACATAAACGTACCCGCCAAAACGACTAAATTAAACTAATTTCAAATTAATTCAAAAGTATTGTCAGTTAAAACCAAGCTTTCTGGAGAATAAATAAATATTAAGAACGAGACACGCGATAAAATAAAAAAACTAACCGAACCAGTCACTACAGGGACTGGCGATAGAAGTGAAAACAAAACAATTAAATTCAAATACCTATAATACAGGCTGTAAAAGATTTTGATTTTTGACAACCTATACAATTTAAACGGCGCACAAAATGGCGGCACGACATTGACATTGTTTACATAAGTAAACAAATATTGCATAATCTTAAATAAATAAATCAAACGTTTTATAAACGGTCAGGTGGTAACGGTGTCGCGAATCCAAAGATTTTATCTCGTCTAAAAATATGTCTACCTCGCCTAAAGAAGTTTTCACTTCTATAATTGTTGTTACTTTTGACATTATGACTAGTTCCTTACGCTGTGTACACATAAAAAATCGAATTTTGAAAGTTTTTTCTCAAACTCGGCTGAAATAAATTAGTTATTGTAAAACATGAAGACAGTGTCATCGAACGGCTGTGACGTGCCATTTTTCCTAATATTTTGGCTGTGTGGAAAGGAGAGTAAGAAATTCTAACAGTCTGTTTTTTTTTTAAAGAATATGTGCCGCCACCAAATGCCGAAGAACTGGCCAGTGCGCCTTTGAGGTTCTGGAGGGAAGCTACGTTTGGGAAATTCCTGAAATGGATTCCAATTTGATGGGACGTCGATCTCAGTGTTCTCGGCGATCGTTAAAGCGCTTTTCCCTAAGTGTTGTTGTAATGGTCGTTGAGGACTCACTGATCCTGTATGATCGGGTTTCTAAATTCCAACCTAAAGATTTACACTCAGGATTACATGTATCAGACATTGTCCCCACCATGGTTCAGGCCTTGTCGTGGCGGTGGGGCTCAGTAACCTAGGGTGAGCGGTGCTCCTTAGGCGAAGCTAATTGGGCCGAGGGGGCTCTTTGTACCCCTCTTATAAGAAGAGGGGACAAAAGAGCAGGGGGCAAGGGGTGAGGATGGGAACCTCACCCCATTGTACTGTCCCGACGTTAGGAGGGGTTGTTCTGTGGTGCGGGACAACCCTTCTGTGGAGGTGGCGTCGGTCCCTTGTGGGACTGACTAGCCGTCGAGGTGCCCTGTTTGTTTTCTAGATCCGGGGCACCTCACCAAGATCCGGGGCACCTCACCAAAGGCGGCATTAGTGGCACTCGCCGGGTTTTAGTGGGTAGAGCTGCATCTATTTACCAGCTGTCGGGCGCAGCGAGTCCCACATACCCGCGTGGGGAGACCCACTCCCCCGCGGGATGCCCAGGGCATTTCCCGGCGTTAAAGAAAAAAAAAAAAAAAAAACAGACATTGTACATTCGTTTGATTTGCCTATGTATTTTACTTGATAAATAGAGCACTATATTGGCGATGATAAAGATATAAAGATACTTCATCATCACCACCACGGTTTAAGCCTTGTCGTGGCGGTGGAGTTCAGTAGCATAAGGTGAACCCAGCACCTTGGGCGAAGCCAATTGAACCAAGGGAGCTGCTCATTTGTATCCGTCTTATAAGAAGAGGGGACAAAAGAGCAGGGGGGACAAGGGGCGGGGATGGGTCTGTCCCCATTGCACTGTCCATTGGGAGGGGTTGTTCTTTGGTGCGGGACAACCCCTCTGTGGAGGTGGCGTCGGTACCTTGGGGGAGTGACTACCGTCGAGGTGCCCCATTTGCTCATTAGATCCGGGGCACCTCGTCAAAAGCGGCATTGGTAGCACTCGCCGGGTTTTAGTGGGTAGAGCTGCGTCCGCTTATCAGCTTTCGGGCGCAGTGAGTCCCACATACCCGCGTGCGGAGACCCGATCCCCGCGGGATGCCTCAAATAATTTCCCGGCGTTAAAGAAAAAAAAGGTAATTCATGTTTATAGACGAAGAAGAATTAATAAACTTAAAACAAGGCTGTATGTTGTAATATCTTTGTTTTTTTTCCCGGAAAAAATGGCGCTAAAGGAAACAATTTTGAAATTATACTTTTTACGTTTATATTTCAAGTGAAATTTACTTGACCGTTAATTGAAATTCATTTTTTTAATAACCTTGTACTGAATTTGTATTAAAATACTGTACATAAATGTATACTTACATAAGAAACAAAGAAACGGTTTTATAGTCATGAGAAAATATTTTAAGAATATCACAAGAGTAAGAAATATATTTTTATGGCAGATTATATACAAAGAGCAAAAAAAGCACCTGTCTTTACTCGTCTTTTTCTACAACTTTTTATTTGAAATTCTATGATATTTCAGAAAATAGATCGTCTCGCATTAAAACCCACTACCTAATTAGTTATTAGTATCTAACTGTACTACAATACCTACTTAAAATATTGATCTTTTAGTTTCTAAGATAGTAAATATCTTTATAAGGTTTCTGTAGTTTATTACGGTATTATGATTTAAAACAATATTTATTTTACACATAAAAATGTTGCACTTTCAAACGTGTTTATAAAAAACTCCAAATATGTAAAGACTACGTCTATACGGGTTTATCCCCGAGAAATATTTAAATCAGCTTCTCACTTGTGCTTCTCAGCGGGCTTCCCTTTTAACCGGTGGTAGATTCAATTGACGTTCAAAAAGATACCTACTCTGTTTGTACTATTTTGAATAAAAAAAATATTTTGATTTTGAAATATCTAGAAATGGTTAAATTAAAAATTTTCATTATCCAATATTTTAAATAGTAAAGACACATTTTACGCTATATTAAAAACACATTAAAGACACATTTTACGCTATATTAAAATACGAAATAGTAAAGAAATATAAAATAGCTAATAAATGTTATAGAGTGAATAATTTAAAATGGATATTCTATCGATAGGTGCTTTTATCATTTTTATCTGCGCTATTTTAAATATACATGGCAATATTATGGTCTTTAGAATTAGATCAAATTAATAAAAAAAAAAACAAAATTAGATCTTTTAAATCATTCAATCATTTTAAATTTAAGATTGAGTAGGTAATATACGAGCCAAAAGAGGAGTTTGAAATTAAAACTGCAATAATAAGTTGTTAATTTGTGGTAATAAGTCAAGTTACTAATAATTTTTGGTACAATACAAGTTCGTAAAAGCGAAAGGCACTTACCGTGCGCCGTGCTGTCACGCCGACACACAGACACCAACTGTCTTATTTTATGTAATAATCCACGCAAGCATTATAAATATTCTGCTTTTATAGATCACGACACGATGTTCAGAAGTTAGAACGTATTGAATTGGATAAAAATACGTGTACCTAGTCAATTTATCATGGTCTCATGAAACCGGATAGATAGATTATAAAGTTTTTGACGTGACAACGTCTTATAATTCGATGGAGCCGCATGCACGAACGAAAAAACATGACTCATGCGTCGTTACCTCACTCGGAGGCGTTCCATTTTATTATGACGGTGTCACGTTCAACTATCGTCAGTAAACCGACTTTACAGACAACCGATTTTTTGACGTGACAACGTCTTATAATTCGATGGAGCCGGCTGCAAGAACGAAAAAACATGACGCATGCGGCGTTACCTTGCTCAGAAGCGTTCCATTTTCTTATGACGTTGTCACGTTCAACTATCGTCAGTAAACCGACTTTACAGACAACCGATTTTTTTTAACTTAAAATCAGTTTCTGCCTTTTGTGGATAGTTTTATAGAATGGACATCAAAACTCAAAATTAACAACAATAACGTGGAAAACGCGTAGATTGTACCTACAATTGTAGAAGGAAAGGTTGATTGAGGCACAAAATTTAAAGAACATAATTATTTTATTACCTTTTAGTTTTTTGACGTGACAACGTCTTATAATTCGATGGAGCCGGCTGCACGAACCAAAAAACATGACGCATGCGGCGTTACCTTGCTCAGAAGCGTTCCATTTTCTTATGACGTTGTCACGTTCAACAGCTATCGGCAGTAAACTGACTTTACAGACAACCGATTTTTTTTAAATATTTTGGGTTGGCTTTGATTTTTTATATTTTTATATGTACTAGTAGTTAAAAAGTAGGTGAGACTAAATCGTATGTTTATACTGTTTATGTGGTTATGTCTTATTTATTACTATATGTAGTCATTTGAGTGATAGTCCATAACATCTTACACTAAAATATACAAAAACCCTGATTTTCGCCTCATAAAAACTCGTGGTAGTTGATTGACTGTATTAGAATTCGTTGAAACTGACTTACGTCCTACAGTGGACGGGACACGGTTTATAATGATGACGATCTCATGTGCACATGTAATTAATTTTTAAATTAACACATACGATATATCGTACAGCCTACGACATCGTCCCATATAAACGTCACCACGTTTCTCTCGAACGAAGTGCCTCATTGTCATGTCGAGTGGCAATGGACGTTTTGAAAGTTCAAATCTAGACCAAAACGACGCCTAGTTTTTGTACAGCTCGCCTTTGTCCGCGCCAACCTTACACAAATATGTTGGAAGTAAGAAAAGCATGGTATCAACCATTAATACACCCCAAGAACTTGCTACTACGTTCAAAGGTCCTTAGGGGTTTATTTATGTGCAAAATTTGAAAAAATACAAACACGCTTTAAATTTCTAAAAGCGTGTTTTTTAGTTTGAGTATCGGATTGTTTTTATTTTTATCACAAACTTTATAGTAGGTACTAGTGCCCCCCCCCCCCCCCATGGTTCAGGCCTTGTTGTGGCGGTGGGGCTCAGTAGCCTAGGGTGAGCCCAGCACCTTGGGTGAAGCGAATTGACCTGTAATTATGTAAGTAATACGCATGTAACAAATGCGCATTTATGATCAATCAGACTGCTTATTCGTTGCTAGGCAACTGTGTAGTTTGGTTTGGGAACAAATAAATAAATAAATAAACGGTGGTCAGTTGCTTGGCAACGAATAAAGTCTCGCAAAATAATTGCGGACGGAATTGTGACTTTAAACCATTCTCGAGAATCTTGATCTCGATGAACACACACGCACAACTTCATTAAGACCGGTCTAGTCGTTTAGAAGTTTAGTGGCATACACACCCACAGAAGAATTATATATTCAACTTATGGAAAACACTCGAGTATGAAACTAAAAACCACACAAGTTATGTAGGTAACTCGTGACCCTTACGCCCTCCCTGGATTATCCTGATCAGGATATTGGAAAAAACTTATTAAATTATTGTATTGTCATCGGTCCTTGAAAAGTGTGCAAAGTTCCAATTTAATCTGACGTCTTAAAGTAGTAACGTTTAAAGATTCTGTTACATAAATGAATAGATAAACTCTCATCTCAATAAGATGTGGGAGGGATCCCTCCCGATTTGTGTGCCCTACTCCTGTCAGCATGGTACCACAATCCTGCTATATCCTCCCGTGAAACATCTTTGCTGTTTTGGAAAAAGATCAGGATAGGCAGTGGAATTACTGACACAGAGACTTAACATCGTACGTCTCAGGATAGACAATACTTGAACGAGTTTCCTGGGTCAGTCCAAACTCCAAGGTGAAGTTATTTATGGACGCGACAAGGGCATTTACGCATTATTATATGATATTATGGGGAAAACCTCAGTAAGTATAGGTGTCCATCTATTTGCATTTTAAAGGAATAAAATGTTATTTCCAAATTTTATGAGTTCAATGGACGCCGACTGGTTTTACACCGTTCGCGTTACTTGTCTCGTCTAAAATAAGATATTTTATAATTGGTTGTTAATTATATTCAAATCACCTGTTCCAAAGCGAGTCTACCAAGAACCGGTGACACAAAGGAAAGAAGATTAAGTTAAATACTTTCTATACTTTATAACAGATAAATAAAATTGGAGTGTCTGTAATATACACGGTACCTACCTACATACTATACCAAAATAACATTTTTTTTCAATTTTTGTCTGTCTATCTGTCTGTTTGTGCCGGCTAATCTCTGACACGGCTGGGCCAATTTTGACGGAACTTTCACTGGCAGATAGCTGATGTTATAAGGAGTAACTTAGGCTATAAAAATAATCATCATCAATCCTGGTACGGCTGTAAATCAAAGTTAACGCGGGCGAAGTTGCGGGCAACAGCTATGTAGTTATTAATATACTAAAATAAGTATCAAACATATTTCACCGGTTCAAGACACTGTTGCCACTAAGCAGATCGAACTAATTAAAGTTATTTGTAAATTAAAGGTTACATTAGGGGTTTGAGATTTTA
Organism: Helleia helle; assembly: GCA_963853865.1. NCBI lineage: Eukaryota > Metazoa > Arthropoda > Insecta > Lepidoptera > Lycaenidae > Helleia > Helleia helle. Next base: position 949,848 of record OY971436.1, read on the forward strand.
AGATGATGGCCGCTCAGCCGTGTGAAGTTCTTTTTATTTATTTTTTTGAACGCTTTTTGAACTACGTCAATCTGGTCCCGTGGTAAGTTCTCGAAGAACTTGTGTTACGGGTACCAGACAACGGAAATATATTTAATACTTTTATACTACACATAATACATATATTTAAGATTTTTATTACATAATACTTACACATATTTAATACACTTCCGTGACCCAGAAACACAGAAATCTTTTGGTTCCCTGGCGGGTTTCTAACCCACTACCTCCGGCTTGAGCGCCAACGCGCTAACCATTGAGCCACAGAGTTCGTCACTGACTCGTCAGTATTGACATAATATAGTAAATCTTAAAAAATAACTTTCGAAAACTGATATTTAGGTAAACATCTAAATACAATGATTGTATTCAGTCTGGGCGATGACATAACTGTCAAAAAATCACAACATACCGGTTCCTAGCGAAGTCATTGTCATGGTATAGGCGTGTTGTAAACGATGACAATATTAGCTAGATTTAGTTTCACCAAATTCATAGGCGATAAAAAATTTGCGATTTCAATAATATGCGCATGCAGCAGTGGGACTGCTACTCCTGTATAGCCAGGATCGACAGCAGTACCTGGAAGAAGACCGGTTAGCCCTGTGAGGGAACCGGCCGGTCGCGGGGTGCGTTCTGTGTTAGAAAGATCCGGGACACTCCCCTTCCAAGCAGCTGAAGGCAACTAGCAGTGGTTTTAGTGCGGTATACCGGCGCTGGGGGGGGGGAGCGCCGGGAGTCCCACATATCCCCGGGGACGCCCCATTCCCGGGTGAATGCGCAAAGCATTTCCACTGCGCCAAAAAAAAAAAAAAATAAAAAAAAAAAAAAAAATGCCACATGTGCGGTTTGTAACTTTTCGGAGGCCCATTGGGAGATAGGAAAAAGGAGGACAGCGCATTTGCATAATCTCTGGTTGTTTGGATGTGTATGTACGTCGATAGTCGACGAAGTCTGCTCGATTGCCCTGCATATAAAAGAATGTTATAACAATTCTAGTTTTATCTCTTGAAATATTTTTTAGATATCTGCGTAATACGAGCGTATAGGCAGGTTATGAAATGATATATGTAAATTGATCATTATCAGTACGAATACATTTGTAAAACGATGCGGGCAAGGTTATTATATATTATATAAGGGTATATTATATCGATATTTTGTATGAAAACAAATTCCACCATAGTGCTGTGACGCTGCGCCGGTTCTGCGTTCTGATTGGCTGATGGGACGTACATACAGATCACTGATTTATTAAATTGCTATAACGTCAGTGACAAATCACTGACCAGTTTCGAAATTTTATGGCTATAATATTATGTTCGATGGTATACCATGGTGCACGTAATTACCCCGCCTGTCCTCTTTTAGAAACAAAACCACACGACAGCATTATGCAACCCACCCTGACATTGTAGCTCACTGCGAGCGCCTTCAGCCGCATTTTGAGGGTCCCGGGTCTGTAGTCAACAGGATCACCTCAGCGACAGGCTGGTCCCGGCGAAGGCCAGACTACTCCTCTTAAGGGGGGACTGCCCGGCCGCTACTAAGTAGTCCCCGCGACGTCGTGTCATACCTACTGGGCCCAAGTTCCCATCCTGAACTCGACACGAGCACAGGGGCGTTTCTGGAAGGCGAATTAAGTAGCCTCCTACGCACCCCCGTTCGTCGCCCTCGGGAGGAGGCCTCGGCGGCCTCACCCGCTCGTTAAGTCTCCTTCTGGTACATGACTGCCTCGCAGAAGGAAACCATCGCCGCCCAGGACTCGTCGTCGCCAAGCATCGCGGTAATGAAACTCGACGGACAAAAGTCCCCTCCGTGACATTGTAGCTGAAGGTTAATTTGACATAACTAATTTATGGATGGTGGTGGATTTACTACAATTCCAATTGAACATTCACAGAGTAGGTACAACGCAGTTAAAACTAATAGGTAACTATTTACTAGAAGACAATACGTAGGTAATAATAACTCGACGAGAGTTTCACATAAAACATATTTCATTGAAAATATTGAGGAAACGACTAAGTATGTGATGTTAAGGTCTTTTCCAGTTTTTAATAGTCACCCTTTTACAATTATTTTCTTCCAAACGAACTTTTGTTTTGATCGATTTTTAAACACATAGATAAAAAATCAGTTGTCTGTAAAGTCGGTTACTGTAGTCGGTTAGTACTGACGATAGTTGAACGTGACAACGTCATAAGAAATTGGAACGCCTCAGAGCGAGGTAACACCGCATGCGTCATGTTTTTTCGTTCGTGCAGCCGGCTCCATCGAATTATAAGACGTTGTCACGTCAAAAATATTCAGAATAAAACCGACTATAAAAAATAAATTAAATAAAAATTTTGTTGAGGGGAAATGATACCTAAGAAGGAGAAAATGTCAATTGAGGCGAGGGGAAAGGAAATATTCAAAGTGGAAACACTGAATGGAACGCCTCAGAGCGAGTAACGCCGCATCAGTAATGTTTTTTCGTGCGTGCAGCCGGCTCCATCGAATTATAAGGCGTTGTCACGTCAAAAACACGTTGCTTGATCTGAAACTTAATTGAAAAAGAACAATATCTTAATAATAAAAATTTGTTGTATACGTGACAACGTCATAACAAAAAGCAAACGTACAATGAGCGTAACGGGACAGTGAGCGTAACGGCAAAATGAGCGTTACGGGACATTTCACGAAAATGCAGCCGGCGTTCTTCGATTAATTAGACGTTGTCGCGTCAATATACAAGGTTGATAAAAGCGAGAGGCATTAAATTAAACCACATATACTACACATGCTTACGGTTAATCCGAAACTATTAAAAAATAGTTTGAGAGCAATAAAAAAAAAGTTTTTCAAAGAACTTAAATACGTGAATAGTCAAAGTAAAACGTAAAAACTCTTTGTAAACCTTTGTAAAATGTCCTTCGAATCTACAAGGCAACGTCGCACAGCACTTTGTGTCTCATCGGGTCGAACAAACCGGAGCGGCTTTAAAACTTTAAAAATATCCTGTGACTAAACTATTGATTCTATTGGTCTAAGTTTTGGTGTGTAGCCTGAAAATGGTACATAGTATACGTGGTTTAATTTAATGCCCCTCGGTTTTATCAACCTTGTATTGTTTTAAACTAACGCGATCAATATTCATATTAAAATACATACGAGGTCCCGATATTTCGGCAATGTAATCGCCATGATGGGGGCGATTGCAACGTTGCTGAAATATTAGGACCTCAATAAAACTATAAACGCCGTAAGCACCCGAACAAATATATGTATACTAATTTACGAACAATAACTTACTTATAACTTAAAATCTGTCGTTTTATCAATATTTTTAACTCAGCGGTTGGTTTTTAAAACATTTTTTTTATGATCGCCTACCCTTGTGATAATTATTTGAGTTTGAAACCCACATTCTCTAAACGATATAGTGAGCGCCGATGGTCAGTCATCTAGTGGGTACAGGCTCCGCCTCTTGAGTGAGTTTCGGGTTCAATCCTGACCCCTGTTGTCGTGAAACGGGTTTTTCTAAATTTCTACGTACACTTGAACATGGCGAAGGAAAACATCGAGAGGAAACCTTCACCCTGATGAGAAAAGGGAGAGAAGTCTTTGAAGGTGTGTGCATCGACTATGACCTCCATTCGACCATCATTGCATAATTTCAAGGTGATCTGTGCTCGGCAGTGAGAGTGAGTATTATTGTCAGAGTATTCGGTCATCAAAGGCAAAATGATCAGTTTTAGGGAAGGGTGAACTCATTTTGCCTTCAATGGTAGTCGTCTTTTTTATGCCATATGGAAGCAACCGAGCCTTATGAGGACTACCGACGCCCATACATACCAGATGCGTTGCCCTCCTTTTCTCTATCCCCCCCCCCCCCCCAATGGGGCGGGGTACTTCCACCACCACCTCTTACTCAAAACAAACTCGTATTAAGGCCTATAAAAAAAAAGCTGAATAATCAAGTTATTGAGTCTAGTTATATATCCAGAGTATACCAGAACAGGACCAAATAATATTTTATTTGTCGCTGATTATCACGGCCAGATTTAACTAGTTTTAATGATTTTGAGAAGAGATGCGCTGTGCCGCGCTCCTGCATCTGCCACCATACTGCTTATTTTACCGTCAAGCGACTTAGCTGCGTTCCGGAGAGAAGAGACACAAGTACTGACACTGAGACTTACCGTCTTACGTCTCAAGATAGACAACACCTAAATGAGTTTTCTGATCTCGGGCGACGTTGACCGCTTACTTATCACTTGACTCGTCTGCCAGTTGACTAACTAATGTAAAATTAACACTTACTGCACTCTGGCTTGTTCCCCACCTTATACTAAAAATACACTAATGGGAAATAAAATAAAACTTAATACAACTATTTATTACTACTTCATATCGAACAATATTTTTACAAAACAATTCATCCAACGCCCAGTATAAAACATACACATTGTATCATATAAAGGCGTTCGTGATTCGAGATTTTATTGTATATCGGCGACACATTACAGAACTCTTAATAAACCATAATCTTCAACTCGGGCAAAACATTATTTTCCTACAGCTCGACTGACTCGACTCGACCGAGAATTTTCAATAACATTTGAATTAAGGCGGTATTAAAGTATGATTAAAATGATAGCTGCCGTATAAGGTAAAAAAATATTTGACATTGGCAAATACATGGGGCCAATGTTCGAAAAGAAGAAGAAGAAATTAATGTCAAATAGTGACAGTAAAAAAAATTAAACGAGATTTCATCATAGGATGGCATTGAATATTATGCAATATTTTATTAAATGACATCTAGTAGATCATTCTATTGTTTACAAGAAAATAGTTATCTGACATTGGCAAATCCTTTATGGAATAGAAAAAAGAACTTTCATATAGTTATATATAAGATTTATTTCAAATGTACACAACAGTTATCATTTTAATAAATTCTAGTATTCATATAGGTACTTAACAGAAAGAAAGAACAAGTATAAAAAATCGGTGGATTCTTTGAGATGGCAACTTCGATATGACCACTGATATAAAATTAAAATCTAGACAAATCAATTTTTGAATATTTGTCCGGTTGTAAAATCCAGATTTTTATTATATTTAGCAGCGTTTTATATATGGCGGCCATCGGAGGTGCTAATGTGATTTGTCATCAATATATCTTAATCTATTGCATTAATCTCATCTATTGATTTATTTTATAAAAGCTTGGCAAAAAAGAGTATGGAAAAAATGAGGGCGCCACTTTCACTTAAGTCTCATCATAATATGGAAAATCAGTAAGATAATTTAATCAAATCGTAAAAATAAATGTGAAACACTAAGCTTTACTCAAAATCTAGTATTTGTCGGCCAAGTATTGTCAACATCATAGGTTTCCATTTAGTAAAATATTTAGTTCCACCTGTCACCACGTCACACTCTTTTTTGCCAAGCTGTACATATATCTACAGACGCGCACGGATCCAGAAACTAGAGGATATTGTCGTTTGAATACCAATAGTTGAAGAAGTTTTATTTTGTTGTTAAATTCGAGACTCAAAGAAATTTTCTTTAATATCCTTTAATCAAAGAAAATCTGTTAACTCTAAAAACTTCTTTTCTGAATCCGTACCGAAAGTAATTTTAAGGTCCAAATGGTACAAAACTAAATAATTTCTATTTGATAGTTTCGATAATAAAGACTTCACACAATTGTATCAAATACGAGCATATCTATTATAAAATACAGTGTAAGCTCATATTATTTAGATGGATGACGGTGACCATACTTTAGTGTCACATGTCTTCTTTCTACTAAATTATAACAATATGTGAGCTTACATTATACTTTGGATTAAAATGCCATTAACATTCTTTAAAACCATCTCACAAACATACAAACTTCGAGTTAAGCAAATAGAGACATTCTCATATTAAAAATAATATTTACTTATAGTAAATATTTTTGTCTACAGCAGCAACAAATACAATATTCAGGCTTGGATCAATAATTGTTGCACGCATGTACCAACAATTGTTGCACGAATGTACCAACCATTGTTACACGCATGTACCAACAATTGTGACATGCGTGTATCAACAATTTTTACATGCGTGTACCCACAATTACATGGACATGTACCAAAAATATAGCTAATTGTTGCTACAATTTTGATGCAACATTTCTCATCATAATGAATTCACTATGAACTCTATTTGCTATCTCGTAACATACAAACACTTTGTCTGATAAAATGCACAGAGCCCGCATTCTATAAACTGTAAGTGTTGCCATTGTTGATTTTCAATGTAAATAAGACACATATTTCAAATGAAATTGATATTGAAAATAAAACGTTTATACAATACTACTATCTAGTAAGAGAGGAGAATATGAATATCATAAACGAAAATAATGTAATTCTTTGATTTAAAATATCATTAATTTAATGGCAACACCATTATATGACATTATTACTTTATCCTAAAGGGACGTGTTAGAAATTATATTTAACAAAAATCATAATTTTCCAAATCCGTACAAATTTACAAGTAACGTCGCGGGTTAAAACTAGTGGTCGAATTTTAAAACTACCCTCGGTAGAGACGGTTGCGCGTGTAATAACCAAAGTTATTACAATGACAGTACGGTCAAATCATCTGGACTATGTGAACTCAGCAACAAGTGGCTGCAAAGAAACTAATTTTAGAAAAGGTCACACTTACAGTAAAAGGTAACCCCTAACGCAACAACAAAACTGAACCGATTAAATTAAAAATCAAAAATAAGTTTACCCGTTAGTGAGCTATGGTGTCACAGACACATAGTGGTCAACTTATAACACCTGTCCCTTTGCGTAGAGAGTTAATGAATTCCTATGCAGCTATTGCTTTCATGTAGCCAAAATAATTTGACCGTACTGTACTTAATAATGACTTATATACATTAGCATGAAATCACAAATAATCAAGATACCATTCATACACATGTTATATATTAATATTATAATATAAAAATTAACGTTTCTTATAGACTATATTCAAAAATTAAAGGCACATTACTTAATAATATTTGGATTTGTTATTATACTAAATTATTAATGCAAATTATATTTATTGTAATTGCACTCACTTAAAAGCCCAAATGAATTATAGAGAGAAAAATATATAGAAAAGAAATCATGATATCCAAAACATACTTTAATTGTACACAAGAAAAAAAATTGAGCTTTACCTGATCATTTTAAAAGAAGCAATTTAATTGAGTACATTGTAATTTTTCATGTCATGTTGGCCGTAGGTATGTAGGTATATTGTCACAGTGAAAAATGTATATAATACAAATAACTACACTTCTAACATGTCTGACTGACACCTGATGATGATTGAAAAGATTAGTTCCACAGTTTGTTTCGCCGGTTCTTCTCAGTGGGCTTGCCTTGGAACTGGTGGGAATTGACGTTCAAAAAGATACTTTATCAGTACTATGTATTTTGAATAATATTTTTTGATACCCTCGGTATCAGTTCTCCAAAGGTTAACAGTTTTTAGAAATTTAGAACTGGTTTATCAATACTTGTACCAAGTATACAGACAGTATCATACGGCCACCATAACAGGCATTTCATTACAAACGCAACCGCCAGACAAATTGATATAGTCAGCGTATATATTAGTGGAACTATAATTATATTAACTATCCTAAGTGTTCCTTTGATAATCTAGCGAACTAAAATATATATGTGCTACCAATAGATGGGTGGAACATCCTTACATAAAGTCTATTTTAATTTTTACAAGGAAGTTCCAATTATCTACATTGAAAATATCCAATTCAATAATGTAGTTTTCACAAACCAATCCGTAATATAAGTTCCACTAATACATACTATTATAAAAATCTATTCGCATATATAAAACTTATTTCTAACTATGATTATATCTAAACTAGACAAAATATATCTAATAAAATAATACATTTCTGATTTCGTCACACGGTTACAATGTTAAATATGAACGAGGTTTCACTATGTTTGTACAATTACCATAATTTATTCTCCGCAGGTTTAAATTTCGGTTTAAACAGCATAACACAAGTAATGATATGGCTTACCATCATTTCCTATGGCTTATAAAAAAACTTATTAATTTGTGAGATAGCACAGTTTTCGTTTACTAATGTATAAATGCTAAATAAATTCTCTACTTTGGTTGTACAAATATTTGAACTAATAAATCATTGTGAATGCAGTCTGTTTACAAAAGATGGTGTTTTTACATTAGCTCTACCGATACCGTTCCTTTACTACTCAGTACTCGCTACTCTAACCAGCTACAAAAAATATTTTTGATATAATAAGAACTAATCTTACGACTTCATATCAATTCATCGACAATTATGAGCAAAAATTGAAATGGACATTAGTGATTTATCGTACATCCGTTGTTGCAACCATCAAATTTATGTCTATATTGTACCATCAAAATGTAAACAAGTGAACTAAACCAATTGCTTCATCATCACGTCAACTGAACCGTTCATCATCATCATCCTCATCATCATCATCAGTCAGCAGAAACTCGTTCATATATAAAGTACCTTGTGTCCTGTCTTCTGCCTTACTGGACGACGCACCGCTTGTCCTGCCGTCCTGTCGTTATCGGCAGGGGGGTGGCCTGGGTGACCTGAACAGGCTCCGGTGTGATGGCCTCAGGGTCAAAGGCGTCCGAGCAATCTACCGGCGCGGTTAATGGCAGGTCGCTGTTGATGCCCACGATCTGGGGAGGAGGAGGCTGGGATATAGCTTACTTACATTTAAAAAAAAATACAATATATGGCAAAGAACATGTGGCATTGTCTCACACCGTATAACTGTGGTAGGATGATGGTTTTTATTCTATTTACGCCGACATACAAATATCTAACAACAAATTAAGTAATTAATGGGAGAAATGCACATTCTGTGAGTATCACCATGATGCTTATTTCACCGGTAAGCATCATGGTTTACCATCTGGCGTGTGTATGTTTGTTCGTAAGGCAACGACAAGATATGTATATGACATGGTAGGATAACTGGCACCAGACGTGTCTAGCATCTCTAAACACCCGGACCGAGTGACGCGTCTCAGGTGACGTGTCCCGGGTAACGTTTCTATGCTGCACCCACCTCGGCGAGCCTTGGCGCGGCCCTCGCTCGGAAAGGCCGGGCCAATCGCTGCAGCAGGCGCGGCCGCTTGCTGTCTGCCGCCTCCCCGTCGGCCCCGCCCTCGTGTGCCGCCACCTCCCCCGCCCCATCGCCTTCCGGCTTGCGCTTGCGGCCCACCACCGTGCCGGTCGGTCTGACAGGTTCACCCGCTGGAAATAAATATAATGTTCTTAGATTCTTCTATTTTCTGTCATTTGTAATACATAACGAAAAATGTTTTAAAATATGCCGTCCGCCATCCCGGCATTCGAGTCGATTTTACTGGCAAGGAGTTTCAATAGATATAACGTACCCGGCAGAACGTGAGAGCGGCGCGCGCGCGGCTCGAGGTCGGCGAGCGCGCGGTAGGAGCGGCGCGCGCGGATGGCCCGCAGCCCCGTCAGGTACGGGCTGGCCGCCCCCGCTCCCTCGCCGTCCGCGCCCTCCACCAGCGACGTCTCCGTTATGTCCATCTCCATCGTCGTGTTGTTGCCTGCAACAAATATATTGTAACTCAATTAGACAAGGGATACCAGTGTATTTAGTGTGTTGTGGTAGTTTAGACCAGTATAGTTACTGTTTGTGGTAGTACTGACCAGTGTAGTTAGTATATAGTGAATGTACTGACCGATGTACTGTTCGGGGTTGGGTTGAGTTTAAAATAAAATAAAATTAAGGATTATAAAGAAGATACTTATACCTACTGCAGTACTACTAGAACTAATGAGGTGAATGAGATGAGATTGAGTCACACCCGATATGCTATCCGAAAGTGTACTGACTATTTTAATTGATTATACATTAAATATATAAGACTTATAGCGCGGTGTCGCAATTACGGTGACATTTTATTGTTCGGTAATTGACCCGAATAGTGACTGTATTGACCGCTGAAGTGAGTGTCTATGGCAGTACTTCCGATTCCGAACGAAGTAGCGCCATGCTTCTTTGCAGCTGAATGGGCCGGCGCGTCCGGGGAAGAACTTCGCTCTCACATAACATCGACGTCAAATGGCGGCTAATGTCGTCGTGTTTCGTTCGGTTTGTGAGAGATCCGGTGGCCCACCCCCCACACACACACATGACAGCACAGAATACTCAAAGACTACCCCAGGAGGGTACCGGTCGCGCAAGCACCGGAGAATCCCTCTCTAGGCCTCCGGGCTCAGGACAGGTACTTGAACCCGGAGACCTGGGCAGCCCCGCGTATTCTGGGGGGGGGGGGGGGGCGAATCTGTGCTCAACACAAAAACTGCCCGGGGTAAACGGAGCCGTCGGCAGAAGTCCCCTACCTCTATGACCGTGGATTTCTTTAACATTAGGGGACTTCATACCAATCTTGACGCCGTCCATTACCACCTCCAGACGGCGAAGCCGGCCTTGCTCTTTTTAACCGAGACTCAGATATCCTCTCCGGCTGATACTTCTTATCTCTCTTGTCCGGGGTACAAATTAGAACACTTTTTTGTACCGCGGGCTGGAGTTTGCGCGTACGTCAGAGAGGATGTCTGCTCTCGTCGCCTTGGCAGTCTTGAAGGTAGGGACCTCTCCATCCTCTGGTTGCGCATTGACAGCGACGACCATCCCCGCGTCTATGCCTGCCTATATAGGTCCCATAGCGGTAATGACGAAACCGACCGACTTGTGGAGCACATTCAAATGGCTACAGATTCCGTACTACAACAGATCCCATCCGCAGAGATCGTGATTCTTAGTGATTTCAACGCCCATCACACCGAGTGGCTCGGCTCTCGTACAACCGATCATGCGGGAAGATCTGACACAATTGGTGATATCACCAACTCGTATCACTGATGTGGAAGATCATACGCCTTCCCTGTTGGACCTTTTGCTGACCTCTCACCCGGACAATTACGTGGTCTCCGTGGACACTCCACTTGGCTCATCGGACCACTGTCTGATCCGGAGTTCTGTATCTGTCGCAAGCCCATCAGGGCCTCGTTTTGCGGGCTGCCGCCGCGTTTGGCACTATAGGTCAGCTGATTGGGACGGGATGCGGTCCTTCTTTGCATCCTACCCATGGGGGCGAATTTGCTTCTCGCTGGATGATCCAGACATCGTTGCCGATTCTGTTGCCGATGTGGTGCTGCAAGCCATGGAGCTTTTCATTCCTAGCTCTGCAGTGCCTATAGGCGGCAAATCCAAGCCCTGGTTTGGTGAAACCTGTAAGATGGCTGCACGCCATAAACGGTTAAGTTACCGAGCCTGGGCCAAAGCATCGATGTCCCAGGATGTAAAGACCAGCGCATTGAAAAAGGAGTATAACTTTGCCTCCAGGTCCTTCAAAAGAGCTATTGCTGAGGCAAAAGCGGAGTACGTGAACAGAATTGGCGAGAGATTGGTTCGACTTCCTTCGGGAACTCGTGCATTCTGGTCTCTTGCCAAGGCTGTTCAAGGGAATTTTTGTAAGCCATCCCTACCATCTCTGCACATGAGGAATGACTCGTTGGCCCACACCGCGAAGGAGAAGGCCGATCTTCTAGGCACTCTTTTTGCTTCCAACTCGACTTTGGATGACCAGGGAAAAATACCACCGACGATCCCTCGGTGTGATACTTCAATGCCGGAAATAATTTTCCGACAGAGCTCCGTACGCAAAGCACTCTTTTCGCTGGACATCCATAAATCGAGTGGACCTGACGGCATCCCTCCATTAGTGCTACGAACTTGTGCTCCTGAGTTGGCACCCGTCCTTACGCGTCTTTTCCGGCACTCTTACGCATTAGGCGTCGTCCCATGCTCGTGGAAAACAGCTTTGGTACACCCGATCCCTAAGAAAGGGGACCGCTCAGACCCGTCCAACTACAGACCAATAGCCATAACTACCTTGTTCTCAAAGATTATGGAATCCATAATCAACTGCCAGCTCCGGCGTTATTTGGAGGAGCACCAGCTGATTAGCGATCGCCAATATGGCTTTCAACGGAATCGCTCAGCTGGTGATCTTCTAATATTCCTAACGCAAAGATGGGCGGAAGCAGTTGAGAGCAAGGGGGAGGCGCTGGCGGTTAGTTTGGACATAGCGAAGGCCTTTGATCGGGTGTGGCATAAGGCACTTCTTGCAAAGCTACCATCTTATGGCCTTCCCGAGAAATTATGTATGTGGATCACCAGTTTTTTGACAGACAGGAGCATTAAGGTCGTTGTCGACGGTGCATGCTCGGACCTCAAGTCTGTAAATGCTGGTGTTCCCCAAGGCTGTGTACTATCTCCAACCCTGTTTCTTCTGCATATCAATGATATGCTGAAAACCAGCGGCATTCATTGCTATGCGGATGACAGCACTGGAGATGCTTTATACACTGGCCGCTCTAATATTTCTCGGGAACAAGTCGATGAGTGTCGGAACAAACTTGTGTCTGAAATCGAGTCTCTGCTGGCCAGAGTCTCGGAATGGGGGCGACTTAACCTAGTCCAATTTAACCCCAACAAGACACAAGTTTGCGCGTTTACCGCAAAAAAATCACCCTTCGTCGTTCCTCTACAATTCGAAGGCACTTCCCTAACCACCTCAGCCAGCATTGGGATACTTGGCGTCGATATATCGAGAGATGTGCAGTTTCGTGGTCATTTGGAAGGAAAGGCTAAACTAGCCTCGAAGAAACTCGGCGTGCTCAATAGGACGAAGCAGTATTTCATGCCTTCACACCGCCTTCAATTATACAAGGCGCAGATCCGGCCTCACATGTAATACTGCTCTCACCTCTGGGCTGGAGCGCCCCAATATCAGCTCCTTCCATTTGACCGAATTCAACGCCGGGCGGCTCGAATCGTCGACGACAATGTTATCTCCAATCGGCTTGATTCTTTGGCGCTGCGTAGAGATGTCGGATCGCTCTGCATCTTCTACCGCATCTACCACGGGGAGTGCTCTGAGGAATTGTTCGGACTAATACCTGCAGCAGAATTCCACCACCGGACATCGCGGAAAAACTCCAAATTTCACCCACACCATCTCGATGTCCGGAAATCCACAACATCTCGATTTTTACGGCATTTCCTGCCTCGCACGACTAATATATGGAATCAGCTGCCTCCTACGGTGTTTCCGAACCGATACGACTTAGGGGCCTTCAAAAAAAGAGCATACTCATATCTGAAAGGCCGGCAACGCACCTGCTAATCCACTGGTGTAGCGGGTGTGTGTGGATGTCGCTCTTCACTTACCATCAGGTGAACCGACTATCCGTTTGCCCCCTCTTCTATAAAAAAAAAAAAAAGTACTGACTCGTGTAGTCAGTGTCTGTGCATATTGACCGGTGTAGTCAGTGTGTGTGGTAATACTGACCAGTATAGTTGGCGGCGGTGGAGGAGCAGGTGACGTCGGCGTGCCTCGTGCTGCGGCGGTAGGGCGAGACCTTGACGCGCGAGCGCGAGTAGTTGGTGTCCGGCTTGCGCGCCTCGTCTGCGGGGACACGTCACACTACACTTGTCGTTACTCTGCCCACAGCTCCCGGTATACAACGGTGGGGTAGTTTTTTGGATAACATAAACTATGCGTGATAATACCTAGAGGCAAAATTGTTTTGTCCAGAATAGACCCGTGGTATATACATAGTCAATGATGCACTTTATCTGATGGTAACTGGCAGGAATATCAACAAATCGGTAAGGGCTAAACCTTAATTCAGGCTTAGTTATCTGAAATGTTTTATTTGCCTTCAGATAAAATACGCTCTCAATGTAGCGTAGGTACGTATCATAACACTTATTTATAAAATGAATACATTTCAAAACACATAACTACTGCTTAATGGCAGAAAGAATCAAGATGGTGGCTATACCATATCAAAGTTACATCCGATGAATTTGTTTTGTTGGTTCTTATCAGTCCATCTTGAGAACTAATAGCAGAATAGAAGCAATAAGCTTGTATAATTCACAACTTTAAATATTATTTCCTAAATAACATATTTTACCAGTTTTGTCCCTTACCCTCTTTGAAGGATCTAGCACCCTAAAATATTGAGTTAGATACTGAAAGCCAAACACACCTTCATTCTCCACTTCTACCACCACTTGTATATCCAATGTCTTCTCATTTTCTTTCTTCTCATCACCCTTGGCGGGCGAGTCTTTCTTCTCCTCTCCCTTGGCGGGCGAATCTTTCTTCTCGGGCTTGGGCGAGTCCGCAGACCGGAGTTTCCTGTCGGTTGCGATGGCGTCGTCTTTCAACTTCAACACTTTCTCTTTTGACTGAAAAATTTCAACGTTTTTAATTACAATTTCTACTATGTAATAATGTATTATGAAGATAATTTTACATACACCTTACATTTGAAAGAGTTTTAGGCTATAAAAAAGTTGAAAATAATATAATTTAACATATGTGATGTATCTAGGTGTTTACGTCTGTTCAGAGAGGGATTTTACAAGTTTTCCTCTACAGTGAATTTGAATATAAATGTAAATATTTTGTAGCCATATTCCTGGGACATATAAGTATCAATCATGTTGTGATAATAATAGGACAGTAATTGTCTAAATATGTGCGTGCAATCTGACACCACATTAATAAGGTCCTACTGTAAGGATAACTTGATGTTTACGGCTATATTTTAATTACCATAAATAATAATAATAATTCTATGGACGCTTGTTACGAGCCTTTAAGAATATGCATGTTTTACTCAAATTATATGGTCACAATAGTAAAATACTACAAATGCGTAGTCAATGACCCCAAAATTACGTAGCTCTGGGGTAGTTGAACTGCCGCTCGAGTCAGCTGAATTCTTCACGATAGAGCGTTTAAGAAAGAAGTAAGAAAAATAGTAATAGCAGACAAACACATAAAAAAAAACTGTAAACAAATAATAATTAATTGCACAATTATCAAGATATTTCAGGAATAATTTTTAATTAGCTAACATTCTCATTTTTTTATTATGTACGAGCTGATGCTCGCGACTTCGTCTGCGCAGGATTATATTTTGGACAATTCACACAATATCTTTATAAATTATAGCCTACTAACTGTTGTGCGTAACTTCGGTTTACAGCAGTACTGAATTGATGATGCTTATTTATATAACCTAAGTTACCTAAGTTACTCCTTATAGCATCAGCTATCTATCAGTGAAAGTCCTATCAAAATCTGGCCAGCCGTTTCAGAGATTAGCCGGAACAAACAGACAGACAAAAAATGTAAAAAAAAAAACGCTATTTTGGTATATGTACTGTGTATACATCCATATGCATTCAATAAGAAGCGGTTATTTTAATATTACAAACAGACACTCCAATTTTATTTATCTGTATAGATAAAATAAAGGAGTGTATCACAATAGTGCCCTTGTGTCTCACCTCGTCCACGTCGGTCCGCTTATCGGAGGCGGGGCGCGGCGTCTCGGGCGTGCGCGCCGCCTTCACCTTCACCACACGCAACTGTTAGTACCACTACACACGCCACCACTCACCACACACCGGCTATGGCTCTAAGGCCTGGTTCGCACGAGCGCTTTTTAAAATGGATACTCGTGTATTTATTCACACGAAAGCGTTTTTATCGAGCACTTGGATTTTCGACGTTGAGCGTTGGACGTTAAATCGAATTGAGCGTACGGAACTCGGAACTCGCGCAACTTCGCGTTTTAATGCGACGCTTATTAAATGCTCGTGCGAACCGGACCTAACGGTAATAGCAATTTGACTAGACTGAAGCAAGTATTATTTACGTGACTTGTAGCTCACTTCACTTACGTCAATAATATCAGAACGTCACTCTGTAACGTGACTTGTTAAATTGTTCACCAACGGTAACAGTTGATTTTAACTGAACTGAAAATAGTTTGTAGCACACACATAAATGTATGACAATGAATGCGTAACTAACTTCACTTCGGTCAAGTCAAATTGCCCGTACCGTCTCGTTAGAATGGATATGATTTTTGAAAAACTTCACAAAGACTTTTAAATAACAAAGGGAACGGTAAGATATTTAAAATAATATTAATTTATAATACTAATTCACATCTAGGAGTTTCAGTTTATCATTGTAATACAATATTTAATCATTTGAATATTTATTTAAACGTAACTCACAAAACATCTACCCAGTTAAAGTTTTAAATATTCTTATATAAAACACATACAATTTGACATGAGGCGCTATCCACATTTAATTCTCTAACAACATTGATCACAACAAAACAAGGTACAGTTGTTTTATTTGACGAAAGTGGGTGGGCCATGTTTGTAGTTGTGATGTACAGATGTACAGATGTGCGTTCTTGTGTGTGCTCTCAACCACAAACAAATCTCAAAAGGCTCACCCGCTTTCGTCAAATAAAACATCTCTATAAGTATATTTCCTATACTCATAATCACCATATCGAATGCACTTTACAACGATGACCAAAACCAAACACATACACAAAACTCCAACAAGCACATGAATTATTGAAACATAGATGCTGTTTGATCGGTGACCTATCTTTAGGTTGTACCAGATCTCAAATACGTTCAGATGGAAGGACCTCCCCACCATGGTTCAAGCCTTGTCGTGGCGGTGGGGCTCAGTAGCTTAAGGTGGACCCAGCACCTTGGGTGAAGCAAATTGAATCAAGGGAGCTGCTCTTTGTACCCCTATTATAAGAAGAGGGGACAAAAGAGCAGGGGGAACAAGGGGGCGAGGATGGAAACATCACCCCATTGCACTGTCCCGAGGTTGTTCTGTGGTGCGGGACAAACCCTCTGTGGAGGTGGAGGTCCCTTGAGGGACTGACTAGCCGTCGAGATGCCCTGTTTGGTCAATAGATCCGGGGCACCTCACCAAAGGCGGCATTGGTGGCACTCGCCGGGTTTTAGTGAGTAGAGCTGCGTCCACCTTAGCATCTCTCGGGCGTAGCGAGTCCCACACCCGTGTGGGGAGTCCCCCCCCCCCCCCAGCGGGATACCTCAGAGCATTTCCTGGCGTATAAGAAAAAAAGGATGGAGAGATCTAGGATTAAATGGTGTTTCATTAAGGGGTGAGCTGACATATCTACCGCATGCGTTCTACCATCTTGCTATTTCTGCAGGATGGTAGAACAGGATAAAACTCTTACAATAATCATCATTTTAAACGTACAACTGGCAGGGAGACCATATAGTAACACAATATGTTATATAGAAAAGGATGCCAACAGGCATTCGGTTCACCCGGTGGGATTATAGACACCCACAGACACAACACCGGGCTTGCAGGAGAGTTGCTGGCTTTTCATAATATATCTAATATATATTTTTTTTTTTTTTCGGAAGGGCTAGACTTTTCGGCCTGATGGCCTTTAAGCTCAATCGGTACAGTAAGTGAACAGATAGCTCACATAAGAAATATTCGAAAGGGGGACGCTCCCCTCCGCGCCCCGCAGGGGACGCGATTCATCGCGCGCGATGCTCGGGAGAGCAGGATTTGGACTAGTCAAATCCGATACGGTTGACGAATTTTTTACGGTTGAATTTAACCTATCATCATGAGGGCCGGCCCTCATCCCTCCCTCTGTAGAGGGAGGCGGGTCACGCGCGGTGTCCAAGCAATCTAACGGTAGCGTAGTGCTACCGCTGTTTGCGCGATCTGGGTTTGTGTCTACTCGTATCGGATTCGAACCTAAGCTTTCGCGATCGTTCCAGATCGATGTGGTTAATATACAAATATGAATCTACATATTATATGAGTGACCTGGGCAGGGTACAATACTGTAGATTCATTTGTTTTATATTAGTTTTAATTTTATTTTAAAAATAAAATTCCAGAAATTGACATGCATGTTGCATGTGAATTTCTGGAATTTTGAATAATATTTTAATGTGTCTTGTTCAGATAGGTTCTACAATGGAAGTAACCTTCACCAATCAAACAGCATCTTGGTGCTATCACTAATGACTCAGTTTCAAACGCGAACCGAAACTCCTCCCCTTACACAAGCCCGAACCTTCCGGGGGGCTACAACTAGTACCCCTATTGGTTATGGCTATTTTAGGACCAAGGTATCTATTCTAAATAACAAACAGCATCGCGATCGTTTCACCAATGACCCAAATCTAAAAACAGAAACCCACCCTCATGACAAGCCCGAACCCACCCAGCCTGCACGGACACCTGACCCACTCATCTGGAGGACCAGAACCCATCATACATGCCCGAACCCTACCACACACACCTAGCCCCTATAGGTGGGGGTTGTCGACCCACCTGCGAGCGGCGCGTGTGGCTCCGGCTGGGCAGCCCCTCCGGGGTGGGCCGCTCGAACCCCTCCCCGTCCGAGTCGTCGTAGGCCAGCTCCGGGAACACCTCGTCCCTCTCGAGGTCGTCTTCCTCTGAACTCACCGTGCCACCGTTCTGTTCGCCGTTCAGCCGCGCGCCGTTCTGCTTCGATTTGTCATCCGGTTTCTTTTTCTCTTCGGTGTGGTCACCCTGAAAACGTTCACTTTCTATATTAATTTCACTTCTATAAATGTCACCACTGACGGACCAAAATATAATGTACCAACAAAGTATCTTTTTGAACGTCAATTGAGTCTACCACTGGTTCCAAGGCCTCTTCCACCGAGAAGAACCGGCGAAACAGACATGAGAGTACTAAAAACTCCTAACTGAGTATACTGAGATACAATCTAGAGATTGCAAAACAGACTTAGAAAAACGCGGTTTAGGCCAACTTTAGATTACATAGGATAACTATTTTGTGTAGTCGCCGGTTAGAACAGACAGATCAGAAGTTTTGGCGTTTACTAAATGTCAATATCTTTTAAACACAACTCTTGATGTAGCGATAATTCCAATCCTAATTTAGACTTTACCTTACTAGCCGTCTTGTCTTTGTCTTCTTTGGGCTTTTCTGTCTCTTTCTTTTCCGTCTTGTCTTTTTTCTCCGGAGACTTTTCTGCCGCCTTTTCCTTCTCCTTTTTCTCTACACTCTTCTCTTTCTCCTTCTTCTCTGCTTTATCCGTGCTCTTGTCCCTTTCTTTCTTGTCCACACTCTTCTCCTTCTCTTTCCTGTCCTTTTCTATGCTTTTGTCTTTCTCTTTCCTCTCTGTGGTCTTCTCTGACTTCTCTGCATTCTTCTCGTTGGGCGGTGACTTCTCCGCCGCCTGTTTCTCTTTCTCTGCATTCGCTGCTATTTTCTTCTTCATGTCCTTCACTGGACTGTCCGTTTGTCTCTAGAAATAAACAATATTTTTTAAAATACATTTTGTTCTGAGTTAGTTGCCTGGGCCAGTTCCAGGTGCAATTGTTTATATTCATGGCGGCGCTGGCCACTACCGTCTGCCAGCTCACCTGTCCAACTAATATAAACGATACATAAAATGTGTGCTTCGTAGACATAGGTCCAGTGTCTGCGAAAACCCCACCACTGTTTAAGCGTTGTCGTAGGGGCTCAGTAGCCTAAGGCGAAACCCTTGGGCGAATCCAAGTGAACCGAGCGGGTTGCTCTTTGTACCTCTCTTATAAGGGGCCATCCATAAATTACGTCACACGAATTTCATCATATTTGGACCCCTCCCCCGTCCTTGTCACAGTTGGTCACATTTATGAGACCCCCCCCCCCTCCCTAGTGTGACGTCAGATATTTTGCAATTTTTACATAAATAAATTGATAAATTAAAACAGCTGTTCCGAAATTAGTTTTATTTTGGTTTAAATTGTTTTTTTAATTTCGTTTTTTTATTAGTTTACAGTAGTCTTGTGAGGTCTCAAAATCTGGGAGCCCTCCCACCCTTTGTCACATAATGTCACACTTCGTCGACACCCCCCCCTTAACGCGTGACGTAATTTATGGACGGCCCCTAAGAAGAGGGGACAGGGGCGAGGATGGGAAAATCACCCCATCGCACTGTTTTGACGTTGGGAGGGGTTGCTCTGTGGTGAGGGACAACCCTTCTATGGAGGTGGCGTCGGCCCTTTGAGACTGGCTAGCCGTCGTGATACCCTGATTGCTCAACCCGTTCCGGGGCACCTCGTCAAAGGCGGCATTGGTGGCACTCGCCGGGTTTTAGTGGGTAGGGCTGCGTACATCTTACCATCTTCCGAGCGCAGCGAGTCCCACATACCCGCCTGGGGAGTCCCCCCTCCCCCGCGGTATGCATAGGAGCATTTCCCGGCGGAAAAGAAAAAAAATGTCTGCTAAAGCCATAAATCAAATTCCTCGTTCAATGTTCCAAATCAAACTTTAAGTACTAATAATATATTCAATAATAATAATGTTTACCTTTTCTTTGTCCTCCCCGACGGGACCCTTCCGCGTCACAATTTGACTCATTTCTTACCTGAAAAGAAAACGATATTTATTGTTGTAGGCTAGCTTAAATATGAGTAGTAGGCTACATTAGATTTACAATCTGGTAAGCGGTTTGTCAACGTGGTTAAGATACCCGTAGCTACACATATCTATTTGTTAACAACTATTTTTGTAGTAGGCCCAAACACAAATACCTAGGTGGCATTATCCCAGGCGACTCTTTTAAATGTGTGTTAAAATGGTTAGTTTCAGTATGGATGTAAGATATGCAGTAATTACACTACACAGATAGACAATCTTTTTGACAGAAGAAACAATAATCCGATACGCATGCGGATGACGCGCGCTTCACAACCGCATCCTTTCCACCGGTCGCGGTAGTTTGTAAACGTCACGTCTACGAAATAAAAAAGTGCGTGCGTACAAAGTACACATGTTAAACTTATTTGGCAAACTAATTTTTCTCTCTCGATCTTTTTCACTCGCTTGCTCCCTACTCCCACTCCATGGCTATATGTGCTTCATGCTACGTTCGCCCTTTCTATCTTTCTCAATTGGTCTCAATCAGTCTCTCCCTCTTCTTGGACAAAAACGTTGCATGTTAAAAAAATACCAGAAGTTTCACTTCAATAATTAATAGTACGTAAATTGTTATCCTCGTTGTTATGTATTTACTTTTCATTCAATTCGGTCAGCCGTTTTATGCGGGTACTTGATAAACATTTACAAACTTTCACATTATAGGATTTAACAATGGATTAACATAATTCCAACGGCGCGGCGGGTCATAAGCGTCCTTACTAACTTACTAGCCTACTGTACTTAACACTTCTTACCCTGACTGTTACTGCTCACACGACTTAAAATTGGACCTCGGGGTCGTAAGCGACGTCGACCCCCAGTTAAGGGTGTTCTCACGCGCATATTTTGTATTGAAAATTAATATTATAATTCACACGTACCACATTTTGTCGTCATTATCGACCGCGTGGGTGATGCCGACCACATTGCAACCACAACGCAACCTCCAGCGACACCGTGAACTAGCGGCCGCCCACATCGCAGATATATGGTTGTACTAAGGTGCCGCGTGTTTGTGCGGTAAACAAAATGTAACCATATCGCAACTACTAGCGACAACGCAACCACAACCACATTTTGTCGGTACCACAGCGCATCTGCAAAAAGCTGCAGCGACACTATTCACACGTAACCACTGCTTCACCACTTTTGGTCGTTGCTATGTGGTGTGGTTGTGGTACGTGTGAAAACACTCCTACACATGGGAACCACATCGATCGCAAATCCCCGTCCCGTCAGGATCGAAAGACCTCTCACCGAGCCCATACACCATCGTCGCTCGAGGTACTTCAGGCACATGAGTAAATAAACTGACAGAGGCAAAGCTTCATACAACCGCGCGAATCGATTGCACTACTACATGCGTCGTAACGCATGTGTGCGTTAGCACTAGTGGCTTGTCACGTACGAGTAGAAACCGGTCGAAACCGGTTCGACGAGTGTTCGAACGCGGGGATGTGAGTGCGTTGTATATTTTTTCGCTTGGCGGGTATTTCGAATTATTATCATCGTTCTTAAATTTTTGTTAATTAAAAATAAAAAGTGTCAATATTGTATACTATACTGTGTGTATGAACAATAATAGAGCAAATAAAAAAGAATCATATTTTATAACATTGTTCTTAAATTATTATTGATAATTAAAAGTAAAAAGTGTCAATATTGTATACTATACTGTGTGTATGAACAATAATAGAGCAAATAAAAAAGAATCATATTTTATAACATTGTTCTTAAATTATTATTGATAATTAAAAGTAAAAAGTGTCAATATTGTATACTGTACTGTGTGTATGAACAATAATAGAGCAAATAAAACAAATCATATTTTAGCTATCACAAAGATTTCAATATGTAAGTTGTATCTTATTATTTTATTTCTACTAATTATTATAACTTTTGTTCACTAAGTTTTTTTTATGGATGTGCCTAAAGTCTAGTTAGGGAAACATTTGACCCATTTGACATTAAATCTTAAATCTTAGCTAAACTTTACAGTAAAAATACAATAAGTATAGGTACAGAATACGTAATTAGTAGACGATTCCTGTTCGGAAATAAATATATTATAATAGTATTATAATAGTTATGATAAAAACTGATATGCAATGAGAGTGATTTCCGTTAGAATTGACCACTCTATTAAAAGGTACAACAGATTATTGCAATTAAAAAATATAAACACAAAATATTTAGAAAAAATATTTTGTAGGTAATAAAGATAGAATTACTACTCGATAAAAAAAATCGTTTTGTTCGTTTAATTTTATCCACCTGTTTAATTTTACGCGTTGTATGGAAGCTTTGTCTCTGTCCGTTTACTTACTCATGTGCTTCAGGTTACATTATATAAAGTTATCATTATTATACATTATAATATTGTTTTAATTAACTTTTAAGTTTTTTATATTGATATAGTTCTACCCCAGACAAGCTTGTTGGTCAGTGGTCAACGTCGCCCATGACTTTTAACTAATTCTTCACCCAGCATTTTTAAATTATGTATTTGACAGGACTACTTATCGTCTATAGCAAATATAACATGTAACACATTTTTATTACTCAACTAGCAGCGCCCCGCGGTTTCAGCCGCGTACTTTCCATTCCCGTGGGAGTACAGGGAAAAATTACAGCCTACATGTTATTCTGATGTATAAGCTATGTTATTGAAAAGTTTCATTAAAATCCATTCAGTAGTTTTTTTGCGTGAAAGAGCAACAACAAACATCCATACATTCTTACAAATCTTCGCGCCTATAATAGCTAGGGGTGTAAGAATAATAAAAATATATGATAATACCGACCATAGGGAATATCTAGTTCCGCGAAATAACAGTGAAAACATGGTGAATTGTTTTAAATAGTTTAAATGGGGAAAATTTTATTTAACCGTAGGAACTTGAATCATCATCATCATCAGCCTCTATCCGTCCACTGCTGAACATAGGCCTCCGTCGAAAACTTGAATACTTTTTGTTTTAAATGTCATAGGGAGACAACCGAGCAGTCGGAGCCTTATGGTGACTACCGATGCCCGTAGACATCCGCACAACCAGTGTTATGCAAAAGTTATGCAGATGCGTTGCCCTCCTTTGCCCTATCCCCCCCAATGGGCCACTGGAAACTCACAAACCGCACGAAACGCGACAGCATAGTTGTCACTTGACGCCGGTGTTATATGAGCGAGAGGTACCACCCCGGTCGTGCCGGCCCAATTCGGCTTCAAAGCAGCATGGCACTACCTCTTACTAATTTTCTAATATTTACGCAGTTTCACACATTATATAATATATAATGGAACACCTTATATACAGTCCTCCCGCGACCATGGTTACTGTAAAGTATCCCAAACGACGGGAATGTGAAAAACTTAAACCGCTATAAAATACGTAAAAATTGTTTCATAAAAATAGTTTAGCTGGTTACTTTTAGTATCGCTTGTTATGCGAAGTGCGAACTATAGACTTATACATATGTATGCGCTAGTTTTACCCGTAAACCTAAGTAAGACCTACGCTCCCTTCGTCTGTTAGCAGCACGCTACGGGGTGAACGACCTCGTCAGTACAATCACAGAGTGACGTATGGTGTAAGTACACAAATATTATTCTTCAATTAATAATAATCATCTACATCTCAAATCTCTCTCACTCATCTAATTCTCGATTTCGACAACCTCTGTGGCTCAGTGGTGAGCGCGTTGGCGCTCAAGCCCGGTTCGAATCCCGCCAGGGAACAAAAATATTTTCTGTGTTCCTGGTTCATGGATGTGTATTATATAATAAAAATCTTAAATAACACACTTTAATACTAAATGACTTGCTTTGCAAATCATTGCAAATCATCCATAATATTTTGTCGCGCGTTATTAAGGAACTGTGTTTTTTTCGCCAGGGTGAAGACACAGTGAAGACACTGCAGACCGGGCAGCAGTGAAGACACTGCAGACCACACCCTGGCGGAGTGCCCAGCTTGGGCAGAGGAAAGGGCACCACTTATTACTGAAGTAGGCGCGGACCTGTCGCTCCCTGCGGTCATCCGAGCGATGACTGACAGTGAGAGAGCATGGCAGGCGGTCCTCTCGTTCTGCGAGGTAGTGATGTCGCAGAAGGAGGAGGCGAAGCGGGAGAGAGAGCGCGCTGGCGCCTCTTCCCGCAGGAGAGCACGGCGGCGACAAGCAGTCGCATCGCCGTGAGGGACCTGTGCGCGGCCTATCGGGGAATCCGCCGCGCACGCTAAGGTCCGGGCTATAAGGCACCCTTTGTGTTCCGGGTGCCTTAAGCGGAGTTGGAGGAGGGGATGTCAACCCCCCTGCCTTCAGAGGAGAGTGCCAGATGGCACACCGTTGTGACCCGGTGCGGACGTCCACAGCTCTCGCGCCGGGTCACCCAGACGACGAGGAGAACACCGTTGGGGTTTAGTGGGTAGAGTCTGCGTCCACCTTCTCGGCCGTACCATAACCCACATAACCAAGGGTCCCCCCGGACCCGGTGGTATGCCTAAACGCATTCCCCAGCGAAAACAAAAAAAAAAGGGAATTGTGTTTACGATTTTTTTTGAATGACTTTGCTTCTGTAAAAATGTTTTAATATAAAAATTTATTATAAACTAGTGGCCCCGACAGACGTTGTCCTGTACAAAATATATTTTTTTGTGAATCTAAACCATTCTCGAATCCACTTGAACACACACACAAAAAATCATCAAGGTCGGTCCAGCCGCTTAAGAGGAGTTCAGTGACATACACACGCACAGAAGAATTATATATATAAAGATAAGGAGTGTATATTGTTAGATTTGTTTCAGACTGACACAGTCTGTAGTCAGTAGTAAAAAATAAATTAATAACGTTACGATACACTTGACATGACTTCAACCCACAATATTCTCCTAAATGTACAGAAGCAATTTTTTTTAATAGCATAGGACGGCAAACGAGCAGTCGAAGCCTTTTAGCGAATATCAACGCCCATACACATCCGCACAACCAGATATTATGCAGATGCGTTGCCCTCCTTTTCCTTATCCCAATGGGTCACCGGAAACTCACAAACCACCCGAAACGTGACATCATAGCTGTCACTTGACGCCGGTGTTATGTGAGCGAGAGGTACCACCCCGGTCGTGCCGGCCCAATTCGGCTGCGAAGCAGCCTCTTACTCTCTACTCGCCAGTAACCCGCTACATCCCATCCCTTACACCTCTACTCCAACAGATGCGTACGCCGCGCCGTATAGACCACAATTAGATCTCTCTCATTTAAGTGTGTATGAAATCGGTAAATATTAACTATAGGTTTCATTCACGTTTACGTGCGAGTATTTTCTTACCTCATAAAAACTGGAATTCCAAGCAATTATTGTATATGTACACCAATATAATAGAGAGGTAATATTTGTGAGTTTAAGGGTGGTAATCTTCGAAACTTTTCCGTCGGGAAATGCCCTTAGGCATCCCGCGGGGAGGGAGGACTTCCCAGGCGGGTATGTGGGAAAGATGGTAAGGTGGACGCAGCTCTACCCACTAAAATCCGCCGGGTTGCCACCAATGCCGCCTTTGGTAAGGTCCCACAACACAGAACAACCCGTCCCAACGTCGGGACAGTGAAATGGGGTGAGGTTCCCATCCTCGCCCCTTGTCCCCCCTGCTCTTTTGTCCCCTCTTCTTATAAGAGGCGTACAAAGAGCAGCTCCCTCGGTTCACCTATTTAAAATAATCTTTCAGAAGGATAATGCTACGTTACCAAGGGAAAGAATATAATATCACCATAACTGGAAAAGAAACTGTCACCACAATCACCGTAACCCACCCCCGTTACAGTGCCAGACTTAGGCGCTCGTTGGAGATAACCAATTGTTGCCTGCCCTCTTATGAACACAGGAATCCTGTCTCGTACACATACAGACAGGGGAGCCTGTTGTCTTTCTCACTTGCAGAGCCCATTCCATGGTTATAATCTGGATTGTATCAGGGACGAGCATCGTTCAGATGTATGTGCTATAGATAACATTTATCTGTTTGCCGAAATTAAGGTACACACGAGATAAGAAATATTTGTAGCATTTAATGGCGATACAGAACAAGCATTTAGATCATCATCGACCGATTACAAGCCACAGCTAAAGGTGACGGTCCAAATTTGTATGGGACGTTGGTCTACTTTCGTACATGTTATTAGATGATGGAAAGAAAATATTGAAACCGTTTTGATTTGTTTATATCCATGAATTCATCTCAATTTCAGCGGTAGAATAATTTAATGTTTCCAAGATTTGCAACACTACGTGTATAATACAATGGCGTATGGCGTATATTCGTTGGCGTTATCTGTCAAATGTAAGGAATTAAGTCATTGTTTGATAGGCATCTGTCATCATTTGGATTGTCATTTGTCAGAAATGACATTTAGTAAGTAATAATTGTCCGTCTGGAGGGCGCCATCTTCATGAAGAATTGCCAACAAGTTAAAAAACTTAAAAAAGATTTTTATTTTTTGCTTGTAAATTAGTTTCTTATACTAATTTATTTCATTTTTAATAAAATCTATGTATTTTTCCCTATTTATGGTATACTGTACAAGACCAGACCGGAAATGGGCGGTCTCCTTTGAATACAAAAGTTTGTTAAAGTGACAACTTCTTTAGCAATTTTTTTACTAGAAAATCCGAAGATTTAACTTTTATCGTATAGTGATAACATCCGACGAGGCTAGTTCACAGCAACCTCCTCCTGGTCCCGTGACCGTGGTCGCTGTAAAGTATCCCAAACGTCGGGCATGTAAAAATCTTAATAAACCGCGATAGAATCCGTAAAAAAATTGTTTCAATATAATGATCTGCATCAATTTGAACTTTACAATCCAAGAGTTGAACATAATTTTCAATGCAACGTAAAGGTTATATGTACCCGCGATACATTAAATGAATCCATTTGAAAACTGTTGATTCCATGACTATACGAAAGTCATTAACTATCGAGTGTTCTAAAACCGGTCTCGTTTTGATAAGAAGGCTCCGCTTCGTTGGCTACCCTAAACGTATATTATAGGTACCAAACGTAAAACCTACACGTAAAATCATCCAACTAGAAACTTTGATTTTTAGGGTCAGGTACAAATTATAGACCTGTAGCTATATGCTATATATTAAAAGCTGTATGCGAACTGATTATTTATTTCTTTTTTTCCTTTACGCCGGGAAATGCTCTTAGGCATCCCGCGGGGGAGGGGGGACTCCCCAGGCCCCGGATCTATTGAGCAAACAGGGCACCTCGACGGCCAGTTAGTCCCTAAGGGATCGACGCCACCTTCACAGAGTGTTGTCCCACACCATAGAATAACTTCTCCCAACGTCGGGACAGTACAATGGGGTGAGGTTTCCATCCTCGGCCCTTGTCCTCCTGCTCTTTTTATAAGAGCGGTACTAAGAGCAGCTCCCTCGGCTCAATTTGCTTCGCCTAAGGTGCTGGGTTCACCTTAGGCTACTCATCCACGACAAGGCTTGAACCATGGTGGGGCCGGACATTGTAAATCTAATTTAATAAACATCGGTCAATACTGCTTCAAGTCTTGTTATGTTATGCATAATAAAGAATATCTCACCAAGCCCGCATGGTAACAATTCATCCTGTATATACCGTCCATTTTCGTCATGTGTTTATCAGTTTTCTCCGCCGCTATCACTAAACACGTTATGTGACTTTCTCCGCCTCTAACGACCAGAGTCCACTAACCCACTCTACACAGACAGACTGATTTTAGCTATGAATTTCGACTGACATGTATGTAATCGAAGGAATTACGTTGCCAAGTTATTTATGCTCAAAATTATAGAGAATTATTTCTTTTTATGATTGTGGAGAAGTGGCATATGAGCAACCTGAATGTAAGTGGTCATCGTAGAGCATAAGCGACAAGTGTTGTCTGTTTTGAGACGTAAGACACGTCTCGGCCAGTAATTACACTGCCTCTTTTCGAAACACTATAGCTGTTTGACGGTATGAAAAAGCAAGATGGTGATAGCATCCCTCCCACCAGCATTTTCAATGTGGCGATGTTAAATCGCTTGTACTGTATTAAGTTGGGGGAATTGAAGTGAGGAGCCTGGGTTCGGGGCTGACCGGTGCCGGTGCACCTTAAGAGACCCTTGCTAGTCAAAAACTTGCTCATTAAAAAGAGAAGCAGCAGTGTAATTACTGACATCGAGACTTTGTCATGAGGCTGGCTGCGGGGGTACCACCATCTATATCATGCTTGTTTCTCCCGTTAAACAGCTTTGCTGTGTTTCGGAGCGAGGGGCAGGACAGGCAGTGTAATTACTGGCATAGAGACCAAGTTTTTACTTTCATTTCACGAGCATTCTGTCTCCCTATATGTATGATATACGTGTTACTACGTGTATACTATTATTTACAATAGCAAGACCTCATATGAACAAGACCGAAATCAAGAGCGAACAAGCTAGACCAAGAGCGAACAAGCTAGACCAAGAGCGAATAAGCTAGACCAAGAGCGAACAAGCTAGACCAAGAGCGAACAAGCTAGACCAAGAGCCAACAAGCTAGACCATAAGCGACCAAACTAGACGAAGAGCGAACACACTAGACCAAGAAAAATACCAAGATTGTACTACTCGATCTGGTTTTCGCTTGGCTCATCACTACTCACTACTGGCTATTGTAATGCAGTCCCCGTACCGCTTCCAATATCAAAACCCTTTGTTCAACGTTGTATTGTCTTATATACTAGGTATTCCAGCAGCTGCACTCGCAAACCTATACAAATTAAAACCCCTATTTTACCCACTCGAGGACTGAATTAAAATTATTCTAACACTTCATTACCAAATTAACAAAATTCCATTTTGAAATATCTTGGAATTCAGCACCTATGGTGGTTTCCTTTCACTGAAATAGTTTTCACCAGATTTTATCTCGGTTTAATAATATTTTGCCTACGAGACGGACCTCGAAGTGATCCTATGAGATTGTCATTTTGAAGAACAAATTATGTATACAAAAACCTATAACCCAGACACAATTGATGGTCGCAACCAAAATAAATATCGTAACAAAAATAGGATAATTTAGCGTAGGTACTTAATATGTAACCCTCAAATTTTCAACAGGCCGTTGACTCCTCATCGTGCGGGTTATAAAATTTAATGATAGGGCTATTTTTTGTCGGTCTTAACTACCGCCTAAACCAGATCACGGCGTAAGATTAGATGCTAGGTGCTTGTGAGTCTATTAGAAATGTAATAATTTAGATTATTGGTGACATACTATTTCTAGTATTCTATTTCACCCCGCGATAACTTAGGTGTACAGCCGTACGAGGATTGATAATGATCATTTTTGTGCAAGTCCTGTCAAAATCGGCCCAGCCGTTTTAGAGGTTAGCCGGAACAGACAGACGGACAAAAAAAAAGATATTTTGGTACCTATGTGTACCGTGTATACATACATCAATATGCATTCAATAAGAAGCGGTTATTTTAATATTACAAACAGACACTACAATTTTATTTATCTGTGTAGATTTATGTAGATATGTAGGTACTAATAATATATTAAAGTGAAGCTTGATTGTTTGTTTTAACAAGGTAATCTCCGAAACTATTAATCGAAATTGAAAAAATGTTTTTACATTCTATAGCCCAATAACCGAGAAATAGAATTTAAGTACATATTTATTTTTTCGACGAGTTTTTTTTTCGACATCGTCTTTCAAGAATATCATTTATCAAAATCGGATAAATTGTTTACATGGTACGATGTAACAAACATACACAGACTACTAAAGTCATAACCAAACATTTTGTCTTCGTCATTGTCGCGTAAAAAATTGATTATACATAATTTAATCAAAGTTATGAGACAAATATATGCAACTCCCTTATCAATGCAAAAGTTATCTATTCGCGTATTACGTGTTATTAAGGTCAGTAAATTAATAATTGCAGAACCGTCGCCCTCTTAAATTAACTTATGAACGATACAAGGTCTTTAGGATTGATATATTGTGGTCTGTACGAAAACTGGACGGAAACAGCCGGATGGACGGACAAATAAATTTGTATTTTTTTTGTAGGTAAGTTGTATAGGCAAACTGGCAAACGTGCCACTTCATGTTAAGCGGTATGGTAAGTGGCCCAGGAACATAAACTAGTTTACCTGGAACTAGCCCAGGAAACTTATGTATGTGTTGTCTATCCTGAGACATAATATGTTATGTCTCGGTGCCAGTAATTACACTGCCTGTTTTACCCTTCTCTCCGAAGTCAAGCTGTTTGACGGAAGAAACAATCAGGATGTGGTACCTATGCAGCCGGGAGCGCGGCACAGCGAATCCCTCCCACAGGTAATTAATGAACAGTAACACCACGTTAACCGAACTAGGGTACCGTGGTAGTTTCGCAATGTTATAATTTGTAGGACACAAATTAAAACAAATTAAATTAAGAGAAACATATAGATATTTAGAGATAATTGTGTTCTCTTTTTGACCATATTATATTCTATATTCTATAATATGGTCGCGTGTCAAATTCGCGACACCTACGCCTCGATAAAAATATTCTATAGTTTATATCAGCTCTTTGTAAAATATTTCTTTGTTTCGTGTCTACTATTTGATGCGACTCTTTTTAATTATACAATATTTTAATTAGCCGCCTGTGGTTTACTTTAATGTTTTTTTTCTTTTTGTTGGTTAGGCAAACGCCGCCTATGAACATAAACTAGTTTACCTGGAACGAGTACAGGCAACTCATCTATGTGTTGCCTATCCTGAGACATAAGATGTTAAGTATAACGGGAGAAACAAGCAAGATGGTGGTACCCATGCAGCCGGGAGCGCGGCACAGCGCTTCCCTCTCACCGGTAAGATACAAACACTGGCTGTTCCCCGAGGTTTCACCAACCCAAATTTGGCAATCAGTCTTTCTTCCTTAATTCAGCTATCATATGAAATGAGATTCTTTTTAATCCGGTCCATAATTTCAGAGATTGGCGCGTCCGAACAAACAAACTCTACAACTATACTATAATACTAGTAGCAGACAGGTAGGCCTCCAAATGTTTTGCCCTTGACCATAGAGCATATAACTTAAATAGAGCGGTAATGTTGTGTTTTTGTCTGGAAACAAATTCCGCCAAATTTGTGCTGTGACGCCGCGTTTCTGCGCTCTGATTGATGGCCATTGATGGATGATTGGCCGATGGGACGTACACACAGATCACTGGTCGGTTGAATTTATATTACGTCAGTGACAAATCACTGACCAGTTTCGGAATTGTATGGCTCACTTGACTTATATCAAATTACGTGCAACAGTGAATTATTTTGTCTAGGCTCAAGGCTGACATGACTACCTTCATTGTATTGGAGCTGTAGATTTTGATAAATTTAAAATGATTGAGTACAATGAATGACTACGATGAAAATCCTAAATTGAGCTTAAAAATCACAGATTCATAGATTACTGGGTATTTTATACAGAGAGCTTAGAAATACAATACAAAACTAACAGTAAACGTTGCCAGTAATACATTTACTCTTTGAGACGAGATTTCTAAGGTCTCTGGTCATATTGAAAACATTTGACATGTAAATTATATTTGTTAAACTTTGAATATATTATGTATTGTCGACTCGTGTGACTTTGTATTATCCCATTGCAGTTATATTTTGTTTTAATGACATGATTATAATATAACTATTGTAGTCTATTCCAAATATATATATTTTATATGTTATTCTTGTCTGTAAGCTCGACCTTACAAAAGTTGGGTTTTTTGCCTGTAGGTACCATTTTTTTATTACAGTTTGTACATCCTGTTGTAACACGTCGTTTTTGTTTTCACAACCGACGCCAGGAGGCCGTGTGGTCGCAGACTGCACGGTTGGCGGGGGACAAATCCGATGTAGCATTAGGGCCTTCGGGCCGTTAGCATAGATCCATCCGAAAAAAAAAGAAAAAAAAAAGTTTTCGTTTTATGACTTTTAATAATTCGGTTTTGTTTACCGTTTCTTGAACTGTTTATAAGCTTAATTGATATTTATACAAATCGACCTAATACCCAAAAAGTCCACAATGGTCATTTGACCGCAATATTTACAAATGCGATTGTGGGTAGTTAAACAACGTACATACATTGTCATTTCGTTTTAGTTCTTGGCGTAGTCACGACGTAAAGTTGTTCCCTTTTATTTTACAATACCATGTCGAGGAACCGTTCTCTTCGCGATCCAGAAATACTTGAACTGCTGCAAAATATACCGCAAGACCAATCAGATTGTGAACATACTGAAGAAGAAAGACGTATTTTGCAATTAGATTCTGATAGTGAAGACAGTGATTACAATGCAGTTAGACGAGAAAGTGATTTTTCTAGTGATGATGATGAATGTACTCGCAGCGATTCTGATGGTGAGTAAACATATTTCTGTCTAATCAAGTTATGTGTAGAAAATTTCAATTATTTTTTTTCAGTACTCTCAGATACATATATTATTGTTTTAGGTTCAATAACCCTTTCTACTTGCGTAAGAGGTCGTGGCCGAGGCCGAAGTCAAAGATATCGTGGCCGAATATCAAGAGCACAATCTGAAGTTGTTTATCAAGATACCGATGGTGTGTTATCTTCTAATGGCGTACTTTGGAGCCTTGGGAATCTGTCAGCATCAGATCAACCTGGTCGTCGTCCATGGCAAAATGTTTGACAGAAGGAGCCGGACCCACTTCTTTTTCAAAACGGTTTTTTTTTTTTTTTTTTTTTATGTTACTTGGATAAGCAAACTGACAAACGTGCCACCTGATGTTAAGTGGTCGACGTCGCCCATGAACATAAACTAGTTTACCTGAAACGGGCCCAGGCAACTCAGTTATGTGTTGCCTATCCTGAGACATAAGATGTTAAGTCTCGGTGCCAGTAATTACACTGCCTGTCTTGCCCTTCTCTCCGAAACACAGCAAAGCTGTTTCACGGGAGAAACAAGCAAGATGGTGGTACCCATGCAGCCGGGAGCGCGGCACAGCGCTTCCCTCCCACCGGTAAACGGTAAACGGTGCTTCAAAGGTAGCATTTTATCAGCATGGAAACTCATTATTGATGATTCCATTTTGCGACATATTCAGAAGTGCACCGAAATTGAAGCCCGACGTCAGCTTGGAGACAATAGTTGGTCACTTTCTATGAACGAACTTGATACATTTATTGCAATTATCTACGCTCGAGGAGCCTGTGGGGCTAAAAATATTGCAGTGAATGATCTATGGGATAAAGATTGGGGAATTTAATTTTTTTCGAAAAATATGGCACGGAATCGTTTCAAACAAACAATGCAGTTTTTGCGTTTTGATGTGCGAACAGAAAGGGCGGAACGTTTGCAGACAGACAAATTTGCCATGATTTCTGCAGTATGGAATAAATTTATCCAGAATAGTATTTCTTGTTACAAACCCGGTGAAAAGCTCACAGCTGATGAACAGCTGTTTTCCACAAAAGTTCGATGCAGATTTTTACAGTTTAAGGCCAACAAAGCCGACAAGTTTGGCATAAAATTTTGGCTTTGTGTCGATGTTGATACTAAGTACTTATGTAATGGTTTCCCATATTTGGGAAAAGATGATACTCGACCACAAAATCAAAGTATAGGCGAGTATGTTGTATTACGGCTAATGGAGCCATACTTCAATACCGGTCGAAATATTACAACTGATAATTTTTTCACAAGTGTAAGTTTGGCTCAAAAGCTAATTCAAAAACGAACGTCAATAGTAGGTACGGTAAACAAAACACCACGAGATGTACCTGCTACCATAAAGACTGTTTACCTAAGTTTATATGAAACACGCGTATATAATTCTGAAAACTGCACAATACATTGTACCAAGGTAAACCTTCAAAATCAGTTATGATTCTAAGTTCACTTCATCCAAATGTATTTGTCAATGGCAACGAACAAAAGAAAAAATCAAATACTGTAAAGTTTTACAATTCTACAATATTTCGAGTCGATGTAATTGATCAAATGGCAAAAAAATATAGTGTCAAAGCACCCTCTCGCCGATGGCCTGTTCAAGTTTTTTATAATATTTTGAATTTGGCAGCAATAAATTCTTGGATTTTGTATAAAAAATTAACCGAAACAAAATCACAAGAAAAAAGTTTATTCTTTATTTGGCAAGAGAGTTAGTAGGCCAAGAGACTTGTAACTCCCAGATACCAGTGACCTAGCACTGACTCCCTTCCAGTGCTGGAAGTGGAACATAGTAGGAAGAGGAGACAGTGTTCTATGCAAAAATGCAGAAACAAAACAAACAAAAATTGGGACACCTGCAATAAACCATTATGCAGTTCTTGTAATGTGAACAAAATATTAAAGTGTCAACTTTGTGCGTAAAATATGTAATTTGTTTTTTAGATTTATTACTTAAAATAAATATATGTATGTCCTTTGATTGTTTTCTTAATTACACAATGTATAAATTACAAATATCAAAGCATAACATATAAATAAAACATGAAAACACATAAATATGTCATTTAACTGCTCATGGTCTTTCTAGGTCTAGGTAGTTCAAAATATCGGTCTTCCTAGTGTTAATCCATCTTGAGACTTGACATACCTATATATACCTATACTATAATTTAATTAATAATTTCTATGGACACTTTCACACCATGTCAATCTGGTCACGTGGCAAGTTCTCGAAGAACTTGTGTTACGGGTACCAGTACCAATGGAAATATATTAATACTTTTATACTATACATATATTATTTTTTTTATTATATAAACCATATATATAATACACACCCATGACCCAAGAACACACAAAACACTTTGTTCCCTGGTGGGATTCGAACCCGCTACCTCTGGCTTGAGCGCCAACACGCTGAAAATTGAGCCACAGAGGTCATCAATACTGTATATTATGTTGTAGTTATAATATATGATATAAATTGGTAAACCCAGTGGTTTATCAACTGGGACTATAATATTTTCCTGGTAGCTATACATATAATACGTACTGAGTGTGGAGGATAAAGCTTAAAGAGTAAAGGCTTTACCATACAACGGAGTAATTACATAAAGTCATTCAAAAGTCACACAACCTGATGACAAGGACAGCCAAGGTTCCATCCTTGTAGATAATTTATAAACAATATAAATATTTATAATATCCGAGTCAAGATATCAGAGAATCAAGTTGGTCAGTGTGTGCAGAAGTAGTTATGGGCATTTTGCTTATTTATGTCATCCGTGAGCAATGTTTTACGTAAAATGTTTTTATGTAAATGTCATCTGTTGCCGTCACTATTGATACTCGCACCATTGCCAGTCAATAGAGTTGTGGATGCTGATCGTTGTCAGGTGTTGTAATGTAACAACAACTTTAGTTAATAAACAAGTGCTTACATTGTTATGATAAAAATTGATGTTATTATAAAGTAGTTTAATTATTTTTAGTTCAAATACCTAAGCAATTAAATGAATTATGATTTGACTACACACTATTCTTTATTGCCTTTATTGACAATTATACCTACATATAAATTACAAATGTAATCCATGTAGGTTTTTTAATGCATTAGAATTTTAAAAAAGAATTGCACTAATTTCGCCCGTCACATGAAGACAGCGAGAGTCGAGAATAGCTGTACAGGACACACCGTTTTGTTTTGTTGATGCTATTATTATTATTTATGGGTGGGGACACCGACACCAGCAAGGCCAGACGGGTGATCAGTCCTCATTAACGGGACCATTTCACCCAATTCCCCAGAAAAAAACAAAAAAAGAATTTGTTGATGCTAGGTCTGATAAACAAAAAAAAAGAAAATGATCCAGTTCATCGTACGTGAGTTGTCAAATATCAACCTTAGTGGGAGCAACATTATTTCAATAGTCCAGCAAAAGGATGAACAATTATGTCAATAACTGATGCCGGCATCAGTTCTTCGTCAGCCAACTCTAGTCACAAGTTGACCCAAATATGGATGTTCGTACCAGATATTATATTGATATGAAATGTAAATAACTCCAATTATAAAAATTATATAAATATTTTATGTAAGTTTCAAGCAAAATTTTATGTTGTCCATAAAACCTAACATTATATGAATATTATTTGATTGACTTCTTACGCAGTTTTATTATATCACAAAATAAATTAAGCCTATAATAGTGTCATAGTAATTTTTGAATTCAACTTTCTTCATTAAGTGCTGCTCCATACATTATATTTTGGCTCAAACTAATTACATATGTATCAGATTTCATAATTCCAGGTAAGACACTTTTGTATCATGTCTCGTATTACTTCACTCCATGCATGATTAATTTTTACACATGACTGGCTCAATGGGCAACTCTTCATTTAGGATATGGCTTTATTATTGTTAAGGTTCAATAAATTTTACATCCATTATGAACTATTCCAATATTTTCTACAAAAAAAATATCTACTATTTTACCGAGTGAATGACACTGCTTTAAAGTATATACTTTAAAGCAGTGTCAGTGTGGAAACATTTTATTTTTACTATGTACCGAATATCATTAGTATTTAGGTAAGGACTGACTGAGGTCACGGCCGAAATACGAAACTGCTTCCTAGTTTTTTTTTTGCAACAATAGAATTAGCGCGAACAAGTTTTTATTTATAGACAAAACATGGGTATAGGGTTTTGATTAGATTATATATGTATCAATGAAGACGAATAACATGTAGAAACAATCACTATACATATTTTGTTTATTGAATTCCTATTATCAGCTGAATACCTTTTGGAATTTAAATTAATTCTAACCTATTTGTTTCGTAACAATAAAACAGTAGTCACATTAAAACTCACTATTATTAATTAATAAAGTACAATATCTATACATAACTTATTTATTAAAATGTATTTCTATTTATTTCTGGATATTTTGAACGAAAAGAAAACAATTAAAGAATGGCGGGCGGCATAACATGGCGCGCGACCAATTAACTTTTAAATAAATATTTTCATACTTACGGATATTTAGCTAACTGTATAAACACTATATTTTAATCACCCCGACAAGATATCTTTTTAACACAATTGTTAATAAAATATCAAACAAAATATTATAGTTCTTTGTAAGCGTCACTTTTCAATTTTCATATTTGAAACTACTAGACTATAGACAGTAGAAACACTATAGTAGGACTGTTGAAAAATATCGATATATCGAAATATCGATATTATTATTTCCAAATATCAATATTTATTACTAATATTTTTTGGACGATATATCGATAGTTCGATATTGAAATGTAGATATCGATGGTCAATATATTTTTAAACATTTTTTATTTATTTTTTCCAATTTATTTAATCTACAAAATCATCGTAACCTTAATCTACCGAAATTGATTTACACTAAGTATATTATACTTAGTGTAATACTTAATTACCTATTATCTTAAAACAAAATGTAGTTTAGTATAGATATTATAACTAAAAAAAATAAAGTTTAAATAAAAAATTAGTAAAAAAATTCTATAATCTACAGTGGCCGGTCCGTGTTGGAAGCGATTGGCGACGGATCGGTCGTCTTGGCGTTCTTTGAGGGTGGCCGATGTTCAGCAGTGGACGGATAGGGGCTGATAATGATGATGAATCTATAGATACTCCATATGGATATGGAGTATCTACTTTACTTTTTATCTATAAAACAAAGAATATTTTTAAAAACTCGTATTGAAACTCGTAAATATACTGGACTATAAGCTGTGATTGTATAATTTGTGAGCTGAGCTGTGAATGTGTAATTTCTGTGCCGAGTTACGATTTTTTTAAATAAAGTCGATATATCGAAATATCGATTTTTTTTTCGATATATCGAACTCCGATATTGATATATTTAAAAATATCGATATATCGAAAATCCGATATTTTTAAAAATATCAACAACCCTACACTATAGATAATTAGAGTATTCAGTAGTCTTTTGTATATTAGGAATTATAGCAAATCCGGTGCTACCATTAGTGAAAACATTACATATAATAATATATAATAATACAATAAATAATATAATCATGAATA
This sequence comes from Helleia helle, assembly GCA_963853865.1. NCBI lineage: Eukaryota > Metazoa > Arthropoda > Insecta > Lepidoptera > Lycaenidae > Helleia > Helleia helle. The sequence continues at coordinate 988,478 of OY971436.1, forward strand.
ATAATTATATTATTATTATTTAGTAATAAAAAATTTAGACCAATTTTTAATGGTACAAGCTTACTTTAATTGTAAAGGTGACTATGAAATAAAATATATTATTTATGATACCACAACTATTAAGGTTTTACATGTATGTACATATAATATGTAAAACCTTAATAGTTTGTTTGTACCTATATTATAACGTTTTAATTTGTTGACAAAAAAGCAACCCCTAAGTGTTTGATCTCGTTTTTCATCATCTTATACGAGTGTTTTTTTACCTACACTTTTATAGACGTATTTCAAGTGTATAACTTATTGCCTACGTAATAAAGATAATATTTTGATTCGACTTTTTTATATTTGATAGATTTTTTTTGTGCAATTGATTACACGGTATTTCAATGGTATTTCATATTATATTATAATGTGTTTATTTCTTCCGAAACACAATGAGAGCAAGAAGATATTTTGAGCTCGACCAAATGTAGGAACTGATTTAAAGAAAGACTAGACTAAATAAAGAACGGCGGCGGAAAAATTCTGGGCCTCGCGGTTGTGCTAATTTTTTGGTTTCCCATTTCCAATTAATTATTGTTATTTTATATTTTGTTTATTCGGAGCGGTTTTTATAAAAAAAATTAACTTGATCTGTTTATATTGTGGTTGGTAGATAAATATTGTGGAGGACTCTTCTGGTGGTTTTCTATTGTGTTTTGTTTTAAAAACTTAATCTGTGTAATATACCTAATGAAATGTGATTCGTTGGCGAATATTGTGGTGGACTGTTCTGGGTGAATAAAATGGCAAGTTATAATAGATTGATGGGGGCTAGAGAGGCGCAGCCGCGCTCCTTTTTTTCTTTTAAGGCAATGAGTATTTACTAAATGCCAGCATAGACATAATATAAAAAAGGTGCCGATTTGAGTTGAAGGTTAAACTTTTTTTTCGTAGGTTTTTTTTTTCGGATGGATCTATGCTAACAGCCCAAAGGCCCTAATGCTACATCGGATTAGTGTGAGCCCATTCGGCTTACTTTTGGTTTATAAAAGGGTGGGGTGATGGGCGGCTGATATATGCTCAAGTGTGCAATGTTGAGCAAGATATGTCTGGCCGCCAAGTGTCATTTCTACGTCCCCGTCGTTCACCCTGGAAATATCCGGATCTGCAAACAGGCATTGCACACCACCAACTACCCTGGGATCCAGGTAGCTAAACGAAATGACGCTATCTCGCCAGTGCACTCCAACACGGCGGGAGAATCCCTATACCCATTTCCTTTCCTCTCCCCCGATCCAAGGTGTAAGACGGACCGTGCCGAGGGATGCGTGGCCAAGGGGATGCTTGGTCTCTAACGGTGTCTCTCCAAAGAGATGGCAATCTTGGAGTAGTAAGCAGCCTTACCCGAGCAAGCGGGGCTCTGCTCGGGCTGACCTTTTAGTTCCCCTGCCACTCGTGGGAAAAGATGGAGAAAAAACAAAAAACAAAAACCCAACCCCAGAACGCGTTGAAAGCGAGTCGCTTGCGACCGCTTTCAGTGAGTCACTTAAGTTTTCGGAGGAGGCACTGCTGGAGTCGCCTACCCCGTCCGCTAAAAAGGATGAGGCCCAAGGTTCCGGTAGTGCAGGTAGCGATAGAGACCCTACCACTTGGCAGATGAGCCGCAGTAAGTGGAAGCGGGAGAAGCGCAAGCTGAAAAGGAAGATTCAGGAGGCCAGTTCGGCTCTCGCGTCGCAGGGCTCTCTGGCGAAAGCCTCGACGAGCGCTGGGGCGGGGGAGTCGAGGAGGCCTCCGAAAGTCAAAAGACAGGGAACGGACCCTGAAGAGGGCCCGTCGCAGCAGCGCCCGGCCAAGCGACAAAACCGAGGTGAGGCTCTGGCTGAGGGACCGCGCTGCTCTGCAAAGGTGCAGAGCGATCTCGCGGTCATTGTGCACCGGGAGGATGGCGTTAGGGTGGACGAGGCTGCGGCAGACCTCATCAGGGACAAGCTGGCGGATCTTATATTCGCCAAGATGGAGGACCCCCAGGAGGACATGGGGAGATCCACTGCTTTTGCGACGTCGGGACTGGTGTCGGAAGGTTTCTTCCTTGTGACACCGCTCACGATGGAGGCGAGGGAGTGGATCTTGACATGCGATTTTGGTGTGTACAACGGGATCCCATTAAAGGTGAAGCCACTGAACCGGAGCAGAGTAGCAGTATGGCTGCCCGGTAAAGTGGATCCAAGAGCGCCGAAGTTTCTACAGGGGCAGAACGCCTATAAAACCGAATTGAGGATGTCGGAGTGGACCCTTATCTCCAGGGAGAAACTCCTCGCTGGGGAAAGACTGGTGATGGGGGTCCCCAACGACGTCTTCAAGGAGGACATAGGACATGTCTGGCTCAACTACCAGGCCACCCAGGTTCAGGCCCGATTGCTGCGTACGAGCAAGCAACAGGCGAAACCTGATGTGGCCGATGCCGGACATGCTAGCGGGTCCAAGATGACGGATAGCGGCACACAAACAGACCCACAGAACTCCACAGAGGAGTCGCTGGGGGGTAAGGGCATAGATTGCGGTGGTGTCTGTTCGGGAGAAAATAGATGCTCCCAACAGCCCCTGCGATCAGCCCTGCCCAACAGCGGCCCAAGCACATCAACAGACACAGACCTGGGACCTGTGCAGACCGCCCCGCTGAAGACACCGGAAGCTCACCATAGTGTGACTGACGGTGATCAGAGGCGGGGCCCGAAGCACTAGGTCTCGGGCGACACACACACATTACACACAATGACTCTTTACAGTGACACTACACACGCACACACACTTAAAAACACAACACAAAATAAAATAAAGATACTTCAGTTAAATTTGCACCATTGTCGCGAAGCCATGACAGAGCTTTGCAGATTTGTGGTAGCAAATAACATAGACATCGCCTTGCTACAAGAGCCATATGTTATTAATGGCCGTGTTGTTGGCATTGGCTGTCTGGGTGGTGAAACTATCTACCATCGTGTTGGTGAGTCCGACCCCAGAACATGCATATATGTTAGCAACAGAGCTAGGGCGTTAGGACTAATGGAAGTTGAATGTTACAGAGATCTCACGGCTGTACTAGGCACACTATGTATGGCAGATGGGAATACAAAGAAAATGGTCTTCATGTCGGTCTACATCCCGAGTGAGACGGACTACGAACCACCAGGACAACTTATAGAAGAGATAATGTCGAAATATAGAGGTATGGGTATCCCGATTGTTGCGAGCTGTGATGCCAACTCCCACCACAAGGTGTGGGGCAGCACGGATTGCAACAAGAAGGGAGATTTATTACTTGAATATATTCTTAGCACGGACCTGGAAATAATGAATATAGGCAACACACCCACGTTTGTAACTAGAACAAGGAAAGAGGTTCTTGATATAACATTAATGTCAAGCGATGCCTCCCATCTGTTGAAAGACAAGACAAGAGGTTGACACCTCTTATGCCTTCTCAGATCACCGCAGAATAACATTCCACCTGAACTGCCAGCTGGAAGTAGTAAAATTTAGAAATAATAGGAAAACAAACTGGGAAACTTTCGATCTAGCGCTGAGTGAGTGGATTCCTGGTAAAAGAGAATTAAGAGGAAAGGAAGAAATAGAACAAGAAGCCTGTAGGCTTGAGAAAGCTCTTAACGATGCCTATCTCAAAGCCTGCCCACAGAAAGAGATTAGACCGGGGAAGGGACAACCCTGGTGGAACAAATCCCTGAACAAAGCAAGGAAAAGGACTAGAAGGGCACTTAGAGTCGCCTTGAACAGGGACGACGACGAAAGCTGGAGGAAATACAGAGAAGAACGCAACAATTTTAAGTACCAGAGCCGCAAAGAAAACAGAAACGGGTGGAGTACATACTGCGAAAGCGTTACAAAACAACCAGAAGCGGCCAGGCTGGTAAAAACGCTAGCAAAAGACAAAACCTGTAAATTAGGAAGCCTAAGGAAAGGTGACACCCTAGTAGTGGAACCCAAAGAAATACTTGCAGAAATGATGGCCACACACTTCCCGGATAGCACAAGCTATTCAGAAGAAGACATGGTTGTCACATCAGGTGAGAATCTAGCAGAAGCGAAAGCGGAAGCGGAACTGATTATCACCGAAGAAGCATTAACATGGAGCATTGCATCATTCCTACCGTATAAAGCGGCGGGACCCGATGGCGTCTTTCCCAAGATGCTACAAGTTGCCCTTAAGTATATCAAAGATGACCTACTCACCATATACCGGAGTAGTTTAGCAACAAACTACATCCCCAGTAGCTGGAGAAGAGTCAAAGCCGTCTTCATACCTAAGCCAGGGAAGGTTACATATCACGAGGCGAAATCCTTCAGATGTATAAGCCTTTCTTCGTTTGTATTGAAGACACTCGAGAAGATACTAGATAGACACATGAGAGCAGGGATAGAAAAGAGTTCAATGCCGCTACACGCCAACCAACACGCCTACATGGAAGGGAAATCCATTGACACGGCATTACACAACGCGGCAATAAGAATTGAAAGAGCTATAGAGAACAAAGAATATGCCCTTGGCTGCTTCTTCGATGTAGAGGGAGCCTTTGACAAGGCCACTCCTCAATCCATTGTGGAAGCACTTAACAGAGAGGGGATATCTGGACAGATAACGGGATGGATAACTAATATGTTAAAACATCGCTCGATACAAGCTGACTTAGCGGGAACAACATGCACCATTCGAGCAAGAAGAGGATTTCCGCAAGGAGGATGCCTGTCTCCGCTCCTATGGTGCATTCTCATAGACGAATTAGTATCAAAGATAAACGCCATGCACATTTACATACAGGCGTACTCAGACGATGGTCTAATTCTGGTCACAGGTAAAGTACTGAGCGTGACCAGAGACATCATGAAGCGAGGAATCGACACAGCGCTACGATGGTGCAGGGATAAAGGGCTAAACCTGAACCCAGCAAAAACCAAGCTAGTGTTATTCACAAACAAGAGGAAGATTGATAGCATGATTCCATTGAGAATCGATAACGAAAATCTAGAGGTAGTCAATGAAATAAAATATCTGGGAGTAATCCTAGATAGAAATCTGAACTACAAAGCCCACGTTAAAGAGATCTGCACAAAATCCAAATGTGCCCTTGTGCAATGCAGGAGAGCGGTAGGTAGAACCTGGGGCATGAAACCAAATGTGGTTCATTGGATCTACAAGGCCATAGTACTACCAAGAATTCTACATGGAGCCTTAGTGTGGTGGCACAAGGCACAATTAGGAACGAACATGAAAGAATTCACAAAAGTACAGAGACTAGCCAGCATCATGATATCGAGCGCCATGAAAACAACACCAACGGCGGCTCTAGAGATGATACTCGGCCTCAACCCAGTTGATCTCACGATCAAGAAGAAAGCGACTGAACAATGGTTCAAGCTTAAGAGCAACAAATTATGGAAGGGAGGGCACTATGACAAAGGTCACGCCGAGATAGCAAAACAGTACGAAGAAAATCTATCCATGATTTTATCAAACAATGATTTGATAAAGAAGGAGAGAATCTTCGACAAGAAATACAAGATAAGCATAGGCTCGAGAGATAACTGGAACATCAACATCGACCACCCAAAAACAACGATGGTCGGCTACACAGATGGATCCAGGAAGGAATCGACGAAGTTATCAGGGGCTGGCGTATATATTAGCCATCCAACTGAAATGAAAGCATCGTTTAATCTAGGCAGATTCTCCAGCGTATTCCAAGCGGAGATATTCGCAATACGAGAATGCGCCAACATGATTAAACAAAATATCACTAGCGCACAGAGGATTGAGAAGGCAGTCATATACAGTGACAGTCAAGCGGCATTGAAGGCCCTCAATAAGAGGGAGACTACCTCAGCACTGGTCAAAGAATGCAAAAACACCCTGCAAGATCTAGCAGACCAGACTGAGATAGTAGTTGCCTGGGTACCTGGACATGAGGGAAATGCGGGCAATGAAGAAGCAGACAGACTGGCGAGAGAAGGAGCCGATGAGACGTTCATAGGCCCTGAGCCGAGACTGCCAATAGCACACAGGATAACAAAAAATGTTATAACCCTGAGAATAAACAAAGAAACAAACCAGAGATGGAATGACACGAAGAGCTGTAGACAGTCGAAATTCTTCATCTCGACGCTTGACAGCAAGAAGACTAAAGAGTTGCTCAAACTCAACAGGAGCAACATTAGAACAGTTGTGGGAATATTGACGGGACACTGCCCACTCAACAGACACCTGTCAATAATGAAGCTAGCAGAGGACCCTCTGTGTCCTAAGTGCAAAGAGAAAGAAGAGACCAGTCTGCACTTCATAACGGAATGCCCAGTATATGCATACGCAAGATGGGAGCTGTTTGGAGCGGACGAGCTGAAGAAGGAAGATTTGGCATATCTAACCATAAGGCAGCTAAGTAGTTTTTGTAGATCAACACGTAGGTTTGAGGGGGTGACACCAGAGGGGCAAATGATAACCCGTCCCCGCATCTAATCCCAGAGGCGAGCCCGGGGAATTGGGTGAAATGGTCCCGTTAATGAGGACTGATCACCCGTCTGGCCTTGCTGGCGTCCCCAACCCTTAAATAATAATAATAATAAAAGTGGGGGGTTGACCCCGCCAACCGTGCAGTCTGCGACCACACGGCCTCCTGGCGTCGGTTATGAATTTTTCGTAGGTATGTTTCTATATTGTCTATTACAGACTTGGCAGCATGGCCACTAGTCTTAGCCGGTTCTAACATGAACAAAACTAACAAAAAAAAATGACATTGACATATCAAAATGCCATGTGCGTGATTCGTATGTGTTTAGGTTATATTTATTTCGAGTCATGGAATATGTAGTGGGAAGTGTAGCAGCATTAGTATCAGGTAACGTTACACCAAGTCGTCCTAAACACCTGAAAAGAGCACTCACACCCACCAAACATCAACCTTCACCGAACGTCACCCCCAAAAGTGAAATTGGTGACCGGTCGATTTTTTTGTCTCCCACGTTACAAAAAAAGAAGGCTATCGTTAAGAAATCGCCAAAGAGGATATTTGAAAATCCAGATTTGGACGAGACCATTGAAGGTACAAGTTCGATAAGCCCAAAAGTCGATAAAGTAAAGAAACATCTCAAGATAGAACTAGACGCGAATACGAGCATAAACTCAAGTTTGCTTAGTCCTAAATCTCCCGAAGAGAGCGACATGGCTAAAAAATCACCTAAAAAGATGCTTAAGCTTAGCAGTATTGAAAATCATGAAAATGAAAACACACCCTCAAAAAAAAATAAAAAGCGTAAGGCAATAAGAGAAGAAAGTACAGAACAATTGGCTGAGATAAATATAGCACCAGTTGATGTTAGTCCGAAAAAGAAGAAGCTAGGAAAACAGATACCTTCAAATGAAAAGCCAAACAATGCTTCAGGTATTACTAAAAATGTAAAAACTGGTATAAAATCAGAACCTGAGTCACCAGTCGTAGCAGTTGCTATGAGTCCCAAGAAAAAAAATAAAAAGCGTAAGGCAATAAAAGAAGAAAATGCGGAACATTTGGCTGAGATAAATATAGCACCAGTTGATGTTAGTCCGAAAAAGAAGAAAAAGCTAGATAAACAATTACCTGCAAATGAAAAGGCAAACAATGCTTCCAATAGAACTAAAGATTTAAAAACTGGTATAAAATCAGAACCTAAGTCACCATTCGTAGCAGTTGCTACGAATCCCAAGAAAAAGAATAAAAAGAATAAAGCAAAGAAAAACAAATTGATCAAGGAAGAGGTAGAGGGTCCAACAAAGGGAAATAAAAAGTCACAAATTAAAGCAAATGATGATGATGATGATGATCAAACAAATTCAGACAGTGAAAGCGATTATGTTAATCCAAACGCAATCACCAATCAAGATACAGATTCAGAACACGAGTCAGATGACGAAATGGAATCTGAAAATGATGAAGCCAATAAAAAAGCTTTACAGCCAACTGAAGAAAGTTCTGATGAGGAAGTCGAAGAAAAAAAGGGCCCTAAGACAGTGAAAGTAGAAAAGAAGGATACAGCTGCTATGGAAGATGATATTAGACGTACCATATTTGTAGGCAATGTTCCGTTTAATAAGAAAATAAAGAGGGATCTTAAGAAAATATTTATTAAGTTTGGTGCCATAGAGGCAGTTAGGTGAGTGCACTTTATTATTTTTACTTTGTATTACAAGCATACATGTTGCATATGCAGTATATATATTATATGTCAAATGGGTTATCTCTTCCTGTCGAGGAGGGTTTTGGGTTGTAGATACTATTGTTCCTACATATTTCGATGCTCTGGTCCAATGCTGAGTTGCCGTAACAGTTACCACATTTAACTTAAAAGACTTAATCACAGACATGCACGATTTCCCACTGTTTTCTTTCACCAATGGTCAGGTGCACTGGAATATTTCATAGAACAATTTGAGGTACACAAATAGACCCACTCACTAGGGTATTGTCTCGGCCTCAATGTGAGAGAAGAGTTGACTACAATTGTGTAGTGTCTATCATCCCTTAATATAAATTAACAACATAATTCCGATTGGTACAGTAAAAATTTTATTGCAATAATTTTATATCTGCCCATTATTAGATGTAAGCCTCTCGATTAAAGACCTTTATATAAATACAATAAAATGAAGAATTTATAATATTTATTACAGGATTCGTACAATTCCAGTAAAAGATGCAACGGTGACTCCAAAAGTGGCCATCATAAAAAATGAGCTACATCCAGACAAAGGCACTGTCAATGCCTATGTTAGGTTTGCTAATGCTTCTTCTGTTGATAAGGTAATAAATATATTTTATAATAATAACTTTATGTCAAGAAATAACTAGTCGAAGAAGGGAGCAACATGACATATATACTATAATATTATAAAGCTGAAGAGTTTGTTTGTTTGTTTGAACGCGCTAATCTCAGGAATTACTGGTCCGATTTGAAAAATTCTTTCAGTGTTAGATAGCCCATTTATCGAGGAAGGCTGTAGGCTATATAACATCACACTGTAGCTTATAGGAGTTGAGTAATGCGGGCGAAGCTGCAGGCAACAGCTAGTGAACATATATATACACTGTATACATACATGTTCTTATTTTTTTCCTAAAGCACAAGTTCTCAGAAGCTTTAACTGTAGAAGAGAAGCATACACAGCATAATTGTATGAATGTTTTATTTTATAATTTAGTCTCTATCAGCCAACAACACAGTCCTGAACGACTATCACTTGCGGGTGACTCGTAGTGATACAACTGGTGCACCTCATGATCCCAAATGCTCGGTGTTCATCGGTAACATTCCCTTTGCCTTGGAAGATGAAACGTTAAGATCCCTCTTCGAGAAGTGTGGAGAAATTGAATCTGTCAGAATTATAAGGGATAAGAAAACAAATGCTGGAAAAGGTAATTCAAATCTTTAAATACTGTGTACGAAGTAGTTATAATTTAAATAATGAAATAAAATATTTTTATCGTGACAACAATACATTGAAATTTTTTAAAGCATTACTTGATATGTACTATAATGCAGTTATTCCTGGTTGTAATAAAAAGTATAACTAATAGAATCAAATATTATATCCGAAATACAATAAAACAAATTTGTTTGTAATTTCTCAAGTCATTATTTTATTATTTTCTAGGTTTTGGATATGTAAATTTTGCATCAAAAGATGGAGTGGAACTGGCCCTTGCACTGTCTGAGGAGGATTTAACAATAAAGAACCGAATACTGAGGGTCAAGAGAAGTACACATGGTTCTCGAAAGGCCCACCCACCTGGTAAAGGAATGCAAAAGAAATTTGAAGGCAAAAATCAATCAGAAGATGGCAAACAAGTTAATGGCGCTTCCAGGCGAATTGCCAAAAGAAAAAAGGAGGTAATATTAATATTTTTAAGATATGTTGTTATTTGTGGAGAGTGATTTGAACCATTTTGACCCTTGACGCAAAAGACAGCAGTTCAAAGTTATCAGCTAAGTGTGTCTGTTTGCACTCTACCAATAAGAACCAATTCGGATGTGGTTTTTTTGGTTTGGCTGGTATTTTGTCGGTGGTTCTAAGACATGTTTTATCAAAAACAGTACAGTGATTCAAGGGATCCTCTGTTATTGCATTGGGAGTTATAAATATGAAAAGGTTTAAAAAAGATTATAGCTAATATTTTATTTTAAACAAAAGTTGAATATTTGATACAAACTGATTACAATCTATTGTCTCTAGAAACCTATGAAAAATATTAACGATATATTTTGAGCACATTTTTACCTGAATATTTTCAGGAAAAAGCTGATGGTCCCCCTAACAAGCTTCCGAGAGACATGCACCAACCAAACAGAGAGAAGAAACCAAAGAAGGAGTTTGTTGGTATGACAGCTGAAAAGAAAAAGGTAACATATGTTCGACAAGATTATACTAATCGGAGTTCACTGATAGAGGCCGGAGTCCAGTAATGATTGGAAAGAGTTTGATAATGTTGATGATGAATGTTGTAACTCATCTGGTCATTATTCTGACATGTGTTTGTACTTGGACGAAAAAACGAATATTTAATATGACTTCTAAAATAACAAAATTTTGGAAGTGCATTTTTTTTATGTTAGTTGGATACGCAAACTGGCAAACATGCCACCTGATGGTGAGTGGTTGACGTCACCTATGAACATAAACTAGTTTACCTGGAACGAGCCCAGGCAACTCATTTATGTGTTAACAATCCTGGGACATGATGATGATGTTAAGTCTCGGTGCCAGTAATAATTTACACTGCCTGTCTTGCCCTTCTCTCCGAAACACAGCAAAGCTGTTTCACGGGAGAAACAAGCAAGATGGTGGTACCTACTCATGCAGCCGGGAGCGCGGCGCTTATAATAAAACACTCATTTCTTCACATTTTAGTCACTTGCCACCATCGAGCATATAACCGTATATATATAATAGTAATGTGAGCCATGAAATTCCGAAACTGGTCAGTGATTTGTCACTGACGTAATAGCAATTCGACCAACCAGTGATCTGTGTACCATCCATCAATGGCCATCAGTCGGCCAACCAGAGCGTAGGACCGGCGCAGCGTCGCGGCACAAATTTGGCGGAATTTGATTTTATACACAACTGCTCTATACCGGTTATACACTCGATGTTTGCCACACTTGCTTGGTTTCTTTTATCTCAGTTTGTTGAGGTGTTTTTAAAGAGACTACCAAAACCAAACAGTGGATATATAGAGAGCTGTGTTTAGTCTTTATAGTACTGGCCTGTTGGTCTAGTGGTTAGTGACCCTGACTGCTAAACCAGAAGGTTGTGGGTTCGATCCCCACCCGGGACAAATGTTTGTGTGATGAGCATGATCATTTGTCCTGTGTCTGGGTGTAATTTATCTATATTATGTATATATTTAGAAATATATAAGTATGTATCAGTTGTCTGGTTGCCCTAAGAACAAGCTGTGCCTAGTTTGGGATCAGATGGCCTTGTGTGAGTTACATATTGTTTTCTAATGTTTGCGCGAATTTCACTCATTATAATGAAACAATTTTTTACGGATTTTATCGCGGTTTATTAAGATTTTGTGTGAGTTGTCCGAACATAATATTATTATTATTTGTCTGGTGGTTTGTTCATGCCACAACAAGACTATAATATGATGTGCTTACCCGCCCCACCATGGATCAGGCCTTGGGTGAAATGGTCCCGGTAATGAGGACTGATCACCCGTCTGGACTCGCTGGTGTCCCCACCCTTAAATAATAATAATGGTTCAGGCCTTGACGTGGCGGTGGGGCCCAGCACCTTGGGCGAAGCTAAGATTTTATTATTTAAGATGATATTTTTTTGTTTACAGAAAAACAAATTCGACAAGGGGCAAAAGAAAAAGAAGATTTTAGGTGAAATTATGACCAAGAAATAACGTGATATTTGATTGACCATTAATTTTAATTATCTTAATTAAACTGTTAATATTTGTGTTCTGTTTTTTATTCAACAAGCCATAAAATAGATACCTTAAACACTGATTATGGCAATTTTTCTGTGAATCATCATCATCAGCCTTTATCCGTCCACTGTCGAACATAGGCCTCCCTCAAAGAACGCCGTGACGGCCGATCACTGGCCACTCGCGTCCAACACGGCTACCGCACGGAGATCGTCTTCCTCACCTGGTTAATGGCCGACCAACAATTCGTCTACCTAAACGCGGCCTCCACTCTTGAACCTTATTGCCCCATCGGCCATCCGTTCTGAGCGTGACCAGCCCACTGCCACTTCTGTGCATCATTACATATTTGTTATTGATTTGTGAGTGCCAATGAACTAGTTGGTAAAAGCTCTGCCTCGAGCTTGAGGTTGTTCTAGCAAGGTCAGTGCCCCTAAAGGGTGACGGTAAAGAAAATATCGTGAGGAAACTTAAAATTAATATTCTAGAGCTGAGTAAAGCTTGCCAAGTGCCAACACGCATTGGGCCAGCACGTAGTTCGCCTATAATTTAATTATTTAGAGCTTAATTTGATTGACAGAATCCTTTTTTTTTTATTTTACGCCGGGAAATGCTCTGAGGCATCCCGCGGGGGAGTGGGTCTCCCCACGCGGGTATGTGAGACTCACTGCGCCCGAAAGGTCGTAAGGTAGACGTAGACCCACTAAAACTTAGCGAGTGCCATCAATGCTGCCGTTGGTGAGGTGCCCCGGATCTGCTGAACCATGGGCGGGACTGACAGAACGGGCAACGGCACGCCACCGGCGTCGTCGTCGTTGCCGTGGCCGTGCCGGTGAGTGGAAAAACGCCCAATGTCGTAAAAAATCTTAATTGTAGCAGTGGGATGTAATAAAAAAAAAAACAAATAATTTGGTACAATTTTATTTTAATTGTCATTACAAAAATGTCAATGCTAGCAAAAACAATCACAGTCTGACACTTGTATACTCGCTCACTAGATATACCCATAGACACTACACATTACAAACTTATACAGAGGCGCACGCATGCGTATACTGTAGAAACGTCCGCATCGGTCTGGCAAATAGTGGGAAAGAGTCAGGACCCTAGTGGCTATGGAGAAGGCGTTAGTATCAATGGAGAGGGCGCTAGTATCAATGGAGAGCGCGATAGTATCAACGGAGAGGGCGCTAGTATCAACGGAGAGGGCGCTAGTAGCAACGGTAGGTATTGCCATTGTCTTTATTTAATTAAAACAACAATATTGTGTACTTATAATATAAGATGTAACTTAAAGAACTGGACCAGACCGTACGGAATCTAAAAAAGTTTCTATAATATAACACATGTTATGCTATTGAGCAGAAATGTCAAAATTATATTAGACCTATAACAAATACTACCACACCATAATCACCTTTAGTAATTGTCCTAGTAATTTATAAAGAAATGTAATAAATATACACCAAATTATATAAAAATATATATTCGTATAAATATATATAATAGTAAAAAAGAACTTATCCTAATAATGGACTATCCGCACTCAACGTAAGATATATTTCTTTCACACCTAAACCTAAAATAACAACTATTTCAGTAACACGATTACACAGTTACTAATTTTCTTTAACAGATGGCGCCCTTCACAGTACAGTGATGGTCGGTGACAGATTTTAGTATCGATATTTCGTTTGCTAATAAAATCGATCAGAGAAAAACGTATTGTATGGCACCATCTTACTCTATGGTAACTCTTTAAGTATCGACAATATATTCACAGGCCCGGAGCGGCCGGGCGCTATCATAAATACAAAACTAATATTTACAGTTGGACTAACATCATTAGTAGCTAGTATCACGGTCGCGGCCTCTACTGACAAAATACTGTTGCAATCAAGTGACACAATATATCTTTTATTGATTCGTTGTTAGACAAAGATATACCAACATTCAGCCTATATTTATAAATCGATTATATTTGCAAAATGGCCAATTCATATAACTACCAACTATACATATAATGATCATTATTTATTTGGCTTTATACAGACGATTTTATTTGCAAGATTATTAGTACTTTTAGTAGGTAATTATTAAATGAAAATACGAGCATTCAGCTGAATGGTGATGCCAATGACTTTTAAGTTGATTACATTTAAAAAAAATGATATTTTTTATTATTTTTTATTACATATTTTGATGATCATAATTTATTTGGCCTACCCGACTATAATTGCAAGATTATTTTAACTTTATTTTTGTCATTAATTCGGTATTTCTAATAGAGTTGGCGTCACGGAGACACTAGCCACGCTGAACCTTAGCGACGGAGAAACTATCCGCGCTTGAACCTGAGGATGGTAAGCGTTACCACGAGGAATAGCGCGATCCAGACCACCGTTGACACGAAGCCGAGATACACGTCCGGTTCGCTGAAGGGCCACCCGCGGGTGAGGACGGAGCGCAGGGCTCCCGTGGCCAGCGTGAGAGGCAGGCACAGGGACACGTAGCGCAGCGCCCACGGCATGCCCTCGATGGGCCAGATCACCCCGCTCAGCAGTAGCGTGGGGTAGAACGAGCCCAGCGCCAACTGGATTGCGTTACGCTCCAGCTCGCACGCCGCTGATATCACGAAACCGAAGCACATGCCACACAACCCTGTAAGGAATACATAGCATAAGTGACCAATACAACGCTGGGTATGAGTCACTCTTCTTTGAAATTAGGAGAGGAAGAGAGAGTTTCTCTATGCGCCCGGTATTTCACACACCCCTAAAGTTTTCATAATCATAGTATAAAAACCCGTTCCCAACTAGTATAGGTTATATTTAATAATATATAATAATATCAACCCTTTTATGTCCCATTGCTGGGCACGGGTCCTCCTCGAAATCAGGCGAGGAGGGTGTTGGGCCATAGTTCACCGATGCGCTGGCCCAATGCGGGTTGGTGAACTTTACATACCTTCACAGACTTTTAATCTCATCGGGCATGCAGGTTTCCTTACGATGTGCCCTTCACCGGTGAGCAAGCGATGGTCTCATGTTCAGATGCACGTAGAAATTAAGAAAAATAGGCCATTTCTAGGTATGACAGGGGATCGAACCCGGACCTCTCGGCTCTTACTCAAGAGGCCGAGCCACCCACTAGGCCATCGTCGCTCACACCTCGAAATCAGGAGAGGAGAGCTATAGACCATAATTTACTTATGCACTTGCCTAATGCGAGTTGGTGTGCTTCTAACACCCTCAAACAACGCTATTTTCGCAACGTGGAGAACGTTTTCAAATTAAAAATATCATATTTTAGATGCGCTGGTCAGAGACGGAACCTTTAACCCAATAGACCATCTCGCATACAGGTGAGAGCAAAATAATTACACCACGAAGAACTGGACCAGATAAGGTATCCGTGTTTTGCGTTTCAGAAAACCTTAAAAGCCTTAGCGATAAGCCCTAATCGTGACATTTTAAAGCTAGTCCCAGCGCATCTCGTTCATGTTCATGAATCATGGGCAATATTAAGCACATATTAAATTACTCTTCCGCCAGTTTAATTTCCATTCGTTTTAATAAAAATGTCTCTCCAAAGGTGGTTTCTTCAGCAGCAACACCTACAGTTACATATATACTTACTGATCTCCCCCACTCCCCCTCCTCCCATCTCCCTCCCTCTCCCTCCCACTCACCTTGCAGCAGCGTCAGCATGACCACATACGCGATGTTCCCGTTACACTTGACCCCGAACACGAGGATCATGAAGAGCAGCACCAGCGCGGTCTGTCCGCACATCACCACGAACTGAGTGACCACGTGCGAGAACAGGATCTCCCCGGGGTAAACGCCGGCGACCCACGAGCGGTCCAACAGACCCTCGGTCCGCTCCACGATGAGGGCTGATGATGTGAGCGCCACCGCTAAGAAGAACACGATCCTGTGGGTGGGAACATGAGTTGTAGATCCAAATAGATCACACATCAATACATCTGATTTACGAGACTACAGTTTCCTTAACAAGGCATTCGTAGGCAATGCCGAAATATCGAGCCGCGCGAAATAAAAAGAAATACCTGAATTTCCCGTTTTACATACAACTCACTAAAAATAAATTTACACTTCCACTTTTAACAATGTCTTTCGACACCACAACGACCTATCGCTTTTTATAAGATATCATCTTAGAAACAGACGAAGAAGATGTGGAGCCTTAATTCACTTTAGTCCCAAGGCGAGGAGAACTTCACACACTCCCAAAGACATTTAATAACTTATAATCCTTCAGTAAGAAAGCTATGTTCTCATGTTCAGTTGCAAGAGGAAATTCAGGAAAACCCAATTTAAGATTCATTAGGATTGAAACCAGACCAGTCGCGCAGGGATACTGCGCGACATTCATAAAAAATATGTTACAAAATGACTCACGTGAGGATGACCCCCGGCGCGACGAAATCCGTGAACGAGGGGTTATTGTCTCCATAGATGGGGTCCTGGAAGTCGATGGGAATGTCTCCCACCTTCGGGTTGTAGTTGCAAGTCTTTAGCAGGTCCTGGAAATTAGCATAAGATACCGTTTGACATTTGTTTTGTTCTCGAAATTAGGCGAGGACTACCAGCATCCCTTCCACCGGTAAAATTACTCCATATTTTATTAACATAAAAGGCGAAGGCCATTTAATTACCTTAGCAAATAACATATGGTCATGAAAGGCGAAGGCCATTTAATCACCTTAGCGAATAACATAAGGTCATAAAAGGCGAAGGACATATAATCACCTTAGCGAAGTCTCGGTAGGAGAACTGTATGTCTCTGTTGAGCATGAGACCGATCTGCTGGTTGGACATGTCGAGCCACACCTGCGCCTCCGACGACTCGATCGTCTCGTTATCCGCGGTGTCAGCTGCAAACATCAAATGCCTATTAAATCCTATCTAATTTCCTAGCTAGATATTCCTACCTAGTGATAAATGACCACTGACATAGACACAGCACCGGAGGGCTTGCAGGTGCATTGAAATATGAGTATGTTTTCTTAAGCTCCCTAAATGGTATAAATATATCGATCTGGAAATACTACAGTTGGCAACTGATTTCATGTAGTGGTATTTCGAGCCTTAAAATATTGTGGAGTTAGTTTATTAAGGAACTTGAATTTACAAATTATTAATTTTTATAGTAATAAATTACAATATTGTTATTTATAAATCATGTAAAGAGAATAGGACCCAATGCACTACCTTGAGGGACACCAGCAAAAATATTATATTACATACTTATTTAAGGAAGGAAAAGTAGTCTTATCATGGACGTTTTGGAAATATTTATTCGTTCCCACCGCTGATACTCCTGCATAGCCAGGATCGACGGCGGTAACCAAATAAAGCTTTGATACGATCTCAGGGAGCCTGATGGTTACGTTAAAACTGGATTGGGACTTCGAAATTTAATCAGAAGAATTCAGGAAGATTAGGAAATATTTGCCAGTATTTAAGAGGCAGTGCCGTGCTGCTATGCAGTAGAGACTTGGGCCGGCACGACTAGGGTGGTAACTCTCGCTCACATAACACCCACGTCAAGTGACAGCTATGCTATCGCGTTTCGTGCGGTTTGTGAGTTTCCGGTGGCCCATTGGGGGGATAGGGGAAAGGAAGGCATAATCTCTGGTTATGCAGATGTGTATGATCGTCGGTAGTCTAAAGCTTCGACTGCTCGTTTGCCCTCCTAGGTATAAAAAAGTATAAATAGTATAGATAGCTTGATATCCCACTTACCAAGCGCCAATCGAGCTACAAGCGAATCCGTGTAATTCTCGTTGAAGTATATCGTTCCCCAGGCGTCCCCAGCCTTCACTGCAGCGATGGCACTGTCCAGGTCCGCGTAGTACTCCTTGATGATGGACTGGTTCTTGAGGTGGGCGAGGTATCGGCAGGACAGGTTCTTCATGGAGCAGGTCGTGTTGTAGGGACAGTCTCCGTCGATGACGTGTACGTCGTGGTTTACTATCGCCTGGAATTGGAAGGCTCGGATGAAACATATATGGCGTGCCATGGCATTGATTCGTATGGCATTAGGACAAACAGTATGATGCTGGTATGCTTTAGTGCCTCAGCTACGTGTACATAACTGTTTGACGGAATATCTGGAGCATCCTTACCACCGGAAACCTAATGCTATAATTATTTGAATTAAAAAAAAATGCCAGTCTGTAAAGTTGGTATAACGTGACAACGTCATAACAAAACATTGATGAAATGATTGCATACTTTTATGAATAAAACTGAGCGTATCGGTACAATGAGCGTAACGGGACAATGAGTCATCCTTTTTCGTACATGCAGCCGGCGTTCATCGATTCATTAGACGTTGTCACGTCAAAAATTGCCACTTAGATTAAATTTTCATATATTAAGTCTATGTTCAGGGAGGTCTATATTATTCAGCTGGAGTTCAACAATAGACGGATTGAGGCTGATGATGATGATGATGATATTTAAATAATGACGCGTTCCGAAAATAAGTGAGAGGCAGTATAATTAGTGGCAATAAACCTGCCCAAGGTTGAACCCCTTTTAAACACAGATGCAGTTCCTTGCAGCTGATCTTGTTCAATTAATAGATAGCATCGCTGAATTATTAATTATTTCTGTATATGGAAAACAATTATTAAAATGAATGCTTATACTGCATTCATTCATTTCGGTGTTATATTGAGCCCTGCGCACTTAATATAACGTTTTTAGAGTGCTATGGGACTGCATCGCCTTTGCAGTGCGTCGGGTATGCTGGCCGAATCTGGAGAAAATCTGAAAGACACCAGACCTTCCCATAATTTTAATACATATAACGTACTCACATAATTTTAAGATAATATTGTTACTGACACTCCATGGGTATTTGTTAATCCCGAAATAATTTTATATATTTATACAGAAACACTTGTGGGAATATAAGTGTAAGCCCCAAAGGAAGATCTCCGACCGAGCGAGATGGTATGTTCGGTCAGGCCGAAGCCCACTTGCTATCAATTCAGCTGTTGTATATATATAGCGACGAGCTGTGGAACTTCGATATCGTGATTCAAGAATGTGGCGTTGATTGGTCCGCCACACACTTACCAGTTTAAGTCCGGTGGGGTCTCTGCCGATTGCCAGACAGAACAGTATGACCTGCGTGACCGGCAGCGCGAATATGAACAGCATCACGCCGATGTTCCTCCACATCCGGAGGAAGTTCTTTTGTATCAGCGCCTTTATCTTGCCCCGTGTCGTGAACTGTAAGAAACGGAGCTGTTTGTTAACTGGGTTAAAATGCAAGTTGATGCTGTTAAATGTTAATAAAAACTGGTTAAATATGGAATGGATGGTTTTTCGCACTGAGCGAAAACTTTAGTAGGTACTTACTTAAGTTTATTTTTGAAGTGAAACTTCTTTGCGCGCATGAGGGTAATTTTTTTACGGATGAAACGTCACGATGTGCAACGTTTTTGTCCAAGAAGAGGGAGAGAGTGATTGAGACCAATTGAGAACGAGTGAGAAAGGGCGAACGTAGCATGAAGCACATAGCCATGGAGTGAGAGTAGGGAGCAAGCGAGTGAGAAAGATCGAGAGAGAGAGTGAGATAGAGCGAACGTCGCATCGCAAGTTTCGGAAATGTAAAGCTTTAGATTAGTACAAATATAAACGAGATTTAAAAAATAGTTTGCCAATATAAGTTTCACTTCTGACATGAGTACTTTGTACGCACGCACTTTTTTTATTTTAGAACTATTTTTTTCTATCATCTGTTTGCTTGACTAACAAAAATATTTTCAGATTTCTTCAGCAGTTGATAGGAGCAGCATGAGTGAATGATCTACCGTCAGACGGTGTGTCTGACAGACAAGGCATTCCTTCAGCAGTAGCGATAGTAAAACATTTCCGTACCTAACTTTTGTCGGTCTGTTTGTCTATCTAACATAACAACCATATCTTCAGCAGTAACCACAGTAGAAGCATACGATACCTACTGTTTGTATAACGTTCAAACATAGCCTCAGCATTCACAATAGTAAAGACGTATCTACCTTTTTTGTCAATCTATCTATCTAACATAACAACCATATCTTCAGCAGTAACCACAGTAGAAGCATACGATATCTACTGTTTGTATAACGTTCAAACATAGCCTCAGCATTCACAATAGTAAAGACGTATCTACCTTTTTGTCAATCTATCTATCTAACATAACAACCATATCTTCAGCAGTAACCACAGTAGAAGCATACGATATCTACTGTTTGTATAACGTTCAAACATAGCCTCAGCATTCACAATAGTAAAGACGTATCTACGTTTTTGTCAATCTATCTATCTAACATAACAACCATATCTTCAGCAGTAACCACAGTAGAAGCATACGATATCTACTGTTTGTATAACGTTCAAACATAGCCTCAGCATTCACAATAGTAAAGACGTATCTACCTTTTTGTCAATCTATCTATCTAACATAACAACCATATCTTCAGCAGTAACCACAGTAGAAGCATACGATATCTACTGTTTGTATAACGTTCAAACATAGCCTCAGCATTCACAATAGTAAAGATGTATCTACCTTTTTGTCAATCTATCTATCTAACATAACAACCATATCTTCAGCAGTAACCACAGTAGAAGCATACGATATCTACTGTTTGTATAACGTTCAAACATAGCCTCAGCATTCACAATAGTAAAGACGTATCTACATTTTTGTCAATCTATCTATCTAACATAACAACCATATCTTAAGCAGTAACCACAGTAGAAGTATACGATATCTACTGTTTGTATAACGTTCAAACATAGCCTCAGCATTCACAATAGTAAAGACGTATCTACCATTTTTGTCAATCTATCTATCTAACATAACAACCATATCTTAAGCAGTAACCACAGTAGAAGTATACGATATCTACTGTTTGTATAACGTTCAAACATAGCCTCAGCATTCACAATAGTAAAGACGTATCTACCTTTTTGTCAATCTATCTATCTAACATAACAACCATATCTTCAGCAGTAACCACAGTAGAAGCATACGATATCTACTGTTTGTATAACGTTCAAACATAGCCTCAGCATTCACAATAGTAAAGACGTATCTACCTTTTTGTCAATCTATCTATCTAACATAACAACCATATCTTCAGCAGTAACCACAGTAGAAGCATACGATATCTACTGTTTGTATAACGTTCAAACATAGCCTCAGCATTCACAATAGTAAAGACGTATCTACCTTTTTGTCAATCTATCTATCTAACATAACAACCATATCTTCAGCAGTAACCACAGTAGAAGCATACGATATCTACTGTTTGTATAACGTTCAAACATAGCCTCAGCATTCACAATAGTAAAGACGTATCTACCTTTTTGTCAATCTATCTATCTAACATAACAACCATATCTTCAGCAGTAACCACAGTAGAAGCATACGATATCTACTGTTTGTATAACGTTCAAACATAGCCTCAGCATTCACAATAGTAAAGACGTATCTACCTTTTTGTCAATCTATCTATCTAACATAACAACCATATCTTCAGCAGTAACCACAGTAGAAGCATACGATATTCTACTGTTTGTATAACGTTCAAACATAACCTCAGCATTCACAATAGTAAAGACGTATCTACCTTTTTGTCAATCTATCTATCTAACATAACAACCATATCTTCAGCAGTAACCACAGTAGAAGCATACGATATCTACTGTTTGTATAACGTTCAAACATAGCCTCAGCATTCACAATGGTAAAGACGTATCTACCTTTTTTGTCAATCTATCTATCTAATATAATAACTATATCTCCAACACTCACGTTAAAGCAGTCGCCGCAGTCTTCGCACTCCGCTGTCACCACCTCAGTCATCTTGCCGGGCAGCTGGAAGAGGGTTCACACACGGGGTTAAAATTGGCAACATTATCACATAGATATAATAATAAATGTTGGGACAACTCACACACGGCCATCTGATCCCAAACAGAGCCTGTTCTAATGGCAACCAGACAACTGATACATACTTATAATATATTTCTAAATACATACATATTATAGATAAACTACACCCAGACACAGAACAAATGATTATTATCATCACACAAACAATTGTCATAGGTGGGAAAGAGCTGGTTTAGCAGTCAGGGTCACTAACCACTAGACCAACAGGCCAGTCAAACTATGAACATGGAAAAGATAACAAAGAGTTACTTGTCTCTGGATTTGACTTCTGAACTTTGAAGTTTGACAAAAGAAACAAGAAGGAAATTATAACAATATATCCTGACCGGGCAAAATTTACCGGCCTTATATATAAATGATACCTATAACATTTTTAGGAACGTCATTCGTAGCTAACTTCATTACGGTCAATTTTAATTGTAGGAGTTTACTTTTCTTTGTTTATGTAAAACTATTTAATTCGTTTCTTTATATACTTTTCTATTCTACTCTACCCGTTTCATTCTATTCCATTCTTTTCAATTCTACTCTGTCCTACTTTACTCAAATATATTCTATTGGATGATATAGAATGATATGGAATATAGAAGGCATTCCATTCCATTCTCTTGTATTCCACTCCACTCCATTACATTCTTTTCTCCACTCCTCTCTATAATATAGTCAGTCTACTCACGTCACCGTTGGAGTTGGAACTGTGGTCAACGATCAACACCTCCTTGCTCTGGTGGAAGTTGAGGCCGACCACTTGGGCATCTTCCGCTGCGTACGGAGCCTCCTCCCGCTTGGACATCTTGTTCAGTCCCAGACCTCCGGAGACGTTCAGCTCCACGGCTTGGTTGGCTTGACCTGGAAAAGATTCAAATTAAAAATATCGGTTGTCTGTAAACTCGGTTTACTGACGATAGTTGAACGTGACAAATTCATAAGAAAATGGAACGCCTCAGAGCGAGGTAACGCCGCATGCGTCATGTTTTTTCGTTCTTGCAGCCGGCTCCATCGAATCATAAGACGTTGTCACGTCAAAATACAGTCGTTAGTAAATCAGCTTCAATTTTTTTTATGTGGATTGGTAGTACAATGAACTCGAATGCCGAGACGGCATACGGCATGATCCTTTATTGATTATTAAGAATTCTAACATCACTTCACAACCAAAACAATTAGGCACATGACAGCTATCGCGCGAACCTTTGCCGCGCCTTTGCCCCGCGCTACTCCTAGTGCGGGAATGCCCGGGGCAAAGACGGGGTTTAGGCGTCTTTCATGGTATTTTGGTTACCTTATATGTATGGTAATAGTATGGTATGGTAATAGTACCATATTATATGTTTTACATCTGCCGGACGTCCAGTGACGGCTGTGACTTTAGACTTATGATGGCTACCCACCAAAAGTTTAACGTCAAAATTACAGTGCCTAAAGAATACCCAAGTGTTTGTTTTTTAGTGAAGACTTCATACTTAAGATGGTTTTGGCGTTTATATTGATGTACAGTGCCACATACTTTTCTTGGCCGGCGGCTGATATTGGTACTACCATCGGCATTTTGAAATGTCAGACTGACATTGTCAGTTAGCTCTCAAATACAACTTGCGGAGTTTTGTGTTTTGTGTTTTTTATGAACATCAAACATGCCTGGAGTATTGAAAAGCGATAACAGAAGCATTGTTTTACGCGTTCTTTCTATCATGAATGAAGAAAAACGCAACCAAGCGCCAATTATACCAATACAAAAAGTATATGACGAGTTGCTGCCGCTACAGGTTAGTGTTACCAGCATAGATGGGGATAAATTTACCTACGTATTAATGAAACGGAAACTTACTTATTAACTTTTTTTACCGACTTAAAAAAAAGGAGGTTCTCAATTCGTCTGTATGTTTTTTTTTTTTTGTATGTATGTGACACGATATCTCCGCCGTTTGTGAATGGATTTCTATGATTATTTTTTTGTTTGAAAGCTGGTGTTTCCAATTTGGTCCCATATTAATTTCATTAAGATCCGACAAGCCATTTTTTAGTTATTCCCATTAATGCCTATTTGGTTGGTTTTGTTTACCTTGATGATATGATTATTTTATTACGTGTCGATTTAACAATTGTATAGGATGCTTTGGTAGCACACCATAGTATGTCGCGGTAATCGTAATCATCATCATCATCATCATCATCATCATCATCATCATCATCATCCTTTATCCATCCACTGCTGAACATGCCTCCTTCAATGAACGCCAAGACGACGAATTTCGGAATCACTAAAAATTAAGAAATAAAATCATTTTACAAAAAATTAAAACCGACTTCAAAAATACTAAACTAAAAAGTAATAAAATAACAGTTTCTTTAATGTTTGTGCTTACAACATATATAATCAACTTAATCTTCTACTAATGTACAAACTTTGCGTTTACCACGTCATTATAGTTACTTTTGGAGTCGGTGTCAGCCAAGACGCTCTTACCGGCCAAAAAAAGTTTGTGGCACTATAAGTAGAGGCTACATTCTTAGTTTAGTATTTTACTACTTTTTTATGTTAGTTGGATAGGCAAACAAGCAAACGTGCCATCTGATGGTAAGTGTTCGACGTCGCCCATGAACATAAACCTGGAACGAGCCCAGGCAACTCATTTATGTGTTGCCTATCCTGAGACATAAGATGTTAAGTCTCGGTGCCAGTAATTACACTTGCCTGTCTTGCCCTTCTCTCTGAAACACAGCAAAGCTGTTTGACGGGAGAAACAAGCAAGATGGTGGTACCCACAGGTGGTACCCATGCAGCCGGGAGCGCGGCACAGCGCTTCCCTCCCACCGGTAAACTTATGTCCGTTGCTCATGACTGATTCAACTTTTTCTTTTTCAAAGCCTTTCTAGCCTAGTCTGACCTTTCTGAACATTCATCATAGAAATATTTGGCAAAAAGGCAATTTATCAAAAAATAAGAAGGGGAAGGAAAGGCGGCCATTTTTTATTCAAGTTTTTATGAGTCGGTTGAATAATAAAAAAGTATTGTTTTAATGGCGGAAATCCACGATATGAGGTATTTAATATATTCATTAGAAGTATTCGTCGACCCATGTCATCTTTACTGAATGTAATATCAATATGTGAGTGAGTGGGCACATATTTTTTTATAGCATTCCTATGCTATAAAAAAATATTTGCCCACCTGGGCAAACGAGCAGTCGAAGCCTTTTGGTGACTAATGCCCATACACAACTGCTTGGTTATGCAGATGCGTTGCCCCCCAAAAGGCCGGTGTTATATGAACGAGAGTTACCACCCCTCTAACCAGTGCAGCACCTTTCCCACTGCATATGCGTACACTTGCACGCACCACACAGCACTATAAAATACCACAGCCACACAATCAACGTACTGTTATAGATATGTTCCCCCTTTTGCTGACCCTCCCCGAGTTTCTTGAGTATGTCATTCGAGTTCGTCCGGATACTCAGTTAATCTCCACCCACCATCCAAGATAGACGGTTGTCTTAATTTTATAAATCAGAGTTTAATTCCGATTCTGAAAAACCCTTTTTTTCGGATCAACCTATGCTGCTGACCTATTGGCCTTGAAAGCTTGAATGAAAAACACTATATTCAATATTTATTCCTATTATTTCTTATTCACTCGTTTCGCTCATCACTGAGTTAAATAGTGTCTACGAATGTCACAGAGACGTCAATGATATTTTAGTGTGTTTTGCGCAATTCCGCGGAACCCTGAACGAGCTCATGTGTCGAGGCGGAACTGTTACGTGCCCATTATGACCACGTTGCATAAACATTACCGCACTCCTCTCACTTCTAATCAACGCCACTCCAATTATTTCTCAATGCTCTTATTCTTTATTATATCGCCACGGAACACCTCACCAAAGACGGCATTGGTGGCACTCGCCGGGTTTAAGCGGGTAGGGCTGCGTCCACTTTAACCAGCTTTCGGGCGCAGCGAGTCCCACATACACGTGGGGAGACTCACTCCCCCGCGGGATGCCTCAGAGCATTTCAACACGCCCATGCGTGTCATAAGCTGATGTTATTCTAAAAGTTAAGCAAACAAGGACTTGACAGATCTTAAAGACTCCTTCACAACAACATCAATGTTTACCCATCCACAGCCCCTTTTAAGGAACGTCAGGACGACCAATTCACTGCCTTATCCAACTAAGACCGGACGCATGAAGAGCTTCATCCCATCGTAGTTGGAGAATCTATTGGCTAGGCCCGTCTTTCCCATTGTGCATCCTGGGCACAGGGCCCCGCGATCCATGGGCCCCCATTTTTCTATCAGAATATAATTGAGTGATAATCTTAAAAAAACCAAGCTGTGATTGCTGATTAGAATACCTAATAGTGCCCTCATTGGTTTACTCTTCTCTAGTCCATAATTCAGGCTCACATATCTCAAAACTATTGTAATCTTAGGGGTCCCATTATCTACGTGCCCAGGGCTCCCGATAGGTTAAAAGGGGTATAGCTATTTCCCCTTGCCACTTGAGCTTCCTTATCTTTCGTATACTCGAATGCCCATTCTGATAAAACCCTACACCATCATGAAACGGACACTGTCTGGTTACAAAGGTATTCTTCGTATTTGATTGCGTGTCTTGTTCATCGTTCGAGGAAAAAATCGCCATAAGAATTTATATAGACATTTCGAAGAACTGCTTCAGCTTCGCCCATATTAAATTTCCAACCGTCTCCGAGCTGACGATGATTGTAATTGTAGCCTGTATCAGTCAGTGGTAACGTAAGTAACATGAACCACACAGATTTTTGTAGGCTGTGAATGAGGCTGATCCGTCACGTCCAGAGGTGAAAGGCTCGATCGGGTGAGCTCGGGACCGCCGAGTGTGCCCGAGCGAAAAATATACTGTCGTTGCGTAACTAAAACTCAATGTTATACCTAAGTATTCTCTTCGATCGGCTAGCCCCTATGTCTAGTTAAGTTTTTTTTTCTATAATCTGTCGCTTGAGCATTACATGAATAGAATATTGGATAGCAGCATTAGAATGGTTTTTTTTTATAATCTGATGAGTGATTTTAAAATGTCTCTTTTGATTTTAGTTCATTATAAAATCTGATTAGCTCTGATTATGATTACTATCATCATCATCATCAGCCTCACCAAACCGATCGATCCCTTGGCACTCGCATTAAATACGGACCGGTTACTGCACGGAGTTACGTCTTCCCACCTGGTTAATGGTCGACAAAACTCCGCCAACCTAAGCGCGTCCACTCTAGAACCTTATTACCCCATCGGCCATCCGTTCTTCTGAGTGTGTGACCAGCCCACTGCCACCTCATTGTGCTTATTCTTCGCGTGATATCGGTAGCGTTAGTTCTCCGGCAAATGTCTTCGTTTCGAATTATATTTGCAAAAAAAAAAAAACACCGAGCATAGTACGCTCCATAGCACGTTGAGCTATGGCAAACTTTCGGACCAGTTGTTTTAGAGGCCACGTTTCGGCCCCGTAGGTCGTCACGAAGAGATAAGTGTGACTCACCTTGTCTCTTGGACAGCTTGAGGAAGACGTCCTCCAGGGAGATGCAGCTGTACATGACCAGAAGCGCCTGTGGCGACTCCTCCGCCAGCAGGCGACCGCTGCGCATCAGCCCGATCTGTGAACCAGCATTTCATCAGCAACATTACTAGCAGGACAGATCTGCCGCAGAGAATAGAAAATTAGAAAAATAAATACAAAACTATCCCATTTTTAACCGACTGAAAAAGGAGGAGGTCCTCAATTCGACTGTACTTTTTTTCGTATATTTGTCAGCCAAGATAGAGCCAACTACATCACGTAATAGCAACAGGTTTGACACCGAATTCAAATAATAGCGTCGTGAATGTCATTATACATTCGTAGAAGAATAAGTTAATTGTAATTTGTAGGATCAAAGAATTCAAATCAAATCAAAAAATCAAAGAAAAGCAACTATGTTTTTTTTTAAAGTCAATATTTTTAAGTAGATTTTTTTTAAGTAGAATTTTTTAAAGTCGATATTTTTTAAGGCGATATTTTTTGTATACGTACGTTTCGTGCCTATGTACTTAAGTTTCGGATAAATAAATAAACGTTGTTATTTTAAGATTAAAAACTATTTAAAACGGAATATTTCTCTTTTGTTCGCGAAGCTCGATATTTCGACCATGTTCTCGAGCGTTGTGATTTGTGAACAAACATCTAAGACTTTTTAAATTGAATTGAACAACAACAAATAAATAAATAAAATATCACGATACTCACACAATGCGCCTGCCTCGCCTCTTCAATATAATGGGTCGTAATGATCACCGTTTTGTCCCCCGAGCTGGTGATGCGCACCAGGTGGTTCCAGATGGACTGTCGCAGGAGTGGGTCCACGCCCACCGTGGGCTCGTCGAGGATCAGCAGCTCGGGGTCGTGCATCAGCGCCACGGAGAACGACACGCGCCGCTGTTGACCACCACTGTTGACGATATAAGGATTAGATGATACCACCATATACCACTACCACACTTTTCCCGCGGGCTTCATAGCGGTCGGGTAGTCTCCTTACGAGGAGTAGTCTGGCATGTCACTGTGATCCTGTTGCCTGCAAATCCGGGACCCTCAAAAGCGGCTGAAGGGGCTCGCAGTGATTTTAGTTTACGGATAGGGCACTCCCAGGTGCGAGACCCACATAGGGTCAGGATTTACCCAAGAACCTGGCTACATGCGTAAACAGCATTTTCCTGCGATATCAAAAAAAATACCACACTTTGGGTATCTCGCTCTACGTTTTTTTAATTTTAACAAAAGCAAATATATAGGAATTAAATAGAGGATACTGCCACCACTTTAGGAATAATCAAAATCAAACAGATAACGAACGGTGTTAAGGTATTTTGATATAAGTTTTTTGACGTAATAACGTCCTATAAATTAATGAACACCGGCAGCGCGACAAAAATGTCCCGTTCCGCCTAAGCCTGTCAAACAATAGAGAGGCCCAAGCGTCGGCTTGGAAACCATTATTTATAACAAATATTAATACGCGACAACGTGTTTTGTGTTTTTGTGTTTATTTCTACAATTTAATAAGATGTTGTTTAATAAGATTGAAGAAGATTTCCTCCATAATTTTCAGTCTAATTTCATTTTGCTCACTTCAATTAACTGTTCTGTTTGAAGCTGTTCTCAAAACATCTTCAAACAAGGTAATCAATTTTTCATAAATGTTTCTTTATGGCGTCATGACGTAAAACAATCGTCGTTAAACCGACTTTACAGATAACCATTATTTTTTATATTTACACGAACAAATTCGCCAGGGAATAGCATAAGTAATTAATTTTCGTATTCTATCCTGGAAACGTGATAGTATATAATATGTAAGTCTCGGTTCCAGCAATTCCACTGCATGTCCTGCCCTTCTCTGCAAACCGAACACAACATACATTTAAGATTTTTTTAAATGTACTTATACTCTATGATCCCAAGGCCCAGATACACTCATTTTATCTCTTGCGCCTTGGTGGGACCCCAACTCGCAACCTGCCCTTTTGATAAGACATCTTTTTTTTTTTTTTTTACCCGACTACGGCAACGCAAAGGCCTATGTTCAGCAGCGGACAAATAGAGGCTGATGATGATTGTAATCTATGTTGTATAACAACTTAGAGCTCCTAAGTTTTTTTTTTTTTTTTCTCATTTTTCTTATCCTTTAAGTTTAACCTTTTTATTGACTACTTTTTTGACGTATTTCAAGTGTACAAGTTATTACCTACTTACGAACTAAATGTATTTTGATTTTCCCCTTTTTCCAAACGAGTTATTTTGTAACATTTTACGCGATTTATTAATGCGCGCGATTTATTAATGCGCGATTAAGTTTGTTAGCTATGAAAAACATATATTTGGGGTTAAGTTTTACCAGTCGGGTCAAACTGTTAACTCGTAACTAATGACAACTTCACGGTACATTTGACAACCCATTCGAGTCGCTCGTTAGTTACTTGTCATTGTAGGTTAGCTAAACAGCGCGTTAGTAAACATTCCCCCGGACATTTCACGCTGCTATTGTCTGTTCATTGATTAGTACCTGTGATTCGATCGTGGAATATTTTATTATTGTGCCACTAATTATATTTTGTTTACTAGCCTTTGCCCGCGGCTTCGGTCAAATTACGGCGATGCATTATTTTGATTTTGCTACATCTCCTAAGGTAATCATTTAATGTGCATGGTGTAAAGGGAAGAAATAATCTTCATGAAATGCTCCAGCCAACTAACGCATTTAAAATGATAAGGATTAATACAGTATTTGTGTAAATAGCTTTCCAATTACCGCTTTATAATTGTCCATTGATTGTTCTACCCGCATGATTCCCGTTCCCGTGGGATTTCCAAGATAAAACTTATTTTCTTTCTTGGATCTCAAACTATTATTGTATCAAATTTCATCCAAATCGGTCAGTCGTTTAGCCGTGAAGAAGAGACAGACAGACAGACAGAAATATTTGAAATGCCGGCAACACACCTGTTAATGATGTGGCGGGTGTTTATGGATGTCGCTATCACTTACCACCAGGTGAAACGACTGTCCGTTTGCCCCCTCTTTTATAAAATAACAGACAGAGTTACTTTCGCATTTATAATATTAGTAAAGTATATTATAGTAGTAGTAGTATAGTATGTGTGTACGTTGGGACAACTCACACACGGCCATCTGATCCCAAACTAGACAGAGCCTGTTCTTATGGTAACCAGACAACTACATACTTATATATTTCTAAATACATACATATTATAGATAAACTACACCCAGACTCATAACAAATGATCATGCTCATCACACAAAAATTTGTCCTGGGTGGGGATCGAACCCACGACCTTCTGGTTTAGCAGTCAGGGTCACTAACCACTAGACCAAGAGACCGGTCATCATGATGATGCACCACTCCAGTCTAGACCTAGGCCTCCATCAACGAACGTCAAAGCTGACAGTCTCTCGCATGCAACTAATCACTGAAGTACACAAATTTATACCCTTCATAGTTAGCTTCATAGGGTTACGTTTTACAAAATGACAAAACAGAACCCTTGTAGGGTCACCGTCGCCCGTTTATCCGACTGTCTGTCGAACCAAAAGCTATAGGTACTTCCCATTGACATAGATTCATGGGTATCCAAATAAGTGAAGGCACAAATCCTTAAACCGTCAATTAATTTGTTATGACGTTACCTACAAACTCTATTTTAGGAACCTTTAGTCTAACTTGCACTTGTCTTTATTTTATTTTACGCCGGGAAATGCTCTGAAGCATTCCACGGAGGAAGGGGGACTCCCCAGGCTGGTATGTGGGACTCGCTACGCCCGAAAGGTGGTGAGGTGGACGCAGCTTTACCCACTAAAACCCGGCGAGAGCCACCAATGCCGCCTTTGATAAGATGCCCCGGATCTAATGAGCAAACAGGGCACCTCGACAGCTAGTCAGTTCCACAAGGGACAAGTGGCGTCACTTGCACAGAGGAGTTGTCCCACACTACAGAACAACCCCTCCCGACGTATATTTACGCCATTTACCCCATTGTACGGGGTGAGGACGGTGAGGTTCCCAACCTCGCCCTTTGTCCCCCTGCTCTTTTGTCTCCACTTCTTATAAGAGGGGTACAAAGAGCAGCCCCTTCGGTTCACTTGGCTTCGCCCAAATTTCACACCCAAAGTCCCAAGGCTCACCTCAGGCTACTGAGCCCCACCGCCACGACAAGGCCTGAACCATGGTGGGGAAGCGCTTGTCTGGTTTCTTGACTAAAACACAAATATATAAACGCAAAATGTTATGAAACCGGTACGAGCATTTTCAACAATTGATTAGTTAAATCCAATTATGATAACAATTATCGATAACAGTTCAACGCTCTCTTTACCACAGCTTAAGTTGGAGTTAATTTAAAATTGAATTCTAAACAATTTCGACTCGAGTTCGGGTTAAGTTCAATTTAATTTCGAGTTATATTCGAGAAAAGTTTGATATTGTCAAACTTGTCGCGATCACTTCGATTTATGTTATTAATTCGAGTAACTTTCGAGATAAATTCGAGTTACGTTTTCGAGTTGAGTTCGGCATAATATACTGATGACCGATGGGGCAATGAGGTTCTGGTGTGCAGTCCATACAGGGACCGGTTCTATTTAGATACACGTCAGCCATCTTGGCGCTCCCTAGTCCGCCATTTTGGAAGTTCAATAAAATACATATAGATGAATCATTCTCATGTTAATTACAATCTGTAACCATTTACCACAAAACATGGGCCCCACTATCATCCAGGCATCTTACAGCAGTAGATAGGGAGTTAAAGATGCTGTACAATATTCTCGTAAAGTAAGTACCTATCTCGTAAAAACATAATCGTAGTTTTTACACGTTTATTTAAGTTGCGGAAATATACCCGTCAAAATAAGCCGTAATGGCACCGGTTTTTTTTATCGGATTATGATCTATGCTAATGGCCCAAAGGCCCTAATGCTTCATCAGATTTGTATGAGCCGATTTGGCTCAACTATGGTTTGTTATAAGTGGGGGGTTGCCCCCCGCCCACCGTGTAGTCAATCATCGACCACACGGCCTCCTGGCGTCGGATTGGGGCACCTGTTTGGGATCGTAAGTAATACAAAAACTATTTTGTTGACTGTACCTATGTCTTTTATTTGATATTTGATTTGCGAGTTCCAATCCGCAATTAAAATTTTTTGATTAAAATTTGCTCATAGGTTTTTGTTCTTAAAAAGCTACTGACCCTAAAAAGCTAGTGATACTAAAAAGCTAGTGAACCCAAAAGCTAGTGATCCTAAAAAGCTAGTCCAGACTAAACAATTCCAACACAGTCATATTTCTACATGATCCTATACTATATTTACTTTGACATGGTTGTTTGTTTACTCCGTGTTTACCGTCAGTTTGTCTGTGTACTTTGTCACATTAACACCACTTCCTTATGTGACTCTGTTTGTGCTAATAATATTAAATACGAGCTATGGTGGCGGAATTTTAAAGTACCGGAAATATATGCGTGCAAATGTGATATGGTTGTTTCCTTCAGAAATGTTGAAAAACATTTTTAGCTTTTGTGACGAAGGCTAGACTTTCGTGCTAGGTCCAAGATCTAGTCTTCTTGGCGTTCATTGAGTGAAGTTCATAGCTAGAATTGACGGTTAAAGACTGATAGAGAAAAAGATGACGGGGATCTGCAGTCTCCCCACCATGGTTCAGGGCTTGTCGTGGCGGTGGGGCTCAGTAGCCTAGGGTGAGCCCAGCACCTTGGGCGAAGCGAATTGAGCCGAGGGGGCTCTTTGTACCCGTATTATAAGAAGAGGGGACAAAAGAGCAGGGGGCAAGAGGCGAGAACGGAAACCTCATGCTATTGTACTGTCCCGACGTTGGGATGGGTTGTTCTGTGGTGAGGGACAACCCCTCCGTGGAGGTGGCGTCGGTCCCTTGAGGGACTGACTAGCCGTCGAGGCGGCATTGGTAGCACTCGCGGGGTTTTAGTGAGTATTCGACACAAATATGCGCCGCGAGTCTCACATCATCGCACCCCACCCAGAACCGTCGACGGCGCGTAAAAGCGTTTCCCCGTCTTAACAAAAAAAAAGTAAACGATCAACTTAATAGTCTACCCCGCATTTATATCTAGATATGTATTTATCAGGACAAAGGAAATAGGTAGAAAAAAATGGAGGCCTGTGCTCAGAGGCCAATAACGGACTGATGATGATCAGGGAATACCTGATTGATGCAGCTCACCCGTCATCATCATCATCATCATCATCATCATCATCATCATCATCACTTGTGTCTCGGTACCTGCCCGAGTCAATTTGCGGAAGAATTAAGCGAAAAATAATCGCGGAAAACTACAGCTTCCATGTCTTTTTACTCTTATTGTATCTGAATAAATAAACCATTTTACATCGCATTGAATTGATTCGACATTTTGGTTCACTTTGAGCTCGATCTAATTAAAACGTCTTAACTAGTTTATGCCCGCAACTTTTGATGATACCAAGGAGCGTATCATTTGACAAGTCACATGTTCGTCATGATCATCTGGTTCAGCTATACAGGCCTCTCTCAATGAACGAAAGGAATGTCATGAACAGAAAAATATTTATTTAATTTTCATGTTGCCTTTCATAGCGCTTTCTCAGTTGATAAGTGCATTGACCAACCCGACGCCAGGAGGCCGCGTGGGAAACCCTCCACTTTTATAAACCAAAAGTGAGCCAAATGGGCTCACACTAAACCGATGTAGCATTAGGGCCTTCGGGCCGTTAGCATAGATCCATCCGAAAAAAAAAGTGCATTGAGGAATACTGCCTGACTGGAGTGTAAATATAAAGTTATACGGTCCTCTCCTTATTTCGAGGAGATCCATGCCTAGAACATTGGAACATTGTAAGGATAGAGGCGTCCGGAAGGCTTGGGTGTCGATATGATACTCTCTTTATTAAATACATATATAATCTTAAATGGTGATTACAATATAGGGTCACTACACTACAATATGGTCTAATCCTAGGCTGATTTAGGGGACACTTATGTACAAAATATAATATTTATAACATGCGTCTGAATTATGAAGTATGAATTACGTCACACGTTTAGGGTAGGAAGGGCGGTCGACTAAATGTGACGTTATGTGATAAGGGGTTCTCAATTTTGTGATGTCACATTTTGAGGACCCCTTATCACATGATGTCACAATTTTTTTCCACCTTAGTTAAAGTAAAAGGAACAGTCTAGTTAGCCAATTCGAGTTAACAGAACTGGCGAACAGCACCGTGTTTTCAACAGTAATAAACTGAATAGAATCTCTACGTTGTCTGTCAGTCGGTCTGTCCGTCCAACCGAAACCTATGGGGACATCCCAATGACATAGAAGTTTTAGAATTTTGATTGGCCCTAGGAGAAGTAGAAAAAATCTCGTTTATTCTAATTCGGGAAAAGGATGTAAATTTGGTCCAAACAAGCCTCAGTCTCCTGTAAAACCCAACAAAATGTAACATTTCACTGGACTATACACTCGTTGGTGCCCCCAGCTTCGCCCGCGTTAACTTACATTTACAGCCGTCTCCGTGATGATGACTATTTCATAGCCTATGTAACTCAGTGTTAACGCAGAATTAGGTGAAATAATTTTTAATATCGTAGTAGTTTTCGAGATAAATCGTAACAAACAAACAAAACCAATTAAAACTTTTCTAATATTCGTATAAACAAGTGATCCGTCCCGGCTTTGCACGGGTAAATATCCTATATTAGTCGCTAATAATGTGACTTTCTATAGGTGACAGAATATTTCAAATCAGTCCAGTAGTTTCTGAGCCTATTCAAGACAAACCAACACACAAACAAATATTTTGTCTTACTAATATTAAGGCGAAAGTTTGTAAGTTTGAATGTCTGTTGATCTTTCACGGCAAAACGGCTGAACTGATTTGGCTGAAAGTAGAAATGGTGATGGCTTATACCTTGTATTAGGACATAGGCTGTAAAAATAATCATCATCAATCCGAATACGGCTGTAAATCTAAGTTAACGCAGGCGAAACCGCGGGGCGCTACTAGTATTAGTATCGATGTGGGCTCACCTGAGATTCTTCACCATCCTGTTCTCGCTGGGCAGGTCGAGGAAGTCGAGCAGGAACCGCAGCCGGTCCAGGATCTCCTTGGTCTCCATGCCGAAGATCCAGCCGAAGTACATCATCGTTTCCTTGATTGTGAACTCTCCGTACAGAGCGATCTCCTGCGGCATGTAGCCCACGCGCTTGCCCGGCACCCCGGAACCTGGGGGATATCATAAGAATACATGACATGCACGCTGGGCACGGGTCTCCTCCTCGAAATTAGGTGAGGTTGTGGCGGCAAACTTCAAAC
The DNA here is from genome assembly GCA_963853865.1 of Helleia helle. Classification (NCBI taxonomy): domain Eukaryota; kingdom Metazoa; phylum Arthropoda; class Insecta; order Lepidoptera; family Lycaenidae; genus Helleia; species Helleia helle. Next base: position 1,024,358 of record OY971436.1, read on the forward strand.
AGCCTTAAAAACGTTCAATCTCATCAGATAACAGATATGCACTCGCGAAGTTTTCTTTCACGCAAGATATTAATATGGCCAGTGCAAGGGGACAATAATTAAATTAAAAACCCATTTAAAGGGGTTTGCCCTGGTGGGTTAGGCAAGATGTCTTTCTACAATCGTAAACGCTAGCAGAAAACTAATAAATGTATGGAAATGACGTTTAAGACCACGTGATTTATCGATATAAAATCGAAATAAAATATTCGTTTTGCAAGTTGTGTTGCTTCTAAATTATGTCATGCGGCCATTTTGTGCGCCGTTTAGATTGTATTTAAATTATATAGGTTGTTTAAATTGTATAGGTTGTCATAATCTTTTACAACCCTTATTATAGGTATTTGAATTTAATTGTTTTGTTTTCACTTCTATCGGCAGTCCCTGTGACTGGTTGAGTTTTTTAAAGCAGGTTTTCCTGTAGTATTTTATTTTATGAAAATCTCGACGTGTAAAATTTCGACGTGTCGACGTCGTAAGCGACGTGTCGACGTCGCTTACGACGTCCCCCAAGGCTCAAGCGGTGTGCAGGTGTACCTAGCACGGTGGGTTGTACTGATGTGTGTGTTTTAACGATCGCGTCGCGCATTAGCATGTGAGATATTTCGTCAGCTGAACTCAGTCCGTATTATCCGTTGATACGTTAGTTCGGAGTTAGTATGCGTAACGCTTGAGGATACACAAAAGAGGTTTAACATGTTTCTTAAACAAATGTTAGAAGTCTATGGTCGTATCCGTTTATTTTACATATATAAACATTTATATCCGTCTCAAGTAAATATAGATAATTAAAAGTTTGGATACTCTGGAAGATGAAGGGTCAACGAAATGGGACGACCATCTCCGTGTCCAAGTTAGATTGAAGGTTTTGCTGTTGTGGCGTTTACGGAGTGAGTCCAGCAATAGGAGGAAAAACGCTGGTACTGATGGTGAGGATGAAAACACATGTTGGAACAAACATGGAATAAAAGACAAACAAGTTCTAGAGGTACTATTCGCGCGCTATCTGTTCATTTTGGCGTTAATTGAGTGAGGCCTAGGAAGACCCCAGAAGGGTGGCCTTATCGTGGCGGTGGGGCTCAGTAGCTTAAGGTGAACCCAGAACCTTGGGCGAAGCAAATTGAACTGAGGGAGCTGCTCTTTGTACCCCTCTTATAAGATGAGGGGACAAGAGAGCAGGAGGGACAAGGGGCGAAGATGGGAACCTCACTCCATTGCACTGTCCCGACGTTGAGAGAGGTTGTTCTGTGGTGCGGGACAAGCCCTCTGTGGAGGTGGCATCGCCCCTTGCGGGACCGACTAGCGGTCGAGGTGCCCTGTTACTCAACAGATCCGGGACGCCTGACCAAAGGAGGCATTAATGGCACTCGCTGGGTTTCAGTGGGTAGAGCTGCGTCCATCTTCTATCTTTCAGGCGCAGCGAGTCGCACATACCCGTCTGGGGAGACTAGAGAGGGGATAGGGAAAAGAAGGGCAACGCATTTGCATAACTTTTACTTGTGCGGAGGTCTATGGACGTCGGTAGTCACCATAAGGTTCCGACTGCTCGGTTGCCCTCTAATGACATAAAAGAAACCATTTTTTTCTAATTTGATTGATAGTTACCGAACTTAGCGCGCCAAAACTCACATTTAATATATTACTATGGATAACTATGTCAAATATCACGCGTGCTGAAGATACAAAGCTTCATGTCATTATTTGTGTTACATAAAATGGTAAGAACGGCTTACTAATGGCGAAGAATTTGCTAAAAATAATCACATAATAACAGGCAAAATAGGGTTCTATTGATAATGATAATGATAATATCTATGGACGCTTTCACACCACGTCAATCTGGTCCCGTGGTAAGTTCTCGAAGAATTTGTGTTACGGGTATCAGACAACGGAAATATATTTAATACTTTTAGACTATACATATATTTAAGATTTTTATTATATAATACACATATTTAATACACATCCATGACCCAGGAACACAGAAAATATTTTTGTTCCCTGGCGGGATTCGAACCCGCAACCTCCGGCTTGAGCGCCAACGCGCTTACCACTGAGCCACAGAGGTCGTCTATTATGGTTACACTTTGATTATAAGCAGTAAGAGATCATAGAATAAACTTTCGCGACGGGCCTTTCCCGATAAACGGCATTTTGAATTGTGTTTTATTTAGAAACAAAGCCGATTTAAGATTTGAAAAAAAAATATGTCATGTCAAAATTGAGATGAAAAACCCATTTTATTTGAGTAATATCAGGTTCTGTACAATAAAACTTACACCATAATAAACCTTGTAGAAAATGTCGTCGTTGTCGGTTGCCATAATTTATTTTTTTATAAATCCCTCCCTTCAATTAAATAAATATGTGTTTTCACTCGCTGCCAAAGCGCTCGACGTGGTTTCGAGCTCCATACTAAATTCAGTTCTCGGACAGCCCCGCCTTAAGGTTGTAAAATCATATAGTTATTAACCGTTTGGTTACAAAGTAGCTTCGTAATTGGTATTTTCATTGTCATGAGCGACCGTTCTGTCTGCTGGGCACATCAAAGAACTTGCATCGGCTGAACTGATTTTGATAAAATAAAATGCTACAGGAAAACCTGCTTTAAAAAACCCAACCAGTCACAGGGACTGCCGATACAAATGAAAACAAAACAATTAAATTCAAATACATACCTATAATAGGGATTGTAATAGATTATGACAACCTATACAATTTAAACGACCTATACAATTTAAACGGCGCACAAAATGGCCGCATGACATAATTTAGAAGCAACACAATTTACAAAACAAATATTGCATAATCAATAAATTTATATAAATAAATCAAACGTCAAACTGCGTCTCCAGCGTTTCATGTGCGGTGTCGCGAGTCGACGTCATATAAACGTCACGTCAAACTGCGTCTCCAGCCTTTCGTGTGCGGTGTCGCGAGTTCAGAGATGTTATCGCATCTAAAATATGCGTACCGCGCTGAAATAAATTTACACTTCAAAAAACTGTACTCGTTTAAGAACTACGATCACAGAGACGCACTTAGTGGTCAAACACAACAATAGTCTTTTAGCGTCGGAGATCAAAGATCCAGTTCTTTTTACAACCACTACGTAAGTACCTTTGGTCCCCGGCTTGCCCCCCAGCACCCATATCTCCCCCCCGTTCAGTTTCCGCCTGCCCACTATACAGGACAGCAGGGTCGTCTTGCCGCAACCCGACGCGCCGAGCAGACCGTATCTGAGGAAGGAGACCACACATTAGAACATAAAAAGCGGTTCAGGTTCAGACATAATATGTACTGCATCGTCATCACCATCATTGGCCTTAGTCCGTCTGTTGCAGACGATTTAAACAGTGTCAGCGTGATTTAATTACACAGCTCTTTTCGTGATTGCATAAGCTGATTCGTGAGCGGCAGACTCTGCCACACACTTTGCAGGTAAACTGGGTGGTGTTAATGACGGAAAAATCTTGATTGATTCGCGTTCTTTTTGCCGCTTCAACAGTGGACGGATAGAGGCTGATGATGCTGATTAGTGTTTACTATTTTAGCTCTTTGGAATAAACGTGAAAAATACATGTCACTTTTATTTAATGCAAATACAGGGGCTTAGGCTCCGAATATGATTTTGCCACATTCGGTGTCGAGACCCTTGGTCCGTGGGGTCCTAGCGCTATAAGGCTTTTTAAGGAAATAGCAAAAAGGTTAGTCGACATCACAGGAGACCGAAGAGCTGGCAGCTACCTCGGACAAAGAATTAGTCTAGCAATTCAAAGGGAATGCTGCCAGTATCTTCGGGACCTTGCCTAAAGGGACTCCTTTTTAATAATATATTTTGGTTAATATATTTTTTAAGGTTTTTAGTTTTAAGTTCTTTGTAATTTTATCTTTTATTTCGCTATGTCGATGTTTCGGCGTTGTGTTTAGAAATGATAGATGTGCCCTTAGAGTATACATAATATATAGAGTGCGCGTCACTAAGTATGAACTGTAAGCACAGGTATGAACATAGACAAGACCATTGTCTTGGAAACGTTCGATCAGGTGCCAATTTGTAAGAATGATTCCTGGAAGCAAATTAAAAGTAAGCAATAACATTTCTGTCTTGGCGTTTATTGAGGGGTGCTTATGTTTAGCAGTGGATGGATAGAAGCTGATGGTGATGATGATGATGATGATGAATGTCCTAATTTAAGATATAGATATTTTTTATGCATTACGCATGGAACGTCACTCTCACAGATATATATCTATAACGCATCTGCTTACGATCGGTACAATGAAGCGGCGTAACACTCGCACTCTATATATTAAGTATACTCTGAGGAACGGTTTTATTAAGCTTTCAAGTCGTGTACATAAACACTCGAATTCCAATTCATCAACTCATAAAACTGGCGTACAATACTCATAACTACCAGGCCAATAAAACCATAAGGTTATTTTTAAATCGAGTAATTAGTTAAGTCATTACAGTTAAATGTTGAACAGGAAAACGAGAGAAATTTCCAGAAGGCCGGCCCTAGGGCTGCCACTACGCCCTTTTGATAGCAAGGTCAAAAAGCAGTCAATCGCGAGACTGACTCGCGCGCTAAGGGTTCCGAAAACGTGTTTTTATATCATCATCAGCTTCTATCCGTCCACTGCTGATCATAGGCCTCCCTCAATGAACACCAAGACACCACATCTTACACGGACCGGTCGTAGGAGATCGTCTTTTGGAACGTAGTTCTTTATAGCGCGTTGCGAAAGGGGGCTAGACGGAAAAAAATAAGATGTAAAGTTGTAACGACACTTTTTGCTATAGTTGTAAGCCATGCGGCGTGCGCGTGTTTCTCTGTCTGTCTGTCTCTCTCACACATACACACACACATAAGTGTAAATGAGTGTGTGTGTGTGTATGTACTTTTTGTTTTTGTTTTTTATTACAATTCCTTCACTAATTAATCGAAAGGTACTTCATTCCATCCGGGTGTCCCTTGACACCTCTCTTTAGTTTTATTATATATTTTTCATATTTTACCTTTACTTATCAAATTTTATGACTCTATCCCCCAAATACCCAAACGGATCTCAAATTTAAGACGTACTTAAACTCGTGTTGTCCCTCTTTTTTTCTTTGAATCCGACACGTCGTAGCATGAGTATAAGTACGTCTTAAATTTGAGATGAGTTTTAGTATTTGGGGGTTTGTCAACGGGAAGTACCTTGGTTTTGATTTGACAGACCTAGATGGAGAACAAAGTGATTCTATAAGGGTTCTGTTTTGTCACTTTGAGGAACGGAACCCTTTAATGAGAAAAAGTGGTGGAAAAACACAGATGAGTCAACAAGGGATATAGGCGTAATAATGAGGCCTTATATCCCTTCATATGAGGCTATGTTCATCAGTGGGTAGAGCAGGCTGATGATGATGATGATGAGTATTATAAAGATAAAGAGTTTGTCTATTATTAAAATTCCTTTAGTAGTTTTTGCGTGAAAAGGCAACAAACATACATCCATACTTTCGCGTTTATATGTAGGTACTTCATACTTTAGATGCTTTGAAGCATCCCGCGGGGGAGTGAGTCTTCCCAGGCGGGTATGTGGGACTCGCTGCGCACGAAAGGTGGTAAGGTGGACGCAGCTCTACCCACTGAATCCTGGCGAGTGCCACCAATGCCGCCTTTGGTGAGGTGCCCCCGGATCTATTAAGCAAACAGGGCACAGTCCCTCAAGGACCACCTCCACAAAGGGGTCGTCCCGCACCACAGAATAACCCTCGCCCCTTTTCAATCCTGCTCTTTTGTCCCCTCTTCTATAAGAGGGGTACAAAGAGCAGCCCCCTCGGTTTACTTGGCTTCGCCCAAGGTGCTGGGTTCTAGCTACTGAGCACCACCCACCGCCACGACAATGCTTGAACCTTGATGGGGCCATTTCTGCCTCCAGCAGACAGCAAACCTTGAAACAGGCTTAAACATCCCACATACAACTTAAACATATTAGCCAATAGCCTTCACCTCCAGATATTTTGGCAATATTGATTTTACCGCGTTTGTAAACATATATATATAAAGTTTTGGGCATGCTCCGTTTTTGTGGATGTACGTAATTAACATTTATAGTAATAATTAGTTAATCATAGGAAGAATACAATCAATGGTCCGCGCAAGTGTGAATCGCCTTTTTTTACGGGTTCCGCATGGTAGAGACTTAGTTTGTCTGTCAATTAGATGGGATAGAAAGATAGATGATAGAACATAGTAAGAGGTAGTGCTATGCTTTGCAGCCGAATTGGGTCGGCACGACCGGGGTGGTATCTCTCGCTCACATAACACTCGCGTCAAGTGACAGCTATGCTGTCGAGTTTCATACGGTTTGTGAGCTTCCGATGGTCCATTTATAGAGAAAAGGAGGGCAACGCATCTTCATAACTTTAGGTTGCGCAAATGTCTATGGGCGTCGGTACTCACCATAATTCTACGACTGCTCTTATGAGATAAAAATAACACAATAATGTTCTTTTCTTTCTTATAATTATTATTATTTTCGAGTTATACTTAGCTCGGGCAAATCTTTAAAGTGTACTATTTTTTCATTTCTTTTTTTTTTTTTTTTTTTATCGCAGGGAAATGCTTTTTACGCATGTAGCCAGGATCTCGGGTAGATCCTGACCCTATGTGGGACTCGCACCTGGGAGTGCCCTACCCGTAAACTAAAACCACTGCGAGCGCCTTCAGCCGCATTATGAGGGTCCCGGATAGGCATTCAACAGGATCACCTCAGCGACAGGCTGGCCCCGGCGAAGGCCAGACTACTCCTCTTAAGGGGGGCTGCCCGGATGCTTGGGCAGTCCCCGCGACGTCGTGTCATACTGAGCCCAGGTTCCCATCCTGAACCCGACACGAGCACAGGGGCGTTACTGGAGGCGCATTAAGTAGCCTCCTCATCATTCCTGAGCTGTGATAGACTTAACTCAGTCTGCTCATTACTATTCGGCTTCTTAATATTTACAGACAGACGAACAGGCAGTCCACGTTTATTAATAACATTCTATTCTACGGATCCCAAAAGTGTCGTCCTTGGAAAAGTAACAAATATATAAAAACCCGGTAATAACATCCTCTTAATAGAACATAGACGTGCTTGTTAATATTTTCATCTACGACTTCTGTGGTAAGCGCGTTGGCGCTCAAGCCGGAGGTTGCGGGTTCGAATCCCGCCAGGGAACAAAAATAGTTTCTGTGTTCCTGGGTCATGGATGTGTATTATACAAGGTTGATAAAAGCGAGAGGCATTAAATTAAACCACGTATACTATGTACCATTTTCAGGCTACACACCAAAACTTAGACCAATAGAATCAATAGTTTAGTCACAGGATATTTTTAAAGTTTTAAAGCCGCTCCGGTTTGTTCGACCCAGTGAGACGCAACGTGCTGTGCGACGTTGCCTTTTAGATTCGGAGGACAATTTACAAAGGTTTACAAAGAGTTTTTATGTTTTATTTTGACTATTCACGTATTTAAGTTCTTGGAAAAACTTTTTTTTTTTGCTCTCAAACAATTTTTTTATAGTTTCGCATTAACCGTAAGCATGTGTAGTATATGTATGTAGTTTAATTTAATGCCCCTCGCTTTTATCAACCTTGTATAATAAAAATCTTAAATATATGTATAGTATAAAAGTATTAAATATATTTCCCTTGTCTGGTTGGTACCCGTAACACAAGTTCTTCGAGAACTTACCACGGGACCAGATTGACGTAGTGTGAAAGCGTCCATAGATATTTAAAAAAAAAAATTTCATCATGAAGCTCATCGTCCAGGCAGAAATAGTGCCTAGAATCTAGATTTAGGTTCCCGTCTCAAAAGGTAAGTTCCACTGAGTTTGTTTCGCCGGCTCTTCTCAGTGGGCCTGAAAATAGTACCAACAAAGCATCATTTTGAACGTCAATTGAGTCTACCACCGGTTCCAAAGCTAGTTCAGAGCCGACAAAACAAACTCAGTGGCACTAATCTTTTCAAATTCTATTCTATCTATATATCTATTCTATATATTATCACCTGGTGGTAAGTGCTCACTGCAACACATTAAACCGCGCCAGCCCTGCGCTCGCACCAGGTGAGTCAGTCATATTTTGTAACAGTAATTATGAATGTGACTCTCGCAGGACTCGTTTGGGTTCCCTCGTGAAATGTGCACATTTTTGGAGAACCACAAGGTATTAATAATATAACTTGCTTGTTTCTCCCGTGAAACAGCTTTGCTGTGTTTCGGAGAGAACAAGACAGGCAGTGTAATTACTGGCACCGAGACTTAACATCTTATGTCTCAGGATAGACAACACGTAAATGAGTTGCCTGGGCTTCGTCGTCGACCACTTACCACCAGGTGGTACGTTTGCCAGTTTGCCTATCCAACTAACATAAAAAAAACACCTAGTTCTATACCGATATATAAAATTGTAGTGTCTGTTTGTAATATTAAAATAAACGCTTTTTAACCGACTCCAAAAAGGAGGAGGTTATCAATTCGTCGGAATCTTTTTATTTCTTTTTTTTTTTCTTTTTTTATGTATGTTACATGATTACTCGAAGATGGCTAGACCGATTTGAAAAATTCTTCTTTGTTCTAAAGGGTATACTTCCCAAATGATCCCATGATAAGGAAACCAGGATCTGATGATGGCATCCCAGAGAAATCGAGGGGAACTTTCGAAAATCGTAGAAGCGTCTAGTGTGTTTGATATTTTTTTATAAAGTGTTTTGAAGGACTTCAATTTAATGAAGGTCTGGAGTCGATCTGATGCTGGAGCCGAAAGACAATCGAGGGAACTCCTCAACGATTTACATCAGTAACCTTGTGTTTGGGCTTGATTAATTTGTAATGATGAGAACTTTACACCTAGATGGGTTGTGACTGTCATTAGGGGTCTGATGATGAAGACAAAGGAAAGTTAAGGGAACTCCTCAACAGTTTACAGTAGCTACCTTGTGTTTGGACTTAATTAATCTAATTTGATGAGAACTTTGTACCCATATGGGTTATAAGCGCCATTACAGGTGTGATGATGGAGACCATACACAGTCGAGGGGAATCCTCGACGATTTACAGCTTTAATTGGGCTTACTTCATTAGGTAAATAATATTATGCCAAAATCATGTAATTTTATTACTTGTCGTTGTTAAATGAACAAAAAACAACTGTGGCTTGGAAGCGCATCATAGTTTTTCAAGGTCATCATAATATCCATTCTATATCTATATATTGGTGATGTTCTATACCTATATATAATGGAATTATTTAACGAATAGCAGCAAATCTGCCGTGATTGCTTTCGATTACATGTATATAAAGTTTTACGCAATTCCATTTCGGTTTTTTCATTTGTTATGTAATGATTTAAACCCTTTCAACGTTCATCTCATTTATACAGCGGTATCTAATCTGAGCAACGCGTTTAATAGTTCTACCCATATTTCAGACAAATAAAATCAGTTATCGAATTTTGAAATCACTAAAAATTAATAAATAAAAAAATTTTAAACAAAAATTAAAACCGACTTCAAAATTAAAAAAAAAAACTAAAAAGTAATAAAATAACTTCCTTAATCTTTGTGCCTACAATTTATAATCAACTTGTTCTTCTACTAATATACAATCTTTGCATTTACCACGTCATTATTGTTACTTTTGAAGCCGGTGTCGTATTCGTTGATGTACTACCTACCTTGGCTGAAAATTACCTTCCTCCTGCACCCTGACTTACATTACCGTAATAAAATTACTAGCGAACGCGACACCAAACAAATTTTAAATCAATTAGAACTATTCTCGAACCCACTTGAACGAACATCAAATTCGGTCCAGCCGTTTATAGTTCAATGACACATGCGCAGAAGTATCTATACTATAATATTATAAAGCTGAAGATTATTATATTTGTTCGTTTGTTTGAACGCGCTAATCTCAGGAACTACTGGTCCGATTTGAAAATTATTTCAGTGTTAGACAGCCCATTTATCGAGGAAGGCTATAGGCTATATAACATCACTCTGTGATATATAGGAGTTGAGTAACGCGGGCGAAGCTGCAGGCAACAGCTAGTTAGATATAAAAGATTCGTATGTGTTTATTAACAAGTCATATTCCATAACATTACGTACATTAGAAACGAAATAATGAATACCGATGTAACAGAATAGAATAGAAAGCCTCATGTGAATATAAGAGTAAATGAATGAGCCAACATTGACCTATAAAAAGGCTGGATACATCAACGACTCTTGTGTCGCTGGGCACCGGTCTCCTCGAAATCAGGCAAGGAGGGTGTTGGGCCACAGTTCACAGATGCGCTGTGTGAGTGAGCAAGCGGTGTTCCCATTGTCTTGGAGGTGTGTGGAGTTCACCAACCCGCATTGGGCCAGCGCATCGGTGAACACACGGCCCAACACCCTCCTCTCCAGATTTCGAGGAGATCCGTGCCCAACAGTGGGACATATAGGGGTTGATATTATTATTATACTAATAAGTAGCACGGAATGGACTCATAATGTTGATAAATGTCTGGGTGCCAGGAAATGCCAACGAGAGCTAAAGTATATAGTGATTTTATATTACCGAATTAAAGAACCACCTTTTTTTTTTTTTCTTTAACGCCGCGGGGGAGTGGGTCTCCCCACGCGGGTCTGTGGGACTCGCTGCGCCCGACAGCTGGTAAATGGACGCAGCTCTACCCACTAAAACCCGGCCAGTGCCACCAATGCCGCCTTCGGTGAGGTGCCCCGGATCTAGAAAACAAACAGGGCACCTCGACGGCTAGTCAGTCCCGCAAGGGACCGACGCCACCTAACAACCCCTCCCAACGTCGGGACAGTACAATGGGGTGAGGTTCCCATCCTCACCCCTGCTCTTCTGTCCCCTCTTCTTACAAGAGGGGTACAAAGAGCCCCCTCGGCCCAATTAGCTTCGCCCAAGGTGCACCGCTCACCCTAGGTTACTGAGCCCCACCGCCACGACAAGGCCTGAACCATGGTGGAACTTAAGAAGCATATGCGGGAGATCCGTTGATGTTCATAGGTGGTATTCACAACGCTTTTGTATTTTCAGGTGTAGCCATCTTGCCACCGTGGTTCAGGCCTTGTCGTGGCGGTGGAACTTCGTAGCCTAGGCTGAGCCCAGCACCTTGGACGAAGCGAATGCCGATGGAGCATTTTGTACCCCTCTTATAAGAAGTTGGGAGGGGTTGTACTGTGGCGCAGAACAACCCTTCTGTGGAGGCGGCGTTGCTCCCCTGGGGGACTGAGTAGCTGTCGAGGTGCCCTGTTTGTTCAACAGATCCGGGGCACCTCACCAAAGGCGGCATTGGTGGCACTCGCCGGGTTCTAGTTGGTAGCTATACCAACCACTTACCAGCTTTTCGGCGCAGCGAGTCCCACATACCCGCCTGTGGAGACCTACTCCCCCGCGGGGGATGCCTCAGAGCATTTACCGGCGTTAAAGAAGATAGGTGTAGCTATATCTGCTCACCTATTACAACGATTAAAAGCCATTAGGCCATCAGCATAGGACCATTCGAAAAAAAAAGCTTTTGTTTTAGCAAGGAACATACCTACTGTTGTCGTACCATCATGACCTGGAGATGGAACCTGGCAGTAACGTGGATCTGAGCTTTAGCTCTGACTAGAACCCCTGGGTTCTTGCAGTCAGAAACCCACGAACCCTCGGATGCCGTCAGCCACCAGAACTGGTGCCTCGGATCGGTCAGCGACAGGTCAACACTGGTGTCTTGTAATAGATGTGAAAACGATATAATATAGCTCCAATGTAAAGAAAACATGTCGGAAGTGAATTCTTATTTAAATGAACGAGGAAACGGCTTAGTGGAAGTGTACAAGGTCGGAGGTTGCTTCACATTAGAGATACCAGATTGAGATGTAGGAAAATTCCTATCAGACTGGAAAATATTGCCTCCTACTGTATTCTTCTCCAAATTCGTTGCGGGTCCCAATGGTCCCATATCCCCCGGGCTCCCTGAGATATCAAAGTGTCCCGCTTCGCCTCCTCCTTCTGCGACATCACTACCTCGCAAAGGGACAGGACCGCTAGCCACTGATGACCGCAGAAAGTCACAGGTCCGCGCCCACTTCGGCGATAAGTAGCGCCCTTTCCGCCGCCCAAGCTGGGCACTGCGCTAAGTCCCCTGCCACCTTCCACAGAATATACCATCCGAAGCAATCATGCCCCGTCAGGATCTGTGCAGGGTGGAAGGTTATGCCTTGTGGACGGTCAATCCACTGCTCCAGGATTGGGCAGCCACCGTGCGATGAGCGTACACCGGACTAGTTTCTTAACATTAAATAATAATATGTTGGGACAACTAACACACGGCCATCTTATCCCAAACTAGACGGAGCCTGTTATTATAATGTTGTTATGGTAACCAGACAACTAACACATACTTATATATTTCTAAATACATACATATTATAGATAAACTACACCCAACACAGAACAAAATATGATCATGTTCATCACACAAACATTTGTCCTGGTTAGGAATCGAACCCACGACCTTCTGGTTTAGCAGTTAGGGTCACTAACCACTAGACCAACAGGCCAGTCTAACGTGTCGTTATGGATAGTTCCTGAGATGAACATAAACATAACAGACACACACATTAACACACAACAATTAAATCTTTAACGATTGCAAAAGGTCTTTACAAAGAAAAATATGTACAAGGCATATCAAACTGTGTATATGTTATACAGTTTGTACGAATTATATATGTATACATATTTCAAAAGACGTGTGCAACGAACAAACAGACCGTTTCAACGTTACAGATTACTAACGCGACCTCGATGCCGACCAGTTCTACCAGAACTACGAGAATTACTAGTATTTTTGGATAGATCGGATAGTTACAAGCTTGTTTCTCCCGTGAAACAACTTCGCTGTTTCGGAGAGAACAGGGCAGGCAGTGTATATACATGCCCAGATATAGACTGACGACCTCTGTGGCTCAGTGGTAAGCGCGTTGGCGCTCAAGCCGGAGGCTGCGGGTTCGACGGGCCAGGGAACAAATATATTTTCTGTGTTCCTGGGTCACGGATGTGTATTAAATATGTGTATTATATAATAAAAACTTAAATATATGTGTAGTATAAAAGTATTAAATATATTTCCGTTGTCTGTTACCCGTAACACAAGTTCTTCGAGAACTTACCACGGGACCATATTGACGTGGTGTGAAAGCGTCCATAGATATTATTATTATTATTATATTATGTCTCAGGATAGGCAACACATGAATAAGTTGCCTGGGATACTACTAGTTTATGTACACGGGCGACTCTGACCACTTACCATCAGGTGGCTCCTCAGCCCCTTGGCCTGGATAGGCATATCCTAGATTGATTATAAAATAGTTTTTTTTTAATATTCATGCTTTTTTTTTGTATTAAATTATTTTATTTATTTATACTTTTCAATCTAGTATCTCAGCTAAGGTTTTTTAATATTCAAAGCTGACGTTATATGACGACGTGTTTAAGGAAAATATTTAAAAACTCCTAAACGAGAACAAAAATACTTGAATATGAGCGACAAGTCCTATCTATTAGCATTAATGAACTATCAATGAGAACTTGTAGTAAACCTGTTATCTGACTAAACACTTATTGATTACTATAGCAAACTAATCACTTATAGGTGGCTAATGGCTTACTCTTACAAATATTTTTTACGCCGGGAAATGCTCTCAGGTATCCCGTGGGGGAGTGGGGACTCGCCCAGCGGGTATGTGGGACTGCGCCCGAAAGATTCTAAGTGGACGCAGCTCTACCTACTAAAACCCAGCGAGTGCCACCAATGCCGCCTTTGGTGAGGTGCCCCGGATCTAATAAGCAAACAGGACACCTCGACGGCTAGTTAGTTCCTCAACGGACCGACCCCAACTCCACAGAAGGGCTGTCCCGCACCACAGAACCAGTACAATGGGGTGAGGTTCTCATCCTCGCCCCTTGTCCCCCTGCTCTTTGTCCTCTCTTCTAATGAGAGGGCTACAAAGCAGCCCCCTGGGCTCAATTCGCTTTACCCAAGGTGCTGAGCTCACCCTAGGCTTCTGAGCCCTCTTATGAGAAGAGGGGACAAAAGAGCAGGGGACAAGGGGCGAGGACGGGAACCTCACCCCATTGTACTGTCCCGACGTTGGGAGGGATTGTTCTGTGGCGCGGGACAACACCTTGGTGGAAGTGCCGTCGGTCCCTTGGGGGACTGACTAGCCGTCGAGGTGCCCTGTTTGTTTATTAGATCCGGGGCACCTCACCAAAGGCGGCATTGGTGGCACTCGCCGGGTTTTAGTGGGTAGAGCTGCGTCACCTTACCAGCTTTCGGGCGCAGCGAGTCCCACACACCCGTGTGGGGAGACCCATTCCCCTGCGGGATGCCATTGAGCATTTCCCGGCGTTGAAGGAAAAAGGCAAAAAATAACCAACCGGTACCAATTTCCCTGTGACGTTTTTAAAAGATTATATTTAACAGAGTTGAAAGGAGGTTCTCAATTCATCGGTTTTTTTTAAATGTTATTATTTACTATATAGTAATATTGTTATTGAAATATACCGGCTCACATAACAGCGTAAAGTGACAGCTATGCTGTCGCGTTTCGTGCGGCTTGTGAGTTTCCGGTGGCCCATTGGGAGGGGGAGGGATAGGACACGTTTTATGTAATATAACAATAAACTAACACTTTCATATTGGTTGTACAGTATGGTTTTACCTATATAATTTACTAGCTGTTGCTCGCGGCTCGCCCACGTTAATTTAGATTTACAGCCGTACCCTGATTGATGATGATTATTTTTATAGCCTAAGTTACTTATTATAACATGAGCTATCTGTCGGTGAAAGTCCCGTCAAAATCGGCCCAGCCATTTCAGAGATTAGCCGGAACAAACAGACAGACAGACAACAATTGTAAAAAATGCTATTTTGGTATTTGTACCGTGTATACATCCATGTGCATTCAATAAAAAGTGGTTATTTTAATATTACAAACAGACACTACAATTTTATTTTATTTATCTGTATACATACATAGGTTTGGTTTGACAGACGCACAACAAAAAAGGGTTCTGTATAGTATATTTGAGAGACGTAACCCTAAACAATACCAGTGGACTGTGGTCTACTGTGGTCTACTGTGGTCTACTGTGGTCTACTGTGGTCACAAGGTAGTTCATCTAATGACAAAAGCATACATTGATCATTTCGTGCAATCTTTGTCAACGTAATTAGATACGACGATAGCGTCACTAAAACGTGCCCATTATGAAACAACTTTAAATATTTTATCGCGGTTTATTAAGATTTCCATAACCGACGTTTTGGACACCACAAACATGGTCGCGGGAAATCTAATCCGCAAAAGATGTTTTATTATAATGAGATTTCGCGTGCACATTAGAAAACAATATGTCTGTTCAATTTTTTTTGTCACAACACAAGCGAGCAGTTGGAGCCTTACCACCAAAAGTTATGCAGATACGTTGCCCTCCTTTTCCCTATACCCCTTCCCCCGTGATGGGGGATATACTATAAAAAAATTTATTGAAGATAAACCTTGGGAATACGGTATTGGCTAAGAAGTTTATGTCATAAGAAGTTGATGATGATTATTTTTATAGCCTAAGTTACTCCTTATAACATTAGATGTCTGCCAGTGAAAGTCACTTCAAAATCGGTCCAGCCGTTTCATAGATTGGTCGGAACAAACAGACAGACAGACAGACGGATGGACAGACAGACAGACAGACAGACATAAATTTATAAATGGGTTTTTTTATGCATGTACCGTTTATACTTTCATATGCATTTAGTAAAAAGATGTTAATTTGAAATTACAAACAGACACTTCATTTTTATTTATTTGTAGGTATAGATTGTAAGATATTTTCACCGAGTTTGTTTCGCCGGTCTTCCTCAGTCAGACTAGCTTTGGAAATGGTAGTAGAGTTCATTGACTTTCAATAACATACTTTTTATGTACATCTAATAATTTTCTCTATTATATAAATTTCATCTATTAATTTGTTTACTTAACCAACTTCAAATAAGAATAACAAGTAAAAGGTTATGAGAAAATTTTCCTACATTCAAACAGGGTTAAGTGAGGACGTTGAAAGGGCATTGGCCGCACCTGGCCTGGACCGGACAAGATCCTGTATTACAACTTAGGTATCTATCTTCTTTATGTATATAATTTTCAGTCCGTGTGTATGTCATTAACATTTTCCTAAACGGCTGTTCGATAATCATGGTTAACCCCCAAATACTCAGACGAATCTCAAATTTAAGACGTACTCAAACGAATATCAAATTTAAGAAGTACTTAAACTCATGCTACGTGTCAGATTCAAAGAAAAAAGAGGGACAACACGAGTTTAAGTACGTCTTAAATTTGAGGTTTGAGTATTTGGGGGTTAGACTCACAATTCGGTCTAGTACAAAATATTTAGTACAGAGCCTCTGTAATATAAAGGTTTGTCTGTGTGATCTCGCTACTGTACGGACCTATATTGAATAAGGAAGACTGCTTCTTATAGAAAATGTATTAGCTTCTTTAGGAGCAGGGTATACTTAGAGAACATCGACTCAACATAATATTATTTTTACTAAGAAATAACGTTTGTGTTTGAATTTATAATATACTAGCTGTTGTCCGCAGCTTCGCCCGCGTTATCTAAGATTTACAGCCGTACCAGGATTGATGATAATTATTTTTATAACTCTCATATAAGATACTCCTTATAAGATCAGCTATCTACCAATGAAAGTCCCGTCAAAATCTGTCCAGCCGTTTCAGAGATTAGCCGGAACATACTGACAGACAAAAATTAAAAAAAAAATACTTTCTTGATGTATGTACCATTTATATTTTCATATGAATTTAGTGAAATGATGTTAATTTGAAATTAGAAGCAGACATTTCAATTTTATTTATTTGTATAGATGAAAACTCATCCAAATTAGAAAATAGTACTTTCATCATTGCAGTTTATTGATATGTTATCAATGAGGATACATACATACATACATACATACATATACATACACACGTAAAACAACTCTGGAATAGGCGTAGAAGCTTTCTATATAACCTTCTGGCTAGATCGACCCTGATGGATGCCTTTTTCGTAATATAATTAGGCACGTACTAGGAAGGACCTGGCAGAACGCCAATCCGACAATAACTGGCATCCCATTGTGTGATGACCTCAGTCCTCAGCAATAGATCATTATTATATCGAGAGTATCTCCGGCCGGAGTATCTCGGGCTGTTGCCGTCTCCGGACATTTACAATGCCCAGGATGATGATGATTATTTTCCGGCATCGAGCATATAACCGGATAGATTAGGAATGTAAGCATAAAATTCCGAAACTGATCAGTGATTTGTCACTGACGTAATAGAAATTCAACCAACCAGTTATCTGTATGTACGTCCCATCGGCCAATATAATACGTTTTATTGTCTATAGAATTAATTTCAGAAATGGAAAGAATTTTTTCTTTGTTTGAGGAATTGCCTATTCAAAGAATATTTGTTTATTAAACGGACGGCAAAAAATTCCTTCCGGGTTAACCTAGACTAGGCAAACGTGGTGTAATTATACATGTATGTTATTAAATGTAAAAATAATCAGTATTTTTTCTTAAGTATCATTAGTTTCATAAAAAATCTAGAATCGTCTACGTAAATGGAATTATCCTTATTAGGAATAAATTGTTATGTTAGTTAATATTAGTTTTTACTAATAATAATTATAATTTATGATGACATCATCAACGTTGTAGGAATTTTTAATGATTATGTCCAAGTTGGATGCGAGTAGCGGACCTTGGCGGTCCCCACCATGGTTCAAGCCTTGTCGCGGCGGTGGGGCTCAGTAGCTAAAGTGAACCCATCACCTTGGGCGAAGCTAATTGAACCGAGAGAGCTGCCCTTTGTACCCGTCTTATAAGAAGAGGGGACAAAAGAGCAGGGAGACAAGGGGCGACGATGGAAACCTCACTCCATTGCACTGTCCCGACGTTTGGAGATTGTTCAGTAGTCTGGGTGGTGGCATCGGTCCCTTGGGGGACTGTCTAGCCGACGAGGTGCCCTGTTGCTTAACAGATCCGAGACACCTCACCAAATGCGGCATTGGTGGCACTCGCCAGGTTTTAGTGGCGTAAGGAGTGCTCTCTCCCCGCAAAAGAAAAAAATCTTAGCGTTCATTGGGAGAGGCCTAGTTATAGTTGACGGTGATGATGATGATTATGTGATGACAATGACGATAGTGGTGATGATATGACAGATATGCAAGGAAATTCCAAACGAACAATGTTTTCGACATAAAGATGACAACCCCACAAACACATACGTCATTAGTGCGTCACAACTCACAAGTAATGACGTCAGAGATATTATGTTTTTTTTGACGTGACAACGTCTTATAATTCGATGGAGCCGGCTGCACGAACGAAAAAACATGAGGCATGCGGCGTTACCTCGCTCTGAGGCGTTCCATTTTCTTATGACGTTGTCACGTTCAACTATCGTCAGTAAACCGACTTTACAGACAACTGATTTTTTTATTTTGCGCCGGGAAATACTCTTAGGCTAGTCTCGATTCACCTGGTGGTAAGACATCGACATCCTTGGAGACCTACAGCAGAGGATTAGCAGGTGCATTGCCAGCCTACCAATATTATAAACGCGAAAGTTGTATGTATCGATGTTTGTTTTTCACATAAAAACTACTGAATGGATTTTAATGAAACTTTACAATAACATAGTTCTGATGAATAACACATAGGCTATGAATTTTCCAAAATGTAATCCTGCGCAGACGTTGTCGCGGGTACCAGCTAGTTAAATATGTTTATGGGCGAGCTGTTCCCTGGTGGCTCGCCTCCCCGGTTGTTAAAACTAACAAAAGGTACTCACATGGTCCCCTTCGCGACGGTCATGTTGAGGTTGCTGAGGACGTGGTTGGGTCTCTTGTTGGACCCGTAGTGCTTGAACGCGTTCCTCACGCACACCGCCTGCTGCCTCTTCTGCCACATCTGCAAGGATACTGCTGTTAGGTTTGATGTCTCTCAGACCTCCTCGAAAAGGTGAGGAGGGTGTTAAGCCGATCGAATGTGCGTTAGCCCGATAATTTTATCCTAATATGAGAAAGCTTCCTCGAAAATAGGCGAGCAGGGTATTAGGCCATAGTTCGCCTATGTTTTGGTAAACTTGTTTTTTATGTCATAAGGAGGCAAACGAGCAGTCGAAACCGTTTGGTGACTGTTCACGCCCGTATCCGGATTAGCAGGAAATGCAGTGGAAGCGATATATATAATTATCCGGAATTCAAATGGGGTAGAACGGTCCGCGGTTATCACGGAGCTATATAAAATTGTTCAATTACCTAAGCGGCGTCTTGAGCCTTCTCCGGTGTGGCGATACCTCAAATATAAATCTAATTAACACTAACCCCTAATTGGCCAATCGGATAATTAATGCTAATTGATCTATATACTTATCTGAAACCACTTCTATCGGACACGACATGCATCGGAGCTTCACAAGATGGCGGCTACCAATTCTTATTTAATTTACTTGATTTAGGCACTAAAGTGTTCACAATAGTTAATTAACAATATATATATTAGTCCATTACACTCAAATCAATCAATCCACGTGACTATGCCCCAACATGGGCGAACAAAGAGAATCACCCAACAATTATCGCTCGTCACGTCAAGCGTCAACAAACGGAGCGTCGATTCTAGGAGGAGATTCGCGGCGGACTTGGTGTACGGCTCGCGCTGGACCGAGGTGCGTTACTGCCCGAGGCGCGGGCGCTCCTGCCTGGGCGCGGCTAGTGATATGCGAGCGTCAAGTCAATAAAATTGTAGTGAGGTGAAACTCGATACATTTGGTTCGCAACAGTGACTATCGACGTCCATACACATACACACAACCAGAGATTATGCAGATGCATTGCCCTCCTTTTCCCTATCCCCCCCATGGGCCACCAATCACAAACCGCACGAAACGCGACAGCTATGCTGTGTCACTTGACGCCGGTGTTATGTGAGCGAGAGGTACCACCGCCGTCGTGCCGGCTCAATTCCAAAAGTTTACCAAAACACAAGCGAACTATTTTTATATAACGAAATATTTTTAGTCTTATCTGGCTTACATTGTACGTTTCACGGGCCTCTTGGAAATCGGACGAGGTACCCATTAACTAAAAGGGGGTATTTCTCAAAAAATTTCAAAACGGAAGCCCAATAAACAAGGAGTTTCAAGAAATCGAACGAAACAGATTAAAAATCTGAAATTCACAATCTAATGATTTGAGCACAAAACATAAGTAAGTTATTATCATTAAACCACAACATATTCTGTATGTCTATTAATTTTTATCTTTATTAAAACCTTATATTATGTTGTATTTATAGATTAATTATATATTTTTATGTTTTTTTACATAACTAGTAAAATAACCTTAATTTTAAAACTCTTTGATATACTGCTGCATTTGTTATTTTTTGGCGCCTCTATTGATGTGTAAAGTGGGACTTATATATATATACAGGAAAAATGTTTGACTATTACAACTATTTAAGACAGGATATTCATAATCACCACCATGGTTCAAGCATTGTCGTGGCGGTGGGGCTCAGTAGTCTAAGGTCAACCCAGCACCTTGGGCGACGTCAATTGAACCGAGGGAGATGCTCTTTGTATCCCTAGGAAGAGGGGACAAAAGGGCAGGGCGGACAGGGGGCGAGGATGGGAACCTCACCTTTCACTATCCCCACGTTAGGAGGGGTTGTTCTGTGGTGCGGGACAACCCCTCAAATAAAAAAAGGATATTCACAATGTTTTTCACTTTTATTTTGCAGAGTGATTTCAGTATTGTCTACGAATGCCTTGTTCACAAGAACAACATTAACCATGTTTATTTTTAGAGTTTTAAGAAGTGTGTCAGGCAGTAGGCCTGAACTTCCCTGCCTAATTCAGTCAGTAAAATTAATGTTATCGTGCATACGACAGCAAACGTAACATGGTCTAACTATAGCTTCGCTTCGCCATTCGCCTTCGAATCTCTAGTATAAATACTGATTTTTGCCACTATATTAGATAGATAAGTATGCCTCTTACCACATCTCTTACCATATCTCTTACCATATATCTTACCATATCTCATACCACATCTCTTACGGCTTACCATATCTATTTTTTGCTCTTATGAAGAGCTGATGGTAAGCTAATAAAGTGTACAAGAGGTCTTCCAGCGATCGAAAGTCGACCTCAATTTAAAAAAATCATTCAACATCAAAGACAGTTTGACTTAAAAACTAATGCTTCAAAACTTCTTTGTAAAAAAACTAAACGTCATACGTCATCTATTGTTTACAGGATTTCGGCGGGAAATTTCTGGGCGCACGGTTGTTTTTTTTTCCTGATAATCAATTATTATTCTGCATTTTGTTCATTCGGAGCTGTTTTCGAGTGTTTGTTTTAAAAACTTAATCAGTATATATTCTGATTGGTTGGCGAATACTGTGGAGGACTGTTCTGGGTGGGTGAGGTGGGGAGTGATGGAGGACTGAAGAAGCGAAGTCGGCGGGAAACACCCTTGAAGTTTCCCGCCATTTTCACATATTTCAGACTTGGCTTCAACCTTACCAAATAAATACAGACGTGGCTGTATGGACTTTAGCTGTTATCCTTTGACTTTCCCTAATGGGATAAATTATTAAACAACAAATGTTTGATTGATGGGGGCTAGAGGGGTAGAGCCGCGCTCCTTGGCATTTCCCGCCGCTTCTCCAAAGCACAGACAAAATATTGTTAGCACGACAGACATGGCAGCATGGCCTCAGGTCTTAGCTGGTTCCATCAGGAACAAATGTAAGAAAAAAAGCAACTATTGTTTGACATTGTCATTATTCAACTTTGAATGTGTGCGTACTGCGTATCTTAGTGTGTGGATTTTATTTAATTTGTTTAAAGTCTTTATAACTTAATCTTTTATGTAATTGTACCAATTTCAAATTCCTCCGTTTGCGCAATCATTTTAAAAAGGGGTACAAAATGGGTACAAAGTTTTTGCTTTACGCGTTAATAATACATGGATTTATTTATTGGTATTGTCCACCCAGTTGAATAGCTCTCTGAAAAGATAATCCAAGTTTGATACAGAAGCGTCTAAAAAGGATCATATTCCTTATTTAAAATATTTCGATGATTATTTCGTTGGAGATAGTGTAGAGGGTCTAAATTGGATCGGTCGTCTTGGTGTTCATTAATGTGTACATCTGATGATCATTCCAAACATCGTTAAGATAAACACATAAAAACTTAAGGCGCGGGTTGTTTATAACCGTTTGTTTGACTTCACTTATCGCCTGTCCTTCACACTACATACATAAATCAGTACCTTTAGGATTTCTCTGAGAATTGATGGAATGGAAGACATTCCAGTGTGATTTCTAATACTACATCAAGGATCAGGGAGGCAGGTTCTCGACTGCGCTTACCCTTACTTAATTGAGCTTACAAGAACTTTTTTATTATGTTTCTTGCAGCTACGGAACCCTTCATGGGCGAGTCTCTTTTACATATTATAATATACATCTAAGAACGCAAAGCATCTTAGGGAATTCCCTAGTAGAAATTTATGAAAGAAGAAAAAATGGTGATTTAAAAATATCACTATGTAACCCATAAGTTTATTTTTTTCGTTTTCCTCAAGCCGGCTTTTGCGCCACATTTTTAATAATTAGGTACATTACCATGTTTTAAAAGTAACACTAATTTTGTTTTAGAATTTGAACTGAACCAATTTAGTAATATTTAGTACACGGTACTATGGTTTTAGTAAGAGTAGTACCATGTTGTTTTTTTTACGCTACTCTGAAGCTTCGACTGCTCGTTTCCCCTTCGACCGAATTGTGAATGTTATATCAGAAGGACTTCAGCCCCAAGTTCAATTATTTCGTAATAAAACCTTTTATAGTTACTATTAGTAGATACTAAATACATTATGAAACTCACAGTACTGTTCTGTTTCTCGAGCGGCGCCGAGAACTGTATCTGGCCCATCTTGGACTCCTTCTCGTCGCTCATCGGCGACGAGGGTGATGTTTCTCTGTAACAATACAAAACAATACATAAGGAAACTGGCAATCTAATAGAAATGAACGAAAAATTACTTTAAAAAACTAGCTAGCTTATAACTTTCTTTATATGAGTCATTATTGAAATGAAAACATTTTTAGGGCGGTATACATATTTTTAGATGAGATAAAATCTCTGGATTCGCGACACCGTTACCACTGATAAGAGATGCTATTTGACGTTTGATTTATTTATACTGAAATGTCAATGTCATGCGGCCATTTACAGCCTGTATTATAGGTACATATTTGAATTTAATTGTTTTGTTTTTACTTCTATCGGCAGTCCCTGTGACTGGTTTAGTTTTTTTTAATCCTAGTTAGATACACGAAGCATAATGTAAATAACTAAAAGGTTATACTTAAAAAACCATCAAAAGAGCCCCAGAACCCAATAAATTATTTTGAAACGGCTGAACTGATTTTGATAATATATGTCTAAGAACTACCACTCGGAAGCCTAGTTTCATATAAAACCGCATCCGAATCGACATACATAATCTAACATTCTTAACAGTCGAACTTATTCTCCCTCGTGTTACGTCGGGGGTAAAAGTACATATACGTAGCTCGGCCTCGTAGCTTTAAACATAATATTATATCCCTGTGTATATGCTCTAAATTTACCCATTTTCATCCTTTACAATATGAATTTAACAATATATGTATAATTATAAGTATAACAATCTAACATCCCTATCAAAACTTACCAGCGTACCACGAGAACAAACGTAGTGAGATCGTTATTCGTTTAAACTAATTGCCTTGTGTACTTCCGCTACCTTAAATATTTCGGTAATGCCATTACGAAGTCGTAAAGAGGTCAGCTCGGCAAACATGGCAGAGACCTTCGCAAGAATTGTTTTTTAATCTTCAATTCAACAGGCATAAGAATCGCGCATTCAGCCAGCGCGCCATTTCGACATACGGTGGCGAAATGCTCGTATCCAGTGCAATAGTGCTATCCCTCTCGCACTCAACCTTCGCACGTATTGCCATTTCATGTAATCATTGAATATGTAATAAATAGTGACGTACATTACCGAAACTTTCGTTTTATCGATGAGACGCCACCTTGTGACGTTGTAATCGAACAATACGTTTACCTTAAATATTAAGCGCCTTTTGTCTAATGGCGACGCTGTTGGACTGTTAATGTGGTTGGATATTTAATATGGCTGTAATGTAATGTTCTATATGGATACTATAATGTTTTTCGACGAAGAGTTGGTAAATCGCCAACGTCAATCTACTTGTTCCAAATTTGACAGTGACAGGAAATCGGCCATCTTGGTAATTAAAAGAGGTTTCAATCCCGAAGTATTGATGTGACCATAGAGGCCTCGGTCGCTCGCTTAAGTAGTGTATCAATTTATGGTGGAAATGTGTATCCTAAATATGCCTTCAGAAAAGTTCGCGATTGCATAATACGTCAATATGTTAAAGATAACATACTACCTATATTCATTTTAATATTTAAAAAAATTGGCAATTATAAAGCGGTAATGTAAAAGCTATTTATACAAATACAGTATTTATCCTCATCATCATTACATAATACAAAACAAATTCCTCGGCCGCGTCTGTCTGTATGCGATAAACTCAAACCAGATGGATTTTCATGCTGTTTTCAACATGAGATCAAGTAATTCTTGAAGCAGGTTATAAGCATATAATTTACCAAGATTTTGTGTAAATTTGTAAATAATATAAGGATAATTATTGTAAGAGTAGGTAAAATTTGAGTTGATTGGAAGAAACTCATAATCAAATTTTTTTATTCAAAATTGTACCAACACCTACAGTATCTTTTTGAACGTCAGTTGAATCTACTACCGGTTCCAAGGCAAGCCCACTGAGAATAAAGCGAAACAAACTCAGTGGAACTAATCTATTCAAATAATTTTATTTATTCTATAACAATTTTAACATCTTATCCTGAAATACCTGGGAGGAACGCCTTATTCCTAGGGTATCTTTCATTGAATAGCTTACATTGAATACGTTGTTCTTTAGAGATATAACAAAAAATAAAGTAAAATAATGATCATCATCAGTCCGGAATTCCGTAAATATTAGTTAACGCGGGCGAAGCTGCGGGCAACAGCTAGTCAATATAATAACGCCACAAGATTGACGTTTTTGTGTCCATATTCCACACAAAAACTATGTTCACCAAAGCTAGAGAACAATACCTAAATTATGTGATTAAGGTGTGAGGGGTCAAAGTCGCCCATTGTTGGTTCGTCCACGATTATGATCATGAGAAATGACGTTGAAATGTTAGATATTTTAAATTTAGAATTATAAATAGATACTAGAAAACAATATTCAATGTATTTTCTAGCTGCGAATTGAGACGAACGAGTTGTAAAACTTGTAATGAGACATTTTCAAAGAAGATGGCTTTGGGACCTTGGGATCTCATTATAAAAATACAGTAGAACCTCTATAAGTCGAATATCAAGGGAGACGCCAAAAATCGAGTTATAGAGTTTTCGACTTATAGAGGATTTCAACTTAGGCGGATTTTGATTCGACTTAAAGAGGTTAAGATTCATTACGTTTACGTTTCATAGCACTCATGTTTCAACAATTTTATTTGTAAACTGTTGTACAATTGATGTGTATTGCAGTAGAACTAATATAGTAGAACAAATGACTTGCTTCGCTAAAGTTCAAATAAAAACAAAAAATAATAAAATTAAACACCTGACGCCAAACAAGCAAACACGTGTTAATGTGTGTCATAAATTCGTGGTAATTCTATTCATATATATATTTTATATCATATAATTGCTTTCTTAAAAAACAATCGTTTACTTACACTGTCGGCGAATTCTTAAAGTCGGTAACTTAGTTTTGTTCGAACTATGGAGGTAATAAATCTCCAATAATCGACTTGTAGAGGTTGTAAAACTAAAACATTGCTTTGTTCGAGATACAGAGGTAAAATTTAATTTTTCGAGTTATAGAGGGAAAATATGTACCAAAATGGCTTGGAGGGACTCACTGATTATTTCGACTAATAGAGGGTTCATATTTCCAGTAATGGAGGTTTTGGTGTTTGAAGGGAAGGGAACAAAACATTTTTTCGAGATATGGAGGTTTTCGACTTATCGAGGTTCGACTTAACGAGGTTCTACGTATAAGCATATTAGATTATTAAGATCCCTACCTAAATTGATGACGTGCATTGTTCTATTTTAGGGTACGGTACCTCTAATTTTGTTGAAAATATAAAATAGCCTCGGGGATAATTTAGATTTCTAATGGTTAAAGAATTTTTCAAATCGGTCAAGTAGTTTTTGAGTTTAATCATGACAAACAAACAAAAATTCAAATCTTTCCTCTTTATATTAGTATATATGACGAAGAGATGTAGGTGGAACCAAATACCCATGGAGATGGACGTGCTGTATACCGGTCTTACCTAAACCTAACAGGCTCACTCACGACACTCGAATCTCGATCAAGGGATCGAGAACCTGGCGATCTCTACTCTTGTACGCTACACTAGCGCACGATTGGACTCGATCACAGTGGAATTTTATGTGACTAATTGAAATTCGTATTTCTCAATCTCGTACATTTTTAGCACTCTTGAGAATATTTTGACGTAGACGTATCGACTTCGAAATCGAGTTTGATCTGTGTAAATTCGATCTCAAACTCGATTTCGAGTGCACTAGTGTAGAGTAGGAGTAGTAGTGTCAACCCCACCATGGTTCAGGCCTTGTCGTGGTGGTGGGGCTCAGTAACCTAGGGTGAGCGGTGCACCTTGGGCGAAGCTAGTTGGGCCGAGGGGGCTCTTTGTACCCCTCTTATAAGAAGAGGGGACAGAAGAGCAGAGGGCAAGGGGTTAGGATGGGAACCTCACCCCATTGTACTGTCCCGACGTTGGGAGGGGTTGTTCTGTGGTGCGGGACAACCTCTCTGTGGAGGTGGCGTCGGTTCCTTACGGGACTGACTAGCCGTCGAGGTGCCCTGTTTGTTTTCTAGATCCGGGGCACCTCACCAAAGGCGGCATTGGTGGCACTCGCCGGGTTTTAGTGGGTAGAGCTGCGTCCATTTACCAGTCGGGCGCAGCGAGTCCCACATACCCGCGTGGGGAGACCCACTCCCCCGCGGGATGCCTCAGAGCATATCCCGACGTTAAAGGAAAAAAAGGATCGAGTGTCTAGAGGAAGCCCGCTGATCCGCGCGAATTCGATCCTAAAATCGATCGCCCGCCACTCGCATCCTAATCTTCTCGATCTATCCTTCGTACTCCGAACCTAAATATTAAATTTTTTGAGGTTATTTGGAGTTTTCCCACCCTTATTAGACAAGCACACACGCACTATGACCTTACACCTCACTTGATTTCGAGGAGACTCGATGTGCGTTTTTTTATAACATAGGAGGGCAAACGAGAAACCAGAGATTATGCAGATGTGTTGCCCTCCTTTTCCCTATCCCCCCAATGGGCCACCGGAAACTCACAAATCACATAGCATAGCATAGTTGTCACGGTGTTATGTGAGCGAGAGGTACCACCTCGCTCGTGCCGGCCCAAGTCGGCTACATAGCAGCGACTACCTCTTACTAAAGGTTAGTACTAAAAATATACATTATTGTGTATGTTTTACCTTTTAAAATACGTAAATGTAAGCTCGGTAGTAATTTTTTACCGGCGCGATACAAACAAGTTTTTGCTTGCGTTACATTCAAGGAAGTCTCAGAACGTTAAAATTTTACATAATACTGGCAACATTTTTTGTGATTGTCAGTGATGAAACAATGTATCTTCAATATCCCAGCGTACGACTAGCTGATGCTCGCAGCTTCGCTCGCTTCATTAAGATTTACAACCGTCTCCGGTCCGGATTGATAATAGCTTATGTCACTCAGTATTAACGTACCATTCTAATAGTATTTTTTTATTCAGTCGAGTAGTTT
This sequence comes from Helleia helle, assembly GCA_963853865.1. NCBI lineage: Eukaryota > Metazoa > Arthropoda > Insecta > Lepidoptera > Lycaenidae > Helleia > Helleia helle. The sequence continues at coordinate 1,052,559 of OY971436.1, forward strand.
TGGAGTTATAGCGTAACAGCAAAATAAATCAAATCTTCCCTCTTTATAATATTAGTCATTTTTAGTCTGTCTATACACCATTCTCATATTTATACATGAGAAGCTGTGCCTACCTTGTCAAAATTTAAATAGGAAGCTTCTCTCACAGTACCCGCATATCTTATCTCAGTGCAGTGGCAAGTCCTACATACTACGCGAGTGGCGGGGCGGGGAGTCGTTGATCAGCCGTCTTGTTATTTATTGAAGTAGGCCTATGTTCAGCAGTGGAAGGATAGAGGTTGATAATGATTACAATGAAATAGCCTACAGCATCAATCACCCCACCATGGTTCAAGCCTTGTCGTGGCGGTGGGGCTCATTAGCCTAAGGTGAAGCCAGCACCTTGGACAAAGAGGGCTGCTCTATATACGCCTCTTATAAGAAGACGGGACAAAAGAGCAGGGGGACAAGGGGCGAGGATGGGAACCTCACCCCATTGTACTGTCCCGACGTTGGTAAGGGTTGTTCTGTGGTGCGAGACAACCCCTCTGTGGACGTAGCGTCGGTCCCATAGGGGACTGACTAACCGTCGAGGTGCCCTGTTGCTCAAGAGATCCGGATTGATATCCAAGATGATCAAAGATAAACCTATAAACACACAGTCTGTCTTACGGCCTACCTTCCGCACTGGAAACCTTAGCAGAAGATAATATCAACGTGATGGTACTAGGAACGAACCGCCTGTCTTTTTAATCCTAGGTAAGCTTGGCGTAAGAAATAAACACGATATTGGCTACAGTACATACAATCAATGGAGAGAACGTCATTTAGTTATTTGGAAATATAAAACACTAGCGGTTGCCTGCAGCTTCGCCCGCGTTACTCAACTCCTATAAGTCATAGCATGATGTTATATAACCTATAGCCTTCCTCGATAAATGGAATATCTAACACTGAAAGAATTTTTCAAATCGGACCAGTAGTTCCTGAGATTAGCGCGTTCTAACAAACAAACAAACTCCTCAGCTCTATAATATTGGAATAGATTTAAATTAATGTTTAAGAATGAAGGAATGTTCAATGTGTATATAATTTTTGTTATTAATGAATTAACTAAATCCAAAAACCGCCTAAGACCTTCGAAAAATCGGCCGAGTATTTTTTTCTTTTTTGACAATCTTTGAACATAAATATATCCGGTAATTATATTCATAATTGTAAAATAAAAACAGCATAGACTTGAAGTATGCAAAAAGTAAAGTGACGTGTATTGACGTCACAGGTCTGAAACTGACCAATCACGAGGCCGATAGCGTTTTGTAAAGCATTAATGTTTGCAAAATTTAGTTTTTTTAACGATATTCTCGGAATAAGTATGATTATTAACATTGCCATTGAGCAATTAAGAAGTAAATGATTATGGCAAAATATATTTTTCTTAATTTATTCCTGATTTGCCCACATTATTATTATTTTGAATAGGTATTTTAATAAATACTACGACTACGACTCTAAAATAATCAGAAGTCCGGATGCGGCTGTGAATCTAAGTTATTGAGCAAAGCTGTGGACAACAGCTAGTAAATAATCTATACTAATATTATAAAGCTGAAGAGTTTGTTTGTTTGTTTGAACGCGCTAATCTCAGGAACTACTGGTCCGATTTGAAAAATTATTTCAGTGTTAGACAGCTTATTTATCGAGGAAGGCTATACATACAATACAATACAATACAATACATCACGCTGTGACTTATAGGAGTTGAGTAACGCGGGCGAAGCTGCAGGCAACAGCTAGTTAAACATATTTTGTATAAATAAAATGTAGGTACCATATTATAATGTACTAGCTGTTGCCCGCAGCTTCGCCCGCGTTAACTTAGATGTACAGCCGTACACGGATTGATGATGATTATTTATCTATGGACGGGCGTAGGACTTTATTTTATAATATGAAGTGATTAATACCGTATTTTTGTAAATAGCTTTTACATTACCGCCCATGAACATAAACTTTAACTGTTTATTACACTGCCTGTCCTGCCCTTTCTCCGAAACACAGCAAAGTATGGGAGAAACAAGCACGATGGTGGTACATTCAGACGGGTGTATATCGTTCATACTGCACTTGGCGGGATACGAACCCGACCGCTGTAGTGTCGAGTAGCTTGACCACTCGACCAGGCGCCTTTTTTTATAGAAGAGGGGTAAACGGACAGTCAGTTCACCTGATGGTAAGTGAAAGCGACATCCACGGACACCCGCTCACCAGAGGGTTAGCAGTTGCGTTGCTGGATTTCAGATATGGGTATGCTCTTTTCTTGAAGGTCCCTAAGTCGTATCGGTTCGGAAACACCGTAAGTGGCAGATGATTCCATATATTCGTCGTGCGAGGCAGGAAATGCCGTAAAAATCGAGTTGTTGTGGATTTCCGAACATCGAGATGGTGTGGGTGAAATTTGGAGTTTGTACATGTCCGGTGGTGGAATTCTGCTGCAGGTATTAGTCCGAACAAAACCTCAGAACACTCCCCGTGGTAGATGCGGTAGAAGATGCAGAGCGCTCCGACATCCCTACGCAGCACCAAAGAATCAAGCCGATTGGAGAGAACCTTGCTATCGACGATTCGAGCTGCCCGGCGTTGAACGTGGTATATAGGATGAATAAGTAATTGTGTAATATTAATCGAATATTAAACATTGCAGAGAGAATAGAGACGAAACCGTAACAATGGCGACACCGTGCTTTACATAACACAACGAGTGGCGGGCGAGTGGTCAGGCTACTCGACGCAGCGGTTGCGGATTCGAATCCCGCCAAGTACAGGTAATGAATTTAGATGTCTGCATCGGAGCATAGATGTGTAAATATGTATTTAAATAAAACTATAGCGTCCCGCGATTAGATTAGATAGATAGATTCTAGAAAGTATTTCTTAAAGCGGATCAGTGGTTTAGGCGTGAAATAATAACAAACGAACTCAAACTCGCATTTGTAATATTACCTAGGATAAAATCAACTATAGCTGTATAAATAAAACATCAGTACCTCTACCATAAGTTCGCACATGACATAACTATAGAAGAGCAACACGAATCGAAAACTATACCATACCTTAGTTTTTATTCGTGTTGCGTTTTTACGTAACTACTATAGTTATGTCATTTACGCTTGTAACAAAACTCATGGTAGAGATACAGGTGGGTTAGCCAAGATGTCATTCTACAATGGTTTAGAAAACTAATACGTAAATGTATGGAAATGACATTTAAGACCACGTGATTTATCGATGTGAAATGTCTTTTCCATACATTTATTAGTTTTCTACTAGCGTTTACGATAGTAGAATGGTATCTTGGCTAACCCACCAGTTCCATCATAATGAATTGTAATTAATAAATAGTATCAAAGTGTTTTATTAAAATAATAAAATTATAATATTTTATAACGGAGTAGGCTAAATATTTAAAATATTATGATTGCACAAGTTTGTGGCCTCATTACTCCGCAACCGATGTTAAGATTATTACACAAATAAATGTTTAAAACTATTCCAATGTGAAGTGTGAGTATGGGGATTCGAATATTTTTTTTCCTCAGCTAGGAATGAAAGAAATTACGAAAAGTATGAAAAGTCGAGGAGGTGTTCATGCTTAATAATATAAAACTATTGATTATAGAAGTCGTAAAGAACTAGTGTGTGCTAAAATAGCCACCTCGAATAACTTCGACGAGGCTTGCAAAATATGCTTTCTCCTTCTAAGATCTCTGACGTGGTTACTGGTTGGGTACGTTATATTTTGGAAGTAGATAGCATATTTTGCAAGTCTCCTCGAACCAACGGTGCTTACATTGGTTACCAGAGTAAGGTACCTCCTCGTCAAATTACGAGGAGACTTGCAAAATGTACTTCCTAATATATAGTCTGAAGTTCTAACCAGCGCAAGGTCCCTTCGCCTTATTTCGAGGAGACATGTAACAATGGACAGAAGGACTGCTGACTAAGCCGAAAAACTTGAGTCATCAGTGGACGTGACACAGTACGTGACATCGGCACGTCCATTGTCCACGACATTGCCATTCATTAGGATTGGCCATTAGTTTCATGCGAGTTTGTCAGAGTTGTCACTTATTTCACGGCATCTTCTTTTTTTTTATTGAAGAGGGGGCAAACGGACAGTCGGTTCACCTGATGGTAAGTGAAAAGGGACATCCACAGACACCCGCTACACCAGAGGATCAGCAGGTGCGTTGCCGGCCTTTCAAATATGAGTATGCTCTTTCTTGAAGTTCCCTAAGTCGTATCGGTTCGGAAACACCGTAGGTGGCAGCTGATTCCATATATGATACGCTGGAAATGCCGTAAGAATCGAGTTGTTATGGATTTACGAACATCCAGATGGTGAGGGTGAAATTTGGAGCTTTTACGCGATGTCCTGTGGTGGAATTCTGCTGCAGGTTCGAACAATTCCTCAGAGCACTCCCCGTGGTAGATGCGGTAGAAGATCTTCATTGAGGCCAATGTCCATGTGAAACACGATTGGCGCGCCCCAGCAGCGAAATCGAATGCCGCGACAGCAAACAGCATGACCCTGTCATGTCGTGATGTTTTATTCCATCTTTCATTATAGATTTTTATAAATTATCAACTCTTATATCAACATAGATGTTACACATCTGCCGGGGGTCCCGTAACCAATTTTTCGAAGTGTAAACTTCTTTTAGCGCGGTACGCATATTTTAGATGAAAAATCTCTGAACTCGCGACACCGCACACAAAACGCTGGAGACGCAGTTTGACGTTTATATGTCGTGGACTCGCGACACCGCACGCAAAACGCTGGAGACGCAGTTTGACGTTTATAGTATGATGTGGACTCGCGTCACCGCATCGCGCACGCGAATCGCTAGACACAGTTTGACGTTTGATAATTGATTTACATATTTATAAAAGATTATGCAATATTTCTTTTGCAAATTGTGTTTCTTAAATTGTATAGGTTGTCATAATCTATTACAGCCGGTATTATAGGTATTTGAATTTAATTGTTTTGTTTTCACTTCTATTGGCAGTCCCTGTGACTGGTTGGTTTTTTTTACTTACCAAGCTATCTTGGTTAAAAGAGATGATAATAAGGAAAAATACATTTTTGAGATTCTCCCGTGGCGATGGTTGCAGTAGAGTATGCTAAACGTCCGGAATGTAAAAAAAATATAAATCGCGATAAAATCCGTAAAAGACGTTTATAATAAGTGCTGTTAAGACAATGAACATTTGAAATTACTTGTGGTTTTTATAATATAAATCATCGACAACCACAAACAAGGTTTAAAATACTATAATCCAATATTGTATTATGACGACCTCTGTGGCTCAATGGTTAGCGCGTTGGCGCTCAAGCCGGAGGTAGCGGATTCGAATCCCGCCAGGGAACAAAAAGTTTTCTGTGTTCTTGGATATATGTGTATTAAATATGTGTATTATATAATAAAAATCTTAAATATATGTATAGTATAATAGTATTAAATATATTTCCGTTGTCTGGTACCCGTAACACAAGTTCTTCGAGGACTTACCACGGGACCAGATTGACGTGGTGTAAATGCGTCCACAGATATTATTATTATATAGTTATTTTTTTAAACGAATAAAATGAGAAGATCCAAAGGTTCTTTAGTAGATGTAGTAATTTGATTACCTTCCTAGGAAGAAGGAAATCTGTAGAATTAAATCTGGCATATCCTACTAATATTATAAATTCGAAAGTTTGTAAGAATGTATGGATGCATGTTTGTTACTCTTTCACGCAAAAACTACTGAATGGATTTTAATGAAACTTTACAATAACATAGCTTATATATCATAATAACATATAGGCTGTAATTTATCTCTGTACTCCCACGGGAATGGAAAGTACGCGAATGACACCGCGGGGCGCTGCTAGCCGTATATAAATATGATCCAAGACACTTAACATCGTTCTGGAGATGGATAACTTGACTCAAGATCTAATCTCTTCCCTAATTTTCACTAAGGAATCCCTCCTTAATTATAGGATCCCCTTAGATCTATAAGCCTCCCATAATCCTTCCTCTTGTAAGGGGGCGTAATTCAAAGTAGACGGGCGAAAGTTCATAGAAAGTTGGGCCCGACGTTACAGTATCAATTACTTCATTATATTATTTATATGTTAATACTTGTTCGAAAAAACTAAAATTTTCATGACTGATCCATGGAAAGAAAAAAGTTGTAGGGTGTTTTTGATTGAACAAAAAATGATAGTCTAGCTTGTTTATAAATTATTCATAGTCCATATTCTACTGTTACTTTAGGAAAATAATTATAAGAACTCTTTCTAGATTAGATATAACAAAGAATATACCAGATATTATTGTAGGGAAACAATTAATTACGCCATACAACCAACATCCAACTAGATCTAGATATTTCATACGGTTATTATTCAAGAAGACGAGTTTGAATTAAAAACATTTTATTTGTTATTGATTTATTATCAACTTCATCGTAAACAATTAAAATATCATCTAAATACTGTGCAGGTGGTATCAAAGTCTCTTGATGTCTTACCCAGCTTAGGTACCATATTATTGATATTACATGACAACAGCAACCCACAGTTCTTTTCCCTACTAGACAATTACAATAATATTGTTTTATGTGCCCTATACTATCAAGAGAACAGTCAATTAAAATATAGCTAAAATAGGTTTTTGTCTTTTGAGCTTACATGTCACGGTTGCTGTTTGTTATAAACGTTTGACAGTTCACAGTTATTGCCTGTATAAAAAATACTATTGATTGTGAAATCAATTTTATCATCAACTTCAGATACATTATACGATATATGTAAAATTGTATTTATAAATTAATATGTTTATGATCAATATACAATTTTTTTAGGAACGTTTTAAGTATGTATTTTGGGAGGTAAATATTTCATAAAAGAAGTTTTTTCAAAAACTTGTCTTAAGAATAAACATCACAATACTGTTCAAAGTAGGCACGGCACGTAGGTACTTTTTGAAGAAACTTAAAGAAAATAAATATTTACGACTCGAAATACATACTTAAAATATTTCTAAAAAAATTGTTGTATCGATAAAGTGTATTGATATGAATTTAATAAATCGATTACCTTTTTCTTACTCTGGCAACATAGAATATCACCAAAATAAACGTGAAGGATAGTCAGTCATAGAGGATAAAACTACTTCATATTTCACTGTTAAATTTAAAAAAAAAGATAAAAATTAATATTGATTTCTTTTTTATTTGTGTAACGTTTAGGCCCAGATTCGCCCGTCTCCTTTAAATAAAAGATAACTAAATATTTATTATTGCATATTCTATGAACTAAGTGTGTTAAGGCGTGCCGAGATTGACGTGTTTAACGTCTAGTTGATCTATTTCCTCCTCTACCACCACCTCTTATGAGGGGAGTAATTATCCAATTTAGTACAGCCTGTGGAGAGGGGCAATAATCCAAATTAAACGCGCAAAAACCATCACCGGCGTGTCACTTTCTCCGCCAGATCGACCCACTTGCGCAAGTCTGACGTAACGGTGACGCAACCGTCGCCGATTAATATGACACGTCATCAGTCATCAGTCATCGCGGTATAGAATGCACCAAAATATAACAAGGTCAAGCTTTGAAATTGAGGGTTATGAATGGGTTGGTTGTTGAAGTGTTGGTGGGCCATTTACCAGGAACCTCTATGCAGTAACCGGTCCATGTCGGATGCTAGTGGCAAGGGATCGGCCATCTTGGCGTTAATTGAGGGAGGCCTATGTTCAGCAGTGGACGGATAAAGGCTGATGATGATGATGATTTTTTCGACAGCTCTTCCGTAAGTAAGTTAAGTAGTTAAAAACAAGCCACTTGTCTCTAATCTTTAAACTAGATTTGCAATATATAATTACCATTTCTTAAGTAAAACTTTTGTAATTACATCACGTTAACCTAGTATTGAAGCTTGTAAGAATTATATATTGTGTTCTATATTCCATCTTTACTAATATGGCAAATAGCTAAAGTGATTTTGGATGTAGAAAGAAAGAAAGAAACATTTATTCGACACAAATAGGAGACACACAGACATAAAGATACACAGAAAAACATTTTTGATCGCACAAACCTAAAAATAAGACAAAAAAAAATTAAAAACATTAATTGCAAACAAAAATTTGTAATATAAAGTGTCTCACGTGTGGTTCAAAATGGTCCAGTTCAGCATTGTATCAGGAAAATGTTTCCTGACGCTGATTTTCAACTGAACCAAGAGTAAATCAAGTCAGGGCCAACCAAATACGAGGAGCAGGCAGGAGGCTATATTCCAAATTACGATTAAATTAAAACATTCTTTCACCAGTACAATGTAACGTTATCACCGAGTGACATAAGTTATAAAAATAATCATCATTAATCCTGGCATGTTCGTTCGGCAGTTACTTGAGTGTATTTGATAATGAAACAATTTTTACGAATTTTATCGCGGGTTATTAAGATTTTTATTGCAACCATGGTCTGGAGGACTGGATCTGCCGTCACCAATGACGTCAGCATGTAAGAATCCTAATAAACCGCGATACATCAGTAAAAGTTGTTTCATTGCCACCAGTCACCACGTTATTGGTCCATCGAGCCATAGGACGTCCTGGACTTCTCCGACCCAGTCTAGGCCACCATTCGGTTACCGTGTACCACCTGCCATCACGTATAGCCAAGAGTCTGCCCAACTCCATTTCAATAAACAAAAACATGGATGAGATAGGTAGGGACAGATGCATTAGCAGAAAAAAAGAAGGCATATGGCAGTGGACAATAACGGGTTGATGATGAGTGAAATTCGCGTAAACAATGTAGTAGCACAGGTAGTAAGCACCCACCACGGTTCAAGCCTTGTCGTGACGGTGGGCTCAGTGGCTCAGCTCAAAAAATCGGGGGGACAAGGGGCGATGATGGGAACTTCACCCCAATACATTGTCCCGACGTTGGGAGGGGTTGTTCTGTGGTGGGAGACAACGCCTCAGTGGAGGTGGCGTCGGTACCTTGGAGGACTGACAAGGTGCCCTGTTGCTCAACAGATCCGGGGCACCTCACCAAAGTCAGCATTGGTAGCACTCGCCGGTATTTAGTGGGTAGAGCAGCGTACACTTACCATCTTTCGGGCGCAGCGAGTCCCACATACCCGCCTGGGGAGTCCCCTCTCCCCCGCGGAATGCCTAAGACCATATCCCAGCAGAAAAGAAAAAAAATAGTAGTACCATTAAAATCAATTTTTTTTTATTCAAAATAGTACTAATACAGTATCTTTTTGAACGTCAATTGAATCTACCACCGGTTCCAAGGTAAGCCCACTGAGAAGAACCGGCGAAAAAACTCAGTGGAACTAATCTTTTCAAATAATATATTATATTAATAACAATTTTAACATCTTATCTTGAAATGCCCGGGAGGAACGCCTTATTCCCAGGGTGTGGTATCTTCCATGAAATCTTTTACTTTATAATATGCTTTACCACACAAACGTTCTTTAACAACTTTTTTGATTTTTTTTATGGAGCTTTTGAACGTTTTCTGGGATCATATTGTAAAAGCGTATACAGTTGCCTTTAAAAGAATTGCTTACTTTCGAAAGTCTAATCATTGGTGCATGTAACCTGTGTCTATTACGTGTATTCCTACTATGAATATCACTTTTCTTACAAAATTCATTTATGTTTTTACGGACATACAGTAAATTTTCTAAGATGTATTGAGAGGTGATAGTCAGAATTCCTATTTCTTTAAATTTTTCTCTCAAAGATGAATAGGGAGGCAACTTGTAAATTGCACGAATAGCCCGCTTCTGCAGCACAAAAATGTTGTTTATGTCGGCTGCATTTCCCCATAAAAGTATGCCATAAGACATAATGCTATGAAAGTAGCTAAAATATACTATTCGCGCTGTATCTACATCAGTAAACTGTCTTATTTTTCTCACTGCATATGCTGCTGAACTGAGTCTATTCGCCAATTTAGCTATGTGGGGACCCCACTGCAGCTTAAGATCTAGAGTTATTCCTAGGAAAACTGTGGAGTCCACCAATTCCAAGTTTTCACTGTCTAAGAGTACATTTGTTTGCAGTTGCTTAACATTTGGCAAGGAAAATTTTATGCATTTAGTTTTTTTACTATTTAAATGCAAGTTATTAACGCTAAACCAATGTACCATTCTCGAAAGTGTGTTGTTTACCTCGTCATAATTAGTTTCTTGTCGTTTGATTTTAAAAATAAGTGAAGTATCATCAGCAAACAACACTACCTCTTGACTAGTAGTACCATTAGTACGATCAGCAAAAAAATGAATTCGGCATAACATGCGTTAGCATCGTTACCGCACGCGATAAGGTCAGGTTACGGAACCTGACCCGCTGACACGCTTGTGGGTCGAGCACGTTTATTGTACTTACATAATGCTAGTCCAGTGCGAGTGGTCGCAAGTTCAAATACTAGAAGTATTTTCAATACCTCCTACTTGAAAATATCGTAACTAATACTATTTCAAACATCCCGTTTTTTTTTATTCATTTTCCATGTTTTTCACTTTTATTTCGCGGAGCTCGATATTTCGACATTATCTACGAATGTCTTGTTCACAAGACTCGCGTTTGAAATAATAGCGTATTGAAAATAATCTATTCAATCGCGACATATATCCCACTTTAAGCACATTCTGTCTTATACCATAACTAGTGGGGGTTGCGCAGTACCCCGCAGTACTGTGCTGTGCTCTCTTGCTTATTTACTCCGTGACAGCATTGCCGTGTTTCGGAAAGGTGGACAGTGTCACTTGAATGAGATGCACGCACAAGTGGGAAACAAATAAAAAAAGTATCTTTTTGAACGTCAAATGAAACTGCTGCTGAGAAGAACCAGCGAAACAAACTATTTGGAACTAATCTTTTCAAATATGTATTGTATAACAATATTTACATCTTATCCTGAAATGCCTGGGAGGAACGCCCTATTCCCAAACATAGCTGCATTTTATATAACAAAGCTGAAGCCTAAAATTATGCCAAATCATATTATGTTTGCTTTAAAACAAAGAACATTCTAGAGAATTCAGTCAGACATACATTATAATACACCGCTGTAATAGATCTTATTTAAGACCTAGACAAAAAAATGCTAGACCTAAACCCAGGTACTATAGTTTAAAAAGACTAGATAGGTTGATAAATAGACTAGATACCATCTGATCTCCAGTCGTTAATTTAAAGAAACTTAAAGCGGATTGGCGATGATTAAATGGAGAATGGAGGGCCGCATAGCCTACGAAGGACAAACCAGGTTCAGTATTAGTTAACCAACAGGTTTAACGAGTTTAGCTTAATCTTATCGGACAATTAGACATGTAAGAGGATATTTAACTTCAACTTTACATAATATTCAATCTTAATTTCAATTACAAAAACAGTCACAGATTTTAATAAAACTTTAAAATTTCGATACATAATGAAAGAAACCTATCAACTAATAATAGCGTTACAAAAATTACCGCTACTCTACATTTATTACCAACACTATACAAGAATTACCGAAAATTACCAACACTGTGACATTACCGACTCTACATATATTCCCAACTATATCCGATCTATACAAGAATTACTGAAAATCACCAACACTGTGACATTACCGACTCTACATATATTCCCAACTATATCCGATCTATACAAGAATTACTGAAAATCACCAACACTGTGACATTACCGACTCTACATATATTCCCAACAATATAACCGACCTATACATGAATTACCTAAAATTACCAACACTGTGACATTACCGACTCTACATAATATATGTATTTCCAACAATATAACTGACCAATACAAGAATTACCGAAAATTATCAACACTGTCTTATTACGGTCTCTGTACGATCATTACAGACTTGGCACCAAAATCTAGTTTGATTACCCAACCTTTCCCATTTCCCAGTCGCATACAACCTCGTATTGCGGTTTTCTCCGACCTTGGAGGTTGCGAGAACTCATCGCTGTTGCATCACGAAACGTATTTGATAATATGAGTACTAGCTGTTGTATATAGAAGAGGTGGCAAACGATCGTTTCACCTGGTGGTGGTAAGTGATGATGACATCCATAGACTACACCACACCAGAGGATTATCAGGTGCGTTGCCGGCTTTTCAAACATGAGAATTTTTTCTCATGTTTGTTTTATCCTTCTTCTTCTTTCTTAATGATTGGTCTATTAATGATTGGTCTATTAAACGCAAATAATTGTTTAACCAAGTGGTGATATACAGTGGGTTCAAACAAATGAGTGTGATATAATTGTATCGCGTGGCCGTATGGTACCACTATCCTGCTTGTTTCTGATATCTAACAGAATTCCTGTATTTTAGGGACGCAGGATAGGCAGGCAGACTTTGTATAAAAGTATATTATTTATGTAGATTTTATATGAAAACAAAATTCGCCAAATTTGTGCTGCGACGCCGCGTCGGTTCTGCGCTCTCATTGGCCGACTGATGGCCATTGATAGATGTTTTTTTTCGGAATGATCTATGCTAACGGCCCGAAGGCCTTAATGCTACATCGGATTAGTGTGAGCCCATTCGGCTCACTTTTGGTTTATAAAAGTGGGGGGTTGCCCCCCGCCAACCGTGCAGTCTGCGACCACTCGGCCTCCTGGCGTCGGGTTGGAGATGATAGATGATTGGCCGGTCGGACGTACCTACCTACATACAGATGACTGCTTGGTTTAACTGCCGTAATAGCAATTCCACATGCTATTACGGCAGTGACAAGTCACTGACCAGTTTCGGAATTTTATGGCTCACATTTATATCCTGACACTAGGTTTTAGCTAGTATCCACCGGGTAAACCTAAGTTTACTTCACCCCCTAGCATTACCCCCTAACATTACAGATGTAATTATATATATTGTAGTTGGAAGCACGTATTTCTGTCCACTACATGTGAGCTAGCCTTCGCGTATCTTAACTCATAAACTAATCTTAAAACCTGCTTACGTTTTGTTGCTCCAATTACGTCTTCTGAATACATAATACACTAAAACCAGTTGGGGTGGTCAGTGTTTTTGTCGCAATAATATTACTATTTGTACATCTCTTATATTATAAAGAGGAAACCTTTGTATGTTTGTATCGAATAAACTCATAAACTACTGTACCGATTTGAATCGTCCTTTCACCATTATAAAGTTAAATCTTCCCTGAGTAACATGGGCTACATTTTATTCCGAAAAATCAAAGTTTTCACAGGATTTACGTTTGCCTTATTATTATTAGTAATGTATAATTACTTCAATTGATTTTAAGTTAACATGGCTATTTTCATTACTAAAATTATTTAAAACGGGATATTTACCGTGTTTTTCACAATAGTAGGGGTGAAGGTGACAATAGTAGTGGTGACCAGTGTTTACGCAGCAAACCCACGAGAAAGGAGGGTCGGGTACCTCTAATACCGTCAACGTCTACCCGCATGCTTCAGTCTCATGAACAAGACCGCATGCTTCAGTCTCATGAACAAGACCGCATGCTTCAGTCTCATGAACAAGACCGCATGCTTCAGTCTCATGAACAAGACCGCATGCTTCAGTCTCATGAACAAGACTCTCATGAACAAGATAATGTCGAAATATCGAGCTCCGAGAAATTAAAATGAAAAACATGGTAAATATCCCGTTTTAATTAATTTTAGTTCGTCAATTGAAATGTCAATGTCATTGTTTTTTTATCTTATTCTAAGAAGGAAATACATAATCTACTGCCTTGAACTCCAAGCGGGTGAAGCCGCGTGCAAAAGCTGGTTATAAATATGAGTATCAAAACTAGCTTTTACCCGGTAGTCCGCAACCTACGAATTTTAATTAGATTTTTATATCAGGTATAACCTATGAAATTGTCGTTTTGTATGAAAAAATCATTGAGTTCGTGGGGCACTCACTTGTCAAGCTGTTTTACCTTGCCAATTTGACGCAAATGGACCAATATTGTTATGACGCTAACGTCGAAAGCTTAATCCATGTTTCAAAATAAAATTAATTTGAAATTAAAATTCTTAGTCAAACAAAAATTATTTTGATTTGAAATGGCCAGTACTGCAGAACGGCGATTTCATAGGTAAAGACCTATTATATGAATTTTTTATATAATTTTTGGCATTACTCTTTTTTATTTTTGTGTGTAATAATCTACCCTTAATTAGTGTACAGTTTCAATTAAATTCGACCGTTCGTTACATACATACACGCGTTTTTAAATGACTTTAGATTACAGCAAACTTATTTTGTCCAAACTCCAAAACCACAATTTCTGTAAAGTATCCGAAAAGTTGGATTGTAATATCTCCAAAAACCGCGATAACATCCGTAAACACATTTATTACGATGACTGAAATTCGCATAAAATTTAAAAAAGACGTGTGGCACTCGGGGATTGCCTCGGTAAAGCTATTGCATAGCATTTTTTATCAACTTATGCAATTATAATAATTTAATAATTTTATAGTATATAACTCCTATGTCGATCGCTCTCCTTTCTATTTAAGCTCCGTGACACACGCATAAAAATTTGACAACTATTATACTTATAATATTATGTCAATTCTTTTTCATTATTTACATTTTTTTAATCTAAACTACGCCATTATCCGAATATTGTGGATATATGTTGTCATGTATAACATTTATTTAAATTCGTTAATTTGAGAGGAGAACTTACCGTATCCACACCTATATACTTTCTCACAAACAGCTGCTTACTTATTCGTCCGATTTCGGAGTAGCTCGTCTCTCGTCGGGTGTTAGGTATTTTTCGTTACGGAATTTCTTGATTCGGTCGCCGCGCTCAAGGCCCGCGATAAAAGCTATGCAATAGCTTAAAAAACAGTGCCTTTTGAGAAAAAAAAATCATCAAAATCGGTTGAGCAGTAGTTGAGAATCTGACACGAGGTTTTAATACATTAAAACCTTATATCTTCATTCAATTATTATATTATGTTTCTTATCTTTTTACTTACAGCTAAATTAATATCAAGGTTTTCAATGGTTATTTTGTAAAATCACAAAAGAGGTTTTTGAGCTCACCCGGGCTGACTTTTTCCAGTGTTTGTGGAAATTTATTTGGTGATCTTTATCTTTATTTACATTACAACAGATTAAATTGACTTTTTTTTTATGTTAGTTGGATAGGCAAACTGGCAAACGTACCACCTGATGGCAAGTGGTCGACGTCGCCCATGAACATAAACTAGTATACCTGGAACGAGCCCAGGCAACTCATTATGTGTTGTCTATCCTGAGACATAAGATGTTAAGTCTCAGTGCCAGTAATTACACTGCCTGTCTTGCCCTTCTCTCCGAAACACAGCGAAGCTGTTTCACGGGAGAAACAAGCAAGATGGTGGTACCCATGCAGCCGGGAGCGCGGCACAGCGCTTCTTTTGTGCGATGCCTTCAGCCAGTTGAAGGGCTAACCCTCGGGCTCCCTGAGATCGTATCAAAGAGTCATTTGGTTACGTCCTGGCTACACAAGAGTACCAGCGGTGGGGGCGAGGGGGGGTGACTTACAATCAGATGGCCAGTTTGTTTATTTTGAAGTTATGTCGTCACGAATAGGAGTACATTAGAATATTTGAAAAGCAATTATCACACATATGATAAAATCACATTTTTGGACTCTATTATTATTGACCTCTATTGTTCAGAGCTTAAGGTACATATTCGTCTACCTTACAATGACCTCGAAACAAGGTCTGTATGATAAAAGCTATAATAAACTATATTCAAAAATATTAAGGTTCAAATTAATAAAAAATTTGGAAAGGTTATATGGCTTTTGTGCAACAGACAGTCAAAAATTTCCATTAAAATATTATTTTTTTCTAATCTCAAATATCCAGATGTCATAACGTTCGCGTTTGCACTAAGATCAAGTATCAATAGATTTGACAAGCTAATAATAATACCGTATTGGAACGAGATAACAACATACGAAAAACTCCAAGAGTGACAGAGACATAGACACTTTCTTTTGTCTTTGTCAGAATATCACCCTTTATTTGTTGGGCACAACAAGGTTGTGCCCAATAAAAGATTATCGACTAAATTTGAATGCCATACAAACATTCTCACTCGCGAACAGTTTGTCAAATATGCCGCCATTTTGTACTACTTTTTAATTTGGTCGGTATATGTCGGTATGGTGATACCAGTTTTTTTATAAGCAGATTACCCAAGAATGTGGTATTATTTAAAAAGGGTGACTGGAATTTTCGATATAAACACAATAAAAACAAATATGTTTATTGCTATCCTTAAAGGCTATGTACTATAGATCATACATATTAAGACGTATATAGCCTTCTTTTTTATTATTTATGTTTTTAGCGGTTTGTTATTAGTCTACATAATATTTTCGATAATCCGGAAAAATGCAGCTGTCTAAAATTACAATAAATGTTTGGTTAGGGCTAATGCTTATAGTTATCTATCAACCTTTACCAGTTTTTCATTATTTTTAATTCACTTGTTTCAAGAAAATAAGTAGACTTGTTACTATGAATGTGGTATCCCTGTAAAATATGCCTGTCCCTTTCGGGTATACGCGAATGTCAATTCCATATGATACTTGTTCCTAGCGTTTGCACGATGTTACTGTACTGCAGATCATATTGTACTGCTCGTTGTTTCTGTACTGCACTTTTTTACTGCGCAGTGCAGTAAAAAAGTGCAGTACACGTACGTTTTTACTGTACTGCTCGATGTTACTGTACTGCCAATCTTACTATACTGTGCGTTTTTATACTACTGCACGATGTTACTGCACTGCACGTTTTACTGTACTGCACGTTTTTATTGTACTGCACGTTTTTACTGTACTGCCAATCTTACTGTACCGTAAGTACTTACTGTACTACACGATTTTACTGCAAAATGTTACTAAACTGCACGATTATACTGTACTGCACGTTGTTACTGTACTGAACTTTTTTACTGTACTGTCAATCTTACTGTAAGTACTTACTGTACTGTACTGCAGATCATACTGTACTGCACTTTTTTACTGTACAGCACGTTTTACTGTACTGCACGTTTTTACTGTACTGCAATATATTTCTGAACTGCGCGACCATACTGTACTGCAAGTTTTTACTGTACTGCACGTTGTTACAACAACGTGCAACAAGCGATGTTTCATGGCCGATTTTACAATGCCAGTTTTTTAAACCTCGAATGTATATGAAGTACGAAGACTTTCATAGAAACTTTAAAAAAAATAGAACGTACTAAAATAATGAAAACGCGATTAGGCGCGTTGATGTCGTTTTATAGAAAAAATGTCTCATCTACATTTAATATTTGTAACTAGCTTTACAGACGTATCTGGACGAATGGTGATTCATTTATCACTTATAACAGAGATAACGTAACGTTATAGTGGTATAAGAATTGTTTAAATAGGAATTACTTTTTTTTGGTTTTTACATTCCGGATGCACCGGTGGGAGGGAAGCGCTGTGCCGCGCTCCCGGCTGCATGGGTACCACCACATTGCTTGTTTCTCCCGTGAAACAGCTTTGCTGTGTTTCGGAGAGAAGGGCAAGACAGGCAGTGTAATTACTGGCACCGAGACTTAACATCTTATGTCTCAGGATAGGAAACACATATATGAGTTGCCTGGGCTCGTTCCAGGTAAACTAGTTTATGTTCATGGGCGACGTCGACCACTTACCATCAGGTGGCACGTCTGCCAGCTTGCTAATCCAACTAACATAAAAAAAACCTGACGTGTCCTCCCGTGACCATGGTTCAGCAATCATGGTCACATGGATACAGCTATCCAAACGTAATTGTAAAAATCGAAATAAACAGTTTTTTATGTCACTAGGAGGAAATCGAGCAGTTGGAGAACTACCGACGCCCATAGATATCCGCACAACCAAAAGTCATGCAGCTGCGTTGCCCTTCTTTTCCCTATCCCCCCCAAACCACCGGAAACTCACAAACCGCACGAAACGCGACAGTATAGATAATTCAAATCTAAAAAAACCGGCCAAGTGCTAGTCGGACTTGCGCACTAAGGGTTCCCTACCATTACATAATATACAACATTAGTAATGTACATCATATATTTTTTTTTTAGTTTTAACATTCTTTTATTTTAGAAGTTACAGGGGGGCGGGACACACATTTTACCACTTTGGAAGTGTCTGTCACGCAAACTATTCAGTTTAGAAAAAAGTGGTACTAGAAACCTCAATATCATTTTTAAAGACCTATCCATAGATACCCCACACGTATGGGTTTGATGAAAAAAAAATTTTTGAGTTTCGGTTCTAAGTATGGAGACCCCCAATTTTTTTTTTTCTACTTTTGTTTGACGAATCTATAAGGGATCCGTTTATGCCATTTGGCTACGGAACCCTAAAAACAATCATTCATTATAATGATCGTAACATACTAACGGGTTGTTGATGATGAACTACACGTTAAGCCTTCCAACTTGTTCAACAACCTTTAGCATTTGTAGAGTATGGAACGACGAAAATATAGTGAATGAAATTCTTATACTGAAGACGTCGGTTATCGGCCTTGTCATATCTGAGAAGGCCTTTTTTGATGACGCAGGTTAATGCTATCACACGATCCTGATGATGATTAGTAAGAGGTAGTGCCATGCTGCTTAGCATCCGAATTGGGCCGGCACGACGGGGTGGTACCTCTCGCTCACATAACACCGGCGTCAAGTGATGGCTATGCTGTCGCGTTTCGTGCGGTTTGTGAGTTTCCGGTGGCCCATTGGGGGGATAGGGAAAAGGAGGGCAACACATCTGCATAACTTTTGGTTGTGCGGATGTATAGAAAAAAAACAGATTTATCTCGAGTCGCCACCATGGTTCAAGCCTTGACGTGGCGGTGGGGCTCAGTTGCCTAGGATGAGCCCAGCACCTTGGGTGAAGCTAATTGAGCCGAGGGGGCTCTTTGTACCACTCTTATAAGAAGAGGGACAAAAGAGCAGGGGGCAAGGGGCGAGGACGGGAACCTCACCCCATTGTACTGTCCCGACGTTGTGAGGGGTTGTTCTGTGGTGCGAGACAACCACTCTATGGAGGTGGCTCCCTTGGGGGACTGACTAGCCGTCGAGGTGCCCTGTTTGCTCATTAGATCCGGTGCACCTCACCAAAGGCATCATTGGTGGCACTCGCCGGGTTTTAGTAGGTAGAGCTGCGTCTACTTCTAGTAACGTTCTCAAGTAACCTAGGAATCTTATTAAATATGCAAATAAATGTGTTGACATCTGTGGTTAACATAATACATACAAGTTGAATCCGTTGAGATTATGTTAATTTTATCTAATAACGTCGTGCGTAGACGAAAATAGTTATGAATGATTTTAAGCTATAATCATCATCATCATCACCAGCCTCGGTCCGTCCACTGCTGTATACACTTACTACACTTAAACTGGCAACTTTATAACTAGTTTCGGGGAGAAGGGCAAGACAGGCAGTGTAATTACTGGCACCGAGACTTAACATCTTATGTCTCAGGATAGGCAACACATAGATGAGTTGCCTGGGCTCGTTCCAGGTAAACTAGTTTATGTTCATGGGCGACGTCGACCACTTACCAACAGGTGGCACGTCTGCCAGTTTGCCTATCCAACTAACATGAAAAAAGTATTTTTATACATACTTTTCAATCTATGATCTCAGTAAAGGTTTTCTTATATTGAATCCTTCAACGCTGACGACGTGTTTAAGGAAAATATTAAAATATTTAAAAACTCCTAAACGAGAACAAAAATACTTGAATATGAGCGACAAGTCCTATCTATTAGCATTTATGTACTATCAATGAGAACTTGTAGTAAACCTGTTATCTGACTAAACACTTAATTGACTACTATAGCAAACTAATCACTTATAAGCTTATACTAATAGCAGACATAATGAAACAACTTTTCGGTTTTAGTCGCGGTTTATTCAGATTTTTACATTCCCGATGTTACGGATACTTTACATGATCAACAACCATGATCACAGAAGGACTGATCATGACCTGGTTGCCTTAAAGTATAAAAAAGCCACGAAAAAATCTTTATAAACCGTGTGACATTCGCGTAACGTTAGAAAACAATAATAGCAGACTTTATACTTAGCGGACTTAACACTCAGAGCGAACATCAAACTAATCACTCATAGACTTACTAATAGCAGACTCAATACTCATCCCCACCATGGTTCAAGCCTTGACGTGGCGGTGGGGCTCAGTAGCCTAGGGTGAACCCTAGTGGGCGAAGCTAATTGAGCCGAGGGGGCTCTTTGTACTCCTCTTATAAGAAGAGGGGACAAAAGAGCAGGGGGCAAGGGGTGAGGATGGAAACCTCACCCCATTGTATTGTCCCGACGTTGGGAGGGGTTGTTCTGTGGTGCGGGACAACCCCTCTGTGGAGGTGGCGTCGATCCCTTGCAGGACTGACTAGCCGTCGAGGTGCCCTGTTAGCTTCGGATCCGGGGCACCTCACCAAGGCGACACTGGTGGCACTCGCCGGGTTTTAGTGGGTAGAGCTGCGTCCATTTATCATCTTTCGGGCGCAGCGAGTCCCACATACCCACCTGGGGAGACCCATTCTCCAGGCGGGATGCCTCAGAGCATTTCCCGGCGTAAAAGAAAAAAAAAAGAAAAAAAAGACTCAATACTCATAGAGGACTTAACGCTTATACGGAGTTTTGTTTAATAATTAATATTTTATTTCTAGCTATGTATAATGTTTTTTTTACATAATTTACAAGGACTTTAGGTTAAAATACAAGACAAAAATCATTTAATATTTAAACATGTTGTAATGAAGTATTATTTTTATGCAATTTTGAATTTAGTTTTATTTATTCTCTAATAATATTATATTATTTGTGTAATAGAAGAAAAAACTAGTATTTATTTTGGAAACTCGAAAATATGCATATTTTATTATAATATGAAGAGAATTAGTTTATAATTATATTTATGTCCAAAAAAAATTTCCGTATTCGTGCATTTTTGTAGGATTTTATTTGAAAATCATCATCAATCACGATCTGTTCATAAACTCTATTTTTTTCTTTGATTGTAATAATTCTTCTTTGTATGCACTTTATCGTACTTTAATATTCCATTCTTGCTATTTTGGATACCTTACAGTAAGGATAATCATCGTCAGCCTCTATCCGTCCACAGCTGAACATAGGCCTATTCAATGAACGCCAAGACGACCGATCCCTTGCCTTGCATTCAACACGGATCGGCCATCTCACGGAGATCGTCACTGACCAACACTTCGTCTACCTAAGCGCGTCCACTCTTGAACCTTATTGGTCGGTACAGTAGCCCACACTAAGGATGGCCATACGTAATAATTTAATTACTCATATATTTACTATTTTATCATATTTCATAGAATATTTATGCTGTGTAACAAACTACAATCTCCTCAACAGTAGCGAGAAATAATGACTCAGTCATTACACAAATCATCATCATCATCATCATCATCATCATCATCATCATCATCATCATGGTCATATTATTTGACAGTCTGTTGCTTCTTAAGGCTATTGCGTCATTTCTAAGATTATTTTATTATTACCTGACTTCACCTTTTTTTTTTTTTGACGCAGTGGAAATGCTTTGCGCATTCACCCGGGGATGGGGCGTCCCCGGGGATATGTGGGACTCCCGGCGCTCGCCCCCCCCCAGCGCCGGTATACCGCACTAAAACCACTGCGAGTTGCCTTCAGCCGCTTGAAGGGGAGTGTCCCGGATCTTTCTAACACAGAACACACCCCGCGACGGGCCGGTTCCGTCAAAAGATCACCCGACTTCACCTGTAATTACATACCTACATACATATTTTTATAGAATGTAGCTGCTTGATTGGATTTAGTTTGAGGGGTTCGGAGTTCATGAATATCGTCCATAACCAGTGGTGCATGGAAAAAAAAAGAAAAGAAAGAAAAAAAAAATTTTTTTTTTCTTTTCTTTCTTTCGTTTATTTCATTCCCTCGGTGTTCTTTTTTCCTTGTAAGTTGTAATACTAAAGATTTGAATTGAAATAATCAATAAATGAACGCGTTAATCTTCGGAACTGCAGATAAATGGGAAAATTATTTTCACATTAAATATCCTATTGATAAAGGTTTCTTCTTATAAGAAGAGCGGACAAAAGAGCAGGGAGCAAGGGGCGAGAACGGAAACCTCACCCATTGTACTATCCCGACGTTGGGAGGGGTTGTTCTGTGGTGCGGGACAACCCCTCTGTGGAGGTGGCGTCGCTCCCTTGGGGGACTGACTAGCCGTCGAAGTGGCCTGTTTGCTCATTAGATCCAGGGACTCACCAAAGGCGTCATTGGTGGCACTCGCCGGGTTTAGTGGGTAGAGCTGCGTTCCCTAACCACCTTCCGGGCGCAGCGAATCCCACATACCCGCCTGGGGAGACCCACGGGATGCTTCAGAGTATTTCCCGGCGTAAAAGAAAAAAAAGCTTAGTCCCATTAACTGTTTATCTATTATTATATTGATCTGTCTGACGCCCGGTCTCACCGACGTTACATCCCGTCATGTCACCAATATCTCACCGTCTCACCGTATGACGTCGTTTTTATGACGCTACCTTTTGGTTGTGGATGTCTATGGACGTCGGTAGTTATGGCTCCGACTGCTCGGTTGCCTCGTTACATAAAAAATTCTCTGTCACCGAGACATACCGTCTTCAAGATAGGCATGAATTACACTACGCTGCTGCTCCGGTATATAGGGTCGACGGTAACAAAATGAGCCTTTACGACAGCTGTTGTCGGGCTGATGATGTTGTCTTGTTTGTCCAAGTTAATGTTTACCTTACACCATAATGGCACCTCCCACACAAACAGAAGTCGTGTTGACTTATGTCTGTATGATAGATGTAATAATGAATCACCTCAGCGTTCTCCAGTACTGAGCTATTAAAATATTTAGCCTAAAACTAGCTTTTTACCTATAGTGAATTACTCAAGTCAATATACTGTTTTGAGTTAACGCGATCATTATTAATAGCATATAACCGGATAGAGTGAGGAAAACTTTACGAAACTGGTCAGTGATTTGTCACTGACGTAATAGCAATTCCATCGACCAATGCGCTGTGTGTACGTCCCACCCGCCAATCATCCATCAATGACCGACTGATGACCAGTCGGCCAATCAGAGCGCAGAACCGACGCTGCATCGCAGTGCGTCGCAGCACAAAGGCGGAACTTGTTTTCATACAAAACATAATAACATTAGCGCTCTATTCCGGTTATATTTTCGATGATTAATATTTATAGTTTTAAGTTTCCGACATTTTGTCAATGTTTTCATCGACGTGAAGAAGGGAAATTGTACATTGTTGAGAAGCATAGTAGATATACCCCTATCTATAGATCATTAGCATGCATAGATCATAGTGCAAGTTATTGACGCGTACTCTGCGGACATCTCATGACCTAGTTCCATTATGGCCGAGTCTTGACCCGCTTCATTTTCCTTATCCAGATGGACTATCCCAGGGCACTCATGTCTGTAAGAATATCTTCTTTTTATAGCATAGGAAGGTAAACGAGCAGTCGAAGCCTTTTGGTGACTATCGACGCTCATACACATCCGCACAACCAGAGATTATACAGATGCGTTGCCCTCCTTTTCCCTTACCCCCCCTCCCAATGGGTCACCGGAAACTCAAAAACCGCACGCAACGCGACACGACAGAATAACTGTCACTTGACGCCGGTGTTATGTGAGCGAGAGGTACCACCCCATTCGTGCCGGCCCAATTCGGTAGCAAAGCAGCATGGCACTACCTCTTTTCTTCGTGGTGCATTTCTGGACTTCTCCTGGCTGCTGTCTTTTCTTGGCTTTTATCCATGTACCCGTCATCCCGTATACTCCATATGGGATTTGCTGCGCCCGAAAAATGGTAAGGTAGACGCAGCTCTACCCACTAAAACCCAGCGGTGTTCTCCTCGTCGTGCTAGCCCGGTATAGGAACTACGGTTGTCCGCACCAGCGACGGTGTGCCTAGAAGCACTCTCCTCAGGAGACAGGGGGGTGGCGTCCCCTCCTCCTATTCCGCTTAAGGGTGCCTTATTCAAGAACCTACCTACCTCAACTAACATAAGAAGCACAAAAATCCTAAAGTTCCAAAAATCACCGAGGCCACGAAAACTTTCCTAAATCTGAGGTCAACGATCCGATCCTTCCAAACTGGTTTATATCGCTGACAGCCGATGGATAACGTGAATCGTTTTATGGAACCAATGGTGCAGTGGTTCATATTTGTGATGTGTCGGATTCGTTCCCGGTGAAAGAAAACTTCTTTAAAACCTGAAAGTCTTGGAGGTTGTGTAAAGCTCACCAGTATTGGGCCAGTGAAGGTGAATAACACTCCTCGAAATAAATTTCGAGGAGAACCGAGCTCAGCTGTGAGACACAACACACACATAAATAAACTATAGCCTAATACTCTCCTCGACAAATTTCGAGGAGAACCGTGCTCAGCTGTGAGACACAACACACACATAAATAAACTATAGCCTAATACTCTCCTCGACAAATTTCGAGGAGAACCGTGCTCAGCTGTGAGACACAACACACACATAAATAAACTATAGTCTAATACTCTCCTCGACAAATTTCGAGGAGAACCGTGCTCAGCTGTGAGACACAACACACACATAAATAAACTATAGCCTAATACTCTCCTCGACAAATTTCGAGGAAAACCGTGCTCAGCTGTGAGACATAACACACTCATAAATAAACTATAGCCTAATACTCTCCTCGACAAATTTCGAGGTGACCCACGCACGGATAGAACACTCGCCTAACACTCCCCTCGACTAATTTCGAGGACGCTTATTATGTGGACTTCGAATGCCCAATTTTTGCGGTAACGGTGGTCAAAAGAATACTAATCATGAGTCAATTCATTGTCTTGATGTTCATCAACAATTAATAATGATGAAGTCCCCCCACGACCATGATTGCCGTAAAGTATCCGAAACGACAGGAATGTAAAAATCTTTAATCGCGATAAAATCCGTAAAATTAATAGGTAATTTATTCTTAATACTAAATAAACTACAAACGCACTTGAATTTATTTTCGAGTATATTAATTATTTAATAATTAAAGTATTTTTATATTATCTTAATCGTGCTTAGTGACCTTCTACTAGACCTCAAGTCCTCCCCACCATGGTACCCGACGTAAAAGAAAAAAAAGACCGCGAAACCAGACGAGGTGAGAGTTAGGTCATAGTTCATCACTCATGAGCACAGTTTTTCGAAATCATCCCAGGATACTACTTATACTGGGAATATGTCTCCTCGAAATAGGGCGAGGGCATTTGATATTGCTGTAATATTACTTACAACGGTAGTTTATCTAGAAATAACTCGAACGGCATTTCGTAGTTTATAATTAGATGGGGAAAATACTGTATTCTATAGCGACGTTTGTTCCTCGTCATGTATTAGATTAATATTCGTTTTATCATCATCATCATCGTCGTCATCATCATCTTCATGGTCATCATCATCATGATCATCAGCCATTTCCAGTTTACTGTTCATATCAGTGTTTGTGACTATGAAGTTAGAAGACAAGTAGACAAATCCAGAAATAATATTATGAATGCGATTTTAAACAAATCAAGATGTAGGTAGCTGCTGATTCGAGAGGTTACACGAATATCATCGTATCACTACATGATGATTATCATTAAATGTTTACTGATTAATGTCACCCATGAACGTCGGACACAGGTGCTCACCGGGCATGGTTGCTTTGGTGATTACCTGTGCCCGACGGCCCGCAGGGAGCCGTTGACAGTGTGTCACGATTGTGGCGCGGCGGTGGACTCGGCCCAGCACACCCTCGAGGTGTGCCCGAGATGGGCGGCGCTGCGTCATGATCTGACATCGGTCATCGGAGGGGACTTGTCTCTGCCGAGTGTCATCACCGCGATGCTCGGTGACGACGAGTCCTGGACGGCGATGGTTTCCTTCTGCGAGGCAGTAATGTCCCAAAAGGAGGCCGACGAACGGGTGAGAGAGGAGGCCGCCGACGAGGCCTCCCCCCGTGGGCGACGAACGGGGGTGCGCAGGAGGCGCTACTTAATGCGCCTCCAGTAACGCCCCCCGTGCTCGTGTTGGGTTCAGGATGGGAACCTGGGCCCAGTATGACACGACGTTGCGGGGACTGCCTAAGCAGCCGGGTAGTCCCCCCCTTAAGAGGAGTAGTCTGGCCTTCGCCGGGGCCAGCCTGTCGCTGAGGTGATCCTGTTGAATGCCTATCCGGGACACTCATAATGCGGCTGAAGGCGCTCGCAGTGGTTTTAGTTTACGGGTAGGGCACTCCCAGGTGCGAGTCCCACATAGGGTCAGGATCTACCCGAGATCCTGGCTACATGCGTAAAAAGCATTTCCCTGCGAAAACAAAAAAAAAAAAGTCACCAATGAAAGTGAGTCTTGTTGATGATGATGATTATGATGATGATGATAATGATGATGGTGATGATTATGATGATAATGACGATGATGATGATGGTGACGACGATGATGATAATGAAGAATAATTGGCTAGCGTGACTAGCTTGGAACGATCTAGAAGTTACAACTGAGAGCCTTCCATTAGATGCTGTACAAGGTAAGCTAATTATAACAGCGGGCACTTGCAGTAACTTTAATATCGGTACGAATATTTGTTATAAACTCATTTAGTTTTCTAATGTTTACGCGAATTTCACTCATAATGAAATAACATTTAGGGATATTATCGCGGTTTATTAATCGAATGATGAAACGCGAATGATACACATCCGCACAACCAGAGATTATACAGATGCGTTGCCCTCATTTTCCCTATCCCCCTAATGGGCCTCCGGATACTCACAAACCGCAAGAAACGCGACAGCATAGCTGTCACTTTACGCCGGTGTTATGTGAGCGAGAGTTACCATCCCGGTGGTGCCAGCCTAAATCGGCTACAAAGCAGCATGGCACCTCTTACCACTCTTACTAATGGCATTTTTTTTTCAAAATAGAGAAAAACTTTTAGATTAATATGACTATAACTATTTCAAACAAGAGATTTACCGTGTTTCTTTAATTTCGTCTTTATCTACGAATGCCTTATTCACGACTCTCTTAAAACATGGTAAAATTAAAATATTTTTACAGCAAAGTTTTTTCACATGAAAAACTAAGTTTCAACAAAAAAATCAATTTGACAAGAGTTGATGTTGTCATGTGGACGCAGCTGCATGCACAAGCTAGTATAGATAACATTGTTCTCAGTATCAGCTCTCACGCCGTGACTTACGATTGTCTCCAATAACCTCGACAACACGAGGAGTAACTACAACCCCCACCACGGTTCAAGACTTGTCGTGGCGGTGGGGCTCAGTAGGTGAACCCAACACTTGGGCGAAGCCAAGTGACCAGAGGGGGCTGATCTTTGAACCCCTCTTATAAGAAGAGAAGAGAAAAGAGTAGGACCCCATTGCACTGTCCCGACGTTGGGAGGAGTTGTTCTGTGGTGCAGGAAAACCCCTCTGTGGAGGTGGCGTCGGTCCCTTGGGCACTGACTAGCCGTCGAGGTGCCCTGTTTTCTCAACAGATCCTCACCAAAGGCGGTATTGGTGGCACTCGCAGGGTTTAAGTGGGTAGAGCTACGTCCACCTCACCACCTTTCGAGCGCAGCGAGTCGGACATAACCACTTAGCGAGATGCCTCAGAGCATTTCCCGGCGTAAAAGAGAAAAAAAAGCCTCTCTCAATGAACGAGATCTCGCTACTGTCATTCATATTGGACCGGTTATGAACGGAGATTATCATTAAAGTCCCAGTAATTACTCTGTGTGTCAACTTTGGGACATTCACACTTATTTCTCAAAGCCTTTGGCCTGTGGGCGACGGTGGTCACTTATCATGAGATGACCCAACCATCCGTTTGCCCTCTTTTCTATGTCTCTAAATGTTTTATAATTTCTATCTCTATAAATGTCAATAATCACTTACCATTAGGTGATACGACATTCATCTCTATAAGATCTTCGCAAAGTAAATTAACTATGCTAAAATTATACTCAACATGTAGGGAGTGCAGGGTAAAAACTGGACAAACACACATTCCGTCAGACGTCGGCTCGTGTAGAGAATGCTAATCCAATGGACGCCATAAAATATTTATTACGCGACACAACAATGCGTAGTCTAATATAATCTATGTCTTTTTATACTGTAACTAGCTGTTGCCCGCAGCTTCGCACGCGTTAAGTAAGATTTACCGCCGTACGCGGATTGATGATGATTATTTTTATAGCCTAAGATACTTCTTATAAGATCTTCAAGTGAAAGTCCCATCAAAATCGGCCCAGCCGTTTTAGAGATTAGCCGGAACAAACAGACAGAAATTTAAAAATGCTATTTTGGTATATGTAGCGTGCATACATCATGCATTTAGTAAAAAGCTGTTATTTTAATATTACAAACAGACACTCCAATTTTATTTATCTGTATAAGGTAGGTAGGTAGGGTACAGCAACAAATACGACACCGACTCCAAAAGAAACAATAATGACGTGGTAAACGAAAAGTTTGTACATTAGTAGAAGGTTAAGTTGATTATAAGTTGTAGGCACAAAAATTAACGAAACTGTTATTTTATTACTTTTTAGTTTAGTATTTTTGAAGTCGGTTTTAATTTTTTGTAAAATGATTTTATTTCTTAATTTTTAGAGATTCCGAAATTCGTCGTCTTGCCGTTCATTGAAGGAGACCTATGTTCAGCAGTGGACGGATAAAGGACGATGATGATGATTACGATGACATACTATGGTGTGCTACCAAAGCATCCTATACAATTGTAACATCGACACGTAATAAAATGAGTACATCAGCATATCGTCGAGGTAAAAGGAACCAACCAAACAGGCATTATTGGGAATAACTAAAAAACGGCTTGTCAGATGTTAATAAAATTAATATGGAACCAAATTGGAAGCACCAGCTTTCAAACAAAAATATAACCATCGAAATCCATTTACAAACGGCGGAGTAATCGTGTCAAATACATACAAAAAAAAACATACAGACGAATTGAGAACCTCCTCTTTTTTTGAAGTTGGTTAAAAATAAATAAAGAAAATCATATAAATGCATACAATTGGAGTATTAAACCCCCCCCCACACACACACACCAAGGTTCAAGCCTTGTCGTAGAGGCGTCGCGGCGCGGTGGGTTCAGTAGCTTGAGGCGAACCCAGCATCTTGGGCGAAGCAAATTGGACCGAGAGAGCTGCTCTTTGTACAGCTCTTATAAGAAGAGGGAAGAAAAGAGCCGGGGGAACAGGGGTGCGGATGGGAACCTCACCCCATTGCACTGTCCTGACGTTGGGAGGGGTAGGTCTGTGGTGCGGGACGACCTCTCTGTGGAGACGGTGTCGGTCCTTTGAGGGACTGACTAGCCTTCGTGGTGCCCTGTTTGCTCCATTGATCCGGGGCACCTCACCAAAGGCGACATTGGTGGCACTCGCCGGGTTTTAGTGGGTAGAGCTGCGTCCATCTTACCATCTTTCGGGCGCAGCGAGTCCCACATACCCGCTAGGGGATTTCCCTCCATCCCAGTGGGATGCCTCCGAGCATTTCCCAGCGTAAAAGAAAAAAAATCAAGACGGTCCTAGATAATGATATTCTTGCCATTCATAGAAAGAGGCCTACGTTGTGGTTAAAGGCTGATGAGGATGGCATAAACGAAATGGAAAGCCCCTCAACTGAACAAGTACAATAAACAAAATTAATTGTGGAAAACAAAAATTATGAATATAATGAACCAAACATGCATTCACGTTTATAAGATTTGCCATTGTTTAAATTAAAATAACGCATCAGAAGTATGAGGCAATTATATGGTTTTTAACCTTTTATTGGTTACGACCTCAGGTTGGAGAGAGATAGAATCCCACGTGTGAGAGAGAAGGAACTACTATGAAGGCTGTTCATATGTTGGAAACTTTGTTGGCTGGTAATCAAATAGCGCTCTTATAAGACGAAAGGGTCTTTCCAAAGAAAAAGGTGAAATAATATTGTTTTTTAATGTTTACGCGAATTTCACAAATTTTACAAATTGTATCTTAATTAATTATTTTAAGATTAAGATTTTTACAAGCCCGACGTTTCGGATGCTTTTCAACAAGCATGTTCACGGAAGGACTGAGGTGTCATACGTCCTAACGTTACAGAGTTATTCGAAACTTGCCTATGATACATTTTAATTAGGCCTCTCTAGGCAGAAAGTGCTGAGTCTTTAATCTGTGGTATATTATGCTTGATTTTTGATTTAATTTTATTAATACTGGGATCCTAAGCAGGTGGTAAGAGTCATAAATCTTCTCTTCTTAAATTTCAATATCCTCACGGATTGTCTTCTGTTAGAATCGATATTCTTCGAGGATCTGTGATGATGATCTTCTGAAATCTGAAAAGTCTGCAAACGGACATCATTTACAGAGACTCCACTGTCGACCTCTAAGCCGTAGTAGGTAAATACTTGAAATTTTCATTGATGCCTTTGTATTTCCTTAAGATATAATCTATTTTATAAAAACGGCGCCATCAACATGAAAGAGTGAATCACGGACTAGCCCAGAAAACTCATTTATGTGTTGCCTATCCTCAGACATGAGATGTTAAGTCTCGGTGCCAGTAATTACACTGCCTGTCTTGCCCTTCTCTCCGAAACACAGCAAAGCTATTTCACGGGAGAAACAAGCAGGATGTACCCATGCAGCCGGGAGCGTGAGTCGTGACACAGCGGAACCCTCCCACCGGTATACAGTATTTACATCAATATAACAATTTTTCTTGTTTTATCTGTCTGTCTGTTTGTTCCGGCTAATCTCTGAAACGGATGATCCGATTTGCCAGGACTTTCACTGGCAGATAGCTGATATCATAAGAAGTAACTAAGCTACAAAAATAAACATCGTAAATCCCGATACGGCTGTAAATTTAAGTTAACGCGATCGAAGCTGCGGGCAACAGCTAGTTAATATAAATGCGAAACATCGAATGTTTATTATTCAATCACACACATTTTTTTCTGATTATAGTCTCGATTTTAAACCCGGAAAAATGTGCGGTTCTTATGGAAATATTACGCATACGAGGCATATAAGTAAAGTGAGTACCGAGAGTAGAAAATATATTCTTGTAAAGATGTCTAGATCTTGCAATACTTCATCCTAGCCACCCCACCACCAACCTAGTCGCTGGGGGGAGTTGCGCAGTAAGGGCAATAGGCCAGGCGCCGTCCTACATACTGATGCTCACTTCCACGATTTCCTCACGTTTTTCCTTTGGCATTGAGTGCAGTGATTATGCTAGAGTCAACCGAAAGCTTTAGTCACATCTATTTTAAATATTTAATTCAAAAGTCTCCAACATAAAACATCCGAATTAAGAACCTCCTCCTTTTTGAAGTCGGTTTAATTTAATAAAAAAATATTGTACAGATATCTTGGTATACATATCTGTACAATATTTTAAACTAGCTGATGTCTGTGACTTCGCCCGCTTGAACTTAGTTTTATGTAGTTACCTATGTGGTAAGAACTTGTGTTAAGGTTACATTAGGAACTCAAATATATTTAAATTTAAATACACATACACCAATTATATACATTGATTATTTAAATTGCAAGGATTCGAACTCACACCGCTGCGTGTATCCAATCTTATGACGACTACACCGTAATTTCATCGATATAGAACAATATCAGTTCACAATTTATAAAAGTGGTAAGTTTTCTCACATTTCATTTAGTTTTTGCACGTTTTAATCACAATAATCCCAACGTATACCTATACAGTTTTTGTATAATTTATAAATACTCACGTTACATAAACTATGTTGACGTGGTTTTAAAATTATACGAATATTATGATAATATATGTAAAAATCGTTTTCTTGTCTATATCTTCATCATGAGGTAGTATTGAAGATTTGCATGAATCAAACTTTTTGACAATTTTTACAAAATCCTCCCAATTTAAGGGTTGTAAATTTTGGAAAATGTCAATTATTTACTAGTTTTTTAAATATTAAAACTACATCATATCATCACACATTACACATAATTTTGACATTGTTAATATCCCAAAGTAGCGCTTGTGCTCTACACAACTTTAGCCGAGTTAAGTTACTTAAATAACCATTAAGTTACTACTAACCGTAGCAGATAATAATTCGCTCCATGGCGGGATTTTGTATTAAATGCTCCTTTCACTTGTTGTCTTTATTTGCTGCATCAGGCAATACGTCACAAGTTAAATGTCTCCGGTGAAAATGTTATACAATATGTGACCTAGATAGGTACCCTAGGGTACACCGAATTTTATAATGATACACTTTTTTCCTTATCTTTATATTCCTTATGAAAGACGTTGCAGGGTGCTAATCAATCGGATATTATGAAAAATGGCATTTTTTTTCCTTTTTAATAGTCTTTTGTTCAAAAGAATCACACAAAGCAACACAGTCAAAGGCTTACGTTGAATCTGGAAATATTAAGTTTCTGTTTTTTTGTCATTTGTCGTCTTACCTAATTTTGTATTAAAATCTCGATTTGCTTATCAGAATTCAACATATAATACCCAAATATTCGCAACTCGCTTGACTAACAAAGAATCCTGCAAACTCGTTTCAAAGACACGTTTCTCATCATCGTAATCATAACTAACATCTGACGGTAATTGGAACGGAATTACAATGGAATTTATTCGATTTGCACAATTTAATAGTGATTCGGATCAACATTAAAACTTACGTTATAAACATCTCGCTGCCCCTTACACACACACTAGCACAAGCACAGCACTGAAAAGACACACGCGGGAAAATAATTCGAATTTTTTAAAATAAGAACTTTCTAATCCTTGGCGCGCAATTCCACGACCGTTCGACGTGCGTTTCCACACGCGGTCGTCTTAATACTGGTTGTGGTTAGTGGTGCTGGTTGGTGTGACGTTTGCTCGCGGTGTTTTTTTTTTCGGCCAGGGCGTACGCCAGCCTGTCCGGTAATGACGCAACGTGTTTCGGCAACGCGGGTTTTTTTATTGCCACACTGTAATCTAACCCTGGCACTAAACGTAAATATAATAAATGCAGTTTACAGATAATAAACATGTTTTATTAGAAACAATCAATACTTGAGAACTATTAAAATTTATAGCTATGAACATCAAAGATTTAATGGTTTAATTATAGCCAAGACATGGAGGTCAAATTGATCCTGTCAGGGTCGGATTTCGGGGAGGACCAACGGGGTTACTGCTATGGAGCCTACACAAGAGACAAACCCATAATTTAGATAATAAAATATTCAAATGTGGACGGGTCAGCAACTATTTTTTTTTCCAACCGGATCTTTTACGGGAAAATTGTTTCTTTTATTCGGGAAATAATTAGCAGCCTCCGCTCACTTGTTGTCCTGGAGCCTCTAAATATGGCTGCAAATGAAATTTCCACTAAACTACTGCTTCTATCATCTCCTACGTTCTTCCTTGATGCATGTCTCAACTCTATATTCGTATATCTTCGTTAAACGTTATCATTAAAGTTTTTATTTGTTTTTTTACGCATCTTAAAAACATTTCCGTTTAAGCCGAAATTTTGTTTATGTTAATATATTCATAAAAGGCTTTGTAAATGTACAGTGATAATTTATAAAGTTTAAAATCTTACTTATTAATTAAATAACATTTTTAACATCGATTGTACCAAAAAAGTATTAAATTGTGATAACATTTAAAAATTCAAAACAAATCCTAAAGTTTGTTTATTTGTTTATATGTTCTGATGTCTAAGCCATATCTGTGTCTAAACCATTGATTATAAAATTTGTCAAGGATTGTAAACTGAGTGAGATTTAGACTAACAAGAACGTTATCGATAACTACAGGTAAAACAACGAACAACACCTAGTGGAGGATAAAATACAAAAAACAAATTTGAATTGACTTTAATATTAGTATTAAAGTCCAATCGTAGTTAAAATTATCTCTTTTACACGCTTTTTATTAGATTCGCCTGTAACTGTATGTTTGTTAGTAACTGACTCCTTTGGACTTGATTTTGACCCACTTTTAGATGTCAGATTAAATTAAAACTTTGCACACTTTTCATGGATCGATGACAATAGAATAATTTTATAAGTTAGTTCCAATATCCTGGTCAGGGTAATCAGAATAGCACATGCAAGGAAGGCATAAGGCGGTCAAAAGAATAAATAAAAGTTAAAAATACTAAAAAACACGCTTTCATAGCAAACCGGACTAAATATTTGAAAACAATTTCAACACAAGAATTAAATAAAAAAATAGTTTTTAACTATTGTCCATCGCTTTTACTTTTGCCTGTCAATATACCATTTAACTTTGCCAATTTTATTATTATATAACATTATAAGGCTGCGTTTCTACCAGAGATGTGCGAGGATGCGTAGCGAGGAGCGTAGTTTTTGAAGAACCAATAGAATTGCATAGCTTAGCACAGCTCTGGTGGAAACTGGAAACGGCTTAGCTGAGCGAGGTTTTTTTACGTACAAGACAAGCGAAAGAGTGTGCAAGAAATGTTTTACGAGGGATGTGTTGCGAGGGATATGTTGCGAGGTTTGAGCCCTGTAGCCAGTCCATAGACGGTTCGCACCGCACATTAATACGCATTTTTACAGCTCCGCTACACATCCTCGTACGACACATTTTCCTCGTACAGCTTTGGTGGAAACGCCAACACATTTCCACAGCACGGCTACACATCCTCGCACGACACATTTCCCTCGCACATCTCTAGTGGAAACGCAGCCTAACTGTCATCAATGTCGAAATATTGTCAGCTTGAGTTGGGTATTGTCAATTATTCATGATGGCTACCTCATGATGGCTACCTCATTGTGGCTACCCCGTCATGAATGCATATTCTATTTTTAGAATACGTAAACTTGTCAAACCAGAAATGCATATTTTACTAGTTTTTCCATCGATTGCAAGTGGCGTGGGCAATATTTTGCACTAACTGATGCCCGCAGCTTCGCCCGCGTTTTATGGCCTAATCCATAGCAATAACGTAGCATTATGCTGGTAAAAGAATTTTTAATCGCTGTAGTTTCGAAGATTAACTCACACGTAGTAGGAGGTGGGAGGGAAGCGCTGTGCCGCGCTCCCGGCTGCATGGGTACCACCATCTTGCTTGTTTCTCCCGTGAAACAGCTTTGCTGTGTTTCGGAGAGAAGGGCAAGACAGGCAGTGTAATTACTGGCACCGAGACTTAACATCTTATGTCTCAGGATAGGCAACACATAAATGAGTTGCCTGGGGTCGTTCCAGGTATACTAGTTTATGTTCATGGGCGACGTCGAGCACTTACCATCAGGTGGTACGTTTGCCAGTTTGCCTATCCAACTAACATAAAATAAATAAGGTAGTGCCATGCTGCTTTGCAGCCGAATTGGGCCGCACGACCGGGGTGGTACCTCTCGCTCACATAACACTGGCGTCAAGTGACAGCTATACTGTCGCGTTTCGTGCGGTTTGTGAGTTTCCGGTGGCCCATTGGGGGATAGGGAAAAGGAGGGCAACGCATCTGCATAACTTTTGGTTGTGCGGATGTCTATGGGCGTCGGTAGCTCCGACTGCTCGGTTGCCTCCTTGTGACATAAAAAAAATATCCAAACTTACTAACATTACTTCTTTATAGCATAGATAGACGAACACAGCGCTTAGATGATGATGATGACGATGATGATGACGATGGTGACGGTGATGACGATGATGATGACGATGACGATGATGACGATGATGACGATGATGACGATGATGACGATGATGATGACGATGGTGACGGTGATGACGATGATGACGATGATGACGATGATGACGATGATGATGACGATGGTGACGGTGATGACGATGATGACGATGTTACTAGGCCACTGGTGAACACTAAGCATATCAATTGTTGATTCTGATTTTTCTTGTAATATTTTGTATTTGAAGAAAATATAATATTCTTCCACTACAAGATAAGCGAGCCACGTACACCACTGTAACCACATAGCTCTATGCCAGAAACAAAAGGTTATTAACTTAGATTCGTCTATTCGTTGTAGACGAAATCCACAATTTTTCTGTTTGTATGGATGTTTGTTGTGTGAAAGAAAAAGCAATTGATGGGATTTTGAAATGACCTGGAGGCTGGCACTATTCGAATTGTCAAGACGCAAAATAGTCTCGCTGCCAAAAAATATACTGCGTGTTCTGTTATGGAACACAGCAAAGCTGCTTTGTCAGATGTAAATTCAAATAAAAACCCTTAAACGAATTCGAATGAAACTTTACAAGTAGTTAGTTACAATAGTTTATAAAATGGAGAAGTGCTTCATGAGCTCATAAATATAACCATAATATAACGATGGACAAAAGAACAACCCAAAACTAAAACATGATTCATAAAATGTTATTTTGCGATAATATTTAAGATATATTTTTTATTCGTTTATTGAGGAACTCCAT
The DNA here is from genome assembly GCA_963853865.1 of Helleia helle. NCBI lineage: Eukaryota > Metazoa > Arthropoda > Insecta > Lepidoptera > Lycaenidae > Helleia > Helleia helle. The sequence goes on from OY971436.1 coordinate 1,089,234, forward strand.
ATATAATTGTTAAGTGGTGTTTACTACTCGTATTTACGATCATATCAAGTATTGTATTGTAACTCAGCATCAAACTACTTTCAATAATTTTTCGCATTCCCGACATTTCGCATTCGCAACCAGCCCAATAATGGCATCGTCATCATCATCGCCAACTATGTCCACAACATGGCCTGTTCCTGAACTGTGGCTGACCATCAAAGAATACACAACAAGCCGCGATAAAATCTGTACTTTATGTATTTCATGATATCATTTATCACTGAAATAAACGGCTAAGAGCAAGTGGGCATTTAGGATTACAAATATGTATTATATACTTCTAACTAATATGAAAGAGATGAAGAGAATTGTGAATGACGACCTCTGTAGCCCAGTGGTAAGCGCGTTGGCGCTCAAACCGGAGGTTGCGGGTTCGAATCCCGCCAAGGAACAAAAATATTTTCTGTGTTCCTGGGTCGTGGATGTGTATTAAATATGTGTATTATATAATAAAAATCTTAAATATATGTATAGTATAAAAGTATTAAATATATTTCCGTTGTCTGGTACCCGTAACACAAGTTCTTCGAGAACTTACCACGGGACCAGGTTGACGTGGTGTGAAAGCGTCCATATTTAAAAAAAAACCTTTATGCATCTCATAGTCCAATTAATATAGCAAAAATCGTCTTTATTACAGAAAAACCGTCTGTCGTCTGTAAAGACGGTGAACGATAATTTCACGTCATAATGCGTCACAAGCCGAACGCTTAGGCCGATCGTGCATCTCTATTGCTTGTTCCTTGCACTTGCACGCTTGGCTCAGGCGGAACGTGACAATGAGTCATGCTTTCGTGCGTGCAGCCGGCGATCATGGAATTATAAGACGATATCACTTCATTTTTTTTTTGGGTGAAACAGCGGGGACGTCTAAAATGTTAAACTATGATAGCACCAAACAGGTGTCCAAAATAAAAGGTACAAACTTAACTTTGTATTGTTTTATAATGTTAACTTTTTACAGATTCTATCGCGGTTTATACATTCCTGACTGATGGATATTCTTCCCGTGAAGTATCTGGAACGTGAGGAAAATAAAAACTCGACTGTAATTTTAAAAATATTCCACTGTATACAACACAGTTAATCAATTTTGAACTATAATTGTTTTTAATTAATTTTAACTGCAATTGGAAGTTACAATTGATTGTTTAAGATTGTGTATTGGAATACCTATGTATTTCATGAGTCGACAATACATGGGAGAGCTGATGATGAAGTAGCTTCGAAGATCACCTGCATCGTAATTAAGAAACATCCTTATCACCCGCCTCGGCGTTCATGAGATTTTTTTGTCATAAGGAGGCAACCGAGCAGTTGGAGTCTTATGGTGACGTCCATTGACATACGCACAACCAAAAGTTATGCAGATATGGGTAATGTCCTATCCTAATCCTTTTCCCTATCCCCCCAATGGGCCACCGGAAACTCACAAAAAGCACGAAACGCGACAGCATAGTTGTCACTTGACGCCGGTGTTATGTGAGAGAGTACCACCCCGGTCGTGCCGGCCCAATTCGACTGCAAGGTAAAATGGCATTTCCTCTTATAAATATATATTCAATACGAATGAATTGAATCTACCACAAGTTCGGCAGTGAGGCCTGATTATGAGGATGAGTAATATACACTGAAAATCAATCCAAAATTCACGCATTTCTTGCATTGGTAACAATTTGAATAATATTGAAAGAAAACAAATAATGATAAGTACGTCGAGATTTTTGAACATGCACTTTCTCTTTTCATGTGGACGTGGAAGAGACACAAATACCAACATGATATAATAGATTCGACTGGCCTGTTGGTCTAGTGGGTAGTGACCCTGACTGCTAAACCAGAAGGTCGTGGGTTCGATCCCCACCCGGGACAAATGTTTGTGTGATGAGAATGATCATTTGTTGTGTCTGGGTGTAGTTTATCTATAATATGTATGTATTTAGAAATATATAAGTATGTATCAGTTGTCTGGTTACCATAAGAACAGGCTCTGTCTAGTTTGGGATCAGATGGCCGTGTGTGAGTTGTCCCAACATATATAAAAAAATAGATATAAACTGTCAGATAAGTAAATGGTCTACGTCACGTAAATACATATATCAGCTAACAAACCCTACCAAGCCTTTGCCTATTCTACGACGTAAGACGGTAATTCCCCGCGCCGAAAGTGTTGTTTTTGTTTAAACACAGATCTTGCTTCAAGAAAGAAAAAAAGAATTTGTTATTTGACAACAAAAAGAAGCCGATAGGGGCGGGGCTGTGCCGACAGTGCCACCGTGGTGCCACCCTCCCGGCTGCATGGGTACCACCATTTTGATTGTTGCTCCCGTTATAACACAAACAGTTGCCTGGGCTCGTTCCATCGACCACTTACCATCAGGTGACACGTCTGCCAGTTTGCCTATCCATCTAACATAAAAAACTATGACAGTATCATTCATGTTGTTATTATAAACCTTTAAATTTGATTATGTTAGTTTGACTTTTCGTTAATAACTGTATAACTCCCGGCTGCATGGGTACCACCATCTTGCTTGTTTCTCCCGTGAAACAGCTTTGCTGTGTTTCGGAGAGAAGGGCAAGACAGGCAGTGTAATTACTGGCACCGAGACTTAACATCTTGTGTCTCAGGATAGGCAACACATAAATGAGTTGCCTGGGCTCGTTCCAGGTAAACTAATTTATGTTCATGGGCGACGTCGACCACTTTCCATCAGGTGGCACGTTTGCCAGTTTGGTTTGCCTATCCAACTAACATAAAAAAAAACTTTAGTTCTTTTTGATTGTTTTATTTTTTATTTTGTTAGCCAGCTTACAATATCATTTTATATATTACGTATTTCTGTTTTTTTTTTACTCATTTATCTTGTATTAGATTGTGTATGCTCGTTTTTTATGACATACCTATCTTTGGAAACTTTATTGGTTTGTGTATTGATTAATATTGTCATGTTTTAAGAATAATTGTACTGTTTGTTTCCTAAATAAACTAAAATAAAAATAAAAAATAAAATTCAATATTAGTAGAAATAGTTTTGCGCATTTACCTTGATTTTAACATTTTAGACATAATACATAAGTTTATCGAGTGACTCGGCCGTCTTGGCGTTCATTGAAGGAGGCCATGTCCATGGTTTACAAGGGTGATAATGATGATGACAAGTAAATCTCCAGTTAGTCGACCTCGCGGTTGATTTCTCGGTTAGTCACAGTCCAGCGAGTGCACTAGCACCTAGGTCTTGTAAGTGTAACTGGTATTCAATTATATTACGATCTAGCTCACAGGCTATGTCTAGTTCTATATGTATGTTGTATATATATATATAATCTATAATATAAAAATGAATCGCTTAATGTGTTGCTAAGCGCAAATTTCGAGAGCAGCTGAACCGATTTCGCTAATTCTTTTTTTATAATATTCCTTGAAGTACGAGGATGGTTCTAACGGAGAGAAAAATTTAAAAAAATACCTGAAAAAGTCAAAAAACACTCCCATACAAAAGATTCGTATTAATACTTAAAAGTCAATTTGAACTTTAATACCATACCATAAAGTTGAAGTGTTAGTGGAGGGGTTCCGGGAAGGCAAAAGCTAAGAACGATTTTTTTTGACAGAACGAGTATTAGCAAAAGCCTTTTTTTTAACGCCGGGAAATGTTCTCAGGCATCCCGCGAGGGAGTGCGTCTCCCCACGTGGGTATGTGGGACGCAGTTCTACCCACTAAAACCGGGCGAATGCCACCAATGCCGCCTTTGGTGAGGTGCCCCGGATCTAATGAGCAAACAGGGCACCTCGTCAGTGCACCTCGTCGGTCAGTCCCCGAAGGGACCGACGTCACCTCCACAGTGGGGTTGTCCCGCACCTCAGAACAACCCTTCCCAACGTCGGGATAGTACAATGGGATGAGGTTCCGTCCTCAACCCTTGCTCCCTGCTCTTTTGTCCCCTCTTCTTATAAGAGGGGTACAAAAGCCCCCTCGGCTCAATTAGCTTCGCCCAAGGTGCTGGGCACACCTTAGGCTACTGAGCCCCACCGCCATGTCAAGGCCTGAACCATGGTGGGGCATCCTACCTGGTTAATGGCCGACCAACACTTCGTCAACATAAAGCGGCCTCCACTCTTGAACCTTATTGCCCAATCGGCCATGATTTCTTACTGTTTTTTTTTACCTGTGTTTACTCAAATTTAAAAGATTTTCCATTATTTGCCTATATTCTCTAAGAAAATTAAAAGTATAAGCCTTACAAATTGGTCAGTAAATGCAAAAAGAATGTTTTAAATATTGGTAGTTACTAAATTAGTGTGAGCCGTCAAAAAGGACTCTACAGTAAAACGGAAAGAACAACTAAAACTATAAAAATTTTAAGTAAAAATTATAACCGACTTCAAAATAAAGAACTAAAAAGTAATAAAATAATCGCGTTTCTTTAATTTTTGTGTCTACAACTAATAATCATCTTATACTTCTACTAATGTACAATTTTTGCGTTTACCACGTCATTATTGTTACTTTTGGAGTCGGTGTCAGCTAAGTTAAATAGGTACCTACAGCAACAAATACGTCACCGTCGTCCGTCACCGTTGTCGTATTTATTGTTGTAGGTACCTACCTACCTACCTTGGCTGAATATGAAATGCATAGAAATCATCACCCATATGAGTGCGAAGTTCTCATCAGTATAAATTAATTAAGTCCAATCACAATGTACTAGCTAACTAACTAAGCTACTGTAAACTATTTAGGAGTTCCCTTAACTGCCCTTCGTCTTCATCATCAGACCCCCAACCACAGTCATAACCTATCTAGTTGTAAAGTCCTCATCGATACAAATTAATCAAGCCCAAACACAAGGTTACTGAAGTAAATCGTCGAGGAGTTCCCTCGACTGTCTTTAAGTTCCAGCATCAGATCAACTCTAGACCTTCATTAAATTGTAGTGCTTTAAAATGCTTAATTAAAAAAGTACTAAACGCGCTAGTTGCTCCATGGGACCATTTGGCAAGTATACCCTTTCAAACAAAAAAAGAATTTTGAAAATCGGTCCACAATTGACGGAGAAATCGGTGTACATACATTAAAAAAAACCGGCCGAGTTGAGAACCTCCTCCTTTTTGTTGAAGTCGGTTAAAAACGTACATAAATATGATATTATATTTAAAGTCTCGCCTTCACAAGAGACGGCAAGGACGGACAACCAGTTTGTGGTCAGTGATGTGTTATCACTAGACACACATCCAAACACGTCACACTTTAAGGGGGTGTGACATTGTGTGACAAGGGGTGGAGTTCTTACGGGCCGTGGCGATGTAGTATGGCGATGTTTTATCACTAAACACACATACTTGGATGGCTCACCCATAAAAAAATGTCACACGTTAAGGGGGACGGAGGTGCGACATTGTGTGACAATTGTCGGGATTCTTTTGTGATGTTACATTTCTATATCGAAAATATCTACGTTACTCTCTCTCTCTTCATTTAAGAGCCTGGCTTTGGTCGGTGGAGTAATCACCAATCCTTACTTCACTCTGCCAATCCCTTCACAATAACAAAATTAAAAAATAATTCAAAAGATAAGAAAACTAAAAACTGCTGTTTTTATTTAATATGTCCAAAATATGTAAAAAATACTAAATATGTGCAGTCACACTAGGGAGGAGCCTAAGAAATGTGACGAGGACGGAGGGTGGGGATCAAAAATTATGAAATTCGTTTGACGTAATTTACAGACGGCTCCTATGATATTTCACACCTCAAACCCAGTTTAGCCTAGCCAAGGCTAAACATGGGCGCGTCTCATGGTGAACGTTTATAAATGACGTAAGAAAAAAATGTCTGCTTGGGTAAGATTAACAAAAGTGGAGGAAGAAGGCTTCGACTGCTAGTTTCCACTCCTATGCTATAAAAAAAAGACATATCTCCCGACATTACCGTGATCGCACACACTATTACAACACGCTATAGACTAATCACATCTCAAAATACAGGCTTTCTTAGTTTCCACTTACAGTAAAAAGGTTTTCATTCTCATTTTTCCCATCTCCGCAAAATTCAGGCGATTCCAGTTTCTCTTCCCGAAGAGAGGGAGACTGCAAGATTGCAAACTTAAATCAAAAAAGATAGCCAGGAAAAGCCCCACTGCACCACTGAGGAATTAGGAGCAGAAAATATTTTCCAGTTTCAAGTTCTTCTTATGAGCCGCATGTTCACTTACGTTTTGTCATAAAATAGCTAATATCTTTAGCAATTCGTATGACTATGTTAGCACCACTGTGTTAATAGACTAGAATTCAAGGCGAGATTTTTATTTTTATAATGTGTGATAGTTTATAAATATTTAATAGCCACGCTACACCGACAAGGAAAATATAAGCCATAAAAAAATTATGTAAGTACCAGATTTTTATAGCGGACTAAAAAGTATATATGCAGTGTCATCTAATTCTGAGATACCTAGTAAAAATGTCAAGTTCTTTGGGAAGCTAGTTTAAAATTAATTACAAAATTCCACCCGGACAAACAAAAATACTTGGTAAAATGTCAGATAACAGATTACTACAGACTGTGTGGGTGATGTTTTGTTTTTGTAGAATTTAGATTATCCATGTACTACAGTGCGTTTGACACTTTAGTTCTCATTCCCATGGGAATAAAGAATAGGGTAGGGATAAAGAATATAATATAAGAATGGACTGTAGTTTATCGTTACAGGTTACTCAATTCCATACTTGGATGTTAATTTTTAATTTAAGTTAGTAAACAATAGTTACAAAAGCTCATCCCCCGTTTAATAAAATGAAAAAGACAAGTAATTAATTAAAGACTGTTTATAATAAATACATATCGAAAATTACAATGTCTACAAATAATACATCGAGGCGCAATGTTTAAAGACTAAAGTTTTACACGTACACAAGTTGCCTCGGCAAGATAATTACACGCAAACAGGCTGTTTAGTATCATACCATGAGTAGCTGGACTCTGAGGATAGGAGGTACCCGGGACAGGAGCCTTTAGGGTATTATCCCATTGGTCTTGTGTAATATATTTTAAAAGATAGAAGAATTTCTATAATAAATAATTTATATAATAAAAGATATCGTCAATTAATTCTTCTAACTTCTACGTGCTTCTACTTAGATTTAAAACAGTATTCAAACTAATAGTGGTTATTGCTATACGCAGTATTAGTGAAATAAATGTTTAAATCGGAAGAGTAGTTACGAAGATTTCGTCTTACAACCATACTTACATTAGATATAATAATACTTACAAATTAAATTTCTTTTTAATACTAGTAGAGATGTATTTAATATGAATATAGATTTCCTTACTGAGTTGTCAAATCGAAGGCTTGAGAACGCTTTCTTGGGGTGTTTTTATAACATTGACGTTATGAGCTTCGGAAAGGCCACCTCGTTGACGTCAAATGATGACGCGACAGCAGACGTCAGAAATGTCATCGCGTCTACGGCTTGGATTGTTAATGATCACCATATATGTTAATGATATTATCTATAGTTACATCAGTTGACTAGTTGACGACCTCTGCGGCTCAGTGGTTAGCGCGTTGGCAAGTTTGGAGGTAGCTGGCTCGAATCCCACTAGGGAACAAAAAGTTTTCTGTGTTCCTGGGTCATGGGTGTGTATTAAATATGTGTATTAAATAATAAAAACCTTAAATATATGTATAGTATAAATGTATTAAATATATTTCCGTTGTCTGGTACCCGTAACACAAGTCCATCGAGAACTTACCACGGGACCAGATTGACGTGGTGTAAAGGCGTCCATAGATATTATTATTATAGATATTATTATTATTAGTTGGACCATTAGTAAGAAACATGAAAATGAGGTACAATCGTCAAGGAGACGTGGACGAAATCAAAAGCAGTTGTTGATTCTGCTATCAATCACCCATTTTTTTCTAGCATAGGAGGGCAAACGACCAGCAGAAGCTTTTTGGCGACTATCGACGCCCATACACATATGCACAACCACAGATTATGCAGATGCGTTGCCCTCCGTTTCCCTATCCCCCAATGGGCCACCGGAAACTCACAAACCGCACGAATAAAGCATATCTTGACGACGGTGTTATATGAGCGAGAGGTACCACCCCGGTAGTGCCGCCCCATTCGGCAATTCATGGCACTTAGGCTTACTAGAAACTGTACTGTATATCGTGATTCATAAAAACTGGATACTTGTAATTAAAATTATTAAAACCAGAAATATGACAATTATCAAGTGTTATCACCACACTGAATACTACCCAAGACCACAAAAAAATCGGTTGTCTGTAAAGTCGGTTTACTGACGAATGACGATAGTTGAACGTGACAACGTCATAAGAAAATGGAACGCCTCAGAGCGGGGTAACGCCGCATGCATCATGTTTTTTCGTTTGTGCAGCCGGCTCCATCGAATTATAAGACGTTGTGACGTCAATAAGAGATCAAGAAAACAACAATTACTCCAGAATTGCGATATGCATTTCAAGCCGCTAACTGCATCTAGCGGTGGTATTTAACCGTAACAAGCATGAAATGCGAGTAATTAACCGTTAATAACGAAAAATGCATTTTTAACCGCTTGGTTCAAATCGTTAACACTACGGTACACGCGCCCTTTTTTTTTACTTGAGTACACGCGTGGCCTACTGTATTAGGCCTTTTTAAAATGTCAATAAATTGTTTATTTTATAGTTTTTTGATTAAAATAACAAATGAAATGGAAAAGTTATTTATTTTACTTAGTATTACAACATTACGACTTAGCTATATTATTAAAAATAGTTAACAATCAACAATCTCGTAAATATCCAAGAAAAAATAACAAAAATGGCACTTCTGAGATCAGCGTAATTTTTTTTTATTAAAACTAAACTAAACTTACTATTTTATTTGTTTTCGTAACATTCAGGACACACTACTGCTTGGTGATCGGGACAAATCCATTTGCAGCAAGTCTTGCACCACTTTTTTGTCGACCGATTTCGGGCTCTCGAGCAGAGTGCACATCGACCAACTCGTCCTGTCTTTGGTCTCAGAAAAAAAGCCCAGAAATGCCCTCATTTCTACTATATCAGTGGATTTAGCATCCCTATCTCTTTGAAAATTGTCTTTTATTTTGTCTAAATATATATTAGTGCATCTTACCAAGATTTCCAAGATATCTGGCGTAAAAAAATGTTCGAAACTGGATAATGGATCCTTAGCACTCCTAGCTGCATCTCCTTTTGGGCCTGGTGGTCTAATCCTAATGTTTTGGGTTCGAGTTCGCGTTACCGATGGAATATCTTTATGCCAAATAGTTCCGTTCGTCGATTTGTAGACTGGACCGCACCTTCCGGATGCTAGTTGCGAGAGTGGAACGTTATCTGAATCTGATAATTCGTCAGATTCACTCAACCTTTCTTCTTCATTTTCTTGGAGTTCTGACTCACGAACTAGGACCTGTAAGTTTGGTTCTGGCTCTACTTCATTATCTTCACTCTCAATCACATCTTCATCATCAGTATCCAGCTCATGTAGCCACCTTTCCACTTGTGAATCATCCACGACGTAAATGGTTAAAAATCTATAAAAAATACAAAATAATAATATACATTTTATAAATTTAAAATAATAGTTATTTAATAAACATACATATTATAAATGGAAAACATTATTTTAGCCATATAAATTGATAATAAACGAAAAACTACTTACCTGATTTTGATACACCAATACACGCGTGGACTACTTTAGTAGGCTCGCGCTTTTGGCGCCAAATATCTCACAGGTGCGTTCGCGCAGGGATTATTTAAGGTACTGAGGTTGCGACAAATATACTAGACTAGACGAGGCTTACCTGGAACCGTTAGCTTCTAGCGCGCAAAACTAAAAAGTTACCACAAAAAAAGTTACCCTGGTCTACTATAGTAGGCCGCGCGTGTACTCTAGTGTAGCCGGCATCCGGCATCACTACTCCAGATATTATATATTATATTATCTTTATTGCCAAGTTATCTATATATGTAATATACATAAAGAATAAAAGCTTGGTGAGAGCATCGCAAACGGTGAGATTTGAAAGAGTAATATGAGTGAGATTGGTATGACAATTTGAGATTGGCGAGACGATTAAGATCAGTATGGTCGGAGCCTTTGTCAAGATTAGTACAAATCTGAATTTGTTGAGACTGAGATCAGCGAAATTTGTGTACCTATTTCCTTAAACCTGTCAGGTGGACGAGAAATGAGTCCGTAACTTAAGATCGGTGCTATTAACGAGACTATAGGTTGGTGAGATTCATGGGACCAAAGAGTTGAAGCTATATCTGATGTGTAATATCAACCTTCCCTTCCTCGATACAATGACTCCTGAGTCACTCTATTATTTTAATTGACATTAGTCATAAGCCATTGAGAAATATAAGTAATTGACCTTCGCAGCACGCACGGATAAAACAATACAAATGTCTCAGACCTCCTCGAAATCAGGCGATTTACACAGTTCAACTTTACACTAGCTCTAACGGACACAGCCTTTATATTACGCACTTTTCCTGTGTCTTTTTACCAGCGAATAGTTTTAATATTTTTCACATGAAATTGTCTTACTATCTTACTAATAATATTATAAAGGTGAAACATTGTAAGTTTGGATGTTTGTTGATCTTTCACGGCAAAACGGCTGAACTGATTTGGTTGAAAGTCGAAATGTTGATGGCCTATGGCAGGACAGGCAGGGTAATTACCGGCACAATGTCTCAGGGTAGCCAACACATAAATGGGTTGCCTGGGCTCGTTCCAGGTAAATTTGTTTACGTTCATGGGCGATTTATTTTTAATAGAAGAGGGGGCAAACGGACAGTAGGTTCACCCGATGGTAAGTGAATAGCGACATCCACAGACACGTTGCCAGCCTTTTAGATATGAGTATGCTCCTTTCTTGAAGGTCCCTAAGTCATATCGGTTCGGAAACACCATAAGTGGCAGCTGATTCCATATATTTGTGGTGCGAGGCAGGAAATGCCGTAAATGCCGAAATCTAGATGTTATGGATTTTCGGATATCAAGATGGTGTGGGTGAAATTTGGAATTCTTACGCGATGTTCGGTGGTGGAATTCTGCCGCAGGTATTAATCCGAACAATTCCGCAGAACACTCCCCGTGGTAGATGCGGTAGAAGATGCAGAGCGATCCGACATCTCTACGCAGCGCCAAGGAATCAAGCCGATTGGAGATCACATTGTCATCGACGATTCGAGCCGCCCAGCGTTGGACGCGGTCAAATGGAAGGAGCTGATATTGGGGCGCTCCAGCCCAGAGGTGAGAGCAGTATTCCATGTAAGGCCGGATCTGCGCCTTGTATAATTGAAGGCGGTGTGAAGGCATGAAATACTGCTTCGCCCTATTGAGCACGCCAAGTTTCTTAGAGGCGATTTCGACCACTTACGATCAGGTGGCCACTTACCTCATACAAAATATATATACATTAAAATAATCATACTTACATATTATATATATTATTATACAGGACTTACATATGATCAATCTATAAAGATGATAAGTAATGGCTCTTTATACATACATTATATATATATATATAAATAATAATATCAACCCTTAGATATATGTCCCACTGCTGGGCACGGGTCTCCTCCTCGAAATCAGACGAGGAGGGTTTTGGGCCATAATTCACCGATTCGCTGGCCCAATGCGGGTTGGTGAACTTCACACACCTTCAAAGACTTTTAATCTCATCAGGCATGCAGGTTTCCTCACGATGTTTCCTTCACCGGTGAGCAAACGATGGTCTCATGTTCAGGAGATGCACGTCGAAATTTAGAAAAACCCATTTCTAGGCATCACGGGGGGTCAGGATCGAACCCAAGGCTCACTCAAGAGGCCGCGCCCATACCCACTAGTGACTAGGCCATCGTCACTCAAATGGCTCTTTAATCCCGATTTTATTTGTAGTTACTAAAGGACTTTTTTTTATTTTTTTTTCGGAAAGGCTAGACTTTTCCTGGTTTTGAAACGTAAGTCTGGTTTATGTTGATGAAGACAACCCAATAATAATCACCAACCTCAAAATTATATATATTTTTTGTAGTGCAGCAGCAGACGATTAAAAGAAAATTCAATGTACTTATAAATATTTCTACTAGTACCTACACCGATGACAAATGAGGATAATACCTACCGTACATTTCTTGGTTGGTTCATATTAAGCTCTGCTCATTAATATATTTAAGTAACGCCATCTGTTAATATGTCTCAGAACCACGTTGATACGTAATTTAAAGTATACGTTTCCATATATAGAGAGCGCCTTTAGATCATATGTCATTGATGGTTTCATCATTCGTTAATAGATGGCGCTATCGCATATATTATGTGACATTAATCTTATCATTTTAATATTATAATTGCTTAAAACGTTTTTATACGTTAATAAAAACTCTGTGCAAGTAATTATGATATATGTATATATTAGTTTAATTACAGAAATAGGAATGTAATTTTATTATATTTTGTGAATATCAGTAGCAACTCAATAATATTAAAAACAATCAATATTCATAACATCTTATTTCTTCTAAATCAGGTACATATATCATATTGAATAGAATAGAATAGAAAAAAAATATTTAGGTTGCATACACTGTTGCATACATTTTAAATAACAATAATTATAATCTAAGTATGTACTTAAGTTTTACATTAAATTATTCTAAGGTATCTAGTACAATTCCTAAAATGGAAGCCACTCTGTTGAATGACTGTGAGACAAAACACAGTCCTGATTTTATGTGGGCAGTATGTTATTGTAAGGGATATTTTGTAAAAAATAAGGGTAGGACGGCCGAGCCTTAGGAATGTCTTATGTCATCGTTACGAATATTGATAAGATACGAGTAAGACCGCTGTGCCTGAATGGATAAGAAGATTGTGGGTCAGGATCGAACCCGGACCTCTCACTCAAGAAGCCATGAAATGCTGTGAGGTATCCCGCAGGGGAGTGGGTCTCCACAGGCGGGTACGTGGGACTACGCTTGAAAGCTTGTAAGTGGACGCAGCTCTACCCACTAAAACCCGACGAGTGACACCAATGCCGCCTTTGGCTAGGTGCCTCGGATCTGTTGAGCAAACAGGGCAACTCGACGGCTAGTCAGTCCCTCAGGGGACCGTCGCCACCTCCACAAAGGGGTTGTCCCGCACCATAGAACAACCCCTCCCAACGTCGGGACAGTACAATGGGGTGAGGTTCCCGCCCTCGCCCCTTGCCCCCTGCTCTTGTGTCCCCTCTTATCTATCTATGTATCTCTTTATTTATTTATCTTCTGATAAATGGGGTACAAAGATTCCTCGGCCCAATAAGCTTCGTCCAATTTGCTGGGCTCACCCTTGGCTACTGAGCCCCACCGCCAGGACAAGGCCTGAACCATGGTGGGGTCGCTCACTAGCTAGTTATAATATATTTTATATAATAATATAAAATATCTATAAACAGGATATAATAATATAAAATATCTAGCGTTTAAGATGATCATTGTAAAACCAGAATCATCGTTAATATGATCATTGTGTTGGACGTAACACGAGACACACAGATTTAACAAACATTGATTCAAACTGACGAGATTCTTGTACGACTAGATAATACATGCGTCAATATGGAATACTTGAAAGGCTGGCTGGAACAGGCTGGATTTTTGAGACCGGTCAGTAAGAGCAGGTACCTTAACCGATCCCCAGGTGGGGCTCAGTAGCCTAGGGTGAGCCCAGCACCTTGGGCGAAGCGAATTGAGCCGAGAGGGTACTTTGTACCCCTTTTATAAGAAGAGGGGACAAAAGAGCAAGGGGCGAGGATGGGAACCTCACCCCATTGTACTGTCCCAATGTTGGGAGGCGTTGTTCTGTGATGCGGGAAAACCCCTCTGTGGAGGTGGCGTCGGTCCGTTCAGGGACTGACTAGCGAGGTGCCCTGTGCAACAGATCCGGGGCACCACACCAAAGGCCGTATTGATGGCACTCGCCGGGTTTTAGTGGGTAGAGCTGCGTTTACCTTAATACCACCTTTCGGGCGTAGCGCGTCCCACATACCACAGACCCATGACTCCCCCACAGGATGCCTCAAACCATTTCCCGGCGTAAAAGAAAAAACCCACAGACAGACACGTTGATATCGAGTACACGCGAAAACGACACTTACGTCATTGGTGCCAGTCAGTTCATCATGTTAATGTCACTACATGTTATAATGATTTACTACAAGGAAGGAGTGGCATAATGTCCGCTATTTTACCGGTGGGAGGGTTCCGCTGTGTCACGACTCACGCTCCCGGCTGCATGGGTACCACCATCCTGCTTGTTTCTCCCGTGAAATAGCTTTGCTGTGTTTCTGAGAGAAGGGCAAGATAGGCAGTGTAATTACTGGCACCGAGACTTAACATCTTATGTCTCAGGATAGGCAACACATAGATGAGTTGCCTGGGCTCGTTCCAGGTAAACTAGTTTATGTTCATGGGTGACGTCGACCACTTACCATCAGGTGGCACGTCTGCTAGTTTGCCTAACCGACTAACATAAAAAAAGAAACAATCCAGCACCCATAAGTTGTAACTAGTTATTTTTTTCGCTTCAAGAGACTTTCTAAGCATTTGCTCTAGTCTGCCACAGCTTGGGTCAGGCTGGCGCCGCCGGTGCTCGGTACTCACCCGGTAGTCCAACTGAACATCTGCTTCACTCGCTCCGTCTTAAAATCTTTTGTTGTTGTCATTTTAACTGAAACAAATAAAGCTTTATTAGTAAAATAACATTATACAAATCTATACTAATATTATAAAGCTGAAGAGATTGTTTGTTTGAACGCGCTAATCTCAGGAACTACTGGTCCGATTTTAAAAATTCTTTCAGTGTTAGATAGCCCATTTATCGAGGAAGGCTATAGGCTATATAAAATCACGCTTTGACTAATAGTAGCAAAGTTGAGTAAGTTAACGCGGGCGAATCTGCGGGCAACAGCTAGTATTTTATAATCCTCTTGAATTATTCTAATTAAATTATGACGATATTTACATAATATAGCTTTTTTATGACATAAGATAAAGGAACAATTGGCTCATAGAATTTTGAGTGATCACCACTTGATACTGGTAAATATGTCCTACTCCTTATATCTCCGAGGAGCAGCTGGTTCTCCAAGTCTTGTCCTCGGTATTAATTTGGTGCTATATTCTTGTATTTGCTTAATTCATGTGCCTGTATCATTTTGTGATGTCCATCTTAATTAACGTTCTGAATAGGTTTTAAGGTTGAAATAGTCGACGGCGCGAACTCTAACAAAATGATTGCTATCTCACCTGACATAAGGCGCGAACATGTGTGCTAGAATGAAATGCATAATGATTCATTCCGAAAATGTCCTTTTAGCAAAACAGTTATTATAGAAAAACTAAATAGTGTATCTTTTCAAAATAAATTTATTTTATCTTTTGAATAACTAAACTATATCTGTACGGGCTTTATTTTTGAGCTTTTGCACTCGGTATACTATATATTTACGACCAAAGTTGGAAAAAATCAGTGTTGAAATACGAAAGTTTAGAAGCTTGTATTTTTTAAATGTATAATTTTTTTACGATTTTGGGTACATACACACATAGATAACGACGAGATCAATTTATATTATACTTAGTTTTTCGTGGTCAACGTCAAACATTATAGTAATTACTGTTCTGCGTTTGTATGGAAAGATGAGCGACTTGTAACCTTAAGAAGTATTAACAAAAATAAAATGAATAAAAAATCAGCCAGGCGCAAGTTGAATGTGTAGAAGTTTCTTAAATTACTTACAACTCCTATCTGAATTCCCGTAAAGTTATTTAGATAAGAGAATAGTATTTTTCGCATTAACTAACTTATTACAAACATATTCTCGTTTTCTAAGTTCTATCAACTTCGCTCGTTATGTTTGCAGCGACATCTCGTGACGAGTTACAACAGAGCGGATAGCACAAAATCCTT
This sequence comes from Helleia helle, assembly GCA_963853865.1. Taxonomy (NCBI): domain Eukaryota; kingdom Metazoa; phylum Arthropoda; class Insecta; order Lepidoptera; family Lycaenidae; genus Helleia; species Helleia helle. Next base: position 1,105,303 of record OY971436.1, read on the forward strand.
CATAAAAGAATGCATATAATATGCGCTTACATTTATGGTGATCGTTCAAACTTCTTGCGAGTCTATTAATCATGTCCAAAATGTATACCCACATTTTTATATATTATTATAAGGTCTATAAAACATAAAAAACTACAACTAAACTAAGCAATAAATAATGAGCTAAGGGTTCTGAAAAAGTTTTTTTTTTAAATGTAATATGTAATATGAACTAACCATTTTAATTTTTACCATGATAACGTTTTATAAATCGATGAAAGTCGGCTGCATGCACACAAAAGTGTCACGTTCCACCTGAGCCGAGCGTGCGAGAGAGCGCGGAACAAGCGATAGAGAAGCATTATCGGCCTAAGCCTTGTGACACATTATGACGCGCGTAAACAGACAACAGGTGAGTATTTTTTGTGAGTAAGTATTTATGTTGTGAGACCTAGCTTTTTACCAAATTTCATGATTCTATGTCAATGGGATGATTCTAATTTCTAACCTTTAGTTTGACATACTGACAGACAGAAAGAAGAACAAGATATTTAGTGTGTTTTTTATGTTAGTTGGATATGCAAACTGACAAAGGTGTCACCTGATGGTAATTGGTCGACGTCGCCCATGAACCTGGGTGAGTTTACCTGGAACGAGCCCAGGCAACTCATCTATGTGTTGCATATCCTTAGACATAAGATGTTAAGTCACTGTGCCAGTAATTACACTGCCTGTCTTGCCCTTCTCTCAAACACAGCGAAGCTGTTTCACGGGAGAAACAAGCAAGATGGTGGTACCCATGCAGCCGGGAGCGCGGCTTAGCGCTTCCCTCCCACCGGTATCACCGGATCCTATAAGGGTTTCGTTTTATTATTTTCAGGATTGGAATCCTAATAAATTTGTTTTAACACATTAAAGGAGCAACATTATCAAAACACACCTTTTGTAAACATAATGCAATCATTGCGTCCTGTATAATATTAATCGTTGTTGCTGCAAACAGGATATTGACTGTTCAATTAGTGTTACGAAATGACTGCTGCTTCTAAAGAAAATAGGGAAAATAATTATACTTATAAACAACAAACTGAACTCAATATTATAAGATTTATTAAAAAAAAATCACGCTTGACGTTTCGTATACTTCACAGCAACCATGGTCACGGGAGGACACAAATTCGTAAATGAGTGATATTCGCGTAAACATTAGCAAACAAATAAATTATATTGTTAATATTATAAATGTGAAAGTTTGTAGCACGCACTCATAAATCAGAGCTGGACTTAGAACAAAGGATTTTTTTTTATCCTGGTAGTAGAATCAAATACGATTCATATACTGTATGTATACTGGCAAATTTGTCATTAAGCTATTATAATTTTAATTAGTGTACAACTTGGCCGAATGTATCAATGATTGTGACAATATGTATAGCCTGACCAGAAATATATAAACCCTGCGTGGTGTCGCCACTGAATATTTTTACGTCATTGACACATAGTATAGTCCATACAGAAATTAGTTCCGAAACTTTCCGCAATATGGCGAGGGTTTTTAATTTTCTGGTCAGGGTGTATATTGCAAATCTATCACTTGTGCTATTACGGACAAACTCTTGGGATATATTATGATAATAAGAAAGATACATAGATCTAACCTCTACTACAGGACAGTAGATGTCGCTGTTTTTATTTCTGCGTTATCTGCGAAGGTGCTACATACATTTATGTTACAAAACGTATAGCTAAGAAAGTAACTTAGTTTGTCTATTAAAAGTATGTTTATTAATACACCGGTGAACCTTCACACTTAATTCAGACACGTGGTAGGCTCTTTGGATCTAGTTTAACAAGAATTATATTATATTTCACTAAAAGTGAATTTGCACATTGGCATATGCACAACATATGCCACGATCCAGAACCACGGTAAAATATTTATACGCATATAATACGTATAACAACATAAATGAATGAAAAAACAGAAACAATATAAATGCATGCATCCAGCAAAATATGCCTGGGGATCAATCATCTTGGTGTTTATTAAATCTATGTCCAGTACAGGAGAAAGATCGGTGGTCATATGTTGCGAAATATCAACCAACCGCTATCAACTAGCAGTGAAAATCGAAGCAACCATTCCACAACTATTTTAAAGGAAAAATATAATGGAGATGAGTGACCTTGCATCCCAAATGACGTACCTTTTAAATTAGACGATTGCAATTTCTTATTACTTACACTAGGACCAAAACCCAGGCTTGTCTCATGGACAATTGTATGTTGCCTGCTCCCGGGTTGGAAAACTGTCGATAGTATTATCTATACATCTATAGTCTATACAGATAAATAAGATTGGAGTGTCTGTTTGTAATATTAATATAACCACTTTTTATTGAATGCACATGGATGTATACACGGTACAAATATACCAAAATAGCATTTTTTTACAATTTTTGTCTGTCTGTCTGTCTGTTTGTTCCGACTAATCTCTGAAACTTTCACTAATAGATAGCTAATGTTATAAGTAGGCTACAAAAATAATCATCATCAATCCGTATACGGCTGTAAATCTAAGTTAACGCGGGCGAAGCTGCGGGCAACAGCTATCACATAATAATTAAAGTCTCGTAGTGTACGAAATAGAAAACTTATGGAAAAATAAGTAACGCTTAGTATTCTATATTCAAAAATAGCCGGGTCTACGGCGACGTACCGAACATGTTGTCTATTGAACCCAAAGAATAATGTTTCAATAGACAACCTTGTGTCAGACTCACTACTATTTTTCTTTGGATTTTTTATAATTGGTAATGGGTAATGGTAAATGGGTAACTCAGATTTTTATGAAGTTTTACTTCAAACGTAAAGATACACGCACACATTTTTTTGTACAGCTTGGCAAAAAAGAGTATGGAAAAAATGAGGGCGCCACTTTCACTTAGGTCTCATCATAATATGGAAAATTAGCAAGATAATTTAATTAAATTGTTAAAATAAATGTGAAACACTAAGCTTTAGTCAAAATCTAGTATTTGTCGGCCAAGTATTGTCAACATCATAGGTTTCCATTTAGTAAAATATTTAGTTCCACCTGTCACCACGTCATACTCTTTTTTGCCAAGCTGTAAGTGTATGTACCTACTGCCGAAGCGAGTACTTTTTTGCCAAGCTGTAGGTACATGTACCTACTGCCGAAGCGAGTACTTTTTTGTAAGTAGGTAATCGTTGTTTATGATTGAGACATCAAAACAATGAATAAAGTTCTCTGAATTACGTTTGTTTACATCATAGACTAAGAATATACTGTCATATTATATGTTTATGGTTTTCATTCAATAACTTTTGACAGAACGAAGTCTGTCAGGGCAGCTAGTTTTCTTAATAAAATGGCTACCATATTATTATTATTTTCAGAATCTCTGGTCCAAAATTCAGTTCTATAATGTTTTATACTACGTCTAAACCTATTCAGATTTCAGTCGACCATGAGTTGATGAGGCAGTGTTACCCGACACAAAGTTACACAAAGTGGTAAACGAATACGTCACAATCTCACAGTTTTTGTATTAACTTGCATAATGCTTCTGGAGTTATCTAACATTATTGAATGGCGTTCGAAAGGAGGATATATTATGCGTAGAGACGAAGAAGACTTATTTGCTCTATGGTAAGTTGGACAAAAAAGAATAAATTCTAGACATTTTCTTGTAAACTCTTCTAGTAAACCATAGACATAATATAGAAGGACTGGGCATACCTACGAAAAAAAAGGTGTATACCTAAACTCAAATCGGCACTTAACATGGCTACCATTGCTAGGATTTTGACAGCAAATCCACAAACAATATAGAGAATACTACGGTGAAAAGCTAGGAACAAGTATAGTATGGAATTGACATTCGCGTATACCCGAAAGGGACAGGCATATTTTACAGGGATACCACATTCATTATAACAAGTTTACTTATTTTCTTGAAACAAGTGAATTAAAAATAATAAAAAAACTGGTAAAGGTTGATAGATAACTATAAGCATTAGCCCTAACCAAACATTTATTGTAATTTTAGACAGCTGCATTTTTCCGGATTATCGAAAATATTATGTAATGACTAATAACAAACCGCTAAAAACATAAATAATAAAAAGAATATACGTCTTAATATGTATGATCTATAGTACATAGCCTTTAAGGATAGCAATAAACATATTTGTTTTTATTGTGATTATTTCGAAAATTCCAGTCACCCTTTTTATATAATACCACATTCTTGGGTAATCTGCATATAAAAAAACTGGTATCACCATACCTACATATACCGACCAAATTAAAAAGTAGTACAAAATGGCGGCATATTTGACAAACTGTTCGCGAGTGAGAATGTTTGTATGGCATTCAAATTTAGTCGATAATTTTTTGTTGGGCACAAAAAGGATGTGCCCAACAAAAAATTATCGAACAACAACAAAGAGTGATATTCTGACAAAGACAAAAGAAAGTGTCTATGTCTCTGTCACTCTTGGATTTTTCGTATGTTGTTATCTCGTTCCAATACGGTATAATTATTAGCTTGTCAAATCTATTGATACTTGATCTTAGGTGAAAAGGGCACTCAAGATGGTGGATCAGGCACTCATTTACAGCTGTAAGTTTAAAGAAAGGGGCATCTCCTCTTATTTCCTAACTTCATGTAGTAAACAGATTTTAGTAAATTCTCATTGCCATAAAAGAAGAAAAAAATCTAGACACCTTCTCAACCTCCTGTGTGTTTTTGTTGTGTTATGACGTATTAATTTGTCAACTTCAACCAATATAATATTTGATCAAGACAAACCTTTTTGTGTAGGGCCTTAGTTAAGTCCTTCCAGAGCCTATGGAAGACAAGAGGGTAGGTGTAAATTTTTACCGTCTGTCTGTTTGTAATTTCAAACTAAAAGCTTTTCATAATGAAACAATTTTTTACGGATTTTATCGCGGTTTATTAAGATTTTTACAAGCCCGACGTTTCAGATACTTTACAGCAACCATGGTCACGGGAGGACTGAGGTGTCATGTCTTTATATTGAGTGAAATTCGCGTAAACATTAGAAAACAATATAAAAGCTTTTCACTAAATATATATGAAAATATATACTTAATATGGTACTTACATCAAAAAGTTAATTTTTAATTTTGTCTGTCTATTTGTTTCGGCTAAACTAAGAAACGGATGGGGCGATTTTGACGAGATGTTAACGCGCAGATAGCTGATGTTATAAGGAGTAACTTGACTATAAAAATTATCATCATCAATCCGGGTAAATATATGATAACGTGGGTGAAGCTGCGGGCAACAGCTAGTGATAAATATGAATGTAACTGTTATCTGTTAAATTTAATGATCAAACTATTGATTAATTTTTAATATATTCTGAAAAATGAGTAGGTATATCAGTTTTCGAAATACATAATCATAATTAGTCTGGACACTGTAAATATATGTTAGAGCAAATTCGCGAGACACAGCTATGACACAGTATAAACAAAATATATAGATATTTAAGCAGAAACCAGAAATTGAACCAATTTAACAAATACACATACAAAAGAAAGGCGAAATCGCAATGTCGCCAAAATTTGACGTTTTGATTAATACTCTGTTGTTTATGGTTTATGTTCGAAAACGCGGCCTCGTGCATGATTACGTGACCTAGGTCATCTGAAGGCAATCTACTGACACGGTAGGATATTATTACCAGCAATTTAATACAATTTGCTATATTATTTGCATCTCCTATATAGCACTGTTGGCAGATAGGTATGGAATATTCTGTTGAACTTTCTTAATTTTGTTAATAGCCTAGAGTCTTATAACATACAGTCTTAAATCATCTTTATAAAAATATCTTTATATTTTGCATCGAACATATTATTATAACCGAATTAGCGGAAAAGTTGTTTTGTATGAATACAAATGCCGCCAAATTTGTGCTGCGACGCTGCGCCAGTTCTGCGCTCTGATTGGCCGATTGATGACCATTGATGGATGATTGGCGGACGGGACGTATAGGTATACAGATCACTGGTTTATTGAATTGCTATAACGTCAGAGACAGATCACTGACCAGTTTCGTAATTTTATGACTTACATTATTACTCTATCAGATTAGATGCTCGATGATAATTTCTAATCTATCTATAATTTGTAATCTATCGTAAATATACTCATCATTTTCCTGTTCGTAATAGGGTTTGAATACTTGTTAGTCCCCACTCAACTGAGGCTGTTAACTTTTAACCGGCTCCACGCCCCCGGCAATCTTATAAAGGATATGATGTCGGTGAAAGGCTGGTCGGCCGTTACATAACAAAACCTGTCTCAACAAGTGGGACAAGTGGAATTCCGTAAACCAAATGTTGAAATGTTTACCTATGTCATAATGATTAGCTGGCTTAATGGATAAAAGCAAGTTACACTATCCCAAAATATGTAGGTAATAAAAGGATTGTTTGACTCTGACAAAAAAACTATTTTGACATTCTGTTTTCAAATTTTTACGTGAATTACACTAATAATATTGAAATAAATTATAATTATTTTATTGCGGTTTATTGAGATTTTTATTACGCCATGTAAATATCTTAATAAATCGCGATAAAAGTCGTAAAATGTTTCATTATAATCATTTTTTCCAGTTTTGATACTTGCGTATCTTCTTCTTTGTCTTTTTTTTTTTTTTTTGGTCTGCAGCGGAAATTTGCAGCCCAAACCATAACTAGGACCGGGGTTGGTTTTAAACCTAGCCGTGTGTGGGGTTCGCACTTGGGCAGTGTCGTTACCCACTAAAACCGCTGCAAGCGCCCTCCGCCGCCTTTTTGAGAGTCCCGGATCTTGCAGGCAACACAGGACCCTCGTCGACAGGCTGACCCCGGCGAGAGGCCAGACTCCTCCTCGAAAGGGGGGACTGCTCGGCCGTTCGTTTTCACGATACTTTTAACAGTCCCCGACGACGTCGTGCCTATCTGGACCCAGGTTAACCCCAGCCTCGGCCCGACACGAGCACAGGGGCGTTACTGGAGGCGCATTAAGTAGCGCCTCCTACGCACCCCTGTTCGTCGCCTGCGGTGGGAGGCCTCGTCGGCGGCCTCCTCTCTCACCCGCTCATCGGCCTCCTTCTGGGACATTACTGCCTCACAGAAGGAGACCATCGCCGTCCAGGACTCATCATTGCGGAGCATCGCGGTGATGATGCTCGGCAAAGACAAGTCCCCTCCGATAACTGACGTCAGATCGTGACGCAGCGCCGCCCATCTCGGGCACACCTCTAGAGTGTGCTGGGCCGAGATCTTCTTCTTTGTCTTGTTTTATAATTGGCTAACGCTTTTTAGCTATCTGCCAGTATTATAATTAAAGAAGGTTATTTACTGCTATTGGACAGGGTCATGGGAACGCCAGGGCACCCAACAATGACCCCGTCAGCAGATGCCTTTGCAGGTCCTTTTCCTGTGATGACATTTCACGTCATCACCCTCCACCAAGGGCTACAGCGCACACCGGGAACATTTTGGGAGCCCTACAGCTCAGTACCCTAGTGCGGATGGTCATCCCCTCGATGCTCCGTCTGCAGCCCCTCATAGTGGCGATGTGCACCCCAGCGCAACTTGGTGCGCTAGCTAACGCTAGCTAGCGGTGGGGCTCAGTAGCCTAAGGTGAACCCAGCACAAAGCAAATTGAGCCGAGAAAGCTGCTCTTTGTACCCCTATAAGAAGAGGGGACAAAAGACTCCACAGTGGCACTCGTCGGCTGGCCCCCTTCCTAAACCACCACAGGTACTCACCGAAGCAACCATGCCCATTGCCCAGTGAGCAGCCGCGTCAGGGAGCAGCGTATTTGTCTCGCTCCCGGGGACGCCAGGTCCTCCTTCCACCTTCGAAGAGGTCGTCACAGGGTTCTTCCTTGCACCTCGTGACCCCTAGCGGATGTGGGAGGACGCCCTAACTTCTGGTGTCTGCACTCAGCCTATAAATTGCCACGAAAACCCCGGCATCCAGTTCCCAGACAGTAAAATGGCTGGATAAAGTTTTTTTTTTTTTTTTTACTTTTTTTTTTGTTTTGAAAGCTTGGTACACAAATATGCGACCATGTCGCCTTCATCAGTACATATAACTATTAATACTAACACAGCTTAAACTAAGTATAATAAAACAAAACCTTATTGTCTAACCTTAATACCAAACAAAACTATTTTGAACAGTATACGAGCCCCATCGGACAACGGGTATGAAAGCACACTATTTACCGAGCCAATGTTCCAAAAAAAATTATCAGCATACAACAAACTTCTTTTAATGGATAAAGTTAAACTGGGGTATGTTATTGTATTTATTAAGCGCTTAGAACAAGATGGTGGACTGTCAATTTACCCATATCAACTTACATAATATAAATAAATCAATTGTCTTGACGCTGATCTTACCGACTTTGATCCTTAGATCTTTGCCCTTATGGCCTTTACTGTACGTAACTCGTATAAGAATTAAAAGTTAATAAACTGCTATGCAGGTAATAAAACCACATAAAACGTTCTGAATATCTTTATATATATATATAATTCTTCTGTATGTGTGTATGTCACTGAACTTTTCCTAAACGGCTAGACCGATCTTGATGATTTTTTTTGTGTGTATTCAAGTGGATTCGAGAATGGTTTAGATTCAAAAAAAAATTGTACAGGGTCTATAGGTGTCGATAGTTTAAATATGTATATGTACTGAGACATATGATGTTAAGCCTCCGTGCCAGTAATTACACTGCATGTCATGCCCTTCTTTCCGTAACACAGCGAACGAGGACGAGACGGCACTCACAACCGACGCCAGGAGGCCGTGTGGTCGCAGACTGCACGGTTGGCGGGGGGCAACCCCCCAATCAAAAGTGAGCCGAATGGGCTCACATCAATCCGTTGAAGCATTAGGGCCTTCGGGCCATTAGCATAGATCCATCCGAAAAAAAAAAAAAAGAGACGGCACAGCGCATCTCGTTTTCAACATGGCTGTCTACGGCGTTAATAATTTTATATTCTTGCTAATTTAAGAAATTCCACATGACATATTTACTATTTATTTGGATCCAACGTGTGCAAAGTCACGTGCAGATCTATTAAATAAACAAGTTTGAATTACTAAATGTTTCTAATTATTGTTTCAATTAACATTCATTACAATGACAGCATATTTCGACAAAAAAACATTGTCATAAGATTTATTTAACTTACAATGTTTGCAATTTGCAAGTTTATTTATTCGAAAAATATTTACATTGTAATTTAAAGTTATTGTGTTCATGTGTAGGTATTTACGTTTTTTTTGTAGTTACTTAATTGTTTTTTTTTTTTTTCAATTAAAATTTTCCTACTTTAGAGATTTTTATGCGAGATTTTATATTTTATTTTATATTATTATAGAAGAGGGCGCGAACGGACAATCGTTTCACCTGGTGGCAAGTGAGAAGCGATATCCATAGACACCAGAGGATTAGCAGGTACCGGCCTTTCAAATATGAGTATGCTCTTTTCTTGAAAGTCCCAAATTCGTATCGGTCCGGAAAAACCGTAGATGGCAGCTGATTTCATATAGTCGTCGAGCGAGGCAGGAAATGCCGTCAAAATAGAGTTGTCCACTTGCTACATCAGTTGAAGATCCATTGTGGACAGTTAAGGCGCGCCTTTCCCGATAAACGGCATTTTGAATTCTGTTTTATTTAGAAACTAAGCCGATTTAAGTTTTGAAAAAATATATGTTATTTAACACTCCTTTATCATAATATTTCGGTCGTTCGATACACGATTACTTATATTTTGCTGCATTAAAAAAAATTGCAAAGATAGGTCAAAATTGAGATGAAAAACCCATTTTATTTGAGTAATATCAGGTTCTGTACAATAAAACTTACACCATAATAAACCTTGTAGTAAATGTCGTCGTTGTCGGTCGTCATAAATTATTTTTTTATAAATCCCTCCCTTCAATTAAATAAATATGTGTTTACACTCGCTGCCAAAGCGCTCGACGCGGTTTCGAGCTCCATACTAAATTCAGTTCTCGGACAGCCCGAAACTGTTGTTTGCGGCTGAATTGCGTTTACAAGTGGAAAATGCGCCGAATGCTCTTAGACATCCAGCGAGGGAGAGAGGACTCCCAAGACGGATATGTGGGACTCGCTGCGCCCAAAAGATGGTAAATGGACGCAGCTCTACCCACTAAAACCCGGCGAGTGGCAATAATACCGTCTTTCATGAGGCGCCCCGGATGCAATAGGGAATCTCGACGGCTAGTCAGTCCCCCAAGGGACCGACACCACCTCCCAGTTGTCCCGCACCACAGAACAACCCCTCCCAACGTCGGGACAGTGCAATGGGGTGAGGTTCCCATCCTCGCCCTTCCTACTCTTTTGTCTCTTACTCTTATAAGAGGCGTACAAAGAGCAGCTCCCTCGGTTCAATTGGCTTCTCCCAAGATGCTGGGTTCACCTTAGTGGGCTACTGAGCCCCACCGCCACGAAAAGGCTTGAATCATGGCAGGGTACTTAATTCTATAAACTTCTTTCTATACTTCATGGTTTTGGCATAGTACTTTGACGCAAAAATCACGTCTTATAAAAAAACTCTTTTATATTGTGATCATTAAGCATGGCTTTAACCGTGGAAATTTTATAACATATATTTTTTGCTATCTCATTGTCATGTACCAATGGTCGATTAATTATAAAACTGGTTTATGCCAACAATTAGTTGCAAAACAATAGATTATTCTTATAACAGTACGCATCGCACACTGCTTGTCAAACAGATCGTAGTATTCTCTGTATATACTATAGAAAGTCATACAAGTGCGTCCGCAAATGAATCACGTTAGGCGCGAACCGTTCTTTTTTCATCTAGAATAAGTGAGGCCTAGCGGTATGCTAGCAACAATCGAGCATATAACCGAAATAGAGCGGTAATGTTATGTGTTTTTTATGAAAACAAATTCCGCCAAATTAGTGCTGCGACGCTGCGCCGGTTCTGAGCTCTGATTGGCTGACTGATGGCCATTGATAGATGATTGGCCGCTGGAACGTACATACAGATCACTGATTGGTTGAATTACTATTACATCCGTGACAAAACTGATTAGTTTCGGATTTTTATGGCTTACATTACTACTCAATCCAGTTATATGCTCGATGCTGAAGTAGATCTACATCGTTTCTATATTAACTATCTTTACTAATAAAACAGTAGGTACCTACAGTTAAAATAGACGTTTAACTTGGACAACCTCGCACTAAATTTCCAATACATTTTTTTAAGGTTAAGCATTTTTTTAAGGTCACTGAGCATCCCCACCATGGTTCAGACCTTGACGTGGCGGTGGGGCTCAGTAGCCTAGGGTGAGCCCAGCACCTTGGGCGAAGCTAATTGAGCGGAGGGGGCTCTTTGTGTCCCTCTTATAAGAAGAGGGGACAAAAGAGCAGTGGACGAGGGGTGAAGATGGGAACCTCTGTGGTGCGGGACAACCCCTCTGTGGAGGTGGCGTCGGTCCCTTGCGGGACTGACTAGCCGTCGAGGTGCCCTGTTAGCTTAACAGATCCGGGGCACCTCACCAAGGCGGCACTGGTGGCACTCGCCGGTGGGTAGAGCTGCGTTCATTTACCATCTTTCGGGCGCAGTTAGTCCCACATACCCACCTGGGGAGACCCACTCCCCAGGCGGGATGCCACAGAGCATTTCCCGGCGTAAAAGAAAAAAAAAAAAGGTCACTGAGCATAAAATCACTAAATGATGACAGATCCAGGTGGAGCTTCAAGCGCCATCTCGAAATAAAGTTTTTGGCCGATATCTCGGAAACTATACACTTTAAGGCAAAAGTTATTAAAACCATTATGTCGAGAAAAAAAATCACATCTTTTATTTCATGTAAACTTTTTTGTAAAAATTACCATTTACTATTTATGGCCAATGTAATGAATTTTTCCATCTCACCGATAACTCTTAAAATATTAGAACATATAAACTAATCTTAAAAATAGATGCGATGCATATTATTGATTAATTCAATATTTTTAGAAGTTGGTCAGTTAATAGATAAAACCTGGTGGGAAATGTAGGTTCAATTATATCATTCGATAAAACACACAAGTCAGAATCCCAATTCCATTTTTGAATATTTATCTATGATATGTCAACGCCACATTCCTGAATCACGCTATCGAAGTTCCACATACAACAGCTGAATTGATAGCAAGTGGGCTTCGTCCTGACTAAGCATACCATCTCGCTCGGTCGGAGATCTCCCTGGGATCTCTGATCTCGGAATCTTAATAATCAGATCTCATAAATCCCCCACATGTCAGTCTTAGTTTTTTTTTCTATGATTTGATTCTGGCACAAGAATCTTAAGATTTCTGCCCAATATTAATGGATTATAACTCAGATATAAGATTTAATTAGCTATGCAAGGTAGATACTTCTATGATCTGAATAATACAATATTATGACTGCTCATGGCCTACTGACAGGTCCAACGTTCATTAGGAAAATAATTGTAATGTTTTGCAATGCTTGTAACATAATAAAGTCTTTAGAATTAGCTAAAAAAAGAGCAAAAAACTGCAGTAATATTTTTACTTCAGTATTAACTTTATAACGAATTATATTTCGAATCACAAAAGTCACAAAAATCAGATCCAATCAACTGTAGACCTGTAATCTGTAGTCTATGGCAAAACTCAAAGATAGAGATGGTATGGCCAATTGAGTTTTGTATTTTAGACGGCTGGCACTCATTATTCCTTATTTTGCCAGAAACAGGCAACCTGAGCTGCAATATGGTTGACCAGCCTATCCTTCTTTCCGGAATACAGCTCTGTGCTTTGCGGGAGAAATAAGTAAGTAACCAGATATAATATCTCCCCGACAGGAAGTCTTAACATAATTTAAATTCAATACCTTTTTATTCCTAACACTTCTTTATAAATGTATTAATACACTTTGTTTAATTTCCTGAATAGATCCGATTAGAATAGTTCACGCTCGGCTGGAACTGGTCAGACATCTTGTTACAAATACGTTACACTCTCATAAATATCGCGTGCCAACAAAATTAGGTTTTAGCCTTAAAACTGCAAAATAAAATAACCAGTTTCACTCAATTATTAATTATTCATAATTAAATATTTTGTATATAACTATGCGCGACGAGTATCCGAACACACGTTTCCTGAACGATATTTGTAATCTGTACCGTATTTTGTAAGAGCAAGCTTGCAATTTTTGACATTTGTTTGGCGCGAAAATGACATTTTTATTTATTTGGTTTCTTTTGTAAATCGTATATATGTAATAAATAAATTAGTTTATCAATGATTGTGAAGGTAAACAATATATTTTTCGTGTTTTTGTTATATATAATATATAGAATTATATCTAATTAATAATAAGTAAATATTTTATTTTCCTGTGGCGCAAAAAACTGCAAATAAAAATTAAAATAATTATGCACCTACCAAGATACCTGCCACATTTTGATGGACTTAGGCACTGATAAATCCAAACATGTATAAAATAAAAATATACCTTTTTGCCATTGTTTGTAAGTGCTCTTTAACTTTTTTAATGTATGCCGAAAAAAAAGCTTCTGTGTCAATAAAAATAGTAGACACTAAAGTAGATTTTGAAATTATCATATAGGTACTTAAGTACAGTACTTAATAAATTGTAATCAAAGACTTAATATTATTTAATAATTCAAAGTACCTACAGGTTTGAATAATAGTGTATATTTGGCGACGAGATACATGATGAAATATTATAATTTTAATACTGTATGCAAAGCATCGTAACAGTATGATTAAAAACAAGCCTTTAAGAGGTTATCCTTGCACATACATGAAGAAAACAAGGAAGGACAGTAATTCGACAAAATGGCGTCAGATCTGTTTTGGTGAGACAAGATGTTAAGTCTCGGTGCCAGTAATAACACTGCCTGTCCTGCCCTTTTCTCCGAAACACAGCCAAGATGTTTCATTGACGGATGGTGGGCAGCAGAAAGGAGCGCGGTATAGCTCATCCTTCCCACCAATATTACAATGATAAAAATATGTAGGGACAAATTATTATACCTAATCATAACTCTAGGAAGGAAGTGTTTGTAAGTTTGGATTTATATTTGGAATGAATCCTGTATTTGCGCAAAACTAATGCGATTCGAAAAAATCTTTCAGACGGGTGTAATACCTTTTTTTTTTTTTCCGGAGGGATCTATGCTAATGGCCCGAAGGCCCTAATGCTTCATCTTGAGCCCATCGCTCACTTTTGATTACCGTGCAGTCTGCGACCACACGGCCTCCGGGTATAATAGTAAATCATTATTAATGATAGACAATAAGCAAATGAGCCACGATGGTCTAGTGGGTATGGCCTCGGCCTCTTGAGTGAGAGGTCCGGGTTCGATCCTGACTGATAACTTGAAATGAGTTTTTCTAAATTTCTACGTGCATCTGAACATGAGACTATCGCTTGCTCGCCGGTGAGAAATCCTGCATGCCTGATGAGATTAAAGGTCTTTGAAGGTGTGTGAAGTTCAGAGTTGAACATCCTCCTCGATTGATTTCGAGGAGACCCGTACCCAGCAGTAGGACATAATATAAGGGTTGATATTATTAAATGCAAATACGAATAGGGCTTAGGTATTAAAATAAGCGCGGGCGAAGCAGCAGGTAACAGCTATTCATATATACTTTGTGCGACAAAACTCGAGAAGTTCACATTTTTTTACATAAGGATATATTTCTAACAACTGCCTTTTTAATTTGTATTCAGATCTCGCGAGAGCAATATTTTAGGCGTCAGGGACTAGCGAATAAATAATAATTAATTACACCACGTTAACCTAGTCCAACGATAAGCTCGTAATTTATGTAAATGACTAGATAGCGGAAATATTTTCGTTACATCCATGACCTGTACTTGTATCGCTGCTGTCCTTGACGGGAGTCGAACCCACGAGCTATCAGTAATCTATACAGTAGTGATGAAGGTCGACAAAATATACATATTGATGATTGAAAATAACTTCTCTAAAATTGTTAATTAATTCATAATTTAACATTTAAAACGCGTTTTTGGGGTTCCCCGTGAACGCGTCCCTATCTAAGCATCGAGAAAAGAGCATACTCATATTTATAAGGCAAGGCAGCTGCTAATGATGTAGCGGGTGTCTATGGATGTCGATCACTTACAACCAGGTGAAGCGACAGTCCGTTTGCTCCCTCTTCTATAAAAAAGTATTAACAATCTGTCCATTCGTCGTCCTTTTCTTTCCTTCTTTGCGACAAGGGAGAAAATCTAAAAGATTATCCAGCAAAAGTGAAAATAGGATATAGGAAATAGGAGTATGTAGAGATCCCCACCACGGTTCAGGCCTTGACGGGGCGGTAGGGCTCTGTAGCCTAAGGTGAGCCCAGCACCTTGGGCGAAGCAAATTGAGCCGAGGGGGCTCTTTGTACCCCTCTTATAAGAAGAGGGGACAAAAGAGCAGGGAGCAAGGAGCGAGGATGGGAACCTCACCCCATTGTACTGTCCCGACGTTGGGAGGGGTTGTTCTGTGGTGCGGAACAACCCCTCGAGGTGCCCTGTTAGCTTAACAGATTCGAGGCACCTCACCAAAGGCGGCACTGGTGGCACTCGCCGGGTTTTAGTGGGTAGAGCTGTGTCCATTTACCATCTTTCGGGCGCAGCGAGTCCCACATACCCACTTGGGGAGACCCACTCCCCAGGCGGGATGCCTCAGAGCATTTCCCGGCGTTAAAGAAAAAAAAAAGTACTTATGTAGAGTTGATTACAATTACAAATGAAACACTAATCAACGACCACGTCCTCCGTCGTAAGTACAAGAACAAGGCTATTTATTTATTTATTCAATATATTATTACATAGGGTGTGTCGGATTTATGAACAAACTACACAAATACAAGCAAGTTCTGTTTTGTAACGCAAAACAATTAGCAATATAAAAAACTAACACGTCAAGATTGTCCCGCACCACAGAACAATTTTTCCCAATTTATAAATGGGACATATAGCAATGGGGTGAGGTTCATCTATGGCGTATTACACCACGTCAATCTGGTCACGTGGTGAGTTATCGTAGAACTTGTGTTACGGGTACCAGACAACGGAAATATATTTAATACTTTTATACTATACATATATTTAAGATTTTTATTATTTAATACACATATTTAATATACATCCATGACTCAGGAACACAGAAAACTTTTTTTGTTTCCTCCCTCCGGCTTGAGCGCCAACGGGCGTTCCATTGAGCCACAGATGTGTTCGTGCATTGAAATAATATTGATTAACGACAGTTGACTTAAAACTCTACCTAATTATAAACAAATTCTTTAAATTAACGAAAAAAAGTGCTTTTTACGAATTTTATAACGAAGGAGATTTTTACAATCCCGACATTTAGGACGCAGCTCTACCCACAAAAGCCGGCGAGTGCCACTAATGCCGCCTTTGGTGAGACGCCCCGGATCTGTTGAGCAAACGCGGCACCTCAACGGCTCGTCAGTCTCTCAAGGGATCGACGCCAACTCCACTGAGAGGTTGTCCCGCACCACAGAACAACTTTTCCCAAATTCGGGACAATGCAATGGGGTGAGGTTCACTTGGCTTCGCCCAAGGTGCTGGGTTGCCGCCGGAGGCCACGACAAGGCTTGAATTGAATTTATCTAGACTTTTTAAAACAATTGATAGTAGAGCTACGGAACCTTTCGTACGCATGTCCGACTTAATCTTTAGTCATTCGATATTTTAAGGCCCCCAAATATGATTAGCATTGAAATAATATTGATTAACGACAGTTGACTTAAAACTCTACCTAATTATAAACAAATTCTTTAAATTCATAACGTTTTCACTTGTATGTCGTAGAGCTCTATATTTCAGCATTGTCCACGAACGATTTGGTCGTCGACAATATAAAACTCCGCAGATAGTTTAGCATAAATTGAGGAGTTCTTAATAGACCACTAGCATTCCAGTTTTAAGTGTTGGTGGTCCCTGAGGATCCGTAGAATTTAGGCCAAGATAGCTGAGAAGTTCTTTATAGTTTGCTAAGTCTTTTGCGTGTGGTTCGCCATAAACAGTCTTCAACTTAATTCATTGGAGCAGTCCCTGACAGACTATATACTTTTAACGTTGATAGAGAGGTTTCTAAAAGTCTGACATTTTTTTTTCGTTCGTAAAACCTTTTCTAGTATACCTATTCTGATCATCATGTGAATGCAATCACAGATTGATATTTGATGTTATTCATCTCAACCCGAATTTCGGTCAGGAACCCCGGATAATCTGGTATCTTTTTCAAAAGCTGATATTTTTTTATATCGTAAGCAAATTCTAATGGCGCATCCATTCCAGAATCCAGGATCTTCGGGTAGGTCCTGACACAATGTGGGACTCGCACCTGGGAGTGCCCACCCTAGCTAAAACCACTAAACCACCAAACACCGCGCTCGCACTGGTTTTGGTTTGGTTAGTAAACTGCCCCAGTGTGAGACCCACGTAGATTCAGAACCTTACCCAAGGTCACCTAGATACATGGGTACATGGCGTCAACCAAAAAAAGAAAAAAGGTGCGTTGCCGGCCTTCACAAATATTATTATGCTATTTGCTTGAAGATCCCTAATATAAGTCGTAACTGTTCAGAAATACACGGTGGTTGGTTCCACATAGCGCGAGGGAGGAAGTTCCTGTCATGAAGGTGTGGGTGACATTTTGAATCTTGACTCGATATCAGGTCAAAGAGAACCGGACAACCCAAGACAGAACGAAGTGGAAAAGGAAGGAGGTCTACACCAAATGGGACGAAAAAGGCTGGAAATGACTCAAATGTAAATAAAACTTCTTAGTAATTGACCGACGTCAAACCCAATTTTGAAAATGTCAAACGACTATCCGGGTCATACAAAAACATACAAAGGGAAGTGTTAATATTTTAAAGTATTTTATTTTCTTTTGTGATTTGTATTTGGTTTACCAAATTATTTTGTTACACTGAGTTTGTTTCGCCGGTTCTTTTCAGTGGGCTTGCCATGGAACCGGTTGTAGATTCAAGTAACGTTCAAAAAGATACTCTGATTGTACAATTTTGTTTTGATTTGTTTTTTTTCCGAAGGGCTAGACTTTTCGGCCTTTAAGCTCAATCGGTAGTAAGTGAGCAGGTGGCTTTAGTTTAGGCTTTGATTTAGTGTCATACCCACGGGTCATAGCTACTGAAAGTGTCCACAGTTTATTACCTACTAATCCGCTTGTTGTTTCTCTGTCAGCCCGTCCGTCTACTTCCCACTAGATGGCGTTGCAAAGACCAAACTTAGCGGGATAAGGTTTCCATAGTTTTTCCTTCGTAACTTTTTTACCCGTATAGGAAAAACCGAAAGAAGGGGTTATGATTTTAACAGTCTGTGTACGCATGTATGTTTGTAATTACGTATATCGTTATCGAACCTAAATCACTTCGATTTGGTGCCAATCGATTGTTGATCGTTCGATGTTTTGATCCGTGTCACTTATGCTACTTTAATCGACTTCACGAAAATGGAGTTTAGTTTTTAAACTTTTTCTTATTTATATAAATATTAACATACGTGGTTCGCTCGAAAGAAATTGTGTTATTAGGAACGGAAATAAATTGAAGTTAGACAATCACACTCCGTTAACCTAATCCCGTGGCCAGCTAGTAACACTTGTATTATAGTGATAGGAAGAGAATCAGATTTATGAACTTTATCTAAATAATTATACACATCCTTAATGTAAATCATCTAATCAAGTCATGCCGGTGAATAAAATTATTAATGAATAATTATTCAAACAAAACAAAAATATACATAGGACAACTCACACACAGCCATTTGATCTCAAACTAGACAGAGCCTGTTCTTAGGGTAACCAGATAACTGATACATACTTATACATACATATCATAAATACATACATATCTATACTAATATTATAAAGCTGAAGAGTTTGTTTGTTTAACTGAACTTAACTACTGGTCCGATTTTAAAAATTCTTTCAGTGTTAGACAGCTTATTTATCGAGGAAGGCTATAGGCTATAATATAACATCACGCTGTGACTTATAGGAGTTGAGTAACGCGGGCGAATCTGCAGGCAACAGCTAGTTATAGATAAATTACACCCAGACACAGAAAAAATGATCATGTTCATCACACAAACATTTGTACTGGGTGGGGATCGAACCCACGACCTTCTGGTTTGGCAGGGTCACTAACCACTAGACCAACAGGCCAGTCAAAGTCAAAAATTTTAAAATTGCATTCGGGATTCGAACCTGCGACTATCGGCTGTCCAGGTAACACTTGCTCTACGTACGTGCTAAGTGCAGGTTGCGTCTTAGCGGACGTGACTCGTCTATTGAAGAAATTCCATTACATATTTTATATACAATTAATTGTGTATTAAATATGATTATAGCCACGTTTCAGTCCGGAGATGATATTATGTTGTTATGAGCCTCTCCGCTATTCAACGTCCCTGATTTTCTTCCTCTTCAATCTCCTTTTGACTTGATTTTTCTCGTCAAAAAGCGTTTCCTAGCTTATATTTTAAGACTTCTGTTTTTTTTATAGACGATGGGCGTCGATAGTCACATCAGCACAACCAGAGATCATGCAGATGCCTTGCCCTCCTTTTTCTCTATCACCAGAAACTCACAAGCCACACGAAACGCGACATCATAGCCATCACTTGACGCCAGTGTTATGTGAGCGAGAGGCACCACCCAGGTCGTGCCGGCCCAATTCGGCTGCAGCATGGCACTACCTCTTACAACCTCTTCTATTTCTACCTCTGTACTATCTCTTCTACTTCTAGACTAACATAAGTCTAGAAGTAGAAGATAAGGATTTTATTTAGGAAGATAGTCTTTATCGTTTGTTTGTTACGATTTAACTCAAAAACTATTTGACCGATTTTAAAAATTCTTTCACCATTCGATTGCCTAGTTATCATTCAGGGACATAGGCTAAAATAATCATCAATCCGTATACGGCTGTAAATGTAAGTTAACGTAGGTGAATTTGTAGTTCCCCACCCATGGTTCAAGCCTTACGTGGCGGTGGACCTCCGTAGCCTAGGGTGAGCCCAACACCTTGAGCGAAGCTAATTGAGCCGAGGGGGCTCTTTGTACTCCTCTTATAAGAAGAAGGTACAAAAGAACAGTGCGGAACAACCCCTCTGTGGAGGTGGCGTCGGACCCTTGCGGGAGTGACTAGCCCTCGAGGTGCCCTGTCAGCTTAACAGATCCGGGGCACCTCACCAAGGCGGCACTGGTGGCACTCGCCGGGTTTTAGTGGGTAGAGCTGCGTCCATTTACCATCTTTCGGGCGCAGCGAGTCCCACATACCCGCGTGTGAAGACCCACTCCCCAGGCGGGATGCCTCAGAGCATTTCCCGGCGTAAAAGAAAAAAAAGGTGAAGCTGCAGGTAAACAATAAATAGTCATTGGTATATTTCATCTCGGCGTCTTCAGCCTCGAACTTCAAACTTGCCTTTTGGACTTCGCTCAAACGCAGCTAGTTAATGACAAAGTTATACTAAGTAGGTATATAAAAACTTGCTTCTTGTGACACGTTAAGATATTTTTTTCGGTGGAAGCGATATATTATTGCCACGGGTCCGTCTGCATCCACCATTACTTATTTACACCGGGAAACAGCTTTGTGTTCCGGATAAAATTCAAGACAGACTGAGTAATTTCTCCGAGACTTACCATCTATGTTTCAGGATCGTGGTTACGGGTCGTTACAATGGGAAATGCGCTATGTCTTAACATATTAAATTACTTTTAGTCAGAAAGTCATTTTCTCAACTATTCCTACGACTAAAAACCTCTGTGCCCTTTAAGGACAAGTACCCGGATGACCGAGCTTTGCTCGGTTTTTTTTTTTTTTTTTAAATAAAATTACATTTTCTAAAAATGATTCCTAGCTAGATCGATTTATCGCCCCCGAAACCTCCTATATACTAAATTTCATGAAAATCGTTGGATCCGATTCCGAGATTCCAATTATATATATATATATATATATACAAGAATTGCTCATTTAAAGATATAAGATAACATTAACATTTTCTGTAAATAACATGGCTCAAGCT
Organism: Helleia helle; assembly: GCA_963853865.1. Taxonomy (NCBI): domain Eukaryota; kingdom Metazoa; phylum Arthropoda; class Insecta; order Lepidoptera; family Lycaenidae; genus Helleia; species Helleia helle. The sequence goes on from OY971436.1 coordinate 1,126,498, forward strand.
AACCTTCCTTTTCCAGTGGTAACTCAGCATTCTAATGGTGAAAGAGTTTTTGAATTCGGTCTTTCTTTTTTTCTTTAACGCCGGGAAATGCTCTGCGGCATCCCGCGAGGGAGTGGGTCTCCCAGCGAGTATGTGGGAGTCGCTGCGCTCGAAAGCTGGTAAGTGGACGCAGCTCTACCCACTAAAACTCAGCGAGTGCCACCAATGCTGCCTTTGTTGAGATGCCCCGGATCTGTTGAGCAAACAGGGCAATCTCAACGGCTTGTCAGTCCCCCAAGGGACCGACGCCACCTCCACAGAGGGGTTGTCCCGCACCACAGAACAACCCCTCCCAACGTCGGGACAGTACAATGGGTTCCTATCGCCTCTTCTTATAAGAGGGGTACAAAGAGCCCCCTCGGCTCTTTGTACCCCAAGATGCTGGGTTCACCTTAGGCTACTGAGCCCCACCGCCACGACAAGGCTTGAACCATGGTGGGGAGCATTAATCTTCCTAACACAAAATTGTTCCTTGACTTTATTCTTAGATACTAGTTTGTCTTCAAAACTAATTTAAGTCTTCATACACATAGCGATACAACTTTAAATACTTTATCAACAGCCCCGTGTCCATGCTATAAAGTATCTGAAACGTCGGGATTGTAAGAATCATGATGAACTGAAACAAATTCGTAAAAAAATCTTTATATTAAATTAATTTTGTACAAACATTAGAAAACAATGCTTTTTATCGTTGATGAAGATGCAAGTAATTATAGTTGCACCTACAACCACACTGCCTTTTGGACTTTACTCAGAGCTGAGTGCAACAAGACAATTACAATTGACATCTTGTTATTATTGTTTTAGATTACGATCACAGACAGACAGACAGACAGACAGATTATTGAGTTAAGATCCACGCATAAAAGACCCATTGAAATGTTAATTTTTTTGGGCTTTGAGTGCAAAAGTATGAATAAGCGATTTTATATTTGGGATTTTTTTTTCTTTTACGCCGGAAATGCTCTGAGGCATCCCACGGGGGTGTGGGACTCGCTGCGCCCGCAAGTGGACGCAGATCTACCCACTAGAACCTGGCGAGTGCCACCAATGCCGCCTTTGGTGAGTTGTCCCGGATCTATTGAGCAAACAGGGCACCTCGACGGCTAGTGAGTCCCTCAAGGGACCGACACCACCTCAACAGAGGGGTTGTCCCGGACCACAGAACATCCCCTCCCAACGTTGGGACAGGGCAATAGCGTGAGGTTCCCATAATAATAATAATATCTATGGACCCTTTTACACCACGTCAATCTGGTCTCGTGGTAAGTTCTCGAAGTACTTGTGTTACGGGTACCAGACAACGGAAATATATTTAATACTTTTATACTATACATATATTTAAGATTTTTATTATATAATACACATCCATGACCCAGGAACACTGAAAACTTTTTTGTTCCCTGGCGGGATTCGAACCCGCTACCTCTGGCTAGAGCGCAGCCACAGAGGTCGTCATCGCCCCTTGTACACCTTATAAGAAGAGAGGAACAAAAGAGCAGCTTCCTCAGTTCAATTTGCTTCACCCAAGGTGCTGGGTTCACCTCAAGCTACTGAGCCCCACCGCCACGACAAGGCTTGAACCTTGGTGGTGATATTTGGAATGTCTGAGGAGGTTGTTGGTAAGCTAAATCCAAGCCCTAACTAGCAGCAAGCTATCACATTTGACAGCATAATTATTGAGAACGTTAATAGCTCATTACTGTAATGTCCTCTTACTGATCTAATAGTATAAAGAGCAAAGATTGTAGTTTTGTGTTTTTAACGAATAAACTCTAAAACTATTAGACCGAATTCAAACCCCACCATGGTTCAGGCCTTGACGCGGCGGTGGGCGGCACCTTGGGCGAAGCTAGTTGAGCCGAGGGGACTCTTTGTACCCCTCTTATAAGAAGAGGGGACAAAAGAGCAGGGGGCAAGAGGCGAGGATGGGAACCTCACCCTATTGTACTGTGCCGACGTTGGGAGGGGTTGTTCTGTGGTGCGGGACAACTCCTCTGTGGAGGTGGCGTCGGTCCTTTGCGGGACTGACTAGCCGTCGAGGTGCCCTGTTTGTTTACTAGATCCGGGGCACCTCACCAAAGGCGGCATTGGTGGCACTCGCCGGGTTTTAGAGCTGCGTCCACTTACCAGCTGTCGGACGCGGCGATGCCGCAGAGCATTTCCCGGCGTTAAAGAAAAAAAGAAAGACCGAATTCAAAAACTCTTTCACCATTAGAATGCTGAGTTGCCACTGAGTGACATCGCCTATAAAATAATCATCATCAATCGGAATACGGCTGTAAATTAACATATAGGTATATATAAACGCGGGTGTATCTGCGGGCTAGTACAAAATAGTTTTGCTCTCGAAAATATTATAATTTATTTTAGCATAACTTTCATGCATTGCATAACACCTAAAAGAGGTTGCATCTAGAGAAAAGTTATGAGAAGAACTCATGTATAAACGTTGTATAACTTTATGGCATAAGAGTGAAAAAGATAGCTAGTCATCCATCAATCTATCTCCCTCACATCCATGTGTGGAAACGAAACAAAATATTTTCACCTCTCTCTTTTGTGGAACGCATTCAAAGACTGTACACACCTGGAGATCCATGCTTAGATAATTTAAAAAAAAACTAAACGTCATTGCTCTTTGGAACTTAGTAATGGAAAAATATAGATTCATGACGTAGTAAGATTCTTTAATATGTAGGTATAGTGTAGTAGTGGTAATAAGTAAGTGGTACTTGAATCGCAGTTTGCAGGTTCGAATCCCGCTTAGCAAGCATATTATGGGTAAAGCTTATACAATGACATGTCTCATTGTATTTATATGATGCAATATCTTCGTTGCTAAATCGAAAAACAGTTTCTTAAGCTTACCAATCTTACCATACGTCTCACAATGTAGGTAAAGGTTACTGTTCCTTATTTGAAACTTAGTAATTTAAGCTTACCACGGGACTAGTTTAACGTTGTGTATAATGGCCGCAAATAAAAAGTCCTACGTCATCCAGGTAGCTCACTGGTAGGTCACTTTCTCTTCCAAACCTTGATTTCTTGAGTGCGTTAACACTATTCTGATATAAACTTTTACTTTTTGACGCCTTTACATTCAAAATATACTTAAAATAAAAGGGCAAACGATATGTGTTTACACATCCAGTTTGACGACTTTACATATTAACTATATTTCTAAGTTTTAAAATTAAATAACATTTAAAACAAAGTTGTGCAATGTTATTGTTAGTACCTTAATTATAATATTATACTTACAAATATCAGAAATATCCAATAAAACAACACAACACACACAAAACGTCACTAACACCGGAGAAAGGCGGTTTTACGCGGGCACAACACTTTCTCTGTATTTTTACCGATTTTCCTTAGCCGATTGTTTATTTTTCCCGATTATTCGTTTACACGGACAGCGCTTGCCACGTACGTGTGGTGTGGTGGCTACGCCGCTTGTGGCTCGACAGACATCAGTCGTCTTGTGGCCTGTGGGTTACGACTTGCGTCTCGATTTCTTGTTTACGCGGTCGTCAGCAATGCCGTGAAAGCATAGACGTAATAATATAGACATTCCAACGATTTATTATATAAAATCTGTTTGAACTCGACATTCAATTAAATTAGTGTTCAATTTGGTACTTGGTAGAGATGCGCCAAATGTAGGTTCAATCGAATACTAATGTTCGGCCGAATATTCAGCCAAAAATGTACCGAACCGAATATTCGGCCGAATCATTCGGTTCAATTTTTTTTTTCATTTTGGAAAGAGTATTTGCTACGGAAGATCTATTCATTGTTGATTTCATAGAATTTTATTTGACTTTAATGAATGATTTTTTTAATGTTATGTTTCTTTCATTTACATAAACCACACTTATTTAGTAATATTTAGTTATCCTTACTGTTTAATAAATTAATGTTCTTTTTAAATTTTTAAAATAATTTAAATATTCGGCAAATCAACCGAATATTCGGCCGAATACGAACATAAAAAATATGCCGAATGTACGGAATACGAATATACGGCCGAACATTCGGCGCATCTCTAATACTTGGTGTCATGTTTCAAGTTTGAACTCAACTTTAAATGGAATTAGATTTCATAAGAGTTAGTAAGTTTAAAAGATAAATATATAAGTTTACATACAAAGTAAAATAAAATAAAAGAACTGACAAATCACATACAAATGAAACTATAAAAACATATGTGTTATCATCTGCAAAGCAGTGCAATGTAAGGAGCACTGAAGGAATGTGACTCGGCATATGTTGGAGGACACCAAGTACCAACACCGATTTTCAGTCACGCAGACGGAGGGAACGCAGTGCCGAGTTTTTTTTTTGTCTTAGGAGGCAACCGATCAAGCGGAGCCTTATGCTGACGACCGACGCCCATAGACATTCGCACAACCAAAAAGTATACAGATACGTTGCCCTCCTTTTCCCTATCCCCCCCCCCCATGGGCCACAGGAAACTCACAAACCGCACGAAACGCCACAGCATAGCTGTCACTTGACGCTGGTATTATGTGAGCGAGAAGTACCACCCCGGTCGTGCCGGCCCGATTCGGCTATATAAATATTAAAATATAATAAGAAATCAACATAAATAAGAAATACCAGCTATAGCACGGTTAGTTAGTCCCGTGGTAAGAGTTGCTCACGGTGGGACAGGGGGTGCTAAAATCCCGGGCTCCGGATCGCTACTCATACATGTATAACGGGCTTGAACACGTTTAGGATCATATTATTCCCAAATAAAGCATTAGATCTTTCCAAAAAAACCTAAAATGGATTAGTTGTTCCCCCATTTTCCGTCCCCCCTAGATTTTTTTTCCTTTTTCAGATATTGGGCTATAATTAAATTCAAAAATAATTTTTAAAACCCGGCTGGTAGATTCCGAGATCAGTGCGTTAAAAAAAATTTTTAAACAAAAATTAAAACCGACTTCAAATTTAAAAGATGTGGTAAACGCAAAGATTGTATATTAGTAGAAGAACAAGTTGATTATTTGTAGGCACAAAAATTAAGGAAATTATTTTATTACTTTTTAGTTGTTTTTTTTTTTTAATTTGAAGTCAGTTTTAATTTTTGTTTAAAAAATTTTTATTTCTTCATTTTTAGTGATTTCAAAATTTGATAACTGATTTTATTTGTCTAAAATATGGGTAGAACTATTAAACGCGTTGCTCAGATTAAATAGCGCTGTATTAATGAGGTGACCGTAGAAAGGGTTTAATTCATTACATAACAAATGAAAAAACCGAAATGGAATTGTGTAAAACTTTATATAGATACATGTAATTGAAAGCAATGACGACAGATTTGCTGCTATTTGTTAAATAATTCCATTATATAATATAGGTATAGAACATCACCAATATATAGATATAGAATGGATATTATGATGACCTTGAAAAACTATGATGCGCTTCCAAGGCACAGTTGTTTTTTGTTCATTTAACGACGACAAGTTATAAAATTCCATGATTTTGGCATAATATTATTTACCGTATGAAGTAAGCCCAATAAAAGCTGTAAATCGTCGAGGATTCCCCTCGACTATGTATGGTCTCCATCATCACACCTGTAATGGCGCTTATAACCCATATGGGTATAAAGTTCTCATCAATTTAAATTAATTAAGTCCAAACACAAGGTAGCTACTGTAAACTGTTGAGGAGTTCCTTTAACTGTCCTTTGTCATCATCATCAGACCCCTAATGACAGTCACAACACATCTAGGTGTAAAGGTTTCATCATTACAAATTAATTAAGCCCAAACACAAGGTTACTGATGTAAATCGTTGAGGAGTTCCCTCGATTGTCTTTCGGCTCCAGCATCAGATCGACTCCAGACCTTCATTAAATTGTCCTTCAAAACACTTTATAAAAAATATATCAACCGCACTAGTCGCCCCTACGATTTTCGAAAGTTCCCCTCGATTTCTCTGGGATGCCATCATCAGATCCTGGTTTCCTTATCATGGGACCATTTGGAAAGTATACCCTTTAGAACAAAAAAAGAATTTTTCAAATCGGTCTAGCCATCTTCGAGTAATCAGGTAACATACATAAAAAAATAAAAAAAAGATTCCGACGAATTGATAACCTCCTCCTTTTTGAAGTCGGTTAAAGAAACAATATCATCATGATCAGCCTCTATCCGTCCACCGCTGAACATAGGCTGAATGAATGAACCGCTGTTCATTGAGGGAGTCAACGAACGCCAAAACGGCCGATCCCTTGCCACTCGCATCTAACATGGACCGGCCCCAATAATAAAAATATTTATTTATTTTTTCACATTAATATAAAATTGAAAACATGATAGGTAGGTATTTATTTATATGAGAGAAGGTGGGGCTCAGTAGCCTAGGGTGAGCCCAGCACCTTGGGCGAAGCAAATTGAGCCGAGGGGGCTCTTTGTACCCCTCTAATAAGAAGAGGGTACAAAAGAGCAGGGGGTAAGGGGCGAGGACGGGAACCTTGCCACATTGTACTGTCCCGACATTGGGAGGGTTCCCGCACCACAGAACACTGTGGTGCAGGAACACCCCTTTGTGGAGTCGGTCCCTTGGGGGGCTGACTGGCCGTCGAGGTGCCCTGTTTGCATAATAGATCCGGGGCACCTCACCAAGGGCGGCATTGGCGGCACTCCCCGGGTTTTAGTGGGTAGAGCTGCGTCCATCTTACCACCTTTCGGGCGCAGCGAGTCCCACATACTCGCATAGGGAGACCCACTCCCGCGCAGGATGCCTCAGAGCATTTCCCGGCGTTAAAGAAAAAAAAAGAAAAAAAGGCATTGAAAACGATATGTATTATTTATATCTATCCTCATAGTTGTATATTAAGAGCATATTCTTGTCTTCGTTATTATGTATATCTATAGTATCCGCGCTGTCCGCTTTTTTAATGGCAGGACAATGTCTTATTGTTTACTATGTTAGGGTTAATACTCCATTTATCTATTATGAAAATAAACTACACCAATAACGAAGAGTAATAGAGGTATAATTATAAATATTATTTGTATGAAGTGCAGAAGTTTTTTTTTTTTGGGAGGGTCTATGCTAATGGCCCAAAGGCCCTAATGCTTCGTCGGTATATTATCTATGGAATTCATAACGCCTCCTCCCCACTCCCGTCCTACGTCGACGGAGCGGGACAGACTAGCCGTCATCCTCTCTGTCCCGCTCCGCGGCCTGCTTCTGCGAGATGACGGTTTGTAGAAGGTGACCTCCGCCTGCCAGGCCTCAACGCTCTCGATCATGCAGCGCACCACACTCAAGAGTGAGAGGTCATCTCCAAGCACTGCCACGAGGTCGGGACGCTGTGTGGCCCATCTATCGCAAACCCCAAGGGTGTGCTGGGCCGAGTCCTTCATAGCACCGCAATCGTGGCAGGCTGGCGTCGGCTCCTTCCTGACAAACTGACACAGGTACGTACCGAAACCTCTATACCCGTCAGCATCTGTGTCAGCTGGAGTACCTACTCCTTATTCTTCAACACTCCATAATTAATATTATTTAAATCAGTTCGTTCGGCGCCATCTTGGAAGCCATGTTAGTTTAACTATTTTATTCCGGATTGAAGGTGATCGATGTTTCATCTTTCGGATTGAAGGTGAATCATTCGATGGAATTTTTATATATCATTAAGTGTTGCCGCAAAGACGTTCCTAGAAGACGACTTAATATTAATCGATTATAAAATATTTCAATTCGATATATGAAATTAAGTAGTAGGGTCACAGAACTATATCAAGATAGAAGTAAAGAGTGTATGTACCTCGCGTGGCAAAAAGACGACTCGACGTCTCCATTCCTGGGCGCGAACTTTAGTATACTCCCGACCGCGGTCAGCATGCGACGTAAGGTTTTTAAAACAAAATGACTCGTTGTTCAATTAATAATTGTCCAAACACTACCAGTAAAATTGGAGCTGTTAATGGAGGTATTTCCTTTCACCAGTAAGTACTATTTGTCCTAAAATATCTGTTATTAATTTAAAAAACCATTTATTTTACTATTTTTATTAAAACAGTAGCGGGCGATTGTGTCTAACGCTAGTTTTCCATTGCGGCCTTTATTTGATGAGCCAGACTTGGCGGGCGTTCAAAACCAGCGATGTAAAATATGCTATTAAAACTGTCAGGTCACGTTGAAGACGATTTCTCATTTTTTCTGTCAAAAGTGCTGTACCTACACTGCTTTTTTCTTACTCGATTAAAATCTTTTTCGAAAGCAGAGGAAATGATAATTTCATTTTATATTATTATGTAGCTATAATGTAATGTTACATACATTACATATAAAATAGAAATAATAAACCTTTATTGTTAGCATTTTTTAATGCAAAGCAAATATTATTGAGAAACTAGTTATGTATTGTTTTCTAACTGGTTATGGCTACTTCTATATTACAAGTTTATTTCAGTTTTCCGAATGATCCTTATATAAAAAAGTGTGAAAAACTTATGTATACGCGTTAGAAGTAATACTCCTTAAAGAAAAATACATAGCACAATTTCATTACACTGTAACCTTTTTGCTTATGGTATAGTTAAAAACTATATCTTCTGCTCACGTCTATACTGTCATTATGTGAAAATTGTTATATAAAATAATGTTGACTATAGCTAACTTCAGGGTGTCGGTTTTTCGTGACTCATCATTTTTCCCTAACGCGCTAAAAGAAGTATAACTCCTAAAATATTTTGAATTGTGTTTTTTAATAAACCAGTTAATTTTTCTACAATCCACCAGTGATTATTTGTAGGCCTATTCATTCTCTAATTATTATTGAATTATGTGATATAGTTTTATATTCCGTATTTTTCGATTCATTACTTAAATAAAAAAAGTGGCCACCGTTTGCCGTTTAGATGATTAAGCTAAAAATAAGCAAAATGACAATATGTGACAGAGACCAAAATTTGAATCAGAAGAACTACAACTATTATCACTGATGACTTTAAAGAAATTGATTGGTTTATTAGAAATTACAATCCCTCTAATAAGGGCGCCAGTGGACGGTCGGCGCCCTATCTATATTGTCTGATCAAATCAACATTTTAATTATCAATAATAATAAAAAACAAGCTATTAAATGATTACACGTTATAATATAGTCTATAAAGTCTATTAAATGATTACACGTTATAAGCTACTCAATGTATAAAAATATAGTTTATCGTCCATAGCACGCTATCATAAAATAGTTTATTTGAACAATACTACTGATAGAATCGGTGCCATGTTATAGGTAATCGATCTGTGAATCGATGCTTTTGAATTGTTTTCGCGCGGCTTATGTGTTTCACATCACTAAATTACACTCGTGACGTCATCGTACCTACACAAAATGTTACACGCTCGGTCCCCATACAAATTACGGAACTCTTTACTTCTATCTTGATATAGTTCTGTGAGTAGAATAGTGGCTAAAAAAATTAAAATGTTAAATTTATAAAGAAAATCCACAATATTTGAATCGAAGTCAAACAAAATATACTTACGCTTCTTTCTTTTGTGCCTTTGATTAAATTCATGTTGGTTGATTACATGATAACCAAATTATAACAAAATATTTTACAATTTTGATTTTTTTATCTATACATCTATATAGATAAATAAAATTGGAGTGTCTGTTTGTAATATGAATAACGGTTTTTTATTGAACTCATATTATAGATGTATACACGGTACATATACCAAAACAACATTTTTTACCTTTTTTATCTGTCTGTCTGTCTGTTTGTTCAGGATAATATCTAAAACGGCTGGGCCTATTTTGATGGGACTTTCACAGGCTGATGTTATAGGGAGTAACTTAGGCTATAAAAATTATCATCATCAGTCTGGGTACGGCTGTAAATCTAAGTTAACGCGGGCGTAGCTGCGGGCAACAGCTAGTAGTTTATAATATTAATTAGAATTAATTAATTTTTTTAATTTCCTTTTTATATTATTCTTTACATCATAACATTATTAATTGTAACAATTAGAGATTTTGTTAATCTTTATGGACTTTTTAAAAGGGGTTTTTAATTTTTATTCACAGGGATACGCCACCCTATCCCCCCATATATTGTACATAGGAACCTTTTTTTTATCTTTAACGCCGGGAAATTCCCTGAAGCAACCCGCGGGACTCCCCAGGCGGGACTCACAAAACAACCTCTCCCAACGTCGGAACATTACCTACCTACAATGTGGTGAAATTCCCGTCCTCGCCCTCTGCTCTTTTGTCCCTTATGTAAGAGGGGTACAAATAGCCCCCTCGGCTCAATTAGCTTCACCCATGGTGCTGGGCACACCCTAGGCTACTGAGTCCCACCGCCACGTCACGGCCACCGGTGAAGGAAACATCGTGAGAAAAACTGCATGCCTGATGAGATTAAAAGTCTTTGAATGTGTGAAGTTAACCAAGCCGTATTGGGCCCGCATTTGTGAACTATGGCCCAACACCCTTCTCGCCTGATTTCAAGGAGGAGACCCGTGCCCCAGAAGTGGGAAATATATAAGGGTTGATATTATTATATATTACATTATTAAACCAAGCTATTTCCTGGTATAATCAGGATGCGTATAGCCTAGCATTCTTAGAATTTGTTGCATTATACCAAGTAGTAGAATAAGAGCCCAGCCATTCCTTTAGCTCTACTCAGAAACTCTGAAACCCCTTGTGTAAGTTAAAGTCAATTGGTCAACGGAGCCCTGGGACTAGCCAAGGCAACTCATTAATGTATTGCATATCCTGAGGAGTGGGGCGCAAGATGGCAAGTGCATCCCAGAGAGAGCTTGCCTGTGTTTGGCGCTTGCAGCAAAAGCAAGATGGTGGTATCAAAGCAGAAAGCGCCGCACAAAAACATACCACTTTTTTTTCTATTACGCCGGGAAATGCTCTGAAGCATCCCGCGGGGAAGTGGGTCTCCCCAGACGGGTATGTGGCACTCGCTGCGCCCGAAAAGTGGTGAGGTGGACGTAGCTCTACCCACTAAAACCCGGCGAGTGTCATCAATTCAGATTCAGGTACAATGTGGTGAGGTTCCCATCCTCGCCCCTTATCCCACTGCTCTTTTCTCCCCTCTTCTTATAAGAGGGGTACAAAGAACAGCTCTCTCGGCTCAATTTGCTTCACCCAAGGTGCTGGTAGGTAGAGCTACCTAGGCTACTGAGCCCCACCGCCACGACAAGGCCTGAACCATGATGGGGAAACGCATCCCACTGGTAAAATGCAATGTCTATAATAATTCATCGGTGCATAAATAAAGCCAACGAACATGGCGGCGCGCCTGCATTTCCGCAGTTACAAAACGCAACTCAACATTGGACATGGCGTAATAATGTCTTTTCGCAATAAAACGATGTGTACGCAAATAATTGGCCAGTAAACGTGTGACCTCTTGCGAAATAGTGACAGTGCGATGGCGTGAAATGTTGTGACAGATAATATATCAGAGTAATCCATTCAGCTTCGACATTGGCATTTGGAAAATATTTGGGGAAGAAATCGAAAAGAAGAAGAAGGAACCTTTAAATGAATTTGATATAAATCTTCCTTCTTCTTCTTATTGTAGCTGTCTTGCCTGGTTACACACAACAAAATTAAAATAAAATCTGAGCAATGACCATCCACAAAAATTGGGCGATTAAAAATAGAGAATCTGCTTCAATATATTATTAGGACAAATAAAACTTGTGCCTCTAATTCATTGCGGGATATGCTCATATCGTGCCGGCACAATTCTGCTGCAAAGCAGCGTGGCACTACCTCTTACTGTAGGATATTATAAACTACCGGTGGGAGGGAAGCGCTGTGCCGCACTCCTGACTGCATGGGTACCACCATCTTGCTTGTTTCTCCCGTGAAACAGCTTTCCTGTGTTTCGGAGAGAAGGACAAGACAGGCAGTGTAATTACTGGCACCGAGACTTAACATCTTATGTCTCCTGTTGGAGTGTGGAGTTGCCTGGGCTCGTTCCAGGTATACTAGTTTATGTTCATGGGCGACGTCAAGCACTTACCATCAGGTGGCACGTTTGCCAGTTTGCCTATCCAACTAACATTAAAAAAAAACGAACCCTTAACCCTTTCTTCGTTTGTCTCATTAAAACGGCGTTGTCTAATATTAAAAGCGCCTTTAAGGTCTGACCATAGATTTCAGACAAAAATTGAATAAAAAAAAAATTTAAACAAAAATTGAAAATATATATTTTACGTTAATCCATTTAATTCTTGTATTAAAAATTATTTCCAAATTTTTTGTTCGGTTTGCTATTATAGGTAGATGGCGTTGTATAGTCAGTAACTCTATGTAACCAATAGTAACCATAAGGCATGAAAAATTCATAATATTTAATTTTAGTTAAACTGATTAACCAATAGATGGTGTTGTGCTGTGAATAAATTCGGGCTATTAGTATCATAAATCATAATAAGACATAACATTTGTCATTTATATAGCCTAAGTCCTTATAACATCAGCTATCGGTACAGCCAATGAAAGTCCCGTCAAAACCCGTCAAAAAAACCGTTTCAGAGATTATAGCCGGAACAAATAGACAGACGAAAATTGTAAAAAGTGTTGTTTTGGTAATAGGTACAGTGTATATGCATTTAATAAAAAACGGGTATTTTAAATTTTAATAATACAAATAGACAGTCCAATTTTATTTTTAACCGTTCTGTATAGATTTTAATTTTAGTTCGAAAGTGTACCAATAGATGGCGTTGTGCAGTGAATTACATAGTGCTATTGGTAACACGATATTTATTGTTTAAGGACCAAGAATATTATGTTTCATGAATTTTAAAAGATTACGAGTCCAATGTTAAACAGAAACGAGCCTAAAGATAGTTAAAAAAAAATGATTCATAATTTATATCATTCTACTTTCTAGTATGTATTTCGAATGTCCATTTACGTGTCCCTACTCTTAAAGAGGAATAATCAATAAAGAGTACTCAGTAGTCAGTCTAGTCACTAGTCAGTACTCACTAGTCAGTAGTCACTACTCAGTAGACACACTTTTGAACCTCACAGTCAATGTGTTAGTGCATTCTGTAGTAGGTTAATAGTTAATACTGTAAATCGAATATAGTATATACAGAGATGGTGAGGAGGTGTAAATTGAAGCCCAGAAGTATGCCATAATAATTCAACGAATATACAAGCATTAAATTATCATACAACACACGATAAAAGACGGATATAAAATATTCTTTAAAATCTAAATATTTATCATTCATTTCTAGATTTTCTTAGAATCTATAGATTTTGAAGAATTATTTTCTTTTATTGAAGAATTATTGTTATTTAGTTAGTGAAATAAATGGAATAATAACACAATACACTATGGACTATGATGAGTGATGACAACATCATGATAGTTTCTTTTTTTATAGAAGAGGGGGCAAACGGACAGTCGGTTCACGTGATGGTAAGTGAATAGCGACATCCACAGACACCCGCTATACCAGGAGATCAGCAGGTGCGTTGCCGGCCTTTTAGATGTGAGTATGCTCTTTTCTTGAAGGTCCCTAAGTCGTATCGGTTCGGAAACACCGTAGGTGGCAGCTAATTCCATATATTTGTGGTGCGAGGCAGGAAATGCCGTAAAAATCTAGATGTTGTGGATTTCCGGACATCAAGATGGTGTGGGTGAAATTTGGAATTCTTACGCGATGTTCGGTGGTGGAGTTCTGCCGCAGGTGTTAATCCGAACAATTCCTCAGAACACTCCCCCATAGTCTAGTTTTGTCATAAAGAAAATCTAGAATATCATGATGTTGTCATCATAGTTTATTTTATAGGTACACATATCCCCACCATGGTTCAAGCCTTGTCGTGGCGGTGGGGCTCAGTAACCTAGGGTGAGCCGCTGCACCTTGGGTGAAGCGAATTGGGCCGAGGGGGCTCTTTGTACCCCTCTTATAATCAGAGGGGACAAAAGAGCAGGGGGCAAGGGGCGAGGATGGGAACCTCACACCATTGTATTGTCCCGACGTTGGGAGGGGTTGTTCTGTGGTGCGGGACCACCCCTCTGTGGAGGTGGCGTCGGTCCATGCGGGACTGACTAGCCGTCGAGGTGCCCTGTCAGCTTAACAGACCCGGGGCACCTCACCAAGGCGGCACTGGTGGCACTCGCCGGGTTTTAGTGGGTAGAGCTTCGTCCATTTACCATCTTTCAGGCGCAGCGAGTCCCAGATACCCACCTGGGGAGACCCACTCCCCAGGCGGGATGCCTCAGAGCATTTTCCGGCGTAAAAATAAAATGGTAGGTACACATAAAGGCGTGTAACAAATACTCCCTGTTCTGCTTTTCACGTGTTTCACTTCGTAGCTCGTACTATTATTTATTCTGTGGTTTCAAAAAAAAATTCAAATAAATAGATACGTTCAAGTTCACACGATCTTCTAGTGCAGGTCACCTCTAGTGTAGTGACCAAGCACCAGTAAAAATGAGCTGAGACAAGTAGGTGAGTACATAACGTGCTTTTTTTTCTTTTTCTTTTCCGCCGGAAACGCTCTTAGGCATTCCGCGCGGGTGAAGGGACTCCCCAGGAGAGTATGTGGGACTCGCTGCGCCCGAAAGATGGTAAGGTGTACGCAGCTCTACCCACTAAAACCCGGCGAGTGCCACCACTGAAAAAAAACCGCCTTGGGTGAGGTGCCCCGGATCCGTTGAGCAAACAGGGCACCTCGACGGCTAGTCAGTCCTTCAAGGGACCAACGCCGCCTCCACAGAGGAGTTGTCCCGCACCACTGAAAAACCCCCCCAGCGTCGGGATAGTGCAATAGAATGAGATTCCCATCCTCGCCCGTTGTCCCAACCTACTCTTTTTCCCCTCTTCTTGTAAGAGGGGTACAAATAGCAGCCCCCTCGGTTCACTTGGCTTCGCCCAAGGTGCTGGGTTCACCCTAGGCTACTGTGCCCCACCGCCACGACAAGGCTTGAACCATGGAGTGGAGTACATAACGTGCTGACTCTTGATAGATTAGCATTAGTTAATAGCAACACATACCTACAACCGTTACAAACCACCGTTAGTCAACGAAGTCCTCAATTTAGGTCAATCAGAATATGACGACACTTCAAGTAATATGCAAATACTAACCTGTGTAAGCAAGCCCGTCTTTATCATTGGGCACTCCGGACAGGTGCCCAGGGCCCCGCGATCTATGAGGCCCCATTGTTTCTATCAGAATATAATTGAGTGATTATCTTAAGAAAACCAAACTGTGATTGCTGATTAGAATACCTAATAGTGCCCTTATAGGTTTACTCTTCTCTAGTCCAAGATTCAGGCTCACAGATCTTAAGGTTACACAAGTCTCTCATCTTTCCATACAAACGCAGAACAGTAATTACTATAATGTGTCACACAACCATCCAAAACTAAAGATAATATAAATTGATCTCGTCATTATATATGTCTGTATGCACCCAAAATTGTAACAAAATTATACATTTAAAAAATACAAACTTTTTTCGTATTTCAACACTGATTTTAGCCCAACTTTGGACGAAAATAAATAGTATACGGAGCACGGAAGCTCAAAAATAAAGCGCGTACAGACATAGTTTAGTTATTCAAAAGAAGAAATAAATTTATTTTAAAAAGATACACTTAAGTAATATTTTTTCTATAATAACTGTTTTGCTCAAACGACATTTTCGGAATGAATCATTGTGCATTTCATTCTAGCACACATGTTCGAGCACTATGTCAGGTGAGATAGCATTCATTTAGCTGGAGTTCGCGCCGTTGTTGTTTTCGTCCGGGTCCCATTATTTTAGAGTATCTAGAGTGTAGTGCCCCCAACGGGCTAACAGGGGTATAGTTTGTAAGGATGCTACTAGCAGTAATGTAATTATTTGTAAACCCCAGACAAGCGCGAATCGAAAAAACGAACGGTTTTATGAAATAAAACAACAATTGGATGGTTTTCAGATGTTTTTCTTTATTTATGTCGATACCTTTCATGATTCTATGTCAATGAGAAGTACCCAATAGGATTTAGTCTGATAGACCGACGGAACGCCAGGTGGACAACGGAGTGATCCTTTTATCTTTCTAAGGAACGGAGGGGTAGTAAAAAGCGAGCTGGCATGGCAGACGAAATGTAATGAAAGACCATAGATAGCTAGCTCTAGTAGATTGTGTGGTTGTGGGTGGGCTCACATGGGACTGCATGCGTGTACGCATATGCTATGTGGAAAAGAATCCGCTTTATGCATGCATATGCGTGTAATCACATAGACTACGTTGTTCGCGGCATCGTACTAAAAATATAAAATATCGTTGCTCTTTTGTCTCTGCGGGTTCTGTTGTGTTGATACATAGTTTTTTTATGACGTCAAGGCCTTAAAATCACATTGTTGCGTCATGGAAAAATCTGGAAAATAAACTTAATTACTTTTTTGTCTGATATAAGTTGACGAGTCGCTTTTTGTGACATGTGCGAAAATAGAATTATTCAGTTATATTTAGAACTTACCTAGTTTGTTTTGTTAGTGGCGGAATATTTGCAATTATGAGGTTGCTCAGCATGGCAATAAGGGGTTGCCCCGCACCACAGAACAACCCCTCCCAACGTCGGGACAGTACAATGGGGTGAGGTTCCCATCCTCACCCCTTGCCCCCTGCTCTTTTGTCCCCTCTTCTTATAAGAGGAGTACAAAGAGCCCCCTTGGCTCAATTAGCTTCGCCCAAGGTGCTGGGCTCACCCTAGGCTACTGAGCCCCACCGCCACGACAAGGCTTGAACTGTGGTGGGGACTAGAAGATATATACCCTAAGAATAAGGCGATCGTTACGAGGGTATTTTTAATTTGTAAGACAATAAAAAGATTAGTTTCACTGAGTTTGTTTCGCCGGTGTTTCTCAGTGGACTAGCTTTAGAACCGGTAGTACTACTACCGGTTCTAAAGCACACTACTACCGTAGTAGTGTTAATTTAATAAGGTACAATATTTTACTTTCTAACCACTGATCGCTCCGTATATTGAAAGATGCCTGTATCCAGGAGCGGATGATACTGGTTACTGATGATTGTACGTAATTTTAATATGTAATTTATCATTATCAATACATTATAGAGCCATTTTATTTCATACTAGCTGTTGCCCTCAGCTTCGCCCGCGTTAACTTTTAAAATTTGAGGGGTTGACCACCCTTATCACTTAGGGGTATGAAAAATAGATAGTAGCCGATTCTCAAACCTACTGAATACGCATATAAAATTTGGTAAAAATCGGTAAAGCCGTTTCGGAGGAGTACGGTAACCAACATTGTGACATGGAAATTTTATATATTAAACTAGCAGTTGCCCGCAGCTTCGCCCGCGTTAATTTTTAAAATTTGAGGGATTAACCACCCTTATCACTTAGGGGTATAAAAAATAGATAGTAGCCGATTCTCAGACCTACTGAATACGCATATAAAATTTGGTAAAAATCGGTAAAGCCGTTTCGGAGGAGTACGGTAACTAACATTGTGACATGGAAATTTTATATATTAGATAAGATTAGAGATAAAGCGTACAGTGAACGAAAAAAGTAAAACGAAAAAAACGTCCTTTTTTCGTTCACTGATAGCATGCCAGTATTAATAGGTAGGTACTTACTTCTTGCCACTTGCATCCAACACGGCAAGGGATCGGCCATCTTGGCGTTCATTGAGGGAGGCCTATGTTCAGCAGTGGACGGATAGAGGCTGATGATGATGATGATGATGACTTACTTCTTTTACCTTTTACCACCTTGTTATTTATAATATACACACTTTAAAATTATACATAAAGATAAACAACGTCTGCTAACAAACCTAGCACTGTGGTCTGTGCTCTCTCAATTCTCTTCAGTCGATTTTTCTTCTCATTGATCTTTTAGTACTAGGTTACATACCTACCTTTTTGATATTCTTCAGCACACTCGTAAGTTCTCGTATATGTTTATACGAGAACTTACAACATATTTTAGACAACTCTTATAATTCACTTGTATGATAAGCAATCAAGAATTTCAACATTTTCAAATAAGCCCGGATAGCTCAGTCGGTAGAGCATTGGACTTTTAATCCAAGGGTCCAGGGTTCAAGTCCCTGTTCGGGCGTTTCCTTTTTTGTTATACTGATTTAATTTCCTATTTATTACTACTGTTTTTTACATGATTATGACTTATGATCCAATGCTTTAAAATCATTAAGAAATTATAATATCTTTCAGAATTTTTCATGGTGTGAAATGTGAATGCTTCGATCAACAAATAAAAATATTATTTGCTAATTGGTGATCGAAGTGTGAATGACTCATTTTGTTTCACTATAATATGTAATTCACTTCCTTTTTTTACTATCTATGTAGTTAGATAATCAAATCTGTGAAAAATAAGTAATAAGATTAATTATACCTACTATTTAATACTGATGATGATGTTTTAGGAATATATACAACATGTAGAAAAAGAAAAAATAACTTCATAATTTAAACAGAGTAAATGAATAGGTACAGCTTGGCAAAATAGAGTATGACGTGGTGACAGGTGGAACTAAATATTTTAATAAATGGAAACCTATGATGTTGACAATACTTGGCCGACAAATACTAGATTATGAGTAAAGCTTAGTGTTTCACATTTATTTTGAATGATTTGATGAAATTATCTTGCTGATTTTCCATATTATGATGAGACCTAAGTGAAAGTGGCGCCCTCATTTTTTCCATACTCTTTTTTGCCAAACTGTACTATAGGTACTAGGTATGTAAATAGGTTATGTAATAAACTCTTTGAGTTTGTGATGAAGAAATAAGTATACGGCCAGTATACAATTTATATTAAGCGTCCTATTATATTGGAGAAATATAGTTTTTTTTAAATAAACCTTAAGTATCAATAGTTTTATTTGCTAATCAAATATCAAACAAAACTTAAATAATGATCATATTCTGGCAACACGTACGTGGTGGTTGTCAAAAACTATTTGTAATTTGAGGTTATGTTGACATAATATATATAAAGAAAATATTCAAATAAAAGTTTTGAATTATCTAAAAACATGGCATTATTAAATTCGTTGTCTCTACGTTCATTAAGTAAGATACAATTCCTAAACTTGTGAAAATATTTATAAGTGCGTGTTATTTTTTTTATTTTTCGAATTTATTTCAGTTATATCTTCTCATCGAGCAGTGATAAATTCAATAAGATCTTCATCATCAAAGCCCGAAGTTAAAGATGAGGATGCACCGGTGGAAATGGAGAACCCATTTAAAAAGGAGAGACGCCAGTGTATACTTTGCAAGTTAAACATCACACCAGATTACAAAAACTATAGATTATTATCTCAATTTCAAAGCCCGTACACTGGCAGAATTTACGGGAGGCACATAACTGGGTTGTGCAAAACGAAGCAACAATTAGTAGAAGCCGCGATAACCAAAGCCCAAAATTGCGCGTACATGCCATATTATTACAAGGATAAAACATTTTTGAAAGATCCCAAACTGTTTGACCCGGAGAATCCCATTCGACCACACAGATATTAGTTTTATATATAGATAATGATGTAGTTTGTATATTGCAAAATAAATTAAGTAAAAACTTAATGTGTTTTACATTATACCCATATAACCAATGTGGTAGCACTTACTATGTAAGACTTATCAATGATAAGATCCAAGGAGGAAATAAATAGTTGGTGATTGTTAGTTCGGTACAATTTCTATACTATACAAAATAGCAACAATGTATTAGATTCAAATGTCACTCAGAATCGGTTTATCTGTTTTAAGCTTAGAGTATACATAATATATAGAGTGCTACTGTCACGCCGTCTCATTGTGCTGATTGTAAGCAGATCCGTTATATAGATATTTATCTATAGTAAAGCACTGTGAGAGTGACATTCCATGCGTAATGCATTAAAAAAATATCTATATTTTAAATTAGGATATTCATCATCATCGTCATCACCATCAGCCTCTATCCATCCACTGCTAAACATAAGCACCCCTCAATGAATGCCAAGACAGAAATGTTATTGCTTTCTTTTATTTGGCTTCCGGGAATCATTCTTACAAACTGGCACTTGATATTTCTCCATTTTAACATAAAAACAAATGATGAAAAGCACTTATTGTTTTGACACTAATTGAACGTTTTAAAGACAACAATTTTTTCTATGTTCATACCTGTGCTTAGAGCTCATACTTAGTGACGCATGCTCTTTAGTATATTATTATGTATACTCTTAAGGTTTTAAGGATGACAAACCTATGGAACAAATAATGATGCTGTTTTTAGATACATTTTCTTATTATTTTTTTTATGGCATAGTAGGGCAATGAGCAGTCGAAGCCGTTTGGCGACTACAGACGCCCAAACACATCCGCACAACCAAAGATTATGCAGATGCGTTGCTCTCCTTTTCCCTAACCCCCCCCAATGGGCCACCGGAAACTCACTCGTGGCGGCCCAATTCGGCTTCTAAGCAGTATGGCACTACCTCTTAACAATTTGTTAATGTTTGGAACCTACTTGCTGATAATAAAATGGGTTTGTATTGGATCAAATGATAAATTTTATGTTTCCTCAAAGTAGTTCAGATTTATTAACATCTTAAGGATAATGCTATAATGAAATGACAACAGAAAACCATAAAAAATATATCAGAAATCCATTCATTTAATTGAATATTTAACTAAACCTATTTGCTATTAAAGCAATGGTAAATAAAATCTATTATTCATAAAGGTACTAAATTTTAAGACTAGATAAAATTATTTTAGTATCATTGGGGGGATTGAAACAATCATTTTCCGAATCATAACCAACCAGGTCAGGTGGAATATTTAACATTTGTAATATATGTGCATTCTCCATGTTAGATTGTTCCGGCATCTTCTTCTTCATCAGATCTACTAGTTCCACTAATGCATCCTGACAACCTTTTTGCCATTTTCTTATCAGCCCTCTCAATTCTTCTGTATCACTATCAAGGGTTTTTGCCAATAGTATTTTTTTCTTTGCCTCTATTCTTGCTTTTAAATCAATAATGTCCTTTTCAGTTATGGATCCAGTAGATTTAGCCTTCACCGGCTTTGGCACTTTATCATATGACTTCTTAATAATAATAGTCTTTTTAAAATCGAAGTCGTCATCATCATCCTCAAATGAATTTGAACTTTGTGATGATGGTATTCTTTCTAATTTAGCTATTTTTTCTATGGTAATTTTTTTACAAGGCTTAGTTTTTTTTGTTACACTTTTCAAATCGGTGGTTGAGGTTTTTTTATCTTCTAATTTTGTTATTTTTTTACTATTTTTATCTAAGTTATTGCTCGGTAAAATATCTTTACTGGGTTCCTTGTCTTTATCACTTTCATTACATAATTTGCTGTTTAATAAAGTATCTGTTTTAGGTTTTTTGTTGATTTGACAGAGTGGAACATCATCAGAATCCGAATCAAATAATGCCTGGGAGGTCTTCGGACATACAACTGGTTTATTTCCAACTATAGGCTTATCAACTTTATTAATAATTTCCTTTTGTAAAACAACTATACATTCAGTTGTTAAATTTTGTAGACTTTTATTTTTACTAACTTGTTTTTGTTCAAGTATTTGAGGAGACTTTGTTTCAATAGTCTTGCTTTGTTCAATATCATTTGCTTTCTCAATTAGATTTTGTGATGATTTAGGTTTTGAATGTTGTCTGGATAATTTAGACACTTTTGTTTTTTTGTTAGGCTCTTCAGCTATAACATTTTCGAGATTCTCTTTAGGTGGGTTTTCAATCAGACATTCACTTTCTTGGGAATTCTCAGTTAATATTAAGGTTTTACATCTCTTGCGATTTATGTTTGTTCTTGTAGGAGTTTTTAAGTCTTCATCTGTTTCTAAATTTGAATTTTTTAATGAACTATTTGTGTCATCTGCGTTTTCTTCATTATCTTTTTCAGGTGAATCTTTGGTCTTTCTTTTCCTTGTAATATTTTCTTGTTTTGTTTCCGTAACATTACTTGGAGAATTTGAAAGTGGGGAAATAAATGGGGAAGGTCCACTTTTACGCCAACTTCTAGACAACCCTAGGCGCCTACAAGGAGTTAATAAGGATTTACTTATACCACCAGGAGTTTTCGGTGATTCAATTTTGCCGGTTGATTTCATAGAATTCACATTCTTCATTCTTATTTTAACTTAATAATGTGAAACTATTTCTAGAAATTTACCTGGAAAAATAAATATTATTAAAATGTCTCCAATGTCAAGCAGCAAAATTCGTCACAAAAGTCAAAAGTCAAAACAACAATTTCCAGTTCCCGCCATTTTAAGCGTTTGGATATTGTACTAAATATTTAATTTGATGTTTTTTTTATTATACAGTAGCATTGTTTTTATCGTGTTTTTATTACTATAAATATATTTTATATAAATATTTTATTTTATTGTGTAGCATTATTTTTTTATGCCTTATAAGGCTTCGTATATTAAATTTATTGTATAGAAATTATAGTCACATACTTGGCCGCAGCTACATCCACGTTACGTATTTACGGACATAATATCCGGACTGACGATGATCATTTTTATACTTTATTTTCTTGTATCTATCAAAAATAAAGGCAGCTACTTCAATGTTAGCTCCCAAGTGGCTTAAATTTTTCCGACTCTTACAATAATGATCCATAAACTTGTAAGAGGTAGTGCCATGCTGCATTGCAGCCGAACTGGGCCGGCACGACCGGGGTGGTTTTTTAATCATTTCAACTTTTTGAATCGTTATATCTAAAAAACGGTGGCTCTTAGGAAAAAAAGTATTTAGACATTTTTTATAGATAATTATCTGATCTACAATTTTTGTCTGAGCTAATTTTATGATAAAACTTACCATTTTGCTGAAAATCGCGAAATACCCGTTTTTGTGACCTTTGACCCCGTGTAAATTTTTTTGCACGTGCCGGATCGATGAGGACTTTTATGTATGTGGACTTTTCACATTTCCTTTATAATAGTGTATTGAACAATCCTACCAATATTCAGCCAAGTGGGAATTTTTGTAACCTTGGATGTCTAAATTGACCAGATGTGTCCTTTCTCGGGTTTTTAACTATTTTTGTACTTAATTTCATCCAAATCGGTACAGTGGCTTAGGCGTGAATAAGAGACAAAAAGATAGACAGATATACTTTATAATATTAGTAAGGATAATAAGATATCTATCACAATAGAAGTAATAAATAACAATAAAAAATAACTCGTATTCACATCCACACTGATTATGGGAAAAGTGTGCGGATATAAAAAATATATACTTAAACTATGTATACATATTATAAATTAAAAATATTATGTATGTATCTTATTTTTTCTCCAATAGAAAGCATCTTTTTTTTTATTAATATTTTATGGCCTGTAAGAAAGCATCTTTAGTTTTATTATATCATTGGAAAGCACCGATTACATTTTGATGCCATGTGGATAAAATTGGTATGAACTGGTATGAACTGTAAAATTGACATATTTTGACATTTCTCTTTTTTGGCAGCACAACTGTGAACTGTGGTCTGTGGCACAACTTGTACACCAAAAAACATTGGGCAATATTTTCGGCCGACGGGCAGTGTTTGTGCTCAAAATTCCAATAAAACGACGTATTAATTTGCGACTTGGCGTTGTAAAATACAATTCCACTTCTTTATAAGCGAAAGTGAAGATATTTTTTAGTGCTTAATTTATATAAAAATATTACATAATGCCACTGTTAAGATTGACTGGAAGTTTTGGGCAACTGCGCACCTTCGCGACGTCATCAGCACTGGGGAAAAGGGTGAAGACTTTCGCTGTATATCGTTGGAATCCCGATGAACCCGACAAGAAGCCCTACACGCAGAACTTCCAAGTCGACTTGGACGATTGTGCGCCCATGGTCCTAGATGCACTTTTGAAGATTAAAAATGAAATGGATCCAACACTCACTTTCAGAAGGTCATGCCGTGAAGGAGTATGTGGATCTTGCGCGATGAACATCGACGGTATCAACACTCTTGCCTGCATCAGCCATATAGATCAGAACCTTTCAAAACCATGCAAAATCTACCCGCTCCCCCACATGTACGTAGTCAAAGATTTGGTTCCTGACTTAACAAACTTCTATCGCCAGTATCAGTCAATCGAGCCGTGGCTGCAGCGAGAGAAAGAAGCAGTTAAAGGTAAGGAAATGCAACTCCTACAAGACGTCGAAGACAGGGCTAAGCTTGATGGGTTGTATGAGTGTGTACTATGTGCGTGTTGCTCGACTAGCTGTCCTTCGTACTGGTGGAATGGTGACAAATACCTTGGCCCAGCTGTGCTGATGCAGGCATACAGATGGATCATCGACTCCCGTGATGATGCTACCCAGAAACGCTTATCTAAGCTTAAGGATACCTACTCTGTATACAGGTGCCATACAATTATGAATTGTACACGAACCTGTCCCAAGGGTTTGAACCCCGGACGGGCTATAGCTCAAATTAAAACCTTGTTGTCTGGCATTGTCAAGAAACAAACACCAATCATGGATCCCGCTGGTTTAGAGAAACAGACAGCACAAAACTAATGAAATACCCTCACTATTTATAGTATTCAATTTATCATAAATTTGTATACATGTTTACATTACCTGATTTCTGTTTAAACTATATTTTAGAAGTATTTTTTATCATCTTAGCATACATGTTTAATCGCGATGACCTAAATAAATTTTGTGTAGTTCTAGTAAAACTATATCTCACCTCATTAATACTTCTGCAAGGTGATTGTTTAAAAAATTCTTGTGTACCTATACATTTTTGTGATATCATGCAACAAACAATTTTAAGTTAAATCACAGACAAAAATAACGATTGCAATCAACATAATTAATTTAAAACAAAAGTGGCAAATGAATTAGTTTAGAAATGACGAGTTATTAGTTATTTTGAATTAATATTGAATGAAAAATCTAACTGTTTATGTATGTACATAATATATAAAGATTTTTTATAATCTATAGAAACTTTTTTCAAATTGTCAATATAAAGGCAGCAAAATGCATGCTCATTATGCATTTTATATTTTACTTTGTATAAAGTGAAGCTAGGGCCATTGTAATTTTATCCCACAGTGTTTTACATAATTGACTTTGGTACTTAAATAATCTGTATTTTTAGTTTATAAAATTAATATTAAAAAGTTATGCGATAAAAATTTTTCAACTTTTAATTGTGAGCATATTATAAGCTTTGACCATCAATATTGACATTTATAATAATTTGAATTATTACATAATTATTAGACAATTAATGAAATTAGTATTATCATAATCTCATTTTAGTATTTGTATCATGTGACATAATTTATTTGCATTTCATTATGGATTTCAAGTGACTAGGATCACTAAGTGAAAAGCATACCCATTTATTTATTTTACATTGTGTTTTAAGATACATTAGAATATTGTTTTTTTTAAATAAAGTCTATTTTTGTCTGAATGTGCTTCAATTTATCTTAAACATTTTGAAAATAACATAATAAAATACTATTATTACAATATTATACCAAAGATTTTTTGACTGTTTACTATATTTTATTATAATCACTTTTACCAGGGTAAAGTATAACCCAGTTACTGGCTTGTCAGATAGGCAGTAACTCCATTTAAAATAGTTATCCAGTTACACTGGAAGCCAACCCCTACCATGGTTCAAGCCTTCTCTTGGCGGTGGGGCTCAGTAGCCTAAGGAACAAATTGAGTCGAGGGAGCTGCTCTTTGGACCCCTCTTAGGAGGGAACAAGGGGCGAGAATGGGAACCTCACCCCATAGTACTGTCCCGACGTTGGGAGGGGTTGTTCCGTGGTGCGGGACAACCTCTGTGGAGGTGGCGTCGGTCCCTTGGGGGACTGATTAGCCATCGAGGTGCCCTGTAGCTCAGCTGATCCGGGGCACCTCACCTAAGGCGGCATTGGTGGCACTCGCCGGGTTTTAGTGGGTAGAGCTGCGTCCACCTTACTATATTTCGGGCGCAGCGAGTCCCACATACCCGCCTGGGGAGACCCCCTTTCCCGCGGGATGCCTCAGGACATTTCCCGACGTATAAGAAAAAAAAAGCAGAAGAAAGGGTAAATGAAAATACTGATTTAAATTTAATTATATTAGAATTCAACATAAATATACTATTAATGATCTAATATAATACTGGTTATTATAAAACATTTAGGTCTAATGTAAAAATCAATGTCGCCAAACAGGATTTATAATTTGTACAAAATTCAAATTTCGAATGACCTCACAAAATAGAATGTTACTATTTCCCTAAAACAGTAAATAATATTATGTGCTATAAATATTTAAAAAATGGATTTTCAACAGTAACTAACTACAAAGAGTATTAAAAAAATCAATTTTTTAAAATTGGCAAAATTAATATTTATACCGGAATATATGCTTTATAATTTAACAGTAAGATCGATAACTTAAAATATAAATCATATTCCTATCAAGTTACATTTATACATTAAAATAGCTATTTTATATAAATAAAATTTGACTTGCAAGCAACATTTACAGATAATAAGCATATTTTTTAAGAAGAGCGCAGCCAAAGAGTTACCGGTTTACCTATCAAATCTCATTGAGGAAATTTCCACTTTTAATCCCCAAAACCCTTGTCACACCTTTATTTTCACAACACCAGACAATAGTCAATTCACCATGCGTCTAAATAGCTTTGAGACATGAAAACTTATTTATTCTCAAAATGTAAGTTATCAATGACTTAATTTTACAATGTTCTATATCTACTAACTAGTAGCGTACAACATAAATAAGATTACCCCTGTTTTTGAACGGTAGGAACCACACAACTTTTCTGATTTCATTCATTCATCATTTATAAAATATTCGGCCATTTTTCGAGAGCGGCGTCTTATTGATTATTTGACATTTTCCCGCCGTTTACGTTGAACGTTTATAATTATATAATTTACAACACCAATTACAAACATTTTCCTATAACTCTTTTCTTTAAAAAAACTAACACCTGTCACGAATGTTAAGCGACAGAAATAATTTTATAAACTATAAATACATAATATATACACACCATTAAACTGACATAGGCATACACATTCATTATATAAATCCTTAGACTCCTTAGATGAATTCGATCCTGCGATTCCTGGCAACCACACAGTAACTAAGCACAATAAGATTCTTAATTCCAAAGCCAACTGGCATCATGAAAAAAGTTCAATATTTCGACAATGTCATCCTCTGTGGCAGTTGATCGTATGGAAAGACAATTTTTTAATTAATTTTCTTACATCCAAATATTATCAGCCCGACATAATCTACTGTAGAATAAGGGATTTACAATTTATTCTAGTATATTTTAATACCAGAATAAATTAGATAGAACCAGAGTAAATATAGATATAATATAGAATAAGATTTTGAGAGTAAAGTAGGTCCTTCATCACTTCATATACTTCTTCTGTGAAAGTTACTATTCAGTAGAGAACGGGCTGATGATAAAGCAATCTAGATTAAATCATAAACAAGGGCAATACGGATTTCACCATAGCCCTAAATATGAACAATGGCAAATTTAAATAAACTTATCATAGCTTGCCATTAAAGAGTGCTATACATACTTTAACTTGATCAAACTTAAGTTAGGCACATACTCATTTTGAATAAATTCTCTGCAATTTTACCTAAATTCACTCCGAATAGATTTCTTGAATGTCAAAATGCGATTATTTCTTTCATCTTCACGTCGAATTTCATTTCACATATCCAATCACTTCACAACGCTATACTAACATAAATATTTATTCTAAATACGCGGGAAATCGGTTATCCACAGATTATAAAAACGCCGCCATTTTGTGCAGCCACCTAAAATGGCGGTTTGTCGGACTACCCACAAACTTGCATTCGCAAAATCAGATGGCTCGATAGTAATAAATGAAATAACAAAATAATAAACTATGTTATATTATTCCTTTTCAAATAGTGCAGTTTTGGTTTGTATAAGTCGGAGGTGTCGTACCTCTGCACTTTGTGCCTGGGCTTGAGTTTTCCGTTCACCGTTTGTCCTGTCTGTGTGTTTTGCTCGTAGTTCTCTACAGACTTATCACTTGACGGACTGTTGGGTAGGACTGGAAAAAAAATGCATAGTTGAAGGACTATTGTCTCTAAATAACATAACCAAAATATATCTCGCTCAATTTCAAATATGGAAGAAAAAATGTCCGGAACATATTTTATTAGCAAAACCAAGAAAAGACCAAACATGCGCTTAATATCGTACACCATGATGAGGATTGTTTTTTTAGGCCTACCACTTGTTCTCACCGCAGCTACTCCTGTGTAGCAAGGATTAACAATGGTTAACCAAATGACTTTTTGATATGATCACGGAGCCCGAGGGATACATTAAAACAGACCCGTAACGATTTTAATCCTTCCTTCGTCCTGCTGTTTTTGTTAAACTAGCATCTTGCTGTTGTTTTTTTGCATTGAACAGATTTGTTATATTCCGGCTAGAAGGACCATATAACTACTATCACTGAACCCTCCAATTATTTGTGCTGACATTTTGCACATCGACAGACCGTAATATAGGTTTCTGAAGGATAATTTACTACATTCTGACATAATAATAATATCTATGGTCTATGGACGCTTTCCCACCATGTCAATCTGGTCCCATGGTAAGTTCTCGAAGAACTTGTGTTACAGGTACCAGACAACGGAAATATATTTAATACTTTTATACTATACATATATTTAAGACTTTTATTATATAATACACATCCATGACTCAGGAACACAGAAAACTTTGTGTTCCCTAGTGGGACTCGAACCCGCTACCTCCGGTTTGAGCGCCAACGCGCTAACCATTGTGCCACAGACGTTGTCATTAGGTTAATTCGCGATAGTGATGCCAGATGGGGGCAATTCTCCCCAAATTTGGGGGTTTTTAGACCACGGGGGGATTTTTGGAGGGACAAATCCTTTAGGGGGTTCTGTGGGGGGAAAAATTGACAAGTTTTTATAACTGAACGCGATCGAACTACTCACTAGCACAACAATATCTGTGTAAAACATTGATAAAACACAGAGAGCGATTAAATCCTATGTGGTATTTCAAGGAGCAGACGTAGTTTGAGATGTTGATCCAGTCATGGAAGCAATCACTGAATCAATTTTAATTATTTTTTTGGTTATATTTGAATAAATAAATATTTTTCGAATTAGTGGGGGTTTTTTCTCAAAATACTACCATTTTGGGGGATTACAGAGGAGATTTGGGGAGAATTTCAGATCATCATCTGGCATCACTGATACGCGAGCTGTATGATTTTTGTACACGGATCTATTGTGGCAAGACTTCCGCCCGGGTCCGCATACTTACGGGATCGTCTGGGTTTCGGGAGACCCACTCTGCCGGGTCGGCCTAAATATTTGGAGCGTGTGTTATTCAGTACGTTGTTCTCGGGTTGTTGCTCGCTTTCTGAAAACCGAAAAAATATTTATTATTATTAATTAGTTATTGCAGGGAGCTACGAAGCTAAACTCGTGAACAAAAAGATAAAGCGTATTAAAATTATTTATCATATTTTTTTTAGTTGGTTAGGCAAACTGATATACATGAACAAACTAGTTAACCTGATACTACTAGGCAACATATTTATGTGTTATATTGTTTTCTAATGTTTACGCGAATTTCACTCATTATAATAAAACAATTTTTTACGGATTTTATCGCGGTTTATTAAGATTTTTACAAGCCCGACGTTTCGGATACTTTACAGCAACCACTTTGTTAATGAGATCAAACACCTACGTCTCAGCGACAATGAAACAATGGTTAGTTTTGATGTGCAATCTCTTTTTACCTGCCTACCTGTGGAAGATTGCATAACAATAGTAAGAAGAAAGCTAAGAGAAAATGACATGCCAATGGAATATGCTGACCTTTTGGAACATTGCCTTACATCTGGCTATATGTTGTGGAATAATTATTTCTACAAGCAAGTAGATGGAGTGGCCATGGGCTCACCAGTATCCCCTGTTGTTGCCGACATATTTATGGAGGACTTCGAGGAGACTGCTCTGCAAACTTCGCCCATAACACCCAGGTTCTACAAGCGGTACGTAGATGATACTTTCACAATATTACCATCTGATAAAGTAACCATATTCTTAGACCATCTTAATTCCATTAATTCCAAAATTCAATTCACAATGGAATTAGAAGAAAATAATTCTCTAGCCTTCTTAGATGTATTAGTTATCCGTAATCCCAACAATACCTTAAGCCACACAGTGTATAGGAAGCATACCCATACGGATAAGTACCTAAACGGCGAATCTCACCACCATCCAACACAATTAGCTACCGTGGGTAAATCTTTGTTTCAGAGAGCACAAGGGATCTGTGATGAGCAACACCTGGAGACCGAACTTCAACATGTCAAGCAAGTACTGCGTGACAACAAGCTTCGGGTACCGCGTCTCCATCACAGTGAACGTGTGAAACCAACCACCGTCGAGCGAGTACCTGCAGTTCTCCCGTTTATTAAAGGCGTCACTGACAAGATTGGCTTCATCCTAAAGCGAGCTTCTATAAAAACTTATTTCAAGCCGCCAAAAAAGATAAGTCAATTCTTACCATCTGTCAAGTGTCATATACCCTTACAAGATGCAGGAGTATACAAGCTTGATTGTGACTGTGGTCTCTCCTATATAGGCCAAACTAAAAGATCTATTAAAACTCGCGTGAAAGAACATATAGCTGATTTAAAACACCGTCGCTACACTAAGTCTGCCATCTGTGAACATAGTCTTGACAAAGCTCGCCATTATATCAGATTTGATAAACCACAAGTCCTCGCAAAAGAACACAGATTCCAACCAAGGATGATCCGTGAGGCTATTGAAATTAAAAAACATCCTAATTTCAATAGAGAAGATGGCTGGCTTCTACCACCTGCTTGGGATCCCATTATTAAAATTATCAAATCAAAATCCAAGCATAATATGTCACAGATTAAAGATACAGTTAGCACTTTCTGCGTAGATAGGACTGACCAAAATATTGATGTATCATAGGGTAGTTTCGAATAACTTTGTAATAATAGGACGTATGACACCTCAGTCCTCCCGTGACCATGGTTGCTGTAAAGTATCCGAAACGTCGGGCTTGTAAAAATCTTAATAAACCGCGATAAAATCCGTAAAAAATTGTTTTATTATAATATTTATGTGTTGTCTATCCTGAGATATTAGATGTTAGGTCTCGTCGCCAGTAATTACACTGCCTGTCTTGCCCTTGTCTCCGAAACACAGACAAGTTGTTTGACGGGAGAAACAAGCAAGGTGGTACATATTCAGCCTGGAGCGAGGCTAAGCGCATCTCTCCCAAAAGTTTTTTTTTGCAGGAATAAGATAGAACCTTTTTTTCTTTA
Source organism: Helleia helle (assembly GCA_963853865.1). NCBI lineage: Eukaryota > Metazoa > Arthropoda > Insecta > Lepidoptera > Lycaenidae > Helleia > Helleia helle. The sequence goes on from OY971436.1 coordinate 1,158,056, forward strand.
ACGCCGGGAAATGCTCTGAGGCATGAGGGGAGTTGGTCTCCCCAGGCGTGTATGTGGGACTCGATGCGCCCGAAAGATCTTAAGTGGGCACTGCTCTACCCACTAAAACCCGGCGTGTGCCACTAGTGCCGCCTTTGGTGAGGTGCCCCGGATCTGTTAAGCTAACAGGGCACCTCGACGGCTAGTCAGTCCTGCAAAGGACCGACGCCACCTCCACAGAAGGGTTGTCCCGCACCACAGAACAACCCCTCCCAACGACGGGACAGTACAACGGGGTGAGGTTCCTATCCTCGCCCCTTGCCCCTCGCTCTTTTCTCCCCTCTTCTTATAAGAGGGGTACAAAGAGCCCCCTCGGCTCAATTAGCTTCGCCCAAGGTGCTGGCTTCGCCCGGGCTCACCCTAGGCTACTAAGCCCCAACACCACGTCAAGGCCTGAACCATGGTGGGGAATAAGATAAAACCTAGGGTAGTCAACGCTTTTTCTCGATCAACAAATAAAAATCATGACCATCCAAAAAAAGTTAAGAGAAGATACATTTAGGTGGAGAAAGTATTAAGTGAAGCGCGTCGCACCGTACTACTAAATCTATATAAGTGCACCATCTTTTATCGATGCGACTTCGCTATGCCGAAAAAAGCAGGAGATGTTGTGTAATGTGTCATTACTGGCACACTACTTTACTGAATCGGTGAAACTTAGGTCAGTTATCTTTTTGGTTATCTCAGGAAATCCAAGTTATCTAGGCCTTGAATATTAAGGGCTGGATAAACTTATATCCAAAGACAACGTTTACCTATTATCAATTCTCTCTCTCTAATCAATAATCTCTTCTATCAGTTTGCCTATTTGAACTAACAAACAAAATTACTCACCTTCAGTTGTGGACGATATGTGGTCACTGCTCAATTTCCTCAACTTATTCGGACTCAGCACATGTTCGTTATTATTCATTGAATAATCTTCATCATATTTCCTTTTTCTCTCATCTATTATATCTATGTTCGACTCGGTAAAATAATCGATTTTGGGCATATTCGTCGAATCCGAGACACCACCTAGGATTATTTCCATAATTTCTTGCCTAGATGTCTTATTAACCATCTCTTCTAGTTTTGCATTATAGTCACTGGACAATTCAAAGGAACAATCAGATTTTTGCGGACTGAATACATCTATTGGTGATTTACTGGATTCTGAGTCTTCATAGTTATCCACGGGTAAAGATACTTCTGTAGATAGATTCTTGACGGTTGTTGGTTTATTGATTTTCAAATGACCATTTCTGTGGTAGTTCACTATGTTGAAATCGCCAAACTCTTTTGTTGCTTCTCGAAATATGTTTTCGACATATGTATCACAGTTTATTAAGTACATTTTATTGTTTAGTTTGTTTTGTAAGATATTTTTGAAGAATTCACTGTATTTCGCTCTTTCTAATTCAGCGTCGTATTTCTCGTGTTCTCCGAAATATTTTAGTTCTTCTATTCCATCTGTGTCACTATCTATGTGTTTGATTTCATCTATGCTATCGGGTTTTGCATCTTGTTTGATGTTTTCATCGTTTTGTATTTCTTCACTTTCAGATAACTCCTCTGTTATTATTGTCACTTCGAAGTATTCTGTTCGTCTTTTCTCGCTTGTCTCATTCTCTTCTGATTTACTCTCTTCCTCAAATTCTTTAACTTCATTTACTGGGGTATACATGTCTTGCGTATTTTTAGGAACTTGAGGCGTATCTGTTTCAATTACTTCACTCCGCTGTATATATTTCGGCATTTCTTGAACAACCACTGGTTGTATCATATCAGTTTGTAAATTTTCTTGGTTTGCATCTTGGTTTTCGTTTACGTTCTTTATACAGGCAAATTCTAATTCTGGACCAGAGACATTTGAGTACACTTGGCTTAAACTCGGTCGCACGTTCGCTTGAAATTCCAAAAGAAGAGCCGCTTCTTGATTCATCCTCCTTTGTTCCTCTTCTAGAAATTTTCTCATTTTCATAATTTTCTTCGCTTCCTCTAAATTCGCAGCTATTTTGGGTTTCCTGATGATTACTTCGGGGACAAAAGGTAGGCGTGGAGGTGAGCTTACAGGCGTCTCAAGGTTCTTCTCAATTCTAACAATAGGTTTATGTTTAAGCAGTTCTCTAGCTTGAGTTCCTATTTCGTATGCGATATTTTCTTTGTCACTCGGGCTAGTTGAATCTCCGCTTGTAGACGTAGTGTCTAATTTAGAACTTCTCTTGCTATCGGTTTTAGTTTGAGAAGATTTGGAACTGGGTGGGTTATTGGAACCTTTGGAAGATGAACTACCATCGTTTGAATCTCTATCAGTGGATCGTCGATTTGGATTTCCACGGCCAGATAAACTATAATGATCGTCAGTTTCCTTTTTACTTTTCTTATCCTTGTCTTTTTCTTCATGCTTACTTTTGCTGCTGTTACTGCTACTGCTCTTCCTGTCTTTATCAGAACGATGCGAGCTTGATCGGGAGTCTTTAGATTTTTCTTTAGAGCTTTCTTTCTTCTCCTTATCAGAGCTTTTTTCTTTTTGGTTTGATGACGAGGATGACTTTTTATCATCATGTTTGTTAGAATGTCGGTGACTTGAACTAGAGCTTCTATGAGACTTGGAGTCTTTGTGACTAGACTTATGTGAACTTCTGTGTCTGGATGATTCTTTACTATCCTTTTTCTCACTTTTTTCCTTCGGTTTGTCTTTATCATTCGTCTTAGACTTATCATCTTTGGATGATTTAGATTTATCATGACGGCTACTATCTCGAGAGCATGATTGTTTCGAATCTACTCTTTTGTCCCTGCTGCTACTAGAATGTTTATGAGAATCTCGAGACCGATGCGAACTTTTATTACTATTTCTTTTTTCTTCTGGTTTTTTGTCTTTTCTAGAGTCTTCAGAATTATGTTCCATTTCCATCGCCTTAGCTTCTAAATTTACTTTACTATTAGCATCACTTTCATAATCAATCTGCAGGTTATGACTGTTTGAACTGTCTTCATAGAGAGGTGTATTGAAGTGGTTAATATTAACTTGATTATTAAACTGGTATGACAAATTTGCCTCTGTCTCTTTTTTATCTACTTTACTTGCATCATTACTCTTTTCGGGAGACTTTGTTTCAATTGTAAATCTAAAAGAACTTGGTTCTTTCTTATCGTCCTCATTTTTAGTATCCAAGGAATCATTTTCGAATGCTTGTTGTGCATCATATGAATTTTCGTTGTTATAGTTTCTTATTGGTGTGAGAGGTGACATATTTCTACGTAGAGATGAATCAGAGCTTGAATCATCATCGTCGGTATTTATAGGTTTAAAGAACTGCTCCTTATTATTTTTCTCTGATATTTCATCAGGCAGTGGTATATCTTCCGACATTTCTTCCGGCAAAGGTATATTCACTGAAGTTTCTTTAGGCAATTCTATTTTTTCTAGTTCTACTTTAGGTGGGCTGTTTTCGGGCGGCGGTATATTTTCTACAACAATTTCCGGTGGGAATGGTATATTTTCTTTATCTATTGCAGTATCTGTGTCCTGTGGTGTAATTTCACTTGTATCAGGCGGACAATCATCAATTTTCTCTTTTTCGTTCAGTTCAGTTGGTATGGAGTCATCTTTAGTATCACTTTTAGATTTTTCATCATCTTTTGGCATATCTGTTTCTTGTGGTACTCCATCAACCTCCATGGGTTCTTCTTTCTCATCATTATTAACAGAACCTGGACTCACTGCCTCTAAGTCATTTGGAAGAAGATCTTCGGTTTTAGGACCATTGGAAGTTTCGGCTACCATTGATTTCTTTCTTGATATACCCAAATAATTATATACTAGATCTTCAACTTGTGGTATGAACACAGATGCTACTTTTGGATTGACTACTTGATCTACTATTCTTTCCACTCCTTGTTCTAAATAGTTGCCACTGAAAAAAAAAACAATATATTAAATTAAATATTATTGGATAAAAATACATATTACATATTCTTGAAAAATTCTTGAGCGAAGATGGTTTAGTGGGTATGGGGCATGGGCTCGGCCTCTTGAGTGACAGGCCTCGATCGATCCTGACCCCTGTGACGCTTGAAATGGGTTTTTCTATATTTATACATGCACCTGAACATGAGACCATCACTTTACCAGTGAAGTAAACATTGTGAGGAAACCTGCATGCATGAGATTAAAAGACTTTAAAGGTGTGTGATGTTCACCAACCCGCTATTAGATATTATTATATTCTTGAAAAATAACAATGTCAATAGCAAGTTTAAAGGTATGTAATAATAACTATACTTACATAGCGAATAAGAATAAAAGCCAATCATACCTTATTATACTATTAACATGACCACTCTCAGTTATAGCTTTTATTATTTGCTTGTCTCCTGACTCTAGTAATTTAGGAAGGGTAATTGACAGACTATGCTGTCCATTCTATTACCAGGTCAGAAGAACAGGTTACTGTGTTTTCTACCTTGGTACAAAAGCTTGGTACCAATTGTTATCCAAATAAATGGATCCTAATGCTGTCTGGCAGAAGAAAAAGTAGATTGTAGCAAAAATAATATTCCATTGACACTTGTTTCTAACTACTTTTTATTAATTATCTTCACTGTTATCATATAAGTATAATAAGGACTTACTCAAGTATATGCTTTCGAAGTTTCTCTCTGAGCTGATTTTTGTTGATATCCGGCTGCCAGCATTGTCGGGACAAGAAAGTCGACACAGAATTCTCAACTCTCTGTCTCAAATTCTGGTAGGCAGGTTTTGTGTCTACATCTGCTATACAATCCTTACGAAACTGTAAAATAAAGCATTAAAAAAATTGTAATTAAATGAATTATTGGAATGGTGGTTACAATTCCGGAAACTCTTCAAAAGTGGTATAAGAATTTCTAAAGCCAGATTAGAAATCTTTAAAGGATTTGGATATATTCTACTCAATGCATCATTTATATCTATACAGATAAATAAAATTGGAGTGTCTGTTTGTAATATAAAAATAACTTCTTTTTACTAAATGCATGTGGATGTATACATGGTACATATACCAAAATAGCGGCTAATCTCTGAAACGGCTGGGCCAATTTGATGGGACTTCCACTGGCAGATAGCTGATGTTATAAGGAATAACTAAGGCTATAAAAATAATCATCATCAATACGCATATAAATCTAATTTAACACGGGCGAAACTGCGGGCAACAGCTAGTCTATAACTAATACAGGACGGTTATAATATATAAAATCCTACTAACATTTAAATTTTTTACACAAATATGTAATGAGTCACATTAATTATTAATTTCTTTTCCTAATGTAGCAAATGTGACATTAGTAGGTACTTTAAAACTAACACATCTATCTAGCCAAATAAATTTCATTCTTATTAAAATGCAACAAGTAATACATACTAAAATTATTTAAAACGGGATATTTACCATGTTTTTCACATTGATGTGTGATGAAAAACATGGTAAATATCCCGTTTTAAATAATTTTAGTAATGAAAATAACCATGTTAACTTAAAATCATATAAAGTAATACATAGCTTGATAATATATACTGTTTAACCTATCATTGATTTATCATAAACAATTTACAGAAAATATCAATAAATAAAACTGACAATAACCTAGCATGAATTATATTTGAGAAGCAGAACAAACAATGATCCAGAGATGACAAACGTATGAAAGTATTTTGTTTATAACCTTAATTTTATAACAGTTTAGTTTAGTTAACATTATTTTTAATTTAAATTTCTATTATCAATAGTCACATCATTTCATTAAATACCGTTATAAGAACTTGAATAGAGATATATCAATTTTATTAGTATGATATCAAATCAATTGTGATAACTAGAAGAACTCTCATAATAATAGGCAAGACTTAATTTATAAGAAAAATAATATTAATATCAATTAATTGATCAATATTTATCCCTTATTCATCAGTCTAGCAATTATTTTTTTATTCTATCTAAAAAACTAAATTATTTATAGGCGTAATATTCAGACATAATAACTAACTTTTAACATAACCTTAGGTAGTTTTTATAGCAATCAGAACATAATTAATGTCTGTAGGTTTTAGTAATGTTAGAATTAATTCAGCACTGTACCAACAAAGTAGCTATTGCACGCCTCGCACACTTAAGGGTGTGGGTGTGCTTTACTCTCAATACGCCGCTCTGTGTCAATTTTGCAAGATAAAATCGTTCTTATATGTTAAGGTAATCCATACAGATAAATAAAATTGGAGTGTCTGTTTGTAATATTAAAATAATCGCTTTTTACTAAATGCATATTGATGTATACACGGTACATATGCCAAAATAGCATTTTTTACAATTTTTGTCTGTCTGTCTGTGTTCCGGCTAATCTCGGCAACGGCTGGGCCGATTTTGACAAGACTTTCACTGACAGATAGCTGATGTATTAAGGAATAACTTAGGCTACAAAAATAATCATCATCAATCCGCGTACGGCCGTAAACCTAAGTTAACGCGGGCGAAGCTGCGGGCAACAGCAAGTTTCATAATTATATTAGCCATTGTCCTGTACAAAACATTTTGTAGTAGACCAAATTGTGTATATAAACCATTCTCGAATCAATCGAAAAAAAAATGTATCAAAATCAGTCCAGCTGTTTAGGAGTTAGTGACATGCACACGAACAGAAGAATTATATATGAAAATAAATGTGTATAATACATTTATATGAACATTAATTTCTCTTCTTATCACGTTTGCCAGTTTGCCTATCCAACTAACATAAAAAAAAAAAAAAAATATCACGAAATCATTTGTTCATCAATGTACTAATAAAACTGATATAGCCTTGTTCAATAGGCTGTTCCAAAATATTGTGTGCTATTAAAATAAAAAAACAGTAAATATGCTGTTTTTAACAGTTTTAATAGCGAAAATACCTACAACAGTTTAAAAGATATACATTTATAAATAAACTAGCAGCTGTCCACAGCTTCGCCCGCATTAACTTACATTTACAACCATATCCAGATTGATGATGATTATTTTTATAGCCTATGTTCTAATCCAAGGTATAAGCCATCACCATTTCAACTATCAGCCTAATCAGTTTTTTTTTTTTTTTTATGTTAGTTGGATAGGCAAACTGGCAAACGTACCACCTGATGTTAAGCGGTCGACGTCACTCATGAACATAAACTAGTATACCTGGAACGAGCCCAGGCAACTCATTTATGTGTTGCCTATCCTGAGACATAAGATGTTAAGTCTCGATGCCAGTAATTACACTGCCTGTCTTGCCCTTCTCTCCGAAACACAGCAAAGCTGTTTCACGGGAGAAATAAGCAAGATGGTGGTACCCATGCAGCCGGGAGCACGGCACAGCGCTTCCCTTCCACCGGTAACCATCCACCATCAGTTCAGCCGTTTTGCCGTGAAAGATCAACAAACACCCCAACTTACAAACTTTCGCCTTTATAATATCAGTAAGTCTTACTCATAAATAAACCCACTCATAAAATATCCTATTAAACTTTTTCCACAGAGGTTCACTAATTTATAAATAGATTAGAAAATGTAGTGTTAATTGTACAATAACACAATTTCTTTTATTAGACGGAATCATCACAATGTTATAATAAACATAACATAATTGAAAATAAATTCTGCTCTAAAAGTGTGTATGTTAAAATAAAGCAACTTTATGGGTTTTATAGTCATTTATTTAAAAAAATCATGTCCGATGTTTTGGATACTTTACAAATTGTGACTTTGCTTAATAAACTTGTTATATTACAATGATTGAAATTTGCATAAACATTCGCAAACAACGTGTGTATGTAGATATTTATAAAGTTAAAATTAAATGCATTTAAACATTTAGTGTGCAAATTATATGTTATCCTTTTTTTGGGATCATAGTAAGAAATATGTCACCCAGAAACTATTAAGATGTAATAATAATATTTTATCAATAAAAATGTCATTAAAATTACTGAATATTGTTCAAGTTTCAAATAATTTTATCATGATCCCTTAGATCCCCAAAGTGGGTTTAAGGGTACCTAGGGGTTCCGTAGAATAGTCATCAGCTGTTAAAGAATACCATGGGTACAATTATTATTTTAAAATAGTGCAAAATATGTAATCAAAAATTTTTTATGTAAGAATAATGTGTTTGAATGGTATTACGTATTTCTTAAAAAAAAAAGTACTTATATAAATTTCAGTGTTGATTGGTAATCATTTGATAGGGGTTCCATAAAATAAAAGGCAATTGGTTGGTGTTCCGTTATTTTTAATGTTTAGGAACCCCTGCCTTAGACAATACCATACAATTATTATAAATCAAAAGCTTTAATGTAGCTGTATCATTACAATGACCTTAATACAGATCTTTTATTGAATGTTATATTTAAATTTTTGTTTTTTACTTTAACAAAACTCCAATTAGCAAATTAATTTATGCTCATTTCAACTCTCTTGACTTCTTATATTAAGTAGTTAAGTTATTATTTCTTGTAATTCTAAATGGTATTGACTTGATGTATTTCTTGTCCATATTTCACAATTGAAAATGTTTTTATGGGAAACCATATGTTAAGGACTACTAAGTATTTGGATTAAGATGTAGATTATTTATTAGTGTATATAATTAATATCTTAATTTCTAACCTTTTAACATGTTTGACAAGATATCCTCTTATTTGGATAATATTTAAATATGAATGGAGTAAACCTTGGTAATGTTTAATTTTAACCTTGTAATATGTATAGAATTTGATAATGATTTTATTTATCGACATAATTTTATCAAGGCATTAATTTTATATCAAGGAGACATCTTTACACAAATCAATATAATAATTAAAGAGAATTCTATCAAAGGTCAAGTGTTTTGTATTATATTTATACAAATATCGCTATATGTTTAGATTTTTATTTGATAAATATACTTAATAATATCTAGAATTGCATACCTGATCGAAAATTCCTTTTGATTTTAGTTCATAAACTAATTGGTCAACTAATCGCGGGTCTCCAGGCATATATTGGAGATTAGCCATTATTATATCACTTTCATGAATTTTTTAAATCATATATGTAATCACTTTCAGATAAACTATAAATTAATATATTAATTAAAGATTTATTACTAATTCTAGACTAGTCAAAGTAGTCAAGTAATCAAATCTCAACAATCGTCAGTCAAGTCAAATCAACTTTCAAGTTTCAACTTTGTGTATTCGATGAATAGATCGATTTTCATAATTTTGACATTTTGATTTTATGATTCGGATTCAGTCGATATTTGATATTATTATTAAAACAAATGTTTCAATTTTAATTTTCCATGTTTTATTAAATTGATACATTATTTTGAATAATATTAATTTTAATATTGCAAGTATGTACGCGATTTGGTCATAAAACATTTATTAAAATTATCAGCTTTATCATTATTCTCAGCCCTTTTCCGTTTGCTGATGTATGTAACTAACTATAAAATCTTGTTGAATTAAAAACATAAACCCGCTGGGGTAATATTGTTCTGTGATTAAAAACGACAGTCAAAATTAACATCCTTGCTGTACACATATTTTAAGGTCGACTGGAAACAGCATTTTAATAGCATTGTAATAATAGTAGCTTTAAATAAAACACACTTTAAATAAATTAATGTCGTTTAATGAATTATTGCCTCAATTATTGTTTAATAAAGAATGAATATATTTTGTAATATTGCACAACAATTGGATTTAAATATTAGTTACCTTTGCTGAATAAAATTAAAAATAGCGTCCGTCAAACATCAAAATTCAAAATTTGAATTCAAGGTGCATCTTCAACATTCATTTTAATTATGTACAAGCATTAAGATTTAAGGAATTACTAAAGTCTAAAATGGATTATAAATCAAATGTATGTGAAGATTTAGGATTATTAGATGCCTTAGATAAAAGAGAAAAGCTAGAAAAGAAAGCTTTAGGTAAGTTTCTCTCAACTGTTTTAGATAGACAACCGATTTTTGTGTCATATATATATTTGACGTTTGACATTTAAAACAGAAATCGCATTTATTATTATTTTTATAACCTTCCCAAAGAACCTTCCTGATATTATTATTTTATTATAGTTAAACATTTAATTAAAGTTATGAATAAGTTAACTTCGTTTACTATAAAAGAATTACATAAAGCTTATATCGAGAAACTGCTAACACCTACAAAATGTATCGACTTGTGTTTGCAAAGAGTTAAACAAACGAACGAATTAAATGCATTTATAACTGTTACTAGTGAAACGGCTATAAACAATGCAGTGGAAAGTGAAAAAAGGTGGTATGTAGACAAAAAACCAAAACCGTTGGATGGTATACCGATCGCTGTGAAGGATAATTTCTGTACCAAAAATATATCAACAACATGCGCTTCGAAAATGTTAAAAAAATTTGTACCGCCGTACGATGCCACAGTATATTCCAAATTAGCTAAATCAGGAGCATGTTTGATAGGAAAAACTAATTTAGATGAGTTTGCTATGGGTTCCGGTACTGTGGATTCCATATTCGGCCCCACAAAAAACCCATGGCAATGTAATGAGGACTGGAGGATATCGGGTGGAAGTTCAGGGGGTAGTGCAGTGGCAGTTGCGACAGGATCCTGCATAGCTGCTATAGGTTCAGATACTGGTGGTTCTACTCGGAATCCCGCTGCATTATGTGGTGTAGTGGGTTTGAAACCGACATATGGACTTGTATCTAGGTACGGACTGATTCCGTTAGTCAATTCTATGGATGTACCTGGCATCATTACCAGAAATGTAGAAGATTTGAGATTTATTTTAAATTGTGTTGCCGGACCAGATGACTTAGATTCAACCACTTTGACATGTAAATATAAATCTGTAGAATTCAAAGATGAATTTGACTTGTCAAAGATACGGATTGGTATACCTAAAGAGTATCACTGTAAGGGTATGAGTGAAGAAGTAATTGATATATGGAGAAATATTGGGGATTTTCTAGACAGTAATAAATGCAAAGTTAGTTCAGTATCTCTACCTCACACATCAGTTTCAATTGCAGTTTACTCAATATTAAATCAGTGTGAAGTTGCCAGTAACATGGCAAGATACGATGGCTTAGAATATGGGCTGAGGACGGACGATGACAGTTCCACTGAAGAGTTATATGCATCAACACGTTCGGAAGGATTTAACAATGTTGTGAGATCGAGAATCTTCTCTGGAAACTACTTTTTATTAACAAGAAACTATGAGAAATATTTCTTAAAAGCTTTAAAGCTCCGTAGGTTAATTGCTGATGATTTCAATGCTGTTTTTAATGGTGTACATAAGGTTGATGTGCTGTTGACTCCGACAACTTTATCTGATGCCCCTACATACAAGGAGTTTGCTTCAAAACATAACAGAAACCAGTGTGTCTTGCAGGATTATTGTACACAACCTGCAAATATGGCGGGCATCCCAGCCCTATCTCTGCCTATCCGATTATCAAAGCACAAGCTCCCGTTGTCACTACAACTAATGGGCCCACCCAAGTCTGAAGAATTATTATTAAATGTCGCAAAGAAAATTGAGAGCCATGTAAATTTTCCAACATTAAAAATGTTTGAATAATTGTTCTAATGTTTTTATTGTTATATAATATGAAAAAAAGTATTATCTAGTAGTTTTCAGTGCGAATTTTTTTTTCCAGTTTCTTTTAAAGTGAAAAAAATACTGCATATACCAGATGTTTTGCATTCATAGTCGATTTTAGATGTTTTTTAAAGTTTGTACAATATTTGTAAGTGCAAAATTGGAGTTTTAAATGATGTAAGTTCAGTAGTTTGATTACACAATCAGACAAAAATGTAAAGGCATACCATCATTACAACTTGTACTGTAGGCAAATATTGTATAGTGTTAAAATTAGAATAGAATAGAATAGAATAGAAATAATGAATTTCTATTCTATTCTAAATTATATTTTAATTATTAATTGGAAACTTCTATTTTCTTTACTCCACTCCTACTGTTATGAGACACCCATGAAGTATTTTAGAAAATCTTTTAATGAAGTATTTTAGAAAATCTTTTAATGAAGTATTTTAGAAAATCTTTTAATCTTTCAATACCATTGAAAAAATCGCGAATGAGTTTGTTTCGTCCATTCTTTTCAGTGGGCTCGCCTTGGAACTGGTGGTAGATTCAATTGACTTTCAATAAATTATAGTTTAAAAAAACTAAAGAACACGCATTAATAGCAAACCCAACTAAAAATTTGAAAATAATTTTTAATGGATGAATTAAATGGGTTAACAAAATTACTTATTGTAAAAAAGTGTCGTGCTTGTAACTAAGTTTTTATATTAACTTCACTTTTAAGAAATAGATAACGATGAAATATTTTTAATAATGAACATTGAGCACCTCACGCTTTTTTACAATAAGTAATTTTGTTAACCCATTTAATTCATCCATTAAAAATTATTTTCAAATTTTTAGTTGGGTTTGCTATTAATGCGTGTTTTTTAGTTTTTTTTTAACTATAATTTATTTTTTACTTTTTAGTGTCGATTTTTTAAATTAAAGATTATATTAATTTAAAGCACTCAACTAATGGCAATCACTTTAGAAATGAGTGAGAGACTAAAAACAACACAAGTGATGTAGGTAACTTGCGCGGTATGCCTTCCTAGCATGTGCTATCCTGATTATCCTGATCAGGATATTGGAATTATTTTATCAAATTATTGTATTGTCATCGGTCCTCGATAAATCTACAAAGTTTGAACAAAATCTGGTCGTTAGAAAGGAGTCAAAATCAAGTCTAAAGGAGTCGGTTACATACATACATACAAACATACATACAAGTTGTTGATACTATTTTGTATCATCATCATCAGCCGTTATCCGTCCAGTGCTGAACATAGGCCGATCTCTTGCCACTGACATCCAACACGGACTGGCCACTGCATGGAGATAATCTCCCTATTTTAAGTAAAAGAATTCAAATAATTTACGATTTTGGAGAATACTCCAAACTAATTGGGTACATGTATGAAGTTTTTTTTAATGTTAGATAGGCAAACTGTCAAACATGCCACCTGATGGTAAGTGGTCGACGTCGCCCATGAACATAAACTAATTTACCTGAAACGAGCCCAGGCAACTCATTCACGTGTTGTCTACTATCCTGAGACAAGATGTTAAGTCTCGGTGCCAGTAATTACACTGCCTGTCTTGCCCTTCTCTCCGAAACACAGCAAAGCTGTTTCACGGGAGAAACAAGCAAGATGGTGGTACCCAGTGGTGGATTTATACTAGGGGCAGTCGGGGCTAGTGCCCAAGGCGGCAATTTTTCTAGGTTTATACCTAACGTTAAGTTCCATAGTATCTTCATATCAAATTTCACTCAAATCTGTTCGATAGTTCAGAAGATAGACAGTCTCGGGGTTTTCCCGCATAAATCCCGTTCCCGTGGGTTATCCGGGTTAAAAACTATCCTATGTCCTTTCTCGGCTTCCAAACTATCTTTGTGCCAAATTTCATCCAAATCTGTTCAGTGGTTTAGGTGTGAAGAAGAGACAGACAGAGTTACTTTCGCATTTATAATATTAGTAAGGATAAGGATAAGTCACTCCTAAATAGTAAACACGCATGGCGCCGTGACGGTCTAAACTCTAAAGCGACAGAAAATGTGACGGTTTTTTTCCAAGATGGCGTCGGAAAGTTTGACGATTGTTTTTTTAGCATTTCTAGAAGATTTCTCCTATACCTACAGCTTGGCAAAAAAGTGTATGACGTGGTGACAGGTGGAACTAAATATTTTACTAAATGGAAACCTATGATGTTGACAATACTTGGTTACAAATACTAGATTTTGAGTAAAGTTTAGTGTTTCACATTTATTTTTAACGATTTGATTAAATTATCTTACTGATTTTCCATATTATGATGAGACCTAAGTGAAAGTGGCGCCCTCATTTTTTCATACTCTTTTTTGCCAAGCTGTACCTACGTCGATAAAGAAGTTAAAATATACTTTTTGGTCCTTCATAAAACCTGATTCCTTTTTTTTATAAGTTGTTTTCTTTTCAGCCGCAATAACAACAGACACCTTGAAAGCGTTAAACGTATCCATCGATGCTTTGCCACAGAAATGTCAAAATATACTTCATCAAGCGGCTGAAAACCAACTTGCACTAGATTTGGAACAATTGGACCCGATATCTATAACTCTGTTGTCTTCTAGAGAGAAATCCGATATTCTAGAAGACGAATACGAGATTTTAAAGTTGAAACAGAAGAATGCGGAATTGCAGATGAAAATAGACAGGAATAATGTGTTTCTCAACGAAATGAAGCAGGATTTAGAGTTGTCGAAGCATTCGCTGGCGTCTCAGGACCCCAATCCAGAGAATATACAGGATTATATCAGGCAGTTGAAGACCAAGTTGGCGTCTTACGAAGACAGCTGTGAGAAGGCTCAGGTATTCTTATTTTTTTTTACATTTGAGGATATACCAATCATAGGTCATGGATGTGGTAATAGTCTTAATATTATCATCATCATCATCAGCCTCTATCCGTCCACTGCTGAACAGTGAAAACAGTGAAGTCCAACCTCACTGAATGCCAAGACGGCCGGTTCGTTGCCACTCCGGCCACCGCACTGAGGTCGTCTTCCCACCTGGTTAATGGCCGACCAACACTTCGTCTACCTAAACGTGGCCTCCACTCTTGAACCTTATTTGCCCATTGGCCATCCTTTCTCCTCAGTGTGTGACCAGCCCACTGCCACTTCAACGAGCTTATTCTTTGTGTGATAACTTAATGTTATGTATCTATTTATTTACATGGGTACATAATGTAGGTACTTGTACAAAAGAGAATCAAAATTTTAGCTAACTTATCTATGTCTCGCCTACGTAAAGAAATAAAAGTAAATCCGCCAAATTTGCTTATCTACTTATTTATCTATTCTAACATAATAGTGCTCTGTCGAGGATATAGAGGCCCCATTAGTATCTTAATGTGCCCAGGGCCTCAAATTAAAGACGGCCCTGGCTGCAATAATTGGGCAGAAACTTTTTCATTTATATTTTCTTCTACTTGTTTCTGTATTCATGTAATCTTCTTCTTCTTGTTTAATAGCTCACGCGAGGATTTGCCAATGTCAGAGTGTAGTGTATCTTAAGTTGCGTTTACATATATGGAAACAAATTCCGCCAAATTTGTGCTGTGACTCTGCGCCGGTTATGCGCTCTGATTGGCCGACTGATGGCCATTGATAGATGATTGGCCGATGGGACGTACATACAGATCACTGGTTGGTTGAATTGCTATTACGCCAGTGACAAATCACTGACCAGTTTCGATTTTTATGGCTCACATTAGGTAGGTACTACTACCCTATCCTTTCATATGCTCGATGTCTAAGAAAATGGTGTTGTGTATAACTAATATAAATATCAGTATGTATGTGATAATGTGTAGAGTATAAGGGTGACGGGTCAAATATTTATACCATATTTGATATTAGCGGACTCGACATACGTTTTGTGAATCTAAACCATACTCAAATCCACTTGAACACACAATTTCATCAAAATCGATCCAGCTGTTTGGGAGGAGTCGTTGACAGGGTTCATGTAGTGAAGATAATTTGGTATACATGTATTTCTCCACAGAACAAGTTGACCGTTCTCGCGGTGCCCGACGCCATCTTGCCCAAGTCACTGACTTCTCTGATGACGTCGCTGGCCGCGCTCCGTGAGGAGGCGGGGACCCTCAAACAGAGGGCAGACGATGTAACCCTCATGAGGGAAGCGAGGGACACCTTCAATAGGTTGAGAAGATGATGTGGAATTAAAGAAATTTTGGATAATGATTTGTGTCATTTTATTGAAGTGAAAATTATTTAGTACGGTTCTGATTTAAAAATTCGATAAAACTAAAAAGGGACACCATTTATTCTTCGAGAGAATGCGATAGAATTGCAAGTATACAGTGTTTCCTATAATCTTCGCTGTCCTGGAGTGGTTGATTTGTAAAAGATTGTACATTGTATAAGTCTATATTTATCTCTAGGATCAAGCATCAAATGTATTTGACAAGCTAATAATAATACCGTATTGGAACGAGGTACCAACATACGAAAAACTCCAAGAGTGACAGAGACATAGATACTTTCGTTTGTCTTTGTCAGAATAACACAACAAAAAATAATCGACAAAGTTTGAATTTTTATTTTATGTCATGGGGTGCAACAGTCGGAGCCTTATGGTGCAGACACCCATAGATATCCGCACAACCAAAAGCTATGCAGAAGCGTTGCCCTCCTTTTCTCTATCCCCTCCAAAGGGCCGCCGGAAACTCACAAACTGCACGAAAGGCGACATATCTGTCACTTGACACACATGTTATGAGCGAGAGGTACCACCCCGGTCGTGCCGACCCAATTCGGCTGCAATGCAGCAAAGGCACCATCTTTTTATGAAAAAAAGTTATTATTGCGTATTCCATGACATCTTTAAATAAAACAAGTAAGTACCTACTTAACACCCGAAAAACAATCCTCTTAGCGCAGTCTCTCTTAGTGTATCATCAAAATAGTCGCATATTAATCTAAAGTTAAAAGCAATACATGAGTGGTAAATTAAGAATAAAACCAAATTAATAGAGAATCTTTTAATTTTTTTCGCCGCCATCTTGTTCCGTTCCTATACAGGGCCACGTGCACACATCAATTTTTCGAGCTGAAACATGCAAAATATATCTATACTAATATTATAAAGCTGAAGAGTTTGTTTGTTTGTTTGAACGCGCTAATCTCAGGAACTACTGGTCCGATTTGAAAAATTATTTCAGTGTTAGACAGCCCATTTATCGAGGAAGGCTATAGGCTATATAACATCACGCTATGACATATAGGAGTTGAGTAACGCGGGCGAAGCTGCAGGCAACACCTAGTATTTTAATAAAAGAAGAAGACTTTAGAACGGAATATTCATTATATTTTCACTTTTATTTTACAACAACAATATTTCGGCATTATGTAGGTAGGTACCTACGAATGTCTTGTTCACGAAACTCGTGAAAATATTCTCCGTAGGATTGGAATGGTGATATATGTCTGGGGGCAAGTCCCACCACCAACCCATGGCCCTATCAACCTGTCGCGGATATTAGCCGAATCTCGGGAGTGCGCACCCTAATGTCTGGGGTTTCTTCTTCTGCCCTTCAGGTGCGCACGTTCCCTGCAAGTTATTTAATGCTCTATCTACTTGTCCGTTAAGTCCTTCTCCCCTTTCTGGGGCGGACGGCACAGATGTCTGGGGGCAGTAAAAGGAAATTGACTGATGAGGATTATGAAATTTGTACAAAAGGTATAACTCCAAGCCATCTTGGAGTTCTAGTATAGCCTGACCAGAAATATATAAACCCTGCGTGGTGTCGCCACTGTATCTTTTTACGTCAACACATAGTATCGTCCATACAGATATTAGTTCCAAAATTTTCCGCAATATGGCGAGGGTTTTTATTTTTCTAGTCAGGTTATAGATATATTTCTATTGCCGCTAAGCAGCCTAGCCTATTTCACACTAACAGGACATGCATTAGAAATGCTGTCACAGATTTATCAGCCAAAATGGATAACGCATGGACGAGTTACCCGCACCGTGGTCAGAGTTTGTTGTCACAAAATTTCCACCTGGGCATCTGGTTTACTTCATATCATGATCTAGAATCTAGATGGACCATTTATTTGCTAAGACCAAAATGCTTTTGCCTAAGTTGTAGACTCTTACGATGAAATGTATGATCAAATGAGATAAAACGCCTATTTCCATCTAGGAACACCAAATAAGACATTATTTTCAGTCCGCGGGAATAAGAGAGGGTTGCACTTGTTCTGAGCCGTCTGCACGGGTATCATTATCGTGCACACTTCTTTCAACAAACGGCTTTGCTGTGTTTGAGAGAATGGCAAGACAGGCAGTGTAATTACTGGCACCGAGACTAAACACCTTATGTCTCAGGAGAGAACACATTAATAAGCTGCCTGGGCTAGTTCCAGGTAAACTAGTGGTCCGTGGCTCGTTCGCTGGTGTGCCTATCTAACTTATATACAACATTTAGCAGTTTTCCAAATTTTTCTTTATTTATGTTGAGAGACCTAGCTCTTACCTTTCATTATTCTATATCAATGGGAAGTACCTTATAGGTTTTGGTTTAATAAACCAGAACGGAGTAAACTATAAGGCTTTGGTTTGGTCATTTTGAGGAACGTAACACTAAAAAGGTATTTTAAATAGCATAGGGGGGCAAACGAGCAGTCGAACTCTTTGGAGACTATCGACGCTCATACACATCCGCACAACCAAATATTATACAAATGCGTTGCCCTCCTTGAAACTCACAAACCGCACGAAACGCGACATAGCTGTCACTTGACGCCGGTGTTATGTGAGCGAGAGGTTGGTCGTGCCGGACAGTTCGGATACAAAGCAGCATGGCACTACCTCTTACACTAAAAAGGTCCCAACAACTTTCGCATTACCTTTTTGTTTGGTTGTGTGTTTCTCTCCAACCCGCATCACATGCTGGCCACGCTCCCTCCCCTGCAGGCCCCAGATGAACGCATGTTCGACGCTCGTGTTGACGCCGGTCTCCTTCCTCGTCTGGTTACCCTGGTCCCGCGGCTCCACTGTCTGACACCATATCTCTGACCGTAAGTGGCTGTAGTGCGTTTGGGTGGAGTGGGTCTTGCAGTTCACTATGTTGGCCTAGTAGAAAATAAAACAAAAATACATTCATTCGTTTGTCAACGATTAAACGAAAATTCACCGGTGGGAGGGCAGCGCTGTGCCGCGCTCCCGGTGGGAGGGAAGCGCTGTGCCGCGCTCCCGGCTGCATGGGTACCACCATCTTGCTTGTTTCTCCCGTGAAACAGCTTTGCTGTGTTTCGGAGAGAAGGGCAAGACAGGCAGTGTAATTACTGGCACCGAGACTTAACATCTTATGTCTCAGGATAGACAACACATAGATGAGTTGCCTGGGCTCGTTCCGGTTGGGATGGATTATGTTCATGGGCGACGTCGGCCGCTTACCATCAGGTGGCACGTTTGCCAGTTTGCCTATCCAACTAACATAAAAAATAAATTGGGTGTGTATCATATTATACCTATATTTTTATTTAGTCTATTATATTGATTAAGATAATATAATATAATAACGTTTACAAGATATAGCAATCCGAGTTCCGACTTAGGTTAGGTTCGAAGGCTTCTAGGCTCTAGCCATCATTGTATGTATGTTACAGACACATGGAGAGCGGAGCGATTCTATAAAATGGAGAATAGAAAGTAAGGAGAACCATCTTGTATCGGTGACATGTTGAAAAAATGTCCACCTGTAAACGCAAATTATATAGTTCAAAAACATTCGGCAATGGCGCTGGTGTAGCACGAGGAAGCGTGTTTGTATATGTATATAACAATGTGTGTGCGTGTGTGTAGTTTCTTAGTGCACACACGTGTAAAAATCCTACCACTTGCTACTTGTGGCGCCACCTGTAATATGTACATAATTTGTCGTCTGTCACTTTTCGACGAGTTCTCTTTTCTTTATATTCTCCATGCCCTATAAGTATAAGGGTTCCGTTTCATCATTTCCAGGAACGGGACCTTAAGGTTACCTACCCACTGACAGGCCCGCCGTTTCCACTCCCAGAGATCCCAGGAATACTCCGTGTCTATGCGTGACTCCAGAGGGTGCGTGTCTGTCTGCATATCTTTGTCCATTACTTTGACTAAAACAAATTTTAAACACAATATCATATTTAGCACTATTGTAGCTCCTTGAAAGGCTAGAATCCACTATCCAGCATTATAAATCAGATGGCTCTACTTTTCCAAAACCAGTAGCAGATTCCGCACATATCTATACTTCTATACTAATATTATAAAGCTGAAGAGTTTGTTTGTTTGTTTGAACGCGCTAATCTCAGGAACTACTGGTCCGATTTGAAGAATTCTTTCAGTGTTAGATAGCCCATTTATCGAGGAAGGCTATAGGCTATATAACATCACGCTGTGACTTATAGGAGTTGCGAGTAACGCGGGCGAAGCTGCAGGCAACAGCTAGTCCTACATATAAATGTGAAAGTTTGTAAGAATGTATGGATGTTTGTTACTCTTTCACGCAAAAACTGATGAATGGTTTTTAATTAAACTTTACAATAACATAGCTTACACGTCAGAATACATTTAGGCTGTAATTTATCCTTGTACTCCCGCGGGAATGGGAAGTACGCTGGTGAAACCACGAGGCGCTGCTAGTAGATAAAAAAAGATTTATACGACTCCGCTAGTTCGGGTAGGTCGCAGGGAAATGCTTTTTACGCATGTAGCCAGGATCTCGGGTAGCTATGCCAACCCTATGTGGGACTCGCACCTGGGAGTGCCCTACCCGTAAACTAAAATCACGCGAGCGCCTTCAGTCGCATTTTGAGGGTCCCGGGTCTGTAGGCAACAGGATCACCACAGCGACAGGCTGGTCCCGGCGAAGGCCAGACTACTCCTCTAAAGGGGGGACTGCCTACACAGCTTACTGGAGCAAGCTGGATAGCTTAGGCAGTCCCCGCGACGTCCTGTCTTACTGGGCCCAGGATCCCATCCTGTATCCGACACTAGCACAGGGGCGTTACTGGAGGCGCAACGCCTCCTACGCACCCCCGTTCGTCGCCCACGGGGGCAGGCCTCGTCGGCGGCCTCCTCTCTCACCCGCTCGTCGGCCTCCTTCTGGGACATTACTGCCTCGCAGAGAAACGATCCGTTATATAACATATAAATGCTATCAAAACTGCTAAAAACTGAATTCCTGATTCACGAAAATTGGTTTCGCTTGAAAAAGTTTAGAGGCAATGCCGAAATATCATGCCCCGCGAAATAAATCGCAATGATACCTGTAAACATTAAAATCTTGCTTCATCAGAATAAATTAGATTTATAACTGACATAAACTATAATAAATATATACTACTCTAATAACTATATATATAAAACTATAATAACTATAATAAATAAATTGCGGTATTTCTGAATCTAAGATTATATGAATGAATGAATTAAATGAAATGAAAATCTGAATATTGAAATGGGTTTCTCTAAATTTCTACGTGCACCTGAACAGGACACCATCGATCGCTTGCTCACCGGTTAACGAAACATCGAGAGGAAACCTGCATGCCTGATGAGATTAAAAGTCTTGGTGTTTAAGTTCACCAACCAGCATTGGGCCAGCACATCGGTGAAGTATGGCCCAACACTCTCCTCGCCTGATTTCGAGAAGATCCGTGCCCAGCAGTGGGACATATAAGGTTTGATATTATTATTATTTATATGATGACCTTCAAGAAAAGAGCAAACTCACATTTTCAGTTTTGGTGTCGTTCTTACCTGGTGAAACGAAAGTCAGTTTGCCCCACCTATTCATAGAAACCTATGGAAATGGATCAAATCTTACTCTTCGGCTCAATCCTGGTGACCAGATTCTCGACATTCTTCACTTTGACCACCTCCTCCTTGAGGTTCAGCAAATTGATTACGTGAGGGTTGTTCCGAGCGTAATTCAGCACTTCGTTTATATATCTAGAATAAATATAAAATTATTTAAAAAACGAGTCTCAAGCGAAAAAGGATATTCAGTGAGGGCAGGGCTTGAAATAAAAAAAAACATGCTTAGAAAAAATTACCAATAGGTACTTATTATTTTATGTTAGTTGGAGAGGCAAACCGGCAGACATGCCTCCTGACGGAGTGGTCGACGTCGCCCATGAACATAAACTAGTTTACCTGGAACGAGCCCAGACAACTCATCTATCTGTTGCCTATCCTGAGACATAAGATGTTAAGTCTCGGTGCCAGTAATTACACTGCCTGTCTTGCCCTTCTCTCCGAAACACAGCAAAGCTGTTTCACGGGAGAATCGAGCAGCATGGTGGTACCCGCGCACCTCCTAACGGTAAATTAATAAGCAATTAAATTTTAAATTTAAGGCGATCTATTTTATTAGCTGGTGCTGTTACATATAGATTTACACTTGACCGTCATATTTGTTTGATGCTGCTCATCTTCTATCTCTTTGTCAAGTTCATCTAAGCTACATTTTAGACATGAACCGGTGATGAGTTACTTTCGCGTTCATAATGTATTTTAATTAATTTCTTTATGTACGGGTAACTTGGTCTTGGGGGGTGGAATGCGGTCATATACGCCGAGGAACCAATGGTGGGTGGGCTAATAGATGCCACGCCCGGGAAGACGGAGGGTTGACCTCCAACCAGATGAGACCACGATCTTCGAGTAGCTAGTAGTAGTAGGGGTGGTGCCTCTCACTCACAACACCGAGTTTCCGGTGACCCATTGGGGGATAGGGAAAAGGAGGGCAACGAATCTGCAAAATCTCTGATTGTGCAGATGTGTATGGACGTCGATAGTTGCCAAAGGCTTCGACTGCTTGCTTGCCTCCTTATGACATAATACGTAGAAGGCTTAGGACCTGGATGACCCCGGTCGGCTGTCTAGTTATTTAAAGAGCTCCACGTCCAGAAGTGGATAGAAAAAGAACATTGATGAAGTTTAAAGGCCATGTCTCAGTCTAAAGTATCTTACGAAGGGAGACCACGTACCTCTCGGGCTGTTTACTGAAGCGAATAGCCATCTTGACGCTGCAGAAGCCGTACAGCTGACCGTGGTACGTGATGTAGCCGACCTTACTGTTGCTCGGCACCAGGGCACCCACGCTCAGGCACAGGGCACAGAAACCGAGGTACTGGAAAGTAAATTACCAGTACAATGCCAGAGCGACGCAAGTCTGGACCATAGAAAACACAGCGAGGATTAATAATAATAATAATATCTATGGACGCTTTCACACCACGTCAATCTGGTCCCGTGGTAAGTTCTGGAAGAACTTGTGTTACGGCCGTTACGGGTACCAGACAACGGAAATATATTTAATACTTTTATACTATACATATATTTAAGGTTTTTATTATTTAATGTATTTAATACACATCCATGACCCAGGAACACAGAAAATATTTTTGTTCCCTGGCGGGATTCGAACCCGCAACCTCCGGCTTGAGCACCAACGCGCTTACCACTGAGCCACAGAGGTCGTGAAATATTTCCCCGTTGAAAAAAGTTTCAGAAAAACAAAGTGGATGATTTGATATTGGTCCGAGGCATTTACCTGATGTAGTCCAAAGATGAGCCTGGGCGATGCTGACCACGTCCATTTGATACCACATGTGCTGTTTAAACACCGTGATTTAAATAAAGACGTCAAACAACACTAGATACAGACAGGTTAATATTACACTCATGGAAAAAAAAAGAAAAAAAAAACAATCGAATTGAGAACCTCCTCCTTTTTGTAGAAGTCGGTTGAAAACTAGATTTGTAGGGATTTTTTATGTATTTTAAATCTCTAGTTTCTAAAATTTATAAGTCCCAACTCCCAAGAATCGGACGATCGTAACTCGTAAGGAATACCGCGAATATTTTTTTTTTGATCCGTTATTGTCATCGAGCATAATATAACCGGATAGTGTAGTAACGCGAGCCATAGAAATCCGAAACTGATTTGTCACTGACGTAATAGCAATTCAACCAACCAGTGATCTGTATGTCCTTCCCATCGGCCAATCATCAATCAACGGTCATCAGTCGGCTAATCGGAGCGCAGAACCGTCGCAGCGTGGCAGCACAAATTTGTCTGAATTTGTTTTCATACAAAACACATAACATTACCGCTCCATTCCGTTTATAATATGCTCGATGGTCATTGTAGGTAAACCACTAACTGCTAACAACTTGGTAAAAATAAGTTGATTATTCAGCTAATCAGCAATTTTATTTGATGTTTTTTTTTTCTATTTGTCAATAATGTTTTAACTTTGGAATAACCTGAACGTGTCTATCAGCCGTCACGCTGTCCTGTGTCACGTAGTTATTGAGCCCAGCGAGACTCAGCCGCTCCGTCATGGACATCGGCACTATCCTCTCCTGGTCAACCCTGCTCCGGGTTCCTTCCAGGGTTCCAGACGGTGCTGTGAAAAACAGTATTATACTAAGATATTAAATTACTAGCTGTGCCCGCGACTTCGTTCGCGTAGATTACGTAATTTAACAATGAGTATTTTTAGTGTGAAGAGCTGTATAAATAGAGGATGTTGAAAACTTACTCTCTAACTTAAAACCCTTATACTTTTAATATAATTGATCGCTTTTATTCATAGCATCTAGTCTCTTTTGAAATTACCCATAGAGAAGAAGAATCACCTAGCGCCTACCTACTTAGGTAACTATACTGTAGCTATCATCATCATCATCCTCTATCCATCCACTGCGTAACATAGGCCTCCTTCAATGAACGTCAAGACGACCGATCCCTTGTCACTCGCATCCAACGCGGACCGGACACTGCACGGCATACCTACAATTATTTATAAAATGTATGAACCGTCCGCAATCCGCATTATCAGTCAATTTTACAAAAATGTATGATCATTGATCACTAATCCACAGAAATAGTAATAAATACCACTCTAATAGTAATATAATTATTATAAGAGGGCTATTGTTACTGGGCTTGCATAGTACGTTATCATATTTTTTTGTTTACGAAATTTCCAACTGAGAACATGGCGAGAAGGACAAAATCACTTTATTTTGAGAAAAATTGTTACAAATGATGTTGATTTTTCTTCTCTCCATATAGCAACAATTTTCTATAACTTTCAGAATGTACAGTACGTTCAGACTTCAGTGACGTTATATGAAGCTTACACTGTACGGGCTACTTTTTGGCATTCTTATCTTTATGCAAGTGCTTCTCTGTAAACGATGTTAAATGTGGACCCATCTGGAACGTATACAAAAAGGTTATTGGGGTTATTTACTCGCGAAAGAGCCACATAGAGTTGGCCATGTGAAAAGCAACCAGTACTTAGGTCAACTCCAGCAACGGATAATGTCTGACCCTGAGCTTTATTAATGGTCATGGCATAACAGAGGCTGACAGGAAATTGCACTCTTTTGAAGGAGAAAGGAAAATTATTGGGAATGAGGGGAATTCTTGGAATGAAAACAACATCACCAGCTCCGCAACCAGTTAAGATTTCGGCTTCGATGATGTTTTGCTGCAAATTAGTGATTTTGAGCCGAGTGCCGTTGCAAAGTTTTGGAGGACATAAATTTCTAAGAAGAATTATCGGTACGCCGACCTTTAAAACTATTTTATGGGCTGGAAGACCAGGTGTGTTGAGGGAATCTAAAAACTCCACGGGATAGTTCGTGACGTCTTCTTCTTCCATAACTGTATTTATGGATGTATATTCTATACTATTTCCAGAAACATGCGTCAATATTTTTAAATTAATTGCTGCCGCTTGGTCGTTACGGGGAGTCAAAATAGCACGTTGGCATAGCCAAGAACCAGTTTGATTACCAATGTCTGTGGAATCCCCGTAAACAGAAGAAATAAGATCCTGTTGTGATGTAACAGAAAAACAAAGATTCTGTACCAAAATAACTTTTCCATTTTCTTGTACGGGATATGTACCATCACCTATTTTTAATAGTAAATTAGAGAACTCCAGCGCATTTTCGCAGCCTCCTAACTGTGCACGCATATTTATACTTAGGTGTGTAACTGTTATAGTGCGCCATAAAATAGAGCTTTTCAGACAGGCAGAAATTTCATCGGCTCTTGTTCCTCGCGG
Source organism: Helleia helle (assembly GCA_963853865.1). Taxonomy (NCBI): domain Eukaryota; kingdom Metazoa; phylum Arthropoda; class Insecta; order Lepidoptera; family Lycaenidae; genus Helleia; species Helleia helle. Next base: position 1,183,874 of record OY971436.1, read on the forward strand.
TATGATTTTCGGCAGACACTCCCAGTATCTGCCGAAAATCACCACAGAAAAGGACTGTAATGCCACCCATCGGTCGATCGTTTTGCCTTATATCCCGCAAAGTTCTATCGACAGCTATCGTGCATTCGTCCCAAATAATTAAAGCACAATCATTGAACAGTTTTGCTTTATCGCTATTTCGTGACATGGTTAATGCGAATGTACACTAAATGTTCAGTTTCTATTTTTGCATACATGTCCACAATAAATTGACTGAACAAACCACGAAAACGTTGCAAATAAACAAAACAGTTACGCCTTATTTGCAAAAGGTATGAATAATATTGCAGAGCCGATATTTTTTTATTAAAGTTAGTGACCCTCGTAGTAGGGTTCACTTGGTGCAATCCAAAATTGTACCCATCTTCACCATGACAATATATTAATGGATATTGCAAGGCATCGTAAGCTCGGTGAGTTTCAAAAATGCGTTGCAGGCGATCGTCGCGAGTGCGTAACACGATGTCACGCCTCTCACATTCCTGATCGACTAAAACAACTGCGACTTCATCTGCCATTGGTGCGTTGTGCCTCCCGCGGTGTTCACCAACAGGACGTCTATCTGCGCTGATGATAATTTTGTAATCATTGCTGCCTTGTGGAATGGAATCTAACGCAGCTTTAAAATTCCCCACGTATTGATTTACTTGATGCAGCATGTTTTGTAGTTCTGATATAAGCGCACCATTAAGCTGGGGGAAATGGCGATTCCTAATATTATGCTGTTCAGTGTAATCGGACACAAAATAAATTTGAAGAAATCTAGGCTCATTATCTGGCAATAAAGATCCGATGAGATGGTAAACTTGACCTTGCACTTTGAAGGTTGGCATGAACGGACCCTCCGTTATTTGTTTTGCCCCAAAGGATGTCATTTGGAAAGCGCTGTTATAGGAACGGATATTATCTAAAAAGTGTTTAGACTGGGGGTGATCGCCATTTAAAAGAGTTTTAATAATGTTTGGGGGATCTTGAAAATTTGGAACAACAACTTTTCCATTTGAACAGCACATTCCATTTGCCTCTTTTCTCCATTTCAGAGCATCACAAAAATTGCAAATTTCTGTCATACCACCCACAAAGGCGTAGAAGGCGTAGTCAATTCTTGTTGAATATGTAAATCCTGATTTTTCCTTATTTTCCCAAGGCAGAATAATGTTCGCAACAACATTATATTCTAAGGACTCATCATCAGCCTCGCCAGTTATAATTCTGTTCATGTGGTATCGAGCCCGGTCAGCTCCCAGGCGAGATTGTCGCTGTTCTCCTGTTTCTGCTCGTCGCAGATCGTCTATCCTTTCCCTTCCGGATATTAAATAACGTACATCGTTCATCCGGGCGCTTACATAATTATCTCTAGCTGTTGTTAATCGCCGTTCTCTCTCTGAGAGAGATTCGGACTCGCGTGAGAGGGCGTGACGCTCTCGGTCAGCTGACAACCGCGCATCGCGTTCCTCGAGACTCTCTTGGGAGCGCAAAGTTGCGGTCAGGATTCTTTGCGAACTTAAACGCGACTTCCTTTCGGTAAAAGTCTCAGACTCGCGTGAGAGGGCGTGGCACTCTCGGTCAGCTGACAATCGCGCTCCGCGTTCCTCGATACTCTCTTGGGAGCGCAAAGTTGCGGTCTGGATTCTTTGCGAACTTAAACGCGACTTCCTTTCGGTAAAAGTCTCAGACTCGCGTGAGAGGGCGTGGCACTCTCGGTCAGCTGACAACCGCGCCTCGCGTTCCTCGATACTCTCTTGGGAGCGCAAAGTTGCGGTCAGGATTCTTTGCGAACTTAAGCGCGACTCCCTTTCGGTAAAAGTCTCAGACTCGCGTGAGAGGACGTGACGCTCTCGGTCAGCTGACAACCGCGCCTCGCGTTCCTCGATACTCTCTTGGGAGCGCAAAGTTGCGGTCAGGATTCTTTGCGAACTTAAACGCGACTCCCTTTCGGTAAAAGTCTCAGACTCGCGTGATAGGGCGTGACGCTCTCGGTCAGCTGACAACCGCGCCTCGCGTTCCTCGATACTCTCTTGGGAGCGCAAAGTTGCGGTCTGGATTCTTTGCGAACTTAAACGCGACTTCCTTTCGGTAAAAGTCTCAGACTCGCGTGAGAGGACGTGACGCTCTCGGTCAGCTGACAACCGCGCCTCGCGTTCCTCGATACTCTCTTGGGAGCGCAAAGTTGCGGTCAGGATTCTTTGCGAACTTAAACGCGACTCCCTTTCGGTAAAAGTCTCAGACTCGCGTGATAGGGCGTGACGCTCTCGGTCAGCTGACAACCGCGCCTCGCGTTCCTCGATACTCTCTTGGGAGCGCAAAGTTGCGGTCAGGATTCTTTGCGAACTTAAGCGCGACTCCCTTTCGGTAAAAGTCTCAGACTCGCGTGAGAGGGCGTGGCGCTCTCTGTCAGCCGATAACCGCGCTTCACGTTCGTCAATACTCTCTTGGGAGCGAGAAGCTACTGTAAGTGCACGCTGTATGCAAAGCCTAGACGCACGCTGAGTAGGCGTTTCCGATGCAAGAGTTCTGATGTGGTTCGCTCGGATTGCATTTAGCCTCACTTCACGATCTTCCTCCGATTCTTGAGACCTACTTAATCTCAATCTTTTAGCATTTCGGCTACTTTGCGATAGGTTTGATTTTTTTCTAGAAGGTATATATTCTTATTTCTTATTCTAGAAAATATTGAAAGATTAAAGAACCAATTATCAAACGACAAAGTACAAACAGACTAAAACCAAGAAAGACCTTTTAAACGACACGAACGAACGAATTTTGAAAACTTAAGACACCCAACAACTCAAGTGTAATTTCAAATACGGGTTAGGGTGATTCTTTGGCCGAGAATCTTAATAGCGCGATTCAGGAAATGACGTCATATGCACAACGCCATCTATTGAGAGTTAATCTGTAATCGTTCGGACACAGTTATAAAATATCTTTTTTTTATATTAAGTGACACATTAAACTATATTCATTGAAAACGATGTTTTTCTAAAGTATTAAAGAAAGTAATTACTATTCCTTTCCAACGTATTAAAATTTTAACAAAATATTATAATAACTCAACAAATTCATTAAACTTAACAAATAGGATATACATGTCGGTACTATAAATTGTCAATAGATGGCGTTGATTTGATCCTATTTGTTAAGTATTGTATTGAACTACATTTCAAATACATAATATTATATCTTTTGATAGAGTAAAACGATTGCGATGAAACAAAAACTAAATGTTACTCTAAGTTACGCACAATTTTTATGTATAAAAGTTATTTACATTGGTTTTGTAGTTTTTACGTGATGCGTGGTTAACTAAACAGACAAACAGACAAACAGACAAAAATTAAAAAAATGCTGGAAATATATTCTGTTAGTCATCCTTTAACACCCTGGCTATTTTTTTTTAAATATTTTCAATGTACAGAAACGACTCCTCTACAGATTTATTATATGTATAGATGTTATATTAATTAGCAATTATCCCGCGAAACACGCAGTCTTTACAGCAAATGTGTGGTGCATGCATATAGCACCTCCTTTCCCACACTGCATATGCGTACACTCGCATGCACCACCACCCCACATGCACCACAACCACAGTAAAAGACCACCACCAAAAAATCTACGCACGTTTCGCCCCGACACCGAGGCATCCTCAGGATGTAGACTCTACGATTAGTAATCGTTAAAGACTTAACGATTACTAATCTATTACTAATCGTTAAAGACTTAACGATTACTAATCCCGCAAAACACGCAGTCTTTACTGCAAATGTGTGAGTGCACGCATATGCATGCATATAGCACCGCCCTCCTTTCCCACACTGCATATGCGTACACTCGCATGCACCACCACCCCACATGCACCACCACCCCACATGCACCACAATCACAGTTAAAGACCACCACCACACAATCTACGCACGTTTCGCCCCGACACCGAGGCATCCTCAGAATGTAGAGAGGATGCCAGTCTGCGAAAAAATCCTGAGGTGGTGGTCTAACTGTGATTGTGGTGCATGTGGGGTGGTGGTGCATGCGAGTGTACGCATATGCAGTGTGGGAAAGGAGGGCGGTGCTATATGCATGCATATGCGTGCACTCACACATTTGCAGTAAAGACTGCGTGTTTTGCGGGATTATTGCTAATTAAATTATAATTTAATCTTATATAATGGATTTCCGCAAAGTAACGCCTGATTCTATTAACTATTATTGTAATGGTTTAAAATTCTAAACAGCTAATTCAAAATACTATTTCCCTAGTATCCAAACTGATGTAATACCCCCACCATGGTTCAGGCCTTGTCGTGGCGGTGGGGCTCAGTAGCCTAGGGTGATCCCAGCACCTTGGGCGAAGCTAATTGAGCCGAGGGGGCTCTTTGTACCCCTCTTATAGGAAGAGAAGACAAAAGTGCAGGGGGCAAGGGGTGAGGACGGGAACCTCACCCCATTGTACTGTCCCGACATTGGGAGGGCTTGTTCTGTGGTACGAGACAATTCTTTGTGGAGTTGGCGTCGGTCCCCCGAGGGACTGATTAGCCATCGAGATGTCCTGTTTGCTCAACAGGTCCGGTGCACCTCACCAAAGGCGACATTGGTGGCACTCGCCAGGTTTTAGTGGGTAGAGCTGCGTCCACTTACCAACTTTCGGGCGCAGCGAGTCCCACATACCCGCGTGGGGAGACCCTCCTTCCCCGCGGGATGCCTCAGAGCATTTCCCGGCGTTAAAGAAAAGAAAGAGCCGGATATAATGCAGTGTCGGGATGAAAGAAATGAAGCTCCTATAGATTTAATCAACAAAATAAGCTTATGAGCCGTACCGTCACGCGGGACCTGCTCCTGGATGGTGGCGAGGCTCGACTGCAGCCTGTTGATGGTGGACAGAAGGTACATTATGTTCTGCATGGTACGCCATATCGACCACAGCTTCTTGAAAAGTGGCTGAAATAATTATAAATACAGACAAATATACAGGCTTAGTTGTAAAACGCAAGCAACTTCGCAAAACTAGATACATCATAAACGTTTGTAAGATACGACTTTTGACATAACTCAATACATTAAACAAAATAAAAACATTTTACAAAAAATTAAAACCTACTTCAAAAATACTAAACTAAAAAGTAATAAAATAACAGTTTCTTTAATTTTTGTGCTTACAACATATAATCAACTTAATATTCTACTAATGTACAAACTTTGCGTTTACCACGTCATTATAGTTACTTTTGGAGTCGGTGTCATATTTGTTGCTGTACATTTACCTACCTACCTACCTTGGCTGACACAGCTGCTGGTAAACGCAAAGTTTGTACATTAGTAGAATTTTAAGTTGATTATATTATGTTGTAAGCACAAAATTTAAAGAAACTGTTATTTTATTACTTTTTAGTTTAGTATTTTTGAAGTCGGTTTTAATTTTTTGTAAAATGTTTTTTTAGAAGTTAAAAACATTTTTAAAATTTTTATTGTAGTACTGTCTCGACATTTAATTTTGCAGGTCCATGTTTCGCTCGTGTGCCGCCATACGCACGGATTTGTATACCTAATCTTTGCGATGTGCTAAGCGGATGATAAAATTTAAGCGGAAAATTATAATATTAATAATATTATTTATTTTGTATAAGAATAAAATCTAACGTAACTATTATATCAAAAGTAGTATTATAAACATTATTCTTTCTTTTATTTCTGTATTAAATGTTCGAAACATTTATGAACATTTGAGTATTCATAAAACCAATCTGTTATACCTACTTACATAAACAGTAGCGATGGGTACCGCCGTCTTGTACTTGACCGCCGCGTGTATCCCCCCCAACACCTGTCGCACCCCCTCCACGCTCTGAGCACCAGAGCCCACCATCACCTCCACATCCGTGAGAAGTCTCCTCACGAACACCTCGTACTGACGGTGGAAGACCAGCAAGTCGAACGTGTAGTCTCTGGGAAGAAATTAATGGACACGTGACTGGTCTCTTGACCATTGGCCTTGACCAACAGCCTCACCCGACCACTATATGGAATCATCATCATCATCATCATCATCAGCCCCTATCCGTCCACTGCTAAACATAGGCCTCCCTCAATGAACGCCAAGACGGCCGATCCCTCGCCACTCGCATTCAACACGGACCGGCCACTGCACGGAGATCGTCTTTTTTATGTAAGGGGCTATCCATAAAGTACGTCACACGAATTTTAGGACTTTTGCACCCCTCCCCCCGTCCCTGTTACAGGTTGTCATATTTTTATACCCCCCCCCTCCTGATGTGACGTCACACATGTTTTAAATTTATGTATATATTTAAAAATAATTGAGAGAAAACAGCTATTTTCATTTTTTACTTATTTTTATTAAATAATAAAAACTCAAAAGTGTCCCCTTTTTTTGGTCAATTTCACTACTAATTCTTTAATTTTTGATTCTGTCTTATCTTCAACGTTATCATTATTTTTTAATCTTTTCCATAAGGCGTTAACTTCTTCTTGTATGATTTGTTTTTTTTTTTGTCAGCATAGGCTGCACTATAGGCATCGAATAATCTGCGGTAAAGACTACCTTTATTTTTATTTTTTTGTTCTGCAGCGGAAATTTGCTGACCAAACCGTAACTAGGACCGGGGTGAGTTTTAAACCTAGCCGTGTGTGGGGTTCGCACTTGGAGATGCGTTACCCACTAAAACCGCTGCAAGTGCCCTCAGCCGCCTTTTATGAGAGTCCCGGATCATGAAGGCAACGCAGGACCCTCGGCGACAGGCTGGCCCCGGCGAAAAGGCCAGACTCCTCCTCTAAAGGGGGACTGCTCGGCTGTTCGTTTGCACGATACTTTTAGCAGTCCCCGAGCGGTAAAGACTACCTAAATCAATATTTTTGTTCATTTTAAAATAATTTAATAAATTAAACATGTTAAAACAATTAAACTGAGAAGACTATGACTGCAACTCGGCAAAAGTCAATCGTGAAATAAACAAAAGGAATGTATTGAAGTCACTGCGCCGCTGCGCCGGCGCGTGCACTTGTCGAAGGTCTCGCAAACAACCGACGTGCGGAACGATAGAAAAGCGAGCAAGCACTCGCCGACGACTTAAACCTATTTAAATCCTTACCATTCAAAATTCTCGTGAATTTGAGTGTCTCACTTGCATTACAACGCCGCTCTAGAAGTTAAGGCATGAGAGATTATCTCATAGCGAGAATGCTAAATTATTAATAAATATAGATCAAGTTCGTAAATTTTTAAAATTTTCAATTCACATCCAAACTTTGCGTTTTAGTATTTTAAATTTTAACATGTGACGTCACAAAAATATTGACCCCCCCCCATGCCCCTTGTCACACGATGTCACACTTCGGTGATACCCTCCCTCCCCATTAACGTGTGACGTACTTTATAGATGGCCCCTAAGTTGGATAGGCAAACTGGCAAATGTGCCACCTGATGGTAAGTGGTCGACGTCGCCATGAACATAAACTAGTTTACCTGGAACGAGCCCAGGCAACTAATCTATGTGTTGCCTATCCTGAGACATGAGATGTTAAGTCTCGGTGCCAGTAATTACACTGCCTGTCTTGCCCTTCTCTCCGAAACACAGCAAAGCTGTTTGACGGGAGAAACAAGCAAGATGGTGGTACCCATGCAGCCGGGAGCGCGGCACAGAGCTTCCCTCCCACCATGGAACTAGCTGTAACGATATTTCCAAAAAAATAAATAAAAAGATATTGTTAGATTGGTCAGACAATCTTATGGGTCAGATTGGTCAGACATATATTATAGGTCAGATTGGTCAGAAATTATAATGGGTCAGAAGTATATAATTGGTAAGATTGGTCAGACATTATTATTATTCCATACTTACTGAGTCAATTTTTTCGTATCTATAAGTATGTTTCCAGTCTCCGGCTGTATCGTGACGACGTCGGCGACGGCGGCGGTTAGAGAGTTGACCTTCTGCATGACTGCTATCAGGGCATTGGACAACGAGGCTATACAGGCCTTGCCAGCATCCACAATGTTGAAGGGCACTACAGAGAATTGTTACCAACATAAAGTCAAGATTTTTGTAATTATGTTGACATGTTTCATGCATATGCGTATATGTCTAACGTAAGTACCGAACCTTATTGTTGATTGTTTACTGATGTGACCCATACTTTACTCTACGCCTGTCTGGACTCCTTTAAGCGAAGGCACGCGCACACTACCGGTGGGAGGGAAGCGCTGTGCCGCGCTCTCGGCTGCATGGGTACCACCATCTTGCTTGTTTCTCCCGTGAAACAGCTTTGCTGTGTTTCGGAGAGAAGGGCAAGATAGGCAGTGTAATTACTGGCACCGAGACTTAACATCTTATGTCTCAGGATAGGCAACACATAAATTAAGTTGCCTGGGCTCGTTCCAGGTATACTAATTTATGTTCATGGGCGACGTCGATCACTTACCATTAGGTGGTACGTTTGCCAGTTTGCCTATACAACTAACATAAAAAAACACAATTTTTCTTTTATTCCATCTTTCGTAATTTTTTTTATTACGAATTCCAATACTGACATATGATTTTATTTCTAACGTTCACGCGAATTTCACTCATACTCAAACAACTTTTGCGGATTTCAACCCGGTTTATTAAAATACAATTCTATTTTTTATTAAAATACAAACAAATATTTTAAGAAATGCAGAGAGGATCCCTCTATGAATTTCCAAGGCAAGATCCCGGGGAGGTGAAGCCCAGGCTGTCAGAGGAGAAAGTGGCCAGAGACTGAACCAAACATAACTACACGCAAATGAAGGAATCTGCGTGAGATCACAGAAAATTTAGCCAACTGACCTCCGAACTTCAATATGAAGATGGCACCTGATGATGATGATTAACATACCCGACGTTTCGGATACTTTACCATCCATGGTTAGTCCATCAAAAAAATCAATGTTGTACATAGAAGTATTTCATTGAGTGTCAAATTAACTCTACTACATATAAACACTCACGATCGGGTATCGCGTCTCCCCCCCTCCCGCAGTCCCTGTTGAAGAGTCTCACGCCAGACACTATCTCCACCAGTTCCCGCAGCTGACCCAACTTCTCCAGGCGAGGCAGTTCCACGAACACCCTCAAATCGTCCAGAGAGAACACGCTCTCTAACGCCGCCATACCTTCTTTTAACGTCTAGGTATAAATATAATAAAAGCTATACGTTAAAAAAACCTGGATTTCATGAAAAAAAGCTGCTTTCAAATTTACAGGCTGTGGTACTCTAATGTGTTGGGTCTAATATTATGACAAAAACGCCACTAAATAATTTAAAAAGTCATTTTTTTTGTACTTCTGAAACCGTTGGATATTCTTTTTTTGTTATGGGAAATGCTTTTTACGCATGTAGCCAGGATCTTAGGTAGACCCTGAACCTATGTGGGACTCGCACCTGGGAGTACCCTACCCAAACTAAAACCGCTGCGAGTAATTATAGCGAGCGACGCGAAGAGGAGGCGGTAACATCAGAATAAACAAATACACATAAAATAATGATGGAATAAACATACCACAATAATTCCAGGGTTGCCCAACCCACTCGACAGTATGTTGAAGATGGAGATTTTCCTGAAAAGCTTCATGAAAGCCGCCTCATCATCAGGTTTCGCCTCCAGGATCTCATTGACGAGGGGCCGGAGACATTTCTCTATGGAGTCCAGGTGTCTATCCACCATGTTGGGCAGTTTGTCGTAGTTGGTTTGCATGATGTACTGCATCTTCAAGGTGTGTATTGGTGTTTCACCGTCTGCAGAGACCAAGTAGTTGGTTTCAGGAAGGTCACAAACGACTAGACCACATCTACTACTAGGGGCCCAGGGGATCCGTACCCTTCATCTCACATGCCACAGGGAACCCGAAATGTTTGTTCGTAACTTAATTTTTATCATCATCAGACACATCCACTAGTTATACCTTATCTATACTAGCTGTTGCCCGCAGTATGCCTACCCGATTTCCCCCCTACCCCCTACTACTTAGTACCCATAACCATCAATCGGACATACTCGACATAGCTCTCCTGAATAATGTAGCTCTCCAGATACACTCGATCGAGACAATGAGCGAACTAGACTCAGATCACGAATCGGTCCTCAGCCGTCTCGGACCAGCTTTGATTCTACAGGATGCAATTGAAATCATGGGCATCCTTTCAAATTTAGACAATTAATTTCAAATTCAATTGCACTCTGTATATAAGTGTGTGTCCACTGTAAGTTGGGTGAAATGGTCCCGCTGATGAGGACTGATCGCCCGTCTGGCCTCGCTGGTGTCCCCACCCTTAAATAATAATAAGTGTGTGTCCACAGTGAATGCGCGGTGACTAGGGCCTAGCGCGGGCGCGGCGAACGGAGGCGTGCGGTGGCCACAGTGCTGAAGAGCTCTTGTAGCGGATCGACCAGTATCAGGGGTTGCAATCTATGGACGATGATTTGATACTTTTACTAGGCAGTCCGATCCCGAGGTGCTATAATCCGATCCAGTCTCACATCGTCCGCGCAGGAGACCGAGAAAAATCCTCCAAGATCCTCCAGATCCTATCACAGTTGCCAATATCCCTCGTTCCCCTCTTAGGTCATCCCGCCTTCCCCACCATGGTTCAGGCCTTGACGTGGCGGTGGGGCTCAGTAGCCTAAGATGAGCCCAGCACCTTGGGCGAAGCTAATTGAGACGAGGAGGCTCTTTGTACCCCTCTTATAAGAAGAGGGGACAAAAGAGAAGGGGGCAAGGGGCGAGGATGGGAACCTCACCCCATTGTACTGTTCCGACGTTGGGAGGGTTGTCCTGTGGTGCGGGACAACCCCTCGGTGGAGGTGGCGTCGGTCCCTTGGGGGACTGACTAGCCGTCGAGGTGCCCTGTTTGTTTATAAGATCCGGGGCACCTCACCAAAGGCGGCATTGGTGGCACTTGCCGGGTTTTAGTGGGTAGAGCTGCGTCCACTTACCACTTTTCGGGCGCAGCGAGTCCCACATACCCGCGTGGGGAAACCCACTCCCCCGCGGGATGCCTCAGAGCATTTCCCGGCGGTAAAGAAAAAAAAAAGTCATCCCGCCTTAATACAAAGTACCTACACTCACTACCCGCACATAACTCCACCGTAGGTGTCGGAGACATTGCTTCCACCCGTCCGTCCCATGATCGACAGGGAGAAAATTAAAAGCCTCTTACATGGCGGGACGGGGACCACAGGGGCCTCCAAACACACCAAAACTTATAAAGGTTTGAGCCTCGTGGCCTCACCTATAGACAGATGATTTTAGAGCAGACCTCGGTTTAAAAGCTCAGCTCATTAAAAAAAATGTTGGCCGCAACACGCCGAAAAATGCTCCGAGGCATCCTGCGGGGGAGTGGGACTCACTGCGCCTGAAAGATGGTAAGGTGGACGCAGCTCTACCCACTAAAACCCGGCGAGTGCCACCAATGCCGTGTTTGGTGCCCCGGATATATTGAACAATGGGGCACCTCAACGGCTAGTCAGTCCTTAGGGAATCGACGCCATCTCCAGAGGCCACCGCACCACAAAACATTCCCTCCCCTCCCACAGTATTCTTGTTTCATTGATCATGGCTGAGTGGCTGTTTGCCCTCTGAGTATTAGGAACATCTGAGCGATGCCAATTCAGACCAGCTTGGCGGTACTGGCTTCCCTCGACGCGGCTGACCCCCTATAATGTTTAAGGGGTAAGGTTCCAATCCTCGCCCCCTTTTCTTATAAGAGGGGTACAAAAAGCAGCCCCCTCGGTTCAATTTGCTTCACCCAAGGTGCTCGGTTCACCTTAGGCTACTGAGCCCTACTACAAGGCTTGAACCGTGGTGGGGGAGTAGTTTCGAAGACCTAGGTTCCTACATCTAAACTTACACACATTATCCCTTTAATAAAATCCGCATTGCACTCACCGATGAGCATTTTAACACATTCTTCAACAAAACTCTCCAAGCTGTTCCTATTTATCGTTTTAGCGAACACACACCCATATCTCGGATTCAACAACATCAACTCGATCACGTACACAACAAAATCCGTGTCCACGTACACATTATGAGAGTTACAATTTCTAGTTATTTCGTTAGCTATGTTCTTTATTATATTTTCGTTTGCCATTGTAAATGCTTTATAAAATTGATGTATGAGTTAAAATCACATTAAATCGATGTTACCATAGTGATTTATTAATATGGTTTTGAAAGCAGCGCCTCAAAACTGACAGTATGGAATCAGCTGCCACCTACGGTGTTTTCGAACCGATACGACTTAGCTGGACCTTCAACAAGAGCATACTATCATTTAGAATCTATCATTTAAAATTTGCTAATCCACTGGTGTAGCGGGTGTCTGTGGATGTCGCTTTCCACTTAGCATCAGGTGAACCGACTGTCCGTTTGCCCCTTCTTCTATAAAAAAAAGATTAGACGAAGGTTCACATAGTACAGGGGAAACAAGCAGGATGGTGGTATCTAAGCAGACAGCAGCGCGGTACAGCGCAACCCCGTTTATCAGTATCGTGAAATATATTAGGTATTACGTTGTGAGCGTCGATGTTCTAGTCACTAGTATGGACTCTGCGGCTTCTTGAGTCAGAGGTCTGGGTTCGATCTAACCGGGTTCCTTGAAATGCGGTTTTTTTAATTTCTCCGTGCACCTAAACATGAGAACATCGCTTGCTTGCTTGAAGGAAAACCTCGTGAGGAAACCTGCATGCCTGATGACAAGGTGTGTAAAGTTCACGAACCTGCATTGGGCCAGCGCATCGGTGAACTTGGCCTAATAGCGTCGTCTGATTACGCGGAGACCGCGTCCAAAATTGCGGGTTTTTGATAGGTTGAAATTGCATAGGGTTGATGATGATTATATAAATGACAAAGTTGACAGTATTATCACGTAAATATTAGACTTACCAGAAATGTATAAACCATTCGTGGTATCGCCACTGACTTTTTTACGTCAACACATAGTATCGTCCATACAGAAATTAGTTCCGAAATTTCCCGCAATATGGCGAGGGTTTTTATTTTTCCGGTCAGGTTATACCATAAACATATAAGTAGATATATTCTAAGTCTATGGGTTATACTTACTTAAATAAAAAAAATGAATCTGTTTTATAAATTATTCACATGTTCGTTCCCAATTTTACTTAATTCTATACATGAATAATTACATACTTAAAATTCAAATATCTTTTAACACTGCTCTCATGAGTGAATTTAAAAAATGTATACCTAAAAGATAACTTTTAGGTATACATTTTTTAAATTGCTAGTTATCAATAAGCAATACAGTTTTTTAAACATATAATAATGAAATTAAAAAATGACGAAAGACAAAACTGTAACAGGAACTTATTTAGATTATTATGTATACAAACTCAAATTAACAACAAGATTAACTTATTTCTAATCACAAAAAGATATATATCCAAAGATATTTTTTATCGATAATTTAAGTGCTAATACCCCTTGATTTAATATAAATTTTCAGCAGTCATCAGCTCCTTTGGAGGTAGCCTAGCCAGCTCTTTCCTTCAAAATCAGCAATCATTCCATTGCCTTTTAGTCAGAACCGTCTTTCCCATTGCGCATTGGCAGGGGCCAGGACTGAGCGATCCATGTGGCCCCATTATGTCTATCAGAATATGATTAGAGTGATAATTTTTAGGAAATCAAATAAGGCTTCCGTTTTTTCATTAAAAAAAAACGGATGAAAAAACGGAACTAAAAAAACAAGTACAAATGACAATAGTTTTGGTGACAAGTATTAAATAAATAAAACACGCATATTTTCAAATATTTATTCAGAAATTCATTAGACCTAGATTTATAAAGCCTCTTACAAATGTTTTGTAACACAGCTTCCCATAGATTGTCATATTTTAGTTATACGTTGATAAAAGCGACAGGCATTCAATTAAACCACATTATTATATATTATAAAGCATGTATAGTATATTATACTATAAATGCTTACCTTTCCGAAACTATTAAAAAAAATCGGTTGTCTGTAAAGTCGGTTTACTGACGATAGTTGAACGTGACAACGTCATAAGAAAATGGAACGCCTCAGAGTGAGGTAACGCCGCATGCGTCATGTCTTTTCGTTCGTGCAGCTGGCTCCATCGAATTATAAGAGGTCACGTCAAAATAGTTTAAGAGAAAAATAAGACATTTTTTGTGTGACGACGTGTCATGCTCTCTGCCTCTGTCAGAGTATCGGATAACGTGGGGACCACGTGGGCATTATCTAAAATGTTTCAAGGTGGTCATTTATAAACTCGAGATAACATAATCAATTTAATCGCTCCGGCAAGACCACTGGTCCCAGTACCTGGTTATTGTATATTCCAGCCCACACGATGCCCTGTTACCTGGTAGGCGTGTGGATTTTCATCTGACCACAAATGAAGGTTTCGCCTATTCCACATACCACTTCGCGTAAATTTCGCTTCATCGGTCCAAATTACATGTGGGTTGAAAATATTTTCTGTTTGGTCCTGTTTATTGAGAAGCCATCGGCAAAAATCGCTGCGCCGATCTAGATCACCAGGCACAAGTGTGCTTGCTACTTGTGGATTTTGTACGGTCGCATTCTGTGCCGGAGCACTTTATGCACAAAACTATGAGATTGCATAGACCCGCCTCTGCACCGTAACAGTTTCACAATACTTCGTGTGCCTAAACAAGGGTTGCGATGAATGACATCTAAAATGTGTTTTTCCGTTTGCACGTCTGTTTCTCGTCCACCACCCGCTGCCACAGGAGCTATAGGACGATTTTCCTACACCCGTTGAAATGCCGCCGTTATCATACGAGAGTTAGAAGGATGGCGGCGATTCGGAAACTTCTCTCTATAAATCCGTATGCCACGTAATGAGTTTCCTTCAGCCTGTCCCAAGCACATGATCATGTCACCGTATTCACGAGCACTATAAACGTACGCGTCAGGCATTGTTGTCCAATTAAAATGAGCAAAAAAAAAAAACAAGCACAACACCACAAAACGTCATTCACACCTTCAAAATTGTAAATAAAATAAAAATAACAAATACGAAACAATATTACGAGAATTACAATTTTGCACAAACCGAATACTCAATCAACTCTGACGGCCCTACGTGGAATTCCTTTGACGATACCGCCGCGCCACCGTATCGACAAAGTGCCGACAAACAAAATGGCGACTGCCGTGTCTTTACAAAAACGCCGACGATAGGTAACTATTCCGTATTGAAATATTTGTACTAATGTTTGATAAAGTTTGTATGAAAATGTGTACCAGTGTTTATGTTCAGTGTGCAGTTAGTATCTTACGCTCAAACACCGATAACGCTGTTTCGTGTGTTATGTATTTCATTCAACAACACGTTGAGGCTTATTTTTCGCTCAATGAGCGTTTCCGGTGTTCGTAACATGTACACTTATAACAAATACTCAGTCAGCTGATGCAGTCCGCTGGCCGGCATGAACCATAAACCTTTGCTGTTTTTGAAACCAAAAAAACATTGCTGTTTTTTATTTTTCAAAAAACGATTATTTTAAAGCATTATCATCAAATTTCTGTAACATTGTCAGATTTTTGGTGTATAGCCTGAAAATGGTACACAGTATATGTGGTTTCATGTAATGCCTCTCGCTTCTATCAACCTTGTATATAAAACTACTTATCTTAAACTATGCTAAATTGTGAAGAGCTTACCAATAAGATACAGGTGATTTTTGGCTCTAACAGTGTTGCCAGTATAAAAAATAACAAAATCATGAAGACATTCCTTTTATTACCCAAAAATAAAGTTAAATTCTTTTGGCCAACGTTTCGAGTAGGATTTTATTACAATTAAATTAAACCACCAGCAAATTATATATAAAATATTCTTACCAGCATTCACTGAAAGCTGGTTCAAGTTTTATATTAATAGATAGGCAAATTTAAACTGTTTATGAACAACATTAATTTTTGGAAACTTACGTGGTGACTTCTATGGTGGCTTGCTAACGCATGGTTGTCGTATCTTAGGAGCTTTTAATATGACTCAAAAGCATATTTTGCATGATTATTATTTAAATCTTTTATTTTCCCAAAATTTAGAAGACAATTCTGGCAACACCGTTATATGCTCATAAAAGCCTCAACAGCTGAGCTATTTTTGAAAGTCAGTGAACACACGAAAAAAAAAAATCGTTGCTGCCTCAAAATATATTATTATGGAACTTAGTAAAACTAATACTAAAATATACATAGTACTTTACACTAAAGTAACAAAATAATTCTCATACTTCTTGTATGCATGCCGTAACATAAAAAAATATAAGCCTGATTTTTAAATAGTTCAAAGTTGATTTTACTAATTTATTTCCATAATACTATAATTATCATTAAAGTGATAAAATCTTAGTACATATCTTATCCATAGAGATATCACAGTATCAATTTTAATGTGAAAATTTCATAAATCCAAAATTTACATGTCAATAATCTATTATTTGAAAACAATATTGTGGCAACACTTAAACCGGGGTATTTAACAAGTGTTGCCATATACAAAACTGTGATACCATTTTTAAAAAGTTATGATAATATCCTACTCATCTAAGAAGTGGGTTTTAAGGTATTTCATCATACCAAAAGTACGAAACCGTTTAGTACCGATAACTTTGTACAGAGCATCATCACAGATCGCAAATTGCTTGTTGTTTGGATCGTACAGGTTCTTCTCTTTGATGATTGTCCACACTTTTTTTACCACTTCATGTCTCGGCATTTCCTCCTGACCCATGAGGTCTGCGAGGGCCGGTGACAGTTTGTATGCTCTGGTGTAGCCACCGCCTTTACCGCGACCTCCCTGTAAATAATTTTCAAAGTGGTCAAGTGGTCACCGTCATCAATGGACATAACCAAGTTAATGCAGGACTCGCTGAGTTAACACATTCACATGATGAATATCCTTAAACATAAGAAGTTTTGGTCAATAATTACACTCGACTGTTTTCTGAAACAAAGCAAAGTTGTTTCACGGAAGAAATAACCAGGATGCTTGTACTCATGGAGATGGGGTGTGGCACAACATTATCGATAATAAGCTAAAAATTTTTTTTACCTTTTTGGCTTTGGTTGCCTTTTCCTTCTTTTTCCCCCAGTCACTGTCGTCATCAGACCCCTTCTTCTTCTTACCCTTCTTTGCTGGCTTTTTCTTCTCCTAATTAAAATAAGATTTATATTTTAAAGGATTCATTTTTTTATATCTTTAAACAATGACTCTTTTCTTCAAATATATTTACTCTCATGTCCAATACATAAAACACATCAGAGTTTGATGTTGAGAGCAATTTCTCGACATACCTTTAACATGGATGTTTTTGATTTCACATAAGCCTAGAAAGGCAAACTTGCAGATAAAGTTTGTACTTTGTGGCTATTGTCCAAGGTTAAAGTAGGACACTTTAGCACTATTGCTTGAAGGAAGGTGGAAAAAGTGATATCCACATGGACTAGTGAATAGTGCATCAATCTCTTACCTCTTCTGATTCACTGTCATTGGTACCATCTGCGTCGTCTTCATCAGAGCTTGCCTTACGCTTCTTGGCAGCTGCCTTAGGCGCTGGTGTGGCTCTCTTAGGCGGCTTCTTGTCTTCTTCCTAGAGTTTTGGATATCTCCTTTTAATTTTTACATACATTATATTATATTAATCCCATAGCAAGCTGGTGTTACAGCTACTAGGAATAATTTTTATTCTCTATTTCGAAATTTATTAGTAGATAAATAAAAATAGTAAAGTTTGTTTGGCTTAAATTTTTGTATTTTTAGCACTGCTCTGTATGCACCAACACTTGTGTCGACTGTCAAAGCCACACTAAAGTATTTACTATTTAGTATGGTGTACGGACTACAAGACTGGAGTACAGTGAAGTTGAATGCAAATGTTCAGATCGCGAACTCTAGTACGTAGTATATATTTATGGTAAATTTAACGTGAACAAAAAATTAGACATTCTTACTTACTTCCTCGGATGCATCATTATCATCCTCTTCCTCTTCGTCAGATGCTTTACTGTTCACATAGTCCATCACCAGTTGATCAATCACTTTCTTTTTTTCACTCAAGTCAGTGTCAAAGACTTTTTCCAATTTCTGGATGACTTTCTTTGTTGACGTCTTTGCGAGGTTCGCATTTTTGAGAATTTCTGAAACAATTTTTTGTTTTAGAGTCTGTCTTTTAGTAAAATATTCCTAATATAATTTATCAAATACATAAGTTGAGATAGTAGGTATTAATCAAAATAACACCAAAAATTTATCTCCATTCAATTATTTTCCGTTACATAGCAACACTGTTTGATAATAAAAATTAAAGGGCAAAGGACTTGTATCAAACTCTTAATAAATAAAAAAAAAGTGATTTGTTTGGAAACATACATATTATTTCATTAATTGATAGATTTTTTAATTGGAAAATTATTGAAGATCATTGAATAAATCTTTTAGAAATTATAACCAGGCTTTGATAAGAGAGGAAAAAAATAATGTAATTAACTTGTCAAACACGTTTCCGAACGTGTCTGACAAAAGAATATGGCGTCTTATTTATAATTATTTGTTACAGAAATTTGAAAAAAAATAAATGTTTGTGCATCAAGGACAAAAACTTTTCAAATAATAATTGTTCAAATATATTATGCGCGTCAAATAACATCAAAATGCATACTTTTGATGCCGCCATTACGGCGTGCTATACGTGTTGTGTCGATGATAAAGTTACGCGTTGCATAAAAATAAACCACCAGTGAGCAGCCCCACATGAAGCTCTAAAAATGTAGAAAATGATCACAAATGATCCGCACACGATTACTCAACAACTTTCACTTGAAACACTTTTGCAAGGATAACGTACTATCAGAGATATTTAGATTAATTCATTCTGAAAATAAGTTTTCATAAACATAGTCTCGGAAGCCATTACATGTCGTTTGTATATAATGGAACAGAAAAACTCAAAAAAATTACTTCTAAAGTTGTATTTTTTTATGTAGTTTTAATAATAATAAATAAATAACACTTACTTGCAATTTCTTTTTCAAGATCTGCTTCAGTAACGTCTGCCATTTTCTTAGAGCAAGTAGATTCCGCCTGCAGTACTAGAAAGGAAAGCGAAACCAAAGCCACACAATATTCAATAATATACCTACGGGCTACGCGCTAAATGCTACACGGCGTCGACACGAAATTAGCCGAATGTCATTCGGATAGTTTCGGCAAATACGAATGAACCAATCAAATGGTTTGAAACTTTGTCAACATTTCGTTACCAAAGAGGTTTTACCTTTATTATATTATACTCTGTGTGTTTTACTCTATGATAGTGTTGGCAGCGCTGGATGTCAGAGCCATGTGTGTTTTGAATTTTGATATTTGGATTTGGATTTTGGTTATGCTGCTGTTTATTGACCAAAGTTAAAGTTATAAGTATTGAAACAATGGCAAAAGTAAAGAATAAGCGTAACGCTAATTTAGCTGACAGAGTGAACAAAAAACGGAAGGCCGAGGCAAATAAAAAAAAACTTAATCCATTCGAAGTTCATATTAATCGAGAAAAATTAAAAGTTTTAGGGAAGAAGTCTAAACATGATAGAGGGTTGCCGGGAGTTTCAAGAGCGAAAGCTATTCAAAAGGTAATTTTGTAAATTCATACATTGTATAAGAAATAGGAAAAAAATCATAACAAAATAAAATCAATTCTTGAATGAAATAGTTTTAAACATTAGGTTACAACTTCCCTTACCAAAATAACTGTTCTTGCTCATTTTTAATATTTTGCTATGTACAATTCATTACATCATCATTGTCAGCCTTAATCCGTCCTGTTGAACATAGGCCTCCTTCATTGAACGCTAAGATGACCAATCCGTTGCCACTCGCAATTGTTTACAATTACTTATATTTGATTATTTTGTAGAGAAAAGAGACACTAGGAACTGAAATGAAGCTAATGAACAAAACAAATGCATTTATTGATCGACGTGTTGGCGAGAAAGGTGACCTGTCTGCTGAAGATCGGATGCTGGCGAGGTTTGCTTCGGAGAGGGCGAAGCACCATAGTAGGAAAAGTATTTACAACCTTGCTGATGATGAGATCTTGACTCACAGGTATATCTTACTTCTTGCTAATATTATAACGGCCAAAATTTGTAAGTTTGGATGTGTGCATGTTTGTTTCTTTATATAAATTTTGTACTTGTTCAACCATTTTTTTATTTTTTTTATTACAGAGGACAAACCCTGGAACAGATAGAGAAGTTCGATGATCCAAGATCCTCGGACGATGAGGATGATGAGGAAAAAAAGTTTGGTGGTCTGGACAGTAAGTGAATAATTAATTTTTTGGAGCTTTAGGAAAGTAAGAACTAGGTACATAACTTTCATCACAGCCATATAACTACTATTTATAATATTATGGTCAAGTTGACATACATCTTAACCCACATCAAAAAGACAGTTAAGTTTTCCATAGTCGGGACATAGTTTTTAAACTTGTTACTTGTTTCAGATGAATTTGTAGGCGAAGGTCACTTTGGGGGTGGATTTTTATCCAAATCAGATACAAAAGATGGAGCGAAATCCCATAAGGATCTCATCGAGCAGCTTATAGCTGAATCAAAGAAACGTAAGGCCGAGAAACAAAAAGAGAAGGAAGAAACATTGGATTTAACAGAGAAATTAGATAACGAATGGAAAGACTTACAGCCTGTGGTTTTCAAACGGCCGAGAATTGAAGAGGAGTCTGTGATTGATAAACTGTTGAAGAAGGCAGAAGCGGACAAAGGACAGGACTACGATAAGATGATGAGGGAATTGAAGTTTGAGAAGCGTGGGACAGTGAGGCACATTATTTTCATTACTATTTTTTTCCGGAATGATCTATGCTTCAACGGATTAGTGTGAACCGATTTTCACCATTACTAATTAATTCTGCTCAAAAGCATATATTTTAAGAATAATTTATTTTACAAATAAAAAAAGGTTATAAAAAAGAAATCATATAAAAAGTTATGAGCCCATGGACCAATAACGTTCAAGAGTGGAGGCCACCTTTAGGTAGACAAAGTGCCAGGCATTAACAACGGCAGGTGGGAAGACAATCTCTGTGCAGTGGCTGATCCATGTTGGATGCAAGTGGCAAGGGAGTGGTCATCTTGGCGTTCATTGAGGGAGGCCTATGTTCAGCAGTAGATGGATAGAGGCTGATTATGATGATGATGATAAAATGTTAATATATACATCTATACAGATAAATAAAATTGTAGTGTATGTTTGTAATATTAAAATAACCGCTTTTTACTAAATGCATATGGATGTATACATGGTACATATATCAAAATAGCATTTTTTACTATTTTTGTCTGTCGGTCTGTCTGTCTGTGTGTTCCGGCTAATCTCTGAAACGGCTGGGCCGATTTTGACGGGACTTTCACTGACAGATAGCTGATGTTATAAGGAGTAACTTAGGCTATAAAAATAATCATCATCAATCGGCTCATGACTGTAAATCTAAGTTAACGCGGGCGAAGCTGCGGGCAACAGCTAGTATTGCTAGAAAAGTGAATTTTAGTTTTCTCTTTTCACCGTTCCACCGGTGGGAGGGAAGCGCTGTGCCGCGCTCCCGGCTGCGTGGGTACCACCATCTTGCTTGTTTCTCCCGTGAAACAGCTTCGCTGTGTTTCGGAGAGAAGGGCAAGACAGGCAGTGTAATTACTGGCACCGAGAATTAACATCTTATGTTTCAGGATAGGCAACACATAGATGAGTTGCCTGGGCTCGTTCCAGGTAAACTAGTTTATGTTCATGGGCGACGTCGACCACTTACCACCAGGTGGCACGTTTGCCAGTTTGCCTATTCAACTAACATAAAAAAAAAAAAAAAAAGAACATTCCCTTAACTAGTTTCTATACACATGTTGATTGAGATGTTTTTATCCTGATATGTATTATATTACAGCCATCAGATGGGTTGAAAAGCCAAGAAAAAACTGAAGCTGAAGAAAAGAAGAGATTAGAAGAATTGGAAAAACAGAGACAGCAAAGAATGTTATCCGAAGAGGAAATTGCGGCTCCAAAAACAAATCAAACAACAGTAAAACATAGGTGCATTTAAATTATTGACAAACTCATTATACATATTTTTTAAATTTTATGGCCTATTTTATATTTATTACGATTAACTCATTGTATGCAGTATGTACCTGTTATTAACTTTTTTTAAATGTTTTAAAACTGAGTTCTTTGCCGAGGCTGAATATGTTAAAATTTGGCCATCTTGTCACTTACAATAAAGGTGAATTATGTTTCTTACTGCTCACAGAAACTTAACAAGAATTTTTACTTTAAAATTAATGACACAATATAAATTAGTAATAAATACAAAATAAAAAAAAATAGTCTTAAAGAATGTGTTAAGACATTGACTTAATACCAAATGGACTTCGGGCCCGCGCTCAAAAGTATCCTAACTAATATTATAAATGCGAAAGTAACTCTCTGACTGTCCGTTCTTCACGCCTAAACCTGAACTATGTCTTAAAAATAACAGTCTATATGTAATATAATACAATATACTACCTATATCCATTTTAATACTTTAAAAGATTGTCAATTACAAATTGGTAATGTAAAAAAAAGCTATGTACACAAATATTATTAATCCTTATCATCATTACATAAAATAAAATAAAGTCCTCGGCCGCGTCTGTCTGTACGCGATAAACTCAAAAACTACTAGATGAATTTTCATGCTGTTTGTAATATTGAAGCTTGGGAGCTTACGTTGAAAACGCTGCCTAATTTCTTTTACAAACTACTACTACTAAAACAAAAATAACAAAAAATAAAGTAGAATAATGATCATCATCAGTAAAAAATTAAATTAAAATGAAATTTCTGGTGTGAATTGTGTTTTGAGACCCTATGTCCATTTGGTATTAAGTCAATGTGTAAGGTCAGCATTCCACATTGGGTCAGCCCATAAGTGAAGTCTAACAGCATTCTTGTCTGTTTTTTTAATGTCATAAGGAGGCAACCCCAGTTTTTAAAAAAAGGAGGCAACCGAGCAGTTGGAGTCTTATGGTGACTACTACGCCCATAGACTTGACTACGCACAACCAAAAATTTACCTATTCCCTCCAATGGGCCACCGGAAATTCACAAACCGCACAAAACGCGACAGCAAAGCTGTCACTTGACGCCATAGCTGTCACTTGACTGGTGTTATGTGAGCGAGAGACACCACCCCGATCGTGCCGGCCCAATTCGGCTGTAAAGCATGTAGCATGGCACTACCTCTTAGTCTGATTTCAAGGCAGATTGCCGTTTCATCAGTGGAACATTAAAGGATTACTTATGATAAACTAATATTATCTAGTTGTCAGGGGAAATGTTTGGATTTGTACTAATCACTTGCTCAAGCTTTAATCACGTTTTCTCAAATACAAAAATATGTTTGTTTTTAGATCAGCCGATGATTTGGATGACGGGTTTGAGCTGGACGATGAGAAGGAGTTCATGTTGGCCTACGACAAGGATGGGAAGCCATTGGTACCTGAACACATACTGAAAGATTACTCGGGTATGTATAATAACTATATCATCTGTGTCTGATCATGTTTTAGGTATAGGGTATTAAGACAGAGAAGGGAAGATTGTCCTCAATCTGGATTGGACTATGACATTCTCCAAGCCGGTCCTATTTCGATGCAGTCATTGAAATAGGGCTACATCCAGTAGTGGGCGGTAAAAGGTAAAAGGATGATGATGATAAAGGCAGAAGGAGAGGATTCTTGAATTCTTTGCTCTTTTTCGTTATTTTTTTTCAAATTATTAAGTAATAGTTGCTTTTACATCAAACATAATCAGTTATTCTAATCAGCGTTTTTAACGATAATTTACTTAAAGTCTATGCTTAAGAAACTCATTGGTCTCTAGCCTGTTTTGGGGTACAGTATTTCAGCCATAGTTCAAATGTTCATTCTGAGCTTATTAGTCATTTTAGATTAAAACAATCACATTTTAATAAGGCTTGTAAACAATCATTTTAGTTCCGAATTCTATGAAAAAGTTTCAAGAGGGCGTGTCTGATACATCTGATGATGAAGAAGAAGATGGTGATGAGAACGATGATAGTGGTAGTGAAGATGATGATAAAGTCGCTGAAGATGATGACGAGGAAAATGATAAAATTGATGATGATGATGAAAATGATAAAATTGATGATGATGATGATGATGAAAGTGAAACAGATAACGATGATGAAAAAGACGAGAATAATGATGATGATGATGAAAAAGACAGTAATAGAAAAGATAATGTCGAGGAAAAAAGTAAAGGAAAGATTGAAGACGATAGTATCTTTAAATTAGACAGCGATGATGAAAAACAAATTGAACAACCAAAGAAATTATCGAATAAAGAAAAAGACAGTAAAAATAAATCGACGAAGCAAATAAAACCTATAAACAAACAAGAAGTTAGAAATCAAATAGTCAAGAAAAAAACAAAAAATGAATCGGACAAAGAGGATTCAGATGATAATGAAGAATCGAGTGATGAATCTAACAATCATGATACAGAAGTAAAAAATGATACTGAACGCTTGAAAAATGGTTTGGACAATGAAAATTCGGATGAAAATGATGCATCAAGTGATGAATCTAGTGAAAATGATGATAATACAAAAGTAAAAAATGATACTGAACAATTACAAAATGGTTTGGATAAAGAAAGCGGCGCAGAAGAGACGGATGAAGAAGATAATATTGGATCAGTGTTTGATTTGAATGATGCAGATTTTAATTTAAAGGTAACAATTAAAAAAAAAAACGATTTAGTTGTGAATAACTGAAACTATTTGGATGATAGTTGTAGATTGGCCGTTTTGCCTTTTTTTAATGTTAGTTGGATAGACAAACTGGCAAACGTGCCACCTGATGGTAAGTGGTCTACGTTGCCCATGAACTTAAACTAGAATACCTGGAACGAGCCCAGGCAACTCATCTATCCTGAGACATAAGACACACTGCCTGTCTTGCCCTTCTCTCCGAAACACAGCAAAGCTGTTTCACGGGAGAAACAAGCAAGACGGTGGTACCCATACAGCCGAGAGCGCGGCTTAGCGCTTCCCTCCAACTGGTAAGTTGTTAAGAGAGGATTACGTCCAGGTGTGAACGAATAGGTTAAAATGAAGATGAAAATATTTTGATTGCTTGATTTGGTTCTTGAAGTTAGAGGTCTGGCCTCAAACAACACTAATTATCTGCTTACATTCTTGAAAAATTTCCAATATCTACTTGTGCATCCTGATAAGTTAAAACTTTCGAGAAATAAACCTGTGCTTAGCAGGAATTTCGGATTAGGGGACATCCATAAATTACGTGAGGTGAATTTGACGATTTTTAGACCCCCCCTCTCCCATTGGTGAGATATCGTGAGATTTGGCTCGACCCCCTCCCCCCGTTCTAATCTCACGTGAGATATTTCTAAACGCGTATTTTAATGTAAATGTTGTGGACTAATTTTACAAAAGACAATTTATTTCATTATTTTTATTTAATGAAATTAATAAAGACATACGAGTCTTAAGTTCGCTGTAGCCTGTAATCTAAAATCATAGTGATAAAATAAATAGTTGAACAATCAATATAGTTGAATAATAATTCTGATAGTATTCTATCAAAATTATTTAAGGTCACTTATTCTAAATCAGTGCACTATCCGTGGAGAGAATTATAATCAAGAAATATGTTTTACCATAATTTGACCCTATTTTCTTGTAATTACATACTGTTTCTTGCGAAAAAAAAAATACGTGATATTTTTTGAGACCCCCCCTCTCCACCACGTGAGTTTGGGTGACATTCTGCTCGACCCCCTCCCCCCTAAAAAACCTCACGTAATTAATGGACGCCCCCTTAATAGTAATATATTTGAGGCGAAATTGAGAAATTTACCAAAACTTTATTTTCCAGGAATTGCTGGCAGATAAAACGCCATCACAGCAATCTACGGCCATAGAAAAATTAATTAAAAATTACGATCCAAGCTTGGCTGAAAATAACAAAAACATTTTGAGTAAAATATACGCACATTTATTACAATATATAAACGATCTGTTCACCAACTTGACAGATGAAGGGGAAATTATTAAATCGTTTTTAGTATTCAATAAAATAGTACCGCATTTGTATGATTTAGCCCAAACTAACAAAGTTTCTTCGAAGAAATTTATTGTAGAACTACTAAAGGAGAAACACGATAATTTTAAACGTAACGAGAAAAAAGTTCCAGATTTGGACACTTTGATATTTTTTAAACTGGTATCACTCTTGTATCCTACGTCAGACTTCCGCCATCCCGTGGCGACGCCATCTTTGATTTTCATGACAGAAATTTTGAGGTTATCGAGATTTAGGGACGCGTATTCCGTTTCACGGGGTATTTTCATCGTAGCGTTGGTTTTAGAATACACAGCGTTATCTAAAAGATACGTTCCGTCAGCTGTCAATTTTATCCGAGGTATTTTATATCTATGCGCGAATACTTCCATTTTGAATCCTGTCCAAGTAGTCCCGCCGTTTAGATTGCACAAGGATTTGAAAATTTTGATTTTGGACCGCGATTGTTCGAAACTTGAAATCGAACCCAAGATGGCCGCCAAGGATTTGGTTTCGGAAATAGATGACAGTTTCAAAGTGCGTTGCTTAGCGACATCTGTACTCATGTTGAAGGAGTTTTTCAATAATTATAGCGATATGGATCCTCTGGAGGCGATTTTCGAGTCGCACTTACGGTTGTTGGGACGGGTGGATCTAGATTTGTATCCAGGGAAGGTTTCAAAACTAGTCAACGGTGTGGTGCAACATATGAAGGAGTCATTGGAAGTAAAAACGTATACGCTTATGACACCAGAGAAAGTACGACCGAAGGCCCTGAGGTTATACGATCCAGATATCCAGGATGTGTAAGTGTTTTATTGTGTACATTTTATTTCTAAGAGTAAGAGATGCCATCATACCAGCAGTTGAAGCGGCAATAGACAGTCAATGTCATCAATGAATAAAAAAAATGGTTTCTATATGGATAATAATATTCGGAAACATAAACTACATACTTATATAAATAAATAAATATTACCCAAGAATCACATCACAGTTAACCTAGCCCCGAAATACAAGTTCGCAAGAACTTATGTTACGAGTACTAGGAACGGAAATAAATTAAACAAAATGATATAAATACATACACGTCCATGATCCGGTGCAGATATTTATCACACATACCATACATCTGCACTTGTCGGGATTCGAACCCGTGACCGCTGCGTAGAGTATCCTGTAGCCTGACCACTCGACCGGCCGCCCGTCGAACATCGAAAGATGGCGACGAACGACGTTACATATTTACTATCTTCCATAATGTCATTGATAATATGTGTACAACCCGACGCCAGGAGGCCGTGCGGTCGCAGACTTCACGGTTGGCGGGGGGCAATCCCCCACTTTTACTATCCAAAAGTGAGCCGAATCGCTCACACTAATCCGATGTAGCATTAGGGCCTTTGGGCTATTAGCATAGATTATTCCGAAAAAAAAGGTACACAATTATTGTAGATTCTTCCTTTTTTTATTACCAGATTTATCGCATAAATCTTTACAACACTCGAAAGTCTTATCACATAGTTTTTTCCTCAAAGCCTAAATTGATATTGTCTATAATCTAGATTATACCCTAGTTATTGAAAAATTAGCACACTTTAGAACCCTTCAGATTTTAGCCTTTTTGTTTTTAACCGATAACTTGTGATATAGGTTCACGGGTAGGAAACACTCGAAACTGTCCAAGGAGAAGGTCGAAGAAAAGAGACTGGAGGTTAAATACAAGAAGGAGATGAAGGGAGCGCTGCGCGAGATTAGAAGGGACAAGTCCTTCATAGCCTCCGTGAAGATTAAAGAGAAGATACAGAGGTGAGTTTCGCTTTGGTCCTTCGAGCCGGATATACTAAAAAATTGGAGGTGAGGTATTACAGAAGTGGGTTCGAATTACAAGGTTAAATCACGATTCACTTCTCCGTTGGGGACATCGAAAAAGTGACAGGATGGCGGGTCAGGTGCTGCCAGATGAAAAAATATTATATTTCTCAAAATTGTCCTGTCATAATAGGTGCCCTATATCCTAAAGCGATCTGATAAGGCTCGGTGCAAACAGGCGATCGAACACAGCCACCGGTGACCAGCGACAGCTATTTGTCATACATTTCACTGCTGTAGTGTGCAGCGTGTCAATACAAAATTATGAAAAGGTGTGTTAAGTGGCTGTCGCCAGCCACCGATGCCTGTGGTCGGTCGCCCGTTTGCACAAAACCTAAGTTAAAAACAGGGCAGCTTTTGTTAGAGATTAGACCTCAACAGTGTAAAATTTATTTACAAATTTATTTGCTTAGAAAATCCTTATCTAGGCAATGGTATATTCCAAAATGATGACATGCTTTTTGCCAAGAATAAATATAATTTTATCGCTTTTATGAATTAAAATGCGTTCTCTTTTCAGCGACAACATAAGGAAAGAAAAGGTGAAACAGATTTACAGGGACGCGTCCGTGCAACAGGGCGAGTTGAATAAGTTGAAACGAATGAAATAATAATGTTAATATAATATTAAATGTTGTCGGATCTTTTATTTTACGTGTTACCACAATAAATACACATCTTTTTTTCTTTAACGCCGGGAAAAGCTCTAAGGCAACCCGCGGGGGAGTAGGTTTCCCCAGGCAGGTATGTGGGACTTGCTGCGCCTTGCTGGACGCAGCTCTACACATTAAAACCCGGCGAGTGCCACCATTGCCGCCTTTGGTGAGGTGCCCCGGATCTAATGAACAAAGAGGGCACTTCGATGGCTAGTCAGTCCCCCAAGGTACCGGCGCCACGTCCACATGGGTTGTCCCCTCAGAACAACCCCTCCCAACTTCGGGACAGTACAATGGGGTGAGGTTCCCGTCCTCGCCCCTTGCCCCTGCTCTTTTGTCCCCTCTTATAAGAGGGGTACAAAGAACCCCCTCGGCTCAATTAGCTTCGCCCAAAGCGCCGGGCTCACCCTAGGCAACTGAGCCCCACCACCACGTCAAGTCTTGAACCATGGTGGGAAGGCATACTACATATGCTGATAGAGATTATTCGTATGTCGGATTAAAAAAAACAAACAATTATATAACATAATTTATTGTGTAAATATATCAAAATGTAACACTGTATTCTTATATTATTATAATATAGATAACAAACTAACCTCAAAATCTTTTGTACTATAATTAGTAATATTATTAACAAAGTTACCCATACCATTGTGTGAGTAAATATTTTTAGTCAAACAATCTCCTTACGAAATAATAAACATTCAGTGTGAAATTTACGAAAAAACTTTTAATGTAAAAAAATCTCATAAACTGATATCTTATGACGTCACGCGACCAAAAGCGGCCAATCACAGGCAAGGTTCGATTGTATAGTATTTAAAATGCAATATAAACATGAAGCTACCTATTAAATGCGCTGGTAATACTAAATTATATATACAAATATACCTACACAATTATGTCACGTCGTAAGAAAACGATAAATGTAATTAAAAAAATAACGTGTTTGACCATTATGTCACAACTAAAATAACAGTTTTGCATTTCTTGCACCAATCAGGGCTGGCTTGGGCAGTGGAATTTAGGTACATCGCTAGAACCACGTCCGTAATTTAAAAAAAATGTAAATATGGATAATAAAAGTCTAGACCATAGATTTAGAATTTTTTTGCTACGCAAAAAGATCTACGAAGTGTGGGAGCGAGAAATTCAAATTAAGTACAAACCACCTGAGAGAGAAAGAGACAGTGAATGAATCACCGATATGTCACTGTTTTTGCGAGTAAGTATTAAGTAAGAGGCCATAGCGTCCCAGTCTATTTTACGTTGCGGTGTATTTTGTGGATTATTCTATTATTCCTGCTATAAAAATCAAAAATATTAAATGTGCAATTATGGTGTCATGTTCTGTGAGTGAACGTGACGTTACAAGACGTAAATAACCCTTTTATCAAACCAAAAAAGTTACACTACACTCACATAATATGTATATATATATTTTTTGGTCACATCCCCAAGCCATCATTGTGTGTCTTATCTATGATCTAGACTATCCATGAGGTAGAGAAGGTAAACTCTTCTAAATTTCATCCCAATAGAATAGGCTCCTAATATTTGCCCATTTCATCCGTGAATCCTGCCCTGACCGGCATTTGAGAGCTATTCAGATTTGTCCTTATTCAGTTGCCATATGGCATAATTGAGAGTAGTTGCGAAGGAAAGCCAACCCAAGTACGGCACCATGAAGTAAGCTGTGGTCTTGTTCACTCTGAAGAAACTGACCGCGCACGCCGCAGCTGCCACATCCAACACAAACATGTGGATCAGGGCCTGACAAAGACATTTTGTGTTTCAGGTTAAATTTTCATGATAAGAGCACATCAACTATTCATTTGCCTATCGAACTAATGTATAAAAATCTTCTCATTCAAACACGTATGTATACATTAGAAGGATCTTGATTAAAAAAAGATTTTTGATCAAGCATATTAATGCTATTATAGAAATTGTTAAAGGTTATTTGCCTCATTCTCAATTGCTACAATGCAGTATAAACCAGTCTCATGACAATCCCTCTTTTTTTGTCGCAGTGGAAATGCTTTGCGCATTCACCCGGGGATGGGCCGTCCTTGAGGATATGCACTTCCAAGCGCTGGTATACCACACTAAAACCACTGCAAGTTGCCTTCAGATGCTAGAAAGGGAGTGTCCCGTATCTGACTAATACAGGACATCATGACAATCCCTGTCTGGCCAGATAGTCTTTACTAAGTTATCAAGAAAGAAAAGAAATACTTACCAAACCAATTCTATGATAGTTAAAAAAGACGGGAGTCCAAGTCCAATTTATGAGGAGTTGAGCAGCGTATAGCGTTAGTGGCACTATAGATTTTTCTGAAATAGAAAATATAGTTGACTCATCATGTTTGTGCTTGTCGTTATTTATAGTAGGGGAGCTGAACAGGGGATTAGGGGATCTACTCGAGCTTGGCAGAATAATATATGGGGGTATAAGGTTCGCCAAGATACAGGCTTAGCCTAGTTTGGGGACTTTTGTATAAAAGATTTAATACTGCATTCTGTGACCGCACAGTAACTTTGAATGTGTTTTTAATGTACATTTGACCATGTTTTTGTGCAATAAAGAAAGAATTATTATTATAATTATTAATTGGTTCAAGGGCACTCAGTTGAGTACATCTGTTCAAACAATAAACTGGTTTCCCTCATCAAATATGACTATCTGAGTTATAGATTCAGTAACATCTCATCATTTGGCACAAATAGGAATTAAACAAAAAGATGTGTAATTAGTTTTGTCATAAAACAAGTATCAGTGTGGCTGTACTTGTTTTTTATAAGGTAAAATAAATAAAACAAATCAATGCAAGGCAAGATTGAAGCAAGAAACACTTTAGCAGCCTTACCTAGTCCGTGAATAATACAGCAAAAAGTATTTTATTGAACATTATTGATAGATGGAAATGATGACAAGTGAATGGGAACTGTAGTTTGAAAGGTCATCGAGGGCGTAGAAATTGGGTTAACTGGTCATTCTAATTGATGTTCCACTGTACATTGCCTGTTTCCTTAAACTTGCAATATCACATCTCTAACAGCCACAAAAGCATGTTATTTTTTGTTTGTTGTTTTCTCAATCATATTCTCTATATTCTAGACGATCAACAGGAAATAGTTTGATAGTGAATATGAAGCATAGTACTCACCAGTAAAGCCTCCGCAGTCCTTATATACTAGGTATGACGCATATCCCATCCCAGTGTACAGAATTGTCCACGCAGGCCCGAAGAGCCAGTTTGGCGGATTCCAGGTGGGCTTATTTATGGTTTCATACCAGGCGGTGCCATTTGGTGATCTCACTTGTCCAGTCATCCACAACGCTCCAGCCCACCCGCCAGCGTTGGGCAATATCAGCGAGCCAATAAGGTTCCAGTTAATCATTTTGTCTTGTATATATTCTGGAAAATAAACACTAATATTAAATTGAATGTATTCCGTATATCTTAGGGTATTTTCATTACAATACAAGCGATTAGCTTTGCCGGGCTAAAGTAAATCAAGAGTGACGTCTTTTAACCGATAAAATGTATGTTTACACTTTGTGAATTTCGGCGAAATATGACGATAATATTTGGCCGCTCAAATTATTGTCATGACGATTTTTGTACATATTATTAAGACTTGTTATTATCGCTTAAAAACGTGTATTTTTATTTTCTTATATTAAAATATCTTATTGTGAGTTTTATATAAAACTTAGTTGTAGTAATTTTCAAAATAACACTTACCAAATATGAATACAAAAATAGGTGATGAGTAATGCGAAATCAAGTAATTTTGCAGATAAAAAGATTACATCAACAGTGTTAAATGCTTAACCAAACATATTTGATAATAATTCTACAATCTACAATATATTTTTTTTGAAACATGAAGTAGCAACAAAATGTAAACAACTTTTTTTTTTTTTTTAATAATATTTTATGGCCTGGTTACGAGACCTATAAGCCAAGTCAGATTTTAGGGCACAAACTTTTATCCTTTAATGTATCAATTACACTTCACTGATTTTATTTTATTCTATTACATATTTAAATTTTCACTACGGTATTTTTTATGTATTTATATAATGCACTATAACACTTTTTGTTTTTCAGCAAATCACACAAGTGGCGGCGGGAGGTATCACTAAATTCTATTATTTCGCTTGCCATTATTAGTCTTTGGAAAATAAACATTGGATTTTGACACTTGAAGAAAATGTGGTCAATGTCGGCGATCCCGTTGTTACAGAAAGTACAAATATTATTATTTATTATCTTGAGTCTTGCTAGGTGTGAGGGAGCAGTGTTATGGCCAAATCTTAATCTGTTGATTGTGGTGATGTACTCACGGCTAGCTATATCCAACTCATCATACCAGGGTTTTCTCGGTAAATTCTCTTGAATACTTCCGTATCATTTTCCTTTATGTTTTTGATCCTCTTTCCAGAAATCTAGCCACAATTTTTTTATTGAGATATTAACATTGTAATAATAGTCGGTCATAGGAACATGCACCACATTTTTGACGTCAAGAGCATTGACCCCTTTATATGCAGTTTTGTCTGCTATTTCATTACCAGAAATACCTTTGTGTGAGGGAACCCACATAAAGGCAATTGTTATTCCTTTGTTATGCAAACGCCAGACAAAATCTTTAATAAAATAAAGAATATAATTAGTTTTAAAATGAAAATTTACATATTTAAGACTATTTAGTAAACTTAAAGAGTCTGTTATTATTAGAAAATATTTATAATTGCTAATTGCTTTTATAGCTTCAAAAACTGCATATGCCTCTGCTGTAAAAATGGAACACTGTTTATTTAGAACAAAGCTTTGAGCAAAATTTTTTTTAGGATCATATACTGCACTTCTCACATATTCATCACTTTTACTGCCATCTGTATAGATTGTATAATATTTTTTATTTTCTTCTAAGAATGATAAAAAGTCTGAATTGTTATCAATTGACTTGGATAAAATCATAATAGGATGTATAATACTATTGTATGAATGATTATAACATGGCCAGTGAAAATGTTTTCTTATGTTCGAATAATGGGATTGTATTTTTAGATAAATTCGGGACAGAGTTGGAGATGTACCTTTCAGAAGATCCTTAGATGAAGTCAATGGACCTACAATATGGATTAGGTGAGGAATGATTTTATTTATAATTTGGAAATTATTTGATGAAAATGGTTTCAGGCAGTATCTTTCTGCAAGCATAAGTCTTCTCAATATCAATGGCATAATATTTGTTTCGACTTCCATGGCCCTTATGGGAGTTGAACACATTGCCCCTGATATGATCCTCAAAGCCCTGTTCTGTAAAACATCTCATTTTTGTGTATGAGTGCTATTTAAATAAGCTAAAGAACTTTTTTTTTTTTTTTTTATAGAAGAGGGGGCAAACGGACAGTCGGTTCACCTGATGGTAAGTGAATAGCGACATCCACAGACACCCGCTATACCAGGAGATCAGCAGGTGCGTTGCCGGCCTTTTAGATGTGAGTATGCTCTTTTCTTGAAGGTCCCTAAGTCGTATCGGTTCGGAAACACCATAGGTGGCAGCTGATTCCATATATTTGTAGTGCGAGGCAGGAAATGCCGTAAAAATCTAGATGTTGTGGATTTCCGGACATCAAGATGGTGTGGGTGAAATTTGGAATTCTTACGCGATGTCCGGTGGTGGAATTCTGCCGCAGGCATTAATCCGAACAATTCCTCAGAACACTCCCCGTGGTAGATGCGGTAGAAGATGCAGAGCGATCCGACATCTCTACGCAGCGCCAAGGGATCAAGCCGATTGGAGATCACATTATCATCGACGATTCGAGCCGCCCGGCGTTGGACGCGGTCAAATAGAAGGAGCTGATATTGGGGCGCTCCAGCCCAGAGGTGAGAGCAGTATTCCATGTGAGGCCGGATCTGAACGATCTATAGAAGATATAAAAGAACTATAGTCAAAATGACTTCTTACTATTGTTTTATATAATACTGACAGTATTTTAGGATCTGCACCCCATGCAATACCTGCTAGACATCTTAAAATATTAATACCGTTTAATGCATTTCTAGATATATATTTAATATGTTCTTCAAATGATAGTTTTTGGTCAATAATAATACCCGAGAATTTGTGTGAGGTTACTCTTTGTATAACGTCACCATTATATGCAACATCAATTATTGGTGTGTCTTTTCCAAATATCATGACACTGCTTTTGGCAGCATTTATTTTCAAATTTAATCTGTGTTGATAATAGTTGCACAACTGCCCTAAACTGGTGTTAACATTTTCGATGGCTAATGTCAAATTTACATCTGAACTATACAACACTAAATCATCTGCGAACTGAAGTATATTTACATTTTTAGTATTTACATATTTACATATCTCACAAGTATACAAGTTATATAGCAAAGGCGACAGTGTTGCACCTTGTATAGTACCCTTTGACACAATTCTAGGTCCATTCAATATATTGTTGTGCCTAACATATAATATTCTGTTATTAAGGAAATCATAAATCCATTTACACAATTGTCCAGGTACACTTGCCTCACTCAGTACCTTCACCAGTATACCAGGATCCACACTATCAAATGCGCTTTGTACATCTAGAAATACACAAACTGTGTGTAATTTATTGTTTTTTGCATTTTTCAGATCATATATGAGGGACATGAAACTGTCAGCACAGCTTTTTCCTTTACGGAAACCATATTGGACATGAGGGATAATACTCCTAGATTCTGCATACCAGTCAAGGCGAAACTTC
Source organism: Helleia helle (assembly GCA_963853865.1). Classification (NCBI taxonomy): domain Eukaryota; kingdom Metazoa; phylum Arthropoda; class Insecta; order Lepidoptera; family Lycaenidae; genus Helleia; species Helleia helle. The sequence goes on from OY971436.1 coordinate 1,219,451, forward strand.
ACCATGTTTTCAAAAATCTTTCCAAGACATGATGATAGTGAAATTGGACGATAGAAACTAGCCTGTTCAGGTGATTTATTTGGTTTAAGTATAGGTATTACACATTGCGTTTTCCATGAAATTGGTATTAATTTTTTATGCCAGAGACTATTGAGAATATTTAAAAATAACTTTTGTATAGATTCAGGTAAATATTTTATTAATAAATATGGAAAATCATCTAAACTAGGACAAGTATTCCTCCTAGATTGTATACACATTAAAAATTCATTCCATGAAAAAGGTTCCATTAAAAATCTTGATTGAGGATTTTCATTGTTAATATTAAAATAATTGTCTAATGAATCTAGGTCAACTAAATTAATACAATCTGATAATTTGTCTAAAAGTGGTTGTACAAATTCATCCCTATATGACTTATTACCAGCTCTGATACCCTTAAATCTTTTAATGAGATTCCATATTTTACTAATAGGGGTAGTTCTATTGAAACTGTTACAAAAACTATTCCAACTGATTCTTTTTTGTTCCTTTATAGTTCACTTTTTTAAAGCATCTAATCTTTTATAGTTTATGTAATTATGTATTGTTGGATCGTTTCTGTAAAGTTTCAGTGCTTCATAAGATTTAATGACTGCTTGTTCACAAATACTGTTCCACCAGGGAGCTGGTGGTCTATTCCTAATGTTAGTCCTTGTGAATCTAGGAACCACGATTTGTTTAAGTTTATCAAGCCAATTACAAAACTCATCATAAGATTTTATTGGGTTCTCTTCACTAACCATCATGTCATGAAATATTGAATTAGCTAATTGACTATATTTAGTCCAATCTGTTCTATTGTATAAAAATCTGTCAACATGTTTATTAATTGTGTATCTTTCAATGCATATCCTAATGCTTGTGATGGTTGGATAATGATAGCTACCCAAAGCATCATCATGCACTGACCATTCACAAAGTGGGGCCAAATGTGGACTAATAAAACTTACATCTATTGCTGAGGGATTGCGTGTGGGATAATTTACTGTAGTGAAGCTACCATTATTTAATATGTATAAATCGCATTCATCAATTATATCGTACAAGTTTTGACCTCGACTTTTAGTAGACAGACATCCAAAAGCAATATGATGTGCATTGAAATCACCACTTACAAATACAGGTTTTGGTAAATCTCTTATAATATTGCGCAATCTATTCATTCTTATGTGTCCACTGGATGGAGGACAGTACACACAGAGAATAGACAAAGTAGTATTCCCTGTACATACACTTATGGCTATTGTTTGTATATCTTCATAAAAAGTAGTATTTATAACATTATGTTTCAAATATGGCTTAATTAATATTCCAACACCATTACAAGTGTTTTTAGAATTTTTATTGTAAAAATTATAGCCAGAAATATGAAATGTTTGATGGTCTTTTAACCATATCTCATTTAAAAGACAAATATCAATATCTTTTTCGTTCAAGAATTTTGTAAGTAGAGGTTTTTTATGATTTGCACCTTGAACATTGAATTGCGCAAAACTTAGAGAGGGTGTTTTATAAGATTGTGTATCCATTATGTTGACAGATTTTTAATTAATACATCTTTAATAAATGTTGTTGTAATTGGCTCATTATTAGTCTTATTACCTAATTGAACCAGTGTCTGTACTAGGGCCATAAGTACATCACTGTTACCAATTATTTGTGATTTAATATCACTAATATTTATAGTCTGTGGGACAGTCTTAATATTTATTTACAAGTTTCTGTACATTATTTACATTTTTCTGTGCATTATTTACAGGAATGGCTCGTGATGGCAGAGGAGGGAAGTCCATATTCTCTTTGGTAATAGCAACGCTTGCATATGTAATTTTGTTTTTCTTTTCTAGAATTTTCTTACTTTTAATAGGACATTGTTTAGATATAGCCAAATGAGGTCCACTGCAATTTATGCAGCAGATCTCTTCTGGTTTACTACATTCTTTAAAATAATGTTCACCTGCACAAATTGAGCAACGCTGTTTGCCATTACATGTTTTTGCGGAGTGGTTAAATTTGTAACATTTTTGTAGAGGAGCGATATATTCGAAAACTCTGTATGAAAATAAATCATATTGTACATTCTCGGGTAAAGAGTTCGACAAAAATGTGATGCTAACAGTTTGTGTTGGTATCAGTTCATGACCAACTTTTCTCATGAATCTCCTAACTGCAATAATTTCATATGTAGATGTTAATTTTGTAAATAATTCCTTATTTGTTATATTTGCAGGTACAAATCGTATGATACCAGTTTTTTCAATTTGAGTTGTTGGAATATAAGCTTTCATTTCATGTCTGTCAAGAAAATTAATATTGTTTATAAAATTGTTGGCCGTATTATGCTGTTTAAAAATCACCACAATTTTATTGGCGTTAATACGCCTTATTGCCACCACACCTTTAACATTCGAAAATATATTGTTTAAATAAATTGGACTTTTATTTCCCAATTTTTTAAATTTAAATTCTGTATTAATTGAATTTTCTGGGTACAGTCTTTTGTAGTTAGGCTTGCGATATGGTAAATAAGAGTCATTCTCACCACCTCCGCCGCCAGCACCAGGAACATCGCCAGAACCATCCCGGAGATTTTCGAGCCGCCGTGGTCTCTTTTTGGAGGAGGGCGGGTTATCCCCGTCCTCCTCGTTTCCGTCCATTTTTATTATTTATATTTTATTTATAAAATATAATTTGTCTATTTTAATTGTTATTTGTATGGAAAATATGTTCTAATAAATTTAAAATACAATTTTGAAAAAAATTGCAACCGCGCTTTTTCGAATTCCCGCCAAGAGATGTAAACAACTAAAATAATGATAAATGTAAACAAATACTATGACCTTGACATATGATATCGATTTACGGAAAATAAATTCCTGGAGTAGCCATTTGAGGTGATTGCAACTGCTATAAATTAATAATACGTTGTTTTATCTACTATAATAATACGTAAAATATATTATAAGTATAATTATATTACTTTACTACGTGCTGATATTAAAATTACATATTATAACGGCCTCCATATACCCGCTCATGCTTCGCTTCGGGTAACAAGTTTTATCAATAAAAAAATATATATGATTTTCATAATATTCCTAAGTAGGAGGAACATTTTATGGCCAGGTTTTTGGTTTTTATCAGTTTTTCCCTATCTCTTACCGTTTTCCACTAAACTAACCCTTAAACTATCTACAATTAATATAAAACTCATAAATATATTTTCACATAGATTAAAAATTGGTCTCCACTACGCTGCGATGGAGCGTAGCGAAGACCAATTTTTAATCTTATTTTAATTATGAATCTAAGTATTTTCAATTTATAGTTTCTTAAAACAAACCACAACACCGCAATTATCATAAAGCAACTCACGAAAATAACGAACATCATACGAGAACAAACGTGTTGTCCGTACTGACTATTTAACGAATGGAATAACGAAACGAAATAATTTGTTATTACTTCGTTCGTTCGTTCGTTTATGTAGATTTTTGTAACCTACAAATTCATATTTGTCGCCGCCATGTTTTGATTTTCTCGTGAGGAAGTGGAAAGGAGACTTTGTGTTAGGTTACATTATTATTTTATTTCATTACATTTTAAATTATACCAACTACTTTTGTAACATAGTTCCTTATCGCACGTTGCGAAAAGGGGCTAGACGGAAAAAATTAAGCCACCACCATCTTGCTTGTTTCTCCCGTGAAACAGCTTCGCTGTATTTCGGAGAGAAGGGCAAGACAGCCAGTGTAATTACTGGCACCGAGACTTAACATCTTATGTCTCAGGATAGGCAACACGTAGATGAGTTGCCTGGGCTCGTTCCAGGTAAACTAGTTTATGTTCTTGGGTGACGTCGACCACTTACCATCAGGTGGCACGTTTGCCAGTTTGCCTATCCAACTAACATAAAAAACAGAGCGTTTGTGTGCAAATTTTTGTGTTAGAATAGAATGTCATTATTATATGTATTATAAACATGTGTGCATGAATTTTAAATTAGTGTTACACATTAAATATGTGTACATTCGTAAAAAGTAAAATCACAGATTATTTTTGCGTTTGTGTGCTGGCTGTGAGTGTAGTAGTTCCCCCGCCTCCCGCCACGAATAGTGTGAAAAATTCATTCATGATTTATTTGATAAATATAGGATAAATGCCATTTCCAGGGGTATATCCTCTGAGCTTATGATAAAATCGGAATGCAAAATGTCAAATGTCAAGTCAGTAAAAAAAACTATTTGTGTCTTTAAAATTCAAAACAAATTTTTTACTTTATTTTTAAGCACAAAATAATAAAAAATACTTAATTTTAGGATATTATACAATTTAGCATAATGTATTATTTATGTTTCTTCGGAAGAATTTCAGGGTAGAAAGGTGGAACGGAACGTACGTAGTCACACTTTTGTGACATTTATGTTTAATGATTCCAAATTAAAAAGAACATACTTTAAAATAAAATATTACTAAACCTTGAAATATTTTATTCTACAGTGTAATACCAAGTCTTACTTGATTTCACTTACTTTTTGCGAAAATTTCCAATTTTCACAGGCTTTCAATAACAATACATATGTAGTAATTCATACAATATATTCATTGCAGAATATAGATACATAGTACTTGCAGTAATCTATTTTATAGAAGTCGAAGGCCGTTATTGTCCTCTTACAAATAGTTGAAGCCGGTATCAAGGTAAATAGTATTATTACTCATCATTTTAAAATAAGTTATGAGGTAATAGGAATTTTATTATTAACTTTGCATTAACTAGTTAATTAGTACCTTCCGCTGTCCGGCGCCTTTAATAATGCAACAACTAATCTCTGGTAGAAACACGATTACGGATATCTAAGGAATGTACGTGCCGTTAATAATTATCAATTAAATATTTGATAAAATTCAAGTTGATAATGAATGTACGCTTTACGCTTATCAAACTTAGGGTAGTGATTGTCTGGTATATATATAATTAAATATTTAAGTGTATTTACACAAATATGGATTCCTTGAAGAGTATTATTGAATCATCAAGGTATAATATGACATGTTTATCCAAATATTATGTAATATCATAATTATGACGTATATTTTGAATATCAGATGTTTTAATAACTTTTAATGTTCAAATATTATTTTTATGATAACCCTTAAAATTATGTTGATATTCTACATATGGGTAATATGTTCCGGGTGGTACATAGTCATGTTGTTGCTTTTATCAATTAATCAACTTCCTGTATTTCGGAGAGAAGGGCAGGACAGGTAATTACTGCCATTACAAAGTTGCCTGGTCTAGTCCCTGTGAACTGGTGTATGTTTATGGGCAACACTGAACATGTACCATCATGTGACTTCCTGCCTGTCCTTCTACATTTTAAAGACAAACATACATAGATGTAGGTATACTACTCCGCCAAAATAATTTGTTGCCAGTTATAATACTTCGCCCCACGATTCCCCTAGCGTGAGGATCGGAGGAGAGGTTCGCTTGCAGTTTTCCAGTGGGAGGGAAGCGCTGTGCCGCGCTCCCGGCTGCATGGGTACCAACATCTTGCTTGTTTCTCCTGTGAAACAGCTTTACTGTGTTTGAGAGAAGGGCAAGACAGGCAGTGTAATTACTGGTACCGAGACTTAACATATTATGTCTCAGGATAAGCAACACATAAATGAGTTGCCTGGGCTTGTTCCAGGTAAACTAGTTTATGTTCATGGGCGACGTCAATCACTTAAGGTTGAACTAGTCGATGCCGCTAACTCTAGCAAAATGAATGCTATCTCACCTGACATAGTGCGCGAACATGCGTGCTAGAATGAAATGCACAATGATTCATTCCGAAAATGTCCTTTTAGGAAAACAGTTATTATAGAAAAACTAATTAGTGTATCTTTTCAAAATAAATTTATTTTATCTTTTGAATAACTAAACTATATCTGTACGGACTTTATTTTTAGCTTTCGTGCTCGGTATACTATTTATTTACGCCCAAAGTTGGGCTAAAATCAGTGTTGAAATACGAAAGTTTAGAAGCTTTTTTTTTTTAAATGTATATTTTTTTTACGATTTTGGGTACATACACACATAGATAACGACGAGATCAATATATTATACTTAGTTTTTCATGGTCAACGTCAAACATTGTAGTAATTACTGTTCTGCGTTTGTATGGAAAGATGAGCGACTTGTGTAACCTTAACATCAGGTGGCACACAAAAACTAAAATACACTAACAAAAAAAAGTTGCTGTAGTTCGCCTAATTGTTTTGGTTTTGAGTAAATTGATTATGAGAGTTAGGGGCCATCTATAAATTACGTCACACGAATATCATGTTATTTGGACCCCTCCCCCGTCCTTGTCACGGATGGTCACATTTATAAGACGCCCCTAGTGTGACGTCACATATTTTGCAATTTTTACATAAATAAATTGATAAATCAAAACAGCTGTTCCGAAATTAGTTTTATTTTTGCTTTAAATTATTTTTTTCGTTCGTTTTTTAATTAGTTCACAATACCTAGTCTTATGTGACGTCACAAAATCTGGGAGCCCTCCCATCCCCTTGTCACATAATGTCACACTTCGTCGGACCCCCCCCCTCCCCCTTAACCTGTGACGTAATTTATGGACTGCCCCTTATGAAAAATTAGAATATCATAATAAATAACCATTGATTAACAATCACACCATGTTAACCCAGGCTCACGGTAAGTTTGTAAAAACTTGTTAAAAGTATTAGGAACAGATATATTTTGAAAATTTGAGCTCAATTTTATAAATACAGAAATTTTACAGTTAGTTAACATAATTACATACCAAGGTGATGCAAGGCAGACTATTGATTGATATATGATAATTGCTAATACAAAATACCAATTATATAAAACTTTAATAATTCAAAATCTTAAATCCAATTTAAATGGTAATATGTATTTGATTTAAATATGTAAGAAAAATAAGACGGTGGGAAAATATTTTATTGCTATGCTTAAATAGTATAATTGACTAAGGAGTCAAACTGTCCAAGTTATTTATACCAACCCGACGCCAGGAGGTCGTGCAATTTTCTTAAAAAAAAACGTTTCTTAGATAAATGGTTATATGAATTATATAGTATATAAATAGTATATTATTAGGGTTAAATCTTTGCAACCGTTCAAAATACACCCGGTATAAGTGTGTTTAGAATTAACTAACGGGACTAGCCAACTCATTCATGCCTGAGATACCTATAGATTGATTTATATTTCCCAATTGTTCAGTTAATGCATGTAAATGTTCCATCAATCTGATAGTGATAAGCCGTCTCATCTTGATTGCCGTCCTTGAAGCACTTGTATTACCTGTAGATATCTTATCTGTTATATCATGTTCGAATTTATTGGATGAATTATATAAGATTTTGTAGCAAATGACGACCTCTGTGGCTCAGTGGTAAGCGCGTTGGCGCTCAAGCCGGAGGTAGCTGGCTCGAATCCCCGCCAGGGAACAAAAATATTTTCTGTGTTCCTGTGTCATGGATGTGTATTAAATATGTGTATTATATAATAAAAACTCTTAAATATATGTATAGTATAAAAGTATTAAATATATTTCCGTTGTCTGGTACCCGTAACACAAGTTCTTCGAGAACTTACCACGGGACCAGATTGACGTGGTGTGACGTCTATAGATATTATATTAAATGGTATGGATGTAATGAAGGATAAATTAGACCTTCATATTTCCCCGCCATGGTTCAAGCCTCGTGGCGGTGGGGCTCAGTAGCCTAAGGTGAAGAGGGGACAAAAGAGCAGGGGGCGAGGATGGGAACCTAACCCCATTGTACTGTCCCGACGTTGGGAGGGGTTGTTCGGTGGTGCGGGACAACTCCTCTGGCGGCATTGGTAGCACTCGCCGGGTTTTAGTGGGTTTTTAGTTGGGTTAGTGAGCTGCTTCCATTTACCAGCTTTCGGGCGTAGCGAGTCCCACACACCCGCGTGGGGAAACCCTCAGAGTATTTCCCGGCGTAAAAAAAAAAGTTAGTCAACGTTATCTTAAAAAGAAACCTACCTAGATCGATTTATTGCCCCCGAATCCCTCCGCATGCAAAATTTAATGAGAATCGTACGAGCCGTTTCCTAGATTAAGATTATATATTTACAAGAATTGTCCGTTTAAAGATATAACATGGAAAATATTCTCACTGGTAAGATAATTGCGAAAGTGAGTGTTTAACGCTTTCACAATTTCATTACTAATCCGAAGAGCTAATATTCATAAAATTTTGTTTACATACTGTCAAAGTAAAGGATCATCATCATCAACCCCTATCCGTCCACTGCTAAACATAGGTCTCCCTCAATGAACGCCAAGACGACCGATCTCTTGACTAAAATATACAGTGTTTTTTTTTTACTATTTAAAACAGTGAGCGTAGGTCCTGGGGCCCTAGGGTCCTGGGGTCCTGGGGTCCTTGAGTGATAGGTCCGGGTTCGATCCTGCCTTGAAATTCCTTGCTTGGCCCAAGGTGCAGCGGCTCAGCCTAGGCTACTGAGCCCCACCGCCGTCAAGGCCTGAACCATGATGGGAGGCAATGACTTACTGCTACAATATATATATATATATATATATATATATATATATATATATATAGTAGCAGTATATATATATATATATATATATATATGATAGGCAAACTGGCAAACGTGCCACCTGATGGTAAGTGGTCAACGTCGCCCATGAACATAAACTAGTTTACCTGGAACGAGCCCAGGCAACTCATCTATGTGTTGCCTATCCTGAGACATAAGATGTTTAGTCTCTGTGCCAGTAATTACACTGCTACACTATATATATATATATATATATATATATATATATATATATATATATATATATATATATATATATATATATACTAATACTAGCTGTTGCCCGCAGCGAGTCCCACATACCTGCTTGTGGAGTCACTCCTCCCCTGCGGGATGCCTCAGAGCATTTCCCTGTGTAAAAGAAAAGGAAGGTCTCAAATTACCTGTAACAATCCCATTTTTCCAGAACCACCACAATGGCTAACTGGTCCATGCTCGGTTCCATTATCCTGCCGAATGTCGGTGGCTGGGCCAACGGCATCTACTTCGCGGGCCAGATCCGTAAGGGCGAGGACAAGGCGTGGTACGACGAGCTGAAGAAACCCTCCTGGACGCCCCCCAAGTGGGTGTTCGGGCCGGCGTGGACGGTGCTGTACAGTGGGATGGGGTACGCCTCGTACCTAGTGTATGAGGAGTGCGGTGGCTTCACTGGTGAGCTAAATGGATCCGAATGGCGTGACTAATTTAAAAATAAACACGTGTGCAATTCACACGTGGGAGAAATGAAACCTTCAAAAATCACGAACATCAGAAACACTATAACGCTTCCTATCTCATTCTCTCCCAGGTTAAATCTTATCAATTTATATGTCTGTCTCTTTTTACTGTCGCATTTTCGTTTCATCGACTTTCAAATCACAACGATGCTAAGGAAGGTTTTAATTTAAAACATAACTTAAAACATTATAAATGCACAGACAGATTTTAAAAATATTTGTTTTTTACAAAGTTATGAATGATAAATATAAAATTATAAATATTATGCCTTTAAAATTATGCATAATGACCCAATGTTATGTAAGTCTGGTATCGTTACACTGCTGCGGCCTTTCGAGTCAGCTGAATTCTTCACACCAAGCGTTTAAAAAGTTAAATAAAAATAACAAAACTAACATAAGGAATCTGTAATGTAAAACAATATTTAATTATAATTGCACAATTATTGGGATATTTTAGGAAATTTTTAACTGCCTAATATTCTTATTTATTTATTTATTTAATAATTTATGTACACTGAGAAACATACGTAATGAAATATAGATAACAAACACTGGTACAAAGGTACTACTTATTCCATAAGTGGAATTTCTTCCAGTAGTCCTACTACAGGAGAGTTTGAGTGACAATTGCAATATATATATATAAATACATATATATATATATATATATATAAATATATAAGCATTACATAAACATACACAGCACATACATATACCTATACATAAATTTATACATACACAAATACATACATACAATTTTGTGGCGGTGGGGCGCACCCCAGTGTACTGTCCCGATGTTGGGAGGGGTTGTTCAATGGTGCGGGATAAGCCTTCTGTGGAGGTGGCGTCGGTCCCTTGCGGAACTGATTAGCCGTCGAGGTGCCCTGTTTGTTTATTGGATTCGGGGCATCTCACCAAAGGCGGCATTGGTGGCACTCGCCGGGTTTTAGTGGGTCCACTTACCAGTTTTCGGGCGCAGCGAGTCCCACATACTCGCGTGGGGAGACTCACTCCCCCGCGGGATGCCTCAGAGCATTTCCCGGCGTTAAAGAAAAAAAAAAGGATCTAGCCCAGGCCATTTATGTGTTGCCTATCCTGAGACATAAGATGTTAAGTCTCGGTGCCAGTAATTACACTGCCTGTCTTGCCCTTCTCTCCGAAACACAGCAAAGCTGTTTGACGGGAGAAACAAGCAAGATGGTGGTACCCATGCAGCCGGGAGCGCGGCACAGCGCATCTCTCCCACCGGTAGCGCTTCCCTCCCAACGGTATATTAATAAGTAAACCTAACTTACCTTTTTGAAGTGATAGCTTTTTAGCCACGCTTTTTGGCAGGGGGAAGGTTCGCATCACCGGCATGCTAATGTGACATTATGACGTCATTGTGAAATTTCAAATTTTAATACTGTAAATTTGAAATATCATAATCATCACGGGGATGGGTCGTCCCCGGGGATATGTGGGACTCCCCGGCGCTACTTACCGGTATACAACACCTAAACTACTGCGAGTTGCCTTCAGCCGCTTGATGGCTTGAGAAAAGTTCACGATGACTTAACTTTATATATATATATATATAAATACATAAGCATTATATAAACATACACAGCACATACATATACCTATACATAAATTTATACATACACAAATACATACATACAATTTTATAAATAAAATAATAAACACACTCATATAATAAGATAGTATAACGATTATTATAGATATTAATATAATTCAGTTCAGCTCTAAACTTAAGTTTGATTTAAGTAATGTTCCTTTAATTTTTTCTTAAAAAGTGACAACGTCCTGCAATCCCGAATTTCAGGAGGTAATGAATTCCACAGCCTAGCAGAGTGAACACTAAAGGAGTACGAATATAAGTCGGTACGATGCGTTGGTATCTGAAGAAGCGTACGCTTTTGTGGTCTACAAGAAGAATCATGAAAATGGGTTAAGGAAAAGCGATCTCGAAGATAAGACGGGGAAGAAGGATTAAAGAGGATATTAAAAAGGAAACATAAGATACGGAAATTTCTACGGTGGCGGATAGGTAGCCACTGTAATTGTTTACGAAAATGAGTGACATGATCATATTTCTTTAAGCCAAAGATGTATCGCAAACATAAATTTTGAAGTCGCTCGAGTTTGTTGAATACTTCCTCAGTGGCATCCAGATAACAAATATCAGCGTAGTCAATAATTGGTTGTATAAGAGACAGAGCAAGAGAAATTTTAGTTGAAAAAGGAAGGAAATTTTGGAATGTTTCGAGAGAATGGAAAGAAAAGTGAACCTTTCTGCTAATATCACTGACGTAGTTAATCCAGGAAAGATTAGAATCCATTATAACACCTAAGTTTTTGGCTGTATCACTAATGGCAATTTGGGCACCATCTAGGGTAATAGGTGGTAGAACAGTGATGTCAAGTCGACTACGAATACGTGTGCTACCTATAATTAACGCTTTTGACTTTAATGGATTGACTGTAATACCAAAAGATTTAGCCCAATCAACAATACGACATAGATCTTCATTAATGTAGGAGATAGCTGATATTGCATCTGGTAACATAAAGTGTCGACAAATTTGTAGATCGTCAGCATAAAGATGATATTTAGATGAAACCACGTTAGTTATAGAATTAATGAAGACTGAAAAGAGAAGAGGGGAAAGTACGCCACCTTGAGGGACTCCTGAAATAAGGTTGCACCAGTTGGAATTGGAAGTATTGACCTGAACACGCTGTGAGCGGTCTCGAGTTGAACCAGGCTAAGGCAGGTGTGGAAACATTAATAGACTTAAGTACTCCAAGAAGAATATCAAAGTCAATAGAATTAAATGCATTGCTAAAATCGAGAAGTATAAGAATTGTAAGAGATTTATTCTCCATGGCCAAGCGGATGTCATCGGTTACGTTAACAAGAGCAGAAGTAGTACTATGGCATGGGCGAAAACCAGATTGAAAAGCACTGAGAATGTCATTGGTATATAAGAAAGAGGAGAATTGTTTATGGATAATGTGTTCAAAAACTTTAGATAGTACAGGCAGTATAGATATCGGACGAAAACTAGCTAAGGAAGAGGGATTAGCGACTTTAGGCTAAGGAATATAAGGAACATATATATATATATAAATAAGGAACGTTTGCCATTTTCCAGGCTTGAGGAAAGCTGCTTGAGGATAATGAGTAGTTAAAAATGTGGCTAAGAATTGGAAGCAAAAACGGAAGAATCAATTTAATCATTTTCAAACATAATTTGTCAAAACCAACAGCTTGTGATGATATAGAGAGAATTGCTACTTTAACGTCTGTGTCGGTGATAGGAGTAAAGGAAAATGAGGAATTATGATTAATTGGCAAATCCGATAGGTATTTTAAAGTTTTATTTTTAGTATCATGACAGAAACCAGCAGAACACTGAGAAAAGGAATTATTGAGGGCGTCAAGATCAAAGTCGTTAGGTGACAAAATGGGAGACTTACCAATACCTACAGACTTAAGAAATCTCCAAACATCTGCCGTTTTTAAGGGAGGTATAAAAGTATTGACGTTTGGCATCTCGACATAAGTGATTACAGCGATTACGTAATAGTTTGAAATTATGTAGATTCTTTTCAGTAGGAAACCGTTTGTGTTTTCTTTTTGCCCGATCCCTTAATGCCATACACTCTTTAATAGTATCTGATATCCACGGTGCAGGATTGTGTTTTATTTTTACTTTCTTTAAAGGGGCGTGGTAATCATAAAGATCTAAAATCTTAGTATTAAAGTTTTTGACTTTTTCATTGATATCGATACCATGCAATACGTCGGACCAATCTATATTTTTAGCATCATTTTCCGACGCCTCAAGATTGATTTTGTTATAACTACGTAAAGAAATAGTTTGAGATTTACGTTTTGGGGGCCGAATGCGATAAGAAAGGAATATTAGATCGTGATAAGAAAAGGATGTGACAAATTGGCCAAATGTAGCAACATTATTAAGAGAAGATACAATCATTAAATCTAAAAGAGAAGGAGAACAATTTGGAAAATGGTGAGTAGTAGACGTTGATAGAATTTGAAGATTAAAAGAGGATAATATAGATTTAAGCTTACGAGCGCGAAATTTTTTTTTTACCAAACAGGTGTTAAAGTCACCCATTAAGATGACATGTTGATAGGTTGTGCAGTGTTTGTTAAGAAAACTATCTAAGACATCGAAGTAGTCAATGTTTAAATTGGGGCTGTAGAAAACTATTATTAGCAATCTATTATGATTTAAACATAATTCAATAGCAATATATTGAGCAGATTTGCAATAATGAGAAGGAGATTTGTCGATGACCTTAAACTGTATATCGGATCGAAGGTATATCGCTACCCCACCACCCCCCTTTCCAGTCCTATCATTGCGTATTAACACAAATCCTGGAATTGCATATTGCGTAGATAATAGAGACGGTTTTAATAATTCTTATTTTTTTGTACCTAAAAGTTGTTTGAGAAATTTAATTTAATGGGTATATTAGTATAGATATTTGCACCGGTGGGAGAGATGCACTGTGCCGCGCTCCCGGCTGCATGGGTACCACCATCTTGCTTGTTTCTCCCGTCAAACAGCTTTGCTGTGTTTCGGAGAGAAGGGCAAGACAGGCAGTGTAATTACTGGCACCGAGACTTAACATCTTATGTCTCAGGATAGGCAACACATAAATGGCCTGGGCTAGATCCTTTTTTTTTTCTTTAACGCCGGGAAATGCTCTGAGGCATCCCGCGGGGGAGTGAGTCTCCCCACGCGAGTATGTGGGACTCGCTGCGCCCGAAAACTGGTAAGTGGACCCACTAAAACCCGGCGAGTGCCACCAATGCCGCCTTTGGTGAGATGCCCCGAATCCAATAAACAAACAGGGCACCTCGACGGCTAATCAGTTCCGCAAGGGACCGACGCCACCTCCACAGAAGGCTTATCCCGCACCATTGAACAACCCCTCCCAACATCGGGACAGTACACTGGGGTGCGCCCCACCGCCACGTCAAGGCCTGAACCTGGGCTAGTTCCCCGGCTGGGCGACGTCGATCACATACCATCAGGTGGCAAGTCACAAATGGCATAAAAATCTTTTTATACTCTTGTTCTCTTCAAATCTCTTCACAGAACCAGAGATTATTAATATTACTGATACATTGACAGAGGACGCAGTGCTGCCCCTGACCCTGTATGGAACCCAGCTGGCACTCAACTGGGCGTGGACCCCCATATTCTTCGGCATGAAGGACTTCAAACTGGTAAGACTTGCCGTGTCCCAGGTTAAAACCCATGGAGCATCAGGTAGTAAAGGCCCAACCTCGACAGTGAGGCTATAGAGATCTTCATTTGCAATACTTTGCAACTACCAGTGTCATAGAAAGTCTGGTAACAGGAACAAAACATAGTTTTGAATAATTAATTTATTTAGTAAGAGGTAGTGCCATGCTGCTTTTCAGCAGAATTGGGCCGGCATGACCGGGGTACCTCTCGTTCACATAACACCGGCGACAAGTTACAGCTATGCTGTCGCGTTTCATGCGGTTTGTGAGTTGCCGGTGGCCCATTGGGGGGATAGGGAAAAGGAGGCCAACGCATCTGCATAATTTTTGGTTTTGCGGATGTGTATGGGCATCGGTAGTCACCATATTAGACTTCGATATGTCATAGGGGGCAACCGAGCAGTTGGACTACTAGAGAATTGAACTGTGTTGAGTTTATGCTTGTTACAAAACAACCCCCAAAGAACCCCCAAAAACCCCTTTCACGGACCGTAATATTTGTCCTCTCAAAAATTTATTACCAATACATAGACATAACAAAAGTGCATCTTTGCCTACATTTCAGGGCCCCCGTAAGGAGGGGGCCCTGATAAACTGTGTGCCCTTATGGTACAAATCAGTTGTTTCCCGACATAATCTCTTCCATTAAATATTTTATGGAAACGACTTCTGAAACAACAGTACACATACCATACCTAATGGGGCCCCTGTGAGGATGGGTCCCTGGGCATCCTGTGAGCATAGGGGCCGTGGGTACCCTGTGTCCTTAACGTAAAGACGACATAACAACAACATAACCCTAAAATATTGAATTCCAGGCGTTCATCGAGATATCCGTGTTGGGCGGCGCCGCTGTGGCCACCACCATCGCCTTCTCGAAGGTGGACAGGACGGCGGCGGCGCTGATGCTGCCCTACCTGGCGTGGCTGTGCTACGCCGGCTCGCTCACGCACTACATATGGAAGAACAACCCCCGGGGGGCCAAGGCGGAGTAGGGTGATGGGACAAGTGAGGAGGTACGGTTAGATCTAATTGTATGTATGTTATGTTGGATATGCAAAACTAGATTGAAGAAAAAAAACATAGCAAATATTACAAAAATAGTTTTATCGGTGGGAGGGAAGCGCTGTGCCGCGCTCCCGGCTGCATGGGTACCACCACCTTGCTTGTTTCTCCCGTGATACAGTTTTGCTGTTTCGGAGAGAAGGACAAGACAGGCAGTGTAATTACTGGCACCGAGACTTAACATCTTATGTCTCAGGATAGGCAACACACGAATTAGTGGCCAGTTTTAGTAAGGTAGTGCCATGCTGCTTTGCCGCTGAATTGGGCTGGCACGACCGGGGTGGTACCTCTCGCTCACATAACACCGGCGTCAATTGACAGCAATTCTGTCGCGTTTCGTGAGGTTTGTGAGTTTCCGGTGGTCCATTGGGGGATAGGGAAAAGGAGGGCAATGCATCTACATAATTTCTGGTTGTGCGGATGTGTATGAGCGTCGATAGTCACCAAAAGGCTTCGACTGCTCGTTTGCTCTCCTATGCTATGAGAAAGAACTAGTTTCTGTTCATGGGCGATGTCGACCACTTACCATAATATGGCTCGTCTGCCAGTTTGCCTGACCAACTAACATAAAAAATATAGTTTAAATAGTGAAAATAATTGTTAACTTATTTTTTTTTTCCAGAAGCAGACACACATACATAAGACACTTAAGCAATACGCGAGAGTAGTTTTTAAGTCCTTCAGTGTTCGGGAATCAAAAATAAGTTAATAAAAATCGATATTTTTGTCTTAACTAAAATCGATATTTTTGTCTTAACTAAAATCGATATTTTTGTCTTAACTAAAATCGATATTCTGTCATTAAATCTTTAATGTTATCGATTTGAATTTTCAACTTTCATATAAATATGCTTTGATTGCACAAATATAATAGTATGGGAATTGTAAAAGGCTTAATAATGCTTGGTTGTGGTTAATGTAAGGAAACTAAAGCTAAGTCTAAATTAAAATCCGAGTTAGTCTAAAGACTAAATATAACAAGCGATATCCTCCTCGCTTTATTTCGAGGAGAATAATACTGAAGGAATATTCGACTATTTAGACTTAGTTTTAAGTTAAAATTGGGGCCAGGGCAATACGAAAGTTTAATTTTTTGACAATAATGTGAAGTGTGACTTCATTCGATTTGAACAAATATCACTTGTATTTTAAACAAAAAGTATTAAAAAATATCAAAGTAAAACCAAATATGTATCTTTTGGCTGTAAGATATGATTAATAAAGAAAATACTTGTATTAGACTATCATTTGGTTTTTTTTATATTCTTCTTTATGTACATTCCTATTTATGCCTTAAGTGACCTTTGCTTTAAAATATTAACCGCATTTATAAAGTATTTTCTTGTTTTTCGAATATTTATTGTAATAAATAATTATTGTAGTATGCACGTTTTATTTTATCCTCCCTAAACCCTTTAGTTATAAGTTTTATAACTTTGTATTGTACTTTGTATGTACTTTGTCCAGCACCACCTACATATTAGTCGAATCCGATACGAGTAGACGCAAACCCAGATTGAAAATAACCACTAGATTGCTTGGGCACCTCGCAAGACCTACCTCCCTCTCCAGAGGGAGGGATGAGGGCCGGCCCTCATGATGATAGGTTCAATTCAACCGTAAAAGATTCGTCGATCGTATCGGATTTGACTAGTCTAAATCCTACTCTTCCGAGTAGCGCACGCGATGAGCCGCCTCCTCTGCGGGGCGCGGAGGGGGACGTCTCCCTTTCGAGTATTTCTTAAGTGAGCCATCTGCTCACTTATTACCGATTGAGTTTAAAGACCATCAGGCAGAAAAGTCTAGCCCTTCTAAAAAAAAGCCTACATATTTCCAATGCGACGTATGAACGAGCTGTCTGTACAGTAACGCCGACTGCGTATCATGACGTGGAATGTCCGCTAGTTTGCTTAATTACTAAAACAAATTAAAAAATATATAATATAGACTATGTAGGAGTCTGAAAAAATGAAACTTGGGAGCTTACATTGAAAACGCCGCCTTTTGACGACCTCTATGGCTCTGGTAAACGCGTTGGCGCTCAAGCCGGAGGTAGGGGGTTCGAATCCAGCCAGGGAACAAAAAGTATTTTGTGTTCCTGGGTCATGGATGTGTATTAAATATGTGTATAATATAATAAAAATCTTAAATATATGTATAGTATTAAATATATTTCCGTTGTCTGGTACCCGTAACACAACTTCTTCCAGAACTTACCACGGGACCAGATTGACGTGGTGTGAAAATGTCCATAGATAGTATAGATATTGCTTCCTTTAGAGATATAACAAAATATAAAGTATAAAAATCATCATCATCAGTACGGCTACGTCTGTAAATGTAAGTTAACGCGGGCGTAGCTGCGGGCAACAGCTATGTGAAAGTAATTCTATCTGTCTATACTCTATACCGACTGACAAGCCGTCGAGGTGCCCTGTTGCACTCGCCGGGTTCTAGTGGGTATACATCAGACCCCGCCTAGCCATTGAGGAGAACAGACATATTGAAACATTGAACACACACACGCACAGAAGAAAGATATATTTTACGAGAATAGGTACATTTTAGTGTAATGCCAGACGCGATAGAATGCCGGCCGGGTCTTCAACATACTACGTGATACGCGGGAGTACACATTACTAAAGTTTCGGGGGTGGGCCGGTGCACACTGAGAAGCGAAACGAATCTCGACAGATATAGCTTTTAAAAATAAAAAATTACCGATTATCAACTTCCGTCCTTTGGTTAAACTTAAATTGCTTTGAAACGGGCAATACTGCAATATGTAGCTATAATATTTATACAGTAGCCGGCTATCATGAAAACATGGTTGGAAATTAAGTATAGGTATATTTCGGTTATATGTCTGCAATAATATATCCCACAGTGTTGTCTCGTAAATGGCTACACAATCGCGCAATAATGGCTAAGGACATACGCTTTGCAGCGGCTTATATTGATTTAAAAGCAAACGAAAGACGAGAATGTGGATTCGATCATATTTAAATAGACGTGATACATCACGATATTGAATCAACAATATATAATATAACAACAGCTATTAAATTTAACTTGATTCATATGAATATCAAAGAATTAATAATTATAATCATTGCAGTATTTTCCTTCCAATCTTAAACCACAGCGTATCCAGTTTAGAGATTTTTCTTCATTTTATTTCTATCTTTATTTTTATTACATTCATACTACAATAATATTATAACATCAGCATTAGAACGAGGCAACATTATGAGTGTAAAAGAAAATATAGCTAAATCATCAATGTTAAATTTTCCGATTTAGTGCCGATGCCCAGCAAGTTCACTGCACGGAGGATCCAATCGTAGGTGATATGTTCCACAGGGAGTGCGCCCAAGACAGAGCCTTGTAGAACACCGCAACCGCCTCACCCAACCACCGTCACTGGGGTACGCGACGAACATACCAGACAGGTTGTTTCTTACCAGTCAGAGCAGATACGTCTGCACGTCGTGGAGCCTCAGCGCCTCCAGGATTGTGTCGAAGGTTATGTTATGTTGAAGGCGTTGGCGATGTCAAGACACACCGCCCGAAGCAACCTCCCCCTCGACTGCCTCATCAGCAGGCGGCCTCACCCTGATCAGAGCTTCTAGGGTGGACCTGCCCCATCGGAATCCAAACTGGTTAAGATACTAAAGTTCAGCCTGTCTCCTCCGAGTAGTCAACGATACGGGCAGCTGCGATTCGCTCCAGCAGCTTGCCCGCCCCATCGAGGAGCACGATCGGTCGATACGCCGACGGTGAGTCAACCGGTCTTCCCTCTTTTCTGATCAGGGTCAGCTTCACTTTCTTCCACGCCTACGTTATAACTACACGACACAGTACGAAGGTAAAGACGTGGGAGATAGGGTAGCAGAATTGAAGTGGAGTTGGGCACCTGACTAGAAGTGGCGATGAATGGTGGCCTAGGTGGGTCGGAGAAGTCCAGGACGTCCTATGGCTCGATGGACCAATGACGTGGGAAGGTTGATGGGAAAAACATGGAGAAAAAAGGGAGGCTAGTAGAAGGTTGTGGATAATTTATTGGTAGGAATTTATTGGAAGAATTCAGGAAGAGTACCTACTTCCTTATTTATAATATATGTTTATCATTCTAGCCCATGTAGCTTTTAATATTATCGCTACCTGTGTCGCCCGGGCTTGCAGCGTTTGAAATTTCAACAACGCCTGCATGTCACGTCCGCGTATCTGCATGCCTGCATGTCCGCATGTCCGCCTGCATGCCTGCATGTTATCATGCGGGCTCATTATTATTATTGAATTGCATCCGTGCATAGCTCGCCTTTATGATATGCGTTTGCATACATTGTAAGGTAAAAATGGTTTTGGATCGCAAATTCGAATTCATGTTTACCATTTGTGTACCATTGTTCATGTGTTTTTTTTCATGAATTGTCTGAGCTAGTTCTAGGTAAACTAGTTTACCCCACCATGGCTCAGGCCTTGTCGTGGCGGTGGGGCTCAGTAGCCTAGGGTGAGTCGGCACCTTGGGCGAAGCTAATTAAGCCGAGGGGGCTCTTTGTGCCCCTCTTATAAGAAGAGGGGACAGAAAAGCAGGGGGCAAGGGGTGAGGATGGGAACCTCACCCCATTGTACTGTCCCAATGTTGGGAGCGGTTGTTCTGTGGCGCGGGACAACCTCTCTGTGGAGGTGGCGTCGGTCCCTTGCGGGACTGACTAGCCGTCGAGGTGCCCTGTTAGCTTAACAGATCCGGGGCACCTCACAACGGCGGCACTGGTGGCGCTCGCCGGGTTTTGTGGGTAGAACTGCGTCCATTTACCATCTTTCGGGCGCAGCGAGTCCCACATACCCACCTGGGGAGACCTCAGAGCATTTCTCGGCGTAAAGAAAAAAAAAAAAAAAGGTAAACTAGTTTATGCTCATAGTCAAGTCATCAACCCCTTTATGTTCTACTGCTGGGCACGGATCTCCTCGTCGAAATCAGGTGAGGAGGGTTTTGGGCCATAGTTCACCGATGCGCTGGCCCAATGTGGGTTGGTGAACTTCATACACCTTCAAAGACTTTTAATCTCCAGGTTTCCTCCTCAGGTTCACGGAGAAATTTAGAAAAATCCATTTCAAGGCACCACAGGGGTCAGGATCGAACCCGGACCTCTCAGCCGGCCGACCAAACCCATAACCACTAGACCATCGTCGCTACTAGGTGATTACTAGCGTCGAGATATCTTGAGTCCAGGATAACACAGATGTACCTAGGCAACGCATGGATGTCTGGACAAAGCACAATGAAGGTATAAATCTAGATAATATTCTGAATGTGATATTAAATAAAGTAAAAAAATATTCCATGTATAGCCTGACCAGAAGAATCCCTCGCCATATTGCAGAAAATTTCTTGCTTGTTTCTCCCGTGAAACAACTATGTTGTGTTTCGGAGAGAAGGGCAAGACAGGCAGTGTAATTACTGGCACCGAGACTTAACATCTTATGTCTCAGGATAGGCAACACATAGATGAGTTGTCTGGGCTCGTTCCAGGTAAACTAGTTTATGTTCATGGGCGACGTCGACCACTTACCATCAGGTGGCGCGTTTGCCAGTTTGCCTATCCAACTAACATAAAAATCTAATTTATGTATATATTATGACTATACTATGAGTTACCCTGTGGTGTTACCGTAAAAAAGACATAATGGCGACAGAAATTTTGTAAGGTTTATAGTATATTTCTGGTCATGCTATAATAGACAAAAAACTATTTTATTGAATGTCTAATTCACTCTACTACCAAAACTACTACTGAGAAAAACCCGCGAAACAAACTCAGTGACAAGCTTTTTAAAAAAGTACAATATATTCACATAAGCCTCATAGTGAACGCCTTATTCCCAGTTGTGGTATCTTCAATAAATATTAAAGCACTTACCAATGCCGTGTCATTCATCATCATCATCACTATTTCCGTTCACAGAACATAGGCCTCTTCAATGATTAAAACAAGACATTTTTTTCTAATTTTGAATAACAGAAATCAATGCAAATTGTCATTCAATACGAACCCATTATGATTTAAATTTGGAAAAAAAAAATCCAATTACGTCTCCCTTAATTTATACGAAAGGACAAATATTCAAAAATTCGGTGAATTGGTAATTTTTTAAATGACAGATTTGCATACAACTCAACTCTCACCCTAAAGCATTGCTAAAAATGAATAGTAGTTCAGAAGTTAACTGTATATTTTAACTTATAATCACATTTTAATAGTTATTTTCACTATTAAATCGTAACATGTTAACATGCTTTTTATTAACTTATTTTCGCGGACTTTGATATTTGGGCATTATCCAAGAATGCCTTGGTTAAGAGACTCACCCACCATGGTTCCGGCCTTGACGTGGCGGTGGGGCTAAGTAACCTAGGGTGAGCCCAGCCCCTTTGGCGAAGCTAATTGAGTCGAGGGGGCTCTTTGTACCCCTCTTATAAGAAGAGGGGACAAAAGAGCAGGGGACAAAAGAGGGACGAGGACGGGATCCTCACCCCATTGTACTGTCCCGATGTGGTGCGGGACAACCCCTCTGTGGAGGCGTCGGTCCCTTGCGGGACTGACTAGCCGTCGAGGTGCCCTGTTAGCTCAACAAATCCGGGGCACCTCACCAAAAGCGGCATTGGTGGCACTCGCCGGATTTTAGCGTGAAGAGCTGCGTCCACTTACCACCTTTCGGGCGTAGCGAGTCCCACATACCCGCCTGGGGAGACTCACTCCCCCACGGGATGCTTTAGAGCATTTCCCGGCGTTAAAAAAAAGGTTAGTAATTTTTTAATAGATTTTTTTTTTCAATATTTGAGAGTGAGAATCCGCAGTGAAAATTTGTCTTATAAAACTACATTAAAGAAAAACATATTAAAGTAGCACACAAGATTTCATAACACTTTCCTAATAAGGCTGCAGATAAGTCGTTAATTAAATTGAAAAACAAAAGATAACTGGGGGACGATATGCAAGAAAATTGTATCTCGGAACAAAGAGAGGTCGCGCGATCGAAAATATATCTTACTAGCAGCAGGCGTTCGCAGAAAACTACTAAAGGAAGAAGAGTGTAATCTCATATTATACGTATTATATGTATTTTGAATAGCAACATACCAAGTCTTCTGTTGTACTGTCTATGTCGATTATCACTTACCACTAGGTGAACCGACTGTCCCCACCATGGTTCAAGCCTTGTCGTAGCGGTGGGGCTCAGTAGCCTAAGGTGAACACAGCACTCAGCGGGGCAAGGGGGGGACAAAGGGCGAGGATGGGAACCTCACCCCATTGTACTGTCCCGACGTTGGAAGGGGTTGTTCTGTGGTGCGGGACAACCCCTCTGTGGAGGTGGCGTCGGTCCCGTAATGGACTGACTTGCCACCGAGGTGCCCTGTTTGCTCAATAGATCCGGGGCACCTCACCAAAGGTGGTTTATGTTAGTTGGATAGGCAAACTGGCAAACGTGCCACCTGATGGTAAGTGGTCGACGTCACCCATGAACATAAACTAGTTTACCTGGAACGAGCCCAGGCAACTCATCTATGTGTTGCCTATCCTGAGACATAAGATGTTAAGTCTCGGTGCCAGTAATTACACTGCCTGTCTTGCCCTTCTCTCCGAAACACAGCGAAGCTGTTTCACGGGAGAAACAAGCAAGGGAGAAACAAGGCATTGATGTCACTCGCGGTTCTACACACACAGTGGGTAGAACTGCGTCCACCTTACTACCTTTCAGACGCCGCGAGCGCCCTCTTCTAAAATCGATAACGAAAGTGTGTGTGTCTTCGACGAACGGCTATAGTTTACTCCTTACGAACGATTGTCTTTGAACAGGCATATAGCGTATTTTTGTGTATAGTTTTCACTTCACTTTATGTCATGCCCGCAGCTTCGCCTGCGTGGAGTTGGAAAAAGTAGCCTAAAATAGGTAAAAAAAATTTCTTTGCTAAAATGAGATAAAAAAACAAACAAATAAGTAGTGTTTATCTTTACTAATATTATAAAATGCATACGTGTGTTAATGTATCATAATTAACACTAGATAACTATGTAACATATTATCTTTATTGTCTATATTCTATACTAGCTGTTGCCCGCAGCTTCGCCTGCGTTAACGTAGAAATACAGCCGTACCCGGACTGATGTTTATTATTTTTATAGCCTTTATTTGTTGTCTATAGGTAAAAGAACTTCCAAAATCGGTTCAGTGGATCCAGAGATTACCCCCAAGGCCCAAACACAAGTAGTACAAAGTAAAAACTCACAAACTTTCATCATCATCATCATCAGCCTCTATCCGTCCACTGCTGAACATAGGCCTCCCTCAATGAACGTCAAGACGGCCGATCCGTTGCCACTCACATATATCCCGGACCAGCCACTGTACGGAGATCGTCTTCCCACCTGGTTAATGGCCGACCAATTCGTCTACCAAACGTGGCCTCCACTCTTGAACCTTATTGCCCCATCGGCCATCCGTTCTCCTGAGTGTGTGACCAGCCCACTGCCACTTCAATGAGCTTAACAAACTTTACATCTTAGTAATATTAGTATAGATTTAAGATGAGATGCTAATTACAGCATTCGCGTGGACATATCTCATAGCATGCAATCAGACCGCAGGACATCACACTAGAGATGGACGTTTCAAACCATAAACAGTTTCAATAACTTTATCAGGTCAACACTAAAAACTATGTATTGAGGTTTACAGAAACTATTCATCGGGCCAAACTATATGTTGGTGCGACGCGCGCGACGCACGTATACAATATATATACCTATATATCTACAAAAAAATACTTAATATGATTTTATATTAGTAATAATTAAAATACCTTACCTAAACTATAATAAAATGCACAACAGTGTAATACATTTCAACTCGATCTGTTAATAGGAAGGTCCCAAAAACCATAATGCACAGAAATGAGGCGATATTCAGGAATCAAAACATCAAAACAGCTAGCCAAACCCAAACCCGCTATTCGGTAATCGATAGTTTCCAAAATAAATAGTTTCAGAAACCGCTATCGCGCGATGATAGATAGTTTCGTTTTGATACGGCTAAATCGCGATACCCACCACTGCATCAGACATACGTTTTTTTTTTGACGTGACAACGTCTTATAATTCGATGGAGCCGGCTGCACGCACGAAAAAACATAACTCATGCGGCGTTACATCGCTCTGAGGCGTTCCATTTTCTTATGACGTTGTCACGTTCAACTATCGTCAGTAAACCAACTTTACAAACAACCCATTTTTCTTTAACGCCGGGAAATGCTCTGAGGCATCCCGCGCGGGTATGTGGGACTCGCTGCGTCCGAAAGCTGGTAAGTGGACGCAGCTCTACCCACTGAAACCCGGCGAGTGCCACCAATGCCGCCTTTGGTGAGGTGCTTATAAACAAACAGGGCACCTAGACGGCTAGTCAGTCCTGTAAGGGACAAGGTTATAGTTCCAGAGATATCGCGATGAGTCAATCTATAGAACGTCGGGACATTACAATGGGGTGAGGTTCCCAACCTCACCCCTTGCTCTTTTGTCCGCTCTTCTGATAAGAGGGGTACAAAGAGCCCCCTCGGCTCAATTAGCTTCGCCCAAGGTGCTCCGCTCACCCTAGGCTACTGAGCCCCACGTCACGTGAAGGCCTGAACCATGGTGGGAATCACACACACGTGATTATGACGGGAATCAGAAATTATTACCGCCCTACAAATAATTAACCTATAAATATAGGTTATGTGTTGCTTTCTTGGACGCATATTGTTGCTCTAAAGATAATTCGTAAGTATATAAAACGGTCATAACAAGTCGATGGCGCGATTCAGTTTAGGTACAGCGACATCTAGCGGCGGTTGAAGAAACACACAAAATAATACCCTACTACAGCTATGGGGGATTTTAAATAATAAATTAACAATAAAAATGGTGAAGTGCGAGTGAACTCACGCGCCGAGGGTTCCGTACCTGCCTATTATACTGCCATAATTGCACACCAACCGAGAAAAACGAGCAGTCGGAGTCTTATGGTGACTACCGACGCCCATAGACATCCGCACAATCAATAGTTATGCAGATGCGTTGCCCTCCATTTCCTTTTCCCCCCAATGGGCCGCCAGAAACTCACAAACCACACGAAACCGACAGCATAGCTATTGACGCCAGTTTTATGTGAGCGAGAGGTACTACTCCGATCGTGCCGGCCCAAGTCGGCTGCAAAGCAACATGGCACTACCTCTTACTATATAGTAAGGTATATAATTTATAGTAAGTCCTTCTCTTTGGAACTGTTAATTGATTCTATCCAAAAAACTAAGTCTTAGGTTTTCGCATTCCGTTTTTTCAAGTAACAATAGGTCCCCCGGGGGTATCCGGGAAGACCCCACTTCACCCCCTGCTAATGAGATTACCCCGAGACACAGTCTGCCCATGATAATTCCACTCCAAGTCAAGTTTTAACCCAATTACATGTGCAGCGACGTGGAAATACTAGATTCTACAAGATGCATCGTTCTTTTGACATATTTTTCTTGTGTTTTTAATTCCTGGTTCCTGTTAAGTTCCCGACCTTGGGTACAGCCTTGTCGTGGTGGTGGGGCTCAGTAGCCTAGTGTGTGCCCAGCACCTTGGGCGAAGCAAATTGAGCCGAGAGAGGTGTTCATTGTACCCCGCTTATAAAAAGAGGACAAAAGAGCACGGGGACAAGGGGTGAGGATGAGAACCTCACCCCATTGCACAGTCCTGACGTTGGGAGGGCTTGTTCTGTGGTGCGGGACAACCACTCTGTTGTTAATAATATAGGGATTTCTAGGAGATATACCCCCCTGCCAAGCTGCTGCTAATTCAGCCGTAGATTGTGTATCATCAGCTTCCACAATCGCCTTTAATTCTTCATTGTCGACCATATCTTCGGACGACCGCGAGGTTCATTTTTCAGGTCGAAATTTCCAGAACGGAAGCACAGAAGCGAGCAAACCAATAAATGTGCGTTGGTTTGTAGTGTTAGCTCCGTAAACGCCGTTGATGTTGCGTGCCGCTTGTGCCGCGTTGCTGCCACGACAGTACTCATATTCCATAATTACTCGATTATTTAAGTATCCATGATGACGAAAAAGATTGAAATGCGATGAAAATGTAACACTAATCAATAAACAAATGACTACTTTTGAAAAAAGAATTCCATGTTTTTAAAATAAAATTAATTTGAAATTAAAATTATTAGCCAAACATATATTATTTTATTTGAAATGGCCAGTACTGCAGAACGGAAATTTCATAGGTAAAGACCTATTATATTTAAGGAGATTGTATTGGTCAACTAACAATCAGCCTGAAGGAGGAGTTTTCGATCTGTCGTAGACCGTAAACGTGATAATTATAGATTATTAAAAAACATAACAATAGTTTGTTGAGTTCTTGAAAAGGGCAGTCTTATTATATCAGCGGTACGGATTAGAACTCTAGAACTCTTGTAGAAGTGTGTTAATATTATACCGACGAAGGGTAAATATATGAGTAGTATATAGCAGCTGGGTATTGTTCTTAACAATATGACCGTTAAAATTAATTATAAACCCACTTAACCATTAAATTCAGCTCCCATCAACAAAATCCTATCAGATTCCTCAGTATAATAGACTTATCCAGACGGTGATATATAACCGGAGATATGTCCTCGTCGCGTCACATTAATTGTCATCATCCGGTGTGAATAGCTTCCTCACTTACTCACACTTACTCTCATCACTCACGCTTACTCACACTTACTCACAATAACTCTCACTTACTCACACTTGCTCACAATAATTCTGCTTACGTTCATTATCAATCTTATGTCGATGAAATATATACTATGGTTTTTAAAATGAACGAATTTCGAATTTGGAACCTTTTTGTTGAAGTCGGTTAAAATTTGACTATTATAGATGTGTACTAACTTCCATCAAATTTAAAGTTGTAAGTTGTAACAAGTCAAGTGATAAAAGACCGGTGGAAGGGAAGCGCTGTGCCGCGCTCCCGGCTGCATAGATACCACCATCTTGCTTGTTTCTCCCGTGAAACAGCTTTGCTGTGTTTCGGAGAGAAGGGCAAGACAGGCAGTGTAATTACTGGCACCGAGACTTAACATCTTATGTCTCAGGATATGCAACACGTAGATGAGTTGCCTGGGCTCGTTCCAGGTAAACTAGTTTATGTTCATGGGTGACGTCGACCACTTACCATCAGGTGGCACGTTTGCCAGTTTGCCTATCCTACTAACAAAAAATAATAATGCTGCAAGTATAAAAAAGCGTGAGCGACGGTGGTCTAGTGGGTACGGACTCGGCCTCTTGAGTGGGAGGTCCGGGTTCGATCCTGACCCCTGTGATACCTTGTAATGGGTTTAATTTCAAGGCATCACAAAAAATTAAAAGTCTTCGAAGGTGCGTGAAGTTCACCAACCCGCATTGGGCCAGCGCATCGGTGAACTATGGTCCTACACCCTCCTCGCCTGATTTCAAGGAGAAGACCCGTTTCAAGCAGTGAGACATATAAGGGTTGATATTATTATATATATTATATTTATTGTTTAACGTGTTTATTAATGAAGTGACTTCTATTATTAGATCTAGTCAATCTTTCCTATTTGCTGATGACCTTAAATTATGTAAAATCATAAAGACACGTGAAGATTCTGTATCCTTACAGAATGATTTTTTGGAGCTTAGCCAATGGTGTTTAGATAATGGCATGGTCTTGAATAATAATAAATGCAAACATATTAGATTTAGCCGTAGAGTTCAGACTTACGAGATATCTTATCTTTTAGGTGGCTCCCCTTTAACCAAATGTGGAATTATCTCTGATCTTGGTATAACATTTGACTCTAAACTCTCATTTGTGCCCCATTATGACAATATATCTAACAAAGCATCTAAAATGCTCGGCTTTGTGATGAGAAATACCAAGCATTTCAAAAATTTTCATACTAAAATTTTATTATATTGCACATACGTAAGAAGTGTACTTGAATATGGTAGTGTGATTTGGGCTCCTCACTACACTGTTCATCAGCTGCGCTTAGAAAGATTGCAGAAAAGATTTTTAAGATATCTATCTTACTCGTGCCATGTGCTAGGTAAGCTTTCTTCCTACGAAGATAGACTAAAGTTCTATAAAATGCACTCTTTAATTGATAGAAGGCATGTTCTTGACATGATTTTTTTGTTCAAAGTTTTAAGAGGTCAGATAGATTGTCCCGCTCTGTTGAGATTGTTTAACTTTCGAGTTCCTTCTCATTTACCTCGACGTCCCTTAGGTCTTCTAAGTGCTCCTGCTGCTAAAACTAACTTAAAACAAAATTATACTGTATCAAGATTGTGTAAAAATTTTAATGTTTTAAGTGCCTTTGTGGATATATTTAACGACAGTCTCAATGTTTTCAAAAATGCCGTGTTTAACCAGGTTTCTAATATTAAGTAGTCTCACTTTATAATATCGTAATATTAAGTAGTCTCACTTTATAATATCGTAATATTAAGTAGTCTCACTTTATAATATTGTAATATTAATTTACCATACTTTATAACTAGCTTGTATAAGTCAATAGTTAATATTTTCTTTTAGTTGTTAATTGTCATTTTGCGAATGCTGTGGCACCTATATGTAGTGCAATAATGTCATGCTTTCAGTAATATATTCATATATTGTAAGTATTTATTGTAACTACAACTGGTTGTCCTTAAATAAATAAATAAATAAATAAATATAAAAAACCCAGAATAGTGTGAGTTTGACTGCCGAAACTCGTGTTTTTCCATGTAATACATAATATAATAACAAATGAAAGGTTTTCAGATGTTTTCCTTCTGCCTTCACATATGCTGTGACCCCCTCACATATGCTGTGACCATCTCACATATGCTGTTAACCCCTCACATATATGCTGTTACCCCCTCACATATGCTGTGACCCCTTTACATATGCTGTGATCTAGCTTCTTACCTATCATGATTCGATCTCAATTGGTTTGACAGACCGACAGACAGACAAAGGAGTGATACTATAAGAGTATCGTTCTCTCATTTTGAGGAAAGGAACCATTTGCCGTCACTCGGACTACGCCGCAGTAGAGTCCCACCACCGGACATCGCGTCATCATTTCCTATTTCACCCACACCACCTCGATGTCTGCAAATCTCAACTCTATTTACGGCATTTCCCCTCGCACGGCTAATACATGAACATTCTAGAAAAGCATGCTATATTTGAAGGAAACGCACCTGCTAATCCTAGTGTCTTTGGATGTGATCACTTATCACCAGGTGACATGTTCGTTTGCTATTAAAGTCCCGTAAATCTTGTCTATTGTTTGCCCCTCTTCTATACAATAAGAAAAAGATATTTCACATCCAAACGCTATTTTTCAAAAGGCCAATGTCGTATCTAAAGGACGCTGTACGGTACGACGGACCAATTAATTTGATTGTGATAAAACAAGTAATATATGGCCCTGGTGAGGCCTCGCTCGTGACCCTGGGCCAATAAATAACGACGTAATGAGATTTCTGGACTGGACTTAATTTAGCTTGGATACAGTCAAGGGCACAAGGGAATACTGGGGATCATGAGCATCAGCGATCCTTATGGTGGGTCTTCTCGTAATCAAGTGAGGATGTGGGACAATATATATATATATATATATGTCCCACTGTTAGGCACATCCTCGAAATCAGGCGAGGAAAGTATTGTACAGACATATATGTCATAAATGATCATGGTCATTACAATGAAATAACTTATACGTATTTATCGTGGTTCATTTGTATATGTCCGGCGTTTCGGATACTTTACAGCAGTCCTCCTGTGACCAGGTTGGTGTAAAGTATCCGAAACGTCGGGATTGTAAAAATACTTTCATACTTTTTTGGGGAAATGCTGCCGATATAAACAACGTTTTTGTGCTGCAGAAGCGATTACCGGTGGGAGGGAAGCGCTCCCGGCTGCATGAATACCATGATCTTGCTTGTTTCTCCCATGAAACTTCTTTGCTGTGTTTCGGAGAGAAGGGCAAGACAGGCAGTGTAATTACTGGCACCGAGACTTAACATCTTATGTCTCAGGATAGGCAACACATAAAAGAGTTGCCTGGGCTCGTTCCAGGTAAACTAGTTTATGTTCATGGGCGACGTCGACCACTTACCATCAGGTGGCACTTTTGCCAGTTTGCCTATCCTACTAACAAAAAAAAAATACAATTTGCAATGCAATTCATAAGTTGCTCCCCTATTCATCTTTGAGAGAAAATTTTAAAGAAATAGGAAATCTGACTGTCGCCTCTCAATACATACATCTCGTACATCTTAGAAAATTTACTGTAATGTCCAGAAAAACATAAATGAATTTAGTAAGAAAAGTGTTATTCATAGTAGGGATACACGTAATAGACACAGGTTAGATGTACCAGTGATTAGACTCACAAAAGTAAGAAATTCTTTTAAAGGCTACTGTATACGATATAGGTAAAGGATATGTAGGTACGCTTTTACAATAGGATCCCAGAAAATGTTCAAACCACCCAATAAAAAAATTCAAAAAAGTTATTAAAGAGCGTTTATCTGGTAAAGGTATAAAGTAAAAGATTTTGGGAATAGGGCGTTCCTCCCAGGCATTTCATAATAATAATAAAATAGCTTTATTTATTCCACACAAGAAAAGAAAGTAAATAACAAACTAGGTTGAAAACAATTATAATATTCAGAATAGAATACATATTATTTGAAAAGATTTGGCCCACTGAGTTTGTTTCGCCGGTTTTTCTCAGTGGGCCTTGGAACCGGTGGTAGATTCAATTGATGTTCAAAAACATACTTTATTGGTACTATTTTTTTTGATCGATTTGGTTCAATTGTATTTTCAAAAAATACACATCCACACCCGTTCAGTCATTAAGGATAAGTAGAATGACAAAAACACCCACAGAAGAATTTTATGAATACATAAACAATATTAGAATTTCTCTTGATTGTAATATTAAAATAAACAGATGCAAAGAATCGTCCCAAGTTATACGTCCTCCCTTGAATGTTAATGCACTTGTCTAACGAAGTGACAAAAACAAACAAAGCAACGTTATTTTGTATAACAATTTATAATTATAACTGTCAAATAACTTTGTTTCGGTTAAGGGTAGGAATATCTGACTAATATTATGAAATATCTGTTGCCCGCAGCTTCGCCCGTGTCAGCTTAGATTTACAGCCGTACGCGGTTTGATGATGATTATTTTTACACGCTTTTTATTAGCTTCACCTGTATGTTTGTATGTTTGTTTGTAACCGACTTCTTTGGACGCTATTTTGACCCACTTCTAACGACCAGATTTCGTTCAAACTTTGTAGATTTATCGAGGACCGATGACAATACAATAATTTGATAAAATTATTCCAATATCCTGATCAGGATAATCAGGATAGCACATGCTAGGAAGGCGTAAGGCGCGCAAGTTACCTACATCACTTGTGTTGTTTTTAGTCTCTCACTCATTTCTAAAGTGATTGCCATTAGTTGAGTACTTTAAATTAATAAAATCTTTAATTAAAAAAATCGACACTAAAAAGTAAAAAATAAATTATAGTTTTAAAAAAACTAAAAAACACGCTTTAATAGCAAACCGAACTATAAATTTGAAAATAATTTTTAATAGAAGAATTAAATGGGTTAACATAATAAATAAATGATATTACTTATTGTAAAAAAGTGTGGTGCTTGTAACTAAGTTTTTATACTAACTTCACTTTTGAAAAATAGATACCGATGAAATATTTTTAACAAGAATATCGAGCACCTCGCGCTTTTTTACAATAAGTAATATCATTTATTTATTATGTTAACCCATTTAATTCTTCTATTAAAAATTATTTTCAAATTTATAGTTCGGTTTGCTATTAAAGCGTGTTTTTTAGTTTTTTTTAAACTATAATTTATTATAGCCTAAGTTACTCCTTGTAACATCAGCTATCTGCCAGTGAAGTCCCGCCTAAATCGGCCCAGTCGTTTCAGAGATTAGCCGGAACCAACAGACAGACAGACAGACAGACAAAAATTGTCAAAAATGCTATTTTGGTATATGTATCGTGTATACATCCATATTATGCATTGAATAAAAAACGGTTATTTTAAAATTACAAACAGACACTCCAATTTTATTTATCTGTATAGATGTTAATTGATACATGGTAAAATTATTTTTTTACGCTCTCACGCGATTACTTAACCGATCATCATGAAACTTTGTACACATATTCTTGGAGGTATTAGAAGTAACATAGGATACTTTTATGAAAAAAAAATCTTATCTTGCGTAGACAAAGTCAGGCTAGTATCATATAAAATTTTACGTCTAAAGGTTTTTATAGGCAAACTGGTAACCTGATGTAAAGACTAAAGAATGCAGTAGTGCAGTGGCCCATGAACATAAAGGACGTTCTCTGTGGCTCAATGGTTAGCGCGTTCGTGCCAGGGAACAAAATATTTTCTGTGTTCCTGGGTCATGGATGTGTGTTATATAAAAAAAATATGTGTATTATATAATAAAAATCTTAAATATGTGTATTATATAATAAAAATCTTAAATATATGTATAGTATAAAAGTATTAAATATATTTCCGTTGTTTGGTACCCGTAACACAAGTACTTCGTAAACTTACCACGGGACCAGATTGACGTGGTGTAAAAAAGCATCCACAGATATTAGTATATAAGACTTCCTTTTTTTTTCTTTAACGCTGGGAAATGCTCTGATGCATCTCACTGGGGAGTGGATCTCCCCAGGCGGGTGTGTGGGACTCGCTGCGATCTGCTGGGCAAACAGAGCAACTCGACGGCTAGTCAGTCCCGCACGGGACCGATGCCACCTCCACACAGG
Source organism: Helleia helle (assembly GCA_963853865.1). Classification (NCBI taxonomy): domain Eukaryota; kingdom Metazoa; phylum Arthropoda; class Insecta; order Lepidoptera; family Lycaenidae; genus Helleia; species Helleia helle. The sequence goes on from OY971436.1 coordinate 1,253,149, forward strand.
GGTTGTCCCGCACCACAGAACAACCCCTCCCAACTTCGGGACAGTACAATGGGGTGAGTGTGTAGCCTTTCCTAAGACGTAAGATGGTAAGTCTCGGTGCCCCTTTTTTTTTTTTTTTTTTTTGACGCAGTGGAAATACTTTGCGCATTCACCCGGGGATGGGGCGTCCCCGGGGATATGTGGGACTCCCGGCGCTCCCCCCCCAGCGCCGGTATACCGCACTAAAACCACTGCGAGTTGCCTTCAGCCGCTTGAAGGGGAGTGTCCCGGATCTTTCTAACACAGAACACACCCCGCGACCGGCCGGTTCCCTCAAAGGGCTAACCGGTCTTCTTCCTAGTATGGGGGAGCTCTGACAACCTGGAGCACCTCCGCCGACGCCGGAACTTTTCTACCGGGGCAGGTACCCAACTCTCCTGGACTCCTGTCCTACGACGACGGAGCGGGACGGATGTGGCGTCGTGTTCTCTGTCCCGCTCCGCGGCCTCCTTCTGCGAAATGACAGTTTCGCAGAAGGTGACCGCCGCCTGCTAGGCCTCATCACTCTCGAGTATGCAGCGCACCATACTCGAGAGCGAGAGGTCCCCTCCAAGCACAGCCACGAGATTGTGACGCTGTGCGGCCCATCTATCGCACACCTCTAGGGTGTGCTGGACCGAGTCCTCCACAGCACCGCACTCGTGGCAGGCTGGTGTTGGCTCCCTCCTGACAACCCGACACAGGTACTCACCGAAACAGCCGTGTCCGGTGAGCATCTGCGTCAAGCGGGTTTCTTCCGGCGGCGCATCCACGCCGCCAGGATCGGACGCCGTGCCTCGGCTGTACGTTGGCCGTACGGCGACTGCGCCAGGACTTCCCCCCACCTTCGCAGCAACCACTGTTGCCCCAGCTTCCGCGCGCTTGAGAGCTCCTCCCACGTCGGTAAGTCTCGGTGCCTGTATCAGAGGTATCTAGCTTATTTATACCGTGAAACAGCTTTACTGGCAAAAAACTGGCAGGACACTTACCATCTTTCAGGCTCAAACGATACAAGAACAAATTCAGGTCAAGTGACATTAAGTAGGCCACGTTGACAACCCCCACTATGGCTTAAGCCCTGTCGTGGCGGTGGGGCTTAGTAGCCTAAGGTGAACCCAGCACCTTGGGCGAAGCAAATTGAGCCGAGGGAGCTGCTCTTTGTATCCCTCTTATAAGAAGAGGGGACAAAAGAGCAGGGGAATGGGCGAGGATGGGAACCTCACCCCATTGTACTGTCCCGACGTTGGGAGGGGTTGTTCTGTGCGGGACAACCCGTTTATGGAGGTGGCGTCGGTCCCTTGAGGGACTGACTAGCCGTCGAGGTGCCCTGTTAGCTCAACAGATCGGGGGCACCCCACCAAAGGCGGCATTGGTGGCACTCGGCGGGTTTTAGTGGGTAAAGCTTTCGGGCGCAGTGAGTCCCACATACCCGCATGGGGAGACCCACTCCCCCGTGGTATGACTCAGAGCATTTCCCGGCGTTAAAGAAAAAAAAGCAACGTTGACAACATACCTGAATAAACTTAAACTTGAAAGGAATAATATATTTATCTATACTAACTAAATATTATAAAGCTGAAGAGTTTGTTTGTTTGTTTGAACGCGCTAATCTCAGGAACTACTGGTCCGATTTGAAAAATTCTTTCAGTGTTACACAGATTGTTTATCGAGGAAGGCTATATAGGCTACATAAAATCACGCTGTGACTTATAGGAGTTGAGTAACGCTGGCGAAGCTGCAGGCAACAGCTAGTATAATAATATAATATCAACCCATAAATATTTCCCACTACACAGGTCTCATCCTCGAAATCAGGCGAAGAGGGCCATAGTTCATCGATACGCTGGTCCAATGCCGGTTGGTGATTTTTACACCTTCAAAGCCTTTTAATCTTATCAGGCATGTTGGTTTTCCTCACAATGTTTCCTTTACCGGTGAGCAAGCGTCTCATGTTCAGATACACGTAGAAATTTAGAAAAAACCATTTCACGGCATCAGTCAGGATCGAACCCAGACCCACTAGCCCACCGTCGCTCACAGATTTATATATTTAATAAAGCACAAAACATTTTTTATTTTCCAAAGTTACTTAAGTCATTATAATATTCTTGGATTAAGGAAAATATTAAATTAGATCCTTCTTGATCCTCATATTTAATTATGAAAAGATGTGTACGTTTTAATTTTAACGACGCCATTTTGTGTTCATGATGAAAAGAACTTGGAGAGGAAAAATATGTCTAAAAGTAAAAAATACATATACATCCATATACTGCCCACAGCTAGGCATCAGTTGCCTTCCCCACCATGGTTCAGGCCTTGTCGTGGCGGTGGGGCTCAGTAAACTAGGGTGAGCGGTGCACCTTGGGCGAAGCTAATTGGGCCGAGGGGGCTCTTTGTACCCCTCTTAAAAGAAGAGGGGACAGAAGAACAGGGGTGAGGATGGGAACCTCACCCCATTGTACTGTCCCGACGTTGGGAGGGGTTGTTCTGTGATGCGGGACAACCCCTCTGTGGAGGTGGCGTCGGTCCCTTGCGGGACTGACTAGCCGTCGAGGTGCCCTGTTTGTTTTCTAGATCCGGGCACCTCACCAAAGGCGGCATTGGTGGATCTCGCCGGGTTTGAGTGGGTAGAGCTGCGTCCATTTACCAGCTGTCGGGCCCAGCGAGTCCCACATACCCGCGTGGGGAGACCCACTCCCCCGCGGGATGCCTCAGAGCATTTCCCGGCGTTAAAGAAAAAAAAAAGGCATAAGTTGCCTTCCCACCACAGTTTTAGCCTTGTCGTGGCGGTAGGGCTCAGTAGCCTAAGGTGAACCCAGAACCTTGGGCTAAGTGAACTGAGGGAGCTGTTCTTTGTACCCCTCTGAAAAGAGTAAGAGGGGACAAGTGACAAGGATGAGAACCTCACCCTATTGCACTGTCCCGACGTTGGGAGGGGTTGTTATGTGGTGCAGGACTAGCTTGCTCAACAGATCCGGGGTACCTCACCAAAGGCGGCATTGGTGGCACTCACCGGGTATTAGTGGGCAGCGTTGCGTCCACCTTACCATCTTCCGGGCACAGCGGAATGACTAAGAGCAAAAAAAAGGCATTAGTTGCCTACCGGTGGGAGGAGAGGGGAGGAAGCCCCTTTTGCATGTACAAACATCCTATACTCGTTAATGTTCGTGGGCGACATCGACCACTTACCATCAGGTGGCACATCTGCCAGTTTGCCTATCCAACTTTAAAATACCTCGAATTTGGGAAATCTTTATTTTCTTTTTTATTATTACCCATTGCCGCCGTCCTAGTTATAAGCCTCTTTCAACGAACGCCAAGACGGCCTATCAGCCATCGCATCTAACTTACACGGAGATACTTGTCTTATATTAAGCCAAGCCAGTTTATCGTAATAGCCCAATACGGGTAGGCATTTATGCACTATTAATGTCATTCGGGTCGCCTTGCGTTTATTTACTGGTAGGCTAAGATCCCGATATAAAACGACCTTCACCGAGATGTTTATTTGATGAAACGTATTATATATTTAATTTAATATGTCAATAAATATAGTGCATATGGGTTGCCTAACAAATTTTAGTCCAGGGTATGTTTAATTAATAATTATAAAAAAAAAAATTAAACGTTTCACCGGTTTGATTATTAGATAAATTCTATACCAATCGAAAGTATGAAGCCCATAGAATATGCAAACGTTAGGTTGCCTATTCTTTTCCGGTCACAGCTATCGGGTAGCCAGGTATGGGCTTCATACTTTCGATTGGTATAGAATTTATCTAATAATACCGGTGAAATGTTTTTTTTATTATTATTAATTAAACATACCCTGGACTAAAATTTGTTAGGCAACCCATATGCACTATATTTATTGACATATTAAATTAAATATAAAATACGTTTCATCAAATAAACATCTCGGTGAAGGTCGTTTTATATCGGGATCCAATACTATGGTGAGTATGAGGTTTTCGTTTCAGCAAACAGGGCAGGACAGGTAGAACTGCAAACAATATTAATTATTATTATTAATATTTTAATTATTATTATTAATATTAATTATTATTATTAATATTTTAATTATTATTATTAATATTAATTATTATTATTAATATTTTAGCATGCTGAGTTCATCTATAAGTGATTGTAATGCGTTTGACTTGATCTTAAGTGCATGTATTTTATAGAATTGTACAACGTGTATACAATTGTTGATGAACCAAATAAATAAATAAATAAAAGACTTATCGACTGTCACAGGGATAAATATAAATGCGATAGGGAAAGCACGTATGTCGGGCTAGTTCCTTAATAAGTTGTAAGAGGTAGTGTCATGCTGCTTTGCAGCCGAATTGGGCCGGCACTACCGGGGTGATACCTCTCGCTCACATAACACCGGCGTCAAGTGACAGCTATGCCGTCGCGTTTCGTGCGGTTTGAGAGTTTCCGGTGGCGCATTGCCCCCCTCCTCCAATGGTCCACCGGAAACTCACAAACAAAATAGGGAATAGGAGGGCAATGCATCGTCACAAATTTTGATTGGGCGTCGGTAGTCACCATAAGGCTCCGACTACCCGGTCACAAATTCAACCGTAAAAGATTCGTCCACCGTATCGGATTTGACTAGTCCAAATCCTGCTCTCCCGAGCAGCGCGCGCGATGAACCGCGCCCCCTGCGGGGCGCGTTCCCCTTTCGAATATTTCTTAATTGAGCCATCTGTTCACTTACTGTACCGATTGAGCTTAAAGGCCATCAGGCCGAAAAGTCTAGCCCCTCCGAAAAAAAAGACTACCCGGTTGCCTCCTCATGACATAAAAATATGTTAATGTACGACGTTAACACAACACCACTAATCTTTATTGTTGCCTATCTAACATAAAAACCTTACGTAATAAAACAGCAATAGTATTCTCAAACTATAATTCAACTATTTAAAATGGGATCTTTGACGTCATTGATTCAGTTTGTAAGTAATATCGAAACAGCTCCGCGAAAAACATGGCTTTTTAAAGTTTTAACATCACATATATCGTTTGGCCAATATGTTCCTGCTGCGAGGAGCCCTGCACTCAGTCAGAGGGTGCACCCTGTCACTCCTCACGAAGGCCGGGTCCTCAGTTAAGTGTGAAAGGGCCTTAATAGCGGACCCTTTATCAAAGGGCTCCTCAGGTTTCTCTGTCACGCGCAAAAACCAGCGGGCTTCTATGCAACTGAAAGATTATGAAACTTTCATCATCATTATCATCAACATCAGTTCTCCTTCTAATACAAGACATGGGCCTTTGTCGATGAACGCCAAGACGGCCATCTCTTTTATTTGTCGGAAATTCTAAACGGCGTACACGACGTTTCATTGATATGAACTTATTAATTTGTTTTGATATGTGCATAAGCCAGGCCATTAACCAAGTGGGAAGACGATCTCTGTGCAGTGGTCAGTACGTGTTGAATGGAAGTGCCAAGTTATCGGTCGTCTTGGCGTTCATTGAGAGAAGCCTATGTTGAGTGGACGGATAGAGGCTGATTAAAATGATGATGATGAATCACTGATCATTTCAATGATGAGAAACTTGTACATTGTAGTAACTTACGATGGACACGGACTGGCTGGTACCAGGGCGTTGATAGAAGCCACGCTCAGGGTTTTGGGGTAGTCAGAGTGGATGACATAGTTCTTCAGCCGCGATGACTTCACGTCACCCCTTTTTTGAGTAGACCGTTCCTGAAGATATATTGGAGAGGACAAAAATTAACAGACTTTGAATCTCTGGCGCAATACAGCAAAAGATTTGCTGTATTGCGGAAAGAAGGACAGGCAGTGTAATTACTGGCAACGAGACTTAACATCTTATATATAGGCAGCACATCCCCACCATGGTTCAGGCCTTGACGTGGCGGTGGGGCTCAGTAGCCTAGGGTGAGCCCAGCACCTTAGGCGGAGCTAATTGAGCCGAGGGGGCTCTTTGTACCTCTCTTATAAGAAGAGGATACAAAAGAGCAGGGGGTAAGGTTTTAGTGGATAGAGCTGCGTCCACTTACCATCTTTCGGGCGCAGCGAGTCCCACCTGGGGAGACCCACTCTCTAGGCGGGATGCCTCAGAGCATTTCCTGGCGTAAAAAAAAGAAAGGATAGGCAACACATGCTGCCTGGGCTAGTTTCAAGTCAACTTTATGTCCATGGGCGACGCTGACCTCTTACCATCATGTAGCTCATCTGCCCGTTCGTCTGTCTAATTTTTTTTTAATTCGGTCTTTTATAATCATTTCCCACATGCCATGAGCTATATCTGCTTTTGATATGGGTGGTGAAATACCGTTAAATATCTATCCCGTTCGAAGCCAAGCTAAGTCAGCCTCATGAAAATCCATTTCTGTTAGTATCCTTAAACCATACTCCTCATTGGTTCCATTTCTGATATCATAGATAGTAGACGAAGGTCCAAAACTTATAGGTTTCCTTAATTTTAACGCCTTTTGGATTAAGAAAAGTTTAAAGTCTTACATGATAATAAGTAACTTCGATGTACTCTTTGATCTTGTCTGCGATGAGGCAGAATGTAAGGTCCAGATGATTCAGGGAGGGTCCCTTATCACCAAGAATGTTCTGGAACGGCTCCAGGGAGCAGTTTAGCATTCTAAAATCGAAAGGAATACTTATACAGTAAGAACGATACATTAGATGGCTAATAGAGTTCTACAGTGGTACACTTCAGGAAAGTGGAGGGGCATTCTCCAACCGGATGGGACAAGTCAAATAGTCTCGGGTGAACTAAATGCTCATGGGCGACGTTGACCACTTACTAACAGGCTCACATCAACACCCCACCATGGTTCAGGCCTTGACGTGGCGGTGGGGCTCCTAGAGGCCGAGGGGGCTCTTTGTATCCCTCTTATAAGAAGAGGGGACGAAAGAGCAGGGGTCAAGGGGCGAGCATGGGAACCTCACCCCATTGTACTGTCCCGACGTTGGGAGGGGTTGTTCTATGGTGTGGAACTTCCCATCTGTGCAGGTGCCGTCGGTCCCTTGGGGGCTGACTAGCCGTCGAGGTGCCCCGTGTGTTTATTAGATCCCGGCCACCTCATCAAAGGCGGCATTGGTGGCACTCGCCGGGTTTTAGTGGGTAGAGCTGCGTCTACTTACCAGCTGTCGGGCGCAGCGAGTGCTACATACCAGCGTGGGGAGACCCACTCACCCGCGGGATGCCTCAGAGCATTTCCCGGCGTTAAAGAAAATAAAACTCAAGTATTTCAAAAAGGAGGACAAGTAGTGTAACCAACTTTGAGACATGCCATGATTTCAGAACAGGCAGAAGATACTGAGGGCCTTTTTTGACACAGTGGAAATGCTTAGCGCATTCACCCGGGGATGGGTCGTCTCTAGGGATATGTGGGACTCCCGGCGCTCTACACCTCTACACCCGCGGGATGCCTCAGAGCATTTCCCGGCGTTAAAGAAAATAAAACTCAGTATTTCAAAAAGGAGGACAAGTAGTGTAACCAACTTTGAGACATGCCATGATTTCAGAACAGGCAGAAGATACTGAGGGCCTTTTTTGACACAGTGGAAATGCTTAGCGCATTCACCCGGGGATGGGTCGTCTCTAGGGATATGTGGGACTCCCGGCGCTCTACACCTCAGCGCCGGTAGACCGCACAATATTCGAATTGCCTTCAGCCCCTTGAAGGGGAGTTTCCCGGATCTGAGTCACAGAGCAGAGACCAGACCCAAAGACAGATGCTGGAGGCCTAATACATTATGCGCTAATCCTATATGCACTAATATACATACAGAAGATCACTCTCTTTCTTCTATTACTTATAATATTTTCCAACGCGCCAAAAGCTGTAGACTATACCTATCACTTCATAGAATCTTATTGCATTTAATACCCTAATTACTGATAAAATTGTAGATATTTGTGATCGATGATGGTCTAGACTCTAGAGGGTTTGGGCTTGGTTTTTTGAGTGAGTGCTCCGGGATCCTGACCCCTGTTGTGCCTTGAAATGGGTTTTTCTTCGACCATCATCCTGACCATCGCTTGCTCACCGGTGATGGAAACATCGTGATGAAACTTGCATTTTTTTTAATGTTATTTATTTTTTAAACTGGCAAACGTGCCACCTGATGGTAAGTGATCGACGTCGCCCATGAACATAAAATAGTTTACCTGGAACGAGCCCAGGCAACTTATCTATGTGTTGCCTATCCTGAGACATAAGATGTTAAGTCTCGGTGTCACTGCCTGTCTTGCCATTCTCTCCGAAACACAGCGAAGCTGTTTCACGGGAGAAACAAGCAAGATGGTGGTACCCATGCAGCCGGGAGCGCGTCACAGCGCTTCCCTCCCACCGGTATGCCTGATGAGCTTAAAAGTCTTTGAAAGTGTGTGAAGTTCACCAACCCGCATTGAGCCAGGGTATCGGTATATGGCCCAACCCTCCTCACTCGAGGAGGATACCCGACTAGAGGGAATTATAGTAAAAAGTTTCTTATTAATTTTGCAACGGGTGAAACCACGGGACAGCTAGTTACATATCATTACATGGAATATAATTGCTTCAGTCAGATTATATTAATGACGATGACAGATAACATTCTAATTACGAGATAATTAGATTATACACTAGTTGTGCACGCGGGTTGATCTGCCTAAACCAGAAGTTCCCAAACGTTGTTTCTCATAAACCTCTTTCGAAATTTGACTGTTCCGGTGGACACGGAGTCCAGCAGCAGCAAAATTTCTACCATATTCCGTCTTTAAATTATTATTTTAATTTAAACTCGACAAAAATGTGAAGATTAGATCTAACTATGGAAATTGCGGTGGGACTATCCAACCACGAATTAACAGTTTTCTAAAAATAAGTGAGGATTGATTGGTTAATAAATTAATTAGTTCTGCTGTGAGTGATAAATTATATTTTTTATGTCAAAAGGAGGCAATGAGCTGTCGGAGCCTGTGAGTGAGGCTGATCCGTCACGTTCGGAGGTGAAAGGCTTGATCGGGTGAACTCGAAACCGCCGAGTGTGCCCGAGCGAGAAAATGCAGTAGGCTGCTGAGTGCTGTGTCGCTGCAGTGGTGCGAAAGGGACAGCAAATGACAACATGTAGGTGACAAGAGCTATGATATCTGTGATTTTTCACTTAACATCGACAGTCCCTATGACTGTTAGGTATTTTTCTTTTAGAATAGTTAAAGATTAAACCGAAGACGATAACGGAATGAAGATTATAATATTGATAATAATAATATGTTGGGACAACTCACACACGGCCATCTGATCCCAAATAGAGCCTGTTCTAATGGCAACCAGACAACTGATACATACTTATAATATATTTCTAAATATATACATATTATAGATAAACTACACTCATCACACAAGCATTAATTGTCCTGGGTGGGAATCGAACCCACGACCTTCTGGCTTAGCAGTCAGGGTCATTAGCCACTACACCAACAGGCCAGTCAACATTTCATTTATTATTACAACAAACTTACAGGACATTTAGAATCATTTCGGCAACTCAATCTAAGTATATCAACTGGGAACGGGTAAAACTTTTTGTTAGGAAACTCTTTTATTGAGTCCATCACCTAGAGAATTGATTAATAAGTTATCTCATTACTGTACATCGTCATCATCATCATCATCATTATCATCTACAATATAATAATTAGATTATACATTAGTCGTGCACGCGGATTGATCTGCCTAAACCAGAAGTTCCCGTGCTTTTTGTTCTCCGTGGCAGTCAGGTCCTCGTAATAAACTGGGCCTACCTTCGTCCACTCGATTCCATCCAACATCACACATATACACTCAGGTCACAGGTCTCGCTATCGTGGTCGCAATAGCAGAATGGCGTGTCACACAACGTCATCCTGTGCAGGCGATCCCTGAACTGTGACAACTGTGAGCAACTGTGACAGACGGAAGGTGAGGGGTTCGAACTTACGGGGCATCCACCGCTCGAGGATCGTACGCAGAGTAGGCTTTTGCCATACGGCTGCGGCACCAGGTTTCCCCCCACTTCCGCGTTAATGCCTCCTGCCCTAGCCGGCGAACCCGTAGGATCCCATCCAATGTAAGGTTCTCGAGAGCCTTCCTATCCGAAACATAGGAGTGCGTCTCGGCAAGAACCTCCAGGCTCCAACACGAGTTCCCACGGGAGGTCACTGGCCAGAGCAGTGACTGCCACCCACAATGCTGTACGATACTCCCGCGATGTGATATATCGCCATGAGCTTCGCCGAATTTCGGGTTAACTTATTTACTTTTCATGGGCGACGCTGTCCACTTACCATCTATGGCTCGTCTACATCTTTGCTACAACAAACATAATAAGTACATAATATATTTTTCATTATTTAAGACAACGAGGAGGCTAGAATTTTAACCATTAAATTTTGTAAAAGTTTTCTTTAAAAAGCTTCTTTATGAATTCCTTGTACAAAGAAACGAAAAGCACAGAAAGTATTTTCGTTTTTGTGATTGTTGTACTGATTTAAAAATTACTGCAACTTTTAAATTAAACGTAATAAAACAGCCAAACAGATAGGCTAGGCGGTGAACACGAAATTGTTAAGGAACGTTTGTATGGCAAAGGTTTTTATGAAACAAAGGATGTTATTGAAGATATCATATCATAGCGATAAGACATTCGCATTTGTAAATAATATAATATCGATGGACGCTTTTACACCACGTCAATCTCGTCCCGTGGTAAGTTCTCAAAGAACTTGTGTTACGGGTACCAGACAACGGAAATATATATAATACTTTTATACTATACATATAATTAAGATATTTATTATATAATATAAAATTTAATACATATCCATGACCCAGGAACACAGAATACTTTTTCAGGCTTGATCACCAACACGCTCACCATTGAGCCACGAGGTCGTCAAAAATGTAGGTATAATCTGTGTTTTTTTATATATTTTTTAAATAATATGTGTTTACAAAAGAGCAGCCTTTAACTTATTTCGGGGAGCCTGTTCAATCTTCAGAACAAGTTTTTTTAATCATCAAAATTTTTATTAACGTTTTTTTTAGTTTAACGTGTTTTTGTGTGCCTAAGTACGTTATCTACGAAATAAAGATATTTTGATTTTGATTTTAGACCTCAAACTAATAATATTATGTCTATTTATGTTCAACGAGATATATGTCATACACAGAGTGATATGTAAAACACAAGCAACCTCGTAGATCTACAGCTTTCATCATTAGAAACAATGTTAATTCTACGACTTTATATAATGCGTTAAATTTTATTTTCATACAAAAATAAATGCTAATTTAATTGTCCGCTTCAATGTTATTAACTCTGCACAACGTAGCGCGTGCGAGTCGTTTGTATAAAAATGAACCATAGACCTACAAATATCAAGACAGTAAAAATTAAAAAAAAAAAAAATTTAGCATAAAATTTGAGTTATGTCCAAAGTCGTAGAACAAACGTTGTTGTCTATAATTTTAGTACCGTGTGTTTTACATATAACCCTGTATATAAAAACTAAATCTTCGGCTAGTCTAACACAGTTTTAACGAGTATAATATAGTTTAAGTTTTCCTAAGTACAAACCTAATAAACTTTTCAATAAAAACAAAAAGCAGTATTAATTATATCATAATTTAAATAACAAATGATTTGTCTAGCACAAACCGGTGCTTATCTCGTGCAACTTAAGATAAATCTTTATAAATTAACTGTCTTGATTGGATTCATATGTTACACTTACGGCAGATGGGTATGTTTTAACTAATGATAGTGATAGAATTAGGAATAAAACCAGTGGGAGGATTGCGCTGTGGCGCGCTTACCTCTGCTAGGGCCCACCATCCTGCTTGTTCCTCCCGTGAAACAGCTTTACTATGTTTCGGAGAGAAAGGCAGGACAGACGTAATTACTGGATCAGAGACTTAAAATCTTATATCTGCTTGAGTTGTCTGGTCTATTTCCAGGTAAACTTTTGATGATCAGGATGATCGACCGGTTTCAGCCATGGCGACCACTTGAGACTTATAGCCGGGAATTTGGCGCTGCTTCGAAGTGAGGTAACTGATGCGGTCAGATGAGCAGGATATATTAAGGTGCACAAGTGTACGGGCAGACACAGGTCCACTCATCCTTGTCCTTCTGGACCCGATGGAATGGAAACCGTCACGACCGGAGAAAGACTCACAGATGGAACAGTATCGCGGTTAGAGAGTTACAGGTCAGTACTTTCTATCGCTCTTTTAACATCCTCTTACGATACCCACTGGAAGAATTGAGGTGGTGCTATTCTACTCTACGGGCACCACACGGCCGAAACCACTCGTTTATGTTCATTGGGGCTGATTACTTACCATCAGGTGGCACGTCCGCCAGTTTGACTATCCAAGAAAATAAAAAAGAGGATAGAAAGAATTTTAGATTACCTACCATGGTCATTTTCACATTTAACACTATTTACAACGGAATATTTACCAAGTTATAAGATTAGATTATTATTATTATTGCTATTAACTATTTACCAAGTTTTCAAAAGACTATGTCGAAATATCCATCTCGACCAATTAAAACTGAAAAACATGGTAGACACCCCATATTTTAAAAAGTTTTAAAAGGAGATATACATAGGATATCGTAGGATATCGTAGGATATCGTAGGATTAGATATAGATATTAATGAAACAAATTTATTCGCTGTAAAGTAATTTAATCATTAATTAAATTAGCATCCATATTGTATACAGGGTGTGTCGTAGATAGTGGTCCAACGTTAAGTCAATTATAGTACAGGTATTCACCTATCACATAATTTTTTTTAAACCATTTTTAGCCATTGGTCTTGGAATTATCATTTTTTTTTAAATATTTGCCAAAAATCAACAAATACTTTACTAATGTGACTGTAACTTTGACAAATGACATTATTTTTCAAGTCTGTTTTTTGTATTGCACGGGTGAATAATATTACTAGCGAATGCAATTTAAAACAAAAATGTAAGCTCTAAAGAAAAAAAAATAAAATAAAAATTCTGAAATTTTAATCCTTGCTTTTAACAAATCATCCAAATTTAGATATGAGTGGTGTAAAAAAAATGTACTACGCAGTCGGTGCCCATTATTTAAAAAACTTGTCCATTTACTGTAGTTTAAAAAAATAAAAATGTTAGGTGCATATACTGTACACCTAACATTTGCACCTAACATTTGCACCTAACATTTCATAATACGTAGGCTATAATTTATCCTTGCTCTCCCACGGGAATGGGAAGTACGCGGGTAAAACCGCGGGATGCTAGTATCTTAATAAATCGGGATGAAATCCATAAAAAGTTGTTTCATTGGTATCGTCATTTCAATTTAATAGAAGTAAACTGAGTCTGAAGAAAATGAGGTCAGTCACATGTGGCCACGCTGTGGCTCATGAAAAAAAAATTAAAGTAGTTAATAGAATCAGGCGTTACTTTGCGGAAATCAATTATATTTATAAGATATTATATTAATTAGCAATTATCCTGCGAAACACGCAGGTTACAGCAAATGTGTGAGTGCACGCATGCATGCATATAGCAACGTCCTATTCTCCCACACTGCATATGCGCACACTCGCATGCACCACCACCCCACATGCACTACAACCACAGTAAAAGACCACCATCAAACAATACGCACGTTTCGCCCCGACACCGAGGCATCCTCAGCACGACTAGCGCTTGACGATTACTAGTCGTAGAGTTAATAGAATTTTGCCGATTTTTCAGAATTTTTGCTTGCATATAAGTAAATCTTACACCAAAAATAATTTTAAATTTCAATTCATGTTTTGGGTATATCATATCTTTATATCTATAATTCTGTACGTGTGTTTATCACTGAACTCCTAAACGTCTGTCGTATCGGCTAGTTCTGAAAATATTTTGCGCAGACATTTTTTTTCTTTAACGTCGGGAAATGCTCTGAGGTATCCCGCGGGGCAGTAGGTCTCCCCACGCGGGTATGTGGGACACACTGCGCCCGACAGTTGGTAAGTGCACGCAGCTCTACCCACTAAAACCCGGCGAGTGTCACCAATGCCGCCTTTGGTGAGGTGCCCCGGATCTAATGAGCAAAAAAGGCACCTCGACGGCTAGTCAGTCCCTCAGGGCACCTACGCCACCTCCACAGAGGGGTTGTCCCGCACCACAGAACAACCCCTCCCAACGTCGGGACAGTACAATAGGGTGAGGTTCCCGTCTTCGCCCCTTGCCCCCCTGCTCTTTTGTCTCCTCTTATTATAAGAGGGGTACACCTCGGATTAATTTGCTTTGCCCAAGGTGCTGGGTTCACCTTAGGCTACTGAGCCCCACCGCCACGACAAGGCCTGAACCATGGTGGGGTTGCGCAGGCATACTGTTATACTTATTAATTAAAGTTACTTATACTTATTAATTACAGAGCAGTGAAATAAAAATTTGCAATAACATTGAAAATTATGGGTTTTTTTCGCGATTCACGAACGGAATTCGTTTATATGGCGTGATTTGTTTATGTTGAATATCTAGAAATATGTGGATTATTCAGATTGAAATTCACAAATACCAACACCATATTATATTTCATTGTTTTCATTCGGTTCAGCCGTTTCAAAGTTCGGTAGGAATCTTGGAGGCATAATGGTTATTTACACGCAAAAATATGTGTTACCTAAAATTTTAAACAAGTTTGGTGTGACATGAAAATTACATAAACAACAAAAAATGAAGCTTGTAACCGTCACCCCCATTTTATAGAAGAGGGGGTTAGTGGATAGTCAGTTCACCTGATGGTAAGTGTGAAATAATATCCATAGACACCCGCTATACTAGAGAATTAGCAGGTAACACACCTGCTAATCCGGTAGCAGGCATTTCAAATATGATTATGCTCTTTTCTTGAAGGTCCCTAAGTCGTATCGGTTCGGAAACACCATAGGTGGCAGCTGATTCCATATATTTGTGGTGCGAGGCAGGAAATGCCGTAAAAATCGAGTCGTTGTGAATTTCCAGATATCGAGATGGTGAGGGTGAAATTTGAAATTTTGACGCGATGGCCGGTGGTGGAATTCTGCTGCAGGCCGAAGAATTCCTCAGAACATTCCCTGTGGAAGATGCGGTAGAAGATACAGAGTGATCCGACATCCCAAAGAATCAAGCCGATTGGAAAGAACCCCGCTATCGACGATTCGAACCTCCGGCGTTGAATGCGGTCAAAAGGAAGGAGCTGATATTGGCCCCCTAACCTAGAGGGGGTGGAGATCAGGTATTCAACTATGAAGCTTTTTTCAATAGAATTTGATAACTCAAGGTGAGGTATTGTTTTTGACTTTTCAAATGTTCGCTTTACGGTGTATATGATTTGATTATAATATAAGGTTGGACCTAACCTATGAGATTGATCCTATTAAATTGTTGTTAGTAATCTGTTTATGCTCTATTTTCATATTCACTATAGCATTACCATCTTACAATTTTTTTTTTATGTTAGTTGGATAGGCAAATATATACCTAATGGTAAGTGATCAGCATCGCTCATGAACATAAACTAGTTTACCTGGAACGAGCCCGGTAACTCATCTATGTGTTGCCTATCCTGAGACATAAGATGTTAAGTCTCGATGCCAATTACACTGCCTGTTTTATCCTTCTCTCCGAAACACCGCACATCTGTTTGACTGGAGAAACAAGCAGGAGGTTAGCCATGAAGACGAGAGCACGGTACAAACGCATCTCTTACGCCGATAAATCCATTATGTTATTTGATAATTGTAAAAAAAATACAAAGAGTAACAAAACGAACTCAAAATTTCAAAATAATAATTTTTAATATAAAATTTAAATGTATTAACAAAAAAAAAACAAAAAAAAACCTAATTATTGGAAAAAGCATGAATGAAATAATATTATACTTTTAACTAGAGCAGAACTTGTAAAGAAGACAATATTGTGGTGTTATCAATAACAAGTACCAAAACGCATCCTCCCCCTAGCCTACCCGGTGATCCATCCTAAGTCCACCTTCCGTAACTCGATTTAAAATTGATCAGCTCGTGCCCGCCAATCGGGGACCGTGCTTATGACAATATTACGTTTAAAAGTCGGTCCGTCTGTAGAAAAATACCTTCATTTAGTGGGTAACACTTGAAATAATTTTTCCGAGACTTGCGATGTGACGTTCACTCTATCTCACTCTCTCTCGCTCGATCTGTCTCACTCCCTTGCTCCCTAATCTCACTCCATGGCTAAGTGCTTCATGGTACGTTCGCCCTTTCTCACTCTCTCAATCGGTCTCAATCACTCTCTCCCTCTTCTTGGACAAAAACGTTGCAAAAAATGTTGTAAGAAAATTACCTTCATGCGCGCAAAGAAGTTTCACTTCAAAAACCAATAACAAATGTTGCAAGAAAACTCTCGTTTGGTGTGTCCAGAAAATTGAGAAGATCTCGGTATGTTTGTCACTTAATAACATGGAAACCGCTGATAGGATTTTGATTAAATTTAAAAAGTAGATTTTATCCGAAAGACAATGTTCCGATTCACCAATAACAATCTCCTTGATCACCGTATATCCGTTGCTGGACATATACCTCTCCATGAACGCCAAGACGGCTGATCCATCCACTCACCTCTTACCAGCTTCACGGGCTTCGACCCATCTAGTTGTTTTACCAAATACTAGTTTCAAATATACTAATAAAATATTTAACTTGACAATTTAACTTAACCAAATGGTTCATAAAGTTACTGCGAACGCCGCGGGGCAGGACTCGTAATAGAAAACATTTCTCCACTGCACTTACTGAAAGTATCGATACTCAGACATCACTAGATGGAAAAATATTGCACGTAAATATCGACGGAAAGTTATCGATGAAAACTCGTTTTATTGTATAGAAGTTTTGTGTTTGTGTGTATTTCAACTGTGGCGTTAAGTCTAGTTTTTTTTTCATGGTAGTTGGATAGGCAAACTGGCAAACGTACCACCTGATGTTAAGTGGTCGACGTCGCCCATGAACATAAAGTAGTATACCTGGAACGAGCACAGGCAACTCATTTATGTGTTGCCTATCCTGAGACATAAGATGTCAAGTCTCGGTGCCAGTAATTACACTGCCTGTGCCCTTCTCTCCGAAACACAGGAAAGCTGTTTCACGGGAGAAATAAGCAAGATGGTGGTACCCATGCAGCCGGGAGCGCGGCACAGCGCTTCCCTCCCACCGGTGAGTTTTATGAAGAGTTAAATATAGAGCCAATATTGATTTTTTATGGCATGATATAAATATATTAAAACTGTTGAAATGTTGAAATTGCCTTACCTGGCTATAATTTCACTTTTAAATATCTTTAGAATGAAATAACTTTTACCACACACCTCAGTCCCGCTATGACCATGGTTGCTGTAAAGTATCCGAAACGTCGGGCTTGTAAAAATCTTAATAAACCGCGATGAAATACGTAAAAATTGTTTCATTATAATGAGTGAAATTCACGAGGATATTAGAAAAAAATACGAGGCAGTGTCTCATTGTCATAAAATAATTTTAGACAATTCCGAAATATCGAGCTTCAAAGTGTCTTAACTTCTAAAGGGATAGATATAATAGTTACTATATTCCTTTAAAATATTCAATTTGTTTTACTTGCAATTGGAATTTATTAAAACCATATTTAACTGTATGTAATGAAGGATATGTAAGACCTTCTTACTTCCTCACCTTGCCTTGTCATGGCGGTGGGGCTCAGTAGCCTAAGGTGAAGCCAGCACCTTGGGCGAAGCCAAGTGAACCGAGGGGGGGCTGCTGTTTGTACCCCTCTTAGAAGAAGAGAGGACAAAAGAGTAGGGGGGACAAGGGGCGATGATGGGAACTTCACCCCATTGCACTATCTCGACGTTGGGAGGGGTTGTTCTGTGGTGCGGGATCTTCTGCGAAGGTGGCGTTGGTCTCTTGTAGAACTGACTAGCCGTCGAGGTGCCCTTGCTCCCTTGCTCATTGCTCAACAGATCCGGGGCACATCACCAAAAGCGACATTGGTGGCACTTGCCAGGTTTTAGTGGCAAGAGCTGCGTCTACTCACCATTCTACGGGCGCAGCGTGTCCTACATACCCGCCTGGGGAGTCCCCCCTCCCCCGCAGGACGCCTAAGTGCATTTTCCGGAGACGAAAAAAAAAAACTTATTTCAATTGGTATTAGCAATTTTATAATATTTTTTTAATATGACAGAGATATCTGTGAAAGTCTATTTTTATATTATTATAAGACATAATAAAATGAAGAAGATTAAAAAATGTTGTTTCTCTTAACATAGAGCAACACCATAATGATTCTTCTTTTACTTAATATAATGTATAATATATTGGGAATACATAAACACTACAAATTTTATCGAATATTATATCGTCCCTCACTATTTTTCCGCCTTGTTTATATTCCTTTTAAATAAATATCTGTACGGGAATTAATGTGGGGCAGAAATAAAAGAAAAACAAGACATGGCCTGCGTTTGTGGGGATTTTTGTTACGTTGTTCAAGGTTGTTAAGAATAGGAAAAGCCGGTGGGCTCATAGAGTTCTAGAGGCCACTTTCGGAGAGATTGACCTTCAATTATATGAGGTAAGGATCTCCTGGCAGAGCTCAGTCCTGGTTGGTGCTCATTGGAAGTCATGTTTAGCAGTTGACAGGAGAAAGTTAATGATGATGAAGATCATTATTATCAATTTCTGTTTCTACCGGTGATGCGTCCGTCTACACTTTTTCACCAGTGGAAGGGATGCTCTGCCCCACTCGTTTGCGTGGTACCATGGCACCGTGGACTGTTTTTTGTATAAAATCAACGTATCCTAAAACGATTTATGTTTTAAATTATATTTTGACACGTCCAAATGATTCTAATTTGATGATAAAAAAAAACGATTTATAAAGATACTTATCTATGGTATTTGGAATACGTATTTATCGCCGCCATTTCTCCAATTGTCAAAGTTTAGATACAAGCATTTCGCCCGTTAATTGTTGCGAGCCCAATAGCACAATAGACATAATAAAGAAGTCTTTTTCGTCAATTTTACCAGATAAATGGACCTATATTGTGAATTACTTAAGAGTTCTTTTAAGAGGTTTCACCAGTTACTATTGGGTGACATAAAATCATTATCAGTGCAGACCCTGTAAAACTTTGTACAGATAGTGATATGTCATCGTTGACACCTAAATTAACATATCACATCCCAATATGCGAGCAATTAGTGAGACGTCATCGGTGTTACGTCATCGGTGAGTGACGTCACTAATGCGAGCTTGGTGGACGTTAATGAGGGATTGATTAAATTAATAAATCTAGTAATATATCACCGTGACATTATAGTAAAAGGTTAAAAAAACAATGTAATAAAGAGCTGATTAATTTTAAAAGGCTGAATTGATTTTGGTAAATAATGTTTTAGAACCACAGCTGGAAAACCTGCTTTCAAATTAAAAAAAAACACGTCTAAATCTGGTCAGCTGTTGAGTTGCTCTGCCACAGACGCTGAAGCCTTAAGACACTGTGTAGTCAAAATAGGTTTTACAAACAAGACAAGGCTTTATAAAAAACAGTTTTTTAGGGAAAAATACATTTGAGAGCTTAAAAAAATATTAATAAACTTGATCATATTTATTTTATTGTTAATTGAACACAATAGTCCACCCTATTGTGTTCAATTAACAATAAAAAAACACATTTTCGAAAAAAATCATCGATAATAAAAAATCATAAAATAACCATTAGAATTTACATTCTATCAATTATATAATATGTATTATTTATATAATCTATATATTTATCTATACTACCTTTTCAATATTATTAAGCTGAAAAGTTTTTGTTTGAACTCGCTAATCTCAGGAACTTCTTGGTCTGATTTGAAAAGATCTTTGATAGATAGCCCATTTATCGAGGAAGGCTATAAGGCTATATAACATCACGCTGTGACTAACAGGAGTTAAGTTAGGTAAGTTAACGCGGGCGAAGCTGCGTGCAACAGCTAGTTCTATTTAACAGTGATAAAATATATCATAATAAGGGGAACATTGTATTTATTTATCGATTGCAATAACACATTTGTCAGGAATAATATATCTTATATCTTTAAATGAGCAATTCTTGTATATATATATATGTAAAGAAAATATATTTTCTTTAATTTATATAAAACCTTTCCACATATAGTTGGCATAGGGAATAAAAAACATTGTCATGTCATTCGAAATAAATTAATATTAAGAACCGAATGTACATACAAAGATTAATATATTTAAGAAATTAAAATATGATTAAGGAATCGGCATTGTAAGTTAATAACATTAAATGTCGTTTCTCTTATTACAGGTAATATTTAGTTAATTGTATTATTATTATTTTTATTAATTTATGTAAATATTAACAAATAAATATCTCTTATTACAGAGAGAAACTCAATTTCGTTTTAATTTACGGTGTCGCCTAAATAATATAAAATTCATCTTATATATATATATATAT
This sequence comes from Helleia helle, assembly GCA_963853865.1. Classification (NCBI taxonomy): domain Eukaryota; kingdom Metazoa; phylum Arthropoda; class Insecta; order Lepidoptera; family Lycaenidae; genus Helleia; species Helleia helle. The sequence continues at coordinate 1,273,716 of OY971436.1, forward strand.
ATATATATGTGCAACGACTTGTTTGACGACTTTTTCGTTAAGATTTTGTATAGTTTGGGGAAATGTGTATTCTATGAGGAAAGTCCCAAACTATATCATATACCTAACGTATTGTTTGAGGAAAATTTATCAATACATTGCACATACATATGTCAAGCAATACCTCAAACAATACGTTAGGTATATATATATATATATATATATATATATATATATATATATATATATATATATATATATATATATAATTGGAATCTCGGAATCGGCTCCAACGATTTTCATGAAATTTAGTATATAGGGGGTTTCGGCGGCGATAAATCGATCTAGCTAGGAATCATTTTTAGAAAATGTCATTAAAAAAAAAAACCGAGCAAGACTCGGTCATCCAGGTCCTAATATTTAATGATAGCAATAATGATTCGACCAAAACCTTGTACCATCGCGGCGTCTTTTTGCTTCTCTTTCATTCCTACGTAGCGATAGTAACTTCCCAGAGCGAATCGTCCCCCACTTCATTTAGTTCACGCCCTCAAATACATTTAAAAGTCTATTCAACGCGCCTTAACTAACTAGACCTTCGATCACTTACTTGAAAATTTCTTCGACTTTCTCCATTGTATCTCTTAACTTGTTTGTAGCGGCTGCTACTTGGGCTTTCTTCTCTTCTGTTCTGTCTCTTTGCTGTTGTAATTCTTCTTTCATTCGACTGATTTTTGATAATCTTCTTTCCTCCATCATTTCGTTCCATTCCCTGCGATCCGCTGAAAGTAAAATCGATTCGAATGTCGTGACCTTAAAGAGCATGGCATTTTCAAGGAGACTAACTGGCAGACGTGCTAACTGATGTTAGTTAGTCAGCGTCGTCCATGAACATAAACGACTTTACCTGGAACTAACCAAGGTAACTTATTCACATGTTGCCTATCCCTATTTAGTCAGAGGTATGCTGTCACGTTTTGTGCGGTTTGTGAGTTTCCGGTGGCTCATTGAGGGGGGCAGGGGCAAAGGAGGGCAACACATCTGCGTAATCTGGTTTGTGCAGATGTGTATGGGCGTCGGTAGTCTAAAGCTTCGACTGCTTGTTTGCCCTCCTATGCAATAAAAAAAGGATGTTAAGTCTCGGTGCCAGTAATTACACTGCCTGTCATGCCTTTTTCTCCGAAACACAGTAAAGCTGTTTCACGGGAGAAACAAGCAAGATGGTGATACCCAAGCAGGTGGGAGCACAGCACATCCCTCCCAACTTCATAAGTATGGCAACTGGACACACTCTACCTTTTTAAATATTTCCTACTCCTCCTGAATCCTTCTGACTAAATTCATTGCGGGTCCCAAGTTTTGACACATACGCATTTGACGCTTCCTGAGGCGTATCAAAGGACCATTTGGTTGCAATCGGACCTGGCTATGCAGGAGTAGCAGCGGTGGGAACGAGTGGTGGGCCTAAGCCAAATAAACATTCTCTTTACCGATATCCCGCCGTAGACGCGCCACATCTCTCCTCAGCACCTCGTTTTGAGCACAATAGTCTGTCATGAGCTTGTACAGCGAAAAATTGTTAGCCTCTATTCGTTTGAATATGTCGATGATTCTCCCCACATTGGCCTCGTCTGTGTAGCCCTGGGGTTTTGGAATTATTAAACATATATAGAAAATGGTGAGGATGTACCTTGTAGCTTGGATAGCTTGAAACATTTACATTCATAGAATATTTTTAGAGTACAGAAATAAGTGATAATTCTTATGTTACATTAAGTCAAAAATGCCTTTCATCCAGTTGGCAGATAGGTGAAGAACGCCCATAAGTCGAAATTAGGCAATCATAAGATAAGACTAGAGCTGACATCTATCTAAGACCGTATCGTGGGACCCAAAGTTATAATGACATGTTTATACTGTTGTTCCAGTAGTCAAGTTGATACTACTGGTGGCACTAGACAAGTTTGATTTGGAATCAGTTAATCTTTAGCAGATATCTAGTTAGCAGCAGTTAGTAGATAATTATAATATCAAATATTAGGTCAGATAGTTATCATAGCAATTATTAGGACAGACAGTTATCATAGCAAATATTAGGTCAGATAGTTATATAGCAAATATTAGGTCAGATAGTTATTATAGCAGATATTAGGTCAATTAGGTATCGTAGCAAATATTAGGTCAGATAGTCATTATAGCAAATATAAGGTCAAAGCATCATCATTCTCAATATTTTCGTTCGTAAATAGCTTCAAATTTTTATATCCTCTAGAGTCTAGAGCATTAGTTATGGCAAAAGATAACCCTGTTACTAGGGTATAGAGTGATCCACTACTGAATTAAAGTTGACTAAAAAATTAAAACCTTAAGACTTACAAAGATTTCATCCAATATTTTTCTATGCGATACTATTTCCCTTCTGTTGTCCTCTTCTTGTTTTATCTTCGCAGCTTCCTCCCTCTCTTCTTGCTTCTGGTTAATTCTTATAATTCCCTTTTTTGCCAAGAAGTTGTAGAGTTTCATTTCGTGGTCAAAATGTTTTTGCAAATCCCGCATTTCCTGTTAGAAGAGAGTATTTGAAGAAGTTTATCGGTTTTGAAAATAGTCACCTTCTTGCTAACTTGGTAAAAAAGTTTTGGTGCACGTAAAACTAGTCGTTAGCGACTTTACCCATCTCTAAACTGATTAAGTTTAAAAAATTCCGAATTTAGTAGCCTATAATAATATGTAACATACATAATTATTGAAAAAATATTTCTTCAAATCCAATTACGGAGATCAGTGCGTTAAAGAAACATAGCTTTATTATATTGGTATAGGTATAGGGAAGTGGGACAGGTACCAAGACTTAGCATATTTCGTCTAAACCTAGGCAGGAGGAGCTAGGTAGGATAAGTTCATAATCATCATCGGCCCGTTATTGCCCACTGCTATAGACCTCCCTTTTTCTGCCAACCTCCTCTGTCCCTTGCCCGTGTCATTCATGTTTTGCTCATCAACCTTTCCACATCATTGGTCCATCGAGCCATAGGATAAATTTTAGTCTCGTCCTAGTGTTTCCTGGTTGACTGTCTCTATCCACTAACAAATGAATTTGTGACACGCTAAAACTGTCTTCGGCCCGCTATGAATTTAATCAGAAGAATACTAGAATTAGAAATATCCTTAAATTTCTGTAGTATTATTTAGGTTATTTCCATGCTACATAGGAGGAACGGTTGAATGTTGGATATCACACATAAATTTTTTTTTTATTATTTACATTCACAAATTACGTCACGAATTTCATGATATTTCGACTCCTCCCCCGTCCGACATGGACGGGGGAGTAGGACAGTTGGTCACATCTGTGTGACTCCCCCCCTAGTGTGTCGTCACATATTTTGCAATTGTTACAAATGGAAATTATTTTTAAAATTTAAATTTTATTTTAATTTCTTTGTCCATTTTTTTTTATAATTCGTGTTTTAATAACGCCCTCCCCTTGTCACACAATGTCACACTTGATCGACCCCATCCTCCCCTTTAACGTAATTTATGGATGGTACCATAGTAGAGTCAGTCTTGTCTTAACTGAACAAGATATCACCGAACATTGAAGCATTCACTCTGACACTGGTAATTCCGCAAGGGAGCTAAAGCAAAAGAAGAAGTAAAGAAATGACAGCGTCATGCCGTTTTCAGTCATAGAATTCAAGTCGATTTTACTGTTAAGGCGCACCGATGCTTGAGAACAAAAAAATTAAGCTCTCCCGGTATCTGATTAATAGAAAACGAGTTTTTATCTTTAGTCTACAGTTTCAGGTATCATTACATAAGCTGGGTTCATCCAGCGTACGGAACCTTCGGGAACACGGCCAAGTTGACCACTGCACCAGAAAATTAATTCCACGAATGTTACTTATAAAATGTACACATATGCTGCGCCAGTAGAGCTTAGAGTTTAGTCTAACGTATGTTACCGACATTTAACTTTCACATAAAACATTGTACAATAATTTATTATTTTATGACACTCAATGATAACGCAGCAATATACTGATGAAATTTCTAAACATCCAAACTTACAAACACAACCTCTTTCCATCGAGCATATAACCGGATAGAGTAGTAATGTGAGCCTTAAAATTCCGAAACTGGTCAGTGATTTGTCACTGACGTCATTGAAATTCAACCTACCAGTGAACAGTACGTCCCATCGGCTAATCATCCATCAATGCCCTGTTGATGTGCAGCATCGCAACATAAATTTGGGGGAAATAGCTTTCAAACATAACATTACCACTCAATTCCAGTTATGTGCTCGATGCCTCTTTCACATATTAGTGTAGATTGTTGGAGGCTGTTACTTTAGAGGATGATTTTTTTAAGGCATAAAAAGGCAATTGAGATCGTGTCGAGCCTTTTGGCAACTATCAAAGCCCTCGCGTTGTCCTCCTATCCCCCCAATTCCACTTATTATAATACAGTTCTCCCGTGACCGTTGCTGTAAAGTATCCGAAACGTCGTGTAAAAATATTAACAAACCACGATAAAATCCGTAAAAATTGTTTCATAATAATAATTACATTTTACCATCACAACAACAATCAAATAACAAATGAAGTATACTTATAAAACCCGAAGGCAATATGAGAGCTGATCTTGAATCGGCTGAACCAATTTTCATAGTCAAAGATCCACAGCGAGAAAACCGGCTTTATAAACCGCAATCACACCTGTTTAGAACTAGCAGTGCAGTGGTCACAACACTCTTTTTGCGGGGGTTGTAACAATAAGGGAAAATGAAGCCACAAACAACGTATATGCGCTTTCTACACCAGCTCAGTTTGTGGGTTACATTGTGGATAAGTGTTCGGAGGGGAGAACGGCGAGGTTTTCTAGATATTCTTGTTTTTTTTCTGCATATATGTGTAGTGTTGTAACCTGGATCTCTCCACCATGGTTTAAGCCTTGTCATGGCGGTGGAGGGTGAACCCAGCACCTTGGGCGAAGCCAATTAAACTTAGGGTTCTGCTCTTTGTATGTTATAAGAAGAAGAAGAAGAGAAAAAAAAGCAGGGGACATGGGGCGAGGATTGGAACCTCACCACAATGCACTGTCCTCCCTCTCAGTGGAAGTAGCGTCGGTCCCTCAGGGGAGTGACAAGATGTCAAGGTGCCTTGTTGCTCAACAGATCCGGGGCACCTCACCAAAGGCGGCATTGGTGGCAATCGCGGGGTTATAGAGGGTATTCGGCACAGATATGTGCCACGATTCCCACACACCATCGGACCCCACCCAGGGCCGTTGTCGGCGCGTAAAGGCGTTTCACCTCAACGAACAAAATAAAAGCACTGCTTGCCCTGCCCTTCCGAAACACAGCAAAGCTGTTTCGTAGAAGTTGTTTCTTCTGCAGGAAGCAAGATGTTGGTACGAGTAAGATTTTAAATTAACATGGTTAATTTCACTATTTAAACGGTCTAAAAGAGCTTAATATATCGGCATAATCTACGGCTTGTTCACGAGACGACGCCGAAATATCAAACTTTATCAAAACTGGAAAACACGCTAAATATCATATATTTTCTAGTTAACTTATCCGTTAACTTTTCAACAATTTTACTTATAAAAATATACATTTTGATAGGAAACCAGTAATAAATAATTGTGTTAATCCACTGTTTTTGGCATGTGTAGTTTTCATAGCATAAATGCATTTTTATTTGTATTTGGCAACTAGCACACTATTTGTAGAAGAGCCTGACTTGTCTAGTGAACCCTTTTTTGAAGAAATATTGCTTATATACTTTTTTTATGTTAGTTGGATAGGGAAACTGGCAAACGTGCCACCTGATGGTAAGTGGTCGACGTCGCCCATGAATATAAACTAGTTTACCTGGAACGAGCCCAGGCAACTCATTTATGTGTTGCCTGTTAAGTCTCGGTGCCAGTAATTACACTGCCTGTCTTCCATTGAAAGATGCCTATTTTCAGCAGTGGACGGATAAAGGCTGATGATGATGATGATGAAAGAAAGTTGGCAATTTCAATCCGGTAGGCTATGGATGATCAAAGAATGAAGGGATCCCTAGGTTGGACTGGCTCTTAGACTATAATATGTACTAATTTACTATGTACGTATTTTACTAATATAATATACAATAGAAGTTATGTTTGTGAGTTTGTATGTTGGAGACAATCTTTCAAACCAACGATCTGATTGAAATAAATCTTACGCCTATTACGTTACATATATAGCCTATGTCATCGCCATCTTCTGGATAGGACTGTAAATCTAAACGCGGGTAAAGCTAGTTCTTAATAAAGGGATTAAAAGAGCCAAGTATTTGGGCCGGTCACAAAGGATTTCGTGAATCGTATAGTATTAAATTTACTTGAAATTATAAAAAAAAACCCAACCAGTCACAGGGACTGCCGATAGAAGTGAAAACAAAACAAACTCCAATACCTATAATACGGACTGTAAAAGTTATGACAATCTATACAATTTGAACGGCGCACAAAATGGCCGCATGAAATAATTTAGAAACAACTCAATTTGCAAAAAATATATTGCATAAATATTGCTTATATAAATAAATCAAACGTCAAACGGTTCTCATGCGGCTCGCGTGCAGCGCGGCGTCACGAGTGCACGTCATAATAATAATAACATAGATAAAAAATTGGTCTCCGCTGCGCTACGACTAGATACCGCGCTCTACTTGTAATGTGCGGCAACAAATACCACGCCGAATTCGGCGTACCCGAGCCAGTCTCATTGCAATCGTTATGTAAGGTGGAGGTACAGAGTGTTTTATTCAATGTTGCTCATTATCTGAAGTAAAATGCCAGTTTGCGCAGTGAAACTGTGTAAGAATAATACTACAAGAAATAAGAAAGACTCTGGGATCACATATCATCTGTGAGTATCATATAATTTCGAAATTTAATCATAAAATAACATGAAACCTTAGGGTTCATGTCACGCCATTCAGTGTTGCCGCGTATACAAAAATAAAGTCCCCGTGGTTGCGATTTTTATATATTGATTTATTGTTATTATATTTTATAATTTATATAAAATACTTACTACATTAATCTCTATCCTCGTCATTATTATTGAACTATTTTTTATTTATAAATTATTTTGAATACTTAATACTTATAATCATTAGTAAACAATGAAATAATTTTTACGGATATTATCGCGGTTTGTTAAGATTTTTGCAAGCTCGACGTTTCGAATACTTTATAGCAACCATGGCCATGGGAGGAGGGGGGAGGAGGTAAAAATTGTTTCATTATAATGAGTGAAATTCGCGTAAATATTAGAAAACAATTAATAAATAAAGTAGTTATATTTTCTGAGCCATATTTACAACCAGTTCTTAGTTCTTCTAGTAACTAGACCATTGCATGAAATATTTTTTCCCATTAATTTAGGGTATAGTAAAGCAGCTGGCAATTGTATTCTTCACGCACACTAGCATCCTTGGAAATAGTCTTACACACACTATGATATTTACTTGCCGCATCAAGGAGCTATTGTTTCTTGCGGAGCGCGGTATCTAGTCGTAGCGCAGCGGAGGCCAATTTTTAATCTATGAATAATAATTTTATTTGCCAGATTGTGGGTATATAACAAGTTAACAATAATTCAGTACAATCCCTTACACAATCGACTGTCACCGACAGTGTGCAAATATTTAAAGTTAAATTAATACATTTAAAGTTAAAGACCTAAATGGCTATATAAACGTCAAACTGCGTCTCCAGCGTTTCGTGTGCGGTGTCGCGAGTTCAGAGATTTTATCTCATCTAAAAATATGCGTACAGCGCTAAAAGAAATTTACACTTCAAAAATACTTTTGGAATAATTAAAAATGCTAAAAAGGCATTATCAAATTACTTTCAATTGTATGAAAATCTCTATTATAAAAAAAAGCAGTCTTGACAATGTCAACGTCCCATAAAAGGAAAAAAAAAATGTCAACGTCATCATCATATTGCAAAACAAGATGGCTGCCAGACCGCCAAAATGATATGTCAATGTCAATTGTCAAGGAAAGAGCTATTACGTCATTACAAATTACAATTATATAAATAAAACAAAAAGATATTATCTTGGAGCTATTAAACGGTCATGCCGGTTAATAAATTAAAAGATGCTATCAGCTGTCGTGTGCATGTCAGCTCCGCGTCCATTAGTGGTCGTAGATCAAAATGGTGGCATAGATTAATCATCTATTTTTCTATGGACTGTTATGTTCTAGAGTCTGTTAACGTGTTGGACGTTTCCCTCTTAAATAAATATGGGAAAACCCGTAATTAAGAAAATATTTCGATTCGACTGTATTTTTCACCGATTTTGATGATTATTCTTACTGACCAGAAGTTTTGGAAGTAAAACTTCTTAAGGTGCAACTAGAGGGTAATTCATATTTTTAAAAAGTTTTACTTCAATCGCGCGCAACTTTTTTGTGTAATCAGCGATAATGTGTGTTTGATTGACTTCGATTACGTTGATAATTGTCTGGTTTAATTTTTGTCTATTTTTGAAGTGAAAACTTCTTTTAGCGCGGTATGCATATTTTTAGATGCTATAAAATCCTCTGGACTCGCGACACCATTACCAGACGCGATTTGAAGTTTATAGGACGTTGATTTATTTATATAAGATTAATAGCGACACCGCTACGAGACGCGTTTTGTCATTTATAATATGCCGTTTGATTTATTTACATAAGATTATGCAATATTTGTTTTGCAAATTGTGTTGCTTCTAAATTATTCGGAGGAACTTATAGGTATTCGTTTAGGTTATAGGTATTTGAATTTAATTGTTTTGTTTTCACTTCTATCGGCAGTCCCTGGGATTGGTTGGTTTTTTTTATAGCATACGAGGGCAAACGAGAAGTTTCAACTACTTCGGCCTTTGGTGATTATGGGCGCACATACACATTTGTAGGTACAACCAGAGGCTATGCAGATGCGTTGCCCTCCTTTTCGCTCTCCCTCCAATGGGCTACGGGAAACTCACAAACCGCACGAGACACGACATCATAGCTGTCACTTTACGCCGTTATGTGAGCGAGAGGTACTACCGCGGTCGAGCCGGCCCAGTTCAGCTGCAAAGTAGCATGTCACTTTTTAACCGACTTCAAAAAGGAGGAGGTTATCAATTCGTCGGAATCTTTTTTTTTTTTTTTTTTTACTTACTTTTGAAGCCGTTGTCGTATTCGTTGATGTACCTACCTCCTTAATTACCTTGGCTGACACCGACTCCAAAAGTAACAATAATGACGTGGTAAATGCAAAGATTGTATATTAGTAGAAGAACAAGTTGATTATAAATTGTAGGCACAAAGATTACGGAAATTATTTTATTACTTTTTAGTTTTTTTTTAATTTTGAAGTCGGTTTTAATTTTTGTTTAAAATTTTTTTTACAAAACAGGTTTGTTTTTACAAAATTGTATTAGTTTTGTAACATAAATACAAAAATCAACAACTTTGGTATCTTTTAAAGAAACTTAGTAACTCTACTTTGTGTATTTGCTATTTTCGAACAGCGTATATTTGGGACTAATTGGGACGTCTCCAATGAACCAGCATAATTAGACAAATGCTGTAAGGAAAGTCAATTGATCCCATATAAATGTTCCGGAAAAGACAAGTGTAATTAGTAACGACCAGGCGTATGGTTCTGACGATTAGATTTTCTATTGATTGACAATGAAACATTTGTTGTATTACGGACAGAAGGACAGGAGTAGGCAAACTGGCAGACGTGCTACCTGATGGTGAGTGGTGTTCATGGGTGACGCATGAACATAAACTAGATAACCTGGAACTAGCCTAGGCATTCATGTGTTGCCTATCCTGATACATAAGATGTCTCGGTGTCAGTAATTACACTGCCTGTCTTGTCCTTCTCTCCGAAGCGAAGCTGTTTCACGGGAGCTAACTCGGGGTAAAACTCGAGCATCCTACATCTCAGGATAGGCAACGCATGAATAGTCTGGGCCAGAACTATCTGGGCGTGAGAAATGCTGGTCATTTTTAGTCAGGTCCGCTCGAAAGCTGGTAAGTGACTAAAACCCGACGAGAGCCACCAATGCCGCCTTTGGTGAGGTGCCCCGGATCTAATGAGCAAACAGGGCACCTCGACGGCTAGTCAGTCAGAGGGGTTGTCCCGCACCACAGACTAACCCCTCCCAACGTCGGGACAATACCTACAAAACCTCACCCGGTTCCCGTCTTCGCCGCTGCCCCCTGCTCTTTTGTCCCCTTTTCTTATTAGAGGGGTACAAAAAGCCCCCCCCCCCAAGGTGCAGCGGCTCAACCTAGGCTAATGAGCCCCACCGCCACGTCAAGCCTGAACCATGTTGGGGAGAGATGATGGTCTAGTGGGTATGGTCCAGTCTCCAAGTGTGAGATTTGATCTAGATTAGTGCACCCCTTCGACTTCATCCAAACCCTTGGTCACCGTGCTCATCACGGTGAGGAAATCTGGATGCCTGATTTCATTAAAGGTTTTTTGTATCGATGTATATACAGGAACTAGATTTCGTGTTCCCAATATTCACTTTGTTCGACTGAACTGTACTGGTGTCCGTACATCTTACTTTAGTGTAGCTTCGTAATGAATTCTAATGAAGTTTTGTAGGTACAAAAGCTTTGTCACTTTTGCTTGCAGCGTAAAATCTATAGAGAGGACATGTTGTTACATTACGTTGATCGAAACGCGTGAGTGCTATAAAATTCACACGCACTTACAACGTTATACTGAATAAGCGATCTAGCGCTGTATGTTTTTATGGTTTGGTTAGACGAAATAACTAACGTTTTAGCGCTGCAGTGAACTTTAGTTCTAACTATTGTCAGTATTATAATGAAACAATTTTTATGGACTTTATCGCGGTTTATTAAGCTTTTTACAAGCCCGGCGTTTCGTATACTTTACAGCAACCTTAATAAGATCCGTAAAAATTGTTTCAGTATAATGAGTGAAATTCGCGTAAACATTAGAAAACAATATATTGTCAGTATGATAATCCTGGGTCCAGTCCTGGGTGACCTTTTTATATTCATGAACCACATACCATGAATCTCCTCAAGTTTGGCTTAGCAATGTCCCTTACTTGTACTTGAATCATTTGATCCATCTTCCCCTTTTCCTGGACGGAGCGCAACTTGGTGCACCACTCGTCTCTCTGGTCGTAGGCCAGGGTGGACGACTCGAAGAGATCGTTGAGGAATTTCTTCCCTTTGTTCAGCATTCCAAGCATTTTGGACCAAGCTTGGTTGAAGAGTGCTCTGAATAGAAGATATTTTGTGATTTGGTGATTATCACATAAATGTAGGGATTTTAATGTAGTGGGAAACGAAGGGGACGCTCCTGATTGTAGAAAAAGGTTTTCTCTCTTGTGAAGGCCGCCGTTAGCTTGACGAGGTGTAAGTAGACCATTAACCAAGTGGGAAGATGATCTCCATGCAGTGGTCGGTCCGTGTTGCATACGAGTGGCAAGGGATCGGTCGTCTTCGCGTTCATTGAAGGTGGCCTATGTTCAACAGTGGATGGATAAAGGTTGGTGATTACTTTTGTGAAGGCCCCTGGGCTTGTGATGAACTGGACAAGTAATGACTACGGGATAGGTAACGCAAGAACGCCAGCGTTTTCCGGGTTGACTCATTTATGAATATCAGGTTAATGGTTTACCTTCTAACAGCGTTTACGCACTAGATTCGACCCAAAGCCCTGAAAAATCGCTACCATACAAATTGTTCGATGGCTATTTCGGAACGTATATTGACATATATTGGACTCATCGGATTCAGATCGTATTCAGTGCGTTACCGCCCTAAGAGGAAAAAACGAGCCGCCCTTCACATCAGTGTAATAAATAAGTGCCGTCAAAACTCTGTGCCCTATTTATAATAATAATAATATCTATGGACGCTTTTACACCACGTCAACCTGGTCCCGTGGTAAGTTCTCGCAGAACTTGTGTTACGGGTACCAGACAACGGAAATATATTTAATACTTTTATATTATACATAATATATATAGGATTTTTGTTATCTATACATCTATACAGATAAATAAAATTGGAGTGTCTGTTTGTAATATTAAAATAACCACTTTTTTTGAATACATATGGATGTATACACGGTACATATACCAAAATAACATTTTTTACAATTTTTGTCTCTCTGTCTGTTTGTTCTGGCTAATCTCTAAAACGGCTAGGCTGATTTGGACGGGAATTTCACTGGCAGATAGTTGATGTTACAGAGAGTAACTTAGGCTACAAAAATAATAATCATCACTCCGGATACGGCTGTGAATGTAAGTTAACGCAGGCGAAGCTGCGCAACAGCTAGTTTATTACATATATTTAATACAGACAGAAAACGTTTTGTTTCCTGGTGGGATTCGAACCCGCTACCTCCGGCTTGAGCGGCAACGCGAAAACCATTGAGCCACAGAGATCGTCAATGTATGTAACAAGTAAAAAGAAAACTATGAAACGAATGTACCATGAAAATTTACATATGATAAACCTAAGTTTAATTGTATCTTTTAGTTATCCTATCATTCAAGATCTCAACAACACAACACGTCATCATCAGCCCCGCGACACGTGGGTCGTTTGACATTTCTTTTGTTATTCTAAACAATATAATTAAAGCCCTGATCCGCTATTTCCGTTGAAGCAGACACAAAGGCGGCAAGTCGCTTTATACAAAAGACTTTTATCTCAACCCCCAGCCTCCCGGTGACTTTAAAATTATGTTTCGTAAACTGTATTCATAAATTCACCTTACCTGTAGACATCTTATTAATAAAGACTAGCTCTCGCGGTTTTATCCAACACTAGCTATTGCCCGCAGCTTCGCCCGCGTTAACTTACTCAACTTAATTTCTATTAGTCACAACGTGATGTTATTTAAGCCTATAGCCTTCCTCGATAAATGGACTATCTAACACTGAAAGAATTTTTCAAATCGGACCAGTAGTTCCTGAGATTAGCGCGTTCAAACAAACAAACAAACTCTTCAGCTTTATATTATTATAGTATAGATTAAAAAACGAGACGCTTGGAAGATGTGAAATATTTATGTTAATATTAGAATTCTTGCTTAATATGAATAAGATCGTTGAAGTGGCAGTGGGCTGGTCACACACTCAGAAGAACGGATGGCCGATGGAGCAATAAGGTTCTAGAGTGGAGGCCACGTTTAGGTAGACGAAGAGTTGGTCGGCCATTAACTAGGTGGGTAGACGATTCCCACCATGGTTCAAGTCTTGTCATTGCGGTGAGGCTCAGTAGCCTAAGGAGATCCCAGCACCTTGGGCGAAACAAATTGAGCCGAGGAAGCTGCTCCTTGTACTCCTCTTATAAGAGGGGACAAAAGAGCAGGGGGGGGGGACAAGGTGTGAGGATGGGAACCTCATTGTACTGTCCCGACGTTGGGAGGAGTGGATCTGAGGTGCGGGACAATCCCTCTGTCGAGGTGGCGTCGGTCCCTTGAGGGACTGACTAGCAATCGAGGTGCCCTGTTTGCTCAACAGATCCGGGGCACCTCAATAAAGGCGGCATTGGTGACACTCGACGGGTTTTAGTGGGTAAAGCTGCGTCCACCTTACCACCTGTACCGGGGGGACCCACTCCCCGGCGGAATAACTCAGAGCATTTCACGGCGTAAAAGAAAAAAAAGGTGGGAAGACGATCTCCGTGCGGTGACCGGCCCGTGTTGGATGCGAGTGGCAAGGGATCGGCCATCTTGGCGTTCATTGAGGGAGGCCCTTGTTCAGCAGTGGATGGATAGAGGCTGATGATGATGATGAAGAATATAAAACGAAAGATAAAAGAATAGAAAGAATAAAGTGTATACACGGGACACGCAAAGGATTTGAATGCGGTGGCGTAGTGGAGGCATCACGACAGCGTCATTCCATTTACCGTCACGACAGTCGAGTCGATTTAACTGCCAAGGCGCGGATATATGTTTAACATCAAAAAATATCCGCCCTTCTTCTCGAAACGCATCAAAGCTGTATTACGTTAGATGTAGGAGGCGGTACACACGCAGAAGGGCCTATATGTCCATCCCTGCCATTAACCGGGAGCCGTATCCACACACCTTCATCGCAGCTCGTCGGTAAAATTGGGATCTGGATCTGTAGTTTAGGTATCCTAACCTATCCTACATCGCATCCCTCTCGGTAAAAATCAGGATCAGGATATATTATGCTGCATGGGTACCACCGTCTTGCTTATTTCTCCCGTGAAACAGCTGTGCTGTGTTTCGGAGAGTAGGGCAGGACAGGCAGTGTAATTACTGGCACAGAGACTTAACATCTTATGTCTCAGGATAGACAACACGTGAAAGTGTTGCCTAGTCTAGTTACAGATTAACTTGTTTTTGTTCAATGGCAACTCTGACCAACAAACTTAAAAATATATCTCATAGGTCAAAAATATCTGCTCCTGGTATTGGTATCCTCACCTATCCTTCATCATGTGTTCTATCTCGTCCCGTATCCTCCTGTTGTCCCACTGTACTAGGTTGAACCTGGTCGTGGCTGTCTCCAGCTTGTTCTCCGTGGACATCAGCCGGCGCTCGCTGAGGTGGCGACGCTCAGCCAACTAAAAGCTTTGGATTTTACATGGATAGGCAAAGGAACAGACGAGCTTGTAGCGAGACGGTCAGCGTAGCCCATGAACGTAAGCAAGTTAATCAAGAATGAGCCCAGGCAACTCATTCGGCACCACTAGCCCTGCTTGTCCTCCCCACCATGGTTCAGGCCTTGTCGTGGCGGTGGGGCTCAGTAGCCTAGGGTGAGCCCAGCACCTTGGGCGAAGCTAATTGAGCCGAGGGGGCTCTTTGTACCCTTCTTATCAGAAGAGAGGCCAAAAGAGCAAGGGGCGAGGACGGGAACCTCACCCCATTGTACTGTCCCGAAGTTGGGAGGGGTTGTTCTGTGGTGCGGGACAAACCCTCTGTGGAGGTGGCGTCTGTCCTTTGGTGGACTGACTAGCCGTCGAGGTGCCCTGTTAGCTTAACAGGTCCAGGGCACCTCACCAAGGCGGCACTGGTGGCACTCGCCGGGTTTTAGTGGGTAGTGCTGCGTCCACTTACCATCTTTCGGGTGCAGCGAGTCCCACATACCCGCCTGGGGAGACCCACTCCCCCGGCGGGTTGCCTCAGAGAATTTCCCGGCGTAAAAGGAAAAAAAAAAACCGTGTGAGCCGTCACGGGACGCCTGGCAGATGTGAAACATTGACATTATTTTGTAAAAGTAATATGCATATAATATGTAATATCGTATAGCGTGGCGACGCGTCGCCACGGCATGCGTCGCCACGCCAGAAATCGGTTTTACGTGCGGCTATAGATGTTTCACATCAAAAAGTTATAGAATAGCTAGGGGTCGCAGCTAAGGGTCCATCGACAAAAGACGACGACGACGGTCCTAACGAACTATATCTTGTAATTTAGAAACTACTTTTTTTTAGTTGACTAGCTCCGGCAACTCAATTACAATTCAGGATTCTCAAAAAGCGGCTGAAGGCGCTCGCAGTGGTTTTAGTTTGCGAGTGGGCACTCTCAGGTGGATCCCGAGATCCTGGCTACATGCATTAAGCATATCCCTGTATACATAACGCATAATTATGCGTTGCCTATCATGAGACGAAAGATGGTATCGGTGTCAGTAATTACACTACCTGAACCCTTTTTTCATAGAAGTAAGTAGAATGTTGGTGTGCAGATGGGCAAGTAGTATTGCGCATCTGTCCCAATGTTGAAATTATTGAGACAGTGGTCCGTACAGTGGCCGCTCTATGTTGAATGCGAGTGGCGAGGGATCGGTCGTCTTGACGTTCTTTGAGGGAGGCCTATGTTCAACAGTGGACGGATAAGGGCTGATGATGTTATCATGAGAAGTCATAACTCGGTGTGATGCCGAATAAGGTTTCTCTAAGGATCCGACCTCATACCTGTCCGATGCTGACAGTGACCAACTTCCGCAGCTCTATCATCTGCTTCTTCTGACGCTGCAGCAGTTGTTCTAGCTGTTCCATCAAGAACAGGCCTTCTGTAAAGGGGATTTCTAATTATTATTAGGTACAATTAAAATATAGTATACGCGTTCGGCACTACACATTATCATGAGGCTTGATCTGACTTCATATGATGATCAGCCTTAGGCATTCTCTATCATTCTCACGAGTTTCATGTCTAGTCTCCGGGACCTTAGAACCGGTAGAAGGGATGCACTGAACCGCGCTCCCTTCTGCATGGGTACCACCATCCTACTTGTTTCTACCAGTGGGAGGAATGCGTTGTGCCGCGCTCCCGGCTGCATGGGTACCACCATCTTGCTCTTGAATTTGCGTCTTGAAGAGCTAGACAGGTAGTGTAATTGCTGGCACAGAGACTTAACATGTCTGTCACTAGGTATGCAGCATATAAATGAGTTGCCTTTTTTGCAGGGATATGCTTTTTACGTATATAGCCAGGATCCTGGGTACATCCTGAGCCTAAACTGAACCCACTGCGAGCGCTTCAGCCACTTTTTGAGGGTCCTGGATAACATAAATGAGTAGCCTGGGCTAGTTCCAAATAAACTAGTTTATGTTCATAGGTGACGTCGACCACTTACCATTAGTTGGCACGTACCACCAGGAGAACCGATTGTCCATTTTCGCCGTCTTCTGTAAAAAAGTCGGTTTACTGACGGTAGTTGAACGTGACAACGTCATAAGAAAATGGAACGCCTCAGAGCGAGGTAACGCCGCATGCGTCATGTTTTTTCGTGTGTGCAGCCGGCTCCATCGAATTATAAGACGTTGTCACGTCAAAAGCCTAGTCAAGTGAACATGGTAAATATGGATCAGATGGATTAAATGTTCAAGTATAAACTGGCTTTATTTACAGTGAACATGAAGTACCTTCTGTCTCCTGTTCAGTCTGCACGCGGTATAGCAGAGCTCTTTCCAGACCGGCTTTCATCTTCATGTCCTTCTTCTTGTGAGAACCAGACCTCGCCACCTGGTAAGAAGACGATTTAAGATTGCTTGTTCTACTTTTCCAAAGTCACTAACCTCCTCCTAATTTTATGCATCAGCTTCTGTTTATGGGTTATGATGAATAGTGATCATCAGAATACGCAAAATGACAGACTCATTTTGCGTATTCAACTAATACAAAAAAGGCAGAACAGCAACGGAAATTATATCATCTTTTACATTGGGAAAGTCCTACTTGAGCCTTCTCTTTTCGCTTGCCCTTGTAGTTATTTAAAACTTTGGATGACATTATTGAAGTGCTTCGGATATTTAACACGGAAACTTCGGATATTTAATAACACGATTTTTGCCTGAGCTCGGTATAGAGTAAGAGGTAGTGCCACGCTGCATTGCATCCGAACTGGGCGGGCACGATCGGGCTGGTACCTTTCACTCACATAACACCGGCGTCAAGTGACAGCTATGCTATCGCGGTTCGTGCGGTTTGTGAGTTTCCTGTGGCCCATTGGGAGGGATAGAGAAAAGCAAGGCAACGTATCTGCATAATCTCGGGTTGTGTGGATGTGTATGGGCGTCGGTATCATAAGGCTCCAACTGCTCGTTTGCCCCCTTATGACATAAAAAAAAAGAAAATAGGGGAACTCGTGTACACGTGCGACGTTGACCATTTCTCATCCTGCATGTATATTCGCTGTATATTTTTACAATGTACCTGTAAGTCCTTCACATAGTTCAGGTAGTCCCTCTTCAATTTCCTCATCAGACGGTCCTTTCTCCGGAACTGAGGGTGTACTCCCATGGATCTGGCCTCACGCTCGTTTTGAATGAGACGGACCTGAAACATTGACTCCAGGGCGTCAGGAACTTGCCCAGGGTAGAGAGGAAGAAAGACATGAAGCAAGTCCATATCTACGCGTCAATTTATAGGGATCTTTATGTTTCGCAGACAGAAAGAAGGGCAGGACAGATTTTGGGTTTATCACCGTCCTTTTTTTTGCGCCGGGAATGCTCTTAGGCATCCCGCGGGGGAGGGCGGACTCCCCCGCGGGACAGTGCAATGGGGTGAGGTTTCCATGCTCGCCCCTTGTCCCCCTGCTTTTTTGTCCTCTCTTCTGCTGGGTTCACCTTAGGCTACCCCACTGCCACTTTTAGGCTTGAACCATGGTGAGGCTTATCACCGTCCTGGGTTTTTTTACGTGACGCTTTCGGTAAAAAAAAAACCTTTTTTTTTATCGAAAAAAATTTACCTTCCAGGCTAGAGACTGAGACTCGCTCACTCTGAGCGAGCCAGGTGGACGGGGACGGTGACCACTTACCGTCAGGTGGCTTAGCAGTCTGTTTACCTGTCCAATGTCATCATCATCATCAGCCTCCATCCATCCAGCTAAAGACATCCTTCATCACCTATATCTGTTGCATATTCTATGTTTAAGCGAAAATTGTACCCATCTTTTGTTTGTAATGTTAATACTGTTTAATAAACTTATTATTATTATTTATCAATGAACGCCAAGACGGCTGATCCCTTATCACTCGCCACTCACACGGACCGACCAACACTTTGTCTACCTAAATGTGGCCTCCACTCTTGAAACTTACTAGACTAAAAAGGCCGTCTTGATGTTCATTGAGGGAGGCCTATGTTCAGCAGTGGCCGGATAGAGGCTGATGACTAAAATGATAATATCAATTATATTATTATCGAATTCATTCGATCAACTCGAATTTAACTTTTTTTAATAACGGGCTTCTTGTATTATGAAAATTCCAAAAACTCGCATCGCAATCCTATCCCTATAACCTCATATCACCTTTCATCATCGTCACCGTATGTCCGCTGATGGACATACACCATGACCTACTAACATAACAGATCACTGCCAAGTAAGAGGTAGTGCCATGCTGCTTGGTAGCCGAATTGGGCCGGCACGACCGGGGGGTACCTCTCGCTCACATAACAACGGCGTCAAGTGACAGTTATGCAACCGTTTCGTGTGGTTTGTGAGTTTCAGGTGGTCCATTGGGGGGATAGGGAAAAGGAGGGCAACGCACCAGCATAACTATTGGTTGTGCGGAAGTCTATGGGCGTCGATATCTATAAACCTCCAACTGCTCGGTTGGGTTCTTATGAAATAAAGCTTATACATAAATCCGTACCATACTTCTCCGCATTTGACTTTACCTGCCTTTGTAACCTGAGATGGTCATCTTCAATCTTTTGCGAGATCTCCCGGTCGCTGATCGGTTCTCCGTGCATTTTTGTAAAATTGTAAAAATGTGAACGTAACAATTTTCTCGACGTCAACCTCAGCCAACTAGATGTTGTTGACTGATTTTTCTACTAGATGGCGTTATGAAAATTGCTTCAATTTAAAAACCAAAGGTATCTTATGAAAATTGTCAATTTTACTCGGTAATAAGTGAGTGTAAGTGAGAGGGTTATGCTTTCTGTATAATATGTGTCTATTTCTTTGACACGCGCGTGGGCTTAAAGGTAAGCTTCAGGTGTCGTTAGATTAGTGAATTTGTATTGACACTGGTTGTATCAATATTACACTAGAAATGGCGAGTGTCCCTTTTAGTTTGTATTTTTATCTAGAATCAGTAAATTATAAAGATGATAAGCGTCGTCAAGAACAAGTTTTTTATGTCATAAGGAGGCAACCGAGCAGTCGGAGCCTTATGGTGACTATCAATGCCCATAGAGATCAACCAAAAGCAATGCAGATGCGTTGCTCTCCTTTTCTCTATCTCCCCAATTGGCCCCCTCTCACAAACCGCACGAAACGTGACAGCATAGCTGTCACCTGACGCCGGTGTTATGTGAGCGAGAGGTACCGCCCTAATCGAGCCGGCCCAATTCGACAGCAAGGCAAAATGGCTACCTCTGACAACGAAATACAAGTAAAACCAGCACCGGACTGTCTATAAATTGCCTTTTCGTCAGTTTGGTAATTACACTGTCCTTTTTTTGCGAAATACAATAGACCAGGGGTGACGAACCTTTATGTATCGATGGGCCACATGTCTATAAAATGTTTAACGAAGCCACAGCCACGTGCCCTCAAATAATTTGAACTTCATGATTATTGGAACATTAATAATACTAAATAACTCAAAACTTTTTATCCTCACTCTTCCCACCAATGACACATTTTCTATCACCTAATCTGTGGTAAGAGCGCATCTAATTAAGTGTTAAACTAATACTTCGTAGTGGCGTGCCCAAAATATTGGTTCGAGTGCCGTTAAGGGCACGCGTGCCACTGATCCGCCATCACTACAATAGAGCTATTTCAGGAACTCTTATTATATTTAAATTCTCAAGCAGAAGGGCGTCATAGCACATCCTTCTTCTTCGCCGAGAAATGCTCTGAAGCATCCCGCGGGGGAGTGGGTCTCCCCAGGCGGGTAGGTGGGACTCTGCGCCCGAAAGGTGGTAAGGTGGACGCAGCTCTATCCACTATAACCCGGGGAGTGCCACCAATGCCGCCTTTGGTGAAGTGCCCCGGATTTATCCACCGACCGACGCCACCTCCACAAAGGGCTTGTCCGGCACCACAATACCATCCCTCCCAACGTGTACCATGGTGGTGGGCATAGCACATCCCCCCACCGGTATAATAAATAAATATTAATCAAATCAAAATTTTATTCAAAATACCAACAGCGTATCTTTTTGAACGTCAATTGAGTCGACATGCCGCTTTGAATTACTTTTGTGGTGAGCTCGTTAAAGCTTTTATTAAAACACATTTTGGGTATAAATTAGACCAACTGAAGATTTATACTAGCTGTTGCCTTCGCCCGAGTTTACAAAGATTTATAGGCGTATCCTGGATGATCTGTATCCTGGATTATCACCCCCACTATGGTCTTTCATGGTCACCAAGACTTGTCGTGGCGGTGGGGCTCAGTAGCCTTGACCTAAGACCTTGGGCGAAGCTTTTTTTTTATAGAAGAGGGGGCAAACGGACAGTCGGTTCGCCTGATGGTAAGTGAATAGCAACATCCACAGATACCCGCTATACCAGGAGATCAGCGGGTGCGTTGCCGGCCTTTTAGATGTGAGTATGCTCTATGTCGTATCGGTTCGGAAACACCATAGGTGCCAGATTATCACAGCGTAAGGTACTTACGCTGTGATAATCCTATATTATATCCTTATATTGCTATAACTGTAATAATACTGTGGCATTATACTTAAAGAAATATTCTTAAGTGGGATGAGCAGTTCGAAGTTCGTATTCTCTCTCTTATATCTTATCTCTTTATAAGGATCAGGCGAAGTCGTGGGGAACGAGTAGTCACATTACCAGTTTACCACAGTGAGCGGTACCAACCTACCCTCGTCACAGATGCTGAAGGTTATCGCTTGCGTGTCTGTTTCTTCCTTATTGCACCCATGGGTGTACGGTTGCTCTGGAGGTCGACCTATAGCAATAATAATAATATCTATGGACACCTTTACACCACGTCAATGTGGTCCTGTGGTAAGTTCTCGAAGAACTTGTGCTACTGGTACCAGACAACGGAAATATATTTAATACTTTTATACTATACATATATTTAAGATTTTTATTATATAATACACATATTTATTACACATCCATGATACAAATTATCTATATATTAACTGATTTTAACATAGATTAAAATCGAAGATCAGACATCCAAACTTACAAACATCCTATATTTTTTAGGAGAGGGGGCAAAAGGACGGTCGGTTCACCTGATGGTAAGTGAAAGCGACATCCACAGAGTCTACACCAGAGGATCAGAAGGTGCGTTGCTGCCCTTTCAAATATGAGTATGCTCTTTTCTGTTTGTGAGTTTTGTCTGATCTTCGAAACCGCTCATACGATTACAAAAACTCACCATTATAATGACACGTTATCATGCATCTATACATATAATCATCATCAGCTAGATACGGCTGTAAATGTCAGTAAAAGCGAAGCTGCGGGCAGCAACTAGTACATCAGTATCTTCTTGTTTTCCGGGAAACCTGTGTTTTAATGCCAATTTTTTATTTCTTTTTTAATTTACACGGTTCAAGTGTTTATTTTGAATTTGATTTATATATTTAGAGAACCCTTTTGTATAAGTTAACGTCATGTCGTGTGAACCACAAAGAAATGTTGCTCAGTCACTAAACTAGAATTAAATGTATTTAATTACAGGGACGTATTCAAGAGAAAAACTAGTGGCTAGCCTGCAGAAAAAGAAAATAGAATTGGTTCTACGAGTAGATCTAGTGAAAGTGATTTTTTATCTGAGTTGGATAGACAAGGTGATGCAGCCTAATGGTAAGTGAGACGTAAGATGGTAAGTCTCTGTACCAATAATAGCACCGCCTGTCCTGCCCTTCTGAAACACACTTAAAGCTTTTGATAGGAAACAAGCAGGTTTGAATGTTTGATTAACGATTCTATGGACCAGAAATATATAAACCCTACATGGTGTCGCCACTGTATCTTTTATATGGTAATACATAGTATCGTCCATACAGAAATTAGTTCCGAAATTTTCCGCAACATGGCGAGGGTCTTTTTCTGGTCAGGCTTTTTCGTACAATTTGCAATATTAGACGCATTCTGTAACTTAGTCTAAATGATAAATTTACACGTTATTTGGGATTGTAATATTGTTGATTTAACAATATCATTTTTGGGATTCCGTTGATAAAAATCTAATTCTCAAAATTAGTCTTATGGGAATATGCGAGTGATGGGGGATCGGTCGTCTTGGCGTTCTTTGAGGGAGGCCTATGTTCAGTAGTGGACGGATAGGGGCTGGTGATGATAATGATGATGGGAATACTCTGTTGTCCGTTTGGTTGACTGTCGACGGATGCCTGACGTTTCGGTTGATGTTAAGTATCCCAAACGTCAGACATGTAAAAATCTTAATAAACCGCGATTCAATCCGTAAAATGTGTTTCATTATAATGAGTGCAATTAGCGTAAACATTAGAAAACAACATTAAATGTATTTCGCGTAAATATTATTAACTCTTAGTTATTATATTAATTATTATATCATATTATAACCTGCAATCCGTACCTGTATAATTACAGTGCACTTGTGCTCACATGCAGCGCGTGGCCTTGTCAGTTATGACATAACTGAGGTTCAAATGTAACCGGGAAATATCAAGTTAAACTATTATAGAATTATGTTCAAATACTAGGAATTATATTTGAAGTGGTTTTACCTACCAAGGTTTTAGGTATGTTGATCTTCACCAAGGTTCAAGCCTCGTCGTGGCGGTGGTGCTCGGTAGCTTAAAGTGAACCCAGCACCTTGGGCGAAGTAAATTGAACCAAGGGAGCTGCTCTTTGTACCCCGCGTAAGAGGGGACAAAAGAGCACGGGGACAAGGGGCTAGGAACCTCACCCTTTTACACTGTCCGGACGTTGGGAGGGATTGTTCTGTGGTGCGGGACGACCACTCTGTGGAGGAGGTGTCGATCCCTTGAGGGACTGACTAGCCGTCGAGGTGCCCTGTTTGCTCAATAGATCCGGGGCACTTCACCAAAGGCGGAATTGTTAGCACTCGCTAGATTTTAGTGGGTAGAGCGGCGTCCACTTTACCATCTCTCAGGCGCAGCGATTCCCACATACCCACCTGGGGAGTTCCCCCCTCCTCAGCAGGATGCCTCAAGCATTTTCCGGCATAAAAAAGGTATGCTCTTTACTAGAAAGTTCGGTTCCGAAATACCGTAGCTAGCTGGTTCCTGTTGTTTAATATCCTGAGATGTTAAATAAGTCTCTGTTCCAATTACACTGCCTGTCCTGCTTCCGAAACACAGCTTCGTTTGACGGGAGAAACAAGCAAATGGTGGTACCCAAGCAGACAGCGTGGCAGGGCGCATGCCTCCCACCGGTAGATGAATTGTTACCTGCCCTTATTTCTCAAGAAATAAGCAGGATTACATCCATATAGAAATTAGTTGCAGCGCATCCCTTCCAATTTCTAGTAGTATTTATGGGAAGTATAATATTTTCCTTATCTCGAAGTTTAAGAGCGATGATGATGATTAATGTCATGTTTTCCATTCCAAGTTGTCGATCCATATCAGTACAACTTGGGAACTTACCTTGTGGTATCGATATGATCGGTTATTCGATTAAAGTTTATCACTTAAGAGTTTAAATATCGATTTTCAATGTCGATGTCTATGAGGCTTTTATGATGCCTTTATGTATAGGCAAATGGAGCTTCGCGCTCGGCGTTAATTGAAAATGATGATGAAAACAAGTTATTAAATCGGCGGCTCCAGTGGACATGGATTGCGGGTTCGAATCCCGCCAGGTGCTGATAATTTGTATGATTGGTATGTTTGTCTTCCGTTCGTAGTTTCTGAACATAAATTCCTTTCCCACCACGGGACAAAGTTAACGTGGTGCGATAGATAATATTTAATTATTTCATGAGTATCCATTTCTTGGCATCAATCATGCTAATAATCATTTAGTATAGTTTATTCAGTCTCTATTATTAAATATCGATTAATTATCATCGATAATTCAATCCTAGTTATTCAGTTTCGATTATTCGATTTCAATTATTGACTATCGATTATTCAGTCTCGACTATTCAATACCGATTATGCATCATCAATTATTCAAACCCAATTATTCAGTTTCGATTATTCGGTTTCTATTATTGACTATCGATTATTCATTCTCGATTATTCAACATCGGTTTCGGTGCTGTCCCATTCCCAATGTGTCTCAGTTCCCCCACAAGTCCGCGTGTCTCTAACTTGGTGAATTCAATTTATAACGTTTCCTATTTATCTTTGTAGACAGGGTTTGTTTTGGGGTACCGTAAACCTTTAGTAATAGGGATATGTACATTAAAAAGAGAATTAGAGGATTATTTGCTCGACTACTGAGTATGAATGAAGTATTGCGATCTTGCCGGTAAAAATATGCTAAATAATGATTACGCTAATTAAAAATGGTTTAATGGTAAAACTGATATTGTGATTGTCACTGAAACTCTCCTGTAGTAGGACTACTGGAAGAAATCCATTTATGGAATAAGTAGTACCTTTGTACCAGTGTTTGTTATCAATATTTCATTATGTATGTTTCTCAGTGTACATAAATTATTAAATAAATAAATAAAGAAGGTTTTTTACCCGATTTCGGTAAAGGCCAAAAGTGGTTTTAGCAGTCTACTCATGTTTGTGTACGTTTGATTTTTCGTCTTTTGTATCGCAGGGCAATCCTTATGGATGCAACCAGGATCTTCGGGTAGATCCTGACCCAACGTGGGACTCGCTCTAGAGAGTGCCCACCCTAACTAAAACTGACCCAACGTGGGACTCGCTCTAGAGAGTGCCCACCCTAACTAAAACTGACCCAACGTGGGACTCGCTCTAGAGAGTGCCCACCCTAACTAAAACTGACCCAACGTGGGACTCGCTCTAGAGAGTGCCCACCCTAACTAAAACTGACCCAACGTGGGACTCGCTCTAGAGAGTGCCCACCCTAACTAAAACTGACCCAACGTGGGACTCGCTCTAGAGAGTGCCCACCCTAACTAAAACTGACCCAACGTGGGACTCGCTCTAGAGAGTGCCCACCCTAACTAAAACTGACCCAACGTGGGACTCGCTCTAGAGAGTGCCCACCCTAACTAAAACTGACCCAACGTGGGACTCGCTCTAGAGAGTGCCCACCCTAACTAAAACTGACCCAACGTGGGACTCGCTCTAGAGAGTGCCCACCCTAACTAAAACTGACCCAACGTGGGACTCGCTCTAGAGAGTGCCCACCCTAACTAAAACTGACCCAACGTGGGACTCGCTCTAGAGAGTGCCCACCCTAACTAAAACTGACCCAACGTGGGACTCGCTCTAGAGAGTGCCCACCCTAACTAAAACTGACCCAACGTGGGACTCGCTCTAGAGAGTGCCCACCCTAACTAAAACTGACCCAACGTGGGACTCGCTCTAGAGAGTGCCCACCCTAACTAAAACTGACCCAACGTGGGACTCGCTCTAGAGAGTGCCCACCCTAACTAAAACTGACCCAACGTGGGACTCGCTCTAGAGAGTGCCCACCCTAACTAAAACTGACCCAACGTGGGACTCGCTCTAGAGAGTGCCCACCCTAACTAAAACTGACCCAACGTGGGACTCGCTCTAGAGAGTGCCCACCCTAACTAAAACTGACCCAACGTGGGACTCGCTCTAGAGAGTGCCCACCCTAACTAAAACTGACCCAACGTGGGACTCGCTCTAGAGAGTGCCCACCCTAACTAAAACTGACCCAACGTGGGACTCGCTCTAGAGAGTGCCCACCCTAACTAAAACTGACCCAACGTGGGACTCGCTCTAGAGAGTGCCCACCCTAACTAAAACTGACCCAACGTGGGACTCGCTCTAGAGAGTGCCCACCCTAACTAAAACTGACCCAACGTGGGACTCGCTCTAGAGAGTGCCCACCCTAACTAAAACTGACCCAACGTGGGACTCGCTCTAGAGAGTGCCCACCCTAACTAAAACTGACCCAACGTGGGACTCGCTCTAGAGAGTGCCCACCCTAACTAAAACTGACCCAACGTGGGACTCGCTCTAGAGAGTGCCCACCCTAACTAAAACTGACCCAACGTGGGACTCGCTCTAGAGAGTGCCCACCCTAACTAAAACTGACCCAACGTGGGACTCGCTCTAGAGAGGGCCCACCCTAACTAAAACTGACCCAACGTGGGACTCGCTCTAG
This sequence comes from Helleia helle, assembly GCA_963853865.1. Taxonomy (NCBI): domain Eukaryota; kingdom Metazoa; phylum Arthropoda; class Insecta; order Lepidoptera; family Lycaenidae; genus Helleia; species Helleia helle. The sequence continues at coordinate 1,300,462 of OY971436.1, forward strand.
AGAGTGCCCACCCTAACTAAAACTGACCCAACGTGGGACTCGCTCTAGAGAGGGCCCACCCTAACTAAAACCACTGCGAGTGCCTTCCTGCACTGCGGGTCCCGGATATGCAGGCAACAGACAGGATCACCTCAGCGACAGGCTGGTCCCGGCGAAGGCCAGACTACTTCTCGTAAGGGAGGACTACTAAGCAGTCCCCACGACGTCGTGCCATACAGACCCAGGTTCCCATCCTGAGCCCGACACGAACACAAGGGCGTTACTGGAGGCGCATTAAGTAGCGCCTCCTACGTTTCGTTCGTCGCCCGCGGGAGGAGGCCTCGTCAGCGGCCTCCTTCTGGGACATTACTACCTCGTAGAAGGTGACCATCACCGTCCAGGTTGATTCTTCGTCTAAGCTTATTCGGTTTTATTCAATTCATTATTGTGTTGTGACATCTGACAAACAGAATGGTCGATTAGAACCATAGTTATAAACTTTAAACTTTTCAAATATAGGTATTAGAAGCCCTAATACCAATATTTGAAAAGTTTAAAGAAAAAATATAGGGATTATTCCCGAAGAAATATAGGGATTATTCCCGAAGAAATATAGGGATTATTCCCGAAGAAATATAGGGATTATTCCCAAATTTTTGGACACCACGTCCAAAAATCTTCCATTTACAACACAAACATTATTTCACAGTTTTCTTGTAAACTAAAACTCCAACTACGCAGGGGTCAGGATCGAACCTGCTACCGAGACCCTACTACTTCATAACAAAGGGTCCCCTAGGATATGCCCAAGGGTTTGAGGTCAACTCCGTCAAGTATTTACATATCGGAGGTCCCTGAGCTTGTCCCTAAATTACACTAACTTGTATCCCTCATCTGGGACTTGAAGGTCATATTAGACGTCCTCGAAATTGAGCGAGGAGGTTAATTTTTAACTCCATCACAAAAAGAGGCTATTATAAGTTGGACCGCTGTCTGTGGCACTGATGAAACGGGTGAACCGATTTCGATGCCAGTTTGCCTATCCAACTAACATAAAAAAAATCCCGGCGTTAAAAAAATGTATATTCAACTAAATAAAAAAGAAAGTAAAATTATTCTTTTTTTATTTTATATAATATTTAATATTTATTCTGCGCAAATGTCATCTTCGTGTAACCTTTTCATTTTATGGTGTGCGTGTTGGCTTTACGACACAACCTTTAGGGTACTTGTCTGTTTGTTTATGTACCGATAACTCCGAAATATTGCTTACAACGTCAAGGGCGTGCATGTAACTCCTCGAAAACAGGCGAGCATGATCGATACGTAAAGCTCTATGTCGGTTTTAGAGCCAATAATTTCGTGAATTTTAGGGCGTGCCTACGAGTGTATCCGAAAGAATTTTAGTATTGTCAATATCGTATTGAGATAACAATAAATGGTATGATACCTGTATGAATTAGTTATGTAGTTTCGTATTTGCAAAAACTATGAGTCGAAGAGATCGTCGTTGATAGAGATTCGTGCATGTTGATGATGGGCCGTCTTGTGGTTCATTGAATTAGACGTATCCGCGAATGGCTGATGATGATTGCACCGATACGACTACATTAAATAAATATAAGTTGTACAATATACACAGGTAAAATACCCGGATTCAAATGCAAAAACCTTATCCAATATAAGTTGGAGTGTTATCTTGTAAGATGCTCCCGTTTCCCGGAGTTGCAATCTATGCATTTCCGTACTGTAGGATTGTGGGATTGTAGGAATGTAGGATTGTAGGATAGTGGGATTGTGGGATTTGCGGGAGCGATGCGACGAATTCTGATTATGTTTTTATGGTTTCGTACACCGAATATTGAGTTAAATGCTTTTGTGATTTTTAAAATGCATTTTTATTTTGTTAAATGCTTCTTTTGAATGCATCTAAATTGGGTTTTTCTCAAGTTGTAGTGTGTTTGACTGACTTGACGTGAACATGTGCCAGAGGACGTACCTAGTTTTTGAAGGTCTGGGATTCCTGGACTAGTTCTTGGTAAACTTGTTTATTTTCATGGACGACGCTGACCACTTACTATAAGGTGACATGGCATGGTGACAGTCTTGGCGTTCATTGAGGGAGGCCTATGTTCAGCAATGGACGGATAGAGGCTGATGACGATAGGATTATTTGTAACTCTTGTGGCGGAAGTTCTTGCTGAGGTGCACTCCTATGTCTCGGATAGGAGGTCTCTCGGCGAGAGCCTGACGCTGGACGGGATCCTGCGGGTCCGCCGACTAGGGCAAGAGGCGTTAATGCTGAGGTGGGGAGAGGACCTGGCGTGGGAGCCGTATGGCAATCGCCTAACGGTTGCCCTGCGTCCGGTCCTAGAGCGGTGGATGAGTCGTAAACGCAAACCCCTCACCTTCCGTCTGACACAGGTGCTCACCGGACATGGCTGCTTCAGTGAGTACCTGTGCCGGACGGCCCAAAGGGAGACGGCAACTGTATGTCACGATTGTGGCGCGGCGGTGAACTCGGCCCAGCACACTCTAGAGGTGTGCCCGAGATGGGCGGCGCTGCGTCACGATCTGACGTCAGTTATCGGAGGGGACTTGTCTTTGCCGAGCATCATCACCGCGATGCTCCGCAATGACGAGTCCTGGACGGCGATGGTCTCCTTCTGTGAGGCAGTAATGTCTTAGAAGGAGGCCGATGAGCGGGTGAGAGAGGAGGCCGCCGACGAAGCCTCCCACCGCAGGCGACGAACAGGGGTTCGTAGGAGGTGCTACTTAATGCGCCTCCAGTAACGCCCCTGTGCTCGTGTCGGGCCGAGGCTGGGGTTCACCTGGGTTCAGATAGGCACGACGTCGTCGGGGACTGCTTAAAGTATCGTGAAAACGAACGGCCGAGCAGTCCCCCCTTTCGAGGAGGAGTCTGGCCTCTCGCCGGGGTCAGCCTGTCGCCGAGGGTCCTTGCAAGATCCGGCACCCTCAAAAAGGCGGCGGAGGGCGCTTGCAGCGGTTTTAGTGGGTAACGACACTGCCCAAGTGCGAACCCCACACACAGCTAGGTTTAAAACCAACCCCGGTCCTAGCTATGGTTTGGGCTGCAAATTTCCGCTGCAGACCCAAAAAAAAAAACAAGCTAACATCATAACAGAACTTCATACATTAAATATTTTTTATTTTATTTATTTTTTAGTTTTTATTGTACTGTCGTGACATTTGTAGGTCTATGGTTCGCGCTAGCGCCCTTTCAACCCCGCGTCCCGCACGGGCTTGTGAACGTAAGCTTTGCAAAGCGCGTAGAGTTACTAACATTTAAGCTGACAATTGAATTATAATTTACTTGTGTATGAAAATACATCAACATCGAGTACAAACATCGCCAATAAATTTAAAATCATTGCAACTTATAACACTCTGACCCTAAGAACCAACGAAACTTAGCTGAACTTACCCTAGCACTAGAAAATGTTGGGCGCGTGCCCTGAAGGCGGAGAACGTGGCCTGTAGACGTCCTGACCTGTTGCGACGTCCGCAACAGGCTATGGCCGTCAGGGCCGGACGACCTCGTACGAGGCTGCGTGCGTACTGGCGGGTACTGCGCCATGGGACCTACACGTCGTCTTCTCCACTCACGCGCTAGGGCAAGCGCGTGAGTGGAGAAGACGACGGGGAGAGGAGGAGGAGGTTTCTGACGAGGAAGAGACTTAACGGAGCCAGATGAGGAGGAGAGTGCTCAGCCAGTGGGGTGAGCGGCTCAGAGAACCGAGCGCTGGACACCGCACGGTGTTGGCCGTCGGTCCAACCCTGGAGCAGTGGGTTGACCGGCGGCACGGCGCAATATCCTTCCACCTTGCGCAGATCCAGACGGGGCACGGATGCTTCGGAAGGTATCTGTGGACGGTGGCAGGGGCGGAGGACTCGCCAGGGTGTCATCACTATGACATCAGTGAGGACACCGCTGACCACAACTTGGCGGAGTGCCCAGCTTGGGCAGAGGCAAGGGCGCCGCTCATTGCTGAGGTTGGCGCGGACCTGTCGCTCCCTGTCGACGGTCATCCGAGCGATGACCGTCAGTGAGAGCACATGGCAGGTGGTCCTCTCCTTCTGCGAGGACGTGATGTCGCAAAAGGAGCAGGCGGAGCGGGAGTGGGGGCGCACTGGAGCCTTTTCCCGCAGGAGAGCACGGCGGTGACAGGCGGTCGCACCGCCGTGAGGGACCTGTGCGCGGCAGATCGGGGGATCCGCTGCGCGCGCGTAAGGTCCGAACTATAAGGCACCCTTGTGTGTTCAGTGTGCCTTAAGCGGAGAAGGAGGAGGGTATGCCACCCCCGCCTCCAGAGAAGAGTGCCGTATGGCACATCGTTGTGGCGCAATACGGACGTCCACAGCTCTCGCGCCGGGTCACCCAAACGAAGAGGAGAACACCGCTGGGGTTTAGTGGGTAGAGTCTGCGTCCACCTTACCATCTTCTCGGGCGACAGAGAGTCCCACATAACCGCCGGGTCCGGGGGGGAGGGGCCTAAACGCATTCCCCAGCGCAACCCAAAAAAAAAGCACTCGAAAATGTAAATTAGTCAAGTATGGGTTTAAGCGGAGTCACAGGACAAAAGATTGAAGCCCACGGTGACTTTGTCTTTAACTGCAAAGGAAATAACACAGGGCAGTATGTCACTGACTTTATAAATTATAGTAAATAAGGAATTAAAACCTTACATAGATGAATTCATTGGCATATCAGAACGAAGTGTAATACTAAATTTGAAGCCCCCTCCTAGTAACGAAATGTCTCTTGTACAAGTCTGCTCTCTCACAGAGTAAGCAAGCAACTCGGAATATACACTTTCTATTCTAAGCTCGTAGACGCAGTGAAAATCCAAGCACATAACAACTTAATTGTACATGAACATGTAGAAGACAAGCAGCGAGTCTCACATGGTCTGGGGAGACCCACTCTCCCGCGGAATGCCTCAGAGCATTTCCCTGCGTAAAAGAAAAAAAAGGTCATACTATTAGTGGAATAGACAACTCGTCGAAATTAGTGATGCACTGGTACACAGACAACAGGAAAAGAAAACGAGGCAGACAACTCAGGCGATGGGTCGTCGAATTTAAGGCAGTGGGAGGCGGTACTTCGACATCACTACCCAGAGAAAGAGAAAAGTGGAGTAATTCGAGGAGGCCTTTGTTATAAAAAACACACAGATATTACAATCAGTAAAACAACTAAAGAACCTAACCAACTTTGGAATATCTGACAGAAGACTTATTGTTATACTAGCTGACCCGACAGACGTAGTTGTTATTCTCAGGAGAAGGTTCTTATGAAAAAATATATTTAGAATAATGCGCGGAAAATAAGAAAATTTAAGAATACTTAAACACCATATAAAATTTAAGATAAGGCTAGATTAGAAATAATTGTCGTATAGCATTAGAATAATTAACACGTTTTTAATTTTTTTTTTTATTTTTTTTAATTTAATAATTTTAAATTATTTTAATTCTAAAATTTTACATGGTGTTTAAGTATTCTTAAAGGAGACGGGCGAAAGTTCATAGAAAGTTGGGCCCGACGTTACAGTAACAATTACTTCATTATTTTATTTATATGTTCATACTTGTTCGAAAAAACTAAAATTTTCATGACTGATCCATGGGAGAAAAAACTTGTAGGGTGTTTTTGATTGAACAAAAAATTATATTCTTGCTTGTTTATAAATTATTCTTAGTCCATATTCTACTGTTACTTTAGGAAAATAATTATTTCTAATCTAGCCTTATCTAAAATTTTATATGGTGTTTAAGTATTCTAAAATTTTCTTATTTTCCGCGCAATATTCTAAATATTTTCTTTCATAAGAACCTTCTCCTGAGAGTAAAAAACACAACAAAAAAATAATTAGCGAAATCGGTCCAGCCGTTCACGCGTGATGGTGTGACCAAGAGAAATAGGAATTCATTTATATATAGTTATGAAAATAAAATATAATGAATTATAAAATTTCTAGAACAAATATTGTTGTATATAAACCTATCTAGTCTTGCAAGGTTTCTGGTGTTAAGCAAATAAAAAATATATTATACAGCTCTAAATGTCACAATATAAATAAATATAGTTTCTTTGTCGTTTTTTGAATAGTCTCAAGGGTCCGAAATATGTATTTGACCCCAAATTCAATCGGTTCTGACATTATCTTGAGACAGGATATCACAGCTGACCTCATACGCAGAATGTCAAAATATAATATTTTCCTCTCGTAGATAAGATTATCTGTTTTTTCTTTCAATTCCTGTTTCTTTGAAATTTGGTATTGTACGGAATTTTGTATGTTGTCTTTTGACGTAAAAAGAGAGTTGTGGATCACGGTGTATTCATGTGTATAACGGATAAGTCGATTTTGATTAGGTTGCTCACATTATTATGGGTTTGTTAAATGAGAGATCTTGGCGCTCTTTGAGACAGAACTATGTGCATTAGAAACGCGGGCTTCTGATGATGAAGTTGGGAATGTTACAGAAAACACATGAGACCCAAAAACATGGTACAGACCAAAAATTTAAAAAAAGCATAGTAAATCTATATAATATACTAGTGGCCCCGACAAACGTTGTCCTGTACAATTTTTTTTTGTGAATCTAAACCATTCTCGAATCCACTTGAACACACACAAAAAAAATCATCAAGATCGGTCCAGCCGCTGAGGAGGAGTTCAGTGACATACACACGCACAGAAGAATTATATATATAAAGATATAGGAGCTATAGATTGTCTCATCACGATATCTCTGGAACTGTAAGACCTAGAGACTTGAAAGGTAGGAATATTACTTTTGCCATGTAGAGGTCAGCTAAGAACGGATTTTAACAAATTCCTCCCCCTCCCCCTTTGACAGAACGAAGTCTGTGCGGGCAGCTAGTATAGGATATAGAACAGGAGTTGTAAATAGTTTTATTAAAGAATAAACTCGTCGAAGTGGCAGAGGGCTGGTCACACTCAGGAGAACAGATGACCGATAGACCAATAAGGTTCAAGAGTGGAGGCCGCGTTTGGGTAGACGAAGTTTTGGTCGGCCGTTAACCAGGTGAAGACAATCTCTGTGGGGTGGCCCGTCCGTGTTGGATGCGATTGGCATGGGATGGTCTCTCTTGGCGTTTATTGAAGGAGGCCTATGTTCAACAGTGGACGGATAGAGGCTGATAATGATGAAATAGTTTTATTAGTACAATACTGAAAATTTCAAGTGCATTAAAAGTTGCAAAGAAAGTGTAGTGACATACAAACGGTAAAATAAGGGTTCCCATTGATATGTTCGCTTTGATAAGGAACCCGTACGAACGGGGGTTCCGTGGAAAACAGGACGTTTATAGAATAAAAGGAACTGGCTGACTTTGTTTTATTGAAACCAAATAGAGTTTTTGATGTTGATATTATGTCATCATCATCAGCGTTTATAAACTGCTGGGCATAATAATATATGTACCGGTGGGAGGGAAGCGCTGTGCCGCGCTCCCGGCTGCATCAGTACCACCATCTTGCTTGTTTCTCCCGTGAACAGCTTTGCTGTGTTTCGGAGAGAAGCGCAAGACAGGCAGTGTAATTACTGGCACCGAGACTTAACATCTTATGTCTCAGGGTAGGCAACACATAGATGAGTTGCCTCTTCTCGTTCCAGGTAAACTAGTTTATGTTCATGGGCGTCGTAGACCACTTACCATTAGGTGGTACGTTTGCCAGTTTGCCTATCCAACTAAAAAAAAAAATTAAGCTTTTCTAATGTTTACGCGAATTTCACTAATTATAATGAAACAATTTTTACGGATTTTATAGCGGTTTATTAAGGTTTTTACAAGCCCGATGTTTCGGATACTTTACATCAACCATGGTCATGAGAGGAGGATGAAAGGAGTCACTGACAAGATTGGCTTCATCCTAAAGCGAGCTTCCATCAAAACCTTTTCAAGCCGCCAAAAAAAATAGGTCAATTCTTACCATCTGTCAAGTGTCATATACCCTTACAAGATGCAGGAGTATACAAGCTTGATTGTGACTGTGGTCTCTCCTATATAGGCCAAACTAAAAGATCTATTAAAACTCGCGTGAAAGAACATATAGCTGATTTAAAACACCGTCGCTACACTAAGTCTGCCATCTGTGAACATAGTCTTGACAAAGCTCGCCATTATATCAGATTTGATAAACCACAAGTCCTCGCAAAAGAACACAGATTCCAACCAAGGATGATCCGTGAGGCTATTGAATATTGTTTTCTAATGTTTGCGCGAATTTCACTCATTATAATGAAACAATTTTTTACGGATTTTATCGCGGTTTATTAAGATTTTTACAAGCCCGACGTTTCGGATACTTTACAGCAACCATGGTCACGGGAGGAGTATCCGAAACGTCGGGCTTGTAAAAATCTTAATAAACCGCGATAAAATCCGTAAAAAATTGTTTCATTATAATGAGGCTATTGAAATTAAAAAACATCCTAATTTCAATAGAGATGGTGGCTCTTACCACCTGCTTGGGATCCCATTACGAATACGTGCGCCGGAGGTTGAAGTACTTTCCGAAGGTGCAGGAGCTGGAGTCGCGCCGCAATGTCAACTTCAAGGCGTTTGTGGTGCGAGTACCGAACTGCTACCTGCAGGACGTGTTACGCGAAGACTTCTGGCCTCAGGATGTGGTGTTCCGTCGCTTCCGCGGAACAGTACCACCGGAACGCACGAAAACGTAGCGCTAGGAAGTTTACTAACATAATTTTAAGGTTTTATACTAACACTTATGTAATATAATAATATATGTATGTTAGTCTGTAAGGTATATATCTATGGGCCATAGTGCCTGAAAATAAATGATTTATTATTATTATTATATTATTAATATTATCAAATCAAAATCCAAGCATATTATATCACAGATTAAAGATACGGTTAGCACTTTTTGCGTAGATAGGACTGACCAAAATATTGATGTATCATAGGGTAGTTTTTAACTTTGTAACATTAGGACGTATCACACCTCAGTCCCCCCGGTACCATGGTTGCTGTAAAGTATCCGAAACGTCGGGCTTGTAAAAACCTTAATAAACCGCGATAAATCCCATAAAAAATGTTTCAATATAACGGCATATTCTGTTTTATTTTGAGGCTCTATATTACGACATTGCCTACGAATGTCTTGTTGTAATTAATTCTACAAGCTAAAACCACGTTAGTTTAAAATCTTATATAAAATTATGTTTCACCAATCACTAACAAAGCTATTGAAGTCTTATTCAACGAAGGTATCTTGCGATGCATTGTTCGAATTTGGTTCAGTAGGTTCAGATATAGAGCTCCTTTGTTAAAATACTTTCAATCCACGTAGTCTGATCGCTGATCACTGCTGGAAACTCGCCAGGTTAAATGGAATATCTATACTAATAAAGAGGTAATGTTTGTATGTTTGCATGTATAAGATAATCTCCGGAACTACTCATCCAATAAAAATTAAAAGCGTTATTCCACTAGCACAATGCTACATTATAAGTGAGTGACATAGGGTATATAATCATTAGACCGGATTCGGCTGTAAATGTATTGGTATCATAATCAGCTTCTATCCGTCCACCGTTGAACATGCCTCCCTCAATGAACGCCAAGATGGCCGATCCCAACTCTAGTACCTGACACGGTCTTGAATGTATTATTTACTAGTTCTAATATAGGTAGAGTTTTTGTGAACGCGCAAATCTTCGAAACAACCAGATGAATTAAAAAAAATCTTTTTGCATTTCATAGCACAGTTTTTGAAGTTAAAAACTTCTTTAGGCGCGGTAGGCATATTTTTAAATGAGATAAAATCTCTAGATTGGCGACACCGTTACCACCGGTATGAGACGCTATTTGACGTTTATATGACGTTTGATTTATTTATATAAGATTATGCCAGGATTATGCAATATTTGTTTACGTATCCAATCGTCAAACACACTGAAATGTCAATGTCATGCGGCTATTTTGTGCGCCGTTTAAATTCTATAGATTGTCATAATCTGTTACATCCAGTATTATAGGTAAGTATTTGAATTTAATTGTTTTGTTTTCACTTCTATCGGTAGTCCCTGTAACTGGTTGGGTTAGTTTTGTTTAAGAATTATCTAATATATAAAATTTCCATGTCACAATGTTAGTTACCGTACTCCTCCGAAACGGCTTTACTGATTTTTACCAAATTTTATATGCGTATTCAGTAGGTCTGAGAATCGGCTACTATCTATTTTTCATACCCCTAAGTGATAAGGGTGGTCAACCCCTCAAATTTTAAAAGTTAACGCGGGCGAAGCTGCGGGCAACAGCTAGTTTTATATATTATATTATTTTAGACGATGCATATTTCGATTTTGGAGCAAGTGAAAGTGCGGTTACAGCTAGTTCTGTGGAAATTTTGAACAATCACACAAAGTTACGCTACGTTAACTAGGTTACTAGTAGTAATGTCTGTAGAATTTATAATGAATCAACTTTTACGGATTTTATCGCGGTAAGGTAAGATTTTTACAAGCCCGACGTTTCGGATACAACAGCCATGGTCACGGGAGGACTGATAACTAATCCCCACCGTGGTTCAAGCCTTGTCGTGGCGATGGGGCTCAGTAGCCTAAGGTGAACCCAGCACCTTGGACGGCATCAATTGAACCGAGGGAGCTGCTCTTTGTATCCCTCTTATAAGAAAAGAGGGCAAAAGAGTTGGAGGGGACAAGGGGCGAGGATGGTAACCTCACTCCATTGCACTGTCCCGACGGTGCGAGCGGTTATTCTATGGTACGGGACAACCTCTTTGTCGAGGTGACGTCGGTCCTTTGAGGACTGACTAGCTGTCGAGGTGCCCTGTTGTTCAAAAAATCCGGGGTACCTCACCAAAGGCGGCATTGGTGGCACTTGCCGGGTTTTAGTGGGTAGAGCTGTGTCAGTCTTACCATCTTTCGGGTGCAGCGAGTTCCACATACCCCCTCCCCTGCGGGAAGCCTAAGAACATTTCCCGGCGCAAAAAAGGCCTGTTTCAATGAATGGCAAGACAGCCAAGGCCAACCTCTGCAGGTAGTAAAGGTTGATAATAATTCCAGTACAAACTTAAGCTATATCTTTTCTCTCCACTTATAGCTCAGAAGTTAGCAGTGCAAAAGAAAACAAGGCCTGTTTTAATGCACGGCAAGACGGCCAAAGCCTACAGGTTTGTAATAATTCGAGTATAAACTCGATGTAGTAGCAATAAGCTATATTATCTTTTTTCTCCACTATATTGCTCAGAAGCTAGCAGTTCGAAGGGATATTGTTGATCAAGGAAGTCTGTCTAGATCAAAGTGGATGATGGATCAGCCGATCCGTTACAAACTGCAGACCAGCACTGCAAAATGGCGCTTTAATGATATAACCGACTTCAAAAAAGGAGGTGTCTCAATTCGAGCGTATATGTTTTTTTTAGTGTTCGCGGATAGCTTCGTCGTTTATTAACCGATTTTGATGATTCTCTTTTTGATTTTTTTGTTTACGCGAATTTATCTCATTATAATGAAACAATTTTTTACGGATTTTATCGCGGTTTATTAATTTTTACAAGCCCGACGTTTCGGATACTTTACAGCAACCATGGTCACGGGAGGACTGAGGTGTCATACGTCCTATCATTACAAAGTTATTCGAAACTACCCTGCTAACTGTAATCTTTAATCTGTGGTATATTATGCTTGTTTTTTTATTTAACTATTTTAATAATGGGATCCCAACAGGTGGTGAGAGCCAGCCATCTTCTCTATTTAAATTTTGATGTTTTTTTTTAAATTTCTACAGCCTCGCGGATCATACTTCCGAAAATTTTGCAAAGGAGATATTCCAAGGGTGGTCCCATGATGAGGAAACCAGGATCTGATGATGGCATACAAGCGAAATAGAGGGGTGACTAGTGCGTTTGTTTTTCATTAAGTATTTCAAAGCAGTACAATTTCAAAAGCTGCAAATAAAGCATATATTATTTATAATAGACCTTAGATTTTTATCTAAGGTAGCTATTCCCGCACTGATCTTTATTATTTTAACCTACTAGCATGTCTTCTAGCAAAAAATATATTTATTTGAAAATTTTACGTAAAGGATGACATGATGTGAAATGCATTTTACGTGTCTTTTTTTTTTGTTTTTTTTTGGTCCGGGGGGACCCCGTAATGTGGGACTCTCTGCGCCCGAGCAGGTGGTAAGGTGGACGCAGACTCTACCCACTCAACCCCAGCGGTGTTCTCCTCATCGTTTGGGTGACCCGGCGCGAGAGCTGTAGACGTCCGTACCAGGACACAACGGTGTGCCGTATGGCACTCTTTCCTAGAGGCGGGGGGTGGCATCCCCTCCTCGTTCTCCGCTTAAGACACACTGAACACACAAGGGTGCCTTATAGCTCGGACCTTACGCGCGCGCAGCAAATCCCCCGATCGGCCGCGCCCTGTGCGCGGTCGTCCCTCACGGCGGTGCGACCGCCTGTCGCCGCCGTGCTCTCCTGCGGGTAGGGGCGCCAGTGCGCTCCCTCTCCCGCGTCACCTCCTCCTTCTGCGACATCACGTTCTCACAGAAGAAGAGGACCACCTGCCATGTGCTCTCACTGACAGTCATCGCTCGGATGACCGCAGGGAGCGACAGGTCCGCGCCAAACTCAACGATGAGGGGCGCCCTTGCCTCCGCACAAGCTGGGCACTCCGTCAGGGTGTGGTCTGTAGTGTCTTCACTGCTGTTGCAGTGATGACACCCTGGCGAGTCCTCTGCCCCTGCCACCTTCCACAGATACCTTCCGAAGCATCCGTGCCCCGTCAGGATTTGCGCAAGGTGGAAGGTGATGATGCCGTGCCGCCGGTCAATCCACTGCTCCAGGATCGGACCGACGGCCAGCACGGTGCGGTGTCCCGCACTAGGCTCCTCTAGGCTCTCCTTCCACTGACGGAGCACTTGCCTACGTAGACGGCTCCGCCAGGACTCCTCTTCTTCGGAGGTCTCCTCCTCTTCCTCCTCCTCTCCTCGTCGTCTCCTCCACGTCTGCGCCAGGGCCCTTGCAACCAGGTCCCACGGCGCTGAGCCCGCCAGTACGCACGCAGCCTCGCATGAGGTCGTACGGTACGCACGGACGGCCCTAACGGCCATGACTCTCTGCGGACGTCGCAGTAGAGCCACGTTCTCCGTCGTCAGGGCGCTCGCCCACATCGGCGCGCCGTACAGCCCCATGGACTGCAAGACGCCCGCATATAGGCGGCGGCAGCCAACGCTCGGTCCACCCACGTTGGGGAGGAGACGACTTGACGCTCGTGCAGTTCCGAGCAACCTCGGGACGAGACGCCGGAAATGTTCTCGGAAGTTCCATCGACTGTGGAGGACGAGGCCCAGGTACTTCATAGTCGGCTCGACAGCGATGGAAGTTCCCCCTACAATAAGGCGAGATCCGGGTGAAGGGGCTCGCCGGGGCCCGTGGGCGTTTTACGTGTCTGTGACATCTTAGCTCTTAAACAATTTTCATAAAGCGTGAACCGCTTAGAATGTAACTCTTTTAATAATAATAATAATAAATCATTTAGTTTCAGGCACTATGGACCATAGATAAGACCTTACAGACTAACATACATATATTATATTACATTAGTGTTAGTATAAAACCTTAAAATCATGTTAGTAAACTTCCTAGTGTTACGTTATCGTGCGTTCCGGTGGTAAAACATGTTTACTAGAGGTTCAAATGTTTTATCAAAATCGATTCAGCCGTTTCACGGTCGTCTATTTTTTTGTGATGGGATTTTGAATAAAAGTGTACGTTTTTTAAATTCTTTTTAACTTATAACATATAGTGGTTTTTGGAAATATTATATACTATATAAACATAGACTAGGTTCTAGAGTGTACCCCACCTGGTTCAGGCCTTGTCGTGGCGGTGGGGCTCAGTAACCTAGGGTGAGCCGCTGCACCTTGGGCGAAGCGAATTGGGCCGAGGGGGCTCTTTGTCCCCTCTTATAAGAAGAGGGGACAAAAGAGCAGGGGGCAAGGGGTGAGGATGTGAACCTCACCCCATTGTACTGTCCCGACGTTGGGAGGGGTTGTTCTGTGGTGCGGGACAACCCCTCTGTGGAGGTGGCGTCGGTCCCTTGCGGGACTGACTAGCCGTCGAGGTGCCCTGTTTGTTTACTAGATCCGGGGCACCTCACCAAAGGCGGCAATGGTGGCAATCGCCGGGTTTTAGTGAGTAGAGCTGCGTCCACTTACCAGCTGTCGGGCGCAGCGAGTCCCACATACCCGCGTGGGGAGACCCACTCCCCCGCGGGATGCCTCAGAGCATTTCCCGGCGTTAAAGAAAAAAAAAGGTTCAAGAGTGGAGGCCACGTTTAGGTAGACGAAGTGTTGATCGGCCATTAACCAGGTGGGAAGACGACCTCAGTGCGGTGGCCGGTCCGTGTTAGATGCGCGTGGCGAGGGATCGGTCGTCTTGGCGTTCATTGAGGGAGGCCTATGTTTAGCAGTTGACGCATAGAGGCTGATGATGATGATGAAACATATTATAGTAGGTTTTTTTTTATATCACGAGGAGGCAACCGAGCAGTCGGAGCCTTATGGTGCCTACCGACGCCCATAGACATCCGCACAACCAAAAATTATTCAGATGCGTTGCCCTCCTTTTCCCTTTACCCCCCAATGTGCCACCGGAAACTCACAAACCGCACGAAACGCGACAGCATAGCTGTACTTGACGCCGGTATTATGTGAGCGAGAGGTCCAACCCCGGTCGTGCCGGCCCAATTCAGCTGCAATGCAGCATGGCACTACCTCTTACTAATAATATTACATATATAAATATACACTTCTGTATATAAACTATGCCTAATTGCTTCTTAAAAACGGTCGCAAAGAATATCGCAGTATATAAGTATAAAGAACCCTTAGGGGGTCTTAGGGGCGCCCCTTAGGGATATTATTTATGACTTCCGGACCTCATATATCTCTGAATATTCAAGTGGAATCACTTACAAATCTTTTTAAGGATATCCACTGCGGAAAAGTAAAAAGTTGAGCCTTAACTTTACCGGTGGGGGTGGGGGAGAGCTCCCACTGCATGGGTACCACCATCCTGTTTGTTTATATTTTGGAGATTTGCTGTTTCGAAAAGTGTAAGATAGTTAGATAGTTTAATTACTGGCACAGAAATTCACCTTACCTCTAAAGGTAGACAATGCATGTGTTTCCTGGGCTAGATGACCTTTTTATGGTCATTTTTTTATAGCATAGGAGGCAATGAGTAGTCAAAGCCTTATGGTAACTATCGAGCCCATACACATTCGTATAGCTAGAGATTATGCAAATTCTTTGTCCTCCTTTTCCCTATCCCCCAATGGACTACCAGAAACTCACAAACAGCACGAAACGCGACAGCATAGGTGTCATTTGACGCCGGTTTTATGTGAGCAAGGTTATACCACCACGGTTGAGCCGTCCCGATTCGGCTGTAAAGCAGGATGGCACTATTTCTTACAAATCTTTAACTAGTCATGGGCGAAGCTGATCAATTACCATCATGCGATTGTCTGCCGTTCGCCTGTACAAATTATACAAAAAAAATTAATACTCGATATCACAATTGAAGTGGAAATGAAAATGACATGAAGTGTTTATTCGATAAGTGAATAATTAGTACGATCATTATTATTTACGTACAATTAAATAAAAATATAGTGTTGGTCGGCCATTAACTAGGTGGGAAGACGATCTTGCAGTGACTGGTCCGTGTTGGATGCGAGTGGCGAGAAATCGGCCGTCTTGGCTTTCATTGAGGGAGGCCTATGTTCAGTAGTGGACGGATAGAGGCTGATGATGATGATGAATTAGGTACAAATATGGCCGACATATAGCAAGATTGAATAGTTTTGTTTTATATTGGGTGACTATCCTTACAGCTCTATGTTATGCAATCCATCTTGACGTTCATCAAATATTACATCCGGTAATAAATCAAACAACTTAATAAAAAGGGCTGCAAAGCCTTAAAACAGCTGAATCAATTTTAATAAAACAAGACATGTCTAATCCCGCTAGAAAACCTGCTTTCAGCAAAACCGCATCCAAATTGGTTTATCCGAAAACTATGGTGTCACAGACACAAATAGTGGTCAAACAACACCCGCCATTTGGCGTTAAAAACAACCACAGACGTTAGTGCGGCAAATTACGTGTCAAGAGTTTTTTAAAAATGGAGAAAAGGCAAAGGAATAAGCCACACAGCCAAGTCTTTGAAACGATCGAATGCTTTTTTTTCTTTGTTTCGGCTTTGGTTGTAACGTTTACAGTTTTAGATTTTTTTTTCAGTTAAGTATATAAGGTAAGTTTTGTTAAGAATATCATTATTGACTTATTTTGCAATAGTTTAGGGTATTTTCATTTCTCATTTTTACCTAATCAAGGACAAGAAATGGATTTTAGCATAAGAAAATTTGAAGACTTTAGCAGATTGACTGCGTTTATGTATGTATATTTTTGTATTTACGTATGTTTCCCTAGAGCGTAAACTATTTTACCTTTTCAGTGTTTATATTAATTGATGAAGAGTTTAAAATAATAATATTGTTAATCAACAAGACATTAGACAGTTTTTTTTTCAAAATATTCTAATGTTAATCTCATTAACAATAATTAGTTAAGTGACAACTTCTTTCGGTGCATTGTGCACTTTTTGGGTGAAGGAAATCGTGGAACTTGCGTCATTGTCACCTCACGCAATGTGTCAGTGAGACGTCATAAGATTTTAGTAAACGTAGTGATTACATTCTCTTGGGATTTTAGTTTTACGCTTTTATCGGCTGTTCCTATGACCGATTTTTATCAATTCGTCCGTATGTTTTTTTTACTTTTTAATTAAGTCTTCTAATGTAGTTTTTTAATGGTAGTTGGATAGGCAAACTGGCGATGGTGCCACCTGATGGTAAGTGTTTGGCTTCGCCCATGAACATAAACTAGTTTACCTGGAACTAGCCCAGGCACCTCATTCATGTTAAGTCTCGGTGCCAGTACACTGCCTGTCTTGCCCTTCTCTCTGAAGCACAGCATTATGTTTAACGGGAGAAACAAGCAAGATGGTGGTACCCATGCAGTCGCAAGCGCGGCACAGCGCATCCCTTTCACCGATCTTTTATTAACGCAGGTTTTTAGTATTATTATTTTCTATTCTTAGCATCAATTGGATTATGAGGTTTGGCGAAGAGGCAGTATTACATCTGACAAAGTACAGGCTGTAACGATACTTAATATGTGCCCGTTTTGTATATTAATGATTAAATACAAATGTAGTGGCGGCTCGAATCGTCGATAGCAAGGTTATCTCCAATCGGCTTGATTCTTTGGCGCTGCGTAGAGATGTCGGAGCGCACTGCATCTTCTACCACATCTACCACGGGGAGTGTTCTGAGGAATTGTTCGGACTAATACCTGGAGCAGAATTCCACCACCGGACATCTACCTATAATATATATATGCTCTACCTAGTTTTCTTCGACAATCTCTAAAAAAACTCTATGTCTATACTAGTACGCACTAGTAAGTATAGTAGAGTATAATTATAATATTTATATCAACAGCTTAAGCCGCGGGGACCATCTAGAATGACTTTGCTCTACCTAGTTTTCTTCGAAAATCTCTTTAAAAAAAACTCTATGTCTATACTTGTACGCACTAGTAAGTCTCCTTGTGTATGGTGCAACGTGCACAGCTAATCCGTCACTTCGATTGGCGCTAAGTTTGGGCGAAGGGCGGGCGGCTAGGGGCGAGGTGCGGCGAGCGGGGGGTCCACGCAGGCGCCATTTCCCGCCATTTTCTTGGGGCGGGAGTGCCAGGTGTGAAAAGTGTTGCCATTTTGTGGGGTAAAATTAATGTAGAGCACAATGAAATTAATAAAAAGGAGACTGTTTGGGCATTACATTAATGTAGTTCTGCTAGCCATTTGGAGCCACGTTTCAGATTAAAACTTACCGTGAAGAAATATCTATAAACATGTTTCAAAATTTTTGGATAAATCAAACCTGATCACTCAATCACTTTTGAATGTTAATTAAGCCGGTCGAAGTTCGGTTGTACTCCAATTACGAAGAAAAATCTAGTGTAATGATCCAAGTCTAGTGTTAGAATACTTTAGTGAAAAAAGACCTTTGAGGGCTAGGATTACATTCTTTTATGGCTCTTTTTTCGAAAATCTCCAGCGGGATTCAAATCCATGACCTTTACTACTACTATACCACTAACTGTTTTAATTATATTATTATGGTTTTGAATGAACGTCTGTGTGAACGAAGCGGTGTGTGGGCTTCACACACCGCCCAAGGAAGGATAGTCAAGTTTCAAGGAAAATTCCACAAAATTGCAAGTCCAAAATTTTCTTTTTCGGGATAATTCTAAGAGTAGAGATCTTAATTACTAGGACCAGTGTAATGTAGAGACTTTTTCTGTATTTGTAACGTTAACATTTTAGAAAAGCTATTACTTTAAGAAATACTCTATGATATATTTTGAATTCTGTCTAGGAGTGGGTTATATTGCCTATATTTATATTATCTTTATGCTTCGTACCTTACATTATTGTATGAATGGATAATAGAAAGTCTTATATTATAAGAGGATAAGCACTGTGAAGGAAGCACTTTAAAAAACGGTCGGTCATAATGACATCACGATCTACATTTATCTGATCTTAGTTGGATAAGAGTGGCAAGGGAATGGGTCTTCTTAGCGTTTCTTGAAACAGTCATACATATATGTTAAGAAATGCATGGATCTGTGCTAATTAAAATGGTACTTACCTATTAAAGGTTTTAAGATGTTTTTCCTTTGGCAATGTATCGGTTTTTAAGTTGACTACGAAAGTGTCAAAATTTCTTGAAACGAATTCGTATAACCCACACATTTTCCCCATTTCCCTACCCTGGGTAATCCTCCCCACAGGATGACATCCCCATTCCCGGGCGGTCAGTCGTTTTCCCGCCATCGCAAAGTGCGCACGGCTCCTACAGCCGCGCCGCCGGCGTCGTGTAAAAACAAAATGTGCTACCCAGTGCCCATGTCTGTGCCCATGTGTTTGTGTGTGATACTCGATCGCTGAGTAAGTAGTCTTTATATATAACGTTATTAAACGTTCTTTTAAAATTCTAAACGTTTAAACATTTAGAGTAAACGTTCTTTACACATTATACAAAACGTTCTTTAAATTTAGAGTAAACGTTCTTTAAATTTTACAAAACGTTTTTTTAGATTTAAACTATACGTTCTTTAAGCATTTAGAACCTTTTTTTAGTCTTCAAAAATTATATCTGTATTTAATCCTACATTGAAAATTCTAAATTGTAATCGTACGTATTCTCACATATTTTGTATTTTATTGAGTGTTTCCATAATAAATATGAAGTAATTGGTTATATTTTTAGATACTTAATTAAGTCATCAAGATTGTATTTAATGTACGTTGATAGTTATTTTGTTTATAATATTATTAACAATTTAAGAAAAACTCCTTAAAATCGTAGAAATATATAGACAACATTATTATTATCCTATAATTTTACGTTTTAAAATAATTTCTTTATATTAGTTATTGCCGAATGAATTCTGATATGACATTCAACTTACTATTTATTTATACTATTACAATCATTGGCTTATTTATGAGAATACCGAGGCAAAGAAAAGTATAAGAATCGGCCGCAAAAGGAAATTCTTAAAATTATGAATACTCTACATACCCATAAAAAAAATTGGGAACATTATGACAATATTAAACTCACGAAATTCTCGCAATTTGTGTCAACAATGAAGTATTTAAGTAACATAGAATCTGAGAACTGTAGACATAAAAATTTATTGCTTCCTTTACTGATGAAGGCCATTTAGTTTTTTGTAGATACGAATATAAATTGCCAAATCTAACATACTGGGCTGAATTTTTCTTTTTTTGTGTTATATTATCATTGTTTAAATAAAACTAGCGGATCTGATAGACGTTGTCCTTAAAAAACCTTTTGTAGTGTACCGAATTGTGAATCAAAACCATTCTCGAATCCACGTGTGTTGACACTCAAAAATTTCATCAAAATCTGTCCAGCCGTCAAAATATACGCACAGAAGATTTCATGTCACGTTATAGACCACTGAACCGATTTTAATGGAACTTGTATAGCTTCGTCTTGATAGATATGATAGCTTTGGACATAATGGCTAGAGCATAATATATACATACTACATCTATACATCTTTTATCTATCTATCTATACAGATAAATAAAATTGGAGTGTCTGTTTGTAATATCAAAATAATCGCTTTTTATTGAATGTTTAAACGGGACATATACCAAAATAGCCTTTTTTACAATTTTTGTCTGTCTGTCCGTCTGTCTGTCTCACTGTTCCGGCTAATCTCTGAAACGGCTGGGTGATTTTGATGGTACTTTCACTGGCATATAGCTGACGTTATAGGGAGTAACTTAGGCTTAAGAATAATAATCATCAATCCGGGTACGGCTGTAAATCTAAGTTAAAGCGGGCGAAGCTGCGGGCAACAGCTAGTATTATAATAAAAAGACTTGACCGATTTTGACGTAATTTTACCTAATACAGTCCTAGACATATGCGGATTCTGTAAATTAAAATGACCAAGTATTGGCGCGGCACTGGGAATAGTTTCCTGGAAATCAGATAAGGAAAATGGAGAACATTGTTTATGGCATGGACTCAAAGTGGGAACTTCGCACCCTCAAAGCCTTTTTTTATATCGCAGGGAAAACCTTTTGGATGCAGCCAGGATCTACGAGTAGATCCTGATGCAATGTGGGACTCGCACCTGGGAGTGCCAACCCTAATTAAAACTATTGCGAGCGCCTTCAGCCGCTTTTTGAGGGCCCCGGATTTCTACTCTCAAAGACTTATATTAGGCACGATTTCTCACCATGTTTTCTTTCAACGGAATTTCAACACAAGTTAAAATATTTTAACATGCGAACATATTCCCCAGAATTTCGTTATACGCACTATAAACTCTATACTGAAGTAAGTTAGTATAAATTATATTGTCTGTGTTAGGTCTGTGTTATTAAGTTTCCACGGTAGGTAAAATCCTTATAAGGAAAA
Source organism: Helleia helle (assembly GCA_963853865.1). NCBI lineage: Eukaryota > Metazoa > Arthropoda > Insecta > Lepidoptera > Lycaenidae > Helleia > Helleia helle. The sequence continues at coordinate 1,321,597 of OY971436.1, forward strand.
TGAAGGAAGGAAAAAGGAAATCATTGTGAGGAAACCTGCATGTCTGATGAGATTAAGGATGTGTGAATTGGGTCAGTGATATCCTGATCCTTGATTTCGAGGAAGGTTACAGTTAGATAATATAGGGTTTTTGAAAGACGGTGACAGATTTTCTTCGATACATTTAATGATATTAAAATTATTACGATTAATTTACCTAATGTACTCCTCGTAGGTATAAGATTTTTTTATCAGTGCAATAAAATGACTTTACTCATATCTTCCTCGCTTGAATTCCGTTCACAATACTGTTATAAGAGACTGAAGGCCTTTTATATAGAAGTTTAAAAATAAATGGTACCTTGTAAGTTTATCTACATCAATATTAGAAAGAGGAAAGATTTGTATGTTTGTATGTAACGAATAAACTAAAAACTAATGGACAAATTTCAAAAACCTTTTGCCATTAGAAAGCTACATTATCAGTTAGTAACTTAGGCTATAAGATAGTCATCATCATTCCGGGCACGGCTGTAAATGTAAGTTAACGCGGACGAAGCTGCGGGCAACAGATAGTGTTTTATAAATGAAATTTTATCATGTTCATTGGATGGTAGATTGGCAGACGAGCCATGTGATGGTAAGTGGTAATCATCAATGAACATAGTTCACCCAACCCCACCATGGTCCAGGCCTTGACGTGGCGGTGGTGCTCAGTAGCCTAGGGTGAGCCCAGCACCTTGGGCGAAGCTAATTGAGCCGAGAGGGCTCTTTGTACCCCTCTTATAAGAAGAGGGGACAAAAGAGCATGGGGAAAGGGGCGAGGACGGAAATCTCACGCCATTGTACTGTCCCGATGTTGGGAGGGGTTGTTCTGTGGTGCGGAACAATTTCTCTGTGGAGGTGACGTCGGTCCCTCGCGGGACTGAATAGCCGTCGAGGGCTTTGTTTTTTTTTGTTTGTTCAAAAGATCCGGGGCACAGGCAGCACTGGTGGCACTCGCCGATTTTAGTGGATAGAGCTGCGTCCACTTACCAGCTTTCGGGCGCAGCGAGTCTCACATACCCGCGCGGGGAGATCTTCATTCTAGAACTATCTTCATTTAGAGTCTAGAAAATAAACAGGGAATAGCTAGTTAGGAAATAGATTAGTCCATGCAATTCATTTGTCTAAAGTTAGTCCGTCCTAGGTAGTCTAGATAAGACTAAAACTTTTCAATCCGTCCAAGTTCTCGTAAACGAAGATTGATAAAGATTTTTAAATGTATGGGACTCTTCGATAATTCCATTATTGTGATTAAACATTCTTTTTATGTATTTAAGTCCTCCCATGTTGTAAAGTATCCGTAAAATATAAACGTTAGGAATTTTAAATTTAAATGATTCGCGACAAAATACAGTAAAACCTATTTTCTCAACTTTTAAATATTACTGTTGCCCGCAGCTTCGCCCGCTTTAATTTACTTAACTTACTTAACTACTGTTAGTCACAGCGTGATGTTATATAGCCTACAGCCTTCCTCGATAAATGGGCTATCAAAGACTGAAAGAATTTTTAAATCGGACCAGTAGTTCCTGAGATTAGCGCGTTCAAACAAACAAACTCTTTAGCTTTAGAATATTATTATTAGTATAGATTTTAGATACATTAGCATCAGTATTTTTTCATTTCTAAATCCATTAAAATGACAGCGATGGAAAAATAGATATGACCTTAAGGTCATATATTCAAGGAGAATAAAACTGCAGTAAAAATAACATAAAAATGATTAGATTTATAGGTAGTGATGTCAGCAGTGCATATACCATGTTAGCATGTAGTAAACCATATTAACATGTAGTAAAATAATGTTAGCATGTAGTTAAGCCATATTAGCATGTAGTAAACCATGTTGGCAAGTAGTAAACCATGTTGGCATGTAGTAAACCATGTTAGCATGTAGTAAACCATGTTAACTTAAAAAGAATACAATCGTTTTCTGACCGTGAAACGTTTAATCCCTGTATCTGTCGGTCTGTCTGTCAAACTAAATCCTATAGGGTAATTCCCATTGACATAGAATCATGAAAGCCAGTTCTAACAGTAAGCATATCTTTAAGCAGTTTTTTTTTCGGAAGGGCTAGACTTTTCGGCCTGATGGTCTTTAAGCTCAATCGGTACAGTAAGGGAACAGATGGCTCACTTAAGAAATATTCGAAAGGGGGACGCCCCCCTCCGCGCCCCGGTTCATCGCGCGCGCTGCTCGGGAGAGCAGGATTTGGACTAGTCAAATCCGATACGGTCGACGAATCTTTTACGGTTGAATTTAACCTATCATCATGAGGGCCGGCCCTCATCCCTCCCTCTGTAGTGAGAGGCGGGTCATGCGCGGTGCCCAAGCAATCTAGCGGTAGCGTAGTGCTACTGCTGTTAGCGCGGTCTGGGTTTGTGTCTACTCGTATCGGATTCGAACCTAAGCTTTCGCGATCGGTCCGGAGCCTTTAAGCCGTTAACTTGTTCTTGTAGTTACATAAAAACACGTTTTTCGTAACCCCTTTTTTACGTTAGGACTGAAATATCTAATAATAACAAATGTATGGCTAGCTACAATAAAAATGGACAAATTATGGTATAATTAAAAGGATGGATACCATTAAAACATTTGCCAATACACACGACCTCCAGAGAACGTAAATTGTAATAAAATTGCATGTATATCATAAAATTTTATCACTGTATTGTTACCGTAGGAGCGGTGTCGTCGTATGTAAATTATGATAACTGTCATTATGATCTCGTTGACTGATCGAATCATCAATAATACTTGCGTAATTGACAGCTATGCTGTCGCGTTTCGTGCGGTTTGTGAGTTTGTGGTGGCCCATTGGGGGTAGTGAAAAGGAGAGCAACGCATCTATACTATAATCTCTAGTCGCCAAAAGGCTTCGACTGCTCGTTTGCCCTCCTGTAATTAAAAAAATGAAATCAATAATATAGTTTTCTTTACGCGAATGTTAATGTCAAAATTTGAGTGCAGATTAATATTGCGGTGTCTATATGAGATAGTTCACATTTTTCATCATCATCATCATCAGCCTTTATCCATCCACTGCGAAAAATCCTCCTTCAATGAACGCCAAGACGACCGATTCCTTGCCATTCACATCCAACTAACCACTGCTTGGAGATCGTCTTCCCACCTGGGATCGACCAAGACTTCGTCTACCTAAACGCGGCCTCCACTCCTCAAAATATGTAAATGTGTGCATATGCATGCATTAAACACCCCCCTCTTTTTACGCTTGCATGCACCACCACCCACCGTAACAAAAGCGTGGTTTTTATGACGGTATGTGGGTATACGTGACTCCAAAGCCTCCTCAGGTTGTAGACTCTATATTACTTACCGATTATTAGTATTTATTATTCAGTCAATCTTGGTCATTAACCAAGTGGGAAGACGATCTCCGGTTGGATGCGAGTGGCAAGGGATCGGCCATCTTAGCGTTCATTGAAGAAGGCCTATGTTCTCTTTGACAGCAGTTCCTTGAGCCTAATAATACAAAAGTAAAATACATAAAGCCCGACGTTTTCTAAAGATATAAAATATTCACCTCGTTCAAATAGTCATGTGAATCATTTAAAGAAAGGGACTGTAAATGGCGAAGCCGAAAAGTACGGTCGACGTGCCTCTTCTACTTGCTAGTATTAGGTTAGGTATATTTAATTTGTTTTACAAAACTCTCTTTTTTAGGGTTTCGTTCCTAGAAGTGACTGTTGTTCGTCTGTCCGTGTGTCTGTCTATCTGTCAAACCCAAACCTACACTTCCCATTGACATAGAATCATGAATTTGGTTAGAAGTTAGGTCTTACAATATAACCCCACCATGGTCCAGGCCTTGAAGTGGCGGTGGGGCTCAGTAGCCTAGGGTGAGTGCGGTTTGTGAGTTTCCGGTTGCCCATTGGGGGGATAGGGAAAAGGAAGGCAACGCATTTGTATAACTTTTGCATAAATTTTAGTTTTGCGGAGGTCTATGGTCACTATAAGGCTCCAACTGCTCGGTTCCTTCGACCGTATCGGATTTGACTAGTCCAAATCCTGCTCTCCCGAGCAGCGTGCGCGATTAAACGCGCCCCCTGCGGGGCGCGGTGGGGGGCGTCCCCCTTTTGAATATTTCTTAAGTGAGCCATCTGCTAACTTACTGTACCGATTGAGCTTAAAGGCCATCAGGCCGAAAAGTCTAGCCCTTCCGAAAAAAAAAATCGGTTCCTTCTTAGTAACAAAAAAAAAGATTTGTGCGATATACGGTAATAGATACTTAATAGAAAGAATACATTACCTTCTTTTTCTTTTGCGCCGGGTAATGCTTTTAGGCATTCCGCGGGGGTGGGGGGACCCCCCAGGCGGGTATGTGGGACTCGCTGCGCCCGAAAGGTGGTAAGGCGGACGCAGCATATATGGTATAAATATATGACAACGTCACGCGGTTCGCCGTCATGGCATTTGATACGATATTACTACAAACGCCAATGATGTTTTATACTAAAGGATTTAAGACAATCGGTGATTTGTTTTGTTGTGAAAATAAAATGAAAACGAAAAAACGAAAATATTTTTATTTCATACGTTTGATTTGTATAGAATAAAGGCAAAGGGCAGAGGTTATAAAAATGTTTAAATATTTGATTAAAATGTGTGTATTTAGATTGATTCTATTTTAAACAAATATTGTTGCGGGTGCTTACCCCGTTTACAGTTTTATTGAGGTCGCGATATTTCGGCAATGTTTCAATCGCCATGTTCAGTCTCCCCGTGATCATGGCGATTGAAACATTGCTGAAATATCGGGACCCCAATAAACCTTAAACGCGATAAGCACCCGAAACAATATTTGTTTAAATATGATTCTTTTGTTGTGTTGTCATAAGCAAGTCAACTTGAGACTAGCCCAGACCACTCATTTATATGTTGCCTATCCTGAGACATAAGATGTTAAGTCTCGGTGCCAGTAATTACACTGCCTGTCTTGCCCTTCTCTCTCAAACACACAAAGCTGTTTCACGGGAGGAACAAGCAAGATGGTGGTACCTAGACGCGCGGCACGGCGAATCTCTCCCACTGGTGAGTTTATGAAAAAAAGTAGTGTAATTACTGGCCCCAAGACATAACATCTTATGTCTCAGGATAGGTAACGTGAATGAATTGTCTAGAGCCCCTGGTGATCTAGATAAATTTCATCCCGATCATTGAATCGTACAAAAGATCCTCTCAATATCTTTTCATTTCATCATCGAAGACGCTGATGATTTTTACCAGAAACGTCAGAGAAAGTTTTTCACGATCTTTTAAAATAATCTGGTATTTATAAAAAAAATATCTCTTCACTTTTTCTTATAATGCTTTTTGAAATTGTTGGGAGGTTATAAAAATAAAATTGCGGGCCTAATTTTTATGGGCTTTCTTTAACCCCCATATAAAACGGGAATAGATTATAAAATTATAAAGTTTTATAACTTTAGACAAGATGGCGCTTATACTCAATGATGCCCGCAGCTTCGCATATATTATATTTATGATTTTAAGTCTTTGTTACTCAGTGATAATATGTTATGCATGTTATTTATGCACCAGGTAAAGAAGCTGGTGCTCGCGACTTCGTCTGCACAGGATTAGATTTTGGTCAATTCCCACAATATCTTATAAATTATAGCCTATATTTCATTCTAATGTTCAAACTATGCTATTGTAAAGTTTCATTAAAACCCATTCAGTAGTTTTTGCGTGAAAAAGTAATAAACACACATACATAATATATATGTATTTATACGAGTATAGTATGTAATATTAGTAGGATTATATAATTCGGTTGAAAAGAAGATTGTTACATTCAAACTAACAAATATTACCTTTTTATTATAGAAATAAGAAATATGTTTTGACAAGGCTTTGGTTGCAAGTCGTAAAAAGTCTATACTTATGCATATTTTAGTCGTTTTTATGTCAAATAGGCAACCGAGCAGTCGGAGCCGTATGGCAACTACCGACACCCATAAACGACCGCACAACCAAAAGAAATGCAGATGCGTTGGCCTCCTTTTCCCTGTCACTTTACACCGGTGTTATGTGAGCGAGAGGTAACACCACGGTCGCGCCAGCCCAATTCGGATGAAAAGCAGCATGGCACTACCTCTTAGTGAATCTGTCAAGATTATGTCTAATAATTTATTAGACCTAGACAAGTCTTTATAATAAATTATTAGAGAAACAGTTTGAATCAACCTTTGTAAATATTATCATTCAATCTTTAATTATTATTCTTAATTGTGTGCTAACTGCTAACTAAACCTCTAACGAATCTCGGGAGTGTAGAAAATGTCCATCTCTTTTTTTTTTTAACGCCGGCAAATGCTCTGAGGCATCCCCACGCGGGTATATGGGACTCGCTGCGCCCGAAAACTGGTAAGTGGACGCAGCTCTACCCACTGAAACCCGACGAGTGCCACCAATGCTGTCTTTGGTGAGGTGCCCTGGATCTAATGAGCAAACAGGGCACCTCGACGGTTAGTCAGTCCCTCAAGGGACCGACCCCACCTCCACAAAGGGGTTGTCCCGCACCACAGAACAACCCTTCCTTAACGTCAGGACAGTACAATGGGGTGAGGTTCCCGTCCCCACCCCTTGCCTCCTGCTCTTTTGTCCCCTCTTCTTATAAGAGGGGTACAAAGAGTCCCACCGCCACGTCAAGGCCTGAACCATGGTGGAGAAATATCGCGTATAATACTGAAAATAATGTTAATTTAATAGTTTATATAAACTACCAAATCGTGAGCGACTATGGTCTAGTGGGTACGGGCTCGGCCTCTTGATTGGGAGGTCCAGGTTCCTGACCCCTGGGGTACCTAGAAATAGGGTTTTCTAAATTTTTACGTGCACTGAACATGAGACCATCGCTTGCTCACCGGTGAAGGAAACATCGTGAGGAAACCTGCATGCCCGATGAGATTAAAGGTCTTTGAAGGTGTGAAGTTCACCAACCCGCATTGGGCCAGTGCATCGTTGAACTATGGCCCAACACCCTCCTCGCCTGCTTTCGAGGAGACCCGTGCCCAGCAGTGGGACGTATAAGGGTTGATATTACTATTTAGTATAATAACAATAATATGTTGGGACAACTCACACACGGCCATCTGATCCCAAACTAGACAGAGCCTGTTCTTATGGTAATTAGACAACTGATACATACTTATATATTTCTAAATATATACATATTATAGGACACAGGACACAGGACAAATGATCATGCTCATCACACAAACATTTGTCCTGGGTGGGAATCGAACCCACGACCTTCTGGTTTAGCAGCCAGGGTCACTAACCACTAGACCAACAGGCCAGTATTAAACTACCAAATCACCTGACCATTCACCAACCATATTATCTTTCCAAGAACGCCAAGACGGCCGACGGATTCCAACCGGCTACCCGGAGATCGTCCCATCTAGTGGGACACTCCCTGACCACTAGTATTTCTATAATTACCAATACATCATTCAAAGATCTACCCCAGTAGCGATAAGCCCATGACTGACAGGTTGTATCGAGTACCCATATGCTAAATCTCGTGCATATTGCCAAAATATGCATAAGTTTAGTTACATTCGGAAATAGAGCTCCCATTGTGTTTTTGACTTGACTTAGTTTTTTTACCAATGGCATTGCATTTTGGACAGTAATTCCTGGCACTTGTTCATTGACTCCAGGGACTTCATGGTCGACGTTGACTAATTGAGGTATACTTGGGACCCCCACCATGGTTCAGGCCTTGACGTGGCGGTGGGTCTCAGTAGCCTAGGGTGAGCCCAGCACCTTGGGCGAAGCTAATTGAGCCGAGAGGGCTCTTTGTACCCCTCTTATAAGAAGAGGGGGCAAAAGAGCAGGGGGTAAGGGGCGAGGATGGGAACCTCACCTCATTGTACTGTCACGACGTTGGGAGGGGTTGTTTTGTGGTGCGGGATAACTTCTCTGTGGAGGTGGCGTCGGTCACTTGTGGGACTGAGCCGTCGAGGTGCCCTGTTTGTTTATTAGATCCGGGGCACCTCACCAAAGGCGGCATTGGTGGCACTCGCCGGGTTTTAGTGGGTAGAGCTGCGTCCATTTACCAGCTGTCGGGCGCAGCGAGTCCCACATACCCGCGTGGGGAGACCCACTCCCCTGCGGGATGCCTTGGTTCACTTGGGACTCGACCATTTATACCGAGGTAGGACTTTTCGTTTCCTTTACAAAAAGCTAGGTTTGAACGCGAGCAAGTGGTAATCTGCTTAAAAATAGGGAAGAAAATGGTTCTATAACTGTCTTTGTTGATTATGAAATTGACGACCTCTGTGGCTCAGTGGTTAGCGCGGCGCCCAAGCCGGAGGTCGCGGGTTCGAATCCCGCCAGGGAACAAAAATATTTTCTGTGTTTCTTTGTCATGGATGTGTATTAAATATGTGTATTATATAATAAAATTCTTAAATATATGTATAATATTAAAGTATTAAATATATTTCCGTTGTCTGGTACCCGTAACACAAGTTCTTCGAGAACTTACCACGGGGCCAGATTGACGTGGTGTAAAAAGCGTCTATAGATATTATTATTATAAAATAGTCTTAAGTTGAAGTTTGAGCAACGGTCTAGTTTGATTGAGAATCGAGTCTGGGTTCGAGGATGACCAATGTGATGGAAAAACGTGAGAATCCTGGATGTCTGATAAGATGACCAGACTTTAGGGGTGTATGAAGTTCACCCTTAGAAGATACCCTCCTCGCCTGATTTCGAGGACCATAATATAATGGTCGCTTATGATATGACAATTATTTAATAGTAACTGGTATTGAAACCGACTCGGACAATGGGGTCTTCCGTTTCACAGTACAATTTATTCGTAGTTTGGTGTTCGCACAATAACTATTGTTAACCAACTTAAAAAAAGAGGAGGTTCTCAATTTTTTTTTAATTGGTTTTTTTATTTTTTTTAAAGGTTTAAGTCGTCGATTTGCTCTAGAGTTTTTATTCACCCGACGTTGACGCGGCACAGACCCGCCACTGAAACAAACCCTACGCCAAGGGAATGTGTGGTCGAAGACTCCACGGTTGGCGGCGGGTTGCCCTTCATATAAAAACCAAACCGATGTAGCATTAGAGCCAATAGGCAGTGCCAATAGGCCATTAGCTTAGACAATTCAAGAAAAAGAGTATTTTAATATTATACATTTTGTATTCTACATCAAACAATGAACAATATAAGCTTACTTCTAGCCATGTAAATGACAAAGCATGTGGTATGTTAATTCTGCAATATTCGCTATTAGAGACTCGGCACCATCTTGAGAATGCCTCGTCAATGTCGACTGTTTGCACATAATTTCCTTGATATTGCATGCATGTGGGGATGCATGCATATTGGTGCACTCATTTACTATATACCTACACCCTTTTACATTCTGTATACCCCTGTAGGCTAGGTGGTACATAACGACCCAAATGGCAACCTTCCCAGCGGAACCATACGTAAAACATATTTTATTTAATAATTTAAAGCCGCTCTAGTTAAAATAAATTAAATTAATTGGTTTATTCCAACTTTATAATGTAATTGTTCATTGAAATTTATTTTATGATAAAGTTTCGCTTATCATATATTATGTGTTTGCACTTAACGAAAGTATATTAAGCGTTGTTAAGCCGTCTTGGCGTTCATTAAAGGAGCCCATGATGAAGAAAGTGGACTAAAAAAGGTTGACAATAATGATAATAATTAATACAAAATTGTCTATATTCACACGTTCACTCGCTGTATAATTTCAGTATCAGCATCTATAAATACATACATAAAACCATTCACATTATAATTAGCAATAGGATCTGCAGGATATATACGGGATCCACAGGTGGCGGATGGTGGTATGCCCCCCACCTAATACCGGGTAGCAGCAGTATCAGTAATGGCCGAAGAGGTGGATTCCGGTAGGGCTCTAGATTGTATGATGATATCGATATACTGCCGAACGGAAGGCAAGTGGGACAGCTACCATTCTAAGCGCCCTAATTATGGAGTATGGATGACTGCTCCACTGACAAGAGCAAGGCTCTAAAATAGAGGGAGAAAAGATTTTTATCGTCAAATACACGTTATTTAATACTCGACATAAAGACGACAATTTAGTCGAAACAAAACTACGACAATGTAACAAACGGGACAGTAAATCCATAAAACTTGACCCCGACGACCGATTACCAAATACATTTCTCTTTTGTATGTATTTTATTGTCGTTAAACTCATTTGTATGTTTTAAGGTGAAATGGATATACAATGTTTTGGTAAAGCATTTATAAATGACCGATATGAAAATTGACGGTACCGTTTACCAAAAACTTTGAAAGCCATTTTTTTACATTGTTACTAACTGTTATCTCAGCATTACTTCTCAGTAAGTTGAGAAGCTTATAAGCCACTACGGAGAGTAATGCTAATATACTCATCCCTGCATCAATGTGCTTCCAAAGTGTAGCATTGCTTATAATATGTATGTCTTAGAGATGTAGACTCATAATAGAGTCATAGAATCCCTAGCACTGCTAATAGACTCAATACTACGAGCCTCATTAAAGAGCTACGAAAACAAAGAACTTCTCTCATAAGTAATAGTGTCATAGTACACTATTACTATGACACTATTAAGAAGAAGATGATCAGCAGTATAGCAGTGGTATACTGCTTATTATATAAACATAATAGTGTCAAATAATCTTAGCACTGCTAGTTGAGGCTAGCATACAGTTACAAATTCGTAACACTGCTTATAGAATCATAATAGTGTCAAATAATCATAGCACTGCTAATAGACTCAATACTACGAGCCTCATTAAAGAGCTACGAAAACAAAGAACTTCTCTCATAAGTAATAGTGTCATAGTACACTATTACTATGACACTATTAAGAAGAAGATGATCAGCAGTATAGCAGAGGTATACTGCTTATTATATAAACGCATAATAGTGTCAAATAATCATAGCACTGCTAATAGACTCAATACTACGAGCCTCATTAAAGAGCTACGAAAACAAAGAGCTTCTCTCATAAGTAATAGTGTCATAGTACACTATTACTATGACACTATTAAGAAGAAGATGATCAGCAGTATAGCAGTGGTATACTGCTTATTATATAAACGCATAATAGTGTCAAATAATCGTAGCACTGCTGGTTGAGGCTAGCGCCGAGTTACAAATTCGTAACACTGCTTATAGAATCATAATAGTGTCAAATAATCATAGCACTGCTAGTTGAGGCTAGCATACAGTTACACATTCGTAGCGCTGCCTATAGAATCTTAATAGTGTCAAATAATCTTAGCACTGCTAGTTGAGGCTAGCATACAGTTACACATTCGTAGCGCTGCCTATAGAATCATAATAGTGTCAAATAATCTTAGCACTGCTAGTTGAGGCTAGCATACAGTTACACTTTCGTAGCGCTGCTTATAGAATCATAATAGTGTCAAATAATCATAGCACTGCTAGTTGAGGCTAGCATACAGTTACACATTCGTAGCGCTGCCTATAGAATCATAATAGTGTCAAATAATCTTAGCACTGCTAGTTGAGGCTAGCATACAGTTACACTTTCGTAGCGCTGCTTATAGAATCATAATAGTGTCAAATAATCTTAGCACTGCTACATGAGGCTAGCATAGAATTACACATTCGTAGCGCTGCTTATAGAATCATAATAGTATCATAGCAAAAAGTTAATAACTATACTTATCCAGATAATCATAGCACTGCTGATAGACTCATCATATTGCTACAAACGCATAGCACTTCTATGTTAATACAGTACAGCGTTACTAAATGTACTGATAATATCTAGTAATCTTCTTATGTTAAACAAAATGGTTAAGTCTAAAATTGACACCAATGTTTTGAAGCATGTTTCGCTGATGGTCTTAGTGCTTTCTGCAAAAAATAATGTGTCGTGTAACGATACTTTGTAGGCAATATTTGTTATCTAAAGAACTAAATGTGTTCCACCAGAGTACCAACATATTTGTAGGGGTAATAACAGATCCAGATAATATATGTGTACTTGCAAATAACATGCATTAATGATTTACAACATATTATTCAATATTTAGTTAACATTACTGTCCTCTATTTATATATTGTGTAGTATTTCATTACTTATATTTCTTTAAATTTTATTTGCATGTTGTGCATAGTTGTTATAGAGATGCAAATTGATCTATTTTCTTTTGTAATTTATTCGTATAATAAATTTCATGATTTATATCGTTTATCTGTGCCAAATATTACATATTAAATAATACTCATGACCGAGCTAATCCATATATGTATATTCAATTCTCTCCCGTTAAGGCGACGCATTATTAAACGATAATTCTAATACCGGACACGCGCTAAAGTGAACTGAGCGTCCTGAGCGGGGTGAGGCCATACGCGCGCAAGCTTATAACTAAAGGACGTAAACGACAAAATGGGTTTTGTTATTTTATTGCGTTAAAAGCGATGATTGGAGAAATTCTTGCTTCATTTTAAAGAACATGTATCTATCTATAGACTCATCTACGAAGAAAGTTAAGAGACTTAAACCCGTCCCGTTTGCCCATAAGATGTGAATCTCTTTTTAATAAGAGGTATGTTTGATATTTTTTCTCTGTTACAAAAGTTACCTAATCATGTATTAAATTAACAAAATAAGGTTTTTATCATCAACTTATAATTTCATGTGTTTTGGAATTACTGAAATAAATTGAAATTATTGACGACAAAATTTCCAATGCGTCCCCTTAACGGCACTGTAATTTATTAGAATATTCCAATATTTCGTGGTGAAGAGGTCGTGACTACTAGCTTGACGGGAAGCTTATTAGGATTATGGAACTTAATCAATATGTTTACCTCTCTATAGCCTCGCTATAATATTAAGATTGATTCTTATGATTACTAAAGGTAATGTTATTATATTTTTTGATGAAAAAAAAACGAAAATATTATATGCGTGTTATCAGCGTATAGTTTGATATAGTGGAAAACTGCAGGAAAACACGTTGAATGAAACGTATTAAGTTACAAATCCGTGGTAAATTAAACTTTTTTTTAAGGGCCCGGGGGAGGTTATGTGGGACTCTGCACTCGAAGAGATGGTAAGATGAACGCAGACTCTATCCACTAAGCCTCAGCGGTGTTCTCCTCGTCATATGGCCAGCCTTGTGGGAGCAGTGAACGTCCACAGGGCCTGAACGTTGTGCTATCCGGCACTCTCCTCTGGAGGCAGGGGACGTCCCCTCCTCCTACTCCACTGAAGGGTCTCTGAATACATAAGGGTGTCTTATAACCCAGACGTGGTAAATTAAACTACAACAATTCGTTAATAGACCTGGATCATTAGTGAGCCTTGTAAAAAACTTAAAATACATTTGAGCGATGACAATGCTATAATAGAAAATCTTTTTCGTTCAAACTCCGCATATGCCAGACATAATAAGTTCAATTCGTTATATTTAATATAATAAAAGTTGCAACGACTTCGGGAAAGTTGATCCAAGAGTTTCCAAACTGATTTCCAGTGGTATTTTAGTTGGTTTAATTTTTATATTTATTCCTCATTTCTTGGTATCAGATGATCAACTTATGTTGGGCATTTTTGTTTCTCCATAGAAGATGAGCTCAAAATTAAAAGCGCTATGCCGCGCTCCCGGCTGCCTTTACGTCTGTATTTGCTGAAACAGCTTTGCTGTGTTTCGGAGAGAAGGGCAAGACAGGCAGTGTAATTACTGGCACCGACACTTAACATCTTATGTCTCAGGATAGGCAACACATAAATGAGTTACCTGGGCTCGTTCCAGGTAAACTAGTTGGGGTTGGATGTTCATGGGTGACGTCGACCACTTACCATCAGGTGGCACGTTTGCCAGTTTGCCTATCCAACTAACATAAAAAAAAAAAACTAATTACTAGGTAATTTTTATGATTTTGGATGTTGAAGATGTTTATAGGGATGCTAGTTAATAGAATCAGGCGTTACCTTGCGGAAATCCATTATATAAGATATTAAATTATTATAATTAATTTAATATCTTATATAGGGATGCTGTTGTGCCGCGGTCAGTTAATTGATATAAGTGCGAGTCTCCATATAGATCCAGAAGCCTTATCCGAGGTAAAACTGGATCATCAGAAAGCCTGCCTCAAAAACCTGCGTCAAAAAAGTATTTCTCACTTAACCGAGGGATCGGTCATCTTGGCGTTCTTTGAAGGAGGCCTTTGTTCAGTAGTGGATGGATAGAGGCTGATGATGATGATATTAGTAGGATCCTATCTTTCGTTAGATATTGTTAATTATTAATTTGGATATAACAAGTAAAATATTTCTGATTTAAAATTTCTTTCGCCAGTATTATAATAGTACGTTGTAAATCCTAAATTACCGCACGGAATAGAGCCAAAATAACTCGGCTACCCCAGCGCATATTTCCTCGAAACTAGGCGAGGAGTCATAGTTCATCAACGCCGTCAATACGGATTAATGATCTCTATGTCAAAGACTCGCACCGCAGAGCTTTAACGCATGCGAAAATTTAGAAAACTTTTATTTTTAAATCGGACCGCTAGTTTCAAGTCTGTATTTTGTCTGTGATTATCAGATTTTTAAGTGATAACTTCTTTAGGCGCGATACGCATATTTTTAGATGAAATAAAATCTCTGGATTCGCGACACCGTTACCACCGTTATGAGACGCTATTTGACGTTTATATGACGTTTGATTTATTTATATTAGATTATGCAATATTTGTTTACATAACCAATCGTCAAATACACTGAAATGTCAATGTCGTGCGCCCATTTTGTACGCTGTTTAAATTATATAGGTTGTCATAATCTTTTTTTTCAGCCTGTATTATAGGTATTTGAATTTAATTGTTTTGTTTTCACTTCTATCGGCAGTCCCTGTGACTGGTTGGGTTGGTTTTTTTAATTCTAAATAGTACCAACAAAATAGCTTTTTGAACGTCAATTTAATCTGCCGTTTCCAAGGTGGGCTGAGCATTGAAACGAACTTTCAAATAATCTTTATCAAATTTTACATTTTTAATAAAATTTTATAAAAAAATATATAATTTTAACTAATCTATACTAATATTATAAAGCTGAAGAGTTTGTTTGTTTGTTTGAACGCGCTAATCTCAGGACTACTGATCCGATTTGAAAAATTCTTTCAGGTTTAGACAGCTTATTTATCGAGGAAGGCTATAGGATATATAACATCACGCTGTGACTTATAGAAGTTGAGTTACGCGGGCGAAGCTGCTGGCAACAGCTAGTTTACTAATAAATTAGATTTGTCAACTGGATTAGATAACTAAAACTATTTAAAAGGATATCCCCTTTTAAATAGTTCTCCCTTTTCCCGCGTTTATTTCGCGGACCTCGATATTTGAATTGTTGATCATATTTTAAACGCAGCAAACGCCTATATAAATGTTTCTCTTTAACTTGTAATTCCATATTATGTAAGTTATCTTGAATGCTGTCTTATTTTCGCCTTTAAACCCATGACGACACCCAAAGCTTTTTGTTTTAATTTCTTTCATTTTAATATAAATCTAATAATAATAGCAGCTAATAAAAATTACATTGGAATAGGCACTCATCAAAGTTTGATCAAATTGGACATCGCAATTTTTTTTTTTTTTTTTTTTTTTTTTTTTTTTTTTTTTTTTAAAGTAGTGATTATAACGTCGGGAAATGCTCTGAGGCATCGCGCGGGGAAGTGGGTCTCCCCAAGCGGGTATGTGGGACTCGCTGCGCCCGAAAGATGGTAAGTGGACGCAGCTCTAACCACTAAAACCCGGCGAGTGCCACCAATTCCGCCTTTGGTGAGGTACCCCGGATCTATTGAGCAAACAGGGCACCTCGACGGCTAGTCAGTCCCTCAGGGGACCGGCACCACCTCCACAGAGGGTTTGTCCCGCACCACAGAACAACCCTTCGCAACGTCGGGACAGTCCAATGGATGAGGTTCCCGTCCTCACCCCTTACTCCCTGATCTTTTGTCCCTCTTCTTATAAGAGGGGTACAAAGAGCCCCCTCGGCTCAATTCGCTTCGCCCAAGGTGCTGGGCTCACCCTAGGCTACTGAGCTCCACCGCCACGACAAGGCCTGAACCATGGTGGGGAGTTATAATGTATTATTTTGGCCTTGGATAACAATTACTATAATGTAGTATAACCGGGTTATCCGACCCGGGAGAGAGTACTTTTCGAAGATTTCCCCAGGGTCAAAAAATACTCGAAATTGCTGTGAATATATTGTTTTGTAATTCACGTGGCGGGAACTTGATCTGTTGTTAGGAGTTTTTCACTTTTATAATACGCATTTCATGTTTGCTTGGAGAATAAAGGTACTGGTGGGAGGGAAGCGCAGTGCCGCGCACCCGGCTGCATGAATACCATCATCTTGCTTGTTTCTCCCGTGAAACAGCTTTGATGTTTCGGAGAGAAGGGCAAGACAGGCAGTGTAATTACTGGCACCGAGACTTAACATCTTATGTCTCAGGATAGGCAACACATAAATGAGTTGCCGGGGCTCGTTCCAGGTAAACAAGTTCATGTCGACCACTTACCATCAGGTGGTACGTTTGCCAGTTTGCCTATCCAACTAACATAAAAAAAAAATGCTTAGAGTAAAAGTAATAATTAATCCTGTAAAAATCGATCCATTTTAAATAATCACCTGATGCGTATTGGATGGAAGTAATGGAAGGATATTTATAAGATAATCACGAAACCATTCGGATCTTAATGAAACTTGCTTCTCTAAGAACGTACACGGTTATAACTTACAACGCAATAATAAAATAGCTGATGATGTTAAAAAAGCTGAACCACCTCCAGATAATCTACTATCATATTATAGGAAAAATTACATATCAATCGGTTCTCCCGTTTAAGAGCTAGCCAAAGACAGACACACATTGTATGTCGCGGTATAAGTAATAATGATCACTCGACGGACTTATATTTATAAGTAAAGCCAATCCTATATACAACATTAGGATTATCCCATATGTATTACTTATTTTCCCCCTCACTTAACTTCGAAGAGACATTAGGGTTAGAATTATACCAATATTCCAAAGCTAAAGACAAACATCCCTTAACTAGACAAAGCTATCAATTAAACTTAACCGATACAGTTAACTTGGCCCGGTCAAACGGATTAAACTTAACTCGATTGAGTTGAAATTCCGAAGTATAACTGGAATTCTGCTTCGTTCCAATAATTTTAACGTTTTCAAGCTGTTATTTCATTGTATCTTAAAAAGGTAGGGTTCCGTTGCTCAAAATGACTAAACGGAACCCTTATAGAATCGTTTTGTTGTCAGTCTGTCCAAATAAAACCTATAAAGTATTTCCCATTGACAATCAAGAAATTTAATAAGATGTTAGGTGTCACAACATAAGTTAGGAAAAAATATGAAAACTGTTAATTGGTTGCTACATATACATATTAGGTGAACCGGATGTGACGCCATTTACTTATTTCAGTTATAGACTTCCGGTGGCGCCAAAAGGATGTGCCATTAAAGATAATATTGATAATTTAATTAAAGTTTAGCATTAATAAATCTTAATAATCTTATAGTTATCTTAATAATTGGTATAAAACGACGCCAAATGCGGTCTGCACAGTAGTCAATAAAAGTGTAGGTTAGAAAATAAAACATAATAAAAACCTAACTATTGCTTAGGCCGATCGTGCCTCCCCAACATGATTCAGGCCTTTTCCTGGCGGTGGGGCTCAGTAGCCTAGGGTGAGCCCAGCATCTTGGGCGAAGCTAATTGAGCCATTGTATCCCTCTTATAAGAAGAGGGGACAAGAGAGCAGGGGACAAGGGGCGAGGACGGGAACCTCATCCCATTGTATCGTCCCTTGGGAGACTGACTAGCCATCGAGGTGCCCTCTTTGCTCATTAGATCCATGGCACCTCTACAAAGGCGGCAATAGTGGCACTCGCCGGGTTTAAGTGGGTAGAGCTGCGTCCACTTACCAGCATTCGGGCGCAGCGTCCCACATACACGCAGGGGAGTTCGTCTCCCCCGCGGGTATGTGATGCCTCAGATCATTTCCCAGTGTTAAAAAAAAATACCATTACTTAAGTCGAGCAATAAAAATACAATGTCACATAAATGTTAACTTTGTTTTCAGGATATAAAGTTTAAAATGTAACGATCCCCGGGCTCTGGATACTGCTAGTCGTAAAGTTGTTTACTTTACCCATCATCTGATATTGGAGTGGCTGGTGGGTTGACACTATTTAGAGATCGTGGTTTCAAATACTGGTATGAAAAATGTTTGTTAGAGTCCCAGGGAGAGAGCGAAACTGATCTTGGTCTTTTTTGAAGTGAAAACTTATTTTAGATGAACGCTTATTTTTAGATGAGACAAAATCTCTGGACTCGCGACACCGTTAGGAGACGCTATTTGACGTTTATGTGACGTTCTTTCGCGACACCGTTTGATTTATTTGTATAAGATTATGCAATATTTGTTTACATAACCAATGGTCATACACACTTTTTTTTTATGTTAGCTGAATAGGCAAACTGGCAAATGTACCACCTGATGGTAAGTGGTCGACGTCGCCCATGAACATAAACTAGTTTACCTGGAACAAGCCCAGGCAACTCATTTATGTGTTGCCTATCCTGAGACATAAGATGTTAAATCTCGGTGCCAGTAATTACACTGCCTGTCTTGCCCTTCTCTCCGAAACACAGCAAAGCTGTTTCACGGGAGTTTCACTAAAATGTCAATGTCATATGGTCATTTTGTGCGCCGTTTAAATTGTATAGGTTGTCATAATCTTTTTTTTCAGCCTGTATTATAGGTATTTGAATTTAATTGTTTTGTTTTCACTTCTATCGGCAGTCCCTGGGACTGGTTGGGTTCTTATGTCATAAGGGAGCAAGACGATAAGGTCATAGGACGGTCTCCGTACAGTGAAAGGTCCGTGTTGGGTGTGAGTAGCGAGGGATCGGTCATCTTGGCGTTCGTTGAGGGAGGCCTATGATCAGCAACGGACGGATAGAGGCTGATGATGATGATGATGATGACGGAGGCAAACCAGCAGTCACGCCCATACACATCCGCACAACCAGAGGTTATGCAGATGCGTTACCCTCCCTTTCCCTATCTCTCAATGAAGCACCGGAAACTCACAAACCGCATGAAACGCAACACTTGACGCCGGTGTTATGTGAGCGAGATGTACCACCCCGGTCGTGCTGGCCCAATTCGGCTGCAAAGCAGCATGGCAGAACCTCTTAAACGTGAATTGAATATGCCACCAGTGTGGATGAAACGTTTTGGAATGGTGACATTGTAATAATTTGAATGTAACATGTGAAATGGTAGCATTAACCAACGTCCCCACCATGGTTCAGGCCTTGTCGTGGCGGTGGGGCTCAGTAACCTAGGGTGAGCCCAGCACCTTGGGCGAAGTGAATTAGGCCGAGTTCTATGTACCCCTCTTATAAGAAGAGGGGACAGAAAAGCAGTGGGCAAGGGGTGAGGATGGGAACCTCACCCCATTGTACTGTCCCGACGTTGGGAGGGGTTGTTCTGTGGTGCGGGACAACCCCTCTGTGGAGGTGGCGTCGGTCCCTTGCGGGACTGACTAGCCGTCGAGGTGCCCTGTTTGTTTTCTAGATCCGGGGCACCTCACCAAAGGCGGCATTGGTGGCACTCGCCGGGTTTTAGTGGGTAGAGCTGCGTCCATTTACCAGCTGTCGGGCGCAGCGAGTCCTGTGGGACCGCGTGGGGAGAACCACTCCTCCGCGGGATGTCTCAGAGCATTTTGTTTCAACATCATCATCAGCTTCTATCCGTCCTTACATAGGCCTCCCTCAATAAACGCCAAGACGGCCGATCCCTCGCCACTCGCATCCAACACGGACCGGTCACTGCACGGAGATCGTCTTCCCACCTGGTTAATGGCCGACCAACACTTCGTCTACCTAAACGTGGCCTCCACCCTTATTGGCCCATCGGCCATCCGTTCTCCTGAGTCACCAGTCCACTGCCACTGTAAGGCATACGTGGACGCAGAGAGTTTGATGATGATGAAGAGCGTTAAAAATATTCTCATTCATTATAGATACTAGTATAGAAAATAAAAAGGAATCTTCAACGCTTCTAATTGTCTGTCTATAATATTTCCACTGGTTCAAAATGTATTAATGAAACAGTTTTATTAATTGTAATTCCTCTATAGTGCTTTCTCATTCGTAAAAATAAATCATCCTGAAAGATACAATGAAGTCAGAACTAGAAATTAATTAAGATATTAAATTAATTATATTAATTAGCAATTATCCCGCGAAAAACGCAGTCTTTACAGCAAATGTGTGAGTGCACGCATATGCATGCATATAGCACCGCCCTCCTTTCCCACACTGCATATGCGTACACTCGCATGCACCACCACCCCACATGCACCACAACCACAGTAAAAGACCACCACCAAACAAT
The DNA here is from genome assembly GCA_963853865.1 of Helleia helle. Lineage (NCBI taxonomy): Eukaryota > Metazoa > Arthropoda > Insecta > Lepidoptera > Lycaenidae > Helleia > Helleia helle. The sequence goes on from OY971436.1 coordinate 1,342,157, forward strand.
CTACGCACGTTTCGCCCCGACACCGAGGCATCCTCAGGATGTAGACTCTACGATTAGTAATCGTTAAGTGAATGACTTTTGTCATTCACTTAACGATTACTAATCGTAGAGTCTGATGACTTTTGTCATTCACTTAAGATATTAAATTAATATAATTAATTTAATATCTTATATAATGGATTTCAGCAAGGTAACGCCTGATTCTATTAATTAACTAGAAATAAATTTACGTTAATGTATTTCGGACGTTTCTTAGAGATTTTTTGGCATTAGAACATTCTTTTGCATTCATTATTATATATACTAGTTGGATAGGTAACGAGAGGACCCACTCAAGGTGAACCAGCGTCGCTCAGCGCCCAGGCAAGATCCGTTGTCTCTTTTTTCTTTCGCGCAGGGAAACGCTCTTAGGCATCGCGTGGAAGGCGGGGATTCCCCAGGCGGGTATGTGTGACACGCTGCCCGAAAGATGGTAAGGTGGACGCAGCTCTACCCGCTAAAACCCGGCGTGTGCCACCAATGCCGCCTTTGGCGAAGTGGACGAACCTGTTGAGCAACAGGACACCTCGACGGCGGACAGAACAACCCTTCCCAACGTCGGGATATTGCAATGAGATGAGGTTCCCATCCTCGCCCCTTCTCCCACCCTACTTCGCCCAAAGTGCCAAAGTCAATCGCCAACCGCCTTTGGTGAAGAGTACATACTAGAAGGAAGGAAACTGGCTGGTTGTGGGGGTGTCTTGTGTTAGTCCTTACCTTCAGCGGCTGAAGGCAACTCGCAGTGATTTTAGTGTTATATACTGGCGACTAGTGCCAGGGAGTCCCACATATCTCCGGGGATGACCCATCCTCGGGTAAAGCAGTAAGGTCTTTCCACTGCGACAGATAGAAGGATTATTACGATTATGATATTACATCGTTTTTTATATTATAGGAGGGCAAATGAGCAGTCGAAGCCTTTTGGCGACTACCGACGCCCATACACGTTCGCATCACCAGAGGTTATGCAGATGCGTTGACCTCCTTTCTCCTATGGGCTTTTGGAAACTCACAAACCGCACGAAACACGACAGCATATTTGTCACTTGTAACTCACTTGTCACTACCTCTTAGAGTAAGTATTTAAAACGGGATATATTATGGAAAAATGAAAATTTCAAAATCAGTAAACCATATCATGAGAATCTTTAAACTCGTATACAACCAGGTCCTTTTTACAACTGTTTACAAATGACCCGCCTCCCCCCATTAAAACTGGATCCGTACATAAATCAGATAAGCCCCTGAGCCGATGAGACCCGCAATTTGTTTGACCCCTAACTGGGTCACCGGCTAATTGAGAATCTGATGGGAATTATATTTATTGCCTCCTTAAAATGCCTTGAACCTCACAGGTGAAGGAAATTGTATGAAACGTTAAGGTCGATACCATTTAGGGACCTTCAAGAAGAGCATACTCTTTGAAAGGTAACGCACCTGTTAATCATCTGGTGTCTTTGGATGTCGCTGACTTACCACCGGGTGAACCGACTGTCTGTTCGCCCCCCTTCTATAAAATAACCGATCCTCCACTCGCATCAAATCTTTAATAGTTCTCAAAACTGTTCTTTTAAGACCCATCCATTTGATATTTGCTACTAGCTGTTGGGCGCAGCTTCCCCCGCGTTAACTTAATTAACTTAACTCCTATAAGTCATAGCGTGATGTTATATAGCCTATAGCCTTCCTCGATAAATGGGCTGTCTAACACTGAAAGAATTTTTAAATCGGACCAGTAGTTCCTGAGATTAGCGCGTTCAAATAAACAAACAAAGTCTTCAGCTTTATATTATTAGTATAGATTTAATGAAATGTTATAAAAATCTAAGTTTAAAATATGACACGCGGTGGAAACAATAAAAGTGAGAATCTGAGAATTTATCGGTCGAACTAGATTTAATACTTGTTTGTGGAAAATCGTGGGATAAAACTAGCCAAGCGTGTTGGACTTCCAAGGGCTTATAAGCTTTTTTTTCTTTTACGCCGGGAAATTCTCTGAGACTCGCTGCACCCGAAAGATGGTAAGGTGGACGCAGCTCTACCCACTAAAACCCGGCGAGTGCCACCGATGCCGCCTTTGGTGAGGTGCCCCGGATCTAGTGAAACAAACAGGACACCTCAACGGCTAGACATGCCCTCAGGGGACCGACGCCACCTCTATAGAGTGGTTGTCCCGCACCACAGAACAACCTCTCCCAACGTTGGGACAGAACAATGGGGTGAGGTTCCCATCCTCGCCCCTTGCCCTCTGCTCTTTTGTCCCCTCTTCTTATAAGAGGGGTACAAAGAGCCCCCTTAGGCTCAATTAGCTTCGCCCAAGGTGTTGGGCACACCCTAGGGTACTGAACCCCACCGCCACGACAAGGCTTGAACCATGGTGGGGAACCACTGTTGGCCTCCTTCAATGAACGCCAAGACGGTCGTTATATTACGGTACATTTAGCATGTTTTCTCAAGATGTTCCTACATCAGCATACATTACACATATTGTATGATAGTATCAAATTCGTTAGAGTTAACTGACCTAGATACCGACATAATTCGACGATTACGTTACAATGGTTCAAGTGGTTCTCTAGTGGATGCCGTGGCTTCGCCCACTTGGAAATACAATATTTAAGATGAATTAAAACGGGATATTTGGAGGGTAATATAATATAATCGAAATGCCAAAAGAAAACGTGGAAGACAGTACCGAAGGTGGGAAGACGAAATAAAGGCAATAGCAGGAAAAGCATGGACTAGAACAACGCTAAATAGAACAGAATGGAAGGAGTTGGAGGAGGCCTTTGCCAAGGGAGGGCAAACGGACGAAGTTGTCGATAAGCGAGGCGTACGGTTATGTCATTGTTACCTGTATATTAGGGACCTCACCATGGTTCAAGTCTTGTCGTGGCGGTGGGGCTCAGTAGTCTAGGGAGAGCCCATCACCTTGGGCGAAGCGAATTGAGCCGAGGGAGCTCTTTGTACCTCTCTCATAATAATAGGGGACAAAAGAGCAAGGAGCGAGGACGGGAACATCACTCCATTGTACTGACCTGACGTTGGGAGGGGTTGTTCTGTGGTGCGGGACAACCCCTGTGTGGACGTAGCGTCGGTCCCGTGAGAGACTGACAAGCCGTCGAGGTGCCCTGTTTGCTCAACAGATCCAGGGCACCTCACCAAAGGCGGCATTGGTAGCACTCGCCAGGTTTTAGTGGGTTGAGCTGCGTCCACTTACTTTCGGGCGCAGCGAGTCCCACATACCCGCCTGGGGAGACCCCCTCCCCGCGGGATACCTCAGAGCATTTCGCGGCGTTAAATATCTATCGGCTTCCCTCTCGAAGTTATGTCGACCTAGCTGCAAAGTATGCCCAAGATAGACATACTCTTGCATGACTTCGCAAGTTATGCCATCAACGTTAACCGGCCTAGGGCGAACGTGTTCATTAAATATGATTTTCGTCTTGTTCAAGTTGAATGAATACCATAATAAAGAAATTTAGGAATCATCAAAGTCTTGGAAATCTTTCTAATAAATACGGAGATACAAAGATAAAAACATCCTCTGTGGCTCAGTGGTTAGCGCGTTGGCGCTCAAGCCGGAGGTTGGGGGTTCGAATCCCGCCAGGGAACAAAAATATTTTCTGTGTTCCTGGGTCATGGATGTGTATTAAATATGTGTATTATATAATAAAAATCTTAAATATATGTATTGTATAAAAGTATTAAATATATTTCCGTTGTCTGGTACCCGTAACACAAGTTCTTGAAGAACTTACCGCGGGACCAGATTGACATGGTGTAAATGCGTCCATAGATATTATAATTATTATTATTATAATCCTAACGTTTTTTATATTCTTTGTTATCTTAATTTATTAGGATATCTATTAAAACATGTTTTTCCACCCTGTCCCGTTCGTGAAATTAGAAAAGTTTTCATTCCTTAGAATAATAACACAATATTATACTAAGTTCCATTCTGATATTAATATTTAAGTGTTAAGAGCTCGCGCCTCAGTTTATAACAGTTTAATGTATGGATACTAGCTAAAGCCCGCGGGTTCACATAGTTTCACCGACTACAGATGGAGGGGATGATTTTAGTATATGTATGTATGTATTAGTACTTAATAAATTGTCATTTGTTATTTCTAAACAAAGGCTATATTTTAACCGACGTAAAAAAGAAAGTGGTGTAGTCATGTAGTGGTCTACAGTTTTTAAAATTTTATATTTTGGTGACGTTGTGTGATTGTTTAAAAATAAATCATTCATTAGCAATTTAGAAAATTTGTAGGATATTTGATTTTGAAATAGAAACATACTCAACATATTTTGATAAACCTGTACTGCCAAGATAGTTCGTGATTTAGACTAACAGAACTAATTATTTTTAGGAGTGGATTTTAAATACGAAATCCGTTGGCTTAGATGACATTTTGAGCGACGTTGGTCTAGTGGGTATGGGCCCTTGAGTGAAAGGAGTTCCATCCCGACCCCTGTGATGACTAGAAATGGGTTTTTATAAATTTCTAACAGCACCTGAACATGATACCATCGCTTGCTCACCGGTGAAGGAAACATCGCGAGGAAACCTGCATGCCCGATGAGATTAAAATTCTTTGAAGGTGTGTGAACTGTGAAGTTCGCGAACGAATTGGGCCAGCGCATTGGTGAACTATAGCCCAAAACCCTCCTCGCCTGATTTCGAGGAGGAGACCCGTGCCCAGTAGTGGGACCTATAAGTGTTGATATCATTATAATATTATATACATGAAAATTTACAACTTTATAAGTTATGGAGAAGTACAGAAACACACACACACATACACAATCTATTAAACAGAATTGTATAAAACTTTCACATCAACGATATAGATTAAGAAGTAGAATGGTAGAATAATTGCTACTAACAAATACTACTCTATAATTTTTTCTTTTTTATAATTAATATTTTTCATTACAAAGCACCTCATGGAGAACGTCGCCCAAGGGAAGGTGCACAGGACGAACAGCCAATACTCGTATAATATAAATTAGTAGAGTACAACTTAACAGAACAATTTATTTATTCTTATAATCAAATAGAATTAATGTTTTCATTATCAAAAATCCCTTGAGGTTGCTTTGTGTTTAATGATAAGGAGTCAGCTATGAGCTCGTACTTTCATTATCATCAGGACACTTGCATCTGTTGCTTAACACAGGTCTCTTTTAGTGGACGCCAAAACGAGTGACGATGACTCCTCGAAGCTATTCGAGATTTTTTTTTTATGTCATAAGGGGGCAAACGAGCTGTCGGAGCTTTACGGGTATTACGGATGCCCATAGATATCCGCACAACCAAAAGTTATGCCAATGCGTTAACCTCATTTTCCCTATCCCCCCCCGCCCATTGGGGGGATAGGCCCATTGGCCACCGGAGAGTCACAAGCCGCACGAAACGCGATAGCGTAGCTGTCACTTGACGCCGGTGTTATGTGAGCGAGAGGTACCACTCTGGTGGTGCCGGCCCAATTTCCCTACTCTTGCACTACCTCTTGGATGCGGTTGAGCTCTATTTTTGGGGAAAATCTGCGTCATTATGCAATTTTAAATTTTAATACAAAAAAAAATTCACAGTTTTCACTACTATCGCCAGGCACTATAACTGCCAATTTCTTTTTATGATAGTTGGATAGGCAAACAGGCAGACTAGCCACCTGATGGTAAGTGGTCAACGTCGCCCATTACGAGTATTATTATATATTACGAGTTTACCCAGGCAACTCATTTACGTGTTGTCTATCTTGAGACTTAAAATGTTAAGTCTCGGTGCCAGTAATTACACTGCCTGTCTTGCCCTTCTCTCCGAAACACAGCAAAGCTGTTTCACGAGAGGAACAAGCAAGATGGTGGTACCCATGCAGCCGGGAGCAGCACAGCGCGTCCCTCCCACCGGTAAAAGATGAAAGAAAGATCGTCGTCGATGTCGTCATTAAATTGCTATCTTCAAATGAAAGTAACTTTCGTATTACAGTTAAAAGTGTGATTGAACTCTGGTTATTAAAACTTGTCGTAATTAAAAATGCGTTGCTGCACTAACTTCATCTGGATTAGGGTTGGCGATTTTCCCCACCATGGTTCAGGCCTTGTCGTGGCGGTGAGTAACCTAGGGTGAGCGTTGCACCTTGGGCGAAGCTAATTGGGCCGAGGGGGCTCTTTGTACCACTCTTATAAGAAGAGGGGACAGAAGAGCAGGGGGCAAGGGGTGAGGATGGGAACCTCACCCCATTGTACTGTCCCGACGTTGGGAGGGGTTGTTCTGTGGTGCGGGACAACCCCTCTGTGGAGGTGGCGTCGGTCCCTTGCGGGACTTCCTAGCCGTCGAGGTGCCCTGTTTGTTTTCTAGATCCGGGGCAACTCACCAAAGGCGGCATTGGTGGCACTCGCCGGGTTTTAGTGGGTAGAGCTGCGTCTATTTACCAGCTGTCGGGCGCAGCGAGTCCCACATACCCGCGTGGGGAGACCCATTCCGCGCGGGATGCCTCAGAGCATTTCCCGGCGTTAAAGAATAAAAAGGGTTGGCGATTTTAATTTTTTACTAGGGCAAAAATACCTGTGTGAGTTTGACCGCCAAATGTATTTGACACTAGCTCTTAAATGGTTCATACACGTTTTACCAAAATCGGTTCAGCCCTTCAAGGTTATATTTTAGTACCATTAGACTTATACTATTACACTTGTATTTTAGTACCATTATACTTATAACATTACACATATATTTTAGTACCATCACACTTATACCATTACACATAATATATTTTAGTGCAATTACACTTGTATTTTAATACCATTTCACTTTTAATGAAACAACGGTTTAAGATTTATGTTTCCAAGGTTTTGGATCACCACGGGATCTGTCCTTCAGATAAAATGTTTAATAAAGTTTTTATTATAATGCATTTTCCAGGTTTTCTTTGTAGTGTCATCAATCTTCTTTCGCCTTTTAAAATTTGATGACATAATGTGTCGAACGAGCATATGGCTTGCGAAATGATAAGTGATTATTCACAGGCAAGTTTGAAAGCTATGAGAGCGTCAAGTAAAGTGATGGATAAAATAAAAAGATAAAATAATAATAATAATTAATAATTGAAATAACTTTTAAAATGATGTTTTTTTTTATTTTTATTTTTAATGTAACACTTTTATAGGATATTATTGTCGACTCTTGATAAGTACAAAGTTTGTAATCCATTCGTTGTGAAGGGAAAATTACATTTTTAATTCCCTTACATACATAGTATATATTATAAATAAAACTAACATAAGCGTTTTTTATAGAAAAATTCCTTAGAAATTTGTATTCTTTTTTATATAGCAATGTTTTTCAATCTTTCTAAATACGTGACCCCTGTACAGGTCAAATTTTCTGGCGATCCCAGCCACAGCCAAACAGTTAGAATTATTGATAAATTATACTACATATTTTTTAAATAATTAAGGTTTTTACTGTATTATAGAACCTTGCCTTCCTTTCTTTATCTCTACCTTCTGCCGACGACCCCCTGAGTAATGCTTGGTGACCCTCCCGGGGGTCGCGACCCCAAGATTAAAAGAAATACACTGGTCGTCGCAATCGTGCCGAAACACAAAGACTTTTAATATCATCTGGCATGCAGGTTTCCTCACGACGTATCCTTCACCGGCGAGCAAGCCCATTGCAAGTTTTCCCAGGGGGTCAGGATCGAATCCGGACCTCTCACTCAAGAGAACGAGCCCATTCCCATTAGACCACCGTCGCTCAAATAGCTTTATTATACTAAAAAACCTTTCCAATAATGCTTATGTAGTAGAAAATGCTATTAAAACTATTAAATATAAACTATAATTTATACAATTGTATTTCTTCCTTTGTTGTCATGGCAACCGGTCCCTTCCAATTTGACGTTTAACCTTTCTCTTTGTTAACATCAGTAAATGGGAAGTGTTCTTAATTCAACAAATATAATAGAACATTTACCGGTATGTTTCCACCATTCTGTATATTTGGAGCATTGTTGTGTTTCGAAAGTGCTGGACAGTGTCACTGTATCTTCCATCTGAGGATAGGCAACACATAAATGTGTGTTTAGTTTTGTGATTGAATACGTTTGTGTTGATGGGTGACATTGATCACCCACCATAAGTCTCGTCTGCACGTTTGCATCCCCAACTAACATATTTTTTTTGTTGTAAGCCGTAACCGTAACCATAAGCCGGAGCCTTATGGTTTACCTGCTCCCGTAGACATCCGCACAACCAAAAGTTACGCAGATGCGTTGACCTCCTTTTCCCTATCCCCCATTGGGCCACCGGGAACTCACAAACCGCACGCGACAGCATGACTGCCACGAGTATTTACACCGGTATTATGTGACCGAGGGTCGAGGGGTACCAAACAGCATAACACTACCTCTTACAGTCTCAGTTATCTTCATCAGTTTCTGTCAAATAAAAGCCGGCAACAAAATAAAAGTAGTTAAATAAAGTCAGCGAGTGGCAACCCTGTACTTTTTCGTGATAACTTAGGTCGGTTAAGTTGGGAAGAAAGTCTGTGACCCTAGTTTAAAGACTATTAAAAGTTGCCATTTGGAAAATATCTCTGACACAACAATATTTTTATAAAGCTAGACAAAAGTCTGGAATTATTTAATTATTGGTAATGGATTATTAAACTATCTGGCACACATGAAACCTCACTTCTCTCGTAATAAAATATGAGAAACGTGAATTTTGCCTTTTAGAAAATCGGCTTGAATACCGTGATAGGAAACGCTCATGGCGTTGGCGCAGTTGGCGTTGATTTCGTGATTAATTATGATTTCTAATATCAACATGGATTTACTGGGATGGGCGTCTGCTGTAGGCCTGATGTTAGTTGGATAGGCAAACGTTCAAACCAGCCACATGATGGTTAGTCAACGTGGCCCATGAACATAAACCAGTTAGCCTTAAACAAGCTCAACGACTCTGCTATCTCGCTCTCATCACACTGCCTGTCTTTTTCCTACGAAATACAGCAAAGTTGTACGTAAAGTTTACGGGAGAAACAAGCAGGGTGGTACAAACCCCACCACGGTTCAAGCCTTGTCGTGACGGTGGGTGGGGATCAGTAGCCTAGGATGAGCCCGGCACTTTGGGCGAAGCTAATTGAACCGAGGGAGTTCTTTGTACCCCTCTTATAAGAAGAGGGGATAAAAGAGCAGGGGGACAAGGGGCGAGGATAGGATCCTCACCCCATTGTACCATCCCGACGTTAGGAGGGGTTATTCTGTGTTGCGAGAAAACCCCTCTGTGGAGGTAGCGTCGGTCCCCTGAGGGGCTGACTAGCCGTCGAGGTGCCCTGTTTGCTCAATAAATCTGGGGCACCTCACCAAAGGCGGCATTGGTGGCACTCGCCGGGTTTTAGTGGGTAGAGCTACGTCCACTTACCAACTTTTGGGCACAGCGAGTCCCACATACCCGCGTGGAGGCCCACTCCCCCGCGGGATGCCTACCACCGGTATGCGGTACCACTTGCTGCTTTACACAGATACACTATGAGGTACCAGTTGCCGTAATTGGGTACCAATTGTGAGCGCTTAGCAAATTAGTCCATATCATAATTAGCGTTTTTAATTGTCTAACTCACTTTTGCGATATTAAACCCTTCATTTAAAATTAACCGAGAGTTCAAAACAAACTAAGCAGTTACTGAGCTTTAATTTACTAAATGTTTAACAAAAATTTTGTGAATTAATGTATGCTTTTCGTTGTACTAGGTTTTGATCATGGGTTTGTCTAGAGAATATTACATTATGCATGCATGTACCTATGCAAAAGTTATCCTTACATGGACCAAACAGCTGCGCAAGGGTCGAAAAGGGTTCAACCGTTTTATATAATTTAGATTATATAGAAATATGTTCGATATAGAAAAAGTTTGAAAACAAATTCTTTTGAAATTCTTTAAAAAAACGGGGACTGGTTTTTAGCGGTCGAGCAATCCTTCCTTAAGAGGAGTATTCTGGAGTTCGTCGTCGTCGTCGGGAGTCGTTGAGGTGATCCTGTCGCCTGCATATTCGGGACCCTCAAGAAGCTAACGGAGCTATAAAAAATGTGGTGTGATTGTTGGTTAATTTTAATTTATTTATCTTTCTATTAACACCAAGACGGCCGATCACTTGCGAATCGCACCCATAATGTAATCACTCTCTCACACTGACAAACCAACATTATGTTTATTTTAAAATATAATAATAAAATAGGTAATACCCATTGCTTAATAGTTAAAGTAAGTAACTATTTTTTTTTCTTTAACTCCGGGAAATGCTCTTAGGCATACGGAGGAGTGGGTCTCCCCAGGCGGGTATGTGGGACTCGCTGCGCCCGAAAGGCGGTAAGTGGGCGCAGCTCTACCCACTAAAACCCGGCGAGTGCCACCAATTCCGCCTTTGGTGAGGTGTCCCGGATCTGTTGAGCAAACAGAGCACCTCGACGGCCAGGCAGTCCCCCAAGGGACCGACGCCACCTGCACAGAGGGGTGGTCCCGCACCACAGAATAACCCCTCCCAACGTCGGGACAGTACAATGGGGTGAGGTTCCCGTCCTCGCCCCTTGCCCCCTGCTCCTTTGTCCCCGCTCGTGTCTCGGCTCAATTAGCTTCGCCCAAGGTACCAGGCTCATCCTAGGCTGACTGACTGACCCCACCGCCACGTCAAGGCCTGAACCATGGTGGAGAAAATATGTAATACCTTATTAACATTGTTTAGTATTAAAATTAACCATATTATTTTAAAATCTTATAGGATAAGTTGCTGTATGGTAAATTTTGAAAAATACAACTTAAATTCTAGAATCGAATTCACTATCCCAGGATTTTTCTAACATTTTTATCCAGCATATTTTCAAGCACAAACAGTGATTCCCCAGGTGAACCCACGGTGCAGTTTTTATTAATTACTTAACTCTGTTTGAACTCCAAGCTTAACCCAAACGCTTTTTTTAATAACAAGGAATTTAGTTAGCTTACGAAGAGTATTTACTATTTCTCTATTTACTTAGTGCCTGCGGCGTCGTTTAACTTTGGGATCATCCATAAATTACGGCAACAGAATTTTTGTATCTTATACTAGCTGTTGCCCGCAGCTTTGTCTCAAAAAAAGTAAGGGGTGGACCACCCTTAACATTTAGGGGATTGGAGATGTTGACCGATTCTCAGACCTACCCGATATGCACACAAAATTTCATGAGAATCGGTCGAGCCATTTCGGCGGAGTGTAATTACAAACACAGTGACACGAGAATTTTATATATTAGATATTATACCGGGTGTATTTTGAACGCTTGCAAAGATTTAACCATAATAATATACTATTTATATAATATATAATTCATATAACCATTTATCTCAGAAACGTTTTTTTAAGAAAATTTTAGGACTTATGTATTTTGCAAACCCAGGCAACCAAAAAAAAAAGAAACGCGTTTTTTGTATCATGTCAGGCTATGCCAACACTATCACCTCATCGTTTTTGCAAGCGTTCCAAATACACCCGGTATAAAATAAAGTCCTGTTATGGCATTATGATCCCTCTAATTTTGGGTGAGCGACGGTGGTCTAGCGGGTACGGGCTCGGCCTCTTGAGAAGTCCGGGTTCAATCCTGAAATGTGCCCTAAAATTGGTTGTTCTAAATTTTTTCGTGCACCTGAACATGATACCATCGCTTGCTCACCGGTGAAGAGAACATCGTGAGGAAACCTGCATGCCTGATGAGATTAAAAGTCTTTCAACCTAATATTATATCATATACAACCTATCCATAACCATCTAACCACGACTCCAAGAAAAGAGCATTCTTCTTATTTTACGTTCTCTCTTAAGAGAACGGTGGTAGTAGTTACTTCAGTAGCATCGTTGCAATTCGACGCCATTTCTCTCTTGAAATGGCAAAAAAATGGCATGGTTAAAAAAGAGCATACTCATATTTGAAGGTAACGCACCTGCTTATCCTGGTGTAGTGTCTTTGGATGTGATCACTTACTACCAGGTGAACCGACTGTTCGTTGTCACCATCTTCTATATATACAAAATTTTGATTGTAATAATATAATTTCTTAGATAGTCAATAAAATCAGGCGTTACTTTGCGGAAATTAATTATTTAAGATATTAAATTATAATATACTAGCTGTTGCCTGCAGATTCGCCCGCGTCACTCAACTCCTATATGTCACAGCGTGATGTTATAATATAGCCTATAGCCTTCCTCGATAAATGGGCTGTCTAATACTGAAAGAATTTTTCAAATCAGACCAGTAGTTCCTGAGATTAGCACGTTCAAACAAACAAACAAACTCTTCAGCTTTATAATATTAGAATAGATTAAATAACAGTAATCCCGCATATGCATGCATATAGCACCGGGTGTGTAGTGGTGGTGCATGCAAGTGTACACACTTTCTGTAAAGCCTCCGTGTTTCGTGGGATTATTGCTAATTAATAAATAATAATATCTTGTAAAATAAGTTTTGTTTCCAATATCACTGTATCAATACCACCAAATATAATTATAGCAGTAGGATAATTCAAATCAATACCAAATATAATTATAGTAGTAGTATAATTCAAATCAATACCAAATATAATTATAGTAGTAGTATAATTCAAATCAATACCAAATATAATTATAGCAGTAGTATAATTCAAATCAATACCAAATATAATTATAGCAGTAGAATAATTCAAATCAATACCTGGTTGGGGTGTTGACTTTAATGAAACTGAAGCGTTCTTCTTAAAATAATTTTAATCAACGTTCCAAAAAATGTATATTTAATTTATTTATTTTTTACGAATAATTTAATATAAAGTATACTATAACGTGTGAGCGCGTCCGCGTCTATCGGTCCAATCTGTGAAGCTCGGCGCTGTCGCCGGCGCGGTGGGGAACGGTCCTGTTAGATTCTAAACATGCCCCCCGGCGTTGAAAGGCTGGTCTTTCAACTCTTTGTCGTAGATAGGTAACGGGCAAATGCGGTTGAAGCCTCTGCGAATCACTCCACGTGTGGTTTTAACGTCTGCGACCCTGACGAATCCATCGGTCCCAGGATAGACCTTAACAATGCGCCCCAAACGCCACTTCATAGGCGGAAGAGAGTCTTCTTTAATCAGGACCAAAGCTCCCTTTTGTAATTGCTGACCCTTGCAGGTGCGCCATTTGGTGCGTTGTTGAAGTTCAGCAATATATTCTTTGTGCCACCTGGCCCAAAAGTGTTGACGTAGCTGCTCGAGTCTTTCATATTGCGTCAGCCGATTTGTGTTGACATTGACAAGCGTAGGCGTAGGCAAAGCAGTCATCGGTCGTCCGACCAAAAAGTGCCCTGGAGTCAATGGCGTCAGGTCAGTTGGGTCAGTCGAAAGCGGTGTCAAGGGACGTGAATTGAGTATCGCCTCAATTTGGACGAGGACAGTGTAAAGATCCTCAAAAACTAAATGAGCGTTTCCTAAGACACGATGTAAATGTGATTTTAAGCATTTAATGTTTGCTTCCCAAAATCCAGCCATGTGAGCAGCATATGCTGGTATGAATTGAAAGTCTATTCTCTCATTTGACATTTCGTTTATGATAGAAGTTGCGTTTTGGTTGAGGAACTTATAAAGTTCATTTCGAGCACCAACGAATTGCGTTCCGTTATCGGAAAATATGGTAGCTGGTCGCGAGCGCCTACCAATGAAGCGATTCAGCGTGGCTAAGAAAGAGTCTGTACTTAAGGAGCTAACGAGTTCGAGATGGACGCATTTGGTGGCAAAGCAGATAAATATGGCAATGTATACCTTTTCGGTCTTGCTACCGCGACCTCTTTTATTAAGCGCTATTAGGGGACCCGCATAGTCCATTCCTGTAGTATAAAACGGGTAGCCAGGCTGGAGGCGCTGCTCAGGTAGATTGCCCATTATTGGACGGGCTATCTGCGCATTTAGACGGAAGCAACGTAAACATTTATGTACTGTAAATCGGGCCAGATTGCGACCCCCGATGGGCCAAAATTCTTCTCGAATTGAAGCAAGCAAGAGTTGAGGCCCTGCATGCATTAAACGTAAATGTTCATACTGAAATATAAGTTTGGTTAACGCGTGTTTCGACGTTAGTATGAGAGGATGCTTTTTATCGAATGTGAAATTACCATTTTTGATTCGACCCCCTACTCTAATGAGACCTCCTTCATCCACAAACGGACTTAAAGAAAGCATCTTGTTTTTTGAAGATAATGATTTACCCTGTATTAAAGTCTCATACTCATCAAACGATTCCTTCTGTGACAGTTTAACGAGTGTGTCTAACGCTGATTGCTTTTCTGACAAGGAGAGTGGACCTTGGTTTTTATTCTTATTTCGACAAATAGTAATAAAACGTAAGACATAAGCCATTGTATTTTTGAGTTTGGTAAGGTTTGAGAATAGATAAAATGGAAATAGTTCCCTCGGTTCATTAGAAGCCAAGGCTATATTAGACCTCACTTCTGGCAGCTGTGTGAGACATTGATCAAAGGACCTATTAGGCCACGAATCTTCTGGATCTAGTAGAAATTTAGGTCCGTTAAACCAAAGGTCCACCTTGTCCGATTGAAGGACACTAATGCCTCTACTCAACAAATCAGCGGGATTGCTGGACGTAGACACGTGACGCCAGAAACATGATTTTGTGATTTCATGGATGTCTGCTACCCTATTCTTAACGAATGGCTTCAACTTATTGGGCGGTGTTTTAAGCCAGCCTAATACCACAGATGAGTCCGTCCAAAGAAAGCAACTATCTACATGTAATCGAGTGGTTTTTAAAACCTTTTCTAGCAGCTTGGCAGCGACCAAAGCTCCGCAAAGCTCAAGACGAGGTATCGTCACTGCCTTAATGGGTGCTACGCGTGTTTTTGAGCACAGAAGACGAACTCTGGTTGTTCCATTAGAATCTATGGACTTGACGTAAACACAAGCGCCATAAGCATCTTTAGACGAATCACAAAATGCATGAAATTGAATGCTAACTGGACTCTCGCATACAACATGCCGAGGAATGTTCAGATTTTGTAACTGTTTTAGTTCGGTTAGAAATTTAAGCCATGATTTAACAATATCTGAAGGTAGCGGACTATCCCAATCAAGTTTGTGCAGCCAAAGCTTTTGCAAAATGATTTTACCAGCGATAATGAAAATACTCAGAAGACCGAGGGGGTCAAATATCTGAGAAATTGTGGATAAAATCACTCTTTTTGTAGTGTTGCTAACAGTTTCAATTTTAATGTTAAACTGAAACACATCTTCTGACGGTGCCCATTCTAGACCCAGAGTCTTGGATTGCTGGTGCTCACTCAAATCAACGATGGGTGAACCTTTGTTTGGTTCTGACCCATCGCTGCAAACAGGAAGATTTGATCGGAACTTCCTCAAATTGAAGCATGCCGATGATAGTTCCCTGGAAACCAGAGCACGCACTTCCATGAGACCCTCGGCTGTTTCATGCCCCGTCAATAAATCGTCAACATAACAGTCGTCACTAATGATCTTGCGCATCAGTTCATTGTCACATTCGTCCGCTATCTGCTTAAGGCAACGAACTGACAGGAACGGAGCCGAGGCTGTGCCATACGTTACCGTGTTGAGCGTATATGTCTGAAGGGGTTGCGAGGGGTCGTCGCGCCAAATTATTTGTTGTAGGTGACGTTGGTTTTCGTTAACGAGCACCTGTCTGTACATCTTTTCGATATCACCTGCCATCACATATCGGTGTTGTCGAAATCTAAGAAGAATAGAAAACAGGTCACTTTGTATCGTCGGCCCTACCATCTGAAGATCGTTTAATGATAGGCCGGAACTTGTAGGAGCACTGGCGTTGAAAACGACTCGCAATTTTGTCGTGGTGCTTTCATCACGTAGGACGCCATGATGAGGCATGAAATATGAATTTTTATGAGGAGCATCTATGTCACTTAAAGACATGTGACCTAACGATAGATACTCTTTCATAAACTGGACGTACATAGCTCTCAAAGCGGGCTGCTTTGCAAGTCGACGCTCCAGTGCCAAGAAGCACGCCTTAGCGCGTTCGAATGATTGGCCAAGTTCGGATTCATCGCCCTTTAGAGGAATACCTACTGAAAATCTACCGTCTTCATTACGAGACATGTTTTGTATAAAGTGTGCTTCGCACAACTCCTCTTCAGTGGTGTATATCGATTTCTTAGTGGGAGGAACTTCCTCAATTGTCCAGAACTTGGCCAATTGATCTTGGATTTCATCAAATTTGCTAAAATTGCATGAAATCTTATTTGACGTTTGTTGTCCAGTGGGTCCGGAAACAATGTACCCGAACTTCGTCTCTTGCAACACCGGACAGTTTTTGCCTAAGCTTATTTTGTTTGCGCATAGCAAATCCCAGAATATGTCTGCGCCAAGCAATATATCGTAGCTTGACGGACTAAAGTATTCTGGGTCTGCGAGTTGAATACCCGAAGGAATATTTAATGTGCCTACATTAAAGACTTCAATTTTAGTTGAAGTTATGTTTGGCAATACTAGAAATGTGATGTTAGTTTTAAATGAGTTTACTCTGGACTGTATTATTGCATCGCATCGTTTATTGACTACCGAGACCAGGTTATTGATGCCAGCAACGGTCGACTTGGTATCCTTATGATTCAGACCTAATGTTTTAAGGAGTGACTCCGTCATGAATGATGCCTGACTTCCGGAATCGAGAATGGCTCGAACTTCATGAGGTCTACCATGGACATTGAAAATTTGAATCAATGCCGTGGCAAGAAGAACCTGGCCAGACTGCTTGTTGATTGCTGACATGTTCCTGACAACATCGTTTGGTGAATTCGACACCGGCTGGGTCGGCTGCGCCACTGACGTAGGTGCCAGGAGAACTGATGTGCTTGGAGCTGTTGTGTCGGATGCAGCACTGCTGTGACCATCGTCTCTATGCAACAAAGTGTTATGCATGCTGCCGCACTGCCGACAAGGACCTAACCTACACACGCGCAAGTTATGCCCCGCTCTTAAACAATTGCTGCACAATTTCATTCGCCTAACAAACTGTTCCCTACCACCAACGCTCATTTGCGCAAATTTATTACATAAATATAAAGGGTGCTCCGATTTACAAAGATGACATTTGTATTTTTTATAACCAGGTTGCACCACTGTAGCTAAGCCTCGAACATGTCTACTTGTACCCTTCGATAAAGACTCGTGTTTGTTGTTGCTTGTGTTGTTACTTAATTCGATGGTCTCTAATACATCTGCCCTATTTTTAAGGAAATTTGTGAATATTTTTAATGTTATTTTTGTGTGTGTAACTTTGTGCTCCTCCCATTCACGAAGCGTACGCGCATCTAATTTTGTTGCCATGATGTATATAATTAATGTGTCCCAACTTGTTACGGGTTCACCTAAGATCTCTAATGCACGTAGGTTTTTATTGCATGCATCTAATACCCTGCGTATGGAAGAAGCAGATTCCTTTTTGATCACCTCTTCATCAAAAATAGCCTTAACATGATTTTGTACTAAAAGCCTCGTGTTATCAAATCTATCGCATAAAGACTTCCACGCTAAAGTATAATTGGACGCAGAAAATTCCAAGGCGCAAATAATCTGAGCAGCGCTGCCTTCCAAGGAAGCCCGTAAATAATGGAATTTTTGTATGTCAGTAATTGTTGCATTCGAATGGATGAGAGATATGTAAATGTCGCGGAACTCGAGCCAGCTCTCAAAATCACCACCGTATTTAGGAATTTGGATGGTGGGTAATTTAACATGTGCAATACCTTTTTTTATCCGCTTTACCGTTTCGCCATCCTCGTTCTCGCTGGCTGAAGAAAAGCAAGTTTCAGAAGTATTATGGGTGTGCTTACGTTGACGACTATGTGTATTTTTATATTTAGACGTATCACCACATAACTGTTGAGCCCTAGCCATCGCGGAATAATATTGAGATTCAAAATCTGACCTTTGTACCGCATGTGTCTGAACTTCCTCCTCCGAGACAGCCAGACACTCGATGCTAGTTTGTGTTTCCTGGAAATCCGCAAACATCGCTTCAATGTTAGCCATTCGCAACCTTAATTCCAAAATCTCCACTTGACTGCAACATACAACATCTTTATAAGCATCAATGTACGTGAGAAATTTCGTTAAACGACCCTTATAAGTCCCTCGTTTCTTCACTAACTCGTTCATAGTACCCATTTTAAAATATATAATTAGTATTCAATATTATATTATTCGCAAGATATTCATAAAACAACAAATATAAGTATTTATTAAAACTATCTTTTCAATAGCAAGTAAATGTAATTATTGAAATTAAATGGTAATATCAAAATAATTCAATAAATAACAATTAGCAACTAAAGCGCATTAGGTACTTAATTAATTTACAATTACCTACTTCTCACAAAACCGTATATTGATTCGTTAAATAAAATTGACAATTAAACATAATATATTTGTTTTGTTATATCTGATTCGCACCAGTCGAATGAGATAAACTAAAGAAATAAATAATTTATTTACGCAGATTATTATTACGCTAATTGTATGAAAATTAAACTCTTTAACTGTAAATCAAATGAGAATAGACCATATATTATCTTTCATATATATGTTATCTTTCAATTCAAACCCTATTGATTAATAATCTTATTTAAACATAAATTATATCCGAGCATTAAATTATTTATATTTGTATAAAAGATACGGATAACTACCTGCACACGGATAATAAGTAAATAATGTTCACGGCCTATTATTCTATGCAGGGCTCGGCCGTTTACTTACGATGTTATCGTCACGAGTTATTTTTATAGATTTTAACTTGACATTTTGAGGAATCTAGTTAATCCTTAATGCGGTTTATTCTCAAATTCACTTAAGTAGGCTGTAAAGTATATGATGTTAATAAAAATATTTGGGAGGGGCTATGGTTTAGGCACAAAGTTAAAAAAAGGGCAAACAAAATGGATCGGACTCACTCAGACCGCTTGCTTATTAATCTTGGTATGATTGCTTGTTATATAATATATTTGTGGTCACTGATTCACACCGTCACGTCACCGATTCTGGGCATCCATAAAGAGATCATCTTCGTAATGATTAATGCAGCAGAAGATCCTGGTTAGTCCCAAATCCTTAGGCGTGGCGTGGCGTCCGGCTACGTAAGGCCAACTTTATGGTTGGGGTGTTGACTTTAATGAAACTGAAGCGTTCTTCTTAAAATAATTTTAATCAACGTTCCAAAAAATGTATATTTAATTTATTTATTTTTTACGAATAATTTAATATAAAGTATACTATAACGTGTGAGCGCGTCCGCGTCTATCGGTCCAATCTGTGAAGCTCGGCGCTGTCGCCGGCGCGGTGGGGAACGGTCCTGTTAGATTCTAAACAATACCAAATATAATTATAGTAGTAGTATAATTCAAATAAATACCAAATATAATTATAGTAGTCGTATAATTCAAATCAATACCAAATATAATTATAGTAGTAGTATAATTCAAATCAATACCAAATATTATAATAAAACATTTTTTTACGGATTTTATCGCGGTTTATCAAGATTTTTACAAGCCCGACGTTTCGGATACTTTACAGCAACCATGGTCACGGGAGGACTGAGGTGTCATCCATGGTTCAGGCCTTGTCGTGGCGGTGGGGCTCAGTAACCTAGGGTGAGCGGTGCAACTTGGGCGAAGCTAATTGGGCCGAGGGGGCTCTTTGTACCCCTCTTATAAGAAGAGGGGACAGAAGAGCAGGGGGCAAGGGGTGAGGATGGGAACCGCACCCCATTGTACTGTCCCGACGTTGGGAGTGGTTGTTCTGTGGTGCGGGACAACCCCTCTGTGGAGGTGGCGTCGGTCCCTTGCGGGACTGACTAGCCATCGAGGTGCCCTGTTTGTTTTCTAGATCCGGGGCACCTCACCAAAGGCGGCATTGGTGGCACTCGCCGGGTTTTAGTGGGTAGAGCTGCGTCCATTTACCAGCTGTCGGG
Organism: Helleia helle; assembly: GCA_963853865.1. Classification (NCBI taxonomy): domain Eukaryota; kingdom Metazoa; phylum Arthropoda; class Insecta; order Lepidoptera; family Lycaenidae; genus Helleia; species Helleia helle. The sequence goes on from OY971436.1 coordinate 1,362,241, forward strand.
CGCAGCGAGTCCCACATACCCGCGTGGGGAGACCCACTCCCCCGCGGGATGCCTCAGAGCATTTCCCGGCGTTAAAGAAAAAAAAAAAAGAAAAAAAAATGACTGAGGTGTCATACCTCCTATCATTACAAAGTTATTCGAAACTACCCTATGATACTTGAATGATGAAGCTTCGGGTACCGCGTCTCCGTCACAGTGAACGTGTGAAACCAGCCACCGTCGAGCGAGTACCTGCAGTTCTCCCGTTTATTAAAGGCGTCACTGACAAGATTGGCTTCATCCTAAAGCGAGCTTCTATAAAAACTTATTTCAAGCCGCCAAAAAAGATAAGTCAATTTTTACCATCTGTCAAGTGTCATATACCCTTACAAGATGCAGGAGTATACAAGCTTGATTGTGACTGTGGTCTCTCCTATATAGGCCAAACTAAAAGATCTATTAAAAATCGCGTGAAAGAACATATAGTTGATTTAAAACACCGTCGCTACACTAAGTCTGCCATCTGTGAACATAGTCTTGACAAAGCTCGCCATTATATCAGATTTGATAAACCACAAGTCCTCGCAAAAGAACACAGATTCCAACCAAGGATGATCTGTGAGGCTATTGAAATTAAAAAACATCCTAATTTCAATAGAGAAGATGGCTGGCTTCTACCACCTGCTTGGGATCCCATTATTAAAATTATCAAATCAAAATCCAAGCATAATATGTCACAGATTAAAGATACAGTTAGCACTTTCTGCGTAGATAGGACTGACCAAAATATTGATGTATCATAGGGTAGTTTCGAATAACTTTGTAATGATAGGACGTATGACACCTCAGTCCTCCCGTGACCATGGTTGCTGTAAAGTATCCGAAACGTCGGGCTTGTAAAAATCTTGATAAACCGCGATAAAATCCGTAAAAATTGTTTTATTATAATGAGTGAAATTCGCGTAAACATTAGAAAACAATAGCAAATATAATTATAGTAGTCGTATAATTCAAATCAATACCAAATATAATTATAGCAGTAGTATATTTCAAATCAATACCAAATATAATTATAGCAGTAGTATAATTCAAATCAATACTAAATATAATTCGACTTGTTAATGACTTTCTAATGACGATCTTCCTTACAACACACCAACGTATTGTTACATTATAATTGGTGTCCATGACATGTTTGTTTGCACTCCTTTCATTGATTTACATATATATAGATAAATAAAATTGGAGTGTCTGTTTGTAATATTAAAATAACTGCTTTTTATTGAATTCATATGGATGTATACACGGTACAAATACCAAAATAGCATTTTTTTACAATTTTTGTCTATCTGTCTGTTTGTTCCGGCTAATCTCTGAAACGGCAGAATCCGATTTTGGTAGAATTTTCACTAGCAGATAGCTAATGTTATAAAGAGTAACTTAGGCTACAAAGATAATCATAATCAATCCATATATGGTTGTAAATCAAAGTTAACGCGGGCGAAGCTGCGGGCAACAGCTAGTATTTTATACATTAAGTGATGAAGCTACCTAACCTTATAGTATGTGGGAGGGATACACTGTGGCAATCTCCCGGCTGCATGGGTACCACCATCTTGCTTGTTTCTCCCGTTAAACAGTTTTGCTGTGTTTCTGAGAGAAGGGCAAGATAGACAGTGTAATAACTGACACAGAGACTTCATATCTTATATCTCAGGATAGGCAATGTGAATGAGTTGTCTGGGCTAGTTCCACATAAACTAGTTTATGTTCACGGGCGACGTTGACCATTTACCATCATGTGGCTCAAAAAAAGTTCTCAACTTTGAAAGTGTTGCCTTTTTCGTGTAGAGAAAGATGTTATATCTTGGAAATGTGTTCTTCCCTGGCAAAGTGAAATCAAAACATGTAAAATGTATAAAAAATTAAAGAACTATTTAACTGAGTTTCATTAGTTCTGTCAGTTTTTACATAATATGTTTAAACCATTGGCAACACCAGCCGGATGTGACATTTACCTATCTAAATTCATCAATTAAAACAATTTAAATTAGAGACTTCCGGTGGCGCCAACAGGATGTGCCATGAAGATAATATTCATTAATAATTAAGTTTGACATTAATAAATCTATATGAACGTGATTAATAATTGTAATAATTACTTGTAATATTATGGCGAAATTTATAAAAATTAGATTTGGTATAAAAGGACGCCAATGGCAGTCTTGTTATGCATTCTACCAGCATACTTTAGACCAGTATAGTAAAGGACATGACTCTGGCGAAATATATGATCGAGAAAATTGTTTTAATTGGCCATTTCTGCTGACAGTCGTTACACATAATATTGGGGCTACAAAAGACACTTTGATAGTTTACAATTTCGTTGACCCCATACAGACACAATCGATAAACTTTTCAGTCCTCAGCGATTCGAACCTGCAATTGGTTTAATTAAAACCTGTCAAACATTAAGGGATCTGAGCCCGTCGAGTCCCACTCCTAACCTGGAGGGCCAATTATAGCCTTAATTACACGTTTGTTCCCACCAAAATAAACCTTATTCCGTAAACCCCTCGATTCACATTCGGGCGACACGTTAGGTGTCAATTTATATCAAATATCAAATTCAATCGGATACCTTCGTGATTTTAATTAAATGAGGAGAATAAGGTTTGGAGAGGGTTCAAGGGCTCAGCTTTATCAAAGGGACAGGTCAACGGAACCCTATTGCTAAATGTCTGTCAGAGAGCTGTTTCTTTTGAAACTAAAGTGAAAAACTTGACATTTTTTAAAAGTATCGACCCCCCCCGATCACAAATAATATTTTCATGTCCCCCTATATTTTTTTTCAATACCTACAATAAAAGTAGCATTATTTTAACGACACAATATATTTTTATGTAATTTGTACAAAAAGAAGCACAAAATGAACTCTTAGTTCAGTCAACAAGTGTCTTTTAGGTCAAAACTTTTTCACTTCTCCTAAAAATATGATTAAGGTGTCAAATGATTCGGAATCGCATGTCACAGGAATTTCCAATTAAAACAATTAAATCTTCTCGATCACAATATAAATTATTTTGCCAGAGTAACGACCTTTACAAAGTATACTGGTAGAATGCATAACAAGACCTCCATTGGCGTCCTTTTATATCAAATTTAATTACTATAAATATCACCATAATATTATAAATGATTATTGCAAATATAATAATTTTTATTATTAATAACGTATATTTAGATTTATTAATGTTAAAATTTAATTATTAATCAATATTATCTTCACGAATGGCACATCCTTTTGGCGCCACCGGAAGTTTAAATTTAAATTACTTTAAACGATGAATTTAGATAGGTATGCAGCGGCTCACCCTAGGCTACTGAGCCTCACCGCCACGTCAAGGCCTGAAGCATGGTGGAGACCGGTATAATACTGAGTTACGAATTTTGAAGCAGGAACTCTCCACCACCGGTGAGATGATGATAATATTTCTAATCAAATCCGGAAAATAATAGATTTTTCTAGAATTGATGACGATTCTTGTAGTGAACTTTAATTAACAACGTCGATAAGGCCAATCGGGGGCCAGGCCATTAATTTGCCGCCAAAATAAACGCGCCACCATTATCCCGAGGATCATTTGTCTCCGTCGGCTTTTGGGAAAAATTGCGACCCCAAGTTGCGATTCGATGTAATTGCCAAGTTCTGGCCATCATCAACAGCTGGTTTTGTAAGACAAAGGAAAAAAATAACCTCCGACATGACGGGTGATATTTGTTTAACTGCGTGAGGCGGAAGGTTGTTTTTTTCGGTCATCAACGGTAGAACACTGGGAAAGAGTCCTGGACGTCCACCACGCAAATGGCGAAACATTTTTTTTGACGTGATAACGTCTAATAAATCGATGAATGCCGGCTGCATGCACGAAATGACGTGCCATTGTCCCGTTATAGTAGGAGAGCTGGCACCAATTTTTTGGCCGCAAACGTACAATGAGCGTTACGCTCATATATATAATATATGATAAGAGGGCAAACGAGCAGTCGAAGCCATTTCGCGACTGTCGACACCCATACACATCCACACAACCAGAGATTATGCACCAACCCGACGCCAGGAGGCCGTGTGGTCGCAGACTGCACGGTTGGCGGGGTGCAACCCCCTACTTTTACAAACCAAAAATGAGCCAAATAGGCTCACACTAATCCGATGTAGCATTAGGGCCTTTGGGCCGTTAGCATAGATCCATCCGAAAAAAAAAAGAGATTATGCAGATCCTTTTCACTTTTCCCAATCCCCCCAATGGGCCAAGGGGAACTCACAAACCACACGAAACGCGACACCATAGCTGTCACTTGACGCCGGTGTTATGTGAGCGAGAGGTACCACCCCGGTCGTGCCGGCCCAGTTCGGCTGCAATGCAGCATGGCATTACCTCTTACTTATAATACAAACCCGCGACCGCTGTTTGATCGTGACCACCACACAAATGGTCCGTATGAGCCCAATAATTCATCTCTAAACATTAACATACGTTTGTACAGAAACAATATGTTCCTGTCCATGACTGGGCAGAAACACGTTCCTGTCCATGACTGGGTATAAAACCGTTCCACGTTTCCATTCCACTTCGGCGTTTCCATTAACTTATCGCTTGGTCATCCGGACCCCAATTAAGTCATCATCACCACGCGTACCAGTCAGGACGTTCAGGTGGATGTGGTATATTGGATTTGTTTTCTACGTAGTCTTTATTCATTTTATAATCAAAATAGTAGCAACAAAGTATCTTTTTGAACGTCAATTGAATCTAGCAGCGGTTCCAAGGCGAGCCCACTGAGAAGAATCGGCGAAATAAACTCAGTGGAACTTTATCTTTTCAAATATTCTAATATATCCTGAAATGCCTAAGAGGAACGCCTTATTCCCAAGGTACATAATATAACCTTTAACACACAAACGCTCTTTAATAAGTTTTTGAATTTTTAAATGGATAGGTTTGGAATGTTTCCTGGGATCCTATTTTAAAAGCGTATACTTAAGCCTTTAAAAGAATTGCTTACTTTTGTGAGTCTAATCACTGGTACATCTTTTAGTGTCTATAAGGTTTATCACTTTTTTTCTTTTACGCTGGGAAATGCTTTAAGCATCGCACCGCACCGCAGCGTCCCGCTGGGGAGTGACATCCCCAGGCGTGTATGTGAGACTCGCTGCGCCTGAAAGGTGGTAAGGTGGACGCAGTGATCGCCGGGTTTTAGTGGGTAGAGCCACTAAAACCCGGCGAGTGCCACTTTGGTGAGGTGCCACGGATCTGTTGAGCAAACAGGGCACCTCGACGGCTAGTCAGACCCTCAATGGACCGACATCCCCTCCACAGAGGGGTTGTCGCGCACCACAGAACAAACCCTCCCAACTTCACGACAGTACAATGGGATGAGGTTCCCATTTCGCCCCACTGCTCTTTTGTCCCATCTTCTTATAAGAGTATTTCAAGGTGCAGCTCCCCCAGCTCAATTTGCTTCGCCCAAGGTGCTGGGCTCACCCTAAGCTACTGAGCCTCACCGTCACGACAAGGCCCGAACCATGGTGGGGACGTTTATCTATACTATAGGTGTCACTTTCTAGAATTTCCCTGATAGACTTCTGTCAAGGGCGTGGTATATTGGATCTGTCTTCTATCTAGTCTGCCAGTGTCCTAGACCAGGACACATCTCCAGATCCAGGGACACCTTATGGTGACTGATAGCTTCCGCGGGGTTAGTGTTTAGGAGTTTCTGTGTTTCACTGAGTTTGTTTCGCCGGTTCTTTATGCTTTTTTATGGAAGTTGGATAGGCATTAGGCAAACTGGCAGACATGCCACGTGATGGAAATTGTTCGACGTCGTCCATGAACATAACCTATTTGAACAGGAACTAGGCCAGGCAACACGTTCAGATACCTGTTGTATATCCTGAGACATAAGATGTTAAGTCTCGTTGCCAGTAATTACACTGTCTGCTGGGAGCCTACCCATGCAGCCGGGAGCGGCACAGCGCATCCCTCCCACCGGTAAAATCTCGGGTTCTTATCATCTTAGTAAACAAAAATTTAAATTTTATTAATATCTAAGCTTTTTCATTAAATTGCAATAAAATTGGCGATCCATCAAAATTAATTCAAGATAAAAATGCGTTTACAATTAAGCACATAATTATTGATGTCAGGATTTGAACCTGTGACGATAGAGATTTTTATCGTGTCCGGGCTGATGATGATGACCCCAAGTTTCTCAGTGATACTTGTGAAAGATTTCTTTAAATTTCAATAGTTTCTGAGATAACAACATTCAAACTTACATCTATGAGTTTAGATAACAATATCATTTACAATCAGGTGTTAAAATCATATTGTCATAACATATTCAAATATATACAATTGAGATGGAATATGCATAGACAGATGGACGAATGAATCTTATGTATGTTTGGGTGTTTGTTATATAAGTACTATTGAATATACATAAAGGTATTTTGGTAGATCTGGGTACCAGTGTTTATTTATTTATTTTATTTTATTTGGAAAACAAACAGTGATACTTTATAAAACTTACATTAAATCTATTTAAATTAAAAAATACACCATTTACAAGCTTTAACTTACGGTTGCTAAATAAAAAACTAAAGCTTGAACATGAGCATGAGTTAGTAACTTTTATCATAATCTATACTAATATTATAAAGCTGAAGAGTTTGTTTGTTTATTTGAACGCGCTAATCTCAGGAACTAATGGTCCGATATGAAAAATTCTTTTAGCGTTAGACAGCCCATTTATCGAAGAAGGCTATAGGCTATATAACATCACGCTGTGATTAATAGGAGTTAAGTGAGTTAACGCGGGCGAAGCTGCGTCCAACAGCTAGTAACTAATAATAAACATAATTTAAGTTAAAAAAAAATACTTAAAACAACTTCAAGGAATCGCATAAACCAGTGCTTTGTCATAATTAGTTTTATTCTGAAGTTAGTTGTAATGTAATATACAATAAAATAAATACTACCAGCAACCCTGCGGTTTTACCCGCGTGCTCCCATTCTTGTCGGAGTACAAGTATAATTTATATCCTATATGTTATTCTAATGTATCATCATCATCATCATCATCAGCCTCTATCCGTCCACTGCTGAATTGAGGTAGGCCTATGTTCTAATGTATAAGCTATGTTAATTTCTATTCCAAGACCGATTGTCCAATTTGCCCCCTCTTCTAAAAAAACCTGCGAATCCTTCTGTGTTGTGTCCATGATCACTTACCTGGTAAACCAATTTTGCCTTCTCTAGGTATTATATAAAAAAAATCCCTCGCAATATCGCCGCCATTTTGTCGTCATGTTTATTGGCGCCGGCACCGTAATGGCGGCCTCGTCCCATCACCAGTAAGTGCTGTCTGTCCATATTTAAATTACAATTTGAATATTAAAATTTAGAGTGACCGAATCCATTCAGTCCTCTCGTGATCATGGTTGCTGTAAAGTATCCGAAACGACGGAAACGTAAAAATAATAATAAACCGCGGTAAAATCTGTACTTCTGAAACAACTAGTTTCAAAATAACGTATGCAAAGTCAGGAATGATAAAAATGTTATTTAGAAAAGCAATATCAGTTCTGTTATGCGGTAAACGTCACCCATGAACGAAAGAGCTCACCCGAGACTAGCCATACACTAGAGACAATAAGTTATGGTCAAGCTTTTCTTATTTAACGCCGGGAAATGCTCTGAGGTATCCCGCGGGGGAGTGGGTCTCCCCGCGCGGGTGTTTGGGACTCGCTGGGCCCGAAAGCTGGTAAGTGGACGCAGCTCTACCTACTAAAACCCGGCGAGTGCCACCAATGCCGCGTTTGGTGAGGTGTCCCGGATCTGTTGAGCAAACAGGGTACCTCGACGGCTATTCAGTCCCTCAGGGGACCGACGCCACCTCCACAGAGGGGTTGTCCCATACCATAAAGCAACCCCTCCCAACGTCGGGACAGTACAATGGGGTGAGGTTCCTGTCCTCGCCCCTTTGCTCTTTTGTCCCTTCTTCTCTTTGGTCCCACCAAAGAGGGAAATCAGTAAGAGAATTTAATCAAATCGTTAATAATAAATGTGAAACACTAAGCTTTACTCAAAATCTAGTATTTGTCGGCCCAGTATTGACAACATCATAAGTTTCCATTTAGTAAAATATTTAGTTCCACTTGTCACCACGTCTTGTCACCATGTCTTGTCACCGTGTCTTTTTGCCAAGCTTAAATTAAATAAAAGAACTTGAATCGTGAAAGCAAAATATAAATCATTAACCGATATGACGATAGTACATTACAAGTTATTTTCCCCGAAACACTAGAGAACAGTGGCGGCGGTAAAGCTCTGAAAAATTACCCCTGTTGGGGGTATAACCCCCGCCTCACTCCTATTGCACCCCCAATGTACCCTTAGTACGGGGAACATTTCTATCAATAATTTTTTGATCAGCCCTTTTTTGTGCTGTTCAAGAACGTCAATATCACTTTAGATGGGCAAGGGATACGCTGTTGATGATGAATACTAATTTGTAGCAATAACTGAGTTATTACACGCAGGAATAGTGGGTTTATATCATCATCATCATCAGCCTCTATCCGTCCACTGCTGAACATAGGCCTCCCTCAATGAATCCCAAGACGGCCGATCCCTCGCCACCCGCATCAAATACGGACCGGCCACTGCACGGAGATTGTCTTCCCACCTTTTTTTTTCTTTAACGCCGGGAAATGCTCTGAGGCATCCCGCGGGGGAGTGGGTCTCCCCGCGCGGGTGTTTGGCACTCGCTACGACCGAAAGCTGGTAAGTGGACGCAGCTCTACCCACTAAAACCCGGCGAGTGCCACCAATGCTCACCACCACTCAGCAAACAGGGCACCTCGACAGCTAGTCAGACCCTTAGGGGACCGACGCCACCTTCCCAAAGGGGTTGTCTCGCACCACAGAACAACCTTTCCCAACGTCGTGACAGTACAATGGGGTGAGGTTCCCGTCCTCGCCCCTTGCCCCCTGCTCTTTTGTCCCCTCTTCTTATAAGAGGGGTACAAAGAGCCCCTTCGGCTTCATTCGCTTCGCCCAAGGTGCTGGGCTCAAACTAGGCTATTGTGCCCCACCGCCACGACAAGGCCTAAATCATGGTGGGGATCGTCTTCCCACCTGGTTGATGGCCGAATTTATATATTTTAAATTGAAAAACTTATTAAATAAGAGATACAGAACCCTCCTTGAGTCCGTCTAGCACTTGACCATTCTTGGTCCCGTTCTAAAATAAAATCGTACCCTTATACGCTATTCTGATTCCGTTTCATTTTATTTTAATATTTTGACATGCACGCTATGAATCCAAGATTTCATACACATCTGTATTCGCAAGCTAGTTAGTAATAAAATATTATTACGCTGGGGAATAGCTCGCGCTGATGATTATCATAACGACACACAGTATGCTTATCTGCACCATTTCGTTTATCTTTCTCATAAAATCATATAACCCCTATAAAAATATTTGATGTAACAACCCTGTGCACAGGGTTGCCACACCAAACATTTTAACTATTTTACAGAAGGGTTGAATATTGACTGTATTTATAGGATGTGACAACCCTATGTATAATTTAGGGTTGTCACATTAACCCTTAGTTAATAGAATCAGGCGTTACCTTGCGGAAATCCATTATATAAGATATTAAATTAATTATATTAATTAGCAATTATCCCGCGAAAAACGCAGTCTTTACAGCAAATGTGTGTGTGTGTGTGTGTTCCCACACTGCATATGCGTACACTCGCATGCACCACCACCCCACATGCACCACAACCACAGTAAAAGAAAACCACCAAACAATCTACGATTACTAATCGTAGAGTCTACATCCTGAGGATGCCTCGGTGTCGGAGCGAAACGTGCGTAGATTGTTTGGTGGTGGTCTTTTACTGTGGTTGTGGTGCATGTGGGGTGGTGGTGCATGCGAGTGTACGCATATGCAGTGTGGGAACACACACACACACACATTTGCTGTAAAGACTGCGTTTTTCGCGGGATAATTGCTAATTAATATAATTAATTTAATATCTTACATTAACCCTTCTACAAAGGGGTTGAAATATAAGTTGTATTTAAAGCCTAAGGCGTTTAAAACTAAGCTAAGATATGCATACTTTAGAATTGAGTGTACTCAACGGTACCCTATTACTAAGTTATAAAGCAACAATGTTTTCATCATCATCATCAGCCTCTGTTTGTCCACTACTGAACATGGGACTTAATGAACACCCAGACGGCGGATACCTTTCCACTCGCATCCAACACGGACCGGCCGTCGCATGGAGATCAACGTTTGTTACAATATTATTAAAAGCCGCGTTCATTCCCGACGTTTCGGATATTTTACAACAGCGATAGCCATGAAAGTACTACTCTTTGTTGTGTTGAAAGATGGTAGGTCTCGTGTTTTGTAACTTGGATAGGCAAAGAGGCTGTAAAACATCACCTGATGGTAAGTGCTCAGCATTTCCTTTAAACATTAACATGTTCATCAGTGAATAGGTTAGGAAGATTGTTGTCTATCCTGACCATCGGGCATCGAGCATATAACCGGAATAGAGTGGTAATGTTATGTGTTTTGTATAAAAATAAATTCCGACAAATTTGGGCTGCGACTCGGTTCTCTGCGCTCTGATTGGCCGACTGATAGCCATTGACGGATGATTGGCTGATGGGCCATACAAATCATTGGTTGGTTGAATTGCTATTACGTCAGTGAAAAATCACTGACCAGTTTTGAAATTTTATTGCTCACATTACTATCCGGCTATAAACACATCCTGACACAAGATGTTAAGTCTGTGCCAGTATTTACACTGCCTGTCCTTCCTTCGATACTGCAAATCTGTTTGACGTTTTGTTTATTAATAGGCAAATGATGGTACGCATACACCCTCCTATTTTATAGTGAGTGCAATCAGACAGTCGGTTCACCTGGTAGTAAGTGATCAGGAACACCCATAGGCCACACGAAGGGAATAGCAGGTGCGTTGCCTTTCAAATATGAGTATGATCTTTTCTTGAAGAAAATGAATAAAAATAACTTTATTTTTGGTTGTCGCAAGAAAATGCTTTTTACGTATGTTGCCAGGATCACGCTTAGATCCTGACCCTATGTGGGGAACTAAAACCACTGCGAGCGCCTTCAGCCGCTTTTTGAAGGTCCCGGATCTGCAGTCAATGGGATTACCTCAGCGACAGGTCGGAAAACTCCTCGCGAATAAAAATGACCTGAAACGCTTAGGTGTTAATTTATCGCCCCACCACGGTTCAGGCCTTGACGTGGTGGTGGGGCTCAGTAGCTTAAGGTCTGCCCAGCACCTTGGGCGAAGCTAATTGAGCCGAGGGGGCTCTTTGTACCCCTCTTATAAGAAGAGGGAACAAAAGAGCAGTGGGCAAGAGGTGAGAACGGGAACCTCACCCCATTGTACTGTCCTGACGTTGGCAGGTGTTGTTCTGTGATGCGGGACAACCCCTGCCTGTTGGCTCAACAGATCCGGGGTACCTCACCAAAGGCGTAATTGGTGGCACTCGCCGGGTTTTAATGGGTAGAGCTGCGTCCACTTACCATCTTTCGGGCGCAGCGAGTCCCACATACCCGCCTGGGGAGACTCACTCCCCAGCGGTATGCCTCAGAGCATTTCCCGGCGTTAAATTAAAGAAAGGTGTTAATTTATCAAAGATATTTTTCAATTTAATTGCCCCTAAAGTGTAAATTCCTCCCAAGTTATCCAATTATGAGGGCGATACCTGGCAGCTAATTCCTGCCCTAATTCCTGTCCCTAAATCCTGAAACGTCATGTTTTGTTTTTGTTTGATTTATTCGTCCGTTTGTCATTTATAATTGTTAATAATTGCTTTCTTGTTTTCGGCCCAATTTGTTTAATTGTTGAGTTAAATTGGACAAATTGTTTTATGTAAATTGTTTTATTCCGAGTTTTCAAATTATGAGCATTCGAGTTGAATATAAACTTTAATATTAAGCCAGAATTTTTATGGACCGTCTATATATATATGTATATGTTAGTTGGAGAGGCAAAATGGCAGACATCAGAGGTAAGTTGTCAGCGTCGCCCATCATCGTCATCTGAATCTAGCTGAGGCATAAGAATTCATGCGTTGCCTTTTTTTTTTTGTTATCGCAGGGAAATGCTTTTTACGCATGTAGCCAGGATCTCGGGTAGATCCTGACCCTATGTGGGACTCGCACCTGGGAGTGCCCTACCCGTAAACTAAAACCACTGCGAGCGCCTTCTGCCGCTTTAATTTGAGGGTCCCGGACTACTCTTCTCAAGGGGGGCTGCCCGGCTGCTTAGGCAGTCCCCGCGACGTCGTGTCATACTGCGTCCAGGTTCCCATCCTGAACCCGACACGAGCACAGGGGCGTTACAGGAGGCGCATTAAGTAGCGCCTCCTGCGCACCCCCGTTCGTCGCCTGCGGAGAGAGGCCTCGTCGGCGGCCTATTCATGCGTTGCCTAGATGTATAATAATAATAATAATATCTTTGGACGCTTTTTACACCACGTCAATCTGGTCCCGTGGTAAGTTCTCGAAGAACTTGTGTTACGGGTACCAGATAACGGAAATATATTTAATATTTTTATACTATACGTATATTTAAGATTTTTATTATATAAAACACACATTTAAACGAACGCCAGCTGCACGGGCGAAAAAGTGTCACGTTCCGCTGAGCCGAGCGAGCAAGCGAGTGCGCGGAAGCAATAGAGAGGCACAATCGGCCTAAGCGTTCGACTTGCGACGCATTATGACGTTATCACTTAAAATTATCGTCTAAAAACCGACTTTACAGACAAAAATGGTAACCTACCTGTTGTCGGTAAAGTTGGGTTTTTAGGTTAGTTGTACAAACAAACTGACGGACGGACTACTTGATATATACCACCTGATGGTAAGTGATCAGCGTCACCCATAATCATAAACTACTTCAGCTGGAGCTAGACCCGGCAATTCTGAATGAATTGCCGGGTCTAGCTCCACGTGTTGCCTATTCTGACTCATAATATGTTTACCGGTGGGAGGGAAGCGCTGTGCCGCGCTCCCGGCTGCATGGGCACCACCATCTTGCTTGTTTCTCCCGTGAAACAGCTTTGCTGTGTTTCGGAGAGAAAGGCAAGACAGACAGTGTAATTACTGGCACTGAGACTTAACATCGTACTATGTCTCAGGATAAGCAACACATAAATGAGTAGCCTGGGCTCGTTCCAAGTAAACTAGTTTATGTTCATGGGCGACGCCGACCACTTACCATCAGGTGGCACGTTTGCCAGTTTGTCTATCCAACTAACATTCGTTACCGGCATCTGTGTTTCCGGATACTTACAACTTGGGGATATTAAAGACAAGAGTGAAGGTACCTTCTAGGTAAGCGGGCTATCGTCGGCCACGTCATCACTTTCCATCAGGTGAGACAGTGGCCAAACGCTAGCCTATCAATGTTTAAAAAAGTCTCGGTGCCACTCTTGCCTTCCTTCCGAAACACATATTGTTTTTCACGGAAAATGGCAATACCCCTACAGTACCTATACCATGAGTTTTTGTTACAAGCGCACATGACATAACTATAGTAGCGTAACTCCAATAGAAAACTAAACCTGCCTCCACTCCAAGAAGGCCGCCTTAGTTATCCTCCTGGTTAACATTATAAACGCCCTCTTAAAGGGCTGATGATTCCCCGACTTATGGAAAGAAGCTACCGTCATAGGCATACCGAAGCCCGGGAAACCGCGCTCGGATCCTACTAGCTATCGTCCAATAAGTCTGTTAAGCTCACTAGGGAAAATCTACGAAAGGATTCTGCTGAAGCGGCTGAAAACCGTTATCGGCGAAAAGAATCTTTTCATAGATGAGCAATTCGCCTTTCGAGGAAACCACTGCTGCCCGAGGCAGGTCCACCGCATAACGGAGGACATACTCAGAGGTTTCCAAAGAAAAAACCTACGAGACACGTGTGCAGTCTTCTTCGATGTCGCCAAGGCATTCGACAGAATCTGTCACGATGGTCTAATTTATAAACTATACCAGATGGGAATACCGGACAGACTAGTCATCATCATCCGCGACTACCTGACTGACCGGCATTTCAGATATAGGGTTGAGGGCACGCTGTCCTCTCGGAGGCCCCTGAGGGCCGGTGTACCTCAGGGATCGGTACTATCCCCGACCCTATACAATCTATATACGTCAGATATTCCGAGAAATCGGAATACGAAATTGGCACTATTCGCCGACGACACTGCACTGTACGTGACCCACCCGTCAGCTGCCAGGGCCTCTATCTTCCTTCAGCGATCCGTCACCGAACTAGGTGAGTGGTTCGCTAAATGGAGAATAGAGATAAACCCGGAAAAAAGTAACGCCATACAATTCACTCGAAGAAAGGGCACACTCAGACAGCGGCGTCGGACAATGGCGCCAATAAAATTAAACAATACAGAAATCCCTAGAGTAGGGCAGGTCAAATACCTGGGGGTCACCCTCGATAGGTCGATGTCGTTTAGACCACATATAAAATCAGTAGTTAAGAAGGCCAAATACGTGATGAGCCGTCTATACTACCTGATTAATAAAAATAGCAAGATGCCCCTCAGGCACAAGCTAACGCTGTATAAGGCATGCATCAGACCCATACTGTCGTATTCCTGTGTTGCATTCGGGCATGTGACACAGAAACGACTGTATGCAATACAAGTAGTACAAAACAAATTCTTACGCATGGCAACCGGTTGCCCGTGGTACGTAAGAAACATCGACCTGCACAGAGACCTCAGGTTAGACTCGATTAAGGGCCACTTCAGAGCGATGTCAGAACGTCACTTTGAAAAGGCAGTCCTCCACCCGAACCCGCTCATCGTGAGCGCGGCGAACTACACCCCAGATAGCTTAGCTACAGATAGGCGTAGGCTACCTAAGAACATAATAACAGATCCAGCTGACGAAATTTCGCAGCTGCTAATGCGCGACGCAAAAGCGCGACGCGAACTACTACACTCACTCCGAAATACAACATCCGGGGTTAGACACACACGCACACCGCTTGGGCCCCGGGGCCCGGAGCGACGTCGTTCCCTACACATCGATACCCAATCGATCCGGATCGATCGCGACAATTTAGGCTCGAACCCAACACGAGTCGGCATCAACCCAGACCGCGATAACAACGGTAGCACTTCGCTACCGTCTGATTATACGGGTACCGTGCGCGACCCACCTCCCCCACTTGAGGGAGAGGAGGGGGCCGGCCCTCACATTAATAGAACCGAGTCCAACTCGTCGACCGTATTGGGTTCGTTTAGTTCTAATATAACGTTAATAAACATTAACGCGTCAGATAGGCGATGCCCACCGCGGAGTGTCGAGGGGGGCCCCGCCCAACAACCCTCATCAAGACCTCCTGTGGCGGACGCTGCAACTCCGACCGGCGGAGTGGGCCCCAGTATCGCTGGCGCCATCTGCCGGGTCCTCACGCCAATGAGCCCACCCGGTAGGGGTAGTCCGCCTGGGGCTTCACTCCACCCGACGGTGACGCGGCACAGTCCCGCCACTGATACACAACCGACGCCTCCTGGCGTGTGGTCACAGACTACACGGTAGGCGGGGTGCAACCCCCCATTTTATAATTCAAAAGTGAGCCGAATGGGCTCACACTAATCCGACGAAGCATTAGGGCCTTCGGGCCATTAGCATAGATCCCTCCGAAAAAAAAAAAAAAAAAACTAAACCATACCTTAGTTTTTATTCATGTTGCGTTTTTACGTTACTACTATAGTTATGTCATTTGCGCTTGTAACAAAAACTCATGGTAGAGGTACTGGTGAAGTCCGTCCTCCTGGTGAATATAAAGCAACAAAAGAGTTAAACATTTAAAACCCAAAAGCGTCGATATGCAAAAAAAGCTGTTAAGTGACAATCGAATGCGGGATTTTGAGAGCGTTTTCTGTTCAAAATGTGAAACAATTCGTAACACGACGAAATGTTTAATTATATTAACGGATGCAGTTTTACTGAAATACCTGACGGTATCTATATATAAAAAAGGGGTATTGTACACGAGGGTTTCGCCGGAAAATGATCTTAGGCATCCCGCGGGGAAGGGGGTCTCCCCAGGTGGGTCAGTCAGTCCCCCAAGGGACCGACGCCACCTCCACAGAGGGGTTGACACACCACAGAACAACCCCTCCCAACGTCAGGGAAGTGCAATGGGGTAAGATTCCGATCCTCGCCCATTGGCCCTCCTACTCTTTTCTCCCCTCTTTTTTTAAGAAGGGTTACAAAGAGCAGCTCTCTTTACGTTTTTTTAGAA
The DNA here is from genome assembly GCA_963853865.1 of Helleia helle. Taxonomy (NCBI): domain Eukaryota; kingdom Metazoa; phylum Arthropoda; class Insecta; order Lepidoptera; family Lycaenidae; genus Helleia; species Helleia helle. Next base: position 1,378,635 of record OY971436.1, read on the forward strand.
TTACTATGTTGTTTTAACATTAAAAAATATTATAAATAACAAGTGTATATTGGTAGATTCATTTCAGACTGTGTTAGTAAAAAATAATGAAAAGGTATCGAGGCCTCTACTCAATTTACGGTAAAAAAGTGAGCCAGTTTATACCAAAAAGGAATATAGAACAATAAAAATATATTTATAATTAAAGAATTTATAGCTGAGGTTAGACTTTAATTTATAGTTACACGAGAAACAGTTAACAGTTAAGTTCAAATATAAATCGTTTAAGTTTTCAACAGCATGGGATCTCGAGCTCACGTAAACCTTTTCATTTGAACAGTTAAGTTAACGGGTTAACTTGAAAGGGTTTTATTACACTAACGTTTAATAATAATGTTATGTTATGACTAAGCTACAATTAATGTAATTTTAGAACCAAAATAGTTAAGGTTAAATATATGCTACGTTTATTTATGGATGTGAAAAAAAGTAGCAATAGTAACTATAATCCTGATCAGATATTATGAATACAATTTGGCAATTTAAAGTCCTTAAATATTATTATTATGGGGCAATAAGGTTCAAGAGTGGAGACCACGTTTAGGTAGACGAAGTGTTGGTCGGCCATTGACCAGGTGGGAAGACGATCTCCGAGCGGTGGCCGGTCTGTGTTGCATGCGAGTGTTCTTGGCGTTCATTGAGAGAGGCCTATGTTCAGCAGTACACGGATAGAGGCTGATGATGATGATGATTATTATTATAAATACGTAAGTGACTAAGTAAACTTTGTAAAATTTAGGTAATATTTAGTTTTAGTTGGATAAGTAAACTAGCAGAGCAGCTTCCTGAGGGTGTGTGGTCAGCATCGCATAAACTGAACATAAACCATAAATGAGTTTCTGGGACTAACTCAGGCATCTTAATCACGTACTGCGATGCTCGGTGACGACGAGTCCTGGACGGCGATGGTCTCCTTCTGAGGCAGTAACGTCCCAGAAGGAGGCCGACGAGCGGCTGAGAGAGGAGACCGCCGACGAGGCCTCCCCCCGCGGGCGACGAACGGGGCTGTGTAGGCAACTTAATGCGCCTCCAGTAACGCTCCTACTATGACATGACGTCATTGTACGGGGTCTGCTTAGTAGCAGCCGGGCAGTCCCTCATTAGTAGGGAAAGTCTGGCCTTCAACGGGGCCAGCCTGTCGCTGAGGTGATCCTGGTGCCTGCAGATCCGAGACTTTCAAAAGAGGCTTGCATGGTTTTTAGGCATCTTACTCGCGTGTTGTCTTTTACGACGTAATCATATCACATCGCGTAAAATTTCTAAGCACCCTCACCATCTCGATGTTCGTAAATTCACAACAACTCGATTTTTACAGCATTTCCTGCCTCACACGACTAATATATGGAATCAGCTGCCACCTACGGTGTTTCTGAACCGATACTACTTAGGGACCTTCAAGAAAAGAGCAATCTCTCATATCTGAAAGGCCGGCAACGCACCTGCTAATCCACTGGTGTATCAGGTGTCAGTAGATCTCCACCATGGTTCAGGCTTTGACGTGGCGGTGGGGCTCAGTAGCCTAGGGTGAGCCCAGCACCTTGGGCGAAGCTAATTGGGCCAAGGGGGCTCTTTGTACCACTCTAAGAAGAGGGGACAAAAGATCAGGGGGCAAGGGGTGAGGATTAGGACCTTACTCCATTGTATTGTCCCGACGTTGGGAGGGGTTGTTCTGTGGTGCGGGACAACCCCTCTGTGGAGGTGGCATCGGTCCCTTGCAGGACTGACTAGCCGTCGAGGTGCCCTGTTAGCTTAACAGATCCGGGGCACCTCACCAAAGGCGGCATTGGGGGCACTCGCCGGGTTTTAGTGGGTAGAGCTGCGTCCACTTACCATCTATTGGGCGCAGCGAGTCCCACATACACATGGGGAGACGCACTCCCCAGACGAGATGCCTCAGAGCATTTCACCCAGCGTTAAAGAAAAAAAAAGGTGTCAGTGGATGTGACTTTCACTTACCATCAGGTGAACCGACTGTCCGTTTGCCCCCTCTTCTATAAAAAAATGTAAGGTAAGTCAATGCCAGTAATTACACGGCCTAAGGCTTTTAAGAAACACAGGATAGTGTCCCACTCAATGATGTGAAGTCAGCCATGAACGTAAGCGAGGACAAACCAGCCTAGGTAATTGATTCACACGTTGAAGATGAGATGTAAGTTGATCTCGGTAATTACACTGCCTGTAGCCCGTCTCTCAGAAACACAACACAGCTGTTTCTCTCGTGAAACAAACAGGATCGTGGTACATGCACGCATTGGTTTATATAAATGGTGTTTGCGTGTTTTACCGTTGTAACATTTTGCCAGTGATTTATTTAACGAAAGGGCGTACTATGTAATCGTCAGATATGTACTTCGTTTTAAGATATCTTAATCTAAATATTATTTGTGACTTTTTGTTAAAATTACTTTGAATACATCATCAGCAGCCTCTATCCGTCCACTGCTGAACAAAGGCCTTTTTTTTCTTTAACGCCGGGAAATGCTCTGAGGCATCCCGCCGGGGAGTGGGTCTCCCTAGGCCGGTATGTAGGACCCGCTGCGCCCGAAAGATGGTAAGGTGGACGCAGCTCTACCCACTAAAACCCGGCGAGTGCCGCCTTTGCCGCCTTTGGTGAGGTGCCCCGGATCTATTGAGCAAACAGGGCACTTCGACGGCTAGTCAATCCCTCAAGGGACCGACGCCACCTCCACAGAGGGCTTATCCCGCACCCTAGAACAACCCTTCCTAGCGTCGGGACTCGGGACAGTACAATGGGCTGAGGTTCTCATTCTCGCCCCTGTCCGCTCTTCTTATAAGAGAGGTTCAAAGAACAGCTCCCTCGGCTCAATTCGCTTCACCCAAGATGCTGCGTTCACCTTAGGCTACTGAGCCCTACCGCCACGATAAGGCTTGAACCATGGGGGGTCAAGTGATGCCCTACTTTTCTTCTTTCTACTGACTTTTCTTAAACTTTCCGAAACTGACATACCGGTTCATAGCTTTGAACTTCTTACGGATTTTACCAGCTTGCTTTTTGAAAAGAAAACCACCTAAGGTAGTTTATAATTTAACCCCATTGTTGAATTCCTCGAGCTATCCAGTCTAACGTAATTTACGGCGCAGATTCCGTAAACGACTTATTATCTGACGCCTGCTTTCAATTATTGCGGTCATTTAAATATTGTCTGATGGAAGTGACTTTATATTAGGTAGGTTGGTCTGTTGTGGTTTGTTGTGGTCTGTTGTGGTCTGTTGTGGTCTTTTGTGGTCTGTTGTGGTCTTTTGTGGTCTGATCTGGTCTTTTGTTGTCTGTTGTGGTCTTTTATGGTCTGTTGTGGTCTGTATTTTGTTATTAATGAAGTCCTTCCTTTGTATAATTTGTCATGCCGTAGTTTAGTTGATTATTTTTAAGAAATAAAATTTTATTATTTATTTTGTGTCACTCTCTGTCACGTTATCTAGAGTTTGGTCTATTGGGGTCTCTAATTTGCTATGTATGAGTCTAATATTTAATTATTTATTTATTATATATAAATATATAAATTAAATATTTATATAACATGTGTTTTGTGTTTTTATAATAAGTAAGGGTTTCAACTATGTAGAATGGTACGTAAACCAAGTGTAATAATTTGTATTTAGATCTGACTACAAAAGACTAGCCGTCGAGGTGCCCTGTTTGCCCAACAGATCCGGGGCACCTCAACAAAGGCGGCATTGGTGGCACTCACCGAGTTTTAGTGGGTAGAGCTGCGTCCACCTTATCATCTTTCGGGCGCAGCGAGTCCGACATACCCGCCCTGGGAGACCCACTCCCCCGCGGGATGCCTCAGAGCATTTCCTGTTGTAAAAGAAAAAAAAAGACAAAGAAAGAAAGTAGCGAAAAGGAAAGATAAAACCACTTATAACATAATTTATTTATTACGATTTTTACCTTCATACATTACAAAAAGTTGCTAATAGACTTGTAACCAATATCATTAAAGTCGCACGTCTACGACCAGTCTTAACTGTAAGTAACTGGGCGATTGTTGCAAACGGCGCATTAAACTGTGCGACCATTGGCTCCATTAATATGTTCATTACGGCCACAATTAAGGCTGTCCACAGGCGAGCGTTTCATTTTGTAGGTTTTTTTTTTTTAAGATTGTCAATTAGTGTATAAGGTCAATTGACATTCAAATTTTGTGGGATTTTTAAATATTTAGAAGAATTATTATGGGTATAATATTATATGGGGAGACAGAGGGAAGGTCGACTCTTATTTATTGTTATAATTCACATAATATAATTAAAATTAAACGTACAATCATATATTCATAATAGCAGAAATATATATAAATATATATAACCAAACAATAGCTGTAACTTGTCGGTATCTTTAAAATACAAAGTTAACTCGCGTGAATGAGCCGCGATTCGCTACTAATGAATTAAATATAATAAAGAAAAAAGCAATAAAAATATATAATTTGTATTCAATATATTTATATTTATATTGCTTGTATGCGTGCGTGTGTTTGTGAGTGTGTATGTGTATGTGTGTGTGTGTGTGTGTGGTGTGGTGTGTGTGTGTATGTGTGTGTGTGTGTGTGTATGTGTGTGTGTTTGTAGCCTGTTTCCATGTTTTATCTAAATTATTATGTATCAATTTTTGCGTTATAAATTAAAATACAATCAATTTATAGTTTTTATAATTTTCTATGTGTCTTGGTTTGGTTTTTTGTTTTTGTTATTGGTTACTTACGCTAGACTATGCCTAGCGTAAGTAACCAATGTTTTAATATCTTTTTACAAGTATATCTAGTTCAGCTATGTATCTTAATGTTGTAAAGAAAAGGCGCCATGTAAGAGTAAAAACGACTTGCAAAAGTTATTTTTGTAAATGGTACATCCCATTTTAGTACACGACGTCATGCGTTTAGAGACTCCTCGTTTAAGAAGACTTTCCTATGAAATTTAAGAATAATATAGGATCTTTATAAAGATCACTCGATTGTCTTAGCGGATTTTATAATGAGGGTTCGCGACGCGCCCATGTCAGAGAAGATACCCACAAGAAGCTCGGCTGGGACTTAGATGGAACCATGATCTCCGTATTTTAGTGCGCTGTGGGTCTCGTCTCGGCGTTCATGAAAAAATCTTATGTTCAATAGTTAACGGACAAAGTAAATCAGATCTGTATATAATAATATCATAAAACTATTTCACAGCGTTTTTCGCTATAATAATCACTTGAGCGGATCGTTCTGTATCTGAAATGTCGGAAATGTTAAAATCTTTATAAAAAGGGATAGAACTCGTAGAAAGTTTTTCTATCAATATTTAATATTTGTGGAAAATGTTTACGCGAATTTCACTCATTATAATGACACAATTACAGATTTTATCGCGGTTTATTAAGGGTTTATTATATTTTGTGGAAATATAATTTGTGAAAAAGTTACAAAATATATATAGAATTTTATCTGCAAATTTAAAACTTTGCTATCAAATTTTATAATCAAGTTTAAAACTTTTATAGGCAAGGATTTAATTTTTTTTCTAAATTATCAGATTTTCCTTAAAATTAAGAAAACAAGTTTTTTTACATGTAAAATAAAGTAGAGTAAAGGAAGTAATTGTAAGTACTTATAGTTACTTTACCAAGATTTAAGTTGGAAATTTTAAGCACAAAACGTGTCAGATGACGAGGGATGAGGTCTGTGGATGTCAGCTCCTGGACCATAAGGGTACAGGATGGGTTAATGTTTACAATGGTAGCCCAGATTCCCTTTGGAGAAACCCTTAAGAGATGAATAAACATTTAATATCCAAGGTTTTTTGTTCGATACTTTTAGGGTTTCGTAAGCAAAGGTCAAAACGGCAACTACTTAGACTCCGGTGTCCGTCTGTCACCAAGCTGTATCTCATGAACCGAGATAGTTAGAAAGTTGAAATATTCAAAATATAATGTATTTCTGTTGTTACTATAACGAAAAATACTAAAAACAGACTAAAATCAAAATTTATGGGTCTCACATACAACAACGTTTTTTGGTCGAAATCAATAACTGCGACAGGTTGATGCTTGAAGTATTCTTAGAATATTTAGTTATATATTAAACTATCTGTTGCCCGCATCTTTGCCCGCGTTAACTTAGATTTACAGCCGTATACGGATTGATAATGATTATTTTTATCGCCTAAGCATCAGCTATCTGCCAGTGAAAGTCCCGTCAAAATCGGCCCAGCCGTTTCAGAGATTAGTCGGAACAAACTGACAGACAGACAGACAGACGGACAACAATTGTAAAAAAGACTATTTTGGTATAATATGTACCGTGTATACAATATCCATATGCATTCAATAAAAAGCGGTTATTTTAATATTACGAACAGACACTCCAATTTTATTTATCTGTGTAGATTTAAAAATAAATAATTAAATTTAAATAAAATAAATGTTTATATAACAAACGTGATTTTTTGTTAGTGTTTAACGATGTATGGTACGGATCCTTTCGCGGGTGTCCGACTCGCACTTGGCCACTCACGAGGAGAAACATTGGGCATGTAAAATTTTTAATAAACCGCGATAAAAGTTGTTACATTATAACTAGAAAAAATTTAGGGGTTGCTCTTTTATCAAAAAAAAAAAAAAAAGACATTTGAAAATCTTAAGAGCGAATATTTCCAATGTGTGCTTCTGACACTGACACCATCTTCTTTGGCTTCCCACTTTTTAGTTCTTTTCTATTCAACAGTACCTTAACATTGCTATTCTTAAAGACTACAGCTAAAATAAAGACTCAACAGATAAGATACCTTACTCCCAATCTTTACGATTCATAAACAGCTCTGGCAATAAACATGCTAACTTATCCACTGAACCACTTTGCTAGAACAGAACTTTATTTCGGCACTAAACAACGGAATAGATGCTCACTAAATATTCGGCTCTACACGAAACACTAATGAATTATGAAAAGGTAAGCAGCAATCTGTGAACGACGACGGTTTAGGGTACGGGCTCAGCTTAGGCGAGAGTCTGGGTTCGATTCTGACCGGATGCCCTGAAATGGGTTTTTTCTAAAATTTCTCCGAGCACCTGAACATGAGAACATCGCTTTTTTATATGATCAGAGGGCAAACGAGCAGTAGGAGCTTCACGGCACCGACGTCCATATACATCCACACAACCAAGGCCACGCAGATGCGCCGCCCTCCTTTTCTCTTCAAATGGGCCACCGGAAACTCACAAACCACACGAAACGCGACATAGGTGTCACTTGACGCCGGTGTTATGTGAGCGAGAGGTACCACCCCGGTCGTGCCGGCCCAGTTCGGCTGCAATGCAGCATCTTACAATCGCTTGCTCACCGGTGAAGAATAACATGATGGGGAAACCTAAAAATTATTACTTATATTGTTATTAATAATAATAATATTTTATTGAAGGCCACATAACCAAAACTTTGTTAGTAACAATATTCTTATAATCTATGGGTTAGTAGCAAGATAAAAATACATAAAATAAATTTAAATTATTGAAAATAAATGAAAATAAAATAACCATTTTTTTTGCTAACTAGGGACAAGTAAGGCCCATAATAATTGATCCTAGATATGCTTTTGCTAGGATTCGATCCCGCAGCCTGTACCAGCTGGGGTAATTAATGTATTTCATTAGTATACTAAAATATTACGTCATAAATTATTTACGACCCGCATTAAAAGTTGGATTGTATTAGGGATGCGAGTTAGGTATCGATTATTTTAATATCGATGTTAGTAATCGACATTTCATCAGCCTTTATCCATTACGGACTCTTTAAATGGACGCAAAGACTATTGAGATTTGCTAAGATGTAATAGAAAAAAATAGTATGGCTGAATATATATCATTTTACTTAGAGCGTATACTTTTAGGGTAAAATTCTTTTAGCGCCGTACGCATATTTTAGATGAGGTAAAATCTCTGAACTTGTGACACCGCACACGAAACGCTGGAGACGCAGTTTGACGTTTATGTGACGTGGACTCGCGACACCGCACACGAAACGCTGGAGACGCAGTTTGACGTTTGATTTATTTATATTATAAGATTATGTAATATTTGTTTTGAAAATTGTGTTGCTTTTAAAGTATGTCATGCGGCCATTTTGTGAGCTGTTTAAATTGTATAGGTTGTCAAAATCTTTTCAGCTTGTTTTATAGGTATTTGAATTTAATTGTTTTGTTTTCACTTCTATCGGCAGTCCCTGTGACTGCTTGGGTTTCTTTTTTATAATTATGACATTATCCGCGGTTTCACCCGCGTATTTCCCGTGAGAGTAAAGGGATATATTAAAGCCTATATATTATTCTGATATATAAGCTATGTAATTTAAAATTTTTCATTAAAATCCATACAGTAGTTTTAGCGAGAAATAGTAACAAACAAACATCCATACATTCTTACAAACTTTCGCGTTTATAATATTAGTAGGATTTGATGGAATAAGTTTGATAGACAAAAGTTATTAAAAATAAAGGAAAAATGCTTTCCGGGTGGCCAAAGATAGGAAAAGTTGGCGTAACATAATAAGAACCAACGTCATGGATGGAAGACACGACCTTCAGACCACAATTGAAGAAGAAGAAACGATAAAGTAAAAGGTATCTCAACTACAGCAGCCTTATTCAATTCTTGTTTAGTAGATTTTTACATTGATGTATGTAATTATGATATTAGAATTTTAATAGCCGAATTTTTTTTGAGTAAAAATCAATTCAAAAATATCGATTTTTACATTATTTTACAATGAACGCACATCCCTAGTCTATTATTTTGGAAACAGTAATAAAGATAATCTTATTTGATCAGCCATTTTGTATAAATCAAACGAAAATTAACAATGGACTTAACTGTTAACGAAACATAGTAGAAATTTGGTTAATTCCCAAATTTAATTCTTCAGGGACTTCTGTCTGAGTGGAATATAATTTATGTGCCATCATCATCATAATCATCATCATAATTATCATCATCATCAAATACTCTGAGGCATCCCGCGGGGGAGTGGGTCTCTCCCCGCGGGTATGTGGGACTCGCTGCGCCCGAGAGCTGGTAAGTAAACGCAGCTCTACCCACTAAAACCCGTCGAGTGCCACCAATGCCGCCTTTGGTGAGGTGCCCCGGATCTAATGAGCAAACAGCAGTTCGCGTCCTCGCCCCTTGCACCCTGCTCTTTTGTCCTCTCTTCTTATAAGACGGGTACAAACAGCCCCCTCGGCTCAATTCACCTTAGGCAGGGTTCACCTTAGGCTACTGAGCCCCACCGCCACGACAAGGCTGGAATCATGGTGGGGATAACTGAGTTACCTGGTTTAGTCATGTTTACTCCTTTATGTTCATGGGCGACGCTGACTTCCCAAACTAACATAAAGAAAACTACTTTATGCTTACTTTGAGTTAATCCATGACTGTTATCTGTGTTACCATTTAACCAACTCAGTTTCACAATATATTTCGTGTCGGTAATATTTTCGCTTCCTAATGGTAACGTCGAGTTATGCCGAGATGAAAAATGATCTGTGTAATGGAAATATACTAGCTTCGTCCCGTGACTTCACTGGAAACTGGAGGAAAATGTGTTTTATTAACTAGCTGTTTCTCCAGCTTGGCCCGCGTTAACTAAGATTTACAACCGTACACGGATTGATGATGATTATTTTTATAACCTCAGTCATTCCTTATAACATCGAATATCTGCCAGTGAAAGTCCCATCTAAATCGGCCCAGCCGTATAAGAGATTAGCCGGAACAAACAGACAGACAAAAATTGTAAAAAATGTTATTTTGGTATATGTACCATATGCATTCATTAAAAAGCGGTTATTTTAATATTACAAACAGACACTCCAATTTTATTTATCTGTCCTTGAGAAACTAATAATGAATCCTGCTAATATTTTAAACGCTTAATGTATTATTTGTTACTAGCTGTTGCCCGCAGCTTCGCCCTCGTTAACTTAGGTTTACAGCCGTACGCGCATTGATGATGATTATTTTTATAGCCTAAGTTACTCCTTAAATAACATCAGCTATCTGCCAATGAAAATCGGCCCAGCCGTTTTAGAGATTATCCGAAATAAACTCACAGACAAAAATTGTAAAAAATGTTATTTTGGTATGTGTATCGCGTATACATCCATATGCATTTAGTAAAAAACGGTTATTTTAATTTTACAAACAGACACTTCAATTTTATTTATCTGTATAGATGAGAATAACACAAAGCTATAATTTATCTCCCATCCCCACGGAAATTACGCGGTTGAAACCGTAGGGCACTGCTAGTATTTTAATAAGTTAAGTCGCTTAGTAACAGCTGATCATCATGCTGGTGAAACAATTTTTAATCGCACAAATCATATTTTATAATATTACTTATGTAGACCAAGCCGCAGTATTTACTAGCATACCAATTAAGCCGGTAACCTGTTTTAATTTACTCTATAAGGTTATAAATTCGTACAATACAAATTAATATCGCAATTAATATAATAAGATTTAATAAATTAAATTTCATAAAGGCAATAAAATATTTTCAATAATTTCTTATCAATATCACACTTTCACTCAAAATAGATATCAATTAAAGGGTTTCAAACGAGATATTTACAATTAATTATATCTATGAATGCGTGTTTTTTATCATAGGGGGCAAAATATGAGCAGTCGGAGCTTTAGGTGGCTACAGACGCCCATAAACATGTGCACAAGAGGTTATGCAGATGTTACCCTCCTTTACCCCATCCCCACAATGGGCCATCGGAATCTCACAAACCGCACGAAACGCGACAGCATAACTGTCGCTTGACGTCGGTGTAATGCGAGTGAGTGGTTCCACCCCGGTTGTGCCGGCCAAATTCGGGTGCAAAGCAGCATGGTACTACCTCTTATTACCTTAATATCTCTCATATAATATGTCAAATCCCTGTTGATATATCCTACAAATTGAGCAGGAAGGGACGTTTAAATTACTCGTGTCACAACACTCGCGCCACCGCCCGTCTCCGCCCGTCATCATCATCACCAGCCTCTATACCACTGCTGAATATAGAACTCCCTCAATGAACGCCAAGATGGCCGATCTCTTGCCATTTGCATGCAACACGGACCGGCCACTACACGGAGATCGTCGGTAGCATCTACAGTCTACAGACAATTTACATTTGATTGTCTACATTCCACTATAGTACATTTTACCAACTACAGTCTGCTTTCACTTGTCTTATATTACACACACAGTCACAGATACACGCGCACACACGCACAAACTCACGAACACACGAACACGCACATTCACACTATACATACTGCACTGCTAAATTCACCAACTAATTTTATTAAGATTTCTTTATTTTTCTTTTTTATTGTTATTCCTTTAATATTATAATAAGTAACTTTTGTTTTGCTCTGTTTAATATAAGTATATCGTGGTTGATGAGGGGGGCACCCCGTAACACAGGTCACCAATCTAGTGCAGGGGCCCATGCAATGAACATGTAAGCAAATCTTGTTACAAAATAAAATATTTTTCATTTTCATTTTCCATTTTTTTTCATGTCTACTAATATAACTTCATTAATCGTCTCTCTTTCACCACGGGTCCCAAAAAGCGTGTGCATTCCATTTAACCCAATAAAATGTTGGCACGTGAGCTTTTAACGGGAGCTTTGGAAGCTCCGCGATGACCTGTAACTTCAGCGGAAGCTCTAAATAATCCCGGTGTTTCTAAGATTTTGTTAGTGTTTCGGCGGCTTGTTTGCCAGCTTTTAGCTTTTGAAGCTTTATACTTGGGCTTATTTGTCTGAAATAAAAGCTCTTTGGGTGTAAGTAAAACCACTTTTTTGGTAGCGTTTTTACTCTCTTTGTCTGACAATTTTACCATTGCTTAATTTTTTATGTTTGTTTAGATTATTGTTACTCAAAAGTGGCTTGATCGATCTTGATGAAATTTTAAACATAAGCAGATTATGTATTTGGGTAAATGCCTTAAATAATTTTAATGAATAATTGACACCTTTATTTGAAGCCGGTTAAAATGTAGCCAATGTCACACCTAGACCATAATTGAAATGAACTGATTTTCACCTCATCAAAATTGGATAAGCAATTTAGGAAGGACCATACAAACATACATACAAGAACCACTACTAGAAAACACTTGATTTCAAATAAAGAAATCGCACCCAAATTTTTTCTCGTTTGATAACTATAGGCGGTCAAACGTATTACATCCGACTTTATGCGTAAAAACACTTTTCTAAACTTATCTAACCCTAAGACAGACGAAGCCATAGGCATATAAATGTATCCAGAAAATAAAGAATGCGAAATAAGGAGCCCTCCCCTTCCCGAACGTCCGGGAAATTATTTATGTACGTCCTTCTTTATACATATTTGAGATGTAACCTTTTAGATACTTACTTTCTTATATAAATAAATAAATAAATAAAAATATTTTTATTCAATGTTGTACGTCAAAGTAGCTTATTGAACGTCAAATGACTCTACTACCGGTTCCAAAACTAGTCCACTGAGAAGAACCGGCGAAACAAACTCAGTGAAACTAATCTTTTCAATATTATACAATATAGGTACATAATATGATATAATTATACATAGAAACCATGTAGGAAACGCCTTATTCCCAAGGTGTGGTATCTTCAATAAATTCTTTTATTTTGTAGTATCCTTTACCACACAAACGTTCTTTAACAGTTTTTTTAAATTTATTTATCGATAGGTTTTGAACGTTTTCTGGGATCCTATTGTAGAAGCGTAAACATTGACCCATAAAAGAATTACTGACCTTATGTAGCCTAAAATATGGCACAACAAGTTTATGTTTGTTCCTTGTATTTTTATTGTGATTATCGCATTTTTATTATATATATATATATTATACTAACTATGACCCGTGGATTCATCTTCATCATCAGCTTCTATCCGTCCACTGCTGAACATAGGCCTCCCTCAATCAACGCCAAGACGGCCGATTCCTTACCATTCGCATCCAACACGGACTGGCCACAGTATAAAGATCGTATTCCCTGGTTATTAATGGTCGATCGTCACGCTCGGCGGTGAAAGGCTCAATCGGGTAAACTCGGGACCGCCGACTGTGCCCGAGTGAGAAAGATAAATGTATATATTAATAATAAATCATATGTTTCACATCTGTCGGCAGTCCGGTGATTCGTAGACGAAGTCGCGCGTCAAAGTGTTTACATTTAACACTAAGACATGAATCCTCAAAAGAGTTTTATTACAACAACCATAGAAATATAATATTGTTGTGACGCAAATTGTATTTTTTGAGTTTTTATCAGAATCGTTAGACATAAAACATCATCATTAGACCATCATTAGACTCTGAATTACGATGATGATTTCTAGGGACTGATTTTTAACCTACTGACGTAGTCGGTATCCAACTATGATTAAAGCCTTGTAGCTGCGGGGCTCAGTAGCCTAAAGTGAACACTAAGCACCTTGGGCGAAGCAAATTGAACCGAAGGAGCTGCTCTTTGTTAAAAAAGAAGAGGGGACAAAAGAGCAGTAGAGATAAGAGGTAAGGATGGGAAACTCACCCCATTGTACCGTCCCGACGTAAGTAGGGGTTTTTCTGGGGTGTAGGACAACCGCTCGGTCAGTCGGTCGGTGGCATCGGTCCCCTAAGGGATTCAATAGCCGTCGAGGTACCCTGTTGCTCAACAGATCCGGTGCACCTCACCAAAGGCGGCATTGGCGCCGGGTTTGAGTGGATAGAGCTGCGTCCAACCTACCATCTTTCGGGTGCAGCGATTACTATATAAGTATGGTTATTATATCCAGCTGCAGCAGTAGTATTAAATTTACTACTGCAACAACAGAACAGGCATCTTCGTATATCGGGGCCCCTTTTCACGGAGCGAGTGCCCTTATAGAAAAGACGGTCTTGGTATCCGTAATAGAATATTTTTTTAAATTATTTCTTGGACAGGCAAACTGGCAGACGTGCCACTTGATGGTGGAATTCCACCACCGGACATCGCGTAAAATTTCAAAATTTCACCCTCACCATCTCGATGTTGGTAAATCCAAAAAAAATTTACGGCATTTCCTGCCTCGACGACGAATATATGGAATCAGCTGCCTCCTATGGTGTTTCCGAACCGATACGACTTAGGACCTTCAAGAAAAGAGCATACTCATACTTGAGAGGCAACGCACTTGCTAACCCCCTGGTGTAGCGGGTGTCAGTGGATGTCTCTTTAACTTACCATCAGGTAAACCGACTCTGTCCGTTTGCCCTTCTTAAAAAAAATTTTGCTTTTTTCTGTTCTGTCATTTCGAAACAATACACAACCTTTCTTCACGAGAGAAGCAAGGATGATGGTCGTACACATATAGACGGGAGCGCGGTATAGCGCAAACCCACCTAAAATGTTTAGATGATATACCTACATATACCAATCTTCGTGTTATATTACCGTTAAACGGATGAAGGCTTATCCCTAAGCTATCCGCCAGTCATCCCAATCCTATTACTGGATGAAGATCACATCGAGAACCTGTTGCCTGTATCTCGATTCGATTGATATGGTTTTTCGGCTTGAAGAATTTCATTCATAACCTTTTGAGTGTACAGCACATGTAAAAATTTTAAGCCACAAGAAAGCCTGTAAAAAAGTAGTTTCATGAAAAAAAAATCTAAAAAAAAAACAAAAAGTAATAAAAAAGCGTTTCGTGTTGTGTTTACAATTTACATTCAACTTTTTTCCACTTGTATAGGATAGTAATGTCTATTTCATTATTATCATCATAATCATCAGCCTTTGTCCGTGTTGAACCATAGGCCTCCCTCGATAAACGCCAGGACGACAGATGCCTTACCACTCACATCCAACACGGACTGGCCACTGCACAGAGATCGTCTTGCGATCTATGCGCTTACCACGCCATGATTGTTTTGAAGTTGTGGATCTCAGCTTATTATAAACTAGCTGTTGCCCGCAGCTTCGCCCGCGTTAACTTAGATTTACAGCCGTAGACGGATTGATGATGACTATTTTTATAGCCTAAGTTACTCCTTAATACATCAGCTATCTGTTAGTGAAAGTCCCATCAAAATCGGCCCAGCCGTTCCCAAGATTAGCCGGAACAAACAGACAGATAGACGGACAGGCAGACAGAAATTAATTTTATTTATTTATTTATTTAAAAAGGTTATTTTGGTATACATGTATCTTGTATACGTCCATATGCATTTAATAAAAAGCGGTTATTTTAATATTACAAACAGACACTCCAATTTTATTTATCTGTATATATGTATAGATAAAAAAAATGATTTTCGATTTTTATAATCCACAAAAAAAAATTGAGCCAAACCAACAGAACCCAAATAATCATTTTTACGGCATCGTTAATTTTGTACTACCGTATATGCAATTTTAGAGACCTTTTATGAGTCCCCCTACTCGTCCTTGGGGTTCTTTAAATTATTAAACATGCAGGTTACCCTTAGTAGGGGTTGATTAAGCCCCTAAACCCTATGATATGCACGTCCCTGAAGACTACTGGACGGAATTGGCTTTAATAAGTTAGCATGTCCGAGAGACGCTTACCCAGCGATTGGCTTATTAAAAATAATTGTCACCTTTAAAACTGGGGTATACAGAACATTTACTGTGTTTTATTCGCGAGGCTCGATATTTTGGCCTACGACTGGCTTGTTGGCGAGATAAACGTGAGTAAAAATTGTAAATGTTTCGTAAATAACAGTAAAAATAACAATATTTATTAGAATATTTCCGCTTAGTTCCTACGCTATAATACGATAAGCATACCGTACGGATAACACTCAAATGTCACTCTATATACAAAGAATACTACAATCCGTTAGATGAGATGCATTTAGGCCGGTTTGAGAGATATACTGACCGTCGGTGCGTTCGTCGGTCGCTTGTTATTGCATTTGAAAATTTATTCTACTAAAAAAAGCTAGAACTATAAATTTATGTTTAAATATTCGACATAGTCAAGGTATTTCTGGATAGTTTGTGTCATAGGAAAGTACCTCATCATCATCACTGCTGAACATAGGCCTCCCTCAAAGAACGCCAAGACGACGCTCCCTCGCCACTCGCACCCAACACGGACAGTGCTGTATGGAGATCGTCTTCCCACCTGGTTAATGGCAGACCAACACTTCGTCTACCCGATCGTGGCCTCCACTCTTGAACCTTATTGCCCCATCGGTCAGCCCACCTAATAGTACCTAATCTATTAATATAAGATTGTTATGACTGACTTATACACAAACTTTACATTATAGAAAGAAATGAATATCAAAACGCATATACAAATTGGCGCCAAAAAACCTCTTTATAGAAATACTTTTTACAAGGCAAAAGAACGAAGGCAAGAGTATCGAATGGCATTCAGCCAAAACCTCAAACGCGTAAAAATATTTTAATATTCAAATCAAATTGTCTTATCTGCTAACGTTTTGTTCTTTGGTTAAATTTATTGTTTTTGTTTTAAATTGTATTACGAAAATATGTTTATCTTCTCGATGAAATATTGTATTTATATTTCAAATATTTTGTGGCGTTTGGCTTGACGTGGCGGTGGGGCTCAGTAGCCTAAGCTGAACCCAGTACCTTGCGCGAAGCCAAATGAACCGAAGGGGCTGCTCTTTGTACCCCTCTCATAAGAAGAGAGGACAAAAGAGTAGGGCGGGACAAAGAGCGATAACGGGAACCTCACCCCATTGCAGTGTCCACTCAGTGGAGGTAGAGTCGGTCCTTTTGGGGACTGACAAGCCGTCGAGGTGCCCTGTTGCTCAACAGATCTGGGGCACCTCACCAAAGGTGGCATTGGTGGCACTCGCCGGGTTTTAGTGGGTAGAGCTGCGTCCACCTTTCAATCTTTCGGGCGAAGCAAGTCCCACATACCTGTCTGGGGAGTCCCCTCGCTCCTACGGGATGCTAAGAGCAATTCCCGTCGGAAAAAATGTATGGTATCCACGTCATACTTGCTGTTCCTTTCAAATAAGAACTAGAAAGTGTAATTACAGACACCGAGACTAAGCATCAACCGTTTAGCAAGGCTGTATTACAGAAGACAGAACCAAACCGCGGTACGACAAGCCTAAGAGATATTCCAAAAAGCCTTGACTTCATGTAAGCAATTAATTTGAAATCCACCGGCATTAAATTGGGTAACGAGACCGGTATAAATTCGTCATGTCCGTCCGTCTGTCACATCCATTTTACTCTGGGAATTCTTGGAATGCTCGAACCAAGGGTAGTAGTTAATAAAAAAGAATAATAAAAGTGTATCAACTCTTATTTGAAAGGTGGCCCTCCTGTGTCTAATGTTGACCAGTTACTACCACATGTACTTTCTTTTACGCCGTGAAACTCCCTAGGCGGGTATATGGGACTCGCTGCGCCCGAAAGGTGGAACCGGTGGCCCGGCGAGTGCCACCAATGCCGCCTTTGGTGAGGTGCCCCGGATCTGTTGAGCAAACAGGGCACCTCGACGACTAGTCAGTCCCTTAAGGGAACGATACCACGTTCACATAGGGGTTGTCCCGCAACACAGAACAACCCCTCCTAACTTCAGGACAGTACAATGGGGTAAGGTTCCCATCCTCGCCCTTTGTCCCCCTACTCTTTTGTCTCCTCTTCTTATAAGAGGGATATAAAAAGCAGCTCCCTCTGCTCAATTAGCTTCGCCCAAGGTGCTGGGCTCACCTTAGGCTACTGAGCCCCACCAACACGACAAGGCTTGAACCATCGTGGGAAGGTAGCCCTCCGGTGTTGATGTCTAATGTTGATCACTTGCCACTAGATGTTCTTTGCCCAATGTTCTGTAAAAAAACAATTTCTAATTAATTTGTTTGGAAGAATGTTCATCACCGGTAACATCCTCATTCAACTGTAGGCCTGGCCTATTTGGCCTCTTTAAATGAACTCCAAGACTGCTAACTAGAACCGGACTTAATTCATCTACGTTCCGTCTTCTCGAAATAACTTTACAAGACCTAACCAGTCATGTGGACTGCCGATAGAAGTGGAAAGTAATAACTTAGAATTATAGTTTATCAGTAGAAACGATCTTGTAATAAATATTGTGAAGTACAATTGTCACTTATTGAGCTATTGTACGCAATTATTGTACTTATTTGACATAAAAAAGTTTATACTTCATTTGTTGTCCCTATCGCACTACAAGTGTCTTTTTTTTCGTGTAAGCAAACAACACCACAGCACTCAACAGAGAAAAGCAGCTAAATGTATCTTTCTCGCTAGGGCACACTCGGCGTTCCGAGTTCACCCGATCGAGTCTTTCACCTCCGAGCGTAACGGATCAGCCTCACTCACAAAAAATTGTGTGCGGTGCGCTAAAAGAAGTTTTCACTTTAAAAAATTATAGTGTGCTTGCTTTCAAGTAGCCGTGCATGCCTCATGAGATTAAAATATTTGAGGTTGACTGAAGTTAACATTGGGCCACCACATAGGCGGTCCAATAGCATTCTCGCTTGAATTCCAGCAGTGAGACACAATATAAACTTTGCTCAGTCCAGTGGCATCACTCGGTTATGCTTTGCTTAAGGACTCCTATACTTTTTCGCTGTTTTGGAGTAGAACCAGATATATACATACACAAAGTTTATGGGTCTTTTCACTATTTTCCTTTATTAAAAAAATAAATGCCTTCACAACCATCTGGTAACCCAAACGACTGCGCCATTTAACAATAAAATGCGGTCCATCCGTCTTCGTGCGTCTGACAGCGAGATATAACTGAAACAATTGAGAAATACACTGACTTAACGGGAAATGGGGGTTCGAATCCCGAAAAATATTTTTCGATATTAACTTTGGCTTTGCAATAATTAGGCTACCGATCTCCGTGTAGTGGCCGGTCCGTGTTTGATGTGACTGGCAAGAGATCAGCCGTCTTGGCCTTCATTGAGGGAGTTCTATATTCAGCAGTGGACGGATAGAGGCTGATCATGACGATGATGGATAAAGACGGGCGGTGAAGCAACCGTGTAACATGGGTAATTAAAACTTCCCTTCCGGCTTTATAAGAGTAACTTATTGAATCCCTTTTCAGTAAACATCTGAATGTCTCTAAGAATAATAATTCCCTAATTATTATTATTAATGAGAAACTACGTTAGCTATTGACACTCAAAGGGCTGATTCGATTTTGATAAAATTTGACGAGAAGCTAGTTTATATCCCAGAAGGACATTTATACAACTAAATAATAGTATTGTGTCAATAATTAAATTCAAATATCTTTATTTAGTAAGTAACCCTTCGTAGGTACACGGTACCAAAATTTTTTTTTTTTTTTACAATTTTTGTCTGTCTGTTTGTTCCGGCTAATCTCTGAAACCACTGGACCGATTTTTATGGGAATTTCAGTGGGAGAAAGCTAATGTAAAAGGAATGAATGAGGCTATAAAAATAATCATCATCAATCCGGGTACGGCTGTAAATCTGAATTAACGCGGGCGAAGCTGCGGGAAACAGCTAGTTTACAATAAAAAACATTACCAAAAATACTCGTTTGGAGAAAAACTATACAAAGTAGAAGCTTCTCTTTTGTTAAAATAATTCATACATTATTAAAATGGTGGATGGCTGAACAATTATCAATATTTCATAATAATTATAACTGAAAAGTATTCAAAATACGTCCCCAAGCGTAGTTAAAATGTTTCAAAAGTATTGAAACATGGGTTTGTGGGAGAAATGCCAAAAATTGTAATACTTTTAATATGACTGATAATACATAGTGTTACAAAATGCCAATGTTAGGACAATATGGAGCCAATGTGTCCGCTTGTATTTATATATAAATAGCTGTTGCTCGCAGCTTCGCCTTTTTATATTTTATTTTACGCCGGGAAATGCTCTGAGGCATCCCGCGGGGGAGTGGTGAGACCCCAGGCGGGTATGTGGAACGCGCTGTGCCTGAAAGATGGCAAGGTGGACGCACCTCTACCCACTAAAACCCGGCGAGTGCCATCAATGCCGCCTTAGGTGAGGTGCCCCGGATCTAAGAAGCAAACGCATTGGGCCAGCGTATCGGTGAAGTATGGCCCAACACCCTCCTCGCCTGATTTCGAGGAGGACTCCTATGCCCCGCAATATAAGCTATAATAGCCAAAAATATAAGGGTTGATATTATTTAATACTAGCGCCCCGCGGTTTCACCACCGTACTTCCAATTCCCGTGGGAGTACAAGGATAAATTATAGCCTATATGTTATTCTGACGTATAAGCTATGTTATTGTAAAGTTTTATTAAAATCCATTCAGTAGTTTTTGTGTGAAAGAGTAACAAACATACATCTATACATTCTTACAAACTTTCTCGTTTATAATATTAGTAGGATAACGTTTCTAATAGGTTGATCTTCTAAGAAGTTAGCACGTGATGATGATGATGATGATGGTGATGATGTTAGTTAGCCTTAATGGAAGCAAAAGAAGCCCTCATTAACGCGAGGAAAGGTTATACCGTGGGGAATCAGAGACTTTGGTAAATGTCCGATTGGATACTGGCGAAGTAAAGCCTTTGATATAGGATAAGTAGGTGATTCCCGTGTGTACTTACGGGTATTGGTAAAAGTAAAAAACGTGTGTGTACGCAAGAAGGTATACTTAAAAGACAAAAAAATATCGCCACAGATATAAAACAGACGTTGTAGATTTCCCCACCATGGTTTAGGCCTTGCCGTAGCGGTGGGGCTCAGTAGCCTATTGTGATCTCAGCACCTTGAGCTCTTTGTACCCCTCTTATAAGAAGAGGGGACAAAAGAGAAGGGGGCAAGGAGCGAGGATGGAAACATCGTGCCTCATTGTACTGTCCCGTCGTTGGGAGGGGTTGTTCTGTGGTCCGGGACAACCCCTCTGTGGAGGTGGCGTCAAGACTCACTAGCCGTCGAGCTGCCCAGTTTTCTCAACAGATCCGGGGCACCTAACTAAAGGCGGCATTGGTGGCAATCGCAAGAAATTTAGTGAGTAGAGATGTGTCCACCTTACCACCTTTTTTAGACTTTTTTTTTAAATTTACTAAGAGCTGGATCAAGTTCTTTGACCTTTTTTGACTTTGTGTTTGTCAATTTGGGAGAGCACATTTGGGAGAGAACTGTTGTTAATACTCTTCTTCTTCTAGGAGACCCATGCCCAACAGTGGGATATATAAAGGTCATAAGATCTGTCAGTAATGTCCTAACACAGGCAGGGTCTGTCTATAATGCCTGTCTTTTACACAGACAAGGTATGCTAGTGATGCCTGTCCTAACACAGGAAAATGGAAATGTCTGTCAGTAATGCCTGTCCTAACACAGGCAGGGTCTGTCTATAATGCCTGTCTTTTACACAGACAAGGTATGCTAGTGATGCCTGTCCTAACACAGGAAAATGGCAATGTCTGTCAGTGATGCCTGTCGTAACACAGGCAGGGTCTGTCTATAATGCCTGTCTTTTACACAGGTAAGGTATGCTAGTTATGCCTGTCCTAACACAGGAAAATGGAAATGTCTGTCAGTGATGCCTGTCGTAACACAGGCAGGGTCTGTCTATAATGCCTGTCTTTTACACAGGTAAGGTATGCTAGTGATGGCTGTCCTAATACAGGAAATTGGCAATGTCTGTCAGTGATGCCTGTCGTAACACAGGCAGGGTCTGTCTATAATGCCTGTCTTTTTACACAGGCTAGGTATGCTAGTGATGCCTGTCCTAACACAGGATAATGGAAATGTCTGTCAGTGATGCCTGTCGTAACACAGGCAGGGTCTGTCTATAATGCCTGTCTTTTTACACAGGCTAGGTATGCTAGTGATGCCTGTCCTAACACAGGATAATGGAAATGTCTGTCAGTGATGCCTGTCGTAACACAGGCAGGGTCTGTCTATAATGCCTGTCTTTTACACAGACAAGGTATGCTAGTGATGCCTGTCCTAACACAGGAAAATGGCAATGTCTGTCAGTGATGCCTGTCGTAACACAGGCAGGGTCTGTCAATAATGCCTGTCTTTTTACACAGGCTAGGTATGTCAGTGATGCCTGTTATTCTGCAGAAGGCCATAAAACTATTTACAGCACAGGCTTGCCTGTGTAACAAGACAGGTAAGGTCTGTCAGTAAAGCCTGTCCTTTCCGTAGCGTGTATTAGGTTCAAAATTGTAAGTTATTTTGAACTGTAACGAGTACTTTGATCGTTGGAACGAAAAAAGGTCAGCAAAGAATGCGTGCGAGTAAATATGGTGTTATGGCTCATATTTGTGATGTAGAGGGTTTAGTGGGGGTTCGAATCTGATATTATCGAAAGGAAAATTGGGTACGGCCTAAGAGTAATTGGATGTTTGTTAATATTTGTTCGTTTTAGTATGTTAAGGCTAGATATTCTAAAACTGAAATACTTTCTCAACAATTTTTCAAATCGAGCTGGTCGCTTACCTCTGGAATACCAGAGGTAAGCCCGTTCAAACAAACTCTACAGCTTTATTATATACTAGCTGGTGCCCGCAGCTTCGCTCCGTTGACTTAGATTTGCAACCGTGTCTGGATTGATGATGATTATTTTTATAGACTATGTCCCAATCCAAGGTATAAGCTATCACATTTTCAACTTTCATCCAAATCAGTTCAGCCGTTTTGCCGTGAAAGATGAACAGACATCCAAACTTACAAACTTTCGCATTTATAATATTAGAAAGAAGTATAGAGTTTTAAAGGTTTTTGATGTAAACTAAAAATAGAATAGACAGACTGACAAATTTTATTAACCGACTTCAACAAAAAGGAGGAGGTTCTCAACTCGGCCGGTATTTTTTTTTTTATGTATGTACACCGATTTCTCCGTCAATTGTGGACCGATTTTCAAAATTCTTTTTTTGTTTGAAAAGGTATACTTGCCATTTGGTCCCATGATAAGGAAACCAGGATCTGATGATGGCATCCTAGAGAAATATGGGAAACTTTCGAAATTTGTAGGAATGACTAGTGTGCTTAATATTTTTTTAAATAAGCATTTTAAAGCACTACAATTTAATGAAGGTCTAGAGTCGATCTGATGCTGGAGCTGGAAGACAGTCGAGGGAACTCCTCGACGATTTACTTCAGTAACCTTGTGTTTGGGCTTGATTATTTGTATTGATGAGAACTTTACACCTATATGGGTTGTGACTGTGATTGGGGGTCTGATGATGAAGACGAAGCTCAGTTAAGGGAACTCCTAAATAGTTTAAAGTTGCTACCTTGTGATTGGACTTAATTAATTTATACTGATGAGAACTTTGCACCCTTATGGGTGATACGTGCCATTACCGTTATGATGATGGAGACTATAGACAGTCGAGGGAACTCCTCGACGATTTACAGCTTTTTTTGGGCTTACTTCATACGGTTCAATATGCCAAAATGTCTATCTCTGTATGCCTTTCTTTAATGAATCACTAAAAATTAAGAAATATTTTTTTTTAAATAAAAATTATAACCGACTTCAAAAAATAAAGTAACTAAAATGTTATAAAATAATCGCGTGTACAATCTTTGCGTTTAATACGTCATTATTGTTACTTTTGGAGTCGGTGTCAGCCAAGGTAGGTAGCAAAAAATACGACAATGGTGACGTATTTGTTGCTGTAGGTACCTATTATACTTATATGTACATACATATGTATACTTTATTTTTTGAAGTCGGTTATAATTTTTATTTAAAAAAAAATATTTATTGTATGTACGAATAATGACTACGTGGACAGATAGATGAATATCTTTAGTTTTAGAATAACGAAATGGATGGATCTCTTGACGTATACCCTCTATCCTCCGGGAGTAGCTGCATTGGGGGTAGAGGCAAGGGGGGAGCTTCTCCAGGGTATACGGTGGATTATGTGGCATCATTTAACACACCTGACAGACTCCGCTGGCATGATATTAAAAATGGTATCTCACTTAGGGTTGGCAAACTTTCGAATTAATCATTAAAATAAAAGTAACTGTATCATTAATAACTATTATAATACATTTAATATAGGTACATAATTTTCCGTGCGTGCGTGTCACTGAACGTCTAAGCGGCTGGACCGATTTTGATGAAATTTTAAAAACACCGGCGTCTAGTGACAGCTATGCTTTCGCGTGTCGTGCCGTTTGTGAATTTTGGTGGCTCATTGGGGGGATAGGGAAAAGGAGGTCAATGCATCTGCATAATCTTTGGTTGTGCGGATGTGTATGGGCGTCGATAGTCGCCAAAGTCGCTTCGACGGCTCGTTTGCCCTCGTATGCTATAAAAAAACATGAATGGTTTAGTGGACTATGGGGTCCTGGAAGAGAGGTCTGGGTTCGATCCAGATCCAGTGCACCAATAATGGGTTTATTGTTAATCTCCCCCTGCACCTGAATATTATTACTTCGCTTGCTCACTACAGCAAAACATCGTGAGGAAATCCGTGATGAGATTAAGTCTTACGGGGTGTGTAATGTTAACCACCCGCGTTGGGCCGCAGGTAAACAACCTTCCTTACCTTATTTCAAGGAAGAATTAAGAAAAGTGGTACGTATAAGGTTCACAGATGATAATCAAGAATACATGCATTTATATTGGGCTCAGCCTTTTGAGTGAGAGGTCTGGGTTCGATCCCGACCCCTGTGATGCCTAGAAATGGGTTTTTCTAAATTTCTACGTGCACCTGAACCATTGAAACATGCAAAAACCATCGCTTGCTCACCGCTAAAGGAAACATCGTGAGGAAACCTGCATGCCTGATGAGATTAAAAGTTTTTGAAGGTGTGTGAAATTCACCAACCCACATTGGGCCAGCGCATCGGTGAACTATGGCCCAAAACCCTTTTTTTTTCGGATGGATCTATGCTAACGTCCCGAAGGCCCTAATGCTACATCGGATTAGTGTGAGCCCATTTGGCTCACTTTTGGTTTGTAAAAGTTATTATATTATTAGAGGTACTTACCTAAGTTTTAGCATATTTTTACGGCTGAAGCAAACACAGTGTGTTGTACTTTGACGTCATATTTCAGAATTTACTCTCTTGAAAGTTACTTAAGTTGGAAGAAAAACACTTTCCGCATGTGACTAAGATTTTTGTAAATTACGGATTCGCGGTTTAATCTATACTAATATTATAAAGCTGAAGAGTTTGTTTGTTTGTTTGAACGCGCTAATCTCAGGAGCTACTGGTCCGATTTGAAAAATTCTTTCAGTGTTAGACAGCTTATTTATTGAGGAAGGCTGTAGGCTATATAACATTACGCTGTGACTTATAGGAGTTGAGTAACGCGGTCGAAGCTGCAGGCAACAGCTTGTAATTTATACGTGTTTCTTTTATATTACATTTGAATGCAGTATATGCACTGTATTCTCTTTTATTTTGCGGAGTTTGATATTTTAGAAGATAGAAGCCTTCGCAATGCCGAAATAACGTGACTCATTATGAAACAATTTTTACGGATTCTATCGCGGTTTATTAAAGATTTTTACAAGCCAGACGTTTGGGATACTTTA
Organism: Helleia helle; assembly: GCA_963853865.1. Classification (NCBI taxonomy): domain Eukaryota; kingdom Metazoa; phylum Arthropoda; class Insecta; order Lepidoptera; family Lycaenidae; genus Helleia; species Helleia helle. Next base: position 1,404,232 of record OY971436.1, read on the forward strand.
CAGATCTGGTTGCTCACCTCCCATGACCACGGTTTCTGTAAAGTATTCGAAACGTCTAAGTTTTTACGTGTGGGGGGGGGTTTGTGCTGTGCCGAACCCCCGTTTGGTTAGGTACCACCATCCTGCTTGTTTCCCCCGAGAAACAGCTTCGTTCGGAGAGAAGGGCAAGACAGGTAGCGTAATAACTATAACCGAGACTAAACATCTTACATATGTCTCAGGATGGGCACATGTAAACTAGTTTATGTTCATGGGCGACGCCGACCACTTACCATCAGGTGTCATTTTGCTTTTTCAAGTGATATAAAAAGTAAATATCAGCAGATTCAGCAGGCGCCAGCCCTACAGAGGGTCCATAATAAAACAATATTGATACAAATTGGGCCCCAAAATTGTCGGAGCCTCGACTGACCAGATTTATTAAATTAGGAGAGCGCCATCTGTTATCGGCTAGGATACATCTGGGGACATGTACAAGTATTTTCTTATGTCGGGATCTGGAAGTGATCAACAATTTATATATAGACTAACGGACAGATGTCCTGTACACATTTTGTAGTGGAATTGTGAATCTAAACTCTTGAATCCATTTGAATACATACAATTTATATATAGACTAACGGACAGATGTCCTGTACACATTTTGTAGTGGAATTGTGAATCTAAACTCTTGAATCCATTTGAATACATACAATTTATATATAGACTAACGGACAGATGTTCTGTACACATTTTGTAGTGGAATTGTGAATCTAAACTCTTGAATCCATTTGAATACATACAATTTATATATAGACTAACGGACAGATGTCCTGTACACATTTTGTAGTGGAATTGTGAATCTAAATTCTTGAATCCATTTGAATACATACAATTTATATATAGACTAACGGACAGATGTCCTGTACACATTTTGTAGTGGAATTGTGAATCTAAACTCTTGAATCCATTTGAATACATACAATTTATATATAGATTAACGAACAGATGTCCTGTACACATTTTGTAGTGGAATTGTAAATCTAAACTCTTGAATCCATTTGAATACATACAATTTATATATAGACTAACGGACAGATGTCCTGTTCACATTTTGTAGTGGAATTGTGAATCTAAACTCTTGAATCCATTTGAATACATACAATTTATATATAGACTAACGGACAGATGTCCTGTACACATTTTGTAGTGGAATTGTGAATCTAAACTCTTGAATCCATTTGAATACATACAATTTATCAAAGGCGGTCCAGCTGTATAGGAATTCCGTGACATACGTACAGAATAGTTATGTAGGAATACTAAGAGGAAGATATTATGTTTGTTTCCGTTGAATCATCATCATAATCATCACTATAATCATCATCATCATCGACATCATAGATAATTATGATGATGATTATGATGACATTATTTTCTAATGTTTACGCGAATTTCGCTAATTATAATGAAACAATTTTTTACGGATTTTATCGCGGTTTATTAAGATTTTTACAAGCCCGACGTTTCGGATACTTTACAGCAACCATGGTCACGGGAGGACTGAGGTGTCATACGTCCTATCATTACAAAGTTATTCGAAACTACCCTATGATACATCAATATTTTGGTTGGTCCTATCTACGCAGAAAGTGCTAACTGTATATTTAATCTGTAATATAATATGCTTGGATTTTGATTTGATAATATTAATAATGGGATCCCAAGCAGGTGGTAAGAGCCAGCCATCTTCTCTATTGAAATTTGGAAATTTTTTAATTTCAATAGCCTCACGGAAAAAAGCCTTGGTTGGAATCTGTGTTCCTTTGCGAGGACTTGTGGTTTATCAAATCTGATATAATGGCGAGCTTTGTCAAGACTATGTTCACAGATGGCAGACTTAGTGTAGCGACGGTGTTTTAAATCAGCTATATGTTCTTTGACGCGAGTTTTAATAGATCTTTTAGTTTAGCCTATATAAGAGAGACCACAGTCACAATCAAGCTTTTTTTTGTAACATAAGGACGTTTGACACCTCAGTCCTCTCGTGACCATGGTTGCTGTAAAGTATCCGAAACGTCGGGCTTGTAAATATCTTAATAAACCGCGATAAAATCCGTAAAGACTATGATGATGATAAAATTTAAAATTTAAATCATCATCATCACCATCATCATCAGCCCCTATCCGGTCACTGCTGTTAGGCCTCATTCAAAGAACGCCAAAAATGATCGAACATAGCTCTTTAAAAAAAAATCAAATCGTATGGGCAAACAGGACCAGTTTAAGCCTCTTAACTTTCTCCGTAGATGAGTATATACTAAAAATAATAGTAGGAATTTCTCTAATTATTGTTTTTAACACAATAAAATAACACAAACAATTTTGTCGCTTACGTCTTTTAGTAATAATCTCGCGCGTGTATGGAGAGCCTCGGCGGCTCAGGACGCTCAGTCCCCTCTGGCGCATGTCCGTTATTAGAATTATTGTTAAACAATGCGCCGCCTTAACAAAAATCTGCACCCCTAGAATATCATAAAGCAAGTGATATGAAAATATTTTTAGGATGTCATAAAACTGATGAAATATTAACCATTTCATGTGTAGAAACACATTATAAGGTAAATTTGTTTTATGTCATGTCATGGAAGCATTTACATACCACATTTAAATTAAACATTACAAAATTAGCAATATATTTAGACAGTTTACGTTTGTTACAAAAATAAACCTGACCTTTGTAAGTAATTAAGAGGTAGTACCGCTGCTTTGCACCCGATCTGGGCCGGCACGACCGGTGTGGCTCACATAACACCGGCGTCAAATGACTGCTATGCTGTCGCGTTTGGTGCGGTTTGTGAGCCATTGGAGGGGATAGGGAAAAGGAGGGCAATGCATTGGTTGTGCGGATGTGTATGGACGTCGATAGTCGCCAAACGGCTTGGACTGTTCGTTTGCCCACCTATGCTATAAAAAATTACTAAGAAAAACTTGTTGCCTATACGTTCACAAATAAATAACGTTTTTTTTTTCAAAATAAGAACGCTACCCATCGTGTCCAAAACTATCCTATCTCGGATGGACTAAATTGCACAATATGTAAAATTTCATTAAAATCGGTTCAATAGTTTACAAGTTCATTGCGGGCAAAAACGTGTCTCCATATTATGAAATTATTCCTCTTATAGATAATATAAGAGTTAGCGAAAATAAAAATAAATTGATGCTGATTGTATTAAGTCGATCTCCATGTATCCATAAAGGAAGATTCACCGAAAATGGCATCAATTTTTAACGTTAAACGAACCGCAGCATCCACTCGCGGGTAGGAATGTAGCGAATTTCGTATTTTGAATAAAATTATATCATGACAGAGTGGTACACTTTTGTCATAAAATACGATGCATGTAACAGAAGTGAAACTAATTCGTATTACTAATGCTACGTCTGTAACAGACTCAGTAATTAAAATATTACAGTACCGCTTATTTATAAGTACTATCTCCGCTTCAGACTGCTAGGAGCTACTAGTTTTTCAAAAGTGCTACAATGGCGTTATACTGCTAAGAGTTTATCAAAAGTGATAGTATTGCTAATACTTTATCAGCAATGTTACAATGACAAAACACTGCTAAGAGTTTATCAAAAGTGATGTATTCCTACTAGTTTATCAGCAATGCTACAATGTCTAAGCACTATTAAGAGCCTATCAAAAGTGATAGTATTGCTAATACTTTATCAGCAGTGTTACAATGACAAAACACTGCTAAGAGTTTATCAAAAGTGATGTATTCATACTAGTTTATCAGCAATGCTACAATGTCTAAGCACTATTAAGAGCCTATCAAAAGTGATAGTATTGCTAATACTTTATCAGCAGTGTTACAATGACAAAACACTGCTAAGAGTTTATCAAAAGTGATGTATTCCTACTAGTTTATCAGCAATGCTACAATGTCTAAGCACTATTAAGAGCCTATCAAAAGTGATAGTATTGCTAATACTTTATCAGCAGTGTTACAATGACAAAACACTGCTAAGAGTTTATCAAAAGTGATGTATTCCTACTAGTTTATCAGCAATGATACAATGCCTAAGCACTATTAAGAGCCTATCAAAAGTGATAGTATTGCTAATACTTTATCAGCAGTGTTACAATGACAGCATGAATGCCTAAGCACTATTAAGAGCCTATCAAAAGTGATAGTATTGCTAATACTTTGTCAGCAGTGCTACAATGACAAAACACTGCTAAGAGTTTATCAAAAGTGATGTATTCCTACTAGTTTATCAGCAGTGCTACAATGCCTAAGCACTATTAAGAGCCTATCAAAAGTGATAGTATTGCTACTAGTTTATCAGCAGTGTTACAATGACAAAACACTGCTAAGAGTTTATCAAAAGTGATGTATTCCTACTAGTTTATCAGCAATGCTACAATGTCTAAGCACTATTAAGAGCCTATCAAATGTGATAGTATTGCTAATACTTTATCAGCAGTGTTACAATGACAAAACACTGCTAAGAGTTTATCAAAAGTGATGTATTCCTACTAGTTTATCAGCAGTGCTACAATGCCTAAGCACTATTAAGAGCCTATCAAAAGTGATAGTATTGCTAATACTTTATCAGCAGTGTTACAATGACAAAACACTGCTAAGAGTTTATCAAAAGTGATGTATTCCTACTAGTTTATCAGCAATGATACAATGCCTAAGCACTATTAAGAGCCTATCAAAAGTGATAGTATTGCTAATACTTTATCAGCAGTGTTACAATGACAGCATGTGATGTATTCATACTAGTTTATCAGCAATGCTACAATGTCTAAGCACTATTAAGAGCCTATCAAAAGTGATAGTATTGCTAATACTTTGTCAGCAGTGCTACAATGACAAAACACTGCTAAGAGTTTATCAAAAGTGATGTATTCCTACTAGTTTATCAGCAGTGCTACAATGCCTAAGCACTATTAAGAGCCTATCAAAAGTGATAGTATTGCTAATACTTTATCAGCAGTGTTACAATGACAAAACACTGCTAAGAGTTTATCAAAAGTGATGTATTCCTACTAGTTTATCAGCAATGATACAATGTCTAAGCACTATTAAGAGCCTATCAAAAGTGATAGTATTGCTAATACTTTATCAGCAGTGCTACAATGACAGATATATATGATATATATAATGATAGGTCGTAGCACAGCTACGAGATCTAAAGATTGAAAGTATTGTCAGTTTTATTATGTTTATTAGTAGCGCGTAGACATAGTATTATTTTTTTCTCTAACTGAATGGATATTCCTAAATTGTTTCTTCTGAGAAATTCTGTTTCTATCAGAGTGATTGTTTACGGCCTGATAATGATGATAATGATGCACGTAATATAAAAGGTTCAATCTCCAATTTCCTTATAAATGTCGGTCGTCAATTTTTTCCAAAACGTAATAACGGAAAGACAAGCAATGGTCTGATTAATGAGTTCGGATCAGGCTCGAACGGTTTATCTCTATTTGATAGAACGGTTTAGTTCAGCTGTATAAAGGTTATGGCATTTTTTCCCGACACTTTTGTGATTATACGCCATTCTGTGTAAGTGGCGCAATTTTTCCCACGTGTTTAGTGTAAATGAGTTTTGTGATATCACTATTTTTATTTCTTACTAGCTGTTGCCCGTAGCTTCGCTCGCGCTAACTTAGATTTACAACCGTATCCGAAGTGATGATGATTACTTTTGTAGCCTAAGTTACTCCTTATACCATCAGCTATCTGCCAGTGAAGGTTTTGTCAAAATCGGCCCATCCGTTTTAGAGATTAGCTGGAACAAACATATAGACAGACAGACAGACAGACAAAAATTGTAAAAATGCTATTTTGGTATATGATGCACCATGTATACATCCATATGAATTCAATAAAAAGCGGTTATTTTAATATTACAAACAGACACTCCTATTTTATTTATCGGTATAGATGTGAGCTTGGGTATCATATGAGAAATATTACAGATTATTTAAAATGATCAGTACCTATACCATGAGTTTTGTTACAAGCGTAAATGACATAACTATAGTAGTTACGTAAAAACGCAACACGAATCGAAAACTATACCACGAGTAAAAACTAAGGTATAGTTTTCAATTCGTGTTGCGCTACTATAGTTATGACGTCATGTGCGAACTCATGGTAGAGGTACAGCTGTGCCGAAACGATCTGATGTCTGAGTTATCTTGTGGTTCCTTTTGAGTGGATAGTCTGTGTCTAGACATCTGCTGGTAAGATGTTGCAGGAAAAGCATAGGCAACCTGGATTTTCTCTGTATTGACACTTAAAATTTCTGAAAGATCTTGAATGAGGCACCAATTGAAATAACAGGACCGGCCTTTAACCAGGTGGGAAGACATTCTGCCTCGTAAGCGCAAACTCCTCACCTTCCGTCTGACACAGGTGCTCACCGGGCATGGTTGCTTTGGTGAGTACCTGAGCCGGAGTGCCCGCAGGGAGCCGTTGACAGTGTGTCACGATTGTGGCGCGGCGGTGGACTCGGCCCAGCACACACTCGAGGTGTGTCCAAGATGGGCATGATGATCATGATCTGACATCGGTCTTGTCTCTGCCAAGCGTCATCACCGCGATGCTCGGTACCCACGAGTTCTGGACGGCGATGGTTTCCTTCTGCGAGGCAGTAATGTCCCAGAACGAGGTCGATGAGCGGGTGAGAGAGGAGGCCGCCGGCGAAGCCTCCCCCCGCGTGCGACGTACGGGGGTGCGTAGGAGGCGCTACTTAATGCGCCCCCAGTAACGCCCCTATGCTCGTGTCGGGCTCGGGATGGGAACCTGAGCCCAGTATGACACGACGTCACGGGGACTGCTTAGTAGCGGTCGGGCAGTCCCCCCTTAAGAGGAGTAGTCTGGCCTTTACCGGGGCCAGCCTGTCGCTGAGGCGACCCTGTTGAATCCAGAGTCCAGACCGGGACCCTCAAAAGCGGCTGAAGGCTCGCAGTGGTTTTTCGTTTACGGGTAGGGCACTCCCACGAGTCCCACATTGGGTCACGATCTACTCGAGATCCTGGCTGCATGCGTAAAAAAACATTTCCCTGCGATAACAAAAAAAAAAGATGGGAAGACGCTCTCCGTGTAGTGGCTGGTCTATGCTGGATTTGAGTCGCAAGGGATCAGCCGTCTTGGTTTTCATTGAAGGAGGCCTATGTTCAGCAGTGGACTGATAGAGGCTGACGATGATGATGAATTAGATGTAGAAAATTATCTAAGCCTGTGTTTATTCATAGGTACATTAACAAATAAGAGGTACTTCTTCTAGCCCGTATGGTTTGGCATGGGTGATGTTGACCCATCAAGTTCGTCAGATCAGATATCTCAATTTATTTAAAATCCCGGTAAAATCTCTCAAAACGGTAATTCAATCTAACACCGAGCATTTGATCATTTTCATGTAAAAAGTAAATTCATTTTCAGTTAATGTGTTGTCTGGATGTAATTTTCATTCCGAGGAGAATGGAGGGGGTTCCTGATGGCTTGATGAGATTTTAGCTCCCCGGATGTATGTAGACTGGATGTGGTATATTTTTATGTCATTTTTTTACAAGCTTAGGTCCTTTTTAATGTTAGTTGAATATGAAAATTGGCACATCTATTATCTATACAGATAAATGAAATTGGAATGTCTGTTTGTAATATTAAAATAACCGCTTTTTATTGAATGCATGTGGATGTATACACGGTACATATACCAAATAATATTTTTTCAATTTTTGTCTGTTGTCTGTTTGTTCCGGCTAATGTCTGAGACGGCTGGGCCGATTTTGATGGGACTTTCACTGGTAGATAGCTGATGTTATAAGGAATAACTTAGGCTATAAAATAACCCCACCATTGATCTGAGCCTTGTCGCGGCGGTGGGGCTTAAGCCTGGGGTGCAATCCAGCACCTTGGGCGACCAATCGGATCCCGGGCGGCAGTTGGTTCCGGCCACTGTCGGCCAAGCCGCTCCCCGGTCCATAGGACCGGGGGTGGTGGTCGCTATCCCACGTCAGGATGGGGACCGCGAGGAAGAAAACCTCTCTAAAAAATCACCCTAATCCCAACATAAGCTAGTGCGCAGCGAGGGGATGAATGGCTGGAGGGTCTCCAGTCGTTAGCGCACAACGTTTTTGAGATGGTAACGGGTTCCGCTCGACCCTAATGAGCAGATTTTCAAAATGGAAAACAAGCAACTTGAAAATAGTCCCCGGGCGGGTCCCCGAAAGGGAGAATCCCGCACCACGCCGGAATCGGCGGAGGTCTGCCCCACGTATTACGGGGGGGCGCAAATTGCTTCGAGGGTTCGGCTATTCCGGACACTCGCGACCTGGCGATACTAACGGACAACGATGCATGCGAAATGGGTACTGGTGATATGGAACTGATGAGTGCGAGCGACTCCGCGGACAGTCGGAGGTCGACGCGCTCAAAGAAGAAGAGGACCCGACTAACATCGTCGGAAGATGAGACGGAGAGTGAGGCGACCGTAAAAGGTAACGCCCACGAATTTCGGAAGACGCCTCCGACGAAGCGGGGAAGAGGCCGGCCACCTACAACTGGCCACTACGTCGGACAGGCCAAAGCCCGGAAAGAGCTGGCAGCGGCAGAGGCAGTCCACAATATGGCTAGCATAGAGACGGCAAGTGCACTAGGTGCTTCGATTTCCAAGGCCCTCGAGACCATCACGGGGGTCCGAAAGAAGTCGAAGAATCTGAAGGGCACAATGGTGCGCGACCTCAAAGACGCCACGGACGTGATCCAGGGAGCAATGAAGGTGCTCCTGGACCGCACTTCTTCGGCGGAAACGAGGGCCCTGGAGGCAACTAACACCAGGCTGATGAGGGAGGTGGAAGAGTTGCGGCAGGAGCTGGTGACGCTTCGGAGCGCTCTAGTCTCCTCCCATCAAGAGCCGACCACGAATAAGGCGGCACCGGCGCCTTTCCTCCCCACAAATTTGGAGGAGGTCGTGGAAAAGGCGATGCGAGAGGCGGTGGCGCTCTCAAGCGCGCGCTTAAATGCCCGGCTCGAAGGCTTGGAGTCACGGCTCCTGCCTGAGCCACGGCTGCGCCCACCTCTCGCGGCGGACGGCAGAGCGGTGGCGGCAGTGGTAACGCCAGCCCCAGCGATGATTCTTGGGCTGTCCAAAAAGGCGCTGAAGAAGAGGGCGGCCGTGGCATCGACGACACTGATGCCACCGGCAAACCCAGGGCCTTCGGCTGCCCCTAAAAAGGCGGTAAAGAAGAAGACAGCGTCGAAGGCTATACCCCGGGTTGGGGAGACCGCACAGACCGCGAAAGGTGGACCACGGTCACCCAGAAAAAGAAGACCGTTAAAGGCCAGAAGGCCGACACGGCCCCGGTGAAAAAGGGACCGCCAAATCTCCGAGCACCTAATTCGTCGGTTGTGGTGCTGCAGCTGCAACCAGCCGCAGCTGAGAGGGGCTTGACGTACGCGGATGTAATAAGGAGGGCGAAGTGCGAGATTCGCCTTCCAGACCTCGACATAGGGCCCCTCCGCTGCAGAAAGGCAGCCACCGGTGGCCGCCTCCTGATACTGCCGGGTGCGGCCACAGGTGAGAAGGCTGACTCCCTGGCCCAAAAGATCCGGGAGGTAGTCGGGGAAGACGTTGTTCGGGTCTCCAGGCCCACCAAATGTGTAAGCGTGCGCGTCTCGGGCCTGGACGACTCGGTCACGAAGGCTGACGTTGTGGCGGCGGTAGCGGAGGCAGGAGGCTGCCCCGTGGAACAGGTGAGATCCGGCGAAATCGGCCGCAGCCCCTCCGGGCTCGGGGCGGCGATCGTCCTTTGCCCTGTTCTGGCGGCAAAGGCGATTGTGGAGAGAGGCAGGCTATTGGTGGGCTGAGTTTCGGCGCAGTTTCGACTGCTCCTCGTTCGCCCACTGAGGTGCTTTCGCTGCCAAGAGCAAGGACACATGGCGGTCGTCTGCTCCTCCACAGTGGACCGGAGTGGTCTTTGCTTCCGCTGCGGGGAAGCGGGGCACAAGGCCAAGGACTGCTCTGCGGCCGTCCCCAAGTGTGCCCTCTGCACCGAAAAGGGGTTACCTGCCGCCCACACAATGGCTGGCGGAGTGTGTATCGCCCCGCGTTGTAGTCGGGCTGGGCGTAAAGAGACAGGCGCAATGGTAAGCGAGGGCCCAAATTCCCCCTCGCAGCTCATCATCCCGACTGCGAACAGTTTCGCAGTCCTGGGCGCGGAGGTCCCCATAGCCTTGGAGTAATGGCACGCCACACCCAAGTACTACAGGAGAACCTCAATCATTGCGCCCGAGCTCAAGACTTGTTGTTTCAGGCTCTGGCTGAGAGGTTTGTGCAGGTGGCCGTGGTGGCCGAGCCTTACCGCGTTCCCAATTCTCCAAATTGGGTCGGGGACGAGGACGGCGTGGTAGCCATAGCCAGCCTGAATGGCTCGCCTCAGTTCGGGGCTGTGGAGAGAGGGCGTGGATACGTGGCTGCGGAGATTGGTCGCGTTCTCGTGATCGGGGTGTACTTCTCGCCGAACCGGAGCGTCGCCGACTTCGAACAATTTCTAGTTCGGGTCGGCTCCCTGGTTGCGCGACTTCGCCTCGATCACGTCCTCATCGCCGGGGACCTCAACGCCAAATCTGAGGCGTGGGGTTCCCGGCGTACCGACGCGCGTGGCGCGGTGCTGGAGGAGTGGTCAGTCGAGGCTGGGCTAGAGGTCCTCAACGTGGGGTCGAGGCACACGTGCGTGCCGCGGCAGGGTGGCAGCATCGTCGATGTAACCTTCGCCGATGTCGCTCTTGCTCGCCGCGTGCAAGGCTGGGAGGTGTTGGAGTGCGAGACGCTGTCGGACCACCGGTACATCCGGTTCCGATACAGCGACTCTACCCCCTCCCAAAGCCGTGGCTTGGATGCGGAGTGCGGTCCATGTTGGGCTTCGAGGAGGATGGACAGAGAGGCCCTCCTCGAAGCGGCCCTAGTGCAGGCCTGGTGCATGGACGGTAGCCCGGCCTCAACTGAGGTAGACAGGGAGACCGACCGCATGGTCGCCGCGTTGACGCAGGTGTGCGACGTGGCCATGACGAGGATCGGTCGGAGGCCCCCACGACGCATGAAGGTGTACTGGTGGTCGGAGGAACTCACCGAGCTGCGTAGGAGTTGCGTTGCGGCGAGACGCCAGTACACCCGGAGTCGCAGGCGGAGGCGCCGTGACGAGGTGGAGGAGGGTCGGCTGTATGAAATATACAGAGCCACAGCTGGGGAGCTGAGGACGGCCATAGGCCAAGCCAAGGAGGCTGCCCACAAGGGGATGCTGGAGTCTGTGGACCGAGACCCGTGGGGGAGGCCGTACAGGATGGTTCGCAACAAACTGCGCCCCTGTGCCCCTCCCCTGACGGAGAGTTCCAGCCTGACCTCACGGCCCGAATAGTTCCGGCCCTGTTCCCCAGCCAGGGAGAGCATGCGCCCCCGTCTATGGCTCCATCAGGCGATGAGCCAGCGAGCAACGAGGCACCGGAGGTGTCGGAGACGGAGTTGGACGCAGCGTTAGCGCGCATGAGAGCTCGCAATACCGCTCCGGGTCCGGATGGTGTTCCCGGGAGGGCCTTGGTTCTGGCCCTTGGCCCGCTCCGGACACAGGTGAAGCGCCTTTTTAGCGCGTGTCTGGCGCAGGGTCAGTTTCTCACGGCGTGGAAGAAGGGGAAGTTGACCCTGATCCGGAAAGAGGGTCGGCCGGTCGACTCGCCGTCGGCGTACCGACCAATTGTACTGCTCGACGAGGCGGGCAAGCTGCTGGAGCGGATCGCAGCTGCCCGTATCGTTGACCACCTGGAGGAGATAGGCCCGAACCTTAGTGCCTACCAGTTCGGCTTCCGGCGGGGCAGGTCCACCCTGGACGCTCTGACCAGGGTGAGGGCCCTTGCCGATGAGGCAGTCGAGGGGAGAGGGGTGCTTTTGGCGGTGTCTATTGACATCGCCAACGCCTTTAACACCCTACCCTTCGACACAATCCTGGAGGCGCTGAGGTTCCACGGCGTGCCGACGTACCTGCGCAGACTGGTAGGAGACTACCTGTCTGGTAGGTGCGTCGCGTACCCCACGGCCGGTGGCTGGGTGACGAGGAGAGTGGCGTGCGGTGTTCCACAGGGCTCTGTCTTGGGCCCACTCCTGTGGAACATCGGCTACGATTGGGTGCTCCGGGGCGCGAACTTGACGGGCGTCGACGTTACGTGCTACGCCGACGACACCGTCGTCACCGCGCGCGGAGGCACCTTTTCGGAGGCACGCATTCTTGCGGTAGCTGGAGTTGCCCAGGTGGTGGCGAGAATCCGGCGTCTTGGGCTCGAAGTAGCCTTGGAGAAGTGCAGAGCTATATGCTTCCACGGGTCCCGGCGAGCTCCTCCACCCGGATCCCGCCTTATAGTGGGGGAACTTCCATCGCTGTCGAGTCGACCATGAGGTACTTGGGCCTCGTCCTCGACAGTGGATGGAACTTCCGAGAGCACTTCCGGCGCCTCGTCCCGAGGCTGCTTGGAACTGCACGCGCGTTGAGTCGCCTCCTCCCCAACGTGGGTGGACCGAGCGTTGGTTGCCGCCGCCTATATACGGGCGTCTTGCAGTCCATGGGGCTGTACGGCGCGCCGATATGGGCGAGCGCCCTGAAGACGGAAAACGTGGCTCTGCTGCGACGTCCGCAGAGAGTCATGGCTGTCGGCCGTCCCGGCGAGCTCCTCCACCCGGATCCCGCCTTATAGTGGGGGGAACTTCCATCGCTGTCGAGTCGACGAAGAGGAGTGGAGGAGGAGGAAGAGATCTCCGACGAAATGGAATCCTGGCGGAGCCGCCTGCGTAGGCGAGGCTTGAGGAGCCTAGTGCGGGACACCGCACCGTGTCAGCCGTCGGTCCAGTCCTGGAGCAGTGGATTGACCGGCGGCATGGCATCATCACCTTCCACCTTGCGCAGATCCTGACGGGGCACGGGTGCTTCGGGAGGTATCTGTGGAAGGTGGCAGGGGCGGAGGACTCACCAGGGTGTCATCACTGCGACTGCAGTGAAGACACTGCAGACCACACCCTGGCGGAGTGCCCAGCTTGTGCGGAGGAAAGGGCGTCCCTCATCACTGAGGTTGGCTCGGACCTGTCGCTCCCTACGGTCATCCGACCGATGACCGTCAGTGAGAGCACATGGCAGGTGGTCCTCTCCTTCTGTGAGGTCGTGATGTCGCAGAAGGAGGAGGCGGAGCGGGAGAGGGAGCGCACTGGCGCCTCTTCCCGCAGGAGAGCGCGGCGGCGACAGGTGGTCGCACCGCCGTGAGGGACCTGTGCGCGGCCGATCGGGGGATCTGCCGCGCGCGTAAGGTCCGGGCTATAAGGCACTCTTATGTGTTCAGTGTGCCTTAAGCGGAGTTGGAGGAGGGGATGTCAACCCCCCTGCCTCCAGAGGAGAGTGCCAGATGGCACACCGTTGTGACCCGGTGCGGACGTCCACAGCTCTCGCGCCGGGTCACCCAGACGACGAGGAGAACACCGCTGGGGTTTAGTGGGTAGAGTCTGCGTCCACCTTACCATCTTCTCGGGCGCAGAGAGTCCCACATAACCGCCGGCCCCCCCCGGACCCGGTGGTATGCCTAAACGCATTCCCCAGAGAAACCAAAAAAAAAAAAAAAAAGGCTATAAAATAATCATCATCAATCCGGGTACGGCAGTAAATCTAAGTTAACACGGGCGAAGTTGCGGACAACAGCTAGTATGACATATGATAGTAAATAGTTTGCCATCTTCTATATTTATTTTTGTTAAAGGTAGTGCCATGCTGCTTTGCAGCCGAATGACGCCGGCACGATCGGGGTAGTAACTCTCGTTCACATAACACCAGCGTTAAGTGACAGCTATACTGTCGCGTTTCGTGCGGTTTGTGAGTTTCCGGTGGCTAATAATAGGGAAAAGAAGGGCAACGAATCAACTCAACTTTTTGTTGTGTGGATGTCTATGGGCGTCGGTAGTCACCATAAGACTCCGACTGCTCGGTTGCCTCCTTATGACATAAAAAAATATAATATGTTCGCCTAGCTATACCTGCACTCCAACTTCTCATTAACTTCGAAGACTTGTTCCATTCTTGGAGGTTCCCCACAATGTTTTCCTTTATCAGTTAATAATATAATAATTATAATATCAACCCTTATATGTCTCACTGCTATGTACGGGTCTCCTGCTCGAAATCAAGCGAGGATCTTGGGCCATAGTTCACCGATGCGCTGGCCCAATGCGGGTTGGTGAACTTCACACACCTTCAAAGACTTTTAATCTCATCAGGCATGCAGGTTTCCTCACGATGTTTCCTTCACCGGTGAGCAATCGATGGTCTCATGTTGAGGTGCACGTAGAAATTAAGAAAAACCCATTTCAAGGTACCACAAGGCCCAGCCGCACTAAATTTTGGGTGTGAACCGGTCAGGCACGAACCCTGTTCCCCTCAACGCCAAGTAGTTCAATTAAAAATATTAGAAATGAAGCTGGTTAAAAAGTACTTAAGTCAGAAGTGAAACTTATTTGGCAAACCAATTTTTAAATCTCGTTTATATTTATACTAATCTAAAACTTTAAATTTCCGAGACTTGCGATGCGATGTTCGCTCTATCTCACTCTCTTTTGATCTTTTTCACTCGATTTCTCCCTACTCTCACTCCATGGTTATGTGCTTCATGTTACGTTCATCCTTTCCCTCTCTCAATTGGTCTCAATCACTCTCTCCCTCTTGGACAAAAACGTTGCACATTTTCGTGGCATTTCATCCGTAAAAAAATTACCCTTACGCGCGCAATGAAGTTTCACTTATTATAGACCTCGATAAAATCCGTAAAAATAGTTAACACCATATTACTATTTCTGTGTTATACCTCATCCAGAGCACGTAACGTTCATCTGAAGTGTTAGCTCTCAGAACGAGCTCCAGCAGTTTGGTGATTGGTTCAATATGGCTTTTGTTGCTTTGTTTTTTACTTTGAAGGTGTTTTTTTATGTTTGTTGGATAGCGCAGACGAGCCACCTGATGGTAAGTGATTGATGTCGCCCATGAACATAAACTAGTTTACCCGGAACGAGCCCAGGCAACTCATTTATGTGTTGCCTATCCTGAGACATAAGATGTTAAGTCTCGGTGCCAGTAATTACACTGCCTTTTTTTCTTTTACTTTTACGCCGGGAAATGTTCTGAGGCATCCCGCGGGGGAGTGGGTCTCCCCAGGCGGGTATGTGGGACTCGCTGCGCCCGAAAGCTGGTAAGTGGACGCAGCTTTACCCACTAAAACCCGGTGGGTGCCACCAATGCCGCCTTTGGTGAGGTGCCCCGAATCTATTGAGCAAACAGGTCACCTCGATGGCTAGTCAGTCCCGACGTGACCTCCCCAGAGGGGTAGTCCCGCACCACAGAACAACCCCTCCCAACGTCGGGCCAGTTCAATGAGGTGAGGTTCCTCCCCTCATCCTCCCCCATGTCATCCAGCTCTTTTGTCCCCTCTTATAAGCTCAATTTGCTTCGGCCAAGGTGCTGGGCTCACCTTTGGCTACTGAGCACCACCGCCACGACCAGGCTTGGGGGGTTGTTGGACCATGGTGGGGGCTGAACATAGCCCTGAATGAACGCCAAGACAGTATGACATAAATGTGTAAATACAAACCTATTTTAGAACAAATAACCCAAAAATAATATGTTAAAACACACACTATCACGCTAAGTAAACATGAAACGTTCGAGAACATGCAGTGTGCCTCCATTGTACCAAATTTCAGGTTTGCATGAGCTGGTACACATTTTATGACGTTAATTTTTAAAGATTTGTCAACGTCAAGTTTGTAAGGTTGATGAAATTGTTGAAGATCTTGAAAGAACGTTTCCACGTTTTTAAACTTTATATATTTACTTATTAGTAAGGGGTGCCAGGCTGCATTGCAGCCGAACTGCGCTGGCACGACCGGGCTCCTTTTCCCTATACCCCCAATGGACCACCGGTACCTCACAAACCGCTCCAAACATGACAGCATACCTGTCACTTGACGCTGGTGTTATGTGACCGAGAGCTACCACCGCGGTCGTGCCGGTCCAATTCGGCTGCAAAGCAGCATGACACTACCTCTTACAAAAACAGCAGTTTCGTAGTTCATGGCAGACAAGCAACGGGACACGTGGTGACACTATAGATATATCTATACAGATAAATAAAATTGGAGTGTCTGTTTGTAATATTAAAATAACCGTTTTTGATGTGACAACGTCTTATAATTCGATGGAGCCGGCTGCACGAACGAAAAAACATGACGCATGCGGCGTTACCTCGCTCTGAGGCGTTCCAGTTTCTTATGACGTTGTCACGTTCAACTATCGTCAGTAAACCGACTTTACAGACAACCGATTTTTTACTAAATGCATATTATGGAGGTATACACGGTACATACTCGTATACCAAAATAACATTTTTTACAATTTTTGTCTGTCTGTTTGTTCCAGCTAATCTCTGAAACAGCTGGGGCGATTTTGACGGGACTTTCACTGGAAGATAGCTGATGTTACAAGGAGTAACTTAGGATATAAAAATAATCATCATCAATCCGTCTACGGCTGTAAATCTAAGTTAACGCGGGCGAAGCTGCGGGCACCAGCTAGTCTCTAATAAAAACAATGCCGGTTTCCATGGCATTTCACTACCATACCCTAAATAGTGAGGAGTTAATTATATACAGACAAAGGGATAGTAGGCCTTTTGATCCAGACTCATTTTACCGACAATATCGGGTGAAGGGACAAAGTTGATTTGGAATTTGAGCTTGGCTACTAATACTGACTTTTGTTATTATGTTAGTTGGATAAGCAAACGAGCAGTCGAGCCACATAATGGTAAGTGATCAGCGTCGCCCAAGAACATGAACTAGTTAACCTGGGACTAGCCCAGGCAACTCATTCATCCCCACCATTCAGGCCTTGACATGGTGGTGGGGCTCAGTAACCTAGGGTGAGCCCAGCGCCTTGGGCTAAGCTAGTTGAGCTGAGGGGGCTCTTTGTACCCCTCTTATAAGAGGGGGGTTAAAGAGCAGGGGGCAAGGAGCGAGGACGGGAAACTCACCCCATTGTACTGTCCCGACGTTGTTTTGTGGTGCGGGACAACCCCTCTGTGGAGGTGGCGTCGGTCCCCTGAGGGACTGGCTAGCCGTCGAGGTACTCTGTTTGCTCATTAAATTCGGGGTACATCACCAAATGCGGCATTGGTGGCAATCGCCGGGTTTAAGTGGGTTAGAGCTGCGTCCACTTACCCTACCTTACCAGCTTTCGGGCGCAGCTAGTCTCACATACCCACGTGGGGAGACCCACTCCCCAGTGGGATGCCTTAGAGCATTCCCCGGCGTTAAAGAAAAAAAAGGCAACTCATTTGTGTGTTGCCTATCCTGAGATGTCTCGGTGCCAGTAATTAAACTGCCTGTCCTGCCCTTCTCTCCTAAACAAAGCAAAGCTGTTTCACGGGAGAAAAAAGAAAGATGGTGGTACCCATGCAGCCGGGAGCGTGGCATAGCGGATCGCTCCTAACGATATATATATGTTGCAGTCAAAACTCTTAATCAGTTAAAAGTACTATTGACTAGCAAAATAAGTCAAAAGTACTTTTGACTGAACAAGTTGGTCAACAGTGGTTTTGACTGAAAATTATTAGTACTTTTGACTGCAAATTTGCGGTTAAAAGTACTTTTGACTGACGCTCTTTGTCAAAAGTAGTTTTAACTGCAATAAAGCATCAGTCAAAAGCACTCGTTAGATGTGAATGAAAAAGACATTTATTAAATGTGAAAACGTTTATTAAGAAAAATTTGGCATTATAATCAATACAAAGATATATACACTTAAAAAATGTCATTAAAATAGATAATCATTAAATTCACAGGTTATAAGAACACAGTACTTACCTATATTACGTTAATCGCTTTTCTTAAATAATTTTTAACTTTAATTGAAATTTAAAAAAATTAAATCATAATTAGTGTTTGTATAATGAGAACCCACAGAAACACACAGAGTACTTTTTTGCCGTTTCATTCTTAAGTCTATCGCAACCACCATGTCCTATAGAAATATGAGCAGCATTAATAATGTCGTAGATTTCCTCAGTCGGCAAAATATATTTGACAGGTTCTGTGTTTGTAACTAATTGTTTTATACCACAAACTTCAATGATGTTACAGCGTTTAGTCTACTGTACTGTAATGGTGTTTTCTTTTCGTCAAATTTCGCGTCTTCCACATCCATTGCAAACTTTTCAAATTTTTCTTTGGTTATCACATTGAAATGACTATCTTTCATATCTCCCCACCATGGTTCAGGCCTTGACGTGACGGTGGGGCTCAGTAGCCTAGAGTGAGCCCAGCACCTTGGGCGAAGCTAATTGAGCCGAGGGGGCTCTTTGTACCCGTCTTATAAGAATAGGGGACAAAAGAGCAGAGGGCAAGGGGCGAGTACGGGAACCTCTCCCCATTGTACTGACCCGACGTTGGAAGAGGTTGTTCTGTGGTGTGGGACAACCCCTCTGTGGAGGTGGCGTTGGCCACCTCGCATTGGTGGCACTCGTCGGGTTTTAGTGGGTAGAGCTGCATTCACTTGCCAGCTTTCGGGTGCAGTGAGTCCTACATATCCGCCGGGGGAGACCCACTCCCCGCGGGATGCCTCAGAGCATTTCCCGGCGTTAAAGAAAAAAAATCTTTCATATCTTCCATCGCTACAATTCTTTGCAAAAAGCGTTCCTTCTTTTCATAGTCACTCATTTTTGTTCTAATTGCATCACGTTCTCCACTAATAATGAGTAATATAAAAGTTTATAATATTATGTGCGTTTGTCGTTATTTTTATCGACCACCTTAACTTTTTAAGAGTTTTGACTGATACAACCAGTTAAAACCACTTTTGACGGAATCATTTAGTCAAAAGTACTTTTAACCAGTTCCATTGGGCAAAAGTACTTTTAACTGTTATTTTAGTCAAAAGTATTATTGAATAAAGCATACGGTCAAAAGTACTTTTGACTGATTTTGCTAGTCAATAGTACTTTTGACTGGGTAAGAGTTTTGACTGCAACATATATATATATAAGACATGTCTTTTGTCTTTGGGAAAATGAATAAATTGTTGAAGTCCACATTATGAGGCGTATTGTTAATTTTTAATGGGTTTGGGCTTGTTCGTGCAAGTTGAATTCGTCCTGACAATCGTATTTGTGTTATACATTTGGGGGTCACATGTGAAGTTATTATTAGGGTTCCGCTCCTCAAAATGACTAAACGGGACCCTTACTTCATTGTCCGTTTGTCTGTCAGTCTGCCAAAGCAAAACCTATAAGTTTGTATTATACTAGCTGATGCCCGCAGCTTCGCCCGCGTTAACTAAATCAACTTAATTACTGTTAGTCACAGCGTGATGTTATATAGCCTATAGCCTTCCTCGAGAAATGGGCTATCTAACACTGAAATAATTTTTCAAATCGGACCAGTAGTTCCTGAGATTAGCACGTTCAAACAAACAAACTCTTCAGCTTTATAATATGAGTATAGATTATTAGGATACTTGCCATTGACATAATATACGTAATTTTAAAATTTGGTGAGAAGCTAGGTCTTTGTGACACCTAACTCCTTGAGTAAAGTAACACATGAGTAAAAGAAACCATTAGAATACTGTTAATTTGTTGTTATATGATATCTAGAAGACACGTTTTCAGAACTCAGAACAGCACGCAGGTCAAACTCGCGTTTGGTTAGGTTTTTAACTTTTTATATATAGAAGAGTGGGTTATTTCATCGGTATCTATTTATAAAAGTAAAGTTAATATAAAACATAGTACAAAGCACCACACGCTACTTACAGGACCTATAGCAATCACTTGAGAATGAGTGAGAGACTAAAAACCACACATGTGATGTAGGTAACTTGCGCACCTTATGCCTTCCTAGCAGTGGCGGATTACAGATTTGCCGCCTGTAGGCTATTCAATTTATGTCGCTTAGTAATAGTCGCTTTTAGTTAATATTAATTGTGCTGTAATGACGTTATGATTGTGTCTAAATAAATAAATAAATAAATTTTGATAGGTAAGGTTTTGGTGACAATTTTTTTGCCGCCTTTGAATTTTCATACATAATAAAGATTTGCTTACTTTAATTCTCTAGAATTTGGCAGTAGTTTAGCGGATTTGGTACATTTTCAAGCTGTAAAGATTTTGCTGCTCCCAAAATTTGCTGCTGCCCCAAATACTGTACATCCCCATATTTGCCAGCTTTGCTCAGCAGTGGGACATATAAGGGTTGATATTATTGTACAGGTGAAGCTAATTAATATAAAGCGTGTAAAAAGACGCAGCGGAATCTTAAGGTTCCATTGCTACTTTTCTATGTAACCCTAACAATAACGTTACTTCAACTCCAGAAAATAATAACTATAAAATATTGACCGTTAAAATCGTGCACTAAACAACTAATCACTATATGATTTATACCCGGATGAAAACCCGGATAAAATGTACCGGATAAAAAGGTAGAAGGTGATTTATCAAAGATACAAGGTATTTCAGTACAAAGGAATTATTTTTGTGGATATTTTGGTATTCGTAAAGGATTTAGTGTGGGGCGGCATTGATTTGAAACGTAATAATTTTAAAGGAAGGCAATTTAGATCTAGTCAAACTGATTTACCTAGACGCCTAGTGTTACAGAATGACTTGTGACTAGAGCCGCACTGTTCTAATAGTTTAGAATTTCTTTCTAACGTTAGTATTTCTGACAACTCCAAATGCTCACAGTTGCTGTAAAGCATCCGAAACGGGCATGTAAACTTAATAATCCGCTGTAGTTTAGTCCTGGCAGGGTCGCCATGTCCCCACCTTGGTTCAGGCCTTGTTGTGGCGGTGGGGCTCAGTAGACTTGGATAAGCCCAAAACCATATTATGCGAAGCGAATTCAGCTGAGGGGGCTCTTTGTAAGAAGAGGAGGCAATTGGCGAGGTCGGAACCTTACCAGGTCCGGGGCACCTCACCAAAGGTGGCATTGGTGGCACTCGTCGGGTTTAAGTGGGTAGAGCTGCGTTCACTTACCAGCTTTTGGGCGCAGCGAGTCCCACATACCCGCCTGGGGAAACCCACTCACCCGCGGAGCATTTTCCGGCGTTAAAGAAAAAAAGGTCGCCATGTGAGGATGGTTAAGGCGTGTGCGGCTTGGGTGCCGATATGATACTCTCTTTATTGAATACATACATTATCCTACATACTAATTACATATTAGGGAGCTATACTACACTTGTTTCATTAACTTGGATTCAACTGCTTTTTTTATATATTATATTATTATTATTGGATAGGCAAACTGGCAAACGTACCACCTGATCTTAAGTGGTCGACCTCCTTTTTAGAAGTCGGTTAAAATATTAATTTTTGATCAATTTTCTTAAGAGATCGATTGTCTTGGCGTTCATTATCGAGCATATAACCGGATAGAGTAGTAACGTGAGCCATGAATTTACGAAACTGGTCAGTGAAATGTCAATTATATAATAGCAATTCAATTCACCAGTGATCTGTGTGTGTCCCATCGGCCAATCATCCATCAATGGTCACCATTCGGCCAATCAGAACCGGCGCAGCGCAGCAGCACTTTGGCAGATTTTTTTTTTATACAAAACACATAATACCACCGCTCTATTCCGGTTATATGCTCGATAAATGAAGGATATGTTTTGCAGTGGACGGATAAAGGCTGATGATGATGACGATGGATAATTTTCGTAATAAAAAAATAAGTATAGTACTTAGAACTAAGAAAGGAAATTAATAACCTCCTGAGTTTTGTCTTTTAAAAATTGCTATGGAATTTTACAGAATTATATTTTAGGATAAAATTTTCTATTTTCGCCGCGGGAACAGCTAGTTATTAAAAGAGTAACAAAGCAAGCCTTATACATACTAAAAGCTAGACCTAAATATTTTCACGTATAATTAAACACGAAATAATACAGGACCCCAAAAATTAATTTACGCAAAACGTAATATTTACCATACAAACAGTATGACGGAGTTTTGTGAACTTTGAAATTATTTTTTAACTTCGTCCCTAACGTAAGCGACGTTAATTATTATAATTTATGTTCTTATTATTGTGTTTAAATGTTAAACAGAGTTTTTTGTTTTTTAATTTAGTTGTACTTTATATGTATTAAAGATGGCTGCTCGCGCGTTCGAATCAAGAGCATTCGAGATGACCAACCAGCCACTATCCCCACTATGGTTTAAGCCTTGTCGTGGCGATGGGGATAAAGCTGAATCCAGTACCTTAGGTGAAGCAAATTGAATCAAGGGAGCTACTCTTTGTACCCCTCTTATAAGAAGAGGGGACAAAAGACAAGGGGCGAGGATAGGAACCTCACCCCATTGTACTGTCCCAACGTTGGGAGAGGTTGTTCTGTGGTGCGGGACAACCCCTCTATGGAGTCGCTTCGGGGACTGATTAGCCGTCGTGGTGCCCTGTTGTTTAACAGATCCGGGGCACCACCCGAATGCGGCATGCGGAGCTGCGTCGAACTTACCTTCTTTCGGGAGCAGCGGTTCCCACATACGTGCCTGTAGAGTCCCCCACCCCCATGGGATGCCTAAGAGCATTTTCCGGCGCAAAGAAAACCCACCAACTATTAGATTTAATCATGACTAGCTGCTGCCCACAGCTTCGCACGCGTTATAGTCGTTTCGGAACTGATCATTATTTTTAAAGCCCATAGGTTACTCTCTAACGTACTTAGTAATTTTTTTTCGTTCCAAAGAAAGTTTTTAAAAAAATCAGTCCCCAAGATTACCTCTGATATCCAAACTCTCAATCAATATAATAATAATATGTTGGGACAACTTACACACGGCCATCTGATCCCAAACAGTTCTTATGGTAACCAGACAGCTGATACATACTTATATATTTCTAAATACATACATATTATAGATAAATTACACCCAGACACAGAACAAATGATCATGCTCATCACACAAACATTTGTACTGGGTGGGTGCCACTCTCTCGTACCACCATCCTGTTTAAAAAAAACTGCCGTTAATTAATTATCTTTGTTCATAACACATGTTGCAATTACTATTTTTAGAAAGAGCTATTTAATGGAAAATTCATTGGGTACTGTATTTATATCGTCTTAATAATGTTAAAATATGTAGAAAATAGAAACTACAAGGAGTGCAGTCATGTGCACCGCTCGCCCAGGGCCTGTTGACAAAGTGACATCGCTTTGTAGCCGAAATTCGTTATCGTCTTTGAGATAACGATAATAATTTTCTAGCCAATGATCAATCAAAGATCGTGACAGTGCAACGACAACAATTGTGAAGTGTCAACAAAGTTCGACAAGAAGTGTCAAATCGGACCAAAAAATTAAAATTAATTTCCATGTAAATAGACCTCATACACACTATAACTCATAAAAATTGTGAAAATGTTGCCCTCCATGGCCCACGCCCACGGATAACGAATCAATATCAATGATAAAATAACATAAGTTTGACATAAGTGTTCGATAACCAATTGACAGTTATGATTTTTTTACGAATTTTAACATTGTCTACCAACTTGCGATAACGATAACGAGTGACATAATTGATTACGGCTTATGTCAATCCCATACATTTTATTCTTTTCGAACTTCGTTATCGTTTTTCTAATGTTACTTTGTCTAAGGCCTCTGGGCTCACATAACACCGGCATCAAGTGTCAGCTATGCTGTCACGTTTCATGCGGTTTGTGAGTTTCCGGTGGCCCATTTTAGGGAAAAGGAGGGCAACGCATCTGCATAATTTTTAATTGGTGGTCGATAGTCGCCAAGCGGCTTCGACTGCTCGTTTGCCCATCTATGCTATAAAAAATGCTTGCAAAATATGATTGTAAATATTAGAATTAAAAAAAAATACATGATTCAATATTATATATGAAAAGTTTTTAAATTAAAATCACGTTTGAAACGCAAAGATCTAACAACGTTCAGCCTCACGCCGCTTTAATCTTCTCATTTATATTCTAATAATACTCTCACTATATTTGTATTTAATAAACGTGCTTTTGACATATGTTTAAATGTTTCAAGCAGTGCTTATTTTATAATGGAATATTAAAAAATAAAAGAATATATAGATTTTATTATTTTGAATTTTAAGGAGGTATATGTTCAACAGTGGACGGATAAAGGCTGATTATAATTATATAGATTTTATGTAATTGTGGCATATATGTGAGCCCTAAAGGTCATCTCCGACCAGCTAGATGATGTAGGTATATTGCTCAGTCAGGCCGAAAGATTTTATTTCGCGGTGGATCGGAGGATCCACCACGCGCGCATAAAGTCCGGGTTATAAGGCACCCTTATGTGTTCAGGGTGCCTTAAGCGGAGTAGCAGGAGAAGATGCCATCCCCCTGACTCCAGTGGAGAGACCTTCCAGGCATACTGTCGCCAGTGCGAACGAACATAGTTCCCGCACCTTTCAGCACGACGAGGAAAACACCGCCGGGTTCTAGTGGGTAGAGCTGTGTCTACCTTACGATCTTCCGGGCGCAGCGAGTCCCACATACCCGCTTGGGGAATTCCCCTCCCCCGTGGGATGTCTAAGGGAATTTCCCGACGAAAAAAAAGTACAAGCTAGTTTAGCAGTAGAGTTAGCTAAGATAAAAAACCAGCCAAGTGCTAGTCGGACTCACGTACGAAGGGTTCCGTACCATTACATAATATACAACATTAGACACTTTAACAAAAAATATGGTTTATGTTTATGGAATTAAATGTTTTTTTTATTTATTCGAGTTGATTGTATGAAAGGTAAATTGCGGTTTACGATTTATGACGTATAAAAAAACTACTTACTAGATCTCGTACAAACCAATTTTCGGTGGAAGTTTACATGGTAATGTACATCATATTTTTTTTTTAATCATTCTCTTATTTTAGAAATTACGGGGGGGATACAAATTTTTCCAATTTGGAAGTGTCTCTCGCGCAAACTGTTCAGTTTAGAATAAAATTGTACTACAAACCTAGATATCATTTTTTAAGACCTATCGATAGATACCCCACACCCCACAGGGTTTGATGAAAAAAAAAAAAGTTTTAGTTCTAAGTATGGGGACCCCCAAAATTTTTTTTTCTACTTTTGTGTCAAAATCTTAATGCAGTTTACATAATACATCTACTTATCAAGTTTCAACAGTACCTATTGCTCTTATAGTTTCGGAAGAAAGTGGCTGTGACGTATGTCCGTCCGTATGGACGGACAGACAGACAGACAGACAGATATGACGAATCTATAAGGGTTCCGTTTTTTGCCATTTGACTACGGAACCCTAAAAAGAAGCATACTCTTATTAGGAACATAGAGGGTAGTAAAAATCTTAATAAACCGCGATAAAATCCGTAAAAATAGTTTCATTATAATAGAAGGTAGTTTCAAACACGATAGAAGTCGCTATCAAAATATTATATAGACCTTTTTTGCGTTTGCCTACTAGTTTATTTATAATAATCAATTCATATCAAACGGGGTTGGATTAACATCGATCTCATACTCATACAAGCCCTTTTCAAAGGGTTGTGCAGCGATTCGCACCTTTTTGTCCCTTTTATAGCCTGCCCTATATTTCTCATAGATTGGTTTTTAATTCATTAATACTATAAGAGATAAGCTATAGAGGTTAACTTATTATTTTCTCATGTTTACGTGTATAATGAATATAGATTTAATAGATTTACAGATGTTATCGCTTTTAGTTTAGATATTTAATTATAATATATATATATAATTTACACGGACATGACCAAATATCAGTATTAGAGCTCTCTAGATACGAGACCGTAAAATCCAAAAAAGCTGCCTTCTTTATCTTTAGTGATGTGGAGGTAACAAAAATAAGTAGAACTGACAATGAAGGTGACATAAAACTGTAAAAGTAAAAATTAAGGTGACAAATATTAGTAAATCTGACAGTGAAGGTGACATAAAACTGTAAAAGTAAAAATAAAGGTGACAAATATTAGTAGAAGTAGCAGTGAAGGTGACATAAAATTGTAAAAGTAAAAATAAAGGTGACAAATATTAGTAGAAGTAGCAGTGAAGGTGACATAAAATATTGAGGACAAAATAGTTGGCCGTCAATTGACGCCCAGCAGGTGAATCTGTGGTGATATTGAAATACAAATAAATATAAAATTATGGAATAACATAAAGAAAGTGTCAGGTCCATCGCCAACACGGCTTTCCAGTAGATTTTAAAGCCATGGCGATCTAGTTAATAAATGTTTTAAATTTAAAATAATAATATCTATGAACGATTTTACTTTTTATATTTGTTACAGAATCGATGAAGGTGACAAAAATAATAAAAGTAACGATGAGGGTGACATTAAACAGTGAAAGTACTACTATGAAGGTGACAAACCATTGCGTTAATAAAGGTGACAAATATCAGACGTATAGTGAACTGTTTATTAAACCTGTATTGATCGACCACTCGACGGCTGATTGAATAGTGATGTGCTACCCGTACGTCGATGTTTTTATATAAAAAAAAAACTGTTTATATTCTTGAATCTTAACATACATTTTAAATTTTAATGATCATAGTATTATAATGAAGACAATAGGACGCGGCTCAGCTCCTACTAACCGGGACAGTAGTTCCACGCAGCGCTGGTTTTCAGTCCCTCCCAACTATATACGCACAGAAGAATTATATATAACAATAATTCTTTTGTGGCTGTGTATGTCTCTGAAATTCTGAACGACTGAACTGATTCTAATGACATTTTTTGTGTGTGTAAGAATGATTCGAGAATGACTTATATTCACGTTTCGGTCTACTATATTGTTACAGGACGTCTGTCGGGTCCGCTGGTTGTTCGTAAAATGTTATTTCATCTTCATCATCATCAGCCTTTATCCATCCACGTCCGAAAACTTGTTCAGACAAAACCGCGGGTACATCGACAAACCAATGCAACATCACTTGCCAGCAGGTGCTCAGTTAATTGATACAGTCGTTTTTGCAGGAAGCCAATCCTACATTGTCGCTGAAACCCATTTAGGGCTGCAGGTGCTCGAGATGGATTGAAAAGGGATGTTTAGGGCTATAAACGACTGAGTGAGTGAGTTTAACCCTTTTTGGGGAACTTGGGGAAGTCATCATGACAGTTCAGCAGAACCAAAAAACGTTTCTGAAATTAGGAAAAAAATCGGTTGTCTGTAAAGTCGGTTTACTGACGATAGTTGAACGTGACAACGTCATAAGAAAATGGAACGCCTCAGAGCGAGGTAACGCCGCATGCGTCATGTTTTTTCGTTCTTGCAGCCGGCTCCATCGAATTATCAGACGTTGTCACGTCAAAATTTAAAATTGGTTGTCTGTAAAGTCGGTTTACTGACGATAGTTGAACGTGACAACGTCATAAGAAAATGGAACGCCTCAGAGCGAGGTAACGCCGCATGCGTCATGTTTTTTCGTTCTTGCAGCCGGCTCCATTGAATTATAAGACGTTGTCACGTCAAAAAATCATTACTCAAAAACTCTTAGGAAAATGATTTTAAAACGTTTTTTTATTTTTTCTTGTGTAACTTATCACGCAAAATGATATCGTTCTAAGTCGATTGATACCAGTGTTTTTGTGGCTTACAGCAAACAAGTTATTTTTCACATATCTATATAATATTATCTATTCTAATATTATAAAGCTGAAGAGTTTGTTTGTTTGTTTGAACGCGCTAATCTCAGGAACTACTGGTCCGATTTGAAAAATTCTTTCAGTGTTAGATAGCCCATTTATCGAGGAAGGCTATAGGCTATATAACATCACGCTGTGATTTATAGGAATTGAGTAACGCGGGCGAAGCTGCAGGCAACAGTTAGTTTATAATAACAAAATAAGAGAATAACACAATATATTTGTTTCATTTCAATCAAAAATGGTTAATGTGAGAATGTTTCCTTTCTCTCATTTCAATTGTAGTTATTTTATTATTTATTAACTTTATCGAAATAACTGTATCCCAGGGTATACGGAAAATACTATTTGAGCTTATTAATAGCTACTTAACAAATATAATAGTAATATAAAATTTAATAAATATCGGTTATTGAAAAGATTAGTAGAAAATTATACCGATGGGAGGCATGCGCCATGCCCCACTCCCGTCTCCTTGGGTACCACCATCCTGCTTGTTTCTTCCGTGAAGCAAACCTGTCCTGCTCTTCTCTCCGAAACACAGCAGTGTAATTATATTCCACATAACACAGAGGCTTTTTTATGTTATAAGGAGGCAACCGACTACCGACGCCCATGGACATCCGCACAACCAAAAGTTACGCAGATGCGTTGGCCTTCTTTTCCCTATCCCCCCCAATGAGCCACTGGAAACTCACAAGCCACACGAAACGCGACAGCATAGCTGTCACTTGAAATCGGTGTTATGTGAGCGAGAGGTACCACCCTTGTCGGGTCGGCCCTACCTCTTACTGATATCTCAAGATAGGCAACACACGAATGAGTTGCCTCTTTTTTCTTTAACGCCGGGAGATGTTCTGAAGCATCCCGAGGGGAGTGGGTTTCCCCAGCCGGGTATGTGGGACACAGCTCTACCCACTAAAACCCAGCAAGCAATACCGCCTTTGGTGAGGTGCCCCGGATCTAATGACCAAACAGGGCATCTCAACGTCTAGTCAGTCCCTCCAGGGACCAACACAACCTCCATGAATGAGTTGCCTGGGTTTTCCATGTAAACTAGTTTATATCCATGGCATCGATGACCACTTACTGGCAGCAAGCTATAACAGATATCTGGTCCCTTCACGACCAAAACCGATCCATAATATCGCAGCTTTTATGCAGATACAAAAAGCGAAAGCCATGAAAGCTTGAAGCGACACTTCAATTAGTGAGATAAGCTCCGATATGAGCTAAAAGTTCAGGAAAGCTCAATGCGAATTTCAGTTGTGAAACTGTAATAAGTCAATTTATAGCGAGGGTTTGGTAGACAAATATGTAACATCATCATCATCATCATCATCATCATCATCATCATCATGATCATCATCACCATCACCATCACCATCATCATCATCATCGTAACTGTGCCGCGCTCTCGGCTGCATGGGTACCACCATCTTGCTTGTTTCTCCCGTGAAACATCTTTGCTGTGTTTTGGAGAGAAGGGCAAGACAGGCAGTGTAACTACTGGCACCGAGAGCCCCGTGTTAAGCTCGTTAGAACTTGTGTTACAGGTACTTGAAATGCAAATAAATTAAGGAAATTTATATAAATACATATATACACATCCATGGCCCGGTGCAGTCAAACAAAATATCTGCAATTGGCGGAATTCAAACCCGCGACCGCTGCGTAAAGTGTCCAGTAGCCGGTCGTGTGCCTTTTTTCATCCGGGAAATGCGCTCTTAGGCATCCCGAGTGTGGGGACTCCCCAGGCGGGTATGTGGGACTCACTACGCCCGAAAGATCGTAAGGTGGACGCAGCTCTACCCACTAAAACCCGGCGAGTGCCTCCAATGCCGCCTTTGGTGAGGTGCCCTGGATCTGTTGAGCAAACAAGGCACCTCGATGGCTAGTCAGTCCATCAAGGGACCGACGCCACCTCCACAGAGGGGTTGTCCCGTACCACAGAACAACCACTCCCGACGTCGGGACAGTGCAGTGCAGTCGTGACAATGGGTCAGATTCTCATCCTCGCCTTGTCCCCTCCTACTCTTTTGTCCCATTTTCTTATAAGAGGGGTACAAAGAGCAGCTTCCTCGCCTCAATTTGCTTCGCCCAAGGTGCTGGGTTCACCTTAGGCTACTGAACCCCACCGCCACTACAAGGCTTGAACCGTGATGGGATAAATAAGTTGCCGGGGCTAGTTTCAGGTAAACTAGTTTCTGTTCATGTGCCTGATCACTTACCATTAGGTGGCACATTTTCCAGTTTGCCTATCCAACTAACATAAAAAAAACACGAATCATCAGCGCGCTTAACTCTAAAGAGCCCCTCAATCAGAACAGCAATCAAAAAATTGTTAATCAAAAGAGATGAAAGGTGAATTAAGATTAAAAATTTCTTAACCTTTCTCTCAGTGTAATCGTACTGAAGCTGTGTTCAATCTCGGTGTTCCGCGA
This sequence comes from Helleia helle, assembly GCA_963853865.1. Taxonomy (NCBI): domain Eukaryota; kingdom Metazoa; phylum Arthropoda; class Insecta; order Lepidoptera; family Lycaenidae; genus Helleia; species Helleia helle. Next base: position 1,434,448 of record OY971436.1, read on the forward strand.
CGCGAACGGAGATGATAACAATTTTCAAAGATTAATCTCTTTTTTAATCTTTGTATCGTTGTGCTTTTAGGTTTAATAGTGATGGGCTTAACTTTGACGGGTATTTTAATCTTTTGAGATAATTTTAACTCCAATGCTCCTGTAGATGACGGGTTTTTATGTTAGTTGGATGGAATGGATGGTCAACGTCACCCATGTCCTACGCTCTGAGATGTAAGAGTGCAAGTCTGTAAGATGGTCAGTCTAACTATGTAGCCTGTCTATGTAAGTTGTCTACACACAACGTTACATATCCTTTCCAACAACTGGCTTTAAAAAAACAACGTTCTTTTGTGTATTTCAGAACTTTAATATAAATTATAATAGGTAATTAGAAATGTGGAAAATTCTAGTTTTATTACTTAATTATGAGGAATTAAAAATTATTTAAAATTAAAAAAAAACACGTGATTACAAACGCACCACGATTGGCCGCCATGTTTGTGACGTGATAATTTTACCCGTGTACATTGTACATCATCAGCTTCTACTAGGCTTCTACGCGTTATAGTTGTATGCAACTGTCAGAGGAATTAAAATTGTGACGTCACAATGTTATCGGGTCTGTTCGGGAACTCTCGGCGTGTTTTCGGCACTGGATTCGAATACTTATTTTTAATTTATTAGATGTAAATAGTGTCGGTATAAAACGATAAACGAACGAAAAAATAAATATGATCTTTTCATTTATGAAAGAAAAAAAAAAAGAAAAAAAAATACAAAAAAAAAAAAGTTTTTAAAAACACAAATTCCAATGGCAAAATAACATTTAGCAATGGCGAATATATAAATAGTAATAATCCAATTATTTGAACCTCACCTCTTACCTTATTTAGTTTTAGCATCTAGAAAATTCTATAGCGTTTATGCAGGCAGTGCTTAGCAAGCTATTCCTAAAGATATGGTGTAGAATAGTTTAAACTTAGAATTTTTAATTTTATTTTATATAATATTTTAATCAATGCTCTAACATACCACCTCGACTTATTTCGAGGACAAATCTGTGCACGAGTGTAACACTTAAGGCGAAGCATTGCTAAGCAATAATTCTAAAGCCGGGCATGCGCAAGAGGGGACTGAGCGGGGGGCAAGGCTTGCCATACGCGCAATTATAACTATTTTATTGCATTAAAAACAATAATTGAATAAATTGCTTCCTTATTTTAAAGGGTATATATAGACTCATCTTCGGAGAAAGTGAAGAGGCTTAAACCGGTCCCGTTTGCCCATAATATGTGAATGTTGATTCACATAACTATTATATTCAACTTACAAAATAAGGTTTTTATCATGAACTATTAGATCACCAAGTTATAATTTCATTCGTTATGGAATTACTGAAAAATATTGAAATTATTGACGGCAAAATTTCCAATGCGTCTTCTTAAGTGAAAACTAATCTTCCCGTTTAGGAATATAAAGATGATCGGCTTCGAGTTTGGCAAATGGCCAACAGCGCGGTTGAGATAATGATTATTGCAATATAAATGTCGAATCAGGCAAATCTGGTTCTAGTTTAGATTTTGCATTGATTTCCAACATAGCTGTTGTTTTTCACGTGTCTCTACACTATATTATCTTATATAAAATTATTCCGTACGTGTGTAACCTTATTGCTTCCAAGTGGTTGGGCTGATTTTTTTGGAATTTAATTTTCTGAACAGGTCACCGAATTTTTGGGATGCGAAACTGCGAAAGTAGCATCATCATCATCATCGTCATCATCATCAACAACAACAACAACATCATCATCATCATCATCATCAGCCCCTATCAAGTAGCATAATAAGATAATATTATCCCACAAGATACTAACGGGTTATAAAGTCATGTAAATCATGAACGATGTTGAATCTGTGCACCAAACATGCAAATCTGTCTAGCAATATATTATGAAAATAGCTAAGCATGCCTTTTTTTGTTCTTTAACGCCGGGAAATGCTCATAGGCATCTCGCTTTTCTCCGCGCACGGGTATGTGGGACTCGCTGCACTCGAAAGCTGGTAAGTGAACACGGCTCTACCTACTAAAACCCGGCGAGTGCCACCAATGCCGCTTTTGGTGAGGTGCCTCGATTCTGTTGAGCAATAAGCTAAAGCTGGCTAAGCATGCCTAGCCCCAAAAACCCAACAGAAACTATGTCTAAATTTCCCGGCTCTCGACATTTTATACTATATCTACTTTTTCGCGCGCAAAATTTGAATTACAAACGTAACAGACAACAGAGTGATTCTATTAACGTGTTTTTCAATTAAATTCTTTGTGATGTGAAAGTTTTTTATTTTTTATGAATATATGTTTTGAAAAGAAATATTTTTTTAACGGCTGGACCGATTTGGATGAAATTTTGTATGGGTATTTGAGTGAGTTTTTTGATGGTTTATAAATACAATCGAATTCAGAAACTGGCGTTATAATGGTGTTTTATTGAGAAACAGATTGGCTGACAGATATCATTAAAATAAATTTTTAATAAACATTTCTCATATCTACTGAAAAGCATTATAGAAAATATAATTTGCGTAGTAATGATATTTTTATTAGGTATTAAAATTTTACGGATTTGTTGGAGAACTGCCAAAAATTGTAATTATCACTTTTAATATATATTTAATATTATTTTTAAGTGTAAATAAAGGCGAAGAAAAAGCTAACGTTAGGACAATATATATAGCCTTTCTGGAAAGGAGAAGGAAGATGGAAGTACAGACAGTAATTTCATTAATACAGACCTTCGAGTATATAACGGGAAAAGAGGTGTTTTGTATGAAAACACATTCCGCCTTTGTGCTGCGACGCTGCGCCAGTTTTTCGATCTTCACTGGTTGGTTGAATTGGGTTTACGTCAGTGACAAATCACTGACCAGTTTCGGAAATTTATGGCCCACATTACTACTCTATCTGGTTATATGGTCGATTATACAGGCACAGGAGAGTCGGGACCATTATGTCGAACCAGCTGTTTGCGCTATTTCAGAACCATTCAAAGAGCATTTTATTTGAAAGGCAACACGCCTGCTAATCTTCTGGTGTAACGTTTATGAATCACTTACCACCAGGTGAACCCACAGTCCGTTTGCCCTCTCTTCTAAAAAATAGATTGCAAGGCTGTTGGTCTGTGATCCAGATGCGGCAAAATGCATTTATTTTATTAAAACCATGTTTATATGAATGTTTAAAAAAAATGTATATATGTTTATCGATTCAAATAAAAAAACTTCCGAATTCACGTAATAGTTTTGCCAAAACATTTTCCATTACAAATTCACTAACAAAAAACATTAAACAGGCGAACCTAGTTCTTATTCCATACGGTCAAAGTTTAAAATTGAAGTTAATCTCTGACTTCCATACTCAGTGCATTTTGTGCGAAATTGTAAAAGTTTTCAAAACTAACATGTTTACCAGCTCATGTTCATTTATGAGGGGTGAAATTTGTTTAAACAAAGAACTCACATGTGTCTCCAAAAGTGAAAAAGGCAATCCATAACTCTTTTTAACACAATAGAGTCATAAGTCATAAGTCGTAACCGTACCTACTAATATTGTAAACGCGAAAGTTAGTAAGAAAGTACGGATGTATGGATGTATATTTGTTGCTTTTACACGCAAAAACTATTGAATGGATTTTTATGAAACTTTACAATATCATCTACACTATAATATTATATAGCTAAAGAGTTTGTTTGTCTGAGCGCGCTAATCTCAGGAACTACTGGTCCGATTAGAAAAATTATTTCAGTGTTGGATAGCCCATTTATCGAGGAAGGCTATAGGCTATATAACATCACGCTGTGACATATAGGAGTTGAGTACCGCGAGCGAAGCTGCAAGCAACAGCTAGTAATATTATAAAGCTAAAGAATTCGTTTGTTTGATTGCGCTAATCTAAGGAACTACTGGTCCGATTAGAAAAAATATTTCAGTGTTGGATAGCCCATTTATCGAGGAAGGCTATAGGCTATATAACATCACGCTGTGACTAACAGTAGTTAAGTTGAGTAAGGTAACGCGGGCGAAGCTGCGGGCAACATATTTATCCCTGTACTTTCACGGAAATGGGAAGAACGCGGGTAAAACCGCGGGGCGTTAATAGTGATATATGTATAATGTCATATTAGTTGGCAATAATTCCATGAATCACTTTACAGCAAATGTGTGAGTGCATATGCGTACACTTGCGTGCGCCATTTCGAAATTATTGCTAACGAATTTATAATCATTTTAACATCATTTTTGTTATGTTGGATAGGCAACCTGGCAGAATAGCAACATGGTAAGTGGTCAACGTCGCCCATGAACATAAACGAGTTTGCCTGAAACTAGCCCAGGGACTCATTCAACTTGGTGTCAGTAATTACACTGCCTGTCCTGCCCTTCAATTCGAAACACAGGGTTTTTGTTGTTGTTGATGATAATGATGATTGTGATGATAGTGATGATGATGATGATGATAGTAATGGTGATGATGGTGATGATGATGATGATAGTGATAATGTAAACGATGTAACCTTGAAAAACATGCAACATGTAAAGTATATCCGTATAATGAACATAATTTTGTTGCAGGTAATAATACAGAAGATATTGACGTTACAACGGGACTGGTGGCGAGACATTAGACTTGAAACATGGCGGACAAATAAACATACGATGTGAGAAGATGTTCGCTAAAACAGACAGGTTCTGGGACCGCAGAAAGAGAGTTGCACGATGACACACAAAACATACGATTGCGTAAAATAATTCCACATATTAGATTCGCTTAGGGGCTTTTTTGTGTGTATTGGGTGTAATTTTATATTGATTTGCCATTTGATTTAAAACATAAGCAATATTAGGTAAGTTGTAAATACGCTTGCTTCCATCTTAACTCGGGTCCAATATTCCATAAGATAACGATGGCGAACAGCACGATAAAAACGACCATGAGCACGCATTTCAACGGCACAGGGATCAATTCCACTCTCCTGGTCCCGACTTACATGAGCCAGGAAGAGTTCATGGCTTTGCAACGGACAAATATGTCAGACGGGAATCTGACAGTGAACGATACGAGTATCGGTCAAGTGGTGCTCAAAACGTGGTATCCAAGTGGCTACTCACCAGCTCACATAATTATAGCATCAGTGGTTGTGACAGTGTTAATGATAATGGTGGTGGTAGGAAATATGCTAGTGATTATTGCGATTGTGACGGAAAAGTCGTTGAAGAATATACAGAATTGGTTCATAGCGTCCCTAGCGGTTTCTGACTTTTTTCTCGGGCTGGTGATTATGCCTTTTTCCCTCGCGAATGAGCTGATGGGTTACTGGATTTTCGGTTTCTGGTGGTGCGAAATACATTCCGCGATGGATGTGCTATTGTGTACCGCGTCTATCATGAACCTGTGTCTCATATCCCTGGACAGATACTGGAGTATAACACAGGTGAGTTGTAGTTCTAAGTTTCATTATCTATAATATCGATTTTATAGGTTTTTGAAGTGGTGTTCGCAAGGCACCGTTTTAGACACAAACATTTTATAACTTTTTAGTTGCACATATCGCACCTTTAGAATTGAAGTGGCGTAATTCAAAAATTTAAGAAATCGACTTTTATACATCAAACGACTTAAAAACATGTAATATACCGGTTTAGTAGAAATAAACAGACACTTTCAGACTAGAAAAGGATAAACATACAGTTCCGCCTATTTCAAATCACGCGCTTACCCCGCGTTCCCTTATTTTTGAAGGGGCCCTTTTAGTGATGCGTCGACAGTGCTAAGAGTTGGGTGCCGCGCGGTCACTGCGTAAGCGACGTAAACTGTAATCTGTCGTTTTAATTGTAAACGTAAGGTAAGTTATTCATGCGATATTTATTTTTGTACTGCCTCTTTTCGGTTTCGGACGTTTTAAATCTAATTGATAATACTATTTTAACGTCGTATTTGTATTGCTGTCATTTCATTACTAAACATTGCATAAATGCATGAGCCTGATTTTATGTTATGGCTTTACTTTATAAACGGTCTTTGTGACTACAGTGACGTATGCGGAATTATGTCAATTATATTTTACAGAAAGATATGGATTGGCGAGTTCAATTATGCTTGAGTCTTTTTATTTTTATTTCAGTGAAAGTTTAACGTTAATAATGAAAAGGGCAGACCATATTTTGCGACTGTTAAAATATAACCAGAATGAAAATACAATGCAAGAAGAGATGAGTTCAGCAAGTACCGAAACTTATACTAGTGTTCAAAATGAATCTGAAGAGTATGAGAAGGAAAACTACTTAAAAGTACACTTGGATAAGAAGATGGACGGATGTAATAGTATGAATTTTGAAATTTTACTGCAAGTAGAGCCTGAACAACGGATTTTAACACAAATATCGCAGAACAGGAGAGCTCGGTCAAGCAGTACATCTTCATCCAGTTCTTCTACGTCATCATCTAGCAGCTCCTGTACATCGTCGTCGTCATCGAAGTCATCATCATTGGCAAAACAGAACAGACATGAAGAAAACATTAACAACTCACTTTTAGACATACCAGGTACTCCTGAGCCTTCTATTAGTAAAAGACGTATTGAATTCCCTTCTAGCATACACGGTACTACAGAACCTTCCATTAGTAAAAGATGTTTTAATAGGGTTAACTACAGACAATCTCCTGTAAATTCTGAGGAGTCGGATGTTGATTTGAGTGATGCTGATCCAACATATAACGATTTATCACCACGACCACCACGTCGGATAAGTTCATCCACCACCATATCGGACAGTGAAAATTATGAAAACGATGTGATCGTTTCCTCTGAATTACTGCAAAACAAAAAATGTAGGAAACGCCTGCGCAATCCACCTCAGTGGAAACAAAATATTGTGAAATCGCTTAGTTATAGTGGGAAAGCCTACCGCTCACTCTCAAAATCTAATAAGGCGGTACCAGCTAAAAAAGTAAGGGATGGTTGTGTTTGCAGACTTCGTTGTTCCGAAAATATAACACCTGAAAAGAGAGGCGAAATATTTAAATGTTATTGGCAGCTAAGTAATTTGGACTTGAAACGATCTTTTATTAAGGCATGTATGACGGAAGTAAAGCCCAAATATAAGTACACAAATGCTGCCAATCCTCGTAAGCCAAACACAGCCTTTTATTTTACTGTTGATAATCAAAAAATTCGAGTATGTAAAAGTTTTTTTATTAATACATTGGATATAACAGAGAGACAAATCAGAACTGTGAAATTTAAAACTAATTCTACTGGCTTTGCAGAAGAAGACCTTAGAGGACGTTCTAGAAGCCGAGCACCAATTGACCCAAGTCTTATACAAGACATAAATTACAATATCAACAGTATACCGCGCATAGAATCACATTACTTAAGATCTTCTACTTCAAGAGAATACATTGATGGCAGCAAGAGTATAAAGGAATTATGTAGGGACTTTAACACTAAACAAACCATAGAAAACAAACCTAAAGCTGCATACTGGATTTATTACTTTATATTTACAACTGAATTTAATATCAGCTTTTTTAAACCCAAAAAGGATTTGTGTGACCAATGTACAGTATATAATTTAGCATCCGCAGATGAGAAATTAAAAATTCAAAAAAAGTATGACAAACATATTAAAGAAAAGAATCTGTGAAGAGAAGAAAAGAGAACTGATCGTTGTAACATTGACCAAACAAATATTTGTGCTGTTTACGATTTAGAAGATGCAATGACTTGTCCGAAGGGAGATGTTTCATCTTTTTATTACAGATCACGAATTAACTGTTATAATTTTACTATAGTTGAATTAGCTCCTAAATCAAAAGATACCAATAAACATAAAAGTGATTGTGACTTGGGCGCATATAAAAAAGTGTATTGCTACTTTTGGAATGAAACACAGGCGCAAATGAAATAGGTTCATACGTTTTTGATTATTTAAAGTCTATTAACGAAAACAATGCAGGAAAATCATTGAATGTAATATTTTATTCGGATAATTGTAATGGTCAAAATAAAAATAAATATATTGCCAGTTTATACTCTTATGCAGTAGCCCATTTTGAGAATATTCACTCAATAACACACAAATATTTAATCAAGGGACATACGCAGAATGAAGGAGACAACGCACATAGTTTAATAGAAAAAGAAATAAACAGAAACCTAAAATCTGGACCTATTTATTTATATACCTCAACAGTATTTACCTTTACTGAGAGGGGTGCTAAAAAAACTGGTAATCCATTTAAAGTAAAAGAATTAGATTACAATTTTTTTATAGACCTAAAAGTATTTCAGAATGAATGGGGATATAATTTCAATCAAGATTGCGACAAAAATATTGTCAATTGGAGGGACTCAGATAATGAAATAAAATTGTTACAATTTATTAAAAACAGGCCATTCCTATTTTATTTTAAAACTACGTACGACGTCAAGGATTTTAAAGAAGTAAATATGCGCAATAAAAGAACTAAAATGAAAGAAGCTAGTGAAATAACGCTTACCAAGGCTTATAATAATAAAATGGAGCTTGCTATTAATAAAAAAAAGATTTGAGTTATCTGTTACGAACTAAAGCAATCCCTAGTACATACAAGTGGTTTTATGACAACGTATTGTAACTAAATTGATCTCATTTATGTGATATAAATATAGATGATAATAGCTTAATGTTTTTTATGATTTAATTTTTTATGTGTTTTTAAGTTTTTATATTTTATTACATTTTATTTTTTGTAAAAGTATTTACGTATTAAGTAAATACTTAAGCATTTTATGTTTAGGTATTCTATAAATGTAACTCACAAATTTTTGGTTGATTTGGATTGTTTAGTTTTTTGTTTTTTGAAATCATTTTGTTTTTCGATTGATTTGACAAGAGTGTTTTGTTTTACATTAATTTGTCCAAAGATTAAGACTGCTGATTATTAAAACTTATTTTAATTGCATACAAATTAGGTATAAGTTTATATTTATAACATTAAAATAAATGATTATGCCAGTGTCCTGTTTTAATTTCCTATTAATTTTAAAAGTCAACAATTAATAAACTAGCATATTCCAAAATAAGTAACCAAAAATAAATTTGACATTAGAAATGAATAGCCTATTTTTAAAATAATCACATTTTATTTTTAAATGCTTTAGTAAAAAATAGGCACAAAACTATATAAGTCAATTAAATTATAACAATTTTGGAAAAAAAGAGAAATCTTTTTTTTAAAGATTAATTAACAAAGGTTCTAATTAATTAAACTCATATTTTTAATAACAAATCAATAAAACAATTCTTTACGTACGGCAAATAACAAAAACTGTAACTTTATAATGCTTATACTTTTATTATAGTCAAAAAAACTAAAAAATGGCCAATTCTTCAATTATATTTTAGGCGTTTACCAAAAATCAAGAATTTTGGATTAAGCCACTTCAATTCTAAAGGTGCGATATTTTTTGATTATTTAATCCGATTGAGTATGTAGTATTATTCAAATGAAATTCCGGTGTTGATTGGACTTTTTATAATTATGATACACGTATGAAACGAAGTGAATAAAAATAGTTCCAGCTAGGTAGTGTTAAAATATAATATCTAAAATAGTTAAGCTATTCTAGCGGAAAAGCATTAAAGCAAAATCAAAGAAATTCTGACTGGCGTGAATTTTGACAACCAAAAAGCCTTACAATGCCTCCCTTAAAAGCAGGAGGTGCGAGCTTCGAGGCTAGTCTTATCTTTATATATATATTTCTTGTGTGCGTGTGTCACTGAACTCCTCCTAGACGGTTGGACAGATTTTGAAGAAATTTTTTGTGTGAGTTCAAGGGTATTCGAGAATGGTTTAGATTCACAAAAAAAAATGTACAGGACAACGTCTGTCGGTGCCACTAGTATTCTATATATTTTTTCGGGGGGAGGTGGGCATGCACAAGATATCTATTCAAATGGATGACCATAGATATATATAAGGGATAAAAGGGAGGAATCTATCCTAGATTGAGGGATAAGAATGCACTTTAATGTTTATCCCTATTTCAATAGCGAATAATGTTAGAGTGGTAATTTTTAAAATGTTTTATACAATCAATAAACTCTGACTTGAAGATTTACGTAATATTTTATATCATGACTTATTCAAATAATGTAATAATTAATAATTTAATAATTAAAAAGTAAGCAAAGGCACAGGGTACCACTAGTAGTTTGTAAGTAAGATATCGCTCAACTAAACAAATATATTGGTATACACAACCCGCGGCTAAAGTCAATGAGATTTTGGCTAAGCTTTCAACATCCCAAATCACAATAGATACCCATGTGACACCATTTCACTGTACAGATATTACAAAATAACATTGTTAGTATTATCTAATATTATGTATAACAAGTATAGCAAAATTTTCGTATTCGGTGGCATTAGATGCCATTTACGATATTTTCAAAGTAATTCCTAGGGATCTTAAAGTAAACAGTATGTAATTTTGGCCGGTAAACACTTAAAAGACTTGGCAATTCCGATCACGGTGTTTTGTAGTTTGTGCACTGAAACTTTGAGTTAGCCTCTACAATGCAATAGCCTGTCATATGACAGACTATTGCATTTTTCGCACTCTTGACAATATTTTGACGTTGAACTGTGTAAATTCGTCATTCGATCCCAAACTCGATTTCGAAGTCGATACCTCAACTTTAAAATATTGTCAAGAGTGCGAAAAATGTACGAGATTGAGAAATCCCAATTTCAATTCATCATCATCATCAGCCTCTAACTAAGTACCGACTGACAAGTTCTCGATCCCAATCCTAAATTTCTGTAAGATCTAGTGTCAAGAGTAAGCCAGCTGAACGCGAAGGTAAAGATACCATATGTTATCGTTTTACTTGGATACAAAGGAGCCAGGAATTCAGCAAGTCTAATAGGTCTAAAAACAAGTCAGAAGAAATAGGTACCAGAAACGTAACATTTATGTTATTCCACGTATTTTTCACATAAAGGCCATTGGCCATACGAATCAAAGACGTTTAAAGTGACCATTCAATGTGTACCAGAATGCAAATATGGTGAATATTGTCTCCCGCTTTTTGGGAGAGATTTCTCCAAGACAGTGTCATCTATAATTCCTCGGGCTCTCTGAAGGGTCATTTGGTCTCCGCTGTCTACCCTTACAGCAGTAGGTACTTGTGTACTCGATAATCAAGGAACGGGTTGATGGGTGTGCCAATAAAATGAAGATTTTAGCATGAAACTTCCAAGTTTATGCATTTTTTATTGCACTCGTATTGGCAGACTGATGGGTCATAAAATTTACGTTTCATACTCCGCTACAAGTGCAGCATATATTTAAGTGGTATTCATCATCATCAGCGACCCTTATATACCCCACTGCTGGGCTCTTCCTCAAAATCAGGCGAGGGTAGGCCATCGTTCATCGATGCACGAGTCCATTATAGAGCCGGCTAAACCCTAACACAAAGCTGGCTAGCATTAATTCAGAATTATTAAAACGCTACATTGAAAGATTACCACGAGGCCACGTTTAGGTAGATGAAGTGTTGGTCTGTCATTTACCAGGTGGGAAGACGATCTCTGTGCGGTGGCCGGTCCGTGTTTGATGTGAGTGGCAAGGTATCGGCCGTCTTGGCGTTTATTGAGGGAGGCCTATGTTCAGCAGTAGAAGAATAGAGGCTGATGATGATGATGATGATGATGACGATGATGATGATGATGATGAATGAAAGATGGAATAAAATAATGCCACGGTCGTGCCGATTGCGTCACGGCATTCAAGTCTATTTTACTGCCAGGAGCCTGATCCTGGCAGTAAAATTGACTTGAATGCCGTGTATAATATGTGAATAGAGCCCACCATCATCATCGACCCTTACTGACTGATACTGAGCACAGATGTCCTCGAAATCAGGCGAGGAGGGTGATACACGTGTCCTATTATATAGTATCCAGTAATCACAAAACGCATCCAATGAAATCCATTGAATATGTATGTAAAGTTTAAATTTTTTAATAAAAGCGCTTTTACGAAGTGCTAACACATAAAATTTTTATACACGCCATTCGAGTTTATGGTTTAACATACTGGTATATGACTTCCATCATGATCAGCTCCACTGCTGGAGTGTTCTGGAGATGCACTCCATCTGTCCATCCACTGTACCCAACTGGGACCACAGCATGGAGATCATCATCACGGGCATCCCATCTAGTTAGGGGTCGACTGAACCCCACCATGGTTCAGGCCTTGATGTGGCGGTGGGGCTCAGTAGCCTAGGGTGGGCCCAGCACCTTGGGCGAAGCTAATTGAGCCGAGGGAGCTCTTTGTCTTATAAGAAGAGGGGACAAAAGAGCAGGGGGCAAGGCGGCAGATGGGAACCTCTCCCCATTGTACTGTCCCGACGTTCTGTGGTGCGGGACAACCCCTCTGTGGAGGTGGCGTCGGTCCCTTGCGGGATTGACTAGCCGTCGAGGTGCCCTGTTAGCTTATCAGATCCGGGGTACCCCACCAAGGTGGCACTGGTGGCACTCGCTGGTTTTTAGTGGGTAGAGCTCCGTCCATTTACCATCTTTCGGGTGCAGCGAGTCCCACATACCCGCCTGGGGAGACCCACTCCCCAGATGCATCTGCATAATCTCTGGTTGTGCAGATGCATCTGGGGAGACCCACTCCCCAGATGCATCTGCATAATCTCTGGTTGTGCAGATGTGCATGAGCGTCGGTAGTCTAAAGCTTCGACTTCCCTTTTGCCTCCTTCTCATGCTATAAAATAGTGAAAATAACCATTTTCCGGTGGTAGGGTCCCGACTGCATGGGTACCACCATCTTGCTTGTTTCTTCCGTCAAACAGCTTTGCTGTGTTTCGGAGAGAAGGGCAGGACAGGCAGTGTAATTACTGGCACCGAGACTTAACATCTTATGTCTCAAGATAGGTAACACATAAATGAGTTGCCTGGGCTCGTTCCAGGTATACTAGTTTATGTTCATGGGCGATGTAACCACTTACCATTAGGTGGTACGTTTGCCAGTTTGCCTATCCAACTAACATAAAAAAAATTACAATCTTTCAGTTGGATGTCTACCCTCCATCTTCTCAAACTCTTCCCTTAATAGTAAAGTTAGTTCGAAAAGTGATACTGTTTGTACCATGATCCTATTATTGACCAATTAGTAAACTCTATAAATCGGTTTAATCAACAATCGTTTTAGTTCAATCGAGGTTATTCTAATCCGTTCCGGTTGAGAGGTTTAGGACCTCTGAGCATCTATCGATGTAAGTCTAGTCTAAATAATAGATACATTAGAAACAAGTGGAAGAGGATTCAAAGTGGAACCCGAAAAAAATGGCATCTAAATTCGCCATTTTGTAATGATATTCTTCGTTACTTTCACTCATTTTCTCAGATAATTAAGACGAATCGTGGACGTCTCCTAAACTGTAACTTTAAAACTCAGTTTGTAATATTTAATTAACCGCTTTTTTACTAAATGCACATTATGGATGTCAACACGGTACATTTATACCAAAATGACTTTTTTATATTTTTTGTCCGTCTGTCTGTTTGTTCCGGCTAATCTTTAAATTAGCTGGGCTTATTTTGACGGAATTTTCACTGGCATACAGCCTGATGTTATGAGGAGTAACTTAGCTTACAAAAGTAATCATCATCACTTAGGATACGGCTGTAAATGTAACTTAACGCGGCCGAAGCTGCGGGCAACAGCTAGTAGCAAATAAGCTAGATCCATTCGAATTTTCACATAGCTCAAGATATATTATATCGGTTTACATCGTACTTTTAAAAAAACACGTAACTACCTTTGAAATAACTGTCAACTCTGCCTGTAAAATAAAATATGTCCGCAAAACAGAATTCGATAAACCAATTCCGAACCGATGTAGCTCTAGATAAAAGACACTGGCACCGGCCGATATTTAATTCAATGCCAGAATCCAAACGTCAGACCCTCAGATGAATAATAGACCCAATACCGAATGGCCAAACCGGTGAAAACCGGTTGGTTTAAACTGGTCCGCACCGGTTTACACTAGTAGCGGTGCGGTGGGGACCGGTTATTACTTGATAATCCATTCTGGATTCACCTAAACGTCTTCATTGTTTGATGTTTGCTGTTTGTAATGGTTGGATTTGATGTTTACTAAGGCCTGTTCAGTTATAATGCCTATTTCCACGCCTATTCCCACGTGTTACCATACATATTATACTTAGAACATTAACTCTATGGTATCATTTGGCAGTATAGTATTGTTTTTACTATTATTATCATTATATAATGTACACTCATTTAATGTATTTAAAACATATCTGACTAACTATATAATAGAACACACCCTTTAAAAAACCAAGCTAAAACGTTAAATGGGTACATATTTTAAGACGAACATGAACGTTATTAAGTTAAGTTACAAGTGCAAATATGTAACTATTCTCACGTAAGTGACCTGTCTTTTTTTTGAGAATAAAAGAATTCTATAAACCTAAGAAGGCCTTGATGTGGTAGTTTATCCTGATATAAGAAGTATAGGAAATTGGGAAATTGTAGGCATATTGGTATGTGGTTGACATCCGTGACCTTTTTTTTTGCATCCCGCGGGGGAGCGGGTATGTGGGACTCGATGCACCCAAAACTGGTAAGTGGACGCACCTCTACTCATTAAAACCCGGCGAGTGCCACCAATGCCGCCTCTGGTGAGGTGCCCCGGATCTAATAAACAAACAGGGCACCTCGACGGCTAGTCAGTCCCGCAAGGGACCGACGCCACCTTCACAGAGGGGTTGTCCCGCACCACAGGACAACCCCTTTCAACATCGGGATAGTACAATAATAATAATAATAATAATATCTATAGACCTTACACACCACGTCAATCTGGACCCGTGGTAATTTCTCGAAGAACTTGTGTTACGGGTACCAGACAACGAAAATATATTTAATACTTTTATACTATACATATAATTAAGATTTTTGTTATATAATACACATATTTAATACACATCCATGACCCAGGAACACAGAAAATAATTTTGTTCCCTAGCGGGATTCGAACCCGCAACCTCCGGCTTGAGTGCTAACGCGCTTACCACTGAGCCACAGAGGTCGTCAAAGCGGGGTGATTTTCCCATCCTCGCCCCTTTCCCCCTGCTCTTTTGTCCCCTCTTCTTATAAGAGGGGTACAAAGAGCCCCCTCGGCTCAATTAGCTTCACCCAAGGTGCTGGGCTCACCCTAGGCTACCGAGCCCCACCGCCACGTCAAAGCCTGAACCATGGTGGGGATATCCGTGACCTGAATTACTCTTTTTTGAAAGTCAGCGTGAGGAAACATTTTCCTGACACAATGCTGTACTGCACCATTTATATTTTAATTTTATTTTTGTCTTATTTTTAGGTTGTAGCGATCAAAAATGTTTTCTCTGTGTATCTTTATATGTGTATCTTCTGTTTGTATAGAATAAATGTTTCTTTCTTTTCTTTCTTTCTTTATACTGGGTTTTCCTTTGCTATTATTAATAGTCTTGTCTGATTTTTTACCTATAGTTTTAATTTTAACTTTTAATAATCTGCTATAAACACATATTTTAAAACACATCTATACCGATAAATAAAATTGGAGTGTCTGTTTGTAATATTAAAATAACCGCTTTTTACTAAATGCATATGGATATATTATACACGGTACATATACCAAAGTATTTTTTTTACAACGTTTTTCTGTCTGTATGTCTGCTTATTCCGGCTAATCTCTGAAACTGCTGGGCCGATTTTGATGACATTTATAATTTTAGATGTTAGATATAAGAAGTAACTAAGGCTATAAAAATAATCATCATCAATGTAAATTAAGTTAACGCGGGCGAAGCTACGGCAAGAGCTAGTATTTTATAAATCCTGTTTTGCTTATGTATTAGTATGTAATGGATCTGCAAAATTCTACAGAGTTATCACCAATTGTATTCATTGTCAACTTTTCATTTGGTTTAAATTTTCTTAAAATGTATGTAGCTAGACTTAAAATGTGTGATTTTAAATTGACCCCTTCTAAAACCTGTACCCATACCCTTGGTTATGTTTTTGTATTGCATGTATATTTTTTAGCGTGCTTAGAAGCCTGAACGGCTGATGGATTTTAGGTTGTGTCGTGAAGAATTCCATCGTAGTCTAAATTGTGGAATTTAAAGTTGATACAGCGAAATTTGTGATATTTTACAGTTCTTTTTTTCAATTATAACACATTTCAAAGATTTTAAATAGTTTGAATTTTGAGCATTTAGAAATTCAACTGTAAAAATGTAAATTTTAAAGATTTTTTACAGTAAATAGAAACTTATGGTGAACATATTTTCATAGGCTGTACCTCATTAGCTGTAATAAGTTAAATGTTCCCGACTTCTAACTAATTAACCTTTGTTACAAGGGTATGTAAAATGCTCAAACATGAAAACTTTTCTCTTTGTACGCCTATGTACACAGGAGGAATTCTTCCGCTAAACTTCCTCCGTTGAAGGACAAGCGAGAGGTCTAGTGGGTAGAAGCGTAGTGTAGGTTCGATCCTGACGGAACTTAAAATAGGTTTTCTAAATTTCCCCGAACACCTTAACGTAAGTTTTCTAATGTTTGCGCGAATTTCACTCATATAATGAAACAATTTTTACATATTTTATGGCGGATTATTAAGATTTTTACAAGCCCGACGTTTCGGATACTTAACAGCAACCATGGTCACGGGAGGACTGAGGTGACAGATGTCCTAACGTTACAAAGTTATTCGAAACTACCCTACGATACATAATTATTTTAATAAGTCCTCTCTACGCAGAAAGTGCTAATTGTATCTTTAATCTGTGGCATATTATGCTTGGTTTTTGATTTAATTATTTTAATAATGGGATCCCAAGCAGGTGGTAAGAGCCAGCCATCTTCTCTATTGAAATTTGGATGTTTTTTAATTTCAATAGCCTCGGGGATCATCCTTGGTTGGAATCGGTGTTCTTTTGCGAGTATCTGTGGTCTATCAAATCTGATATAATGGCGAGCTTTGTCTAGACTATTTTCACAGATTGCAGACTTAGTGTAGCGACCTTAACGTAAGGCTCACCGGTGAAGAGAAACATGGCTGTGCCTGATCAGATTAAAGATGTTGTCGAGGGGGTTGATGATGATGACCAAATGTCCATGGGTGACGGAGAGCACTAACCCCCAGTAAATCTACATAATTAAGTACAACACTAACCTGTGGATCTATTACTACTGTTTTTGGAAAAACATAGTTTCTTATGTTCGACTAACTGTTGCCCGCAGCTTTGTTTGCGTTATTTTAGATTTATAGCCGTATACGGATTGATGATGATTATTTTTATAGCCTAAGTTACTCCTTTTTTCTTTTACACCGGGAAATACTCTGAGACATATCGCGGGGTAGTGGGACTCCCCAGACGGGTATGTGGCGCTGCGCTCGAATGGTGGTAAGATGGACGCAGCTTTACCCACTTAAATCAGGCGTGTGCCATCAATGCTGCCTTTGGTGAAGTGCCTCGGATCTATTGAGCTAACCTCGACGGCTAGTCAGTCCCTCAAGAGACCGACGCCACCTCCACAGAGGGCCTGTCTCGCACCACAGAACAACTCCTCCCAACGTCGGGACAGTACAATGGGGTGGGGTTCCCATACTCGCCCCTTGTCCCTCTGCTCTTTTGTCCCACTCTTCTTATAAGAGGGGTACAAAGAGCAGCTCCCTCGGCTCAATTTGCTTTTTTTTATTATTTATTTTTATTAAGGACAAAAAACAATTGTACAATAGGTAAAAATAACAAAGTATTGTTACATAAACATATGAGTTGTTGTACAATCAACACCATTCTCAGATTACTCTAAAATCTAAATATAACACAGTAGTTGCAGCACACGAGTATCAGACAAGTGGTAGGTAGTTTAACAAAAGTTTATACTTAAAGCAAAATAAAAAAAAAAAAAGAAATAGCAAAATACAGAATAGGTACAGTAAATTAACAATGTAGAGTGCCAATAATTTCTTTCTTAAAAGAAGGAAGTGACAAAGAGTACAAGTCAACTCCTGTGAATCTATCATTATATGATTGCATAAGACGCCGCAGAGGAGCACGTTCACCTGCATTCGTTTTAGTACTTTTAGGGACAAAAAGTCGAAAATTCAAAGCACTACACGAACGGCTAGGCCTACCCGGAACTCTAAAGTAAAGTTGATTGTTTAAATCATTGCTATCAATTATATTATGACAAATTTTGTATAAAAAGGTCTGGTAAAAGACTATCCTTCTTTTATACAATGGAAGCAGTCTAAACTTTGATAATAAATCATCATAAGAAGTCTTACTGTGGTAACATTTATAATTAATGACGCGCAGAAATTTACGCTGAACCATTTCCACACGATCACTACACTTATAATAAAATGGATTCCAAATGACTGTTGCATATTCAAGTTGTGATCTGATGAGGGATTTAAAAAGAATTAAATATGATGATATGAATCTAAATGAAGCACATGCCCTAATAACAAAACCATAAAGTTGATAGGCTTTGTTGACAACATGATCTACGTGGGAATCAAAGTGCAACTTTGAGTCCAACAATACACCTAGATCCCTTATAAGCGACACTTTGTGTAACGGAACATTACAAAGATTGTACTGATAATCTAAAATATTGATTTTTTTAGTAAATGTAACTTTTGCATTTTGAGATACTCAGTTGTAATTTATTTTCAATTCAATAATCAGAAAATCTGTCCGCTGTGAAATCAATAATCAAGGTCCGCTTGTAATTTAAGACAACTGTTGTAATTATCTATTCTTAAATATATTTTTAAGTCGTCAGCATATAATAAATAATTGGCGTAATGAAAACAACGTCCAATATCATTAATAAATAATATGAATAAAAGTGGGCCAAGTATTGACCCCTGTGGGACCCCAGAGCTGACAGTAATCGAGTTAGAAGCGAATCCGTTGATGACTACCCTTTGTGCTCTATTTTGAATATAGGAAGCAAACCATCGTAAAAGATCTCGTATCCCATTAAAAGCTAATTTTTTTAAGAGCAGCAAATGATCGACCTTGTCGAAGGCCTTGCAAAAATCAGTATAAACAGTATCTATTTGTTGCCGTTTGTCAATATTATTAAATAAAAAAATTTTATATATCATAAGATTACTTATTACTGACCTCTTTTTTACAAAACCATGTTGATTAGGAATAATTATACGATGTAAAATGTTATATATGGAATTATGAATTAATCTTTCGAGTACCTTCGGCAAGGTAGACAACAAGGAGATCCCTCGATAGTTAGTTACGTCATTTCTAGAACCATTTTTAAAGACAGGTGTAATATTAGCATTTTTCCAAATTTGTGGCATTATACCACTGTTTAAACTTTTGTTTAATAATATATGAACAGGTTTATTAATAGACTGCGCAGTTAATTTAAAAAATAATGGAGGCAAACTATCAGGACCGGGACCTTTTGTAATATCTAAGAACTTTAGTGACATCGTCCAATGATATATATATATATATATATATATATATATATATATATATATATATATATATATCTGATATTATTTCACAGTTTGGGTGTGCCGGAGGCAAATTATCTAAATTAAATTAATTTAAATTACTTTCTTCAAAAACTGAACCAAAGTAGTTTGAAAAGAGATTGCAAATTTTTGCCCAAGGTGCTGGGTTCATCTTAGGCGTCATGACAAGGCTTGAACCATGGTGGGGTAAGTTACTCCTTATAACATTAGCTATCTATCAGTGAGAGTCCCATCAAAATTGGCCCAGCCGCTTTAAAGATAAGCCGAAACAAACAGACAGACTTACAAAAATTGTAAAAAAAAATTTTTTTGATCTATGTACCGTGTTTATATCCATAATATAATATGCCTTTAGTAAAAAGCAATTATTTTAATACTACTACTTTGTTAAGAGGTAGTGCCATGCTGCTTCGCAGCCGAATTGGGCCGGCACGACCGGGGTGGTACCTCTCGCTCACATAACACCGGCGTCAAGTGACAGCTATGTTGTCGCGTTTCGTGCGGTTTGTGAGTTTCCGGTGGCCCATTGGGGGGGTTACGGAAAAGGAGGGCAACGCATCTGCATAATATTTGGTTGTGCGGATGTGTTTGGGCGTCGGCAGTCGCCAAACGGCTTCGACTGCTCATTGCCCTACTATGCCATAAAATAAAATAAAAAACTAGCTGTTGCCTGCAGCTTCGCCCGCGTTACTCAACTCCTATAAGTCACAGCGTGATGTTATATAGCCTATAGCCTTCCTCGATAAATTGGCTATCCAACACTGAAAGATTTTTTTAAATCGGACTAGTAGTTCCTGAGATTAGCGCGTTCAAATAAACAAACAAACTCTTCAGCTTTATAATATTTATACATAATATGCCTTCAGTAAAAAGCAATTATTTTAATATCAACAAAAAGATAATAACAATAGGTCTAAACTATTTTGTTTCATAAAAAATGTATAAAGTTATTTCACTGAACGATGAAATTATTAAAGGCCTTTATGAATTATTAATAATAGTATTTGAGATTAGAGTAATGGGATGCTTGTTAAATATTTATTATTATTTTATCATGGAGGCCGCAAGAGGATCTCGATTAAACTTGTTTCTTGGGTAACGTTGACATTCCACTGACTCGTGCTAACGAAAAAGGTAAGGTTGACGCCGGTGTTGTGTGAGCGAGAGGTACCACCCCGGTCGTGCCGACAAAAATCGGCTACAATGCAGCATGGCACAACCTCTTGCAAACAATAATCTATAGACAGTCTTAAAGGGAGTAGAATGTTGGAACTACCGTCTTGGTGTTTAGTGGGTTTCCCCAGGCGGGTATATGGGACTCGCTGCGCCCGAAAGATGGTAAGTGGACGCAGCCCTACTCACTAAAACCCGGCAAATGCCGCCAGTGCCGCCTTTGGTGAGGTGCCCCGGATCTGTTAAGCTAACAGGGCACCTCGACGGCTAGTCAGCCCCGCAAGGGACCGACGCCATCTCCACAGAGGGGTTGTCCCGCACCAGAGGACAACCCCTCCCAACGTCGGGACAGTACAATGGGGTGAGGTTCCCATCCTCACCCCTTGCCCCCTGCTCTTTTGTCCCCTCTTCTTATAAGAGAGGTACAAAGAGCCCCCTCGGCACAATCAGCTTCGCCCAAGGTGCTGGGCTCACCCTAGGCTACTGAGCCCCACCGCCACGACAAGGCCTGAACCATGGTGAGGTGTTTAGTAGGGATGTCCAGTAGAGGTTAGTGTCTTAGAACACTTACTGTATGTCCGGAAAAACATAAATATATTTAGTAAGAAAAGTGTTATTCATAGTAGGAATACACGTAATAGACACAGGTTACATGCACCAATGATTAGACTTTCGAAAGTAAGCAATTCAAAAGGCAACTGATGGTATGGGATGGGAGGATGATGCGCTGGCCCAATGCGGGTTGGTGAACTTCACACATTTTCAACCCCTTTTAATCTCATCAGGCATACAGGTTTCCTTACGATTTTTCCTTCACCGGTGAGCAAGTAATTGTCTCATATTCAGGTGCACGTTGAAATTTAGAAAAATCGATTTCTAGGCATTACAGGGGGGGGGGGTCAGGATCGAACCCGGATCTCTCGGCTCTCACTCAAGAGGCCGAGCTAGGGCCACTAGACCATCGGCGCTCACATGACACTTTGGTTTCGCTAAAAATGTAACAGACAGAATTCAGGTTTTATGTAAATTAAAGCATTGTTTTTATTTTTATATGTTAGCTGGATAGGCAAACTGGCAAACATGCCACCTGATGGTAAGTGGTCGACGTCGCCCATGAACATGAACTACTTTACCTGGAACGAGACCAGGCTCATTTATGTGTTGCCTATCCTGAGACATAAGATGTTAAGTCTCAGTGCCATTAATTACACCGCCTGTCTTGCTCTTCTGGAGAAACAAGCAAGATGGTGGTACCCATGCAGCCGGGAGCGCGGCACAGCGCTTCTCTCCCACCGGTTTGTTTTCAACAAAACATCCCAAAACAGACAAAAGAGCAGGGAGGATAAGGGGCGAGGATAGGAAACCCCATTGCACTGTCCCGACGTTAGGAGGGGTTGTTTTGTGGTGCGGGACAACCCCTCTGAAGAGGTGACAGCGGTCCCTTGCGGGATTGACTTGCCGTCGAGGTGCCCTCTTTGCTCAACAGATCCGGGACACCTCAGCAAAGGCGGCATTGGTGGCACTCGCCGGGTTTTAGTGGGTAGAGCTGCGTCCACTTACCAGCTTTCGGGCGCAGCGTGTCCTACATACCCGCCTGGGGAGACCCACTCCCCCGCGGCGTAAATAAAAAAAAAGCCGCTTTGGTTTCGCTAAAATTGTAACAGACAGAATTCAGGTATTATGTAGGTTAAAGCATTGTTTTCAACAAAACATCCCAATATAAGCTAACATAGCAAACAAATAAAAAGTCATTTATTTAGCTTTCGACAGCCAGTGTATAGCAAACGGGTTTGTTTGTTCAACATATTAGGTGGTGGATGTGGGGGGATATTCATCCTTCATGCTGGAGACAATCTTCGACAAGTGGAGACAATAGCATATTGCTGAGGTTCCGCACATTAACGTGTAAAGTTTTTGAATACTGTCGATTAAATGTTTGACGTTTTTAATGACTGTCGATTTTTTGCGCTTTCGGTTTTGTATTGCGCTTGACTTTGTTAATCAGAGCAACCTTCAAGTGAATAAACATGAGTGCTTTTTTTGTACATGATTAGACTTAGGTATGTGGTATAAGGTTCAAGAGTGGAGGCCACGTGTATGTAGACGAAGTGTTAGTCGGCCATTGACCAGGTGGGAAGACGTCTTTCTGTGTCCTGAAAAACGGGCAGGATAGTGTATTTTTTTGCTTTAGCCTCTATCCGTCCTGCTGAACATAGGACTCCCTCAATGAACATCAAGACGACCAGTGGAAATTCTTTGCGCATTCATCCGGGGATGGGGCGCCCCCGGCGATATGTGGGACTCCCGGCGCTCCCACCCCCCAGCACCGGTATACCGCACTAAAACCACTGCGAGTTGCCTTCAGCCGCTTGAAGGGGAGTGTCCCGGATCTTTCTAACAAAGAACACATCCCGCGACCGGCCGGTTCCCTCAAAAGTGCTAACCGGTCTTCTTCCTAGTGTGGGGGAGCACCGACAACCTGGAGCACCCCTGCCGACTCTGGAACTTTTCTACCGGGGCAGGTACCCAACTTTACACCGAGTCCCGTTAGACTGGAGGCAGGAGGTGCGCGTAGCGCCTCCTCCGCGTTCCTATCCTACGTTGACAGAGCGGGACGTCACTCGCATCCAACACGGACCGGCCACTGCACATATATCGTCTTCCCACCTACACTTCGTAAACACGGCCACCACTCTCGAACCTCTCGGCCAATAGGCCCTCATATTGTATATTTGAAAAATCATTGCAACATGTAAAAAAATAAGCTATTTAGCCGACCGTTTTTTGTATATTACTAGCTGTTGACGCAGCTAGTAATATTATTACCGGTGGGAGGGAAGCGCTGTGCCGCGCTCCCGGCTGCATGGGTACCACCATCTTGCTTGTTTCTCCCGTGAAACAGCTTTGCTGTGTTTCGGAGAGAAGGGCAAGACAGGCAGTGTAATTACTGGCACCGAGACTTAACATCTTATGTCTCAGGATAGGCAACACATAAATAAGTTGCCTGGGCTCGTTCCAGGTAAACTGGTTTATGTTCATGGGCGACGTCGACCACTTTCCATCAGGTGGCACGTTTGCCAGTTGGCCTATCCAACTAACATAAAAAAAAAAAAAGCTTCGCCCGCGATAACTTATTTAACTCAACTTCTATAAGTCACAGCGTGACGTTATATACCCTATAGCCTTCCTCGATAAATGGGCTATCTAACACTGAAAGAATTTTTCAAATCGGACCAGTAGTTCCTGAGATTAGCGCGTTCAAACAAACAAACAAACTCTTCAGCTTTATAATATTAGTATAGATATGTCTGGGTATCCAGGAAGAATCTTCGTGAGAGATATAAGAAGGATACAAATAGCCATTTATTTAAAAGAGTATGTTATTCAATTTTTGGTAAACAATATAAATGTTTTCCCAAAACACCCGTATATGTTTTTACGCGATTTCCACTCAATGTATTGTATCTTTACGGATATTATTTTCCAAACTTCACGCGAATTTGATTGATTAGGCAAAATAAATACTTTTATGGACCATAATTTATCAAGATTACATTTTAGATGTTTCTGATACTTTAGAACAACCATATTCACGAAGACCGCGATGTGAGACATGCGGAAATTACTAAATTATTTAATGTACACATTCATGAATACTAAGATTGATAATTTTTGTATCTGAAACGTGTCATCTTCTATCTAGTGTCCTCCCAATTAACGCCAAGACGAACCATCCGCATCTAAACGTTCGAATTGGGCCAGCACGACCGGGGTGGTACCTCTCGCTCACATATTAACACAGGCGTCAAGTGACAGCTATGCTGTCGCGTTTCGTGCAGTTTGTGAGTTTCCAGTGGCCTATTAGAGGGGATAGGAACCCCACCATGGTTCAGGCCTTGACGTGGCGGTGGGGCTCAGTAGCCTAGGGTGAGCCCAGCAACTTAGGCGAAGCGAATTGAGCCGAGGGGCTCTTTGTACCCCTCTTATAAGAAGAGGGGACAAAAGAGCACGGGGGCAAGGGTTAAGGATGGGAACCTCACCCCATTGTACTGTCCCGACGTTGGGAGGGGTGGTTCTGTGGTGCGGGACAACCCCTATGTGGAGGTGGCGTCGGTCCCTTGCGGGACCGACTAGACGTCGAGGTGCTCTGTTAGCTTAACAGATCCGGGGCACCTCACCAAGGCGGCATTGGTGGTACTCGCCGGGTTTTAGTGGGTAGAGCTGCGTTCATTTACCATCTTTCGGGCGCAGCGAGTCCCACATACCCACCTGGGGAGACCCCCTCTCCAGGCGGGATGCCTCAGAGCTTTTCCTAGCGTTAAAGAAAGAAAAAAAACAAAAAGTAAACATCGGCTCCGTATATTAAATTGAAATAAACTAAAAATAATTTGTATTTGAACTTGAAAAGTTATTGAAGACGCTTAATAACATACAAAGTGCAGGTGAAACTGTTATCCCGGGTATTAAAGTGTAACAACAATAAAAGTAATCCTAAGTGATAACTAAAAAACGTAAGTGAATCGTCTTAAACTGTTTTAAAACTATATTTTGAAGATTCCTATTTTTCCCAAAAGTGTACAATAACAACAAGTATAGTGTTCAAGTCATGATTATATCGTGTGAGACAATTTTTAGTTCATTTTTTTAAAATGTAATTTTAAAGTCGGTATTATCGAAATCTAAAAAAAAAAAAAAAAAAAAAAACCGAGCAAAGCTCGGTCATCCGGGTACTAAGTTTTAAAAGCCCAACGATCATTCAAAAAGCATCAAGTTTTTACTATACTGTTGTTTCGGTTATGTAACTGGGTAGCTGGCCTAGCGGTTAAAGACGGGTTTTACACATAGAAGACGTGAGTTCGAGCCCGAGGACATAATTTTTTTTTTTAATATTGGTTTTTTCGGATTTCTCTCTGTGGGACAATAAAATATATAAAAATATCCTAGAAAATAATATGGCTCCTCCAAAAAATAAACTTGAATGTTGTCAAAGACAAACTCAAGGAAACGACATATTGAAATGCCAAACTTGCAACAAAATGTATCACTTCACTTGTGTCAATGTTGGCAAAACTACTTTCAAAGATCTTGCAAAGGAATATAAAGTCACTTGGCTCTGTCCACCTTGTTGTAGACCCAAGTCTGACAACACTAACACACCAGTAAGAAACATTGAACTAAACTATAACGCTGCCAAATATACTGATGATACAAATATGGATTGTAATGTCACGTTGAGACGTAAGGATGCGGAGAAAAAGCATGGTATGCTTAGTGCTGAGTGCTTGATGGAAGTAAGGAATATAATTCGTGAAGAGATGAATGTATTTATGAAAGCCAGCAGAGAAAGTATTATTAAGGAAATTAATTCCAAGATGGCAGAAATATTAGAAAAAATGTCAGACGCAACCTCGGCCATAAATTTTTTAGATAATAAATACGAAGAAATTAAAAATGACATAGCACAGAGAAATGAATCTATTCGGGTACTTGAAAACGAAAATAAAAAAATAAAACAAGATCTTTTAGACATCAAGTCAAAACTAACTAATATAGAACAACACTCCCGAGCAAGTAATCTTGAGTTTCAATGTATCCCTGAACATAAGACTGAAAATATCATAACCATAATTAAACAAATAGCAACCACCGTACAATGCCCGATTAATGATAGTGATATTCTTAGCTGCACGAGGCTAATGAAACAGAACAAAGAAAGCCCACGCCCTCGATCTGTTTTAGTTAAATTTATTAGTCCCAGGCTACGTGATAATTTCTTAGCATCCACTATGACATTCAATAAAAGGGCAGGACAAAATGAAGATAAATTGAAAACAAGTCATATTGGATTTGGTGGTAATAAGAAACCGATATATTATGTCTGTGAACACTTGTCTCCTTATGTTAAGTCGCTGCACGCCGAGGCACGAGCTAAGGCTAAAGCAAACAATTATCGTTATGTCTGGGTAAAAAATGGTAAAGTGTTCATGCGAAAGACTGAAAATAGTGAATATGTATATGTTACGGACTCTAATGTATTAAATAACTTAAAATAGTGACGTTTTAGGTCTTAGTTTTATAACGTTTGTGCATGTTATTGGATTTCATTTATAAAAAATTCATGTCATTAAACTGAAAATTGAGTTTGGTCATCTTAGAAGAGACTGCGAAAAGATGATCAAAAAGTGTTATAACGACTACATAACCTCTATTGAGGGGGCTATATCTGATAACCCAAAATGCTTTTGGTCTCACATAAAAAACATGCGAAAAAAAAGTAGCGCATATCCAACTAGCATGATTCTGGATGATATGGAAGCAAAAAGCAGGTCTGATATTTGTAACTTGTTCGCAAAAAACTTTGCGTCTGTATATGAATTTGACGCAAACACTAGTCCGTATATAGCACCTAAGCCCAAAACATACATAGGGAAGTTATTTTTATCGCGGAGTGATGTATACAAAGGTTTGAAGAGACTTGACTGCACTAAGGGACAGGGACCAGACGACATTCCACAATTTTTCCTACAACGTTGTGCTCCCTTGCTGTCTTTCCCGCTTCAACTAATTTTCAATGCATCACTGGACGCAGGTATATTTCCTTGTATGTGGAAAAAAGCTCGAATTGTACCAATCTTTAAAGGAGAAGACCCCAAATATATCAAAAACTACAGACCCATATCAATTCTTTCGACGATGTCAAAGGTCTTTGAGTCGTTGGTGCATGATTATTTATCCAGGCATGTAAATCAGCGTCTCAGCATTCACCAACACGGATTTTTGCCTGGCAGGTCATCTAACTCAAACCTTTCGTTATATGTATCCCACTTAATTGATGCAGTTGATGATGGGAAAGAAGTTGATGCGATATACACCGATTTCTCAAAGGCTTTTGACAAGGTCAATCATCGTATTCTCGTCGAAAAACTGAGGTCGTTTGGTATAGGAGAATCTCTCTTACTATGGTGCTCGTCTAATTTGTATCGCAGACCATCCTACGTTGTCATTGATGGCTATCGGTCCGATTCCTTTATTGCCCATTCCGGTGTCCCTCAGTGGTCAATTCTCGGTCCTCTTTTCTTCAACATATTCATTGATGATATAGCCAAAACATTAAAATACTCTCGTATATACATGTATGCGGATGACTTCAAGATGACTAGAGTAATAAAAACAATGAGTGACAGTGAAAAGCTACAGGACGATATCGAATTTCTCGTCAACTGGTGTAAAGTTAACAAAATGTACCTCAATGCCAAAAAATGCCAGCATATTAAATTTACAAGAAAAAGACGTGTCATGGAAAATGATTACTTCATAGCAAATGAAATAATTCTAAAGGTAGAAAAAGTGCGAGATCTAGGAGTTATTCTTGATACAAAGTTGAGTTTCTTTTCTCACATAGAGGACAAGGTACTTTCTGCATTGAGGTCACTCGGTTTTGTCCTAAGACACTCTAAAGAATTCTATCATAGTTCCACTGTTTTAACACTGTACAACAGTTTTGTTAGAAGCAAGCTAGAATACTGCTCAACGGTATGGAGTCCGCAATACGGGATACACATTGATAGAATCGAAAAAATCCAAAAAAAAATGATTCGGCATCTTACTTATAGATTTTCGAAACCCCTACTTCATTTTTCTTATCTAAAGAGACTTCAAAACTTTAGCCTAATGTCCCTAGAATCGCGTAGACAAGTGTTAGACATGGTATATTTATATAAATTGATAAATAATAAAATTGATTGCATGCCACTGTCTTCATTAAACTTCAATCTTCCAACTAGACTCCCGCGAAAACCGTTGAGCCTTCTTAGAGCCCCCATGCATAAGACAAATTTAGGTAAAAATAGCCCCATAGCTAGATTGTCGCGCACCTATAATGAGCTTGCGTCGGGGATTGCGGATCTTGACATCAATCACAATCATCTTATAGGTTTTAAGAATAAAATTTGTGAGTACTTGGATCAAACATGTAGAAAAGACTAATTTTTCATATTTATAATTAAGAAAGTATAATTGTTTTGTGTGTGTGTGTGTGTTTTATTTTATTTTATATGTATATTTTTTTATTTTTCATTAGCATTGTTTTGTTGTTTATTAACATGGATTATTTCAATTTTGTTTAATGATATAGGTA
Organism: Helleia helle; assembly: GCA_963853865.1. Taxonomy (NCBI): domain Eukaryota; kingdom Metazoa; phylum Arthropoda; class Insecta; order Lepidoptera; family Lycaenidae; genus Helleia; species Helleia helle. The sequence goes on from OY971436.1 coordinate 1,463,399, forward strand.
ATTTAAATTATTTTTCATGTGATTTTTTCTTTTTTCTGACATTGTTTTTCTGTTTGAGAATTATAATAAGATGTTTACGTTACATAATTGAATTTTGTGATTTGTTTTAATTTTGATATCTTTTGTAATTTTTATTTCTATTTTTGGTTGCCAATTGCATGATGTAATAGCCTATAAGTACAAGTGCAATTAGCTGTACCTACACTATAAATGTTAGCAGTAGAATTATTATTGTAACTTTTGTTGGCTGTTCATATTAAATAAATAAATAAAAAAGAGGGGATAGGAAAAAGGAGAGCAACGCTTCTGCATAATCTCTGGTTGTGTGGATGTGTATGAGCGTCAATAGTCGCTTCAACTATTCGTTTGCCCTCCTATGCTATTCTTTTTTTATATTCTTTAATCTTAATACATTTTATGTGGATTTCACATTCACCTGCGGATCCCCAACACGTATGTCCACGATGCGAGGTAAGCGTATTTTTATACGGTACTTTATTTTTATCTGACTCTAGCAGTGTCGGACCAAGATACGTTTTAATATAAAATTGTATACGAATATAATATAACTTTTAAAGAATACCTTGCGTTTTATGTTATTGTATTGTAAGGACGTAGCTATTTGGGAGACAAATGATACAACTGGCTGATCGAACAATACTGTCTTTATTTTAGGATAACGCATGATTATATAGGTTTGATGAGTACATATACATAGATTGGTAAAACATAGGTACTTACACATTACAGTATTTTAAATTAACAATAACATTGAAATACCTTTTTTTAACGCCGGGAAATGCTCTGAGACATCCCGCGGGGGAGTGGGGACTCCCCAGGCGGGTATGTGGGAATTGTTGTGCCGAAAGATGGTACGGTGGACAGCTCTACCCACTTAAATCAGGCGATTTAACTACTAAGAATTTATTTGGTGGGGTGCCCCGGATCTGTTGAGCAAATAGGGCACTTCAATGGCTAGTCAGTCGCTCAAGGGACCGACGCCATCTCAACAGAGGGGATGTCCCACACCACAGAACAAACCTCCCAACGTCGGGACAGAGTAATGGGGCGAGGTTTCCATCTTCGCCCTTTGTCACATTCTATTCTTTTGTCCCCTTTTCTTATAAGAGGGGTACAAAGAGCAGCTCCCTCGGTTCACTTGACTACGCCCAAGGGTTCACCTTAGGCTTCTGAGCCCTATCGCCACGACAAGGCTTGAACCGTGGTGGGAACATTGAAATACCTAGTCCAACGGTAAGATATGAAAGCGTTACATGTATTAAGAACGGAAATATATTTAAGAGTATTATATTTTACAATATTAAACAACTCGGCAGCACTGATGTCCGAGTAACACAATTGAGTCTCCTTGATCGTAATATAACCCGGCAGAGTAACGTCCTTCTCAAAGTATACTGGTAGAATGCCCCTAAGTGCGCTATTAGCGCCTTTTTATAAGTACTACATTAATACAGTCAATAGACAAAGTTATTTAAACTAAAATGATTATAAATATCGTCATAACGTTATAAATAATTATTGTAAATACATTATTAATTATAGCATCATTATTAAATTAATCATGTTTATTAAGATTTATTAGTGTTATACTTTAATTATTATTTAACATTATTACTATACAATATATATCCGTTTGCCTCCACCTGATATTTAATAATATAATAGATGTATTTAGATAGGTAACCAGCGTCCATTCGGCTGGTGTTGCCAGTGGTTTGCAACAATATAAATAATTTAAACTACTGAATCATCACAAGAGTTTGAATTAGTATTTCTATGTTTGTTGGTTTGAGCGCACAAATCTCTGGAAGCACCAATTTGATTTAAACACCTGTTGCAAGCCTCATTAGCGAAGCGTTGAGCTACTCTCGACATGTCAAAAAGCAGTTTTCTCGAAACAGAAATTATTGTTTTGTTATTTATATCGCATTTATAGGTTAATATAAGTGCACTTATATCAAATTATTGTTTTGTTATTTATATCGCATTTATAGGTTAATATAAGTGCACTTATATCAAATTATTGTTTTGTTATTTATATCGCATTTATAGGTTAATATAAGTGCACTTATATCAAATTATTGTTTTGTTATTAATATCGCATTTATAGGTTAATATAAGTGCACTTATATCAAATTATTGTTTTGCTATTTATATCGCATTTATAGGTTAATATAAGTGCACTTATATCAAATTATTGTTTTGTTATTTATATCGCATTTATAGGTTAATATAAGTGCACTTATATCAAATTATTGTTTTGTTATTTATATCGCATTTATAGGTTAATATAAGTGCACTTATATCAAATTATTGTTGTGTTATTTATATCGCATTTATAGGTTAATATAAGTGCACTTATATCAAATCAAATAATCTGTCCGGCTCATTTAATATATTTCAATAACAATTATTTTGTTTAAAATCTATACAGATATTGTTTTCTAATGTTTGCGCGAATTTCACTCATTATAATGAAACAATTTTTACGGATTTTATCGCGGTTTATTAAGATTTTTACAAGCCCGACGTTTCGGATACTTTACAGCAACCATGGTCACGGGAGGACTGAGGTGACAGATGTCCTAACGTTACAAAGTTGTAACGTTGTAAAGTTTAAAAGGGCTTGTAAAAATCTTAATATACCGCGATAAAATCCGTAAAAATTGTTTCATTATAATGATCTATACAGATAAATAAAATTGGAGTGTCTGTTTGTAATATTAAAATAACCGCTTTTTATTGAATGCATATGGATATAACATGGCACATATACCAAAATAACATGCTGCAACAGCTGGGTTGATTTTGACGGGACTTTCATTGACAGATAGCTGATATTATACGGAGTAATTATACGTTATACGGCTGTAAATATAAGTTAACGCGGGCGAAGATGCGGGCAACAGCTAGTAGTAAATAATAACTTTTGAAAAATCTTTTATGCACGTCCGTATTTTTTGTGTTTGTATGTGGCTGGGAAAATGCCTTCTTTTCCCTATCCCAAATGGGTTGTTGATAGACAATATAATACCTATTTTTATGTTGACAACACCAAAACATTTCTTGTCTATGCATATGTTATAACTGTTTCCTCGTTTCCTGTTTTATATTATCTTTGTAGCAAGCGTGTTAAAATCAAGGCGGTTCAATATAATATAAAGTTATTATTAAAAACCTTCTAACAAAGCATATTTCCATCACGGGTCACCGGAAATTCACAAACCGCACGAAACGGGACAACTTAGCTGTCACTTTACGCCGGTATTAGGTATGTGAGTGAGAGGTACCACCCCGGTCGTGCTGGCTTAATTCTGCTGCATAACAAGGCACTACCTCTTAATTAATCAGAGCGTTTATTCGTTGCTAAGCAACTGACAGGCTTTTACAAATAATCAAATTTATTGTGGTAAATGTTGGCAATCCAATTGCACGCATAAGTATAGATATTTGGGCACTTAAGTCAATGCAAAAAATAACGAATCAAACTACTTGTATCGAGATAAGAAAACAATATTTTTTTTCACATTAGTTCCGGATATAAGCAGATTCAAACAACACGTTTATTACATTATACATAACCCGTCATTATGGTGGCTGGTATCGCGTGCGGCCGCCCAGGTCCATCCGCCCCACGTGACCATCAATATCAATCATGTCATGTTGAGGAATTAAATTAAGCGTGGAATATGTTAATTTAAAAGGGCGTATCTGTTTCGCCCAGGGCGTATATGTTACACCAAGGGCGAATCAGTTTCGCCCTTGGTAAATCGTAATATAATCGAAGCCTGTAACTGTTACGTATGACTGCAAGTCATACGTAACCTGTTCACTAATACGATTATAATGTCTTTTATTGTTATTAGGATGTTCTATGGGAAATGAGCGACGATGGTCTAGTGGGTATAGTATATATAGGATGAAAGTTGCGGGTTCGATCCTGAACGGCGCCATGAAATGGGTTTTTCCGTGCACCTGAACATGAGACCATCGCTTGCTCGTCGGTGAAGGAAACATGGTGGGGAAACCTGCATGCCTGATGAAATTAAAAGTCTTTGAAGGTGTGTGAAGTTCACTAACCTGTATTAGGTCAACACTCTCCTCGCCTACTTTCGAGGAGACCCGTGCCTAACAGTGCGACATATAAGGGTTGATATTATATAGATGGGAGTCGCTGAGGTTGCCTGCAGAACCGAGCCCTTCAAAAAGCGGCAGAAGACGCTCGCAGTGGTTTTAGTTTGGGTAGTAAACTGCCTATGTATGAGTCCACTCATACATCCAGGTGCCTTACTCGAGGTAACTAGATACATGCGTAAATGTATTCCCCTGCGTCAACAAAAAAAAAACGAGTCATCTGAACAGGCTTGATATTCGGTCAATACTGCATGATCACATACGAGAATCGAGCATATAACCGGATAGAGTAGTGTGAGCCCTAAAATTCCGAAACTGGTCAGTGATTTGTCATTGAGGTGATAGCAAGCCTACCAGTGATCTGTATGAACACCCCTTGGGTAATCATCCATCAATGACCATCAGTCAGCCAATCAGAGCGCAGAACCGGCGCAACGTCATAGCACAAAGGCGGAATTTGTTTTTATACAAAACACTTAATATTACCGCTCTATTCCAGTTACATGCTAGATGCATACGAGTTAACCTGACTAGCCTAGGACACTTCAGACGCCCCACCATGGTTCAGGCCTTGTCGTGGCGGTGGGGCTCAGTAACCTGGGGTGAGCGGTGCACCTTGAGCGAAGCTAATTGGGCCGAGGGGGCTCTTTGTACCCCTCTTATAAGAGGGGACATAAGAGCAGGGGGCAAGGGGTGAGGATGGGAACCTCACCTTATTGTACTGTCCCGACGTTGGGAGGGGTTATTCTGTGGTAAGGGACAACCCCTCTGTGGAGGTGGCGTCGGTCCCTTGCGGGACTGACTAGCCGTCGAGGTAAGTCCTGTTTGTTTTGTAGATCCGGGGCACTTCACCAAAGGTGGCACTTTAGTCGGGATTTAGTGGGTAGAGTTGCGTCTATTTACCAGCTGTCGGGCGCAGCGAGTCCCACATACCCGCGTGGGAAGACCCACTCCCCTGCGGGATGCCTCAGAGCATTTCCCGGCGTTAAAGAAAAAAAAATGACACTTCAGACGTGAGATAATACGTCTGTTATAATTTACAAAATATAATAAAGTGTATAAGAAATAATATGTAGGAAATATGCGCCTGTTACACAGACGCGCCACAAGCATCTCTACCGGTATAAAATTACTACTACGGTACATAAGTAATTATTTCGCCCTAGACGGATATACATAATTAATTACATGATATTATGTATGTATCATTGGATACTTTGATATGCAAAAGGATGATCCAATGAAGACTATCGTTTTTCCTATTTTCGAGTAGAATGGTATGGGTGTTTGGTATGTAATAAGTTTTTTTTATAGGTATGCTCTTTTCTTGAAGGTCCCTAAGTATTAACGGTACGGAAACACCGTAAGTGGCAGCTGATTCCATATATTCGTCGTGCGAGGCAGGAAATGCCGTAAAATCGAGTTGTTGTGGATGTACGGACGTCGAGATGGTGAGGGTGAAATTTGGAGCTTTTACGCGATGTCCGGTGGTGGAATTCTGCTGCAGGTATTATTAGAGTTTTTGTGGAAACTCTTTAAACCATGTTTTTTTATATTATTTTCTAATGTTTGCGCGAATTTCACTTATTATAATGAAACAATTTTACGGAGTTTGTCGGGGTTTATTAAGATTTTTACAAGCCCGACGTTTCGGATATTATTTCGGGATATTATTTATATTTATATCGGCATTGTCAAGCCTTTTCACGTAAAAAATTAAAGAGTTTATTTTAAATAGTTTCAATAGCAAAAATAACCAAAATTAAAAATCTTTTTAAAATTTGTTTCGCCCAGGGCGAACCAAGTTTAAGGATCCTTCAAATCCCCAATTTAAAGAGAATGAATCGTTTCCCGTCCATCACGGGATTTTGGGTATACCTGGGTAGGGATCACGCGTAATCCAGAATGGCGGAAGAGTGAAATATTTTTATACAACATTGATCCAACACCTGCCCTAATTTTGGGGATCTCCAAATTAATTTGTATTCATGATTTGTGGGCCTATGTTAAGGATACGCTAGAATTAGGATTTTTGTGCGACGTATAAATCCTGTGGAAATATGACGTGGGAAGGCTGGTGGGTGAGCGACAATGGCCTAGTGGGTACGGGCTCTGCCTCTTGAGTGAGAGGTCCGGGTTCGACCCCCTGTGACGCCTTGAAATTGGTTATTCTAAATTTCTCCGTGCACCTGAACATGAGACCATCGCTTGCTCACCGGTGAAGGAAACATCTACAGGAATCCTGCATGCCCGATGAGATTAAAAGTCTTTGAACGTGCGTGAAGTTCACCCCGCATTGGACCAGCGCATCGGTGAACTATGGCCCAAAACCCTCCTCGTTTGATTTTGAGGAGGAGACCCGTGCCCAGCAGGGGGCAAGGCAAGTGATGATGATGATTATAAATCCTGTATATTGTAAGGTAAACAGTTCTCAAACTATTTGATGGCCGGCTGGTCGAAACAACTACACTGTGTTTCAGAGAGAAGGGCAGGACAGGAAGTGTAATTACTGGCACAGGCAACATTTTATGTCTCAGCATAGGCAAAACGAATGACTTGCCTGGGCTATTTCCAGGTAAACTAGTTTAAGTTGATCGGCGACGTTGACCACTCCGTCCGGTGGTACATCTACATCTGCCAGTTTGTATTATCTTTATGCCTCGGAAACCGGAACCGTCGGAACCTTATGGTGACTACCGACGCCGATAGACATCCGCACAACCAAAAGTTATGCAGATGCGTTGCCCTCCTTTTCCCTATCCCCCAATGGGCTACCGAAAACTCACAAACCGCACGAAACGCGACAACATAGCTGTCACTTTACGCCGGTGTTATGTGAGCGAGAGGTACCACCAGGTCGTGCCGAACCAATTCGGCTGCAAAGCAGCGTGGCACTAGCACTTACACATATCACTATCATATATCTTGCATATCCAAATAATATTACTGTTTAAGGTACACAAACAAAATATTTTCATTCAATTACAACTTTTTTTTTCTTCAAAGCCGGGAAATGCTCTGTGGCATCCCGTGGCGGAGTGGGTCTCTGCAGGCGGGTATGTAAGAATCGTTGCGCCCGAAAGCTGGTAAGTGGACGCAGCTCTACCCACTAAAACTCGGTGAGTGCCACAAATGCCGCCTTGGTGAGGGTTCCCCGGATCCGTTGAGCAAACAGGGCACCCCAACGGCTAGTCAATGCCTCAGGGGACGGACGCCACCTCCACAGAGTGCTTGTCCCGCACCGCAGAACCACCTCTCCCAACGTCGGGACATTAAAATGAGGCGCGGTTCCCGACCTCACCCCTTAACCCCCTTTTTTTTTTCTTTAACGCCGGGAAATGCTCTGAGGCATCCCGCGGGGGAGTGGGTCTCCCCACGCGGGTATGTGGGACTCGCTGCGCCCGAAAGCTGGTAAGTGGACGCAGCTCTACCCACTAAAACCCGGTGAGTGCCAGCAATGCCGCCTTTGGCGGGGTGCCCCGGATCTAATAAACAAACAGGGCACCTCGACGGCTAGTCAGTCCCCTGAGGGACCGACGCCACCTCCACAGAAGGGTTGTCCCGCACCACAGAACAAACCCTCCCAACGTCGGGACAGTACAATGGGGTGAGGTTCCCATCCTCACCCCTTTCCCCCTGCTCTTTTGTCCCCTCTCCTAATAAGAGTGGTACAAAGAGCCCCCTCGGCTCAATTAGCTTCGTCCAGGGTGTTGGGCTCACCCTAGGCTACTAAGCCCCACCGCCACGCCAAGGCCTGAACCATGATGGGGCGCCCCTTTCCCCCTGCTCTTTTGTCCTCTCTTCTTTTAAGAGTTGTACAAAGAGCGCCCTCGGCTCAATTTGCTTCGCTCAAGGTGCTGGGTTCACCCTAGGCAACTGAGTCCCACTGCCACGACAAGGCCTGAACCATGGTGGGTTCAATGGATTCAATTACAACATAAGCTATTCTATGTTATTAATAATCTAATACAATTAAAGAGTCAGGATTCTCCGATTACGTCACGACCTCTCCTGGCTAATTCGCGAGTGTTTGGCGATGTGCCAGGGACTCCATTTAATTGTTATTATGTAAGCTAACTGTTGCCCGTGACTACTCTCAATTAATTAACCTGTATGTATATAGACGTACGTTCGTCGACTTAAGTTAATCAACAAAAATCAAAATCATTTTGAAGTGAAAATTCTTTGCGCGCATGAGGGTAATTTTTTACGGATGAAACGTCACGAAAATGTGCAACGTTTTTGTCAAAGAAGAGGGAGAGAGTGAGTGAGACCGATTGAGAGAGTGAGAAAGGGCGAAAGTAGCATGAAGCACATAGCCATGGAGTGAGAGTAGGGAGCAAACGAGTGAGAAAGATCGAGAGAGAGAGTGAGATAGAGCGAACCTCGTATCGCAAGTCTCGGAAATTTTAAGCTTTAGATTAGTATAAATATACTTAAACGAGATTTAAAAATTAGTTTGCCAAATAATTTTCACGTCTGACATGTTTTGAAGTAAAAACTTCTTTAGGCGCGGTACGAATATTTTTAGATGAGATAAAATCTCTGGATTCGCGACACCGTCACCACCGTTATGAGACGCTATTTGACGTTGATATGACGTTTGAATTATTTATATCAGATAATGCATTATTTGTTTACATAACCAATCGTCAAACACACTGAAATATCAATGTCATGCGGCCATTTTGTGCGCCGTTTAAATTGTATAGGTTGTCATAATCTATTACAGTCTGTATTAAAGGTATTTGCATTTAATTGTTTTGTTTCACATCGGCAGTCCCTGTGACTGGTTGGGTTAGTTTTTTTTTTTAACTTTGTACGCACGCCCTGCTTTATTTAAAATAGTACCATCAAAGTATCTTTTTACGTCCATTGCTATCACCAGTTCCAAGGCTACCCGAGAGGTAACTTTTGGAACTAGTATCTAAACTAGGGCTGTATTTTAGGTAAAGGGGGAGGTGAAGGTGGTAATATATATGTAAGAGTTAATCATCAATACTACTCATCCTTTAAATCTTTCATTTAATATGACGGAGGGACGTGAGCTATCAAATAATCGTTGTTTTTACACAGTTTACAAAAGTATCGGCTTCAAATCTAAGTTAACGCGGACAAAAGCTGTCTAGAAATTTATAATATACTAGTGGCACCGACAGACGTTGTCCTGTACAATTTTTTTTTTGTGAATTTAAACCATCCTCGAATCCCCTTGAACACAAAAAATTTCATCAAAATCAGTCCAGCCGTCTAGGAGGAGTTCAGTGACATACACACGCACACAAGAAATATATATATATATATATATAAAGATATTATATATATATTTCTTGATTATATATACAAGACTAAAGTATTTTTTTAAATTAATATTGTATTAAACTGGTCACACTCAGTGAAACGAAGAGCCGATGGACCAATAAGTTTCAATAGTGGAGGCCGTTTTATTAGACGAAGTGTTGGTCGCTATTAGTGGGACGATCTTCGTGCAGTGGCTCAGTGGATCGGCAGTCTTGGTGTTTATTAAAGGAGGCTTATGCAGCAGTGGGCGGATAGAGGCTGATGATGATGATGATTTCAATAAAAAGTATAAAAACTGTCCACTATTTATCTAGTTTTTGTAGTTTATCATTATCATCGTGTGCCATCACCATCATCATCACCATAATTATCATCATCATCATCATCATCATCATCATCATCACCATCACCATCATCATCATCATCATCATCATCATCACCATCATCATCATCATCATCATCATCATCATCATCATCAGTCCGTTATTGCCCATCTTCATATTGAAGTTATATATTATCTTATTAGATATATTATATTATCTAAGTATTTATTAAGTTAATGAAAGCCTTAAAATTTTCGAGTTTAATAAATATTATGAACAATTTAAAACACCTATTGTTTTCTAACTTCCAAGGGTATCCCGGATCTTATAACCTCAACACCTAAAGTAACACTATCCGTAACGAAACACAAATCTAATTAGATCCACTTTGAGAACATTGATAGTTTATCGGAGTAACTGTTAAAACGTGATACTGTACCTCTTCGAACTTTTTTTTTCTTTTCGCCAGGAAATGCTCTTAAGCATCCCGCGGGGGAGGGACTCGTTGCGACCGATATATGGTAAGGTGGACGCAGCTTTACCCACTAAAACCCGGCAGGTGCCACCAATGCCGCCTTTGGTGAGGTGCCCCGGAACTGTTAAGCAACAGGGAAACTCGACGGCTAGTCAGTCCCCCAAAGGACCGACGCCACCTCCACAGAGTGGTTGTCCCGAACTACAGAACAATCCCTCACATCGCCAGTTCACTGCAATTTGCTCAACAGATCTGGGTCTTAGTGGGTAGAGCTGCGTCCACTTACCAGATTTCGGGCGCAGCGAGTCCCACATACCCGCCTGGGGAGACACACCGCGGGATGCCTCAGAGCATTTCCCGGCGTTAAAAAAGATTATAAATGAGGCAGAGTCGTCACGCTAGGAAGTGAAATGCTCTATCGGATGAACTCGGGACCGCCGATCGTGCCAGAGCGAGAAAGATACTGTCGCTGCGTTACTTCTAATCTAATCGTCTAAATAATTAAACCATCACTGCTGTTGACACCGATTTAAAATCATTATAATATTGGAAATATAATAATTCGACCTATTACTTTGAAGCATGTACATACAAGCGATTTTATTAAGTTATAGTGACATCTATTGACACAACTTGAAACTTTTTCGAAGAAACGCAGTAAATGTTTTAATTTTGTTTTAACTTTTTCGAAGCAGTAGTAGTAAGCAGCAGTGCAGTGTTTTGGAGCGAAGTACAAGAACTACTGGAAATTTTCCAAAGCCGTGGAAATACATATTTGGAAAAGTCTCTTGCTCCGTCGCCTCTGCTCATACGAAATGGGGATTCCCCACAATCGGATGGCGGTATCTAGTAAGCTACCTAGTTTGTTCTACGGCTACTTCAAGACGTATTTTGAGAGACTCAAATTGAATTCGGATCATATGCGTAATTGCCTTTAAAATAAGTTCGCCTATCTATATTAATTTTATGATCGAAGAAATATTTGATTTTCTGTTTGGTTCGATTGAACTCAAAAACTACCTACTGGACCAATATCAAACATTTTTTCACCATTGCAATGCTATGTTAACACTGAATGATATAATAGCCTATAGAAATAATCATCATTAATCCGGATACGGCTGTAAATCTAAGTTTACGCGAGTGAAGCTAAAAAGTAATCATAACTAAATAAATCTAGATCTTATCCCAGTCTAGCTATAGATTAGATTAGATCACACACGATCTCACATCATTAATGTGTACAGTCCAACGCCAGTCAAGGTCATGAATATCTTCGATATACCTGCCCACAGTACGGTCAGCAGACAATTTTTTATGTTTTTTTATGTTAGTCGGTTAGGAAAACTGGCAGACGTGCCACCTGATGGTAAGTGGTCGACGTCACCCATGAACATAAACTAGTCAACCTGGTAGAGGCCCAGGCTACTTATTTATGTGTTGCTTATCATGAGACATAACATAAAACCATTTTGTTACGTCCTTTAGTTATAAGCTTGCGCGCGTATAGAGAGCCTCACCCCGCTCAGGACGCTCAGTCCCCTCTGGCGCGTGTCCGGTATTAGAATTCTTATTTAACAATGCGTCGCCTTAACATAGAATCATGAAATTTAATAAGAAGCTAGGTCTTACTTACCACGTAAGTAATAGGAAAAATCTGAAAACCGTTAATTTGGTCTTTACATAAAATATTATGTATATTCGGAACCTTCAGCGCAGGGGTCGGAGTTGCGCTTGCCTGGTTTTTTAAATTTTTTTTGTATACAAAAATTGTCTGGGAGGATATCTATTCCCAAAAGAATCTTTAACTTTATAATACGTTTGCACTCTTATCGTTATTTTATCAGTTCTGAGCGGCGCGCCTGCATACATAGTACTCGTAGTACCAATATCCTACTGATTTCCGGATTCATATGACAATCATTATGTACGTGTAGGCTTATCTTAACCTGGCTTATCCAGGTTGGTTATTCCAGGAACCACACACACACACACACACACACACACAAAATTATAGAACAGAATAAAATTTGTTACAAAATATTTGAAAAGATTAGTTCCACTGAGTTTGTTACGCCGGTTCTTCTCAGTGAGCTTGCCTTGGAACCGGTGGTAGACTCAATTGACTTTCAAAAAGATACTCTGTTGGTACTATTTTAAATTTAAAAAAATGTTTGCTTTTGACACATTTACCCTACTAGCTGGTTCACGCTTCACCCGCAGAGCTTAACTTTGATTTATAGCCGTTTGTATAATATGATGATTATTAGCCTATGTCGCTCAGTGTTCTAATGGTGAAAGTATTTTTAAATCGGTCTCGTAGTTTTTGAGTTACATCATAAAAAACAAAAAAAAAATCAAACCTTTCCTCTTTAATGGTGGGAGGGAAGCGCAGTGCCGTGCTCCCGGCTGCATGGGTACCACCATCTTGATTGTTTCTCCTGTGAAACAGCTTTACTGTGTTCCGGAGAGAAGGGCAGGACAGGCAGGTAATTACTGGCATAGAGACTTAACATCTTATATCTCAGGATAAGCAACACATAAATAAGTTGCCTGGGCTCGTTCCAGGTATACTAGTTTATGTTCATGGGCGACGTCGACCACTTACTATCAGGCGGTACGTTTGCCAGTTTGCCTATCCGACTAACATAAAAAAATAATAATATTAGTATAGGTGTAAATGTAATGTTTTTGTAAAATAAATATCATTGGCGAATTTATAACCCACCGTTACTACGTACCTGAAACCGTCATTAAATATAAATAAAAACTCCGAAAAACTTTATTTTCCAACCGTACGCTCAAAAACTTATAGGCTATGAAATTTTATGTCCGCGAGTAAAATAGTTGACACGATCAGAAATTTGAGGGTCCATCATAAGTTTTGACGTAAAATTTATCAATGCAGTTGAGATTGATATGTTTTGGAGAATATTTTACGGGTCGTATCTTTTGGGGGTCGTTTCTTTTAGGTACTGTATCTTTTAGGTATCTTATCTTTAGTGATCTCTTTTAGGGGTCATTTCATGTAGGTATTTTTGAGGGATCTTTTGTAGGTTCATTTATGGCAATTATGAATGCCGCAATTGATTACAAGAAAAAAAATCGAAAATGATGTTCAATAAACGTTTATTCATTTGACGCACACCATCCTTAATATGCTTCTCGCTTTTTTTCGAGGAGCTATTAAGACGTAAAAGCGACTGTAACTATAGCTCAGCACTTATCTTTCACTTTTCTTAAAATACAGACAAATTTGAAAACGGAAACCTCTAAATTTCGTGCTGACGATTTTTTTTTTATTGCAACAGAAACGCTAAAAGTGATCATCATCATCATATTAGACTTCAGAGTAGGTTAGCTTTATTATATTACTCAAAAAAATCTTCCTGTAGTGTAGTATAACACCATTTTAAACGTGATTCTTTGTAAAGAAAATTCAAACGATAACTTCAAGGAACAAACTCCTTCAGAAATTACTCTAGAATCAACGTGAGACGTTGGTGTAATTTCATAAAAATATTTAATTTAGGAGTTTCCGTAGAAGGTCGCTTGTACACCGCGGACACGAAAAGTGGTTTATCTTTATTATATTAATTTTAAGTTGCATTAGTTTTTTCGTTTATAAGCGTAATAGCCCAAGAATCCATTTGTTGTTGGTCTTTGTGTCACGGATAAAAGGGTTTCAGAGCGATAGTGTGGACGCATGTCGATAGATGAATTGGCAAACATCGGCGAATGCATCTGACGACGTTTGAGCGGTTAGACATATCTAGCTTTAGACATAAAAATTTGAGGGACATTTTTGGAGTATTACATTTTACATATTGTTCTCTGTATTGTACTGAATTTTACAGAAGATCTGGTTGGTATGAAAGGTTGAACCAATATAGGTTCAACCTTTCATACCAACCAGGTAAAACCAGGGAAAGGTTGAACCTATATTAGTCGAGTCATTTATGGGGTTTGAGAAGAATGAGACATGACATAATTAACATCTTACGACACGAAAGAGATTTTGATAGATATTTGGGAAATCTTTTAGAATGCCAGGCTTATACGAGTTTCATCATCATCGTCAGCCTCAATTCGTCTACTGCTGAACATAGGCCTCCCTCAAAGAACGCCAAGACGACCGATCCCTCGCCACTCGCATCCGTCACACGGACGGTCCACACGGACCGTCGCATGGAGATCGTGTTCCCTGGATCGGTCGTCTTGGCGTTCTTTGAGGGAGGCTTATGTTCAGCCGTGGACAGATGATGATGATGATGATGATGATGATGATAATAATGATGATGATACCAAACTCAAAAACATTATCTCTTTGTAAGATGAGTTATCATCAATGGGTATAATATAGTAAATTAAAAGAACCTATCAATATTATCGGTGAAGTCATGGACAAGTTATAATATTAACAAACCATCACATAATGTTCATGATAAAAACAAAGAACTTTTTACATAAGTTTCCCAGACGGCATGTACTTAAAAGCTCCCAATACGGTCGTAACCGTTTCATTTGCACGTAAGTGTACGACACCTTTCAGGACGTTGTGGTGTCAAGTTTACCGCAAGAATGTGTTTTTGTAATCTTTTGAACACGGATAGACAGGGTAGAAGAGCGAAAACATGTTATCAACGTCGCCAATTAAAATAAACAAGTTCCCAGGATTATGTTCTTCTGCCAAAACATGCCGTATTTTTATATTGGGTAGATAACTAACGGGACAGATATTTGAAGGTATCGGTGCCAGTTTTACTCTGCCTTTTCTACACTCCTTCTGTAACACAGAAAAGCTGATAGAACGGTATATATGACGGATGGTGTACCCCTAAAATGGGATGGGACAGCCCATCCACCTCACAGATGAAAACCTCAAAGAAAAAAAAAGTCTAAAAAAAGATTACGTGTTTATCTGGATTTTTATGTTCGTTAACTTTTTTTCTGGAAAAGGCACCCTAAGAGTGCCTTCAAAGTAGAGTTGGTTGAGCGTAGTCGTTCGATGATCGTATACGCAGTTCGCATTGCGGGCGTATGCAGGCAAAGCTGCAAGCAACAGCCACTGCAGAAAAAATAATAAAGTATACGTACAATACCAAATTGTGAGTATAATCCAATTTTTATATCTCTGAGGTGAAATAATTAATTTTCATGTAGCATTTATGATACAAAAATAGTGGAAAATAATTTTATAGAACTCCAGAGAAATATGATGAATTTAACTCAGGTAGAGTTGCCAACATCTCCACTCGACCAACTGGACTTAAATTAAATTTAGAACATTATTAACTATGTTATTAAAATTGTATCGTTAATTGACTGTAACTGAAACAAAAACAAACGAAATGAAAATAGCTAAATGAACATTTAAATTATGATAAATATTGGTTTCAATATACAAAAGCATTGACCTGGCCTAAATTTCGTTTTACATTTGTTCGTGTGAAAATATTGTACTAAGTCAGTAAGCGAAATTATTCTACGATATTGTGACATGGTTTATTTGTTAAATCAACCTTTTTGATGTAAAATTTATTAGCGTATGGTTAAATGCCATGATGCTATCTATATGTGATGCACGTATTATTCTTTTTTTTATTTTTTTTATAGCATAGGAAACTTAATCAGACTGACAGACTTAGCTTAACCAGAAATTATGCAGATGTGTTGCCCTCCTTTTTCCTATCGCCCTCTCCCCCAATGGGCCACCGGAAACTCACTAACCGCACGAAACGCGACACTAGCATAGCTGTCACTTGACGCCGGTGTTATGTGAGCGAGAGATACCACCCCGGTCATGCCGGCCCAATTTGGCTGCAAAGCAGCATGGTACTACCTCTCGCTAAACTATAAACATATTATAACTATTCGTATTGTGATGCAATGCCGATTCTACTACGCCATCGCTCACCTTTTTATGTGTGCATATTTTATTCCATCCTTCGTCAGAGATTATAATATATTAAATAAAAAAAATATTAAACCGACTAAAAAAAACTAAAAAAATAAATTAATCACGTATCCTTAATTTTTGTGCCTACATATATCTTATAATCAACTTAATCTTCTACTAATGTACAAACTTTGCGTTTACCACGTCATTATAGTTTATTTTGGAGTCGGACCTACCTTGGATGACCACAACAATTAAAGAAACAGTTATTTTATTGTTTTTTAGTATTTTATTTTTGAAGTCGGTTTTAATTTTTTGTAAAAAAAAATTGTACCTAGTAGTAGATGAAACAACCTCCGCGTGATCTTGGATGCGGGGTGGGAGATGGGGGGGATCTTATAATATTTTTAAAATTAAGAGAAGAAAGACTATTAAAAAAGAGGGGGCAAACGGACGCTTCACCTCGTGGTAAGTGATAAGCATCGAATATACCAGAACAGAGCGGTAATGTATGAAAACTAATTCCGGCTTTTGTGCTGCGACGCTGCGCCGGTTCTGCGCTCTGATTGGCCGACTGATGGCCATTGATGGATGATTGGCCAAGGGATGTTCATACAGATAACTGGTTGGTTAAATTGCTTTTGCATCAGTGACAAATCACTGAAGAGATCCGAAATTTTATGACTCACATTACTTCTCTATCCGGTTATAATATGCTCGATGGATTAGGAAGTGCGTTGTTGTCTTTTTTTTTTTTTTTTCGGAGGGATCTATGCTAATGGACCGAAGGCCCTAATGCTTCATCGGATTAGTGTGAGCCCATTCGGCTCACTTTTGATTTATAAATAAAGTGGGGGGTTGCCCCCCGCCTACCCTGCAGTCTGTGACCACACAGCCTCCTGGCGTCGGTTGTGTATCAGTGGCGGGACTGTGCCGCGTCACCGTCGGGTGTAGTTGTTGTCTTATAATGTTAATGTTAACTAACCACCGGGATTCCGGGATAGTTCAGGATCGACCGCATCGGTAACGGCGAATGTGGGTAAAATTGAAATTATTCGGAAGTTTGTTCACCGCATACATGTGGTCGTCGGATTTACTAATACCTTTTGATCAAAATGAGAATTATTCATGTGTTGATGTGGTGATGATTCGTCATCATTGCCGTCAGCATCATCATCACCATTATAAACTTTGTCCGGCCCTGAGTATGATACCGGGGGGAGGGATGCGCTGTGCCGCGCTCCCGGCTGCATATGTACCACCATCTTGCCTGTTTCTCCCGTGCATCAGCTTTGCTGTGTTTCGGAGAGAAGGGCAGGCACGTTTCGGTATACGAAGTCTTGGTCGGCCATTAACCAGATGAGAAGACATCTCCGTGCGGTGACCGGTCTGTGTTGGATGCGAGTGGCTAGGGATCGGCCGTCTTGGCGTACTTTGAGGGAGACCTATGTTCAGTGGTGGATGGATAGAGGCTGATCATGATAATATTTTTGTAATGGCCAATATGATTAGCACAGAGTTGCTAAAATATCGTAAGTTTCAAGTTAAGTATACATACCTTTATATCTCAGTGGTTAGCGCGTAGGCGCTCAAGCCGGAGGTTGCGGGTTCGAATCAACCAGGGAACAAAAATTATTCTGTGTTCCTGGGTCATGGATGTATATTAGATAGGTATGTGCATTATATAATAAAAATCTTAAATATATGTATAGTATGAAAGTATTAAATATATTTCCGTTGTCTGGTACCGTAACACAAGTTCTTCGAGAACTTACCACGGGACTAGATTGACGTGGTGTAAAAGTATCCATAGATATTGTAAAAGTGTATGTAGGCGAGAACCCTGTCAATGACAAGCTTCAAGTGTTGAAGTAAGTTTTAAGGCAGGGAATATTTTTATAATATAAATAATTTTATTAAACGGAAAAATGATTTAAAATTTTGGAACGGGTTTAACAACGGGATAGAAGTAGTTTACTGTTTATAAGATGTATTAGTTTATTAGATGAAAAAAATATATAGAATAGATATTATAAGAGAAGATTAGTTCCACTGAGTTTGTTTCGCCGGTTCTTCTCAGTGGGCTTGCCTTGGAACCGGTGGTAGATTCAATTGACGTTCAAAATGATACTGTAGCAGTACTATTTTAAATATATTTTTTTGGAATTGATTTTCTTTTTGACTAAGTATACTTAATATTATATAGGCAAAGAAAGTAGGTATTGTAATACGAGTACACAATAATTTAGAACATTGCCCATAAAATCAAAGTAAGTGCTCTGGTCAAAGTTCAAAATATTTCTGGTTATTATTAGATCATCATCAGCCTCCACTGTTGAACATAGGCCTCCCTCAATGAACGCCAAGACGGCCGATACCTTGCCACTTGGTTGATTTTATCATGTAAAAATAAAATCAACCTTTAAATAAAAATAAATATAGAGAAATGTTAACCTTTACACATTAAAGTTTCGCTCGGGGCGACCAGTATCCACGACGCAACTATATAACTGTATTTAGAAAGGCCATTTTACCTTAAAAACCTTTTTCTTGAAGTGAAACTTCTTTGCGCGCATGAGGGTAATTTTTTTACGAATGAAACGTCACGAAAATGTGCAACGTTTTTGTCTAAGATTTGTATAAATATAAACAAGATTTAAAAATTACTTTTCCAAATAAGTTTCACTTCTGACATGTGTACTTTTACGCACGCACTTGTTTTATGTCACAAGGAGGCAACCGAGCAGTCGCCGCATTTTGGCGAACGACGCTCGTACATATCCACACAACAAGAGATTATGCAGATACGTTGCCTTCCTTTCCTCTATCCCAATGTGCCATCGAAAACTTACAAACCGCATGAAACGCAGCAGCATAGCTGTCACTTTATCGTGTTGGCTGTCGCCGGTGTTATGTGAGCGAGAGGCACCACCCCGGTCGTGTCGGCCAATTCGGCTGCAAACCAACATGGCTACCTCTTACGAAAAACTTTTTTTGTCCAGCTTTTTAAGAAGAATAAGGAGGACAAATAAAGACAAGTCTAAAATAATAATATATACAAACCCAGCTCACGTTATTCTATAAAAACATTTTCTAGTGGACTGAATTGTGAATCTAAACCATTCTCGAATTCACTTGAAGACACACAATTTTTTCATCGTAATCGGTCCAGCCGCGAGAGTGACAAACACGTCTCCTCTCTATTTAACTGGCCTGTTGGTCTAGTGGTTAGTGACCCTGACTGTTAAACCAGAAGTTCGTGGGTTCGATCCCCATCAAGGACAAATGTTTGTGTGATGAGCATGATCATTTGTTCTGTGTCTGGGTGTAGTTTATCTATAATATGTATGTATTTAGAAATATATAAGTATGTATCAGTTGTCTGGTTACCATAAGAACAGGCTCTGCCTAGTTTGGGATAAGATGGCCGTGTGTGAGTTGTCCCAACATATTATTGACGTGACAATGTCTTATAATTCGATGGAGCCGGCTGCACGCACGAAAAAACATGACTCATGCGGCGTTACCTCGCTCTGAGGCTCCATTTTCTTATGACGTTGTCACGTTCAACTATCGTCAGTAAACCGACTTTTTATTATTATTAAGAGCCTTACTCTTGTCGGTGGAGCAGTCTTCCATACTCCATAATTAGGGCGCAGAACGGTGGTTGCCCCACTTGCCTTCCGTTCCGCAGTACAATGACCAATTTCTTGCTCGTTGAGTTCTAATCCAAAGCCCTATCGGAATCCATTTCCTCGGCCTCTAGCTAGTACTGATACCTCTGCTACCCAGTATTAGGGGAGGGGGGAGGGGGTATTATATATACGTCAAGATAATGACTATATTATATGTAATGTATACAGTTTGCTTATCAACATTTAAATAAATGATGATGATGAACGCCCAGTGCAAAAAGTTTTATTAAGTGAGTCCGACCATTTTTTGCCCTACCTCGAGATAAAAATTATACGAAACATTTTTATACAGAAACACGCTTTTTCTTAGCTTTGCGGTTACAAACATACGGATTTAATGTATGTAATAATAATAAAATAATAAAACCTTTATTTTAAAATTCCTGTTCTTTAGCGCTGTTCTAGTCCATGCTTTTACTGCTATTGCCTTTATTTCGTCTTCCCACCTTCGGTACTGTCTTCCACGTTTTCTTTTGCCATTTCGTGGATATCAGAATATGACGTTTTTTTCCTTGCTTCTTATTGTATGGACATACAAGGTTGAGTGTAAGCGCTATATAAGTTAAATTATCTATTGAGAAAAGTTCCATCTCCCCAGTAATGTCAGTAACAGCAGAAACAATATAATGTATTATTTCCCACACCGAAGTCAATTTTGGGTGAAATTAGAATCTTCGCTCACCCTCATATCAACTCA
Source organism: Helleia helle (assembly GCA_963853865.1). Classification (NCBI taxonomy): domain Eukaryota; kingdom Metazoa; phylum Arthropoda; class Insecta; order Lepidoptera; family Lycaenidae; genus Helleia; species Helleia helle. The sequence continues at coordinate 1,483,944 of OY971436.1, forward strand.
AATATTTACGCAACCCCCAGAAACCCCGAGGGTTATCTGGTCCAATATTGTTACATGATGAATCACCCATATTTTGGTGCGAATGATAAAGTATTTTTTGAAAGTATGTAAGAGATCAGCGTGACCCCTATTTGTCACTGGTCTCCTCGAAATTATGCGAGGACACTTCACCACTGGCCCGTGTCGAGAACTAACTAACTAATGAAACAACATTTACAGATTTTATCGCGACTTATTTTTACATATGACGATCAGTTTTTCTACGAATAATATGGTTTTTGTAAAGTATACAAATCGAACTAAGGTAACCGATATCACGCAAAGAATAAGCTCGTTGAAGTGGCAGTGTGACCACACGATCAGGAGAACAGATGGCCGATGGGCCAAAAAGGTTCTAGAGTGGAGGCCACGTTTAGGTAGACGAAGAGTTGGTCGGCCATTGACCAATTGGGAAGACGATCTCCGTGCGGTGGCCGGTCCGTGTTAGATGCAAGTGGCAGGGGTTCAGCCGTCTTGGCGTTCATTGAGGGAGGCCTATGTTCAGCAGAGTACGGATAGAGGCTGATGATGATGATGATCCAAAACGTCCAATATGTAAATCGTTATGCAATCCGTAAATACTTTATAATAACATGCACCAATCAAATCCGAACCCATCTCTGAAAACCGCATCAAAATCGAACTAGTAGTCTTGGAGATAAACGGCAAATAGGTTTGCACACACAAACTGCCTCTCACCCCAAACGCACATACAGTCTCCGTTCCGGCGCGGATAATAAAACAACATTTAACTTTTTGTCGCAGTTTCCCTACCTATTAATATTTTTACAAGCCCAACGTTTCGGATACTTTACGGCGACCATGGTCACGGGAGGACTAAGAGGTAGTGCCATACTGCTTTGCAGCCGAAATGGGGCCGGCACGACCGGGGTGGCACCCTTCGCTCGCTTAACACCGGCGTCAAGTGACGGCTTGTGAGTTTCCGGTGCTCAATTGGGGTGGGATAGGGAAAAGGAGGGCAACGCATCGGCATGTTTTCGGGTTGTGCAGATGTGTATGGGCGTCGATAGTCGCCCTCGTTTGCCATTCTATGCTTTAAAAACAAAGTGTAAAGTCTTAATAAACCGCCAAAGTTTTTTAATTATGAGTGAATTCTATGCAAACATTTGGAAATTATTAAACAAAAGCTATATCACTCTATCACTATTATGTAGAATGTGCTAGAATGTACTAGTCTATAGAAGGGCTTAATGAAACAAGTCGAGCGAAGCCGCAGGCTGGGGTAGTATAATGAATGGACCACATGTTATTTATAATTGGAATATCTGCGGAAGTGGGACGCGAAAATGGCCGCCGCACGACATATATTGAAATACCTATTACACGGCTCATCATCAGACCTTAAGTATGTGGCTGTGATGGTATTTTCTTTAATAATAATATTTCAACATCATCAGCCTCTATCCATCCACTGCTGAACATAGGCCTACCTCAATGAACACCAAGACGGCCGATCACTTGCCACTCGCATCCAACACGGACCGGCCACCGCACGGAGAACGTCTTCCCACCTGGTTAATGGCCGACCAACACTTCGTCTACCTAAACGAGATTTAAAAATTTGTTTGCCAAATAATTTTCACTTATTACATGTACGCACGTACTTTTTGGAACGAAGTTAAACGAGGCTAGACGGAAAAAATTAAGACAAAAAGTTGTAACGACACTTTTTGCTATAGTTGTAAGCCGTGCGGCGTGCCCGTGTTTCTCTGTCTGTCTCTCTCTCTCTCACACTCTGTGTGTGTGTATGTATGTGTACATTTTTTATTGTTTTTTTTTTTAATTTTATTATTGTTTTTATTATTTTTTATTTTTTTTACAATTCCTTCACTAACTAATCGAGAGGAACTTCGTTCCATCTAGGTGTCCCTTGACACCTCTCTTTTTATATTTTTTCTTTTTTACTGGGAAATGCTATAAGAGCATTTCCCGGCGGAAAAGACTATAAAAATCTTCGGTCCGGGTACTTAGTAAATCAAAATAAAAATAATCATCATCATTCCATAAACGGCAATTAATAGGAAAGAAGCTGCGAGCAAGTCGATATTGAACAGCTATTTCTGTGGGCCGTCTACACTATACGGACTGTCCAATAGCTTGTTTATATAAACGCTATTTCATACATACATTTTCCTTTATCAAAGGCGCGCTTTAAAGTTAAACGTACATACTTGGCTGTGGTCATCGACTAATGTATTAAGTATTTCTCAAAGACATGAATATCGTGCCGGAGGGCTTAACGTACCACAAGGCAGGCGCTTTAGCGAGTTCGTATGTGTCTAATAACGTGATTGTCCACGTATTATTTGAGTAAATTAACATCTTTATTATTAAAACAGGATATACGTTGCTCGGGATTCTGTTAAACACGACGACTGATCAAGCTATATAAACCAGTTTATGCGGGTCTCTTATATTTTATTTTTTATTTTTATTATGTTAGTTGGATAGGCAAACTGGCAAACGTACCACCTGATGGTAAGTGGTCGACGTCGCCCATGAACATAAACTAGTTTACCTGGAACGAGCCCAGGCAACTCATCTATGTGTTGCCTATCCTTAGACATAAGATGTTAAGTCTCGGTGCCAGTAATTACACTGCCTGTCTTGCCCTTCTCTCCGAAACACAGCAAAGCTGTTTCACGGGAGAAATAAGCAAGATGGTGGTACCCATGCAGCCGGGAGCGCGGCACAGCGCTTCCCTACCGGTAATTGTATAGAATATGTTACAAAGCGAGGCCATGTAAATGTAAAGCTTGATGTGACGCCGTACACTAATATAATGAAGCAAGTTATTTTGTTTTACGTGCTAATCTTTGAGATTGCCGGTCGAATTAAATTTTGTTTTATTTGAGAGCCATTGATTTTTGAATGATTTTCGGAAAATTTTCAGTTAAATGGGTACCGAATAAAGATTCCCCTTGCATCGTGGTTTCATACAACCACAGATGTTCATTTTCTTTTACGGCAGTTGGCACATTTGGTTGAACAGCTAGTTATTATTTTGCTATTATTTTTGTACACGTTACTGTAGTTTACAATTTTAATTAAAATCAATGTGATATAATTAACAATAATAATGAAAATCATAACACTAATGGCAACAGGCTGTTAATTTAATAATTGATTGGAATCACATGTTGCACTATAGATATTTGTAATAATTTTAGTCTAGTAATAGGCCCCTATTATATAGGCCGATGCCACTCACTTCCAATGTATTTTTATGATAAGTGTGAATGCGTGGTCATGATATATTAATTATAAGGCTTTTTAATTAGGTATATTTTTCTCCCCACCATGGTCCAGGCCTTGACGTGCTGGTGGGGCTCAGTAGCCTAGGGTGAGCCACTGCACTTTGGGTGAAGCCTATTGAGCTGAGGGGGCTCTTTGTAACCCTCTTACAAGAAGAGGGGACAAAAGAGCAGAGGACAAGGGGCGAGGCCCCATTGTACTGTCCCGACGTTGGGAGGGGTTGTTAGGTGATGCGGGACAGCCTCTCGGTGGAGGTGGCATCGGTCCCTTGGGGGACTGACTAGCCGTCGAGGTGCCCTGTTTGTTTATTAGACCCGCGGCACCTCACCAAAGGCGGCATTGGTGGCACTCGCTGGGTTTTAGTGGGTAGAGCTGCGTCCACTTACCAGATTTCAGGCACAGTGAGTCCCACATACCCGCGTGGGGAGACCCACTCCCCCGCGGGATGCCTCAGAGCATTTCCCGGCGTTAAAGAAAAAAAAGGTATATTTTTCTAAGCAACCAGAACATAAATTTGTCTACTACAGCCTTTTCAAAAATTACAACCCAGTCTTAAGTTATCCGAACCAAATCAAAGTGGTGGGGTTGTTTATTAATCATCATCATATTCCTAGCCATTATTATTCCCATTTATTTGGGGTAGGCTTTGAATGTCGTGTATCTCCATTGGTCGCTACCCCCTTTCGCGTCACTCCACACTCCTCCAAATTTCTATTAATCCCATCCAGTCATCTTCTACGGTCTTCCCCTGCCCCTATCATCCGCGTGTCACGTGATCTCTTTCTCTTCTGCAAACATGATTAAACCATGCCAGTTGGTCAGTTCTTATCTTTTCCAGCAATTTTTTGACGTAACAACGTCTTATAATTCGATGAAGCCGGCTGCACGAACGAAAAAACATAACGCACGCGGCGTTACCTCGCTCTTAGACGTTCCATTTCCTTATGACGTTGTCACGTTCAACTATCGTCAGTAAACCGACTTTACAGACAATCGATTTTTTGTGTGACAAGACGTTCTCTTGACTTATTCGCCCAGTCCAGTGTCTGCTGTCTTTTTTTGGACATTATGTAGCCAACATAATGTCCATAATTTAGTATATATAATATGGGCCGTGTGGTGCCGATATAATTCCCACCCCAATCTTCCCGTGGGTATCGTAAGAGGCGATTATGGGAGTGTGAGAAAGTACTAACCCCTTGTTACTCCACCGCGATACTGTTCCATCTATCCGAGTCTTTCTCCGGTTGTAATGGTTTCCAGTCCAAAAGGACAAGGACGAGTATGTGCACCTGTGTCTCGTACGTACTCTTGTGCACCTTAATAAATCCAGCGCATCTGACCGCTTCCGTTTATTGACTCTAAATCAGCGCCAAATTTCCGTCTAGGAGTCTCAAGTGGTTGCCATGGCCGAAACCGGTCGGATAGATCGTCATCATCATCAATTTAGTATATTTTTGTATCCACACCACTTGTCACTTAAACCACGCAATAAAGACGATACCTTCCTGTATTTAGCCAAAGAGAATGCCCTATGACTTCCCGTTGAAATTCGTGCTTTATTACGTGTAAACGGAGAGGCTTAGCTCCGTTATAAATAACAGAGTTAACTTGTACAGATACACTGGTTAATTACTTAATAAATAACGGCTAGATGGTGTATTACTGGTTTTAGATCTTTCATAAATTACCACTAGAAGGTATGTTACTGATTTTAGCTCTTTCATAACGTTGACTAGAACATTCGTTCTAGTCAACTGGAGGATAATCCAGTTGACTAGAACTAATGTTCTAGTCAACGTTAGTTCTAGGCAACTCATTTATGCGCTATCCATATAAAAGTGTAAATAGTGTAATCTAAGTTATTAATTAAATATATTTAATACAAAACATCTTTCCTGTTTCAGGTAAATCTTCAAGTATTTAGGCGTCATGTGTGCTGATTGGTGAAGTAAAACAAAAATTTTATTTTTAAGAATAAAACTACCAAATATGTCTTACAGCATAGACTTATGGGAGGGATGCACTGTGCCGCTCCCGTCTTCTTGGGTACCACCATCCTGCTTATTTCTCCCGTGACAGTATTACTGTGTTTTGGAAAAGGCATGACAAGTGTAATTACATCTTATATAGACAACGCATGAATGAGTTGTCGGAGCTTTTCTCTCCGTTAAGGTTAAGTTTCCTGAAAAAAATGATCGCGTATCATCACCATCATCATCATTAGCCTCCATTCGTCCACTACTGAACATAGGCCTCCCTCAATGAACGCCAAGATGGCCGATCCATTGCCACTCGCATCCAACACGGACCGGCCACCGCACGGAGATCGTCTTCCCACCTGGTTAATGGCGGACCAACACTTCATCTACCTAATCGCCTTTATTACATTAATAAGATTTTGGGTTAATAGCAGTACGTATCTAAAATAGTCGCGATCAACTGCAATCAGCTTTGAGTACGTGGAACACGGGCCCACTAGGCCATACTGAAAAGAACCGACCATGTCACCCGACCATGTTACCCGAGCATGTCATCTGATCATGTCACCCGACTGTGTCTCCCGACCGTGTCACTCGAGCGTTTCACTGTGAAGCCATAGCACGAAATGAGTCTAACGTGTCTAACGAAGCTTCACTTCAAAAAATATATTTTTTCCCAAACAATTATAAAATATTCCCAAGAAAATCTAATAAATCCATCTCTGCTAAAACCGCGTTTAAGTAACTCACCATGTCACATCAGCTTTAAAGCTTCAATTATTGAAAAACGGAGCTTTTCAAAGCACTATAATTAATAAACATTAGCGCGGTCATTTTGGCTCTATGAAAGATCCAGCTTCGAGCTTTTAAAAGTTTAACCTTACAAAGATGTGAATTGAGCTTATAAAAGCTCGTATATTACATTATTTTGCGATTTGAGTTTGCTTTCATATTATTTATGTATGTAACTTATTCAAATGCAAATAAATTAATATTCTATTCTATGATTGGTGGTTGGATCTCCTACTATACTTACTTTATAGAGGTCTAATATTTAACTATTTTTTATATTAGCTTCTAACTCTTCTATATAAACTCTAGTTTATGATATAGAAGGATAATGCAACTATTTGTATCATACACGAACTATTTTCTTTACTCAGTTGGTTTGAGCATAGATTTTGTACCTATTATTTGAAATCCTAGTAGAGGAGCCTCTCACCTAAACGATTAATTTAGGCCCATGACACCTTTTGACATAGGCTCTAAAAATAATTATTATCAGCTCGGACAGCACAATAATATATATTGTAAGAGTAATCTCAGATATTACACGTCTGATTAAAAAACGCCCGAAAGAATCAAACCTTATAATATAAATTGAAGGAACTAAGCGTTAAAAAAGTCGCGCTACGCGTTTTGTGCAACGTAAAAATCTGATAGAGTAGCCGTGCTGCGAGAGCCCGAACGTCCGAACGTTTAACCATTAATCACCGAGTTATAAAGGTATAAAACAATAATTAGATTGGATGCAGTTGTAAATCAAGAATATAAGAATGTAAATCAAGAATATAAGAATGTAAATCAAGACGAAACCAATTTTAAACTCTTTCACCAATGGAAAGTTCCATTATCAGAGAATATAAGTTATAGTTTATCCCCGTATTCTCTTAAATCGAGTCTAGGGTAAAACCGCGAGCGCTAGTTTAAAAATAAACGGAGCTAAAGTATAGTTTATATTTATGATCTCGTTGCATATTAAGATGAATACACTGGGGAATGGAATACTTAATGTTGATATAGAGAGGAAGCTAGAAATATTTAAACGTTGAGTTCTATGTAAGAGTCCATTACACATAACAGTGATCCGGATATGCCACAGACAGCAGCGTCATCTATATTCAAAACTATCATATCTCTCTTACACCGTGTACAGTGTGCAACATGTATATCGGTTCAGTATAAAGTGGATTTTTTGTGAGCGTCTGAAAATCGATTGGAATATCGTGACGCCAATTGACAGCGGCCGTCGCTACGCCACCACTTTCTCTAAAACAGCGCGTTTTAACTATTCTTATTTCTCGTTTGTATCTGATCAGACAGTCATACCGTGGTGGCCATTTTATGTATACTAATATAAAGAGAATAGATTTGATTTGTTTGTTTGTTTGTAATGATTTAACTCAAAGGCTATTTGACTGATTGTAAAATTATTTCCCTATTAGAAAGTTAAATTATGCCCGATGCTATATATTTAAAAAAAAATAGAGATACAACCTAAATTATTGCAACAATGTATTAAAATTTTACCGTTAAGGTTAAACAAGTCGCTCATCTTTCCATACAAACGCAGAACAGTAATTACTACAATGTTTGACGTTAACCATAAAAAAATAAGTATAATATTAATTGATCTCGTTATTATCTATGTCTGTATGTACCCAAAATCGTAAAAAAATTATACATTTAAAAAATACAAGCTTGTAAACTTTCGTATTTCAACACTAGTTTAGACCAAATTTGGGCGAAAATAAATAGTATACGGAGCACGAAAGCTCAAAAATAAAACCCGTATAGACAATAATATGCTTTAGTTATTCAAAAGTTGAATAAATTTATTTTAAGAAGATACACTTAACAATTTTTCTATAATAACTGTTTTGCTAAAAGGACATTTTCGGAAGGAATCATTCCGAAAATCATGCATTACATTCTAGCACGCATGTTCGCGCACTATGTCAGGTGAGATAGCATTCATTAGTTAGAGTTGACGCCTTCGACTTGTTCAACCTTAAAAGTCATTATTTCGCGTGCGATGTGAAAACCATAATAGCGATATATAAAATAATGTTCTATATGTTAATAGTACTCATGATTTGTCACAAAAAATCCGGGATTGTATACACTTAACTATTATAGTTAAGCTACAATAACACATTTTGTTTAAATTTTTTAGTTCAAATGTGAGTGAAATCTAATAGTGGTGAAATAAGTATCAGTTTATTAATCTAAATATCTATTTAATTGTTTTTTAAGTAAGGTTGAATATCTATGTGTGTATTCCACTTCAAATTATTCGGTTCTGACTTCGTTGTTATGATGGGTATAAGAATCTCTAATTAGTAAGAAAAATGTCATGATTTGAATAAACAATTTACGTTTAGTCTAACCACCGAACCGATCCTAATTATTTTTTTTCTTTTTTATAGAAGAGGGGGCAAACGGACAATTTTGCTATGGATATAGTTTTAGACTTAGAAAAGAGATAGTATAGTTTTAAGACACAATCCCACAGGAACGGGAACTACGCGGGTGAAACCGCTAGTAGGGTATAAAACGATAATCAGCTAACAGCTGGTTAAGATAACATGGGTGAAGTCGCGGGAAACATCCACTTCCAAAACTATAAAGTAATCATTTTATTTGGAAACCTTCCAGGCATCAAAAATTCACAGACCAATTCCATGGCGTATTTGATACTCGTAGGTTTGAAAAAAAAATCACTCAAGTTTGATCAAGCAGAAGCATATATTTAAAATCAATGTAATCAATTTTCAAGTCTAGTGGTCACCCAGCGGTCACAAGTTCGAATCCGTTAATAATTGAAAGCGATATTTTTTCTTTTATAAAATATATTTTATTCGTACTTGATAAGTGTACAAAGTTTCAAATTGACGTTTTAGAGTGAGTGAAAATCACTTTAAAAGATTTTTTTATATAGGGCCCCTATAAATTACATCCCACAAGTATCATGTATTTCCCCGACTCCGTATAAGTAACAGCTGGTCATTTTTAGACCCCCTTTTAATGTGATATATTTTGCTATTTTACATAATATGTATGGAACATTAAAACGGCGATTTGAAATTACCTTTATTGCAATTTTTTAAATTAATTTAGTTTTCGTTAATAGTCCTAAATTAGTTTAATAACTTAAACATATTAGATGTTGAATAAGACGTCACAAAATAAGGTTATCTCTCACCCACTCACTCACTGTTCACACAATGTCACATTTTTTCGACCCCCTCCCTCTACGTGTATGAAAAATATCCACACGCACACACACACACACACATTCAATCTTAAAAGCCGTTCCTCTCATGACATGCCTTCTAAACGGGGATCAGTTTGCAATTACAAATCCTCAGACCGTTGTGTCCCCAGAGGTAAATCCTGGATGATCCTGTCCGGGTGAAACCTGCCCGGGCACAGGTAGGTAATATAGCTTAGCCCAGACCGGGACAGATTAGGTTCATATTGTTCATACTGTTGTGTTGTTCGGTGAACAATTTTGTATTGGAGTACGTGGGCTAGACGTTAAAAGACAGCTCCTAGACCAAAACTGTGTTATTTTTAAAGTTGGACTGTGAAAAATGTCACAGAATTTAGTTCAAAGCTAAGAAGTTAGCAGAAAACAGGTTATATATAGGTCGTCGACATGCGTTGCAGGTCATACCACGATGCTCAGCGATGGTCTGTTTCTGTGAGGCAGTAATGTCCCAGAAGTAGGCTGACGAATAGGGGTGCGTAGGTGGCGCTACTTAATGCGCCTCCAGTAGCGTCCCTGTGCTCTTGTCGGGTTCAGGATGGGAACCTGGGCCCAGTATGATACGATGTCGCGGGGAGTGCTTAGTTCGGGCATTCCCACCATACTAGGAGTAGTCTGGCTTTCGCCAGTGTTAGTCGCTGAGGTGATCCTTTTGCAGATCCAGGACCCTTACAAAGCGACTTAAGGCGCTCGCAGGTGTGGGTTGGGGGTCATAAATACGAGTCCTAGGTTGATAATGGATTATTAGGTCATGTTATGTCATTGACCATAGGCCGTAATTTCTATTCGACAATTTATTTTTCAAGAAAATCCCTTTTCTTTCTTTCAATTTCCAGACAGTTGAGCGCGGCGCAGTTCCGTAATAAAATTAAAAATACTTAAACTGACAACCGACAACTGTAAAGAACGGCCAGCTATCTCGGGGAGTTACAAACTTGCAAGTTGCAGCGATCCGAACAATGTCGCGTGTCAAATTAATACTTCGGGTAATAATGCGTTTTGTTTGTGATGTTTTTTAACCAGAGGCTTTTGTATCATTGAGGATCTAATATATATGTGGACTGGATAATATTGTAGTGTTAATGGACTCCCCACCATGGTTCAGGCCTTGACGTGGCGGTGGAGCTCAGTAGCCTAGAGTGAGCCCAGAACCTTGGGTGAAGCTAATTGAGCCGAGGGGGCTCTTTGTACCCCACTTATAAGAAGAGAGGACAAAATAACAGGGATCAAGGAGTGAGGAAGGGAACCGCACCCCATTGTACTGTCCCGACGTTGGGAGGGGTTGTTCTGTGGTACGGGACAACCCCATTGTGGAGGTGGGGTCGGTCCCTTGGGGGACTGATTAGCCGTCGAGGTGCCCTGTTTGCTTATTAGATCCGGGACACCTCACCAAAGGGTTTTAGTGGGTAGAGCTGCGTCCACTTACCAGCTTTCGGGCGCAGCGAGTCCCACATACCCGCCTGGGGAGACCCACTCCCCCGCGGGATGCCTCAAAGCAGGCGTTAAAGAAAAAAAAAGTCTTAATTGAGTATGGAAAGGCACCAAGATCTTTTACCATTAGCTTCTGTGTTTCCTAATTTGGACTCATTTAGGAGCTCAGTATAGATTATAAAATATCGAAATATGATTAAAGGATGTGTAAGTGTGTGTGTAGTAAAAAGGTAACATACAGACTTATTTAAATCCCGTCACACAAATTCTTTCCACAGAACGTAGTGTAATTTTTGAAAGAAAGAAAAAAAACATTTATTCGACACAAACAGGAGATACACATACATGAAGAGATACTATATAGTGCCACGGATCTAATAAACAAACAGGGCACCTCGAGGGCTAGTCAGTCCCCCAAGGGACCGACGCTCCACCGAGGGGTTATCCCGCACCACAGAACAACCCCCCCAACGTCAGGACCGTACAATGGGGTGAGGTTCCCATCCTCACCCCTTGCCCTCTGCTCTTTTGTCCTCTCTTCTTATAAGAGGGGTACAAAGAGTCCCCTCGGCTCAATTAGCTTCGCCCAAGATGCTGGGCTCACCCTAGGCTACTGAGCCCCACCGCCACGTCAAGGCCTGAACCATGATGGGGCGCTCACGATTATCTGGGAATGACGGTAAAAATATTTTACGTGATTGCGTGAAATACAAAAAGTGTCAGAATTATACAGCTTGTCCCCAAAACGTCGAGAACATAAATCCCCGTATCTCGTGTACACAATTCATAAAGTTTATCGCGATTTTAGTATTCGAGGAGTGTCAGGCTTGCACAATTAAAAACACCAAAATTTCCATTGGATTTGAAAACATAATAGATTAAAAGGTTTTATTTATCCCCCCCCACACACAGATAACGCAATAAAATGACGCTAAAATACCTAAACCGATTTCGATTAAACTTATCAATGATAATCTTAGAATATCTTCGTTCAATTATCATTTTTATGATATTTGGAAAGGCAAACGGACAGACGAGCCACGTAAAGATAATTGGTCAACGTCGCCCATTACCGTGAACAAGTTTACCTGGAACAAGCCTATCCTGAGACAGTAATTACACTGCCTGTATCCGAAACACAGCAAAGCTGTTTCACGGGAGAAACAAGCAAGATGGTGGTACCCATGTAGAGGTAATCCGCCGGTACATAACAGAAACCGTCTAAAATATCGGCATTAATTTACTCACCCATAAACATAATGAAATAATATTTGCTCATTACGCCATCATTATAATTACATGATACCATTAAACCGAGCCTATCTATTATTTATACTTTTTACACACGCATCCTTTTCATTATGTACTACCTGTTGCCCGCAGCTTCGCCCGTATTTACAGCCGTACCCGGATTGATTATGATTATTTTTATAGCCTAATTTACTGTTTATAACATAAGCCTTATGCTGGGGAAAGTCCCATCAAAATCGGCCCAGCCATTTCAGATATTAGCCAGAACAAGCAGACAGACTTAAACAGTAAGAGGTAGTGCTATGCTGCCTTTACAGCCGAATTAAGCCGGCACGACCGAGATGATATCTCTCGCTCACATAATACCGGAGTTATGTGACAGCTATGCTGTCGCGTTTGACGTGGTTTGTGGGTTTCCAGTGGCCCATTGTGGATAGGGCAAAGGAGGGCAATGCATCTGCATAACTTTGGACTGTGCGGATGTCTATGGGCGTCGATAGTCACCATAATTCTCCTACTGCTCGGTTGCCTCCTTGTGACATAAAAAATGGAGCGAAAGAGTTTGTTTATTTATGGAGCCACCAAGATTTGTTTTTTTAATGGCTCAGTTGTTACTTGGCTTTTGTTTTGTACTCCAAAAGTTCTTAATTGTGGAGACGAAACTGCAGGGAATAGCTATGTCAAATAATACAAGTTAAATGTTACAAGTTACCTTGTGAAACAAGAATAATTTAAATGAAAATGTTAAATATTATAAAAAAATACTTCGGTAAGTCTTGTTCCAAAAGCCGCTTAAAAATGAGAAAATACTTTAGTATTGCCTTTTGTCAAAATAAATACAAGAGCGAATGTCTTATTCCCAAGGTGTGTTTGTAATTAAAATCCTGTATTTCATTATGCCTTTTCCCCACAAACTCCTAGAAAATTTTCATAAATGTATTAATTAAAAGATTTTGAACGTCTTCTTTTCTTGTCTTTTAACCTTATGCTGATGACGACGACTTATCCTTCATTCTTACCATCAAATACAAATACACATGTCAGAAGTGAAAGTTATTTGGCAAACTAATTTTTAAATCTCGTTTATATTTATACTAATCTAAAGCTTTAAATTTCCGAGACTTGAGATGCGACGTTCACTCTATCTCACTCTCTCTCTTGATCTTTCGCACTCGCTTGCTCCCTACTCTCACTCCATGGCTATGTGCTTCATGTTACGTTCGCCCTTTCTCACTCTTTCTCAATCGGTCTCAATCACCTCTCTCTTGGACAAAATCGAAGAACATTTTAGTGACGTTTCATCCGTAAAAAAATTATCCTCATGCGCGCAAAAAGTTTCACTTCAAAATACCTGTATTTTCTCAAGTAACTATCTTATATATTATTATGTTTCTGTAACGTGTCTCGTTTAGTTATTTATAAATGTAACCCAGACGACGCGACCCGAAGGTCAAGGTTTTTTGAGGTCTGTAGTGATTTGAAACTCGATGAGAGATGAAACAGAAAATATGCATGTCTATTTTTATTGTCATAATTTCTATTTATTGGTATTCTACCAGTATACTTTGAGAAGGACGTTACTCTGCCGGATTATATTGCGATCAGGGAGACCCAATTGTGTTAATCGGACATCAGTGCTGAGGAGTTGTTTCATATTGTAGACCTATCAAATAAAGTATTTGTAAATGGGATACCGCATTTTCTTTACACAAAATTTTATTTAGTTCAAAAGGAATAAGTCACATTATTTCAAGAGGACAACATCACCCATGATTATAATTAGTTTACTGTGGCTTAGCTCAGACATTCATGTTTTCCCCACCATGGTTCAGGCCTTGTCGTGGCCGTGGGGCTTAGTAACCTAGGGTGAGCGGTGAACCTTGGACGAAGCTAATTGGGCCGAGGGGGCTCTTTGTACCCCTCTTATAAGAAAAGGGGACAGAAGAGCAGGGGCAAGGGGTGAGGATGGGAACCTCACCCCATTGTACTGTCCCGACGTTGGGAGGGGTTGTTCTGTGGTGCGGGATAACCACTCTGTGGAGGTGGCGTCGGTCCCTTGCAGGACTGACTAGCCGTCGAGGTGCCTTGTTTGTTTTCTAAATCCGGGGCACCTCACCAAAGGCGGCATTGGTGGCACTCGCCGGGTTTTAGTGGGTAGAGCTGCGTCCATTTAGCAGCTGTCAGGCGCAGCGAGTCCCACATACCTGCGTGGGGAGACCCACTCCCCCGCGGGATGCCTCAGAGCATTTCCCGGCGGTAAACAAAAACACATTCATGTTTTCCCAACCATGGCCTTGTCGTGGCGGTGGGGCTCAGTAGCTTAAGGTGAACCTTGGGCGAAGCAAATTGAATCCAGGGAGCTGCTCTTCTTATCAGAGGGATCTCTTATAAGAAAATGGGCGACGCTGAAAATAAGGAGCATCTGGCAGATTGTTTATCCAACTAAGACAAAAAATAGTATTGCTTTAGAATAACCAACCCACAGGATGTTTATAGACATTGAAATATGCAAAATTTCAGATATAAGGATGATAATAAAAAAATATGCTGTAATGTATATCACCCCTATAAAGCACCCTGTTCTGAGGCGCTAAGGGTTGGTTTGGAGTGAGGCTATAATATTTTTAATTAGAACACGGAACAATGGCCTTGTCAGGTTAATTAGAGAACAATTAAACGGCTTTAATGGGGGTAAATTAGAAATAGTGTTTTATATGGGTTATAAAGCTTTGCTGATGGATTATTTCAGGATTATTTATATAAGCTTATTTATATATATATAGCTTATGAGGTTATTATATCTTATAGGTATCACGTCGTCTATACCGCAGAGTTTGAAGACGAAAGTCTTCGACCAATGCGTTCTCCCCGTGATGACCTACGGGGCTGAAACGTGGCCTCTAAATTTACGACTGATCCGTAAGTTTGCCGTAGCTCAACGTGCTATGGAACGTGCTATGCTGGGTGTTTCTTTGGCAGATAGGATCCAAAACGAAGACATCCGCCAGAGAACTAACGTTACCGATATCACGCAAAGAATCAGCTCGTTGAAGTGGCAGTGGGCTGGTCACACACTCAGAAGAACGGATGGCCGATGGGGCAATAAGGTTCGAGAGTGGAGGCCACGTTTAGGTAGACGAAGTGTTGGTCGGCCATTGACCAGGTGGGAAGACGATCTCCTTGCGGTGGCCGGTCCGTGTTGGATGCGAGTAGCAAGGGATCGGCCGTTTTGGCGTTCATTGAGGGAGGCCTATGTTCAGCAGTGGACGGATAGAGGCTGATGATGACGATGATTATGAGGTTTGTGAGTTTGTAGTAGGAACCTTTAAAACTAATTCGATACTGTTCCAATGTTTTCGCGAATTTCACTCATCATTATGAGATACCGAATGTAAAGTATCTGAAACCTAGGGAATCTAGGAATACATATTATGCTATAAAAAAACTAACTAACATAAAAAAATACTTTGCCCAGGTATTCTATACAATAACGAATGCGCAGTCGGTAATATGTACATTAGTACATATTAATAAGTTTTTTTTATGTTAGTTGGATAGGCAAACTAGCAAACGTACCACCTGATGGTAAGTGGTCGACGTCGCCTATGAACATAAACTAGTATACCTGGAAAGAAATGAGTTGCCTATCCTGAGACAAGATGTTAAGTCTCAGTGCCAGTAATTACACTGCCTGTCTTGCCCTTCTCTCCGAAACATAGCAAAGCTGTTTCACGGGAGAAACAAGCAAGATGGTGGTACCCATGCAGCCGGGAGCGCGACACAGCGCTTCCCTCCCACCGGTAGCGCTTCTCTCCCAACGGTATATTAATAAGTAAACCTAACTTACCTTTTTGAAGTGATAGCTTTTTAGCCACGCTTTTTAGCAGGGGGAAGGTTCGCATCACCGGCATGCTAATGTGACATTATGACGTCATTGTGAAATTTCAAATTTTAATACTGTAAATTTGAAATATCATAATCATCACGGGGATGGGTCGTCCCCGGGGATATGTGGGACTCCCCGGCGCTACTTACCGGTATACAACACTAAAACTACTGCGAGTTGCCTTCAGCCGCTTGATGGCTTGAGAAAAGTTCACGATGACTTATATCTATGTCTTAAGGATAAAATACTATTTTTAACACTAAAAAAGGGCATTTATAAAGTGGTAATTGGATATTTTTTCCCTCTACACCATGCAAATTAAATTAATACCTACCTTAGGAGATGTAGCAAAATCAAAATAATGCGTCGCCGTGATTTCGACGGCTCGGATTTGGGCGCTCCTTCTTAGGCCACTCCGGGGCCACGTATGAGTAAGTAAACGGAATAGTGGCTAAGCTTCCATACAACGGATATAATTGTTACCTATTATGGTAGGGTTGTCACTCACAGGTGGATAAAATTAAGGAAACAAAACGATTTTTTTATTGTGTAGTAATCCGTTGTTCGTTGTCCGTTATCCGTTGTCCGTTTTCTATTTTCCGTTTTTCGTTTTTTGTTGTCCGTTGTCCGTTATCCATTACCCGGTATCCGTTGTCCGTTGTCCGTTGTGTCGTCCGTTGTCCGTTGTCCGTTGTCCGTTGTCCGTTGTCCGTTGTCCGTCGTCCGTTGTCCGTCGTCCGTCGTCCGTTGTGTGTCCGTTGTCCGTTGTCCGTTGTCCGTTATGCGTTATTCGTTATCCGTTTCCCCCTTTTCCGTTATCCGTTATTTGTTATCTGTTATTTGCTCCCGCTAATTTCTGAAAAAGTAGGGTCAATTTCGACGGGGCTTTCGACGGAATTTTCACTGTCTTTTTTTTTCTGATGCTAACTTAGGCATACATCAGGCAACATAAAAATCATCAATCCGAACACGGATGTTACGCGGACGAAGCTGAAGGCAGCGGCTAGTAATATTTATATTATATTATTTTCTCAAACATAAAAGATAGCACAATAGCCCACAATGCCACCTAATATCCTATGCCCCATGTGGCTTGCCGTATGACGTCCATCCATCATTTGTTTTGTTGGAAATAAATCGGAAGGAGACAAAGATGGATACCTTCAATTTGGTCCACAAGATTGATCTGAACATGCTCCATTATGAGATCACTTTAAGGGTTCCGGACTAAAAACGAAACGCCTATAGGATCACTCCGTCTGTCTGTATGTGTATCAAACCAAAACCTATCATCATCACCGGTCTCTATCCGTCCACTGCTGAACATAGGCCTATTTTTTTTTCCTGTAACGCCGGGAAATGCTCTGAGGCATCCCGCGGGGGAGAGGGTTTCCCCACGCGGGTATGTGGGACTCGCTGCGCCCGACAGCTGGTAAGTGGACGCAGCTCTACCCACTAAAACCCGGCGAGTGCCACCAATGCCGCCCTTGGTGAGGTGCCCCAGATCTAGTAAACAAACAGGGCACCTCGACGGCTAGTCACTCCCGCAAGGGACCGACGCCACCTCCACAGAGGGGTTGTCCCGCACCACAGAACAACCCCTCCCAACGTCGGGACAGTACAGTGGGGTGAGGTTCCCATCCTTGCCCCTTTCCCCCTGCTCTTTTGTCCCCTCTTCTTATAAGAGGGGTACAAAGAGCCCCCTCGGTCCAATTCGCATCACCCAAGGTGCAGCGGCTAACCCCCTAGGGTTACTGAGCCCCACCGCCACGACAAGGCTTGAACCTTGGTGGGGTGCTGAACATAGGCCTCCCTCAATGAACGCCAAGACGAACGATCCCTTGCCATTCGCATACAACATGGACCGACTACCGCACGGAGGACTGAAACATAATATAATGTACTATTTTTTTTTTTTTTTTTCAGAAGGGCTAGACTTTTCGGCCTGATGGCCTTTAAGCTCAATCGGTACAGTAAGTGAGCAGATGGCTCACTTAAGAAATATTCGAAAGGGGGACGCCCCCCTTCGCGCCCCGCAGGGGGCGCGGTTGATCGCGCGCGCTGCTCGGGAGAGCATCATTTGGACTAGTCAAATCCGATACGGACGACGAATCTTTTACGGTTGAATTTAACCAATCATCATGAGGGCCGGCCCTCATCCCTCCCTCTGGAGAGAGAGGTGGGTCATGCGCGGTGCCCAAGCAATCTAGCGGTAGCGTAGTGCTAGCGCTGTTTGCGCGGTCTGGGTTTGTGTCTACTCGTATCGGATTCGAACCTAAGCTTCCGCGATCCGTCCGGATCGATGTGGTTTCCATGTGTAGGGTTCGACGTCGCTAACGAACCCGAGGCCCAAGCGGTGTGCAGGTGTACCTAGCACCGTGTGTGTGTCTGTGTATGCTGTGACGTTCGCGTCGCGCTTTTGCGTCGCGCATTAGTAGCTGAGAGATTTCGTCAGCTGGATCTGTTAAAACATGCTTAGGTAACCTATGTCTAATTGGAACTGAGCTATCTGGGGAATAGTTTGCCGCGCTCACGATGAGCTGGTTTGGGTGGAGGAGTGCCTTTTCAAAGTGACGTTCTGACGTCATTTTGAAGTGGCCCCTAATGGACTCTAATCTGAAGTCCCTGTGCAGGTCGATGTTTCTTACGTACCACGGGCAACCGGTTGCCATGCTTAAAAATTTATTTTAGACTATTTGTAGTGCATTAAGTCGACTTTGTGGCACATGCGCGAATGCGACACAAGAGTATGACATAATGGGTCGGATACAAGTTTTATACAGGGTAAGCTTATGCCTGAGGGGCATTTTGCTGTTTTTGTTAATTAAGAAATATAAACGGCTCAAGACGAATTTGGCCTTTTTGGTGACTGACTCTATGTGTGGTCTAAATGACATCGACCTGTCAAGGGTGACCCCCAGGTATTTTACCTGATCTACTCTGGGTATTTCTATATTGTTTAACCTTATCGGTTTCATGGTACGATAAGGTCGTCTGTTTGTGACCCTCCTACGTGAGAATTTTATGGAGGCACTTTTTTCTGGGTTTATATCAATCCTCCATTTTGCGAACCATTCACCCAGCTCGGTGACGGCACGCTGGAGGATGGTGGAAGCCCTTGCGGCTGAGGGGTGAGTGATATACAGAGCGGTATCGTCTGCAAAGAGAGCCCGTTTAACCGCCGGGTGTTCGGGGATGTCGGAGGTATACAAGTTGTACAAGGTCGGAGACAGCACGGAGCCCTGTGGGACTCCGGCCTTCAGAGGTCTCCGAGAGGACAGAGTGCCCTCTACTCTATATCTAAAATGCCGGCCCGAAAGGTAGTCGCGGATGATGATGACTAATCTGTCCGGTATTCCTAACTTGAATAGTTTGAATATGAGGCCTTCGTGCCAGATTTTATCAAAGGCTTTTGCTACATCAAAGAATACAGCGCATGTATCGTGTTTGTTTTTCTTATGGAAACCTCTGAGTAAGTATATCCTCCGTTATACGGTGGACTTGCCTCGGGCAGCAGTGGTTTTCGCGGAAGGCGAATTGCTCATCTATGAAAAGATTCTTTTCGCTAATGACGGTTTTCAACCGCCTAAGCAGAATTCTTTCGTAGATTTTTCCTAACGAGCTTATCAGGCTTATGGGACGATAGCTAGACGGTTCCTAGCGCGGTTTTCCGGGCTTCGGTATTCCTATGACCGTAGCTTCTTTCCTGTGTACTATACCACTGTGCATATTATATTAATATGTATATTACTTCTCGTTGACTTAAAATAATATAATATAATAATAATAATAATATCTATGGACGCTTTCACACTACGTCAATCTGGTCCCGTGGTAAGTTCTCGAAGAACTTGTGTTACGGGTACCAGACAACGGAATTATATTTAATACTTTTATACTATACATATATTTAAGATGTTATATTATATAATACACATATTTAATACACATCCATGACCCAAGAACACAGAAAATATTTTCGTTCCCTGGCGGGATTCGAACCCGCAACCTCCTTG
The DNA here is from genome assembly GCA_963853865.1 of Helleia helle. Classification (NCBI taxonomy): domain Eukaryota; kingdom Metazoa; phylum Arthropoda; class Insecta; order Lepidoptera; family Lycaenidae; genus Helleia; species Helleia helle. Next base: position 1,503,876 of record OY971436.1, read on the forward strand.
CGGCTTGAGCGCCAACGCGCTTACCACTGAGCCACAGAGGTCGTCAAAATAAAAAAGTTAAATAATTGTAGATTTTCACGTAAAACTATAAAAATAATCTGATCCAAAAACAACGAATTCTTTCGAAATATTTTTCAAAAATAAGCCATATTTTGTCAAAAGCTTGTACGTGAAGTCTATCTGTCTCGCTCTAATGTATGCAAGTACTATATTTTGTCTCACTTCAACATCTTTTAACCGTGATGCATTGTTGCGTTGCTTTTGGCTGCTGCCTTTTCATTGCATATGTGAGTCGTTGCAATCTTGCTTTGCCTTCTCATCAGGAATCATAATAAGCTTGACCTACAAAGAATTGGAGAGAGACATAACATTTTACGTCATAAGAAGATCATAAACGTTATGTGGTAAAATAAAACCTTACCCACTTAAGACTTGGTCTAATAAAAAATTACGTATGTTGGTATCCCAAATAAATATTAACACTTAGTATTTACTTCTCTCAATTGAATACTATCTTAATATATTATAATATGCACTATGGTTTTAGCTTGGTATCATCTTGCTATCTTTTACGAGCTAGGCCGACCACTCGTTCTCACCGCTGCTTCTCCTGTGTGCCTACACAGTGAGGATCGTCAGCAGTGTCACGAATTTTTAATAAAAAGTATTCAGGACGAGTGGCAATATTTTAATTGATATCTTTATCTATTTTTTCTAGTAAGTGTTACAGAAAGGAGAAGATAACGTAATTACTTTCTGCCACTGAATTTGTTTCGCTGGTTCTTCCATTGTCCATTGCTAAACATTATATGATATAATAATAATATCAACACTTATATGTCCCTGCTGGGCACGAAATCAGGCGGGGAGGGTTTAGGGCCATAGTTCAGCGATGCGCTGTCCCAATGCGCATTGCTGAACTTCCCACACCGACAGAAAACCTGCATGGTTTCCCCACGGTCTCATGTGTCATGTAAGAAAATCTCATTTCAAGGTATCACAGGGGTCAGGAACCACAGAACCTATGAGACCTCTCACTCAAGAGGCCGAGTCCGTACCCACTAGACCACCTATATAACTTAATTATAGACCTATATAAATTAATTAAGTCCAATCACAAAGTAGCTACTGTAAACCATTGAGGTGTTCCCTCGACTGTCTATGGTCTTCATCATCAGACCTGTAATGGCACTCATAACCTCTGTGTGCAAAATTCTCATCAATACAAATTAATCAAGCCCAAACACAAGGTTACTGCTGTAACTCGTTGAGGAGTTCCCTCGACTGTCTTTCGGCTCTATCATCAGATTGACTCTGGACCTTTATTAAATTGTACTTCTTTAAAAAAAATAATGAACAAACACACTAGTCACCGCTACGATTTTCGAAAATTCCCTTCGATTTCTCGGGGATCAGATCCTGGTTTCCTTAATATGTAACCATTTGGGAAGTTTATCCTTTCAAACAAAAAAAAAATTTTAATCGGTTGGTAAACGACGGAGTTATGCCCGAATAAACATTCAAAAAGACCACCAAAAATCGGAAATGAGAACCTCCTCTTTTTTTAGAAGTCGGTTAATAAATGATTAGTATAGCCCCTTTATCTTCCTGGAGTCAGGCTCGTTTAAAACCCCTAATTGAATAAAAACATATATGTCCATATTATGCCAATACACGTAGCGCAAAAACAATAAGCGGTTATGAAGTGTGGGGTCCGTTTAGGGATGTGAAGTGTGGGGTTTAGGGGTCGCTATCGCACCCCCAAAATGTAGGTCAACACGTAATCGGTTATATATTTAGGGATTTGCTGATGTTAATGCGCAAGAAATACCACTAGTTCTTATTTTATATAACTTTATGTTTTGTTATATTTGCGACTTATTGAAATAAAATTACGCTTATAACTCTGATTTCTTTCAAATCGTATAAATCTTTCGCCTTTAACTACGCTTACATTTTATAATATGTTTACGCTTCAGAGTACATGATAAATGATAAAATGCATTAATTGTGTTAGAGCGAGTTTAAAAAACAAAGTACGTTAGAGTGAGATAGATATACTATTACGCGTTAACGGATCGGGGGCCGATACCGTTAAACAAAAGGTTTTTTGCTCAATTTTAGGCTCTGAGGCTAAGTTTGTGGTTTATAGACGTTATTTATTATTACGGTTTCAAATGTGCCTCATCAAAAAGATGAAATTCACAACAAACTTCACGACACATTTTCATAAGGATATTATTTTTCGTCTCATTTTATACTACACATTCCCAATTTATGAGAATACAAAAATGTTAAAACCCGGTCATATGCGAGTTATGGAGGATAGATACATGGAGTATAATCTCTGTGTATTAAAAGTGTCCGTCGAGAAGCGTTAAATAACGGTGGCGAACATTAGCATCGGCATCGGTAGGCACAAGTGTTAACGTTAAGAAATAAAACCCTGTAATTTTGCAAAATTAATGAAATCTTATGTTAATGCTGTATCCTGGCTTGTAGCCAAATTTAACAATTGCAAATCAAAAGGAATTTACTTAAATTAAGAGTGGAGATTGGATGAACTGAATTCCTACCTTAATAGTAGGACTCAAAGGGTGAAGATAACAGCAAACGATCCTCCGGGACTAAAATAGAGATGGGGGTCCCACAAGGGCCCATCCCCGGTCCATTTCTTTTTCTTATTTACATTTACGATTTACTGTTCATAGTTAAAGATAACTGGGAGACACTGATGACACTTCACTTATTATTTTTGAATCAAACGACAAGAATGCAAAAAACACTCTTTCGAGAATGGTAAATTGATTGATCGTTAATAATTTTCTTCTAATAGGTAGTAAAGACACTAAATGTATAAAATTATCTTTTCCAAATCTAAATCAAATGCAAAATAAAGTATTTTTAGATAATGAACTTAGAATGAGTGGACTCCTAATTTTTCCTAGATGTAATTCTAGATCCTAGGCTACAGTGGGGTTCCCATTAGCTGAATTGGCGAATAGACTCAGTTCAGCAGCGCATGCAATAAAAAAAATTAGACAGTTCACTGATAAAAAAATTATCTATAGAACAGGGGGCCAACGGACAGTCAATTCACCTGGTGGTAAGTGATAAGTAACATATAGACATCCGCAAAATCACGAGCAGGTGCGTCGCCAGCCTTTCAAATATGAGTAAACTATGCTCTTTTCTTTAAAGAAGTCGTATTGGTTCGGAAATACCGAGGTAGCTGGTTCCATAAAATGGGAGGCAGGAAATGTTGTAAAAATTGAATTGTAGTGAATTTCTAGACATCAAGATGGTGTGGGTGAAATTTAGAATTTTGACGCGATGTTCGGTGGTTTAATTTTGCTTTAGGGATTACACTCCCCATCGTAGATGACGTAGAAGATGCAGAGTGATCCAATATCTCGGAGAGAACCTTAAAGATATGAGAATACGACGCAAATAGTTTATTTTAGTCACTTTTATAGCGTCGGTTTTGATATGATTTGATGAGTAGTTGATCTTCAACTAGACCCGAGGGACGGGAAACTGTCGCGGTGTTTACTGAATGAGACTTAAATTTACGTTAAAAAGTTGATATTATATATTGGATAATTGTCCGTTTGGATGATTGATGATTGATTTATTCCACAAGTGTTAGGAGACCATTTTGATGGTCATTGGAAGATAATTACAGAAAAAGGTTGAAGGTTAATCCAGCACCAGAATCAGTGTCATTACTGTAGCAGTGCCCTGCGTGGGGTGCCGAGAGAGCAGACCTCATTGCTGAGGTTGGCGCTGACCTATCACTCCCTGCGGTCATCCGAGCGATGACTGTCAGTGAGAGTGCATGGGAGGCGAGGTAGTGATGTCGCAGAAGGAAGAGGTGGAGCGGGAGCGGGAGCACACTGGCGCTCCTTCCCGTAGGAGAGCGCGGCGGCGACAGGCGGTCGAACTGCCATGAGGGACCTGTGTGCGGCCAATCGGGGGATCCGCTGCACGCGCGTAAGATCCGGGCTATAAGGCTCCTTTTGTGTTCAGGGTGCCTTAAGCGGAGAAGAAGGAGGGAAAGCCACCCCTTACCTCCAGAGGAGAGTGCCAATCGTACCGTACAGTGTCCGGGCCCGGTGTGGAAGACACAGTTCCCGCTCCGGGCTCGACTGAACGATGTGGAGGAACACTGCTGGGGTTTTCGTTTGTGTTAAAATCCCACATAACCACCGGGTTCCCCCGGGCAAGGGGTATCATGATGATTTCCCCAGCGTCAAAAAAAAAAAGTATCAGAATTTAAGCCCGCAACGTCTCTCAACAATCTCATTACTACACCAATCTTATTATTCCCGTTTCCTCGTAATGCGCTTGTTATAATTTGAAATATGTCAGAAATAATTGCCAAGATATTCTAATGTTTTTGTAAATGGCGTCTCTCGCGCTTTTGCCGCTATGTTTGATTCGCCATTTTGTTTCATAGATATATTTTAACAGATGAAGATTCCTTTCTTTGCCTAGTGTGATAATTCTTTCTACAAATTAATAATTCTTTCTTTTTTTCTTTCTTTATTCTTTCTTTTTTTATACAATCTACCCCATAAAAAGATTTTAAATTAACACGGCTATTTTCACAATAATTTCTCTTGTAAAGAGAGAATTTGAAAGAAATGCCAAAATATTGAGCTACTCGAAGACAAGGAAAGTGAATATAACGTTGTGAATAGTTTAAAGACCTTGTCAATTTTTTTTTAAATATAAGAGTGGGCAATCAGACAGTCGGTTCACTTGATAGGAAGTGAACAACATTCACAGGACATCCACTACATCAGAGGGTTAGCAAGTGCGTTGCCTTTCAGATATGAGTATGCTCTTTTTTTGAAGGTCCCTAAGTCGTATCGGTTCGGACATTATATGGAAATAATGTGACCTTGATGAAATAGTCATCATGGTAATTGTTGACGATGATTCTCATAGCTCATAGCAATGATGACAAGACTGATTCGCTAACCCGTCATGAGCCTGTATGCCCAAATGAGCAGTCATCAATTGATTCACGGTCTATTACTACTGGAACTCGATTGTAAAAATATTCGGTATATGTAAAAGTTTAAGTATGATATTCGAAAAAAAATGTCGAATTAGAATTGCTGTTTTCTCACGTTTAACGTGACTGTTACGTATTCGATGACACGACTATTTTATCTCTGTTCAGTCCTCCTGACACTATGGCAGTAAGTGGTTGTAAGTATCCGAAATGTTAGGAATGGAAAAATCAAAATCCAAGCATAATATCACACAGATTAAAGACAGCACTTTCTGCGTAGATAATAATATTATGACTAATTAAAATATGAATGTATCATGGGGTAGTTTCAAATAACTTAGTAACGTTAGAACGTCTCAAAATTAAAATCATTTTTTTTATTCATAATAGTACCAATACAGTATCTTTTTGAACGTCAATTGAATCTACCACCGGTTCCAAGGCAAGCACACTGAGAAGAATCGGCGAAAAAAACTCAGTGGAACTAATCTTTTCAAATAATATATATTCTATAACAATTTTAAAATCTTATCCTGAAATGCCTGGGAGGAACGCCTTATTCCCAGTATCTTCCATGAATTTTTTAATTTTATAATATCCTTTACCACACAAACGCTCTTTAACAATTTTTTTGAATTTGTTAATGGACAGTCGTCCTCTGTCCTGTAAAGTATCCCAAACGTCGGGAATGTAAAATATTAATAAACCGCGATATAATCCCAATAAGTTATTTCACTATTGTACAATTATTATCTTTGAAGGTGCGTAAGTGAACTTTAGCCTAACACCCTCCTCGCCTGAATTCGAGGAACTCCACCGGTCCCCAACATCGGATATAAGGGTCGAGCTGAATAAATATTTTACGATAATATGGGATCTTTAAGCCCGCGTCCAGCTCCCACTTAGTTTTTCACTAAAACTGACCCTAGCTAAAAATATGTAAATCTCCTCTATAAATCACAAACTATCACATTAATACTCCACTTAGAGTCATGGACCCAAAAGGTCGAGATTGGACCCTAATTCATTAAGCTTATAAAAACTCTTGATAAATGCTTTTATCATTATCTAACTAAAAGGCCTCTTAATCTTCGTTTTTATTTCCAAAGTCACAAATATTACCTCTTTATACTAGCTTTTTTTTCTTCTTCTTTAACTCTGAGAAATGCTCTCCCCATGCGGGTATATGGGACTCACTGCGCCCGAAAGCTGGTAAGTGGACGCAGCTCTACCCACTGAAAACCGGCGAGTGCCACCAATGCCGTCCCTGATAAGGTGCCCCGGATCTAATGAGCAATCAGGGCACCTAAACGACTAGGGAAGGGACCGACGCCACCCCCACAGAGGGGTTGTCCCGCACCACAGAACAACCCCTACCCACGTCGGAACAGTACAAAGGGGTGAGGTTCCCGTCCTCGTCCCTTGCCTCCTGCTCTTTTGTCCCCTCTTGTTATAAGAGGAGTACAAAGAGCTCCCTCGGCTTAATTAGCTTCGCCCAAGGGGCTGGGCTCACCCTAGGCTACTGAACACCGCCATGTCAAGGCCTGAACCATGGTGGGGACCTCTTTATACTAGCTGCCCCGACAGACTTCGTTCTGTCAAAAGTTGTTGAGTAAAAAAAACGTAAGGCCCGGATCGCTCGAGCGTTTTTTCACCGAGCGTTAAAAAACGTTTACTCTATACATATGGTTAAAACATATGAAAATATACGGTTCCCTTATGTTTTCCCTTTAGAAAGGTTGCTTTGATTACATTGTTCAGCATTGTTTTCACTGTAGCCATGTGGCGTTACAAATACGCAGTGGGTTAATATTTCGCAACATTATGACCACCGTTTTACTTTTAATTGAAGGTTATGAGGCTGCAATTCTGGCAAATCCAGTGACTTCTGGTGGATAATTGATGCCAGCACCTTGGTTATTTGCGTACTGATTTGTATGTCCTTAACTCACCGGAATTTTATTTTGAATTTATAATTTATTTCATTAACATCCGTGTTTTTGGCAATAAGCTCGTTCGCTCAACCAAAAATTATATCTGAAATTTCGAGCGACGGCAAGACCCCATTAATGCATTGCGTTCCATTGCGTTGTCGCAACGAATCGACGCCTTGTATGCCACAACTGTCAACGTCGCGACGCAAGCGGGTATGCACACCGTCGCAGCTGCGTCTTAGTTCAGCCTTCGCAATGGATAGATACAAACGTGTTCTTTAGTTTCTTTTATTACGCCACCGCCGAAATGAACATGTTTTTCATGTACAAATTTGATATATTTTGCATAACTTTACTTTTGCTTAATAATAATAAAGAAAAGCTGCATAAGTAACGCATAGGATAGTGTTACCCATGCAGCCATCGTAACACTTCACTCCGGTTAAAGAATAATACACATCACTATTCCGAATTTCAAAGTATCGTCCCAACACTAGTCAGTAAACAGAGTATCGACGTGACCCACCACTAACTAGTTGTCAAAAGAAGTTACCAACTGTGGACCGCAATCAAGCATCTTTGTTATTGAATTTACTGGTTGTGTCCCGCGGCGTCGCCTGTTTGCATTAACAACCGTATACGGAATAATGATGCTTATTTTGATAGAAAACTACGTGTTACATCTTTACATAGTATCAGTCGCTTTAATGTTGGCCTGTTTGTACATCGATATTTACTAAACCACTCAATAGATTTTGATACGGTTTTCATTGTTGGCTTCGTTATGAAGTGCAGGTTTCCAAGTATGATACATCAATATTTTTATCATAGAAAAAAGAGAAAAGATTTTTTGTTTTTTGCTTACGAATTAACTACTCAACCGATTTAAAAAATCTTAACGTTAGAATGATACGTAAACACTGAGTGACATAATCTGTAAAATAATTATCATCAATTTTGATACGGCTGTAAATCTAAATAATGTGGGCAAAGCTGCGGGGAGCAGCTAGTAATAAAATTAAATGCTAATTTATTTTGATAATTATAATTAGCTCCGGGACAAAAAGGCCACATTTTAACTGCCTGCGAAAAGTATGTATCAAATATAACGTATTACGATGATAATGGTGATGACTATGATGATAATAATGACGATTGTGATGATGATGATAATGATAATGATGGTGATAATGACGAAAATGATAATGATAGTGATGATGATGATGATGATCGTAAAAGTGTCACCAAAATAATGTTTAACTGACATTAATCAGTCAGTGTCGCGGTTAAAATAATTACAAATATCGCGCGTATTATTTAGTTAAAATTTAACTAGTTTAAATTACCTTGTTATCGCGTAATCCAGTTAATTTGAACGCGGAAAATTGAAAGTTAAGTCTAACTGCAGAATTCTACTTCCGGCTTAATTGAATTAACGCGCAAGTTCGTAGGGTGACAATTACTGAGCGGAATTTGATGAAACTTGAGCGTTATACAGTTTGTCGCAAGTGATATTATTATATTCTCTCACCTACTATACAATATGTAAAGAGAAGCTTACTAACATAATTGAGAATCTAGTACATTTAACTGCACGCACGCATGCACGCATTTATTATTATTATTATTTAAAAAAAATTGAGTAATCAAATATTGTTTGCACGCTGACATGTAGAACATGAGAACCTGTGAAATATGAAAAACTATGTACACCATATTCTGGCAAATAAATAATTATTCTATTATATTCTATGCACGCACGTACACACACACACACACACACACACACACACGCGTGCATTTATTATTATTATTATTAAAAAAAAAAGAGTAATCAAATATTGTTTGCACGCTGACATGTAGAATATGAGAACCTGTGAAATATGAAAAACTATGTACACCATATTATTCTGGCAAATAAATAATTATTCTATTATATTCTATGCACGCACGTACACAAACACACACACACACACACGCGCGCGCATTTATTATTATTATTATTTAAAAAAAAGAGTAATCAAATATTGTTTGCACGCTGACATGTAGAACATGAGAACCTGTGATATATGAAAAACTATGTACACCATATTCTGGCAAATAAATAATTATTCTATTATATTCTATGCACGCACGTACACACACACACACACACACACACACACACGCGCATTTATTATTATTATTATTAAAAAAAAAAGAGTAATCAAATATTGTTTGCACGCTGACATGTAGAATATGAGAACCTGTGAAATATGAAAAACTATGTACACCATATTCTGGCAAATAAATAATTATTCTATTCTATTCTATGCACGCACGTACACACACACACACACACACACACACTATACTAAGGCTGCCATATTATATTTATTGTATACTGATGAAATAAGGATTATTATTATTATCTATTATTATTATTATCTATTAGAAAAGTCTTAAAGTTTTTTTATAATGCTTACAACAATTTCATCCTACTATATAATTATAAACGCACAAGTTTGTAAGAATGTATGGATGTAGGTTTGTTGCTTTATCACGCAAAAACTACCGAATGGATTTTAATGAAAATTAACAACATCTTCTATCGAATATTTATCCTTGTACTCCTACAGGAATGGAAATCACGGGGCTAGTTCATTATAGTGAAACAACATCTACGTTATTGTCCTCCCGTGACTGTCGCTGTAAAGAAAATGTCCGTCTGGACAAAAGACTATTTTGATGAACACCAAGACCGATCCCCACTCGCATCCAATTAGGCTTTTTTAATATCATAGGGAGGCAACCGAGCCATCGGAGTCTTATGGTGACCACCGACGCCCATAGACACACACAATCAAAAGTTATGCAGATGCGTTGTCCTTTACCCCCCCCCCCCCCCCTAGTTATATTATTCTCTAGGGCGCCCCGCGGTTTTACCCGCTTAGTTCCCGTTCCCGTGGGAATACGCGGATAAAATATAGCCTGTTACTCGCTGATGATGTAGCTTTCAATAATTGGTCAAATAATTTTATTGGTTTAGGCCGTAAATTGTAACAAACAGACTTACGTTCGCATTAATTTCATTGTTCCTTTAACCTATTTTCTGAAATGCAAAATGCTAATACATTTTTGATATGATTTATGTTTTAAAATAATGAAGAACTATTTGAAACTCAGTATTGTTTCAGGAATAGTAAATGTAGCCATTCACCCATGTTCACAGCTGAGTTTAACTGATTTGTGTCCAGAATTTTCGTCAGCTAGGTTACGTTTTATAAGCCCAAGATTTCAGACGTTTACGTGAATATCACTTATTACGATGAGAGAGGATTTTGGCAGAAAAAAAGGCCTATAGCAGTGGGTAATAACGGGGTTATGGTGATGATGGTGATGATGATGATGATGATGATGATGATGATGGTGAAGAAATAACGTTATATAATTTTTACACAGCCTATTTATAATATGTGCCTTATTTGTTCAATATTGCCCATTTATGACAGCGCATGGTTGCTGTAAAGTATCAAAGACGTCGGGAATGAAAAAAAAACCAGATAAGCCGCTATATAATCTACAAGAAGTGAAAAAATACACCGCAGAGAACCTTGCCATAGGCATGGACTTATAAACGTCTAAAGTCTTAAATTGGCGTATTGCACGCCTCTGTTACGGCTGTGTTTTATAAGAATATTATCTTTTTATTCGTTGCCAAGCAACTGACAGGTCAATTGCATAGACGTGTATTTTACCAAATATAATTATTTTATATTATCTAAAGTTCATCACTGTGGAGATTTTCAATTAACATAAGCTTTCAATATCAATTCACTGTCCTTTAATTATTATTATATATTATTATTATATATATTATTATTATATATATAATTAAAATTATTTATCTTATTAATAATTTTAATTATTAATAATAAGATACGACTAACAAATGTGCATTCATATCAGACTGTTTATTCGTTGCTAAGCAACTGACAGGCTTTGACAAATAATCAACTTTATTGTGGAAAATGAGATTATGAGTACTCTTTAGGATTTTCCAAACTTTTAATGATTTTAAATCAACATGTTTTTCCATGGAATTAAAACTACTTACCTTTTTTTTCTTTAACGCCGGGAAAGGCTCTGAGGCATCCCGCGGGGGAGTGGGTCTCCCCACGCGGGTATGTGGGACTCGTTGCGCTTGACAGCAGGTTAATGGACGCAGCTCTACCCGCTAAAACCCGGCGAGTGCCACCAATGCCGCCTTTGGTGAGGTGCCCCGGATCTAGAAAACAAACAGGGCAACTCGACGGCTAGTCAGTCCCGCAAGGAACCGACGCCACCTCCACATAGGGGTTGTCCCGCACCACAGAACAACCCCTCCCAACGTCGGGACAGTACAATGGGGTGAGGTTCCCATCCTCACCCCTTGTCCCCTGGTCTTCTGTCTCCTCTTCTTATAAGAGGGGTACAAAGAGGCCCCTCGGCCCAATTAGCTTCGCCCAAGGTGCACCGCTCACCCTAGGTTACTGAGCCCCACCGCCACGACAAGGCCTGAACCATGGTGGGGAACTATTTAAAACCTAATAATTACCATGTTTAGACCTTAGTTTGGCGAAACTCGTTACTATTTCGACATTGTCCACGAATGTCCTTTCACGAGGCTCACTCTTGAGACACAGTTATCTCTCGTTTTAAATAGTTGGCGTATTTAATATTTACTAACTTGCTGTTGCCCGCAGCTTCGCCCGCGTTAACTTACATTTACAGCCGTACCCGGATTGATGATGATTATTTTTGTAACCTATGTTACTCCTTATCATATCAGCTATCTACCAATGAAAGTCTCATCAAAATCGACCCAGCCGTTTCAGAGATTACCCGGAACAGACAGACAGACGGAGAGACAGACCAAATTGTAAAAAAATGCTATTTTAGTATATGTACCGTGTTTACATCCATATGCATTTAATAAAAAGTTATTTTAATATTACAAACAGACACTCCAATTTTATTTATCTCTATATATAAAACTCAAAAATGGAGTAAAGCGCCCATCAGTGGAAGCCGAATAGGCTATAAAAAAATGAACAAGTAATATTTGTTTGTTTGGATGTCTGAGGTACATAATCTTTAAACGACTGTGTGATAAAAAAAAAAACACTAGCATAGTAAAATGGACATTAAAATAATGACCACACAGTTGTAAATCTAAGTTAAGTGGATTCTATTACATATCCAATTTAATTCTTCAATCACATTGTGATTACACGGAAGCCGGGCGGGTGTGGGCTCAAATTACATCAATCTTGGGCTTACGTTCCTCGTGCCTAAACTGGATTTATACTAGAGCCGTGGACTTTGAGAATAAATTAAAGAAAACTTGAAGATTGGGAGATTTTTATGGTGGTATATGTTAGGTTCAATTTGGATGAAATCGTGTTTAAGATGTTTTAGTTTCCAAATTGAATAAACGCAATAATTTGAGTTTTTCTCATCAAAATTAGTCGAGGATGGTTTAAACCATAGCATATGCACTAGCTAAAAGCAGTATAGTGAACTTCTCACACGTAAATGCAAGTTTAAGTGTGGGTAGGGAGTAATTGTCACGGTATTTCCTACCTGTTACAGTTACTATGTGGAACCAGCTGCCATCTACGGTTTCTTCGAACCAATACGACTTTTTATGTTATTTGGATAGGCAAACTGGCAAACGTGTACATGGTAAGTGGTCGGCGTCGCCCATGAACATGAAATAGTCCTAAAACTATCGCAGGCAACTCATCTATGTGTTGCCTATCCTGAGACATAAGATATTAAGTCTCGGTGCCAGTAATTACACTGCCTGTCTTGCCCTTCTCTCAGAAACACAGCAAAGCTGTTTCACGGAAAAAACAAGCAAGATGGTGGTACCCATGCAGACGGGAGCGCGGCACAGCGTTTCTCTCCTCTCGTAAATGTGTTGTCTATCCTGAGACACAAGATGTTAAGTCTCGGTGCCAGTAATTACAGTGCCTATCTTGCCCTTCTCTCCGAAACACAGCAAAGCGAGGGAGTTTCGTACGAAAGACACAAGCAAGATGTACCGGGCTAAGGGACCTTCAAGGAAAGAGCATATTCTGATAGAAAACGCACCTGCTAATTCTCCGGTTTTGCGTATGTCTACAGATATCGCGAATCACTTACCACCAGGTGAACCAACAATCATCATTCCTAATACTATAAATGAAAATAACGGAGGCGAAGCTGCGGGCAACAGCTAGTACACGTGCGGTTAAATTAACAACGAAAAATGAGTTCAACTTTTTTTCCCTTTTAATTAACCACATATCAAAGTCGTGGTAACGAGCGCCGAAAAAATATTTCACATTTTGATGTTTCTGGGACATGGTATTTCACTTTTCGGGGTTTAAATGGAAATATCCGACATACATAACCCCCACCATGGTTCAGGCCTTAACGTGGCGGTGGGGCTCAGTAGCCTAAGCTGTGCCCAGCACCTTGGGCGAAGCTAATTGAGCTAAGGGGACTCTTTGTACCCCTCTTATAAGAATAGGGGACAAAAGAGCAGCGGGCAAGGGGTGAGGATGGGAACCTCACCCTATGGTACTGTCCCGGCGTTGAGAGGGGTTGTTCTGTGGTGCGGGACAACCCCTCTGTGGAGGTGGCGTCAGTTCCGTCGACAGACTGACTGGCCGACTAGCTGCGCGTTCGGGCGCAGCGAGTCCCACATACCCGCGGGGGAGTCCCCTCTCCCACGCAGGATGCCTCAGAGTATTTCCTAGCCTAAAAAAGCCGCATTCGTCCCATCGGCAAATGATGAAGCTATGAAACTATGCCAGTATATGAAAATTCTTCATAGTGTGAAGCGATGTGTTCATGTGGACGTTAACACTGGGCCGATTCCTGGCAAAATGCCAGGCTGTTGGCATTCTCGAAGAGGTCAGACATTGATGTAAATATTTGGGAACATTTACACCGCGTTAAATGTGGTATGTTATGAGTGCAATAAAAATAATTGAACATTTAATCATATTTTCTAGGCCATAACGTGAGATTTTTATCCGCTTGTATCTGTTAGATATAGGCCTCTTTTAGTGAATGTCAAGACTGTGGTTTTGTTGTCTGCACTGAAAATGTCATAACTTATAGGTAGAGCAAGTCCCAAAAGATTTTCAACTACGGACTACTGTTTTTAAAGTCCTTGTTTTTCTTAAAAGTCGGGAAATGCTCTGGGACATCCCGCGAGGGAGTAGATCTCCCCACGCGGGTATGTGGGACTCGCTGCGCCCGAAAGCTGGTAAGTGAACACAGCTCTACCAACTAAAACCCGGTTACTAATGCCGTCTTTGGTGAGGTGCCCCGGATCGAATGAGCAAACAGGGCACCTCGACGGCTAGTCAGTCCCTCGACAGAACTGACGTCACCTCCACAGAGGGTTTATCCCGCACCAGAGAACAACCCCTCCCAACGTCGGACAGTACAATGGGGTGAGGTTCCCGTTATCGCCCCTTGTCCCCCTGCTCTTTTGCCCGCTCTTCTTATACGAGAGGTACAAACAGCAGCTCTCTTGGCTAAATTAGCTTCGCCCAAGATGGTGTGGGTTCACCTTAGGTTACTGAGCCCCACCGCATCAAGGCTTGAACTATGGTGGAAAGGACAAAGTCCACCTGCTAGTATTAAAAGGAAATACAATAGTGGTTTTATCCTTGCATAACACAACCCATTTATATTACTGTCAGCTTTGGGGAAAAATATACACAAAAACACAATTACACACTCAACATAATTACTGTCCGTTTATCCGACCCTCGGATGAGGGATGGAGTTGTGATAACATTCATCATCATCAGCCTACACGATCCAGCATATGACCGGAATAGAGTGGCAGTGTTATGTGTTTTGTATGAAAAAAAAAACCGAAAATTTTGATCTGCGACGCTGGGCTGGTTCTGCGCTTTGATTGGCCGACTGTTGGCCATTGATGAATAGTTGGCCCTTGGGGCGTGCACATAGATCACTGGTTAGTTGAATTACTATTACGTCGATAAATCGATAAATCACTGACCAGTTTCGGAATGGTCGACCAACATATTTTCGTCTACCTAAGCTCTATATCATTTTTATAAAATTGACATTCTTACGTTAATCAAGTTTCAAATTACTAAAAGTTTTAGTGGCTTTCGAGCGCAGCGACTCCCACATACCCGCGTGGGGACCCACTCCCCCGCGGGATGCCTCAGAGCATTTCCCAGCGTTAAAGAAAAAAAGGAGGGCAAACGAGCAGTCGAAGCCTTTTGGCGACTATCGACGCCCATACACATCCGCACAACCAGATATTATGCAGATGCGTTTCCCTCATATTCCCTATCCCACCAATGGGGCACCGGAAACTCACAAACCGCACGAATCGTGACAGCATAGCTGTCACTTGACCGGTGTTATGTGAGCGAGAGGTACCCTGTCGTGCCGGCCCAATTCGGCTGCAAAGCATGGCACCCCTTCCTAAATGATGATGATGTTGTTAGTGATAATGATTATAACAGTTTTAACTATACCTCACGAATATTGAATGCTAGTTTATTCTCGGCTTTACGAGCGAATATGATCGCCAACGGAAAGCCTGATATATTGCACTTGGCTGCGAATTTAATGCGGCCACTAATAATAGAAACTAATTGTCGTAGATATAATGTTTTGAATTTGTGAGTGACGATGGTCTCGTAGGTTTGGGCTCGGCCTCTTTAGTGAGAGCCAAGAGGTCCAGGTTCGATCCTGACCCCCCCCCCCCAGTGATGCCTAGAAATGGGTTTGTCTAAATTTCTACGTGCACCTAAATATGAGACCATGGTTGTCCCCCACTGCCGCCGAAACGAAATGAAATAAAAAAATAGGTGATCCTGAAAATCGGTGTTAGGGATTATTCCTAACTGAAGCCGAGGATTTACCTTTTTGTGAGACGCGCTGCAGCCTTTATTAGTGAGTAGGAACTTATTATTTTGATCTTGTTTCAATGTCTTTTAGTTACCTTTTGTTGTCGTGTGTTTATTCTAATGTAGTAACTTTACTTACGTTAATGTCCTTTGTAGTGTGTTGCAGTGTTATCGCAAATAAAATACTTATTATTATTATTATTATCCTTTGCTCACCGGTGATGGAAACATCGTGAGGAAACCTGCATGCCCTATGAGATTAAAAGTCTTTGAAGGTGTGTGAAGTTAACCGACCCGCATTGGGCCAGCGCATCGGTGAACTATGTCCCAAAACCCTCCTAGCCTGATTTCGAGGAGAAGACCCGTGCCCAGCAGTGGGACATATAAGGGGTGATATTATTATTAAATTAGAACTTATGTCAATTTTAATCAGTATATGTTTTGTATGGAACTAGGTATTACCCTTCTATTTTTTTATGGAAGATATATATATATGTCTCAGGATAGGCAACACATAAATGAGTTGCCTGGGCTCGTTCCAGGTATACTAGTTTATGTTCATGGGCGACGTCGACCACTTACCATCAGGTGGCACGTTTGCCAGTTTGCCTATCCAACTAAGATTAAAAAAAAAAAAAACCTCTAGGTCTTGGTATTATCCTCCTATTTGAAGCAACGAGATGCAAACCACTCATCTTTTGATTCATTTTGTCATTCCTTCCAAGCAAACAAAAATATTGTAAATTTTGATCAATTCGAAGTTATAAAAATAATCGATTGTTCTACTACAACTCTCAGCAATATATCTCATTTCTGAGTAATCCCTCCTAGAAATAGTAGAATTGAGCCATAGTTACTAGGAGCTGGCCCTCTGGGCGATGAAATTCCTTCCTCTTTCCACATCTTCAAAACCTTAATGATCAGGGATGTAGGTTTTCCAGTCATGTTTTCTTTCACATTCATATCACCATGAGGTCGATTAGACCATTGTTGCTTACATATAGATAGAGCAACTGCTCCATGCGTTTACTTTTCTGAGAGGCATGACGCTCAGTACCATTAATTGCACTGCCCTTCTTTATGAAACAGTATAGCTATTAATAAGCAGCATGGTACTACGGATTATAGTGGCCGTTCCGTGTTGGATGCGGTGGCGAGGGATTGGTCGTCTTGACGTTCTTGTGGTCGGATAGGGGCTGATGATGATGTTGACCATGGTGATGGTAATACCGTACAAACAGGCTGCGGCACAAGTACATCCCTCCGACGAAGGATGGTAGTACCAATGCCATCAAACATTATCTATCAAACATTAAAATGATTGCCATTCATATTTTCTTTCAGGCGGTGGACTATCTAAAGAAACGAACGCCGGCGCGCGCTGCACTCATGATAGCGGCGGTGTGGCTCATGAGCGCGTTAGTGTGCATACCGCCGCTGCTGGGGTGGAGGGTCAGCAGGCCGCCTGAGCAATTCCCGCAGTGCAAGGTGAGTAAGACTGAGAGTGGTTCGAAACTGGTAGGCTAGAAGTCTAGACACAAAAGACAGTAGTAGTAGAGACCAGAAGCAGAAGGGAAGACTACTTTCTTCTGTCCCTCGCAGCTACATATGTATCTTGATAATGTTATGGGCAAACCGAAATTCAAGTCTAAATACTAAGTACAAAATTTTGTCTGGAGTCCTCAAATCCATTTAGAATGCTAAAATTTCCTTCTTGTTGGTCTCGGGACCAAAAGTCGAAAGCAAGCAATCGAATCCTACTTAGGGCGAGGTTAAGAACTTGATGTGGGTTATGACGAGGTAAACAACACACTTTCGAGAATGGTACATTGGTTTAGCGTTAATAACTTGCTTTTAAATAGTAAAAAAACTAAATGCATAAAATTTTCCTTGCCAAATGTTAAGCAACTGCAAACAAATGTACTCTTAGACAGTGAAAACTTGGAATTGGTGGACTCCACAGTTTTCCTAGGAATAACTCTAGATCTTAAGCTGCAGTGGGGTCCCCACATAGCTAAATTGGCGAATAGACTCAGTTCAGCAGCATATGCAGTGAGAAAAATAAGACAGTTTACTGATGTAGATACAGCGCGAATAGTATATTTTAGCTACTTTCATAGCATTATGTCTTATGGCATACTTTTATGGGGAAATGCGGCCGACATAAACAACATTTTTGTGCTGCAGAAGCGGGCTATTCGTGCAATTTACAAGTTGCCTCCCTATTCATCTTTGAGAGAAAAATTTAAAGAAATAGGAATTCTGACTGTCACCTGTCAATACATCTTAGAAAATTTACTGTATGTCCGAAAAAACATAAATGAATTTTGTAAGAAAAGTGATATTCATAGTAGGAATACACGTAATAGACACAGGTTACATGCACCAATGATTAGACTTTCGAAAGTAAGCAATTCTTTTAAAGGCAACTGTATACGCTTTTACAATAGGATCCCAGAAAACGTTCAAAAGCTCTCCATAAAAAAAATCAAAAAAGTTGTTAAAGAACGTTTGTGTGGTAAAGCATATTATAAAGTAAAAGATTTCATGGAAGATACCACACCCTGGGAATAAGGCGTTCCTCCCGGGCATTTCAAGATAAGATGTTAAAATTGTTATTAATATATATTATTTGAAAAGATTAGTTCCACTGAGTTTGTTTCGCCGGTTCTTCTCAGTGGGCTTACCTTGGAACCGGTGGTAGACTCAATTGACGTTCAAAAAGATACTGTATTAGTACTATTTTGAATAAAAAAAAATTTGATTTTGATTTTGATTTTGTTGTGTGTCGGATTCAAGAATGATCAGGTTATTCAAATTGTTCCTGCAGTGCAAGGTGAGGAAAAAAAAACAAAAAAAAAACTTATAATAACACAGTACATTAACAGGAGTTTTTATGTTAGTTGGATATGCAAACTGGCAAACGTTCCACCTGATGGTAAGTGGTCGACGTCGCCCATGAACATAAACTAGTTTACCTGGAACGAGCCCAGGCAACTCATTTATGTGTTGCCTATCCTGAGACATAAGATGTTAAGTCTCGGTGGCAGTAATTACACTGCCTGTCTTGCCCTTCTTTCCGAAACACAGCAAAGAAGTTTCACGGGAGAAACAAGCAAGATGGTGGTACCCATGCAGCCGGGAGCGCGGCACAGCGCTTCCCTACCGGTAAATAGATGAAATGGAAAAGAAAAGGAAACAATTTAATTAAAATAGAGAAAGAAGAGAGCAGAAATTTTAGAGTAAATAATTATCAAAACTATCAGTAAAATTCATGATATACCTATAAAAAACTCTCTTACTCTAGTTCCTTAGGCTCCCAGTACACAAGTAAAGCAAGTATTTAAATTATTATAATTTATCTTGCATCTGCCCTAAAAATTCATAATACAACTTCAAAGTAGGTTTTATATTTCGCATTTCAAAGAGAAACTGTTGATATGATAATAAACGCGCTTTAATCCGAAATATATGATGAAGTCTTTGGCACCATTCCGTCTCTTGGCTGTGCTCCAGGCTAGTACAGCTTTTAAAGAAACAGCCTATTTAGAGTATTTAGACTATCGCTAGGATGAACCACTGGGAAGCTTGTATCAATGATTTTTTTTTCAGTATCCCTAACATTAAATAAAATATACAATATACATTTTTTTACTGAGTTCCAACAAAGTAGCGTATTAAGTGCTTATTGAATTTGCCACCGGTTTCAAGGCTTACTGAACGGAATCGGCCAAACACTTTAAGCTGACCAGGCGACTGCGTAAGCTCCGTATAATTTCTTTCCCTTATTGCTGAGCAACAGATTCACAGGTGACCTAACACATTATTACATTACAAAAGAGTAAGAAATTTCAAAAGATTTATCTATGTGAAGGACAAGAAAAAAATGGGCTGAAAAAGTTTGCTTTTGAATGCAGGAGAACGGTTGATATTTAAAAAAATCTATAGTGTAATACAAACAAATGTATTTAATAATATAACTTACTAGTTGGTGCCCGAGACTTCGTCTGCGCAGGATAAGATTTTAGTATTTTTTTATAAAAAGTATCCTATGTTAATACCTCCAAGAATATGCGTACAAAGTTTCATGATAATCGGTTAAGTAGTTTTTGCGTGAAAGCGTAACAAACATCCACGCTTTCACATTTATAATATTACCACATTTATAATATTAGTAAGCAAACTTATGATAACTTTAACCATCATTTTAAATTAAATAATTGTAGATAAAAAACAAAATTTAAAAAAAAATAAAAAACTTACGACGCAACGTTAAAATATAATCGAAAAATCATAAAATAATTAAAATACCCCCGACTTATAGGATTTATGTAACTAGAGATAATAAACGTAAAAAGCTTTTATAAGTTTTAGCAATTAGAAGTGAATTGAGGTTTAAATAATATCAGTTTATCATAATGTCAGATAAAAGATAAAGATAGAAGATAAAGATTTTTACAAATTTTACTATCTATAGTTACATAAAGTCAGGTTTTTTTATTTTTTTATCCTTTTTCAATAATTTCATTTTAACCGTTGTGGGGTTTTTTCTAAGTTTATAATTATGTTGCTTTTAATATTTATATTGAAATTTAAAATAGTGATGCAGGGACCGACGGATTTTCATGGGTTTTTTAATTGTTTATATGGAGTTGAATAAGTTATTGCCACATCCACATCTTTGAGAACCAGATAGGTGCGTAGGAAAGTACTATGAAAACTGATACTCTGTTGTTCATAATGTGTCCGACTCTGCGACAGATCAATCTCTATTTACATATGTTTTTTTTAATTCAGGGGTATTTTAATTACATTTTTATTCTTTTTTAATTTTGCTTTTTATTTCGATCAATGATGAAATCGATACAGTTTATTTAAATATATTAATATACTAGCTGTTGCCTGCAGCTTCACCCGCATCACTCAACTCCTATATGTCACAGCGTGATGTTATATAGCCTATAGCCTTCCTCGATAAATGGGCTGTCTAACACTGAAAGAATTTTTCAAATCTTCTCCTGAGATTAGCGCGTTCAAACAAACAAACAAACAAACTCTTCAGCTTTATAATATTATAGTATAGATAATTAGCGCACTCTGGTGAGTTGTCACCCTAATACCATTCTAAGAATATGTACCAATTAAATCCAAACTCATTACTGAAAACCGCATCAAAATCAAACAAGTTGCTTAGAGATAAATGGCAAAATTGATTTTATAAACAATGTTTACTGCAGCGCCCCCTGGTGAGTTGTTAAAGTAACACCTATCTAATAACATGCTCTAAACAAATCTAAGCCCATCAAAATGGAACTAGTCGTTTTAGAGAAAATGGCAACATTGGTTTGCACGCACATCCTCTCACCCCAAACACATTTTCCGTCTCCGTACCGTCGCGGGTAAAAAAAGTTTAAAAAGAGATCCCTTTTACTTTTTTTTTCTTGTTTATTAGTACTTTCTCTTATTAGACCCCAAATGCAATCATGCATCCCTCCGTAATATTTTAGTTAAGTTGGCCCTGATAACACCGTTCGGAGTCCATGATGACTTGATGAAAATGTTCTCCTTGTTCTTCTGAGCCCCTCATGTTGTTTTCATATTTATTCCAATGAGCATGCATCATAACTATCACAAAATAGCAAACTTTTTACGGAATATGCGCATATTTTTCTTTACTTTAGAACTTATTGAATAGAAAAATCTTGAAATAAGTTTTAGGACAAAAAAAAACTTTGTAGGACGTTGAAATAGAAATGAATTGGCTTGAAATCAGGCGTGGCATCAGATCTTAGTTTCTTATGGGCTCGCCTAATGTTGCGATAAACTATCACATACCCTCAAAGACTCTCAATCTTATGAATCGTTTCGATCCCTGAAGTATTATTCCCGTGCAGATATAATCAGTTTTAAATTGATAAGCGATCTCTGGGTGTAATCTATAGGAAACTCACTCATATCCGGCTCGAAGGACCAACATGAGCATTAGTTGAAATGAGGAATGAAAAAAGAATGGTGCAAAAAAATGCAGTTGAATTCATGTTTTTTCGTACAAATTCTGTAAAACCTATGTATCTACTAAGCACATCATAACACAGTGTCTTTATTATGTGAATTTATTTCTCAATACTCCACTTTTTTATTATAAAAATGTATCAATCGACTCAAGAAATAGTCACTAATACATCCATGAATCTTCGATAACAGCCGTTCCAATGGCGGCAGCCCCATCAAAATCGATTTCGCCCCAGAAAAAATGCCTGATATTGCCAATAAAACATGGCGAGAACATTCCCCTGGAATTGAATGGCCAAAGGTCGAAGGTCACTGATGGTAGCCGGTACAATTAATAAGGTTTAGGGTCAAAAGTCCCTTTCATGGGACAATATTAAGTTCTTTCAGGATTATATTTGGGATAGCTTCATTGTTAGAGGATTTTTTTGTTGAGACCTTTTTAAATGTGTTTGATGTTAAGTGGTATTAGGGTTACGTATTGTTCAGATTTCTTTGGGTTAAAAGTTTCGGTGGTGTTATATGATATAGGTGTTTTATTTTAAGACTATTCAAGGGCTGGTGTATTGGTTAGGTAGCTGGACTTTTGGGCCAGTAAATAGGCAAACTTTGGTCTACATTTGTAAGAGGTAGAGCCATGCTTTGCATCCGAATTAGGCCGGCACGACCGGGATGGTACCTCTCGCTCACATAACACCGGCGTCAAGTGACAGTCGCGTTTCGTGCGGTTTGTGAGTTTCCGGTGACCCATTGGGGACCCGGTTTAGTGGTGGTAAAGAATATGCCGCGCATAGGGGTGGGTTCCACTAACTTCTTCCTCCTTCTAAACGTTGCTAGATAGGCATAGAGACCAGTTACGAGTAGTCTCTGGCACAATAAGGTCTGTATGTGTCTTACTTATGTCTTTTCTCAAAATTTTGCTGGTTTTCAAAAGAGCAGGACACAAAGTAACCAGCCTGCCTTTGTTTCAAGCAGGGGTTGTCTCTCACTAAGGCAGAAACCAATTTTGTATGTCCTGCAGTAGGGCTAGCATGCTCGCACGACAAAATTTTGTCTACTCCTTTTCTCGTATGCTGGGGTATAATGTGATGAAATAATACGAGGAACGTCGTAGACAAAAATTTGTCGTGCGAACATGCTAGCCCTATAACAGGACCATGTGTCTTTGACCAGTTCATCATTGGCACCCCGCAGCCACTGCTATATAGGCCTCCTTCAATGAACGCCAAGACTATAAATTAAGCTTTACTATAAATTCCTCAAAACATAATCTGCAAAGCTCTAGCTGAGCTTTCTGATTAAATATCCGTTACACGTACGTGGAGGTTTGGGTGAGAGGAAAGGGGTTTTGGAGAGGGTTCTTGGTGGGGGGTTAATATTCATGATCGCCCGTAATTCGAGTGTTTTCAAGGTATTTCAAAAGATAATTCAATAATTTCCCTTTAACACCCTTCACGTTTTAAACGGGGTTGATTTCATTTATCGTTTTTAAACTTTTTTCGTTTTTGATGATTCTTTTGATTTCATTCGATTTTTTTTCCTTTTTGCAGATGTTTTGATTAAAAGTAGTTATGAATGTTTGATTTAACATCCATCCAGGCTCTAACTTTAGCATTCTTAGTTAGTATCGGTTCGGAAATACCGTAGGTGCCTGGTTCCAAGTGGTTGTGCGAGGCAGGAAAGGCTGTAAAATAGAGTTATTGTGGATTTCTGGACATCGAGGTGGTGTGGGTGAAATTTGGAATTTTAATTATCTTTTCAATCTTTCACATGCACTAAACACTTGAGACACGAATTAAACTGCTCACCGCAATGGTGAATTTCAACAATTCCGTATATGCGCCTTTACCATTATATTATCGTCGCCCTATTTCTTTTATTATATACAGCATTAACCAGGTGGGAAGACGATCTCAGTGCGGTAGCTGGTGTTGGATGCGAGTGGCAAGGGATCGGCCGTCTTGGCGTTCATTGAGGGAGGCCTATGTTCAGCAGTGGACGGATAGATGCTGATGATGATGATGATGATATAGCATTTGTTTTGAATATAATATTTTAGAGTACTTTATAAATGGGTTGCAATAATCGGTTGGTAGAAACGCAATAATAAAAGTTAATAAATAAAATAATTCATACATACAATTAAATCTTAATTGTAGTCAAACCCCTCGGATCAGTAATAAGTCAGCTACCATTGGACCCGTAGATCAGACCTCAGACGTCATGGGAGACGTAATTTATAGACCCGTAACATTGATAGAGGTCACAAGGACCTCAAGATTGTTGTAAATAAATAAAAGTAAATACTTAGGGCAATAAGGTTCTAGAGTGGAGGTCACGTTTAGGTAGACGAAGTGTTGGTCGACCATTATCCAGGTGGGAAGACGATCTCCGTGCGGTGGCCGGTCCGTGTTGGACGCGGGTGGCGAGGGATCGGTCGTCTTGGCGTTCATTGAGGGAGGCCTATGTGTGTGTTCCCACCATGGTTCAGGCCTTGACGTGGCGGTGGGGCTCAGTAGCCTAGGGTGAGCCCAACACCTTGGGCGAAGCTAATTGAGCCGAGGGTGCTCTTTGTACTCCTCTTATAAGAAGAGGGGACAATAGAGCAGAGGGCAAGGGGTAAGGATGGGAACCTCACCCCATTGTACTGTCCCGACGTTGGGAGGGGTTGTTCTGTGGTGCGGGACAACCCCTATATGGAGGTGGCGTCGGTCCCTTGCGGGACTGACTAGCCGTCGAGGTGCCCTGTTAGCTTAACAGATCCGGGGCACCTCACCAAGGCGGCACTGGTGACACTCGCCGGGTTTTAGTGGGTAGAGCTGCGTCCATTTACCATCGGGCGCAGCGAGTCCCACATACCCACCTGGGGAGTCCCACTCCCCAGGCGGGATGCCTAGGAGCATTTCCCGGCGAAAAAAAAAAGGCCTATGTTCAGCAGTGGACGGATAGAGGCTGATGATGATAATGAAACACTTCTGTTTTCTAATGTTATGCTAAATTAACTTATAATGACACAACGTTTAACGGATTTTATCGCGGTTTATTAAGATTTTATACGGCTAGTAGAGCAGAGGAGGGTGGTGTCCGCTTCCGTGACCTTGGTTGCTGCAAATTATCCGAAACGTTGGGCATGTAAACCGTGATGGCAAAGCTGTTTAAGAGGACACATTGGAAAATCTGGCGACAGTAATTTCAAATTATTTCCGTAATTCCAAAACGAATGAAAATATAATTTGATGACATAATAGTTTATGATATTATAGAACTTATTTTGTTAGTTTTCAATAGATGATGAGGTAACTCTTGAAGAGTCCGAGACCGGTCTAAGTCTATTAGTTTTCTCCGTCGATGACTCTATACATGTTCTTTAAAATTATAGTAGGAACTTCTCCAATTATCGTTTTTAACGCAATAAAATAACAAAAACCATTCTGTCGCTTACGTCCTTTAGTTATAAGCTCGCTCGCTCGCTCTCCATATGCGCATATGGAGAGCCTCGCTCCATTCAGGACGCTCCGTCCCCTCTGGCACGTGTCCGGTAATATAATAATTATTTAAACAGAAAATAAGCATGATAGTGGTACCCATGCAGACGGGAACTCGGCACAGAAACCCTTCCACCATTTTTTTTAAAGACGGCCAACGAGTTAGCTAGAAAAAAGCTGGCAGATTTTTATATTAAAAGAATCATTGAATACCGCATCATCTGATGACTAATAGTTCATGTAGCCGTGAAGCGATACCGAGGGAGAAAAATTATAATTATGATAAAAGTTCAAAAGAAACTCTCGTTAATATAAAAATAATGATTGGAACTAGTGAAATGGAAATTCGTTTATGATTATAATGATACTTATATAGAGCGGGTACGATACGACATATCGTGCTAAGTTTTAATGTTTTATTTCCGTACAATCTGTGTCGCTACTTACTATTTTTTTTGTGTAAAACATCTTTGAGCGATTAAAGATGTTTTACACAAAAAAAATAGTATTATATTTTATAACACAATTAGGCGGCCCAACTTGGAAGTAAAATCTACTCGAAGGCCGTGCCGACAACGACGGTTTCATTTATTTATTTTATTCCTACTTTTGTTATAATTTTTTTCAATTTGCTATAATTTAATACACCAACAGGTAATTCACATGCAAGTAAATAGATGATTTGAAGTTCACAGATGTATCTTTGATAGCTTCTAGGAGATATTAAAAAAATGATTTAGCGATGACCTATAATGAATAATAATCCATCATTTTTAAAGCAATTTTAACGATGGGATATGGGACGTAAGCGTGTTACGCTTACGTCTTCTGAGACAATATATTATACTGCTTATATGCAATACTTACTAAGTAAGTTGCCGGAGTCGGACTTTTATATAGTATAGTGTCCTTACATAGGTGACGTTGACCATTTACAATCAGGCGGCTCGTCTACCAGTTTGTTTATACGTCCAACAAAAAGAAAAAAATGTTTATTACCAAGTTGAAATATACCCATAAAGATTTGAGAAAGGAAACAATATTATATATGCCTACGATGTATCGTGTCGTCAGCTATTAAAAAATATCTGTTTGAAAATAATCTAAAAGCTATAATATTATTATTTCAATGAAATGTATTTTCACTTTTATGATTTATGAAGTTTTTGTTTAGGTGTTACTGTTTTTAAATAAAATTTATCTTTTTTAATATCGTTCAAAATATAATTTTTCTTTTTTTAAACAAAAATAACACATGAAGCTTAACATGAGAACGTAGTACTTATTTCTTCCGTCAAACATCTTTGCTATGTTTCGGAAAGGCAGGACAGACAGTGTAATTACTGGCACCGAGACTTGCTATTTTATTACTTTGGATAGGTTGGGATGGTTATGCTAAGCTAAGTCCAGTTACAGAGAGGACGACGCCACGTCCGTCCCGCTCCGTCGACATAGGACGGGAGTGTGGGGGAGGCGCTATCGCACCTTGTGCCTCCCGTCTAACGGGACTCGGGGTAAAGTTGGGTACCTGCACGGGTAGAGCAGTTCTGGCGTTGGCAGGAGTGCTTCAGGTAGAACTGCGACCCCCATACTACGAGGAAGATGGTTTAGCACCTTTGAGGCAACCAGCCGTTCGCGGGAGGTTTTCTGCAACTTGCAGTGGTTTAAGTGCGGTATACCGGTTCCGGGATAGCGGGGAGAGTTGGGAGTCCCACATATCTCCGGGACAACCCATCCCCGGGTGAATACGCAAAGAATATTTACACTGCGAAAAAAAAAACTGTAGTGTCAGTTGCACTTGTTTATTTTTAATATTTATCAACAATGGCTTATCTGACAGA
This sequence comes from Helleia helle, assembly GCA_963853865.1. Lineage (NCBI taxonomy): Eukaryota > Metazoa > Arthropoda > Insecta > Lepidoptera > Lycaenidae > Helleia > Helleia helle. Next base: position 1,531,083 of record OY971436.1, read on the forward strand.
GTTTGCTTTGCATATTCATCTGATATAAAAAAATAAAACTATTTTAATTAATAAAGACACAAAGAAAATTTGATTTTCACTTTTATTACGTGAAGCTCAATCTTTCGCCATCATCTACGGATGTCTTGTTCAAGAGTAAATAAAAGTGAACTTTTGGCAAATCTTCTTCTCAGTACGCTCTTGGCATCGTGATCATGTCTCGGTCGAGTCTTGCGCCACTGCTTCTCTCTTGATGCGACGCCATGTGGCTCTATGCTTGCTGCTATGGCAAATATCCTATTCAAATAATTTTAGTAATGAAAATAGCTATATTCATTTAAAATCTTACTTTCGGGAAGATCCCTCTTCCTGGAGGATAGGAGATTGTGTGGTGTTTTTAAGCTCTGAAAACCTAGTCAAACTATACTTACTTCATCATCATCATCATCATGATAATCATCAGCCTTTATTTGTCCACTACTGAACATAGGCCTCCCTGAAAGAACGCCAAGACGACAGATCCCTCGTTACTCGCTTACTTACATACTATCTTAAAAATAAGATGGATCCTTATATTCTATGCTAATACCGTACAAAGTACAAAATCAAAATCAAAATCAAATTTTTTTATTCAAAATAGTACTAATACAGTATCTTTTTGAACGTCAATTGAATCTACCACCGGTTCCAAGGTAAGCCCACTGAGAAGAACCGGCGAAACAAACTCAGTGGAACTAATCTTTTCAAATAATATATATTAATAACAATTTTAACATCTTATCTTGAAATGCCCGGGAGGAACGCCTTATTCCCAGGGTGTGGTATCTTCCATGAAATCTTTTACTTTATAATATGCTTTACCACACAAACGTTCTTTAACAACTTTTTTGAATTTTTTTATGGAGAGCTTTTGAACGTTTTCTGGGATCCTATTGTAAAAGCGTATACAGTTGCCTTTAAAAGAATTGCTTACTTTCGAAAGTCTAATCATTGGTGCATGTAACCTGTGTCTATTACGTGTATTCCTACTATGAATATCACTTTTCTTACAAAATTCATTTATGTTTTTACGGACATACAGTAAATTTTCTAAGATGTATTGAGAGGTGACAGTCAGAATTCCTATTTCTTTAAATTTTTCTCTCAAAGATGAATAGGGAGGCAACTTGTAAATTGCACGAATAGCCCGCTTCTGCAGCACAAAAATGTTGTTTATGTCGGCTGCATTTCCCCATAAAAGTATGCCATAAGACATAATGCTATGAAAGTAGCTAAAATATACTATTCGCGCTGTATCTACATCAGTAAACTGTCTTATTTTTCTCACTGCATATGCTGCTGAACTGAGTCTATTCGCCAATTTAGCTATGTGGGGACCCCACTGCAGCTTAAGATCTAGAGTTATTCCTAGGAAAACTGTGGAGTCCACCAATTCCAAGTTTTCACTGTCTAAGAGTACATTTGTTTGCAGTTGCTTAACATTTGGCAAGGAAAATTTTATGCATTTAGTTTTTTTACTATTTAAATGCAAGTTATTAACGCTAAACCAATGTACCATTCTCAAAAGTGTGTTGTTTACCTCGTCATAATTAGTTTCTTGTCGTTTGATTTTAAAAATAAGTGAAGTATCATCAGCAAACAACACTACCTCTTGACTGTCTTTAACTAGGTAAGGTAAATCGTTTACATAAATTAGAAAAAGAAATGGACCTAGAATGGACCCCTGTGGGACCCCCATCTCTATTTTAGTCCCGGATGATCTTTTACCATTTATCTCGACCTTTTGAGTCCTGTTTTTAAGATAGGAATTCAAAAGATCCAGTGCCGTACCGTCTATCCCATAGTGGCGTAATTTCCTGATCAAGGTCTCATGCTGTACACAATCAAACGCCTTGGATAAGTCGCAGAAAACTCCCAAAGCATCACGTGACTCCTCCCAGGCCTCATAAATGTGGTCAATTAAGTTAACGCCAGCGTCTGTTGTGGAGAGACCCTTTCTAAATCCGAATTGTTTTTTGTGCAGTAACATATTGGTTTCAAAGTAATATAGTAACTGATTTAACATAATTTTTTCAAAAATTTTACTAAATGAGGGGAGTATTGATATTGGTCGAAAATTTGTAACATCTGATGTACTGCCAGATTTAAAAAGAGGCAAGACTCGACTATGTTTCATTAAGTCAGGAAAAACGCCACTATCAATACATTTATTAAAAATTGTTGCTAGATGGGGTGCAATTACATCAACTATGAGCTTAGTGACTTTTACAGATATTCCCCATAAATCTGGGGTATTTTTATTGTTTAATAAGTTAAATGCATTTAAAATATCTTTGGGTCCTATCTCTTTAAACTTAAAGTTAGCTTCACATTGTTTGACATTGGTTTTAAGCAATGATTCGGCAATTGCAGGACATGAGATTAAATTTTTTGTAGTCGAAATCGGGATGTCAGAAAAGTATTTTTCAAATACTGTCGCAACTTCCTCGTCAGACTTAATTATTCTATTTTCAATATTTAAATTAAATTCAGAGCTACGACTACCCACTCTCCCAGTTTCATCCTTTATTATGTTCCAAGTAGTTTTTATTTTATTTTTTGCGTTTTTAATTTTTTCCTTAATATAAAGCGATTTGGCCGCGATACAAACTTACGTACGTACAAAGAGTAGTACACTTTTAAGAACAAGACAGCGCCCCACGGTTTCACCCGTATAGTTCCCGTTCCCGTGAAAATACGGGGACAAAATATACTTATTTGCTAATAATGTAGCTTTAAATTGGTAAAGGAATTAAAAAAATACGCTAATGCCCGGTTCCTATATTTAAGAAACGATCCGTTTTAGTTACGAATAGTAGTCAGGAGACACGTTAGTGTCTAGCGCCAAGAACACATCCAAGTAGTTTGGCGTGAGGCACTGTGTATATATTCTCGAGACATATGTAAACATAACCTCCAAAACAAAAAAAAAATTGGGGCTTTATTTTGTTATTATTGCCAAAACACTAAGACTTTACACTATTTTTAATAAGTTTCTTTTTACGAATTTTACACATATTACAAAAAATTATTGGGTCTCAGCAATTATTTAATACATTTCAAACATGAAAATTATTGCTTGCGCCGTTTTGCGATTAAAGAGGTTCAGAGAAAATATTTTATATGACGTTACAGTGAGAATTTTGAGTTTTGACATCGAAGTTGGTTGCTTGTTTTTTAGTTTTATCCTATCGGAACAGGCAAAGGCTAGAGGCCATGCTGCCTATTGCTTATATGCTTATATGCTTGCCGAAAATGACGCGCGCCAAGTACGTTAAAAAAATTGTTTTCAATTGTAAAATTTGCCACAAAAATTTTGCAATTATTGAAAATCACAATGATTACTTTTTTATTTTATATTGTAAATGGCTTCACAATATCACTAAGATAAATTATTAATGTCAACTTTAAGTTCGAGAAGTTTGTGTTCCTCAAGCATTCATTAATGTTATAATTTTCAAAAACAATTTAATAAACATTATCTAAGGTAAAGTACCCAGTAGCTGCTCAGGAACCAGTACCTGCCCACTCTCTGCATTTGTATATCGATATTCAAAAATGCAGATATACAAATAAAAAGAGTGGAAAGGTGGTTCTGAGCAGTTACTGGGTACTTTACCTTACTAGTTATAAAATCATTTCCTTATTTATTAATTCAATTAAAAGGCAAGAAAGCGTCATATTCATATGAGTATAAATGTAATAGGAATAAGAAATATATAAAGAAATGGTTACGAGCTTGAATTTTAATTCTAATAGATTTGATTGAAGACATCAAAATAATCATTAGTGAGGCCAACTACATGGCGTAGAAGGGTTGCAACAATTGTTGTTTTTATACTCCTTTTCCATACCAATTTCCTGGCTGTAGATCACAGAATAATATTACCCTAGCTCTAGATTAGCCATGAAAAAAATTGGGGTACTCAATGACGCGCGCCAAGTACGTTTAAAAAATTGTTTTCAATTGTAAAATTTGCCACAAAAATTTTGCAATTATTGAAAATCACAATGATTACTTTTTTTTAATTTATATTTTTTTGTAGATTGCAAATTTTTCTTTTTTTTGTAAATATACTACACCAATTGTTTTTTCAATTTTCACAGTTTTTTATGAGTGTTTCTTTTAATCCGAGAGGTTTTGTGTACTTGGTTTTTTTATTTCATATTTTTTGTAAAGATTAGTTTATTTTTTTATTTTTGCTATACGTGTATATAGTTAGACGTGTACTTGGCGCGACATTTTACAGTGAAACTGTTTTTTGTGGGATTTAATATACGAGGCGTAAGCTAAAACCGTTCCTATAAATAACGTCTTGTCAGGCAACTTACTGACAGCTTCTTACTAACGGATTGGAGGTTTACCGGTAACGGACGGTAAGCGTATTGTATGGAGATGATAGTTTAGGTGTTCCTATAATTTTTTGAAACGTCAAAGACTACTATTGGTAATGTCACTTGGTTATCCCCCGATTTTGGTCGGTATCGGTAAGGAGCAAGTTGTATATTTCACCGTTTTGGCTGGAATTTGGAAATAACGACTTCAGATAGTGATAGAGAAGTGTTCGATATTGTATCGAGTTCCAGTGATTCAGAAGAAGATAAAAGGCGTGATAGAATATACAATACCCGCGGGGGAGTGGGTCTTCCCACGTGGGTATGTGGGACTCGCTGCGCCAGAAAGCCGGTAAGTAAACGCAGCTCTACCCACTAAAACCCGGCGAGTGCCACCACTGCAGCCTTTGGAGAGGTGTCCCGGATCTAATGAGCAAACAGGGCACCTCTACGGCTAGTCAGTCCCCCGACGTCACCTCCACAGAGGGGTTGTCCCGCACCATAGAAAACCCCTCTTAACGTCGGGACAGTACAATGGGGTGAGGTTCTCGTCCTCACCCCTTGCCCCCTGCTCTGCTGTCCCCTCTTCCTATAAGAGGAGTACAAAAATTCCCCTCGGCTCAATTAACTTCGCCCAAGGCGCTGGGCTCACCCTAGGCTACTGAGCCCCACCACCACGTCTATGCCTGAACCATGGTGGGGATTTGCAACGAACTGTTATGGGCCCTTTCAAGATTGGCTTTTTAAAAAAAGATTTATTTGAATTATATTATATTTAATATATTTATATTAATATACACTTGTTACACTAATTGGAAAGGACCCATGGGCAGAACCGTACTGATGAAAGGCTTGGCTGGAACTGAGCTCTCCTCAAAGTGGGTTCTCAGTTGAGAGAGAATAGACTGACTCAGCATTACGAGAAAGAGTAAAAAGAATGTCTTAGCATTAGTAGAGAGTAAGGGTTGGCACTATCACTTACATGTTAGGGATGTAACACCTCCCCCCTTAGAGGTAACTTCGGGGTAAATCGAAGTTACTTCAAAATTTACTACGTATATTATTAATGTTACTCAGTTCTATATCATTATTATCGTTAGAATTATCTTCTATACTTGGATTATTTCCTATATTTGGACTACTTTCTATAGTTAGATTGGGTTTTACTGTTCTGCTGCCGGGTTTTATAAATTTATACAATTTAAACAAGGAATATAAAATAATAATAATAATAGTTATAAGGATTAACATTGAGTAGTGTGTTCCATATTGGACGATATGCGGGTTTTTGAGAGTATTCTCAATATCTTCTAGATTTTTAATAAAAATTTCATCGTTATATTTTATATTGTCTAAGTCAATATTTTGCAGTTGAATAGGGGACACATTACTCACACTCAAATTTAATTTCTCAATATTACAACATGTATCATTTATCAGATTAAAATCGGGCATATTGATTACATAGGTTACATTTGTTATGCTTTTATTAGTTACAAGGGTGGTACTCTTAGAGTGACCAATACAATCATTAGGCAGTGAAACTATTCCACTTCCTAGTACTTTACATTCAAAGGTTTCCTTATTATAACAGTCAATAGAGATTTTATTTGGATTTGATTGGATGTAGATCCATCTATTATTTTCTATAGGCTGCCAGACATCTAGGCTTCCATAAATTAACTTTGTTTTACACATAGCAGGAACCTTATTAATTATTTTTGTCATGAATTCACTTTCACATATAGGCTTAGTATCTGTCATATAAACATTTTTGATTTCACAGATGAAACCTTCCATTGGGATTTTCTTACAACCGTCTAAGTTGTCTAGAATACAATATTGGGTTTTGTCTTTGGTCATGGCTATATATTTGGAAGTAGGTACTATTAAACTAAAAGAACCTGGGTTATCTGAATCATGTGGTGTTGGTAGCCCTATATTATGAAAAAGGGTATAATCTTCAATGGCCACCAGGGGAATTTGTAACACAAAGAATATCTTATTACTAACATAAAAACTAACTATCTTAGATAAGCTTAAAATAACAAACATTGAACTTAAATCTAAATTAATAGGATATTTCATATTACTAGGTAAATGTTGATGATTGTCAGCAAGTTCTCTAAATAATTGCTGCGTTGTGATAACAGACGGATGTAAAATATTTTGTGTACTAAATAGTATTGTATTCGTTATATCTTCTAACTGGAAAGATAAAGTTAGAATAGATGTTTCTATGTGATTTATAGCTTGGTTAATAGCAAATTGTGACCACAGTTCGTCTGTTACCATTGAAATATTATTTAATTTAATAGAGAGATTATCAATAGCATTATTTAAATTAATTTCATTAATTTTAATCTTATTAATAGTATCGTTATACATGGAGATTGTTGAGGTGGTTACAAGTATATTGTTTTTAACTAACGAAATTAATTTCTTTTCATCATCATATAAAACTTTTATAGCATCGTCATATTTAAAGCCATCATTTTCGTCTAAATTGCCGAATACATGTTTAATTATGGTACCTATCCCACTGAACCAGGCACGTCTTGATCTCTTGGTTATTAGATGGGAGATAGAATTAAATTCCTTATACATATCGTTATATCTTACAGCTAGAGGTTCGAGTAGACTATGACATTCATTGGCCATTAGTGTAGTCTGTTTACAAAGGTTATTAACTAATTTTAAAGCGTGGTCTAGATTATCTATATGAGAATTAAAGTGGGATATATCTATCGGCATTAGAATGTTTAATTGCCCATTATTTATTCTTAGCTTACCAAGATGGTCGAAATAGATCCCTGGACTCGAATTTATTTGTTGAACGTAGGGGTTTACTTGACCTTGTACATGATGACAAGTTCTGTAAGGACATATTAATATTTAGTTATGTATAATATTTTTTATAGGTTTAGAGTGCAGTATTAAAAAAAATATAAAAACTATGAGTACTGATATGGTGCATTTGGTTTAGAGAATATTACTAGTATCGGCTGGTTTCACTTGGTCGAAATGGTGTGTGACATGACGCCGATTTATTAATAGTGTCATGGTGCTATTTCCATTTATCTTAAGTATTTTATATGGACCTTTCCATAGAGGTGATAATGCCTTACGCATCCTAAGGTGATTTTTGAGGTAGACGTAGTCACCAGCTTTATATTTAATTGGGCGTGTTTTAGTATCATAGTAAGCCTTGGAGGTCTCTTTAGATTTCCTAATGAATTCTAGCGCTTTGTCACGACTATTTTTTAATCTATTTTGTAACATTCGGACATACTCAGGGTAAGTGGCTCCTGGAGATTCTTGGTAAATAGAGTTAGGGATATAAGGTTTACTACCAAACATTAGCTCGAACGGAGAATAATGGGTTGTAGAATGGACGGAAGTGTTATATGCAAGCATAGCGGTATATACGTAACGAGGCCAATTTGTTTGTTGGTCATTAATGTAGGATTTTAAATATTCCTTAAGAGTGGAATGGCTTCTTTCTAGAGCTCCTTGTGTTTGGGGATGATAAGGTGAGGCCCAGAGGTTTTTAATTTTAAGGAACTCACACGTTTTTCTAAAAAGGTCTGAAGTAAAATTGGGACCTTGGTCGGTAAGGATCATTTTAGGTATACCAAATATGGATATGTAATGGATTAGACACTCGCTTGTCTCTTCCGCAGTGGTACTGCGAATTGGGTAAGCGGACGAGAATTTGGTAAGATCATCTTGGATAGTTAATATGAATCGCAGTTTTGCAGGGCCAGCTTCAGGGAGCGGACCTACAATGTCAAGTGCTATTCGTTGACATGGTTCTGTTGAAGTGCTGGTTATCTGCATCGGAGCTCTGTTTGTTTTCCTAAGCGCTTTATTCTCCTGACAGGACCTGCATTGTTTAACATACAGCTCTATGTCACTACGCATTCCCTTCCAATAGTACAATTCCTTTATTCTACTATACATACGGGCTGAGCCTAAATGACCGGCTATAGGGACGTCGTGATTGTCCCGCAAAATCTTCTTAATTTCGGATGGAATAGGATATATAATTTTATCATGATATATTTTAACTTTAATTTGGGTATTATGGAAAAGATAATTAATAATGTTATATATTTTGACAAAAGAATGTCTTTCAAAAGGATTCTTTAGATCAGATATTCCAATCTCATTTGTACTTCCAAATACGATTAATTCATTACGGATATTTTTTAGAGTTTGATATATTTCAGAGTATGATGCTTCGTCAAAATGGTGAACTTTATAAAATAATAGATAGTAAGTTTTGTCGTTCTTTTCGATTTTATGGAAACTAAATAGTTCTCTTTCTGAATTAGAGATAACATTATTAATGTCCGGATCGTTTAAAATTACTTGGAGATATGGATTCGATTCGTCCAAGTCTATAGACGTTGGGATGAGGATAACTTTTGCAGGGCTTTTCAAAAGGCTTTCATTACGTTCTTCGATTATTGTGTTATAAGATTTGTTTTTGTCTGTTAATGATTTTAGAAATGTGGAGTAGTCATCAACAGTGTTCGGGTTATTACTAATGGATAGCGGATCTTGTTGTAATTGAATTTCAGGAGGATCAGCGATGGATTGTGGTTGTGTTTCAACTCTTTCAGGTATATCTTCGGGGTTTAAAGACGGATTTTCCTCAAGTATTATCTCTTCGGTAGGGTTTTGGATTGTTGGAGATGGTATATGATTTTCAATTGTAGGAGTATCCGGCATTAGGTTCATAAGGTCTCTATCAGGATCAAATGATGGTGGTGTCACGAGTAGATCCAGCAGATCTCTATCTGGGGAATTGTATATGTCTTCATTTTCTATAGGATTTGCAGGGTTTAAACTTTCAGGTTGAATAGGGTTGACGGGATATCTGGACAGGGCGTCAGCATTTGAATTTATTTTCCCCTTTTTGTATTGGATATTATAATCAAACTCCTCTAACTTGAGGCGCCACCTGATCAATCTAGAGCCTGGATCCTTACAATTAAACAACCATTGTAGTGGTTTATGGTCGGAAATAATAGTGAACCGGTTTCCGTAAAGGTAAGGGCGGAAAATTTTGGTTCCAAAGATAATAGCGAGGCACTCTTTTTCTGTGACACTATAGTTACACTCTGCTTTGTTCAAGGTGCGAGATGCGAAGGCTATAGGTCGATCTTGGCCAACGGGCCCTTGAGATAAGATTGCGGATATCGCAAAGTTGGAAGCATCACATGAAAGAAGGAAGGGTTGACTAAAATCCGGATAAGCTAATACTGGAGCTGACACTAGTTTTTCTTTTAAGGATTCAAAAGCGAGCTGTTGCTCATTCTGCCAGCAAAACGGAACATCCTTTTTTAATAAACTTGTTAGTGATTTAGCTAATTTAGCGAAGTCAGGAATGAATCTTCGATAGTAAGAGACAAGGCCCAAAAACGATTTGATATCTTTGGGAGATTTTGGAACGGGAAACTCTGTGACAGCTTTTGTTTTATCTGGGTTTGGTTTAACACCATCCCCACCAATTATATGACCTAAATAAATTACTTCTTTACATAGAAATTGACATTTCTCGGGTTGTAGCTTAAGGTTATAGTTTCGTAATCTATCAAAAACGGTTTTAAGGTTATCTATGTGTGCTTGTAAATCGTAGGAGTAAATTACAATGTCATCCAGGTAGACAAAGCAGCGCGTACCTTGGAGACCTGAGAGGCAAGTGTTCATTAATTTTTGGAAAGTCGCGGGCGCATTTTTTAGGCCAAAAGGCATACGATTAAACTGGAAATGGCCTTGTGGGACCGAAAAGGCTGTTTTAGGTGCATCTTCTGGGGAAATAGGGATCTGATGGAATCCAGACGCTAGGTCCAGGGTGGTAAAATATTTACTCTTACCTAATTGGTCTAAAATTTCCGTTATTTGCGGTATTGGGTAAGTTTCTCCTATCGTGATGTCATTTAATTTTCTGTAGTCAATGACTATTCGCCACTTACGCAGGCCATTTGAATCTAATTTCTTAGGAACTATCCAAATAGGGGAGCTCCAAGGAGATGATGATGGTTCAATTACATTTTGGGAAAGCATTTTGTCAATCTGGGTTACCACCTCCCTTTTATGGCATTCTGGAAATCTGTATGACTTTGTGTGAATAGGGATATTGTTACTTACTTTAATTTTATGTTCAATAGCGGATGTATATGTGAGTTGGTCGTCAGGAAGATGGAATATATCTGAGAATTGGGAACAAAGTTCTGTAAGGTAATTTCTTTCTTCATGATTAAGGTGATTCATATTTAAGGAATCGATCACTTCTTTAGTTCTTTTACAGGTTTCCTGGATTACATTAATTGGTTGTGCTACCTCCTGTAAGGGTTGGATGTCGAGCTTCAGGTTGGTATAAACATTTTTAAAGGTTTCAGATATATTAGCTACTGTTACATTAATGCGATGGTTGTTTTTTACTTTGACAATACAATTAGATATCAAAAGCGATTCAGACAGATGTTGGTCTAATATAACACCTTCCTTTAAATTTGTTTGTTGTACTGAGCATTCAATGACGGCTTCACTTCGAGGTGGAACAATAAAAAATGGTTCGGTGAAAAGCAATCTAATTTCTAAAGTTCCTATCTTTAATGTATCGTTTGTGTAATCTATTTTACAGCCGAATGTTGTCAGGAAATCTGTACCTATAATGCCATCATACGGTAAGCTAATATCTTTTATTACATGAAATTTAAAAGCTAATGTTTTTTTTTATTGAATTTTAGCTTAAGTTGGAAATGACCCACTGTGGAAGTCGGCTCATCGCCAGGATCTATGCCTTTAAGTTTTATAGGTTCTTTAGTTAATTTTTGATTATTTAAAATACGACTTTCCTTCAGTAAGCAGATTGACGACCCCGAGTCGACTAAAAATGATAAAGGAATATCTGAGACTTCGGACTCTACTAACACATGCGGTAAGCGTCGTTTAGTTGTATCAATATTAATTTCGTAAACTTCTTTTTTTTCAGATTCAACTATGAGGGAGTCTTCGGTTTGGGGCTGGTTACCCTGCTGCATGACTCTGAAAGACGCATCTCCGTTTTGGGGCTGGCTACCCTGCTGTATGATGCGTGAAATTTTATTAACGTTTCCATTTTGGGGCTGGTTACCCTGTTGTATAACGTATGATTTTAGAGCACCTCCATTTTGGGGCTGGTTACCCTGTCGTATGGCGCTAGGATTGGCGTTTTCGTTTTGGGGCTGGTTACCCTGTCGCATAACGCTACTAAAAGTTTTCGTGTCGATTTTAGGCTTATTTGGTCCCGCACGACACGAGGGCGAGACGGAATTTAGTTTAAATTATTATCATCCGTTTGGGGTGAATTATTCACGTGCTGATCATCAATATTCTCGGTTACGAAATGCATTCGGTTTGGCTGTTGCCGATATTTATTACTGAATCGGTTATTATTATATTCTCTCTTCGCGCAGTCTCGGATATCATGGCCCGGAGTTTTGCAATATCGGCAGAATGCAGATTGAGTTCTATCCGAATTATTATTATTAAAATTGCCACTCGGTGCACTAAATTTTGGCTGATACGAAGGTTGATTACGGGATGTATTAGGCTGCCCGGAAGATCTAGGTTGAAATGGTTTAATTCTAAAATTGTTTTGATTATTGTTTAGCTGAGGTTTTTGGTATAGCGTTTTTTGAATACGTTCTTCGGATATAGCTATGTTAATTGCTTCATTTAAATTTCGCGGGTCTCTGCACCGCACTATGTTTGAGATACGGGGGTGCAGGCCCATTAGGAAGTGATGTAACGCTAGGTCCTCCATGGCTGCTGAACGACCAGGGAGTTCTTTGAGTGTGCAATTAGACAAGGTTATTTCGGTTAAAAGCTGTGAAAGGTAAGTTTCTACGCGTAAAGAATACTGTGTTACGGTTTCATTCAGACTCTGTTTACTTTCTTGCAAATCCATAAGAATGTGAGCGTAATGTTTACGTTCACAGAATTGATTTCGAAGGAATTCTTTTAATTGTTCCCATTTTTTGAACTCCTTGATAGCGCAAGCAATCTCGGCTTTACCTTGCAACTGGCTATAAATATAACGAAACAAAATTGGCTTTTGTATCTCTGTGGCTAGGTCATATGCGTTATTACAATTTATTATAAATGAATTCACACTCTCCCGGGAACCATCGAATGGCTTAATAAATTTAAACAGCGTATTAAGATCTAGTTCGACCATCACAGCACTAGCTCCCTTTCGGTTCGTCGCTTTAGGAGAAACCGGTGAATTTTTGGCAATACCGGATTGACCGGCTTCCAATTCAGGCAATGGAATGTTAAGGTTTAATTGTTCTACCAACTTATCGCTTTTCGACATATTGAAATTTAAAAGATTCTAACTAAATTATAAATATGAATTACTGAACCCTAAAACTCTCGGTAACCTTAGAAAGCCACTAAATATAAACAATGACCAAAGACTTACAGTAATAGTATAAACGGTGCGTAGGCGAGTGAAGCTATCACGGCGACTCGATGCATCATCCAGAGATAAGGATTCTCGGAACTTGATTTACTCCGAACTATATCGAAGTTGAATGGCGAATGACACTTTATTCACAGGATAATATTAACAGATTTTTTTAACACTTTTATTAACACTTTTATCTTCGTTTTCACTCGGGCATACTAATTACACATAGGGATATTATTATATCCTTGCACAGAAGCACTTTGATTCCACAAGACACAAGTTTGGATACGGACACTGGACTTGCGAATTTTTTTTTCTTGCAGGATTATTTTTATTCCTTGGGTTTTTTAAAGACACTGGGGATTTTCGTATCCCACCGCTGCCACCATTAATGTTATGGGCCCTTTCAAGATTGGCTTTTTAAAAAAAGATTTATTTGAATTATATTATATTTAATATATTTATATTAATATACACTTGTTACACTAATTGGAAAGGACCCATGGGCAGAACCGTACTGATGAAAGGCTTGGCTGGAACTGAGCTCTCCTCAAAGTGGGTTCTCAGTTGAGAGAGAATAGACTGACTCAGCATTACGAGAAAGAGTAAAAAGAATGTCTTAGCATTAGTAGAGAGTAAGGGTTGGCACTATCACTTACATGTTAGGGATGTAACAGAACCTACCTGATCTACACCCGTAACCTACACCTTCAAAATTTACCTAACCTAACCCTTTTTTTTCTTTAACGCCGGGATATGCTCTGAGGCATCCCGCGGGGGAATGGGTCTCCCCACGCGGGTATGTGGGACTCGCTGCGCCCGAAAGGTGGTGGATGCAACTCTACCCACTAAAATCCGGCGAGTGCCGCCAATGCCACCTTTGGTGAGGTGCCCTGGATCTGTTGAGCAAACAGGGCGACTCGACGGCTAGTCTGTTCCTCCCTCCCCTCCACAGAGGGGTTGTCCTGCACCACAGAACAACCCCTCCCTATTTGTTCCTTAATGTGCAAGCGGTATGCAATACCAATCTGATTTTTATGAATGTGGTAGCTCGTTGGCCTGGCTCCGCTCATAATTCGACTATATTCAACCATTCAAAATTGCGTGGTAAAGATATACACATTAGTCATCTGTAAGTATATTTTTTTTAATAAAAATGAAGCATTTTTGAAGAGGGCTCGGTATTTAAATAACTAACTGACGTCCGTCGACGTCAGGTATAGAAAGTAAATTGTGGAACGGTATTAACGACTCGTCGTTGGTTATAGAAAAACGGATAGTAACTTTTATACAATGACGATCCGTTAAATATAGGAACCGGGCATAAGTGATTTAGACGTGAAAGCGTAACAAACACTTACTATTATTGCATTTGATATTATGTTTAAAATATGGGGCAAGTAAACCTGAGGCAAACGGCTAGTATTAAATAAATGCCGTCTGACTTAGCATAGACACTTAACTACTCCGCATAGTTTGATCAAATTGTAGCACAGCTATGAGCTTTATAAGATAGCTTCTCCATTCTTGACTCGGCTACATACTTTACTAGATTAAGCGTTTATAGTGAATATAGCGGACCCGACAGACTTTGTACAAAACATATTGTAGTGAACCGAATTGTGAATGTAAACCATTATCGAATCCTCTTAAATATACACACAAAATTTCATCAAAATCGGTCCAGCCGTTTAGGAGGAGTTCAGGAACGTACACACTCACAGAAATATATAAATATATAGGACTCGGATAGGAACAAGGTTTACTTATAATCGTTATTTTGAACCCCAACAAGTGAAGATATTTTTATGAAATATCTACTGGTATGCGTCGGTAGTAAAATCGATGCCGTTACAGCAAATGGCGTGATGCTGTCATGTCGCGTATTTTATGCCATCTTTCGTTCTACACTTTTGTTAATTATGACTTTTAATATTAATATAGATGCTTTAACATCGGCTGGGGGTCTCGTAATGGCTAATTTTATGTATGGCAAACTGGTAGACCTATTACATGATGGTAAATCTATACATCTATACAGATAAATTAAATTGGAGTGTCTGTTTGTAATATTAAAATAACCGCTTTTTATTAAATGCATATGGACGTATACAAGATACATGTATACCAAAATAGCCTTTTTAAATAAATAAATAAATAAAATTAATTTCTGTCTGTCTGTCCGTCTATCTGTCTGTCTGTCTGTTTGTTCCGGCTAATCTATGAAACAGCTGGGCCGATTTCGATGGGACTTTCACTGGCAGATAGCTGATGATATAAGAAGTAACTTAGGTTATAAAAATAATCATAATCAATCACGGCAAAACAGCTGAACTGATATGCCTAAAAGTTGAAATGGTGATGGCTTATACCTTGGATTAGGACATAGTCTATAAAGATAATCATCATCAATCCGTTATACGGCTATAAATTTAAGTTAACGCGGGCGAAGCTGCGGGCAACAGCTAGTGAACAATATCATCCATAAAAATAGACGAGTTAATCTGAGACTAGCTCAGGCAACCCATTACCCTTCCATGATTCAAGCCTTGGTGTGGCGGTGGGTCTCAGATGGGAACCTCACTCCATTGTACTGACCCGACGTTGGCAGGGGTTGTTCTTTGGTGCAGGACAACCTCTCTGTGGAGGTGGCGTTGGTCCCTTGGGGGGACTGACTAGCCGTGGAAGTGCCTCAACTCACTCAACAGATCCGGGGCACCTTACCAAAAACATTGAGTGCACTCGCCAGGTTTTAGTGCTATCTTTTAGGCGCAGCGAGTCTCTCATACCCGCCTGGGAAGTCCCCCTCCGCAAAAAAGCTACTCATTCAAGCGTTGCCTGAGTACATCTCAGGAGGTCCAAAGATGCCAGTAATATGATTATTACTGGCACCGCTGTCTGTGTAACTACCTTAAAAATTGGGACACCTGAGGCCAAGACAACTTTATAACGAGTGCCACCAATGCCGCCTTTGGTGAGGTGCCCTGGATCTAATAAACAAATAGGGCACCTCGACGGCAAGTCAGTCCCCCAAGGGACCGACGCCACCTCCACAGAGGCGTTGTCCCGCACCACAGAACAACCCCTCCCAACGTCGGGACAGTACAATGGGGTGAGGTTCCCGTCCTCGCACCCCCAGCTCTTTTGTCCCCTCTTCTTATAAGAGCAGTACAAAGAGCCCCCACGGCTCAATTAGCTTAGCCCAAGGTGCTGGGCACACCCTAGGGTACTGAGCCCCACCGCCACGTCAAGGCCTGAACCATGGTGAGGAGACCAGCACAACTTATGTTATGCCTACCTTCAGACATAAGATGCCAAGTGACTGCGCCAGTAATTACACTGCCTGTCTTGCCTTTCTCTCCGAAACCAGCGAAGTTGTTTCACGGGAGAAATAAGCAGGATGGTGTTTTTCTGCCTGTCCTTCCGAAACACATAAGTTGTCTCACGTATGCTTATCTAATATATAATATTATCGTGTCACTGTGTACATAATTGAACTCCTCCGAAACGGCTCGACCGATTCTCATGAAATTTTGTGTGCATATCGGGTAAGTCTGAGAATCCGTCAACATCTATTTTTTTTGTTAAGGGTGGTCCACCCCTCAAATTCGACGACCTCTGTGGCTTAATGGTAAGCGCGTTGGCGCTCAAGCCGGAGGTTGCGGGTTCGAATCCCGCCAGGGAACAAAAATATTTTCTGTATTCCTGGGTCATGGATGTGTATTATATATGTGTATTATATAATAAAAATCTTAAATATATGTATAGTATAAAAGTATTAAATATATTTCCGTTGTCTGGTACCCGTAACATAAGTTCTTCGAGAACTTACCACGGGACCAGATTGACGTGGTGTGAAAGCGTCCATAGATATCAAAAAAAAAAACATAAATACATTTAACAAGCCAGTAGATTAAATAAATTTTTCATGGCATTCCATTGTATAAAGTTCTAAAGTCTTAACATAATTAAAATGATAACTCGAATGGGTTTAAGATAATGTGCCCTGATTTAAGATGTATTCCGCTTTCGTGACGTCACGGGTACGGGCATTGCGCGCATTCCCGGTTTTATTACAGTGTGGCGCAAGACACGGGTTATGGAGTCTCGGAGTTTATTGGAAGAGGCCTAGCTTCATAATGACGGGGTGGTGGTGTAAAGTTGTAATAATAATTAAATAAAGTTGTAATCTATACACATATAGAAATAAATAAAATTGAAGAGTGTTTGAAATTTCAAATAAACAGTATTTCACTAAATGAATATGAAAGTATATATTATACTTAAATCAAAACAACAATTTTTAAAATTTATGTCTGTCTGTTTGTTCCGGCCAATCTCTGAAACGGCTGGACCAATTTTGACCGGACTTTCACTGGCAGACTTTTTATTATTCGTAAAGAATATGATAAACTAAATGCGCTTGTTTGCTATATTTTCACGCCTAAACCACTGAACAGATTTCAATTAACTTTGGCGAACGAGATAGAAAAGACAAGAATAAAAGCTATTAAAATAATTAACACCAGCTCGGGTACAGCTGCTAAACTAACTTGACGCCGTGCAATTAAATGCTGATAGAAATATGTTCCAAGCGAAAAAAATGCATCCAAATCGGCTAACCTATTTTACTACATTGCCACAGACAGACAGATAGCATTATAACATTTTTGTTTATAATATTATGTAGTTTTAAGGCTCTGTCAAGTTTCATTTCGATAAATGAATAAAACAATTGTACTTTTTTATTATTTAAATGGTCTAACTGAAAACTCAAGTTAGCCGGTTAGCAAATAGTAAAACGTATAAGTGTCAATGTGACTTATTTAGCTTATTATCTAAATATATTTTATTTTAATTAAGGAAAAATCAACTACTTTAATTTTTGATAGATTTTATAAGTAAAAAATAATATAAAGATTTACTTTATGCTACTAAGCATAATACGCGTATAGTGGCCAATATTGCACATTGGACCTTTTAGGGCGTTTTAAACAAAATATTTTTAACAAAAACTAACGCAGAAGGGCCAATGTGACGTAAAAGAATAACCGATAAATGTATAAATAAAATAATGTTGTGCAAATGAGGAGGATAGTTGTCTTAGATAACGAGCAAAGTTACGTAAACTTCGGTTTTATCAATCGACAATTATAGCAAATTTAAACTTTGGAAGCCTCTCCTGTAAAGTTGTAATTTTGCATTTTGCCCCCTTTTGCATCGAGAGTAGGTCTCTTTAAGACTTCGGTTCCGCTGAGCCCTGTAACTTGGGGCAGCCCGTCTTAAATATAAGTCGGCGTTCACCTCGCACGTACCGCCTTCACGAGGGCTCGAACCCTCCCCCTCCCCTCTACCAGATGAACAGGTTTCTGCACTCGCTCTATATAACGCATGTCATAATTGTATTATTCCCGAGGGAAAAGTAGCTTGGGTTTTGGGAAAATAGTGGAATTACTTTATTATTATATTATTATGGTATTTGACATTCTAAATGCTGTGACGTAGTAAAGTGCGACTGAATGCCGAAAGTAGGCGTATAATTATTTTAGTTGGATAGGCAAACTGGCAAACGTGCCACCTGATGGTAAGTGGTCGACGTCGCCCATGAACATAAACTAGTTTACCTGGAACGAGCTCAGGCAACTCATCTATGTGTTGCCTATCCTGAGACACAAGATGTTAAGTTTCGGTGCCAGTAATTACACTGCCTGTCTTGCCCTTCTCTCCGAAACACAGCAAAGCTGTTTCACGGGAGAAACAAGCAAGATGGTGGTACCCATGCAGTCGGGAGCGCGGCACAACGCTTCCCTCCCACCGATACATACATCCAAACTTACAAACTTAAAAAATGATAATTGTCAAATTCTTGTAAGCTTTTGTAAGAGGTAGTGCCATACTGCTTTGCAACTGAAGTGGGCCGGCATAACCGGGTGGTACCTCTCGCTCACATAATACCGGCGTCAAGTGACAGCTATGCCGTCGCGTTTCGGTTTGTGAGTTTCCGGTAGCCCATTGGGGAGGGGTATAGGGAAAAGGAGGTCAACTTATCTGCATAACTTTTGGTTGTGCGGATGTCTATGGGCGACGGTAGTCACCATAAGGCTCCGACTGCTCGGTTGCCTCCTTATGCAAAATACCAAAATTCCGGAAGCAAATTGAACCGTGGGAGTTGCTATTTGTACCCCTCTTATAAGAAGGGGGGACGAAAGAGCAGGGGGATAAGGGGCGAGGATGGGAACCTCACCCCATTGTACTGTCTCGACGTTGGGAGGAGTTGCTCAGTGCGGGACAACCCCTCTTTGGAGGTGGCGTCGGTCCCTTGAGGGACTGACTAGCCGTCAAGGTGCCCTGTTTGCTCAACAGATCCGGGGCACCTCACGAAAGGCGGCATTGGTGGCACTCGGCGGGTTTAGTGGGTAGAGCTGTGTCCACTTACCAGCTTTCGGGCGCAGCGAGTCCCACATACCCGCCTGGTGAGACCCACTTCCCGACGGGATGCCTCAGAGTATTTCCCGGCGTAAAAAAAGCCATTATAATGAAATTTGGTGGCCCGGAAAAAAATTGAAAAATAAAATATTAAAAATGCTCAATATATGATTTGTTACCGTGTCACGCATAAATTGCTAATCATATTTTGATAATTTGCAACAAAATAGATACGAAGCCGCCGAAAAGAGAGATTAATAAGATACAAATATTTGCCAATAACAACATGGTTTCAAAAATCTTGGCAACCCAACTGCGATCTACTGACAGTTAAACCAAGTTTAAGTCCACCTTTACAGTAAAACCTCAAATTATATAAACTTCGGTTATGTTATTAGACCGCTTGTAATTAACTTAGTTAAAGTTCTGATAATTTTGGTTCATCTTAATTAAGATTCGAAGGTGATCTCTTGTTAAAATATGAACCTTATTAACGCGTGTTAACCTACCAGTTTGCGTATCCGAGTAACACATTTTAGAAAGAGGTAGTGCCATGTTGTTTTGCAACCAAATTGGGCCGGCACCTCTCGCTCACATAATACTAGCGTAAAATGACAGCTATGCTCTCGCGTTTCGTGCGGTTTGTGAGTTCCCATGGGGGGATAGGGAAAAGGAGGGCAAGGCATCTGCATAATTTCTGGGTGGGCGTCGACAGTCGCCAAAAGGCTACGCCTGCTCGTTTGCCCTCCTATGCTATAGAAAATACGTATTTGCATTAGTTTTTGAAATCGTGGTAACTTGATAAACTGCTAACGAAGTAAACTGAAGTTGAAAAATGAAATAGTTCATTTAGAACTACTACCAGCCACCAGCTAACTTCATACGTTGCGTATCCTGAGATATAAGATGTTAAGTCTCGTTGCCAGTAATTACACTGCCTATCTTGCCCTTCTCTCCGAAACACAGCAAAGCTGTTTCACGGGAGAAACAAGCAAGATGATGGTGGTACACATGCAGCCGGGAGCGCGGCACAGGGAATCAAAAAATAGTAATAGAATGTCGCTTTTAAATCAAAATCAGATCAATTTTTACAGTGACTGACCTGTAAAAATCTATACTTAATATTATAAAGCTGAAGAGTTTGTTTGTTTGTTAGAACGCGCTTATCTCAGGAACTACTGGCCCGATTTGAAAAATTCTTTCAGTGTTAGATAGCTTATTTATCGAGGAAGGCTGTAGGCTATATAACATTACGCTGTGATTTTTTTTTTTTTTTTCGGAAGGGCTAGACTTTTCGGCCTGATGGCCTTTAAGCTCAATCGGTACAGTAAGTGAACAGATGGCTCACTTAAGAAATATTCGAAAGGGGGACGCCTCCCTCCTCGCCCCGCAGGGGGCGCGGCTCATCGCGCACGCTGCTCGGGAGAGCATCATTTGGACTAGTCAAATCCGATACGGTCGACGAATCTTTTACGGTTGAATTTAACCTATCATCATGAGGGCCGGCCCTCATCCCTCCCTCTGTAGAGGGAGGCGGGTCACGCGCGGTGCCCAAGCAATCTAGCGGTAGCGTAGTGCTAGCGCTGTTTGCGCGGTCTGGGTTTGTGTCTACTCGTATCGGATTCGAACCTAAGCTTCCGCGATCGATCCGGATCGATGTGGTTTCCATGTGTAGGGGTCGACGTCGCTTACGACCCCGAGGCCCAAGCGGTGTGCAGGTGTATCTAGCACCGTGTGTGTGTCTGTGTATGCTGTGACGTTCGCGTCGCGCTTTTGCGTCGCGCATTAGTAGCTGAGAGATTTCGTCAGCTGGATCTGTTAAAACATGCTTAGGTAACCTATGTCTAATTGGAACTGAGCTATCTGGGGAATAGTTTGCCGCGCTCACGATGAGCGGGTTTGGGTGGAGGAGTGCCTTTTCAAAGTGACGTTCTGACGTCATTTTGAAGTGGCCCCTAATGGACTCTAATCTGAAGTCCCTGTGCAGGTCGATGTTTCTTACGTACCACGGGCAACCGGTTGCCATGCGTAAAAAAATATTTTGAACTATTTGTAGTGCATTAAGTCGACTTTGTGGCACATGCACGAATGCGACACAAGAGTATGACATAATGGGTCGGATACACTTTTACGCTGTGACTTATAGGAGTTACTAATCGCGGGCGATTCTGCAGGCAACAGCTAGTATCTCATAACGTATGAATGAGTTGTCTGGACGAGGTAGCGATGACCACTTCCCAGCTCATCTGCCTTATTTTCCATAAAAACATTGGGCTTAAAATAACTGCTTCAACTCAACTTTTCTCCATCTCATCGGCTGAGACCAGTTCAAGTATGAAAGTATTACGGATGAGTGAGTTTTCCTTATTGAGTTGTAGTTATAATGATATTTCTTTTGTACTTCGGAAGTTAATTATAGAAAATAAGTTTTTAGGTTACTATGCTATTAGTTTTGGAAAAGAGAAAAAAGAGAACATATATAATCAACACCATATAGAAGGGGGAATATGATATGTGGTGGGAGAGAAGCGTTGTGCCGCGCTCCCGACTGCATGGGTACCACCATCTTGCTTGTTTCTCCCGTGAAGCAGCTTTGCTGTGTTTCGGAGAGAAGGACAAGACAAGCAGTGTAATTACTGGAACCGAGACTTAACATATTCTTATGTCTCAGATAGGCAACACATAAATGAGTTGCCTGGGCTCGTTCCAGGTATACTAGTTTATGTTCATGGGTGACCTCGACCACTTACCATCAGGTGGTACGTTTGCCAGTTTGCCTATCCGACTAACATAAAAAAATGGTACGTCAAAACGTTTGCTAGCGATTATTAATTTTATTGATAAAACGATATTTAATTAGTTCAGGGCTAAAGTATCTAAATCTCTCAATAACTAATTAAATATCGTTTTATCAATAAAATCAATATGTAATCCATCACTCACTAGCAACCGTATTTACGTATATTAAATAAGGACAATGTCAATCATTTGATTCACGATATCTGTGGCTCAGTGGTAAACGCGTTGGCGCTCAAGCCGGAGGTTGCGGGTCGAATCCCGCCAGGGGACAAAAATATTTTCTGTGTTCCTGGGTCATGGATGTGTATTATGTAATAAAAGCTCTTAAATATATGTATGATATAAATAAATAAATAAAGTATGTAATACTTACCCGTAACACACTGGGTGAAATGGTCCCGCTGATGAGGACTGATCGCCCGTCTGGCCTCGCTGGTGTCCCCACCCTTAAATAATAATAATACCCGTAACACAAGTTCTTCCAGAACTTACCACGGGACCAGATTGACGTGGTGTAAAAGCGTTCATAGATATTAATATTATTTGATGATTGGGGGACTGGAAACTGGAACTACTGGAAAAAACATAATTTTAATACACTATTAAACACAATTAAACGATTGAGATAAAAAAACATTAATTAATAGGGGCTCGTCTGGTTCCAAGAAGGAGACCCGTGCTAAGCAGTGGGACATATAAGGGATGATATTATTATATCATCATCAACATCATCAGCCTCTATCCGTCCACTGCTGAACATAGGCCTGCCTCAATGAACGCCAGACAACTTAGGTTACCGATATCACGCAAAGAATAAGCTCGTTGAAGTGGCAGTGGGCTGGTCACACACTCAGGAGAACGGATGGCCGATGGGGCAATAAGGTTCCAGAGTGGAGGCCACGTTTAGGTAGACGAAGTGTTGGTCGGCCATTGACCAGGTGGGAAGACGATCTCCGTGCGGTGGCCGGTCCGAGTTGGATGCGAGCGGCAAGGGATCGGCCATCTTGGCGTTCATTGAGGGATATTATCATTATTAGATATTATATTATAATGGGGGGCTGAATGAGTGGAGCTAATGGATTTATAAATCTAAATAAGGCGTTTTCAGTTAACGTGCTAATCTATGGAACTGCCAGGTCGATTATAAAACTAATTATTAATTAATGTGGGACTAAATGAGCTTTTCAATTTTCCCACCATGTTTCAAGCCTTATCCTGGTGGTGGGGCTTAGTAGGCTGAGGTGAGCCCAGCACTTTCGGCGAAGCAAATTGAACCGAGGGGGCTGCTCTTTGTACCCCTCTTATAAGAAAGTCAAAGGAGCTGGGGGGGATAAGGGACGGCCTTACTGTGGAGGTGGTGTCGGTTATGCCCCCTTTAAGCCCATGGGCAGTAGGATAATAAGGCCCCGAAAACAACAATTTTAATATGTGTGAGCCTGATTTTTGGATCAAAGAAGAATAAAACAAGCAATATTTTTTTTTCGCAGGAAAATCCTTATGGATGCAGCCAGGACCTTCGGGTAGATCCTGACCCAATGTGAGACTCGCACCTGGCAGTGCCCACCCTAACTAAAACCACTGCGAGCGCCTTCAGCCCCTTTTTGAGGGTCCCGGATATGCAGGCAACAGACAGGATCAATTCAGCGATAGGCTGGCCCCGGCAAAGGCCAGACTACTCCTCGTACGGGGGGACTGCCCGGCCGCTACTAAGCAGTCCCCATGACGTCGTGCCATACAGACCCAGGTTCCCATCCTGGGCCCGACACGAACACATGGGCGTTACTGGAGGCGCATTAAATAGCGCCTCCTACGCACCCCCGTTCGTCGCCTGCGGGAGGAGGCCTCGTCGGCGGCCTCTTCTCTCACCCGCTCGTCGGCCTCCTTCTGGGATATTACTGCCTCGCAGAAGGAGACCATCGCCGTCCAGAAACCAAGCAATAAGGGCAGTACTAGGTATTCTAATCAGCAATAATATTGTTTTGTAATATCACTCAATCATATTCTCATCTCCCATCTGGGCCCCATGGATCGTGGGGGCACCCTGGGCCCTGGGCACATGCCCAGAGTGCCCAGGAGTGTCGGTCCCTTGAGGGACTGACTAGCCGTCGAGCTGCCTAGTTGCTCCATAGATCCGGGGCACCACACCTAAGGCGGCATTGGTTGCACTCGCCGGCTTTTAGTGGGTAGAGCTGCGACCACCTTACCATCTTTTGGGTGCAGCGAGTCCCAGATACCCGCCTGGGGAGTCCCCCTCCCCCCAGCGGGTTGCCTCAAAGCATCTCCCGGCGTAAAAAAAGCTATTCAATTTATTCACTTTTCTAGTACCATTACTCTATTTTTTACGGGCGAACCACGATATATGTTACACCGTCCTGCTTGTTTCTTCTGTAAAACGACTTTGCTGTGTTTCAGAAAATAGGGCAGGATAGGCAGAGTAATTACTGGCATTGAGATATGGATTGAAATATACCTTATGTCTCATGAATAAGTTCCCTCTGTTCCTTGAACGATGCCAACTTACCATCAGGTGGCACGTTGGCACAACACACGCTGTGTGTTAGTCGGACACACACCACACACAAATTATACAATATAAACACAGCATTCTAACACATCTCATAAAGTACACTTTCACATATACAAAAAAACTGACCTATCACATACAACACATTTATAAATACACAAAACTTATCTAAAAAAGACACACCTCAGATTTACATTAAACTTTCACACACATAAACACACACCAATCCCAGAAAACACATTTTCTGACACTCAAACTCACACATCTTACACGTTTGCACAAAAACACACACAAATCAATCTCCCAGTAAATCTGTAAGCGGATCGAAGCTGTAACGTCTCCGAGATTTATTTGAATCGATTTCACTTGCCACTGCAGACGGATTTGGTAAAGAAAACGAGATTAGGGTTAAGTGATATCATAGTTTAATTGATTATATTTTTTTACATAGAAGCGGGGACAAATGGACAGTCGGTTCATTTCAAAGCGAACCACGTGATGATCAATGGCATCATATAACCGGAATAGAGCGGTAATTTTATGTGTTTTGTATGAAAACAAATTCTGCCTAATTCGTAATGCGATGCTGCGCCGGTTCTGCGATCTGATTGGCCGACTAGTGGCTATTGATAGATGATTTTCGGCCGACGCGGGGCGGGACGTACACACATATCACTGGTTGGTTGAATTGCTTTTACGTCAGTGACTAATCACTGACCAGTTTCGGAATTTTATGGCTCACATAACTACTCTGTTCGGTTATATGCTGGATGGTGGAATACTCAGCGTTGATCATCTTAGCATAAACAATTTAACCTGAGACTAGTCCACTCAATTTATTCACGTATTGTCTATCCTGAGCAAGGTAAGAGCAGCCACCTCGGTTCAATTTGCTTAGCCCAAGGTGCTGGGTTCACCGTAAGCTACTGAGCCCCACCGCCACGACAAGGCTTGAACCTTGGCGGGGAGTTAAGATAGGCTACCTTGACTCTTTATATATTGATTTATCTATCAGAAGCTTTTTGTCATAGAAATCGGCTTGAAGAACACCATCATAAGAGATTATAAAAATGTATATTCGATCATCATCATCATAATCATCAGCCTTTATCCGTCCACTGTTGAAATGTTCATTTACTTCATGCTAAATAGTTTGTCTTAAATCGTAAATCTAAGTTTCAGGCGGAGCTGCGAGCAATGGCTAGTATCCAAAAACCGATCAGCATCAATTAGTACTTTTAATTCCTAAGTTCAAACTAAAAACTGAGCTTTGAGTTCTAAAGTTAATTGGTATTAGTTTTCTATGAGTTCCGATTTGGCAGACTTTAATGGCACTTATCATTTCGTATGCTAGTTTCAAAGTTACGCCTAGATTTATATCGTTATCAGCTGCATAAGTAATTTTTATGCTTATTATTTATGTGGATAAATTAAAATGGGAGTGTCTGTTTGTAATATTAAAATAACCGCCTTTTTATATGCATATGGTATATGTATATAAAAATCGGTTGTCTGTAAAGTCGGTTTACTGACGATAGTTGAACGGGACAACGTCATAAGAAAATGGAACGCCACAGAGCGATGTAACGCCGCATACGTCATCTTTTTTCGTTCTTGCAGCCGGCTCCATCGAATTATAAGACGTAGTCACGTCAAAAGTATGTATGTATGTGTTCGGTATAATATGTACCTACTGTGTATATATATGTATACGTATTATACCGAACACATACATACAAGTACACGGTATATGTACCGTGTACTTAAATAGCATTTATCACATTTTTTGTCTGTCTGTCCGTCGGCCTGTCAAGTAGTTAGTAGTTACTTTTACATTTAATAATAATAATAATCATCATCATCGTAATCACTTTCACCCCCACCAGCCCCCTGACCCCCCAAAGACCCCCAAATCACGTAGACAGCGACGTCGGGACAAGTTTTCCTCCAAATTAATTCGGGCGGCAGTATAAAGGAAATTAAATATCTGCCTTCGATCGGGGATTTAATGAAACCTTGGAAGTATTTTTGAATATCGGCTTAGGGGTCGGTAGGGCGTTGTAAAAAATGTTAATATATATTTTACCTATTATGGTAGCTGTTTCCGCCACACCGGAACGATGACGTATGATCGAGTGACATCGGCTCGAGTCGGCCTTTCTCGCCGTGTGACGTAGAAAGTGCTGGACACTTGCTCTTGTAATGGACGTCGGGACGCGCGCGCGCACAATAATCGTTTCCTAATCCGCCCTTATTCTAACATTATAACCAGTGTGGTGTGTAATCATTTCTTTAAGTATAGATATAAACATTAAGCTAGTGTATAAGTGTTACATATATTCGAAAGACATTAAGTGTGGTCCAGCCGGCGCACCTAGGAAGAAGTCCTCAGCCTACTTATCCAGCCCCCGCCAGGAATAAGGTGAAACCACAGGTGAGTCACCAACTTGTCTGTTAATCCCTGCCCGGCGCTCTCTATCCCACCAAACCCCCAAAATCACAACACCTGTGGCGGCCACCAACGCGTGGTCGCCATCAGTAGCTGTATAGCTTTTAATAAAATTTGGTTAGGCGATAGGTTATATCTTTAAAAATAAAATGAGCATTTTTATGTCAATTGGTTATGCCATCTGATGGTAAGTGGTCAGCGTCGCCCATGAACACAAACGAATTCGTCTCGGATCAACCCAGTCAACTCACGTCTCGGATCAACCCAGTCAACTCACGTCTCGGATCAACCCAGTCCACTCACGTCTCGGATCAACCCAGTCGACTCACGTCTCGGATCAACCCAGTCAATTCATTTATACAATACTTATTCTGCGACGCAAGATCTCCAAGCCAATACATATAATTACTTTTGATTAAAACAACATCTACACAGTTTACAACTACATACAGACAGATAAAAATGGTAAAGTAGCTAAAAAACATTCACTTGAATTTTGGTATTAATTTTAAAATAACAAACATACACTTTAATATTAGAAAAGTACACTTTTGCCGTGATAAAATTTTTTTGTGTTTTGGAAAAAACATGTACTTGGACTGTGTAAGTGTAAGACCTATATGTTGTACTACATCTAACAATAAAGAAATTTGAATTTGATAATAAATACCAGTGTATTATGATTTGGGAAAGTGACCTTCTTCATGCTGGTGTTGATCATCTATCAGCTGTTGGTCTCACTATTTGCCTATGAAACAAATATAAAAACATACAGAACCTTCAGTCCCTTATATACGATTCGCGCTCGTATTTTTACTTTAAATTAAAATACTCGAACATAAACCGTCCTTACCCTCGCCCTCAACCTTGAGGACTTGTTTGAAGTTAGGGGTAACGGGTTCGAATCTGAAAACAATGAAGACCAGTAGATTTATTGTTAGTAAAAATACTGATAAAATCACTTATATACGAGCAGTATGCTATGGAGCGTATTATGCTTTTTTTTTCTTTTACGCCGGGAAATGCTCTGACTCATCCCGCCTGGGGAGTGGGTCTCCCCAGGCGGGTATGTGGGACTCGCTGCGCCCGAAAGATGGTAAACGGACGCAGCTCTACCCACTAAACCCAGCGAGTGCCACCAGTGCCGACTTGGTGAGGTGCCCCGGATCTGTTAAGCTAACAGGGCACCTCGACGGCTAGTCAGTCCCGCAAGGGACCGACGCCACCACAGAGGGGTTGCCCTACACCACAGAACAACCCCTCCCAACGTCGGGACAGTACAATGGGGTGAGGTTCCCATCCTCACCCCTTGCCCCCTGCTCTTTTGTCCCCTCTTCTTATAAGAGAGGTACAAAGAGCCCCCTCGGCTCAATTAGCTTCGCCCAAGGTGCTGGGCTCACACTGGGCTACTGAGCCCCACCACCACGACGAGACTTGAACCGTGGTGGGGAGCGTGCTATGCTGGGTATTTTTTTGGCAGATAAGATTCGAAACGAAGACATCCGCTAGAGAAATATTTTTACTAATATCACGCAAAGAATAAGCTCGTTGAAGTGGCAGTGGGCTGATCACACCCCGAAAACGAATGCTCGATAGGAGAATAAAGTTCAAGAGTGGATGCTGCGTTTAGGTAGACGAAGTGTTGGTCGAACATTAACCAGGTGGGAAGTCGATCTCCGCGCAGTGGCCGGTCAGTGTTTATGCGAGTGGCGAGGGATCGGCCGTCTTGGCGTTTATTGAAGGAGGCCTATGTTCAACAGTGGACGTTTAGGGGCTGATGGTTATGATATAACCATGAACAGTTTTGCCCTAGTTAACTTTACAACCATATCACGAATGATAATGATTATTTTGATTATAATTAGGTAATTAATTAAATAGTCAACGTATAAATTAATAAGTCTTTCCTTACATTATTATCTACTTTTTATATTTAATCAAACATCAAATCTACATTTATGAATATAGTAATAAACAGACAGAGTTACGTTCATGTTTAAGTGTAGATGTAACTCCATGTAACAGCACTACGGAACACACATTAAAGGCGTTTTAGAGTTACATAACTAGAAACTTGACCTCCCTTTAGCAGGCCCTCTCATATGTAAGGAGGTCAACTACACTGGCAGACGAAGTCGAGTACAAGTTAGTATTTATATTATGAATATATGTTCAGGATAAAACGTTTAATAGTTAGCATTTTATTAATTCCTTGAACAAGGGGAATAAAAACGGTCGTTTTTCCTAATGGGAAAGGCAATGTTGTCTGTACTACTGGAATTAAGGTTGTTTATATATACAAGTGTATACATATATATAAGAGAGATTGAAATAAAAATAGATGAATTCTTATTACATGTTTATTTCCAAGAGATTTTCTAAATTATACAAAAATACTAGTGGCACCGACCGAAATTGTCCTGTACAATTTTTTTTTGTGAATCTAAACCATCTTCGAATCCCCTTGAACTCACACAAAAAAATTCATCAAAATCGTCCAGCTGTCTAGGAGGATTTCAGTGACATACACACGCACAGAAGAAATATATATATATATATATATATATATATATATATATATATATATATATATATATGTAAAGATAACTAGCCGCCTATTAAAAAAAAGAGGTTAAGAATTAAAAAAAAAAAAAAAAAAAAAATATGGGTGGGTCCGAAAATTACATTTATATATTATACATATGTGGGGAGTTGATTACATTAATGATGAGGTCCATTTAGTGTAGGCAAACTGGCAAACGTACCACCTGATGTTAAGTGGTCGACGTCGCCCATGAACATAAACTAGTATACCTGGAACAAGCCCAGGCAACTCATTTATGTGTTGCCTATCCTGAGACATAAGATGTTAAGTCTCGGTGCCAGTAATTACACTGCCTGTCTTGCCCTTCTCTCCGAAATACAGCAAAGCTGTTTCACGGGAGAAATAAGCAAGATGGTGGTACCCATGCAGCCGGGAGCGCGGCACAGCGCTTCCCTCCCACCGGTATCATCCACACATCGGTCCATAATCGTAAAATGACATCTTTCAAACGAACATTTAAAGAGCTTGGTTAGTATGACGCCTAATATAGTTTTAGAATCAGGCGATACTTTGCGCCTTAATAGATATGACACATGTCATCTGTCAAACTGATGTAACTATTGTCACATACGTGTATACAAAGACTGTTTGACAAATGGTATGTTCGATAAATACATACCGGCTCAAAGGAACAAAAGAGTGTATGACGGTTTCTGACCTACTTCACAGATTTTTATGCTGGTGGGACTGTTAACACTTCGGGCCACCCACTCACCAAATGCGAAATAGGCCTTCTTAATTCATTATACTTTATAAACTTTGATGGCCTAAAAACCCATACCTGTTGCAATATTTTACCAGATCAAGGGCTTTTTACCGAGCACTAACATAAGGGAAATGTGCTAAGTTTCCCAAGGGCTTCATAAGGGCTAACGATGTTGAAACTGTAAAATTATACGAGCCTATATATTCTCAGGATTAGGTGGTGGCGTGGGATTCTTTTACAATTTCAGATTTGGACCCCAGGGACCGAACGGTGTGTTTAAATAAAATTAAACAATTCCCATACGTTCGTAAATCTGATAGAGAATTTATTTGAGCTATGGGGGATTTTTTTGGGTCCAAACCCAAGAGGTTTATTTTTATTTGTGAAACATTTTGGAGAAGATCCATCTTCCTGGAGGAGAAGTTTGGTTGTGTAGTGCCACTAAAACCTTTTCTAAGAGTGGTGAAACTATATTCTTAAAGAGGTTTTATTCAAACTGCTCGAAATGGGACGTGTACCATGTTTTAAATTACTTTTATTGCAATACTCGATATTTCGGCATTGCTAAAGAATTCTCTGATCCCGACAGTTAACAGCTGCTTAATCACGTCTTAAACTTTTGACCCCAGTTGCATGCTTAGTATGCCTTTTTTTCTTTAGCAACGGGAAAAGATCTTAGGTATGTGGTATGCAGCTCTACCTAATAAAACCCGGCGAGCGCCACCAACGTCCGCCTTTGGTGAGGTGCCCCGGATTTGTTGAGGCACCTCGACGGCTATTCTGTCGTCCACGGGGCCGACGCCACCTCCACAGAGGTGTTGACCCGCACCACAGAATAACCCCTCCCAACGCCAGGACTGTACAATAGGGTGAGGTTCCCATCGTCACCCCTTATTCCCCCCTGCTCTGATGTGCCCTATTCTTATAAGAGAGGCTTAAAGAGCAGCTCCCTTAGCTCAAATTGCTATGCCCAAGGTGCTGGGTTCACTTTAAGCTACTGAGCCCCACCGCCACGACAAGGCTTGAACCGCGGTGGGACATACAAGAGATCCTAGAAAACACCCATTAATGCTCAACTGTCATAAAGCTGTAAAATCTCTTAAGCCATAATATATTCATAGTAGGTACAGCTTCAGTTCTTCATAAAGCCGCATATGAAGTATTCAGGGCCATATTAGCGACTTTACTATCGTACGTCTCAGAATAGGCAAGTCATATATCAATTTCCTGTAGTCCCAAGTGGATTAATGGGTGACGTTGACCACTTATCATCAGGTTGCATATCTGCCTGTTTGCCTACCCAATATTATAAAAATAGTACATCTCACTTTCATTTATTTCTCTCCAGTAATTATTTGTTGCAAGAACGAGAGAGAGTCTTCGACAACTTCTCTATATTTCGCATCGCGTCACAGAAAAAAAATTGTACCAATTAAAAAGATTTAACGTAAATTCGTTTTAATAGGATACGTGTCCGTACTCACTGATAGACATTACCTCTTTAATGAATGCCAAGATGGCCGATCTTGTTAAAATTGTATTAATAAAGCTACTTTTATATATTTTTCATGTTAGTTAGATTGTCAAACGAGTAGACTTGACACCTGTTGGTGGTAGCCAGCCAATTCGGCCGGAACTACCTAAAACATGTATTTTATGCGTTGTCTATCCAGAAAACTTATGTCTCAGACTGTCTCGCTTTTCTTTCCGAAACATGACAAAGCTGTTTCTTAGAAGAAAGCCTAAGGTTGTTGGTACCCACCGTTTTATATATAGTACTATATAAATATATTTCTACTACCGATATAGCTCAGATACTTAAGGCTACTGTTAATTATTTAAATATATTATACTGTTTGTTAACAAAAATAAAAAATAAAAATTGTTCCAAATGTTATTTAGTTTGCTTTTTTTTCTTTTTTTTTTCTTTACCTACTATATGCATCAGGGAAGAGACTGGTCACCTACAACACAGGGAATCCTAGTGTCGGGACCAAGGTTACATTGTTTTATTTTCTGTACCACCTTTATATATACAATAAATGATTTTTTATTTTTTTATTTTTTTATTGGAAAAGTTTGATAAACTTGTGGCGTTAGTCCACGTCTTCAACCTATTTGGGGCTCTGGGCACTAGGATAGTGGGGGTGATTACAAATCAAAAAGGACTACTCTATAAAAAAGTCTGACAAATTACGGGACCCCATTGAACTCGGGGCCCTGGGCACATGCCCACAGTGCCCAATGAAAAGATGGGCCTGTGATAGTCTTGAGAATAGCTTTGACGTGAAAGATCTGGGTGCCCTGACCGGTGCATTTTTTGAAGTGAAACTTCTTTGCGCGCATGAGAGTAATTTACTACGTATGGATCATCACGAAAATGTGCAACGTTTTTCTCGAAGAAGAGGGAGGGAGTGATTCAGACCGATTGAGAGAGAGTGAGAAAAGGCGAACGTAGCATTAATCCCATAGCCATGGAGTTAGAGTAGGGAGCAAACGAGTGAGAAAGATCGCGAGAGAGTGAGATAGAGCGAACGTCGCATCGCAAGTCTCGGAAATTTAAAGCTTTAGATTAGTATAAATATAAACGAGATTTAAAAAATAGTTTGCCAAATAAGTTTAACTTTTGACATGGTGTTCTTTGTACGCGCACACTTTTTTTTTCTAAATTTACTAAATGTATGATTTAGAGATGCCTGATGTGACTAAGTCTTTGGAGGTGTGTGAAGTTCACCAACCAAGAAAGGAGGTGCACCCTAACATCCTCCTCGCCTGATTTTGAGAAGACCCGAGACACTGGGCGATTTATATAATACAAAAACTGGGACTTACTGCAAAGTATTTTAAAAAAAGTGTGTGTGTGTATGTACACGCGTTAGAAGTTATACTCCTTACAGAAAAATACATAGTTTCATTACACTGTAACCTTTTTGCTTATTGTGTCGTTAAAAACTATATTATCTTCTTCTGACGTCTATACTGTCATTATTTATTTATTTATTTAAATAAAATTATGTGAAAATTGTTCTATAACTAACTTCTTGGTGTCGGTTTTTCGTGACGGTGTGCGCGCGCATCGTTAAAATTTACACTCATCACTTCCTCCTAACTTAAAAGAAGTATAACTTCAAAAAATCACTTTTATGAAACCTTTCTTAATCAATTTTAACGCTCGTCTATACAAATGGTGGAACTTTGAATTTATATCCCATCTGACTCTTTAAGGGTTTTCAAAACTATATGTAGGTCGCGAGTTGGCAAGAAATGATGGAAGTTTGTTTTGATAGTACAACTAAATGGATTTCGATGAAAATTCGCAAACTAGTATAAACTAGACTATCAAAATAATCGCTCTAGACCCGCATTCTTTTAGAATAAATCATCGGCCTCCAAATTTAGCGCGAGGCCCCATTAGTGCGTTGCGCTGCGTTGCGTCGCGTCGTCGCAACGTCTTAGCTGCGTCTTAGCCGTCTTAGCGTCTTCAGCCTTCGCAATGGATACAAACGTATTCTTTAGTCACTTTTATTACGCCACCGCGGAAATAAACATAGAAGCCATAGAAGATTGTGCAGTGCATCACCCTCCCTCCCGCTTCGAACCGAGATCTGGGGCATCTCATAAAAAAATATGGAAAACGACGCAGAGTTGATGCTGCGATGACGCATCGTAGCACAACGCAGCGCAACACAGCGCAACGCAACGCAACGCAGCGCTACGCAACGCAATGCTCTAATACGGTTTTTGCTTATTAGTGCATTGCACAGTATTAGACTTCAAACCGTATCTACTATCTGCCCCTAATACAACTAAGAATACTAGTACTAAGAATACTCGTAACCGGTGAAACTAACTCAGTAGAGCTTTTCAATATTTATCTGAAATATCCCACGAGGAATGACCTTTTTCAAAAATGTAGGGCCGTCACCGAGACATCATCTACTAACATCTCAAGACATAAGTGGGGGATATCCCTCACTTTTGTCCGGGAATGGTTCCAGAAAGCTGGTTTATGTTCTTGGGAGACGCTGACTTACAACAGGTGCCCATCTTGTTTACATTTAAAATTAAATTTTTATTCACACAAAAAGTGCTCAACGCTAAGGAAGTTTTTAATTCAATAATAAGTTTATTTAGTTACGAAAATACAGGTTGAGCTAGATTTGATACTAAGCATTTTTTTATCTGATAAATTTTAGTGTCAAAGCTAACTAGACCTTGCCATATAACCTAATACTAGCATTTCTGTAAATATATCGATCGTACTTGGACCCTTTATAAGACTAGTTTAGGCGACTTCTCTGTTGCGAAGGCACCTGATGGCAAGTGATAAACGCCCATAAACCTGCGCAACACCAAAAGGCTTTTACAATTACAGACCCTTAAATGAATATGCTCTTCATTCCTATTTACCTTATAGTAAGGCAAATAAGATATTTTTTCTACCTTAACCAAAATAGAGCGGTAATGTTGAGTTTGGTGTGTTTCCTTCTATGGAAAATTTGTGAAAAGACAAATGGCAATTTCAAGTCTTTGACTACTAATTCAACACTATTCTTAATAACATATTTTGGACAGTATTTAGCTACGGTATTTAGTTTATTATTAAAAAAAATCTTTATAAAATATACTTATAGGGAGGTATTAATCTATGACATCATTCCCCTCTCGGATTGTTCATTGGGTGCACGGAGAGAGATGCTACGATCGCTTAAATATTATTATTATTATTATTTTTTATGTTAGTTGGCTAGGCAAACTGGCAAACGTACCACCTGATGGTAAGTGGTCGACGTCGCCCATGAACATAAACTAGTTTACCTGGAACGAGCCCAGGCAACTCATTTATGTGTTGCCTATCCTGAGACATAAGATGTTAAGTCTCGGTGCCAGTAATTACACTGCCTGTCTTGCCCTTCTCTCCGAAACACAGCAAAGCTGTTTCACGGGAGAAACAAGCAAGATGGTGGTACCCATGCATCCGGGAGCGCGGTACAGCGCTTCCCTCCCACCGGTAGACACCAGATAAGAGTGCATGACGATAATATCGTATTATCTCTAATATCCTGCCTGCATACGGACTTATGCGCTAGTCTTGACAACTAGGCTCCAACTGCTCGGTGGCCGCCGTAACTAGGTGTGCCACGCTCCGCTACGTAATCGTTAGGAAGAACTAATAGTACTACAGATTTTCTATCAGTGCCACAAGCATTCGGTGACGATGTCACGAGTTCCATGATTTTTATTCACCCAAGTGTTTAACGAGCTTAAGGTTGAACTAGTCGAAGGCGCGAACTCTAACAAAATGATTGCTATCTCACCTGACATAGTGCTCGAACATGCGTGCTAGAATGAAATGCACAATAATTCATTCCGAAAATGTCCTTTTAGCAAAACAATTATTATAGAAAAACTATTAAGTGTATCTTTTTAAAATAAATTTATTTCAATTTTTGAATAACTAAACTATGTCTGTACGGACTTTATTTTTGAGTTTTCGTACTCTGTATACTATTTATTTTCGTCCAAAGTTGTGCTAAAGTCAGTGTTATACGAAAGCTTAGAAGGTTGTATTTTTTAAATGTATATTTTTTATACGATTTTGGGTACATACAGACATAGATAATGACGAGATCAATTTATATTATACTTAGTTTTTGATGGTCAATGTCAAACATCGTAGTAATTACTGTCCTGCGTTTGTATGGAAAGATGAGCGACTTGTGTAACCTTAAGGAAATTTTCACTCATAACATTATATAAAAATATCAAGAAAGAGAAATAAAGAAAAAAAATTAATATCCCCAAATTTATCGCAAAGAACAAACATTTATAATACTAATAGAAGTGGGATTTTCTCCGGAACGGTATTCAATAAGAGTATTATCCGGGTATATCCGGGCAGATACGGGACGTCTAGTCCAGGCCTTTCAGTCAATATTACATGTTCCCGTAGGATCATGGACACACTAGCTGGTATCCGCAGCTTCGCCCGCTTTAGCACTGTACTAACGATGATTATTATTGAAGCATATGCCATTTAGTAAACCATTAACTGGTGAAAGAATTTGTGAAATTAAATGAATTTTCATTTGATTTAGTTGGATAGTCAAACGGGCTCGCTACCAGCTGGGCTAGCATGCGCACAACGAGATATCTCTTGACTAGAGAGAGATAATGTTTACATCGAGTATTTTCTCGATTACTCGTTAGGGTAATGCCACGTAATACGAAGAGTGCTACTACGAGAACACTATTCGTATACCGAAATATAGTAGGGAAACGCCACGGTATACAAAAAATAGGTACCCGGTTTAATTTATTTAAGTTTTAATTACTTTATCATATAATTATGTGCCTTTAATATTGAAAACGCACGTTAACTGTAGACAAAGGGATAATACCAGAAAAGGGGTAGACAAAATTTTATCGTACGTGCGTTCTAAGCCAGCTGGTGTCAAGTGGTCAATATGATAAATTAGCATAGACATTTTCACCAGGGATGAGTCCAGGAAATCAAATCGTCTTATGTGGGTTAAATAGGCAAACTGGCAGACATGCCAGATGATGGTAAGTGATCGATGTCGTCTATGAACATAATATACTTACGAGTTTATGTCATCTCTGTGTTGTCTATCCTTAAACGTAAGAAAAGCCTTAGTGGCAGCAATTAAGTAAGCTGTTTCAATCTTTAAGCGGCTGATTTTCTTTTATGGCAAAAGGAAGCAAACGAGCAGTCGGAGCCTTATGGTGACAACCGACGCTTATGGACATCCGCACAACCAGAGGTTATGGAAATACGTTGCATCCTCCTCCTTATCATAAACATAAACTCACAAACCGCACCAAATAAGACAGCATAGCTGTCACTTGTCGCCGTTGCTATGTGAGCGAGAGACAACCCCGGTCGTGCCAGCCCAATTCGGCTGCAATGCAGCATGGTACTACCTCTTACTAAGTAGCAAGCTGATCCAATTTTGATAATGTTTCGCGTTATAAACAAGCAGGATGGTGGTATTTAATTAGACGGGAGCACGGCACAGCGCAACCTTTCCACCGTTAAACATGTTATAATTTTGATTCAACAGTCAGTAATTAATCAAATATCTCTTTCCAGGTAATGCTGGTCCAGATATCGTGAAGCCTGGCCGAGGTAACGTGTTCGAACAATGGCCCGGTTTGAGTCAGGATCGGCCCTTAGGAAATTGAATCTACACTAAGTTTGCATTTTAATAGGATTACACCGTCGCGAACATTTGTAACAATTGAATATTTGAATGTAACCACGTCTTAGTCCTAGTAGTTGTCCTGTAACACAACAGCGCCATCTGTCGTGTCCAAATCTATCCAGTCTCAAGGATAACTAGAACCAAACTATCTAAGTGCGCATTGTAAAAAATTTCATTAAAATCGATTTACTGAATCGATCGCTTAGAAGATGTATAAGGACTTTTTATATGAATGACAGACAGGAAGAGTGGTTTTTATATCTCGAATTTGTCTGAGATTTACCCTGACCTATCATCATTATCGTCAACGCACTGGACACAGGCTTCTTTTAAAGAACTCTAAGACCGATGAGCATCCCAACTACTACTATGTTTTAACCACGTATGCGTAATGCGTACCGTATTTGATTTTATTAATGCCATTAAACTGATCAGTTAAATTTTAAGGAGATTTGCAAACTGTTCACCAAACTGCATCGGTAATGCGATAAAAGATATAGGTAATATAATAATAATTATGTCAACCCTTATATGTCTCACTGCTGGGCATGGGTCTCCTCCTCGAAATCAGGCGAGGGGGGGGGGATTTGGCCCAAAGTTCATCAATGTGGGTTCATTGCGGGTTGGTGAACTTCAGAAACCTTCTAATACTTTTAATCTTATCGGACATGCAGGTTTCCTTACGATGTTTTCTTCACCGGTGATCAAGCGATAGTCTCATGTTCAGGTGCGCGTAGAAATGTATTTCTAGGCATCACTTTTTTCGTCCTCTGTTGCTGTTTAGTTATCTATAAATGAACGTCAGAACAGTCGTATACGGACTGATAATGATTATTTTAATAGCTGTCTCCTTCAATGTATGTCTGTGTGTGGAATTATATCGAAATCCGATTAGTGTTTAGGAAGTAAAAAGTAATAAACAGAGATCCTTTCGCATTATAATCGCATCGGTGTGAGTGGCGGCCGTTATTATATTTTCGTAAAGCGCGATTAGACGTACTAAATGACGTGGGAAAAATGTTTGTCTCCCTCGCACCCAGCATAAAACGTAAGTCCGTCCCTCTCTTACGCAGTTAGTCAGTAGCTTGTAATTTTTTTTTTTGATTTGCTTGCATCGAAAGATTACGTAAATGAGATACATATTTTTTCATCTCGTTTGATATAATGTGTGTTATATTATTTGGACTTGATCAAATTGCTGTTTTTCACTTTAGTTTATTACTTTGAGTTAAAAAAAAAACAAAATAATAATAATATCTATGGAGGCTTTTTAAAACACGTCCATCTGGTCTCGTAGTAATTTATCGAGAAACTTGTGTTACGAGTACCAGACAACGGAAATATTTTATATTTTATACTATACACATATTTAACATTTTTATTATATAATACACATATTTAATACACATCCATGACCCAGGAACACAGAATATATTTTTGTTCCCTAGCGGGATTGGAACCTGCTACCTCCGCGCCGTTTTGAGCGCCAGCGCAATCACCACTGAGGTACAGAAGTCATCAAATGTAGCTATAGAAAGAAGAAAGAAAGAAAATTCAAAACATTGGAACCACTCAGTTTATTATTCTCAGGGGTCGCCTTGGTATCTTATCTGTGGTATACTCAATTGACGCTCTAAAAACTGCTTTGTTGGTATTATTTTGGATTAAAATAAACTTGAAATAAAAATTAAAACCAGCTTCAAAAAAACAACAACATTTTGCCATTGAACCGTATGAAGGAAGCCCAACAAAAGCTGAAATCGTCGAGGAGATCCCTTGACTATCTATGGTCTCCATCATCAGACCTGTAATGGCACTTACAACCTATATGGGTGCAAAGTTCTCGTCATGACAAATTAATCAAGCCCAAACACAAGGTTACTGATGTAAATCGTTGAGGCATTCCCTCGACTGTCTTTTGGCTCCAGCATCAGATCGACTCTTTATTAAATTGTAGTACTTCAAAACACTTAATAAAAAATAACAAATCGCACTAGTCGCCCCTACGATTTTCGAAAACTTCCCCTCGATTTCTCTGGGATGAGATTGAGAACTATTTTCAAACAAAAACCAAATTTTTAAATCGGTTGGTAAATATAGGTGATTATGCCCTAAAAAATGGCATACTTAGATGCCTTGATAAACCTAAACATTTCCAAAACATCAAATGTTAACACTAAACCCTTAAATATACATAATACCACACATAAAATATATTTATGTGAGAATACAGTTTTATGTCTTGGTTTTTCTTATGTATACCGAGCGGAACAAAAGATTTACGGCCAATTTCGGAGATAACGTACGTTATATGTTCCGGAACTTCTAATTATGATGTGTGTTCCGACTTTGTAAGTATGCTTAAGTTGGTTTAAAATAAAAGTTGGGTTTTTTTATTATTACAATTACATCATAACGGAAAATTTATCAAAATTTCGCTCTTTTGTGGATGGACCATTGTTTAAGAGTTGTTGAATTTGTATTTATTTATAGAAAATTAGGAAAAGCATAAAAATATCTTGTTTATAACTTTTTTTATGTCATAAGGAGGCAATTGAGCTGTCGGAGCCGTATGGTGACTTTCGACGCCCATAGACATCTGCACAACCAAAATGTATGCAGATGCATTGCCCTCCTTTTCCCTATCCACCCAATGGGCCACCGGAAACTCACAACACGAAACGCGACATAGCAGCTGTCACTTGACGCCGGTGTTATGTGAGCGAGAGGTACCACCCCGGTCGTGCCGACCCAAAGCAGTAAGGCACTACCTCTTTACTATTGAAAATAACCAGATTAATTTAAATTATTATAAGTGCTTTTCTGTAATTGCATGCTTTTTATTGATAGTTACGTTTGGAACTTCTAATTTTGATGTTCCAACTTTTTGAATATATGTTTGGAAAATTGATTTTTGGTTAGTGCAAAGATATTTGAGGGATATTTGTTCTTTGAGGAGGAGTTTTCAGCACTGGACGGATAGGGGCTGATGATGATGTTGATGATGATGATAATGATGATGATGATGATGATGATATGTAGACTATACCAGTTATGTATATCGAAATATTTATATTTTTATATATTTATCTTTATATATTATATTTCTTGTGTGCGTGTGTATGTCACTGAACTCCTCCTAGACGGCTGGACCGATTTTGATAAAACTTTTTGTGTGAGTTCAAGGGGATCCGAGGATGGTTCAGATTCAAAAAAAAATGTACAGGACAACGTCTGTCGGTGCCATTAGTAGTTATTTATTCATTTGATAGATCTATTTTTTCATATAATATCTATGGACGATTTCACACCACGTCAATCTGGTCCCGTGGTAAGTTCTCGAAGAACTTGTGTTACGGGTATCAGATAACGGAAATATATTTAATACTTTTATATTATACATATATTTAAGATTTTTATTATTTAATACACATATTTAATACACGTGCATGACCCAGGAACACAAAAAATATTTTTGTTCCCTGGCGGGATTCAAACCCACAACCTCCGGCTTGAGCGCCAACGCGCTAACCACTGAGCCACAGAGGTCGTCAAAACTTTGGGATATAAGACTACTTTAGCAGATATTTTAAATTTTTATGATTTACAATGAAAGGTGATTTTTGTGAACTTTAGTCATTAGTCAAAAGCAAGCTCAGAATGTTTTACTGAGACCTCTGGTAACTAAAATAATTTGTACCCACTGTATCATTTAAAGTAATTTTATGGGCAACGGATCTCGTGATGGTGAGGGGTCTGCACCGCCCATGAACATAAAGGAGTCATTTGGGAGCAGCCCAGGCCACTTGGTTATGCCTTTTTTCTTTTGCGCCGGGAAATGCTCTTAGGCATCCCGCAGGGGAGAACTCCAGGCAGGTATGTGGGACTCGCTGCACCCGAAAGATGTTAAGGTGGACGCAGCTCTACCCACTAAGACCCGGTGACCAATGGCTCCTTTGGTGAGGTGCCCCGGATGTCTTTAGTCAGTCCCCCAAGGGACCAATGCCACCTTCGCAGTGGGGTTGTCCCGCACCACAGAACAACCCCTCCCAATGTCGGGACAGTACGATGGGGTGAGGTTCCCATCCTTGCCCCTTGTCATTGTCATCTTATTAGAGGGGTACAAAGAGCAGCTCTCTCGGTTCAATTG
This sequence comes from Helleia helle, assembly GCA_963853865.1. NCBI lineage: Eukaryota > Metazoa > Arthropoda > Insecta > Lepidoptera > Lycaenidae > Helleia > Helleia helle. The sequence continues at coordinate 1,572,788 of OY971436.1, forward strand.
GCTTCACCCAAGGTGCTAGGTTCTCTTTAGGCTACTGAGCCCTACCGCCACGACAAGGCTTGAACTATGGTCGGGGACTCAGTGATGTCTAACTTAAGATGTCAGATGCTAAGATTTGCCATGCCATGATGCCAGTCAATTTGCGAAACACAACGAAGCTGTTTCACAAGGGTATCCCTCCCACCTATAGTTTCTCCTATTTACCTTTTCAATACCGCTTATTTGGTAAAGGTAACATCAGGAAATCTACATATCTTATAAGTTTAACCTTCATGTGTGAGTCAACAAAGACCCTCGCCTAATTTCGAGGAACTTGACATTCAGGGTTACCATTAACCCAATATAACCCTTTGGAATTAAGTGATGCCAGTTGGTTCTGTATCCGGTGAAAAACGCCACCGGAAACAGTTACACGCCATATCCGGCAGCGACGGAAGCTCGCGTGTCCGCGATAATGGCGGCTTCCGGCACGTTAATGGCCGATTGTTTTTTACATATGGAAATGGATGGAAATGTGTGAAAAGGCATTATGGTTAATGAGTTGGGGGGAAAGAAAAATCGGGGAGTGCTTAGATATCTCTTACCTAAATTACGGTAACTGTAAAGTATTTGAAACGTCAGAAATGTTAATCCTAATAAACTTAGAAGGGCTAAACCAGATTCCCACTATGGTTTAAGCCTTGTCGTGGTGGTGGGGCTCAATAACCTAAGGTGAACCCAGCGCCTTGGGCGAAGCTAATTGAGCGGATGGAGCTGCTCTTTGTACCCCTCTTATAAGAAGAGGGGACAAAAGAGCAGGGGGACAAGGGGCGAGGATGGGAACCTCACCCCGTTGTACTGTCCCGACGTTGGGAGGGTTCTTCTGTGGTGCTGGACGACCCCTCTGTGGAAGTGGTGTCGGTACCTTGAGGGACTGACTAGCCGTCGACGTGCCCTGTTTGCTCAATAGATCCGGGATACCTCAATAAAGGCGGCATTGGTGGCACTCGCCGGGTCTTGGTGGGTAGAGCTGCGTCCACCTTACCATCTTTCAGGCGCAGCGAGTCCCACAAACCCGCCTCCCCCCACAGAATGCCTCAGAGAATTTCCCGGCGTAAAAAAAGAAATCTTAATAAACTTTAGGAGGTCAATTTTTCTCCTTCTGCTACTGTAGCCGGAGCCGAACTGGGCGTGTCCTTGTCGTTACCCCGATGACTATATACAAGAGCGCACTACTCTCGGAGCCGATTTGGGCGTGTTCGACGCCCTTCCAGCTTGAATGCCTATTTCTGTAATTTATCCCAAACTTTGATAGTTCTGAATAAACTTAGAAGCGTAGAGTTTCTAAGTCCCAGTCTTCAGAGACGTCGGTAACCTAAAGTTCGACTCGATTCCTCTCCGAATTATGCTTTAAAGAAGGGCCAATAAACTTAGGATCCCAGGGCTTTTAAACCCCATGTTAAAAACTAAAAATTATCTGAAACGTCAAAAATATAAAATCCTTATAAACTAGAAAGGGCTTCTAAAGCCGGAACCGATCTGGGCGTGTTAGACCACCGTATTTACTTAACACTACCGCGAAATAGCGCATGTGTTTCACGTATTAGGATGTGAGGGCCCATTACTCTACCCCATAACTGTCGACCCTTAATTTCCTTTAATTTCCCCTCCATAGTCCCCACATGGATAACTAAGTGTCGTGTCTTCTGAATTGTGAATATTTTTGGGACGGTAGTCACTTACGCGAAGAATAAGTTACGGGTACACGGTAACGGATGACCGATAGGGCAATAAGGTTTAAAGTGTAGAGGCCGCGTTTAGGTAGACAAAGTTTTTTTTTTATGTTAATTGTATAGGCAAACTGGCAAACGTGCCACCTGGTGGTAAGTGGTCGACGTCGCCCATGAACATAAACTAGTATACCTGGAACGAGCCCAGGCAACTCATTTATGTGTTGCCTATCCTGAGACATAAGATGTTAAGTCTCGGTACCAGTAATTACACTGCCTTTTTTTTTTTTTCGGAGGGAGCTATGCTAATGGCCCGAAGGCCCTAATGCTTCATCGGATTAGTGTGAGCCCATTCGGCTCACTTTTGATTTAAAAAGTGGGGGGTTGCCCCCCGCCTACCGTGCGGTCAGCGACCACACGGCCTCCTGGCGTCGGTTGTGAGTAATTACACTGCCTGTCTTGCCCTTCTCTCCGAAACACAGCAAAGCTGTTTCACGGGAGAAACAAGCAAGATGGTGGTACCCACGCAGCCGGGAGCGTGGCACAGCGCTTCCCTCCCACCGGTTGGTGGGCCATTACCTTGGTGGGAAGACAATCTTCGTGTGGTGGATGAGAGTGGCGAGGGATCGGTCGTCTTGGTGTTCATTGAGATAGACCTCTGTTCAGCGGTGGACGGATAAAGGCTGATTATTATTATTATTAGGCTGATGATGATGATGATATGTATTTTATATAATAATAATATCAACTCTAATTAGGTCCCACTGTTGGGCACGGGTCTTCTCCTCGAAATCAGGCGGGGAGGGTGTTGGGCTGTTCACTGATGCGCTGGCCCAATGCGGGTGTTCTTCACACTTCAAAGACTTTTAATCTCATCAGACATGCAGGTTTCCTCACGATGTGTCCTTCACCGGTGAACAAGTGAGGGTCTCAGTACATAGAAATTAAGAAAAACCTCAAGGCACCACAGGGTCAGGATCGAACCCAGACCTCTTACTCAAGAAAACTATACCCACTAGATTGCCATCGCTCCATGTAGCTATATCTGTACTAATATAATAAAGACCAGTATGATTCTACGTTATGACGAGTGACAAAGTTTCTACAATAATCATCTGCTGTAATTACCTCGATCGAAGCTGCAGTCAACAGTTAGTCAATCCTATAATAATGCAACCATTTAAAACCTTTAAAAAAATAAAAATAAAATGCTCCACATTAAAGTTTAAAATATTCATAATTTGAACTAATTTTGTGCTTAAAATTAGTAAACTATCTTAATTTATGCGCGGAATGGGACCACTAAAAACCGCTCAGACCTTGGGTGTAAGTTAGGGTAAGTGCAGATAAGGACCTTTTAATATACCATAATCTATCCAGCTGGACAGGTGTTTTAAAGTAAATTCCTTTGGAGGGATTAGACAAATACTTCTGATGATGACCTCTGTGGCTCAGTGGTAAGCGCGTTGGTGGCCGGAGGTAGGCGGGTTCTAATCCCGCCAGGGAACCGAAATATTTTCTGTGTTCCTGGGTCATGGATGTGTATTAAATATGTGTATTATATAATAAAAATCTTAAGTATATGTATAGCATAAAAGTATTAAATATATTTCCGTTGTCTGATACCCGTAATACAAGTTACCGGTGGGAGGGAAGCGCTGTGCCGCGCTCCCGGCTGCATGGGTACCACCATCTTCCTTATTTCTCCCGTGAAACAGCTTTGCTGTGTTTCGGAGAGAAGGGCAAGACAGGCAGTGTAATTACTGGCACCGAGACTTCACATCTTATGTCTCAGGATAGGCAACACATAAATGAGTTGCCTGGGCTCGTTCCAGGTATACTAGTTTATGTTCATGGGCGACGTCGACCACTTAACATCAGGTGGTACGTTTGCCAGCTTGCCTATCCAACTAACATAAAAAAAAAAAGTACTTCGAGAACTTACCACGGGACCAGATTGACGTGGTGTGAAAGCGTCCATAGATATTATTATTATTATAATTTTTTGAGTTTGTAAATGGAGCAACAACGAAAATGATTAGGTCTCATTTAATGAACCCCAAGACGGCGGATACATCACATCCAACTTGGACCAGAACCAAGATCATTATCCCATCTTTGTATATACTCCAAAACTATAAGATTTTTTTTATGTGATCGGGGACAAACGAGCAGTCGGAGCCTCACGACGCCGACGCCCATACACATCCACACAACCAAGGCCACGCAGATGCTCCGCCCATCTTTTCCCTTTCCCCTCAATGGGCCACCGGAAACTCACAAACCTCACGAAACGCGACAGCATAGCTAGTCACTTGACGCTGGTGTTATATGAGCGAGAGGTACCACCCCGGTCGTGCCGGCCCAGTTCGGCTGCAATGCAGCATGACACTACCTCTTACAACCTCTTACTCTCTACTACTCACTACCTCTTACTTAATGGAAGGAAAAAAAGAAGGAATATAAATTTCTACCGTCCACTATTGTTATCATTCAGAAAACGTCAAGATGTCCGACCCTCATTCACTAGGTGCCGATCCTCCATCTTCCGGAACAAGGATTCTCTTCTTAACTACCTATTCACTAAGATATGGCTAAGCTGCCCTATTTGAATCCTCTTTTTTATGTTAGTTGGATAGGCAAACTGGCAAACGTACCACCTGATGGTAAGTGGTCGATGACGCCCATGAACATAAACTAGTATACCTGGAACGAGCCCAGGCAACTCATTTACGTGTTGCCTATCCTGAGACATAAGATGTTAAGTCTCGGTGCCAGTAATTACACTGCCTGTATTGCCCTTCTCTCCGAAACACAGCAAAGCTGTTTCACGGGAGAAACAAGCAAGATGGTGGTACTCATGCAGCCTTTACTTCCCTCGTGAGGTTTTGTCTACTATATAATGTTTGTATTGTGTAGTCTTGTATATTAAAAACAAATTGTATCTATGTTATCAGTTGTTGGTAAACCAATAAATAAATAAATTTTAAAATTCTGACAAATTCCCACCATGGTTCAAGCTTTGTCGTGGCGGTGGAGCTCAGTAGCCTAAGTTGAAACCTTGGGCAAAGCCAATTAAACCGAGGGAGCTGCTCTTTATACCCCTCTTATAAGAAGGGATAAGGGGCGAGGATGGGAACCTCACCCCATTGCACTGTTGGGAGGGGGTTGTTCTTTGGTGCAAAAAACCCCCTCTGTGGAGGTGGCGTCGGTCCCTTGGGCGACTGACTAGCCATCGAGGTGCCCTGTTCTGTGCTCAACAGATCCGGGGCACCTCACCAAAGGCGGCATTGGTGGCACTCGCCGGGTTTTAGGGGGTAGAGCTGCGTTTACCTTACCATCTTTCGGGCGCAACGACTCCCACATACCCGCCTGGGGATTCTCCCCTTCTCAGCGGGATACCTACGAGTATTTCACAGCGCAAATGAAAAAATATATAAAAAAAATCAGCAACACCAACGTTTTTGAAGTGTAAACTTCTTTTAGCACGGTACGCATATTTTTAGATGAGATAAAATCTCTGAACTCGCGACACCGCACACGAAACGCTGGAGACGCAGTTTGACGTTTATATTATAACGTGAACTCGCGACACCGCACGCGAGCCGCTGGAGACACGGTTTGACGTTTGATTTATTTATATAAGATTATGCAATAAATATTTGTTTTGAAAATTGTGTTGCTTCTAATTGGGTTTTTCTCGCTTTTCTTAAGAGGAGCTTGCAACCAAATAATGGTGTTTTTGTAAATATATTTATTGACTGTTTTATTTTGACGTATTTCAAGTATTTTTTCGGTTACCTAATAAATAAAGATATTTTGATTTGATTTATATTTATACCATACATATATACAGGGTGTCTGGTGGCAGATTTAGGTTTTCAAAATAAAATAAAATAAATACCTTTATACGTATAGTTTTAATAAAAGTGTTAAAATACAGAGTCATAATGCTGATTTTATTTTTTTAATATGATGTCATCCAAATGTCTTCCACACACTGTTCAAAACGGAGCCTCGTATTCCGCGCCACACGCTGCAGTAAACTCGGTTCAATTGCGCCGATTTCTCGCCGAATATTTTCTTTTAAGTCCACAACAGTTCGCAGATTGTTGGTGTAGACTCTCGCTTTGAGGTAGCCCCACAACAAAAATCCATTGGGATTAGGTCGAGGGACCTTGGTGGCCACGGGATGTCCCCAAAGCGACTAATCAGTTTTTCAGGGAAATCATCAGTGTGTGCAGTCGCACCATCCTGTTGAAACCACGTGTGTGATGAGAACGATGGATGAGCTCGCAGGCTCGGCAAAAAGAAATTCGAAATCATGTGTCGATAATTCTCACCACTGACATTAGTCGCGTGGCCCCGTGCATTTTCAAAAAAAAATGGCCCAATTATCCCACTCGCGGATAAAGTGCACCAAACAGTTACCCTTGGGCAATGTAATGGTTTTTGGTGTTTCAATCGAGGATTGCGAGTTCTCGGAGCCCAGTAACGACAGTTTTGCTTGTTAACGTGTCCGTTTAGATGGAAATGAGCCTCGTCACTCCAAAAAATTGAATTCGCAGTGCTAAAACGCTCCAACATGGTTTCACAAAAAAATTTGCGTGACACAAAGTCATTTTCTTTTAATTCTTGAATAATTTGAATTTCAAAAGGATGGAACTTCATGTCCTTTTTCAAAATTTCATGAACAATCGCTCTTGGAAGTCCCAGTGAAGCTGCCCTTTTCCGTATTGAAAGTCGTGCATTTTCACGTAAACTCCGTTCCACCAGTGCGATGTTTTCCGGGGTCCTTGACGATCGACTAGGCCCTGGCCGTGGTGTGTTCATAGCCGAAGCAGTTGCGCGGAACCTCTCCACCCACGAACGAATTAAATTCACACTCGGTCCATCGCTTATCCGTCGAATACTGAAATGTGAACAAAACTGCCGGCGAGCGAGTACGTAAGAATCGTGGCTCTTGAAAAACGCTTCGATAGCGAACGCGCGATGCTCACCCGACCAATGACACCACCCTCCCCCCGCACCGTTTATGACTTTTTGAAATATTCGATTTTTAAAATGTAAATCTGCCGCCAGACACCCTTTATTATGTATAATTGTCAACAACTTCGAGAGTCATCCGCACTGGCCTACAGAAAACTTGTTTCTAGAACTTACCATATAATTAATAACCATCCATCTCAGAAGTAATATTAATTAATATAACATCGAATGACATCTGCAGGGATCCCCCCCCCCCTCACATTCTTTTCTTTCAACTTTCGGTCTCGCGAACAAAAGCCTACGTATGGTTCAAGTTATAAGAAATTACTTTAGATAATAATAAAAAATATATTAATTTATCCTCATACCAAATTCTGTTCACGTGAAGCTTTTTTTTTTTGAAAATTAGTTTTTGCCAAAAAAAATATTTTGTGGAAAAAACAGTTGAACGTAATATCATAAGAAAGTTATATTTAAGACCTAATTTAGTGCGGGTAACAACGCAGGGAACAGACAAATAGCTAAATAGTTTATTTGTTTGAAGACTTTTTCTCCAGAATCAATTGTCACGAGTAAAAAAATATTTTATATAGGGGACAAAAGAGCAGGGGGCAAGGGGCGAGAATGGAAACCTCACCCCATTGTACTGTCCCGACGTTGGGTTGTTCTATGGTGCGGGACCAGCCCTATGTGGAGGTGGCATCTGTCCCTTGCGGGACTGACCGTCGAGGTGCCCTGTTAGTTTACAGATCCGGGGCACCTCACCAAGTCAGCACTGGTGGCACTCGCCGGGTTTCAGTGGGTAGAGCTGCGTCCACTTACCATCTTTCGGGCGCAGCGAGTCCCACATACCCGCCTAGGGAGACCCACTCCCCAGGAGAGATGCCTCAGAGCATTTCCCGGCGTAAAGAAAAAAAAAATGACAATCCACTATGAATGCTTCGAATTTATAGTCATTCTAACACAATGTATCTTTAGGATGTTTTAATATATAACACTAATACATTTCGATAAATACTACATTATTAATCACATCTTTAAAGGCGGAGTGGGTGAAAAATGAAACGCACTTTCGCCATCTTTTTTATTCTATTTACAGTTTCAAGGGCAAAACAGTGACGACTCAGTGTTAACATTGTAAAAACGCCGCATTTAATACAGATCCACAGAGTATTAAAATGTTGCAACTAGTTGAAAGTTTTAAGCGCGTTTTATAGCGCAAAACATTACGGCCATCATGGTGGCCCTAATGATTCGTGTAACATCAATTATTTTGGCAGTTTTGTTGGCCATAACGCCTGACTGGTCAAGTTCATGTGCGATGCTGACTTATCATTATATGGCTCGTCTGTGGTCAGCTCATTTGCCTATCATCATCATCATCGTCGTCATCATCATCATCACCATCATCATCATAATTATCATCATCATCACGGGTCTTCTCTAACTATTCAATTAGCTAATCAACTAACATAAAAAATATCAGTATCCGCTAAGCTCATACCTTGGACCCCCATGCCCATTGTTCAGAGGTCCATATTGTTATGTCTGGTCGTCGTGAGGTCGTTTGAGCCATTCGATCTGCCCCCTGTTATTTGGGACCCTAGGGGTTATTGTATATCAATCGGTTCTGGCTTTGGTATATTTGCTTTATTGCTTCCTCGAAGTCAAGCGAGGAGACTGATTTTTGGCTTTGATTGTATGGTATGTTTGTTAGTGATACTGTGTTCGTTTATTGCTTCCTCGAAATCAAGCGAGGAGTTTGTCCGCAGGCTGTTTAGCTTATTTTGATTTCGATTGTGTGGTACCATATTTGTTTGCGAGACCGTTTATTACCTCAAAATCAAGCAAGGAGGGTGTTTGTACGCGGCTATTGAATTCTAGCTGTAGAATATTTTAATATCTATGTAGTTGTAAGGTTAAACGAATTACGAATGTTAAGGATTCGGCATTGTCTACGAGCGCCTTACGCCCAAACTGGTTCTTAAACAATGTCAAAAGATGTCCATTAAATAAAAATGAAAAGTAAGTAAGGCTTAAATATATTCATTAAACAGTTTAAAAGTGTGAGAATAACCTTATATAAAATACTAAAATTGCTTTTATAAAAGAATTACCTGGTAAACTATAAGGTGTTCCTCCTCAGCCTTATTTTTAAATAAGTTGAGTTGAAAAATAGAGGAATATATAAGCCGCTTAGTTTGTTTTACTGGCTCAGGAATTTCTAGAGAAATTCTCTATATTATTATTAACAATAAAGAGGAAAGATTAGATTTTTTAAGTGAAAATTTCTTTAGCATCGTTGTGATTTGAATGTCGATGAAACGAAAAAGCATCAGTAAAAAGAGACAGACACACAAATTCATAAGATTTAACCTGGGAGAGAATGAGATAGCATTATACACTTTTTCTTATGTTCGTGATTTTTGAATGTTTCACTCTACCACTCTACCACGTGTGAATTGTACACAATATGTTTTTTGTCGACGGATTTTAAAGATTCCTTCACCAGTATATATTTTTTCTTTAACGCCGGGAATGCTCTGAGGCATCCCGCGGGGGAGTGGGTCTCCCCACGCGGGTATGTGGGACTCGCTGCGCCTGCCAGCTGGTAGTGGACGCAGCTCTACCCACTAAAACCCGGCGAGTGCCACCAATGCCGCCTTTGGTGAGGTGCCCCGGATCTCGTAAACAAACAGGGCACCTCGATAGCTAGTCAGTCCCGCAAGGGACCGACGCCACCTCCACAGAGAGGTTGTCCCGCACCACAGAACAACCCCTCCCAACGTCGGGACAGTACAATGGGGTGAGGTTCCCATCCTCACCCCTTGCCCCCTGCTCTTATGTCCCCTCTTCTTAAAGAGAGGTACAAAGATCCCCCTTGGCCCAATTGGCTTCGCCCAAAGTGCACCGCTCACCCTAGGTTACTGGGCCCCACCGCCACGACAAGGCCTGAACCATGGTGGGGATACTATGTTAGGACTGAGGCTATAAGCGTAATCATCATCAATCCAGATGCAGCTGTAAATCTAGGTTCAGACGATAACGTGGTTGCTATATAATCATCATCATCATCAGCCTCTATCCGTCCACTGCTGAACATCCTCCCGCAATGAACGCCAAGACGGCGTAATATAACAACAAATTCAGGGTTTAACGATTTCTCCTTTACTAATGTTCTTAGACCTGTTTTCTTGGCAATTTAATGATTGTCAATGGGATACCCTACAATTATAATTTATATATAACTAGCTGTTGCCCGCAGCTTCGCCCGCGTTAACTTTTAAAATTTGAGGGGTTGACCACCCTTATCACTTAGGGGTATGAAAAATAGATAGTAGCCGATTCTCAGACCTACTGAATACGCATATAAAATTTGGTAAAAATCGGTAAAGCCGTTTCGGAGGAGTACGGTAACCAACATTGTGACATGGAAATTTTATATATTAAACTAGCAGTTGCCCGAAGCTTTGCCCGCGTTAAGTTTTAAAATTTGAGGGGTTAACCACCCTTATCACTTAGGGGTATAAAAAATAGATAGTAGCCGATTCTCAGACCTACTGAATACGCATATAAAATTTGGTAAAAATCGGTAAAGCCGTTTCGGAGGAGTACGGTAACCAACATTGTGACATGGAAATTTTATATATTAAACTAGCAGTTGCCCGAAGCTTCGCCCGCGATAAGTTTTAAAATTTGAGGGGTTAACCACCCTTATCACTTAGGGGTATAAAAAATAGATAGTAGCCGATTCTCAGACCTACTGAATACGCATATAAAATTTGGTAAAAATCGGTAAAGCCGTTTCGGAGGAGTACGGTAACCAACATTGTGACATGGAAATTTTATATATTAAACTAGCAGTTGCCCGAAGCTTCGCCCGCGTTAAGTTTTAAAATTTGAGGGGTTAACCACCCTTATCACTTAGGGGTATAAAAAATAGATAGTAGCCGATTCTCAGACCTACTGAATACGCATATAAAATTTGGTAAAAATCGGTAAAGCCGTTTCGGAGGAGTACGGTAACCAACATTGTGACATGGAAATTTTATATATTAAACTAGCAGTTGCCCGAACCTTCGCCCGCGTTAAGTTTTAAAATTTGAGGGGTTAACCACCCTTATCACTTAGGGGTATAAAAAATAGATAGTAGCCGATTCTCAGACCTACTGAATACGCATATAAAATTTGGTAAAAATCGGTAAAGCCGTTTCGGAGGAGTACGGTAACTAACATTGTGACATGTAAATTTTATATATTAGAATATATTAATATAGGACGTACATTTGAAGTACTAAAATGCAATACATTTTCCAATCGTCCACAATAAAATATTCATCCCTTTCAATCCCGGAAACCTATCCTTAGGGACCACTTTGATATAGCTCTGTGAAGTACAAACAAGTAATTATTATTATTATGATATGCCAATTTTAGTATACCGTTCCTCAAAATGGTAGGAACCCTTAAACGATCACTGCGTCTGTCTGTCCGTCGGTGTTTGTCAAATCAAAACTTATAACACACTTTTCTTTGCCATAGTATCATGGAATTTGTAAATAATTTCGTTATTTTTTTTACAACATAACCAACGAGCATACTAGTACTTCTAGGAATTTTACGCTAGTTAGATTGGCAATCAGACAGACAATCACCGGTGGGAGGGAAGCGCTGTGCCGCGCTCCCGGCTGCATGGGTACCACCATTTTGCTTGCTTGTTTCTCCCGTGAAACAGCTTTGCTGTTTTTCGGAGAGAAGGGCAAGACAGTCAGTGTAATTACTGGCACCGAGACTTAACATCTTGTCTCAGGATAGGCAACACATAGATGAGTTGCCTGGACTCGTTCCAGGTAAACTAGTTTATGTTCATGGGCGACGTCGACCACCTTCCATCAGGTGGCACATTTGCCAGTTTGCCTATCCAACTAACATAAAAAAAGACTAGCCACTATTGGTCAACGTCGCCTATAATAATTGAGTTCACCCGTGACTAAGCCAAGCAACTCATTTCATTATCATCATCAACCCTTATATGTCATTGTTGGGTACGGATCTCCTCCTCAAAATCATGCCAGGAGTGTTTGGCCATAGTTCTTTTGCGCTGACCTAATGCGGGTTGATGACTTTCACACACCTTCAAAGACTTTTAATCTCATCAGGCGCAGGTTTCCTCACGATGTTTTCCTTCACTAGCAACTAATTTAAATGTAGCCTTTTTTATCGCAGGAAATGCTTTTTAGTCATATAGCCAGGATACTGACCCTATGTGGGGTTCGCACCTGGAAGTGCCCTACCCGTAAACTAAAACCACTGCGAGCGTCTTCGGCTGCGCTTTGAGGATTTATTTACATTTCCTGAGACATAAGATTAGTATATATGCCAGTTACATAAAAAAAAGGTAACAAGTAAAAAGTAAATGAGTTACCGGTGAAGGAAAACATCGTAAGGAAACCTGCGCCTGATGAGATTAAAAGAAAATGAGTTTCTTGGTCTAGTCACGGGTGAACCCATTTATTAATTAAACTACACTTTCCGCCCCTTTTTGAAACACAGAAAATCTGTTTCATGGTATAAATAAGTTAAACACATTTTTTGCACCGATTAACTACTAGGAGCTTTAACATATTGACGCCTCGTTGATTGGTCTAGTCTCAGGTGAATTCGTTTATTATATTGGCAGTCAGCTAGTTTCTTTATCCACTGTCATAAAAAGGATGGCATCGAATGTTGAATCGCTCTGATCAGCTTTGGATCTAAATTGAAAAATCCCTCCTAAGTATATTAAACATGCAATATAAAATAGGATCCTCTTGTATTCGAACTTACTACGAAACTAGATCGTTGAGGTTGTTCCTAAATATTTATGAATTTGCATATTATAACTCTACCACCTATGTTATCATAGGTAACTTTCTCTCCACTAACGATACCAGTTCAGAAAATTTAAGTAATAAAAACATAGGACATCCTTAGTATTTCCTAACCTTGGCACATTTTGGCCACCCGCCAGAATATTGGCCTTCATTTTGGCTGTTTTATTTGTGATAGGATGTTCCCATATTTCATGTTGTAAGAAAAACAATTCCTAATTCTTAACTTTCAGTGAAACACAAAATATTACTCTACTTTTTGTTATAAGTCCTATATTATTATTGCGAAGTTCTTAGGACGCTCTATCATCATTATTATCATTACCATAATCATCATCATCTGCATTATTATCATCATCATCATAATCATTATTATCATCATTATCATTATCATCAGTATCATTATCTTGGACTTCATCATTTTCAGCCTACGTTTGTCAGACGATAAATCCCTCATATTCGACTAGGACCTACACGGAGACTATTCCATCTGGATGGAAGTCGAACCTTCGCCTCCCCGAACGTCTCCAGACCTCTCTCAGTCCACTGACCTGACCTGACACTGTCTCTTCAGAAGGCCTATCCCTCGCCTCACAACTTAAGACTATCAAACAATTCATTGACTATCCTGGTGTAAGAAGGTCTCTATGCCAGTACACTTCCTGTACTGTCCTTCTTTCCGAAACATATTAAAGCAGTTTTATAGAAGATAATAGCAGACCCGACAAATTTTCAGTACAAAACTTTTTGTGTGTGAATTTTAAATGAACCATTCACCGAACATACACAAAATTCATCAAAATCGGACCAGCCGTTTAGGAGTTCAGTGACATATACGCACATAATTATATATTATATATACTAGCAGACCCGGCCACGCGTTGCACTGGCTAAGGGTAAAGTTTGTAAGGTATTATAATTAGCAAACGTCAAACAATAATGAAGGTCTAATACGTCATCTTTCTTTTTAAATGAGTTTTGGATTTGACATCATCTTGAGAATTTGACATCTGCATACAGTAACAAAATATAAACTAATAATTTGAAATAAATAAATATTGCGATTATAAATTGAGATATAGACTACCCTATCTCCCAAGTTGGACCAAATTACAAATGCTTAAAAATTTGATAAAGATTGGTTCAGTACTTTCGGAGTTTATCGCGAACATACATCGTGACACTAAATTTTTATATATATAAGATAAAGCAGGATGGATTCCTTTTCGCGCATTAATATATGGATTAGAATAGTAAATAGTCACTATAATAACATCACCCGGCGTTGCTTTGAATAATTTCGAATGAATTATTCACATCCAGTTCCATGGGATTATGAAGGTGTCTAGTTTACATAAAACCTTCCTTGTTATATTAAACTAACACGTCCTGCGGGCTTATCTATTTTTTACTGAGTAGAAGGATTCCCCTTTTTTTTTCTTTTACGCTGGGAAATGCTCTGTGGCATCCCGCTGGGGATGGAAGACTCCCCAGGTGGGTATGTGGGACTCGCGGCCCACTAAAAGTCGGCGAATGCCTCAAATGCCACCTTTGGTGAGGTGCCCCGGATCTGTTGAGCAAACATGGCACCTCGACGGCTAGTCAGTCTCTCAAGGGACCGACACCACCTCGACAAAGGGGTCGACCCGCAACACAGAACAGCTCCTCCCAACGTCGGGATAGTGCAATGGGATGAGGCTCTCATCCTCACCCCTTGCTCTTTGTACCCCTCTTCTTATAAGAGAGGTACAATGAGCAGCTCCCTCGGTTCAATTTGCTTCGCCCAAGGTGCAGGGTTTACCTTACGCTACTGAGCCCCACCGCTACGACAAGGCTTAAATTTTGGTCAGGAGAAGGTTTACCCAGCTCTAAGATTTAAAAAAAACTCCAAGAAAGAGAGAAATGGGCGTTGTGCCGCCTTTCCTGAATACCACCATTCTGCTTATTTCTCCCGTGACAGTATTGCTGTGTTTCGGAAAGACTAACAGTCAGTGTAATTACTGGCACCGAGATCACCTTACTTCTCAGGATAGACACATGTATGAGTCCCTGGTGAACTTAATAATGGGCGACGCTGACCATTCACCATCATGTCCCCATCTGCTCGTTTGCCTAGGTACATTAAAAATAATTTATCCGATGAAATCAAATAAAAATAGTGTTTAGACTTTTTCACAATTCTTCCGTCCCCAAAAGATTAAACAGACTGATAATGATGTAACACAATGCCCCGGATAAGGAAATGAGTTTGGATTGAGAACGCGTTTCATGACTACTTCCGGCGGAAACGCACGCGGCTAGAGGCTCCACTTCCGGCATTTATATTTACACCACGCTGCATGACAGGTGCATGTTATGTGGCATTTTGAAATACACTTTCGAGCCATGGAATTGTAAGAAAGATTCATATAAAGATTTTTAAAATGTTGGCTTAAATGAAAAATGGGTTTAATCTTATTAATATACAGGTTTAATCTTATTAATATATATGTTTAAATATCAGAGTAAGAAAAGAAAGAAAATACGTTTGAAAACTTAGAATTAAAATAGAAATATTGACGAAAAAAAAACTTTTTTTTTTTTTCGGATGAATCTATGCTAACGGCCCGAAGGCCCTAATGCTACATCGGATTAGTGTGAGCCCATTTGGCTCACTTTTGGTTTGTTAAAGTGGGGGTTGCCCCCCGCCAACTGTGAAGTCTGCGACCACACGGCCTCCTGGCGTCGGGTTGGATTTATCAAATTAAGCTTGTGAAAAACTTAATATCTCTCTATTATTACAGACCATTACAAACATTTTCCTCCCAAACAAACACCCAAAATATTAATCTTATATTAACTAAGCGAATAATTTATCAAACTTACAAAGCTCTCCCATTAGCCGTCTTTCCTTATACCCAAGTTCCATCACTCACGGCCCAGCATTGTTCATCTGAAAGGCTATATTTAATAATTTATTAAGGTGTATTGTGAAAAGGCATTGAAGGTGTACAATATAATAAATTGATTAGGGTCTATTCAAAATATTGAGATTTTGTAAGGTGCTAACATCCTTTTTTTCCCCACCCTTATTTTATTTGTTAATTTTTTGTAAAGAAAGGTCAATCAAAGGTCAAAGGAAAATCCCTAACACCGTGACATACCATTTTCTTTCTTTTGCGCCGGGAAATGCTCTTAGGCCTGCCCAGGCGTGTATGTGGGATTCGCTGCACCCGAAAGATGGTAAGTGGACGCAGCTCCACCCCACTAAAACCTGACCAATGCTGCTTTTGGTGAGGTGCCCCGGATCTGTTGAGCAAAAGGGGACCTCGACGAATAGTCAGTCTCCATAGGGACCAACGCCACCTCCACAGAAGATTTGTCCCGCACCACTAAACGAACCCTCCTAACGTCAGGACAGTGCAATGGGGTGAGGTTCCCTTCCTCGCCCCTTGCCCCCCGCCCTACTCTTTTGTCCCCCTCGGTTCAATTGGATTCACCCAAGATGCTGGGTTCACCTTACTGAGCGCCACGACGACAAGGTTTGAACCATGATTTGGATCCCACCTAGGCTGCTATCGTAGCCAGGAACGGCCAGGACGGCCGGGAACTAGGGGCCATTTCTTACGCCTGTATTCCATTTGAAGGGATCTCCGTACAGTGGCCTGCCCGTGTTGGATGCGAGTGGCGAGACATCGGTCGTTGGCGTGTTTTGAGAGAAGCCTATGTTCAGCAGTGGATGGATAGAGGCTGATGATGATGATGATCAACCAATCTTAATATCACGCACGATAGCAAGTGATTTAATAATCGAGTCATATCCGTACTCGATTGCTAGAATCGATTAGTAAAATCGATTAGTCCGAATCGAACCTAAGTGTTGAAGTTTATATTACATGACGTCTCGGCTAAATATAGCTGACTGTAATTGAATTTACTTGTATTCATATGCTATTTTACCTGACTACGGAAAAGGAAGTTATGATTTTGACTGTCTATGTATGTATGTTTGTTTTTACGTATCCACAATTCATAATTATGGTCCGGTTGAAAGGCCACTCTTTTAAAAAAAGGTATTCAAATTACAAGACCTTATCCGCAATACCGAGATTCGACGTCTTACGATCGTCAAAGACGTCGGAGCTAGGATAGCGGAATTGAAATGGAGTTGGGCAAGGCACTTGGCTAGAGGTGGTGATGGCAGGTCGTCCATGGTAACCGAATGGTGGCCTAAACTGGGTCGGAGAAGTCCAGTATGTCCTGTGGCTCGATGGACCAATGACGAGCTGGCTGGTGGGCTAAACATGGATGAGACAGGCAATGGACGAGATTGTGTGCAAGAGTGGGCTATAACTGGCTGATGATGATGAAGATGACTCACTTTCACCACTCGGGTCCTTCTTGAAATTTAAATCTCGACCGTGATGTCGACAAATCTATGAAAAGTCAGTGACATCATTCGTTGGTGACATCTGATTTACCGACAATCACTTGAGAACCGGTGAAAGAAAACATCGAGAGTTAACCTGCATGATAAGTTTGAACATATTTGGAGCTGTGTGAAGTTGGTAGCCCACATGCCGTTAGGCAAGCTATAATACACTCCTCGTCTTATATCGAGTAGACACATACCTGACATTGGTACTTTTTTATGTTAGTAGGATAGGCAAACTAGCAAACGTACCACCTGATGGTAAGTGGTCGACGTTGCCCATGAACATAAACCAGTATACCTGGAATGAGCCCAGGCAACTCATTTATGTGTTGCCTATCCTGAGACATAAGATGTTAAGTCTCGGTGCCAGTAATTACACAGCCTGTCTTGCCCTTCTCTCCGAAACACAGCAAAGCTGTTTCACGGGAGAAACAAGCAAGATGGTGGTACCCATGCAGCCGGGAGCGCGGCACAGTGCTACCCTGCCACTGGACTTGGGTATACTTACGTTTATGATAAGACAAGTTTTAATTCGTTTCCCACTTTTTTTTCTTTTGCGCCACGAAATGCTCTTTGGCATCCCGCGGGGAAGGGGGGACTCCCCAGGCGTGTATGTGGCCTCGCTTCGCCCGAACGATGGTAAGCTAAACGCAGCTCAACCCACTAAAACCCGGCTAGTGCCACCAATGCCGCCTTTGGTCAGGTGCCCCGGATTTTTTGGGCAACTGGGTACCTCGATGGCCAGTCAGTCCCCCACGGGACTGACGCCACCTCCACAGAGGGGTTGTCCCGCACCACAGAACAACCCCTCCCAACGTCGGGACAGTGCAATGAGGTGAAATTCCCATCCTCAGCCCTCGTCCCCCTGCTCTTTTGTCCCCTTTTCTTATAAATGGGATATAAAGAGCAGCTCCCTCGGTTCTATTTGCTTCGTCCAAGGTGCTGGATTCACCTTCGGCTACTGAGCCCCACCACCACGACAAGGCTTAAAACATCATGGCGAGCTAGTTTACCACTAAACCAGGATAACGTGGTGTGGTTTGTTCATTAAAATGATAGGATACTATTTGTATCAAGTACTGGACTACCGGAAGTATTGTCAATTAAAGTTTTTCCTAACTGATCATCTTTCAAGGTTATCGTGGTGTGATTAAAATATCTAAATTGAGTTAGACAGTTCGCGTAACAGTAAAAACTTAATATATTATAATATTAAGCTCCCTGCGAAGTAACGGCAACTCGTCCATTCTGGAGCTTTTTAAAGTAGAATAATAAATTCGCGAAAGCTCCGGCGAGCTTTTTGTAATATTTATAACTTTTGTAATGGAAGCTTTTTTATTAGATTCATCATCATCTCGTGTTGTGTATAGGAAGCAAAAAGCACTGATAAAGCTTTTTAAGCTGCTGCCTGACAGATCTCTTGATCTTAAGTTCCGAAACCAAAACTGATGGTCTACGACCCTGGATCCTGGAATTATGGACAGGAGAAGATGTCCTAGGTAGCTTTCTCCAATTTATAGTCTTAAGCAAATAAAAAAACACAACCAGTCACAGGGACTGCCGATAGAAATGAAAACAAAACAATTAAATTATAAAAAAAATACCTAGATAACCTAAACGAATACCTATAAGTTCCTTCGAATAATTTAGAAGCAACACAATTTGCAAAACAAATATTGCATAATCTTATGTAAATAAATCAAACGTCATATAAACGTCAAATCTCGTCTCGTAACGGTGTCGCGAGTCCAGAGGCTTTATCTCATCTAAAAATATGCGTACCGCGCTAATAGAAGTTTTCACTAATGATGATGATTCACCACTTCTAACCGACTTCAAAAAGGAAAAGCTTTTATGTTTTAAAACAATCCCACAAAAGTTCATCGAAATCCGATCAGCTATGGCTCGAAAATATACTATGAACATAAACATTTAACACGAGTTAAATATTATCAATAAATATATTTACAAACTTGTTCAAGCAATAAAAGTGTTTATATGACAAAAATGTCCCGGAGATTCGTGGAGCGGCCATCTTGTATTTTATCTGTAGTCATTTTTTGATTGGCGTTATCTCGGTACAGCGGTATAATGGACTGTGAAAAGAGATAACGAAGTTCGAGAATGTTTTAGAAAAGTTATTTTTCTGTCACGATACCACTTCCACAGGGGTTGTTCTGTGGTACGGGACAACCCCTCTGTGGAGGTCGCGTCGGTCCCTTGGGGGACTGACTAGGCATCGAGGTGCCCTGTAGCTCAACAGATCCAAGGCATCTCATCAAAGACGGCATTGGTGGCACTAGCCGGGTTTTAGTGCACCAGGTTTAGTAAACAAACAGGGCACCTCGACGGCTAATCAGTCCCGCAAGAACCGACGCCACCTCCACAGAGGGGTTGTCCCGCACCACAGAACAACCCTTCTCAATGTCGGGACAGTACACTGGGGTGAGGTTCCCAACCTCACCCCAGTGTACTGTCCCGACGTTGCCCCTTCCCCCTGCTCTTTTGTCCCCTCTTCTTATAAGAGGGGTACAAAGAGCCCCCTCGACTTAATTACCTTCGCCCAAGGTGCAGCGGCTCATCCTAGGCTACTGAGCCCCACCACCAGGACAAGGCCTGAACCGTGGTGGGGACGTCTGAGTTGTCAGGGCTAGTCTCAGGTTAACTTGTTTATGTTCATGGGCGACTTTGACCACTTAGGGGACATCCATAAATTACGTGGGGTGAATTTGACGAATTTTCGACCCCCCCTCTCCCATTGGTGAGATATCGTGAGATTTGGCTCGACCCCCTCCCCCCGTTCTAATCTCACGTGAGATATTTCTAAACACGTATTTTAATGTAAATGTTATGGACCTATAATTTTACAAAAGACAATTTATTTCATTATTTTTATTTAATGAAGTTAATAAAGACATACGAGTCTTAAGTTCGCTGACTGTAATCTAAAATCATAGTGATATAGTTGAATAATATAATACTATCAACAGTCTCGTATCGGCACTCGAATGAGGTGTACGTTGCTACTATATTGTGTATCGCGCGCGCATTAATTCTTCGTGTACCCCGCACGTACCGATAGGTTTTACCTACGGCCGCGCGGGTAGTCATCGCCCCAATGGACGAGTTACACAATGATTATGAGACGGAAGAAACTATTAAGCAAATGAGTAATGCGTGCTCCCTCAGTGAAGATGAATTGATAACCGATAAATTAGAAAGTGAACTACAAATCGAAAACCCACTGTTTGAGAATGAAGGAAATAGAAGTCAGAGAAGTGTAAAGCGAGACAGAGATAGTGATGGAGAAAGTGAGTGGAAAGTAGTGCAGAAAAAGAAGTATAAAACACAAACAGAAGAAGACAAAGTAGAGATTTATGTATCATCGAATGAGAAAATGCCTAAACAATTCGCGTTGACTAAGATATTACAATATGCGGGTATCGGAGTAATAAAAAAAGTTAAATATGTAAACCCTTATAAAATACGCATAGAAACGAATAATAGCTGTGCTGAAAAAATTGAAGAATGCAAAGGATTTACTGATCGAGGTTGGAGAATTCAAAGGGCTATGGAAGTGAGCTTATGCTACGGCGTTATCAAAGACGTGGATATTGATTTGAAGGATGAAGATATCTTAGGTAATATATTATGCCCTGAGCCTGCGTCTCTAATTTCTGTGTGCAGACTTGCACGTCGTGAACATAGCGCTGAAGGTTCTACTTGGAAGCCAAGCGAGTCGGTACGTCTTTGGGGTCTTTCCGCCCCTCACATGTTACGGTAGACAGCCTTTGTATACGCGTAGACCCATATATCTTTCCGGTATCCCAATGCACTCGCTGTTGGAAACTGGGCCATGTCACATCCAAGTGCAGCTCAGTAAAAGTTGTTTGCCCCAAATGTAGTGGAGCGCACGAAAACTGTAGCACGACTGTATTTAACTGTGAGGGTCAACACATGTCACTGTTACGCTCCTGCCCAGCATATATCAAAGAGAAGAAACTTCGAGAGCTGATGGCGGAGTTTAACTGTACCTATCGTCGAGCCCTAACAATGTACGTTCCATCTGGTTATGCTGAAGAAACAAAAGTATCGTGTGTGAACTTGAAACAAGGGACTAAGGAGGCATTAAACGCTCCCGAACCTGCAATCAGCACACCGTTTTCGGAACAATCATATGCTGGCGTGGTGAAACAGATAGTTGTACAAGCAAAAGTAAGTTCGAAGAAGAATATCTCACATACTAATAAAAAACATAAAAAAGAAAAAGAAGCAGATTACCAGTGCAAGTGCCAATAGATATTGGCGCTCCCAGCACCTGGGCAGAGGAAGAGCAGCAGGATGAGAAGAAGAAAAGAGATGTCACTTTTAATGAGTTACTCAATCGTCTGCGAGAAATTTTATTTTTAAGAGGAGTATCAATGTAAACGAAAGTGATCAGTATGAGTAAGTGTTGCCTAGAATGGCTCATATTAGTGGTTGTTGAGAATATCTCGGACTGGCCAATACTAAAATCAATATTGGACTTCTTTAGCACGTGATGTATAAGGCTTCCAATTGCTGTACTAGATTAAATATCATTCAATGGAATGCGCAAAGTTTACGTCCTAAATTATTGTCATTAGAACAGATATTATATAAAGAAAAAATCCACATTGCTGCCCTTAGTGAAACGTGGCTAACGCCAGGTACAACTTTACGCATTAACGGTTATAATATACCTATATCGCAGAGACAGACCAGATTCATACGGCGGGGTTGCAATAGCTGTGCACACTTCGGTGGTGAGTTGCTTGCATACTTATCAATCTGTAAATTCAGGTATTGAGGTTATTCTAGTAAAAATCTTTAATTGTTCTCACATTCATTATGTACTATCGGTTTATTGCGCACCATCACTAAGCACTAACCAGTCAGAATGGGAACATCTTTTCAATGTCGTAGACAGAAAGTCTATTATTTTAGATGATTTCAATGGACACCATAACAGTTGGTCTCATAAAACTGACGCACGCGGTACACAAATTTACTTTCTAACAATGCATCATAAATTACAAACTAAAATTAAAGAACACCAAAAACTATTACGCCAGGCACGCACCAAAGGATTTCACGATTTCTGTTCATCGCTCAATGGTACTACTTCGCAAAGCGAGATGTGGCGGAAAATGAAGTGGTTCAAAGGATACAAATATTCACAGCCACAGACTAATAAAGAAAAGGTCGCCGATCTCCTCAATAGCTTAACACCAGACTATGCACTTCCCAATGAACCAGCCTTTTCCTCGGTGATTAGATCAAGCATAGATATTCCTATTATTCGACAGGAACTAGACAGAAGTATGCAGCACAAAGATACGTCACCAGGGTGTGACCTAATATCTTATTCTATGTTGATCCATTTGCCTGAAAATGGTAAATCTACCTTACTAAAGTTATATAATTTATTTTATACGTTGAGCTTTGTACCTAAGCAATGGCGTGATATTACAATTGTACCGATACCCAAGCCGAACCGCCAGCCCGATGCTGATGGATCTTTGCGCCTTATTTCAATGATCTCCTGCCTTTGCAAAGTGTTCCATTGCATTTTATTAAAAAGATTAGAGTGGTACATGGAATCAAAAAACCTTTTTTCATCTAATATGACCGGATTTAGACGTTGTGGATCTACCATAGATAACTTAGCGTCTTTAGTGTCGAGAATACAAGTTGGCTTTTCAAGAAACAAGATATGTATAGCTTCTTTCATCGACATTAATAATGCGTATAATAACGTTGACTTAAATAGCCTAATTAATATAATGCAACATTGTGGTATCAGCTCGTTTCTATGTAGATACCTGTAGAACTTTTTAAAAGAAAGATACCTGAAGATACAGATTGATGGTACGCAATATATGTGTAGAATGACATGTTCAGGTTTAGCTCAAGGTGACCCTTTCTCACCCATATTGTTTAACATTATCACCGCTAACATTTGCAAGACCATTAACAATATTTATATCTCACAATACGCAGATGATTTTGTTCTTTATACAATTAGTGACTTCTTGGATGAAGGCAAAAGCCAGCTGCAAATGGCGTTGACTATGCTAACTAAACTTTTATCAAATATTGGACTTGAAATTTCGTCAACTAAAAGTAAAATTTGTATATTTAGAAGAGGTTACAAAAGGGACGTAGTAGATATCAATAGGCGGTAGGAACTTGGAGGTTGTAGATAGTATAAAATATTTAGGTCTTTGGTTAGACCGTTCTTTGCGTTGGAGTAAGCACATGAACGAGGTAAGGGACAACTGCAATAATATAATGAATATTTTCAAGGTTTTATCTGGGTCGGGGTGGGGCGTTCACCCAACACACCTGAGACGTATTTATATAGCAACAGTGAGAAGTCGATTTGATTATGCTAGCCGTTTGTATGGTAATAGTTGCAAGACAAATTTGGGTAAGTTGGATCGAATACAAAATCAATGCATGCGTGTCATAGGAGGATTCATTAGAGTTGAGTATTCGTGTAATGAAACACAGCGTCGGTTCACTGACTGGTTTATTCATATTATGTTTTGTTACAATTAATCTTACGCATACCCTACACCTCCTTACCTAATCCTTAACTACAACTATATTTTAATAATTAAATTAAATAACACTATCTTTTAGCGCATTCGTCCGCGTGCGACGGGGTCGCAACTGAACAGTTTTAACCAATTTCCGGGGGGGCGAGGGTGTCACAGGCGGACCTAGCGTCGCAGCAGACTCCATGTCGATCGCGCTCGAGCCCACTGGCACCTCTGCGTCCGCATCCTGTTGTATCGCATTGGTCATTGTTTCGACTTGCGATACTGCAGTTTTCGAGCAGCCCTGCATAGGGCTTTTATCCCTAATGCCGCTCGCAGTCGACGTGCGGGTTAGCGAATAGCGATTATGTTTCGGTGACAATATTTGGTCCACATGCCGCCTAGTTGTTCCGGTGGGTAAACAGAAAGTTGTTGCGGTCAGCAAAGGAAGCGGGACCAACCTGTTCGCTAACTTGACCCTCGACCCATTTATTATTATTCCTATTAGAAAAATAGACCACATAGACCCTATCTCCGATTGTCACATCATGATGCCGCCAGCGCGTTCCACTTGTCTTATTTGCTTAGCCCGTACGCGATCCTCAACATCTATTCGTAGAAGGTCCAAGCGACTGCGCAGTCTACGTCCCATGAGGGCTACGGTAGGGGCTACTCCGGTAGTAGCATGTTCACAGTTCCTGTACTGAAGTAACATCCTGTTGATTGCTTGGTTTACGTCCACCCCTTCATAATGTGCTTTCTTAATGCAATTTTTTACCGTTTTCACAGCATTTTCAGCCGCATCATTGCCCTTTGGGCGATAGGGACTTGTTAAATTATGTACTATGCCATTTTTTTCGAAGTATTGTTTTAATTCACTGGATGTGAAGGGTGGACCATTGTCTGTCACGATTTGTGACGGTAGCCCAAAACGAGCAAACAACTCCCTAATTTTTTTTTATAACCTATGAAGCTGTTGTGCTATTTAACTGGTATGTTTCGATCCACTTACTATGTGCATCGACAATAATGAGATAATGTTTGCCCTTATACTCTGCGAAGTCAGCGTGCAGTCTTTGCCACGGCCGCGAAGGGAACTGCCAGGGCGTAAGAGGAGCATGCGGAGGCGCGTCGCGCAGCTGGCGACACGCATTACATGATTTACAAACCCCTTCAATATCCCCGTCTATTCCGGGCCAATATACATAAGAACGTGCAATTGCTTTCATTTTACTACCCCAAAATGACCTTCGTGCAACTCATATAAAATCTGTTTACGGTATACCGACGGAATAACAATACGGTAATTATAAACAATACAACCATTTTCAATAAATAAGTTATTTTTCCTATCCAAATAACATTTTTCAAGATTATCAGACACATAGTTGGGCCAACCAAACGAAATATAATTATAAATATGACGTAATACTGGGTCCTTTTCAGTCGCTTTCGCTATATCCTTATGATTTAACGGAAGCTCATTTTCTATATAAAATAAATACGATATTTCGTCATCATCCTCTGCGTTAACTTTGCACGGTAACGGGAGGCGAGACAAACAATCTGCCGGAGCGTTACTAGCCGAATTCACCCACTCTATGGTAAAATCATAAGCTGCTAATCGGGCTGCATATCTTTGTAATCAGCACGCTGCAGACTGTGGTATACCTATTTTATCTCCGAAAATATATGATAACGGTTTATGATCGGTGCGAATCTTAAACCCCCTCCCATACAAATATTGATGGTTTTTAGTAACCCCAAAATAAATGGCCAGAGCTTCCTTATCTAATTGGCTATAAGATAGTTTCGCTGACGATAATGTGCGCGAGGCATAGCAAATAGGTTTTTCTGAGCCGTCCTTATACTTATGCGCCAACACTGCACCTAAGCCATATGCACTACTGTCTACACTCAGCACTAACTCTGCGCTAGGGTCGTAATGAGCCAATACCTGATCAGTACTTAAGATCTGCTTTATCTTAGAAAACGCTTCCTCACATGAACCATCCCAGTACCAACGGATATCTTTTTTTAATAACTTATAAAGTGGGTGTAAAATAGTGCTTAACTGTGGAATAAATCTACCGTAATAATTGATGAGACCTAAAAAAGCCTTTAGCTGTGTTACGTTTTCTGGTTGGGGTGCTTTCAGTATTGCTTTTACCTTCTTTTCATCGGGATGTAAGCCGTGTTTGTCTATTACGTGACCTAAATAACAAACCTTATTTTTAAAAATTGGCATTTCTCTAACTTGATTCTGAGTCCAACTTTTTGCAACCAAACACCTCTCTTAAATTACGCAAATTGTCAGTAAATATCATCAATGAACGTTACTGTCATTGGCACGCCTCTCATTACCTCTTCCATCAATTTTTTGAACTTTTCCGGAATGCAACATAATCCGTAAGGTGTTCGTATATATTTAAAGGTTCCAACATGCGTGCTTATAGCCGTACGAGCTTGAGAGTTTTCATCCAACATAATCTGCTCATATGCGTGTGCTAAATCAATTTTAGAAAATACCTGAGCTCCACTGAGTGTTGCATACAGCTCCTCAATGCGCGGCAAGGGATACAGTTCGCGTATAAGCTTTGAATTTATAGTAATCTTATAATCGCCACATATTCGAATATCCCCGTTTCTCTTAACTACCGGTACAATCGGTGTACCGTAATCCGAATCCTGAATTTCAACGGGTTTTTTTTAACGCTAAGGGTAAATTACGCTCTTTAAAAAATATAGGTTCGCTATCTCGCAATCTAAGGGAGAATCGACTAGTACACGTTCCCAATCCCGGTGCAAATACGTCTGAAAACTCGCGACTGAGTTTCTGTACAATATGTTTCGATTCATTAAGAGACCCAATATTATTTAATGCAATACTAATGTTATCTAGCTGTAAACAACGCAACCATGTGCGGCCTAAGAGCGGGGGGCCCCCGCCGGGTATGACGTATAATGCGAGCGCCCGCGCGTCCCGGGCCTCGCCGGCCGCATCTGCGCACTGCGCGGACACAATAATAAAACCTATGGGTTCAATCGTGCCGCCCGTATATGAATGTAGCTTAAGCTTAGTTCCCGAAATTTTCTTGCGAGAAAAATATTTATGATAATAATCGCTATTAATTGCAGATATTTTACTCCCCGTGTCTACTTCAAATACCATCGGCATCGGATCTACAATTACTTTAATTACGTAGGGCTAATCGTTCGACCCGTTAACACATATTTTGAAAAAATCATCATACTCCGAGTCACTAGTTTCTACGATATTATGAATTTGTTTTTTGTCCATAAATACCTTACTGTCCGTGCGGCCGCGTCGCTTACACTCACCACTATTTTTACACATGGCCTTAAGATGGCCTTTCACACCACACACATCACAAGTAAAGTTTCTAAACCGACACCTATCCGGGGAATGCGGCCTCCCGCACCGCCAGCACGGCCGGCCGCCGCTGGCGCCCGCCACGCGCCCTGCATCCCTGCCACCGTTGCCCAGCCTGTGCACCGCCGCCGCTCCGGCTGCGCCCGTCGCCGCCGCTCCGCTCGCCACCGCATGGCGCTCGGCGGCCTCCAGCGCCAGCGCCAGCTCCACCGCACGCTTCTACTTCAGACCAGTCTCCGCAAATAGTCGACTTCTCATTTCGTCGCTCGCGAGACCCGACACGAATTGATCTCTTAAGTTCTCTTCTAGCTTATCTCCAAAATTACATGTACTTGCCAGATGTTTTAGCGCTTGTAGGTAACTACTCAGGTCTTCACCGCAATTTTGCCGTCTTCGGCGGTAAATATGTCTCTCTGCTATATCCGAGCGCCTGGGTTCGAGGTGCTTTTGCACGATTTCTACGAGGTCGTCGAATGACCTGGTCTCTGGTTTGTTCGGCGCGCATAGGTCACACATAAGGTCATATGTCTCTTCGCCAACGACAGTAATGAGTGTGGCTACGTGTAATGATTCTTTAATTTCATTCAACGCTATGAACTGTTTCACTCGATTTATATAAATCGTCCACTTTCGCGATGATAAATCAAAGTTTTCTATCTTTCCGAAAGGCATCGTCACTTATTTATACTAAATTACACACGTAAACCAAGATAAAACTGTTAAATACTAGTTTTTCTCGTCGCCAGTTGAGTATTCGTTTAATGAAACACAGCGTCGGTTCACTGACTGGTTTATTCATATTATGTTTTGTTACAATTAATCTTACGCATACCCTACAATTAGAAGCACCGCTATTCACGTGATGGAATCAGAATTAAATCTCCAACCACCTATATATTCGTAGGTACTTTCTGGCTGGGAAATATTGGATTAAAAGTAAATCTTTCTCTGATAAAGGAATTATAGATATTATAAGTGATTTCAGTAACCTATGCCAAACTCCTTACTGGAGACATAGAACCGAACCTCTATTAGTTAAGGCTCACGAACACTTACATACAATACAAATGCACACTAGTGATCAGCTAGAAATGTACACGCTAGACACGTGGGTCAGCAGTGTGGATATTGCATCTATAATAGAGTTAGACATACCATATATTGTTGGACCAAAACATCTATATACAGCCGCAATTAAACGAAGTTTGCTTGGAATTTATTAAATCGAGATACTCGGATTTTTATAAATTATATACTGACGGGTCGAAGGATATAAATTATAGATGTTGTGGTTCAGCAATATACGACCCTCAGACGGGCAACTCCATCAAACTAAAAATTGAAAGTAACATCTCTATTATGTATACAGAGTTGGTTGCTATAGCAGAGGGTATCTCATACGTAGAATCCATATCGGCGGGCAAATACGTTATCATAACAGACTCCAAAAGTGCTATTCATCACCTGGCTCGTTGCACCTCGAACTTTCGAGGCTCCCCGTTAGCCTACAGCATTCTGGATTCACTTAGTAAACTGTCGAACAAAAATTTTGTTATAAAAATACAATGGGTTCCATCCCACGTTGACATACCAGGGAACGAAGTGGCTGACCGCCTGGCCAGAGAGGCTCTTACGGATGGGATACCGTTTGAGTGTTTACCTTTATTCAGCGATCACTTGTATTTAAATAAAGAAAAATGTAGAGAGATGTGGAAAGAACACTTTGATGTGAGGTCATCAACAAAGGGCATATGGTACAAAACCATCCAACCCTCTCTGAACCGACTGTCATGGTTTGATGGTGCGTGCGTCTCAAGGTCCGATATTGTGATTGCCCTGCGTTTACGATCCGGACATATTCCGCTTAACAGCTTCGCTTTTTTAATGGGTAAAACTAATACACCAAACTGCACTGAATGTGATGTCGCAGAAGACGTATATCACATCATCGTGGAGTGTGTCCGGATTGAGGCTGAGAGGCTGGCATTCATACACCAATATAATTATGATCTCCATGAGGTAGGTAGATGTAATGGCATTTTAGCTTTCCCACTGTCAGAGGAGGCCAAAAGTCTATATAAATTAGTTAAGTTAACACTAAGTCGTAGAGATTAAGAAATTATGTTGTCCTGGAATTATGAGGGTGGCATGGTCGCTAGCGACAAAACCCTCTATAAAAAAATAAAGAAAAAAAAATACTATCAAAATTATAAAAGAACACTTATTCTAAATCAGTGCACTATACGCGCAGAGAATTAAATAATATGTTTTACCACAATTTGACCCTATTTTCTTGTAATTATATATTGTTTTTGCGAAAAAAATACGTGATATTTGCTCTTCCCCACGTGAGTTTGGGTGAGATTCTGCTCGAGCCCCCCCACCCCCCCCCCCAAAAAAAAAACCTCACGTAATTAATGGACGCCCCCTTAAAATTTCGTGCGTCGTCTGCCCATTTGGCTATCCTACTAAAATAAAAAAGTATTTATTTTAAAAAAGTATAAAAAATCTGAACAACGAAGTATTTTGTTAAATAAATTTACAAGCTGAAGAAAAACGCAGATTTTAGGGTTATCCTAATAAAACCGAGTGAATATGAACAAGATCAAGTATTCAAATTGCTTAAGCCATCGTATAATAAACTGTTTAAGATTTTCCTAGAACACGAACGACAAAAATCCGAATTCTTAAATACTTATTTATATAAATATTGTTTCGCGTGCTTACCCCGTTTACAGTCTCATTGCGGTCCCGATATTTCGGCAATGTTTCAATCGCCATAATCACGTGGAGGCAATATTTAAGTAAATATATTTTTTTTGTGTCATCAGGGGGCAAACGAGCAGTTGAAGCCTCATGCCGACGCCCATACACATCCGCACAACCAAGGCCACGCAAATGCGCTGCCCTCCTTTTCTCTATTCCCCCTGTAGTCCACCGGAAACTCACAAACCGCTCTAAACGAGACAGCATAGCTGTAAGATAACGCCAGTGTTATGTGAGCGAGAGGTACCACCCCGGTCGTGCCGACCCAGTTCGGCTGCAATGTAGCATGGCACTACCTCTTACTATATGTATAGTGATCGCGTTAGATTAAAACAATATATACTTAAATACTTTTCGAGGAGCGGTTCATATACAAGCTTCTCCTCGAAATAAGGCTAGGACTTTGTCATGCCTCCCAAATTCTTGTTTTCAAAAAGAAATTCGTATAAGGAACGTTTCTTCAAAATAAGGTGAGGAATTTGTCATGCCTGTTGAATTCTTCTTTTCTAGGAGAGGTTCGTATAACGAGCCTCTCCATCCATATTAGTAAGTGAGTGATCAGCAGACACCACCACCAAAGGATTAGGAGTTAAGTTTATTTTATTCATTTCCTAATAAGTAATAACCCGAATTCTCGTATATCTTGAAAACTATGCCCTTTGAAAATATCTTTCTGCATCAATAGGTTTTAATAAGAAACAATATGTTACACAAAAAATGAAATAACGCCGCATCAGATGGAATCATATTAAACATCTGTAACATCTGACATCTGCTAATATTTCAATAATGTTCTTAAAATACGAAACATATTTTGCTTGTACAAAAAATATGTATATCGTAAGCTACGTTAGGTATGTTTAGTACCCCACCATGGTTCAAGCCTTGTCGTAACGGTGGGGCTCAGTAGCCTAGGGTGAACTCAGCACCTTGGGCGAAGCTAATTGAGCCGAGGAACAACCCCTCGGCGGTGGTGCGGGACAACCCCTCTGTGGAGGTGGCGTCAATCTCTTGCAGGACTGATTAGCCGTCGAGGTGCTCTGTTAGCTTAACAGATCAGGGGCGGCACCAAAAGCGGCACTGGTGGCACTCGCTGGGTTTTAGTGGATAGAGCTGCGTCCACTTACTATCTTTCAGGCGAAGCGAGTCCCACATACTCACCTGGGGAGACCCAATTCCCAGGCAGGATGCCTCAGAGCATTTCCCGACGTAAAAGGAAAAAAAAAGGTTTATTACCCCACCATGGTTCAAACCTTGTCGCGGCGATGGGGATCAGTAGCCTAGAGTGTGCCCAGCACTTGGGCGAAGGAAATTGAGCCGAGGGAGCTGCTCTTTATACCCCTCTTATAAGAAGAGGGACCAAAGAGCAGGGGGACAAGGGGCGAGGATGGGAACCTCACCCTATTGTACTGTCCCAACATTGGGAGGGGTTTTTCTGTGGTGCGGGACAACCCCTCTGTGGAGGTGGCGTCGGTCCATTGAGGGACTGACTAGCCGTCGAGGTGTCCTGTTTGCTCATTAGATCCGAGACACCTCACCAAAGGCGGCATTGGCAGCACTCGCCCGGTTTTAATGGGTAGAGGGCGTCTACCTTACAACCTTTCAGGAGCAGCCAGTACCACATACCCGCGTGGGTAGACCCACTCCCCCGCGGGATGCCTCAGAGCATTTCCCGGCGTTAAAGAAAAAAAAGTATATTTATTAGCACTATTTCGCGAATCTCTTAGTCTCTAGTAAATATTTGAGTGCACGCATGATGCATGCATGATGCATCAAATATTACGAAGCCGACACTGAAAACTCTTAGAACTGGCCACTTGTAAACGTTATAATAAAAAAATAGTTTTAAATTTTGAAAATGGAACTCTTTGCCAATATTATTGTGAACGTATTTCATTCATTTGTCATTTGTTTTACGATTTGGCAGCAAATTCAAAATTGTCTGTGTTACATACGTCAACATGAATTTAACGCGAGAAAATTTTCACGCAATGATTTTTTATGACTTTCGATTTCATTTAAGTCAACGAGAAGGTCATGATAGACTTCCATTGGTCTTTCACGATGGATCCCCATCTCGAGCCAATGTTTGCAACTGTATTACTTTATTATTATTATTTAAGGGTAGGGACACCAGCTAGGCCAGACGGGTGATCAGTCCTCATTACCGGGACCATTTCACCCAATCCCCCAGGCTCGCCTCTGGGATTAGATGCGGGGTCGGGTTACCAATTGCCCCTCCGGTGTCACCCCCTCAAACCTACGTGTTGATCTACAAAAACTGCTTAGCTGACTTATTATATAGTTAGATATGCTAAATCTTCCTTCTTCAGCTCGTCCGCTCCAAACAGCTCCCATCTTACGTATGCATATGCTGGGCATTCCGTTATGAAGTGCAGACTGGTCTCTTCTTTCTCTTTGCACTTAGGACATAGAGGGTCCTCTGTTAGCTTCATTATTGACAGGTGTCTGTTGAGTGAGCAGTGTCCCGTCAATATTCCTACAACTGTTCTAATGTTGTTCCTATTGAGTTTAAGCAACTCTTTAGTCTTCTTGCTGTCAAGCGTCGAGATGAAGAATTTCGACTGTCTGCAGCTCTTCATGTCATTCCATCTCTGGTTTGTTTCTTTGTTTATCCTCAAGTGTGCTATTGGCAGTCTCGGCTCAGGGCCTATGAACGTCTCGTCGGCACCTTCTCTCGCCAATCTATCTGCCTCTTCATTGCCTGCATTTCCCTCATGTCCGGGTACCCAGGCAATTTCTAACTGAGTCTGGTCTGCTAGATCTTGCAGGGTATTTTTGCATTCTTTGACCAGTGCTGAGGTAGTCTCCCTCTTACTAAGGGCCTTCAGTGCCGCTTGACTGTCACTGTATATAACTGCCTTCTCAATCCTATGTGCGCTAATGATGTTTTGTTTAATCATGTTGGCACATTCTCGTATTGAGAATATCTCCGCTTGGAGTACGCTGGAGTTTTTCAACTGTACCTCTACCATGAGTTTTGTTACAAGCGTAATTGACTTAACTATAGTAGTTACGTAAAACGTAACACGAATAGAAAACTAAGGTATGGTATAGTTTTCTATTCGTGTTGCGTTTTTACGTTAACGTTACCTTACGTATATAATTAGTTAAAGTAAAAACGCAACACGAATAGAAAACTAAGGTATGTTATAGTTTTCTATTCGTGATGCGTTTTACGTAACTACTATTATAGTTATGTCATTTACACTTGTAACAAAACTCATGGTAGAGGTACTGGTTTAGTGAGTTTCAACGTGGTCACACTAATCTCAGTGACATCAGTGTTGTGCAGTGTATGATAGAGACTGACAAACCTATCAGCAAATTTTGAGAAGTTTAGGCATCGGTACTAGTCAAGTGCACAAAATCCTCCATAAACATTTAGCGACCAGGAAGCATTGTGCTCGGAAGATACCTCATAATTTGACAGAGGCCAAAAAACTTCATCCAGGATTGGTGCCTTGAAATGTTTAAAAGATTTAACGGAGGTCACTCAAATGTCGACACATTTACGAGTGACGAAAGCTGGATTACTGACATAGCACCCAGCAATTTTTATTTATTCCTCAAAAGAAAAGAATAACTTCGAGGAAAACGTTTTATGGACGCCGAATGAGAAGTGGCTGCGTTTCAAAAGGCCGTTCAAGAGACCCCTAAGGACGAATGGGCAAAGTGCTTCTCTCAATGGTTCCAACTTCCATCGGATGCAACGATGTATTGATGTAAATGAACACAATATAGAAAAGATATAATAATACTAATAATTAATTACTAATTAGTTTAGTGTTTTGTTTTTAATAACTTTCAGTGTCGCATTTGTGCATAATCAAATATTTTTTTTTTTAATGTTAGTTGGATAGGCAAACTGGCAAACGTGCCACCTGATGGTAAGCGGTCGACGTCGCCCATGAACATAAACTAGTTTACCTGGAACGAGCCCAGGCAACTCATTTATGTGTTGCCTATCCTGAGACATAAGATGTTAAGTCTCGGTGCCAGTAATTACACTGCCTGTCTTGCCCTTCTCTCCGAAACACAGCAAAGCTGTTTCACGAGAGAAACAAGCAGGATGGTGGTACCCATGCAGCCGGGAGCGCGGCACAGCGCTTCCCTCCCACCGGTAACATATTCATATCGTTTTCCACAAAGTAATACTTGTTGTTTACGCAGGTGAAGCTGCGGGCATCAGCTAGTTAGTAATGATTCCCTTTTAAATTATTTTTTAAAATATCGTTATTAATTCAAAGATCGTGTTTCAATTAATAATGAAATATTTTCGGTGTTGATATGTGACTTCAAAAAATGTAGTCCATCCCCTTGTCACATAATATTCATCGTGCCCTCAATGTTTTTTAACGTGTGACGTACTGATAATGATATTGATTATGATGATGATGATAAAGAAGAAGAAGAAGAAGATGATGATGATAATGGCGATGATGATCATGATAGTGTTAACACTATAACCGTGACAGTAATAAGATCTCTCTACTCCCAGATATGAACAGTTGCTTACTCTCTATTTCTAAATCCTCCAATATTTAGTACTGACAGCAAAAAAATATTTCCTATTTATTTCTTCTTTAATTGGCATAATAAAATCTTATTTTATTAATTGGCATAAAAAAGGACAACAGACACATTACACAGACAATCATTATATTATTATTATGGTTACATCTATATCCAGCATAAAATAAACCTATTACAAATTGCAATCACAACAAAAGCGTTCAGTAGATTTTGAATGAAAATCAAACATCGTCATCAGCATCATCATCATTTTCTACTATTGGACGTCGATGAACGTGCCACCTGATGGTAAGTGGTCGACGTCGCCCATGAACATAAACTAGTATACCTGGAACGAGTCCAGGCAACTCATCTATGTGTTGCCTATCCTGAGACAAGATCTCGGTGCCAGTAATTGCACTGGCTGTCTTGCCCTTCTCTCCGAAACACAGCAAAGGGAGAAACAAACGATCTCTTTCAATTTTAACGCGTATGTTGTCGCTCTGTATGAGTACCACCATCTTGCTTATTTCTTCCGTAAAACAGCTTCGCTAAGGTTGGGGAAAGCAGAACAGACAATGGTACTGACACACAAGTCTCAGAATAGGCACCATGTCATGGTGTCACGAGGTCTGCCTAGTAGCGGCCGGGCAGTTCCCCCTTACGTGGAGTCTGGCCTTCACTAGCCAGCCTGAATCTGAGATGAACCTGTTGTCGCTGTGTGAGGCCATCGTAGTGGTTTAGTTTAGGGTAGGGCACCTCCATGTGCGAGTCCCACATAGGGTTCTACCCGAAGATCTTTCATAAAGAATAACGTCGAGACAGTGCAATGGGGTGAGGTTCCTATTCTCGCCCCTTATACCCCCTGTTCTTTTGTCCCCTCTTCTCATAAGAGGGGTACAAAGAGCAGCTCCCTCGGTCCAATAAGCTTCACCCGAGGTGCTGGGTTCACCTAAGGCTACCAAGCTCCATCGCCACGACAAGGCTTGAACCATGGTGGGATGAAGTATCCTAGGCTAGTCCCGGATATTGGTGAAATTCCCTTTTTTTTTGGTTTGGATTTTGGATTGGTTTCTCACCTTGTCGGACACCAAAGACCGGTCAAGTGAATGTCAGTTAGCAACAATCAAAAGGGTTCAATACCCCCGGGCCATCTCAAGTTTAACACTCGTGAAAGTTTTGTTCAGGAACGGACTTGTATACTTCAGTATTTTCAGGGTACCTTAATTTTTCCCGCGGTTTTAGCTGCCTAAATATAAAAAGTCCTCTATAATATTATTTTATACTACAAAACTCGAAAATATAACTAACCTTGCTCAATTTTTTTTTCAAATTCTACTGCAATCATTTGAATGCCCAAAAAAAACAATTTACCTTTATTTTATTATCTCGTAAAGATAATAAACTACGTATGTTTTTTATCAAGGTAGCTATAGTTATTAGAAGTTATATATAATACT
The DNA here is from genome assembly GCA_963853865.1 of Helleia helle. Lineage (NCBI taxonomy): Eukaryota > Metazoa > Arthropoda > Insecta > Lepidoptera > Lycaenidae > Helleia > Helleia helle. The sequence continues at coordinate 1,608,489 of OY971436.1, forward strand.
AGTTGTTAAGTAAGCAAACTAAGTTGCTCGCAGCTTCGCCCGGGTTAACTTTTCTCGAAAAAAAAAAGTTGGGGTGAACACTAAAAGAAAATAGTTGTAAACCTATTCTCATACCTACTGAATATACATATAAAACTTCATCAAAATCGGTCAAGCCGTTCCGGAGGAGTATAAACACTAAACAGTTTTAGTGTTTATCTCTACTGTGACATAAGAATTTTATATAATACTAGTGGCACCGACAGACGTTGTCCTATACAAAATATTTTTTTTGTGAATCTAAACCATCTTCGAATCCCCTTGAACTCACACAAAAAATTTCATCAAAATCGGTCCAGTCGTCTAGGAGGAGTTCAGTGACATACACACGCACAGAAGAATTATATATATAAAGATGTAGTAGATAAAGATATTATAGGCAAAATATGTAATATTTTTTGGCGGGTTTGAAACATCATACATTACCTATATAATATGTATATTTTTGTATGATAATAACGTAACCTTAATATTTTTAGGGTCATAAATTTAAAACACGATCACGACAATATTCCAATTTTTGATATCAAAAATACAGACAGTCAAACATATCAAAGCCATGCTGTAAAATAACCGAAACATTCTCTATTCTCAATCAACCACAATATAATTTGAATTTTGTTATATATTTAACCGACTTCAAAAAAGAGCGGATTCTATGTTCCCCTGTAGGTATGTATTTTTTCAACCATGTTCATCGATATCTCTTTGAATAATTGCTGACTGGCTATTTTCAATTTTTTTTTAATCCTATAGGTATAAGATTCTATAGAGATTACTCTTGAGATGGTCCCATGTTATCAAGACAAAATTGGTTGTTGTAAAAAATGTGGTGTGTTGTAAAAAATACACTGTACAAACACTAAACGTAATATTTTTTAGCTTCGCTTGACGGGACACCACTTGGTATTGGGATTGTAAAACTTACAGATAAAATACTAGAACAGTACTTACTACTAATAATATAAGATCGATAAATAAAAACTTTATAAGTAATCCCACATACATACCTACACATTAAAAAGGGTAAAATAAAAAACTAATATTAAAATATCCTTATAGCATTATAATTATTTATTTTTATAGAAGAGGGGACAAACGGACAGTCGGTTCACCTAATGGTAAGTGATAGCGACATCCACTGACACCCGCTACACCAGAGGGTTATGACGCTAAAATACAGTGTACGTGCTGCAGAATCGTGTTGCCCGCAGCTTTGCCCGCGTTAACTTACTGAATTTAACTACTGTTAGTCACAGCGTGATGTTATATAGCCTTCCTCGATAAATATGCTATCTAACACTGAAAGAACGTTTCAAATAGGACTTGTAGTTCCTGAGCTTAGCGCGTTCAAACAAACAAACTCTTCAGCTTTATATTATTATAGTATAAATTTAGTATAGATACTCGTATATCGTCCGGACTTCTAATATATTATGCTAATATTATAAATGTGAAAGTAAGTTTCTTTGTTACCCTTTCACGCGAAAACTACTGAACCGATCATCATGAAACTTTGTGCACATATTCTTGGAGGTATTAAAAGTAACATAGGATACTTTTTATTAAAAAAAAACTAAAATCTTATTCTGCGCAGACAAAGTTGCGGGCACCAGCTAGTATCATATAATATACATTATTTATACAGTAAAATTGCTTCAAACTGCGTGTTGGTAATATTCTATAAATAATAAAATGTTACGTGTATTTATATTTAAGGTCAAATTACTATCGGTTTTATATTTCGTTTATTTATAACATGGCTATTTCTGAATACACGTTTGTAGCATAAATAAAATGTATAATTATAATAAAGAGTTTCTAAGTTTCAATGTAGGAGTTTTGACATTATTTAGTATCTTTGCCAAGATTTTCAGTATATTATAGTTTCCCCACCATGGTTCAGGCCTTGTCGTGGCGGTGAGGCTCAGTGACCTACGGTGAGCCGCTGCACCTTGGGCGAAGCGAATTGGGCCGAGGGGGCTCTTTGTACCCCTCTTATAAGAAGAGGGGCAAAAGAGCAGGGGGCAAGGGGCGAGGATGGGAACCTCACGCCATTGTACTGACCCGACGTTGGGAGTTGTTCTGTGGTGCGGGACAACCCTCTGTGGAGGTGGCGTCGGTCCCTTGCGGGACTGACTAGCCGTTGAGGTGCTCTGTTTGTTTACTAGATCCGGGGCACCTCACCAAAGGCGGTATTAGTGGCACTCGCCGGGTTTTAGTGGGTAGAGCTGCGTCCACTTACCAGCTGTCGGGCGCAACGAGTCCTACATACCCGCGTGGAGAGACCCTATCCTCGGCGGGATGCCTCAGAGCATTTCCCGGCGTTAAAAAAAAAGTATATTATAGTTTGAATTAATTATATTAATAACTATCGATTAAATAATTATTAAGAAATATCGATTAAGAAATGTCGATTTTGTAGGTAGGTAGATTTTTCTATTGTCAGTATGATATAAAAAGACGCCGATGGCAGACGTTACTCTGCCGTTTTATTTTGCGATCAAGGAGACCCTATTGTGTTAATCGCACATCAGTGCTGAGAAATTGTTTCATATTGTAGACCTATCAAATAAAGTATTTGTAAATGGGATACCTCATTTTTTAACACATTCAAAGCTTATAAAGGTGTGTATGGAGTCCTCAAAGCATTAGACCGACTCACACTTAGCCGGTTAAACGGCAATAACATACATTCACTTTTTATTGAAACTGTCCATAGGTACGTATTATCGTCCTTCTGAATTCTATGAATTTCAAAATCTATTTTTGAAAAAGCCAGAAACCCTTTTTCTCAAATTTATTAATTATATAATTCGAAATTCTATTTTTGAAAAGGTGCCAACAAATTCTTTTTTCAAAAACTCACACATAATATATCATTGTCAGTGTTGCCAACAACGTTGTTAAGACATGCAATAAGAACTTATTTTAAATAACTTCTCAAGTATTAAACTTCGTAAATCCGATAAATTAGATGACGGATTTGCCTGCGTCTGTCAGCTCATGTCGGTGATCTGTCATTCTGATTTATTTTTTTCAAGATGGCGTCGATAAGTCGTTGGAGGATTTATTAATGGTTTAAAGGAGATGTTGATAAATTATTTGATGTAAAAATGCTTAAAGCATAATATATTTTGTTACTTAATTTATTGCTGGATTTTCCTTGTCAATGTTTTTCAAGGTTTTTTTTGCATATTGTTTGCTAATCTTTACGTAAATTTCACACATTATGAAGAAACAGCTTTTACAGATTTTTTGAGTTTACAGATGAAAAAAGATATTTTATCTGGTGGTATCATCAGCGACATCCACAAACATCCATAAACAACAAACAAAACAATAAAACATCACTATATTTTAATACTATTTATAACATTGAGTCGTGTTTCCCAATCAAATATTGAGATTTTTTCCCAACCCAATATGTACCTATTGCCAGGGCCTGACTTAAAAATAATGCCGCCCCTGGGCACCGATAAGAATGCCGCCCCAATACTGCAGTTTCACTTAAACTTATAGTTTATTACCTTATTTTTCAAAAATAAAATAAGTAATTTATTATACATTATTATAATATCTGTGCATATTATATATTGCCTATTGTATATTGCGAAAACATAAAAAAAATTGGTCCCAATCTAAATGTTGTCAGTACGTCTGATTTGATGCATAGAATATCTACCAACCCGTCGCCAGGAGGCCGTGTGGTCGCAGACTTTACGGTTGGCGGGGGGCAACCCCCCACTTTTACAAACCAAAATTGAGCCAAATCGGCTCACACTAATCCGATGTAGCATTAGGACCTTTGGGCCGTTAGCATAGATCATTCCGAAAAAAATTAGAATATCTAAGGCCTAAGCTATTGAGCCTATTTGCACTCATTGTAGAACGTAAGAAGTTTTTAACTCTTTTCAAACATGAAAACGATCGTTCTGGCGCTACAGTTTGTTGCAGCTAATATCATAAATCCACGTTTGGAAACTCAGTGTAAAGCTCCTTTATATTATGTAAAAATGAATTTCTTTAATTATCTATTTAATAAAAAAATATTTATTCAAAGAATTAACTAATTATATTGAACAATCTTGATAAGACTGGAAAAAAAATAAATTTTCTAAAACTTGCCGCCCTGGGCACTAGCCCCGACTGCCCCTATTTTAAATCCCCCACTGCCTATTGCAACAGAATGGCTAAAAAGTATTGGCAGACGATCATATTAAAACAAACTTTGATGGATTTAAATCATGGTTTAATAAGGTTTTCTTCATTCACGACGTTTCGTATACTTTACACTAACTCTGGACTGTGACTTTGAAGGACAACAAAAATATTGACAAAGAAATTAAATCTATACTGATGTATAAAACTGAGGAGTTAGTTCGTTTGTACGCGGCTATCTCGAGAACTGCTTTTTTATGTAACTTGGATAGGCAAACTGGCAGACATGTCACCTGATGGTAAGTGGTCGTCGCCCATGAACATGAACTAGTTTACCTGGAACTAGACCAGGCAACTCATTCATCCCCACCATGGATCTGAACCTTGTCGCGGTTGGTGGGGCTTAAGCCTGGGGTGCAATGTAGGCATCTTAACAACCAGTAGCAACCAATCAGATCACGGGCGGCAGTCGGTTCTGGCCGCTGTACATGCCGGGGGTGGTGGCCGCCATCTCACGTTGAGATGGGGGATATGGAAGAAAACCTCTCTAAAAAAAATTGCTTGTCAGTAAAGTTGGTTTACGGACGATAGTTTAACGTGACAACGTCATAGCAAAATGCAAGCGTACAATGAGCGCAACGGGACAATGAGCGCAATGGGACAATGAACGCAACGAGACAATTAGCGCAACTGGACAATGAGCGCAACGGGACAATGAGCGCAACGCGACAATGAGCGCAACGGGACAATAAGCGCAACGGGACATTGAGCGCAACGAGACAATGAGCGTAACGAAACATTTTCGTGCATGCAGCCGGCAGTCATCGATTTTTTAGACATTGTCACGTCAAAATCACCCTAATCCCAAGACAAGCTAAGGCGAGGGGATGAATGGCTTACACCACCATCTTGCTTGTTTCTCCTGTGAAACAGCTTTGCAGTGTTTCGGAAAGAAGGGCAAGACAGGCAGTGTAATTACTGGCACCGAGACTTAACCTCTATGTCTCAGGATAGGCAAGACATAAATAAGTTGCCTGGGCTCGTTCCAAGTATACTAGTTTATGTTCATGGGCGACGTCAACCACTTACCATCAGGTGGTACGTTTGCCAGTTTGCCTATCCAACTAACATAAAAAAATGCATATTATTTGCCCGATAGGCATCATAAGGACTAAGGCCATTGGATTAATCCATGACACAAGAATGAATTAATTTGACAGTTAATTCATATGTCAAAATGGCGGAGTGACAGGAGTGATGGACAGAAGTCAAAATCCCTTTATAACGCTCTTCATAAAAGACGACTTAAATACGGCCAGGATTCGTCTCTCACGTGGAATTTGGAATTTATCATAATTCCAACATTCAATTCTTATAATATGTGTAATTTGCACTAAGACGTCTGCAAAAATATGCCCCTTATATATAGCTTTAATGTAGCTTTAAGTTGTCCCCACCATGGTTCAGACCTTGACGTGGTGGTGGGGCTCAGTAGCTTAGGGTGAGTCCAGCACCTCGGAGGACCCAGCGCCGCCTGCAGGCAGCTATACTCTACAGCTACTATCTGGGCGGGTCACCTTACCACGAGGAATAAGGCCCAGCTGCGCCAAGCGTAGCGGGTCAACGCAGTAAGAGTGATCCGGGGGTAACGTACGGTATCGTGGGCGGCAGCCACTGCCCAGGCCGGTGACCCCCCGTGGGAGCTCGTGGCGTAGGTTCTTGCCAAAACGTACTCCTATGTCTCGGATAGAAGATAGCTCGGTGAGAGTCTTACGCTGGACGGGATCCTGCGGGTTCGCCGACTAGGACAAGAGGCGTTAATGCGAAGGTGGGGTATCACCTAGCGCGACAGCCGTACGCAAAAGCCTAACGGTTGCTCTGCGTCCGGTCCTTGAGCGGTGTATGCGCCGTAAGCGCAAACCCCTCACCTTCCGTCTGACACAGGTGCTTACTGGGCATGGTTGCTTTGGTGAGTACATGTGCCAGACATGATTGTGGCGCAGCGGTGGACTCGGCTCAGCACACCCTCGAGGTGTGCCCGAGATGGGCGGCGCTGCGTCATAATCTGACATTGGTCATCGGAGGGGACTTGTCTCAGCCGAGTGTCATCACCGCGATGTTCGGTGATGACGAGTCCTGGACGGCGATGGTTTCTTTCTGCGACGCAGTAATGTCCCAGAAGGAAGCCGACGAGGCCTCCCTACTTGGGCAACGAACGAGGGTGCGTAGGAGGCGCTACTTAATGCGCCTCCAGTAACGCCCCTGTGCTCGTGTCGATTTCAGGATGAGAACCTGGGCTCTGTATGACACGACGTCGCGGGGACTGCCTAAGCAGCCGGGCAGTCCCCCCTTAAGAGGAGTAGTCTGGCGGCTGGCCTTCGCCGGGGCCAGTATTGCCCATCTTTCTGATATACATTAAACCTGTTAGACGTAAGACAGGAGTATAATTACTACGTGAAGCCTTTGCCTAGTTGGACGATATAAACTTGGAAAAAGAACCACAAAGCACCATATTATAATCATGTATATTCAAATTAAACAACTATATTTTAACCATGGATTGTTTGTTATAACTTTTAAATTAAACTTTGGAATGTCAAAAATCCGTCCACTGCTGAACATAGGAATTTGAGGGATCAAAGAACGCCAAGACGACCGATCCTTCGCTACGGATAGAGGCTGAGGATGATGATGATGATGATGATATAAAAAATCACATATATATACCATGGTTCCAAGAATCTGGAATCTTCGCATAAAACATTTTTGGTAATTCCTTTAGTTTTGGAATAATAAATAAATTTCAGTAATAATTTGTAGCGGATAATTTCGAAGTAGCCGAAAATTACTTCGGCCAAGTTAATTTAAATTCTCAAAATACACTTTATTTAAATAATTTAAATTATCTACACAATTTTCGCTTCCTAACCGTATAATTAAATTACATGATTAATATATTAATTATTCGTTGATTTGAGTGTAGCTTTTAATATCAAAGACCTCTAATTAGTCTATTTTGTCTTAGGTGTGTCTCAAGGTTATTACCTTGGTCCATTTCTTTTTAATATGTTTATTAATAATCATTTAAGACGTAAATGTATATGTATAGTTATCATATATTTATAACTTTAGTATTCAGATATAATATATTAATTTTATGAACAAGTCAAGTATGTAACGACTACTGAAATATCGAATTAAAATAAAAGTGAAAAACATTTTAATACTTGTATGATTACTATATAAAAATGTAAATAATTACAATATAAATACACTTCTGTGTGGCGTCTCTAAATAAAATTTTACATAATCTCAACAAAAATGTTTGTATCTTAACCCCAACTTCTATCTAGCGATAACATAGCTTTATATTCGTAATTTTAGAAGCAGGATGAGTAGTTTCTCAAATTCTCTCCTATATTCAAAGTGACACTTCTTCACAATATTTTTAAGATAGTCACTAATTTTTTTTAATCTTTATTTCAGAATAGAATAGAATAAAAAAATATTGAGGAATAAGTGTGCATAGTTTATATACTGTTACACAATACACATACCTTTTTTTTTCTCTTTAACGCCGGGAAATGCTCTGAGGCATCCCGCGGGGGAGTGGGTCTCCCCAGGTGGGTATGTGGGACTCGCTGCGCCCGCAAGATGGTAAATGAACGCAGCTCTACCCACTTAACCCCGGCGAGTGCCTCTAATGCCGCCTTGGTGAGGTGCCCCGGATCTGTTAAGCTAACAGGGCACCTCGTCGGCTAGTCAGTCCCACAAAGGACCGACGCCACCACCACAGAGGGGTTGTCCCGCACAACAGAACCACCCCTCCCAACGTCGGGACAGTACAATGGGGTGAGGTTCCCAACTTCACCCCTTGCCCCCTGCTCTTTTGTCCCCTCTTCTTATAAGAGGGGCACAAAGAGCCCCCTCGGTTTAATTAGCTTCGCCCAAGGTGCTGGGCTCAACATAGGCTACTAAGCCCCACCGCCACGTCAAGGCCTGAACCATGCTGGGGACAATACACATACCTAATCTAATATACACTTATACAGCACATCATAATATAAAAACTTTAGTTACATACAAAATCAAATAGGTACTAAAAATATGCGCCGGAAATAGCACAACAGTGTATATAGTTATTATTCTTCAAAAGTTGTGTGTGTGTTTGTTGGTGCACTCAGTTGTGTGCACCAACAAACCACAACACCAAAGCAGGGCGGACCCCGGACTCGGCTTCGGCGGTGCGACCAGTCGTGCTGCTGGGTGAAGTTGGAAAGGCCTTGAAGAGAATAGTGGCCTCCCGGCTAGTGGCCTCCCGGCTCTCTCAGCACCTGGAGGAGGGCCCGGGACCGGGACTCTCAGAGTCCCAATTTGGTATCCGGAGAAGCCACAAACCTGATATGTGGTCCCTGGTAATTTTACATACATAATCTTTCCTAATCTTCAGTCTAGTATCTACATTAGGTCTAGGCTATTCTATAGATCCTAAAAACTTTAGTGACCAGTTTATAAGTAGTTATAATGTACATTTACCGCAGTGCACAGAAAATATTAAATGTGTGTGCCGCTCTGCTACTAGCTGTTCCAACAATTAGAGCAAAGATGCTAAGTTTTAAGTAACTTCCTGAGTATACAAGACATAAGAGGAAGCGATTATTAATGTAATGTTGTTTAGCAATAATTTAAATAAATAATTGACATTGATATTAATAAAATATAATATTGGACGGATTATAAGTCTGAATTCTGACTTTTTGTTGACATAATTGCTAATTAATTTAATATAATTTAATATCATATTATATAATGGATTTCCGCAAAGTAACGCCTGATTCTATTAACTATTTATTAATATATTAAACTTTGACTTTCATAACAAATTTAAATGGAAATTTTATTAATTACAACAACAAATTACCGAAATATTTCCAAAAATACCACTTCATAATCTATTTATAATGTATAAAATTAAAAATGTTAAATATTTATGTATGTAATGTAGGTAATAAATGTAGGTAAATATATTTCCACGTCATTTGTAATGGCAAATCATGCCGTCAACCAGTCAAGAAAATCTGTACAATTAACCATGCTTAAGGAAATAAATTATTATTATTATTATTAGCAGGTTCTATGTATTAATAGTTGAGTTGAAGATACTTTACAGGAACCACGTTCAAAACGAGTACTACTTCAATACGGTTATTTTCATTCTGTCTTGGTTTCATTGAATCTTTCTTATTACAGCTTGGCAAAAAAGAGTATGGAAAAAATGAGGGCGCCACTTTCACTTAGATGTCATCATAATATGGAAAATCAGTAAGATAATTTAATCAAATCGTTAAAAATAAATGTGAAACACTAAGCTTTACTCAAAATCTAGTATTTGTCGGCCAAGTATTGTCAACATCATAGGTTTCCATTTAGTAAAATATTTAGTTCCATCTGTCACCACGTCATACTCTTTTTTGCCAAGCTGTACTTTTTAGCTATTTTTTTTTTAAATATATAATTTTTACTTTCTCTATTTAAATATTAGAACAGTTTAAAGGGATATCCCCTTTAAACTGCTTAGACATATTTAAATACCATTTTTTACACTTATATTTCGCTGAATTTGATATTTTGGTACTGTCGAATGCCTGTTCATCGTTCTACCGTATATCCCGTTTTAAACTACTTTAATATTCTAATAAAAAAAATATTAGGTCTTTACCAATGAAATTACCGTTTTGTATGAAAAAATTTAAACGATTTTTTTATGTATTTTTTGTTCGTATTAATCGAAGTAATCACCCATGCAATCAATGCATCTTTGCCGACGCAGTGGCTGTTTATTGATCCCCTTCTTAAAGAAATCAGCTGGACTGGAGGCAACAAATTCTTCAAAGGCATTTTGTACTGCCTCCCGGGTAATTTGAATTTTTTTTCCGCCAAAAAGTAAAATTTCATAGGTAAAGACCATAGTATTCGAGAAACAAAATATATTAGTTTCATGTACATAATAATAGAAAAATATAAATAAAATTAAGTAAACATGTCAAATTACATCTAATATTCCAAGACAGAATCAATGCAGTCAGCTCATAAAGAGATTATGTATAAAAATTGAAGACCATTTATTGTGAAAACGATTTTACATATGCATTTTGCATATCCACACAAACATTAGGCAAATTTCCTTTTCCAAACAAAATTGGAGACATATTTGCATTACAAGGCTGTTTGGTATCACAACAGATTTATTATTCAAAATCCCTATTTATTACTAAACTAGCTGTTGCTTGCAGCTTCGCCCGCGTTACTCAACTCCTATAAGTCACAGCGTGAAGTTATATAGCCTATAGCCTTCCTCGATAAATGGGCTGTCTAACACTGAAAGAATTTTTCAAATCGGACCAGTAGTTCCTGAGATTAGCGCGTTCAAACAAACAAACAAACTCTTCAGCTTTATAATATTAGTATAGATACTATAATATAAAAAGAGTTAGTTTTTAGTCTATATAAAACCTTTAGATAAACTAAATCATCAAAGAATTTCCCTTGTTAGATTTGAACCTTTTCTTTGAGATAGCACAAGTCCATTTTGTATAAAATCAATAGTTGTCACGTTTTGTCACAATATTATGTTAGTTTTTGGGAATCCTGTCACGTCGGCCGGACTAAAATGGAGTGTTTGGTGACGTCATGAGTTCTAGTCGTTTCTATTTTCTCCAGTCTGTGGTTTACGATGTGTACGTGTTTCGTAGTTTCATCGTTATTTTCGTCGTCAACGCTATCATTACGTCTAACAAAGGCCTCTTTCAACGAACGCCAAGACTTACAACAAGTGTTTTGGGCTATCATTAACCTCTTTACGTCTGAAAAAGGCCTCTTTCAACGAACGCCAAAACACCAAGTGTTTTAGTAAGAAGTTATCAGTCCTTGTGATGATTCTCACAGTACATAAGTCATAGCTGAAGCTAATGTTTCCTAAGCCGACTTCAAAAAAGAAGGAGGTCCTATTTACAGCTGTATGTAATTTAATATTAAAAATCCGTACCCGGAAAACGTTATCATGACTTTAATACATAAATATTAATATTCTTAAAATCATTAATACACATGATTCACCTGCTATTCCTTGAAGTACCCTGCTCTATCTCCCAAGTTGGACCAAATTACAAATGCTTACAAAATTTGATGAAAATTGGTTAAGTAGTTTCGGAGTTTATCGCGAACATACATCGTGACATGATTTTTTTATATACTTAATATGTACAGTATAGCCTGACCAGAAATTTATAAACCCTGCGTGGTGTCGCGACTGTATCTTTTTACGTCAACACAGTATCGTCCATACAGAAATTAGTTCCAAAATTTTCTGCAATGGCGAGGGTTTTTATTTATCTGATCAGGCTATAATGCAATTCATTATATCAATAATTATATTATAAATATATAATAACAATTTATAATATAATTAGATTTGGTATATAATGATCAATCAAACCAATGGCGGTCTTGTACCGGTTGCATTCATGCAATAATAATAATAATATCTATGCGCTTTTACAACACGTCAATCTGGTCCCGTGGTACGTTCTCGAAGAACTTGTGTTACGGGTATCAGACAACGGAAATGTATTTAATACTTCTATACTATACATATATTTAAGATTTTTATTATATAATACACATCCATGACACAAAAACACTGAAAACTTTTTGTTCCCTGGCGGGATTCAAACCCGTAACGGGCTTGAGCGCCAACGCGCTAATGCATTCTACCGGTATACTATGTAAAGGGCGTTACTCTGCCGAAATATATTGTGATCGAGAAGATTCAATTGTTTTAATTTTACGTTCCTGCTGAAAGTCGTTGCAGTCATTAAAAGTTACCGACTTAGTTTTACAATAAACCTCACGTTTTGTTGTAAAATATTGTAATTTATTCGATGGGGTTGTTATATCAAAATCGCTGACGCTCGTCCCCTGGGCCTGCCCGGATTATATGCCGGCGGCGGGCTCCGTACATTATAAGGCACTTAGATTGTTACAACTTATCCTGTATTTCATTACGCGAAACATTCTCAAACTCACCCCAGAGGGTACTACTATGGAGTAAACTAGTGGTATATGAACAGTCACACTATGGTAACATAACGGGGGTGCGTAGGCGCTACTTAATACGCCTTCAGTAACGCCACTGTGCTCGAGTCGGGCTTCAGGGTGGATACCTGGGCTGAGTATGGCACGAAGTCACGGGGACTGCTTAGTAGCGGCCGGGTAGTCCGGCCTTATAAGGAGTAGTCTGGCCTTCGCGGGGCCAGCCTGTCGCTGAGGTGATCCTGTTGCAGATCCGGGACCTTCAAAAAGCGGCTGAAGGCGCTCCCAGTGATTTTAGTTTACGGGTAGGGCACTTCCAGGTGCGAGTCCCACATAGGGTCAGGATCTACCCGTGATCCTGGTTACATGCGTAAAAAACCCTGTTATAAGAAAAAACTTTCAAATAATCAGAAGAATCATCAAAATCCATTCATAATTAGCAGAGTAATCGCGTAAAAAATATACAAAAAAAAACCTTTTTAATAAAGTTTAACAACATTGAAAAAACATCACAATATGTCATCTTAAATAGGTCTATTTTCAGGCTAAAATATAATTATATGTGTTAAGCTCTAGGATAATCAAAATCAAATGGGTCCCGTATGTTTAGACCTCCTTATATCTGACCTTAGCCGCGGAAAGCGATTCACAAGATTTATGGTCATTGTAAACAGATTTCTAGACCATTAGCTAGTTTTGTTTTATTTGCTGCCATATGTAAACTTCGTATCAAATAAATCAGTGTGATATTTTATTCTTGGGTCTCCTCGAAAATAGGCGAGGAAGGTCATATTTTTGTACACTCCTCGAAAATATGTGATAAAGGTAATATTATACCATCGAGCCGGTATAACGGTAATGTTATGTGTTTTGTATGAAAGGAAATTCCGCTAAAGTGCTGCGACGCTACGTCTATTCTGCGCTTTGATTGATGGCCATTGATTTGCCGTTGGGACGTACATACAGATCACTGGTTGGTTGAATTGCTATTACGTCAGTGACAAATCACTGACCAGTTTCGTAATTGTTTGGCTCACATTACTACTCTATCCGGTTATAATATGCTCGATGTAATATACCATTCATCATCATCAATCAATTCCAATTTCAAAATCGGACACGCACCAGAGGGGACTGAGCGTCCTGAGCGAGTCGAGGCTCTCTATACGCGCGCGAACTAAAGGACGTAAACGACAAAATGGTTTTTGTTATTTTATTGCGTTAAAAACAATAATTGGAGAAATTCATTCTATAATTTTAAATAACATGTCAACAATCATCTACTAGAGGTAATGTTTGATATTTTTTTCTCTGTTACAAAAGTTACCTAATGACGTATTGAAAATTAACAAAATAAGGTTTTTATCATGAACTATTAGGTCACCAACTTATATTATTTTAATTCGTTTTGGAATTACTGAAACAAATTGAAATTATTGACGCCAACAGTTACACAGAGCAGAATCGAACCAAATATTCGATTTAACCATAATACCATAGAATTATTAATAGTACACTGTGTAACCATAACTAAAAGTTTATATCTTTAAAAAAAAGGTAATAAAATAATCGCATTTCTTTAATTTTTGTGCCTACAACTTATAATCAGCTTGTTCTTCCACTAATGTACAATCTTTGGGTTTACCATGTCATTATTGTTACTTTTGAAGTCGGTGATTTATTTTCTGGCTGTACATAACTTGGCTGACTGTACTGGAACTGTCTTATTTTCCATAATATTATATAATAATATTGATTTGTTAATATTTAAATCCTTTTCACACTTGACCGCTTCCGATAAAATCGTTTGAGGTGAATAAAATCCCAAAACTATCCTTACATGAAGAAATATGTATGTAAACGACGGTTGTTTGTCCGTCCGTTCCGCAATCTACATAGTGGGTGGGTGCCCCCCTCCCCCTAGGGAGAAATTATCATATAACTTATAGTCCATATATTCGAGGATAGGTGTGAAAAACAATGTTTATTTTTCGGTTATTTTGAACCCTCGACGCAAGGGGTAAGTTTGACCGCTGTCTCTGGGCGTACCGATTTGGATGCGATTTTAAAATTTGTAGCGGTAGTTCTTCATGTCTTATCAAAAGCTGTTCAGCCGAGTTTGCACTCTTACCAGTTTGAATATATGGAAAAATGTACATAGACAAAAGACGGTTTCATATGTTTAGCACCTTAGACATAATTGGCCCGTGTCAGAGGAGGCCGCTGATGATGATGATGATGATGAAGAAGGGAAAGAGAAATCTTTATAACCATTCCTATATTACTGCGCTAGTTGTGTGAGATCTGATACAAAGTTTATATGTAACCCCGCATTGAAATTCAAAGAAGTTTTTTCTCTAAAATATAGCCTTTAACCTTTTTTAATAATTGGTCTATTAAATACAATTTTTACGATTCCTTTCCTTAAGGTTACACAAGTCGCTCATCTTTCCATACAAACGCAGAACAGTAATTACTACAATGTTTGACGTTGACCATCAAAAACTAAGTATAATATAAATTAATCTCGTCGTTATCTATGTATGTATGTACCCAAAAAAAATATACATTTAATAAATACAAGCTTCTAAACTTTCGTATTTCAACACTGATTTTAGCCCAACTTTGGGCGTAAATAAATAGTATACCGAGCACGAAAGCTCAAAAATAAAGCCCGTACAGAAATAGTTTAGTTATTCAAAAGATAAAATAAATTTATTTTGAAAAGATACACTAATTAGTTTTTCTATAACAACTGTTTTGCTAAAAGAATATTTTCGGAATGAATCATTGTGCATTTCATTCTAGCACACATGTTCGCGCCTTATATCAGGTGAGAATGCAATCATTTTGTTCGAGTTAGCGGTATCGACTGGTTCAACCTTAAAATGACAAAATGGAACACTTATAAGTTTGTTGTCTGTCTGTCCGTCTGTCGGTCTTTTAAAACAAAAACCTATGCCATAGAATGATGAAAATCTGTAAACAGTTCTCATTACATAATTATAGGAAATTATTTGAAAACCGTCAGTTTGTTGTATTACATAAAATAACACCGGCGTCAAGTGACAGCTATGCTGTCGGGTTTCGTGCGGTTTGTGAGATTCCAGTGGCCCATTGGGGGGATAAGTATAAGGAGGGCAACACATCTGCATAATCTCTAGTTGCGCAGATGTGTATGGACGTCGTTAGTCTCAAGCTTCGACTGCTCGTTTGCCCTCCTATACAATAAAAAACCCTCAGGCTCGGGTTTGTCCGGAATCTGGAGATTAGCGGGTTCGAACTTACTTTATAATATGAACAGAGAGTGCAGAGAAGTTTGTGTTTTAATTTATTTTATACTAGCTGTTGCCCGCAGCTTCGCCCGCGTTAATTTACTCAACTTAACTACTGTTAGTCACAGCGTGATGTTATAGCCTATAGCCTTTCTCTATAAATGGGATATCTAACATTGAAATAATTTTTCAAATCGGACTAGTAGTTCCTGAGATTAGCGCGTTCAAACAAACAAACTCTTCAGCTTTATAATATTAGTATAGATTTAGTCCCCTCACATAAGTTACCATGAGAGATATCGTTGTATATAAAATATCAAGAAATTCTTTTCACATTTTTTGTTTATTCTTACCATTAAGTATATTTATCTCAACTCACAATTTAATGTGACAAACTTTATACAACATTTTTGCATTACGGAGTTTTAAAAATTCGTTCTTTACATCATAAGATTTTTTATCACGTACAATTCTAATCTCAGTAATGAATGTATGAATAAATAGTTTTATAAATCTTTATTAAGATTTGTACGTGTATGAATTATTACGTTTACGTAAAATATTTACCAAAAATATACATTCTTTAAAATGTAAAAAATGTAGAGATTAAACATTGTATCAGCAAAAAACACAAAGGGTTTAAACTACTGCCAAATTTAAATACACCATTAGTGTTAGCGCTATCTTCTATTTTTTTATAATGAATTACTATTATTATTATTATTATAGTAAAAAACTACACAGTTATACTTTTGTCTATAACTGTCTAGTTTTTTAGTAAAATTAAGACAGTTTAAAATTCGACAAAAAATATTTTTATAATTTAAAACATGTAGATTATTATATGTAGCTTAAGCCTGAAGGGGTGAACGCTCTATTCCCAAGATGTTTATATGATTCTTATAGTCTTTCATTATGTAAACGTTTATCACATTTTAACGATTTTGTGCGGCCTGATGAATATATGGACCTATCCGGGGTAATAGGTTCCCGAGGGACTCGCTGAGGGGGGGAGGGAGGTAGACTAGGATTTTCAAGGATTTTAAGATAAATTACGATGGTTTTCGCACTTATCCCTTATTGTGTTGTTTTATCTTTATAAATGGGTTATATTTATTTATTTTGGACGAGCAGAAGGTCGTAGTTGCTACTTTACAATTTTTACATAAATCTATAATAAAAATGAGCTTATATGAACACTTAAGTTGTCACAACATACGCAAATTGAAATATAATACTAGTATTTTAAAAGACTTTACAAATTAAAATAAAGATGATAATAATATAAAATAGATATAATAGTTAAAAATGAAAATAAACAGCCAATAGGAAAACAAATAAAAACAAAATCGTTGAATAATTTATCGACAAAAATATACTACCTTTATACCTTTACTTTTGACGACCACTGCTTCTGGCTCAAAGGTTAGCGCGTTGGCGCTCAAGCCGACGTAGCGGGTTCGAATTCAACCAGGGAACCGAATAATAATATTTTCTGTGTTTCTTTGTCATGGATGTGTATTATATATGTGTATTATATAATAAAATTCTTAAATATATGTATAGTATTAAAGTATTAAATATATTTCCGTTGTCTGGTACCCGTAACACAAGTTCTTCGTGAACTTACCACGGGACCAGATTGAAGTTGAAAAGCGTCCATAAATATTATTATTATTAATATTCACAAATGCTATTATGGGTATTATGTCTAAAGCCTACTACATTTATTACTTTAGGAATTAAAAATTTTTGTTGTGTTGAAGCCTGCCCGACAGAAGAACAGACTCAACGAACAAATTTTTTCCGCCGCGCGTTGCTGCCAATTGGCATCAAATCATTTAGTCACTCGCCGAACGCTTAAGCGAGTGTATGTGTAGTGCGTGCCGAAATTGTACCTAGCAATAATCTAGAAATGCCAGCAGCCGTATAAAAATAAATCCACTGCGAAGAAAAAAGATAGTGGTGTGGCTTAACATAGTTAAGTAAACACAACTATTAATTAAAACCAATCAAAACTAATTTTATACATTATTTTCTACGGCATCAGCCGCTCGGTTTAGCGCTGCAGCGCAGGCCGGAGCTCCGCCGCGCTCCTCCCGCGCAAGCCGCCCCCTTGTGTCGCCCCGCCAAGGTGCGACACGTTTCTCGTTTGGTATAGCTTCTCTATATGTAGTCATTACAACTCACTGATTAAATAGCGCCTCCTACGCACCCCCGTTCGCAGGCAACAGGAGCACCTCAGCGACGCATGTTAGTCGTATATTCTCTGGCGAACACATCATGTATGATATCCTATTCGTTTGGTCACAGGTGAGATGCACCTCCTGCTCTATTTCGTATCCGGATAATTAAAACTAATACCAGTAACATTTAAAATCCTAGGCCAAGTCGCGGGCATCACTAGTGTATAATAAAGAAAAACCGTATTGTGGCGTAAGTAGCGAGTAATTTAAGTTTCATATTAATTCACGCGGCCATTGTGCCGCGGCCATTGTGTGGAAAATGTACAATAAACAGTTATTAAATTCACTGCGATGCTGATGATGCATCATCAGCAACATTCTTCCATCCACTGCTAGGCCTCTTCCAATGAACGTCAATACGATCTCCTCGTTTCCATATATATGACAGTTTTTTTTTTCTTTAACGCCGGGAAATGCTTTGAGGCATCCCGCGGGGGAGTGGGTCTCCCCACGCGGGTATGTGGGACCCGCTGCGCCCGACAGCTGGTAAATGGACGCAGCTCTACCCACCAAAACCTGGCGAGTGCCATCAATGCCGCCTTTGGTGAGGTGCCCCGGATCTAGAAAACAAACAGGGCACCTCGACGGCTAGTCAGTCCCACAAGGGACCGACGCCACCTCCACAGAGGAGTTGTCCCGCACCACAGAAGAACACCTCCCAACGTCGGGACAGTACAATTGGGTGAGGTTCCCATCCTCACCCCTTGCCCCCTGCTCTTCTGTCCCCTCTTCTTATAAGAGGGGTACTAAGCTTCGCCCAAGGTGCACCGCTCACCCTAGGTTACTGAGCCCCACCGCCACGAAAAGGCTTGAACCATGGTGGGGTCCATATGACAGCTGTCAAAATAATGTCAAATTGCAAATCGTAATTTATCATAAATTTTCTGGCTACTGTTTTATTTGACGACCTCTGTGGCTCAGTGGTAAGCGCGTTGGCGCCCAAGCCGGATGTTGCGGGTTCGAATCCCGCCAGGGAACAAAATGTGTATTATATAATAAAAATCTTAAATATATGTATAGTATAAAAGTATTAAATATATTTCCGTTGTCTGGTACCCGTAACACAAGTTCTTCGAGAACTTACCACGGCACCAGATTGACGTGGTGTAAAAAGCGTCCATAGATATATAAAAAACTGCATTGAGATTGCGACGTGTAAAAAGGTCGGTATATCTTCCCGAACGTATGGAAAAGTTAGGTATTATGATCTATATTTAGTCTGCACTTACCTACAATGATTACGGGTGGTAGTTTTGAGTGGAGGGGCCGTTGGGGAAGACGTCGCCTACCGAGATTAATTAAAACTCAAATAATTTTATTCAAAATGGTTCCAATAAACTAGTTTCTAAGAGGTAGGGCCATTGCTGACTTGGGCCGGCACGACCGGGGTGGTACCTCTCGGTCACATAATACTGGCGTTATGTTACAGCTATGCTGTCGCGTTTTGAGCGGTTCGTGAGTTTCCGGTGGACTACAGGGGGGAATAGAGAAAAGAAGGGCAACGCATCTGCATAACCTCCGGTTGTGCAGATGTCTATGGGCGCCCCACCAGGGTTCAAGCCTTGTCGTGGCGGTGGGGCCCAGTGCCAATTGAACCGAGAGAGCTGCTCTTTATATACCTCTTCTAATAAGAGGGGTACAAAGAGCAGCTCACCTTTTATTCCTTTAACACTAGAAAGACCAACGCCGTCAATTTGACGGCACGACAATATCATTCTTAAATATTTTATAAACTATGTTTTTGTTTCTTTTCATATTTTATGACTTTTTCTAATTTGTTATTGTTAGCTTAAATCAATTAAAAAAATATTAATATATGTATATGTAGTATATGAGATTTCTATACATATACCTACTAAGACCGCACGCCGTCAATGTGACGGCTGCGATAAGAATAGCTGTAAACAAAGTATTCTACGAACTAATGAGAGTACTTTTGTTTTTTTTTTCGAATTTGAATTATGAGTAAGTTATTATTGCCTAGTTTGTTTACATTACACTTAGTAGACGTTGGTTTCATTTAGTGCGCTGTTGTGATTTGTTACAAAAATGCGTCGCCGTCTCAATTCTTCCCAAATAGAACAAGAACTGTCGCGATATCGTGACATACAACAAGATGTATCAGGTGATGAAAGTGGTAACTGTTTATCAGACAATCTTGGTGAAAACCGTGATGCAGAATTTCAGCCGGAACAGGTCACTTCTTCATCTGAAAACTCCGAAGCAGATTCCTCCTACATATAACAGTATTATTGTAAATTCGCGCAGAGGACGCGGGGTATCTCGTAGATCAATTAGTGGCGGACGAACAGGGCGTGGTGGACGTTCAGTTAGGACATCTTCGGTGCCGGAAGTCAGTATGTTACAGATAACGAGTGACGGGTAAGAATGGACTTGTATTTCTGCAGACGCTAGTGAAGTAGGACGTCGAAGTCAGCAAAATATACTTAGAGACAATGAGCTTATAAACACGGTTACGGTAGTAACATATAATAGCATTGCTTAGAGAAATCTCAGGGCCTACTCCATACGCCAAACGATACGTTGAAAATAACAAGCCAATTTTTGCGTATAGGCTATTTATTCATGAGTACATTCTTCGACGTATAAAAGAATATACTGAAAAGGAAGCACATGACTAGAGTCAAGGTGATACTTGGAACTTATCCGTAGACGAGCTACATAAGATGATAAAGATAAGAGACGGCAATGTCAAGTTAATCGTAATTGTAAAAAAATTGAACGTGTTAAAACTGCACTATCTGTAAAAAAGCTGTTTGTGGAAATTGTATAAAAGATTTAAAAAAACTATTATTGTTACAAATGTTACTCAGTTTAAGCACTAAAATTATTAATTATTAATAAATATAAAAGTGATATTATTTTTGTTTCATTTTAAAGCGAAATACGCAATAATTTTATAAGTATTCCGTTTAGATCTCTAGTGCCGTCAAAATGACGGCTGCGGTCTTTAAAGGTATAGTATAAAACCCGACCCTTCTAGTGTTAATGCCGGGAAATGCTCTGAGCCACTGAGCTCTGGGACTCGCAACGCCCGAAAGCTGGTAATTAGACGTAGCTCTAGCCACTAAAACCCGGCGAGTGCCACCAATGCCGCCTGTGGTGAGGTGCCCCGGATCTAATGAGCAAACAGGGCACCTCGATGGCTAGTCCGTCCAAGGGACCGACATCACCTCCACAGACCGTTAAACCAAATACACTTATGACTTCTTGAACGTTTCAGGTGGTACAAGAAAGTTTTTTTTCGATTCGTTGATTTTAGCAACCATTTGCTCACAAAGTGAAATCGTCCTTGCTTCATCTGGTATTGCAGCAACATTGCTGAAAGGCGGTTGAACAGCCCATTCAGCAATGCAACTGATGACCTGCAAGATTTTGAAGAACTCTGTCTGCAATGTCAAAGGTTTTACAGCAATGTAATTTAATAGTGTGGTATAACAGGGCACCTGACGGCTAGTCAATCCCCTAAGAGACCGACGCCACCTCCACAGAGGGGTTGTCCCGCACCACAGAACAATCCTTCTCAACGTTGGGACAGTACAATGGGCTGAGGTTCCCGTCCTCGCCCCTTGTGCTCTTTTATCCCCTCTTCTTATAAGAGAGGTACAAAGAGCCCCCTCGGCTTAATTAGCTTCGCCCAAGGCTCACTCTAGGTTACTGAGCCCCACCGCCACGTCAAGGCCTGAACCATGGTGGAGTAGAGCAGTTCACCTGGGTTCACCTCAGGCTAGCCAGCCCCACCACAACGAAAAGGCTTGAACCATAGGGAAATCCGAATTGACTGAACTGAACTAACCTTTATGGTGCACCCCGCGACTTGAAAACTTAAACACTCGGTCATCACTCCTGTGTGTCCAGGACAGCGGTAACAAATTGACCCTCTCAGGTAGCCCGAGGGATATTTTTTATCTCATAGGGTGGCAACCGAGCAGTTGGAGCCTTATGGTGACCACCAACGCCCATAGACATCCACACAACCAAATTTTATGCAGATGTTTTGCCCTCCTTTTCCCTATCCCCCCAATTAACCACCAGAAACTCACAAGCCGCACGAGACGCGACAGCATTGCTGTTACTTTACGCCGGTGTTATATGAGCGTGAAGGATACGTTACTCATGCCAATTACATTGCCTTTTTTAGAACTTTCTGCTTTGGAAGCAGGATATGGTACCACATGCGTCTCATAAGTAAGAAGCATTCCATTTTACAAAACACCAGAAGTCCGTATTTTAGGGAGGGGGGATTTACGCACTGCGGGAGAAATTGGATATGCGCCAGTTTTAGGCCAAGTATATCAGCGATATATCTTACGTAAAACTGATAAATATAGTATGGAATCCTGAATCGCGCTATTAGTATTTGTGGATATTTACATAGATAAGCTTAATGGACTGATATGATACAGTATAGTATATATTTAAGAAGACCAACAGGCCAAAAAAAATCGATGATTTCGTATTACAATGATAGTAGGTATTCCGAAGCCGAAAAATTTACGCCATTTTGAAGAGGAGGGTATGAATAATTTACACGGTATATGAATACATATAATACCAAACATACACGATACAAATAATACCAAAAAACCATTTCTTACAATTGTTGTCTATCTGTCTGTTTGTTCCGGCTAGTCTCTGAAACAGCTGGGCCGATACCGATGGGAGTTTCACTGGCAGATAGCTGAAGTTGTAAGGAGTAACTTAGGCTACAAAAATAATCATCATCAATCCGGGTACGGCTGTAAATCTAACTTAACGCTGTCGAAGCTGCGGACAGCAGCTAGTCACCAATAAAGATCAATATTAAAAAATACGAGTTACCTACCTAAATACTTGCAACAAATAAAGTCTTAAAACCATGACCAACGTACGAGGTCTCGTCTTCCAGTTTGCCTTACGTACAACAGCCGACTTAACAAAGCGTTAGGGATCTCAGGCTTCAAGAAAAGAGCATATCCATATTTAAAATAGCTCAAACCTACCAATACTCTAGTGTATGTCTATATCAATTACCACCAGGTGAACCGAGTTTTCCCCCTCTTCTATAAAAGTCTGCCTTTTTTTAATGCCGGGAAATGCTTTAAGGCATCCCGCGGGGGAGTGGGTCTCCCCAGGCGGGTATGTGGGACTCGCTACGCCCAAAAGGTGGTAAGGTGGACGCAGCTCTACCCACTAAAACCCGCCAATGCCGCCTTTGGTGAGGTGCCCCGGATCTAATGAAAGCAGGGCACCTCCATGGCTAGTCAGTCCCTCAAGGGATCGACGCCACCTCCACAGAGGGGTTGTCCCGCACCACCGAATAACCCCTCCCAACGTCGCGACAGTACAATGGGGTGAAGTGAAGAAGTAAAGGTTCCGATCCCTCGCCCCTTGTCCCCCTGTTCTTCTATCCCCTCTTCTTATAAGAGGGGTACAAAGAGCAGCTCCCTCGGCTCAATTTGCATCGCCCAAGATGCTGGGCATACCCTAGGCTACGGAGCCTCACTACCACAAGGCTTGAACCATGGGCTATAAAAGTCTGTCTATTCAAAACGGCTTAGTCGAGGTTCGAAAGACATTTGGCCTAAACGTCAACCCAAGATCCAGCTGAGCTGTAGTATTAGGACGCCGTCTTCGAGTTGGTACGTGACGTACGATCGGCCTGTCAATACGGTTCGTGCTGCGTTTACATGACGAGATTTATTATATTTATTTATTTATTTTAGGCTTATTTATTTAATAGTTTGCTAGTTATTCCCAAATGGAATGGGAATTCATGTATTATTATATCAAACAAAACACACATAGTGAATTTATTTAACAACCCTCTATTTGGGTGGGAAATTAAAGAAAATAATGTATGTTATCTTCACAATATGTTAATCTTAAATGTGAATAATAAACAATATTACAAATCAACCTCTATTTAATTTAAATTTATGATAGCTGGTTAAGTAAACTGGCTGACATGCATCCTGATGGTAAGTGGTCGACGTCATCCATGAACATAAACTAATTTACTACAACTAATTTTGGAACTAGCCCAGGCAAATATGTGTTGCCTATCCTGAGACATAAGATGTAAAGTCCCTGTGCTAAATACACTGTAGTAAATACACTGTCTTGCCCTTCTCTCTGATACACAGCAAAGTTGTTTCACGAGGGAAACAAGCAAGATGGTGGTACCCATGCAGCCGGGAGCATATCATAGCGCATCCCTCCCACCAATTTATCATGTCAATTTATAATTTTGTCACACAATTCTACAGAGATGTATTCAATTCCTAATCTTGAATAATTTAATCTGTTTTTTCATAATATATTTGCCTAAAATCTACAAGATCTATATAATGAACACTAACTTTATCTAAATTAAAAAAAATGTAGGCACATTATTTAATAAAAATTAACTCACTTGGATGGAATGATATCTGCTAAGTGTAAACTTAAAGCAAGCTGACTTGCGCGTTACACCCCACACACAAGGTCCCTCCAGACCCCAGGGCACTATTGACTGAGGGCCTCGCACGGAATACTGAGGAGGCCCTCGAGTGGAGGGATAACGTGTAATACGTTATAATTGAAAATGGATTCTTATTAACAATATTCTTACATCTACTGAATTTGATGTTACAAGTTGCGAGTGGTTTCGTGGTTTTAATTTCGTAACTGTATTATCATGTTTTTTGGCATAAATTCATGTTTTTTAAACATAAAGGGCATATCAACCAAAAGACTTTTACGTTTCGCAGGTAGAAAATATTATCAGGAAAACGACGCGTAGTATATAGTTAGTTATACGTCGATAGCGAGTTGAAACCATTAACCATTTCAACACATAACCATATTTAAATGGAAATATTTCTAAGAAATTATCACACCAAAGCAACTCTTAACTCAAAATAATTTTGTGACTCAATAGGGACATTTAGAGGGAATAGTTGAAGGATACATAACCACCAAGAGGCAACAATTACAATCACCGCCATGACAAGAACGGATAAACAAATAAATAACTAATAAAGATCACAGAGAGTGCATGTAATGGTTTTAAATATCCTGGTCATATATATACCCTGATCATGTAAATACCTTGGTCATGTAAATACCCTGGTCATGTAAATACCCTGTACATATAAATACCTTGGTCATGTAAATACCCTGGTCATGTAAATACCCTGGTCATGTAAATACCCTGGTCATGTAAATACCCTGTACATATAAATAGGATATTTCATAATAATACCTTGATTATGAAATATCCTAGTCATGCAAATAAACTTGATCATACAAAATGAGCTGGTGGCATCAGGCTTCAGGCTAAAGATTACTAGCAGAGGGTATTTTTTCAGATCCAAAAAAAATGAATAAGTTGGAAATGACATAATGGCCCCAAATTTTCCAAGATAAAATTAACCTTCCTTATTAATTTTTTTACGTTAGTTCAATATGCAAGCTGACTGACCACCACCTGATTTTAATTGGCTCGCAATGGTTGGAAACTAACGGTACAGCAGATGCCAAAGCGACGATATAGAAGCCGTCCTCCAAAAGTTAGCAACCCTAAAAACCCTTTTCCAGAATATTTATCTCTGTCTTTAAAGTATTTGTATAGATAAGGCCCTTTGTCTTTTGTTTTCATAATGTTCTAGAGCCTTCGAGATGTTTGTAATGGCTTGTATTTTATAAGGAACTAGGAATTGCCCTAACTTTATCAAAGGACTTAGATAGGTGCGTATTTGCACCGGTGTGAGGGTTGCGCTCTGCCGCGCTCTCGTTCACAGTTTTCAGTTGAGAGAAGCGTCGGGTAGCTAACTTAAAGATAATTTTAAGTTTTACCCTCAGGTTTGTTATATGTATCACAGTTATATGAATTTTATTATGACAAAGTTGTACATTATAACATAGCACCTGACATGCGTTTTTTTTTTCCTTTTTATGCTGAGAAATGCTCTGGGGCATCCCGCGGCGGAGTGTGTCTCCCCAGGCGGGTATGTGAGACTCGCTGCGCCCGAAGATGGTAAGTGAACGCAGCTCTACCCAATAAAATCCGGCGAGTGCCACCGATGCGTAGCTTTGATGAGGTGCCCCGAATCTAATGAGCAAATAGGACACCTCGACGAACAGTCGGTCCCTTAAGGAACCGACGCCACCTCCACAGAGGTATTGTCCCGTACCATAGAACAACCGATATCCTCGCCCCTTGTCCCCTCTTCTTAAAAGAGGAGTACAAAGAGCAGCTACCTCGGTTCAATTTGCTTCACCCAAGGTGCTGAGTTCACCTTAAGCTACTGAGCCCCAGCGCCATGACAAGGCTTGAACCATGGTAGGGGCTATCACAGAACCTACCGATAACTGATACTTCCAAGTATTCAAGTATAATATAAACTTAACCTTACAAGATCAGACACACAGCCCCCTGAATCCCGTACAGATAGATAACTTCAATCATACTCATCAGATGGGACGGGAGCTCACAACAAACTTCGTCACTCTCAAATGGCTTAACTTCCTCCATATATCTTCGGTGGGGCTTTTCGATATCCTTTTGTAGTTTTATATTTGAAAATAAGTAGATTTGATTCTGAGTATTAAAATACTCAGAATCAAATGTCTGTGTTGGATGCGATCTTGACGTTCACTGAAGGAGGCATATGTTCAGCAGTGGACGGATAGAGGCTGACGATAATGATGCTGATTTTATATATCTATACGTATCGTATAAATAGAATTTACCGGTGGGAGGGAAGCGCTGTGCCGCGCTCCCGGCTGCATGGGTACCACCATCTTGCTTGTTTCTCCCGTGAACGTTAAAGAAGGGCAAGACAGGCAGTGTAATTACTGGCACCGAGACTTAACATCTTATGTCTCAGGATAGGCAACACAAATGAGTTGCCTGGGCTCGTTCCAGGTAAAGTAGTTTATGTTCATGGGCGACGTTGACCACTTACCATCAGGTGGCACGTTTTTCAGTTTGCCTATCCAACTATCATAAAAGAGAGTTACCACTTTTTACGCTTAGGCATGTGCCCTAGGTTAGTTCTGTGTAAAGAGGCATAAAAATGTATGTATGTATGAAAATGTATGAAAGTGTATGTATACAGTATGTATGAAAATGCCTTCCGGTAATAGATAAGTAAATGATGATAGGCCAGTAAGCTTTGGGTGAAAGTTATAATTCTAATTTCGAAGATCCGTGCTCGAACATGTAAATCACTCATTCATAATGAATATATAACATGTCAACCAAAAAGCGCATCTTAAACCCTTCTCTCTCCCACAACAGTCCATCTCGCGCACTATGACGTCACTGCACATAAATTTGGCGGGTTTGACGATAAATCGGCCCAGACAAAGGATGGCAGGTTGGCAGGGAGCCAGGGTCTGACGGTCCACTCACCTGCTCAACTTGACTTCATTAACCCTTGGTACGACGCCAGGGGATGGTAATTTTGTATTTCATTTTGTCGCAGATAGAGTTATGTATGTACCATAAATTATGTATGTTGTATTATTTATATTTTACTATGTATATTTTAGGCTACATAAGTCAGTAAGGTCAGTAATAATTCTTTTATGGGTCAATGTATACGTTTTTACAATAGAATCCCTGAAAACGTACAAAACCGTTCAAAATAAAAGAACGTTTGGTAGTGGTAAAGGATACTACAAAATAAAAGAATTTATTGAAGATACCACACCTTGGGAATAAGGCATTTACGAGGCTTCTATGTATAATTATATTAATTGTACCTATATTGAAACATGTTAAATAGAGTAGTTTCACTGAGTTTGTTTCGCCGGTTCTTCTCAGTGGACTAGTTTTGGAACCGGTAGTAGAGTCATTTGACGTTCAATGAGCTACTTTGACGCACAACATTGAATATTTTTGACGTGACAACGTCTTACAATTCGATGGAGCCAGCTGCAAGAACGAAAAAACATGACGCATGCGGCGTTACCTCGATCTGAGGCGTTCCATTTTCTTATGACGTTGTCACTTGCAACTATCGTCAGTAAACCGACTTTACAGACAACCGGTATTTTTAATAGTGTATTATGTATGTTGTATTCGGATTTATCATGATTATTTTATAACTACACTATTTCACTCAGTTAAGTCAGTTAAGAAAGATATATATAACAAGAACAAGATAGAAAATATCGGTGGCAGTAATTACACTTCCTGCTTTTTTTGAACACAGAAAGCCTAAAATATAAAAAAAACTAGCTGGTGCCTGGATAAGATTTTAGTTTTTTTCATAAAAGTATCCTATGTTACTTCTAATACCTCCAAGAATATGTGTACAAAGTTTCATGATGTTTGATTAAGTAGTTTTCGCGTGAAAGGGTAACAAACATCCACGCTTTCACATTTATAATATTAGTAGGATATTAGGTATGTTCCTATTCGAAGACGTAGTATTTCGTTGCCAGAAATTAATCTACCTATTCTTACCTACTTTTATTAAAACAAGCAATAAGCATGTTGATAACTTTTTCGATAAACCTTCAGGCGAAATCATGTTTATTTTTAAAAAAAATAACCAATACATCTGTTCCCAAGCCATCTCCGAACTCAGCGTCATAGTTTCGCAACTTTGCGATCCCGTCAAACTCCAACCGAAACACTGAGTGAATTTCAAAAACTCGCAAAGTCATCATCTCCGACGACGTGGCTCGACTTCGGGGGACTCCCGCAACTATAAACTTGAGAAACTTGTGCGCTGAATGGAAGTTTGAAAAATTGCATTCTGGTTTTGGCATTGCAACATACTCTTCTCGAAATTAGGCGAGGATCGTAATGTTAGACTAAATGAAGATTGGTGATGGATACGGACTTAATCAATAAATTAAAAATCCCAGAGGATTACTCGCGCGCAGAGGATTCCGAAAAGCTCGGTATGTATTTTTTTATACCATATGAGTGCCCTCATATGGTATAAAAAATACATACCGATATGCATATAGCATATGCAGGGTAAAAATTCTTGGAGAAGGCCTATGTCCAGCCGGTGGAAGGGTTGCTTACCGGTGGGAAGGCTGCGTTTACCAGCAGGAGGATTGCTTACCGCTGGAAGGGCTGTGATGTCCCTCTTCCGTCTGCTTCGGTCTCATATATACCACCATCCTGATTGCTTCCTCCTTAAAACAGCTTTACTGTGTTTTGAAAGAAGTGCAGAACGGGTACCACACTACACAGGACAAGCAGCATATAAAGTTGCCTGGGCTAGTTCCAGGTAAACTTGTTGATCACTTAGCAACATGTGCTCATCTGCCTTATCCAAATATTATAAAAAAGCAGTGGGACATGTCGGCTCGACAAAGATATCCTCGAGATTTTAAGCATTATTAACGATATTAAAGTTATATCTATCTAGATCTAGTTTCAAATCTAGATTTCAATCTATAGTCCAGTCGGGGCAAACATTTAAATAGAAAAAATTCCGGGGAGCGATTTTATTTTTTTAAACGTCGGGGGGGATGGTTGGAAGTATAAATCTCGATTTTCTAACTAATCCCGGTAAAGGGTTTGCCGCCATCTTGTTTTAAAGTTCAATTTTTTCGTTTTTCTGAAATAACTCGTTAATTTTCAACTTTAGAGCAAAAATGGCAGTATCCAAAGTTGTTGGAAATTTAATTTCTCACAAGTTTGGTCATTATCATTTTTACGCTAGGATCAATATCGTAGTCTTCCTCCAGCAGGAGATCCCTTGTTTGTTACATTTTCAAACATCTCTCCGCTGTAGTGCAGACATAAAACAGAGCACTTGAGGCGCGCTTTACGGCAGCCGCACATCTTTCCGCACTTGGATTTGCATTTGCAGGAAATTAATTTGAGCAAAGACTCCGGTGCTGGGTCAGCGATGGTTGTAATCGGTTCCAACCCACGATTTGTTTTTTTTGACCCCAATCCGTTGCGAGCATCAAGTGCGAGAACCACAGTTGGAGAAAATAAAATTCCACCCATTACGATTTTTTTGATAAACTTGATAGTATAACTCGGCAAATATTGATCCTAGCGTAAAAATGATAATGACCAAACTTGTGAGAAATTAAATTTCCAACAAATTTGGATACTGCCATTTTTGCTCTAAAGTTAAAAATTTGCGAGTTATTTCAGAAAAACGAAATAAATTAACTTTAAAACAAGATGGCGGCGAACCCTTTACCGAGATTAGTTAGAAAATCGAGATTTATACTTCCAACCATTCCCCCCGACGTTTAAAAAAATAAAATCGCTCCCCGGATTTTTTTCTATTTAAATGTTTGCCCCGACTGGACTATAGATTGAAATCTAGATTTGAAACTAGATCTATTTTGATATCTGAATTTTTTTCTGTTTCAGGCTCGTTTTATGTCTGCCCCGACTGGACTCCTACAAAAATAGAGCTTATAAAAATAGTCTGAATGGAGTAGAGACTACAACCTACTCTAGAACGACTCGTCAGATTTGAAATCATTTTGCATTTTCTAGTCCAATGACGAAAGGTTTTAGGTTTACATTTTCAACTGGGAGAGTAAACACAACAAACAGTGAATATAAGTCCATCAACTAATCTTGGAAACTGGAAAATGATGGCTGCTATCAACAGTGAACTGGAGAGAGAATAACGAGGTACGAAGAAATGGGATCATATAGGAAACACGTCCAGGATGAAATTGCACGATTCCCGCCCGAGCGTGAATCAATTCGACTTTTCAATAAACTTCACTTCGTTATTCAGAAGATTGCATTAAAAATATATTTATACCGGCATAAACTTCTCCAAAAGTGAAAATACCTTTAGTAATTGAAGGAGAAACCAAAAAACGATTCTTAACTAGTAGCTGGGGCAAACGATGTGCCAGAGTGCCAGTGACAGATAACAATTATTTCTAAAACTCATTTCTAAATTTGAACCAAACTGCACATTGTGTAAAATCTTATTAAAACCGGTTGAGTTTTAGTTCATTTTAAGCAATTGATACGACACAAACATTTTATACATAGAGATATAGATTGTTTCAAAAAAATATAATAAACGCTGTTCAGTTCAAATATTGACAGATATTTGGCATCGTTTTCAAATTGATGACATTATGAACAATATCAACGGATATGAAGATTATTAGATAAATGTATAGCTTGCGTATTTTAACAAATTGGAGTCATTTACAAGCTTAATATCATCTTAATCATATCATAGTTATTTTAAAGAATGACACAGCTTATGGCACAGTGACCTACAAATGAGCCAGATCTAATGAGCACTTGTTTCAGGCGAATATTATTAGATTAATCGACGACGTTAACCACTTACTGTTAAAATAACATATTTGTCACTTTTCCTATCTTAAAATGCACCTGGTACATGATATTATCATCTCAACAGTTTACAATCTCAAACCTGGCACCAATCCTAACAACATAATTGCGAAAACAAACTTAACTTTTTCTTTCAAAGTAAACCACAATTCTTTTAAATTAAACCTGATTCCTTTTTCACTAAATAATTGAACTACTACAAAGATTGCAAGTCCGTGTTAAAAACACTAGAAAAGTTCTTTGTATTAGTCGCTATGTAGTCAAACGTGGTATGTAATTAGATATTTCTCATTTGAACTGGATGCTAGTAAGGAGTTAAAAAAGGTCAATGAGTTCAAATAAGTACAAAGTGCTACTTGTTACTGTCATTGTGGATTTTTTTATTGGATTGCAGTGAAGAAAATCTTAAATAATTAAAGTCATTAACATAAATTTTAATATTTAAGATCGACTAAGTAAAGGCAACGATGTGTTATTTATAATTTTACTTTTCTCTGAATCTACAATTATTTTAATTATTAATAACAATTTTCGTTTCTATAAAGGTGCGTATGAATTATAAAAATGCATATTTAAATGAATTTGTTAAGAATTCCAAAACTTGGGAATAAGAATTGGGACCTTGGGCTTTTCACGTTATTTTCAACTAGTTGTTGCCCGTAGCTTCGCCCGCGTTAACTTACTCAACTTAATTACTGTTAGTCACAGTGATGGTATATAGCTTATAGCCTTCCTCGATAAATGGGCTATCTAACACTGAAATAATTTTTCAAATCGGACCAGTAGTTCCTGAGATTAGCGCGTTCAAACAATCAAACAAACTCTTCAGCTTTATAATATTAGTATAGATTTTTTGCGAAATACTTGATTTTGCATGATTAGTACTGCAACCGTTTCGCCGGTTTTACTCAGTGGGCTAGCTAGCGGGCTATTAGGAACTGGTAGAATAGTTTGACTTCAATTCAATACGATGACCCTTGAAAAATATACATAGATTTAATTCATAACTAACCTTAAAAACAACATGAAAGACGGTCTGAAATCATCCTATATATCAATCAAATTGAATCAAATCAAACTAATAACACAACTAACATTGTATTAAAACAAATATATTAAACAGTTAAAAATAACTGCAACATCCATCAAATACTCGATATCCGACACGAAACAACTCGTGGTCGATCGGACATGACTGATCGATGGACAAATGTATTGTACGTATATAGAAATACCTATACTGGCTAGTGTAAGGTGAATTTTATTCGTACAAAAAAAACTGCTCTCAAAAATGGCTACCAATCAAATCTAATAAAAATCTTTTCTCTAAAACCTTAAAAATTATGTTATTATCCTACTAAATATTTAAACTGTAATACAAAAAGGTTTTTTCGAATCCCACAAGTGGCTTCCGTCTTGACTTTTTAGGGTTCCGTAGCCAAATGGCAAAAAACGGAACCCTTAAAGATTCGTCATGTCTGTCTGTCTGTCTGTCCGTCCGTATGTCACAGCCACTTTCTTCCGAAACTATAAGAACTAAATTGTTGAAACTTGGTAAGTAGATGTATTCTGTGAACCACATTAAGATTTTGACACAAAAGTAGAAAAAAACAATAAATTTTGGGGGTCCCCATACTTAGAACTTAAACTCAACTTTTTTTTTCATCAAACCCATCCGTGTGGGGTATCTATGGATAGGTCTTCAAAAATGATATTGAGGTTTCTCGTACCATTTTATTCTAAAATGAATATTTGCGCGAGAGACACTAAAGTGGAAAAATATGTGTGTCCCCCTGTAACTTCTAAAATAAGAGAATGATAAAACTAAAAAAATATATGACGTACATTACCATGCAAACTTTCATCGAATATTAGTTAGAAGTAGATTTTTTTATACGTCGTAAATCGTAAGCCGCAATTTACCTTAGTTTCATTCAATCAACTCAAATATATAAAAAAAACATTTAATTCCATAAACATAAACCTTATTTTTTGTTAAAGTGTCTAATGTTGTATTTTATGTAATGGTACGGAACCCTTCGTGCGCGAATCCGACTAGCACTTGGCCGGTTTTTTTATGAGTATACAGTAATTCATTTAACATAGTCCCAGAACTCCTAAGCTACTGAACTAATTTTAATTAAATTTTACACGCAGGTTTGGTTCAATTTGAGAGAATGATATGATAGTTCACTGTTCACATTATAGTTTTGTTTTCTATAACAGGGCGTATGCCAGGGTATGCAAAAACTACTAGATTAGACATAAAACTATTTAAAAAGCGATTTATTTCGCTCATGAACAAGGCATTCGTGGATGTCCAAATATCGAGCTCCACGAAACAAAAGTAAAAATCGTAAATATCCCATTTTATATAGTTAAAAAAAAAAAAAAAAATTTATAATCATCATTACTCCGAATATCTCTTGAACATCTAACTAGAAGCAGTAATAAATATCTTCTGAGAGCATATTTAAAGTTCTTCAGCACTTACCAGGTTATTGTTGAAGAATAGTTTCATGAATACGAAATGAGAAATTTACAAATGTGTCACACGAAATTCAAATTTGTTGCAAAATTCGCACCAAATTGCATTGTTTCTTACGCGAGCAACTAAGAAACTTATTATGAAAAATGCGACAATGCGCTTAACTGTGTGTTTTCGAGTATATTCTAAATATAATAATATGATACGGTCCGTGTCTGTCTGTCATATATCATCATCATCATCAGTCTTTATCCGTCCACTGTTGAATATAGACCTCCCTCAATGAACGCCATGACGAACCATTCCTCACCATTCACATCATATCATTTTTGGATATTTTTATAAATTGAATATTTTTTTTACTTTTTTGCATTAAAGTCCAATCATCTACTCCAATATAATAAAGAGTTTGTTTGAATATCCGTAACCTGTCAAATTTTAAAATTCTACTTCCATTGATAATCAATCGCCAAGCAGAGAGACGTTTTTTCAATTGAGGCGACGAGGATGCTTACTTTGGAGTTCTTATCAATTGAGGCAAGTAAAACCACGGGTACAGCTAGTGAACCATAGTTACGATGAGCACGAACCATTTATATTCCGTCCATCAGGACAGCTAACCATGACTAATGACGCTACCATATTAATTTTGGATGTAAAGAACTTGAGAAGCATTCCCCTTTTAGCTGCATGGATTTTATTTGGTAATAACTTAATTAGATAGTCATAATTTTTACCAGTGGGAGAGTGCGCTGTACTGCACCCGTCTGCATGGGTACCCCTACCTATTTTTGGATATCGCAGGGAAACCCTTTATGGATGTAGCCAGGATCTTTGGGTAGATTGGGCAGGGTAGTTTAGAACCCTTTATGGGACTTGTACCTGGGAGTGCCCTACCATTAAACTAAAACCACTGCGAGTGCCTTCAGCCACTCTTCGAGAGCCCCTGATCTGCAGACAACAGGATCAAATCAGCGACTCTACTGCTGCCTCCTACGGTGTTTCCGAACCGATACGACTTAGGGACCTTCAAGAAAAGAACATACTCATAATATCTAAAAGGCCGGCAACGCACCTGCTAATCCACTGGTGTAGCGGGTGTCTGTGGATGTCGCTCTTCACTTACCATCAGGTGAACCGGGTATCCGTTTGCCCCCTCTCCTATAAAAAAAAATAAAAGCGACAAGATGGCCCCGGCGAAAGCCAGACTACTCCTCACAAGGGGGGACTGCTCGGTCGATAAGCAGTCCCCGTGACGTCATGTCATACTGGGCTTAGGTTCGTATCCTGAAGCCCGACGCCGCGAGCACAGGGGCATTACTGGAAGGACGTTAGGTGGTGCCTCCTACGGGGGTACGCTCATCGCCCGCGGATGGGCTATTTCCTGATTGTTACCGACCAATAGCTTAGCTATATTTCGGAAAATCACATCACATAAATGATTCAAGCCTGGGTTTTAGGTAAACTTTTATTGTAATGGGTCTTCTGATCACTTACGAGTCATCGACCAGTTTGCCTATACAACTGACATAAAAACGTGATATTCGATAAGATATTTATATTTTATTCGATAATATAAGGTATTTGACGACCTCTGTGGCTCAGTGGTAAGCGCGTTGGCGCTCAAGCCGGAGGTTGCGGGTTCGAATCCCGCCAGGGGAAAAAAATATTTTCTGGGTCATATATAAATATGTGTATTATACAATAAAAATCTTAAATATAATATTATGTATAGTATAAAAGTATTAAATATATTTCCGTTGTCTGGTACCCGTAACACAAGTTCTTCCAGAACTTACCACGGGACCAGATTGACGTGGTGTGAAAGCGTCCATAGATATTATTATTATTATTATATTAGCAGTGGACGGAATAAGGGTGATGATGATTGATCTTAGTAGCGAAGTAATAGCCAACTCCCCGGCTTCTCCTACATTTCTCCATAAATCCGTACACAAATAATAATAAAACATTTATTTCAGATTCAAATTCATCCATATAATATGTTAGTCGCAAAATATACTTATAATTAATGTTAGTAGGCAGAAGTTTACATAATTTTATAAATATTTCCATTTTCATTATTAATTTTAAGCAAAGACGTGCGCCTTCGTCCGGAGTCTCCAAACCGGATTCTCAAAATGATCAACTAACGTTTTCAAAATAACGCTGGTACTATGACGGACACGTCGCATTATAGAGGCAATTCTCTTCCGCAGAACCGCTCTAAAGCTATCAGTACTTCCGCAAATACCAGACGCATGCAGTATTTCGGCAAACCCAGCAGCATTCTGAATTCTGAAATCCTGTGTCCGAAAATTTCTTAAATATAAAAAAATAAGATATAGGCATTGTATTTTAAAGGATTTTTCGTTTATTTTGTGGTGGGTCCAACGCGTGGAGTACTATACTACTACTAGTACATATAAACGATATGAACGTGGTTCTTTTGCATAATGCACTTTAATCGCCCAGTTAAAACGTTTGCGTTAACTGTCGTTTTACTATGTATTAATTCACAGACACACCCCCAGCTGGTAAATATAGGATACATCATCAACATTAAGTAGATAACTTCTAACTATATTTGTATATTAAATAAATAGTTACTGACAATTGTAAGTTTTCTGCCTCGCACAACACAAGGAACCAGATATTTAAAAATTACTAAAAAGTAATAAAATAATCGCGTTCCTTTAATTTTTGTTAAAAAACTAATAATCATCTTGTACTTCTACCAATGCACAATTTTTGCGTTTACCACGTCATTAGTGTTACTTTTGGAGTCGATGTCAGCTAAGTTAAATAGGTAGTAGACCAGGTACAGTCACCTGTAAAGAATACGTCACCATCGTCCGTCACCGGTGTCGTATTTGCTGCTGTAGGTAGGTACCTACAGCAGCAAATCTTTGGAGTCGGTGTCAGCCAAGGTAGTTAGGTTAACTACCTTGGCTGACACCGACTCCAAAAGTAACAATAATGACGTGGTAAACGCAAAAATTGTGCATTAGTAGAAGTACAAGATGATTATTAGTTGTAGACACAAAAATTAAAGAAACGCGATTATTTTATTACTTTTTAGTAATTTTATTTTTTGAAGTCGGTTATAATTTTTGTTTAAATTTTTTTATTTCTTAATTTTTAGTAATTCATTAAAGAAAGACATACAGAGATTTTGGCATATTTAACCGTATGAAGTTAGCCCAACAAAAGCTGTAAATCGTCGAGAGGAGTTCCCTCGACTGTCTATGGTCTCCATCATCAGACTTGTAATGGCACGTATCACCCATCAGGGTGCAAAGTTCTCATCAGTATAAATTTATTAAGTCCAATCACAAGGTAGCTACTTTAAACTATTTAGGAGTTCCCTTAACTGAGCTTTGTCTTCATCATCGAACCCCCAATCACAGTCACAACCCATCTAGGTGTAAAGTTCTCATCAATACAAATTAATCAAGCCCAAACACAAGGTTACTGAAGTAAATCGTCGAGGAGTTCCCTCGACTGTCTTCTAGCTCCAGCATCAGATCGACTCTAGACCTTCATTAAATTGTAGTGCTTTAAAATGCTTATTTGAAAAAATATTAAACGCACTAGTCGTTCCTACGAATTTCGAAAGTTTTCCTCGATTTCTCTGGGATGCCATAATCAGATCCTGGTTTCCTTATCATGGGACTATTTGGCAAGTATAGGGTATACTTACTATACTATACAAACAAAAAAAAGAATTTTGAAAATTGGTCCACAATTGACGGAGAAATCGGTGTACATACATAAAAAAAATACCAGCCGAATTGAGAACCTCCTCCTTTTTGTTGAAGTCGGTTAAAAACCGATATAACTTAACCTTCAAGAAAATCATACTCATATTTGAAAGGCAACACACCTGTTGATCCTCTGGTGTAGACTAGACATAGAAATATCTATGGATGTGATCATTTACCACCAGGTGAACAGTCTATTCGTTTACCCCCTCTTCTATAAAATAAAAAAGTAAACTCGAACTCGTAGGAGAACGGAGAACGGAAATAATTTAAGTAATATAATATTATATAAATTGAAAAGTGAGCGACGATACGCTGTGAGCGACGAGGGCGTAGTGGGTAAGGGCTTGGCCTCTCAAGTGAGAGCCGAGAGGTCGGGGTTCGACCCTGACTGTGATGCCTAGAAATGGGATTTTCCAAATTTCTTCGTGCATCTGAACATGAGACAATCGCTTGCTCACCAGTGAAGGAAACATCGTGAACCTTCATGCCCGATGAGATTAAATGTATTTGAAGGTGCGTCATGTTCACCAACCTACATTGGGCCAGCATCGGTGAACTATGGCCCAAAACCCTCCTTGCCTGATTTCGAGGAGAAAACCTGTGCCCAGCAGTGGGACATAATATAAGGGTTGATATTATTAATATATTATCCAAGCCGCACAGACTTCATTCTGTCAAAGGGGTGGGGGGGGGGGGGAAATTCTTAAAATCCGTTCTTAGCTGACCTCTACATGGCAAAAGTAATATTCTTACCAAATTTCAAGTCTCTAGGTCTTATAGTTCCTATATATAAATTCATATTATATACAAATACATACATATTATGTCCATGACCCGGTGCAAACATTTTAATTCATCATACAAATTATCAGATGAGAATCGAACCGCTGACATAGCTTTAAGCTGACACTAATTTAATACCACTTTTATTCTACTGTTGTGTACACAGTCTCTATGTAGTGTTATGACCTTGTATTTTGTCACATATTTAGGTCACAAGCATACACTTAGGATCCCTGGAGACAGAAGGTGGCGCCAATTCACCTGTCAAAGTTGACAGCTGCCAACGTTCTCCTTCGTCTTTATTTATTTCGACTCGGCGTATTTGCCACATATATAGGTTACAATAAATTAAGATTATGTGCTATTAAGAGAATATATTAGTCTATAGAATATGTTAGGCTGTTGATATGTTAATTTTAGCTGCTGGTTTTATATATGTAGCAACTTTGTTATATATGTATATTATTATAAGTAAAGTTATTGGCTGAGTGTTATTTTTACTGTTGTAGATGTATTACTGAAGCGTAATTTTCCCGTATGAAAAAATAATTATATGCAAGTCATAAACATGTATGTATGTAGGTACTTTAATCTATGTTGTGGATTTTTTACAAATATACCCTGATGATCGGATTACGATATCCGTGGAGCTGGTCTCAGATGGATGCGATTAGATCGGGCATCTTGGCGTTCTTTTTATAGAACGCTACGTGTAGACGAGACGGGAGCGAATGATGATGATGATTGCCTTTATAAGTAATGAAACTGTCCTGTCTCAATATATTAGTAAGCAACTGTCAGACGAGTCACTGGTCGTCAACGTCGCCCATGAACATAAATTAATCTGGCAACTAATTCTTGGCAAATGGTCTATTCTGAGACGTAATTACTCAGCAATAGTAATTACATTGCTCTGCCCTTTTTTTTTCAAAAAATGCTCTAAGGCATCCCGCGGGGGAGTGGGTCTCCCCAGGCGGGTATGTGGGACTCGCTGCGCCCGAAAGCTGGTAAGTGGACGCAGCTCTACCCACTAAAACCCGGCGAGTGCCGCCAATGTCGCTTTTTGAGGTGCCCTGGATCTATTCAGCAAACAGGGCACCTTGACGGCTAGTCAGTCCCTCAAGGGACCGACGCCACCTCTACGGAGGAGTTTTCCCGCACCACAGAACAACCCGTCCAACGTCGGGACAGTACAATGGAGTGAGGTTCCCATCCTCGCCCCTTATTATTATTAAATTACCTATTCAACTACAAGAGGTAGTGCCACGCTGCAGCCTAGTTGTGTCGGCACGACCGGGGTGGTGCCTCTCGCTTACGTAACATATTATTATTATTATTATAATTATAAGAAGAGGGTACAAAGAGCAGCTCTCTCGGCTCAATTGGCTTCGCCCAAGGTGCTGGGTTCACCTTAGGCAACTGACCCCACCGCCTCGACAAGGCTTGGTGGGGAATTAATTTGCCCTGCCCTTTCCAAAACATTTCTCTCTGTAAAAAAGTGCGTGCGTACAAAGTACACATCTCAAAAGTGAAACTTATTTGGTAAACTAATTTTTAAATCTCGTTTATATATTTTATACTATAAAAGCTTTAAATTTCCGAGACTTGCGATGCGACGTTCGCTCTATCTCACTCTCTCTCGATCATTCACTCGCTTGCTCCCTACTCTCACTCCATGGCTATGTGCTTCATGCTACGTTTGCCATTTCTCACTCTATTCTTGAAGATAAACGTTGCACATTTTCGTGACGTTTCATCTGTATAAATTTAACCCTCATGCGCGCAAAGAAGTTCAAAAACCTATTCATATAAAGTGGGACCACTAAGATACAGTAATATAATGAATTTTCATTATCCCCGAGTGCTGACAGTTTTATTCATAAAAACGTATGGGAGAAACTTATAAGGAATGTGATTTATAGTTCCCAACGCTATAAGTTATGTGGTATTAGTGTTAATGAAAAGTATAAAATGCTAGCTGGTATGCTATTACAGTGGGTTCTTTACCGGTGAGATACAATCAGCTTTGCTATGTTTTAGAGAGAAGGGCAAGACAGGCATAATTACTGGCACTTCCCGAACGCGTCTACTCCAGATTACCGGTGGGAGGGATGCGCTGTGCCGCGCTCCCGGCTGCTTGAGTATCACCATCCTGCTTGCTTCTCCCCAGAAACAGCTCTGTGTGTTTCGGAGGGAAGGGCAGGACAGGCGTAATTACTGGCACCGAGACTTAACATCTTATGTCTTAGGCTAGGTAACATATTTTGCCTGGGTTGGTCTAGATTATCTTGTTTTTATTCATAGGCGACGCTGACCAGTGACTACTTACCATCATCTGGCTTGACTGCCCATTCGCCTATTCAACTACAAGAGGTTACAGCCTAGTTGTGTCGGCACGACCTGGTGGTGCCTCTCGCTCACATAACACCGGCCTCAAGTGACAGCTATGTCGCGTTTCGTGCGGCGAGTTTCCGGTGGCGCATTGAGGAGGATAGGGAAAAGGAAATGCATCTGTATAATCTCTGGATGTGCGCTATTTTACACCACACCAAACGCGGTAAGTTCTCGAAGAACTTGTGTTACGGGTACCAGACAACGGAATTTATTTAATACTTTTATACTATTTACATGACCCAGGAACATAGAAAACTTTGTGTTCCCCGGCGGGATTGGAACCCGCTACCTCCGGCGCAGAATA
Source organism: Helleia helle (assembly GCA_963853865.1). Classification (NCBI taxonomy): domain Eukaryota; kingdom Metazoa; phylum Arthropoda; class Insecta; order Lepidoptera; family Lycaenidae; genus Helleia; species Helleia helle. Next base: position 1,649,346 of record OY971436.1, read on the forward strand.
AATAATAGTACCAAACTAAACCTAAAACTAAAACGTACTTTTTTTTAAAAAGTACTCAAGCAATAAACCTTCGTGTACATAATTGTGTTAATTTTAAGTTAATTTAGTAATTTTGTACATTTACTTGTTGTGTGCACAATAAAGATTTTTTTCATTTATTTTAGTTACATAGAAAGTGCTAACAAGCTAGCCATCTCAGCATAAGTGAAGGGAAAAAATCAGCAAAATCCCCAATTTGTACACATTAAAGCTTTTTCAGAAAAATTACCAGGAAATGGATAACTGACATCGCTCCTGCTAATCCTCTGGTGTCGCTTATCACCACCAGGTGAACTGACTGTCCGTTTGCCCCCTCTTATATAAAAAACCGGGTAAACTTCTTTGAAAACAAAAACAATAACTATTTATTTAAAAAATCAAACAACGGTAGTATGTAAAACTTGGGTACCAAATAAGGAAAATTTCACATTAAACTACATGTTACGTTATATTTTAGTGTTAATAAATTCTAAATTATGTAACTTAGGACTTATAGCCGATACACACAGGGTGAGGAAGTCGGGTGGGGAAACTGCCGTATATTATGGTGAAGTTGAAATTATCTCTTCAGTGTAAATCATGTCTCATGTAATTTCGAGTCTAGTGCGTGCCTGAAATTATACTCACACAAATTAGTCCTGTAGTCATAAATAACTGATATCATAAATTATTCTTTTAGGAAATATTTTAAAAGCTATTTTATATTATCTTATTTGACTGGCCTGTTGGTCTAGTGGCTAGTGATCCTGACTGTTAAACTAGAAGGTCGTGGGTTCGATCCCCACCCAGAACAAAATAAATGTTTGTGTGATGAGCATGATATTTATCTATAATATATTGTATGTATTTAGAAATATATACGTATATACAAGGTTGATAAAAGCGAGAGGCATTAAATTAAACTACATATACTACACATGCTTACCGTTAATCCGAAACTATAAAAAAATAGTTTTAGAGCAATTAAAAAAAAGTTTTTCAAAGAACTTAAATACGGCAATAGTCAAAGTAAAACGTAAAAACTCTTTGTAAACCTTTGTAAAATGTCCTTCGAATCTAAAAGGCAACGTCGCACAGCACGTTGCGTCTCACCGGGTCGAACAAACCGGAGCGGCTTTAAAACTTTAAAAATATCCTGTGACTAAACTATTGATTCTATTGGTCTAAGTTTTGGTATGTAGCCTGAAAATGGTACATAGTATACGTGGTTTAATTTAATGCCTCTCGCTTTTATCAACCTTGTATACATAATATATTAGTTGTCAGGTTGCCATATTACAGGCTCTGCCTAGTTTGGAATCAGATGGCCGTGAGTGAGTTGTCCCAACATATTATTATTATTATTATATTTTTTCATTATTAAGGCCTCTTAATATGGCCTCTTACAATGAACTTCAAAACGATATCCCTCCCCCCTACATCCAACCACCATGCCACGGAGATCTTGTCGATTCTTATTAGGTATTTGTATTTAAATATATATTGTCAGTGTTGGGTACGAGTGGCGAGGGATCGACCGTCCTGGCGTTCATTGAGGGAGGTCTATGTGCAGTGGTGGACGGATAAGGGGTGATGATGATTATTTCACGCGCTTACCGCGTTTATAGTTTATTTGAGGTACCGATATATAGGCAATGTTTCAATCGCCATGAACACGGGGAGACTGACGAATCTTTGTATTTGAGCTAAGTAATAATTATTACTTTAGGAAAAAAATGTGCCGTCCGTCATAATGGGCACCACCATCTTGCTTATTTCTCCCGTCAAACAGCTTTGCTGTGTGCAGAAAGGCAAACATGCAGTGTAATTACTGGCACAAGACTTAATTCTTATGTGTCAGGATACGCAACACATAAATGAGTTGCCTAGGTAAGGTAAACTAGGTTAGGTCCATGGGCGACGTCGGCTACTTACCATCAGGTGGGGTACGTCTGCCATTTTTCCTATCCAACTATCATAAAAAGGGTCGTCTGTCCCGGCATTCCAGTCAATTTTACTGCCAAATCACTTCAATAGATATCGTCAAAAAGGTATTTATTAATCTTGCGAAAAAAGATGTCGAAAACCAGATAGAATGTATAATATTAACATCGTAATATCAAATACGTGACAATAAATTATTTTAAGATCATTTATATTAAACATCAAATATTGTATTTTGTGAGCGTTTGATAAATGTCAGAATTATATGGCATTTACCAGAATTCAAGATGGCGTTTAATGTGGCAATTTAGCCATTTAAAGACTCATTTGACAGGTAATGAGTGGGATATTTTGAAATATTATATTTTATAAAGCCCGGATTTGGGAATCTTTTGAGAATGCCTTCGTCGTTATAAGAATGTGTTTTAGAAGACAATATAATGTTCTTCTGTTATCAAGGCAATTGTATAAATTATTTCGCCAATAGCAACACCTAAGTTTATTTTTTAAAATTAAAGCTTACATGCTTGTTTTTAGCCTTCACTGAAAGTAGGGTGTTAAAAGTTTGACCGCTAACTGAATGTTGTAGCTGAATGTGTGTCTGTACGCGACGACGCGTGGACCAATTTAAATGTGGTTTTGTTTTAAAGCAGGTTTTAATAATGACGGTTTTAGATGTCTTATCAATGTCGTCTCAGTTATTTTACGATTATCAAGCTCTTTTACTATCGCGATGGTTACTTTAAAGATCTTTAAATTATATATTTAATTATATGTTTAATATATTGAAGTGAAAACTACTTTAGGCGCGGTACGCATATTTTAAGATAAAATAAAATCTCTGGACTCGCGACACCGTTACCACCGTTATGAGACGCTATTTGACGTTTATATGACGTTTGATTTATTTATTTATGATTATGCAATATTTGTTTACTTATCTAATCATCAAACACACTGAAATGTTAATGTCACGCGGCCATTTTGTGCGTCGTTTAAATTATATAGGTTGTCATAATCTATTACAGCCGGTATTATAGGTATTTGAATTTAATTGTTTTGTTTTTCACTTCTATCGCCAGTCCCTGTGACTAGTTGAGTTAGTTTTATTTTATTTCATTTTTATGGTATACTTAAATGCGTTTTTATTTGTTACAGGTATGTTTAGCACAAGATCTGGAGGAGGGCAAGCAAAAGTTAAAAGGAAAAATTGGGTAAACCTTATTTCAGATTTGTACTAGCCATGCTTAAACCTAATCTTATAATTTCTAGTTCATACTACACTATCGCTGCTCACGAGTATTATTCATTACCATCATCATTTATAAAGCAACGGCTCAATTTTGTTGAAGGTAATCGATCCGTAGTCCTATTTTATGTAAGTTACATAGACAAAACCAGACTACCCAAATGATGCTCTAGTTCACCCAAGCCCAAGCTACGACTAGGTTACCATGGTTTAGACCTTGACGTGGCGGTGGGGCTCAGTAGCCTAAGGTTTGGCGGCAGCACCTTGGCGAAGCTAATTGAGCTGAGGGGGCTCTTTGTACCCCTCTTATAAGAAGAGGGACAAAAGAGCAGAGGGCAAGGGGTGAGGACTGGAACCTCACCCCATTGTACTGTGCCAACATTGGGAGGGGTTGTTCTGTGGTGTGGGACAACCCCTCTGTGGAGGTGGCGTCGGTCCTTTGGAGGACTAACTAGCCGTCGAGGTGCCCTGTTTCGCATTAGATCCGGGGAACCTCACCAATGGCGGCATTAGTGGCACTCGCCGGGTTTTAGTGGGTAGAGCTGCGTCCACTTACCAACTTTCGGGTGCACCGAGTCCCACATACCCGCGTGGGGAGACCCACACCCCCGCGGGATGCCTCAGAGCATTTCCCGGCGTTAAAGAAAAAAAAAAGGTTAAACAAGTCGACGGTGCGAACTCCAACTAAATGAATGCGAACATGCGTGCTAGAATTAAATGCACAATGATTCATTCCGAAAATGGCCTTTTAGCAAAACAGTTTAAATATAGAAAAACCATTAACTATATTTTTTTTATTTTTTTCAACTTTTGATTACTAAACTATGTCTGTACGGGCTTTATTTTTGAGCTTTCGTACTCCGTATACTATTTATTTACGCCCAAAGTTGGGCTAAAATTAGTGTTGAAATACGAATGTTAAGAAGCTTGTATTTTTTAAAAATTTTTTTTTTTACGATTTTGGGTAGGTACATACAGACATAGATAACGACAAGATCAATTTATATTATACTTAGTTTTTCATGGTCAACGTCAAACATTGTAGTAATTACTGTTCTGTGTTTGTATGGAAAGATGATCGACTTGTGTAACCTTTAACACTACAATTACGCATTTACTATTAAAGTACGTGGTTCTAGTGAATCATTTATAAGCAGGGTTGTGTTACCCATGAAAAAACGTATTCACCCTTTAGAACTGAGTATTTTAATTTCGGCTAACTCCACATATTGCTGGTCTCTCATAAAGGTCTGTGTGTCTCTTTTTTTCGCCATCGTAATGAAACGGTACTCCAGTGGCGTGTTTAATAACGCGTTCCCTTTGTGGTTAGCTTAGGGGACTTGTAGGTATCAAATGAATTTCAGATAGTCTTGGGCAATCTCATAGATAAACTACTTATCTAAGCCGGAATGAGTCGGCACGACCGGGTGGTAGCTATCGTTCACATAACACTGGTGTCAATTGACAGCAATGCTATCCCTTTTCGTGTGATTTATGAGTTTCCGGTGGCCCATTGGGGGATAGGGAAAAGGAGGGCCACGCATGTGCATAACTTTTGGTTGTGCGGATGTCTATGGGCGTCGGTAGTCACCATAAGGCTTCCACTGCTCGATTGCCTCCTTATGACATTAAAAAACCTTTTATATTTTTAAATAAAACCCAGCATATTATATTATTATACGTACTTAGGAATACACTTTTTGACATGACATCCATAATTGTTACTCGCAACAAACTTTTTTATAATATTTTGTATATTGTACAAACGGTTGATAGACGTGATGATGATGATAATAATAATCTTTATATATAAAATTTCCATGTCACAATGTTAGTTACCGTACTCCTCCGAAACGGCTTTACCGATTTTTAACAAATTTTATATGCGTATTCAGTAGGTCTGAGATCGGCTACTATCTATTTTTCATACCCCTAAGTGATAAGGGTGGTCAACCCTTCAAATTTTAAAAGTTATCGCGGGCGAAGCTGCGGGCAACAGCTAGTATCTATATATATACATAGATATATGTATGTATAGTAATATCTATGATAATCTATGGACGCTTCCACACCACGTCAATCTGGTCCCGGGTAAGTTCTCGAAGAACTTGTGTAACGGGTACCAGACAACGGAAGTATATTTAATAATTATATACTATACATATATTTAAGATTTTTATTATATAATACACATCCATGACCCAGGAACACAGAAAACTTTTTGTTGTCTGGCGGGATTCGAACCCGCAACCTCCGGCTTGAGCGCCAACGCGCTTACCACTGAGCCAGAGTGGTTGTCGAAGATGTTACTTACATTTTGGTAAGTATATAATATTTTATATTTTTGAAAAAATTGTTCTGCAGTTGCTAGGTTAAAAAACTCAACTGAGCTTTAGGGGTTTTAAGGGTATTCCGATTGGCTTTAGGGATAAACTTTTTGTTTGGGATTGTTGACTCAGCGGTTTTTAGATTGCCACGTTATACTAATTACAACTAGCTGTTTCCCGCAGCTTGGTTCGCGTTAATTATTTTATGGTGATAATGATTTTATAACCGATTTAACAGTGATATAGCATTATTTTGGTGAAATATTTTTTTAACTGGATGAGTAGTTTCAAAATCCTCCTGAATCCAAATTTAATTACATTACCGCTTTATTTTTCACTAGCTGTTGCCTGCAGCTTCGCCCGCGTTACACAACTCCTATATATCACAGCGTGATGTTATATAGCCTATAGCCTTCCTCGATAAATGGGCTGTCTAACACTGAAATAATTTTTCAAATCGGACCAGTAGTTCCTGAGATTAGCGCGATCAAACAAACAAACAAACTATTCAGCTCTATAATATTAGTATAGATTAGTAAGAACTAGCTATTCCCTGCGTCTTCACCATCTTCAAAATAGGAAAACAACAGTGCCGTCTAGGGACACCCAAAAGAAACGAAGCTTTAAAGTATAAAGCGTAGGAACTAAGCGTCAAAAATGCTGCGCGGGCACCGCCAGGGGGGGTCAACTCGCTATGAATTTCCGAGATACCTACGGGGGCTGAGGTTCGGTGTTTTTACTATTGAAAAAAATATACTTCCGGTATGTTTCAAAGTTTTCAAGTTCCATGCCTTCTTTATTTATATTGTAAATTTTAAGTTGTTTTATTCATTATATTTTCCTATTGCATTTTAATATTGTTTTTACTATTTTTATAGAAGATAATTAATATTATGTTGAAAAAACAAATATTTATAGCTGAATACTAAGCCTATGGCATAGCAACACTAACAGTGACGTAATTACAATTATTAACCTACCAATATAGGTTTGCGCTATTTTACATCAGTCATCTCTCTTACTCATATGTAGACGTCAATAATTGTAGCTAGAGATAGAAATACTTTGATAGCAGAATGTACAACTGTCGATTAACAAAAGTCAAAAACCTAAGATCAAGTACCTATCAATAGATTTGACAAGCTAATAATAATACCGTATCGGAACGAGATAACAACATACGAAAAACTTCAAGGGTGACAGAGACATAGACACTTTCTTTTGTCTTTGTCAGAATATCACTCTTTGTTAACAAGTAGTGAGACATAAGATGTTACGTCTTGGCGCTAGTAATTACACTGCCTGTCTTGCCCTTCTCCCCGAAACACAGCGAAGCTGTTTCACGGGAGAAACAAGCAAGATGGTACCCATGCAGCCGGGAGCGCGGCACAGCGCTTCCCTCCCACCGGTGAAGCGGACTAGCTGCCCGAAGCTAGCCCGCGTTAACCTAGATTTACAGTCATGTTCGGATTATTTTATAGCATAAGTTACTCCTTATAACACCAGAAAAAAAAGAGTCAATGAAAGTCCCGTCGAAATCGTCCCAGCTGTTTCAGACATTGGCTGGAATAATAAGAAGATAAGATCAGTACCGAAAGCTGACCTCCAACCGTCAATACTATGAAGATTAGAAGGTACCCCATGTTGATTATGATATTTTGGATTCGAACCCGCGACCGCTGCGAGTTTCACTTGACCTAAGAACCATCTAATTACTAGTGATGTGCATCGGTTTATTAAACTTATGTTGCGCGATCCTAAACGTAAAATGACACTAGTGGTGTACTATCGATAAATTAAGGTAGTGTTGTGCGATCATATCGTAAATTTTAAATTATACTAGTGATGTAGGTGCAATCGATAAATTAAACTAGTGTGCGATTTACTACACTGAACTTAATTGAGTAATAATGTAACGTAAATTTGCACAGCATGTTACTGTTGTACGCCTGCAGATATTTCTACTATGCATGATCATCATCAGTCCCTTTCTGTATAGGCCTGTTTCTATGAACGCCAAGATCAAATTGAACAACCTTGGCTGATCTCCTCATTGCTAGAAAAACAGCAGAATCATGATCAGTGCGTTTACTATATAGGTCTTTTTTTATTTAACGACGGGAAATGCTCTGAGGCATCCTGTGGGGGAGTGGGTCTCCCCACGCGGGTACGTGGGACTCGCTGCGCCCGAAAGCTGGTAAGTGGACGCAGCTCTACCCACTAGAACCCGGCGAGTGCCACCAATGCCGGCTTTGGTGAGGTGCCCCGGATCTAATGAGCAAACAGGGCACCTCTACGGCTAGTCAGCCCCTCAGGAAACCGACGCCACCTCCACAGAGGGGTTGTCCCGCACCACAGAACAACCCCTCCCAACTTCGACAGTACATTGGGGTGAGGTTCCCGTCCTCGCCCCTTGCCCTTGTTTTGTCCCCTCTTCTTATAAAACTGGTACAAAGAGTTCCCTCGACTCAATTAGCTTCGCCCAAGGTGCTGGGCACACCTTAGGTTACTGAGCTGGTGGGGCTGGGGCCAAGACAAGGCCTTTACCATGGTGGGGAGTCCTGCCTGCCTATTCTAATCTCTCCGTAACACAGTAAACCTGTTTCACAGGAGAAACAACCAGGATATTAGTAATTACAGACGAAGCGCTGCTGATGTTGATCTCAAAGTGTTCTATAATGTAGCAGATATTATTGTATGTTAATTTCTTAATGTATTTTATGCAAATCATCATTTGATCCAGCTTTCGGTCTAATTCCTAAAAAGATGAATTATCCCTGTCCTGTCTGATCCAGGATTACGGATGATTGGGGACAGAATTAGCTTCTTCCTTCATCATCAGGCCGTGTCTAGCCACTGTATGAAAACCTTACTGAAGTGTTTAAAACGGGACATACCTTTTTTCTCATTCGGCAGTGCCTACGATCGCCTAGTTCACGGACTGAAATGTTGAGCTGCGTGAAATAAAAATAAAAACGTGGTTCATTAAGTTTTTTACATGCCCGAAGTTTCGGATACTTTACAGCAACCATGGTCCTTCTGTGACCATGACTGCTATAAAGATGCCCCTCACAATCAGGTTAGGAGCGTTTTGGGCTCCTGTGAGCTAACCAATCCGGGGTATGAACTTCACACAAAGACTTTTAATTTCATCAGGTATTCTCCCCACGATGTTTCTTCACCAGTCTCATCCAGTTGTCAGAAATATAATTGATATAGTTAAATAAACTTCTATAACTTTGGAACTTGTGTAGCGAGCAACTTGCCCAATAATTTCTCTAACTCCATAGTTTGACGATATGAACTAAATTATAGTTCCAATTAGGATCTACCATTAGCAGAATTATATAAATGTTCCTCACCACTTCATTATCATTATCACCTCAATGAACGACAAGACGGCCGATCCCTAGCCACGGACAGTACGGACCGGCCACCACACGGATATCGTCTTCCCTTTTTTTTTCTTTAACGCTGGGAAATGCACTGAGGCATCCCGCGGGGAAGTGGGTCTCCCCACGCGGGTATGTGGGACTCGCTGCGCCCGACAGCTGGTAAGTGGACGCAGCTCTACCCACTAAAACCTGGCGAGTGCCACTAATGCCGCCCCTGGTGAGGTGCCCCGGATCTAGTAAACAAACAGGCTAGCCAGTCCCTCAAAGAACTGTATTAGTAATTAGTAGTATTGTAGTAAGACCGACGCCACCTCCACAGAGGGGTTGTCCCGCACCACAGAACAGCCCCTCCCAACGTCGGGACAGTACAATGGGGTGAGGTTCCCATCCTCGCCCCTTGCCCCCTGCTCTTTTGTCCCCTCTTCTTATAAGAGGGGTACAAAGAGCCCCCTCGGCTCAATTAGCTTCGCCCAAGGTGCTGGGTTCACCCTAGGCTACTGAGCCCCACCGCCACGTCAAGGCCTGAACCATGGTGGGGAGATCGTCTTCCCACCTGGTTAATGGTTGACCAACACTTCGTCTACCTATATGCGGCCTCCACTCTTGAACCTTATTGACTCATCGGACATCCGTTCCGACATATAACCGTGGAATCTGCTTTCTGTACCCCTCATATAAGAAGAGGGGACAAAAGAGGGGGAAAAGGGGTGAGGATGGGAACCTTACCCCATTGCACTTGTCGACGTTGAAAGGGATTGATCTGTGGTGCGGAACAACCCCTCTGCTGAGGTGGCGTCGGTCCCTTGGGGAACTGACTAGCCGTAGAGCCCTGATGTTCAACAGATCCGGGGCACCTCACCACAGGTGACATTGATGGTACTCGCCGGGATTTAGTGGGTAGAGCTCCATCCACTTTACCATCTTTCAGTCGCAGCGTGTCCCTCTTACCCGCCTGGGAGCCTCCCAATTTCCCGGAGCAAAAAAAAAAAGGTTAAAGTCATCATCAGCCACCTGTTATTACATAGTGCTAATTAAAGGCCCCCCGTTCTGAGCCCATTTCATTTTACATGGCTAGCGATGGCAGGTGATCCACGGTAATAACCTGGGTCGGAGATGTGCTATGGCGAATAGACCAATGACGAGGAGAAGCTAGTGGAAAAAATATGGATGAAAAGGTTATAGGAAAATAGCTGATGACCTTGACCCAGTATCGATATTGATAAAACATATCCAAGAGTTAGTAAACCTGCTTCAAAAAAGCCGCATGTAACGTTCACTCGTTTGAGAACTACGGTGTCACAAGCACTTAACGGTCAAAATTATAACACACGTTTTTACATGGAGTTAAAATTTGATTAACAATGTATACACACCTTAAAAAAGCTTAGCATCTTCCTAAACACTTTTTACCAGTGGGAAAATAATATTATGGATTTGTCCCCAAAAACACTTACCATACCACGGAACTTTTTAGAATGTCCCCAAAAAATACCTTCTATTAGGAAGTGTTTATTGTCCCCAAAACATTTATTACCATTCGGGATATCATTTTAAAGTATTTTGTCCCCAAAAACACTTTACTAGCCTACCTGTTAGTTTTACAACATGTACTTAGCCAGTCCTATCCATATCTTAAATTCCCTCAGATACACTGTAATAAAACCCTTTCCGAACTTTATAGCGGTTCTTTATTATATATTCCAGACCTTCAGACCAACTCATACATAAAACTAGTTCTACTACAGTATTTTCAACACTCTACATATTTTTATTGATATCCCAAAATAAACGCTCATAAAATACTCGAAGTTCTTGAAAATAAAATTCGATCCTATGTTCTACCCTTAAGGTCACTATTCCAAGGCTCTTTGAGACTCATAAAGTCATTACGCATGAGATAACTCAGAGATCGTTAGATGCTGTTCGTTCCGAAGACATCTCGTGGCAGGTGCTGCTAAACTTTTGACAAATTACAGAGGAAGGAACACGCCACGAAATTTTGATACGGTATAAATTATTCAAATTGCCACAACTGTTTCAGGTGAGATTAAATATTATCAGATTCTTCGGCTGTGTGCTGACACTGATAACCTTAAGGTTACACAAGTCGCTCATCTTTCCATACAAACGCAGGACAGTAATTACTACAATGTTTGACGTTGACCATGAAAAACTAAGTATAATATAAATTGATCTCGTCGTTATCTATGTGTGTATGTTTCTAAAATCGTAAAAAAATATACATTTAAAAAATACAAGGTTCTAAACTTTTGTATTTCAACACAGATTTTAGCCCAACTTTGGGTAAAAATAAATTTATTTTTCAAAGATAGAAAGACTTAATAGTTTTTCTATAATAACTGTTTTGCTAAAAGGACTTTTTGGCAATTAATCATTGGGCATTTCATTCTAGCATACATGTTTGCGTACTATGTCAGGTGAGATAGCAATAATTTAGTTGGAGTTCGCGCCGTAGACTTGTTCAACTTAAGAAACTCTATTTGGGACAGATTTTGATCAGGGCTTTAAATGCCTATGCTGTTCTATGGTTATGACATCAGATGCATTTTACTTTGTTTCAAATATTTAATATTTGTTATAGGACTCCACCCTTCGCTAAATATTAAATAGTTCCATAAAAACACCTGTTTAAAACACCACCATAAACCCTTACAAAAGGTTCACAATCGCATCCATCCATTGTATATCTACGTTTAAAATTCGGCTTGCCGAGTCATTAGGGCGAAAATTGATTATGCTTATTTAAATGTGTTCTAACGCCACTGAATTGGCCTTGTATTTGGTGAATAATAATACTACCCTCGTTTATCACACGCCACACCGTTACACCCCACGGGAAAGGGTTTTAGAAAACCTTTTGAAGGATAAAATTACAGCTCTTATCTCGGCATGTGAAAGTAGTGAAAGTTACATATGAACGTAGCTCTACTATGATTATGTAATAGTGGCTCGTAGCGCTGCTACAATTATGTACGAATAACTCGTGGCGCTGCTCATATCATTAGTTATTACTAATTGTTCGTAGCACTGCTACAATTATGTACGAATAACTCGTAGCGCTGCTTATATTATTAGTTATTACTAATTGTTCGTAGCATTGCTACAATTATATATGAATAACTCGTAGCGCTGCTTATATTATTAGTTATTACTAATTTTTCGTAGCATGCTACAATTACGTACGAATAAATAGTAGCGCTGCTCATATTATTAGTTATTACTAATTGTTGGTAGCACTGCTATTATTACGTACGAATAACTCGTAGCGCTGCTCAAATTATTAGTTATTACTAATTGTTGGTAGCACTGCTATAATTACGTACGAATAACCCGTAGCGCTGCTCATATTATTAGTTATTACTAATTGTTCGTAGCACTGCTAAAATTATGTACGAATAACTCGTAGCGCTGCTTATATTATTAGTTATTACTAATTGTTCGTAGCATTGCTACAATTATATATGAATAACTCCTAGCGCTGCTTATATTATTAGTTATTACTAATTTTTCGTAGCATGCTACAATTACGTACGAATAAATAGTAGCGCTGCTCATATTATTAGTTATTACTAATTGTTGGTAGCACTGCTATTATTACGTACGAATAACTCGTAGCGCTGCTCAAATTATTAGTTATTACTAATTGTTGGTAGTACTGCTATAATTACGTACGAATAACTCGTAGCGCTGCTCATAATAATATGATAGTTATTACTAATTGTTATACAATTATACTTACTGCAAAGATAGAGTAAGAACATCGAGCATATAACCGGATTAAAGCAGTGATGTTGTGTTTTGTATGAAAATAAATTCCGACAAATTCTAGCTGCCACACTGTGCCGTTTCTGCGATCTGATTAGACGTACATACAGATCACTGATTGATTAAATTTATATAATGTCAGTGACAAATCACTGACCAATTTCGGAATTTACCAGAGTTATAATATGCTCGATGTGTAAGAATTATATACTGCTACAATTAATTATACGTAGCCGGTCGGTGGTGGATTAGGTCCAGCACACCCCCGAGGTGTGCCCAGGATGGGCGGCGCTGCGTCGCGGTTTTCCATTTGGAAATAAACTTTGCCGAGATCCTACCAATTTGTATATAATGCTATTTTAAGTAGACATTAAACCAGTTAGCTCAAATCGTATCCTTGTCTTAAAAGCTTCTTTTTTATGTTAGTTGTCTAGGCAAACTGGCATACGAACCACCTGATGGTAAGTGGTCGACGTCGCCCATGAACATAAACTAGTATACCTGGAAAGACCCCAGGCAACTCATTTATGTGTTGCCTATCCTGAGACATAAGATGTTAAGTCTCGGTGCCAGTAATTACACACAGGTCTTGCCCTTCTCTCCGAAACACAGCAAAGCTGTTTCACGGGAGAAACAAGCAAGATGGTGGTACCCATGCAGCCGGGAGCGCGGCACAGCGCTTCCCTCCCACCGGTGAAAGCTGTCAGGTGTCAGTGATATGTGACCTAAGCGTTACAAATGAAGTATGACCTAAGCTCTTCTCTTTTTACTACTCCCTCAATACACGCCATATTCTAAGTCTATATATGCTCTTCTAATTTACTCTTCTCATTCAGTTACCTTGATTGCTCTAGAACTTGTTGATTGGTCTAGAATCTAGATGCTCAGTCAAATGTCATCACGTTTTACCCTGTCCTTGATATTTTCAATACATGTTAGTATTCGCCGGAGGCCATGTTTCGTCATATCAATTCTTCCGCATCTCGTCATACGTGACTGCTTGGAATAATGGGTTTTCTCGAATATATACTAACTATACTACGTTTGATGTACGACTTCACTCGTTTCAAATTATTTAATGTGTGGTTTGAGATTTTAAATTAATATGATATGTTTTAATAATAAAATTTCTTATTCACTAGAGTCGCGAAGACTTAAAAACATTATAATAAAATTCTCTATTTCACGTTTTTATTTATTGGCATTGTCTTTTGCCTTTTTCATCATCATAATTACCAGCAACTATCCACTGATTGCCTGCTGGACAAAGATCCATTCATTAAAAGCCAAGATGGCTGATCCCCCCGCCACCCGCATCCAACCAGGAACGCCTTCTTTACGAATAAAAAACTACTACTCATTTTTATATCTGACTAAAATAAAGACCAAATTATAGTCGAGCCAAATTCATTCGGACTTTTACGCCTGACTGACTGACTAAACGGCTTATAAACATTAACACATCCAAACTGGATTTATTTAAAAAAAAATAAACATTACCCAAAAACAACATGCTATGTTTCCGCAAGTAATGTTTACAAATTCACCAAAAAAAACATTAAGCAAAGCTTACATTTAATTTAAAAGTTTCACGTAAGCTCAGCTATATATCGTTTTCATGTGAGCTTAAACTTATTAAGCGCTTAGAACACACGACAAAAAGCTCGAGCAAACTTTTTCAAAACACTAAACTTCGGTCATTAACTAATGTTCCAAAGTACGGTACGCTGAGCACAATTTGATTTGTGGGCCAAGTCACGGACGGAAGGTGTGCTGGCATTTGTGTGGTCCAAGTTATGAGCGGAAGGGCTGGGGTGTGTGAGATCTAAGTCTAAGTGACAGATATACAAGGTTGATAAAAGCGAGAGGCATTAAATTAAACCACATATACTACACATGCTTACGGTTAATCCGAAACTATTAAAAACAGGTTATGAGAGAAATAAAAAAAACTTTTTCAAAGAACTTAAATACGAGAATAGCCAAAGTAAAGTGTAAACATCCTTTGTAAAATGTCCACTGACCTTCGAATCTAAAAGGCAACGTCGCACAGCACGTTGCGTCTCAACGGGTAGAACAAACCGGAGCGGCTTTAAAACTTTAAAAATATCCTGTGACTAAACTATTGATTCTATTGGTCTAAGTTTTGGTGTGTAGCCTGAAAATGGTACATAGTATACGTGGTTTAATTTAATGCCTCTCGTTTTTATCAACCTTGTATAAGAAATATGTTTCAAGAAACAGGCGGAAGATAAAAAGATTAGTAAGAGGTTGTGCCATGCTGCATCGCAGCCGAATTGGGCCGGCACAGCCGGGTTGGTACCTCTTGCCCACATAATACCGGCGTAAAATTACAGATATGCTGTTGAGTTTCGTACGGTTTTTGAGTTTCCGGTGGCCAATTGGCGGGAATAGGTAAAAGGAGGGCAACGCATCTGCATAATCTCTGTTTGTGTGGATAGCTATGAGCGTCGGTAGTTACCATAAGGCTCCGACTGCTCGTTTGCCTTCTTATACCTTAAATGAAACTGGGTAGGGTGTGGTCCAAGTTACAAACGATACTCAGAAGGGTTTACGGACTAAAAAAAACACTGCGACAGGGTCTATAAGGTCCATTGACGAGGGATGATACTCTCTAAGATACTATTAAAACTGAAATCGTAAAGTTAAAAAGCTTTTCCGCGGTAATCTCAGAATTAATCAGATTCATAAAAAAGTATATTAACCGGTAGAAAATGTAGGGTCCGGTAGGATATAAATAAATAAATAATAATAATATCTATGGACGCTTTCACACCACGTCAATCTGTTCCCGTGGTAAGTTCTCGAAGAACTTGTGTTACGGGTACCAGACAACGGGAACATATTTAATACTTTTATTATATAATACACATATTTAATACACATCCATGACCCAGGAACACAGAAAACTTTTTTGTTCCCTGGCGGGATTTGACACCGTAACCTCCGGTTTGAGCACCAACGCGCTAACCACTGAGCTACAGAGGTGGTCATGTAAACTCTAAGCTTGTACCATTCTTAAATAAAAGAATCACTATTCTAAAAATCACTATCCATATTTAAATAAATATTGTTTCGTGTGCTTACCGCGTGAACAAGTGCGTCCGTGTGCCGAAACTAGTGGCCAAAACGAAAAAGAAAGACAGTTGACTGATTTTTCTTATATGTTGCCATCTACCAGCATCATACGTGAGTCTCCCCGTGATCATGACGATTAAAACTTTGTTGAAATATCGGGACCCCAATAAACCTTAAACGCGATAAGCACCGCAACAATATTTGTGTTAAAACGAAAAAACAATATTTTTTTATTTTTCTTATTCTCACAACGAAAAATTAGGCTCTCAAAGCAACTAGATTGAGAGTTAGGCCGAGAAACAGCTTTGCTGTATTTCGGAGAGAAGGGCAAGACAGGCAGTGTAATTACTGGCACCGAGACTTAACATCTTATGTCTGATAGGCAACACATAGATGAGTTGCCTGGGCTCATTCCAGGTAAACTAGTTTATGTTCATGGGCGACGTCGACCACTTACCATCAGGTGGCACGTTTGCCAGTTTGCATATCTACTACTACTACTAACATAAAAAAGTGTGGCTATGAGTGGCATATTCTCATTTGTCATCTTATGTTTAGCCTGACCAGAAAATAAAATCCTCGTGCTATTGCGGAATATTTGGGAACTAATTTCTGTATGGACGATACTATGTGTCGGCCCTTGGCCACCCGCATACAACACGCACCAGCCACTGTACGGAGATCGTCTTCCCACCTAGTTATCCATTATCATTCACTGCCACTTCAAGGTGGTTCTTCTTCGCGTGATATCGGTAACTTAAGTTCTCTGGCGGATGTCTTTTTTTTATGTTAGTAGGATAGGCAAACTGGCAAACGTGCCACCTAATAGTAAGTGGTCGACGTCGCCCATGAACATAAACTAGTTTACCTGGAACGAGCCCAGGCAACTCATTTATGTGTTGCCTATCCTGAGACATAAGATGTTAAGTCTCGGTGCCAGTAATTACACTGCCTGTCTTGCCCTTCTCTCCGAAACACAGCAAAGCTGTTTCACGGGAGAAACAAGCAAGATGGTGGTACCCATGCACTCCCATGTGCCGGGAGCGGCACAGCGCATCCCTCCCACCGGTAAATGTCTTCGTTCGTATTTTAAAATGCTTTTATTGTAATATTTTCTATAAGCGGATAATGATGATGATGATGAAAGTTTGTCTAATATGTAACGAAATATCCAAATCTCTTAAATCCACGATAACATCTATAAATGTGCATCATAGTTAACTTAAATGTATCCGATAAAATACTGTATTGTTAACCCAAATACGCTGGCCCGAACACTAAATTACGGCGAACAACCCATATGTCAGTCGCAGCCGAATTATCTTGGGATATCGCTGGACTGGAGAAGTGGTGGGGATTCATGGATAGGCAAGTGGAAGCGATGTGATAGGAGGTAGCGGGTTTGATTGTCAAAACATTTTAAAAGCTCGTGAATGTTTCCTCAAAATGAAAATTGCTTTCAATATTTTTGTAAAAGGCCATGCTGCTATGCAGCTGAATTGGCCCGGAAAGACCGGGGTGGTACCTCTCGCTCACATAACACCAGCGTCAAGTGACAGCTATGTCACGTTTCGTGCGGTTTGTGAGTTTCTGGTGGCCCATTGGGGTGGATAGGGAAAAGGAGGGCAATGCATGTAGAATCTGTGGTTGTGTGTATGTGTATGGACGTCGATAGTCGCCAAACGGCTTCGACTGCTCGATTGCCTCCTTCTGACATAATATATATATATCTTTTGATATT
Organism: Helleia helle; assembly: GCA_963853865.1. Lineage (NCBI taxonomy): Eukaryota > Metazoa > Arthropoda > Insecta > Lepidoptera > Lycaenidae > Helleia > Helleia helle. The sequence continues at coordinate 1,666,905 of OY971436.1, forward strand.
ATATTTTTCTCAGTCATGTGCTTTGATTATTTTTAATTGTATGTTATTCAATGGTCATTTACGTGACGACCTCTGTGGCTCAGTGGTGAGCGCGTTTTTGCTGAAGCCGGAGGTTGCGGGTTCGAATCCCGCCAGGGAACAAAAATATTTTCTGTGCTCCTGGGTCATGTATGTGTATTAAATATGTGTATTATATAATAAAATTCCTAAATATAATATGTATAAAATAAAATTATTAAATATATTTCCGTTGTCTGGTACCCGTAACACAAGTTCTTCGAGAACTTACCACGGGACCAGATTGACGTAGTGTGAAAGCGTCCATAGATATTATTATTATTATTATATAGATAGATATTATTATCATTATTATTATTATTTACTGTAGGTATTCACACATGCGTATTGATTTACCCGGGATAGCGCACACAATCGCATAACCTTTTCTCTCATATACACAGCAATTTTTTTTTTCTTTTACACCGGGAAATGCTCTGAAGCATCCCACTGGGGAGGGAGGGATTCCCCAGGCGGGTATGTGGGACTCGCTGCAGGGGGGACAAGGGGCGAGGATAGGAACCCCACCCCATAATACTGTCCCGACGGTAAGAGGGGTTGTTCTGTGGTGCGGGACAATCCCTCTGTGGAGGTGGCGTCGGTCCCTTGGGGACTGACTAGCTATCGAGGTGCCTGTCAAGAGCCCTGTGGTTCAACAAATCCGGGGCATCTCACCTAAGGCGGCATTGATGGCACTCGCTGGGTTTTAGTGGGTAGAGCTGTGTCCACCTTACCATCTTTCGGGCGCAGCGAGTCCCACATACCCGCCTGGGTAGTCCCCACTCCCCCTCGGTATGCCTCAGAGCGTTTCTCTTCGTAAAAAAAAAAGGTGCATCATCTAATCTTTTGATCTTCGCTTCAGCTCACACCTTGTACCATTTTCGTTCAGTTTCGTACAGACAACGTTAGTTCAAATTTCTTTTAACTCTTTCGTCAGTGGCCAGCTTCTTATAAAGTGAAAAGTTTTCTTTGATAACTTTGTGTGATGAGACTTTTGTACATTATTCTTAAAATCAGCTTGTATTGTTCAACTCTTTCCTTTTATTTTCACTCTAAATTTCTTAACATTTTATATTCAAAAGTATTTTTTAACCTTATCTAAATTTTCTTATCTAAATTTCATCATTAATTTTATGCTATATTTAATAAAAATTGTTAGGTCCTTCGAATTGTGGGAAAATGAAAATTAAGTTAAAAAAACCATAGTGTAGTGAAAAACTTCGTAAAAAGCTATTGTTAACTAATAATTTTATCAACCGATATATAAGTATAGTAATAATATCAACCCTTATATGTCCCGCTGCTGGGCACGGGTCTCCTCGAAATCAGGCGAGGACGGTGTTGGGCCGTAGTTAACCAATGCGCTGGCCCAATGCGGGTTGGTGAACTTCACACACCTTCAAAAACTCTTAATCTCATCTGGCATGCAGGTTTCCTCACGATGTTTCCTACACCGGTGAGCAAGCGATGGTCTCATGTTCAGGTGCACATAAAAATTTAATAAAACCCATTTCAAGGCATCACACGGGTCAGGATCGAACCCGGACCTCTCACTCAAGAGACCGAGCCCACACCCACTAGACCATCGTCGCTATATCATCACCGAGTGACAATCTGGAATACGGCCGTAAAATTAACGCGGACGAACCAGCGGGCAGCGTTAGTATATTTGATAAAAATGGACCCAAAGGCCCCCTATAATAATATACATACAAAATGAGAAAATTAAAACCCTTTTAAACCCATACCCAAATAACGTGAAAACATGACACAAAAATTTAATTTGTTTTATGTACCAGAAAAAGCATAAATTCCAAATAAATTATACGTCTGTTGCCCCCGACAAAACCTCTGGTAGGGATGGAGACATTTTATAATGAAATATCACGCGATATTTATTGTATCATGACTCAAGAGTGATAAATCATAACAGTGAGCTAACGCAAAAGATAACTTTACCGCTGTGTGACTGCGTGTGTTTGTCTGTGGCACTGTAGCTCTTAAACAAGGTTCAACACTAGTTTATCCTCTTAGTATAAACAGTTTTCCGCCGTGTCTGTGGCACCGTAGTTCAAAAACAGGTGAACCAATTTGGATACGGTTTTTGTATTTGAAAGCAGTTTTTATCAAAATCCCCACCATGGTTCAAGCCTTGTCGTGGCGGTCGGGCTTAGTAGCCCAGGTGAACCCAGCACTTTGGGCGAAGCCAACTGAACCGAGGGAGCTGGGACAAAAGAACAGGGGCCAGTTTTTTTTATGTTAGTTGGATAGGCAAACTGGCAAACGTGCCACCTGATGGTAAGTGGTCGACGTCGCCCATGAACATAAACTAGTTTACCTGGAACGAGCCCAGGCAACTCATTTATGTGTTGCCTATCCTGAGACATAAGACGTTAAGTCTCGGTGCCAGTAATTACACTGCCTGTCTTGCCCTTCTTTCCGAAACACAGCAATGCTGTTTCACGGGAGAAACAAGCAAGATGGTGGTACCCATGCAGCTGGGAGCGCGGCACGGCGCTTCCCTCCCACCGGGCATGGCACCTCATTGCACTTTCCCGACGTTCGGAGGGGTTGTTTTGTGGTGCAGGAAAACCCATCTATGGAGGAGGTCGGTCCCTTGGGGACCGACTAGCCGTCGAGGTGCCCTGTTGCTCAACAGATCCGGGAAATGCTCTTAGGCATCCCGCGTGGGCGGGGGACTCCCCAGGCGGGTATGTGGCAGTCGCTGCGGCCGAAAGATGATGATGTCGCAGCTCTAGGCTTGCGTGCGGCTCATGAGTTGCTGATGACCCATTGGGAAAAGTTACGCATCAGCATAACTTTTAATTGTGCGGATGTCTATGTGCGTCGGTAGCCACCATAAGGCACCGTCTGCTCGGTTGCCTCCATAGCACATAAAAAATATATATCGCGTTCGGTCATGTCCCATCCCTCTGAGGATTTATGGGACGGGGAAAGATGTTAAGCTAATTGAATTATGATGTACGATGACTTTTTGGGCCTTTTTGGTTGTTTCCTGGTGCATTGTGAATGTGTAACGTGTTACGGGGTTCCGGGTTCAATCCCAGACTATTGTTTTGGGGACTATGAATATTTATCAACCTTTTCCACAACTGGATAAAGGACTGTCATGAAGTCGCATCCAGTGTGTATGAAAAAAGATGTGTTATTAAAAAATAAAATTCAAAAAAAGTTATTAAAAAATTCAAAAAAGTTGTTATAGAGCGTTTGTGTGGAAAAAGGAAAAAAAGTAAAAGATGCCATGGAAGATACCATTTTTTGAGAATAGGGCGTTCCTCCTAGGCTTTTCAGGATAACAACAGTGGAATTTGTTATAAAATATTTGAAAAAATTAGTCCCACTGAGTTTGTTTCGCCGGCTCTTCTCAGTGGGCTTGCCTTGGAACCGGTGATAGATTCAATTGATGTTCAAAAAGGTTCTGTATGGGTTCTATTTTGAATACAAAAATTGATATTGAAGGAAAAAAGCAAGATTGTGGTACCCATGCAGAGATGAGTAGCAAAGCGTATCCCACCAGTAAACCTCCTGTTATAATGTATCATCATCAGAACTTTCTACTCTTTACGCATGATCCTCTTAGATCTTTAACAGTTAAACTCGTTACTCATCATCTAGGACGAATAAAAATTCTAGAATCTAGATTTCAAGCTCTGCAATGGTATTTTATCCTATCCGCGTGTACTCGAATTTGAACCTTACATTTGGAAGCTAAGACCTAAACTCATTTAACTGTATGTATGACGTCACTCTGAGTAGCAGTTAGTAAAATTATGTCGTCTCGCTCTTACTTACAGGGTAATATTGCTGTCTTATTCCCACAATTTAAACGGAGACTGCTAGATATATTCTCATTTGGTAAAAAAAATGTTTTCCGCTCTTAACAAGTTTGTGTATCTTTAATTAAAATGATATTTTTAAACGGAATGCTTACTTAGTTAGGGTTTTTTCAATCTAGACTTTACGTCAATGCTTAATGAGATGACGAAAAGATCGCGGGTTCGGTTCCGACAGATTTATATGAAGACTGTTATTTAGTAGTTGTAACACAAGTTGTTATAAAACTTGAAAGGTACTTGGTTGAGGTGTGTTGGTTGGCTACATCGAGCATATAACGGGAGTAATGTAAGCTATCCCCACCACGATTCAAGCCTTGTCGTGGCGCTGGGGTTCAGTAGCTTAAGGTGAACCTAACACCTTGGGTGAAGCAAATTGAACCGAGAGACCTGCTCTTTATACCCCTCTTATAAGGAAAGGGAACAAAAGAGTAGGGGTCCCCCTAGGATGGAGGCGAGGATGAGAACCTCACCCCATTGCACTGTTCCAACGTTAGGAGGGGTTGTCCTGTGGTGCTGAACAACCCATCAGAGTGTGTGGTGTCGGTCCCTTGGGGGGGCTGACTAGCCGTCGACAGGTGCCCTGTTTGCTCAACAGATTCGGGGCACCTCACCAAAAGCGGCATTAGTGGCACTCGCCGGGTTTTAGTGAGTAGAGCTGCGTACACTTACCATGTTTCGGGCGCAGTGAGTCCCACCCACCTGTGGAGACTCTCCCACACAGGATGCCTCAGAGCATTTCCCGGCGATAAAGAAAAATAAAAACCTGTTACTCAAGTTCATAGAGAACCAGATACTCGGTTGTCGTGTACCTATTGGGTACAAGCACCCAAAAAACTGTTTCAGAAACCTTCTCTGAGGATAAAAGCATTTCAAGGGGGTAAGCCAAGATGCCATTCTAGAATAAAATAGAAATTTATTAAGGAATAAGCATCTATAGTTTATACACTTTTACACCCCACCATGGTTCAGGCCTTGTCGTGGCGGTGTGGCTCAATAACCTAGGGTGAACGGTGCACCTTGGGCGAAGCTAATTGGGCCGAGGGGGCTCTTTGTACCCCTCTTATAAGAAGAGGGGACAGAAGAGCAGGAGGCAAGGGGTGAGGATGGGAACCTCACCCCATTGTACTGTCCCGACGTTGGGAGGGGTTGTTCTGTGGTGCGGGACAACCCCTCTGTGGAGGTGGCGTCGGTCCCTTGCGGGACTGACTAGCCGTCGAGGTGCCATGTTTGTTTTCTAGATCCGGGGCACCTCACCAAAGGCGGCATTGGTGGCACTCGCCGGGTTTTAGTGGGTAGAGCTGCGTCCATTTACCAGCTGTCGGGCGCAACGAGTCCCACATACCCCCCTGGGGAGACTCTCCCCCGCAGGATGCCTCAGAGCATTCCCGGCGATAAAGAAAAATAAAAACCTGTTACTCAAGTTCATAGAGAACCAGATACTCGGTTGTCGTGTACTCGTATAGGGTACAAGCACCAAAAAAACTGTTTCAGAAACCATCTTCTCTGAGGATAAAAGCATTTCAAGGGGGTAAGCCAAGATGCCATTCAAGAATAAAATAGAAATTTTCTAATGTTTGCGCGAATTTCACTCATTATAATGAAACAATTTTTTACGGATTTTATCGCGGTTTATTAAGATTTTTACAAGCCCGACGAAGGACTCATGGTCATGGTCCTCCCGTGACCATGGTTGCTGTAAAGTATCCGAAACGTCGGGCTTGTAAAAATCTTAATAAACCGCGATAAAATCCGTAAAAAATTGTTTCATTATAAATAGAAATTTAGTAAGGAATAAGCATCTATAGTTTATACACTGTTACACAATACACATTCTTAATCTAATATACACTTACATGGCACATATAAAAACTTTAATAAGATACATAAATATTAAGAACAGGTTAGATACAAAATACATACTTACATATAAAATTGACAAAGTAGACAAATATGCACCGGAAAACGCACAACAGTGTAACAACAGTCACCATTCCTCAAAAGGCAGCCACTCAGTTTTGTGATTATGGTATCCAGAGAAGCCACAATCCTGGTAGTATGTGGTCCCTAATAAAGTTGTGGAGTCAGTTGAACAACTAACATTATACATATAATTTCAACACAAAGTTAATAAAAAATATATCTTAATAAGTAGTGTTACGCGCACGTTCAGAATCGATAACATAAATAGTATTCATACCGATTAATTAAAAAAGTATATCTCTCATTGGTGTGGGTAGGATATGTCAACATCTTTGTGGACATGTCCTAACGACTTCACATTGGAACGAGCCGCCTTCGTGAATAGACTGGTCAGTACTGGTGCGATTATTATTTTAATAGAAATGGCTAGAGTGGTAAATGTAATAATTCCTAGACTCTAGAGTGATTGATTTAATATTTTGTAATAAAACCATACAGTGATACGTGAAGCGTTTGATTTTCCTTACTTCTGAGATGTTTGTAACAGTAGGTATGTTCGTCGGTGTGAATTCTACAATCGTAAACGCCAGTAGAAAACTAATAAATGTATGGAAATGACATTTAATACCACGTGATTTATCTATGTTAAATGTCATTTCCATTTATTAGTTTTTTACTAGCGTTTACGATTGTAGAATGGCATCTTGGCTAACCCTACAGGACACTAAATATTTAATAGTATTTGATAAAAGCTAATATTATAAACAAACCAATTTTACAGATCTTATAGTAGGATTTTTACATTCCTGTCGTTTCGGATACTTTACAACAAACTGGTTACGGGATTCTAAATAAAATAAATAACCTTCTTCAAACATTGGGTTATACAAAAATAATTCAAATTTGAAGTGACATTAGCGTGACAAACGGTATGATACTTCACAGCATGTCTAAAATGGAATAATGAAGGTCGTAAAGTATCCGAAACATCGAGAATGCAAACGATAACCTGTTAAAAGTTGTTTCCTTTTAATTCCCATAAACACAATATATGATATTTCTAAAACGCTAAATTCCTGTAAAATATGAATTATTAAACGCCCAAAGTTAAATTTAAGATAATGTATACTTATTTCGTAACTTGGGAAGGGCTTAAGTTTGAATAAGAACAACGGCGAACTTGAAGTTAAATTTTGTTTTGGTATTAATGGCTAATTATTTATGAGTTTTAACGGGAACGAGTATACTGGGGTAATAGGTTGTACAGAATACAGACTCTCACAAGAGTTCTTTTTTATGTGGGATTAAGAAAGCTTTTTACCCCCAAACTAAAAAAAGAACTTATAAGTTTGACCGCAATGTGTCTGTGGCATCAATGACATCCTTTTTATCTTTAACGCCGGGAAATGCTCTGAGGCATCCCGCGGGGGAGGGGGTCTCCCCACGCGGGTATGTGAGACACGTTGCGCCCGAAAGGTGCTTACCACCTTTGAACGCACCTCGACCCATTTAAACCCGGCGAGTGCCGCCAATGGCGCCTTCGGTGAGGTGTCCCGCATCTAATGAGCAAACGGGGTACCTCGGTGGCTAGTCAGTCCTCCCAGGGACCAACGTCACCTCCACAGAGGGGTTGTACCACAAGACAACCCCTTTCAACGTCGGGACAGTACAATGGGGTGAGGTTCCTATCCTTGCCCCTTGTCCCCCCTGCTCGTTTCTCTCCTCTTCTTATAAGAGGGGTACAAAGAGCAGCTCCCTCGGTCCACTTGGCTTTTTTTTATGTTATGTTATATAGGGGGCAAACAAGCTGTCGCAGCCTCACGGCGCGCCCATACACATCCGCACAACCAAGGCCACGCAGATGCGCCGACCTCCTTTGTCCTAACCCTATGTCCAATGGGTCATCGCTTCGCCCAAAGTGCTGGGTTCATCTTAGGCTACTTAGCCCCAACGCTACGACAAGGCTTGAACCGTGGTGGGGATCTGTGGCATCCTATTTCTCCATCGGCTTAGCCGATTTGGATCCGATTTTTTGTTTGAAAGAACTATCTAGCAATGTTCTTAGAAACGATTTATTAAAAACGGTTTAGCTCTTTTCATATTGCGGTAGAGGGTTTTATGTGAGTAGCATTTTAAAATTTTTATGTTACAAAGTTACTAGTTAAGTTATATGAAAATATATAAATTTTAATTAGAAAACAGTATATATGGTGCACAAAGTCCAGCGTCGTCCATTAAGCGACGGCCTGGTGGCTGAGGGCTTCGTCTCAGAATGAGAGGTCCAGGTATGAGTAGTCCTGAGTCCTGATCGATGCAAATGGGTTCACCGGTGCTCTGTGCCGCACTCCTCTGCATGGGTACCGCCATCTTGTTTCTCTCTATAAACAGCTTTGCTGTGTTTCGGAGAGAAGGGCAAGACAGGTAGTGTAATTACTGGCACCGAGACTTAACACTTTATGTCTCAGGACAGGCAACACATAAATGAGTTGCCTGGGCTCGTTCCAGGTAAACTAGTTTATGTTCATGGATGACGTCGATCACTAGTTTTTCTATCCAACTAATACAAAAAAATCCAAAATGCGTTTTCCTAAATTTCCCTACGTACGAATACATCGCTTGCTCACCAATGATGAGATCATCGTGAGGAAATGCATGTATTAATATAGTAATAATAATATGTTGGGACAACTCAAACACGCCCATCTTATCCTAAACAAGGCAGAGCCTGTTCTTATGGTAACCAGACAACTGATACATACTTATATATTATATTTCTTAATATCTATACTAATATTATAAAGCTGAAGAATTTGTTTGTTTGAACGCGCTAATCTCAGGAAGTACTGGTCCGATTTGAAAATTCTCTCAGTGTTAGACAACCCATTTATCAAGAAAGGCTATAAGCTATACATATAACATCACGCTGTGACATATAGGAGTTGAGTAACGCGGGCGAAGCTGTAGGCAACAGCTAGTTGTAGATAAACACACAAACAGAACAAATGATACCCAGAAACAGAACAAATGATCATGCTCATTACACAAGCATTTGTCCTGGGTGGGGATCGAAAGCAGGACCTTTTGGCTTAGCAGTCAGGGTCACTTTAAAATAAGTAAAAGAAAGAGGAAGATACTTGTGACATGTGTGATGATGATTGCTATGACGTCATACTTGGATACTTGCTTAGGTCTGAAAGGACTTGTATCTTAACCTCACAAAATATTTGAACGCAACTCGACATCTGCTCTTGATGTAAGCCCCGCTCCATTTTGGACCGTTACTCTGTGCATTAGGGTTCAAATCAGACCCTCGATGCGATTGCTCGATACTTGAAAAGTATTTGTGAAGTTTAAAAATACTTGGCGGAAGGGCCTTTAAGTGATTTAATATAGGTGTCCATTTTGTGGTCCTCCGAATTTAAGGTGAGGAAGATTGAAGTGAGGAGCCTAATTAATTTTGTGCACCCTTCAAATTATGAAATGCCTCACTAGTGGGAGGGATGCGCTGTGCCGCGCTCTCGGCTGCATGGGTACAACCATCTTGCTTGTTTCTCCCGTGAAACAGCTTTGCTGTAATTACTGGCACGTTTGACGATTGGTTATATAAATTAATATTGCATAATCTTATATAAATAAATGAAACGTCATATAAACGTCAAATAGCGTCTCATAACGGTGGTAACGGTGTCGCGAATCCAGAGATTTTATGTCATCTAAAAATATGCGTACCGCGCCTACAGAAGTTTTCACTTAAAAAAATAATCCATCGAGAATAAAACGAGCGAGTATCATGAGATAGTAAGTGATTACCATCGACAGACGCTGTCTACCATATATGATAATGAAGAATTGAGGAAGGAAAAGTAGGCAGTAGATGGATCTAGAGTTCCAAAATAAGAAAGTAAAATTTTCGGCGTAAGAAATTTCTCGGGAGTTTCACTTGAAAACATATTGTCTACTGGCCTTATAAATTTGCGTGCACATATGCGTGTACATATACTTATGCATATGCGCATACTTATGCGTGCGTGTATACTCAGGCGTTTGCGTCTACTTATGCAAGTGTGCTAACTTATGCGTGCCCGTCTACTTATGCATGTGCATGTATTTATATCTATATATTATATGCGTGTGCGTGTAAATATTCCCCTTAGCTTCCATCAAAGAGGCACACTAGAGATAATCTAACGTTTAAACTCTCTAGACGCCTCTACTGGCTAATAGAATCTAGGCTCGAGGGCTATTCAACTAGAAGTATTCTCACAAAAACTGTTTAGTTTGAGGTTCATCCGGATACTTTGTGTGAAAGGGATTTTAAAAACGCCAATTAGATTTTAGCGGAGAATAAATTTAAAAGTTCCGTTCACTAAAACAGAGAAAATAGAACCTGAGATAACATATCTATACTAATATTATAAAGAGGAATGATTTGATTGTTTGTTTGCATCGAATAGGCTCCGAAACTACTGAACCGATTTGAAAAATTTTTCACTGTTGGAAAGCTTTTTTTTTTTTTTTAGGGATCCCGCCTGGGGAGTGAGTCTCCCCAGGCAGGTATGTAGGACTCGCTGCGCTGTGGGAAAGGTGGTAAATGGACGCAGCTCTACCCACTAAAACCCGGCGAGTGCTACCAATGCCGCCTTGGTGAGGTGCCCTGGATCTGTTAAGCTAACAGGGCACCTCGACGGCTAGTCAGTCCCGCAAGGGACCGACGCCACCTCCACAGAGTGTCCCGCACCACAGAATAACCCCTCCCAACGTCGGTACAGTACAATGGGGTGAGGTTCCCATCCTCACCCCTTGCCCCCTGCTCTTTTGTCCCCTCTTCTTATAGGAGGAGTACAAAGAGCCCCCTCGGATCAATTAGCTTCGCCCAAGGTGTTAGACTCACCCTAGGCTACTGAGCCCCACCGCCACGTCAAGACCTGAACCATGGTGGGGACTGTTGGAAAGCTACACTATCTCCGGGTGACAAGCTATGTTATATTTTCAATTATTTGTTAAATACCCGTGCGAAGCCGGGGTGAACTGCTAGTAACATATAACATATAAGTATATAATAACATATAATATAATAAGTATATCTTGGTTCAAAGATGCCAAAGAACTTTGATAAATGTTTTATAAACATGTACACAAAAAAGTTCTTTAACAATTTTCTTAAAGGAGATGGCTAAACGACTGCCCTTAACATGTATATATATTTCATATTCACTCCTAACATTTAAAAATTCATTCATGAATTATTTCATATACAACATACTTATAGAACTTTCAAGAACTTATTTAATAAATAAAAGTGTATCAATTATTATCCTTATTTTTTCCAAGACAACATGTAGTGCTACAAGCATTTCCGAAAAAGTAATCGAGATTGACGATTCTTTTCGATAAAACTTAATAATCGAACAAAACAAATTGCTGAAAATATAATATCGAGAACGTAATTACCGAAGTATTACCTAAATAATACACGACTTTGTCATTACAATATATTAATACTTTTCAGTCGATTGTGAGTTGATTAAGCAATATAATAAAAATAACAGAGTGTGTGTATGTGTGTAAACAAATTACATTCATCTCTATGAGTATGCAATAAGCCAAATAAACATCAAAATCAAATGTCATCGCAGTGATCTGTTTACTGCTGCAAAGAGTATGTACTACCTACTCCGTGCACTGATGTTCATTAGTTGCGCGAAATAAATTGTTTTTGATTTTTGGTACTGACTAATGATTTTCATTTGGATTTTTGACTAAACCTTTGTGCTCGCCTATCATATTGACCCCTCGCTGGGTTTACTGACATTTTTAAGGCCTTTAAATATTGATTTATCAACCAGGTGAATCTTAACGCCTTAGTCACAATTCACAGCAAAATCATAAGTTTTAAGTTTAGCATACTTATTGCATAGGCATTTCAATTTTTTATTTTTGAGATTGTAATAAAACTAAAAGTTCCTGAAATATTTTTGATACGTAAAGCTGATACTAGATTATTTTGCAATATTAAAAGCTAGGTCTTATCTCTATACATGGTAAGGGCAGACGCCCATACTTCAATTTGGCCATGTCATTTCTATAAATTGCACGCCAACATTCATAATAAACCTAGGCAGGAAATCCGTGGTTAATAACTAGTTAGCACTTCCAAACGCTGTTACAAGTGGTACTTAAGACCAGTTAGAAGCGAGTGCGTTTTAGACGGTATTTAGTGCCCTTGAATATCGGTATAACAATAATATATTTATTGCCCTAACCGGGTATACTTGGGTTGCCATGAAATGCTCAGATATATTTAGTATTTTATGTAAGTTTGTACTGCCGAGTGTGTGACCAGCCCACTGCCACTTCAACGAGCTTATTCTTCGCGAGCTATCGGTAACGTTAGTTCTCTGGCAGATGCCTTCGTTTAGAATCCTATCTGTCAAAGAAACACCCAGCATAGCACGCTCCATAGCACGTTGAGCTACGGCAAACTTTCAGAGTAGTTTTTTTTTTTATGTGACTTGGATAAGTAAACTGGCAAACGTGCCACCTGATGGTAAGTGGTCGACGTCGCCCATGAACATAAACTAGTTTACCTGGAACGAGCCCAGGCAACTCATCTATGTGTTGCCTATCCTGAGACATAAGATATTGTTAAGTCTCGGTGTCAGTAATTACACTGCAATAATTAGTTGTAAATTTAGGGGCCAAGTTTCGGCTCCGTAGGTTATCCACAGGAAGAACGCATTGGTTGAACACTTACGTCGACGAATGCCGATGGGCCCTAAGGGTCAAGAGTGGAGGCCACGTTTGGGTAGACAAAGTGTTAGTCGGCCATTAATCAGGTGGGAAGAAGATCTCATTGCGGTGGCCAGGTCGTGTTGGATGAGTGGCAAGGGATCGGTAGTCTTGGCGTTAATTGAGGGAGGCCTATGTTCAGCAATGGATGGATAAAGACTGATGATGATGATGATGATGATGTTAGTTTGATAAACACACTGGACGTTGAGGTTGATGGACGCCAGAAGTAAGTAACAGTTTTACCGGTGGGAGGGAAGCGCTGTGCCGCGCTCCCGGCTGCATGGGTACCACCATCTTGCTTGTTTCTCCCGTGAAACAGCTTTGCTGTGTTTCGGAGAGAAGGGCAAGACAGGCAGTGTAATTACTGGCACCGAGACTTAACATCTTATGTCTCAGGATAGGCAACACATAGATGAGTTGCCTGGGCTCGTTCCAGGTAAACTAGTTTATGTTCATGGGCGACGTCGACCACTTACCATCAGGAGGCACGTTTGCCAGTTTGCCTATCCAACTAACATAAAAAATAAAAATAAAGTAAGTAAGTAACGGCCGTTTATATGGGTATGGCTAGCCATAATATCAAATATTATACATAAATAATTTGGTAGTCCATTTTATCTTCTAGTCTGACTTCTGTGTCACCAGAAGGCAAATCTGTAATATCATATTCACAGCCCTACAGAAAACCACATTGAAATGCGAAATATTTTTTTCAACAAAAAACTGTGTCATTTCGAAAAACAACAAAAAATTAAAAAAGCCTACTTGGAAAGTTCTGATGAAATGTCATTGAATACGAAGCTTCTCAAAGTTTTTACGAGAACTTTGTTTGGTCCGGCCAGCGCTCCTCAAATATTGTTCAACACGCCCGCGAGAATTTTATAACTTTTTGAAAAATTTAAACATTAAAAAATGTCGTGAAGATTTTATTTTATTTTTTTCCTGTTCTAAATGTAACTCTGTTTTACGTTTAAAACGATGAACAAATTTCGATAAAATTTAGTGATGCGACAGATTTAATCTGGTGGATGGCTGGATATCACGGAATGGAAAAACTGACTTCCTGGCTCCAATGCAAAAATCTAGTCGATTTGACAGATCGTAAATGTGTATAGGTTTTTTTCACCAAATTTTTAGGAACCCGTTTTTTATAATGGTTTAGTAATATCCTAATATTAAATTGGAAAGTTACAGCTTTGTAAGTTGTAGTGCTTTGTGGCCGAACTGGGCCGGCACGACCGGGGTGGCACCTCTCGCTCACATAACACGTCGCGTTTCATGCGGTTTGTGAATTTCTGGTGGCACATTGGGGGGATAGGGAAAAGAGGGCAACGCATCTGCATAATCTCTGGCTGTGCGATGTGTATGGGCGTCGGTCGCCAAACGGCTTCGGCTGCTCGTTTGCCCTTCTATACTACAAAATAACCATTATTAGCGAGTAGCATAGGCATAGTATCTTTGTATTCCCACGGGAATGGGAACTCGGGTGAAACTGGGATTATTAGTTTATAATTCTCCCCTACACTAAAACTATAAAGAAAAGAGGAACAAAGGCTTCTTGTTTGTTTGTTTGTTTGTTTGTTTTTCTCTCTCTCTGGATACGGTTGTAAATGTTAAAGCGAAGCTGCCATTTTTGCCCCACCATGGCTTAGACCTTGACGTGGTGGTGGGGTTCAGTAGCCTAAAGTGAGCCTAGCACCTTGGACGAAGCTAATTTAGCCAAGGGGGCTCTTTTTATCCCTCTTATAAGAAGAGGGGACAAAAAAGCAGGGGTTCAGGCCAGGCAACATGGTTCAGGCCTTGAATTGGCGGTGGGGCTCGGTAGCCTAGGGTGTGCCCAGCACCCTGGGCGAAGCTAATTGAGCCGAGGGGGCTCTTTGTATCCTTCTTATAAGAAGAGGGGACAAAAGAGCAGGGGGCATGGGGCGAGGATGGGAACCTCACCCCATTGTACTGTCCCGACGTTAGGAGGGGTTGTACTATGGTGCGGGACAACCCCTCTGTGGAGGTGGCGTCGGTCCCTTTCAGGACTGACTAGCCGTCGAGGTGCCCTGTTTGCACACCAGATCCGGGGTACCTCACCAAAGGCGGCATTGATAGCACTCGCCGGGTTTTAATGAGTAGCGTCCACTTACCAGCTTTTCGGGCGCAGCAAGTCCCACATACCCACGTGGAGACCCACTACCCGCCCTCAGAGCATTTCCCAACGTTAAAGAAAAAAAAAACTGCCATTCCATAAAAATATTTAATCGCAACAACAACAACTAGTTGTATTACAACCAGCAATTAAGATAAGAGCAAGTCTTTCCATATAATTCACATTACGTGCCTCGGGCCAACTTGTCTCAAACATGTATTTCTCAAAGGTATGTTATTACATTATGATATACTTTGTGTTACTGACAAGGCTACAATTATGTATTTCTTTTAATTATATAATAAATAATAATGCCGCGGTTTCACACGCGTCCTTCCCATTCCCGTGGGAGTACAGGGATAAATTATTGTGATGCATTAGCTATATTATTGTAAAGTTTAATTAAAATCAATTCAGTATTTTTTGCGTGAAAGAGTTACAAACATACATCCATACATTTTACAAACTTTCACGATAAAATACCTGGCGTATTTTGAATGCTTACAAAGATTTAACCCTTATAATATACTATTTATATACTATATAATTCATATAGCCATTTATCTCAGAAATGTTTTTTTAAGAAAATTTTAGGACTTATGTATTTTGCAAACCCGCAATGTATGTATCACTCGAACTGTCAGCTGATGCAGTACGCTGGTCGGCGTGAATAGTAGTAGTTGGGCACACGACGTTGCACGTCTATCTCTTTGCCTACAAAGAGACAGACGTGCCACCATAATATTATGTGGTAAGTGGTAAGTGGTCTGTCCCAACTGGGACTATCCCAGGCAAATCTGAATGAGTTTACTATCCCGAGACGTGAATCTTGCTGCCAGTAATTTAGCCTGTCCTGCTCTTCCTAAACACAGCAATGCTGTTTGACGTTAGGAACAAACAGGATGGCGGATTTTTTCATATTATAGGAGGGCAAACGAGCAGTCGAAGCCTATTGGTGGCGTGATGGCACGAAGAGAGTTTATGCAGATGTGTTGTCCTCTTTTTCCCTATTCCCCCAATGGGCCACGGGAAACTCACAAAACGCGACAGCATGGCTGTCACTTGACACCGGTGTTATGTGAACGAGAGTCGCCACTCCAGTCGTGCCGGCGGGGCGGTTAATTGAAGGGTAATTAAGTGTGCTTAGTCAAAGGTTGGAATCTGCCGAAGCTGAAGAATCTGCAGACATGTGTTGCATATCATCCCATGTTTTGTATGAAAAATAATTCCGCCTTTGTGCTGCGACGCTGCGCTCTGATTGACCGACTAACATAATGGCCATCAATGGATGACCGATGGGACGTACATACAGATGGTTGGTTGAATCGCTATTACGTCAGTGACAAATCACTTACCGGACTTTATGTCTCACATTACCACTCTATCCGGTTATATGCTCGATGTCACCAGTAAAGATGGGACTCTGTGTAAGTCCTAGTTGAATTCGTCTTGGGTTCATTAAAATCTAGTGGAAAAAGATAATGCAGATAAAAGTGTAACAGACGTTAGTGGTATATTAAATTCTGTTTACTCCCCTCCCTCAGTCCCCTTGGAATGCAATAACCCTCCAGCCAGCTGACGTGTGTTAAGGGTACGTTTTACTAGGGTATTTTCAGCCCTCTGGATTTGAACCCGAAAGACGGGTGCTATGTTTGAACGCTTTTTTTTATTTTTTCCCTATTTAGAAGAGGGGGATAACGGACAGTCATTTCACCTGATGGTAAGTGATAAGCAACATCCATAGACACCCGCTACATCATAAGCGGGTACATTGTCTTTCTGATATGTGCGTGCTCTTTCCTTCAACGTGACGACCTCTGCGGCTTAATGGTTAGCAAGTTGGCGCTCAAGCCGGAGGTAGTGGGTTTGAATCCCGCCAGGGAACAAAAAAGTTTTCTGTGTTCCTGTGTCATGGATGTGTATTATATAATAAATAAAATTGGAGTGTCTGTTTGTAATATTAAAATAATCACTTTTTATTAAATGCATATGGATGTGTACACGGTACATATACCAAAATACCCTTTTTTACAATTTTGTCTGTCTGTCCGTCTTTCTGTCTGTCTGTCTGTTTGTTCCGGCTAATCTCTTTAGTGGATAGGCCGATTTTGATGGGATTTTCACTAGTAGATAGCTGATGTTATAAGGTGTAACTTAGGCTACAAAAAAATCATTATTACTCCGGATACGGCTGTAAATCTAAGTTAACGCAGGCGAAGCTGCGAACATCTAGTGTGCGTTATATGCGTAGATAGAAGATGTTTTTTTTTGACAGCATGTTATCCTGCTGCAAAAGAATCGCTGCAACAACGCGACGTACGCGACGTCGCGGCGTTTGCGTTGCACTTACGCTAGTGTGAAGGGACTCTAAAATTTAACATTCCAGTCGTAAATCTAGAACTCAACATCAACTTAATTAATCAAGCGTATTTACCGAAAAACCTCGCAGAGCGCCATGTTTGAAAAAACTAAAATAAGACAAGTGTTTGAAAAATTTAAATTCCACTCGCTGAATGATGGTCTTAATTAAATGTGGTCTCGTTTGAATTTAAAATCTTTGTTTCAAAGTTTGCAGTTTATTTTGGGTTCCTTTCTTTTAGGAGATTTTTATTGATTCAGTATCTATACTTACTAATATTAAAAATGTGAAAGTAAGTTTGTTTGTTACGCTTTCACGCGAAAACTACTAAACCGATGATCTTGAAACTTTGTTGTACACATATTCTTGGAGGTCTTAGAAAAAAAACTAAAAACTTATCCTGTGCAGACGAAATTGCGAGCACCAGCTAGTAAAATATAAATTGATTGAAGCACGCCTAAAATAATTTTGTAAGAATTAAAATTTTAGTAAGATTTTTTTATTAAGCCTCAGGCGTTTTAAGTGTTTTGTTTTGTGTTTGCAGGTAATATAAATGTTTAAATTTAGTCGTAAGGTTTAGGTTTCTTTAAATTTTTTTTTCAAATTAACTTAGGTTGAAATATTATCTATGTACTTTTTTTTCGGAAGGTCTAGACTTTTCGGCATGATGGCCTTTAAGGTCAATCGGTGCAGTTAGTGAACAGACCGCTCACTTAAGAAATATTCTAAAGGGGACGCCGCGCGTTCATCGCGCGCGCTGCTCGGGAGAGCAGGATTTGGACTAGTCAAATCCGATACGGTTGACGAATCTTTTACGATTGAATGATAGGTTAACTATCATCATGACGGCCGGCCCTCATCCCTCCCTCTGTAGAGGGAGGCGGGTCACGCGCGATGCCTAAGCAATCTAGCGGTAGCGTAGTGCTACTGCTAGGTCTGGGTTTGTGTCTACTCGTATCGGATTCGCTATCGTATCGGATTGGATAGGTATGTACTTTGTTGTTGTGGTTGTTTTTAGCGTTTTTTGAGGGAGGCCTTTGTTCTGTAGTGGACGGATAGAGGTTGATGATGATGATGATACTTAGTTGTTAGACTTATTTATTTATTAGGCATTTTTTAAGTATTTTTACATTACTTATTATTAAGATAAGTTTATTTTTGGTATTAAAAAAAGTTTTTTTTTTGTTTTCACTTAGTCGTAGGGATGATTAATTAATTATAGGTATAATATTATTATATCTTTTTTAAATAAATTTATTATTAAGTGAATAAAATATTTTACTTAGGCAGGTTGTAATTTATCTAAAACATAAAATGCCTCGCAGGATTAATTCTAATATAGCTAAGCAGTAGCAGAGCAGAGCAGAGGGACAAGGGGGGAAGATGGGAACCTCACTCCATTGCACTGTTCCGACGTTGGGAGGGGTTGTTCTGTGGTGCTGGAGAACCCCTCTGTCTGACTGACTAGTCGTCGAGGTGCCCTGTTTGCTGAACAGATCCGGGGCACGTCACCAAAGGTGGGATTCGCCGGGTTTTAGTGGGTAGAGCTGCGTCCACCTTACCTTACCATCTTTCGGGCGCAGCGAGTCCCACATACCCGCCTGGGGAGTACCCTTTTTTACCCGGCGGAAAAGAAAAAAGAAGAAAGATTTGAATCAATATCATAACTCTTCTTTGCCGTAGTCGGATAAAATAGATTTATTAGCCAGTACAAAAGTGAAATTTAAAAAAAAATATAAATGTCTTTGTTATATGAGGACACGAATGTTTTTGACGGTAACTAAAGTGGATTTATATAGAGCTGCTACAAATATATAGAGAATGTTTTTTTTTTTGTTTCAGGTAAACCAAAGAGAATGGCCAGCAGATATAGTTTTGTTTTTAGTGGAGGTAAATATTTTGATATTTTTTGACGACCATCTTTAAAAATGACATTACACAAAACTTTTGCTGACTTTCAATAAGTTTAATATTATAATAATTCGATGCGATGGCGAATTTCATATCAGTTTTTCATATCAAGTTATAACAGGCTTATACTGTGTTTTGTTCTCTTTCATTCGTTTGCAAAATGAAAGAGAGAAAATCTTTTTTTATGTTAGTTTATTATAGCGTCGTTTTACCGATAATAGTTTTTTTTTTCTTTATTAAGGAGCTTTATCAAAATTGACATGTTCGCTCCATTGGACTTATCGCTAAGTTTTACAATATATTTATACAATACATAATAAACTTCTTTAAATATATTATTATTAATCTAAGAAATAAACAACAATATTACTGAGTATATCCCCGTCGTCGTATGCCAACTTCAACCAAATTGTAAAGAGCTATAGATTTTTCAGACATAGGGTGAGACAATATAACTTTACATTTACCAGTGCATTTCAAATCAGAAATTTTTCTCATCAATTCAAATCTATAGTCCTCGTTCCGGACACACTCCAGCACAATATGAATTACGTCCTCGATTACTCCACACTCTGTACAAAGCGGTGTTGGAGCTCTTCTCATCATATGGGCAAACTTATTGAGTGGAATATGACCGGAACGAAGCCTAAATGCAAACAAGTGTACTCCGACTAGAATTAAAACAATCAAACCATGGAATCTTCCAGGGCTCGGCCTGTATCGTCCTGTACCAGATACCCTTTTCTGTTGATCTCATGTCAAAATGCTCTTTCCACATCTTAAAACAGTGTTCTTTTACTAAATGAATGTGATCAGTAAAAAAAGGTTTAACATCGGATGGTACGCCGTCGCAAGACGCGGATTTTGCTAATTGGTCTACAATCTCATTCCCCACTAACCCAATATGTGAAGGAATCCATTGAAGCGTCACTTCTTTGGAATTAGCCTTCAGCTCAAATATAGTTTTGATAATATTGTAGGCAATCGGTGTTCCTCTCACACAAGAGGTACACCGAGCCAAATGTTGTAGGGAACTTTTTGAGTCTGACAGAATAACAAATTTCTTAAGATTAATTAATTTTATGTAAGATAACGCTTCATAAATTGCAATGAGTTCAAGATACATGATCGACATGTTGGCAGTTACTAAAAATTAAAAAGATTTATCTGCTTGAGGGTCATAGCAAGCAGCTCCCATACAGTGTATATTAGAAATCCGTTCCTTTGACCCATCTGTAAAAATTTTATAATGAGATGAGAATTTACTATCAATATATAATGAACAAATATTTTTTATATTAAGTGTGTTGTATATTTTCTTAGCTTTATTTATTCCTACAATATTATATTTTACAACTTCATTTAAATCATACCAACTTGTCCAATACTCCAAATTGTACATATCGAGCCGCTCCGATACATAAAGGTCAGTGTCCCGAAACTTTTCATGCATTTGTACTAGCAAGGGGATTCGTTTATGTCTCCAGTATCTGCGAGATGTAAGCACCTGTAATTCATTTACAGCCTCTACTGTCTCATTGTTATCGGTAGATATGGATCTAAGCCAAAATTTACCTGCTAGATATAACCGTCGCACATGTAAAGGCTGTAAAAAGAGTTCAGACTCCATAACATGAATGGGCGTGCTTTTGATGAAACCGCCTACCACTCTCATGGCTTGATTTTGCAATTTATCAAGTTTTACCAAATTACTATGACAGCTATTATCATATAAGAAACTAGCAAAATCCAATCGACTCCGAATCAGCGCAATATAAAGTCTTCGTAAGTTTTTGGGATGCACACCCCAACCAGAGCCCGCTAACACTTTAAAAATATTAAGGAAACTATGGGTTTTTATATTTAATTCATTAATGTGCTTGTTCCATCGTAATGAGTGGTCCAGCCACATGCCTAAATATTTTACATTAGTGACTACTTGCAACGGCGCATTATCAATGAAAATAGAACTTATATCGAAATTCCTATTAGTACCTTTTCTAAATATACATATTTTACTTTTAACAGGGGAAACAGTTAATCCTATATTATATAAAAAATTAACTACAGTATGTAAAGTGTCTTGGATGGAAATACAAGCGTGTTCTATGTTTTTATCCAACTTATATAGAACGAAATCGTCAGCATACTGCGATAAAAGAAAATTTTGTACATCATTGCAAATATCTTTAGTCGCTATATTAAACAATAGTGGCGCCAAAGGGTCACCCTGAGCTAATCCAAGGCCTGTATAGCGGATAACACCATATTGATCATCTCGAATTTGCAATATTCGCCAGTGTAAAAAGTTCCAAAGGTAATTACATATATGTACTCCAATTCCAGATCTGTCTAAAATTAAAAGTAACGAAGTTATATCTATATTATTATATGCGTTATCTATGTCTAGGAAACAAGCTAGTGTAAATATTTTTTTGGAGAAACCTGATTGAATTCTTGTAACCTGCCTAGCCAAACCATCATAACAAGATTTAGATTTTCTAAAACCAACGATTTTATTCGAAAAAACATCATTACGTTCAAAAAACCATTCGAGTCTTCGGCAAATAACAGTGTGAAATATTTTACAGACGCAAGATAATAAACTAATAGGACGAAAAGACGAAGCTAAAGTGGGATCCCGACCCGGCTTAGGGATTGGCACTATAGATATATCACGCCACTGTTTGGGTATAAAGTCCGATGACAATATAATATTAAATATAAATAACAAAATCTTTAATCCACTTTCCGGTAAATATTTGATCATTGAAAATGAAATGTTATCAGCGCCTGGGGCGGTATCACTGGTATTTATAGATTTATTTAATTCATGTAAAGTTATTGGGGATGACAATTTCTGGTTGAAGGAATTAAAGTGCGGTTTTAAAGGGGTCACAAACGGAGGACACAAACTATTTAATAATAAATCACATTTATTTTTATCTAGAAATGAATTTTGGGTTTTATTACCTTTGAACCACTTCAACTTTTTCCAAACTTCGCTTGTTGACGAAACGGCGTTTAATGAATCACAAAATTTATACCAATTTTCAGATGATGCCTTTCGAATAAATTTTTGTGATTCCCTAATACATGATTTTAATAGAATTAAATTTGACGGGGTGGGATTTTTACGGAAATTGGACAAAGCTAATCTACGTTTTGCTACTGAGTGAGATAGACTGGGGCTCCAATACGGTTTTGGGACAAACTTTTTAGTAGGATTGAGATTAAATTTAAAAAACGGAATATGAAAATCTGCTGCTTTATTAATTTTACCAACGAAATCGTCATACACAATTTGGGGTTCTTTTGTTAAATCAAAATTGGAAAATGTGGTTTCAAGAGAAATTTTATAAGAGTCTAACGCCCGAATACTCAAACGAATCTCAAATGTAAGACGTACTTAAACTCATGCTACGACGTGTCAGATTCAAAGAAAAAAAGAGTGACAACACGAGTTTAAGTACGTCTTAGATTTGAGATTCGTTTGAGTATTCGGGCACCAGTCAGCTAGCTTAAGATTACGTCTTTTTAAATAATTATTTTCATAGGGAATTTCGGAAGAAATATTAATTATCATGTGGTCGCTTCCTAGGGACTCATTTGTGACTTTCCAGTTAAAGAAACATGCAATATCTGTTGTTGAGAATGAAATATCTGGAGAGCTCTGTTGAATATTTCCTGACACTAGTTGTATACGTGTAGGACTGCAATCATTTAAAGAAATTAGATTACAATCACTGATAGAATCGTAAATCTGTGAACCTCGCGTATCGGTTTTATAAGACCATGTAAAATGATGTCGTTAAAATCTCCTAAAATTAAGCTTTTTCTGTTAAATTTACTGAATATTGAATCCCAGTCAGTTTTACGAGTACGAACCCACTGTGGGCAGTAAACTGCAACAACATTATCAATTCGGTTACAGTTAAAAGTTTTTAAATGTAAAACCTTAATGTCCTCGTTAGAACAGTTTATATTGCATGACTGCGCCTTTATGGATTTATGAGTCAAAATACACACGCCCCCATAGTTATCTTGTCGATCGTTTCGAAAAATATTATAGTTACTGACCTTTAGATGGCTACTGGAATCCAACCAGGTTTCACTTACCACAGCTATATGAATTTTATTTAAATTTAAAAGATCATTAAATAATGACAATTTTGGTCTTAAGCTTTGTGCGTTCCATTGCAAAATATTCAATACGACGACCTCAGTAATATTATTGTTATTAGCCATTAGTCGAGTTAAATGTAATATCAAATATCTTATAATATAATGTTGATGCATCTGAGAAGTTATTCAAGACTTTCGATATACACCACTCTAAAATATGACCTATAATTTTTTGAATTTTCTCAGCTGTACTAATTTGTTTCGAAAATACAATGTTTAATATTTTATTAATCAAATCCTTAAATGTCTTACACTCAGAGTTTAAATTTGAATGTGATTGTTTATGGCTACCACAATAGTTTTTCGATGTTACATTCATATCATTCATTTGATCAGATGTAGGTAACTTATTATAGTCATCTTCACGACGGGCGCGCCGGTCGCGCCGGTCGCACCGGTCGCTCGCGCCCCGTTCATTATCTGCGTGTACGTCGGCGACGGCGGTCTCGATGTGCATTGTATGCGATGTGTGATGCGACGCAATAGTCTCGAGTGATAAAGATAAGTTACGATCGATACAGGATTCACTTTCCGGTACCAAAACATTAGGTTGTTTACGTTTAATACGTTCTTGCCTGCGATCGTCAATAGAACTATTTTTATTTTGTATAGTATGATGAATAATATTATTTTGTTTAACTGCCATCGCGTATGAAACAGAGCTTAAAGGTTGGTATTCTCTGTTCGTAACAGATTGATTGTGTTGCGGAGAAAATGGTGGAACATACATGGTTAATGCTCGTCGGTATGTACAATTAAACTCGGCCATCAGTGATCTTATCTTCTTTTCTTTAATATACGCCGGGCAAAATTTTACTAAAGACATATGGGGTCCCTTGCAATTCACTCAGTTATAAGTCGTAGCTTCGCAATTGTTGTGATTATTACCACACTTAGGACATATAACTTTTAAAGACGGACAAAGTTTAATAGTATGTCCGAATCTCCAACACCGGGAACACTGTGTCACGGGGAACACGTAAGGTTCAACAGCAACTCGTAGATTAAAAATTTTAATAAAGGCCGGTAAGTTATTTCCTTTAAAACATATGCGTACAGTTTCACTTTGAATCCAACCCGACTCCGAACATCTACGTCTCAATCTTCTAACTCCTACGATCTCCGACGATTCATTACATTCTTGTATACATTTTAAAAGCTCTTTCTCCGACAATTCCATATCAATATTTTTAATAAATCGCCAACCTTTTTCCTTAAAGTGTTGACATAATAATAACTTTTCAGCTCTTGAAATATCATTAAAACTGATTATCACTTTAAAGGGGTTGATATATTTAACACGATTAATTCCCAATATATTTTCACAGTGAAGTAACTTAGCCAGCGCGAATTGTTTCGGTAATTTCTCTATACTTGATATACATATATCTATTTTTTCCACCTTCCTACGTTTCTCTTTCCCGACTGATATCCAATTGGTATCATCATTCTCCTCCTCTAATTCTGAGTTTATATTGTGTAAGTTCTCGTCTATATTTTGTATTAATTCTTCACCAGTAAATTCTTCCTGCTCCACATTCCCACTCTCCATCTCATTCTCGTCTTCTAACATCATCAACTCTTGCTCACTCATTTTACAATAGTATCTACTACCCTATACAGACCGGCGCGCGGCGGCTAGCGCTCGCCGGTCAATCGAAAACAAGTAACGATAAACAGTGATTGCGATAAACAGTACACGTCTAACGCACTCAATAGTTTAAAAGCAACTTAATAATAGGTTTATTCAGCGTTTATTTGTACGGAGCTACATGTTCTCAAGACACAGATTTTCGTCCCATTAAATACGTCTTTAAGACATATTGAGACATAGTGAGGCCAGAAATATTAAGGAGATAATCCGGTTCGTTTAAACAATATAGAATCAATACAGAAAATAAATAAATTGGACTGTATTTTTGCGGTTGTTAGAAATATATGAAATTAACTTGCATTAGCTTACTCGTATAATATAATAACAGACGTGAGGTCCTTGAAGAGGAGGCATAGGACATGTGCGACTAACCTGGTATTTTGTTCTTCTCCCAGGGATGCCAGCAGCTCTCGTACCTCCTCGTATAACCTTCTAACAGTCTGTACATATGCGGGAACAACACACATACGCGATCGAGTTCTAGCAACTTCGATAGGCCTATAGTTTTTTTACAATTTAAAAGTTACCGAAAAGGCGGCTATACTGGTTGCCGGTTAGAGAGGCGGAGTGTCACACATGTATAAAAGGAGGAAAGTTGACAGGTGACAAGCATAATGCAAGTTTTATTTAACTACCCTCAATTTAGGATAATAATTTGAAACTCTTTATTAGTTTATTTGCAAAATAAATAACTCTCACAATCCCACAAGATAAAAATATCTCATTTGGTTTATGATCTATCCAAAAAAAAAGGGTTTCATTCAAATCCGTCCAGCCGATCGATTAACGAACATACCTTTAGCATAAATAATTTAAGACTTAGGTACAGAATTTCCAATTACTAGGAACAGCCAATAGTTAACCTAGGTTCAGCAATTCTAATTTGCTGACTCAGTGTAATTACTTAGGTCCAACTTGTTGATTTTGGTGCCCTAAGCAAACCTAACCTACCACAACATGCGGTTTTACTGACATGTAAAAGTACGGAAGTTTTCCAAGATTGATGAATCTCTGAATATATGAAATAGAAAAACGGACACGGGACGAGAAAAGGTCATCTGAGTCAGGTCTACGTCACCCATGAATATTAATATGAAGACCCCACTACGGTTCAGGTCTTGTCGTGGCGGTGGGGCTCAGTAGACTAAGGAGAGCCCAGCACCTTGGACGAAACTAATTGAGCCGAGTGGGCTCTTTGTACCCCTCTTATAAGAAGTGAGGACAGAAGAGCAGGGGGACAAGGGGCAAGGATGGGAACCTCACCCACTGTCTTGACGTTGGGAGGGGTTATTCTGTGGGGGGACAACCCCATATGCATATAGCACCGCCCTTCTTTCACACGTTGCTTAAGCGTGCACTCACACATTTGCTGTAAAGACTGCGTGTTTCGCGGGATAATTGCTAATATAATAATATAATTTAATATCTTATAATATAATGGATTTCCGCAAAGTAACGCTTTCTGATAACTATTTTGAAAGCATTTTATTTATTTGTAACCAAAAAAGCTGATGATGATGATGATGAAATATAATTCGCGTGATCATCACAAACCTGATAAATGATCATAATGACGAGTGATTAGTACCAGCCATAGCGGCTTGGCACGCCGCCAGCCTGCCACAGGTGGAAGAGTGTTGCCAAACTAATAAAAAACTTTCGCTGTTCATTGAATTTTTGAATAGTTACAAAACTGGCAACTTTAATTATATGTGTAATATAAATTATATACTAGATTGGCCTATTGGTCTAGTGGTTAGTGACCCTTACTGCTAAACCAGAAGGTCGTTGGTTCGATCCCCACCCAGGACAAATGTTTGTGTGATGAGGATGATCATTTGTTCTGTGTCTGGGTGTAATTTATCTACAATATGTATGTATTTATAAATATATAAGTATATATCAGTTGTCTGGTTGCCATAAGAACATTGCCTTGTTTGGGATCAGATGGCCGTGTGTGAGTTGAAATTATTATTATTATAATATATTAGCAAAAAGTTTAAACTAGATAAATTTTAAAAGACATAACCGGAGTGAATATCACGTATCGTGTTGTCACTTTTGTTTTGCGTTCGCGTCAGTTCTTCTTCTTTTACTTTGGCTCCCTGAAGGATTTGCCAATATCAGAGTAAAGCTTTTGCGATATAAACTATTAAGTTGAGACAGAAAACTTTGATTTGCGGAGCTCGATGTTTTGTCATTTTTTCTGTTAAGATCACATAATGCAGTTTAGTGAACAAGTCATTTTTTTTCTTAACGATGGAAAATGCTCTGAGGCATCCCGCGGGGGAGTGGGTCTCCCCAGGCGGGTATCTGGGTCTCGCTGTGCCCGAAAGGTGGTAAGATGGACACAGCTCTACCCACTAAAACCCGGCGAGTGCCACCAATGCCGCCTTTTGGTGAGGGTTTTTTTTTCGGAAGGGCTAGACTTTTCGGCCTGATGGCCTTTAAGCTCAATCGGTACAGTAAGTAAGCAGATGGCTCACTTAAAAAATATTCGAAAGGGGGACGCTCTCATCGCGCGCGCTGCTCGGGAGAGCATCATTTGGACTAGTCAAATCCGATACGGTCGACGAATCTTTTACGGTTGAATTTAACCTATCATCATGAGGGCCGGCCCTCATCCCTCCCTCTGTAGGGAGAGGCGGGTCATGCGCGGTGCCCAAGCAATCTAGCGGTAGCGTAGTGCTAGCGCTGTTTGCGCGGTCTGGGTTTGTGTCTACTCGTATCGGATTCGAACCTAAGCTTCCGCGATCGATCCGGATCGATGTGGTTTCCATGTGTAGGGTTCGACGTCGCTTACGACCCCGAGGCCCAAGCGGTGTGCAGGTGTATCTAGCACCGTGTGTGTGTCTGTGTATGCTGTGACGTTCGCGTCGCGCTTTTGCGTCGCGCATTAGTAGCTGAGAGATTTCGTCAGCTGGATCTGTTAAAACATGCTTAGGTAACCTTGGTGAGGGGTTCCGGATCTGTTGAGCAAACAGGGCACCTTGACGACTAGTCAGTCCCTCAAGGCACTGACGACACCTCCACAGAGGTGTTGTCCAGCACCACAGAAAAACGCCTCCTAATGTCGGGACAGTACAATGGGGTGAGGTTCCCATCCTCGCCCCTTGCTTTTATGTCCCGTCTTCTTACAAGAGGGGTACAAAGAGCAGCTCCCTCAGCTCAATTTGCTTTGCTCAAGGTGATGATCACCCTAGGCTACAAAGCCCCACCTCCACGACAAGGCTTGAACTATGGTGGGGAAGCATATCTGCTTAGCCAAAAACTATAAATATAAGTGCAAAGCTACGAACCGCAGCTAGCTTAGATTAACAGTTAGAACATACTTTCTTAGCAAAACAACGCCATAAAATTGCATTGTATTTGAACTGTAACCCGGTTAACATTTAAATATTAACAGAACAACGCAGTAACAGTTTACGGCCGGTTCAACTTTAACTGGGGCTATCCAGGTCATGTAACTTCTCCTTTGGCCTGGAAATTAACTGTTTAACGGGACTGTTAGAAAATATAGATATTTCAGGAATAAGGCGTTTCTCCCAGGATTTTAATGTCAGCATTTTTTTTTTGTAATAGTGGTTTGTCCAAAACAAAGATATAATCGTTTCGTTACCTTTGGTTTTAGCCGCACCAAAATAAAAAAATAAAAAACGAAAAAAAGAAAGGTTTTTTTCATGTTATTTGTAGTGATAGCTTACTCGTATACATTGGATTGGAACATAGGCTATAAAAATAATTATCATCAATCTGGGTACAGTTGTAAGTGTAACGCGGGCGAAGCTGCGTGCAACAGCTAGTATTAAGATAAAGTAAGAAGTAAAATAGTATATTTTCTTAGTCCATAATAAAGTACATTCCCAGTATAATACCGGCATGTTTTTATTTCATGCAGCGGTCGGAAGGTGTAAATGTGTCATCATGTCCAATGGAGATGACCTGTAAGGCCCCCCACCATAGGAGCCTAGCGGTAGCGGAAAATGTTCGCTTTACTTTAAAGTAGCACATCTGTAAGTGAGAATCGTTGAATGATAAAATAATAATATGTTAAGATAACTCACACACGGTCATCTGATCCCAAACTAGGCAGAGCCTGTTCTTATGGTAACCAGACAACTGATATATTATACTTATGTTTTTCTAAATACATACATATTATAGATAAATTACACCCAGACACAAAACAAATAATCATGCTCATCACACAAACAATTGTCCAGAGTGGAGATCGAACCCACGACCTTCTGGTTTAACAGTTAGGGTCACTAACCACTAGACTAACAGGCCAGTCTCAATAATGGCAAAAAGCTGATCTGTATCCGATGTATGTCTTGAATACACAAACATTACTGTTTTGCTATCGGTGCGACCATATCTTTAAGACCAAAATTTTTCTCTGTTAGTTATTATGATCTCACTACTATAAATAAAGAAATACTTAACACATAAGGAAAACAACTGTCGGGAACTACTGTAATAAGGAAAACGCGTCTCAAATTTGGAATCCGACGTATAAAACATACATAGACCTTAGAAAGGGTTCAAAAGAAGTTTTTAAGGCATATTCAATGGCGATCAATTTGTTACCTTCCTACGTATATTTCACGATATCGAAACTTTCATTTCCTACCATTAGTTGAACGCAGAAGGATTGCAGATCTGACTTACTTATTCTCAATCTTTAATGGAGCATCTGATAACCCTGATTTGTTAAGCAAGTTCGGGCTGCGCGTACCTTCTGCGTTTTTCCGTAAATACAACTTACTGGATACCCCTGACGCCAAGAGCACATACAGGCAGAACTCTTACATTGTGAGAGCGAGTCGTTCTTTTAACACCGTGAGTCAGGAATTCGATGTAGATCATTTCCATACCAGTGTTCCAAAATTAAAGAAAACATTGTGTGATAGATTTTTTGTTACGTAACCATTAGATATACGTTTTTTTTTTTGAAAGTTTAAAAGCATACAATATTACAAGAACTTGTATTTAGGTACTATTCTAATGTATATAAGCGAAAACTCTTAATTGGCCTTATAACTATTGTATTTTATGTTAAATGTGTTTACTAGCTGTAAGTTTTCCGAAGTGTAAAATAAAATAAAATAAACTGATTTGTGTCGCTATCCCCGGATAAACCACTGAAGAGGGTCTACACTTAACAATAGCAAAGAACCTGGAAACACTGTCTTACGTCAAAAGTGACAAGTAAATAACAATATATCAAAAATATTATCAAAAATATATACATACTAATATCATTATTATTTTATGTTACTTGGATAGGCAAACGTGCCACCTGATGGTAAGTGGTCGACGTCGCCCATGAACATAAACTAGTTTACCTGTAACGAGCCCAGGCAACTCATTTATGTGTTGCCTATCCTGAGACATAAGATGTTAAGTCTCGGTGCCAGTAATTACACTGCCTGTCTTGCCCTTCTCTCCGAAACACAGCAAAGCTGTTTCACGGGAGAAACAAGTAATAAAAACTAAAG
Source organism: Helleia helle (assembly GCA_963853865.1). Lineage (NCBI taxonomy): Eukaryota > Metazoa > Arthropoda > Insecta > Lepidoptera > Lycaenidae > Helleia > Helleia helle. The sequence goes on from OY971436.1 coordinate 1,697,278, forward strand.
AGACGTGTCAAGGGACACCCGGATGGAACGAAGTTCCTTTCGATTATTTAGTGAAGGAATTATTGTAATAAAAAACCAAAAAAAGGTGTAAGGAAAATAATTATTCGGGTAGGTATAAATTTTTTATGATTTTTTTATCGTAAAAAATCAGAGCATCGCCCGGCGTAAAATAATAAAAAATTAAAAAACAAAAAAAAGGTCACCGAGATCGGTGGGATTTGATCTGGGGTTTTTAATATGGGCTCCAATAGTGTTACAAAAACAGGTACCAACGCAGTAACGTGTCAATCAAAAAGCCGCACGGCTTACAACTATAGAAACAGTGTCGTTCCAACTTTTCATCGTAATTTTTTCCGTCTAGCCCCCTTTCGTAACGCGCGATAAGGAACTACGTTCCAATAATATATTATATAAAAAAAATTCTAATATTATATAAAATTATCGCGTCAAACTTTTAATGTTGTTTTTTAACGCCGGAAAATGCTCTGAGGCATCCCGCGGGGGAGCGGGTCTCCCCACTGGACCAGCTGGACCACTATATGAATCAGCTGCCGCTTACGGTGTTTCCGAACCGATACGACTTAGGGACCTTCAAGAAAAGAGCATACTTATATTTGAAAGGCCGGCAATGCACTTGCTAATCCTCTGGTGTAGCGGGTGTCTGTTGATGTCGCTTATCACCCACCATCAGGTGATTCAACTGCCCCTCCTCTTCTATAAAAAAATAAATAAACAAAAATAGATACCCTCTTTATAAACGAGCAACTCTTTCATTGTTAATCAAAGTATGCAGAAAATCTTTATGTAGGTCAGAAGTCCCTGAAACCCTGTTGCTACATATTTTCTAAATCAACATATTTTGTTTAAACAAAACAATCCTGGTACTGCTTAAATTTCGTCTGTTTTACATTCCGCACACATGATTAAAATCCTAAACCCGTTCCCGCTTGCGCTCCCGCTACTCTCATGAACTTATGTCAGGCCTCTAGCGTGCTCGGACCACGTAACATTAATAACGTGGATTAAGAGAGCGCAGAAATAGAACTCGCAGTGCGTCGCCATCCTGAACTATTATTGCAGAGGCTGCATGCTACTATGCGCCTGGTTTTACACTGTTTACTAACATTTAATTATTAAGTACAGACATATTATATAGATTACATAAAATATATACCCTCAAAGCTGGTCATTATGAACAATTGTTGCAGAGGCTAGATGGCTATTCTGAACATTTGTTGCAGAGGCTAGTTGGCCATTCTGAACATTTGTTGCAGAGGCTAGTTGGCCTTTCTAAACAATTGTTGCAGAGGCTAGTTGGCCAATCTGAACATTTGTTACAGAGGCTAGTTGGTCATTCTGAACATTTGTCGCAGAGGCTAGTTGGCCGTTCTAAACAATTGTTGCAGAGGCTAGTCAGCCATTTTGAACATTTGTTGCTGAAGATGCAAGTTACTGATGCACCTGACTTTACTCTGTTTTAGTAGTATTTAAATCACTACATAGTATATAAAAAGCAAAATTAAACATTTTGAAAAAAACCCATGACGGTTAAAACATAATTGAAAAATGATAAAATAATAAAAAACCCCGACATTTAAACAACAGAGTCTCAGTTTTCATAGCCCTTCCCTACGCACCTATTTGGTTCTCGAAGACGTAGATGTGGCAATAACATATTATTCAAGTGCCTATGAACTTAATATAAAACCCAATATAATCCGTCGGGGGCTGCCATTGAATGGACTAGATTTGTAGTTTTATAGTAACGTCAATAATTTGGAGATATTTTATTGCTATACCTACTTATATTTCTTCAAATTTAAAACAGTGATGAAACCGCATCAATTTTTTTTACGTTTTTTACGTTTATTATCTCTAGTTGCATAAATTCTTTAATTCGAGGATTTTTTAATTATTTTATTATTTTTCAATTACCTGCATTTTAACCATCGTGGGTTTTTTATGTGTAATTTTGCTTTTTTATATTTATGTTGAAGTTTAAAATAGTGATGGCAGCCCCCGACGGATTATATTGGGTTTTATATTAAGTTCATAGGGACTTGAATAATATGTTATTGCCACATCTACGTCTTCGAGAACCAAATAGGTGCGTAGGGAAGTGCTATGAAAACTGATACTCTGTTGTTTAAATGTCGGGGTTTTTTAATTATCTTATCATTTTTCAATTATGTTTTAACCGTCGTGGGTTTTTTTTCAAAATTTTTAATTTTGCTTTTTATTTCAAACTTTTTATAGAGTATGCTCTATAAAACTAATTAATATTAAATACATAGAAGCTAAAATTAAATATATTAATGACTGCAGCGCCTTCAAGTGATTTACCACCGTATCATCTGTTTAAGAACATTTACTGATCAACCACAAACCCTATAATGAATACCGCATGAAAATCGGACTAGATATTTATATACTAGATAATCAACCCCAAACCCATTATTAAAAGCCGCATCCAAATCGGACTAGTAGTTTTGGTTTTGTTAAAACAATGTTTACTGCAGCGCCCCCTAGTGAGGTGTCACCGTAACACATTTTTAAGAACATGCAACACAAATTAAAACGAACCTATAACCGGAAACCACCAAAACGAACTTAGTAGTAGTTGCATAAACAAAATATTATGTTTTCTGCAGCGCCCCCTGTAGGGCTAGCATACGCGCACGACAAAATTGTATCTACCCCTTTTCTCGTATTACTTATATGAAATAATACGAGAAAAGGCATAGACAAAATTATGTCGTGCGCGCATGCCAGCCCTACTGGTGAATTTTCATCGTCATAAAAAACATATGAATATCCACCAATCAAACCAGAACCCACCACTGAACGAAAACCGCATCAAAACAAATATTCACTTCAGTGCCCCCTGGTAAGTCGTAATTGTAACACCTATCTGATAACATGCACCAATTAAATCCAAACCCATAATTGAAAACCGCATCAAAATCAGACTAGTAGTTTTGGAGAAAAAATGCAGCATAGTGTGTACAAATAAATGTTTACTGCAGCGCCCCCTGGTGAGTCGTCACCGTAACACATTAAAGAACACGTACCACAATTAAACCCGAACCTATCACCGAAAATCGCATCTAAAGCGGACTAGTAGTTTTGGTTTTCCACAAACAAACGTTTACTTCGGCGCCCCCTGTTGAGTTTTCATCGTAACACATAATACAAGAACATGCACCGATCAAACCAGAACCCATCACTGAATTAAAACCGCATCAAAACAAATGTTTACTGCAGCGCCCCCTGGTGGGTTGTAATTGTAACACCTATCTAAGAACATGCACCAATCAAACCGAAACCCACCATTGAAGTTCGTATCAAAATTAAAATAGTAGTTTTGGAGAAAAATGGCAACATTGGATTGTACAAAAAACGTTTACTATAGTGCCCTCTAGTGAGTTATCAACTTAATATGTATGTAATAATATGCACCAATCTAATCCGAACCCATCTCTGAAAACCGCATCAAAATCGGACAAGTAGTCTGCCTCTCACCCCAAACGCATATATACTCTATATATAGTCTCCGTTCCGTCGCGGGTAAAAACAAAGTCGCTTTCTCTGTCCCTATGTCCCTTTGTATGCTTCAATCTTTAAACCTACGCAACGGATTTTGATGCGGTTATTTTATTAGATAGAGTGATTCAAGAGGAAGGTTTATATGTATAATAACATCCATTAAATAGTGGAGAAATACTGTTATTTTTGAGGTTTCTAATGTGATGTCGTAAATAAACACATTTTTTGCACTTACATTGCAAACGCTGGATGAACACTAACAGACAGATAAAAATTATGTACTACATTATTGTACACCTTAGAAAGATCTACAAAAAAGTCCGCGATGGCATATGTGTATCTCTTAAGGATAACATACTATATCCATTTTAATACTTAAAAAATGGGCAATTATAAAACGGTAGTTGGAAAGCTATTTACACAAATGTTGTATTAATCCTTATCATTTTAAATATGTTAGTTAGCTTGAGCATTTCATGAAGTATGTTTTTCCTGTTTACACCATGCAAATGAAATGCATACCTTAGAAGATATAGCAAAATCAAAATAATGCGACACCGTGATTTCGACCGAGCCGCGCGAGCCGGGCGCTCCGTGATGCCGCGCCTCGCGCCCGAGCCGAGCCGAGCCCCGGTCCATAGATAAATAATCATCATCAATCCGTGTACGGCTGTACATCTAAGTTAACGCGGGCGAAGCTGCGGGCAACAGCTAGTATAATAATAAAACAACTTCCTACAGACTTTATTGCGGTTTATTGGCGGACAATCCTGCCTTGGTCATGGTGGAAAGTATCCAAAACGTTAGGTATGTAAAAACTATTTTATATAGAAGAGTGTGCAAACGGACAGTCAGTTCACCTGATGGTAAGTCAAATCGACGTCCACTGACACCCGCTGCACCAGAGGATTAGCAGGTGCGTTGCCGGCCTTTCAGATATGAATATGCTCTTGAAGGTCCTTAAGTCGTACCGGTTCCGAATGTAGTAAAGAAGAGGGCAGAGAGATGCAATGTAATAGAAAAGAGTAAGCCAAAATAGTAAAATTTAGTTGGTATTTTTCAAACGAATAATCTAGAACGAGAATATATTGTAGTGGTGCGGATTTAGTTTAAACCGAATTTCCATGCGATCTGTTTGCGCCAACTTCAAACTCAATTCCCCGGAGAGCTGTGGAGGGTGTGGTGAAATAATATGGGTTTTTTGTTTCTTTCTATTCTTTTGATAGATTGGTGGAATTGGTTGGATAGTTTCGCTGGTTCTAATGGTAAGGTGAAGTATTCTATACAAATACAATCAAGAGCTCGTTTGTATGTTTGAAAGTTCGGGAACTAACGCTTTGATTGAAAAAAATCTTCTTGCATTTCCAAGTCCAAGTTAAGAAAAGTTAATTTCTAAATCCACAAGTTCTTTCGCACCATGGTTCAGGTATTGATGGGGCGGTGGGAATCAGTAGCCTAAGGGGTGAGCCGCTGCACCTTGGGCGAAGCGAGGGGACAATAGAGCAGATGGACAAGGTGCGAGGATGGGAGCCTCACCCCATTGTACTGTCCAGATGTTGGGAGGGGTTGTTCTGTGGTGCGGGCCAACCTCTCTGTGGAGGTAGTGTCGGTCCCTTGGGGGGACTGGTGGTGGCACTCGCCGGGTTTTAGTGGGTAGAGCTGCGTCTACCTTACCACCTTTCGGGAACAGCAAGTCCCACATACCCACCTGACGCCTCAGAGCATTTCATTTTACACCGGTAAAAGAAAAAAGAAAGAAAAGACAACACGTGAATAAGCTGCCAGCTGTCATTGATCACAGGTGATACATTTTTTTTTGGTTTTCTTTTATGTCATCATACTCATCCGCACAATCAAGGCCACGCAGATGCGCCGCCCTCCTTTTCCCTATCCCCCCAATGTGCCACCAAAAATTTACAAACCGCACGAAACGCGACAACATAACTGTCACTTGACGCCGGTGTTATGTGAGCGAGAGGTACCACACCGGTCGTACCGGCCCAGTTCGGCTGCAATGTAGCGTGGCACTGCCTCTTACATACTCGTATTTCCGTTTGCCTACAAACTTTTAAGAAAGTTTTATATTTATTTTGAAAGACTAACATATTATCTAAACATTAATATCAATAAAACCCATCCAGTTAATTAAAACCTCCCTAAATAAGGTTGGGACCACGCCAATCTTTGAAAATAATCCGCCATTTTAAAAACATATCATTTTCACTTAATGGATTACGAAATTGGACTTATGCATTAAATTGTGAAATTATAATAAATCAACATTTATATGTCGCGGTTTATTTATATATTTTTAAATGCCTGACGTTTCGGATATATTGCAGTAATCATGGGCGGGATAAATGTGTCCATGTGTTTGTTTTTAAGTTAAATCTTAAACCACGAATCTGAATAACCTCCAATAAATAAATTACAACCAAATCGGTCCAGCCATTTAGGAGGACTAGAAACACATGTACAGAAAAATCATATCATAATCATCATCAGCCTCTATCCGTCCACTGCTGAACATAGGCCTCCCTCAATGAACGTCAAGACGACTGATCCCTTGCCACTCGCAAATTAAAAAAGTAATACAAAAAAAATTATATAAAGATAGGTATTATATTATATAATTTAAAAAATTACAAAAACATTATATTTCAATATATTATGTTCATCATCGACCTAATACTCGTACTAACAGAATAAAGACCCTTTCCTATCATTTCATTAGTTCCTGAGATTTTCGCGTTAGAAAAAACCCACAGCGAGTAGAGAATGTTTTTTTTTTTAACCACTATAATCTCACCTCATGCGGAGTTTGTTTGTTAGTTACTAGTACCTACTAGTAACTGAAACAAATTAAAATTTTATTTAAATACAGAACATTATAGTCGTCATACAAATTATCTATACTGGGCGGGATTCGAACCCACGACAGCTGCATAAAGTGTCCTGTAGCCTAACCACCAGCCGGCCGTCTAAATTATATATCGTACAAAAGGACGATTTCTGCTTTAATTTAAATTGCTATTAATACAAATTATCCAAGTTAATCCAATGATTGGATCAGATATAACGCAATCAAATTAAATGGTACCTACATTACTTAGCCTGGCTCTTGGATCGCGTATATCTAAACTGGTAGCTTAATCTTCGATGGATTGAGATGCATTGCTTATATTTTGATTAATTTCATCATCTGTTAATGCTTATATAATAAACAGCATCAGGGACATCTACTTCCCCACCATGGTTCAAGCCTTGGAGGAATGACTAGCTGTTTAGGTGCCCTGTTGTTAAACAGATCAGAACCTCACCAATGGCGGCATTGGTGGCACTCGCCGGGTTTTAGTGGGTACAGGTGCGTCCTTACCATCTTTCTGGTGCAGCGAGTCCCATATGCCTGGGGAGACCCCCTCCTCCGCGGGATGTCTAAGAGCATTTCCCCGCGCAAAAAAAGACTCGTCTATGCGTGACATAAGCAAAATGTGTCTATCTGTATTATTCTTTCTTCCGTAACAGAAAAGATTTAGGAAACAAGCAGAATGGAATTTTCCAATAATTCCACCACCGGACATCGCGTAAAAGCTCCAAATTTCACCCTCACCATCTCGATGTCCGTAAATCCACAACAACTCGATTTTACGGCATTTCCTGCCTCGCACGACGAATATATGGAATCAGCTGCCACTTACGGTGTTTCCGAACCGATACGACTTAGGGACTTTCAAGAAAAGAGCATACTCATATTTGAAAGGCAACGCACCTGCTGATGATGTAGCTGTTGTCAGTGTCGATGATGGTTGTGATGTGTGGATTCACTTACTATCAGGTGAACCGACCGTCCGTTCCGTCCGCATCTCTCCTCCCTATTAAAACATCACACGTACATATTTTATTTATATATAATACCAGCCCGCGCGAACTTACCACAGACAGCGTCCTACATCCAAATAATCCCATTTCTCTTATTGGACCCAACTGCACACAGTTTGCAAGATTCAATTAAAGACTCGAAACATTTTGTAGCTTGGGTAATCGCAGCAAAAATCGTGATGTGAATTTTACACGACCGCGTTTTTGTATTTAGAGTGTATGTATTTCTTTTGCTGATCCTAAATGGCTTGATGTATTTTAGCTTGATAGTTGATAGATTCGTTCCAATTGTAAACGTCAAACTGTGTCTCCAGCGGCTCGCGTGCGGTGTCGCGAGTCCATGTCATATAAACGTCACCCTGCGTCTCGTTTAGTGTGCGGTGTCGCAAGTTCAGAGATTTTATCTCATCTAAAAATATGCGTACCGCGCTAAAAGAAGTTTACACTTAAAAAATTGCGATTTTTCGGCACCAAACTATATATTTTAGACGTAACTTTTATATTTCACTTTCTTATGTTACTTGGATAGGTAAACTGGCAGATGTGCCACGTATCAGGTAAGTGGTCGACCTCACCCATGAGCATGAACTAGTTTACCTGGAACTTTATCCTGATACATAATAAGTTAAGTCTCTGTGCCAGTACCCGTCCGCTGCTGAACATAGACTGCTCAATGAAGAATGCCAACACGACCGATCCCGTGATCAAGATCCCGATAAACGCAGCCTCCACTCTTAAGGCCCATCGGCATCCGTCGATTTTTTTAAATGTTAGTTGGATAAGCAAACTGGCAAACGTAACACCTGATGGTAAGTGGTTGACGTCGCCCATGAACATAAACTAGTATACATGGAACGAGCCCAGGCAACACATTTATGTGTTGCCTATCCTGAGACATAAGATGTTAAGTCTCGGTGCCAGTAATTACACTGCCTGTCTTGCCCTTCTCTCCGAAACACAGCAAAGCTGTTTGACGGGAGAAACAAGCAAGATGGTGGTACCCATGCACTCCCATGTGCCGGGAGCGGCACAGCGCATCCCTCCCACCGGTAAACTTGTTTATACAAAGCATCATCTATTTATAAACAAGTAAATAGAAAATGTATGTTTGGTATAAAATAAGCATTTGCGGCTTCGACCTAACATTACATGAAATTGTCGTTTGAATGGTTGTGGGCCGATTATGCGCTGAACAGATGGCCTGGGGGCCTATAAATGTAATTATGGCCTCGTTTGGGCCCAGTCTGGTACGGACGGAAAGTACCAGGATACCAGAAATTAAAAACAGTGTGCTCATGTTAAGAAAATAATAAAGTAATAACGTTTTACCATGTTTTCCATTTATTTTCTTGTATTTGTTCGGGTGAAATTTTTGGATCAATTTTAAACTAACTTCCCTATGAGCTAGAGATTTCAAATTTGGAACACAGCTCAAAAGTAGGTGACAGTGCACGAAAATGTAAAAGAGCAAAAAATCAAGGAGGAAGAGATAATTTTGATGAAAATAAAAAAAACGAAATTACCCTTTTAAATCCGTTGTAAAACATTTTTCTTGATTCGTAATCTCAAAATATCAAACACATTTAAGTTAGACATTTCTCTTTATTGAAATTTGAAATATCACCAACTTTAAACATTAGCGAATGTTATGAAACATGGTCGAATTGAAGTTTCCTCGAAATCCGGTCAAATCACAACTTCCCTAATAGTCGTTCAACTGACATCACTTTGGAAACTTTTGATTATTTTCCAAACATGATATATAGCTTTTGGAATTATTTCAAATCATCCGTATGTTTGTGAAATTGTTATCGTTTTGACATATTTTCCTTGTGTGAATAGAAAAATTAATTTCGCAAAGAATGCTGTGCCAAGAGAAAAGAAGAATAACAAATAATAATTTCTCATGTATTCGCATTTTTAAGTGACTTCTTTAGGCGCAGTGCGCATAAATGAGATAAAATTTCTGGATTCGCGACACCGTTACCACCGTTATGAGACGCTATTTGACGTTTATATGACGTTTGATTTATTTATATAAGATTATGCAATATTTGTTTACATAACTAATCGTCAATTATGTGTGCCGTTAAATTGTATAGGTTGCCATAATCTTTTACAGCCTGTATTATAGGTATTTGAATTTAATTGTTTTGTTTTCACTTCTATCAGCAGTCCCTGTGACTGAAGTCTATATAATATGATGTTTTTATCGTGCGGATTTTTGGAGATCAGTAGTTGATATAATTGGGTTAGTTTTTTTAAAGGACGTTTTTAATTTAAAAGTGCTACTTTTAAATACCGTAGCTACACAAAGTTTTTAAAATATGAACATAGTCTAGACAAAGCTCGCCATTATATCAGATTTGATAAACCACAAGTCCTCGCAAAAGAACACCGATTCCAACCAAGGATGGATCCGTGAGGCTATTGAAAAAAAAATATCATTCTTAATTAACCGCGATGAATTTAAATAAATCCATTTTATTATAACTTACAAATATCTCATTTAAATAGAGAAAATAGAGTTAGCTTTCAATTAAAATATTATAAATTAACAAAGCTTAGAGCAGCATCAAAACAGAAGCTATCATTTTTTACATAGACCCATCTAATTAAATTACTAATTAATCTCAGAGTAACTCTAACTTTGTACATTAGGACGACTGACCATGGTTCCCCACCATGGTTCAGCACCTTGGGCGAAGCACATTGAGCCGAGGGAGCTGCTCTTTGTACCCCTCATATAAGAAGAGGGATGAAAATAGTAGGGGGGACGATGGGCGAGGATGAGAACCTCACCCCATTGTACCGTCCTAACTAGGGTAGAGCTGCGTCGAACTTACCATCTTTCGGGCGCAGCTAGTCAGGTGTGTGGGCACCTGACTGGGGAGTCCCCCAGGAGGGGTGCTGGAGGGGTGAGTGCCTAAGAGCATTTCCCAACTAAGTTTTGTAGTGGTCTAAATGGTAAAAAACACACAAAAATTCATCATAATTCAGCCGATTAGGAGGTCAGAGACAATGTATCTCAAATGCACGTACAATAAATATCTAGTAGTAGATATGGGCTTCGGCCTCTTGAGTGAGAGGTCTGGGTTCGAGCCTGATCCCCCTGTGATACCTAAAAATGGGGTTTTCAAAATTTCTATGTGCACCTGAACATGAGACGCTTGCTCACCGGTGAAGGAAACATCGTGAGGAAACCTGCATGCCTGATGAGATTAAAGGTCTTTGAAGGTGTGTGAAGTTCACCAAACCGCATTGGGCCAGCGCATCGGTGAACTGTGGCCTAACATCCTTCTCGCCTGATTTCGAGGAGACCCGTGCCCAGCAGTGGGACATATAACATATTATTATTATCATTATACTGACCACTAGACCAACAGGACTGGCCTGTTGGTCTAGTGGTTAGTGACCTTGACTGCTAAACCAGAAGGTCGTGGGTTCGATTCCCACCCAGGACAAATGTTTGTGTGATGAGCATGATCATTTGTTCTGTGTCTGGGTGTAATTTATCTATAATATATATAAATATATATTTATATATGTATTTAGAATTATATAACTATATATCAGTTGTCTGGTTACCATAAGAACAGGCTCTGCCTAGTTTGGGATCAGAGGGCCGTGTGTGAGTTGTCCCAACATATTATTATCATTATATATAGACAATAAAGGTATTTTTTTTTTATAAAACATTCTCGCGCTACATACATGTAACAAAGTCTCAACAAAACAATACAACAACAATTTTAACAACTGGATACATCCATTACGTACAACAGTCGAGTGCCCTCAAAAAGTTGTTTTCAAAGAAAATTCCTGTCCTTTTTGCATTCGAGGCTAAAACAAAAGCATCGGGCCAGCGCCACAAAAAAACCTGCCATGGATTTATTATATAAATTGGCAAGGCGAGCGAGAAAAAACTTGAACGCCGGGAAATTCTCTGAAGCATCCCGCGGGGGAGTCATGGGTCTCCTAGCGGGTATGTGGAACTCGCTGCGCCCGAAAGCTGGTAAGTGGACGCAGCTCTACCCACTAAATCCCGACGAGTGCCACCAATGCCGCCTTTAGTGAAGTGCCCCGGATCTAATGAGCAAACAGGGCACCTCAACGGCTAGTCAGTCCCCAAGGGACTTACCAGCCCCTCTGTGGACATCACCTCCACAGAGGGGCTGTCCCGCACCAAAGAACAACTCCGCCCAACGTTAGGACTGACTTGCCGTTGAGGTACCCTGTTTGCTCATTAGATCCGTGGCACCTCACCAAAGGCGGCATTGGTGGCACTCCCCGGGTTTTAGTGGGTAGACCTGCGTCAACTACGAGCTCTCGGGCGCAGCGAGTCCCATATACCCGCTGAGGGAGACCCTTTCCCCCGCGGGATGCCTCAGAGCATTTCCCGGCGTTAAAGAAAAAAAAATGTCTATTCTTTAACGCCGTAAAAAATTTGACGTTTTATACCACGTAGCTCGATTTTATGATTTTTATGTTTTTTACCGACTGCAGGTACATCTAGATATATATGTTTTTTATTAATCATCTATTTCGAAATATCAAAAGGTAGCATTATATTGTCTGTAGTTTATAATACCTTCACTGCCTGTAATTGTCCGTGCTTAAAGTTGTCTGTTTTACCGAGAATGCGCTTCAGTCGATAAAACAGCACTTTACAATGAAGAAACTTTAGAATTTATTTGTATCTGCATACCTAGCTTGTACTCCAGATTATACGATAAAAAAGGATATCATGTAAAATAAGACATTAAATTGGCAAAAAAAACCGAGAAAATATTTTGTTGATCGCTAAGAAATAATAAAAATTACCCGTTGGGATAATCTGCATATTTGCTTTAAATTTCATCGAAATCAGTAATTTAGTAAGTGCGCCATGCTGCTTTGCAGCCGAATTGGACCGGTACAACCGGGGTGGTACCTCCTGCTCACATAACACCGGCGTCAAGTGCGCCTTACTACACAAAGATGGCGGATATTGACTAGATGCAGATAAAATATGTATATTGTGAGACTGCGTCTTATGTTTTTTCTTATGGATCAATACAATTGATATTATTTTTACCATCGATAATTTTAATGGCTTTGTTCATATTTGTATTCAAGCTTTCTTCACTTAAAGAACAATAATATAAAATAGATTCAGTAAGAGGTGTACCATGCTGCATTGCAGCCAAACGCGGCCGGCACGACCGGGGTGGTACCTCTCGCTCACGTAACACCGGCGTCAAGTGACAGCTATGCTGTCGCGTTGCGTGCGGTTTGTGATTTTCCGGTGGCCCATTGGGGAGGATAGAGAAAAAGAGAGCAACGCATCTGCATAACTTTTGGTTGTGCGGATGTCTATGGGCGTCGGTAGTCACCATAAGGCTCCGACTGCATTTTGGGGCTCGTACAAATCATACACGCATATTTCCTTTAAATATAAAAATGTCGTGTCTCTTGTGTGTCTTAAATAAGCCCCGAAACTTCTGAAGTGTTTTTAATTAAGTCATATTGTGCAGTTTGATCCGATTTGAGAGATAGGATAGTTTTACTTAGTTTTACTTAGTTTTACTATTTTTAGGATAGCCCATCTTAGGAGCACAATCAGTGGCCGGCGCGGCGCAATCACACTTTCCGCGCCGGGCCAGCACGAAGAACCAGGAGGAGAGTCACAAAACCATCCGGGCTCCGCCAGGCCCGGTGGTATCTATTACATTTCCCCAAGTAAAAAAAAAGGATAGGGCATCTTCCAGCGCTGGTAAATATAATACCTAAATGAAAAAGAGAGAAGAAAAGAGACATTTTAACTCTTTACCTTAGACAAGTTAATTGGCACAAAATATTTTCTTTATAGTTCTGACATTTAGAATTGGAAATTTCCAAAAAAATCCCCCCAATTAGTCAATTTCATACTTCGTTTCGTTCATACGATGCCTTAGGGAGCCTTTCAGTAAACATGGTATATCGTTGATTTCGCGAACTTCCAAGTACCAGGGGAACAGAAGCGTCGAACGTGTTTGTGAAAAGATTGAGGCCGCTGGAGGCCAGAGTTTGTGAAGAGTTGAAATGTATGTGAGGTTATGTTGGCCGCGAGTTGACTTCAAAAGTGCTACTATTGCTATAACAAGTCAGAAATACCTAAAAAATTGTCAGCAGTGCCAATAACACAAAGAAGTTTACGAAAGACAAGCTCGTATTATGCTAATATCAAACAAATTTAATCTCAAAGGCCACTTGAGATTAAATTTTGCTGTATTTCGGAGAGAAGGGCAAGACAGGCAGTGTAATTACTGGCACCGAGACTTAACATCTTATGTCTCAGGATAGGCAACACATAAATGAGTTGCCTGGGCTCACTCCAGGTAAACTAGTTTATGTTCATGGGCGACGTCGACCACTTACCATCAGGTGGCACGTTTGCCAGTTTGCCTATCCAACTAACATTAAAAAAAAAATATAGTTTCAGTACCAGTGAGTTGTTCAGAACTTAGCAAAGCGAATATAATAATATATCGCTCAATAGACATCAAAAACCATCCACCACTTTTAAATTAATGGGTACATACCCTGAACGTCTTTCTTATCGCATTTGCGGCTTTTGAAACTCCAAAATAATATCCCAAAGGAAATATAAAATAAGTAGATAAACTTAATTACAACACAAAAATAATTTACGTTTAGCCACTTTTGACAGATGCTATTTACGAAGAAGAAGGAGTTTGACGTAATAAAATTTCCTTTCCCGCCAAAAGTAATTCCATCGATTCTCTTTGATTTTCTCTACAAAATATTATTTCGGATAGCAGTATTGAAGGGATTATGTACGAAAGTTGAGCGATTTACCGAAATATATTTTGATTTGTTCCTTTCCCGCCTTACTACACAAAGATGGCGGATATTGACTAGATGCAGATAAAATATGTATATTGTATGAGACTGCGTAACACCGGCGTCAAGTGACAGCTATGCTGTCGCATTTCGTGCGGTTTGTGAGTTTCCAGTGGCCCATTGGCAGGATAGGGAAAAGGAGGGCAACGTATCTGCATAACTTTTGGTTGTGCGGATGTCTATGGGCGTCGGTAGTCACCGTAAGGCTCCGTCTGCTCGTTTGCCCCCTTATGACATAAAAAAATGATTATCAATCATAAACTTCACTGCCATTTTGATGGCTGATGGTGATGGTGAAGATGGTGTTCTATACAAGTTTTATCCTCTGCTTTGTCTCCTAAACATAAAAGTTTAATAAGAGTTTAATAAAATTCTTTCTCATTTAGTTTGTTTAATAATAAATATAAATAAATGGTATGGTAAGTACGAACTTGTGTTACGGGTACTAAATAACAAGAACAAATATACACACATCCATGATCCCGGTGAAGCATTTATTTTCATCTTGGTATTTTTTTCATTTTTGTCTACACTAAGAATTCTACCCTGAGTGTTTTAAATTAAGACAAATTTTACTGTTATTTAAGATTTAGAGGCCTTTATCGAAATTTCTAAATAAAGAAGTAGGTATATTGATTTTAATGACCTCGCCAAAAAGGCTTATGTTTTTCGAGTTTATATGTAGGTATATATTTTCCTTAGGCTGAAATTAATAGGTCTTTTTAGAGGTGTTATATTCGTCTTAATTGTAAAAGTGACATATTTTGCGCCAAATCTTTTTAATCAATAAGTTTGAAAAATTAAAAAAACTTTTTACATTATTAGGCTTTTTATATGGGCTCGGTTCGAACCTGACCCCTGTGCTACCTTAAAATCAAAGATTTTAATCGTTAGATATGCCATCACATTAAAAACTGTGGAATATTTTTTCTAGTTATTTTGGTTATTAGGACAGTACTGACGTAATAGTGTCGTCTCTGTTTACCTTACGCAAAATGTGTAATACTACTTTCTCTGTCGCACTGATTGTGAATAAGTGAGCTCACTCATTTGAGAGTGGACACATTTTGGAGCGGTCATACTATGGCAGGGGTGCGTCTAACGATTTAAATCTTTCCTTTAAATGGGTTTTCCTGCACCTGACACCTGAACATGAGACCATCACTGGTGAAGGAAACATCGTGAAGAAACCTGCTTACCAGATGAGATTAAAAGTCTTTGAAGGTGTGTGAAGTTCACCAACCCGCATTGGAGCAGCGCATCGGTGAACTATGGCCCAACACCCTCCTCGCCTGATTTCGAGGAGGAGATCCGTGCCCAACAACGATATTATTATCTATACTAATATTATAAAGCTGAAGAGTTTGTTTGTTTGTTTGAACGCGCTAATCTCAAGAACTACTGGTCCGATTTGAAAAATTCTTTCAGTGTTAGATAGCCCATTCATCGAGAACGGCTATAGGCTATATAACAGCACGCTGTGACTTATAATAGGAGTTGACTAACGCGGGCGAAGCTGCAGGCAACAGCTAGTAATAAATATAATGTTTATGGTACAGAAATAAGAATCAAAATGTTGAGCATAAATAACAAAGAACGATTGAATTCAATAACACAAGATCCCAAGGAACGTGTTCTGTGCCCTGAGGCCTGTTTGATATACGGACCCCCGGGGTATTTTATTTCACTCTAAGGGGGCAGCTTTATATTTTCACTTTGTACCAGTGTAGTTGGTAAAGTATACTTAAAAATGACAAGGCGGACATTTCGTATAGCCTTTTTTTTTCTTTTACGCCAGGAAATGGAGTGGGTCTCCCCAAGCCGGTATGTGGGTTCGCTGCGCCCGAAAGATGGTAAGGTGGACGCAGCTCTACCCACTAAAACCTAGTGAGTGCCACCAATGCCACCTTTGGTGAGGTGCCCCGGATCTGTTAATCTGTTAAGCAAACAGGGCACCTCGACGGCTAGTCAGTCCCTCAAGGGACCGACACCACCTCTACAGAGGGGCCGTCCCGCACCACAGAACAACCCCTCCGAACGTCGGAGTAGTGCAATGGGGTGAGGTGACCAGCCTCGCCCCTTGTTCTCCTGCTCTTTTTTCCCCTCTTCTTATAAAAGGGGTACAAAGAGCAGCTCCCTCGGCTCAATTAGCTTCGCCCAAGGTGCTGAGCTCACCTTAGTCTACTGAGCCCCACCGCCACGACAAGGCTTGAACCATGGTGGGGAGATTTCCTATAGCCTGACCAGAAATATATAAACCTTGCATTGGTGCCGCCACTGTATCTTTTTTATGGTAATTCATAGTAAAGTCCATAATGTTATGTGATTTGTATGAAAACTAAATCCGCCTTTGTGCTATGACGCTACGCCGTTTCTGCGCTCTGATTGACCGTGTCTCAGTGTGATCAGTGACAAATCACTGACCAGTTTCGAAATTGTATGGCTCATATTTACTACTCCGGCTATATGTTCGATGAGACAAACAGGCGGATAAGTGGTCAACGTCGCCCATGAACATAGAAGATTCCAACCAGGACTAACTTATGCAACTCATTCATGTGTTCTCTCCTGAGACATGTTAAGTCTCGGTGCCAGTAATTCACTGCCTGTCTTGCCCTATCTCCGAAACACAGCAAAGCTGTTTCACGGGAGGCTTTGCTGTAGTCGGGTAAAAAAATACTTTTTAGATATACAGTGACAGCTAGCCTGCGCGTTTCGTGCGCTTTGTGAGTTTCCGGTGGCCCATTAGGAGGAATAGGAAAAAGAGGGCTACGCACGTGTATAATCTCTAATTGTGTGGATGTGGTCACCGGTGGGAGGGAAGCGCAGTGCCGCGCTCCCGGCTGCATGGGTACCACCATCTTGCTTGTTTCTCCCGTGAAACAGCTTTGCTGTGTTTCGGAGAGAAGGGCAAGACAGGCAGTGTAATTACTGGCATCGAGACTTAACATCTTATGTCTCAGGATAGGCAACACATAAATGAGTTGCCGGGGCTCGTTCCAGGTGAACTAGTTTATGTTCATGGGCGACGTCGACCACTTACCATCAGTTGGCACGTTTGCCAGTTTGCCTATCCAACAAACATAAAAAAAAATGTGTATAACCGCCAAAATGCTTCGACTGCTCCATTGCCCATTTATGCTATAAAAAAATCCTCTTTTTAATTCAAATAAAACATTACAATGAAAAGCTTTCATTTTATATCTTTGTAATAAAAAGATAATGTATTCCTTAACAAAGATGTTCTTTTAATACACTTTAGCAAACAAATAACCTTTTCATACGTATAATGAAGGTTTACAAAGGCCCAGAAAGGCACCGCGACTTGTATTGGAGAAAGTTGAGTGGTATTGGTTGGAGGTGGAAGCGAATTTTGGTTGTATGGCATTCGTAGGATTTTTTATGAACAGAAAAATAAATTAAATTACCTAAGTCGTCATAGAACAGGACAGAATGCTTGGCCTCACCATGGTTCAGGCCTTGACGTGGCGGTGGGGCTCAGTAGCCTAGGGTGAGCCCAGCACCTTGGGCGAAGCTAATTGAGCCGAGGGGGCTCTTTGTACCCCTCTTCTTATAAGAGACAAAAGAACAGGGGCAAGGGACGAGGACGGGAACCTCACATTGTACTGTCCAGACGTTGGGAGGGGTTGTTCTGTGGTGAAGGACAACCCCTCTGTGGAAGTGGCGTCCCTTGGGGGACTGACTAGGCATCGAGGTGCCCTGTTTGCTCATTAGATCCGGGGCACCACACAAAAGGCGGCATTGGTGGCACTCGCCGGGTTTTAGTGGGTAGAGCTGCGTTCACTTACCAGCTTTCGGGCGCAGCGAGTCCCACATACCCGCGGGATGCCTCAGAGTATTTCCCGGCGTTAAAAAGGCTTATGTATCGAGCATATAACCGGATAGAGTAGTAATGTGAGCCGTGAAACTTCGAACCAGGTCAGTGATTTGTCACTGACGTAATAGCAATTCAATCAAGCAGTGATCTATATATACGTCATCAGCCAATCATCCATCAATGGCCACCAGCCGCCCAATTAGAGCACAGAACCGGAGCAGCGTCGCAGCACAAATTTATCGGAATTTGTATTCATACAAAACACATAATATTACTGAGTTTTATGTCAATGAATCAATCAATCAATCATCATCAGTCTCAAGCCGTCTGCTGAATATAGGCCTCCTTCAATGAACGCCAAGACGACCGATACCTTGCTACTCGCATCCAACACGGACCGTCACACGGAGATCGTCTTCCCACCTCGTAAATGGCCGACCAACACTTCGTCTACCTAAAGGTGACCTCCACTCTCGAACCTTATTGGCCCATCGGCCGTCCGTTGAGTGTGTACCAGCCCACTGCTATTTCAACGATCTTATTCCTTACGTAATTGATTAAAATCGCCACCTCCTATGCCTTATCTCAGGAGCGTTTCGGAAGAAACTCCGGCATAGCATGAACTTAATTCGTTAAACTTTCGGCATGCAGCTGACATGGCGTATAGATTATGAAGCTGTAGGGAAATGGACACGTAAGTATATGTGTAAAGTTTTACCCTTTTTGTGCCTCAATGTTGTATCTACTTTATTGAAATACTAGACGGTTTTATACAGAAGACAAACGAACACTCGTTTCACCTGGTGGTAAGTGATAAGTGACACCCATAGACACCCGCTACATAATTAGTAAGTGCATTGCCGGCCTTTCAAATATGAATATTCTATTTTTTTAAAGTCTGTAAGTCGTATCGGTTCTGCTTTCAGAACAACATGCGACATGTGACTATTGGCTAACCTTTGCAGTAAAGTAGACTCGAATGCCTCGACACCAAACAGTATGATGCTAACATTCGAATCATAAACTATATTTGTATTGTGCGAGGGAAGCGCTGTGCCGCGCTCCCGGCTGCATGGGTACCACCATCTTGCTTATTTCTCCCGTGAAACAGCTTTGCTGTGTTTCGGAGAGAAGGGCAAGACAGGCAGTGTAATTACTGGCACAGAGACTTAACATCTTATGTCTCAGGATAGGCAACACATAAATGAGTTGCCTGGGCTCGTTCCAGGTATACTAGTTTATGTTCATGGGTGACATCGACCACTTACCACCAGGTGGTACGTTTGCCAGTTTGCCTATCCAACTAACAAAAAGAAATAGGTATTGCAATACTCGTCCACTGGGTGGTCTGTCATGGCCTATTATATTCAACTTAATTCCTAAAAAATTGGTGATCGTAAATGTAATCTACCGCCGGTTCCAAAGAGTGTCTTCTGAGAGTACTCGCCACAACAAACAGTGAAAAGTGACCAAGGCTTACCATAACCAAGCTGCCAGTAAATACTCTGTAAACTGTCTTTACAGTTGGTGGCAGCTGCTTCCATATAGTGATCGTGCGAGGCAGAAAATGCCATAAAAATCGAGTTCTTGTGGATTCCCAGCCATCGAGGTGATGTGGGGGAAATTTGGAAGTTCACGCGATGTCCGGGGAATACCGCTGCAGATATTAGTCCGAAGAATTCCTCAGAACACTCCCCGTGGTAGATAGAAGGTGCAGAGTGATCCGACATCTCTACGCAACGAAAATATAAGTCCATTCGAGGGAATCTTGGATGATTCGAGCCGCCTGGCTTCGAACACGGTCAAATAAATCTCAGAAGAAATATACATGGTTTTCATCTTCAATAAACGAGTTGGAGAATAGTAACGCGTAACGCAATAATGGTCGTAGTAACGACTACGATCGTTATTGTGTTACGCGTTACGTTACTATATTATTTTTTTTGTATTGGACTTCAGACAAAGTATGCATGCTGCTCCTTCTTCATTAAAATTTATAAAAAACCTTTCACTAATAACTAAGCCGTGTTGGATGCGAGTGGCATGAGATCGATCTTCTTGGCGTTCATTGAAGGAGACCATGTTCAGCATAGGACGGATAAAGGCTTTTTTTGTTTGCCCACCTTTCTATAAAACAAAATCAAACGCAAAAAATATCAGACTCACAATTCCAGAGATAAGTGCGTTCAGACAAATAAAATCAGCTATAATAAAGATAAGGGACGGTAAGACGTCAGACAGTAACAGATCTGAAAGGGTATACAATAGTTTAACTAATGTCTTGTCAGCCTCGTCGCTATGATAGCGAAGATAACAGCTTAAACTGTCAAGAAAATTCCCTCCAAGAAAGTTAAGGTCTTCCGTATTTGTGATGTTTGTAAATGAACAAAATACATGTTACGCCCATGAAATAACAAGGCAATATCGACATTTTAATAAAGATTAGAAATTGAAAGAAATTTACATTAATAATACATTAAACACAGCTGTTAATCAAAATATAAAAAGCGCTCCCGCCATTTTGTTTTAGACTGACATTTCCTGTGTTTTTTTTTTTTATTATTATTATTTTCATTTAAAGGCATTAGCTACTACGCTACTAGCCATACAAAATACAATATTCGGTCTGTAATACGGAGAAATGGCGGAAAACCCCAAGGAGCGCGGCTTCGCCCCTCTAGCCCCCATCAATCAACTATCATTCCCCATTCCATCCACCCAAGGCAGTCCACCACAATATTCGCCAACCAATCACAATATATAAAGATCAAGTTTTTAAAACAAACACTATAGAAAACCACTCTGAATGGACAAAACACAAAATAACAATTAATTAACGGGAAACCAAAAAAACACAACCGCGCGTCCCGATGTTTCCCGCCATTCCCACATTTCCTGTGACAGCAAATGTCATTGTGAAACAAGATGGCGGACGTAACTGTCATTAGCCACACAAGATACGAAAGGAAATCGTAAAACATTTAATTGGCCGTGTTAATAAGATGTAAATTATAAAAAGAATAGATAATTTTTGTAAATTATGTCTATGTCACCAGTGAGACGCGTTTTCCTGTACGCTACATGAGTACTTTCTTCTTGTTTTTCTGCGAGCACCTTCTGTATTACAATAAAAACGGGCAGAAGAGGCAGTATATGGTGCTTGAAGGGTGCTTATAGGTATATATTATATAAATATTGATTAACTTAAAAAAACACTCACGGAATGCTCGATATACAAACATCTGTGGTAATTATAATGAAACACTTTTTTACGGATTTTATCGCGGTTTATTAAGATTTTTACAAGCCGTAAAGTATATATAAAGTATAGTATGCTGTAAAGTATCCGAAACGTCGGGCTTGTAAAAATCTTAATAAACCGCGATAAAATCCGTAAAAAAGTGTTTCATTATAATGAGTGAAATTCGCGTAAACATTAGAAAACAATATCTGTGGTAATATTAAAATTCATAATTATTCTATAACGTGATAAAATGTAACTCATGTCTATAACTATATTGAAAGACTCGTTTGGCCAGTTTGACAATTACGTCGTTTTTGACATTTCAATTGCTGTAATTATGAATTTCTAATAAAGCAAATGTAATTACTGAAGGAACTTTGAATTTTTCGGAATAAAATGTAGTATATAATCTAATCCAAGGTATAAGCCATCATTATATTCAGCCAAATCGGTTCAGTCATTTCGCCAAGAAAGAACAATAATATAATATAATATATCGACGTGGTGTAAAAGCGTCCATACGCTTTTACACCACGTCAATCTGGTCCCGTGGTAAGTTCTCGAAGAACTTGTGTTACGGGTACCAGACAACGGAAATATATTTAATACTTTTATACTATACATATATTTAAGAATTTTATTATATAATACACATATTTAATACACATCTATGACCCAGGAACATAGAAAACTTTTTGTTCCCGGGCGGCATTTGAACCCGCAATCTCCGGCTTAAGCGCCAACGCGCTTACCATTGAGCCACAGAGGTCGTCAGAGGACCAATTAACAAACAAACTTACAAACTTCCGTATTCATGATATTAGGATGTAATAAATACATTGAAATCAAATAATATATTATAATATATATAAATTCGATAATCCATATCAGTATAATGCAATCAAATTAAACGGTACCTGCATTACAAGATGGCCGCGTGTATCGAAACTGGGAGGGTTACTGATTACAGGAAATCTATTTAGAATGGAATTGGAAGCCAGTTCGATTAGGATTTCTCGTATTAGGATACTGTGTACGATGTAAGGAATTAATAATCCCATTGCATATCTTATTTATAATATTATTTGGATGTTCGGATGTTTGTTGCTCTTTAGTTAAAATGATGATGGCTTATACCTTGGATTAGGACATACGCTACAAAAATAATCATCATCAATACGGTTGTTAATTTAAGTTAACGCAGGCGAAGCTGCGGGCACCAGCTTGTAGTTTAGTAAAACTAAACATTTAATGCCGTCTGATAATGATTAATGCCGTAATGACTACCATATTAAATAAACTATGATATTATAAGATAAAATAACTTTTTTCTAAATAAATTGTGTGAGTAAATACTAAAACTGTCTAATAATTATACTTAATTAATTGTTTTCTAATGTTTACGCGGATTTCACTCATTATAATGAAACAATTTTTTTTTTTTTGTTCTGAAGCGGAAATTTGCAGACCAAACCATAACTAGGACCGGGGTGAGTTTTAAACCTAGCCGTGTGTGGGGTTCGCACTTGGAGATGCGTTACCCACTAAAACCGCTGCAAGTGCCCTCAGCCGCCTTTTATGAGAGTCCCGGATCATGCAGGAAACGCAGGACCCTCGGCGACAGGCTGGCCCCGGCGAAAAGGCCAGACTCCTCCTCTAAAGGGGGACTGCTCGGCTGTTCGTTTGATTCGATACTTTTAGCAGTCCCCGACGACGTCGTGTCTAGCTGGACCCAGGTTAAAACCCCATCCTGGGCCCGACACGAGCACAGGGGCGTTACTGGAGGCGCATTAGGTAACGCCTCTTACGCACCCCCGTTTGCCGCCCGCGGTGGGAGGCCTCGTTGGCGGCCTCCTCTCTCACCCGCTCATCGGCCTCCTTCTGGGACATTACTGCCTCGCAGAAGGAGACCATCGCCGTCCAGGACTCGTCGTCGCCGAGCATCGCGGGGATGACACTCGGCAGAGACAAGTCCCCTCCGATGACCGATGTCAGATCATGACGCAGCGCCGCCCATCTCGGGCACACCTCGAGGGTGTGCTGGGCCGAGTCCACCGCCGCGCCACAATCGTGACACACTGTCAACGGCTCCCTGCGGGCCGTCTGGCACAGGTACTCACCAAAACAACCATGCCCAGTGAGCACCTGTGTCAGACGGAAGGTGAGGGGTTTGCGCTTACGGCGCATCCACTGCTCTAGGACCGGACGCAGGGCAACCGTTAGGCGTTTGCCATACGGCTCCCACGCCAGGTCCTCTCCCCACCTCAGCATTAACGCCTCTTGCCCCAGTCGGCGGACCCGCAGGATCCCGTCCAGCGTCAGGCTCTCGCCGAGAGACCTCCTATCCGAGACATAGGAGTGCACCTCAGCAAGAACTTCCGCCACGAGTTCCCACGGGGGGTCGCCGGCTAGGGCAGTTGCTGCTGCCCACGATATCGTACGATACTCCCGAATCACTCTTACCGTGATGACCCGCTGCGCCGAGCGCAACTGGGCCCTACTCAGTGCAGTAAGGTGACCCGCCCAAATGGGAGCACCGTATGTCGCCATACTCCGGCAGACACCGGAGTATAGCTGCCTGCAGGCGGCGCTGGGTCCTCCGAGGTTCGGGAGGAGTCTGCCCAACGCACTCGCCGCCTTTACGACCCAACTGTGCGAAGTGTGGGCCGAAGGTCCATCCTCCGTCAAGGATGAGCCCCAGATATTTTATATGGGGGCTCATCCTGATCCTCACCCCTCCGATCTGGAGGGCAGCCCCCGGTGGGGGTCCTTTCCGCGCGGTCCCGCGGAAGAGAAGGGCTTCGGTCTTAGATGGTCTGACCCGAAGCCCTAACCTCTCTATGCGGCTGATCACGAGGTCGAGCCCGACCTCGACCAGCCGCGCCGCCTCCTTGTAGTCTCGTCCCCGGGCGTAGACGAGGGTGTCATCCGCATAGCAGATGACACCCATCCCGGGGAGGAGACGGCCTCGCAGGACCCAGTCATATCCGATGTCCCACAGGATCGGACCAAGAACCGACACTGCGGGACACCGCAGCTGACTCGCCACCACTCTACGGACCTCTCCAACAGCCTCCTGAGATAGGGAGGCACACCAAAGTAGTTCAGTGCCTCCCGTATCACACTGTGCGGGAGGCTGTTGAAGGCGTTCGCGATGTCCAGGGACACCGCGACCACCACCTCCCCTCTGCGTTCCGCCTCACCCGTCACCGCCCGCAGGCGTTTGAGGGTATCGATGGTCGACCGGCGTGCCCGGAACCCAAATTGGGACTCTGAGAGTCCCGGTCCCGGGCCCTCCTCCAGGTGCTGAATGAGCCGGGAAGCTACGACTCTCTCCAGGGCCTTCCCAGCCTCGTTCAGCAGCATCGACAAAGCCGAGTCCGGGGGTCGCCCTGCCTTCGGAAGCAGACAGAGCCGACCCTCCTTCCATGCCCTCGGGAACTGTCCGGACCGCAGGCAACGATCGAACAGCTCCCGAAGGCTGTCGCCAAGGTGCTCTAGGGAAAGGGCCAGAACCTTCCCGTGCACCCCATCTGGACCCGGCGCCCTCTTCTTACTCTGGAGGCGGGTCAGAACTGCCTCCATTTCAGCCTCCGTCACGGGTGGCGGAACACCCTCCACGTCCGGCGTCTGCCGAGCCATCCTGGGGGGCGTGAAGCCCCCAGGTGTGTCGGGGAAAAGTTCCCCGACAATCCTCCTCAGTTGACCCGGCTGGAGCGTCTCGGTGATAGGGGCCGACTGGGCGCGGAGCTTGTCCCGCGCCCATTTGTACGGTCGGCCCCAGGGGTCCCTATCGAGACCATCAACGAGCTCCAGCCAGGCCTCCTCCTTGGCTCGAGTGGGAGTCCTCCCGTGACCATGGTTGCTGTAAAGTATCCGAAACGTCAGGCTTGTAAAAATCTTAATAAACCGCGAAAAAATTCGTAAAAATTGTTTCACTATAAATTATACTCAACACTGGCCTATGTTCAGCAGTGGACGGATAGTAGCTGATGATGATGAAGATGATGATGATGATGAAACACTGGTCAGTAATGTATGAATGGGGAGTGGGTCTCCCCACGCGAGTATGTGGGACTCGCTGCCCCCGACAGCTGGTAAGTGGACGCAGCTCTACCCACTAAAACCCGGCGAGTGCCACCAATGCCGCCTTTGGTGAGTTGCCCCGGATCTAGTAAACAAACAGGGCACCTCGACGGCTAGTCAGTCCCGCATGAGACCGACGCCACCTCCACAGAGGGGTTCTCCCGCACCACAGAACAACCCATCCCGACGTCGGGTCAGTACAATGGGGTGAGGTTCCCATCCTCGCCCCTTGCCCCCTGCTCTTTTGTCCCCTCTTCTTATAAGAGGGGTACAAAGATCCCCCGCCCAAAGCTAGTTAATAAAAACATGGTACAAAATCAAAGTATGTCCGTGGGTCAAAATTACCCCAGTCCACCCCCATCAAACCCAAACCCATAAACCCAAGCTGGTTAAAAGTATATTAGGTGACATAAATGAATAGTGTTAAGTGGAACCGCCAATATCAGCCCTATTTATTAGAGAAATAAAGAAAGTATAATTGAACTAACAGCGCCCCGCGGTTTCACCCGCGTACTTCCCATTCCCGTGGGAGTACAGGGATAAATTGCAGCATATGTGTTATTCTGACGTATAAACTATGTTATTGTAAAGTTGCATTAAAATCCATTCAGTAGTTTTTGTGTGAAAGACAAATCTATACAAACAAACTTTTGCGTTTATAATATTAGTAAGATTGTGAGCTAGATGCGCCGTAAGTGCAAATACCTTCCCTCTGACACAGGTATTCACCGGGCATGGTTGATTTGGTGAGTACCTGTGCCGGACGGCCCGCAGGGAACCGTTGACAGTGTGTCACGATTGTGGCGCGGTGGTGGACTTGCCCAGCACACCCACACATCAGTCACAGTCATCGGAGGGGACTTGTCTCTGCCTAACGTCCTCACGACGAGCGGGTGAGAGAGGAGACTACCAACGAGGCCTCCACCCACGGGCGACGAATGGGGGTGCGTAAGGAGCTACTTAATGCACCTCCAGTAACGCCCCTGTGCTCATGTCGGGCTCAGGATGGGATCCTGATCCCAGTATGACACGACGTCGCGAGGACTGCTTAGTAGCGGTTGGTTACCCCCTTATGAGGAGTAGTCTGGACTTCGCCGGGGCCAGCCTGTCGCTGAGGTGATCCTGTTGCCTGCAAATCCGGGACCCTCAAAATGCGGCTGAAGGCGCTCGCAGTGGTTTTAGTTTACGGGTAGGGCACTCCCAGATGCGAGTCCCACATAGGGTCAGGATCTACCCAAGATCCTGGCCACATGCGTAAAAAGCATTTCCCATGCCATCAACAGATGTTGTCTTTTTTTCGCAGGCATTTTGAAGCATTTTGTCGTTCGGTACCAGGTAGACATACCATCAAACAGTCGAACATTTTGAAACTCAAACAAAAAGTCTTATTTAGTTTGCCTTCTCCGATTAGTCGGTAAACTCCCAAACACCAAAAGCTCCTTTATTAAGCTCATCAAATATTCATAATGAAAGCTCGTCCCAATTATATTTATGAATCGGTAGCATTTGGAAGCTTTTAAAAACTTAAACCGACCTCCTTTGAGCTGAAAACACCGTTAAATCTTGAAGGGACTTTCGTTTTAAGCTCATCGTTATTTATATCTGGATAGTTCGTCATTTCTGGTCTTAAATGAAAGTTTAAGGCGACGTTTCATCATCAATACGAAAGACGGGTTGGCTTCATAAATGACAAAATCAAAGCCATCTAGCCATCTTAGAGTTCTCATTTTTGGCATTTTATGAAAGAGGGTTTTGTCCAACATGGACGGATAAGAGTAGATGATGATGATTATAAAAATAACACGAAATCCTAGGAAATCAACATTGGTGATTTTACAGATTTTATTTTCAGCATAAGACTTTAACCAAAATAACACAAGCACAGCTAAGAAAGCTATAAAGTACCATAAGTAAACTAGTGAGCTAGCGGTTAGTTTGCGAACTTCAAACTAATGTAAAACATCAAAGTTATCGTTACTCTTAAATATCCGGAACGTCGAGAAGGCAAAAACCTTAAAAAGTATAACTGATATTCGCACTTACCATGATTGTGTAATTGATAAAATACTACCAGACCCGGCCACGCGTTGCTGTGGCTAAGAAATACCTACGTTAAAATATATTGTAGTAAACTAGGTATTGAATACAGTAAAATTATTAGAAGAATTATATCTATGGACGCTTTTACACCACGTCAATCTGGTCCCGTGGTGAGTACTCAAAGAACTTGTGTTACGGGTACCAGACAACGGAAATATCTTTAATATTTTTATACTATACATATATTTAAGATTTTTATTATATAATACACATATTTAATACACATCCATGACCCAGGAACACAGATTTACTTTTTTTTGTTCCCTGGCGGGATTCGAACCCGCAACCTCAAACCGCAATCGTCAAACACGTTTTTCATTTTTATTTCGCGGATCTCGTATATTTCGTCATTATCGAATGTCTTGTTCACGAGACTGAAGTATGCGGGTAGATGTTGTTGAGTGAAAAACATGGTAAATATTCCGTTTTAAATAATTTTAGTGATAATAAAATTAGTTTCAATGTCGTGTAAATCTAATATAATATATAAAATTCTCGTGTCACTGTGTTTGTAATTGAACTCCTCCGAAACGGCTCGACCGATTCTCATGAAATTTTGTATGGTTCGGGTAGGCCTGACTATCGATCAATCGACAATCTATTTTTCATCCCCCTAAATGTTAAGGGTGGACCACCCCTCAAATTTTAAAATTTAACGCGGGCGAAGCTGCGGGCAACAGCTAGTAAGCTTATAAAGTAGTTCAGCGGTTAATACGATTTAAATCAAACTTCAATAACCTGAACATAAGTCGTTGAGTCAACGTTGATAAGTCAACAGTCGAGTCAACAAACTTGTGTCAACAGTACCGAGTAAACCAACGTGTGCAAATAAAGTTATATTGAAATGAGATTGTCATTGGTGTTTAATGATGCACCACTTTGATGATGGCATCATTGCGTTGAGATCATGTTCATAAGATTGTAGATCTATACTAATATTATAAAGCTGAAGAGTTTGTTTGTTTGAACGGGCTAATCTCAGGAACTACTGCTCCGATTTGAAAAATTATTTCAGTGTTAGACAGCTTATTTATTGAAGGCTATAGGCTATGAAACATCACGCTGTGACTAATAGAAGCTATATTATGTAAGTTACCGCGGGTAAAGCTGCGTTCATCAGCTATTTCAAGTTAATAGGAAAACTGAAAAAAACTATGTTGGCTTGTTTCCTTTTGACAGATAAACCGCTAATGCAATAAAAATTTTCATAGACATATTATATTATGTTTTGTAAGAGTGCCATGCTGCTTTGCAGCCGTATTGGTCCGGCACGACCGGGATGGTACCAGCGTCAAGTGACGTTTTGGTTGCGCAGATGTATATGGGCGTCGGTAGACACCATAAGGGTCCGACTGCTCGGTTGCCTCCTTATGACATTAAAAAACACAAATAACTTGTATGTAAGTTTCTTGTTATCTTTTCACATCTAAACCGTTGATCAAACATAGCATATTTTCCAAAAAACGCATTACTTAAAATATTATTCTAACGATTATCCATATATCAAAATATCTCAGGTACATATATACCACTGCAGTACGACAGAAGCCGTGGTAACAGCTAGAGTATTCATTAAACATATTTAACTTGATAATTAACAGTTTTAAGTAATGAGATCGTGTGTATGCGTCATTAAAATATGTACATTTGTCGAAAATGTTAAATAGCGTTTTAATTGTATGAATATTAAGTCAGTGATTCTACCGGTGGATAGAGCTATGCTGCGCTCCCGGCTGCATGGGTACCACCATCTTGCTTGTTTCTCCCGTGAAACAGCTTTGCTGTGTTTCGGAGAGAAGGGCAAGACAGGCAGTGTAATTACTGGTACCGAGACTTAACATCTTATGTCTCAGGATAGGCAACACATCCCTACCACGGTTCAAGCTTTGACGTGGCGGTGGGGCTCAATAGCCCAGTAAATCCAGCACCTTCGGCGAAGCCAATTGAACCGAGGGGGCTGCTCTTTGTACCCCTCTTAAAAGAAGAGGAGAGGACTAGGGGCGAGGATGGGGACCTCACCCCATTGCACTGTCCCTCCCGATGTTGGGAGTGGTTGTTCTGTGGTGCGGGACAACCCGTCTGTGGAGGTGGCGTCGGTCCCTTCAGGGACTGACTAGCCGTCGAGGTGCCCTGTTTGCTAGTGCTGTTTGATCTGGGGCACCTCGCCAAAGGCGGCATTGATGGCACTCGCCGGGTTTTAAAGGGTAGAGCTGCGTCCACTTACCAGCTTTCGGGCGCAGCGAGTCCCACATACCCGCGTGGGGAGACCCACTCCCCCGCGGGATGCCTCAGAGCATTTCCCGGCGTTAAAGAAAAAAAAAGGGACCCATCCTGTTTCCCCCAAACAGCATTGCTTTCCAAAAATCAGAATAGGTAACGTACAACTTTACCACTAAAAGAAATAGTCACAGGTGAATTCATTATATAATATGACTTTTAGTTAGTTTGCCTATCTGGACATATCTGTAATGGACAGTCTATAATGTCTAGCATTCGACAAGATTAAAATATATTTTAAATATAATAATATGCATGCTCGTAAATGTAATTATTTAAAACGGGATATTTACCATGTTAACAAGACATTCGTAGATGTCAAAATATCGGGCTCCGCGAAATAAAAGTGAAAAACGTAAATATCCCGTTTCAAATAATTTTTGTAATGAAAAAAAATGGTTGCCTGTAAAGTCGGTTTTACGGGCGAAGATTTTACGTGACATCGTTTCGGTGACTCATCGTAACGTTACCGAGCGTTACACTTTTTCATAAGTGACTCCCAGCCGCAACCTAATTTAAGACGTTGTCACGTCAAAAAAATGGTTGCCTGTAAAGTCGGTTTTACGGGCGAAGATTTTACGTGACATCGTTTCGGTGACTCATCGTAACGTTACCGAGCGTTACACTTTTTCATAAGTGACTCCCAGCCGCAACCTAATTTAAGACGTTGTCACGTCAATAACCATGTCAACTTAAAATCAAATACTCGTAAATGTGTCAACAATAAGTGGTCGTCGCCCACGAACATTGACGAGTTCACCTGACACTAGTTCAGTACCCCTACCATGAGTTTTGTTACAAGCGTAAATGACATAACTATAGTAGTTACGTAAAACGCAACTCGAATAAAAACTAAGGTTGGTATAGTTTTCTATTCGTATTGCGTTTTTACGTTACGTATATAAGTAGTTAACGTAAAGACGCAACACGAATAGAAAACTAAGGTATGATATAGATTTCTATTCGTGTTGCGTTTTACGTAACTACTATAGTTATGTCATTTACGCTTGTAACAAAACTCATGGTAGGGGTACTGGCATCACATATTATGTTACGTTACGTTTGCTATTAAAATACAAGCCTAACCACTACTTGTTAAAGGAAAGTGGCGACTTTAAGGTTACACAAGTCGCTCATCTTTCCATACAAACGTAGAACAGTAATTACTACAATGTTTCACGTTGACTATAAAAAAATATGGATAATATAAATTGATCTTGTCATTATCTATGTCAGTATGTACCCAAAATCGTAAAAAAATATACATTTAAAAATACAAGCTTCTAAACTTTCGTATTTCAACACTAATTTCAGCCCAACTTTGGACGAAAATAAATAGTATACGGAGCACGAAAGCTCAAAAATAAAAACCGTACAGACATAGTTTAGTTATTCAAAAGTTGAAATAAATTTATTTTAAGAAGATACACTTAACAATTTTTCTATTATAACTGTTTTGCTAAAAAGACATTTTTGGAATGAATCATTGTGCATTTCATTCTAGCACACATGTTCGCGCACTATGTCAGGTGAGATAGCATTCATTTAGTTAGAGTTCGCACCGTCGACTTGTTCAACCTTGCCGTTTGATTGTCTAATGACCTCCCACGAGATGGTATGACGATCTCCTTGTAGCCGGTCCAGACTGCATAGGCCACTAGCGTGATGAGAGAGGACCATCTTGTGCACAACTCCATGCTGATGATGACACCCAAATTGAGGATCAATTAAACACTGAGCTGAAATAAATACAACCCTTCATATACATAATTTATGTTGATTAATAATTTCTCTAATGGAGCATTAGGTCTTAGGGATTACCATAATTGGATGCTTAATTAGATTATGTTGGTAATGGAATGTTTAACCCATTTTATTTTTTTTTTGGAGGAGTGAAATGGTGGTTTATTTCACCTCTGAAGATAAATGAAATAACTAGCTCAGGCGTGACTTAAGATGGTAAGTCTTGGTTAATTAAGTGACATGCCCTGTCCTTCTTTACACGCAGCAAGAATGTCATCGCAAATGAACCTTTAAACGTTCACCTAATTCACCTGAGTCTAGACTGACAAATAAAGATGGTAGGTTTCAGTGCCAGAAATTACACTGCCAGACCTGCCCTCTTTCCATACAGCAATGCTGTTCGTAGGTCTCGGTGCCAGAAATTACACTGCCAGACCTGCCCACTTTCCATACAGCAATGCTGTTCGTAGGTATCGGTGCCAGAAATTACACTTCCTGACCTGCCCTCTTTCCACACATCAATGCTGTTCGGTATAAATAAACAGGATCTAACCACGCAGACAGCCACAAGTGTATCCCCTTCACTGGTAAATCATATCCATTTTAGACGCTCTTGTGGGGGGAGGAAGTTAAAGAAAAATGCTTTTAAGCATATTTCACCATATAAGTAGATGCCAAAGTTTTTTGGTAAATTACACTGCCCGTCTTGTCCTCCACAGCAGAGCTGTTTCAGGTATAAACTAGCTGTATAGTGATACCGATATAGACGGCGCGGAATAAACGCATCCCTCCTACAGGTTGTCCAAGGCAAATCCCTTGATGCCTTTCGTGTGTAGAATCACCACAGCCTACTTAAAACTCTTGTCTGATCCTTAATTTCCATTTTCCTATTGTTTTCTCATCCCCTTAATAAAAATGTATGCGACGCTCCCAACTTTCAAAGTTATTGGCGTCTGTGGGTAATCACTTGCAATCTTGTGATTCGTATGTTGGTTTGTTTTCATCATCATCTTTTTATGCCATCAGGAGACAACCGAGCAGTCAGAACCTTATGGTGACTACCGACGCCCATAGACATTCACACAACCAAATGTTTTGCAGATGCGTTGCCCTCCTTTTCCCTATCCCCCCCAATAGGCCACCGGAAAACCGCTCGAAACGCGACAGCATATCTGACGACGCCAGTGTTACGTGAGCGAGAGGCACCACCCCGGTCGTGCAGGCCCAGATCGGCTGCAGAGCTACATGGCACTACCTCTTACTAAATCAACATTATCAACCGTCTTCTATCCACATTTTTTAGGACTGGGTTAGTTAAATTAAGCTAGATTACACCTGATGGTAAGTGGTCATACACATAAACAAGCTCACTTGAGCCTTGTCGTGCCGGTGGGGCTCAGTAGCCTAGGATGAGCCCAGCACCTTGGGCGAAGCGAATTTAGCCGAGGGGACTCTTTCCATCCCGCGGGGGAGTGGGTCTCCCCAGACGGGTATGTGGGAATCGCTGCGCCCGAAAGGTAAGGTGGACGCAGCTCTACCCACTAAATTGACAATAATTATAATGAATTTATTCTATTAATTAAGTATAATGTTAACATAAATTGATATTTAGATTTAATGAAGCACTTTTATATATAAGGTATATACATTTTCTGTCACACACCATAGTTATGGTAGAATGTACTAGGGCACTTATTTCCCCACCATGGTTCAGGCCTTGTCGTGGCGGTGGGGCTCAGTAACCTAGGGTGAGCGGTGCACCTTGGGCGAAGCTAATTGGGCCGAGGGGGCTCTTTGTACCCCTCTTATAAGAAGAGGGGACAGAAGAGCAGGGGGCAAGGGGTAAGGATGGGAACCTCACCCCCATTGTACTGTCCCGACGTTGGGAGGGGTTATTCTGTGGTGCGGGACAACCCCTCTGTGGAGGTGGCGTCGGTCCCCTGCGCGGCTGACTAGCCGTCGAGGTGCCCTGTTAGCTTAACAGATCCGGGCACCTCACCAAGGCGGCACTGGTGTCACTCGCCGGGTTTTAGTGGATAGAGCTGCGTTCACTTACCATCTTTCGGGCGCAGCGAAGTTCCCATCCTCGCCCCTTGTCCCTCAGCTATTTTGTCCCCTCTTATTTACTTACCTTAAACCTTCTATTAGGATTTTACATTACCTACATACATTAACATATACTCATACATTTTTATAACACAATTATGTTCAAAAGACGAACGATAGAATCCAATCAATTGAAATCCTCCCGAAATAGACTCAAAATTTCAAATTAGACCTTCGTAAATATTTGGCTCATTTGAATGATTGGCGAAACAAAATGGCTGACTGGATTTGTTATGGAGAGTTATGGTAAGCCAATGATTGATCATGCATGGATCTCGCATTGCATGATTTGTATTGATGTAACCAAAACAATTTATCGAAATTTGAAGTATCTAGATGGATATTTATGAGTAAATTAATATGAGACATTCTCCTCGAATTCAGGCGAAGAGGGGTTCAAGCTATAGTTCGTCTATGGTGCTCTGGTGAGGTGATGAACTTACCCTTGAAGGCTTTTAATGTCTAGCTGTGTCTGTGCTGTGATAATCCTAGATCATTTCTGCTAAAACTATAATATAAAATCGTAATAACTTATTGCCATGGGTTCCAACGTAAGCTTAACACTGATAATTATAACGTATACGTATACGTGTACGTAGATTTTATGACTGTCCTTTTTATCTAAAGGTAGGCAATGCCATGCTGCATAGCAGCTGAATCGGGCCGGCACGACCGGGGTGGTACCTCTCGCTCACATAACATCGGCGTGAAGTGACATGTATGTTTGTGAGTTTCTGGTGGCCCATTTGGGGGGTGGGGGGGGGGGGAAGAAAGCCAATGCATCTGCATAACTTTTGGTTGTGCGGATGTCTATATACCGACTGCTAGGATGCCAAATTATGACATAAAAAATGAAGAAATAAAATACTTTTACAAAAAATAAAAACCGACTTCAAAAACACAATACTAAAAAGTAATAAAATAACAGTTTCTTTAATTTTTGTGCTCACAACTTATAATCAACTTAACCTTCTACTAATGTACAAGCTTTGCGTTTACCACGTCATTATAGTTACTTTTGGAGTCGGTGTCAGCCAAGGTAGCCTACCCAGGTAGGTAGGGTACAGCAACAAATACGACACCGGCACCGTTTTATAAAGAAGCGCGGGAGACAGGGTAAGTACGGAGACGCCATTGTACGTCTCAAACTAGTCAACCCAAGAAGAAGTGCCTTGGCTGGTCGCAAGTTATATCGTGAATTTTGGGAAAAAATAGGCAAAACGCAGACACTACAAAGAGCATTCCATAAACTTAACAAACCTTTCAACCACTTCCACACTCGGAATACATTCGAATAATTTCGAATAAAAGTGAATGTACAAAAGTGCGCTGAACAGATTTTTCAATGCGACGAAAGAATTGAATGCCGGATCAAATTTAACTGTATAAAATTTACTTTCATAAAGTTTGTGGCACAATAGAGTGTCACGAATATTTGATTTATCAATCGGTAACCGATATAACT
Source organism: Helleia helle (assembly GCA_963853865.1). Lineage (NCBI taxonomy): Eukaryota > Metazoa > Arthropoda > Insecta > Lepidoptera > Lycaenidae > Helleia > Helleia helle. The sequence continues at coordinate 1,732,447 of OY971436.1, forward strand.
GGCTAGATTGCAATGATGTATCAGTAGCCCACGGAGTAAGATCTGGTCCTGGGTATATCGTTCACGTTTAGGCTACGTAGACTAAGAAGGCTAGGATGTATATAATTACTTATATGCCCATTAAATAAACACAATTTCAATTTAATTTGAAACATCTATACAGTCGAATAGTATGTTTTTTTGTATGTTCTCCAGAACTACTTACTTGTTGCCCAATCAATGTGGAATTCAACATTTTTTCAAATTATTTGGCAAACTGGCAGACGCTCCACCTGGCGATGGGAGACGTGCCATGAACATAAACGAGTTTTCTAATATTTACGCGAATTTCACTCATTATAATAAAACAATTTTTACGGATTCAATAAGTCTGCCATCTGTGAACATAGTCTTGACAAAGCTCGCCATTATATCAGATTTGATAAACCACAAGTCCTCGCAAAAGAACACAGATTCCAACCAAGGATGATCCGTGAGGCTATTGAAATTAAAAACATCCTAATTTCAATAGAGAAGATGGCTGGCTTTTACCACCTGCTTGGGATCCCATTATTAAAATTATCAAATCAAAATCCAAGCATAATATGTCACAGATTAAAGATACAGTTAGCACTTTCTGCGTAGATAGGACTGACCAAAATATTGATGTATCATAGGGTAGTTTCGAATAACTTTGTAATGATAGGACGTATGACACCTCAGTCCTCCAGCGACCATGGTTGCTGTAAAGTATCCGAAACGTCGGGCTTGTAAAAATCTTAATAAACCGCGATAAAATCCGTAAAAATTGATTTATTAAAATAAACGAGTTTCCCAACCAACCCAGGCAACTCTTTGCCTATCCTGAGACAAGATGTTAAGTATCTATTCCAGCAATTATTACTCTGCCCGTCCTGCCCTACTCTGAAACGCATCAAAGCTGTTTCACGGCAGAGACATACAGGATGGTAGTACCCAAGGTGGGAGCGCGGCACAGTGCAACCCTCCCTCCCACTGGTATTGTTAACAGCTAGTTGTAAAATCAAGTGACCTTATAGGAATCTCCCGGTTTTTTTTTTTTTTTTTTTTTTTTCAGATGGATCTATGCTAATGGCCCGAAGGCCTTAATGCTTCAACGGATTAGTGTGAGCCCATTCGGCTCACTTTTGATTGGGGGGTTGCCCCCCGCCTACCGTGCAGTCTGCGACCACACGGCCTCCTGGCGTCGGTTGTGCGGAATCTCCCGGTGTGCCACCATCTTGTATACAGAATGTATTTGTAGCACAACGTTTCAATTTATAACTATAAAAGTTACGGCTTTTGCTCTTTGTTATATAGATTTGGGATGGATTGGATTCTGTAATATTTTAGTTCGATGAGCGTTTATAACTGGATTACGTGGCGGGAAACAACAGTCTAGGTCAGGGATGGCGGATCAGTGGCACCGAACCAATATTTTAGGCACGCCACTACGAATTATTAGTTTAACACTTAATTAGATGCGCTCTTACCACAGATTAGGTGATAGAAAATGTGTCATTGGTGGGAAGAGTGAGGATAAAAAGTTTTGAGTTATTTAGTATTATTAATGTTCCAATAATCACGAAGTTCAAATTATTTGAGGGCACGTGGCTGTGGCTTCGTTAAACATTTTCTAGACATATGGCACGTCGATACATAAAGGTTCGCCACCCCTGGTCTAGGTGTTTACGCGGAGAGTCCTATAGTGGTCAATCTGATAACGTTATCAATCAAGTATTTAATAAAGATAACAAAACTGTATTAAAGTTTTTATAAACCGGCCTAGTGTCGAACTTGTGAGCCGAGGATACATACATACTACGTACATACCCATCACACCTCCATAATATAATTGGTATCATCAATTTGGCGTCAATGAATCGGAATTTTTACTTTTCTAGTCTTGCCATGTCAGTAACAGTATCTCCAATGTTCGATAATATTCGATGACGTTCGACGATGTTCGATATTGTTCGACGATGTTCGATAATGTTCGACGGTGTTTGACTATGTTCGACTACATAAGACTATGTTCGACGATATTCGATGATGTTCGATAGTGTTCGACTACGTTCGACGATGTTCGACTATGCTCGTCGATGTTCGACGATTTTCGATGGTGTTCGACTATATTCGGCGATGTTCGACTATGTTCGATAATGTTCCATGATAATAATATTACACTTTGCGGTACATTAATTGTTTTGTGATAATTGAGTATTTGTGTTTCAATTTAAATCGTGGTTATATTTGATTGTGATCAAAATACGTTTATGGTAATTAGCATAGTTCAATATTAGCATCATTATCATTATCATCGTCATCATTTTTTCCTTTCAATGAACGTCAAGCCCGCATTTTATTTTAAAACTAGCTGTTGCCTGCAGCTTCGCCCGCGTTACTCAATTCCTTTATGTCACAGCGTGATGTTATGCGCCTTCCTCGATAAATGGGCTATCTAACAAGGAAAGAATTTTCAAATCGGACCAGTAGTTCCTTTATTAGCGCGTTCAAACAAACAAACATACTCTTCAGCTTTATAATATTAGTATAGATGAGTTGGGAAGTTTTTGAGTTAATTCGTAACAAACAAACGAACTTTTCTGTACTTTCTATGACAAAATACTGATTTATCATACTAACCCCCAAATACTCAAACGAATATCAAATTTAAGACGTACTTAAACTCATGCTACGACCTGTCAGATTCAAAGAAAAAAAGAGGTACAACACGAGTTTAAGTACGTCTTAAATTTGAGATTCGTTTGAGTATTCGGGCGTTAGACTCTAGTTTATTACAAAGCTGACAGTAAAAATCATATCAAAATCCGTTGAATAATTTAGAAAATATCGATGTACAATCAGACCAACACATTCAGTGACTTTAATTTATTATATGTAAAGATAAACAGGTGTTACGGCCGTGCAGTGGCCGGTCCGTGTTGGATGCGTGTAGCAAGGGATCGGCCGTCTTGGCGTTCATTGAGGGAGGCGTATTTTCACCAGTGGATGGATAGAAGATGATTATGATGAAAGATAAAGAGTAAAGTTGAATATTTACGTTTGATGATTAATTATCATTTATGTGTCTATCTATTGGTGCTCCTAGGCCTCGAATGCCGTGACGACACACGGTACGACGCTGTCGTGTCGTGATGCCACCACTACGCCGACGCTCTCGACTTCTTGGTGTGTGTTCGTATGCTGTTTCATAATTTCAATATTTCCATAGAGCAGCGTCCCGCGGTTTCACTTGCATTTTCTCGTTCCCGCAAGAAAAAGGGGCTAAAATATAGCTTCTTATTCTAGCCCCATTATCTTGTGGAAATATAATATTATATCATTATTTATTTGTTACTTTTTTTTCGGAAGGGCTAGACTTTTCGGTCTGATGGCCTTTAAGCTCAATCGGTACAGTAAATGAGCAGACGGCTTAAGAAATATTCGAAACGGGGACGCCCCCCTCCGCACCCCGCAGGGAGCGCGGTTCTTCGCGCGCGCTGCTCGAGAAAGTAGGATTTGGACTAGTCAAATCCGATACGGTCGACGAAATTTTTATGGTTGAATTTAACCTATTATTTGTAACTAATACAAGCTTTCAATGATAAAAGATTAATTAATATCGGTTCACTAGTTTATGGGTTAAAGGTTAACAAACAAACAAGAACATTTATAATATTAGTTGTGATATCAAAATTACTTGACCAAAACACATTCAATTCTAAACCTTTATCCTTGTACATCCATACAAACATACTCTCGTTGTATTCTCCGATGTCGTATGATAGCTTCAAAATAATAATTGTATATTAAGTGGTATTGTTCCTGAAATACACAATATTATTGTTAATGAAAATTATCTATCTCTATATGAACTCTCTAAGTGGCAACACGGAGCAAAATTTAAAAAAAAAATAAGTGCGTGCGTGCGTACCATGTGCGTACAAAGTACACATGTCAAAAGTGATACTTATTTGTCAAACTAATTTTTAAATCTCGTTTATATTTATATTAATCTAAACCTTTAATTTTTCCGAGACTTGCGATGCGGCGTTCGCTCTATCCCACTCTCTCTCTCGATCTTTCTCACTCGCTTACTCCCTACTTTCACTCCATGGCTTTGTCCTTCATGCTATGTTCACATTTTCTCACTCTCTCTCAATCAGTCTCAATCAATCTCTCCCTCTTCTTTGACAAAAACGTTGCAAATTTTCGTGACGTTTCAACCTTAAAAATTTACTATTATGTATCATGTCATGCGCAAAGAAGTGTCACTTCAAAAACAGTCTCGTTAACAAGGCATTAATTTACAGTGCCGAAGTATCAAACTTCTCGCTATATTTAAATACTGTAAATGCAGTTTTTATTATGCTTTTAAATATTTTTATACTGAAAATTTGTCAAGAGTGCCATGCTGACATTCGAATTGGGCCGGCACGACCGACCAAGTGAAAGCTACGTCGCATTTCGTGCGGTTTGTGAGATTCCGGTAGCCCTTTGGGGGGATAGGGAAAGACGAGGGCAACGCATCTGCATAACTTTTGGTTGTGCGAATGTCTATGGGCGTCGGTAGTCACCAAGGCTTCGACTGCTCGGTTGCTTCCTTGTGACATAAAAAAGGAGTTATTATTATTTTCGAAAGTTCCGACAATTCACCCGCTTCTTTTTCAGGTACTTACGACCAGAGAATGCAATGAAGTATCATTCCTGGAATCCATGAAATAATTTCAAGATGGAAGTATTTGGAATTAAATTTCCCGCTTTCCGTCTGTACAACGCAAAAATGTGTCTAAAAATGTCCACTCAACTGGGGCTTATTTCTATTTTTCCCAAGATCTCAGAATATTCAGTTGGATACAATCAACTTATCAACTTATTTCCTTGCTCGGTTTTAGGTTTAAATGTATTTATTAATATACTTATTATTTAATTAATGTGATATTAGTAGGATTTTTCTCAAAAAGCTTTAATAAATAAATTGATATCTTGGCTTACGTAGGAGAGCTGAAACTGGATATTGACGGGTCGTAAATTGAACTGAGGTAATTGTTTTCAACCAACTTCCAAAAAGGAGGTTATCAATTCGACTGTTTTTTTTTAATGTATTAACTCTAATACCTGTTAACAGCTTTATTTATTATAAGTCAGAGCTTTTCAAACTTACTTTGACCGCGACCCTTAGGAAATTGCTTTTATTTTGCGACGCCCTCCCCTGATCAAATACCATACCAGTTGTAGTTTTAGCCTGGCAAGTTATCAGAAACCCCATATAACTTTTATATTATATTTTAGTAGGCAATACATACAAAAAAACGAAAGAGTTAAAATTAAAAGAGATATTTATTTTGCTCATCATCATGCACTTTATATTATATAGTCCAAGTAGATCTTGATCACATTTTCACAAGCAGCCAATCCTTGTGGGTTGCCTCACGACGCGACGCCCTATAAGGCATACATAACATAACGCATAGTTTGGGAAGCCCTGTCAAAAGTAATAATAATAATTGTTTCACATACCTAATGATAAAACATAGATTAGATAAACATTAATATATCTATGTTATACGAATAAACATATGTTATATATATATTAATTATTTGAATGGCGAAAGGCGTAACCCTCATTCTAACGAAGTCGTGCAAAAATATAAATGCTTCAATAAATTTATCCATGAATACAGAATATACAATCAATAAAATACAAATTGAGGACACTATTATATCTGTCGAATGCGCAAATTTTAACAATAAATAAACTTGGATCACCTGATTTATGTCCTACGAGCCTGTCGGGAACAATAACTGTATTGAACTATTGTTAAACGGTGAGGTATGAGATCACTGACAAAATATTACATCAAAACAGTATTCAATTATTGTTTTGTTATTAAAATACGGTTAAAGATGAGATTGTTTATACGGGAGTCTATACAATCTCATTCGTAGCGTGTCCGTGGACTGCAGTGGAAACAATCATATTCTCCCCGCGCCGTGGTGGACCTGCGCCCTTACACTCAAGCATTAACATTGTTTCTTTTAATTTATTAATTATTCTTCCTCATATCATTACACGGACTCTCATTGCTTGGTGTGAGTCTGTATATTGTATCTTTATCAGAATATATAATAAGATCATTATCATCGAATGTCAACCCAAATGTATCATCTATATCCGCTATCTTCTTGACTGTCGAGAATGCTTTATCTTCAACATAAATACCATCACCACCACAAAAATACATATCACCATATACATCTTCTGCGATTTGTCTCACAACGATTTCGTCACTCAGCATATTTGTCATCCCTGTTGCCTTATCAACTTTGTATACTGCTGTTTTATTGGCATAATATATATCCTGACGTTTCGATATAAAGAAATTGTCAATTTCTATATCTACAGCTTCTGATACTTGAACGAATACATCATCAAGATATACATATAGCTTTTGGCTAGGATATGCGATGTAGTAAAAATTACTCCCAACGAATAATCCCCAAATGGATTTTCCATCTTCCGCGAAGAAATCCGCTTTTTGGGTTAGAAAGTTGTATTTATAAATTCCATCATGGCCGCCGAAATAAATGTCATCGTTTCCAGAATCGTACGCTATAGCGTATCCTCCAGGCACATCTATAGCTTTCGTCTGATTGTAATTGAAATTATGAGATATTATTTGAAAATCGAGTGTCTTGATCGTATGACTGAAGAATAGAGTATTGGAAAATTTATGCATCACCAAATTATTAGGACGACCGAAATTTGTCAACAGCGTTTCCTTGTTGTTATAGGTGTCATGGAGGAAAAGGCCGTTGCAAATAATCTCCCCACTTGCTTTGGACAGAACGAGCAGTAGGAACAACATTTTATCGAGTTTAATTTTCTTTATCGTCAATTATGCTGCTTTTGTTTTCGTTTCGTTTCTACATGGGCGCCATTCTGGATTTGACTGTCCTTTTATTGCAAAACGAGCTCTGTAAAATTTTGAGAATACACATTTTTAATTAAAAATAATTATTATACAGCTATCTTATAAAAATTGTACAGTATTGAAGTTTTTCATTTGAATTCTTATTAATTTTAGCCCGCTGCTTCGCTCGAGAGTTTATTAAGGTACTCGGACTTCAAATGATATAAAAGCAATTAAAGATAGATTAATTGGAAATTTTCAATTTTTGTACATATAAAGGCAAACAGACAAACAAACCATGTAACGGTAAATGGTCAACGTCGTCATGAACATAAAAGATTTCAGTCATGACTTGCCCAGGCAAATCATTCATGGGCTACACTGCCCTCTTCGAAATACAGCAAGGCTGTTTCATGGGAGGAACAACCAGGACGGTGGTATCAAGAAGGTGGGAGCACGGTACAGCTCATCCCTCCCAGCGGCAAATCTGATTGCCTCAAGTAAGAGGATGAAACTTATGATGACTTGGAAAAAAACTCTCAAGGGTTATTTGGAAACAAAACAAAATCTCAACAAGATCAATCTTATTTGTAAAACTATGTTAAGGAAAGTTTCACTACAAATGCGTTGGACGTTGATAGATGGATCATACGAGAAAAGCTACCGTCCGTCTGTCTACACTACAAAATAATACATGATTTATTTGTACAGTATAATTTGGAAATGAAATTACAATTTTTAATAAATTGAACAATCTTGACAAAGAATATTTAAAAAGCAACCCCTAATATCGCTTTTCTTAAGGGATCCTGCATTCAAAATTAGGTTTTCTCTAACATTTTATTGACTCATTTGTATTTAAAATAATTCAATTACAAGAATTATCTTATGCACCCACCAAATAAAAATATTTAGAATTTGAAATACCTCACCTTAATAATTGAGCGTTCCTCTCGCCTTGTTAGTAAAAAAAAATGTATTAATATTAGATATCTGTAATATTAAAGCTATTGAGTTTGCTTCCTCCGCTCGCATTGGTCGATTCAAATAAAGTTTAATAGTACTATATACAACATTGAAAAAAAAATGTAATCAAATAATGCCACGATGTTATATAAAATAGATTCACAAACCATCTAAACAAATATTCTTTTAAAGTATCGCACTTGTGAATAATATATGTCGACTGAAACACGACGCTACACACGGACCGACTATTGTTAGATTATTTATAAACAATATGTAAATGCGAGTCAATAAACAGGGTCTTGTTCGAGAGAAAATTGGTTTTTATTTATGTATAGATTCGTTTCTTTTTATATGATCTATTGGCACATCTTGTTAGTAATAATTGAATGCCGTGACAGCAAACGGTATGACAATTTTTTTATTCGTCCCTTTAATATGGCGCTATGCCGCGCTCTCATCTACATGGGTATCATCCGGGTTGTTTCTTTCGTGGAACAGCTTTGTTTCGGGAAGAATGGCTGGAGAGGCAGATTACGCTGCCACCGAGGCATACATCTTAGGATAGTCAACGCATGAATGAGTTGCGTGGGATAGTCCGTTGTGAACGTTGACCACTTACCATGAAATGGCTCGTGTGCCGCTTTGCCCATCTTTATCTATACTTACTTACTTAATATTCTAAAGCTGAAGAGTTTGTTTGTTTGAACGCGCTAATCTCAGAAACTACTGGTCCGATTTGAAAAATTCTTTCAGTCTTAGATAGCTCATTTATCAAGGAAGACTATAGGCTATATTATAACATCACGCTGTGACTAACAGTAGTTAAGTACTTACTCAAAATAACGCGCGCGAAGCTGCGGGGAACAGCTAGTAATATTATATGTATATAGGTAATTTGTTTGTTTTTTTTTTTTATAATTCTACTGATTTCTTTAAAAAAAATTGTGTGTGTTCCAGTGAATTTGAGAATGGTTAAAAATCTAAACTAGATCCACCAAAAATATTTCGCACATGACAGCGATTGTTAGATCCACTAGTTTAATATAAAAAACAAAAGCTATTAGCATCTACATTTCTCTTACACCCGTAATTACCTTCGAGCATAAATCATCACAAACAAACCAAACTCATAATGAGCGTTATAAAACTAATAATCCTCGTACAATACACGCAATAGCAGTGCTGAAGAAATGCGAACCAGAAATAAACTTAGAAATTGTAAAGGCGCATGTTTATAAGCGGAGAGGTTAGTACAAGGTTTTTTATTTATTTATTGCGACATGAAACAGTTATACAATATGGCTATTAAATACATAAAATCAATGTAAACGTATAACCCACACCAATGTCCACAGAGTAATGTACATGACATAACTGGATTTTTACAAAAAGTTTTGTTACATGTTATATTAAAACTAACGTCATGGTTATTTACCTGTAGTAAGTATTAAAACTTTAAAGAGGTAATTCGATGAAAAAGTGCCGGGGCCTCACTGCAATTCTTTCAATAATAGAGGTTTCTCATTTACCCAGGTTTCACTGTATTTCACTTTAGGGTGAGTTTCCACTGACGTTTCCACTGCGGGGTGGAGATTATGAGCACTGTGATTGGCTAATTTATGTTTCTCCTCTTCATTCCATTTGTCTGTTTTAATTTCTTTTCACGGAGCTCGATATTTCGGCTTGTTTACAATTGCTGTGCTCATAGTTCCAGTTTTCAAGTCTTGAACAGTTTTATTAGTGAAAAAATAACAATTCTAGTTTAAAAATTGAGATTTTAACTATCACTGCATGCACTAAGGCTTTTGCACAAGCATAAGCAAGGTTTTCGTAGGCAGTGCAGAAATAGTAGGTACTTCACGCTAGTGGAATCGCGCGCTTAAACAGTTTAAAAAATTCGACTCCGCTCCGCTCATGAGCGTGTGCTGGCGCTACTTTTCATTTATTGCTTCTTTGTTATTGTAGCTAACGAACAAAGTTAATTAATACTATAAATATTGTTTTATTAAAAATCTTGAACAGGACCACCTTCGACTAGATGGAACTAAAAGCAAGAACTAAGTTCACGGGGGACTGTTAAGATACTTGAATAGTACATTTATTTTCATTAGCACGGATAAAAAGAATCATATTCATAGTCTATATTCTATAGATTAGCCTTTCATCTCCACGTCGATCCGGATCGACCGTGAAAGCTTAGGTTCGAATTTAATTAATTAGAATTTAATTTAATTAGAGTAAATTCAACCGAAAAATATTCATCAACCGTATTGAATTTGACTAGTCTAAATCCTACTCTCCCAAGTAGCGCGCACAATTAGCCGCGCTGCCGTGGAGACAGACTGATCCAGAAACCAGAATGATCACCATTCTGGTTTAAACTTCCTGCTTGGCTATAGAGGGAAGTGCGGCACCAGTGCATCCCTCTTACGGGAAACATTAGTTTTATAAGTCTTATATATTAATATGGCAGTACGCTATGTATAAAAATAAAAGATAACTAGACAGATATGGCCTGTGAGTGACGATGGCCTAGTCACTAGTGAGTACGGGCTCGGCCTCTTAAGTGGGAGCCAAGAGATCCGAGTTCGATGCAGACCCCCCTGTGGTGCCTAGAAATTTGTTTTTCTAAATTTCTACGTGCACCTGAACATGAGACCATTGCTTGTTCACCAGTGAAGGAGAAATCGTGAGGAAACCCGCGCACACCTGATGAGATTAAATGTTTTTGAAGTTGTGTGAAGTTCACCAACCCACATTGGGCCAGCTCATCGGTGAACTATGGCCCAAAACCCTCCTCGCCTGATTTCGAGAAGAAGACCCGTGCCCAGTAGTGGGCCATATAAGGGTGAATGTTATTATAGATATTTTTATTTATAAAAGATAACTTGATTAATAAATAAGATAATGAAATTTTCTTATTTATTCATATTATTTACGTAATGATACAATTTGTTTAACAAAAAGTTTAATTACATAACTTTTGTCGCCGTAACGGCACTTTAGGCGGGAATATATAAAGAGCACAATAACAGTTAAATCTTACTACGTACATAACCAAAAATGACAAGCCCTGCGATGTACAACGGTAGATACAGCAGAAAATGATATAGAAAATGATAAAGAAACGTATATTATAATCATATAATTCAAAATCATAATCTTCAGAAACTGGTCGCAGACGCTTATGCTACTCGTCCGCATGGATACCCCCACACTGCTTATTAATTGTAACGTGAAATACCAGCCAACACATAAATGACTAATTGTTTTGTCGGACCTAGTCTCATTTAATATGTTCATCGGTGACGCTGATCGCTTACCATCAGGGACGTCTCACTGCTGTATATTTAACGAATTTTTCTGCTGCTGTATATTTAGCGGGGGCAAACGGACAGTCGGTTCACCTGATGGTAAGTGAATAGTGACATCCACAGACACCTGCTATAGCAGGTGCGTTGCGTTGCGGCCTTTTAAATGTGAGTATGCTCTTTTCTTGAAGGTCCCTAAGTCGTATCGGTTCGGATACACCGTAGGTGGCAGCTGATTCCATATATTTGTGGTGCGAGACAGGAAATGCCGTAAAAATCGAGATGTTGTGGATTTCCGGACATCAAGATGGTGTGGGTGAAATTTGGAATTCTTACGCGATGTCCGGTGGTGGAATTGTGCCGCAGGTATTAATCCGAAAAATTCCTCAGAACACTCCCCGTGGTAGATGTGGTAGAAGATGCAGAGCGATCCGACATCTCTACGCAGCGCCAAGGAATCCAGCCGATTGGAGATAACATTGTCATCGACGATTCGAGCCGCCCGGCGTTGGACGCGGTCACTTGGAAGGAGCTGATATTGGGGCGCTCCAGCCCAGAGGTGAGAGCAGTATTCCATGTGAGACCGGATCTGCGCCTTGTATAATTGAAGACGGTGTGAAGGCATGAAATACTGCTTCGCCCTACTGAGCACGCCGAGTTTCTTAGAGGCTAGTTTAGCCTTTCCTTCCAAATGACCACGAAACTGCACATCTCTCGATATGTCGACGAGTGCCTTCAAATCGTAGAGGAACGAAAAATAATCTATTCGTTTTTCAAATCTATCGACTCAATCCAATACATATAGGGTATTTAGCTAAACTTAGCCTTATCCTTTCCAATATACAAAAATATTTCCATATGACAATAGAAATCATAATAATCGCCGATGGGCCTATACGGTGGAGAGTGGAGGCTGCATTTAGGTAAACGAAGTGTTGGTCGGACATCAACCAGGTGGGAAAACTATCTTTGTGCAGTGGCTGGTCTGTGGTGTATGGGGGTGGCGACTGGCCAGGGATCGTCGTCTTGGCGTTTATTGAAAAAGTGTATGCTATGTTCAGCAGTGGACGGATAGAGGCCGATGATGATGATATGATGTTACATCATGAACGATATCACAAAAAAATCCTTAACACGGACACTAAACGCCTTTAAAGGCATGCCTCGAGGCATTTTCACAGAATCAAGGCATTATACATCGTGGCCAAGGCAATTGACCAAATTAAATGTACCCCTAACAAAGCTGTGCGGAAATAAGCTCCGCCCAATGTTTTTAATTTCCTGTCGTGAAAATCTTTTAAGTTTAAAGTTTGTTTGTTCGGTTATCTAAGAATTGGATTTCCGATTGGGTTAAAGGCTTCGAGCTCGTCATCAATGGACTCCATCGATGAACGCCAAGACTTGGGCTTCACATTAGACACCTCATATAGTTCGAGGTTGTATCTCGTGGGACTAATAACTATCATCATCATTATTCGCCTCTATCTGTCCACTGCAGAACATAGGTCTCTTTGGCATCCTGCGGGGGAGAGGGGACTGCCCAAGCGAGTATGTGAGAATCGCTGAGCCCGAAAGATGGTAAGGTGGACGCAGCGTTACCCACTAAAACCCGGCGAGTGCCACCAATGCCGCTTTTGGTGAGATGCGCTGGATCTGTTGAGCAACAGGACCTCGACGACTAGTCAGTACCCCCTCCACAGAGCGGTTGCCCCTCACCACAGAACAACCTCTCCCAACGTAGGGACAGTGCAATGGGGTAAGGTGCCCATCCTCGCCCCTTGTGTCTCCTCTTCTTATACGAGGGATACAAATAACCGATCCCTCGGTTCACTTGGCTTCGCCCAAGGTACTACGCCCACCTTAGGCTACTGAGCCTCACCGCCACTACAAGGCTTAAACCATGTTGGGGCTGAACACAGGCCTCTATCAATGAAGGCCAAGACGGTCGAACTATACTATAAATAAAATTTTACTTCTTACAAAGAGCTACTCTGGTTTTGGTAAGACCCAAAGTTGTTAAAACTTAGGATATTTCCTAAGGTACAAAGTACATTTTTTTCTTTGAGTACAAAATGGTTATTTTCGTATACTGAGTGGAATACCAGTAGGTATTCAACAGTTATAGTAATTGAAGTTCATCTCATCAAGCCTATGTAAAGAATTATGTATTGTCATTTTAACGAAAGGTCGATTAAAGTCAAAATTAATGTAACAAAAGACAAATAAATACCTAATTAATTTTATTTATTTGTCCTTCCTTAAATTTTTTATTTTATAATAACTAATTTAGTTATAATAACTAATTTAATTAGTTATTATTTAATTAACTAATAGAGTTCTGGAGACTACTTTAATCTTCAATTAGATGGCAAAATGATCTTCGTATCATAAAGGTCATTTTGGAGTTCTTTAAAAGAGCCCTGGCTAGGCTAGCTACATAAATTTTATAAAGAAATATTTATTTCTATTAATTTTAGATCATACTTAAAGAAACCTAGAAAAATCTAGACCAATTTTGATGGATCATGTCTTAGAACCACCGCTACAAAACCTGCTTTGAACCAATTGCATCCAAATAGGTTTACCCATTTTAGAGTTATGGTGCCACAGACACATAGCGGTCACACAACTCCCATTTTTTGCATAACGTTGAGACTTATCATACCTACCTTTTTCGTGGCTTAAAAAGTAGAGTTTTATATAATTTACGTAAATACCGTATTTCCCTTACACAAGGTAGGTATGTGACATATAAAGGGTACAGGTAAGCTGGGGCCGTGGCCACCGTCGCCGATTGCCTCGTACATCCCGGTTATTCGAGGAGTGAATAGTATTAAAGTGGATACAGAGTTACTGGATGCGCCCTATCATGGTGCGTAAAATATTTTTGAAGTAAATACTTCTCTACGCTTCACTTGGGGAGTAAGCTAGTGAATGCTTGACGAGATCGTTACGGAAGTTGAATGGAGAAATAAGTTAGTAAAGTGCATTCAGGATTGTCTCATGCCTATGCCCATCTTTTCCCCTGGGCATTTTGGGTTGGTGTCCTGGCGGCCCTGTACTGGAGGCGCATTAAGTAGCGCCTCCTACGCACCCCCGTAATATCGTCGCCCGCAGGAGTAGGCCTCCTTTCTCATCCGCTTCTCGGCCTCCTTCTGGGACATTACCGCCTCGCAGAAGGAGTCCATCGCCGTCCAGGACTCATCGTCACCGAGCATCGCGGTGATGACACTAGGCAGAGACAAGTCCCCTCCGACGACTGATGTGAGACTGTGACGCAGCGCCGCCCATCTCGGGCACACCTCGAGGGTGTGCTGGGCTGAGTCCACCGGACATACCGAATACATTGAAACATAACAATGAAGTTACGCGCCAAGAAAGCCTGTCATATAACAAACGGGGAATATTCTACTGGCTTTGCTTTGTGGCTTAACGCGCTAGAGGGGACTGAGCGTCCTGAGCGGGCGAGACTCTCCATACGCGCGCGAGCTTATAAGTAAAGGACGTAAATGACAAAATAGTTTTGTTATTTTATTACGTTAAAAACTATAATTGGTGAAATTCCTTCTATTATTTTAAACAACATAATATTATAGAGACTCATCTACGAAGAAGGTTAAGAGGCTTAACCATGAATCTTAAATGTGAATCTCTTCTTATTTTTTTTTCTCTGTAAAAAAAGTTACCCAATCACGTATTGAAAACTAACAAAATAAAGTTTTCATCATGAACTATATAAGTGTAAGTTGGTAAACTTATATATTCATTCTTTTTGGAATTACTGAAATAAATCGAAATTATTGACGCCAAAATTTCTAATGCGTCCTCTTAATAAATAAATAAAATACACTTATATATAAACCACTTCCAGCATCTCTAAATCGTGTCCCAGCCATTTCGTGAGACATACACCGACGGTATAAAAGTTGAAATTTCGTGAGCTCCAGATAAAATGGACGAAGCTTCCTTTATTTGTTTTCAGCGAAAATTGTTTTCGCTATTTTGTTACTTTAGTTGAGTCGAAAATGTATGGGTTCGATTTTAGGCTTAAATGATTCAACACGCGTATATAAAGGTGTGGGTTCGATATTTAAATTTTCATGATTTTATACACTTACTAATGTAGTATCGTAATGTATTTCCAAGTTAATCTGCCATCGGTCGCAAGTTCAAATCCCGCTCTTTCCATTGGTGAATAAATGTTTTAAATCGGTTTAGTAGTTAGGCATGAAAGCATAAGAAACAAACACACATTCACATTTATAACATTAGTTATGTTTAAAATACTATCGAGTGACCAGGCTACTGAACACTTTACGCAGCGGTCGCGGGTTCGAATCCCGCCAAGGGCAGATAATTTGTATGTTGAATTACGTCTGCACCGGGTCATGGTGGTGTATGTAGATGTGTATATTTTTGATGTAAGTGTAAGACAAATGAGTAGACGAGCTACCTAACCAGACTAAAAAAAAATCGCACTGCAACTGGTAATATGTATATAAATTTTCTTTAATTTATTTTCGAGTATGCCTAACACAAGTTACTAACATACTATAGTATACACCCTTAAGTTAACGGGTGTGATTGAGTTAAAATTGATTTACCATACCGAACCCTACTTATCCAGTTACGAACCTGCGACCCATCGTAATGTGTTAAAAAGATGTTTTTCTATAGAAAGTTACGTGATCGGAATAGACGAATATAATTTAATGCGAATGCTCTTAGAGTGGAGCTGAATTGAAATGGAAAATATGTTCTGTACAGTTATTTCGACCTTTCTTATGTTGCTAAGTAAAGTGGTACACGAGCCAGCTTGGTAGGTCAACGTCGTCCAACATGGTGGTCCATACATGTCTTTGTGTCATATACTGCCTGTCCTTTCTGAAACAGAGCAGAGAAATAAGCAGGCAGAAATAATCAGGATATCGGTAAGCAGGCATCAATTACTTTATATTAGGGATGTTGCGAACATTCAATTACCGGTGGGAGGGAAGCGCTGTGCCGCGCTGGCTGCATGGGTAACACCATCTTGCTTGTTTCTCCCGTCAAACAGCTTTGCTGTGTTTCGGAGAGAAGGGCAAGACAGGCAGTGTAATTACTGGCACTGAGACTTAACATCTTGTCTCAGGATAGGCAACACATAAATGAGTTGTCTGGGCTCGTTCCGGGTATACTAGTTTATGTTCATGGGCGACGACCACTTGCCATCGGGTGGTACGTTTGCTAGTTTGCCTATCCAACTAACTTTAAAAATAATCGCTTCCGAATGAATTTGGATATCTGCATCCGAATTCTCACCCGCAATAATCAATACCTATTATGTTCATGCGGATGCGGGTATAAGACAAGTTGCGAGTTTTTAAAAGAATTACTTTCTAAACGCACTAAAAAATGACTCAACTTGGATGCAAATTCTCTTTTTTTTTTATGTCATAAGGAAACAACCGTGGAGTCGAAGCCTTTTGGCGACTATTGACGCCTATGCGAGTAGACATTCGCACAACCAAAGGTTATGCAGATGCGTTACCCTCCTTTTCCCTCTCCCCCAATGGGCCACCGAAAACACAAACCGCTCGGAACGCGACAGCATAGCGGTTACTTTACCCCGGTCGTACCTGCCCAATTCAGCTGCAAAGCAGCATGGCCTACCTCTTACAAAATGTAAATAATAATAATATTAATTGATACTACAGGATATGGTGATGATGATGCAAACATACATTCCACCCATAACCACAACAGTTCAAACAAATAAATTTTAATAACTCGATAAATCCGAAAGAAATTGATGATCTGTACCCGACCGCCATTGTTGAACTCTACATTATCTGTGGTATAATCTGACGTTTGTTGTCAAATGACTTTTCGCGCCATTTTGACGGGGGTTATGATATTTATGTATCGGATGAACTTTATGGTATAGGATATTTTATAAGAAAATTGCCTAACTAATAAAGCATTTTATTTTAAGTTTTTGGCGTTGCCTTGGTATATTATTTTGATTTTGACAAACAGTTTTGCTGTATTCAGGGTACGAGAAGAGTTATTATTGGTGCCTAAATGTTAGGAAGATCAATTCAATTCAAGTAGATGGGACGACAAAATCCGTGCATTGGTAATTGAATTCGAATAGCGGAAGATCAGCATTATTGATGTATGTTCATGAAAGAGTCATCGAGAGAGATATAGACGCCAAGGCCTTTTTTTTCTTTTGCGCCGGGAAATGATCTTACGCATCCTGCGAGGGAGGGACTGAATTCCCCAGGCGGGGGGACTCGCTGCGCCCGAAAGATGGTTAAGTGGACGCAGCTCTACCCAATAACCACAGAACAACCCCTCCCAACATCGGGACAGTGCAAAAGGGTGAGGTCTCCATACTAGCCCCTTGTCCGCCTGCTCTTTTGTCCCCTCTTCTTATAAGAGAGGTACAAAGAGCAGCTCTTTCGGCTCAATTTGCTTTCCCAAGCGTACCAAGCTCACCCTAGGCATCGAGGTTCGATCTAAAAGCTACGGTTGTAAGCAAAAGTGCTTAGTTCATTTGGTGATGAGCGAGCAAGAACCTCTCGATCTGGGTCTTGCTTTTTGAGTCATATCTTTCATATTTAGTCTACGTCAGTGTTTCTCATTTGGTGGGACACGACCCGGTACCGGGCCATGAAAAAATATCGGGTCGCACCATTGCCTCCTTATTTCAAGAGTCAAATATAATCAGCTTAGAATTTCTCGCTAATTATTGTGATATGGGCTTAAAATCTGAAATGGGTCACAAAGGGTACGAAATTTACCGGGCCATAGCAACAAGATTTGGGAAACGCTGGATTTTACTAATTTGACTTGTTACTTATATTTTTTATATTTTCTTCAATGGTATATTGTAAACATCTCATAAGGGTATGCCTTTTGTTTGTTTTATTTAAATTCATTGAAGAGGATCTACGAGGAATAACCGGTCCATGTTGGATGAGAGTGGCAAGGGATTGGTTGTCTTTGTGTGCATTGAAAGCCTATATTCAGCAGTGGACGGATAGAGGGTGATGATGATGATAAATTTAAAATATTCTTTTTTCGTAAATATTAGGTCTTGGTTTCGTCTCGTCGTTTTCGTCTTGTTGTGTAAACATGGTATCCAAGGCCAATCTAGCCCATCACATATCGAACCTATATTTCAAGACCTAAATTTAATGGGAACCTTGGGCAGAGTCAATATATTATACTGTTTACGGGTAGGTGGTTTATTCATGAGTCCTACAGGAAAAATGTTGCCGCTTTATACAGAAAAATCTCAACGGTTAATATTTATACCTTAACGTGCGTTTACAATGAAATGGGTCTTGTTGGACAGACAAACAGACAGTAAATCAACGTCATTAGAAATCAAGTTCGGGTCTCCTCCTCGAAATCAGGCGAGAAGGGTGTTGGGCCATAGTTTACGGATGCGCTGGCCCAATGAGGGGGGAACTTCACACACCTTCAAAGACCTTTAATCTCATCAGACATGCAGGTTTTTTTTTAATAAAAGAGGGGGCAAATGAACAGTTCACCTAATGGTAAGTAAAAGCGACATCCAC
This sequence comes from Helleia helle, assembly GCA_963853865.1. Taxonomy (NCBI): domain Eukaryota; kingdom Metazoa; phylum Arthropoda; class Insecta; order Lepidoptera; family Lycaenidae; genus Helleia; species Helleia helle. The sequence goes on from OY971436.1 coordinate 1,751,212, forward strand.
TGACGCCTGCTACACTAGAGAGTTAGCAGGTGCGTTGCCGGCCTTTTAAATAGGAGTAAGTATGCTCTTTTCTAGGTTTCCTCACGATGTTTCCTTCACCGGTGTAAGCGATGGTCTCATGTTCAAGTACACATAAGATGTCGAAAAACCCATTTCTAGGCCCCTATGATGCCTCAGTTCAGGATCGAACCCGCACTCATGACAACGCATCTTTTCCTTCCATAATCCCTCACGATTAAAGATCTAGGTTAGGTATATAGGTAATTCTCAGGCTCAAGATACTAGGGCATTCAAATCAAGGCTGATATGTCTGCCTAACATCCACTGTTGGACATGGCCTCCTCCAACGAACGACAAGACGGCCGAACCCAACATCCAATGGGTAACCCTCGTCGTCCCATCTCGTTTGAGGTAGAATGGTCAACGACGCATAAAATCCGAGAATATCCAAAAACGATTACCTCTAAAACCTAGAAACCTTAATGGACTCCATTTCTAGCACTACCCGAATAAATTCCAGAAGCTGGTCATCACATAAATACTGATCATTACAGCAGCTAGTGTTGTGCCCACATACATATCGATAACGATTGGGTAAAAGTCGATGAAACTGGCATCATCATCATTTTTATTTTCTTTGAAGCTTCTCTGAGACATCCCGCCGGGGGATTTTTCGGGAAATTCTCTGAGACATCCCGCCTGGGGAGTGGGTCTCACCAGGTGGGTATGTGGGACTCGCTGCGCCCGAAAGATGGTAAGTCGACGCAGCTCTACCCACTAAAACTCGGCGAGTGCCACCAGTGCTGCCTTTGATGATGTGCCCCGGATCTGTTAAGCTGACAGTGCACCTCGACGGCTAGTCAGTCCTGCAAAAGACCGACGTCACCTTCACAGAGGGGTTGTCCCGCACCACAGAACAACCCCTCCCAACGTCAGGACAGTACAATGGCGTGAGGTTCCCATCCCAATAGGGCGAAGCAGTATTTCATGCCTTCACACCGCCTTCAATTATACAAGGCGCAGATCCGGCCTCACATGGAATACTGCTCTCACCTCTGGGCTGGAGCGCCCCAATATCAGCTCCTTCCATTTGACCGCGTCCAACGCCGGGCGGCTCGAATCGTCGATGATAATGTGATCTCCAATCGGCTTGATCCCTTGGCGCTGCGTAGAGATGTCGGATCGCTCTGCATCTTCTACCGCATCTACCACGGGGAGTATTCTGAGGAATTATTCGGATTAATACCTTGCGGCAGAATTCCACCACCGGACATCGCGTAAGAATTCCAAATTTCACCCTCACCATCTTGATGTCCGGAAATCCACAACATCTAGATTTTTACGGCATTTCCTGCCTCGCACTACAAATATGTGGAATCACCTGCCACCTATGGTGTTTCCGAACCGATACGACTTAGGGACCTTCAAGAAAAGAGCATACTCACATCTAAAAGGCAGGCAACGCACCTGCTGATCTCTTGGTATAGCGGGTGTCTGTGGATGTCGCTATTCACTTACCATCAGGTGAACCGACTGTCCGTTTGCCCCCTCTTCTATAAAAAAAAAATCCCTGGCCCTTGCCCCCTGCTCTTTTGCCCCTCTTCTTACAAGAGGGGTACAAAGAGCCCCCTAGGCTACTGAGCCCCACCGCCACGTCAAGGCCTGAACCATGGTGGGTCAATATCATCATACAAACCAAAAAATATCAAAAAGAGATTCTATATTTTTGTTTCATCAATAGCCTAGATTGCTAAGTTGTATTACGGGTACCTAGAACATGCCGAATTATTTTGCAGCTGTTATTACATTATATATATCATTATTATATAGTGAGCGACGATGGCCTTTTTTTTCCTTTTACGCCGGGAAATGTTCTGAGGCATCCACAGTAGTGTAGTAGTAGTAGTGTTGTGCCACATACATATCGATAACGATTGGGTAAAAGTCGATGAAATTGGCATCATCATCATTTTTATTTTCTTTGAAGCCGGGAAATTCTCTGAGACATCCAGCCTGGGGAGTGCGTCTCCCCAGGTGAGTATCTGGGACTCGCTGCGCCCGATAAGTGGTAAATGGACGCAGCTCTACCCACTAAAACCCGGCGAGTGCCACCAATGCCGCCTTGGTGAGGTGCCCCGGATCTGTTAAGCTAACAGGGCACCACAGAATAACCCCTCCCAACGTCGGGACAGTATTGTACTGTGTGGTTCCCTTCCTCACCCCTTGCCCCCTGCTCTTTTGTCCCCTCTTCTTATATATAGCCCCCTCGGCTCAATTAGCTTCGCCCAAGGTGGGCTCACCCTAGGCTACTGAGCCCCATTGCCACGTCAAGGCCTGAACCATGGTGGGGAGTGACGATGGCCTAGTGGGTATGGGCTCAGCCTCTTGAGTGAGAGCCGAGAGGTCCGGGTTCGATCCTGACCCCCCTGTGATGCCTAGAAATGGGTTTTTCTAAATTTCTACGTGCACCTCAACATGAGACCATCTCTTGCTCACCGGTGAAGGAAACATCGTGAGGAAACCTGCATGCCTAATGAGATTAAAAGTCTTTGAAGGTAGATAGATAGATAGATAAAAACTTTATTCACAATTCCACATTTCACATACACAATAAAAAGAGTTAAAATAAAAATTAAAAACAGATAGAATATGATAACAGCATTAGTAATATCACACTCTAATCTATACTAATATTATAAAGCTGAAGAGTTTGTTTGTTTATTTTAACGCGCTAATCTCAGGAACTACTGGTCCGATTTGAAAAATTCTTTCAGTGTTAGATAGACCATTTATCGAGGAAGGCTATAGGCTATATAACATCACGCTGTGACTAATAGAAGTTGAGTGACGCGGGCGAAGCTGCAGACAACAGCTAGTACAGTGTATGTGGCTTCAGAATCGCAAAAAGGTATGTAACTCAGTACTAAAAGATCAATCCGAAGAAAGATAGACTAATTTTCAGTTACTACCTGCTACGATGTTGAGGGCATAATGCTAGGTTTGTGATCAGACGTAGTGTATATAATTTAAAGTGTGTATCATAAATATTAAATAAAGGTGTGTGCCTATTATGTCATTCTGATGTGTACGCTATGTTATTGTAAAGTTTCATTAAAATCCATTTAGTAGTTTTTGTTTGAAAGAGTAACAAACAGTAAACATCCATATATACAAACTTTTATAATCTTAGTACGATAATGCAAGATTCGAATCCACAACCACTCAGTTCCACGTAGCCATCAAAATACATAAACAATATTCATCAGGCCGTCATTGTTTAAAAGCTCTGGAAGGTATATAGGTATTATTATCTAACACTCAAAACATAAGCCTCCCTCAATGAACGCCAAGACGGCCAATCCCTTGCCAATTGCATCCAACATGGACCAGCCACTGCACGGAGATCGTCTTCCCACCTCGTTAATGGCCGACCAACACTTCGTCTACCTAATACGCCAAAGGCCTATGTCAGTAGTGGACGGATAGAGGCTGATGATGATGATGACTCAAAGCATACATTTTTGTTTAATCATGACCAGCACCTCATCATTCGCCTCCAAGCCTTTAAGGTCCTAAACCTCCAGGAATACCCCAAAATTCTCGTCGGGTCCCAAATCTCGGCATACCGGCGCTTGTATTTTATCAAATCGCGTGAATTTTATTTCCGCCATCTTGCCGACCTATTTCAGGGGCCCATAAATAAAGATGGATCTTAAATATTTATTAAGGAAAATACGAGATGATTTGTGTACCTTTAAAAGAAGAGAAAGTCGATTTTACACTAGCGGACGCTACAAACGTTGTCCTGTATAAAACATGTAGTGAATTGTGACTCAAAACCATTCCCATTCTGACGACCTCTGTGGCTCAGTGGTAAGCGCGTTGGCGCTCAAGTCGTTTGCGGGTTCGAAGAGAACAAAAATATTTTCTGTGTTCCTGGGTCATGGATGTATATTAAATATGTGTAATATATAATAAAAATCTTAAATATATGTATAGTATAAAATATTAAACATATTTCCGTTGTCTGGTCCCGTAACACAAGTTCTTCGAGAACTTACCACGGGACCAGACTGACGTAGTGTGTAAGCGTCCATAGATATTATTATTATTCCCGAATCTACTTGAACGCACAAAAAATTATATCAAAATCGGACTAGTATAGGAGGAGTGCAGTCCACAAAGATGTCCAACGGTGATGAAGATGGTTGATGATCGGAAGGAGAACTGGATGACGAGCTACTGAATAAAACTTTAGTTCTTGAATGTGTGTATCTTCGTATGTAATTTGAAATTCAATGAAACGAAAAAGCGACTCCAAAAAGAGACAAACATATTTACAAATAAGATTATTAGTTGTAGACATATACATTAAATAATCGCAATTATTTTATTACTTTTTAGTTTTTATTTTATTTTTATTTTATTTATTAGGAAAACAAACCGTGATATATTACAAAAAAATTAAACTAAATTAAAACTACTATATAAGCTAAAAAGCACAACTACAAGCTGAGAGTTACTTGAGGAGCAGTTCGAAGAAGCAAAAGGTAACTAAGGTGAGGTAATTTTTATAATGAAATATAATATATAACCTTATAATTATCCTAATACTCCTGGTAGTTATATTTATTTATCTTATTCTCATATAGGCTGTTATTCTGAAGTTTCACTTTTTCTTTTTATATTTTGAAGATTCCGATACTTAAGGAACTAGTCGACGGCGCGAACTCCAACTAAATGAACGCTATCTCACCTGACATAGTGCGCGAACATGTGTGCTAGAATGAAATGCACAATGATTCATTCCGAAAATGTATTTTTAGCAAAACAGTTATTATAGAAAAACTATTAATTGTATCTTTTAAAAATAACTTTTTTTTAAACAATTTTTGAATAACTAAACTATATCTGTACGGGCTTTATTTTTAAACTTTCGTGTACTATTTATTTTCGCCCAAAATTGGGCTAAAATCAGTGTTGGAATACGAAAGTTTAGAAGCTTGTATTTTTTTAAATGTATATTTTTTTATGATTTTGGGTACATACAGACATAGGCAACGACGAGATCAATTTATATTATACTTAGTTTTTCATGGTCAACGTCAAACATTGTAGTAATTACTGTTCTGCATTTGTATGGAAAAATGAGCGACTTGTGTAACCTTAAGTAAATACGCTGCTGTGTTAAAAACCCCGGCGTGGTAGATATAAATAAAATTATACCATCGTAGAAAGTAATGTGATAAATGGGTACACATTAGAGAATATCATGTATGGAAACAAACAAACAACTTTAAACAATATTAATTTATCTACTGTAATCTGGTGGAAAAATACTTCTTCAGTTTGTGAAAAACAACCATAGGGAAGGGTTGACTGTCGATGTTTTACACATAAAGGTTTTTACCCGACCACAGCAAAGAGTTATTATTGTAGCATTGTATGTATGTGTGTATCTAACTATGTTCCTCCAAAACGCCTCATCTGCCTATTCACGCTTAATAATTGAGGTGTCAATAGATTAGTCATTATAGACCAAGTAATCTTTTTCAGATCTGAAATGTGATGAAATAACATAACAATTACCACTTCAGCAGGTAAACACAAAAAAATAAACAATTATTAAAATAAGTAAAGGATAAAATATATAAAAAAAATAATGCGAGTAATAAAATAATAAGAGAATAAATAAGTAAGTGCTAAATGTTTATACTGTCCACAGAAGCTCTGAGCAAAGAAAACGAACAAAACAAACAGCTTTTAAACGACTTTCAATGCTTTTTATTATAACTTAATAGGAATATAGAGGCATAATATTTTGTATGTATATATTTTATTATACTAGTTAGATTATAAGTTATTATATTGCACCGGCCCGTGGGGGGGGGAGCTCCAGGCGGGTATGTGGGACTCGCTACGCCCGAAAGATGGTAAGGTGGACGAAGGACTACCCACTAAAATCCGGCGAGTGCCACCAATGCCTTTGGTGAGTTGAGAGTGGGGATGCTAGGTGGATAGGAAAACTTGCAGAACCTGTAGGTAAGAGTGACTACCTTTTTTTTATTTGTTTTTTTCTTGCCTACCCTTAGATGTAAAATTGTTCTCAGTGCCAGTAACTATTGCTATTGTCCTTCGGTTTTAGGAAAGTTTTGAAAAAGTTGGTTCTTTGAGCCGGATTTTTAAGAATCCAGTTTTCTGCACTTAATTACAATACTACTCTTGCTTGATATAAAAAAACGAAAAGTTCTTCAAGGTGTCATCAATTATATAAACTTTATAACACTCAAACTACATTCAATAGACATTTCCAAAGAAATATCTTATTATGTATTGTGCAAACTGAAATGTTTTGTTTTAAACTTGTAACAATACAGGGTGTTAAATTCAGATCGCTTGGACTGGATTGTTTTAAAACAATTAACAATAGCGACGCCATGTTGGAAAAGTTAAAAATTCATGGACGCTTTGCTTCTCTCTTTTTCCTCGAATTGAAAAGTTCATGTGGATGGTTGGTACTTAGGTCAAGTCTTATCACAGCATGGAAATCTTTAAAGAATCTCAAGTTTATTTAATAAGCTAGAGAATTAAAATGTTGGAGTGTACATATGTACCGGTGGGAGGGAAGCGCTGTGCCGCGCTCCCGGCTGCATGGGTACCACCATCTTGATTGTTTCTCCCGTGAAACAGCTTTGCTGTGTTTCGGAGAGAAGGGCAAGACAGGCAGTGTAATTACTGGCACCGAGACTTAACATCTTATGTCTCAGGATAGGCAACACATAAATGAGTTGCCTATCCTATTAAGCTATCCTAATAAGATTTTGTATAGTTTGGGGAAATGTGTATTCTATATTATATATATTTCAAAACAGTGCGTAGAAATTTTATGGATATTTTATATTAAAAATTCAAATTCAAGTCATTTATTTCAGACACAGAGTCCATGGAGTATTAGTATCGAAGGTTCTTAATAGCTAACGTTAATAAGTATACGACGTCTGTAAATCAATATCATATAAACTGACATCTATTTATACATAGATTAATTTTCTTTATGAATAAAAAAACAAATGAATGTTAATAGTTAATAGTTAAAACAAGCTTGTTATATTAAAGGTTTAATATCAAGGCTTTGTGACAGCTCTGTTGGATGAGATGAGCGTTAATATAAACTGAACGAAGACAAGATCAATTCGAGATAATCTCAGTAGATACCAGAGATTGTATTGTACTCTATCAGTTCTTAAGCCCGAACCTTAGAGTGAGGTATTGCAGTAATATTTACATTGAAAAAAGGGCTTCGTGGTTTTCTTAATTTTAATCTATTATTTATATTTAAGATCGGACTTGCTGTTTTCTCTGATTCGGAATAGTAACAACAACAAAAAGCCTTTAATTGTATACCACAACTCAACAATTACCAAAACAGAGCGGTAATGTATGAAAATTCCGCCAAATTTGTGGTGCGACACGACGTTGCGACGGTTCTGAGCCCTGATTAGCCAACTAATGGCAATTCACGGATGATTGGCTGATGGGACGTACATTCAGATAACTGGTTGGTTAAATTGCTATTACGTCAGTGACCAATCACTGACCAGTTTTAGAATTTTATGCCTCACATTACTACTCTATCCAAGTATGTGCTTGATGCAAAAAATACATAAAATATAAAGAAATAGCAGAAAAAAATTCTTAGCCTGATTAGAATTGAGAACTCTCATTTCTTTTCTTCTCGCAACCAAAAGAAAATAGACGCTATCTGAGATAAGCGAAGAAATTATTTAATTTTAAGTGAATCTAATACAGTTTTCTCGCAATTGCTTTAATCCGAAGGATACTTTTCTTTCATTCCACTTCTAAAATTTACGCAGAATTTGGAAAAGAAAAGGTGTTATGTTTTGTTTAAAACATCAATAATTTTTAAAGAAAACTATCGATACATAAACAACAAACCGCGCATCCCTATACAAAGTAAAAAGTAAAAAGGCCCGATGGCCTCCTAACGACATAAAAAATATAGCCCTGAAAAACAGAAACAACAACATAAACATGTTGAAAACTTATACCTCTGACGAATAAGAGTAAGGGACCAAAGCACAACTGATCCAATAATTATTATAATAAACTAACCTGAAACAAGCGAGCAACCATTAAACACAAATACACATGCAAGTACCATTAGTTACTTCAAAAGTAATTACAAGTACCTAGCACGTATCGAAAACCGGAGTTTGGTCTTACCGTTTAGCAAGTTTCCATACCTATCCAAAATTTTATACATGGCCACCATTCCAGTCTCCGCCCGCCTTAATGCACGAGATTATAAATTCGCAGATCTATACCACTTTAGCATCGCACAGAATTACAACATGGGAACTCTTTTAACATACTTTTTGTGTATAGAGAAATAAAACCAAATCAGTCATATAGACTGCGGATAGAAGTAAAAACTACTATCTTAGAATTTTATTTTATCAGTAGAAAGTACTATGGTATTGTGTATCTCCACCATGGTTCAAGCCTTGTCGTGGCAGTGGGACTCAATAGCCTAAGCCCAGCACCTTGGACGAAGCAAATTGAGCCGAGGGAGCTGTTCTTTGTAAGAGCAGGGGGACAAGAGGTGAGGATGGGAACCTCACCCATTGTACTGTCTCGACGTTGGGAGGGGTTGTTCTGTGGTGTGGGACAACCCCTCTGTGGAGATGGCGTCAGTCTCTTGAGGGACTGACTATACGTCGAGGTGCCCTGTTTGTTCAATAGATCCGGGGCACCTCACCCAAGGCGGACTTTTAGTGGGTAGAGCTGCGTCCACCTTACCACCTTTTGGGTGCAGCGAGTCCTACCTACCCGCCTGGGGAGATCCACTCCCCGCGGGATGCCTCCTTGCATTCCCCAGAGTAAAAGAAAAAAAAAAGTCATATTGTGTATGGTGAAATACAATTTTCAATTTGTTAAGCTATTGTAAACAATTATTGCATATAACACTATTTTTATAAATATACCATAAACAATAAATCTCTAATTTAAACTTTACCAAAATAAATAATTAAACAGTAATAACAAAATTTTAGCTGTAATAAACGATATTCAATGTTATTAAATTACAATGTCGATTCCTAAATCACGTTTATATTTTTATAATATGACTAGTTCCAGCAGCTTCGCATGCGTGAACGTATAAATAAAGCCTTTATATTGGTAAAAAAACTTTCAAAATTGGTTGAGTCGATCCAGATATTACCATCATCATCATCAGCCTCTATCCGTCCACTGCTGAACATAGGCCTATTGGGCCGGCGCGACCGGGGTGGTAACTCTCGCTCACATACACCGGTGTCAAGTGACAGTTATGCTGTTGCGTTTCGTACTGATGAGCCACCGGAAACTCACAAGTTTCCGGTGGCTCTTTGGGGGGATAGGGAAAAGGAGGGCAACACATCTGCATAACTTTTGGTTGTGCATATGTCTACGGGTGTCGTTAGTCACCATAACGCTCCGAGTGCTCGATTGCCTCCTTATGGCATAAATCCCCCGCATTTAAAGAAAAAAAACCCCAAGCAGCCATACCCTCATACACTATTCTAAATAGCTGACTAAAGTTGCCAACATAACGATAAAAATAAAAATAAAATTAGATTGTAGGTGGTGTTTTGCAAGCCCCTTAAGTCTTGATAGGCCCAGAGGCCATTAATTTAGCCCAAATTAGGCCCAATCACCATCTCGAGGCCGATTTGCGGAATTTTGGTCCTTTTATTACCACTTAGATATCAAATGTATTATTAAAGTTTCGATTGAAAAAGTTTTTGATAATTGTTCGCCTGTTAATTATCAGTCGATTGGAATTGTGAGTTCATTTTTATAACATACTAGCTGTTGGGCGCAGCTTCGCCCGCGTTAACTTAATTAACTTAACTCCTATTAGTCATAGCGTGATGTTATATAGCCGCCTTCCTCGATAAATGGGCTATCTAACAAGGAAAGAATTTTCAAATCGGACCAGTAGTTCCTGAGATTAGCGCGTTCAAACAAACAAACAAACTCTTCAGCTTTATAATATTAAGTATAGATTAAGGTTATGTATGAAAGGATGCCAACGGAACCCAAATACTACCATTCGCCTGTCTGTCCGTCACAGGGCTGTATAGGTTGGTGCCCTGTTGCTCAACAGATTCGGGGCACCACACCAAAGGCGTCATTGGTGGCACTCACCGAATTTTAGTATGTAGAGCTGCGTCCACCTTACCATCTTTCAGGCGCAGCGAGCCCCACATACCCGCCTGGGGAGTCCCCCCTCCACCGCAGATTGCCTAAGAGGATTTCCTGGCGCCAAAGGAAAGAAGGGCTGTATAGGTTAAAAAATATATAGATTCTTGAATATACATGTTATAATATAGAAGGTGAAGAAGAAATGATAGTGTTAAATAATAAAGTTACAAATAATAAGAAGTAATAATAAAATTAGAATAAATTAAAAAATAAACAAAACGAAATTTTAAGCCAAATCTTCATCGATAAAACGCGTAAGCATCAATTTTCTGCCTAGTATTGTAGGCAGAAAATTGATGCTTAATTTATTTTAGAAAAAACTTATCCTTTTACGGTGATAAATGAATAAAAAGATGCAACACAAACAACTATTTTATTTACAAAATTCTAAATATTATCAACTTTAAAAAACCCCTCAAGATGGCGGATCTAATTGTCTAATGAAAAACAAACAGCGGTGATAAATTCTCGTACCTGTTGAAACTAATTGTAAAATAATAAACAAACGCTAATGAAAGTGGGGTGGTTTGGATTTAATATTTCACCGGTGGGATGGTGAAACCCAGGGAGAGTGAAAGACGGGGGGTTGAAACCCAAAGGGGGTTTATTGGTTAAGTGTCTTAGACGTTGTTTTTAACTTTTTAAACGACTTCCAAAAGGAGGAGGTTATATGTTCGTGTGTATATTTTTTTTTTTTGATGTGAAAAATCCATTGGATCGCCTTGGCGGTAAAATCAACTGGAATGTCGTGATGGCAAACCACAATATGACACTGTAATTTCTTAATTTCATCTTTAATAATCTCTCTCTCTCTATTTAAGAGCCTTACTCTTGTCGGTGGAGCAGTCTTCCATACTCCATAATTAGGGCGCAGAACGGTGGTTGCCCCATTTGCCTTCCGTTCCGCAGTAGGTACAATGACCAATTTCTTGCTCGTTGAGCTCTAATCCAGAGCCCTACCGGAATCCATCACCTTGACGGCTAGTCAGTCCCCAAGGGGGCGACGCCACCTCCACAGAGGGGTTGTCCCGCACAACAGAACAACCCCTCTTAACGTCGGGACGGTACAATGGGGTGAGGTTCCCATCCTCGCCACTTGTCACCCTGCTCTTTTGTCCCCTCTTCGTATAAAAAGGGTACAAAAACCCTTGGTTCAATTTCCTTGGCCCAAGGTGCTGGGTTCACCTTAGGCTACTGAGCCCCACCGCCACGACAAGGCCTGAACCATGGTGGGGATGCAAGTCCTTTGCCACAATATTAAATAATATTATCTGCCGTTATTTCTCCATTTTGCCACATGAATAATTAATTTCTCCAACATTTTATTAGCTTAAGACAATATGATTGTATCATCTCATACGGCTTACAATTAAATCCTCTTACTCCAAATAAACGTCTTTTCACTTGGAGATTTGTTGAAAACCGACGTTGAAATACAGTGATTTTGATTAATTTTACTTAACAAAAACAAATGTTAAAACAAACTGGTCCTTAATTATATAAATGTGATTCTAGATATAATCGTAACAGAATTAAAATAGTTTAAATAAAAGCGCGTTAAAAAGCGTGTGGTGCTTTTGCTATATTCCTTGAAATAATACGGCAAAAAACTATATATTTTTATGGCATAGATGGGCAACGAGTAGTCGAACGCGTTTGGCGACTACCGACGCCCATACACATCCGCACAACTAAAGATTATGCAGATGCGTTGCCCTCCTTTTCCCTATCCCCGCCCACCGGAACCTCACAAACCACACGAAACGCGACAGCATAGCTATCACTTGACGCTAGTGTTATGTGAGCGAGAGGTACCACCCCGGTTGTACCGGCTCAATTCGGCTGCAAAGCAGCATGGCACTACCTCTTTTTTTATGTTCATAGGCGACGTTGACACTTAGGCTGTTCCATAATCATCAGCCTTTTTTCTCTTTAACACCGGGAAATGCTCTGAGGCATCTGAGTCTCCCCAGGTGGGTATGTGGCGCTCACTGCGCGAAAAAGCTGGTAGTGGACGCAGCTCTACCCACTAAAACCCGGCGAGTGCCAACAATACCCTTTGGTGAGGTGCCCCGGATCTAATAAACAAACAGGGCACGATGGCTAGTCAGTCCCGCAAGGGACCGACGTCACCTCCACAGAGGGGTTGTCCCGCACTATATAACAATCACTCCCAACGTCGGGACAGTGCAATGGGATGAGGTTCCTATCCTCGCCCCTTGCAGAGCAGGGCCTCTTTTGTCCCCTCTTCTTATAAGAGTACAAAGAGCCCCTCGGCTCAAGTAGCTTCGCCCAAGGTGCTGGGCTCACCCTAGGCTACTGAGCCCCACCTTCACGACAAGGCCTGAACCATGGTGGGGATAATCATCAGCCTGTATCCACTGTTGTCTATAAAATGCGTAAATATTCTACGTCTACTCAACTACGCAGACATTTAAAACGATACCCAAGAAAAATGTAAAGCCCAAATAAGCCATAAAGATTGAAGATGCGGTACTACAATAACGTTTATATCCAGATATGGCTTCCATGCTAATTCGGATCTCAGGCTATTCCTCGCCTGGGAGCTGTTTTTATTTGCCTGGATTCAAGATTTTAAGTTGGTGCCATTGGGTATAAACATTTTCTTATAGATACACTAGCTGTTGCCCGCAGCTTCGCCCTCGTAACTTAGATTTACAGCCGTACCCGGATGATGATTATTTTTATAGCCTAAGTTACTCCTTATAACATCAGCTATCTGCTAACGAAAGTCGCGTCAAAATCGGCCCAGCCGTTTCAGAGATTAGCCGGAACAAACAGACAGACAAACAGACGAAAATGATTAAAAATGTTATTTTGGTATATGTACCGTGTATACATCCATATGCATTTAGTGAAAAGCGGTTATTTTAATATTACATACAGACACTCCAATTTTATTTATCTGTATAGATTAACACATATGTATACTAGCCGTGTAATTGAAGTGGCACTGGGCTGATCACAGGAGCACGGATTTTTGATGGGTCAATAAAGTTCAAGAGTGGAGGCCGCGTTCTGGTAGACGAAGTGTTGATCGGCCATTAACCAGGTGGGAAGACGATCTCCGTGCGGTGACCGGTCCGTGTTGGATGCGAGTGGCGAGGGATCGACCGTCTTGGCGTTCATTGAGGGAGGCCTATGTTCATTAGTGGATGGATAGAGGCTGATGACGATGATGATGATACTAATCTGTTACCTAGCATTTAAATACAACCGTATGTATGGAAACTGATTATAATAATTTTATAGCTATATAATAATAACATCTATGGACGCTTTTACACCACGTCAATCTGGTCCCGTGGTAAGTTCTCGACGAACTTGTGTTACGGATACCAGACAACGGAAATATATTTAATACTTTTATACTATACATATATTTAAGATTTTATATTATATAGTACACATATTTAATATATATTTAATATATACTCGCTGGTGCCAGCGATTTCGTCTGCGCAGGATAAGATTTTAGTTTTTTTTTTTTAAGTATCCTATGTTACTTTTAATACCTCCAAGAATATGTGTACAAAGTTTAATGATGATCGGTTAAGTAGTTTTCGCGTGAAAGCGTAACAAACATCCACACTTTCACACTTATAATATTAGTATGGATAAAGATAATATAGTATAATATAAATAATAATAATCGGATGAATATTTTCAAAGATTACCCCTTACATACAAACTAACAAACTATTATATTAGTAAAGATAAACCATCGATCATATAACCTGATACACTTGCAATGTGAGCCATAAAATTCCGAAACTGTTCAGTGACTTGTCACTGACATAATAGCAATTCAACCAACCAGTAATCTGTATGTACGCCCCTTTGGCCAATCATTTAGCAATGGCTATCGGCCAATCAGAGGTCAGATCATAACCAAGTAGATGTAGCTAGCTCATTTATACCTTGCCTGAGACGTATGTTATTAAATAGCGTATGTGCGGTAAAGTAAAAGATTTTATAGTAGATACCATACCTTGGGAATAGGGCGTTCCTCCCAGGCATTTCAGGATAATATGTAAAATTTGTTTTAGAATAATTAAAAAGATTTGTTCCACTGAGTTTGTTTCGTCAGTTCTTCTCGGTGGTGGACTCAATTGACGTTCAAAAAGATACTCTGGTCTAAAGGTACTATTTTGAATATTTTTTTTATTTTGATTTTATAGGCTTATTGGTACTTCGTAGATTCTACTTATCTTTTCGCTAATAGCTCATCTCTGCTGTGCAGCCGAAATGGGCCGGCACGACCGGGGTGGTAGCTTTCGCTCACGTAACACCGGCGTCAAGTTACAACTATGTTGTCGCATTTTTTGTGGTTTGTGAGTTTCCAGTGGCCCATCAGGGGATAGGGAAAAGGAGGGCAACGCATCTGCATAACTTTTGGTTGTGCGAGTGTCTATGGGCGTCGGTAGTCACCATAAGGCTCCGACTGTTCGGTTGGCTCCTGACTTTTAAAAAAACTAGTATAACTTTTTTTTTCTTTTTTCGGAGGGATCTATGCTAATGGCCCGAAGGCCCTAATGCTCCATCGGCTTAGTGTGAGCCCATTCGGCTCACTTTTTGATTTAAAAAATGGGGGGTTGCCCCCCGCCTACCGTGCAGTCTGTGACCACACGGCCTCCTGGCGTCGGTTGTGATCTAGTATAACACTCACAGGAATTTGCTATAAAAATAATCGCTATTTCGGGATTCGGATAACGCAGGCGAAGCTGCGTGTACAGCTAATATGCAAACTCTCCTAGTTATAACCACGATTTTTAGACCATTATTTATCTCCAGAGATCGTTTTACATTTGCATAGGCATTATAAGACGTTTACATACGTAGGGGTTATATGTATGTATTAGATATGTATAGCCTGACCAGAAAAATAAAAACCCTCGCCATGTTGCGGAAAATTTCGGAACTAATTTCTGTATGGACGATATTATATGTTGACGTAAAAAGATACAGTGGCGACACCACGCAGGGTTTATATATTTCTGGTTAGGTATACATATTATATTATACCCGATGACACAACGAGCATTAATTGTAATTTGTAAGTCAGTTAGTAGAGCCGCCATTAAATATATCCTCAAAATAAATTGGAGACAGTCTCAACAAGCCGTTCGTCGACAATGCCTAAATATCGATCCGAAAGTGAAACGAGTAAACAGCCCCTTTTAAAGTGTTCATAAGTATTTTAAGCCTAATACTTGAGACTTACTTCAAAGACAAGCGCCAAATTTTTAGGGTACCTTAGTGCAATAATAAATGTAAGTAACATTAAATCACTGCCTTTACTTTTATTTTAAGTGTAAACTTCTTTTAGCGCGATACGTATATTTTTGGATGAGATAAAATCTCTGAACTCGCGACACCGCACACGAAACGCTGAAGACGCAGTTTGACGTTTATATCACGTGGACTCGCGTCACCGCACGCGAGCCGCTGGAGACGCAGTTTGACGTTTATATCACGTGGACTCGCGACACCGCACGCGAGCCGCTGGAGACGCAGTTTGACGTTTATATCACGTGGACTCGCGTCACCGCACGCGAGCCGCTGGAGACGCAGTTTGACGTTTATATCACGTGGACTCGCGTCACCGCACGCGAGCCGCTGGAGACGCAGTTTGACGTTTATATCACGTGGACTCGCGTCACCGCACGCGAGCCGCTGGAGACGCAGTTTGACGTTTATATCACGTGGACTCGCGTCACCGCACGCGAGCCGCTGGAGACGCAGTTTGACGTTTATATCACGTGGACTCGCGTCACCGCACGCGAGCCGCTGGAGACGCAGTTTGACGTTTATATCACGTGGACTCGCGTCACCGCACGCGAGCCGCTGGAGACGCAGTTTGACGTTTATATCACGTGGACTCGCGTCACCGCACGCGAGCCGCTGGAGACGCAGTTTGACGTTTATATCACGTGGACTCGCGTCACCGCACGCGAGCCGCTGGAGACGCAGTTTGACGTTTATATCACGTGGACTCGCGTCACCGCACGCGAGCCGCTGGAGACGCAGTTTGACGTTTATATCACGTGGACTCGCGTCACCGCACGCGAGCCGCTGGAGACGCAGTTTGACGTTTATATCACGTGGACTCGCGTCACCGCACGCGAGCCGCTGGAGACGCAGTTTGACGTTTATATCACGTGGACTCGCGTCACCGCACGCGAGCCGCTGGAGACGCAGTTTGACGTTTATATCACGTGGACTCGCGTCACCGCACGCGAGCCGCTGGAGACGCAGTTTGACGTTTATATCACGTGGACTCGCGTCACCGCACGCGAGCCGCTGGAGACGCAGTTTGACGTTTATATCACGTGGACTCGCGTCACCGCACGCGAGCCGCTGGAGACGCAGTTTGACGTTTATATCACGTGGACTCGCGTCACCGCACGCGAGCCGCTGGAGACGCAGTTTGACGTTTATATCACGTGGACTCGCGACACCGCACGCGAGCCACTGGAGACGCAGTTTGACGTTTATATCACGTGGACTCGCGTCACCGCACGCGAGCCGCTGGAGACGCAGTTTGACGTTTATATCACGTGGACTCGCGTCACCGCACGCGAGGCGCTGGAGACGCAGTTTGACGTTTATATCACGTGGACTCGCGTCACCGCACGCGAGGCGCTGGAGACGCATTTTGACGTTTATATCACGTGGACTCGCGTCACCGCACGCGAGGCGCTGGAGACGCATTTTGACGTTTATATCACGTGGACTCGCGTCACCGCACGCGAGCCGCTGGAGACGCAGTTTGACGTTTATATCACGTGGACTCGCGTCACCGCACGCGAGCCGCTGGAGACGCAGTTTGACGTTTATATCACGTGGACTCGCGTCACCGCACGCGAGCCGCTGGAGACGCAGTTTGACGTTTATATCACGTGGACTCGCGTCACCGCACGCGAGCCGCTGGAGACGCAGTTTGACGTTTATATCACGTGGACTCGCGTCACCGCACGCGAGCCGCTGGAGACGCAGTTTGACGTTTATATCACGTGGACTCGCGACACCGCACGCGAGCCGCTGGAGACGCAGTTTGACGTTTATATCACGTGGACTCGCGTCACCGCACGCGAGCCGCTGGAGACGCAGTTTGACGTTTATATCACGTGGACTCGCGTCACCGCACGCGAGCCGCTGGAGACGCAGTTTGACGTTTATATCACGTGGACTCGCGTCACCGCACGCGAGCCGCTGGAGACGCAGTTTGACGTTTATATCACGTGGACTCGCGTCACCGCACGCGAGCCGCTGGAGACGCAGTTTGACGTTTATATCACGTGGACTCGCGTCACCGCACGCGAGCCGCTGGAGACGCAGTTTGACGTTTATATCACGTGGACTCGCGTCACCGCACGCGAGGCGCTGGAGACGCAGTTTGACGTTTATATCACGTGGACTCGCGTCACCGCACGCGAGCCGCTGGAGACGCAGTTTGACGTTTATATCACGTGGACTCGCGTCACCGCACGCGAGCCGCTGGAGACGCAGTTTGACGTTTATATCACGTGGACTCGCGTCACCGCACGCGAGCCGCTGGAGACGCAGTTTGACGTTTATATCACGTGGACTCGCGTCACCGCACGCGAGGCGCTGGAGACGCAGTTTGACGTTTATATCACGTGGACTCGCGTCACCGCACGCGAGCCGCTGGAGACGCAGTTTGACGTTTATATCACGTGGACTCGCGTCACCGCACGCGAGCCGCTGGAGACGCAGTTTGACGTTTATATCACGTGGACTCGCGACACCGCACGCGAGCCGCTGGAGACGCAGTTTGACGTTTATATCACGTGGACTCGCGTCACCGCACGCGAGCCGCTGGAGACGCAGTTTGACGTTTATATCACGTGGACTCGCGTCACCGCACGCGAGCCGCTGGAGACGCAGTTTGACGTTTATATCACGTGGACTCGCGTCACCGCACGCGAGCCGCTGGAGACGCAGTTTGACGTTTATATCACGTGGACTCGCGTCACCGCACGCGAGCCGCTGGAGACGCAGTTTGACGTTTATATCACGTGGACTCGCGTCACTGCACGCGAGCCGCTGGAGACGCAGTTTGACGTTTGATTTATTTATATAAGACTATGCAATATATTTTGTTTTGCAAATTTTGTTGCTTCTAAATTATGTCATGCGGCTATTTTGTGCGCCGTTTAAATTGTATAAGTTGCCATAATCTTTTACAGCCTGTATTATAGGTATTTGAATTTAATTGTTTTGTTTTCACTTTTATCGGCAGTCCCTATGGTTAGTTGGCTTATTTTTTTTCTTTACTTTACTATATATGTAAGAACTTTGGTTAAATTCATTATACATCTGAAGCTTCCTGTTAACTTTCATTGTCTCATTTCCCTTTTATTAATTTCCTATGCTAAAAGTATTTTTCTTGAATTTTATTATTTCAAAAATACACAAATTGCTCTTACGTCGTCTTAGATAACGCAAGTACGAATCTTGAGTAAACTAGTTTAGGTTCATAAATATTTTTTCTAATTAATATGAAAAAAACGCAGACAAACGCGAGTCTAACTTGCGCGCTAACGGTTCCGATAAACGTGATTTTTATGAAAAACCAGCTATTGCTTGCAGCTTCGCCCGCGTGAACTTAGATTTACAGCCGTATCCGGATTGATTTGATTTTTATAGCCTAAGGAATACCTTAGGCTATAAAAATCTGATGAAGATGAATGAAGAAGTATCTTCATAAGCTATCTGCCAGTGAAAATCCCGTTTAAATTGGTCCAGCCGTTTTTGAGATTAGCCGTAAGAAATAGACAGACAGACAAAAATTGTAAAAAATGCCATTTTGGTATATGTATCGTGTGTAATTATCGTGTATCGGTTATTAATGAATCTATGTCAATGGGATGGAGGCTCTATAGAGTATAGGTTTTGGTTTAACAGACAGACAGACAAACCAATCGCTTATAGTTTATAGGATAAGAGATCCATTTTGTCGTTTTGATGAACGTAACCCTTTTTTTTTTCTTTTACCCCGGGAAATGCTCTGAGACATTTGCCGCGGGGCAGGAGGGGACTCCCCAGGTGATCAGGCCAAAAAATGGTGAGGTGGACGCAGGGACCGACACCACCTCCACAGAGAGGTCGTCACGCACCACAAAACAACCCCTCCCAACGTCGGGACAGCACAATGGGGTGAGGTTGCTATCCTCGTCCCTTGTCCCCCTGCTCTTTTGTCCCTTCTTCTTATAAAAGGGGTACAAAGAGCAGTTCGCTCTGTTCAATTGGCTTCTCCCAAGTTGCTGGATTCACCTTAGGCTACTGAGCCCCATCGCCACGACAAGGCTTGAGCCATGGTGGGGGAACGGAACCCTAAAATATTAAAACTCATTGAGAGAAATATAGTTAACCACTGATAGCAAAAATATTACTTAGTGCGGAACCACTCACGTATTCGAGCTAGCACTTGACCATTGCCATTCTCCATCTTAATTTATTACTTTGTTATTTACAAAATACTTTCATCCTTTTTGACTTTATACAAACATGTTGTTATTTCTCCAAAACAGATTTTAGCCGTGGGTTTAGAACGATAGGTTTTTAGAGTACAAATAGTCCTGGATTATTTCTAGCTAAAATATAGAACTAAATTTATATATTAATATGATCAGTACATCACACATTTTGCCATTACAATTACATCTAGTCAAAGCTTAGACTTAAGGCTGGACTATTCGAAAACTGGAAGAATAGGAGCTCCGCTGACACTCACACCGCGTCGAGCGCTTTCGCAGCGAGTGGGGAATTCCAGTTTTTTGTATGAAATTTGAAATTTCATAGGCTTTCACTTCTACTGGGAAGCCCTATGACTACCAGATTTTTTGGACGGTCGAAACCGCAACAAACTAGCTAGCATAATATTATCATAAGCCAAATATAATCATCATCGTTATCAGCCTCTATCCGTCCACTGCTGAACAGGCCTCCCTCAATGAACGCCAAGACGGCTGTTCCCTTGCCACTCGCATCCAACACGGACCACACCCTCAACTTTTTATTCACGACACCCATAAACTTCGAGATAGCACGACACGACGGACAGACAAGAAATAAATAACTTCATAATTTATGATTCGTTTGAACTTGTCTATTGCATAGACAATTTAATAACGCGTAGTTTTCATAAATACAAAAAGGAGTTACACTTTGAGAATCCATGGATACCCACGCTATAAAGTATGAAACCATTCTTTTGGATAAACGAACAGGACAGACATCATTACAAATAAAACTATATCAACTGGAAATCGATGTTCAGCATTGTCCCCGGATATCTCGTTCACGTGACTGAAATAGAAGGGTAAACATA
The DNA here is from genome assembly GCA_963853865.1 of Helleia helle. NCBI lineage: Eukaryota > Metazoa > Arthropoda > Insecta > Lepidoptera > Lycaenidae > Helleia > Helleia helle. The sequence continues at coordinate 1,771,859 of OY971436.1, forward strand.
GTTTTTTTTTCTCTTTATTAAAAGGGACTTTTAAGCAAACATAGTTAAAATACCTTTTTTAACATTTAAACAGGTTTTTCTAACTTTATTAACATAGATACTCTTTGGGTTAGAAGTATTTAGAAATTGGCGAATAACTAGGGCCAAATAAAATGGCCATGGGAAACATGCCGCAACAAATGTTTGAAAAGAACTGGGAGTATGAAATGTTAAGCTATTATGATATCCCCACCATGGTTCAGGCCTTGACGTCGCAGTGGGGCTTGGTAACCTAGGGTGAGTCTAGCACCTTGGGCGGAGCTAATTTAGCCGAGGGGGCTCTTTGTACCTCTCTTATAAGAAGAGGGAACAAAAGAGCAGGGGGCAAGGGGGCGAGGCCGGGAATTTCACCCCATTGTACTGTCCCGACATTGGGAGGGGTTGTTCTTTGGTTCGGGACGACCCTTCTGTGGAGGTGACGTCGGTCCCTTGGGGGACTGACTAGCCGTCGAGGTGCCCTGTTTACTCATTAGATCCGGGGCACCTCACTAAAGGGGGCATTGGTGGCACTCGTCGGGTTTTAGTGGGTAGAGCTGCGTCCACTTACCAGCTTTCGGGTGCAGCGAGTCTCACATACCCGCCTGGGGAAACCTACTCCCCCGCTGGATGCCTCAGAGCATTTCCCGACGTTAAAGGAAAAAAAGCTGTATGTGATGTAAAGCATGATAATTTTAGAATTAATAAATAATGACCCGCGTTTACAGCGTCATTCTTTTTGACGTCACAACGAGTTAATAATACTGCCAATATATTCCGCCCCTTTTTATAAACTGCTGAAAAAAACAAAATATATCGACCTCTTATATCAAACATTTCCCTTGACCGCAGGTGTCAGAGGTCATTGGCTAAGTACCAAAAAAAATTGTAGTTTACTCCGCCATTTCATTTAATATGACGAGTAGAGCAATAAATATTGAGCTCTTATGTTGAATATTTTTCTTGTATTGAGCTCTTATATCAATATTTCCCTTGTCCCCAGGTCTCAGACGACATTGGCTACGTGGTCTACTCGGCGTTGGGCAGCTTCTACATCCCGTCCTGCATCATGGTGTTCGTGTACATCAGGATATACTTCGCAGCGAAGGCCAGAGCGAGGAGGGGGATACGGAAAAACCCTAGATCCAGGCCGGTGGGTATTTTTTTATAACGTAAGTAGTGGGGTGGTCATTTGAATCATTGATCATAATTTGAATGATCGACCAGATCACCATCACTCTCAATACCAAGATGCTCTCAAGGTGGTCAGAAATAGGAAAAACATCCTGAGAACCAAGGTCATGGATGGAAGAGGCTACGACTCTCAGACTTTAGGAACACGACTGAAGGATGAGAAAGATTTGTATTTGGATCCGCTTGATGGAGTATCGATGGTTAGATGAAGTCCAAAAATACCAAGCTTTAAGGTTGAACTAGTCGATGCCGCGAACTCTAACAAAATGATTGCTATTTCACCTGACATAAGGCGCGAACATGCGTGCTAGAATGAAATGCACAATGATTCATTCCGAAAATGTCCTTTTAGCAAAACAGTTATTATAGAAAAACTAATAAGTGTATCTTTTCAAAATAAATTTATTTTATCTTTTGAATAACTAAACTATGTCTGTACGGGCTTTATTTTTGAGCTTTCGTGCTCGGTATACTATTTATTTACGCCCAAAGTTGGGCTAAAATCAGTGTTGAAATATGAAAGTTTAGAAGCTTGTATTTTTTAAATGTATATTTTTTTTACGATTTTGGGTAGATACACACATAGATAACGACAAGATTAATTTATATTATCCTTAGTTTTTCATGGTCAACGTCAAATATTGTAGTAATTACTGTTCTGCGTTTGTATGGAAAGATGATCGACTTATGTAACCTTAAGGGCATTGATTGACGACTAGCTGCCCAGGATAGTAAAGAGTGGTGGAATCTTGTGTTTAAGTACAAGGCCAAGATCCACTTAGGATCCGTGCGTGAAGTAAGTAAGTAATAAAGCTGGCAGATGGCATTTTGGGGGAACAACACGTAATTTTTACGTTCAAAGTGTTTTTAGACTTAATGTCACATTTTAACGCTCAATTTCATGCCCAGCCTGAGACATAACTTTTCATAACTGCCCGTGTAAGTCATGGTGCCAGTATCTACACTGCCTAAAGGGCAGGGCCCTTCCGAACTGCAGCATAGAACTAAATCCTTCTACCGATAATTTAGTATCAAGTAATGAAAGTTACACTTAATACTTCTTTGAAGAACGCTAAAAGGCTGAAACAAATTTTACCATTTTTTTATGTCATAAGGCGCCTCCTTATAATGAGCAGTCGGAGTCTTATTTTGACCACCGACGCCCATACATATTTCCACAAGAGGTTGTAAATATGCAATTTGCATCGGAATCTCACAAACCGCACGAAACGCGACAGCATAGCTGTCACTGTACGACGGCATTATGTAAGTGCGAGGTACCACCGAGGTCGTGCCGGCCCCATTTGGGTGCAATACAGCAATGGCACTACCTCTTACAAATTGACCTGCCCTGCTATAGACAGTAATGCTACCTTTCTTATGCTCCTCTCAAGTTGGGTCAAACACAAAGTGCAAATTTCATTAAAACCGATTCAGTAGCTTAGAAGTTTGTCACAGACAAAAATCGTGTCACAAAATTGTATACCTACAAACATACGATGTTTATCATAGTTGGCAAACACAGATCAGCCCTGTCAGCAACCATTGGCCAAGATAATATCCGCTATTAATGTATTCGGTCATTGGAAAATCTGTGTGGAAACCATAAAACAAGAAGATGAAGAACTAACTGACAGAATAGCCATGTCATCTATTACATTGACTTTTTATCGTTCGTCTATAAATTTGTTTGACAATAAAAAAAGAAGCCATAAAAAGCTTTCACAAGCCACAATATTTCATTACTTAGTCCATAATATTCAAAACACATTTATTTAATTTGTTATACATGCGTGAAAAAATGAATTCACCCCATTCATAACTGTCGAAACGCATAAACAATGAATAACGTTCACAAATCAAACGTTCCATAGACTATATTTAAAATGGCCGACATTTTTTGTTTCAGAACGAACAGCAAACGAGTTTCACGAACGCGCCAAAAGGGACGCGACCGATGCCGTCGTCCTCAAACTTATCTATGCCTATAGGCATGGATCCAAATTCAAATAACAATAGGTAAGATATATTTTATCGCTTGCGAGCTGTCTATATTTATTTGTCATCTGTCATCCAGTGTCGCTCCATGGCGCCAAGGAAAGTGACAGATAGTATTAGGGAATCATATCGATGAAATAAATCTATACATCCATCTGTAGTTTAGTCTTTGAAATGGCGAGAATACGATTTATAAGCTTCTATTATAATGAAACTTTATTCAAAGGAGCTCGTGGCTAAGTAATACAGCCGCACGGATCGATCCATCAGGTTAAGCTACGCTTGCCGTGGTTGGACCGTGGATGGGTAACCATCTTGACATACCGAGACTCCTCCGTGCCTCGGAAAGAATGTTAGGCCGTTGGTTCCAGCTGTCATTTGTATGGGTCGTCAAAGGCCCGAAAATCTGACAAGCAGGGGGTATCGTATTACCCAGTTCCTGGGTTGTGGAAGTCAGATAGGCAACACCTGTATCTGGTTAGACAGGAAACCGACCTCAACATAGTTGGGAAAATGCTTTAAGGCAGAAGAGAGAAGAACTGTCATACAACTTGGACTGGTTATTAATGGTTACCACTTTGAAGTTAGGTATCTTTAGTCTATTGACCTGTCTTCATTTTTTATGCCAAAAGGAGGCAGGGAGGAGAAGTCGGCCTTATGGTGACTACCGACGCCCAAAGGCATCCAAAAAACCAAAACTTATGCAGATGCGTTGTCCTCCTTTTCCCTATCCTCCCCTGGGCCACCGAAAACTCACAAACCGGGTCAAGTGAAAGCTACGCAGGACGCTGTCGAGTGTTATGTGAGCGAGGGACTACCCTGGTCTTGCCGGCAATCAATTCACGGCTGCAAAGCAGTATGGCACTACCTATTACAAATTTCTAAGTAAATAGCCAATAGAACGATGACATTGAGCAAATGGCATTTCAGTTAATGTAGCAGTGAGTTTAATGCCACTAATTTCAACATTATAATTAATGAACTGGCATAATGGCGCCTTAATAATATATCCGAAAAATAATATAAGAAATAGAGTGTTAATAGCAAACAAAAAAATCGCTACAGATAACATTCCGAACGCATTAAAACGAACCGTTGTAATGTTGACAGCAGCGAAAATACAAAAGCGTCAACAAAGTATGCACGTATCCTTTGGTATAATGGAGGGAAAACAAGCAAAGCGAAAAGATTCCAGTGCATAAACAATGGCGCATTGGAATATCTTTTTGGTTATTAGCATATTTTAAACCGACGTTTCGGTTATGAGGTATTATGATTCATGAATATTTATTTTTATTATTCACAGTTACACCTTTCTAGTTATTAGCAAGTCATGGAGGCTTACATTTTCATGAGCGCCACGTTCACTAAGGCATATTTGTAATAGCTCTGACAGAAGAGTTGAGTAGCTATTAGATAAAACATAAAATAGTTTTGCCAAGATTGGCTTTAATATGAATTATTATCAGGTGAACCAACTGTTTTAAAAAGATGTGATGGATTTTAACCAGAGACTTAAACAAGAGAGACAGCATCAAATGAAGTGACATTTCTTAGTATTATCATAAGAAATAGGTAATTGTCCCACTGATCATAGGTAAAGAGACCCCACCATGGTTCAAGCCTTGTCGTGGCGGTGGGGCTCAGTAACTTAAGGTGAACCCAGTACCTTGAGTAAAGCAAATTGAACTGAGGAGCTGCTCTTTGTACCCCTCTTATAAGAAGAGGGGAAAAGGGAGCAGGGGAGGGGACAAGGGGCGAGGATGGGAACCTCACCCGATTGTACGGTCCCGACGATGGGAGGGGTTGTTCTGTGGTGCGGTACAACCCCTCTGCGGAGGTGGTGTCGATCCCTTGAGGAACTGACTAGCCGTCGTGCCCTATTGCTCAACAGATCCGGGGCACCGCATCAAAGGCGGCATAGGTGGCACTCGCCGGGTTTTAGTGGGTAGAGCTGCGTCCACTTACCACCTTTCGGACGCAGCGAGTCCCACATACCCGCCTGGGAAGATCCACTCCTCCGCGGGATGCCTCAGAGCATTTCCCGGCGTTAAAGAAAGAAAATTGGTAAAGAGACAAAAAGCTGTCTCATAGTGGTACGTTTTTAATATCGTTTTTAGAAATGTGAGTTTTCTAATCTAGAAGCAGAGACGAAAGCTCGATAGACTTCAAACTAGATGGGACAACGACAAAGTTGTTGTCGATACGAGAAGAGTTTTTCGGGTTAACTTTTGAAGTGAATCTTCTTTTGCGCCCATCTGAGAAAACTTTTACGGAAGAAACGTCACGAAAATTTGCAACTTTTTTGTCCAAGAAAAGGGAGAGAGTGATTGAGACCGATTGAGAAAGAGCCATGGAGTGAGAGTAGCAAGCGAGTGAGAAAGATCGAGAGAGAGAGATAGAGCGAACGTCGCATCGCAAGTCTCGGAAATTTAAAGCTTTAGATGAGTACAAATATAAACGAGATTTAAAAATTAGTTTGCCAAATAAGTTTCACTTCTGAAATGTGTACTTTGTATGCTCGCACTTTTTTGTAATGGTATGTGATCAACACTCAACGTCACCCGTCAACGTCAAAAACGTTTTTGATATGCAAACGCATATCAAAAACGTTTTACTACTTTTTCAAAACCCACCAAAGCTTTACAAAGTAGAAATAAGCAGGAAGGTGGTTAGGGTAATTTTTTTCCACGTTTTTTGAATTTTTACCAGCTTCCATATTAATCCACCGATACTAACCCCACTCACCCACAGGGAAGGACAGATATCCACCATCGAGACCCAGCAGGTGGCCATACCCACAGTGACCTGTGACTTCGCCTCCGACATCTCCACCAGCGAAGCTGGGGACACCGCGCAGCAGGGAGATGAGAGGAAAGACACGCTGAAGGTAATTACCATCGCCTTCGTCATCATCACCTTCTTCTTCTGCTTCTTCTTCATTATCATCATCATCATCACCATTATCATCGTTTAATTAAATTAAAATAAAATGATATTCAACTAGTGTAGTCAGGATCGAACCCGGACCTCTCGTCTGTCACTCAAGAGGCCGAGGCCATACCCACTAGTCCATCGTCGCTCACGCGCATAAATTATAGCCTACCTGTTATTCTTATGTAAAAGCTGTTATTGTATGTTATTTTAAAGTTTCATTAAAATCAATTCAGTAGTTTTTACGTGAAAGAGTAACAAACACACATCCATACATTCTTACAAACTTTCGCGTTTATAATATAAGTAAAATCAAAATCAAATCAAAATCAAAAAAAAAATATTCAAAATAGTACTAATACAGTATCTTTTTGAACGTCAATTGAATCTACCACCGGTTCCAAGGTAAGCCCACTGAGAAAAACCGGCGAAACAAACTCAGTGGAACTAATCTTTTCAAATAATATATATTAATAACAATTTTAACATCTTTTCTTGAAATGCCCGGGAGGAACGCCTTATTCCCAGGGTGTGGTATCTTCCATGAAATCTTTTACTTTATAATATGCTTTACCACACAAACGTTCTTTAACAACTTTTTTGAATTTTTTTATGGAGAGCTTTTGAACGTTTTCTGGGATCCTATTGTAAAAGCGTATACAGTTGCCTTGAAAAGAATTGCTTAATTTCGAAAGTCTTATCATTGGTGCATGTAACCCGTGTCTATTACGTGTATTCCTACTATGAATATCACTTTTCTTACAAAATTAATTTATGTTTTTTCGGACATACAGTAAATTTTCTAAGATGTATTGAGAGGTGACAGTCAGAATTCCTAGTAGGATATGATATCAAGGATTTTACACATCATTACAGGAGATATTAATGTAGCACTATGCTAGTGAAATTATCTTTTCAATCTAATTAGTTCTGAAGATCATCTCATCCAAACACACTAACATTACTTTTTATTATGTTAGTATAATGTTGAACTAATATATTTTATACTAATACTAGTGGCACCGACAGACGTTGTCCTGTACATTTTTTTTTGTGAATCTAAGCCATCCTCGAATCCCCTTGAACTCACACAAAAAATTTCATCAAAATCGGTCCAGCCGTCTAGGAGGAGTTCAGTGACATACACACGCACACAAGAAATATAATATATAAAGACTAGTGGCACCGACAGACGTTGTCCTGTAAATTTTTTTGTGAATCTAAACCATCGTCGAATCCCCTTGAACTCACACTAAAAATTTCATCAAAATCGGTCCAGCCGTCTAGGAGGAGTTCAGTGACATACACACGCACACAAGAAATATATATATATAAAGATAAGATAATAAAGAGAAAAACCTTCTACCTCCGGGATTCAAAGCAACTGTGATAAGAACCGTCAAACTCAATAGCTTTCTACATCTTCTCCATTCGGTCCTGGACATTTTTTTATGAACCCCAAGATCGCGTCAAATCTTTCCAGGGTGAGATCCGTGTCCAGCAATGGGACAAATAAGCGACTATGATGATGATGATGATTTATTAGATTAAAATTTGAATTAATCTCAAATTCTCCTAATAGTTTAAAATCTACACGACAATTTCCACTCAAACGTCGCATAATATTCAAATATTCGTCCAGGTGATAACACCGTTTAAAAACGTAAGAAAATAACTTAAAACGTTAAAAGCGTTCATTTGCTTTAAATGGACAATTATTGCTTTTTCACTTTGAATAAAAAAATAAATTTTTGCCTCAACTGCATCTTGATAAATGCATTTCCTAATGGATTTTCCGTCGGGAAATAAAAGGAGTGAGGGAGCCACAGTCGCACGAAAAGGATATTCAATTTAAACTGTATGTTTGTTGAATTCATTGCCTTTGAGAGTGACTCGTTTAAAAAGAAAATTGCTTGATTGTTGTTGCATTGTGGCGTTCCTTTTTCTAATTGTCCCTTTAAGTTAGTTGACTTTAAATGCATTATTTTATTGGTAAAATCTATATATTGTTGCTGTTCTATAGATAGATTGACTCATAACGATATCTCTAGAACTACAAGACCTAGAGACTTGAAATTTGGTAGGAATATTACTTTTACCATGAAGAGGTCAGCTAAAAACGGATTTTAAGAAATTCCTCCCCCTCCCCCTTTGACAGAACTAAGTCTTTGCGGGAAACTAGTATTTGAATATTAATAAACTGTCATAATTAAGTTAGATTTTTTTATTATTTTGCGTTTGATTGGGGCTACTTTGTTGAGTAAAGAACAGACTTTATACTATAAAAGAATATCATAGCAATGTTACATAAAAATCTTGTTCCTTCAATGTAACATCAGATCCATGACATTCACCTGGCACCTGCCACCTGCGCGGAATCTGTTTATGCTACCAGATTTATTTCAATGTGAATTCACAAGATCCGACAAAGATCTTGGCGCTTTTAAAATGCACATATTTTCCGTCACCTTCCGTGATATACACCTGCGAATATGAAGGTTCGAAATAAAATTATAGTTTACTAGCTGTTTACCAAAATAACATTTTGGTAACAGATTTACACTCATTTTTGTTTCTTTTACGCCGGGAAATGCGTAGGCATCCCGCTTGGGAGTGGGGAACTCGGGCGGGTATTTGGGACTCCCTGCGCCCGAAAGATGGTAAGGTGGACGCAGCTTTACTCACTAAAACCCGGCGAGTGCCACCAATTCCGCCTTTGGTGAGGTGCCCCGGATCTATTGAGCAAACACCTCGACGGCTAGTCAGTCTCTCAAGGGACCGACACCACCTATAGACTGGTCGTCCCGCACCACGAAACAAAGCCTCCCATCGTCGGGACAGTGCAATGAGGTGAGGTCCCTACACTCGTCCCTTGTCTCCCCTATTCTTTTGTCCCCTCTTCTTATTACCCCTCTTGGTACAATCTCCTCGATTCAATTGTCTTTGCCCAAGGTGCTGGGTTCACCTTAAGCTACTGAGCCATACCGCCACGACAATGCTTGAACCTTGGTGGGAGATTTACACTCGTATTCGGGCCAATGACGATTATTTTTATAGTATATGGTTTATGTCACTCAGTGATAATATTATACGAAGGATCCGTAAAACCAAAGCACGCGCAAATTTCATGAAACAATTAGGAGCGATTAATGAATTAATGAATCGATCGCGATAAAAAACATAAATAAAAGGTTATACTTAAAAACCCAACGCAATGACAAAAAAGATGACCTTCCTACTGAACCAACCTTGCCAAAAAGGACCACCGCTATAACCTGATTTCACACAAAAAACCATCTAAATCGCTGTGGTCTTATATAGCGGTCAAACTTATGACATCCCTTTTGCAACAAAAAGTAGTTTTGTCCATATTAGAAGCCACAGGCAAAATGTAGTCGAGTTGTTAGTTCAGATGGTCTTCATTTAAGACAACTCCCTAAGGCTCAACAAATATTAATATTTGTATGTAATCCCTTGAATTATTCATGAGGTGATGAAGTTGTGAAATAGCTTCTGACGCGACTTTGAGTTTTGCTAATTTAACGAGTTATATGAAATTTAATCTTGAAACGTGTAAGCTAATTTGAAGTATCTGACTATCAGACTGATGTTGTCTAGTTTTTTAACCTCGACACAAAAAAGAGACTGGTGTTAGGAGTTTGACCGCTATGTGTGGATGATTTAATCAGGATAATTAGAATAATAGATAAAACTAATCTAGAAACTTCTATTTCAGGTGGTAACATCAGCGCAAGTGACGAGGAACCCCCTCGCAGCTTGTCCTTACAGAAGTTCAACGCTATCCGTCAACGGAGAGCTACAGCTGCAGTCCCAACGCACGAGAGCAGCCAGTGTTGCCATCGACACGGACATGGTCTCAGAACTGGAACCATCCTCATCAGACTCTGGCGTGGTCTCCCGCTGTGCGGTCGTCAAACCTCTAAAACTGAGGATATGCCAGCCGATATTCGGTAAAAAGAGCGACTCAACGCGCAGACAGGAGAAGTCGCAGCCAACAAAGTCGGAGTTGGAGCCAGCGTTACCAAAACAGCACAAACCCAGGGACCCAGAGAGAGAAAAGAGAAGATTAGCGAGAAAAAAGGAGAAAAGAGCGACATTAATATTAGGTTTGATCATGGGTAGCTTCATAGCTTGTTGGCTGCCCTTCTTCTTTCTCTACATCTTGAAAGCCGCTTGCAGACGTTGCGTGATACCGTCGAGCGCGTTTGCGATCGCCTTTTGGTTAGGCTACATGAACTCTGTCTTAAACCCTGTCATTTACACCATATTCAATAAGGATTTCCGAAGGGCCTTCAGGAGGATACTGTTCAAGTGATGTTTCGCTTACCTGTGCTGCTACAGATGCGTCGCCAACAGGATCATGTTGGCCCAAGAGAGGGCAGCACCGGGTCTTTACAATTATCGTTGAGTTTTGCTGGACTTGGCTCGAGTGGACTTGACTGAACTGGGTTCAACGTTCGCTTTGTGTAAATTAGGACTTTTATTTTGCGAGAATAGTATTGTTGCAATATTTTATAAGTAAGAAGGCTGAGCTGATCTTGATACGTTTCTGTGCTTATGAATAGGAATGAAAGCTGTTACACACTTTCATTCTCAGTCACTCTTCTTAACTCTTGCATTTGAAGTAGAGTCCGCAGATTATATTATGCAAGTTGTAGAGCATAATAATATGTTGTCAACATCTCCCACCAGGGAACATATGTTTTTTCCATGTTGGGTACCTCAATTCTGCTTATCTTCGTAGTTAAAGGTACAGTTATGGTAGATTTTGCAGAACATTTAGTTACCGATAAAAGTGCTGCGCTTGGTGCCGCGCGCCTGTCTGCTCAAGTACCACCATCCACCTTATTTCTTACGGCAAAAAGATTTTTTATCAAAGTTTTTTTTGGCAAATGTATTTAAAACTATGTTTAGGGTTTACTTTGAAGATCACAATGGTATAATTATAGTATACAATTATGATTTTAGTTACCAAAACATTGATAACGCCGTGAAGAGAGAAACTATACGCAGAGCTTAACATACATCCATATCATGACGCTCTTTTCCTATAGATATGCAGATGCCAATTCTCGCCATGATCATGACAAAAATCTTTCAAATCTTTCCGTTTCGAGAGCAGCGCTTACCTAATCCTAAAATAAAACCTTACAGAATATTACAATGGAATTATATATTTTAATGTCTAAATAGTTTTATCGTAGTTATTATAGATTGTTACAAATGTGGGTTTTCTTAAATAAAACTAAAAAAACCGACATTTTCGAAACAACACATACTGCAACGCTAAAGGATTTGAAAATATTAAATGTAAATATCCTCATGTAAAATAGAATTGTATTAGACGTCAGGGCGGCCATCTTGGTTTCATTCGAATTTAGAACGTAGTTTTTTTTAAGTAGTGTAGTTTAAGTTTTAAATATACAGATTCGAGAATGTCACAGTAGTGTTCAATTTAAAATATTTATTACTATTTACCTTTAGAAGGATGTGTTTGTGCCTCGCTGAGTATCGCCATCCTGCCTATTTCTGATGCTAAGCATTAATGTGTAAAGGAATAAAGCGGGATCGGACAGTAATCACATTAAAATCTAAAATGTACTTAGATAAAATAAATATATGATCTACTATTTTACTAATAATAATATAATTCATTAAAATATTTTTAAATGAAGGAATAAAATTTTGTTATTAATAATATTTTTAATCTGTACGGCGACACCAATCACAGCGCGTACGGCGTGACGTCACTTGTGGGCAATCCATGGACATGAAGAATAGAAAGTAAGGAGAACCACAACAACAAGGTGTTGCGTGACAAATTATGACATATTACAGGTGGCACCACAAGTAGCTAGTGAAAGGAATTCTAAACGTGTGTGCACCAAGAAGCGTAGTTTCCTGGTGCACACACGTTTAGAATTCCTTATAACACACTTTAACACTTGAAACACATACATTAATATATACAAACACGTATCCACATGCTACACCAGCGCCATTGTGGACGGTTTATGAACTATATAATTGACGTCTAATTTGCGTTTACAGGTGGACACTTTTTCAACTTGTCGCCGATACAAGATGATTCTTCTTACTTTCTGTTCTCCATATCCAAGGAGCATAATTATGTATTCTGCGCATACAGCTGTTTTATAATTATGACCACAAATGACGTCACGTGCTCTAAGATAACATAGCGTGGCGTTTTGGCGGCATTTTTAAACAAACAATATTTATACATGATATTGAGTACTAAATAGGCTGTAAATAATTAAAATTTAGTTTTTATGGGAATAAATATCCATTAAGATTCGTTTAAAAAACTTTCTGAAAATTTTGCCGTACACGGGAAATTTGCATATACGGGATCGTATTACAGGCACTGGGACCACCATCTTTTGTTTCACGACTGGCAACTCTGCCAACTTTTGTCAAAAAAAGGCAAATTTCAAGTCATTCATACCAATGAGCAATTACTAAAATAATTTGATGAAAGAGATTGTTGAAATGGCGCATATTTAGTTTAATAAATATATATAATATATACGTAGTGTTTTTTAATGATCCCTTGGCTGATTAGCCGTTTGTCATTTGTCTTAAAAGAATTAAAAAAAATGTTATTTGTTTATAGATTTTATAATTATTAATCGATATTATATTTTATCCCTACCTGTGATCGCTATTTTTAAATGTAAAAAAATTAGACGTTAGTTTGTAAAAAAAACATGGCCGCCCTATTTATTGTAGATTAGATTATGTTCGCTTAATATAAGTTTAAATACACTTAAAAATACGCTTATATTCGTACAAATTAACTATATATAACTGTTTATATGGTAGTTGTGACGTCTTTGCGTTTTTGTACATATTATGTTACATAAAAACTGTTTATTTTGAATTACTAACTTAAAGTGAGCTTATATAGTTACAAGCATTAACGTCCAGAAAACAATAATTAATCTTCAAGAATACAAGTTTTATTAAAAGGGATTTAGTAGTAGCAGAATTCAACATGACGCATTTTCATGGATATTTTGCCATCAACAAATATTAATATTATCACTCAAATATTCATTTTTTTTATGTCATGTCATCAGAGGGCAAACGAGCAGTCGGAGCCTCACGGCGCCGACGCCCATACACATCCGCACAACCAAGGCCACGCAGATGCTCCGCCCTCCTTTTCTCTACCCCCCCAACGGGCCACCGGAAACTTACAAACCGCACAAAACGCGACATCATAGCTGACACTTGACGCCGTGGTTATGTGAGCGAGAGGTCCCCGGTCGTGCCGGCCCAGTTCGGCTGCTATGCAGCATGGTACTACCTATTCATGAAATAAAATTGCCAAAATTTATTTTGCCTTTACACCAATCGCATTGTCCATGGATGATATCTGATAATGATGACCAGATCTAGGTTTCAGTCTCAATCCTTAAATAATAATAAAAATCCCTGTAGCATTCCCTTGCTAAATCCTTATGAATGCCTGTATTGTTGTCTAAAGGATAAGTCCCATATGTAGTCTAATAAGGCTAAAGGATAAGTCCCATGTCTGGTCTAACGAGGCAATAAATTTTAGCCTTCAAGACACATTGCGTCAAGCTTCTAAGTACTAAAAATGTAAAATGTAAAAAAAAAAGTTTTTTTTGTACAAACTTGTAAAGTTTCGAATACTTAAATTTTAATAAATGTTGTTCGTAGCGAATTAAGTTTTAAGCGCTGGCCGCTTTCGTGTAATTATGATTTAATGTATAAACTATTATTTAATAATAATATTTAATATACAAAAAAGAACACCAAAATACATTGTAATTTGTAAAAAACGTAGTATACTCATTTCATGTGCTTTCATTTTAGTGTAAATATGTCGATAAAAAAACCTTATGACTAGTATTATACAATAACAACTGTATCTACGACTGAAATACATTTAATTTTAACCTGTACATATAAAATATAAATTTTACCACAATTGTTTTAATATTAGAAAATTATATATAATGAACAACGACTTTTTAATTCTAAATAGATGTAACTTAGATTCCTGTTAGATATCAACTATTTAATAATTAGAATAATGCCACTGTGAGTAAATGACATTTAAATATGGCGGGAGAGTGTTAACTTTTTAAAACTCACTGTTTTTAAGCAATAGACATCTTTAGTTTCTAAATTCACTTAAGAATTTCATATATTGTCTTCCAATGTAAGTGTGATCTGTGTGTTATAATAATTCTCATTTTGTTGATAAAATAACACCAAATATGTGTTTGCACATAGTAAAGACCAGTACAGATTAAAAAACGCGTGCCAAATGTCGTGATCAAATTAATAATTTTTGTGATTAAAAATAATAAAATTTTACAGCCGCCATCTTGTTTGAAATTGGCGCGTTTACGTTGAATCTGTAATCTGTGCCTCACGTGTAACTTTGTCGTAATATATTAATGATAATCTTTGTGTTATTTAGTTGTATCTACAAAAATTTTAAATTATGAAATGACAAATAAAATGGCGCGTTCGGTTTTTGAATCTATACAGCTCTTAGATTAATGCGGAATAACTTTTTTAGAACAACACAATCAGGCAAAGAGCCCTTGCGGATTGTGCCGTTCTATGATAATAGGATAAATAATTAATAAAATAGTAATGATGCAATAATTTACCACTCAACATTATTTTCATAACTCTGTATATTTAATAATAAATATTTTGTACAGTTCTTATAAAAGATTACGCCAGTAACTTATATTATTATAATAATTATTAACCAATTAGAATGTTTCGATATTCAAATAATTGTTTATATAGATAAAATCAATCTCTTAGATTATAATATATATTATTAGCCTCGTTCAATATTGTTCTAAAAGTATTATTAATAGTAGTTATATTAAATAGAGATTTGTTAAAAGTAATTTTAAAAGTTTTTTCCGAAACTACGGTTATGTTTATATTAATCTTTATATGATAATCGTCTAAGATTAATTAAATAATATTCTATCGACTCAAAATTGTAAATGACAAACTATACGAAGTACCAAAATATACAAATTCAATCTTTACGTATGTCTTTTATTTCTTCTGACTACATTCTTAATGTTGGTGGGGCACATCTCAATATTTTAGGTTAAAGATTAAAGATGACTTCGAATTAGATGGGGTGACGATGGAAGCAGACGGTCCTAGGTGAATTTGAATTGTCGGGGATAGTGACAAATTCAAATTCAATTATTTATCTTTGTTTAGTAGGTAATGAAATATAAAGACAAAGCAGGTGGTAAAAGCTCTAATTTCAATAGAGAAGATGGCTGGCTTTTACCACCTGCTTGGGATCCCATTATTAAAATTATCAAATCAAAATCCAAGCATAATATGTCACAGATTAAAGATACAGTTAGCACTTTCTGCGTAGATAGGACTGACCAAAATATTGATGTATCATAGGGTAGTTTCGAATAACTTTGTAATGATAGGACGTATGACACCTCAGTCCTCCCGTGACCATGGTTACTGTAAAGTATCCGAAACGTCGGGCTTGTAAAAATTAATAAACCGCGATAAAATCCGTTTAAATTGTTTTATTATAAATAGTAATATACATCATATATTTTTTTTTGTTTTATCATTCTCTTATTTTAGACGTTACAGGGGGGGGGATACATTTTTCCACTTTGGAAGTGTCTCTCGCGCAAACTATTCAGCTTAGAATAAAATGTTATTAGAAACCTCAATATCATTTTTGAAGACCTATCCATAGATACCCACACGGTTTGATATAAAAAAATGTTGAGTTTTAGTTCTAAGTATGGGGACCCCCAAAATTTATTGTTTTTTTTCTACTTTTGTGTCAAAATCTTAATGTGGTTCACAGAATACATGTACTTACCAAGTTTCAACAGTATAGCTCTTATAGTTTCGGAAGAAAGTGGCTGTGACATACGGACGGACAGACAGACAGACAGACAGACATACAGATATGACGAATCTATAAGGATTCCGTTTTTTGCCATTTGGCTACAGAACCCTAAAAACAATCATCTTAAATTTATTACGACATTACCTAAGTATCGTTTTGCTACGAGATGCCGAATCGACACTACGAGTATATACTACGAGAACGCTACGAGCATTTACTACGAGAACGCTACGAGAAGCTACGAGTGCCACGGAACACGCTACGACGTTATGTTATGTGTTATTTAAATTATTTGCCGATATAAAGTAAATTGGGAACAGCAAAGTTTCTGCACATTCATTAATATCATCATCATCATCATCATCATGATCATATCACTCAAACTTTAGCCATATGATGGTAAGTGGTCAGCGTCGCCGATGAACATAAACAAGACTGAGATTAGCCCATTAATTCAGGCAACTCATTCATATGTTGCCTATCCTGAGACATAAAATATTGAGTATCTATTCCAGAACTTACACTGCTGTCCTGTCTCCGGAACACAGCAAAGCTGTTTCACGGGAGGCAAAAGCAGGATTTTTTCATTCAGCCGGTAGCGGGCACAGCACAACCCTCACCAGTAAATTTTCATGACTTTTCCTGTCTTAATCAGATAAGTGATATGTAAAAACCAGGGTGTTAAAATTACTACTACCAAATTCAGTATTCAGCAGTTATTTTTTACCCTTCGTCTAACTTGTCTTGCCAATTTGCAAAGCCATTTGATAATAAGTAGGTGCAGTAAAAAATACATCTCATTAAATGTGTCATCGTCAACGTCATTAAAAATCTTTAGTTTATTATGGACTAGGTTTTTAGTCCACTAAAAAGAACAAACAACTTAGTTTGTTGAAACAAAGATGTAGCTCAGCCAATAGTTTTTTTTTATGTTAGTCGGATAGGCAATCTGGCAAACGTACCACCTGATGGTAAGTGGTCGACGTCGCCCATGAACATAAACTAGTTTACCTGGAACGAGCCCAGGCAACTCATCTATATGTTGCCTGTCCTGAGACACAAGATGTTAAGTCTCGGTGCCAGTAATTACACTGCCTGTCTTGCCCTTCTCTCCGAAACACAGCAAAGCTGTTTCACGGGAGAAACAAGCAAGATGGTGGTACCCATGCAGCCGGGAACGCGGCACAGCGCTTCCCTCCCACCGGTAGAATGAACGTACTAAAACAAACTCACATAAAATGATCTATAGATAAAATCTAATTGTCAAAGAATAACAAAACAATACCCACAATGAGAGATTCGAAATTAAATTTTCAATTACGGTGCTTGGGCGGGGTACGGCTGATGCTGGGCGGGACAAGTCCCCAGGGCGGCTAACTTGACCAACAAACACAAAACCAATATTTGTTAAGAGCAATACACAAACATACAAACACCAATACGACATTTATATTTGAATTTGAGTTGAGTTTACTTAAGATTTTGTTTATCTTATAAGATTTCATTTCTGCCAAACTTTGCAAAAGACATGTCAGTCTTGCGTCTGAGAGTTTCATCGTGCAGTGAAATCGTCTCTAATGTCGTGACGACAAACGACATAGCGTTGTCATGGAATAAAAAAGAGTGACCTCTTTTTTTATTCCATCGTCCGTTGTATATTATCATTGATTGTGAATTCTAATTTGCACATCTGCCGGGCTTCCTGTACTTACAACCCAATATTTTTTCACCTATTTGAGTCTCTTCTATATGCAGGATATTTATGACGGTATCTGTTTTCTTTATACCACGTATCATAGATAGTATTACTGGAATATAATAATAATAATAAAGCTTTATCTAATTCTTTATTAATAATTAATAGTTAAGTAAAATTCTTAGTAAATAGTTACAATTGTAGTATGTATGATTAGTTTTTATTTTGTCGTGGCTTATATGGACCCCCCTTCGGGTAAAAGCCTCCTCCAAGGACTTCCATCGTTCTTTGTGTCTGGCCAAGGATACCCAATTTTCTCCAGCTACTTTTGCCAGTTCATCTGTCCATCTAGCGCACGGGCGGCCTCTAACCCTACGACCCGTAGGGCCTTGCCATTTCACGACCCTAATGGTCGACATATGACGAAGCCCAAATCAAAAGCCAAGAACGAACTAAGAGCCCTTTACAAACTTATTAGCAAGTACCTACGACAAGACCACAAAAACCATTGACTTCATACAATAGAAAAAACTATAAAAATATCAGGCAGCATTAAGAAACACATACAATCAGCTAAAAACCCACAAGACATGGATAGAAGGCCTTCGGGAATCGAACAGAATAACAAATAACAGAAAGGACATACTCCAAATAGCTACCACGTTTTATAGAACTCTATACAATGCAATAGAAAATCAACCAAACCCTCAATCTCAATCACAAGCTGTTACTATTAACGACACAGAAATTATCCCAGTTAAGGAAACGGAAATTATTAAACAGATAAAACGACTAAAGCTGGAGAAATGTCCGGGACCAGACGGGATCACAAACGAAACAATAAAATTCGCCTGTGCAACTCTTGCTACACCCCTATCAATACTCTTTAACAAAATACTCGATACCTCAAAAACACCTAGAGAATGGTCAGAATCGAATATCATATTGCTGTACAAAAAAGGTGATCCCAATGACATAAACAACTATCCCCCCATCAGCCTTCTTCCTTCCCTATACAAACTATTTTCATCGGTCATAGGAAAAAGAATAAGTACTACACTAGACTCGTACCAACCGATCGAACAAGCAGGATTTCGAAAAACCTACTCTACAGTAGATCACATCCACTCAATCGAGCTACTTATAGAAAAGTACAATGAATTTCAAAAACCTCTCTATATAGCATTTATAGATTACCCAAAAGGCATTCGACACTATATATCATTCATCAATATGGGAAGCTCTACAGTCACAAAATGTTGATACAAAATACATCAGAATCCTGAAACACATATATAACAACAATACTAGTAGAGTGAAACTAGAGACCACAGGACCTGTTATCCCAATAAAGAGAGGAGTTAGGCAGGGAGACCCTTTATCTCCTAAAATATTCATAGCCGTATTAGAGACCATTATCAAAAAACTAAACTGGAGTACCGTCGGTCTATAAATGGCAAGCAGATCAGCCACCTCAGGTTCGCGGATGACCTCGTCTTACTGTCGGAAAATATCTCGGAGCTAGAGCACATGATATGCTCATTACAAAAAGTAAGCAGACAGTCAGGCTTAGAGATGAATTTCAGTAAAACCAAGGTGATGACAAATGCATCTCAAATCCAACTCCAAGTCGAGGGCGTATTATTGGAATACGTCGATTCTTACATTTATTTAGGGAAACAAGTTTCTTTTGACAAACAAAGCAACGAACAAGAAATCGAAAGGAGAATAAAAGGAACATGGAAGAAGTTTTGGAGCCTAAAATAATTTTTTAAGAGCCAAATGCCGATAAACATTAAGAGAAAGGTCATGGACATCTGTCTTCTACCATCTCTCACGTATGCTTGCGAAACGTGGAAATTCACACGCCGCGCCAAAAACAGAATAACCGTTTGCCAGAGAAGCATGGAGAGAAGTATGATGAAAATCAGAAAAATAAATAAAATACGTGACACACACATAAGAAAAGTATCAGGAGTAATAGATGCGTTAAACTACTCAAAGAAACTAAAATGGCGGTGGGCAGGCCATGTAGCGAGAATGAGTGACGACAGATGGTCAACTCGGCTGACATCGTGGACAGGTCCTACGGGAAAAAGAAAAATAGAGAGACCTAGAACTAGATGGGCAGACGACATTATTGAAACGGCCGGTAACCGATGGCTAGACATAGCAACGGATAGAGACACTTGGGCATCTCTGGAGGAGGCCCCTCAAATAGAGGGGTTCACGGCTCACGCAAGATATTCGTCCAATCAAATATATTTTTAAATAAAATAATAATATAATACAAAAAAATATAATAGTAAAATATAATAATAGAATAATAATGCTAAAATAATTTTGATTTATTATGTAATTTGATTTGTTCAATCTTATTATCTAGCTTATTAACAATAAGAAATTACTTCACTAATTATAATCTTGATATGTGCTAAACTATGTACTTAAACGTTAAAATTATTTTTAATAACTAATTTTAATGTAATAATATAATGATAAATAGTATGTAAGATGCATGCATAAAAATCAAATTGAAAAAAAAACAACACCTATTTAACTTTTCCCTGCTTATTTATGTTATTATTATTTGTTTACCAATTTAATTGTGTCGTGAAATAAAAAGGCTTTTTATTTTATTTTATTTATTTATAATGGTCGACCTGTCGTCCTTGTGGCGGGTTTTGTGTCCCGCCCATTTCCATTTCATTTTCAGTGAATAGGTTAAAGCGTCGGTTAATTTAGTTTTCTTGCGATTGTTCTTATTTTTAATCTTGTCCTTTAATTTTATACTTAACTGGAGTATACTCAAAAGAATTATTAAAAATACTTTTTTCATCCAGTATAATAATGATTTAAACCTAACGT
Organism: Helleia helle; assembly: GCA_963853865.1. Lineage (NCBI taxonomy): Eukaryota > Metazoa > Arthropoda > Insecta > Lepidoptera > Lycaenidae > Helleia > Helleia helle. The sequence continues at coordinate 1,792,510 of OY971436.1, forward strand.
AGCTATTTTCACTATCAAACTGTTTAAAACGGTGTATTTACATCGATTGTCTACGGACAATCCTCGAGGGCAAGATACCGGGTGGAAGGCCACCAGGAAGACCAAGGCGAAAGTGGTTTGACGATATAAAGGACTGGACCGGATTGAGCTACCACAGATCAAGAGAATATCCCTTGATCGGACGGAGTATCAAATGCTGACCTCCAAACTTCAATATGAATATGGCACCCCATGATGATGATGATTTACATCGATTTCAACTTCTATGTCTTGGAGCTCGATATTTAAGGACATGCCGGAATATCTAGTTCTGTGAATCAAAATTCGAGCTCTTTGAGTCATTTTTTTTTTACATCATCAGAGCAGATGCGTTGCCCTCTTTTTCCTCCTTTGAGTCATGTCAACTTCTTTCAAGTATAATAAGCTTTTAAAATCTCTTTACATTCATAATTCCAATCAACAATAATTATAAATGAATAATATTAGTTCTACGTCGGCGAAGTTAGATGAACGAAAGGCGGTGTAAATAATAAAATTAGTCGAATGTGAATTAATTAAAATACGCGAGTTTGTAAGTCACGCGTTATTTAACAAACGCTTGGATGTTTATGGTACAGTTGGCTGGGAATAATCATTTAACTTATTTGAAGTTATACTCCTAATGCGACTTCCAAAACGAGGTTGCGTTAAACGTTTAACGCTACCATGGAGGGGGTATGGAAGCACTGTTGCGTAACCAATAGCGCGATGTAATTTACACAACGCCATCTATTGGTACATCAATTTGACTGAAATTAAATTAGAATTTTCCATGCCATAAGGATACATCGCGCAACTACACGCGCGAGTTATTGACAATACAACTCCATCTAGCGGCAGGTTTATGGAAACGTCATTAAGAATTATAATGTGAAGAATTATATAGTGTAGATCTGTGATGTATGTATCTGTTTTGTCTATCAGTGTAATGAACGCGTGTACATAAGTACACACACACTTTTTTTGAAGTTATACTTCTTTTGGCGCGTCAGGGAAAAATCATGAGAGTAAATTTTTACGATGCGCGCGCACACCGTCACGAAAAACCGACACCCTGAAGTTTGCTATCGTCAACATTATTTATATAGAAGAAGATATAATTTTTAACAACACAATAAGCAAAAAGGTTACAGTGTAAAGAAACTGTACTAAGTATGTATTTGTGTCGTGCGCTCATCTGGTACCACCATGCTTTGTAGTGTTATGGAAAGAAGGGCAGGACAGGCAGACAATTACTGGCACTAAACATACATCTACTGGTCTTGTGGCGGGTAAATCTTTTTGTTTTCGAGCGGCGTTGAATGTGTATCAAGTGGCACATCTGCCTGAACAACTAACGTAAATAAAAATGTTTTGTTGTTCTAAAACTGGCTGTAGCTGGATGCCTCAGAGCATTTCCCGGCGTTAAAGAAAAAAAAAAAAGAAAAAAAAAGCTTCACCTGCGTTAACTTATATTTACAACCGTATCCGGATTGATGATGATTATTTTTATAGCCTATGTCCTAATACAAAGTAAAAGTCATCACCATTTTCACTTTCAGCCAAATCAGTTCAGCCGTTTTGACGTGACAAATATCCAACGATCCAAGCTTTTTTTATAGAAGAGGGGGAAACGGACAGTCGGTTTACCTGATGGTAAGTGAATAGCGACATTCACAGACACCCGCTATACCAGGAGATCAGCAGGTGCGTTGCCGGCCTTTTAGATGTGAGTATGTTCTTTTCTTGAAGGTCCCTAAGTCGTATCGGTTCGGAAACACCATAGGTGGCAGCTGATTCAATATATTTGTGGTGCGAGGCAGGAAATGCCGTAAAAATTGTTGTGGATTTCCGGACATTAAGATGGTGTGGGTGAAATTTGGAATTCTTACGCGATGTCCGGTGGTGGAATTCTGCCGAAATTAATCCGAACAATTCCTCAGAACACTCCCCGTGGTAGATGCGGTAGAAGATGCAGAGTGATCCGACATCTCTACGCGGCGCCAAGGAATCAAGCCGATTGGAGATAACATTGTCATCGACGATTCGAGCCGCCCGGCGTTGGACGCGGTCAGTTTAGCCTTTCCTTCCAAATGACCACGAAACTGCACATCTCTCGATATGTCGACGCCAAGTATCCCAATGCTGGCTGCGGCAGTTAGGTTAGGTTAGTAACATTTCCAGCTGTAATTTTGGTAGTTCCTAAAAAATATCAACCATAATAATATCATCTGCGTCGATTCATATCAAAACATATTACCATACGAAAGCATTATATCTCAAAAAAACACAAATAGAGAACCATTTTATTGCGCTACAATTTTATTTCTGATAAGGGTATTCGTTATATCATAACAAATATTGATACCACCAAATTTAGGTATAAGGTTCGCCCCAGGCTGTCTCAGAACAATTCAATAATTGAATGTTACATGCGAAATCATAAGCTCCCTTGTTGCAAAAAATGAACTACAGCAAATCTAGGTGAATTTAGTTGAGAAATGCAGAAAGAATTGACGGCTGGCTTTTTTTGAAAGGGCTAGACTTTTCGGCCTGATGACCTTTAAGCTCAATCCGAATAGTTAGTAGTAGTATTATTCGAAAGGAGGTCATCCCCTGCCGCGACCCGCAGGGGGCGCGGGTCGCGGCATGCGCTACTCGGGAGAGTAGAATTTAGACTAGTTAAATCCGATACGGTCGACGAATCTTTTTCGGTTGAATTTACTCTATCATCATGAGGACCGGCCCTCATCACTCCCTTTGGAGGGGGAGGCGGGTCACGCGTGGTACTCAGGTCTGAGTTCGCGTCTACTCGTATCGGATTCGACCTGACGGCTAGCTGTTCGAGTGATCTTTCTACTGGTCACTGCAGCAGTCGCGAGTTCGAATCTCGGCAGGTGCAGATATATTGTTTGATGAATATAGATGTCCGCACCGGGTTATAGACGTCTAAGTATGTATTTAGAAAAATTTCGTATATTTATTGCCGTTCCTAGTACCCGTAACACATAAGTGAAAAACAAGCTAAATATCACTTTTTAAGTGGTTTTCGGAGTGAAAAATAACCATGTTAATCTTAATGTAGCGCTGAAAGAAATTCAAATGTATGTACTCACCCAATTATTATATTTTTATCGTAGGCGAAGTGACGTTTGTTGTGTAGGTAGTGGTAAAAATTTCATGAATAACATTGTGTCTTTAGGACGTCTGACACCTCCGTCCTCGCCGGGCATCTAAAAAAATTAATAAAAATATAATATTTAATGAAGAGGTAGCGCCATGCTGTTTTGCAGCCGAAGGCCGGCACGAACGGGGTGGTACTTCTTGCTCACATAACACCGGCGTCAAGTGACAGCTATACTGTCGCGTTTAATGCGGTTTGTGAGTTTCCGGTGGCCCATTAGGGGAGGGGTGATAGGGAAAGGGAGGGCAACGTATTTGCATAATCTCCGGTTGTGTGTATGTGTATGGGCGTCGATAATTGCCAAAAGGCTTCGATTGCTCGTTTGCCCTCCTATGCTATAAAAAGCCGCAATAAAATCCGTAAAACAATTATTTAACTATAACTTAAATTCGCAGACATTTAAAAATAGTACTTACATCAAGAACTTTAATATAAAAGAGGTTTTACACAGAGCAAAGTAATAACGTAGTGTTTATATACTCATTGAGGTTTTATTTGTTTTTTTTTTGGCCAAAATTTTGAGTATTTACGTCATCAACTGTACCGTTTATTGGAGCACTCAGTCCAACATTGAAATTTGAATTTAAAATTTTCGTTACCGTCTCCAAATGGTTGATTTACTTATAAAGTTTAATGTTTTTATTTATAGTGAAACCTATATAGCTATACCTTTTTTTTTGGTCTCGCTGTAGAATGCGTTTAGGCATACCACCGAGGGGCCGGTGGTTATGTGGACTCTCTCTCTGTGCCCGAGAAGATGGTAAGGTGAGCGCAGACTCTACCCACTAAACCCCAGCGGTGTTCTCCTCGTCGTCTGGGTGACCCTGCGCGAGAGCTGTGGACATCCGCACCGGACACAACGTTGTGCCATCCGGCACTCTTCTCTGAAAGTGGGGGGTAGCCCCCCCCCCCCTTCTACGCTTAAGGCATATAGCTATACCTAGTCATTCCATAAGTTCTGTTACAAATGAAAATGCATTTTTTTTTAATGAAGTAATGCAATATTATTAAAATTTATACCTACATATATATTAAAGTCTCAGCAAAAAAATTAACAAAATATTATATTCGAAATGGCTTCCTTTTTTACAGGCCTTTAATCTGTTTGGACACGAATCTATGGATTTATGTCGCCATGTCGTTTAGAGTCCCCTAAAACTGACCATAATTTTAAGATGTTTTGGGTTGAGGTCTGGGGTAAATGAGGGCCAGTCCTCAGTTCTGAAGTCCGGAACGTTTGTTTCAAGCCAGGCTTGGGTAGTTCGTGCCTTGTTGTAACATAATATGTAAAATATGTTACAGCTTTTCATCAATAGATGGCGCATTCGGGTATCGTATTGATTCTCTCGAGAATTCCAGAATGTTCGCGGGGTATGAGGGGTCATAGGACTCGTATGCTGACCGGTATGCTTACTAGCTCGGTACGCGTTTCACCGTCACACTATGCGCACGATTGATTCAGTAAAGGGGTTTTTGGCGTCGCCATAAGAAGGCAGAAGGCCAAAGAGTTCACGTGAGAGTTGCACGAGGCCCAGCAGGAAGCGGCCGAGGATCCCTTTCGCCTTTTCCTTCACCTTTCACCTTCTCTCTTTGGTGAAACGCCATTCTCTTCCCCTTTTGGAGGAGCCTCCAGGTGGAGTGGACTTCCCTGGCATTGGAGAGGACCTCATGCATGTGGGTGCACGTGGCCGGACTAGCACTAAGATACCGGATGGAGAAGAGGGACGCTGGAGTTAAGTGCCCCCTAAAATTTTTATTTTTTTACTTTTATTTTTGTAAAAAAAACGAAAATCACTTGTTTTTTATATAATATAACAAAGTAAGGGTTTTCAGATGTTTTTCTTTACCTTACCTAGCTTATTACCAAATTATATAGAATTGTCAATGAGAAGTACCGTATAGGAGAAACGGACAACGGAGTGACCCTATATTATAAGGGCATCGTTTTGTTATTTCTAGGAATGGGACCCGAAAATAAACAGTGTAGTTTTTTTTATTATAGAAGATATTAATAACGGAAACTCGTTTCACCTGATGGTAAGTGATAAAACATCCACTGACACGCGCTAATTCATTAACAGGTACGTTGCCTTTCAAATATGAGTATGGTCTTTTCTTGAAGGTCCCTAAATTGTATCATCATCATCATCATCATCATCATCATCATCATCATCATCAACAACGCCAAGACGACCGATTAGGTAGGATATCGAACGTCAATTGAATCTAGCGACGGTGCTCTCGGTAGTAGGTAGGCTCCGCCCCGGTGAGTGTCTGGGTTCGATACTGATTAGGGAATATTTTTCAGTTACCAATCACTTTTATGATCATTTGGAAGGAAAATATCGTGGAATCGGAAATTAATTTAAGAAAAAAAAAAGAAAATCGTACACATCCATAAACGCCCACCCACGATCCTGTACGATCTTAAAAATTATCTAGCGGGATTCGAACCCGCGAGCTCTGCCTTAAGTACCTGAAGCAATATTTTTGATTAGATTTAAAACAGACTAGTGCGCTATGTGGTGGTTTTCCCTTCCCCGTGGGGAGGGCATAAATCACACCCTCCCGAGAAATTACGATTCATCTCAGGATCCACTTGGTAATTGGTGAAGTCCCACGACACCACCGTTTTTAATTTACGGCTTTATACCAAGTTTGTATGGGTGAAACATCTAGCGCGCGCCTTGCAGTAAAATCGACTCGTATGCCGTGACGGCGAAATATAGATGGGTAATGGATAACCATTTTTATTTTAAAGAAAAGCGGGCATGGATTATAGCCACCGATTTCACCTGGGACTTATCCAGGTCACTCATGCGTTCCCGGCAATCCTCCCCTTACGAGCAGGAGTCTGGCCGTCGCCGGCTATGGCTAAGCTGATCTTGTTGATGACGCTTACAAGTGGTTTAGTGCGAGTCCCACATAGATATAGGAGACTGATCCAGGGAACCTAGATACATACGAAATACATTTCCCTGCGTTATAAAAATAGGCTACAAAAAGGGTCTCAGGATAAGTAAAGCATTATTAGGTACCTATCCTGAGACATAAGAAGTATGTGCCAGTAATTACGCTACCTCACCTGTTCTCCCCGAAACATAGGGAAGCTGTTTCACGAGACAAACAAGGAGGATGGTGGGACCCTTACAGACGCGGCACAACTCATCCCTCCCACCGGCCAGACATATTACCACAGACTAAGTAATATATACTGATATATTATAGACCATAGAAGTCAAATAAACACTATCTGTCTGTTTATCTAGTGATTGAAAAACTGGCCTTAAAAAAATAGTAAACTTACCCTTGGAATGAGTAATTGCGGTTATCCTTTTTCGATCACAGCGGTAACTAAACGTTCTCTAAAGAACGAAAAAGTCCTTAACAATCTATCCTAATTTTTTAATTCGCGTGTACAGTAAACAGTAATTTCCGACGATTTGTTCACTACCTGTAAGGTCCTTTTGACCTTAAATTCATTACTTAGCTCAGCAAACCCAGGACATCCTGCCGCTAACTTCACTGTTGAAACTTCAAATTACACGGACGAAGTTCACGCCGGTGTTTGTCTTGGTTCTCACTTAATTAGCCTTATCTCGTCTCCCGTGATGTTTGCAGTAATATCATCAGCCCGCGACTATCCCCTGTTGTGCACGTGGACAATAATCATTATCAACCCGTAGGCATTAATTACAAAGATCTCTCAATAATGTGACAACAACACTCTTTAGCAGTTTTACCCAATTTTCGGTGTGTCAATTTCAAAGTTTTTAAAATCCTAAATTATGTAGTTTAGGTTGTATTTGTCGCTTATTTAACGCCATCCCGCGGGGGATGTAGGGGGAGTAGGTCTTCTCGGCGGGTATGTGGCACTCACTGTGCTCGAAAGCTAGTAAGTACCCACTAAACCCGGCGAGTGTCACTAATGCCGCCTTTGGTGGGTGGAATGGTGTGTGGGTGGAATAAAAGGGGGTGGAATGGTGGCCTAGACTAGGTAGAAGTCCAGGACGTCCTATGGCTCGATGGACCAATGACGTGGGAAGGTTGATACAAAACATGGATGAGGCAGGCAAGGGACAGAGGAGATTGGCAGAAAGGGAGGCCTTAGCAGTGGGCAATAACGGGCTGATGATGATGACAATGAATTTGTATAAGCCTACCTCTAGTCTAATCGTCTATAAAAGACTGGGTTTAACGATTCTTTACCCACTAGAATACGCTGAAGATCACTCGACAAAGATATTGGACGCGAGCTCTTATGAACCAGTTTTCATCAGCGTTATCTATTGTCTAAGGCTGCTAAAGTATCTAAAAATATATTGGCTAGAAAATTTGCATCGGGAACTGTGCAGTACAGACTTATCTATACACATACGTGAAAAAATCTGTAAGTTGTTTTTAGCTTCATACATTTTTTTTTCTTTAATGCCGGGAAATACTCTGAGGCATCCCGCGACCTACTGAGGAGACCTACTCCCCAGTAGGTCTCCCCAGGCGGGTATGTGGGACTCGCTGTGCCCGAAAGCTGGTAAGTGGACGCAGCTCTACCTACTAAAACCCGGCGAGTGCCACCAATGCCGCCTTTGGTGAGGTGCACCGGATCTGTTGAGCAAACAGGGCACCTCGACGGCTAGTCAGTCCCTCAGGGGACCGACGCCACCTCCAGGGGTTGTCCCGCACCACAGAATAACCCCTCCCAACGTCGGGACAGTACAATGGGGTGAGGTTCCCGTCCTCGCCTCTTACTCTTCCGTCCCCTCTTCTTATAAGACGGGTACAAAGAGCCCCCTCGGCTTAATAATCTTCGCCCAAGGCTCGGGGCTCACCCTAAGCTACTGAGCCCCACCGCCCCGACAAGGCCTGAACCATGGTGCGGTTAGCTTCATATAATATGTAACAAACTATAACTTCTTTAATCGTCGGAATGTATTTTTTTTGGATTGAAACCTGCGCTAAGCACCAACCAAACTTACCCACCAGTTTAGACTTTAAAGGATTATTGTTTCATTAAAATTTGTTCAGCATTGTATAACTAGTGCCTTCGTGCAGTGGCCGATGCGAATATCGGCCGTCTTAGCGTCTTAGCAGTTGACGCAAGAAGGCTGCTAACGCTGATGATGATGATGATGATGATGATCACTATTAACAGGAACTAACAAACAAACTAATATTTACACTGTGGTTGTCCTACCACAGAACCTATTTCATACTAGCTGATGCCTGCAGCTTCGCCCGCGTTAACTTACTCAACTTAATTACTTTTGGTCACAGCGTGATGTTATATAACCAGCCTTCCTCGATAAATGGGCTATCTAACACTGAAAGAATTCTTCAAATCGGACCAGTAGTTCCTGAGATTTGCGCGTTCAAACAAAAAACTCTTAAGCTTTATAATATTGTATAGATTTCAGGCATTACAATTTTCTATCGACAACAGTGTCCGAAACTTTCTCTCAAGCTGGACCAAACTGCACAATGTGCAAAATTTCATTAAGATCGGCTTAGTTTTGGAGTTAATCGCGGACAAACAACGTGACAGGAGATTTCTATCAATAATTATATTAAGCCTCAGTTAAACCTATATAAAATTGTCTGTGCCAAACAGAATAGAGAAGGTTCTTTGCTATAAAAAAAAAAAAAAATTGACAGATCAAAATTTCAAGTTTATAATTTAGAAGTACAAAAATATTAATACAAATTGCAAGTTTATTGAATTTAAAAGTTTTAGACACGAGAAATTTTACAAATTCTGTAGTAAAACCACATAAAATTGCTGTATGTACCACTTCGTCTATATCTAATATCTATATATTGTGCGACGTGTGATTATTGGCATTCTTAGCGTTCATCGATAGAGGCCTATCAGTGAATTATATTTTTAATCAGCGACCGAGGTATACTACACCACCAAACCATCATTATCTATGGTGACAAGGAATAACTATACTTCCGCGTTCATAAGAAGCAAAAAAGGGATTTTCCAAGTTTTAACCAGTTTTTAGGTACAAACGATGCATGTTGATTAAAAAATTAACGAAATGTTTACAATGTTTACAACTTGCGTAGTAGACTTAATTTGACGTTAAGATATTCATGTATTGGGCAAAAAGATGAGCTTTTTTGGAATTTCACTTTCCTTATTTCAGACTTCGGATGGCCGATGGGGGAATAGGGTTCTAGAGTGGAGGTCACGTTTAGGTTGACGAAGTGTTGGGGTGGGAAGATATCCGTGCGGTAGCCGGTCCGTGTTGGATGCGAGTGGCAAGGTCCGGCCGTCTTGGCGTTCATTGAGGGAGGCCTATATTCAGCACGAATAGAGGCTGATGATGATTATGATGAGTTCAGACTTCAGATGTCAGCCTCAGAGAGGCCTTGGCACCCATCTTACAACTCAGGATACACAAAGTAAAGCATGAATATTCCACGAGCTGGTCCTTGGTCTTTGCTTATGTCAAAAAACGCTCACTTACCATCTACCAATCATCTATCTTAAAAAGTGAAAAAAAGTAAAAGAAGTAAAAGAAAAAAGGCTGCTAGGGAGGAGGGGACATCCCAGGCGGGTGTGGAACTCGCTGCGCCCAAAAAATGGTAAGGTGGATATGCAGCTCTACCCACTAAAACCAGGCGAGTACCACCAATGCCGCCTTTGGTGAGGTGCCCCGGATCTATTGATTAAACAGGGCACCTGACGGCTAGTCAGTCCCTCAAGGAACCGCCCACGTCCCACACCACAGAACAACCATGCTTGGTGAGGATAAAAAAAACACTTAAAAATACCATCAACAGTGTTTGTTTTAGATTACAACCCAATGTGTCTCATGGTCTACATCCTACCGCTGCTGGTGAGTCCCTTCGTCTCCTGCATCCCCTGCTGCGACTGCTGCATGGACTACATCCTGCCTGATGAAGATGAACCCAAGTAGCGAGTGTAAATATAGTATGTACTAGCTGTTGCCCGCAGCTTCGCCCGCAGCTTCGCCCGCGTTAACTTTTATTTACAGCCGTACGCGGATTGATGATGATTATTTATATAGCCTAAGTTACTCCCTATAACATCCGCTCTTCCAGTGATAGTCCTGTCAAAATCGGCCCAGCCGTTTCAGAGATTAGCCGGAACAGACAGACAGACAGACAAAAATTGTAAAAAAGGCTATTTTGGTATACATGTATCTTGTATACATCCATATGCATTCAATAAAAAGTGGTTATTTTAATATTACATACAGACACTCCAATGTTATTTATCTGTATAGATGTATACAGAGTGCAAATTTAGACACTACTAATGATACTATTTGCATTATGGCTAATAATAAGCTGATTAAAAAAAAATATGCAAGCAAGGGATTTATTTATTTATTTATTTACAAGCTATTTATTTCTAATAGATAGGTATCCGTCACGTACATAACTGGCGCGAGGTCTACGTATTCTACACGGCACGGGCGGCATTTTCGTAAACCAACTACGCCCAACCGAACTTGATGATTTATGAAAGGATTTAATTATAAGGGTTTTCAATAACATGCTTTAATTTAATTTTTTGTATTCTTAACATTAGTAGTTACATGGGCAGTGTCTAAATTTAAAATGATGCTCATGATTTCAATTTCGTCCTGTAGATGTATTCAAAGTCACTACTCCAACTGTATGATAAAATTATGTACAAAAATTACATATCAATTTTTTTGTCATAAGGAGACAACAGAGCAGTCGGGGCATTATTATGACTACCGACGCCCATAGACATCCGCACAACCAAAAATTATGCAGATGTGTTGCCCTCCTTTTCTTTTTCGCCCCAACGGGCCACTGGAAACTCACAAACCGCACGAAACGCAACAGCTTAGCTGTCACTTGACGCCGGTGTTATGTGAGCGAGGTACCATCCCGATCGTGCTAGCCCAATTCAGCTGCAAAGCAACATAGATATAAAATTGTCAATTCGTCCGTCTGTCTCAACTGAGATTCAGTTACATTGTCTCAACACCCCGTCTTGGGAATAAGTCGCTCGCCCCAGAATTATTCATATCTACATTTCGTAAAATATTTTTCACTTAACAACCCCTGGGTTTTCTTTTCTTTGGGGATTTCAATACTTCCATACGTTTATTACTAATATTACTTTTCAGAGACAAAATTTTCCAAGTTGCCTTAAAATGATTTGGTTACCGACACGCCGATAATCTTATTAACGTGCAATAAACCCGAAAAAAGATATTTCATTAATCACAGAAATAATTGACTTTCAACCGTTTACCATTATGTGCTAATTACTATCAATAATTATAATTACTTTTAATCATAATTAAATAAATAATTAAAGTTAATGTTCATAGGAACTGAAGCAACGAATGAAAAATCAAATTCTACAATTGAATAACGAATTCGAATAAAAAAGGAAAGATAGCGAACAAAATCGATGTAACAACGTATGAATATAATCGAACAGGTATCGAATAACTATAATCGAATGAAAAATCGAACAAATATCGAATAACCATAATCGAACGAATAACCATAAACAATAAAGTCTTTAATGTGTTTGTGTCCATTATGCATATTCGGTTTTCCATTTTTCTTGAGTGTTTTCATGTTATGCATGCCCGTGTGTTGCCCTGCTTTATTAAAATACTGTGCCCCTAATGATTATTAAGGTATAATAAAGTATACTGTAACTGAGATCTAAGCCATTTTTATTTAAAGACTATACTCAAGTCTATAAGCCTCATGATCAAGTATCAAGACTTTTTGAAGTGAAACTTCTTTGCACGCATAATGGTCAAATTTTTACGGATGATACGTCATGACAATGTGCAACGTTTTTGTCCAAGAGAGAGTGAATGAGACCGATTGAGAGAGAGAGTGAATGAGAGTAGGGAGCAAGCGAGTGAGAAAGATCGAGAGAGAGAGTAAGATAGAGCGAACGTCGCATCGCAAGTCTCGGAAATTTAAAGCTTTAGTACAAATATAAACGAGATTAAAAAATAGTTTGCCAAATAAGTTTCACTTCTGACGTGTACTTTTTACGCACTCACTTTTTTATTTCCACTTCTAGTAGGTACCATAAAAAAATCTTATAATCTTAGCACGAGGCTAGTTAATGTGGTTAGTTAATAACCAGATGAATCGACGACATCCGTGCAGAGGCCGGTTGGATACAGTAGAGAATCGTCCGTCTTGGCGTTCATTAAAATATCATGTCCTGCATTAGACGGAAAAATATGATGATGTTGGTGACATTGACAGCTTATCCAATAAAGATTAAAATTATACCGAACCGTTACCGAACGATAATATATCTGCCTCAACGCTCAAAACGGATTCACGAACGAAAAAATACGGCGGACACAATTACGTTTTATGACAGATATCAAAAGAAATAAAATGGCGGGAAAATAATCAAGGTTTAACTCAGTACTTGACACGTCCAGTCGTAAAATGTTTGGACTTGTAATACATGAGTTTCCGAGAAAATGCACATAAACAGACAGTGAATGTAACTTTTATGTAAGATCCATGTGGTAGATGTAACATTTTTTCAGATAATAAAATATACGAGAAATGCTCGGATGACGTATGTGCACTGCAAACAACAACGCCGACCGAGTCCAAAACTTATCTTATATCTTTAAATGAGCAATTCTTGTGTGTATATATATATATATATATATATATATATATATATATATATATATATATATATATATATATATATATATATATATAATTGGAATCTCGGAATCGGCTCCAACGATTTTCATGAAATTTAGTATATAGGGGGTTTCGGGGGCGACAAATCGATTTAGCTAGGAATCATTTTTAGAATATGTCATTTAAAAAAAAAAAAAAAAAATACCGAGCAAAGCTCGGACAACCGGGTACTTGTATATTGAGTTGGACCACACTACACACGGTAAGCCAAATTTCATCAAAATTGTTTCACTAGTTTTGGAGTTTATTCCAGATATATTAATGCCAGATTTTTTAAATAGAAGATAATATTGTGTATAGGCTGACCAGAAATATATAAACCCTGCATTGGTGTCACCACTGTACCTTTTGAACGGTAACACATTAAAGTATAGTCCATATAAAAATTAGTTCCGAAATTTTCCGCAATATGGCGAAGGTTTTTATATTTCAGGTCAGATAATAATGATAACAAATAAATATGAAAAATAAGTTAATTAAAGTTTATTTACGCGCTATGTGAAATTTATTTAGTGGATTGCACCTACCTATAATGAGACATGAAGGACGCAATTATTATGACTAGGACTATAAAAAATTATAGAATAAACTTAAATGAATTACAGCTTGGCAAAAAAGAGTATGACGTGGTGACAGGTGGAACTAAATATTTTACTAAATGGAAACCTATGATGTTGACAATACTTGGCCGAAAAATACTAGATTTTGAGTAAAGCTTAGTGTTTCATATTTATTTTTAACGATTTGATTAAATTATCTTGCTGATTTTCCATATTATGGTGAGACCTAAGTGACAGTGGCGCCCTCATTTTTTGGCGTACTTTATGACGCAAAATATTAAATGAAAGGCTGGAAATTTAAATTCAAATAAAACTCTTCGATTTATTGGCATAATTGTACTATAGTCCTGCTAAATGTATCCTACCTTTTTTTTCTTAAACGCCGGGAAATGCTCTCAGGCAATCCGCGGGGAGTGGGTCTCCTCAGGCGGGTATGTGAAAGCTAGTAAGTGGACGCAGTTCTACCCACTAAAAACAGGCAGTGTAATTTCTAGAACTGAGACTAGCCATCTTACGCCTTATGATAGGCAACTCGTTCCACACCACGGTTCAAGCCTTCTCGTGGCGGTGGGGATCAGTAGCTTAGGTGAACCCAGCCCCTTGGGCGAAGCAAATTGACCCAAGGGAGCTACTCTTTGAATCCCTGTAACATGAAGAGGGGACTAAAGAGCAAGGGGAACAGGGGCGAGGGTGGGAACCTCACCCCATTGCACTGTCCCTACATTGGGAGGGGTTGTTCTGTGGTGTGGGACGACCTCTCTGTGGAATTGGTGTCGGTCCCTTTCCTCCCTAAGGGACTGGCTTGCCGTCGAGGTGCCCTGTTTGCTCAATAGATCCGGGGCACCTCACCAAAGGCAGCATTGGTGGCACTCGCCGGGATTTAGTGGGTTAGTGGGTAGAGCTGCGACCACTTACCAGCTTTCGGGCGCAGCGAGTCACAAATACCCGTCTGGGGAGTTCTCCCCTACCCAGGAGGATGCCGCAGAGCATTTCCCGTCGTTTAAGAAAAAAAAAGGCTAGAGAAAACTCGTCTATGTTCATAGGCAACGTACCACGTCACGACTTTTTGCCTATTCGAAAAATCGCATAAACTATAGTTGTATCATATCCTTGTATGTATGTGCGCACATCTCCATAACAATTATATCCGTCAGTAATACAAATGTAGAGCCGTCGGTGGTAGTTATCGCATATCGTTAAAATACGCGCTAAGTAAACTTTGCACTTGCCGGCAAACCCTCCCGTAGAGGTATGAATATTTGATACTATTTTTTTACTAGATGGAAATCACTTCCAATAATTAATAATGAGTTTTGGGAATATGATAATAAGACTGAAAGTTTTACATAAGCCATAGCCAACAAGTTCATCTAGTTTTTATATTCTGGGTATAGCATGATCCATATTTAAAACGAAACTGTTTGTGTTACCCCCTATAAAACCTACCTGGTCCTTCCAAGCCGGATAGGGAAGATAATTAATATAAATGTACCAAATTTGACTTGATGACGTTTTCCATCAGATCCCGTTCCCTTTAAAAATATATCTGGTCCTTCTGAGCCGGATGAGGAAGATAATTAATAAAACTTGTACCAAAGTTGACTCGTCGACTTAAAAACCTACCTTCTGAGCCTAAGAAGATATTAACGTATAATATATCGCAAACTTCCCTTCACATACCTACACTATGCCCTAGTGGGTCCTTCGAAACCGGATAACATTTATATTATAATATAAACATGGAGTAAACTCCTCGTGTGTATCGGGAGTCCCCCCAGCAGTAAGTGCGCCGCTGGTACATCATAACGATCTGGGGGATCCCAGGAGGCCCAATCGCCATTTACATCCCGATGTAGATAGAAAATCCTAGTTTTACCTTTATTCTGGACGATTTATTATTGGCCTTAGTAGTTAGAGGAAAGAGATGGCTCTCATAAGTAAGTGTAATAGAAGACCGATATAAATAATCCCGGACGTGGACCAACTCGTCTCGTCATCGTTTTTCCTCATCCTCACGACACTACCACTGCAAGTGCCTTCGGTCGTATTTTAAGGGTCCAGGGTATGTAGGCAACAGGATCACCTCAGCGACAGTCTGACCCCGGCGAAGGCCAGACTACTCTTAAGAGGGGAGCACGGCTGCTACTAAGCAGTTCCCGCTAGGTCGTGTCACACTGGGCCCAGGTTCCCATCCTGAACCCGACACAAGCACAGGCGCATTAAGTAGCGCCTCCTACGCACCCCCGTTCATCGCTTGCGGGGGAAGGCCTCGTCGACGACTTCTTGTCCTCACGAGACTTCGCTAACGCAATGCATAGCCAAATTTTGAAAGTGTTGCATATTGTACGATGGTTTAAAACCCTAGTTTGTTAGTAAATCTCTCATTGTTTAATTAATGGGTGACTCAGGTCCCTCTGTAAGTTTACTTGAATAACATTATCAAGTGTTAAACATACTACGATAACAAAGAACCTTGGTCTACTATTTAACCCCACCATGGTTCAAGCCTTGTCGTGGCGGTGGAGCTTAGTAGCCTAAGGTGAACCCAGCACCTTTGGCGAAGCCAATTAAACTGAAAAAGCTACTCTTTGTACATCTCTTATAAGAAGAGGGGACAAAAAAGTAGGGGGACAAGGGGCGAGGGTAAGAACCTCACCCCATTACACTGTCCCGACGTTGAGAGATATTTTTTTATAGAAGAGGGGCAAACGGACAGTCGGTTCACCTGATGGTAAGTGAATAGCGACATCCATAGACACCCGCTATACCAGAGGATTAGCAGGTGCGTTGCCGGCCCCTAAGTCGTATCGGTTCGGAAACACCATAGGCGGCAGCTGATTCCATATATTTGTGGTGCGAGGCAGGAAATGCCGTAAAAATTGGGATGCCATCAGTCCCTTGAGGGACCGGTTAAACAGTCGGGATATTCACAGACACCCGCTACACCAGAGGATTAGCAGCTATGGTGTAGCAGGTGTCTGTGGATGTCGTTTTCACTTACCATCAGGTGAACCGACTGTCCGTTTGCTCCCTCTTCTATAAAAAAGGTATTATAAGGTACGAAACCCTACGGTAGTCCGGTTCCCACTTGGCCGGTTCCGTACTTATTTGCTACACAAAGACGGGATGCAAGTTGAAATTGCGAGGTGTTGAGGTGCTGCATAAAAGTCGATGCTTAATTTTATTATCCACTTCAGAGGTATACAACCCTTGGTTTGTGTGCGGAAATTTTTTTAAATTTGACTCTCCTAATTTTGATTTTTATGGATTCTATAGTGATGAGAACAATGTTGAATGACGGGCTACTGACCTTCAACTAGATGACAGCGATCTCTATTTTAGTTGCAAGCGGGGGAGGGGTCATATTGGCATTTATTGAAAGAATGCGTGCATCTAAAATTTTAGTAAGTATGAGTTAAGTTTACGGGCATTGTGAATTTCGTGATTTTTTTTTCAAGTAAACCTCAGCATTCATTTTTCATTTTTGTCTACCCTGAAACATAAGACGGTAAGTCCCGGTGCCATTAATTACACTACCTGTCCTGCCCAAACATAGAAAATTTGTTTGACGGCAGAAAAAAGCATGATGGTGGTATTCTTGTAGACGAGAATGCAACAAAAGCTTGTCCCTCCCATCGGTAAAAAAAAAATTATTAGACTTTCACGCTTAAGCCACTGAATCCATCCTTGGTGATGGTTATAGTTTTCTCACATAAGCATATAATATTAATAAACCACAGCAAAATCCATACAAAACAAGTTATTTAACACTCAAAAACGCAAAGGTTGCGTACCCCTGACTATAAAATTTATATTGTAATATCTACATAATTATTTACAGGAGCAGCTTCCAAACTGAAGATGTGAGCCGGATTAAAATGTACAATGTTAAGAATACAATGTGAGGTTTACAGGGGTTTTACAATGTTTAGTAATAAAATACGATTTACGTTTGTTACATAAAACTCAAATATCCGTAATGTTTTAGCTTTGTTTAAAAATACGAAGAATCTTGAAACGGTTGCATTTGTATAATATTATCTAAAAAACAGCTAGAAAACCTGCTATCAAATGAAGAAAAATCGCATCTTCAGTTTGAGGCTCTTTGAGGGTGCAGTGCTACGGACACACAGCGATTACACACAGCATCACATAATATATAACACCAACAATATTAATGTTATAAGATTTTGAGAAACAACCTTGTCTTAACCTGTTAAAATCATAATTTTCAAAGAAAATATCTTGAGAATGTTCGCGTATTTTAAATTCAAAAGTCTGTCGTGTTTCTTTATGAAATTTTACTTTGATTCGGGTTCAAAATTTATACTATTTTTTTTTTTTTTATCAAAATCATTTCGTGTTTTTCCCACGTAATGCATTAAAGAAAAAAAATAGATAGTCACCTACAACAAAATGGCCGTCAAGTTTGGCGAACTTTGTATAAAAGTAACAATGTACAAAAAAGTTTTTTTAATAAATCCCCGACTGACGATAAGGTCTTTTGTTCCAGTTTTATCTTATTTAAAAACTTCGAAAGGGAATTACTAATCTATGTTGTTAAAAGTCTTTGGTTCTTTTTTATTTTTTGTACCTACAAGTTAAACTTTTTTTATACTTAAAAACCAAAATTAAGAGTGTTTAACGATGGATTTTAGGTTAAGACGCTTTAAATTTTTATGTGTTTTCTTAGGTGTGTAATAGATATGTTTTTATACAAACTTCACTTTTAGAAATAGATACCCATGAAATATTTTTAACGCTTTTTTACAATAAGTTATATATTTTTTTTTTATTATTCCATTTAATTCTTGTATTAAAAATTCTTTTCAAAATTTTTGTTGGGTTGCTATTAAAGAGTTTTTTTAGTTTTTTTTGTAGGTACTATAATTTTATGGGTTCATTTTTATAATAGGTCAACCACGCCAGACACCGTGTTGTGCCGTGCTGTTTTCAGTAGTCATTGGCAGTAATGGTCGCGACTCGCTAACCTAAGTGACCCGGTTGCCATATAAACAAAAATTCGAAGTTGAAGTAATAATAGGTCTTTACCTATGAAATTGCCATTCTGCAGTACTGGCCATTTCAAATCAAAATAATTTTTGTTTGGCTAAGAATTCTAATTTCAAATTGATTTTATTTTAAAAACATGGAATTCTTTTTCCAAAAGTAGTCATTTGTTTATTGATTAGTGTTACATTTTCATCGCATTTTAATCTTTTTCGTCATCATGAATACTATACATCATGGAATTATGGCATAATTATGAGTACCGTCGTGGCAGCAACGCGGTACAAGCGGCACGCAACATCAACGACGATTACTGTTGCGAACCAATATATCGAGTTGCATCCCTATCTGCCGGTCATACGACGCGAGGTGCGCCGGCGCCACGGCCCCAGTCCGCCGCGAACAGCCTACTTGCATCGTCGCTCCTTTTGTTGCCGTTATTGACGTGGCGAGCGATATTTGTTACGTGATTCTCTTGTTCGCCTATTTGGGGCACAGTCACGTAGATTGATTAATTTGAGTATAATGAACTAATATAAATATTGTGTATTGACTATTGTGAACAATTAAGTGCCTAAAACAAGTTAGTGTGAAAAAGCTGTGAGCCGCCATCATGTTGAGGTTCTTCGCTGCGCATCGAACCGACGATCCTCCAACCGAGACTGTCTCAGATAAGTATAGATCAATTAGCATCCGATTGGCCAATTAGGGGTTAGTGTTAATTAGATTTATATTATGAGGTATCGACACACCGGAGAAGGCTCAAGACGTCGCTTAGGTAATTGAACAGTTTTATATAGCTCCGTGATAAACGCGGACCGTTCTTCCCCCCTTGAATTCCGGATAATTATATATATAGCTTCCACTGCCTTTCCTGCTGAATCCGGATACGGGAATGGACATTTACGGTGCTAACACTACAAACCAGCGCACCACCTGTTATTGGTTTGCTCGCTTCCGTTCTGGAAATTTCGACCTGTAAAAATGAACCTTGCTGTCATCCGAAGACTTTCGTCGACAATGACGAATTAAAGAATGATGAAAAGATACACAATCTACGGCTGAATTAGCAGCAGCTTTCGACGTTAGCGTCAAAACAATATTGGCCCATTTGCGGCAAATTGGCAAGGTAAAAAAGCATCACAAATGGGTGCCCCACGAACTCAATGATCGCCAGCGCGAAGTACGCGTCGAGACGTGCCTTGCACTGCTCAACAGACACACAAATTAAGGAATTTTGAACTGCATTGTTACCTGCGATGAAAAATGGATTCTGTTTGTTAACCGCAAGCGCTCAGCAAGTTGGTTGGATCCTGGTTCAGCACCTAAACAATGCCCTAAACGAAAACTTACCCCTAGAAAAGTGATGGTCACTGTTTGGTGGTCTAGCGCCGGTGTGATTCATCACAGCTTCTTACCAAACAGGGTGAGTATTACTGCAGATGTGTACTGTAAAAACTGAACACAATGATGGAGAAGCTGGCACATCTCCAACCAGCATTGGTCAATCGCTCGTCTCCACTGCTCCTGCACGACAACGCGTGACCTCATACTGCATAGCAGACGGTCTCCAAGTTGCAAGAACTGGGGTTGGAAGCTCTCCGTCGTCCGCCCTAATCACCAGACCTTGCGCCTACAGACTACTACTTTTTCCAGAATTTGGATAACTTCTTGGCGGTAAAAAAATTCAATACCCGAGAGGCAGTACTAAATACCTTTGAAGAATTTGTTGCCTCCCGTCCAGCTGATTTCTTTAAGAAGGGCATCAATAAACTGCCACTGCGATGGCAATGATGCATTGATGGCATGAGTGATTACTTCGATTAATACTAATAAGAAATACATGAAAAAAATCGTTTAAATTTTTTCATACAAAACGGCAATTTCATTGGTAAAGACCTAATAATATCACAGATAATATTATGTTATATACAAATTACTTTGGGGCATATTTTCTCATAGAATACTTAAGAGGGCGCCATGTTCCCGATCGTGACATGCAATAGCTAAAATAATATGAACAAAGTTCGCCGACTGAAAACGTGTTGAGATCTTTTAATGTTTTATGAAAAAAAAACTTTTATAATTTAGATACTGTACTTTTGGCGCGAACGGAATAAATTGTTGCTTATCAGGGTTCTATGTTCTAAATATCAAAACCTTGACAAATAATCTAGTTAAAATATTTTTTGGCGTGATAACGCCTTATAAATCGATGAACGCCGGCTGCACGCACGAAAAATTGTCCGTTCCGCCTGAGCCGAACGTGCAAGCGAGAGCGCATAACAAGCGAAAGAGGCACGATCGACCTAAGCGTTCTGTTTGTGACGCAATTTGACGCTATCGCGTAAAATTATCGTCCGTAAACCTACTGTACGAAAGAATTATATGTATGTAAAGCCACAGCAATGGATTACTGAAGCAATTGAGCAGAATAGAGGATCGAAGGTTTTTGTGGAAAAGCTCGGGAGAAGCCACCTGTCGAAGATTAGGACCGCTACTGGCGCGACCATTTCTTCTAAGCCTGAGATCTTGGCGGAGATCGAAGATTTCTATGGCAAACTGTACGCGTCCCATGCTCCTCAACCTGATCCCCGAAACAACGATCCGCGTGCTAGCATAACACGACACCTTTCCGGCGAGCTTCCGAACATCAGTCTAGGTGAGGTTAGTCTGGCTCTTAAGCAGCTTAAAGGGGGGAGGGCTCCGGGGAGGGACGGAATTACGACTGATCTCCTTAAGGCGGCGAACTTGTTTTAAGAGAGTTACAAAAGATTTTTAATTTCGTCCTGCAACGGGGCATTTCCCCCATGGAGTGGCATGGAAGTGAGACCGTTCTGTTTTTTAAGAAAGGTGACAACTCCCTTCTTAAAAATTATAGACCGATATCACTTCTAAGCCATATCATACTAGCTGTTTTCCGGAGTCATTACGAACCGCCTCACTAAAAATTCCAGCCACCGGAGCAGACTGGGTTTCGAAGAGGATTTAGCACCATAGACCACATCCACACTATAAGGCAAGTTGTACAAAAGACCCATGAGTACAACCAGCCACTGTGCCTTGCCTTTGTGGACTATGAAAAAGCTTTTGACTCGGTTGAAACCTGGGCTGTTCTGGAAGCTCTGCAGCGATGTCAGGTTGATTGACGATACGTCGAAGTGTTGAGAGGATTATACGACACCGCCTTTATGTCCCTTCTGGTTTCGGGAGGTCAAACAAGACCAATCCAATTACATCGAGGAGTGAGACAGGGGGATGTTATTTCCCCGAAACTATTCATGCATTCATTGCTTTGGAGGACGTCTTTAAGACTTTAAACTGTACAGAATGTGGCATAAACAGTATCTCTCACACCTTTGTTTCGCCGACGATATCGTTATACTGACCGAGTCGTTGGAGGGCTTGCAGGAGATGCTGTACAGTCTAAATGAATCTTCCCGGCGTGTGGGTCTTAGGATGAACTTGGACAAGACGAAAGTCATGTTCAACGAACACGTTCTCCCTAGGCCGGTTAACGTTGATGGCATAACTCTCGAAGTCGTGCAAGAATATGTCTATCTTGGGCACACTCTGCAGCTAGGTCGACATAACTTCGAGAGAGAAGCCGATGGGAGGATTCAATTGGGATGGGCAGCATTTAGGAAGCTTTTGCCATATTCTCACGTCGTCTATACCGCAGAGTTTGAAGACGAAAGTCTTCTCTACCAATGCGTTCTCCCCGTGATGACCTACGGAGCTGAAGCGTGGCCTCTAAATCTAGGACTGGTCCGTAAGTTTGCCGTAGCTCAACGTGCTATGGAGCGTGCTATGCTGGGTTTTTCTTTGACAGATAGGATTCGGAACGAAGACATCCGTCAGAGAACTAAGGTAACCGATATCACGCAAAGAATAAGCTCGTTGAAGTGGCAGTGGGCTTGTCACACACTCAGAAGAACGGATCGCCGATGGTGCAATAAGGTTCTAGAGTGGTGGCCACGTTTAGGTAGGCGAAGTGTTGGTTGACCATTGACCAGGTGGGAAGACGATCTCCGTGCGGTGGCCGGTCCGTGTTGGATGCGAGTGGCAAGGGACTGGCCAGCACCAGGTCAGCACGATGGGTCGACGACATCGACACATAGTCGGATTGGAAGAGATTATGTTCAAAACTATATATATATATATATAGTGCCCTGCAGTATGCAATGTACAATGACTAGTGAGAGTGGGTGAAATGGTCCCGCTGATGAGGACTGATCGCCCGTCTGGCCTCGCTGGTGTCGCCACCCTTAAATAATAATAATAATGACTAGTGAGAGGGAAAAGTCGTCAGAAAAAATTGTTGCAGATGTCTGTAAAAACCAGAAAACCGTCTTTTTATTTCTATGAGCACCAAAAAATCCGTCCCCAAATTTACCGCCTAGGTTCAGTCCTACTAAGCCTGCCGGTAAATACTCCACTGGGACACTGTAATGGGTAACGATGATCATGATATGCCATACACATGATAAAAGGCACTCATCAGGTGAGCTTAACAAAACCGCTTCACAAAAGCATCTTCGTATCTCGAAATCACTCCAGCCAACAAAATACGTTGCTAATGATCCAAAAAATGGCGCGACTAGAATGCTCAATGTTGCGTACACTCGCGGCCAGCGAAACGGGGTCAGACATTATTTTTCACATTTATGGAAAGTAAATTATTTATGGTGAAGTTATATTTAATAGGAGATTTTGAGCCTGTATATTTCGTCTTAAAGTTCAAAACGAAACAAATGTTCAGATTTCGTGCTTAATAACTTTTTTGAGGAATTAAATAATTTCCAAATCCACCACATCTTTCAAATTATACATTTCAGCTATTGCCTGCAGCTTTGCCCGCGTTAACTTACTCAAATTAATTACTGCTAGTCACAGCGTGATACATATATAGCCTAAAGCCTTCCTCGATAAATGGGCTATCTAACACTGAAAGAATTTTTCAATTCGGACCAGTAGTTCCTGAGATTAGCTCGTTCAAACAAACAAATTCTTTAGCTTTATAATATTAGGATGCATTTAAATCTGTTTTGGATGCTTACCGCGTTTAGGGTTTTGTTAATGTCCCGATATTTCGGCAATGTTTCAATCACCGTGATCATAGCCAAATAACCTAAAGAAATCTATATTTAAATATACATTTTATTTCTGATAATATGTATTTTAAAATTTAGAAAACTATATTACCAAGCCTGTTCTTCAGTCCGCGAGTGTAGTACACATTAAACAGTTTTGTGAAGGTTTTCACACACAATTAACTGCTGTTAACGGCACCATTACGAGTAATATCTCTGATAGAACACATTTTATTGTGTAATAACCGCCCCTCCTCCCCCTCTGTTCTCCAGGGGCAAATTCACAGGAGGAATTAGGCAAAGGGTACCAGCAGATACATCTATACATCTTTGCTTTCTTACTTTTTTGTTTCTTTTATGCAGGGAAATGCTCTGAGCCATCCCGCCTGAGAGTGGGTCTCCCCAGGTAGGTAATAGTGGGTATGTGGGAGTCGCTGCGCCCGTAAGGTGGTAGGGTGGGCCCACTAAAACCCGGTGAGTGCCACCAATGCTGCCTTTGGTGAGGTGCCACGGATCTGTTGAGCAAACAGGACACTTCGAGGGCTAGTCAGTCCCTCAAGGGACCGACGCCACCTCCACAGAGGAGCCCCTCCCAGCGTCGGGACAGTACAATGGGGTGAGGTTCCCATCCTCGCCCCTTGTCTCCCTGCTCTTTTGTCCCCTCTTTTTATAAGAGGGGTAAAAAGAGCATCTCCCTCGGCTCAATTAGCTTCGCCCAAGGTGCTGGGCTCACCTTAGGCTACTGAGCTCCACCGCCACAAGGCTTGAACCATGGCGGGATTGGCTTTCTTACTTAGTATACACTAGTATTAGTATAGATGTAACAATTTACATCCATTACTAATACATTTATTAGTGTATGGCTTAATATTATGTATAAGTAACTCTTTCCGTCTGTTTGTTACCTATTAACTGCTATTCGGATTTTGTTAAAATACGTTTTTTTTTTTTTATAGAAGAGGGGGCAAACGGATAGTCGGTTCACCTGATGGTAAGTGAAGAGCGATATCCACAGACACCCGCTACACCAGTGGATTAGCAGGTGCGTTGCCGGCCTTTCAGGTATGAGTATGCTCTTTTCTTGAAGGTCCCTAAGTCGTATTTAAGAAGTTAAAAGGAACGTTAGTGGTTACAGCAAGTTTATGTGTATAATTGAGAAATAGGTACTTCCTGAAATATCACAAAATCTCAGAGAAATGCTACTTTGAAAGGAGATTCAACATTGCGAGTAGGCTATTTTCCACCCGACGGTGACGCGGTCCAGTCCCGCCACAGAAACCAACCCGACGCCAGGATGTCGTACGGTCGAAGACTTCAAGGTTGGCGGAGGGCAAGCCCCCACTCATTATAATAAATCATAGGTGAGCCAAATATACTCACATCTAACCGACGAAGACGAGGGGCCATTATGCCGTTAGCAGAGACCATTCCGAAAAAAAAGTAGGCTAATTTCGTTTTTATAATATAAAGGTTAGTAAAGGTAACAAAGGTTCAGCCTGACCTCGTGGCCCGAATAGTTCCGGCCCTGTTCCCCAGCCAGGGAGAGCATGGGCCCCCGTCTATGGCTCCATCAGACGATGAGCCAGCGAGCAACGAGGCTCCTGAGGTGTCGGAGACGGAGTTGGACGCAGCGTTAGCGCGCATGAGGGCTCGCAATACCGCTCCGGGTCCGGATGGTGTTCCTGGGAGGGCCTTGGTTCTGGCCCTTGGCCCGCTCCGGACACAGGCGAAGCGCCTTTTTAGCGCGTGTCTGGCGCAGGGTCAGTTTCCCACGGCGTGGAAGAAGGGGAAGTTGACCCTGATCCGGAAAGAGGGTCGACCGGTCGACTCGCCGTCGGGGTACCGACCAATTGTACTGCTCGACGAGGCGGGCAAGCTGCTGGAGCGGATCGCAGCTGCCCGTATCGTTGACCACATGGAGGAGATAGGCCCGAACCTTAGTGCCTACCAGTTCGGCTTCCGGCGGGGCAGGTCCACCCTGGACGCTCTGACCAGGGTGAGGGCCCTTGCTGATGAGGCAGTCGAGGGGAGAGGGGTGCTTTTGGCGGTGTCTATTGACATCGCCAACGCCTTCAACACCCTACCCTTCGACACAATCCTGAAGGCGCTGAGGTTCCACGGCGTGCTGACGTACCTGCGCAGACTGGTAGGAGACTACATGTCTGGTAGGTGCGTCGCGTACCCCACGGCCGGTGGCTGCGTGACGAGGAGAGTGGCGTGCGGTGTTCCACAGGGTTCTATCTTGGGCCCACTCCTGTGGAACATCGGCTACGATTGGGTGCTCCGGGGCGCGAACTTGACGGGCGTCGACGTTACGTGCTACGCCGACGACACCGTCGTCACCGCGCGCGGAGGCACCTTTTTGGAGGCACGCATTCTTGCGGTAGCTGGAGTTGCCCAGGTGGTGGCAAGAATCCGGCGTCTTGGGCTCGAAGTGGCCTTGGAGAAGTGCGGAGCTATATGCTTCCACGGGCCCCGGCGAGCCCCTCCACCCGGGTCCTGCCTTATAGTGGGGGGAACTTCCATCGCTGTCGAGTTGACCATGAGGTACTTGGGCCTCGTCCTCGACAGTCGATGGAACTTCCGAGAGCACTTCCGGCGCCTCGTCCCGAGGCTGCTTGGAACTGCACGCGCGTTGAGTCGCCTTCTCCCCAACGTGAGTGGACCCAGCGTTGGTTGCCGCCGCTTATATACGGGCGTCTTGCAGTCCATGGGGCTGTACGGCGCGCCGATATGGGCGAGCGCCCTGAAGACGGAAAACGTTGCTCTGCTGCGACGTCCGCAGAGAGTCATGGCCGTCAGGGCCGTCCGTGCGTACCGTACGACCTCATACGAGGCTGCGTGCGTACTGGCGGGCTCAGCGCCGTGGGACCTGGTGGCAAGGGCCCTGGCGCAGGCATGGAGAAGACAAAGAGGAGTGGAGGAGGAGGAGGAGATCTCCGAAGAAATGGTATCCTGGCGGAGCCGCCTGCGAAGGCGAGTGCTCCGTCAATGGCAGGAGAGGCTTGAGGAGCCTAGTGCGGGACACCGCACCGTGTCAGCCGTCGGTCCAGTCCTGGAGCAGTGGATTGACTGGCGGCATGGCATCATCACCTTCCACCTTGCGCAGATCCTGACGGGGCACGGGTGCTTCGGGAGGTATCTGTGGAAGGTGGCAGGGGCGGAGGACTCACCAGGGTGTCATCACTGCGACTGCAGTGAAGACACTGCAGACCACACCCTGGCGGAGTGCCCAGCTTGGGCGGAGGAAAGGGCGTCTCTCATCACTGAGGTTGGCGCGGACCTGTCGCTCCCTACGGTCATCCGAGCGATGACTGTCAGTGAGAGGCATGGCAGGTAGTCCTCTCCTTCTGTGAGGTCGTGATGTCGCAGAAGGAGGAGGCGGAGCGGGAGAGGGAGTGCACTGGCGCCTCTTCCCGCAGGAGAGCGCGGCGGTGACAGGTGGTCGCACCGCCGTGAGGGACCTGTGCGTGGCCGATCATGAGATCTGCCGCGCGCGCGTAAAGTCCGGCTATAAGGCACTCTTATGTGTTCAGTGTGCCTTAAGCGGAGAGGGAGGGGGGACGCCACCCCCGCCTCCAGAGAAGAGTGCCGCATGGCACATCGTTGTGACCCGGTGCGGACGTCCACAGCTCCTTCGCCGGGCCACCCAGACGACGAGGAGAACACCGCTGGGGTTTAGTGGGTAGAGTCTGCGTCCACCTTACCATCTTCTCAGGCGCAGAGAGTCCCACATAACCGCCGGGCCCCCCCCGGACCCGGTGGTATGCCTAAACGCATTCCCCAGCGATTAACAAATTTATATTTATTATCCATTTTATTTAATAAATGTATGTTACATATACAACTTATTTGAAATATATAATTACGCGGGTAAAATCGCGAAAAACAATTTTGACATTTATACTTTTTTTTTACCAAAACGCCAATGACATAATAATAATTCAACCTAAAACCAAGGTAATATTGGAATACGTTGAATTCCTATCTGGAACTCGGGTATTGAATAGCTAACAGTAAGTTTTGATACTTGTGCAAGTCTTAGGGTATCTTGTTATAACTTGCATAACTCTATTGTACCTGGCCAGCTTTAGTTAGAATCAATGATGTATTTAGTTCAGACATTCCTTTGATATGTGTTTTATTGTTTGTGCGGGGAATATTGTGAGGAAAACAACGACTAGACAAAAAGAAGAACATGTAAGGAAACCCAGGCTGAACAACTTTTCGCCACCATGGTTCAGACCTTGGGCGGTGGGGCTCAGTAGTCTAGGGCTCACGCCCAGCATCTTGGGGCAAGCGAATTGAGCCGAGGGGTCATTTTCTACCCATCTTATAAAAAGAGGGGACAAAAGAGCAAGGGGCAAGGGGTGAGGTTCCCTTCACCCCATTGTACTGTCCCGACGTTGGTAGGGGTTGTTCTGTGGTGTAGGACGATCCCTCAGTCTATGGAGGTGGTATCGGGACTGACTAGCTTGAGAGCCAACGCGTTAACCATTGAGCCACAGAGGTCGTCGATACAAAACTACATATTATCTCTCTTTTGTTGTTGGTGGTCAAAACTCTAATGCTGGGCTGAATGTGACCACATATTATGATGAATCTAGTTCTGAAACGTTTCCAGTTGTGAATCCGATATTTCCGATTCGTCATGTGAAGCTTTTTCGGAAGACGAAGTCATTCAAGATCCTTCAAAAAAAATATAGTAGGTAAGAATTGTATGTATATGAAAAATTTAAAATTTTATTATTATATTATTATCAATTTGAAACTTACTTATGTCAAAAGATTTGCCAATAAGAACACAAAAAGAATTGTGACGATAGCTTAAAACTATTATTATACGTTTTAAAGTTATTTATGAATAAAAAAAGTGAGTTAACTAATCTATACAAAGTTCATAGGTTTTTGATCTGTTATATATATAATGTTTTATGTTATAAATGGTCATCATTATAGGTTTATAAAAATGTATAAATGTAGTACCATTTATTATACGCATTCAGGGGTGTGTGGTGGCGTACGTGACCAGCGCAAGACAAAAGGGCGTACATAAAAGTGGGAGATTGACCCCGGCACTGTCGTGCCTGGGACACTGTACCTGTCCCTACCGTCTGAAATAGATACACCACCTAAACTATCGAACATGTCGAACTAAGCCTAATGGTTCGTTTTTATCGTATCCTTACGAGTATTCAAGAACCCGGTCCACTTCGGAGCGCTATAAAACCCAATTCTATTTTAGTTCTATTAATGCTATTAATACTTAACTAATAAATAATGACGACCTCTGTGGCTCAGTGGTAAGCGCGTTGACGCTCAAGCCGGAGGTTGCGGGTTCGAATCCCGCCAGGGAACAAATTTTGGGTACATACAGTCATAACGACGAGATAAATTTATATTATACTTTGTTTTTCATGATCAACGTCTAACATTATAATAATTACTGTTCTGCGTCTGTATGGAAAGATGAGCGACTTGTGTAAACTTAAACTAACACTTGTATCTACACCAGCGCCATTTTGGGTGGTTTTTCAACTTATTTACAGCTTACAAATGTTTAGTTTTTCTCCCATATGAGACAACACTCTCTACCTCTTTTACCCTTCATACACATAAGATTTATCATAGTTAAAGTTTATTCGTAGAATAAGTGGACATGATTTTATATTATTATTCATTGTAAATAATTTGTTAAGCGAGTGGCAAGGGATCGGCTGTCTTAGTGTTCATTAAGGGAGATTGATATGTTCAACAGTGGACAGATGATGTGATGATGAGTGGCTGACGATGATGATGATGATGATGAAATAATTAGTAAATATTTAAATGAGCAACAACAAAATTTACTTTATTCAAGAATTTGCATTCAAGAATAAAAAAAGGGTGACACAAATTAAATAAGATAATTTTGATACTGTTGTAACTGCCGTATGAAAAAAAGAAAGTGAATCATTGTGAATCTAGTTGATGTTTAAAGATATTTTTTAAGCCAAGTTATCTGGACTAAATTAAAGCCTAATTTTATCTCTAAATGAGTATTTTAAATATAAATAAGCTATATAAAAATATACAAACAGAATTCAACATGTTACCACAGAATAAATAATAGTACAGTGGTACATGTTACTATTATCGAAACTATTGGGATATCTGTTGTATGAAAAAATGTAACGTTGCTGTCAATGTCAAACTTTATAAAAATCATTGCGCTGGCGAAAGCTAGCTTTTTTACATTAATTATTATAAGTTCAATAAATTAATAAACATGGATTCTACGCGAGAAAAAGGATTTCAGGATTACCGCAAGAAACTTATGGAGCACAAAGAAGTCGAATCCCGACTAAAAGATAGTAAGTTTCAGTCAATGGTAGTTTGTGCCGATTCATCGTCCTAACATTTTGTATTGTTTATACTGTCACCCACTCAAATATTTAGTATTAATATTTACGAATCTTAAGCTATATTTTAAAATTATACCCAACATATTACTATTACAAATCAAATTCTTTATTACTAATTAACCTACCATATTAGGTCTTTATCAAATATCCTTTTTAGACACATACTGCAAATTCGTCGTTGAGTATATATTGATTTTTATTATAGAATGTGGTCCCTATATTATTTTTGTAATATTGTATTAATTATATATTTAATGTATATTACACTTAACTAATCCCAATTGGTTCCTAAATAGATATAAGGCTTATTTATACCTTAGGCTAGATGGGCTTATATTATAAACCCACCTAGTCTGAGTTACCAGCCCTCCTCTCTGAATGCATTATTATTAAAGTTGCTTTTAATATGATAATTATTTTTTCTTTCTTTGCTTTATTATATAAATATGTAACACATATTTTGTATTTTAGTGCGAGAACAACTAAAAGATCTTACAAAACAGTATGATAAGAGTGAAAATGATTTAAAAGCTCTGCAGAGTGTGGGACAGATTGTTGGTGAGGTTCTCAAGCAGTTGACAGAGGAGAAATGTAAGTGTTTACATGTAATTTATAAAACTTGGAGGCCATGGGAAGATGGAGGATAGTAGCTCAACTAGGTAGCAGTATATTTGACAACCTCTGTGCCTTGAGCCAGGTTAGAGTGTTGGTGGTCAATTTCGAGGTAGCAGGTTCAAATCCCGCCAGAGAACAAAAGTTTTCTGTGTGTTCCTGGGTTATGAATGTGTATTATATAAAAAAAACTTAAATATATGTATAGTATAAAAGTATTAAATATTATATTTTTGTTGTCTAGTACCCATAACAAAGTTCTTTGAGAACTTACCATGGGACCAAATTGATGTGGTTTAAAAGCGCCCATAGATATTATTATATTATACTGTGCCTGTCCTAATTAGATGCAAGTTGCAGGGGATCGGCTGTCTCGACATTCATTGTAAAACACTTGTCTAGCTGTGGATGAAAGTAGGTTAATGATGATGATGATGTATTTTATACACATTGGAATAAAGGCAATTGACAATAAACTTTAGACACAATGAATGAAGAAGATTCAGCTGTTCTTCCCTTTTATACTGAGGTCAATAATCTTAATTTTGACCTAGTAATTCTGTATCTTTTATTTTGCTTCGGGAAATGCTCTTAGGCATCCCGCGGGTGGGGGAGACTCCTCAGGCAGATATGTGGGACTCTGGCGCCGGAAAGATGGTAAGGTCGAGCTCTACCCACTAAAACCTGGTGAGTGCCACCAATGCCGCCATTGGCGAGGTGCCCCGGATCTTTTGAGCGACAGGGTACCTCTCAGTCCCCCAAGGGACCAACTCCACCTCCACAGAAGGCCTGACCCACACAGATCAATCCATCCCAACATCAGGATCAGCAATGGGGTAAGGTTCTCATGCTTGCCCCTTATCACCCCCTGCTCTTTTGTCCCCTTTTCCTATAAGAGGGATACAAAGAGCAGTAAAAGTTCTTTAAAAGGAAAGGCCAAGCACCATCTGCCATGTCTGGCATTTTGAATTTATGCAATCTTTAGGTATTATAATCCATACTAAAACACCAACATTTGCCTTTCTTTTCAGTCATAGTAAAGGCTACCAACGGTCCCCGGTATGTGGTCGGGTGCCGTCGCCAGTTGGACAAAAATAAGCTGAAGGGTGGAACGAGGGTTGCCCTGGATATGACAACACTCACTATTATGAGACATCTGCCCAGAGAGGTATCATACCTATTGATACTTTACCATAACCACTCTATTTAGTATGATGTATTTAAAACAACATGTTTAAATTAAAAAAGCTATTATTTTTGATGAAAGATGAATGAACTAATTTTATGATGGTGTTTAATAGCACTTTGAGTATAAATTTTAATGATGCTTTACAAAATGACTCAAAATCATTGTTATCCATCGAGCACATAACTGGAATAGAGCGGTAATGTAGTGTGTTTTGTATTTAAACTAAAACCGCCAAATTTGTGCTGCGATGCTGCGCTGGCACATGAGTAAATAAATGGACAGAGGCAAAGCTTCATACAACCGCGCGAATCGATTGCACTACTACAAGCCTCCTTACGCGTGTGTGCGTTAGCACTCGTAGCTTGTCACGTACGAGTAGAAACCGGTTGAAACCGGTTCGACGAGTGCTCGAACGCAGTGATGTGAGTGCACGTGTTAAGTTGCGTTGTATATTTGATATGTTTTTCACTTGGCGGGTATTTCGAATTATTATCATCGTTCTTAAATTTTTGTTAATTAAAAGTAAAAA
This sequence comes from Helleia helle, assembly GCA_963853865.1. NCBI lineage: Eukaryota > Metazoa > Arthropoda > Insecta > Lepidoptera > Lycaenidae > Helleia > Helleia helle. The sequence continues at coordinate 1,824,826 of OY971436.1, forward strand.
GTGTCAATATTGTAAGTATACTGTACTGTGTGTATGAACAATAATAGAGCAAATAAAAAAGAATCATATTTTATAACATTGTTTTTAAATTATTGTTGATAAGTAAAAGTAAAAAGTGTCAATATTGTATACTGTACTATATGTATGAACAATAATAGAGCAAATAAAACAAATCATATTTTAGCTATCCCAAAGATTTCAATTTTGTATCTTATTATTTTATTTCTACTAATTATTATAACTTTTGTTCACTAAGTTTTTATGGATGTGCCTAAACTCTTGTCAGGGAAACATTGACCCGACATTAAATCTTAAATCTTAGCTAAACTTTATAGTAAAAATACAATAGGTATAGGCACAGAATACGTAATTAGGAAACGATTCCTGTTCGGAATAAAAAATATTATAATAGTTATGATAAAAAATGATATGCAATTAGAGATTTCCATTAGAATTTACCACTCTATTAAAAGGTACAACAGATTATTGCAATAAAAAAATATAAAACCAAAATATTTTGTTAAACAGATAGAATATTTACATAGATTACTACACAATAAAAAAATCGTTTTGTTCATTTAATTTTATCCACCTGTGGCAACCCTACCATAATAGGTAACAATTTTACGCGTTGTATAGAAGCTTTGTCTCTGTCCGTTTACTTACTCATGTGGTGCTGGTTCTGCGCTCTGATAAGCTGACTTATGGCCTTTGATGGATGATTAGGCGGTAGGTTTACATACACATCACTGATTGATTAAATTGCTATTAAGTCAGTGACAAATCACTGACCAGTTTAGGAATTTTATGGATTTCTTAACTCTATCCGGTTATAAGGTTCGATGTTGTGATATAACTTATAAGAGCTTATCTAAGTTAAAAATTGTTTTATAATATTATGATTTACCTCCAAATACTCAAACAAATCTCAAATTTAAGACATACTTAAAATCATGCTACGACATGTCAGATTCAAAGAAAAAAGAGAGACAATACGAGTTTAAGTATGTCTTAAATTTGAGAGTTGTTTGAGTATTTGGGGGTTAATGTGCCTTTGAAAGAAAAAAATCTTTTGTTTTAATTTTATTTAATATTTGCTGCATGACAGCAGTTGTTACATGTTACATATGATTGTGTCAATAATTATTAAAACCTAGATATTATCTTAGTAAATATCTTAATTCAGGTTGATCCTCTAGTATACAATATGAGCCACGAAGACCCCGGTGATGTCACATACTCCGCCATTGGTGGTCTGCAGGAACAGATTAGACAGCTCAGAGAGGTGAGTCACACATTACCATCTGTTAACTTATGATGATGGAAAGTAGGGAAAATGGGGGCAAAAAAGGTGATATGATGAGATGAACCCACAGATCATATTACCTGTTTTTGTCTGAACTAACCGGAACTCGGACTGATCCATTGTATGTACTATATCAGTTGCTGCTTGCTGTTGCTTACTTGCTGCGGCTGCATGCAGTTTTTCCTCTTTTATCTTTGGGAGGTAACCAATTTGTAACCCAAGACCAAACTTTTTATTTATTTTTCTTTACAATATTGTTTATTCAATTTCTTGTAATTAAATATATGTTTCCAGGTAATTGAGCTGCCTCTATTGAACCCGGAGTTGTTTGTCCGAGTTGGTATCACACCGCCCAAGGGATGTCTGTTGTACGGTCCCCCTGGTACCGGCAAGACTTTGCTGGCAAGAGCGGTTGCTTCACAGCTGGATGCCAACTTTTTGAAGGTTTGTTTATAATTTTATGTTGTCTGTACTATTTGAAAATTGATTATAAGCTACAACTTTTTAGTCTCAAGCAAAATGTGTATGTGGTGATAAAACTTTTATTCAAACTTAGAAATGATTTAATAAATCTATATATAGCTTTGTCCGCCAATGTATATAGTAGTAATATTATTGTTTATGAATATAAATATTATTCAACAATCATACCACGTCAAGCCCTGTGATACGTTCGTACGTTCGTAAGAACTTGTGTTTATGGGTACTAGGAACGGAAGTAAATGTAATTAATATAAATTAATACGTAGACGTCCATGATCCGGTGCAGACATCTATATTCGTCATATAAATTATCTTCACTATGCGGTATTCGAACCAGCGATTCAGATGTGTCCAGTAGCTTGACCACTCGACCGGTGGGACGTCATTTTGTTTGGTTGCCGGCGATTTGGTTGTGTGCCTTTTTTTGCAAGTGTTCTATAAAGGAAGGCTAAATAAATATAAATACTGGTACGGCTCCAAGATTTATCTTCATGTCAGGATACAATTTCTACTCCGGATGTAATTATTACAGGAAACTATAAAAAATCTTAATAAATACAATAAACTGTTAGGGACTGTATGGGATAAAGACAATACTAATGCTTCTATTAAGAGGCACTGGCTTTTAATTCAAACTTTTACTTGTAGTCCTCCACCGTTTTGCCTATCTACTAACATATCTATCTGTCGCAATATATCTACTAATATATTTGTTCAGGTGGTGTCCTCGGCCATAGTGGACAAGTACATCGGCGAGTCGGCCCGTCTCATCCGCGAGATGTTCAACTACGCGCGCGACCACCAGCCCTGCATCATATTCATGGATGAAATCGACGCTATCGGTCAGTCTTATGTTTAAATTAGATTATTGAAAGTCAGTTGAATATACCGCTAGTTTCATAAAGACGCTGAGACGAACCGGAACAATAAACACACTGGATGTTTGCGAAGCTAACTCTGAGAATAGGGATGTTGACAGTATTCATATAAAAATATAATTTTGATGTTAATTGATAGTTTCTATGATATAATTCTGAAAAAAGACAATATTTTCCCTTATTTTATTTGATTAAATTAATATTTAATAAATAAAATGTAACAAAATTTAAAATAGGTCACGTGATAACAAACGGCAATGACGTCACTTGTTCTGATTTAGCGGAAGCGGAAGAATATTGAGGTACTTCTATACACCATTTTCCGTACGCAGTACATATTATAAAAACAAATTTTCAGGCGTTTTGACAGTGTACACACACAGGCACCGTAGAACTCTTATAAAACTTAGAAGCCATTTTTTATTAACGACAACTAGAATCATTTTATCACTTTTACGATGTTTAACAACATACGAATTATTAAGAACTTCTAGTTTATTAAGAACTACACTACATTATGTGTATATTTGTGCGTGTTCCTGTATATCTATGTGTCATATTATGTACGAATACATGTTCTATGTCGTTTGTCTACTTGTAACGTTGTCTTGGTATAATTATGCTGTAATGACGTTATGATTGTGTCTATAAATAAATATGACGTCACGTGACAAGTGTTAGCGTTTTGGAACGAAATTAAAAATGCATTATAAAATGCAAGATTTTACAGGCATTAGACGTATTTAAGCAAAAGTTAATCATATTTAGGCCTCCATTAAATATTTATTAATGATCTAAAACATTTCTGAAAAATGTCAACATCCCTATTGTATTCAGTCAGGATTCATAAATTTTAAAGAGTTAACACATGTTTCTACCCTCACTAGGATCTTAAAACACCAGACAGATTGACTGTGTTTAACATTACATTGGTTTACTATTTAATAGTTGTTGTTATGTATGTTACACATGAAATAAAAATGATCAATATATAGGTGGTCGTCGTTTCTCCGAGGGCACCAGCGCAGATCGTGAGATCCAGCGAACCCTCATGGAGCTTCTGAACCAAATGGACGGGTTTGACTCGCTCGGCCAGGTCAAGATGATCATGGCTACCAACAGACCGGATACCCTCGACCCCGCGCTGCTCCGACCGGGGAGACTGGACAGAAAGATTGAAATACCGCTGCCTAATGAGCAGGCCAGGTGAGGGTTTTTTATAAGTCAAGTAAAAAAATAATTATACAATATTGTACATAAAAGACGTAACTTATTGAACGTCAAATTAACTCAGAGTTTAGCCGGAACTCATACATATGTTGCTTGCCCAGAGATGACATTGTCATGCCACGAGCGGTCCACTTTGTGAGGGGCCTTGCCACTTGTCTTCCTTCTTTAAAATACGATTAACCGATGGTCAATATTTTTTCCAGGCTGGAGATCCTCAAGATCCACGCGGCACCGATCGCCAAGCACGGTGAGATGGACTACGAGGCGGTGGTGAAGTTGTCCGACGCATTTAACGGAGCTGACCTGCGCAACGTGTGTACTGAGGCTGGGCTGTTCGCTATACGAGCGGAGAGAGAGTACATCGTGCAGGTGGGTGTTGGACCAAGTGGTTTTCGTGGTCCTAGTGGTCTTTCGAAAGGAATGAAAAGCCAAAGTATGGATCCTGTAGTGATACGAGGAGAGGAAGTACATCGTGCGAGTGGGTGTTTGGTCCTAGTGGTCCTAGCCATTTTAGGTCCTAGTGGACTTTTAAAGAGACTCTGCGATTCGGCAGTCCTAGTGGTCCTTGGTCTTGACGCGCGTGCATCAAGGCCGGCCTGTTCGATTTTTGGACCTACTGGAATTTTTGGTCCTTCTCCTCTTTTGAACATTAAAGACCAAAATACGTACCTTTTGTAAGATTCATCGTTTTCTGGTCCCTTTTTATATATGCCCATAAGAGGGCAAATGAGCAGTCGAAGCTTTAGACTACCGACGCCCATACACATCTGCGCAACCAGAGATTATGCAGAGGTGTTGCCCTCCTTTTCGCTATCCCCCCAATGGGCCCACGAAACACGACACCATAGCTGTTACTTGACGCCGGTGTTATGTGAGCGAGAGGTACCACCTCTGTCGTGCCGGCCCAATTCGGCTGCGTAGCAGCATGGCACTACCTCTCCTTTTCGTCTTACAGCTCTTTTTGGTCCTAAACTTGGAAATTTACGAGGCTTGTGCACAAGGCATTCGTAGAAAAATCTAAATATCAAGAACCGCGAAATAAAATAGAAAAATACTGTACAAGTCCTATTTTTAACCGTTAAAAATGAAAATGGGGGTGGGTCAATTTAGAATTTTCGGTTCACAATAGGATAAAATCTTATAGGTTGTATAAAATATAATTTTACCAATTGGTACGGGTTTGAATCGAGGATAGTGAGTATATTGTATATAATATAAAGTACTAAACATTGTCAATTCCAGGAGGACCTGATGAAGGCGGTGCGGAAGGTCGCCGATAACAAGAAACTGGAGAGCAAGCTCGACTACAAACCCGTCTAAAGCATTTGTAAATGTATACCTTAATAATAAAATATAGTGTAACCGTGTGTGGATTTTTATTAACACTTTCGGGGGCACTTCTTGCAGAAATTGCGATGGCACTTACGGCGATGCATTGTTGAACTATAATTCTAATACCGGACACGCGCTAGAGGGGACTGAGCGTCCCGAGCGGGGTGAGGCTCTCCATACGCGCGCAAGCTTATAAGGACGTAAATGTCAATATGGTTTTTGTTATTTTATTATATTAAAAACAATAATTGGAGAATTTCCTTCTATAATATTAAATATTAAAACATATACATGTATAGCCTCATTTACGAAGAAAGTTAAGAGGCCCGTTTGCCCCTAAGATGTGAATCTCTTTTAAAAAGAGGTATGTTTGATGTTTTTTTCTCCGTTACAAAAGTTACCTAATCGTGTATTGAAAACTCAAAATAAAGTTTTTATCATGAACTATAATTATTTCACCAACTTATATTTTCATTAGTTTCGGAATTAAACGGGATCTGTCAAGCAAAGGACCGAAATAATTGAATATAGTAAATAGGTTTAGAACTTCATAGTTTTGCATAAAAAATTGTAAATAAAAATAGTCTTAATAAAAGCAGTTTATTAAAAAATAAACAACAAATACTGATTACATTTACAAATAAGCCACGTTCACTGACTAGAAAACCGATGAAAAATCTTACTAACGCAGATTTGGGAAAGACCCCAATGAGTAATATCTGGCTCGAACAGGACCATATCCATTTCATAAGACCCTCAGTGGGAGGCCACGATCTTGTTTCCGAAGCCTCGATACTATTCGGTTGTAAGATTTAAAAGTAATATTTATATTCTAGCATGGATTACACAAATACATAACCACCACCATCCTAGTACTACACCGCCATTTCTTTAAATGACAGCTATGCAAAATCTCTTGCTTTTTTCTGGAAGGTGGGTTGTGAAAGTAAGCAGAATGTACACATGAAGACAGCCTGTTTAGAGAAAAGACAATGTCTACTCATTAGTCCAGAACTTCCCAATCAGGAGAGCACGCCCGCTAAGGGGGCGTACTTCCCCCTAGGGGGAGAGAAATTCCAGAGGGGGGCGTAATAGGTACGTTTGCATTTTCGAATAAAATATATATTTAACGCGTAGATAAATTAACAGTATAATCTAAATCAAAAAAGGTTGTTAAACCCTGTTCTAATTTTTTCCTAGGCGGAAACATCATACAATTTATTTTAGGAGGAAAATTCTTTTCAATCATTTCTAGTTTTATCTGATTAAAATAATACATTGTTAAATATTAACTATCTACTATTTTATTGTTTTCAACAGATAATAAAATATCGAGGTTTATATCGAAAACACGGTCGTTGCCTCCTTCAGGTGCGCCATTTATGAAATGGTAACACGGCATATTACGTTGTCCCATTCCATAGTCATAGATATTATTTAATAAATCCGGGCAGAGTACCGTTTTTTCTCGCCTTCGCCACGTTCTCGTAATAACACGAGAAGTCAACGTAGCCCTTAATCCGCCTGTCCCTGTCGTAGGGCTGGCTCGGGTAGATGTCAGACGACTCGATAGATCGATTCGTATCGATAGACCGATTATCGATCGACCGATTCGTATCAATCGATCGATTCGTATCGATATTCGAGTGCTCGTTTCCGGACGAGTCGCAATCGATTTCGTTCAACAACGTATTCGATTTCGATTGGACGATCGGATTGAATCTGACAGCTGACGGCTTCACGTCATTTGGAATTGGCGGGAAAAAGTTGAAGTTTCGTATCAATAAGGTTATATGGGTATTCGGTTTTGGGGTTAGACAGTTTTTGACGCAATATGACACGAATTCTTCTTCGATCTCTTGTAAAACGGTCTGGCTACACTTCCTAAAGTCCGTCTGTTTCCTGAAATTCTCGACTATGATTTGCGCGAGCTGTTTATTTGTCTGTTCGCTGCTGCCCTTCACTTCTTGAATACGTTTGTACACGGCTGCGCTAACGAGAATGAGGAACCTGGAATATTTAATTAATTTTAGACACGGTATTATGACGGATAGAAGCTAATGATGATGATGATTCGCATTTTATTTAAATCTCTACGCTCCAAAAAGTCTTTTCATCCATCTAAACAGAAAAAGATCCTATAATTTTCACTTAATATTCGGAGAGAAATTTAGAGGGAGAGCAAATCCTTTTTTCACTGTTTCTATGGATAAAAATCTTTACTCCTGCCTTCTTTTTTACTTGACTTGTCTTATAAATGAAAGAAAAATTGTCACGTTCCACCTGAGCCGAGCGTGCAATCAGGAGCGCGGAAAAGGCGATAGAGGCACGATCGGCCTAAGCGTTCGGCCTATGACACATTATGACGTTATCACGTAAAATTAGACAACAGGTAGGATAAGGTTGGCCTTTTATCTCTTCATCTTTCATCTTGTCTTTTATAAGCTAGTTGATAAAGTAAAGGCCCGCTCGGTAAAATGAGAGGGGTCTGGGTTCCTGAGCGGTGCTCTAAGTTTTAACATAGGTTTTTTTTTTAATTTCCTTGTGCATCTGACAAAAACAATCGAATTCTTCCATGTCACTTGCTTGCACAAGTCTCATTAAGTATAATTGATCTATGTCATCTATGGACTAAGACTAACACCCTCCTCGCGAGATTTCGAGGAGACCCATGCAACATGTAACGATCGCTTATATGCCAAAGTACCATACCACTAGCCTACCTGCAAGACTCATCGAGCACGATGGGCCCGTGTATCTCGGGCGCGGCCACCACGGGCTCCGAGGTGGCAGCGCTGAGAGATGGGAAGGCCCGGTATAGACCCTTCACCAGGTAGTTGCCCAGGCACCGGGTGCCCGTCTGGTTACCTAGGTATTGAGCTGCAAAGATATTTACGCTGGATAAGCTAGCAGACGTGTCAAAAACTAAAAGAATTACCATATACGTCAACTTGTTCCTCGGGATTCGGGGAACATAAACGGCCTGGATGAGTTGCCTGTGCTATGGGAGTAAGTCTCGATGCCAGTAATTACACTACTTGCTCTTATTTTTGAAACACAGCAAAGCTGTTTGATAGAAGGAACAAGCAGGTGGATGGTACCCGTGCAAACGAGAGCCCGGCAGAGTGCACCTCTTTCAAGTATTTATGTATGTATTAAGAAATTTAAAATAACTTTGAAATTGTATGTGGAATGTTACCACACTTAAGACATTCGCCCAGAAAGACAAACCTTAAAATTTTCTTCAGGATTCTCGGAATAAAAGTATTAAATAACTTTTCAATTTCATTTTTACTTAACAATAATATGTAGTTTCATAATATTGACTATTTTTATATGTGCAAAAAATAATACAAGTTCAAAATACAGGACTTGGTCAGTCTGTAGTAATCTGTGAGTAAAATGGGACATAGATTTCTATCCGACATATGTGTAAAACTAACTTCAATCCATTGAGTCTTAAACTCACCATTTCTTAGTTTATTGACGTCTAAACCCAATTGTGACAGCCGTAATAGCTCATCCTCGTTGTTGAGGCTGTGATCTACCGTCAGCTGGACCACTCTCAGGACAGAGTTGTCGTCAGTCTTACACAGCAAGGCCCTGGTCTCACCAACGTTAGCAACATATAGCTTGTTGTTGTGCACCAACGCTAGCACGACCGTAGCTCCTCCGGACAAATGTTGATCTATTTCTTTTAATCTTAACAGTATGTTGTCACAGTTTTGTGATATCTGAAATATACGGGCAGACAGGGCTGTATATAATAAAAATGATGATAAGTACGAACTCGACAGAATATATATTATTTTATATTGGTTCCAGACAGTAGACTCATATTCTAAGGTTGAATGAACAAAGGAATTAAAGAATAACATGTGTAAACTGAGGCCTTAGACAAAGTAACATTGAAAAAACGATAACGAAGTTCGAAAAGAATAAAATGTATGGGATTGACATAAGCCGTCGTCAATTATGTCACTCGTTATCGTTATCGCAAGTTGGTAGACAATGTTAAAATTCGTAACAAAATCATAAACTGTCAATTGATTATCGAACACTTATGTCAAACTTATGTTATTTTATTATTGATATTGGCCGTGTTCCGATTTAAACTGAGAGCACTGTACAGTGCTCTTACTGGGAGAAATTCGTTCCGTTATAGACTGACAGTATACTGTGGCAGTGCTCTAGGCAATATATGACGTCATGAACCGACGCCATTTTTGCACTGCGAGCACTGTACAGTGCTCGTACTGGGAGAAATTCGTTCCGTTTACACTGACAGTATACAGTTGCAGTATGACGTCGTAATATATGACGTCATACATCGTCGCCATTTTTCTACTGTGAGTACTGGTGGTTTCGAGGTACGGTGCATGCACGATGCGCTCAGTGATTGGCTAATTGGCTAACTGAAGTTAGCGCCTGACGGAGACAAATCAATTTTTTGTTTTTTTTGTGCTAATTTGTTTATTTGCCGACTTTCGGTGATTGACGAGAAAAAAAATTGGTTGTTTATAGTGGTTTACCGACGATAGATAAATCAAATAACAACGTCATAACATAACGCAAGCGTACAATGAGCGTAACGAGATAATGAGTATTACGGCAGGCTAATTACGTATCTTGAAATTACAAGCAACAGGCAAAAATTGCACAATATCTGCTGTCAAAATCATATTTTATATTACCTATATATATATATTAATATTTTGTATTACCTATTAGCAACGCGACAGCAACAAGCTCAAATAATCGACCGCAACGCCATCTGCAAAGCGACAGCGACCGAGGAACTAAAAATGCATTTTTTGGTATGTTTGGCTGACGATTTGGTATTACGTAAACTATTTAGCAGCCCGCGACAGCAGATTGAAATGTCAAACAGCTATTTTTTAACAACAACTAAAGTGGTGTCTGCAAGCCTGTTGCTATTCGTCTGCTTATTTTATAAACTGTTTAAAATACTTGGTTAGTGATCGAAAAAGACTGTTAGATACATTATAGGCGTGATATTATCTTGTGTAACACTTATTGAACTTACCCTATTCGATTTTAAGTGGCAGTGTTATTGAAAAAGAAACTATAATTTCAAAACAATGGCTCGTGCACTTCTTTTGATGGTTGCATTAGAGGCTGAGGAGATAAGACAGGAGACCAGGAGGCCTCACTGAGACGTCGACTACGTGAGGAAGCCAAAGCATTCAACTTGTCCGACTGGGAATTTCAATCTCTTAACCAGACTTTCAAAGGATTTTAACTTATGAAATTAAATTGATCTACTATATAAAAGTCAAGAGTTTTGCGACTTACCAGTAGGATTCCTGCCGGCCTACTCTTGACTGCAATTCCAATCTCACAACAATATGAATTCAATCCAGTTCCAGTTCCAATCTGGAGTATATTGGTACTCTTGAACAAATCGAGTTTACGATTGAATTGAAATTGGAATCGACGACCGATGTGATGTGTTAAAATATAATAACAAAATAAAATTCAACACAATATGATGTTTTGTTTTTTTTTTTTAATTAAAATATGTCTCCAATAATTAATTATTATCTTTTATAATGTACCTAGTTAATTAAATTAAACCTAAACTTATTTTGTAAAGCATTAAACGCCAAATAAATGATACATTTTGGCATAATGTGTATTGCTGTTATAAAAAAATCTTACGTGCAATTTTGAATAGACATCTTTCAAAATAGCTCAAAACAAAGTAAACAAAAAAAATTCGAAATCATCTTCTTTCTTAATTTACCAGTAATGCTGGTGCCAAGGCTTTCCAAAATAACATCTCAAGTTCTGACAGACCACATACAAATTATTATTGTTATGTATTTTAGTGATTGGTCTTATTGAAAATGAGGTATTTGACTCATAAACATAGGCTTAATTTGTTTACAAAATACTGTGACTTATTTAAATATTGCTACCTTGGGTTAAAAGATAATAAAAGACTGATTGTTACTAAGTATTAATTAAGTACTTATTTTTATAATACCGTGATTGTAGGCATGATTACCATATCAATCAATGACCAAAAATTTAATATACACAGGGAAATAAAAACTGTGTTACATTTAAATATTAGAAGCTAAATATTGTGATTTATTTAAATATTGCTACCTTAGGTTAAAAGAGAATAAAAGGGTTATTGTTAAGTATTTTAGTTACTTACTTATTTTTATAAATACTGTGATTGTAATATTGATTATATCAATCAATGACCAAAAATATAGATAGTTAAAAAAAAAACAAATAATAGTTTAACAAGAGTTTAATGAAAACATTAAAAACAGTTCGCAGCCTATTATAGCTCACGCACACTAACTCTGGAAGTTCCTGCCTACTTGTTTCCTGGGTGCTGTCTGTGCTACTGAAGTAGGTAGTATGGTATCCTCACTGTCTTTTTGACTCAAGCTTGCTTCATTACAAATATTGTGTAAAATACAACAAGCATTTATAATTCTAATAACTGTGTCCGGATGATAGTGAAGGACCCTGTGGCCTAGGAGACATCGCCACCTATACTTCAGAACACCCATAGTATGCTTTACTGTATAGTGTGCCATACAATTAAATTTGGTGTAGTGTTCTTCAGGTGAGCCAGCCGGAGCATCCAAATATGTTTCATCACAATAGTTCTTTGGGCATAGCCCGAGTCTCCTAAAACATAATAAATAATTATTGCATTATAATATTCATGTATGAAACAAATGCTCACTTTATTATGATAGTTTAAAAAGATTTTGATAAGTTAAAAAACTTAGACTTAACAAGTGAATAAACAACTTTCCCAAAATTTAAAAAGGAAAGAACACATTCTAAGATTCCTTTATAATTTTTATGTTATTTGCCAATTTAAAGGTATTATGACTTCTTATACTGTGGTATTACTAAAAGAATATATCTATTAACATATATAATTAATTTGTTTAAATTGAATAATATATTATATCAATATAATACCTATATACAATTTAAAGGTATTTACTAATAAAACAAAAGGCATTATTAAAACTAAATTATACAATTACAGAATCCAAGAGTCAACTTACAATTAAAACATTTCTTAAGTGAAATCCTTTTCTATTATAAAACCTCTCATTTTGGGCTGGACGTATGAGAGCCATATGAGTACCAACAATAGCACTTACTATGGATGTCATATGGAAGTTTTCATAAAATCTGAAATGAATGCAGATATTATTATGTAGCTCAATAAGTCAAATAGATTATTATAATTATTAGCACTTATTTGATTTATATTAATAGATAGGTATCACATAATATGAAGAACAATGTAGAACCAATCAATAATAAAATAATTTGAGATATATTTTTTTAAGTATCCTACATATGCATTGAACTAGTATTACTGTAGTAATTACAACTCACTGTACATAGGCCGTAAATAAAGAGAAAAGATGAACTATAGAAGAGGTTAGATTAATTATAGATATTTCTATTGACATACCTTATAACCCGCATATACTAGATAGTAGATACAAATCCAAATCGCTATGAATAACTTCAAAGCTCCTTGCTGAGGCGATAATATCTCTTAAACTCCTCATCACATTAAATTTCACTGTAATTGTGCGCTATTGTAGCATATTTCCGATCCCAATCCTAAATTTCGATAGGATCGAGTGTCAAGAGTAGGCCGGCAGATCACAGAATAATATTAGTTATTACTTATTAGTTATTACATATGTATGTGCCCCATATTTAGTATTTACTATTTACATTAAAGTATTTGAAGTGTGTAAGTGTTTGACGTTTTGTAGTTCCATCGATTGCTACCTGGCTGCTGGTGGCGCTAGTAAAAGTGCATTAGCGGCTAGTGAGCAGATACTGGCAGATAGCAGACGATAAACTTAGATAATACGTTTCTTTTTGCAACCTCTCGACCGGTCGCTGTCGCTCTGCTGTTGCTTTGCTATCGCGTGGCTGTCGCGCTGCGGTTGCTTTGAAATACGTAATTAGGGTGCGGGTCATTTTCATGCATGCAGCCGGCGTTCATCTATTTATTAGGCGCAGTCACGTCAAAAATATAGTTTGTTCGATGTTCATTTCTTTATTATTAAAATTTGCATCTTTAATTGTAATTTTTATTTTAACAACTTTTGACTTTGTTCGCCGCTACTATTTGACATTATTTGTTAATTGTTATTCATTCTTATAAAGCGAGAGAGCTACTGTCGCTGCGTATCATCATAGTCTGTAATTGAAACATCACTGCTGCCTGATCACAACCGACGACCAGGAGGCCGTGTGGTCGCAGACTGCACGGTAGGCGGGGGGCAACCCCCCACTTTATATACCAAAGTGAGCCGAATTGGCTCACACTAATCCGACGAAGCATAAGGGCCTTCGGGCCATTAGCATAGATCCCTCCGAGAAAAAAAAAAAAAAATCTGCCTGATGTTGCAAGTTTCAATTTACCAAAACCTTACAGGAGTTTATAATCCGACACTTAAATTACGTTGAAGTACAACCGATAGCGCGATTTAATTCCGTTAGTGACATCTATTGACACAAATAGAAACCTTTTCTAAAACACGCAATAATTAATTTTCTTTTTACTTCTTATCGGTTATACCTACTTATGACTGTTATGTTATGTGAAAATTAATATTATATTGAAAATGTATATGTCAGACCTAAAAACTATTTCTTCAGTAGGAGTCCGAAAACGAACGGTTTGCGTTCACGTGATGAATGATTTCTGACCATATGAAAGAGACTTTTTTTATAATTGGAAATAAAATCATTAACAAAGTAACTTGATAAATAAAAATATTATTTTTTATGAAATTATCTGATATAAAAATTAAGATTTTAATATATCGTGGTCACCAACACTAGAATTTGCTTAAAACCGGAATTTTTACCACGTAATAATATTAGGTAATTGTGCAGGACGACTCAATCGATCACGTAACTAACTAATTATAATATGTACATAGTCATTGTTCTAATTGTAATATGTAAATACTAACTACTAATTGTTATTAAGATAAGGATAGGCCAGTATATAGTTTGATAGGTTTAATATGAAAACTTTGTGTCATGTAACTGACTCGCCCCAACTCGGTTGTACGCCAACCGAGTTTACCTTATAGCTTGCTGTCACTTTCGTTTTACGTAAGAGTGAGAAAGATGCAATATGTTGTGTTTTTATATGTCTAATTAGAATGTTTTAATTATGTTTTTTAGTTAGAATTAATGTCTATTTAGATTCCTATAAGCATTAGAAATGTTTATTTAATTAGATAATAAGAGAAAATGACTTGTAAAGTTTAAACAATGTTAGAAACGATAGGATATAGGCTAGAGTGAGAGGGAAATAAAGTGATCTCTGATTGGTCAATCTAATAGTATGCTTTACGGCAAGATTTGTATAAATATCGCGCTGAATTTACACTAGTTAGTTCAGTTACCAGATTCGGCTACCAGTAATAGTGAAAACTTGTAAAGAAATACTAAGAAGAGGAATAAAGGAAAAGTTCTGAAGAAATTATTGTTTCAATTCTCCAATCCCAGCAACAAGTGTACATAGCGTACAGTAATTTTGAACCCCTTTTCAACTCTCGATATTTAGGTTCTGTTGCAAACGACGATAATGAAGAAGCAGGTATTAAAATGAACGTAAATAGTTTTGATATACTATAGGTACTGGCTCACTTTGGGCGCCAGTTATAGTTTGTGGGGTTCGGAAACTCAAAGAATTCTTTTTGCGCACAAAAACTATATTGAATTTAGATTGGCTTACAAGAATTTAATACAGTACAGACTTCACTATTAATATAATTAATCTAAGAATACTGGGTCCGTTACGACGGTCGCCGGAACGACGCAATCGTATTAACTCTCCGCGGACTACTCAAGTACTGACTATTGTAAAATGCGGCCGTTAATGTCGGACGCAAAGTCTCGGTCATTCCCGATATCGTGCCGGCGGCCGGCGTAATCTCCCGACGCGGCGAATGGTGTTGCCAGCCGTGTGTACACCATGCGCTATATCCTCCCCCTCCAAGTCTGCAGAGGTCACAGAGGCAGACTTGGTACTAACAATGTTACGTGGCCTACCCCTTCTTCTATCATGTATAATGGGTTCTGTAAGGCCTGTATATGAGGACAGAAGACTGACATGATACTTGCCGCGACGCTTATTGTCCCTATCGACGACTTCATACGTCGTTGGTGATATAATTTTGCTAATCCTATACGGGCCTTCGCGGCGTGGAGCGAATTTACTAGATTTGGCAGGCGTCACCCGATATGGTGGCGATGAGATGGGAGCGGTGTCCCCTGTGTCTATTCTATGAACTGCAAATGGAGTGGGTTCTCCCCCTGCACCAAAAATATCATCATTATTTTGTAGGAATTCTGTTAATTTAGCTTTATCAATCGATGAAAGGAGAACTCCCTCGCACTCGTTGAGACCCACCGTGGAACTAACCGTAATATGATTTTCATATTCATACTCAAGATTATAATAACCCGAATCTCGTAACGTATAACGATTTCTATAAAAGTCAAGTATCATGCCAGCGTCTTGTATAAAATTAATACCTAACAGTGATTCTGTTGCACCGGGCAAAACCATAAACAAGGTTGGCACCACCACTCCCCGCACAATTACATCAAGCACAGCTGTTTCTACAATTTGTACACGCTTAGCACCATCAGCAAATCTTAATTCAGTCTCTACACTTTTAAATACTTGACCATTATTACGTAAATGCTTTGTTAAATTTTCACTAGCCACAGATTGTTTAGCACCTGTCTATACTAATATTATAAAGAGGAAAGGTTTGATTTTTTGTTTGTTTGTTTGTTTGTATGAATTGAATAGGCTCCGAAACTACTTGGCAGATTTGAAAAATTCTTTCACTGTTGGAAAGCTACATCATTCCTGAGTGACATAGGCTATATTACATTTTCAAAAAAAATAGGCATCCTTACTAAAATTACGATAACGTAATCCAAGGTGTGAAAAAAATATCAAAAAATTACCTTACATCGCGTGCGCTGCGAAAACTATTGATGATAGAACAAAATGATATACTACATTTTTTTAGAACACACCATTATCTACAAAAAATCAGCGGCAGCATATCTCTAACTATTACAGTCATGTCACAATAAGCGTTTTTTTTATTGAAAAAAAGAAATTAAAATACCACCGCTACAAAAAGCTCTTTATTTGTACCTTGGTATTAACCCTTATCAAAATAAATGATGTATTATTTATTAAGACTGCTTCAATATCTTTATATTACTTTTTGAATTATTCGATTCTGACAATCCATTCAAAAGATATCACGAGTTAAAAAAAAATTAAAAAATAAACTGTATTCGGCTAGCTATGCGTTGTAGGCGTCACTCGGGCAGGGGTACGGGAGGGGGGTTAAGATCACGAAATAAACTTGTCGTCTCCCTACGTGATGGACGTATGCGGAATTTACGCTTAAAATATTGTTCACTTAGTTATTAACCTAATAAATTACTTGAATATTTTTCATGATTTTCAATTTAATTTTAATAAATAGTAGGTAGTTGTGTACGTTGTAATATAGTAGCATATATAGCTTACAGTTATGCTAATTTAGTTCAAAGGCATTTTTTCTTTTGTCATTTTGAAATGCCTAAAAGATCAAGATCTCAACTTTCTAGAAATAGTTCCCAGGCCAGGGCATCAAAAATACGTCGAAATGAAGAATCTTCATCAGAAACTGAAAATCGTCTTTCAATTCATAGACAATATGTGGCACAATCGCGTGCTAGAGAGTCGAGTACCGAGCGTTCGCAACGGCTCGCTGAACAAAATATGAGAACCGCTCAAATACGCGCGCGAGAATCCAGTTTGCAGCGTTCTCAACGGCTCGCTGAACAAAATGTGAGGACTTCTCGAGTCCGCGCGCGAGAGTCCAGTCTTGAGCGTTCAGAGCGACTAGCTGATCAAAATTTGAGAACCTCTCAAGCACGCGCGCGAGAATCGAGTCTTGAGCGTTTACAGCGTCTAGCTCAACAAAATTTGAGAACCTCTCAGGTACGCGCGCGAGAGTCCAGTCTTGAGCGTTCGCAGCGCCTTACTGAACAAAATCTAAGAACCTCTCATGTGCATGCGCGAGAGTCAAGTACTCAGCGTTTGCAGCGGCTTGAAGAGCAAAATATCAGAAATATTCAATCTCGCACTAGGGAATCAAGCCCTGAGCGTTTCCAACGCCTTCAAGATCAGAGAGAACGACAACAGACGTCAAGAGCGAGAAGTCGCAATCAAGTTTTAGCCCACAGTAAAAGATCGGCTTTTAGATACGATCCACAGATTGATTATGCTCAACAGTCTTCCGTCCAAATCGGCGACATGAATAAGATCTGCCCTAAGTGTTCAGCCAAAAAATGGGTCGATGAAACTAATGGCATGTGCTGTGCTTCTGGAAAAGTTAGTCTCCCCAGTATTCAGGAACCACCACAGCCAATAAAAAATCTTTTGACAAATAATCATTCGCTATCTAGACATTTCATAACCAACATCCGTAAGTACAATAGCCTATTTCAAATGACTTCGTTTGGCGCCAAAGAAATAAGAGAGGGTAATTTTATGCCAACTTTTAAAATAGAGGGACAGGTATATCATCTTATTGGTAGCCTTTTACCACCACCAGGCCAAAATCCACAATACTTGCAGGTATATTTCATTTCAGACGCAGATCAGCTATCATTGAGGTCAAACATAGCTCCAACGCTGAAAATAGATTTAATTAACGAACTACAGACCGCACTGAATAGCCACAATGTATATATACGAAGCTTTAAACAAAACATAGAACGCAATTCTTCGGATAATTTAAAATTAATTATTCATTCCGACCGCCCACCACAGACAGCACACCCGGGTAGATACAATGATCCAGCTGTAAACGAGGTAGCCGTTCTCTTGGTTGACGAAGAAAAAGGCCCCAGAGATATAGTGCTCCACGGAAGAGACGGCCAACTTAAAAGGGTCTCTGAGATACACCGATCGTATGATCCACTACAGTATCCCTTAATGTTCGTGAAAGGAGAAGACGGTTATTATTTAACCATTCCGCAGGAAGGTACAGCGCGTAACAAAACTGTGACGTGCATGCAATTTTATGCATTTAGGTTGATGGTTAGAGCTAACTGTTTTAATGCATTACATTATTACAGGGACTTATTTAGTCAATATATTGTCGATATGATGGCAAAAATGATATCGGAACGATTGAATTACATATGTCGTAACCAACAGAGACTAAGGGCTGAAGAAAACATTCATCTCAGAGATGCTTTAAATCAAGACGGAAATGTTGACCCATCAAATATCGGTCAACGCGTAATCTTGCCATCTTCATTTACAGGTTCTCCGCGTTACCTGCATGAAAAAACCCAAGACGCGATGACTTATGTCCGAAATTACGGGAGACCAGACTTATTTGTCACATTTACGTGCAACCCCGAATGGCCTGAAATTAAAGCGGAACTACTACCTGATCAGCGATCTTTCGATCGTCATGACATCATTTCAAGGGTGTTTCATTTGAAAATGAAGAAATTCTTAAATTTATTCGTTAAAAATGAAATATTCGGCAAAGTGAAATGTTACATGGCAAGTGTAGAATGGCAGAAGCGAGGTTTACCACACTGTCATTTGCTGTTTTGGCTAGAAACAAAAATCCAACCAGACGAAATTGATAGCGTCATAGTTGCGGAACTGCCCAACCAACAAAACGATCCGATATTGTACGATATCGTAACAAAAAATATGGTGCACGGACCATGCGGAGAACATAACTTATCAGCACCATGTATGAAAAACGGTATTTGCACAAAAAAATACCCACGACGTTTAGTCAACGAAACTCAGACTGGAGAGGACGGATATCCAGTTTATCGTCGTCGTGATGCCGCAAATGGAGGACTGAGCGCTTCGCTAAATATCAGAGGCAGAAATTTCACTATAGATAATAGTTGGATTGTCCCATATTCTCCACTTTTGTGCAGGACGTTTAATGCTCACATAAATGTAGAGTACTGTCACTCAGTTCAAGCCATCAAATACATTTGTAAATAAATAAATAAAGGATCGGACCAAGCTACATTTGGCGTCAGAAACCCAAATTATGAAGTGGAAAACTACGTAAATGGCCGTTACATAAGTACTTCCGAAGCTGCTTGGCGAATATTCGAATTCCCGATCCATGAGCGGCATCCTACAGTTTTGCAGTTAGCTGTCCACTTAGAAAATGGCCAAAGGGTGTATTTTACCACAGAAACGGCTGTACAAGTGGCCCAAAATCCACGTAAAACAACATTGCTGGCTTTTTTTGAGCTCTGTAATGAAGATGAATTCGCAAAAACACTTCTTTACCACGAAGTCCCGCAATACTACACATGGGCCAATAATAAGTTCACCAGAAGGAAGCGTGGTGAGAATGTAGTTGGCTATCCAGGCATAAAAAAAGATTCCGCTTTAGGTAGAGTCTACGGTGTCCATCCTTCTCAATCCGAGTGTTTCTATCTTAGGATGTTGCTGCACCACGTACGCGGTCCAACTTCATTCCAGTACTTGAAAACCGTTGACGGAGTTCTGAAAGAAACGTATCAAGCTGCTTGCCGTGCTAGAGGTTTGCTAGAAAACGATGACCATTGGGAAAATACTCTCAGAGAAGCTTCGCTTTCTCAATGTCCATTACAATTGAGAGAATTGTTTGTATTCATACTTTTATTTTGTCAGCCATCGGAACCATTAAAATTATGGAACATTTTCAAAGACGATTTATGTGAAGATATTAGACACAGAATCAGACAGCAAAATCAAGACATCACCTTACCATACAATGAGGACATTTATAACGAAGGTTTGATACAAATAGAAAATAAACTGTTGCAATTAAATGACAAAAGCCTAAGTGATTTCGGATTACCATCATCAGTTCGTACAGAAAGCAATGCAGCAGAGACTATGACTCATCGCTATGATACAAATAATTTGACCGCTTTTGTCAATGAAAACCTGCCAAAGTTAGTCCCAGATCAAAGACATGCTTTTGAAACTATAGTCGATAGCGTCATTCATGACAAAAGAAAAGTTTTCTTTTTGGATGCACCTGGTGGAACGGGAAAGACGTTTCTTGCAAATTTGATACTTGCTAAGATAAGACAATCAGGGAAGATAGCAATAGCAGTTGCTTCCTCAGGAATTGCTGCAACTCTCTTGAAGGATGGCAAAACTGCTCATTCTACTTTTAAACTTCCACTATCCGTCAATCTTGAACAACAATCTACATGTTCCATCCGCAAAAATGGACCTATTGGTAAATTACTACAAGACGCCTCATTGATTATGTGGGACGAATGCACGATGAGCCATAGAGCACATATAGAGGCCGTGAACAGAACCTTACAGGATCTAAGGAACTCCTCTGCAGTCATGGGCAGGATTACTTTTGTATTTGCTGGAGATTTTCGACAGACTCTCCCCGTTATTAACAGAGGCACGCGAGCAGATATCATCAAGGCATGCTTGAAATCGTCTCCCTTATGGACTACGATTGAAACATTAAAATTAAGGACAAATATGAGAGCTCATCTTCATGGAATCACTGATAGCGATTTCCCACAGCAACTGCTAAAACTTGGGGAAGGAATTTTTCCAACTCCAAATTTAAGCGGTCATTGTGACATTCTTCTGGATGAGTCTCTAGGCCAAATACTCCATAATTTGGAAAATTTAATAGATTCTGTATACCCTGATATCGAGAATTTGCACGAAAGAGACTTCTATTGGCTGTGTTCTCGGGCTATAGTATCACCTAAGAATGATACTGTCAATGAAATAAACAATCTGATTGTTCAAAAAGTCCCCGGCCAAACAAAAACATACAAATCGATCGACACTGTAACGAATATTGAAGATGCAGTCCATTATCCACAGGAATTTTTAAATTCGTTGAACCCTTCTGGACTGCCACCCCATGAATTGACGTTAAAAATCGGAATCCCAATCATGCTTTTAAGAAATTTAAACCCTCCGAGCATGTGTAATGGGACGAGGCTGCTTATTAAGGAGTTAAAGGACAATTTAATAGTAGCAACTATTATCACTGGCCCAGCAGGTGGTCAACTAGCTCATATACCGAGGATACCGATGATCCCAACTGATCTGCCAATCCCATTTAAACGGCTTCAATTTCCGGTAAAAACATCTTTCGCATTAACAATTAACAAGTCCCAAGGCCAAACCTTCGAATTAGTAGGGATCGATCTGCGAAAGAAATGTTTTACTCATGGTCAGTATGTTGGTCTATCGCGAGTCGGAGCCCCTGAAAATCAATTTATTTTGCTGCCACAAAATAAAACAACATCAAATATTGTTTACAGAGAAGCTCTAACAAAATAAATGTATTTTCTTTCAGGGTTATGACCTCAATAATTGAAAAAAAAAAAACAAAAAATTAAAAAAAAAAATCAAAAAAAAGAAAAAAAACCCCAAAAATATACAAAAAAAAACACATAAATACAAAAAAAATTAAAATTAAATAATATCTGAATTTAATTATTCTTATTTTTTTTTTTTTTACTCTTTTTTAGGAGCTCGACGCAAAAAGGGATGAATATGTGTCATATTATTATTATTATTATGAATGTGTTAAAATTAACAAATCTAAATGTAATGTTTAATGCCCGTGCGAAGCCGGGACGGGCCGCTATTTGAAAAATAAGATTTAAAACAATACTTCTTATACGCGGACCAAGTCGCGGTTAAAATCTATGAAATAATATACTGAACTTACATTAAGAAAAACCATTTTTGTCCGTCTGTTTGTTCCGGTTAATCTCTGAAACGGCTAAGCCGATTTTGACGAGGCTTTTACCAGCAGATAGCTGACGTTATAAGGCGTAACTTTGGCCATAAAAATAATCATCATCAATCCGAACGGCTGTAAATCTAAGTAAACGCGGGCGAAGCTGCGGGCAACAGCTAGTATCTAATAACGCGGTACACTTAACACCCAACACTTCGATTTTAAAAATCGGTCTCACACGTGGTGTAAACGCACACACATCGACACCGGTTACTGACGCTAATGATACCTGGGACGCCGTTGCGGGCCGCGCCGCACGTCGTTCCTTACAGGCCTCGCAGTTTGAGCGGATAATACCTGGTGCACCGCATCCATAATAAATAAGAGAGGGGCGCAAATCAGGTTGCACAGTAACTGGTTCTCTCTTAATTGCTTCAGTGATAGTAGGCTTCTTTGAAGTAAGTCTCCGACAATCATCTTTACTATGGCCATATATTTTACAATATGAACATCTTAGCCTCGGCCTATACGACGCCAACCTGTCCGTGGATGTCACCGACGGAGGTGCTAAAGACAAGGACTCATCACAAATCTTTGGGCCACTTGGTATAGACAACACATTATTCTTCTTGGGTGACACCGGTTTGTGTTCTTCCTCAAGGACATCCTCCACCAGTCGAGCATGATGGAGTAACTGGGCGAATGAAGTGAAGGAGCTTCTAGTTACCCTTTCACGAATGCGTCTATGTAGAAGGCCATATGCCATATCCAGTTGAACCAGATTTTCTGATAGTGTTCCAGATGGAAGTTGTGCAATTAAAGATCTAAATCGGCATACAAATACATCTGTTCTCTCATCACCCTGCTCGCTACTGAATATTTCTCTATATATTTTATGAGGGGCAAGGCGCGGTCCAAAGGTCTGTTGTAATAACTGCATAGCTTCTTCCCAAGTATTTACAGAATGCTTTACGCCATGCCGCCATGTCGCTGCAAAGTCCGTGAGTAACATAGGTAAGCCCCTTAAAGCTATATCGTCGTGGACATTGACACAATCTTTATAAACTTGTATGGTATCTATGAACGTCATTACATCACCATCTCCACTAAATCTCGCCGTACAGTTAGATAAGTTCGTACTCACAGTATTGGAAGGGCACGGAGCGGACTGCACCGGCTGTTGTACCCGTAGAGTATCCAACAAATACCTGAACTGCTCGTCTGACATCACTATTGACGAAGATGATGAAGACTGTGTCGTGGAAACAGGCGGAGCACGCCCGTACTGCGACGTTATTGAAACAGGCGACTCACGCCCGTGTAGCGGAGGAAGTGATGGGTCTGATGCCCCGGCGCGGGCGGACTCATCTTGTTCAGTCAACACCAGCGGGGACACTCCGGCGGCCTGCATATTTTGTTGTTGGCCGGCTCGCGTAAGCACCATATCGTATGAAAACACTAAAGTACCTCTAATATGCACTAGTTCGAAATAACGAAGCTAGGTATTTAATTAAATTAACACTTATTATTCACTAGTTCGAAATAACGAAGCTAGATATTTAATTAAATTAACACTTATTAATCACTAGTTCGAAACAACGAAGCTAGCCCCTAGGTATTAAACTTATAAACTTAAACACTAAAGTATATGCACTAGTTCGAAATAACGAAGCTAGGTATTTAATTAAATTAACACTTATTATTCACTAGTTCGAAATAACGAAGCTAGATATTTAATTAAATTAACACTTATTAATCACTAGTTCGAAACAACGAAGCTAGCCCCTAGGTATTAAACTTATAAACTTAAACACTAAAGTATATGCACTAGTTCGAAATAACGAAGCTAGGTAAGTATTTGATAAAGTTAACACTTTTACTATTCACTAGTTCGAAACAACGAAGATAGGTATTAAACTAATAAACAAAAAATACTAAACTTTATTCACTAGTTCGAAAATAACGAAGCTAGGTAAACGTAATGTAAGCAATTTGTAATCGAATTTTCAAGTTCGTTTTCGTGCAGGTCGCGTCATGCACCGACGCGCGTATGAATGCACTACTATTAACGCACTTGATCCACTTGATCCACTGAATCCGAATTTTTAATGTCTGTTCTGCTTTATTTAACACTAATTATTTCTTTTCGTTTTTTTATGATATACAAAGAAGAATCCGAGTTTCTGCCGAACGTTGGTACGCCAGATATAGGTACTGGCTCACTTTGGGCGCCAGTTATAGTTTGTGGGGTTCGGAAACTCAAAGAATTCTTTTTGCGCACAAAAATTATATTGAATTTAGATTGGCTTACAAGAATTTAATACAGTACAGACTTCACTATTAATATAATTAATCTAAGAATACTGGGTCCGTTACGACGGTCGCCGGAACGACGCAATCGTATTAACTCTCCGCGGACTACTCAAGTACTGACTATTGTAAAATGCGGCCGTTAATGTCGGACGCAAAGTCTCGGTCATTCCCGATATCGTGCCGGCGGCCGGCGTAATCTCCCGACGCGGCGAATGGTGTTGCCAGCCGTGTGTACACCATGCGCTATAATACCTACTTACTTATCAAAAGCTTTGTTAGCTTTCGATATGTAATTAAAATCGTGGTAAATATTCCGATTTCGATAGTTATAATAGGTATGAAGAACTTTATCGAATAACAATGGATTCCTAACAGGAAATGATTTTTAAAACTCGCTATCAGTATTCAGTCATTAAGAAAACAGTTGTCTGTGCATAATATTCTGTTCTAGGGATAATATTTTGACCCACTGTATTACAAAAGATATGAGCTCTTCATCATCGTCATCAGAGTCATTATCGGAAGATTCCAATAAATTTTGGACTGCACCAGCAATTGCAGTTGCAATTATTGCGTTAGCTATTTTTCCAGTTAGATAATAAATACCTAATTATTTTTTTAAATTAGTCCATCACTTATTGACCTTACCTAATTTCAATCATTCGGTTATTAAGATATTATACATTAAATTGCTTGAAAAACAAGATTTTCTTTAATACTAACAAGTATACATAATTTACTAACTTAATTATACAATAATATAATTTTATATATTTTCACGTAAAAACAACTCCACAAAATATATAGAGTATAAAATATTATATTGATATTGCAACCCCAAAAAACGTAGATGTCAGTTCACATTATACTGTACAGTGTTCCGTTATAGACGGAAACCAGTACATATAGCTCACTATAAAGGAACGGCTTCTCAGTATACTGCAATGACATCACACCTTACAGTGGTCCAGTATATATCGGAACGCGGCCATTGATTCGTGTATGAGGTCTATGTACATAGATATTAATTTTAATTTATTTGGCCGGTTTGACACTTCTTGTCGAACTTTGTTGACACTTGACAGTTGTTGTCGTTGCACTGTCACGATCTTTGATTGATCATTGGCTAGAAAATTATTATCGTTATCTCAAAGACGATAACGAATTTCGGCTACAAAGCGATGTCACTTTGTCTACAGACCCAGATTTTTAAAATCTTAGACAACTCTTAAAATAAAACCCAGCATATGCATTGTTTTGTTTACAACAGTATTGATATGTTGGGTATAAGTTAACTTGCAATCAATATAGACCACCAAGCCTGAGAGGCTTGGTGGTCACCCTGCCCACCCTGTTCAATGGTTGATCCTTACCACCAGTGAAGCTAAAAATATAATTGTATATAATTAATATTATGTAGTTACCTGTGTTTCATTAAGTGTTTGCAGTCTATA
This sequence comes from Helleia helle, assembly GCA_963853865.1. Lineage (NCBI taxonomy): Eukaryota > Metazoa > Arthropoda > Insecta > Lepidoptera > Lycaenidae > Helleia > Helleia helle. The sequence continues at coordinate 1,850,672 of OY971436.1, forward strand.
TTGCAAGCTAGTTCTTTCCGCTATCATCCCGTCATAATTCTCTATGTAGGCCTTTTCAACTGAGACGAATGCATTTCTGTAAAGTGATAATGTCTATAAAATTATTTTTCTTTAGAATAGCATGCATAATACATGTATAAACATGCATTGCACAACATAAGCAGCCCAGTTTTTTTTTTTTTCATCATTATGTCATCATGAAGACGATCTCCGTGCGGTGGCCGGTCCGTGTTGGATGCGAGTGGCAAGGGATCGGCCATCTTGGCGTTCATTGAGGGAGGCCTATGTTCAGCAGTGGACGGATAGAGGCTGATGATGATGATGATGATGATGATTATGTCATCAGGGGGCAAACGAGCTGTCGGAACCTCACTGCACCGACGCCCATACACATCCTCACAACCAAGGCCACGCAGATGCGCCATCCTGTTTTTCCCTATCCCCCCCATTGGGGGGAAACTCACAAACCGCACGAAACGAGACAGCATCACTTGGTGCCGGAATCATGTGAGCGAGAGGTACCACCCCGGTCTTGCCGGCTCAGTTCGGCTGCAATGTAGCATAGCACTACCTCTTACAAAAATATGTCCCACAGGTCTCCTTTGCGAAATGAGACTTAGAGTGTTGGGCCCTATTTCACCTAGACTCCGACATAATGCAGCGTGTTGATGATGATATATTTTATCTCATCAGGCATGCAGGTCACTGCGACCTGCATTGTTTTCTTTAACAAGTTTTCTGAGTTTTCTTAGAACTAGATTATACAAAATTTTATTACATGAAATACTCACCTAAGTCTTTCTCTAATTTCTTCCTCCGAGTTATTTATTGATGGTGGAGGAAATAGAAGTTCTGCGGCCATTCTCTGCATGATAAACCTTGCCGCATCCAACCCATTGTGGGGCTCAAACACACCATACAAGCATCTACAAAAACAAATAATAATTTTTGGTTATTAAGTTTATCTGACATTAATAAATTAATTAATTAATTAACTAACTAGAAATGGTAATGCTATATACCATAGGAGGGCAAATGAGCAGTCAGTCTTTTGGTGATTATCAATGCCCATATACATTCATGCATCCAGAAATATGCTGGTGTTGCACATTCTTTATCCTATCCCGCCCCCAATGGCCACCGGAAACTCACAAATCGCACGAAACACAATAGCATAGCTGTCACTTAATATATTTGTTGACAATACTTTATTAGATAATAAATTAGCTAGTAGTTCATTACAATTAGCTAGAAGTCATAATGGTTTTTGTTTTATTTTTAATATTTTAACTGATGGTTATAATGGTCACTTTCGCCCATGAAATTAAACATGCTGTTTTGTACCCAAATTGGGCAGACACGACCGGGGTGGTATCTCTGGCTCACATAACACCAGCGTCAAGTGACAGCTATGTTGTCGTGTTTCATGCGGTTTGTGTGTTTCCGGTGGCCCATTGGACGTTAGGGAAAAGGCGGGCAACGCATCTGCATAACTATTGATTTTGCGGATGTCTATGGGCGTGGGTCATCATAAGGCTCCGACTGCTCGGTTGCCTCCTTATGACAAATAAACAAACTTAAACAAGTTCATTAGTGGGTCGTGACTCGTGCTGGCAACTTAGTAATACATAGCCTTAAATAGCAAAGGCCAAGAAACCACAGCTAAATCTCCAGAACAGTGATAATATAGTAACAACATAATTATGGGAAAAGACAACACATGCCTGATGTTTCGGGTTTATTTTGAGGTGTTAAAGAAAGTTATAGTACTTGTTATTGTAGTAATAATAATGATAATAATAATTATTATTTTTATTATTATATTGTGAAACTTATTAATGAATAAATACTTACGAATTATCCTCAGTCTGACAGTAAAAGCAAAGGTAATCATCGTTCGAATTTGTAGTGCCGCCTAGTTGGGAAAAATACGAAGCCACGCAAGTATTTTTACATTTCGGCAAATCATCCGTCCAAGGTCGTGCTATCATTTTCGTACTATATTTGTCTTAATTTACCTATACCTATTATCTCAATATTTCAGAAATATAAACTAATTTAAAGTACGTACTTAAGTAATGCAATTAAAAATAATTATTTATTTATTTTTTGTAAAGTGACATGTAAAATGATAGTTTACACTTTACACCATAGATATAATATAGAAGGACTGGGCATACCTACGAAAAAAAGGTGTATACCTACAAGTGCCTACAACTCAAATTGGCACCCAACATGGCTACCATCAGGAAACAACAAGTCAGAGAACTAAGATAACCGATATCACGCAAATAATCAGCTCGTTGAAGTGGCAGTGGGCTGGTCTCACACACTCAGAAGAACGGATGGCCGATGGGGTTATAAGGTTCTAGAGTGGAGGCCACGTTTAGGTAGACGAAGTGTTGGTCGGCTGACGAAGTGAAGATTGACCAGGTGGGAAGACGATCTCCGTGCGGTGGCCGGTCCGTGTTAGATGCGAGTGGCAAGGAATCGGCCATCTTGGCGTTCATTGAGGGAGGTCTATGTTCAGCAGTGGACGAATAGAGGATGATGATGGCTACCATTGCTAGGGTTTTGACAGCAAAACCACAAACAATATAGAGGATACTACTATGAAAAGGGCACTCAAGATGGCGGATCAAGCACTCCCTTACAGCTGTCAGTTTATAGAAAGGGGCAACTCCTCTTATTTCCTAACTTCATGCTTATAACCCATATGGATGGAAAGTACTCATCAATTTAAATTATTTAAGTCGAAACACACTGGCAGCTACTGTACTGTTGAGGAGTTCTCTTGACTGTCTTTCGGATCCAGCATCAGATCTACTCTAGACCTTGATTAAAATAAACTGCTTCAATAATGCTTTATAAAAAAATGCTAGCGCACTAGTCGCCCCTACGATTTTCGGAAGTTCCCTTCGATTTATCTGGGATTTCATTATCAGATCCTAACCATTTGGAAAGAAAACTCTTTAAAACTTAATAAGAATTTTTCAAATCGGTCTTGCCATCTGTTCTCAGTTCTTGCCCATTTATATACAAGAGCAAAACACACATTAACCTGTTACTCATTTGCATCCAACAACTCTTCTAAGTTCTTCTAAATATTTTTAGCTTAAAATGTAAGCTAAGGCTGTGTTCTATGTACATATCATTAGTCAATACTACCCAATAATGATCTCGATATTAAATAAATTGAAAATGCACTTACCTTTATTGTTTCCTAGCTGTTGCCCGCAGCTTCACCCGCGTTATCTTAGATTTACAGCCGTATACGTATTGATGATGATTATTTTTAACCGACTTCAAAAAGTAGGAGGTTATCAATTCGTCGGAATCTTTTTTTTTAAAGCCTAAGTTACTTCTTATGACATCACCTATCAATCAGTGAAAGTCCCGTCAAAATCGGCCCAGCCGTTTCAGAAATTAGCCGAAACAAACAGACAGACAGATAAAAATTGTAAAAAATGCTATTTTATCCATAATATGCATTTAGAAAAAAGCGGTTGTTTTAATCTTACAAACAGACACTCCAATTTTATTTATCTGTATAGATGAGTAGATGTAAACCAACGCTGTTGCTATCCCAAATAAATAAAAAAAAGATTCCGAAGAGTCGGTTAAAAAAAAATAGATAAAGAAAATAAAAAGATATAGTTTGATAATTCACTATTTTCGATTAGGTAAAGATTGGCCTCCGCTACGCTCCTTCTAGATACCGTGGCGTACTTGTAAGATATGGCAGCACTGGCAAGTGGCAACAAATACCACGCCGATTTCGGCGTGCACGAGTCAGTCTCGTTGCAAACGATGTGTAAAGTAGAGGTACGAAGTGTTTTATTCAATTTAAGTAATTATTAGAAATAAAATGCCAGTTTGCGTAGTGAAAATGTGTAAAAATAATACTACAAGAAATAAGAAAGACTCTGGGATCACATACCATCTGTAAGTATCGCATAATTTCGAAATTTAATCAAAAAAGAACGTGAAATTAGGGTTCATGGCACTCCATTCAGTGTTGCCGCGTATGCAAAAATCAAGTCCCCCGAGGTTGTGATTTTTATATGTGTATTTATTGTTATAATATTCAATAATATTTTAATATGTATTATACATATAGTAAGTAATATATGTAATAATATATTCATTTATCTAACCTACTCATTTACTCATTACCTGTTCTTTTTTTTCCTTTAACGCCGCGAAATGCTCTGAGGCATCCCGCTGGGGAGTGGGTCTCCCCAGGCGGGTGTATGGGACTCGCTGCGCCCTAAAGCTGGTAAGTGGACGCAGCTCTACCCACCAAAACCCGGCGAGTCCCACCAATGTCACCTTTGGTATGATGTCCCGGATCTAATGAGCAAACAGGGCACCTCGACGGCTAGTCAGCCCCTCAGGGGACCGACGCCACCTCCACAAAGGGGTTGTCCCGCACCACAGAAATACTCCTCCCAACGTCGGGACAGTACAATGGGGTGAGGTTCCCGTCTTCGCCCCTTGCTCTTTTGTCCCCTCTTCTTATAAGATGGGTACAAAGAGCCCCCTCGGCTCAATTAGCATCGCCCAAGGTGCTGGGCACCCATTAGGCTACTGAGCCCCACCGCCACGTCAAGGCCTGAACCATGGTGGGGTAGTCATTATTACCTAGTTCTGTATTATTTCATATTTATCTCTGTAATCCTAACAGATAAGAATGTAAATCATTTTTTTGTAAATTGATTAAGGGGTCTGCCGTCTTGGCGTTCATTGAAAGAGGCCTACGTTCAACAATAGACGGGTAAAGGAAATTGATGTAAAAAAATTTTTTATTTTGTTTTTCAACATCTTTTTAGAGGGAAACATGACTATGAGGTTACGTAATAATATGACAGAAATGATCTCAGTGACCGCTTACATAGATTTTCTAGCTGGTCGCGTTAAAAAGATAAAAAAGTATTACTAACGTATTCTTTTTGTTTGGTACAGATTTCCTACTGATCCTGTTATTTTGGACCGTTGGACTGCTATGTTACGACTCTGTCGAGAAGAAAGTTGGTGGAAACCAGGAAAACGCAGCGTTATATGTTCCGCTCATTTTAATGAGAGCGACTTTTACTTTACAAAAGGTGGCTTGAGAAGATTGTGTAAGGGGACTGTGCCACGGAACGCGTTATTTGTGTCATCAACACCACGGGAGAACATTTCCAATGACAACATGGTGACTGCAGAACCAAACACAACAAATTTAGTTGTGAAATCTGTGGTAACTTCAGAACAAAGCACATCAGTTTCAGCTGTCGAAGGAACCGTTTTAACTACTGGTAATGAAACTTCAGATGAAAAATTAGATGACTTTTCCGATATTGATGATATTTTTGATACAGCAATAAATATAAAACTTAAGAGGGAGCTTCGTAGGAAAACTCTTTTACAATTAAAACATGGGAGAATAATTAAAACTTTGCGTGAAAAGACTCGTCGATTAAAAAAGGCTAATTGTAACTTAAAAAGTATGGTCAAATCTTTAAAACAACAACAAATTAAATTAAAAAGTACTATCAAAACTTTAAAAATGAAAAGACAATCTAGTAATATAGAAACGAACTCAAGAAATGCTGTTTAAATGCTAACTAACTTGTATTCTCTATCGGCATTTAAATACGCGAGGAGAAAAATTTTGCACATGTTTGTAACATGCCAAGACTTTGGGCAAATGGGATCGCGACATCGATGGCGCTCCAGGACTGAAGAAGCTGTAGAATATTGCTATACATTCTGCCACAAAGCATTCACATTATTAAAACTAAAAGGTGATAAAATCGATGTTATTTGCTCCTTGATAGCCAACGAAATGGCTATACGCCAACAAAGTATATACTTAGGTACCGCAATCAAAATCAAGGTTATGTTGATAGGATCCCAAAAACCGAATTTAATATCGCTATGTGTAAGTAAATGCGATGAAGTGGGTGTACGTGTCATATCCATTACGTTTGATGGACATCCTTTGAATATATCTGCGATGTAAACGATAGCCTGTCCAATAAAGGACCCCAAACATTTGTAGGCTACGCGATATACAGAATATTTTTAATAATACTTTTAAGCATTAGTAAATAAAGTTAACTATTAAATGTTGTAAATAAAATACATGCAAATAAAAATGAGGCTTTATCATTAATATATTACATCATTTTTCTGAAGAAAAAACCTACTCTTTACCTATTATTTAATAAAGTTATCAGTTAATGTAACTGCCCCTTTTTAACACAAAAACTAATTGAGGTTCTCATTCAAGTGCCAAAGGTTTTGTGATTAAAACGATTACAAATGTATACTCTCAACAACATGTCAAAAATTCAATTAGTTTTGTGATACCAATTGACCTTACACATTATTATAATATTTTCTGAGCTACATTTACACCAGTACATACATCACCATTGCATGAAATAATTTTTCCCATTAATTTAGGGTACAGTTAAGGAGCTGGCAATACAATTCTTCATATGCAGGATGCTACAGAGTTGCCACCTTAGGGATTTTCTCCCTAAAATTAGGGGGCAAAAAAGTGGGATGGGGTTTTAGGGGTATATTTCTAGGGTATTTTTGTGATTTTTATAACTTCTAACTTAAATTTTTTCTAAAATTTTAAATCAATGAAATACACAACCAATGAAACCAATTTGAAATTGTGTGTTTCTTTAGAAATTATTATACATGTAGGTAATTGAAAGCAATCGCGGCAGATTCACAGTCCTTTATTAAAAAAATCCGTCATTTATATAGGTAGGTACATATAGAACATCACTAAAATAGAAAGGATATTACGATGACCTCGAAATACTATGATGCGCTTCCAAAGCATCCCGGATATTTTTTGCTCATTTTATTAAACGTAGGTAGGTAGGAAACCTACTAGTCGCTCTTACAATTTTCGAATGTTCTATTTTTCTGTGACCATCATTAGTTTTTTTTGTTATCGCAGGGAAATGCTTTTTACGATTCTGGTTTCCTTAAGATGTGACCATTTGGAAAGTATACCCATTCAAAGAATTTTGAGAATCGGTCCACAATTGACGGAGAAATCGGTCATAATACATAAAAAAATACCAATCGAATTGAGAACTCCTTTTATTGAAGTCGGTTAAAAGAAGTTATCGTTAGACGATAATAATCATGAATTCATCAATCAAAAAATCCTGAGGATGAAAGTTCCTACTTAGTCACTTTATACTTTTTCATTCATCATTCAAGTGATAAATCAAAATCTTTAATCTGACTAATACACTAAGTAAGTACTAGATAATAGGTATATTATGGTATGCTAAAGAATATCCATTTTATATCCCTGTATCTAGAAATCGCAATTCGCAACACATTTTCGTGTGGTATTGACAGTGAGTTATCAACTTACACTGATAATTTACTATGAAAATTGAAAACCTTGATCGGAAGTGCTTCGAACCGCAGCATGATAAAGCCGATTCGATCCCACGATCTATGAGCAACATATTTTTTTTTTAAATTTAAACACATTATTTCTAAAATGTAGCATTTTTTACACTTTATTTTCGTGTATATTAGTAGGTATTTAACTTAACTATGGTTCATTCTAATATTTAATGTTCGTTAAATTTATAACCTAGGACTACAAGTTCTTGAATGAGAACATGACCTAGGTACCTTAGTTTTATTATATTAAGAGAAAATAACCTTTAAACTTGATAGGTACTATCCAACATCCAACCAACAATATCGACCCAATTATTTACATAAATAGGTAAGTACCTATTTAGGTTAAGCATTCATCAAATACTTACTTAGTATTTTTTTTTATATCATAGGAGGGCAAACGAGCAGTCGAAGCTTCAGACGCCCATACACATCTGCACAACCGGACATTATGCATATGTTGCCCTCCTTTTCCCTATCCCCCCAATGGGCCACCGGAAACTTACAAACCGCACGAAACGCGACAGCATAGCTGTCACTTGACGCCGATGTTATGTGAGCGAAAGCTACCCAGGTCGTGCCGGCCCAAGTCGGCTGCATAGCAGCATGCTACTACCTCTTACAAAAGTAAAGGGTTCAAAACCGCCTAGAGTAGAAGGGGGAAGAGACCTGTCTAGAACTGGACACTGAAAGGCTGACGATGATGATGAATAAAAATCATAAGTTATTTGGGCTAAAACTACAACTGGTGTGTTAGGTAGTTTTTGATCAGATGGGGAGCGTCGCAAAGAAAGCATATGCCTAGGGCATCACAGTTAATATAAGTTTGGGAAGCCCTGACCTAGTTTGTAAAGGTTTGGTTCAAGTCGGAGGTTTGGGCTTGAGCCTGACACACACAATCATGTTAACATTGCTTGTACATCTGTAAAGGAAACATGTGAGAAATCCTGCAAAATATGCGATTAAGTCTTGGAGGTGTAGTTCACTAACCCACATGCAACCAGCATATAGAAAAACTGGCATAATATGGCCCTCTTAACTATCTTTAGGAAGGATGCTTGTGATCAGCATTTGGTCACATAAGTCACTTATGCTTTGTTCTCTTTTTATAAATTTACATGTCTGAGTTCTACTATGAACAATCACTACAGGAAAAGACAGTATTGTAAGTTCAAAATAATACTTATATATAAATACATGAATGATCCTAGTATGTCTTATCATAGAAATCTTCCTTACCAGGAACTCCTGTCTTGGATCGGCATTCCATGCTGTGCCCCTCCTAAAACTAAACTCCTTACTTCAATATAAATTTCTTTCTATGAAATCACTACTCTTAAATACATTATTCTTATAACAGTAAGAGAAAAAAAAATGTGGACAGTCTATACCTACGAATGTAAGCTAAAAAACTGGAAACTAAAAGACCAGTAACCTTCTGAAATGTCTGCATTCATAAAGGTTAGCTCACTTCACTCTATATAGGGTTACAACTCCATCGGCTAACCCGCATATATAGAAATAGGCCTGACCAACATAATAGTGATAATACCTTAGAAACATTACATATAAACTAGCTATCTTTAAATCTTAGAATAACCATTTGATGACCTCTGTGGCTCAATGGTTAGCGCCACTCAAGCCGGAGGTAGGTTTGAATCCCGTCATGGAAGAATAACTTTTGTGTTCCTGGGTCGAAGATTTGTTAAATATGTGTATTATATAATAAAAATCTTAAATATATGTATAGTATAAAAGTATTAAATATATTTCGGTTGTCTGGTACCCGTAACACAAGTTCTTTGAGAACTCACCACGGTACCAGATTGTCATGGTGTAAAAGTGTCCATAGATACTATTATTACTATATTTTATGAAAATATTGAAATAATGTTCATTGAAAGCTTATGTCCAGCGGTGGATGGATGGAAATCGTTGATATTGATGTCAGTACTGCCAAGTGACTCCAACTTAGCCAAGAACTTTCTGAAAGGGCAAAGTCCTTTTTAATGTTAACTTATGATTTCTACAAGATAAAATAAAAGTCAATCTATGGAATAAAGTTTTATGTCATGTTTCAAACACAACAAACAACCTTACAATTTAACACATTTTTCAATTTTTATTATTTTTTTAATATACAATGTACTCTTTCACAGAGCTTTCTGTAACTAATGTTATCTTTTAACCTAGTTATATTTAGTTTTAATGAGAAAAGCAAATTACTTTTGGACGTAACAAAATAAATCCAATACAAAATAGTGTTTTATTACACGCCTTATAAATATTTCTTACGGGAGATATATTTGTCAACACTGCACATATAGACCTATACTACAGTTTCAATTTGTATTGTGGATACTAGTTTGTTAGTGCAGTACAAGCGAACTGATTTGGCAGATAGGATATCCAAAGCCACGAGTAATCCTCCATCACCAAACTCAAAATAAACCTTGAAATGTAATATATATTACAGAAAATAAAAATACTTTGTGAACACACCTCAATGCCTTTGGAAACCCTAGTTTTTATTCACATGGGGTGAGCAAATTAAAAACTATTTTATGTTGCATGTTTAATCGACTTTCTTATCCGCAGCTTTGGTTTCTGTTTCTGGCTTTTTCTCTACCTTTTTTTCCTCTGAGACAACCTCTTTAGCCTCCTGTTTCGACGCTTCCTCGAAGTTTCCGACGAGGTTAGGCACATCATCATACTCTTCGTCAAGGGGCTTCGGTGGGGCAACACTTGAAGCCAGTTTTTTCAATTGAGTCAAACCGTCTGGTCCGAGTTGGCTCAAGATTCCCGGGAGCATTTCCGCGATTTGTTTGTTTTCCCCGTGCCCAGTGATAGCGAAAGTGTTCGCAGCCAATGAGGCCTGTGCTTTCGGGTTATTGAAATGTATGACTGTTCCATCCTCCTTAATCATATTTACCTCCTCGATACCAGGGATGGTGTTCACTGATAGTTTCTTCAGGGACGATTGCAATTTCTTGTCGTCGGTTGCAGCAGTCGCATGGACTACCTTCTTCTTGCGTCTTGGGGTGCCCTTGCCGCCTATGCGGACTTGTGATTGCAATTTCTTCAATTTTTCGGTGTTCATTTTGTTATTTTAATACGCGACACCTATTACAATAGACGCGACGCACTTTTTAGTTATGTTTATGCTTTATATTCAGTCGCGATCACTAAGGTTTTCCATGTAACTTGATCGTACACACGTGTTTTGAACACCGGTTAGTTACAAAGGGAAAATGGTGGATTTTCGACAAGTTATTTCTGATTTTTGACGTCATGCAGTTGGTAGTATTGTTAGAAAACAGTTCCATTTCACATTATTATGATGACAAATGATTTCCCGAAGTTTTAATATTTGATTTATTTTTCACCAATACCATATTTTTTTAAAGTTATAAATTGAGATTATAAAAAATATTAAATAATTATACAAATAGGATGAAACAAAAATAGTTCATAGTATATTCAGTTGAAATGTAAATCAATAAAAAAATAATTTTATAAACTATCAATTATTAATAATGAGAATTTATTATTATGCAAAAAAAATATTAAAAATGTAAGTTATAGATCCACCGTATGGAGATATGAGTTGTAGAAGTACAAACTTATTTGTATAGATGGCGCTATACGTAAAGTTGAAGTATTTTTATTTTATGTTCATAGATGGCGTGTTGCCACTAAACATTAAACAAACTTTCATTGAAGTGAACAATTCCTAGATGGTGCTAGACGTCTCAAAATTTGTATATCTTTACCTTCGATCAAGCAATAGCGGTTGGTATCACAGGTGGTTGGTATAGTTGATCGAAGATCACATCATTTTTTTACGTGTTCGTCACCCTCCTCTTATTATGGGACTGGACTGATTTGGTTGACATTTTGTGTGTATATTTGAGTAGGTTACTAATAAAAAAATACAATTGGACCTTTTATTTTATACCAATTGAATTTTTAATACAATATGTGGCAGAGTGATCGTGTTTTCATGAAAAAAATAATTACCTAAGCACTGACAACAACACCACCTTTAATAATAATGATACTGTTAAATGTCTTACTGAAAAGTATAATTAGTGTAATAATACTTTTTAGTAAGATATTATTGTCCAACACAAGACATGCAGGAGAATTTCATAAATTGTAATCATCACTATTTAAAATTACTTGAAAGTATGGTGTTTACAAAAAGCCTATGTCAGGACAGTAACAAGGTCTTGGCTCCTCAGGTTTAAAAATAATTAAAAATATATTTGCTTTCCAAAAGATTGTTTCATGCAAAAGCATCGCTGATCGCATGACTTCTGATAAAAGTTAAAAACTAGTATTCTTAGGTTAAAAACTTAATGTAAAGAATTCTTCTTTTCGCATAAGCTGTTGGATTGGACATCCGCGGGCGACGAAAGGCGCATAGTAGGCACTACATCGCTGCAGTAACGCCTCTGTGCTCGTGCGGGTCAGGAGAACCTTGACCAGTTGAGCACGACGTCGCATCGCGGGGACTTCTTAATATGGCAGCCGCGCAGTCTCACCTTACGAGGAGTAGTCTGACCTTCACCGGGGCCAGCCTGTCGCTGAAGTGATCCTGCTGCCTATCTGCAGGCAACAGGGACCGGGACCGGGACCGGGACCCTCAAAACGCGGCCAAATGCGCTGGCAGGTGATTTAGGGTAGTGCACTCCCAAGTGTGAGTCCCTCATAGAGTCCATGAGCCTGCTCGGGTAACCTGGATGCGAAATTCCTTTGCGTCATCAAAAAGAAAGAAGGCTGTTGGACATAAGACTCCTTCTATGAACACCAAGTCTTGGTGCTAGTAATTACATGTCCTGACGTTCTTGAGAAAGGAATGTTTAATTTTATGAATTTTGATTTCCACTTAGAGAGGTACCCAAGGAAGGGCAGCCATATAATTGGTCCAAACTTTGTCGTGGCGGTGGGGCTCAATAGCCTAAGGTGAATCCAGCACCTTGGGCGAAGCCTGGACATATGCTCGGTGGGCGAAGCAAATTGAGCTGCGGGAGCTGCTCTTTGTATCCCTCTTGTAAGAAGAGGGGACAAAAGAGCAAGGGGCGAGGGTGGGAAGCTCACCCCATGGTAAGTACTGTCCCGACGTTGGGAGGGGTTGTTATGTGCTGCGGGACAACCCCTCTGTGGAGGTGGCGTCGGTCCCTTGAGGGACTGTACAGCCGTCGAGGTGCCCTGTTTGCTCAATAGACCCGAGCACCTCACCAAAGGCGGCATTGATCGCACTCGCCGCGTTTTAGTGGGTAGAGCTGCGTCCACTTACCATCTTTCGGGCGCAACGAGTCCCACATAGGTACCCGCCTGCGGAATCTCCAGTCCCCACTACCCTGCGGGATGCCTCGGAGCATTTCCCGGCATAAAATAAAAAAAGCTATATAATTGCTTGGGATGATCATAATGATTTCACTAGAACTTTTATAATTTTCATCTATTTTCAGTTATCAGCGACTAGGTGCAGAACGTAATTTAATTAAGTTGTTAATTCACTATCCTAAAACGTTTTAGGGACGTTTTACGTAGCAGGTTAAGTGGGAGGGAAGGGGTGGACCAAGTGCGACATTGTGTGACAATAAGAGGGAGGGGTCCTAGATTTTGTGACGTCACATTCCTACATCAAAATGTCTAAGTTATTAATATATAAATTATAAACTAATAAAGAAAAATAAATGAAAAAATAATTTTAAACCAATTTTCAATAATTGCAAAATATGTGACGTCACACTAGGGAGGGGGAGTCTCACAAAATATGTGACCAACTGTGACAAGGACGGGGGAGGTGTCGAAATATCATGAAATTCTTGTGACGTGATTTATAGAAGCCCCTGTAGGATGAAGGCCCCTGAAGGTACCTACCAGTCTGGAATACATAAGATTATGAATTTTGCGCTTAAGCCGGAGGTTGCGGGTTTGAATCCCGCCAGGGAACAAAAAAAAGTTATTCTGTGTTCCTGGGTCGTGGATGTGTATTAATTATATGTGTAATATATTAAAAAAAACATATGTTCATGGGCGACGTCGACCACTTACCATCAGATGGCACGTTTGCCAGTTTGCCTACTAACATTTAAAAAAAGACATCATCATCATCATAAGCCTCTACCCGTCCACCGCTGAACATAGACCTCCCTCAATGAACGCCAAGACGGCCGATCCATTGCTACTCGCATCCAACACGGACCGGCCACTGAAGATTATGAACTACTGCGTGAAATAGTGAATAATATGTTTTACAATTATCAAAAGTTAAGACCGTATTTACTTCAGTACACCAATGTTACGGAAGAGCAGGATCTCCTAACACCCTATAAGTCCCTATGGACTTAAAACGAGCTCCCAATCACAAATCAAGTATATTTTAAACCTTTAAGATATTGAATAAAGATTATTATTATTTTTGATCTTCATTTAATATGCCGTCTTTTGAAAACTAAATCTGCCTGGAACACCTTGGTCGAGAATCCCATCATGGTTCAGGCCTTGATGTGGCGGTGGGGCTCAGTAGCCTAAGGTGTGCCCAGCACCTTGGGCATTTAGTAGGACGATACCCATGTAGGCTTAACCCGAATAATTTAATTAGACCCGAATAATTTAAAGTTATAAATACTAGACTTTGAATATTTAAATTAATAAAATTTTTAAATAAAGAACCTTTTTTTTTTGTTCCCGCTGGGGAACGCTCTTAACTCTTAAGCATACCACCGGGCCCGGTGGAGCCCGGGGGTTATGTGGGACTCTCTGCGCCCGAAAAGATGTTAAAGTGAGCGCAGACTCTACCCACTAAACCCCAGCGATGTTCTTCTCTTCGTCTGGATGACCCGGCGAGGGAGCTGTAGACGTCATCACCGGGCAGATTAAAGAACCTGACAGTTCACGATAATCGGTAATAAAATAATAAATTCAGGTCAAACAACATTTTTACATAAGAGCTCTCTAAAATAAACGTTTCATCGGAACAGATAATATTTATCTACGTTTACTAAATGCACTCGAAAATGGCGGGGTTTAAAGCTGTCATCGCCGTCTCTTTGCGCCATCTTGTTGAATATGACAGCTATTAATGTTGGTACGTCGATACGTTTCAAATATCGAATTCGCTAAAACGTTTTAGCGTTCGCGCGCACTTAGCGCTCGCGGTGACAGATGTACGCTCGCGCACGTTGTGCTTAGATAATTAAATAAGTATTTTTTTGTGTACGATGCAGCGTGTAAAAAAAACTATCATAACAAGAAGTAAAAGGAGAATGGTTGATAAAATATTTAGCTTATCTTCTTATATGATTTTTAATTATGTACTTACTAACCATCAGTCTTTGTAAATGGCGACCTCTGTGGCTCAATGGTTAGCGCGTCAGCGCTCAAGCTGGAGGTTTCGGGTTCGAATACAGGGAACAAAAAAAAAGTTATTCAGTGTTCCTGGGTCGTGGATGTGTATTAATTATATGTATAATATATAATAAAAATCTTACTTATATGTATAATTGTCTGGTACCCGTAACACAAGTTTTTCGTGAACTTACCACGGGACCAGATAGATGGTATCAAAAGCGTCGTTGTAAATGAAGGTTAGTAAAGTATTAATTTGTATTAAGTATAATTAATATAATTATATGTATAATACGTATTTATGTATATTTCTATATATAATTATATATTAAGTGTTAACATTATGTATGTGTATTTACGCTAAATTATTGTTTGTTATTGTTTTATTAATTTTTAATTTTATGTAGACCCTACTATGGCTGTAGGTTTCAATTTTTCTAGAATCAGGTCTGCTGGAAGAGATTCCTCCAGGGAATAAGCTGTATCTTTGTACCTGTGTTTTAATTTTTCACAATTAATCCTAAGTTTTTCTTGCACATAAATTATAATAATTTGGCTATGAACGTTTATAAGTTGCGATCACAAAATAAACTCTTCTTATACGAGGTCTGGGTGGATTTAAAAATTGATCTTGAAAAAATTTTAGATACCTACTGCATTCAGGTGTTTTAATTGGAACATACGAAAGATTTTTTTAAGAAGAAAAAAACCAAAAAATTACACAAACATTAGCAGACAATCGCATCTATACATATATCTTAGAGCAATTTTAATAAATATACACAATATCTTTTTAGACAATATATTCGACAATCATATCTTGGTATTTTGTTCTACTGTGCCATGGTTTAATTAACAAAATAGCGTGTAACTAACCGCTTCACATTATATTATATTATATTGGGTGAAATGGTCCCGCTGATGAGGACTGATCGCCCGTCTGGCCTTGCTGGTGTCCCCACCCTTAAATAATAACCGCTTCACATGGCTCCTTTCAAGTAAACTCAAGACTAAAATCAACTTTTGCTTATTCATATCCAACAAGATCTGGATGTTGTAACTCTATTTTTTGACTAATAGTCTTAGTCAAACATCCAGATCTTGTTGGATATGAATAAGCAAAAGTTGATTTTAGTCTTGAGTTTACTCGAGATTATTGTACTATAATAAATTGCAGTATGATAGACATGCCACTAAATATTTTTTGTATTTTTCGGAATTTATTGATTAAAAGGAAAAGTAAAAAATCGAATCTGTAAAATAAGTTTTAATATAAACACTTTTGCGCGTGATAGTAGAGTGAGTAATAAACTAATGCATTTATATTTAGGCACCTTTAGCGGGTTATTACTTTTTTATAATCATGCTTTAGTGTTGTTACGGTGGTACTGGTGGTGTTGCCATTCATTTTACGGTACTATTTCAGGATACTGACGATGTCTAGATACTATAATAGATATTTACTCTATATATAAGATACTTACTCTATAAAGTATAAACTAACACACGTTAAAAAATATATGTACCTAAGTAACGCAATAATGTGACCACATTATTAGGAAGGTAAATTCATTGAGTTTTTTTTTCGGAATGATCTATGTTGATGGCCCAAAGGTCCTAATCTGTACATATAATGAAATTGGAGTGTCTGTTTGTAATATTAAAATAACCGCTTTTTATGTACTAAATGCATATTGATGTATACACGGTACATACACCAAAATAGCATTTTTTACAATTTTTTTCTGTCTGTCTGTCTGTCTGTCTGTTTGTTCTGTAATCTCAGAAACGGCTAGGCCGATTTTGACGTCACTTTCACTTACAGATAGCTAAAGTTCCAATGAGTAATTTAGGCTATAAAAATAATCATCATCAATCCACATACGGCTGTAAATTTAAGTTAACGCGGGCGAAGCTGCGGGCAAAAGCTAGTGCTTCATCGGATTAGTCTGAGCCGATTTGGCTCACTTATAGTTTATTATTAGTGGGGTTGCCCCATCCAACCGTGTAGTCGTCGACCACTCGGCCTCCTGGCGTCGGATTGCATCACTGAGTTATCATGTATCGTGTAGTAATATAGTTGAATGGGTAAAATACGGTATGTGTAGCAGGCCCGGATTACAAAGAAGCACGGATGCGGTAAATAAAAATCTTTGGTGTAACTAATTGGACAGAGGTAGAAAATTCAAATGTCTATTTTAGTTAAAAAATATCAAAATAGTTTCAATAAAGTTGCCCACTAAGGGAAAACAGCGAAACGAACGTAGACGAATGTAGATAAATTAATCTCTTAAATATGTTATGTTTAACAAATTTTACATTTCATATCTTAAAATGCCTGAAAAGGCTGCTCTTTTCATGTTCCTAAGTGACATGACATAGTCAGCGAAGGACTCCTGCGATACAGTGACGTCACAGGAATACAGGGTATGGCAGGTATTTTTTTTAAATTGATCAAGAATTTTGTTTAGTGTAATAAATGTTTGTCACAATTAAAATATCTATATTATCAAACATTTGTCGTATCAATAGGGAAATGACAAAAACTAATTCTATGTAGGTATACCTAAATTTGTCAACGTAAATTGAATAGAAAAAGATACGCCATGTTGTTTTCATCGGTTCTTTTTTCAATTGCGCGCCATAATCAATCAGGTCCGTTTTGGATGCGTTCGTCGTTAACACAATTATGTAGAAACGATTTCATCCTGTCAAATAAGTGTAAAAACTAAAAACGGGAATAGATTTTGGGTAACAATAGTCTTTTTATATTCTACTTTTGTCACCAAATTGAGATAATTGGAAGAAATCGAGACAACAGTCTCAGGACCGAAAGAATATATAGTTTTTTTACAACTTTACACAAGAGAATGAAAAAAGTATAATAATTATTGAAAAGTAAATAGGCAATAACGCCAAAATGAGATATTATATTTAAAAAAAAAACTGTTTAAAGATTCTTTGGATAATTCTTTTTAAGATTAAAACACTTGTAGGTATTACCTAATATAGCACCGGCGTCAAGTGACAGCTATGCTATGCTATATGTGCGGTTTGTGAGTTTCCGGTGGCCCATTGGGGGGATAGGGAAAAGGAGGGTAACGCATCTGCATAACTTTTGGTTGGCCAGATGTATATGGGCGTCGGTAGTCACCACAAGGCTCCAACTGCTCGGTTGCCTCCTAATGAGATAAAAAAAAATCAATAATATAATATCTAATATATTTTTGAACGCACACACGTCACCGCTTCACCCTTATTTTGCCTATTTTTTTAAATAACATCTGTTAAGAATTAAATCCCATACAGGCGTGAAATTTTCGCAAATATACCTCATTTCTTATAATAACTAATATATCACACTAACGGGATGATTATAAGATCACTTAATCCCGATTTTGTTAACATGAGTCAAATGCTAACACGTTCCTAAGATAACCACATTTATTACAGCTAAGATTAAGTGGTGCGTCGATGTTGAATAAAAACTAGATCCACACTAATACATGCTTGTGAGTTTGAATATGGAACGTAATCTTCGAAACTGGTCATACGATTAAAAATATATTTTGATATATGGCTGTAAAAATAACCATTAGCAGTCCGAATACGATTGTAAATATAAGTAGGTATAGATAGATTGGTGAAACCTTCTTCCATCTAATCTTTGAGATCTTATCAATGGAATTCATAATATGTCTTTTGTAGTTTCAAGGTAAAAACGTTTTAATTAGTCTCTCTAATCTACTTTTTATGGCTTTAATAGTATTATAATGTTTAATAGTAAGCGGCGTCCTTGTTTTCATTGCAAAGCAGTAAAAGAAACCAAACTTACATAGTGGTACTGTGTCTTAGAACGTGTCTCAAAAGTCAAAACGAACCTAAAAACTTACTAGGTCTATTCCCACTATTTAATATAGGTACATAATTGTATTAGTCTAAGTATCGAAGGACCATTGTACGCCCGGTGAAAATTCTATGTTAAAAAATACGGATCGCGGATTATTAAGCTTTTTTACGTGTTCAACGTTTCAGATACTTTAAAACTTAATAAAACGCGAGAAAATCCATAAAAAATGTTTCCTTATAATGAGTTAAATTCGCGTAGACATTAGAAAATGTATTTCAATCGGGATTCATAAATAGTAAAAATCTATAACGAAACATGAATTGACAACATCGTGTTCTTAACATTACAAAGTAAATTTAAAATACATTTCATATCAATGTGTTTCTGAACGACCACCCAAATTCCGCAGAATTTGACAGCTGTCGCATGTCTTCTGTGGCGGTGTCTTTAAACGAGATGGAATTAGGATTATTAATTTAGGAGTATTAACTAATCTCCAGAAACACCTTTTTTGTAGCTCTTGTCAACCTCTTAATTTATATTTTATTGGCGGAACGGATCGCAAAAAATACCGTTTATTTTTAATTCTTCACGGCTGAAGATTTATTTTATACAGCCGTGGCTGTTTACGTAAAATAGTTTTGTTATGAATATTTACTTATTGAAGAGTTATTTTGTTTAGTAATTTATGTGTTATAATAATATAATATCATAATAATATCTATGGACGCTTTTACACCACGTCAATCTGGTCCCTTGGTAAGTTCTAGAAGAACTTGTGTTTCGGGTACCAGACAACGGAAATATATTTAATACTTTTATACAATACATATATTTAAGATTTTTACATCACATCCATGACCCAGGAACACAGAAAATATTTTTGTTCCCTGGCGGTATTCGAACCCGCAACCTCTGGCTTGAGCGCCAACGCGCTTACCACTGAGCTACGGAGGTCGTCTACCTTTAATTAATGTTAGCATTAGTTTATAGTAATAATATTCACCATATTTAGTAAGTATTATAAAATAAATATAGACAGTAACGGTAAAATCTGACGCTTAGCACGTGGACAGAGTGGCCGCATGGCGAGCGCCTATGCTATATCCGAGCGGCCCGAACGTCCGTATCTAGACTATAATAATCTAAGATCAAGTATCAATAGATTTGACAAGCTAATAATAATACCGTATTGGAACGAGATAACAACATACGAAAACACCAAGAGTGACAGAGACATAGACACTTTCTTTTGTCTTTGTCAGAATATCACCCTTTGTTTGTTGGGCACAACAAGGATGTGCCCAACAAAAAATTATCGACTTAATTTGAATGCCATACAAACATTCTCACTCGCGAGCAGTTTGTCAAATATGCCGCCATTTTGTACTACTTTTTAATTTGGTCGGCTTATGTAGGTATGGTGATACCAGTTTTGTTATAAGCAGATTACCCAAGAATGTGGTATTATTTAAAAAGGGTGACTGGAATTTTCGAAATAAACACAATAAAAACAAATATGTTTATTGCAATCCTAAAAGGCTATGTACTATAGATTATACATATTAAGACGTATATAGCCTTCTTTTTTTATTATTTATGTTTTTAGCGGTTTGTTATTAGTCATTACATAATATTTTCGATAATCCGGAAAAATGCAGCTGTCTAAAATTACCATAAATGTTTGGTTAGGGCTAATGCTTATAGTTATCTATCAACCTTTACCAGTTTTTTTATTATTTTTAATTCACTTGTTTCAAGAAAATAAGTAGACTTGTTATTATGAATGTGGTATCCCTGTAAAATATGCCTGTCCCTTTCGGGTATACGCGAATGTCAATTCCATATTATACTTGTTCCTAGATAATAATATAGAGTATAGACTATAAAAGCTTCGCTTTAATTTTTCAAATCTTCTTAACTAGGTATTTAAAAATAGTTTGGTAAACTCGTCACTAAAATCTATAGTAAATATGCTTTGCTAACCAGTGTAAATATTATTATATTTACACTCGTTAGCAATGCATACAATAGGTAAACATTAAAACCAGAACACGTATGTCATATTATAGTCTAAATATTACTGTAAAGGTAGCAAAGACCAAAATACAGAACAAACTCATTTTAGTATATTTGTTAGTGCTCTTACGTATTTTGTAAACGAAATCAAATAAAATAAAGGCAAATAGTAACAAAACAAATTTCAATCTCGCGGGTCGGTCTAACGAAAAACTCGGGTACAATTTGCTAAAACAATCCAACCTTTTTTATACGAACCAGAAATTGGCGGCCGTTTTCAATTCTGTTTCCCGCGTATTTTGTTTAAACAAGAAGTGTCACACCAAAATGGCCGCCATGTTTTTTCCGAAACATCTTAGATGCGTTCGGAATCGTTCAGTTGGGAGCAATTTTCATTCAAGAACCGTTGAAAATAATATTGAATATTGTTTCCGAACGGATTTAGTGTGGTCAGGATTGCTTTTTGTTTATTTTTCGTTTTCAATTCTTTTTATGTGATAGCAATTTGTGATATTGCTTTTTTATTTTTGTATTAGCTGTAACCGTGTACGGTTCTTTATGAAAATTACGTTTTATTCTAGAAACTTTGAACCTCTAAGTCACTAATATAGTTGTTAAATAATAAGTAAGTCTAGATTAACTGGTTTTATTATAATTCGGGTACAGTAGTGATGGAGATGAAATACGGATAATAAAGTAGATGAATATTTCCTATATTATTATCGAGTATCCTCCTTTTTTTTTTATAGAAGAGGGGGCAAACGGATAGTCGGTTCACCTGATGATAAGTGAAGAGCGACATCCACAGACACCTCCTAAACATTAAACAACGACTTAATCTTAATCTTAATTTAAGGGAAGAACGTGCAAATGATCTCATTATATCGGTTCTACAACTTTAATATTATATACTGTGGAATGTGAAACTTGACCGAAACTTAACCGATTTTTTTTAAATATTAATATTTTTCGTAAAATGCCACAAGAAAGCATTTCTTTATTCTATAGTGACAGATGGAAAAAAAATCAAATAAAGATCTTTGGCTCGGATTAGACCGCTTCGAGTTATCTTTTTTTCCCTTAGGCTATACTGTAGGCTAGTAGGTATAGCCTAAGGAAATAAAAACTGCTGGGCAAAGGCCTCACTCTCTTTTCAGCGTGTCTCTATCGTCAGCTGTACATCCACCGTCACGTCTCCGTCGATTCGGTGCCAGTGATAGGTTCTTCCTTTTTTGATCTATACCTACAGATTACACAAGTTATTTGATTGTACGAGAATGAAAAAAAAAACAATTTTAAAAATGCAATTATCTTAATGTAAGCTTTTAAATATATGATCCTATTTTTATGTATTTTTTATGGGTTTACCTTTCTCTATCCCATTTTCGTATTTATTGCGGGCGCCATATTGAATAGAATTGGAGGGAATATAATCTGTGTTGTTCTTGTGAGATCGTCCCAAAGGATATTGTTTTGTTGGTCTTAGACCTTAGTTATTTTAAAATAATTCTATTTTTTTTTTTATATTTAAACTTTTATAATCTGTAAATAAATATACTAGGCATCACATAATCCCCACCATGGTTCAGGCCTTGTCTAGGGTGAGCCCAGCACCTTAGGCGAAGCTAATTGAGCCGAGGGGGCTCTTTGTATCCCTCTTTGTGTAAGGGGCGAGGACGGGAACCTCACCCCATTGTACTGTCTCATCGTTGGGAGGGGTTGTTCTGTGGTGCGTGGTCGGTCCCCTGAGGGACTGACTAGCCGTCGAGGTGCCCTGTTTGCTCAAGAGATGGTGCACCTCACCAAAGGCGGCATTATTGGCACTCGCCGGGTTTTAGTGGGTAGAGCTGCGTCCACTTACCAGCATTCGGGCGCAGCGAGTTCCACATATCCGCCGATTCCCCGGCGTTAAAGAAAAAAAAGGCATCACATAATAGCACATTGACCTAAAAAAAGGTGCAAACCAGATAGTTTTTTATTAAAACTGTGTATGACTGTTATTTTTCTTGTTACTTAACCTGCGTCCCGTCGACAACAGCACTATCTGTGCAAAACAATCCATCTCTTAAGTTAAATGAAACTGAAGTTAGCACATAATTTTAAAAAGTTTCATTTTGGTAGTTTATGGCGGTTAAACAACGCGATAGTTGATGTTGCCACATGCCTGAATGAATGCCATGAATTTCATGAACCAGATATAAAATAAATGTCAACTCCGTGAAACAAAAATTAAAAACAAGGATACACGATACGTTAAATAATCTTATTGTAAACCTACTAACGGAATCTATATACCAGAATCCAAAATTCAGCTGAAAAAAAAGTTTGTATTCCAAGAACCAAGCGGAACGTATCATAGAGGACGAATCGCTTTAGGATTTATTATGTCGCGCCAAAATTGCTTTCCGCCAATAAAATGTGATTGGAAGTGTCGCGTTACATGTCGCGCGGGTTAACAGTAGCGTACGGGCCGCGGTGTTGGGTTACTGCCTACCATACGGTGCTGCGATCCGCGCGAATTAGAGAAACGCAGTTTAGTATTGCATCCGAATTGGGCCGGCACGACGGCGGACCGTGAAGTGACAGCTATGTCGCGTTTCCTGCGGTTTGTGAGTCTCCGGTGGCCCACTGGGGGTGGGGAGGGGGGGGGGGGGGTGCATTGAGAAAAGGAGGGCAACACATCTGCATAATCTCTGGTTGTACCTACAGATGTTTATGGGCGTCGATTGTTGGCAAACGGCTTCGACTACTCGTTTGCCCTCCTATGTTATTAAAAAATAGTATCGCCCGGGTTAACAGTAGTGTATAGAACGCTGGCCGCAGTGTTGGGTTATATGATATATTGATATGAATAATCGCGCGGATTTGTGAACAGTGAAACGCACGTTACATACTGTGCGGTTATTAGTTGGTTACTTCTTACCACACGGTGCTGCGAACCGTATGGATTTGAAGTTTAGTAGGACAGGAAAACTTACACTCACCCAGGTAGCCTGTTCGGAAAGGTTGGATAGACACTCTCGGTGCCGGGTATTTTCGAAAGACAGACGTTGGATGAACTGCCAGTCCTGCTTTTCTTATGGAAAGTCAGCAAAGCTGTTTGATGGAAGAAACAGAAGAGAAGATGCAGACGGATATGCACGTGGGGAACCAAACTCACAACTCGTATTTATAATAAGCTCTTCTCGTGGATTTACTCAGTTAAAAATCTTTCCTTTAAAATAAACAGATCTAGTTTTCTACAGTAAAATCCTGTTTATTTTATCCTTGAAGAACCTTTGCTGTGTTTCGGGAAGAAGGCTGGACAGGCAGTGTGTAATTACTGGCACAGGCTTACCATCTTCCCCACCATGTTCAGGCCTTGTCGTGGCGGTGGGGCTCAGTAGCCTAGGGTGAGCCCAGCACCTTAGGCGAAGCGAATTGAGCCTAGGGGGCTCTTTGTACTGTCTTATAAGAAGAAGGGACAAAAGAGCAGAGGGCAAGGGGCGAGGACGGGAACCACACCCCATTGTACTGTCCCGACGTCTGGTGGAGTTGTTCTGTGGTGCGGGACAACCCCTCTGTGGAGGTGGCGTCGGTCCCCTGCTAGTCCCCTACTAACCGTCGAGGTACCCTGTTAGCTTAACAGATCTGGGGCACCTCACCAAAGGCGGCATTGGTGGCACTCGCCGGGTTTTAGTTACAACCTTTCGCGCGCAGTGAGTCCTGCCTGGGGAGACCCAATTTCCGCGGGATGTCTCAGAGCATTTCCCGGCGTTAAAGAAAAACAGCTTACCATCTTACGTACCAGGATAGGCAGCGCAGGAGCCTGGATTTCCCGGCTGACACTGACTACAGAAAAGTTCGAAGGTATACTTTTGCCTCTTACTGTACGAGCTCATGGGGATCAGATAATATGCTGAGGCCACTCTCGGAACTCGGTGTCAGTAGGTAGCACTGGCTGACCTGCTCTTTCTGAAGCACACTAATCTGTTTCGCAGTAGAAATATAAGTAAGAGGTAGTGGCATGTTACTTTGCAGCCGAATGGGGTCGGTACGACCGGGGTGGTATCTCTCGCTCACATCACGCGTTAAGTGATAGCTATGCTGTCGCGTTTCGTGCGGTTTGTGAGTTTCTGGTGGTCCATTGGGGGGATAGGGAAAGGACAACGCATCTGGATACCTATAGGTTGTGCGAGTGTCTAAGGGCGTCGGTAGGGACTACTCACTATAAGGCTCCGACTGCTCGGTTGCCTCTGAGTTTATGACATAATAAAAACTTATAAGAAGGATGGCAGGTCCGATTTTTTTTTCTTTTACGCCGGGAAATGCTCTGAGGCATCCCGCGGGGGGAGTGGGTCTCCCTACGTGTATGTGGGACTCGCTGCGCCCGACAGCTGGTAAATGGACGCATCTCTACCCACTAAAACCCGGCGAGTGCCACCAATGCCGCCTTTGGTGAGGTGCCCCGGATCTAGAAAACAAACAGGGCACCTCGACGGCTAGTCAGTCCCGCAAGGGACCGACGCCATCTCCACAGAGGGGTTGTCCCGCACCACAGAACAACCCCTGCCAACGTCGGGACAGTACAATGGGGTGAGTTTCCCATCCTCACTCCTTGCCCCCTGCTCCTCTGTCCCCTCTTCTTATAAGAGGGGTACAAAGAGCCCCCTCGGCCCAATTAGCTTCGCCCAAGGTGCACCGCTCACCCTAGTTTACTGAACCCCACCGCCACGACAAGGCCTGAACCATGGTGGGGTGGCAGGTCCGATGCCTCTTGCATGTATAATACAGTGTTTGAATATATCTATAATATAATCTTTAATATAATATAAATACTAATTAGTTATCTCTGTACTTGTTTTATAGTACCAGATACTTAACCGCTTGAATAGCTATCAATTAAAAAGCTATAAAAATTAAGTACCAAAATCTTTTTGTAGATTTTTATCAACATTTAGAACTAATCACTATCATATCAGAATGGTACCCCCAAAATAGTTTGTATCATCCCTGAACTGCTTATATATATGTAAATCTCTTATTACTATTATATTATGTAGATTCTAACCGCCATATTTACGAGAAAATCGATAGAGCCACGAGATAGAGGGGGACGGGCATATACAACAAACACCGTGACGGAGTGAGATGGGTATAGCCATCTCAGTATTTGACGTCGGAAAATTAGATTATACGCGGGAAAACATTTACAAGGAAATTCCAACTTTATTTCATGTAAATACGACTAGTATTACAATGGTAGGTTTTAATCGAGATATTTTCTTGTAACTAAAACGAATTGAACTTTATGTTGAATTGTCTAAAGTTAACATTTGTATGTGGATGTGTTTTCTCATAATTGGCAGTGATTTGATAATGGCGTTGAAGTAAGGTTATTTGTTTAAAGCAGCTCTTTATTATCATCGTTATGTTATAACTATCCAATTAATGTTGATAGATTGTTTAAGAAATATTTCGCTGTTTTATTGATTTGATAAATTCAGAATTTAGGTAGTAAAAATACTTTTTTCTCTTTTGCCAGACGTTTTTTATACTTTTAACCAAAGTACCTTTGTAGTATAACGTCTTATTCATTGAAATGTTCGTAGCTCGTCGACAGTGGACAACTGGTCGCCTAATTTCGAGGAACATATAAGTATTAATTGTATCTGACTAGCTTTTACCCGCCTTTCTTCATCTTCATCTTTCTCATCTATGTCTTTACCAAAATTCAGCAAATAAGGCTTAAAGGCGTCACAAACAAGCTCTATTTCGCATGTATATTGAAATAATTTGGTATTTTTATTGTTACTGAATGGATTTTAATGAAATTTTACAATAACACAGCTTATACATCAGAATAACATATAGGCTATCATTTAATGGACGGCGATGGCCTCCTTCTACGAGGCAGTAATGTCCCAGAAGGAGGCCGACGAGCAGTTGAGAGAAATGACTGCAGGCGAGGCGTTCAAACCCCACCATGATGGCCCACCCGCCAGGCCTTGGCGTGACGGTGGAACTCAGTAGCCTAAGGTGTGCCCAGTACATTAGGCGAAGTTAATTGAGCCGAGGGGGCTCTTTGTACCCATCTTATAAGAAGAGGGGACAAACTAGCAGGGGCAAGGAGCGAGGATGGGAACCTCACTCCATCGTTCTGTCCTGACGTTGTGAGGGGTTGTTCTGTGGTGCGGGACAACCCCTTTGTGGAGGTGGCGTCGGTCCCCTGAGGCGCCTACTGGCCGTCGAGGTGCCCTGTTTGCTGGCACCTCGACGGTTGTGTGCTTTCGGTCGCAGCGAGTCCCACATACCAATACGTAGTATTCACTATATATATAGTTTGTGCACATACCCGCCTAGGGTGACCCACTCCCCATGCAGATAACATTTCCCGGCGTTAAACAAAAAAAAGGCGAGGCGTTCAAAAGCTATTCTATTTTAAATATATGGATTTTTGAAAGTATAACCCGAAAATGTTTGTCAAAGCATTTAAAACCGTCAGTATTAATATATAATGTATGTATGTCTGTCCCGGCTTACGATTTACGGTTAGAGACGCCGACACTCGGTTATCTCGATGTATCGGAACTAAGCAAGCTTTTGTAAGCCGAGTTCACACATTATTTTACAGGTTAAATTTTAAATAGTTGTTATTTTAACGAGAGATAGAATTACTTTTTTTTTAAATTGAACAATTTTTTTCTTTCTATCTCGAATAGAACTTAAAATTTTAAGCATTTCTTTTTATTTTACGCAGGAAAATGCTCTGATTTTTATCGATAAAGGAATCATATATATATATTTGTTTGGTCTTGAAAGTAATCTATACTAATAATATAAAGCTGAAATGTTTGTTTGTTTGAGCGCGCAAATCTCAGGAATTACTGGTCCGATTAGAAAAATTCTTTCAGTGTTAGACAGCCCATTTATCGAGGAAGGCTATAGGCTATATGACATCACGCTGTGAATAATAGGAGTTAATTTAAGTAATAAGGAACTTCGTTCTGATCTGTTATCCCACGACACCACACGATTTTTTAAAATCGAAATCCGTTTGTTATCTACTTGGTTAGTTAGTACGTTCTATGATAGGCCCCGAATGACCCTGATTCATCCTATCAGAACCAGTCGGCTCGTAACATTCTAGGGGCTAAGTCTAGGACTCCTTAGCTCTTAGAATGTTACGATTCAGGTAGGCTTGAATCTCTTTTTCTCTTTGAAGTTCTTGTGTCCTACTTCCCACTTGAACTAGTATTCTTATTTCAACCTAAGTCCTACTGAACCATCCTGTTTCATCGTACCACCCACTAAGATCCTACCGAAGCCTCCTGTTTAATCCTATATCCCACGGGGTGTGCACCAAACCTTACAGGACAGGTTCCATGAACCATTGATTGACGGACTCGCGCGTAAACAAGGGAACAAAAAGGCTTGTTAAATTATGTTTACAATTGAATTCGACAGTTTTCGGATATCTATCGGGAACGCTGTGGATCTCGGTTTTGGGGTTCATTAGGAGTTCTTTAGATGGCGCGTCACTTTAACGCTGGGCGAACGGCAGACGAGTTATATAATGGTCAGTAGTCATTCTTCAGCGTCGCCCATGTCATCCTGTGACCTGTGATCAATTCACTCACGTAGGAAACTTCTTTGCGCGCATGAGGGTTTTTTTTTTTTTTTTTTTTTACGGATGAAACGTCACGAAAATGTGCAACGTTTTTGTCCAAGAAGAGGGAGAGAGTAATTGATACCGATTGAGAGGGAATGAGAAAGGGCATAGGAGGACAAACGAGCAGTCGGAGCCTTATGATACCGACGCCCATAGGTACACATCCGCACAACCAGAGGATATGTAGATGCGTTGCCCTCCTTTTCCCTATCCCCCCCAATGGGCCACCGCACTCAAACTCATAAAACGCACGAAACGCGACAGCATAGCTGTCACTTCACGCCGGTGTTATGACGTACCACTCCGGTCGTGCCGGTCCAGTTCGGCTGCAATGCAGCATGGCACCACCTCTTACACAGTACAAGGGGTGAGGATGGGAACCTCACCCTATTGTACTGTGCCGACGTTGGAAGGGGTTGTTCTGAGGTGCGGGACAACCCCTCTGTGGAGGTGGCTTCGGTCCCTTGAGGGACAGACTAGCCGTCGAGGTTTTGTAGCCGGAGGAGGAGCCGCCCTGTTTGCTCTACACATTCGGGGCACCTCACCAAACTCGGCATACGTGGCATACGCCGGGTTTAAGTGGGTAGAGCTGCGTCCACCCTACCACCTTTCCCAGGAGGGAGACTCCCCCGCGGGATGCCTCAGAGCATTTCCCGGCGTTAAAGAAAAAAAATAAGTCCTCATTGGTTGTAAAGAATTCGAAACGTCGAGAATGTAAAAATCTTAATAAACCTCGATACGTAAAAGTCACTATAATTTATTCATACGTTTTGGATTACCATCAAATAAAGGCCATCAACAAAATAAACACTTCATAATGTTTCATAACATAATAGGTTTTCTGCACTTTAAGCGATGGGGCGGTGCCCCATAAGTGTACCGAGGGGAAGCCCCCAGGGGGTTGTTAGGGTGAATTGGGGATGGGGTCTGTGATTGGTTATGGTGTTGATTTACCCATAACTTTATGGGATATGGGATTTACTTAATCGCTTTTGGTTTCGTTACTTAGATTAAAGATTGGGTTGATGGTGGAACAAGTGTTTAGTGACTGGTATTATAAAGTAGCTACAAACAAACAAACTAGCCCAATAACCACAGACATGAGTGAGTTCGATTCACGCGGTTCCGAAAAACGTGTTTTTCACATTTTCTCCGTTACTTATTTTGAGACAGAGTTTTGGTGTGACAGACCGACAGACAGACAGACAGACATACAGACAGACAGACAGACAGACAGACAGACTGACAGACAGACTGACAGACAGACTGACAGACAGACTGACAGACAGACAGACAGACAGACAGACAGACAGACAGACAGACAGACAGACAGACAGACAGACAGACAGACAGACAGACAGACAGACAGACAGACAGACAGACAGACAGACAGACAGACAGACAGACAGACAGACAGACAGACAGACAGACAGACAGACAGACAGACAGACAGACAGACAGACAGACAGACAGACAGACAGACAGACAGACAGACAGACAGACTGACAGACAGACAGACAGACAGACAGACAGACAGACAGACAGACAGACAGACAGACAGACAGACAGACAGACAGACAGACAGACAGACAGACAGACAGACAGACAGACAGACAGACAGACAGACAGACAGACAGACAGACAGACAGACAGACAGACAGACAGACAGACAGACAGACAGACAGACAGACAGACAGACAGACAGACAGACAGACAGACAGACAGACAGACAGACAGACAGACAGACAGACAGACAGACAGACAGACAGACAGACAGACAGACAGACAGACAGACAGACAGACAGACTGACAGACAGACAGACAGACAGACAGACAGACAGACAGACAGACAGACAGACAGACAGACAGACTGACAGACAGACTGACAGACAGACAGACAGACAGACAGACAGACAGACAGACAGACAGACAGACAGACAGACAGACAGACAGACAGACAGACAGACAGACAGACAGACAGACAGACAGACAGACAGACAGACAGACAGACAGACAGACAGACAGACAGACAGACAGACAGACAGACAGACAGACAGACAGACAGACTGACAGACAGACTGACAGACAGACTGACCGACAGACAGACAGACAGACAGACAGACAGACAGACAGACAGACAGACATACTGACAGACAGACAGACAGACAGACAATCTGACAGACAGACAGACAGACAGACAGACAGCCAGACAGACAGACAGACAGACTGACAGACATACAGACTGACAGACAGACATACAGACTGACAGACAGACAGACAGTAGGGTTCTATTGTTATTTTGAAGAATATAGGTGGAATGTTTGTTAATAAGCATTTTCATTAGCTAAATGTGATGATCTGAATGGTGGAATGTCAGGTAAAGTGTCGCCCGGCCGTTGATTCTTCCCCCGGACAATTTTTTTACTATCGACTAGGGGAAGATAAAGCATACAGATTTATGGGATCGATTTGATATAACTTAATGGCGGAAATATGGTAACGTTGTTTTGGCTGACATTTGATCCCTCTTTGAATTTCTGTATTTACTCCCATAGAACATTTTTTTTTTCTTTTACTTGTTTACCTTTTTTATTTCATTTAGTAATAAGTTTTGTTCTAATTTTTGGCCAAAGAAGCTTTGTCAAGTCTTTTACTAATGTAACCATGCATTAGCATTTTTATATTTATCCAGCTCTAACCCCTTTTAAGCCCATGAAGGAGGCCTATTTTCAGCAGTGGACGGATAAAGGCATGCCCTGCTGATGATCATGAACCCCCCTTTTCTCCCACCTCATAGGACAGGTAACAAATGGGTTATCGGTGGTTAAAGTTTCCTTACACTGAAATCCCGGGATAAAATGTAACATTTGAGGTTTCGCGGATTTGCATTATCAGATAGAGTTCCTAAGAAGATAAACAAGAGAAGATATATATAGATAATACTTTCGAGATAAATTTCGCTAAACAATCCATGTACGCCTTAATTTTATTACCATTGTATATATACTTACTAGCAACAATAATTTCGATAGCGCGATTCAGGATTTGTAATCCTATACAACTATTTTAGCGTCTACTTTCGGTTGCCTTTGCGTTTGTTATAAAAACTTCTTTTCCACGCCGAACGTACATAACTTTCCTCGGGTCTTCCACTCCGTGGTGTGAATAAGTCCATTAACTGGTGGGTTTTTGCCCCAGAATACCACAGGCGGTATTATGTTGTCAAGTTGGCTAAGCAGATACAATTAGGTGGTTTTATGTGATCGCTGTGAATGGGGAGACAAAAATCGAGAAATGTCTTAAAATTGGCCTAACAGTTAGTTTAAGGTTAAGTTTTTCTTGACGTGAAAATATTTTTATAACAATTGAAACTGTGTATTAGGGAATTTAAACTGGACTGAGAGTCCAGTTTAAATTCCCTAATACACGTCTTAAATGGGTTTGGAGAATTTGTAGCTAGATTTAGCAGGCATGTGGAGATATGTGGGTTTATGTAAGATTTGTCACGGGAAAAAATAATATTAAATGTATATAGCCTTATTTTTCTTTAATGCCGGTAAATGCTCTGAGGTATCCCGCGGGGGAGTGGGTCTCCCCAGGCGGGTATGTGGGACTCGTTGCGCCCGAAAGGTAAGGTGGATGTAGATGTATGGAGTGGGTGCATCTCTACCCACTAAAACCCGTTGAGTGCCGCCAATGTCGCCTTTGGTGAGGTGCCCCGGATCTGTTGAGCTAACAGGGCTCCTCGAAGGCTAGTCAGTCCCTTAAGGGACGGTACTGTACCTGTCCTTTTGTCTCCTCTTCTCATAAGAGGGGTACAAAGAGCAGCTCCCTCGGCTCAATTTTCTTCGCCCAAGGTACTGGGCTCACCTTAGTCTACTGAGCCCCACCGCCACGACAAGGTTTGAACCATGGTGGGGAGATTATATATAGCCTGACCAGAAATATATAAACTCTGCGTGGTGTCGCCACTGTATCTTTTATACATCAACACATAGTATCGTCCATACAGATATTAGTTCCGTAATTTTCCGCAATATGGCGAGGGTTTATATATTTCTGGTCAGGCTATACATTATTTATTATATTATATCCTTTTGCGTGTTTGGGATACCCAACCTTTACCTATATACTAAGTCTGTGTCAGTAATTTACACGTACATTGGTTTATTTACTAGTTGTTGCCCGCAGCTTCGCCTGCGTTAACGTATACAGCCGTACCCGGACTGATGTTTATTATTTTTATAGCCTTTATTTGTTGTCTATTGGTAAAAGAACTTTCAAAATCGGTTCAGTGAATCCAGAGATTACCCCCTACAACCGCACAAACTTTACCTCTTTATAATATTAGTATAGACTAGCTGGTGCCTGCAGCTTCGCCCGCGTTAACTTAGATTTACAGCCGTACCCGGATTGATGATAATTATTTTATAGCCTAAGTTAGCCTTTATAATACTAACTATCTGCCAGCGAAAGTCCCATTAAAATCGGCCCAGCCGTTTTAGAGATTAGACGGAACAAACAGACAGGCAAAATTAAAAAAAATATGTTATTTTGGTAAATATGCATTTAATAAAAAGCAGTTATTTTGATATTACAAACAGACACTCCAATTTTATTTATCTGTATATAGACTATAGTATAGATAAAACAGAATAACGCTGTACCGATTGAGCTTAAAGGCCATCAGGCCGAAAAGTCTAGCCCTTCCGAAAAAAAAAAAACAGAATAACAGTAGCAGAAGTTCATTCCGTCCGCGTCATCCTGCTTCCTCCCTCTACTATGTGTTATAGTAAATACGTTAATAATTAATATCAATTATTGTATTTGATTGAAGCTACACATTACTCATACACATATATACACAAAGTACAATACTATACAATACGCTTTTACACCACGGCAATTTGGTCCCGTGGTAAGTTCTCGAAGAACTTGTGTGGGTACCAGACAACGGAAATATATTTAATACTTTTATACTATACACATATTTTTATGATACACACACAACACATGATGAACACATCCATGACCCAGTAACACAGAAAACTTTTTTGTTCGGGTGTCGAACCTGGCCCGGCTTGCCCGCCAACGCGCTAACCATTGAGCCACAGAGGTCGTCGAAGGAAAGAGGAATATTTAAAAATAAATATTATCCTCTCCTTTTGATTAACTCTAGTGTAAGGTACTAAGATATTATCTTTTCTCTGCTTGGTCTAAATAACAGTTGTATCATCGATTTTCGATGGATACCTTACTGGTAATGTCGAATAGGCATTTGGTTCACCTGATTAGTGATAACCGTTCACTGACAACACTGAAGGGCTTGCAGGTGTGCTGCTTTTGAAATTCATATTATATTCCAATTGATCTATGCCAACCCGAGCGAGACGAGCGACTTCCATTTTAATACTATTTTTTATGTCACGAGTTGGAGCCTTATGGTGAGTGGTGACTACCAACGCCCATAGACATCCGCACAAACAAAAGTTATGCAGATGTGTTGCCCTCCTTTTCCCTATAGGTCTCGGTGATCACTTGTTACTACTGATTCCCGTTTGTCTCCATGTCTAAAAAAACATAGCCAACATAGCTCTGCTTTTCAATTTTGTTTTTTTTTTATGTTATTTGGATAGGCAAACTGGCAAACGCGCCACCTGATGGTAATTGGTCGACGTCGCCCATGAACATAAACCAGTTTACCTGGAACGAGCCCAGGCAACTCATCTATGTGTTCCCTATCCTGAGACAAGATGTTAAGTCTCGGTGCCAGTAATTACACTGCCTGTCTTGCCCTTCTCTCCGGAACACAGCAAAGCTTTTTCACGGGAGAAACAACTAACTGATTCCCGTTTGTCTCCATGTATAAAAAACATAGCCAACATAGCCCTGCCTTTCAACTTTGTGTTAGTCACAAGCCAAATATTGTAAATAACAATAGCTATGCTTTGTGGTCTTTACCAATATAAAAACTCCTAGGGGTCCATTGGGGACCCTTGGAGAATGCCAGATACGTGTTGGAGCGGAGTATTTAATAAATGACTTTATAAATTAAACATAAAAGCTATATAATTTAAGAATCGCGCTAAACCGGGGAAAAAATTACCTTTGAATTGGCACAGAGTAGAGATAGAAAGAGTAGTTAAATATTGACCAATATAAAAAATCATTACAATGAAACAATTTTTAACGGATTTTATCGCAGTTGTTATGGTGGGTTTAAGGCTACGAGAGGACTAGTCTTGATTGCTGTTAAGTATCCAAAACGTCGAGAATGTACGTCTTTAAATTTTTTTTATCATAATAATGTCGTGCGTTATTATTATTCATGTTAGCATTTATTTTTTATTTAATAGCATTAGCAATTACTTATGCTAGTCAGCGTGTCTTTTAGCTGGTGGGCAGTTAGTACTTCTGCTAGTCAGCGTCCCCTTATCTCAAGAAGCTATTACTTCTGCTAGTCGGCGTCTTCTATTTCAAGCAGCCATTACTTTTTACCTCTAGTAGCCATTACTTCTGGTAGTCAGCGTCTCCTTATCTCTAGTAGTCATTACTTTTGCTAGTCGGCGTGCTCGTCTCCTTATCTAAAATAGCCATAAATTTTGCTAGTCGGCGTCTCCTTATCTCAAGTAGCCATTACTTCTGCTAGTCGGCGTCTCCTTATCTCAAGTAGCCATTACTTCTGCTAGTCAGCGTCTCCTTATCTCAAATAACCATTACTTTTGCTAGTCGGCGTGCTCGTCTCCTTATCTAAAATAGCCATTACTTCTGCTAGTCAGCGTCTCCTTATCTCAAATAACCATTATTTTTGCTAGTCGGCGTACTCGTCTCCTTATCTCAAATAGCCATTACTTTTGCTAGTCGGCGTCTCCTTATCTCAAATAGCCATTACTTTTGCTAGTCGGCGTTTCCTTCCTAATCGATGTCTCGTTTTGTCTAGTAGTCAATACCTCTGGTTGTTAGTGGTCTGTGCTGTCCATAAATCCGCGCTGACATGTGAGCGGCCGTCATTTTAAACAGGGCCTGTATAATGGTACAAATGTTCTGCGCCCATTACGCGAGGTTTCACAGGTTTTTCACGATGCCTCATGCATTGCTGAATCGGTCCTTGTGTTGTATCTCCTACGGGTATTGTTAGGAGCGGGGGCGACTTCGGAACTGCTTTATTTTGCCGAAACCGAATTATGAAGGCTAGCAAGATAATATCTTAACAAAAAAACGGAATAAGAAACATGGTAAGTATCAATTAGACATATTGGGTTAAATTTAAAAATCGACAATAGCATTTGATTCGAGAAGAATACGCTACTACTTACCTAAATCTGATTGTTGGAAAATCTAAATGTCGTGTCGTGTACCCAACGGCTGGCGGCTGTCCGACGAGGATTGTGGAGTTCGGTGTTCCACAGGGCTCTGTCCTGGGCCGATTCCTGTGAAACATCGGGTATGACTGGGTCCTTCATGGCACGAACTTGCCGTGTGTTATCATTACGTGCTACGCCAACTATACCGTCGTCACCACGCTCGTGCTCGGCCGAAGGAGCCAAGTGTGGTTCATCGCACGGTGTTAACCGTCAGTACAATACTTGAGCAGTGGGTTCAAATCGAATCAGATTAGATCAGATCAGATCAGATCAGATCAGATCAGATCAGATCAGATCAGATCAGATCAGATCAAATCAAATCAAATCAAATCAAATCAAATCAAATCAAATCTTAAGTTTTTTAAGCAGAAATAATACTTAGTTTCTTAAGGTTTGAATGAATTGTAACATCAATTAAAAGTGACGACGCGGGTAAGTCAGTACTAATAGAAACTCGCTGTAGCCTGTACCTTAAAATAACAATATATATATTTATGAGAGACAAGAATGACGCTTTTTTATCAGCATTATGCCGAAGATTTGTACCAAACAGCCGAGCGGAATATATTGTATGGAATTACGGATTCGCTTTGATTTTAGATTGCATTTTTTAAATATATTTTCAACGGATTACAAATACCCGTTTCACATATTTTTATGGTATTTCTTGGTAATTTTTTCGTTTCTTTTTCAATTCGGATTTTCATTTTTAAGCTTCACCTGTACATATCTATTTGGATTATAAGAAGATATATTTAATCTGGATTTTAATTTAACATGTAGGTAATTATTTAAAATAATATCTTGTTGTATTTCAGTATTATGTATAAGGTTTTAATTATTGCTTTTCTTTACTGGAATTCAATTTATATTTTTAGTATCATCATCATCCTCATCTACCCTCTATCCGTCAGCTGCTAAACATAGGCCTTTTTTTTCTTTAACGCCGGGAAAGGCTCTCCCGCGAGGGAATGGGTATGTGGAACTCACTGCGCCCGAGAGCTGGTAAGTGGACGCAGCTCTACCCACTAAAACCCGGCGAGTGCCACCAATGGCGCCTTTGGTGAGATGTCTCGGATCTAATGAGCAAACAGGGCACATCGATGGCTAGTCAGCTCCAAAACAGCCGATCCTTTGCCGCTCACAGCACGGAGATCGTCTTCCCACCTGGTTAATGGCCGACCAACACTTCGTCTACCTAAACGCGACTCCACACGGCAGCAGTGCCACCGATGCGAATTCATCATCCTTTGCGATTGCAAATCCGCCTGTTCAGCGTGGCAATTATGAGCATTAATTCTCTTCAAAGAATTACAAGCACGAGTTGTTTATCATAGTAAATACTAATAAAGAAAATTGCATGTAAATATCAAAATAAATCCATATTATAATAAGTTTTGTAAAAAATGGTTTTTTATTGCGGTAAATAATAATTATATTTATTAGAAAATTATATTATAAGTACTTATATCAAAGATTCTATCTATCTTACACCGATTTTCTTTTGTTGTTTGGTTGTTTTGTTTGTTGTTGTGTTGTTGTTTTAATGTTTTAAACGCTAAATCAGATGAAAATTGTTGACAGCATTTTTAATTTTATTAGCATCTAACTTTTCCCCTCGTTACATTGGATTTTTTTTTTTTGCTATTATAATATGAGTTATGTTAGCATGCTATGTACATGTTAGCATATAGCTATGGTCTAGCATTAAGAGGAAATACCAAGAGCTAGATGTTAAGAGGTAGTGCCATGCTGCTTAGCAGCCGAATTGGGCCGGCACGACCGGGGTGGTACCTCTCGCTCACATAACACCGGCGTCAAGTGAAAGCTATGCTGTCGCGTTTCGTGCGGTTTGTGAGTTTCCGGTGGCCCATTGGGGGGGTTAGGGAAAAGGAGGGCAACGCATCTGCATAATCTTTGGTTGTGCGGATGTGTTTGGGCGTTGGTAGTCGCCAAACGGCTTCGACTGCTCATTGCCCTTCTATGCCATAAAAAATATATATATATAGAGAAATGAAAAATAGGTATTTGTAAAATCTATTGCTGTCTCCCAAACCTAAAATCTTTTTTTTCTGTTATCGCAGGGAAATGCTTTTTACGCATGTAGCCAGGATCTCGGGTAGATCTGACCCTATGTGGGACTCGCACCTTGGAGTGCCCTACCCGTAAACTAAAACCACTGCGAGCGCCTTCAGCCGCTTTAATTTGAGGGTCCGGGATAGGCATTCAACAGGATCACCTCAGCGACAGGCTGGCCCCGGCGAAGGCCAGACTAGTCCTCTTAAGGGGGGCTGTCCGGCTGCTTGGGCAGTCCCCGCGACGTCGTGTCATACTGGGCCCAGGTTCCCATCCTGAACCCGACACGAGCACAGGGGGGCGTTACTGAAGGCGCATTAAGTTGCGCCTCCTGCGCACCCTCGTTTGTCGCCCACGGGGGGGCTAACCTAAAGCCTCCCCCCGCAAAGTGCGAGAGAGACAACTGGGGGTCTCCCCAGGTGGGTATGTGGGACTCGCTGCACCCGAAAGATGGTAAATGGACGCAGGTGGCGAGTGCCACCAGTGCCACCTTGGTGAGGTGCCCCGGATCTGTTAAGCTAACAGGGCACCTCGACGGCTAGTCAGTCCCGCAAGGGACCGACGCCACCTCCACCCTCCACCCTCACCCCTTGCCCCCTGCTCTTTTGTCCCCCCGGCTCAATTAGCTTCGCCTAAGGTGCAGCGGCTCACCCTAGGCTACTGAGCCCCACCGCCACGTCAAGGCCTGAACCATGGTGGGGAACTGAAAATATCTACTAAAAGAACAGAAAATCAAACAAATTTTGTTAAAAGTTAACAAAGGCCTGCGCTATATTTCTGTTTTACTTGTTTTATATAATCTAGTATAAATATGTTTTATGGATGTTTGAACACAGCAGATAATCTGACCATTTTTTTGGGTTTTTGAACGTTCATATCTTTTTTAATAATTAATTTATAATAAAAAAGAAATTATAGCGACATGCTCATATTGGCCATAGATATTTAGGAAAAGAAATATAACTCTAACCGCATTATCCAGGGAGGAAACAGGGGACTACGTTTGTATGGAAAAACGGCCCTTGTATTTCCTCTAATAATATAACTAGCTGTTGCCTGCAGCTTCGCCCGCGTTACTCAACTCCTATAAGTCACAGCGTGATGTTTTATAGCCTACAGCCGTCCTCGATAGATAAGCTGTCTAACACTGAAAGAATTTTTCAAATCGGACCAGTAGTTCCTGAGATTAGCGCGTTCAAACAAACAAACAAACTCTTCAGCTTTATAATATTAGTATAGATATATATAACAGCAGGAGAAATAGTGTGTATTTTGTAGTTGAATACGTAAGTGTTCAGCGTCACCCATGAAGAGGTTCACCTGGCACTAACTCAGGCATCTCATGTTAGCAGACCCTCGAGGTGTGCACCGAATGGGCGCTGCAGCGTCGTGATATGGCGGTGCTAGGAGGGCAGGACCTCTGCATTCAAGTCTAGTCCGCTCTACGCTTGAAAGTGACAGGGCCAAGTCTCCTTCTGTGAGACAGTCAATCCCAATTTTTGAAGTGAAATCTTCTTTAGGCGCATATTTTTAGATGAGATAAAGTCTCTGGATTCGCGACACCGTTACCACCGTTATGAGACGCGATTTGACGTTTATAT
Source organism: Helleia helle (assembly GCA_963853865.1). Taxonomy (NCBI): domain Eukaryota; kingdom Metazoa; phylum Arthropoda; class Insecta; order Lepidoptera; family Lycaenidae; genus Helleia; species Helleia helle. The sequence goes on from OY971436.1 coordinate 1,890,029, forward strand.
GATGTTTGATTTATTTATATAAGATTACTAGTGGCCCCGACAGACGTTGTCCTGTACAAATTTTTTTTTGTGAATCTAAACCATTCTCGAATCCATTTGAACTCACACAAAAAAAATCATCAAGATCGGTCCAGCCGCTGAGGAGGAGTTCAGTGACATACACACGCACAGAAGAATTATATATATAAAGGTGTATGTATATTTATTTACTCGTGTAAACAAAGTCAATGTCAATGTCATGCGTCCATTTTGTGCGCCGTTTAAATTGTATAGGTTGCCATAATCTTTTTCAGCCTCCATTATAGGTGTTTGAAGTTAATCGTTTTGTTTTCACTTCTATCTATTATTCTAAATAGTACCAATAAAATATATTTTTGAACGTCAATAGAATCTACCACCGGATCTAAGAAACAATGTCAGTGAAATTAATCTTTTAAAATATTCTATAACAAATACATGTCCTGAAATGCCTGGGAGGAACGCTCTATTCCCAAGGTGTGATATGTTCTATAAAATCTTTTACTTTACAATATCCTTTACCACACAAACGCTCTTTAATAACTTTTTTAAATTTTTCAATGGATACGTTTTACCCATTACAGTATGATGCTGTGAAAGTAACTAAAATAAACTATTTGCAGTAATGTCACAGAAGGAGGTCGCGGAAGGGGATAAGGGGATATCGCAGTAGATGCTGTCTCGCTCCGGAGACGACGGATGGGGTTCGGCGGGGGCGATACGTACGCCTCTTGCAACCTTCATGATCTAGGAATTACATATACTACTCTATGATCTAGGACCAGGGGCCAGGATGGGTACCTGACTCCATTACACAATGGGGTAAGTCTAGGATGCCGGAGTTAGCCCCTGCAGGAGTCTGGACCTGGTTGACCGAACAGTTACCGAGGTGGCCTGTTGCTGGTCCGAGGCACCTCACTATCACCTCACCAGGTGGCCGAAGGTGTTTAATGGGTAGTGGCTTATGTCGAGTCCAGCTTAAATACAATGACACCGCGGACCAAAAAAGCAACTCACGCGTTACCTATCTTGAGACATAAGATGTTAAGTCTTCTGTGCCTGTAATTACACTGCCGGTCCTTCCCTACTGAAAGATTGCAAAACTGAAGAAAGAAACAAGCAGGATGGTGGTACCCATGCAGCCGGGAGTGCAGCATAAATAAGTCAGGTAAATTCACGAATAATCCTAACTCTTTAAGTAGTCCTGCAGAAATCCTGTAAAAACTTCTAAGTTTTAATCAGATGGTAACTCCAGCGAAGATTAAGCTCGTTAAAGTGGCAGTGGGCTGGTCACACGCTCAGGAGAACGGATGGCCGATGGACCAATAAGGTTCAAGAGTGGAGGCCACCGAAGTGTTGATCGGCCATTAACCAGGTGGGAAGACGATCTCCGTGTGCTGGCCGGTCCGTGTTGGATGCGAGTGGCAAGGGATCGGTCGCCTTGGCATTATTTGAGGGGGGCCCAAAGATTGAAATCGTTAGATGCGCCCTCACCTTGTAAAACAATGGCATTATTTTTTTATGTGTGCATTGCAAGACGCTTACAGCGGCTTACGCGCGCATACATAATGCGTGCCTAGTACGGTCAACAAATTCATCAAATTATAAAATGATTTACATTTTAACAAACATTTTAAGTAACGTTGTTAATGTTAAAAATTTATAGAAGTACAAAAATAAAACACGTTATTAATATTACGTAATATTTATTCTCCATGAAATAATATCAATTTATTATACTTTTGCCTATTTGTTTTCTTAACATTTTTATGAATATGATGAAGGCGTACATCAGCGTAGTATTTAATTCAGACTTTATTAATAGTATTTTATGGTTCCAAGTTGCTGGTTGTTCCAGGGAATGATAGTTTAAATTGTTGAAAACTTTCGATTTCATGAACAAACTCAGTGCTTTTGATTGCAAGGCTTTATAATCATGTTCTTTATAAAAATAATTATTACTGCCTTGTATAAATAAAAACGTAATTTAAGAAAGGTACTTTCAGTTACATAAATTTTATTCCAGTACCAAATAAGTTATTCTTAAGTGAACCATTGAACCATTTTTAATAAAACACTAATCATTTACTAAGTTACTATATTTATCAGGGCCAAAAATGATCATTGTAGTACAAAGTTATAAAATATAACTGTAGAAGCATCAAAACCTATGATATGACATTCCAAAAGAAAAAAAAATCATCCCCATTATCTCAAAAACTACCTCATATAACTACCTATAATAAATCCCTTATGATATTCTATTTATATTCTGTTGTTATGTGTTGTGAATTTGGAATATATATATATATATATATATATATATATATACTCTGTCTCCCTACTCTTGACGCGGAAATCTTCGATCAACATACAATTGAATTGATAATGTTTTCCCTTTAAAATAAAATAGTGTGTTCATGTAATATTTACGCGCGATTAAAGTAAAACATCATAAAAATAATCTGAGTTACCCTTTAGTCACGCCTAAAGAAGTTTAACTTAAAAAAATAGACACTGAACTGAACGTCATAAATAATATAATTTATTTATTACAAACGTAATAAATAAACAAACTCACTTGGTGATTTAAAAAAAATATTACTGTGTAATTTAAAACATTTCTTTTAATACAAAAATTATAAAACAATATGCTGACGCTACCGGCATTGCAGTTTGTTATTGTCCATTTATAGATGATCCCTTTGTCACCCGCTTTCGTGGTACTTGCGAGTATCTAGTTATATTGGTTATTAGGCCGGTACTGAGACAATAGTGTAGTCTTTGTTTATCTTACGCAAATTGTGTCATACTACTTTCTCTGTCGCATAGTTCCGCTGGCCCGTAGTTATTTCGTGGTATTTTCTGACATCGGAATAAAATAAATTCAATATTTAAATAAATATAAATACTTATGAGTGAAATGTTACACCTTGGGCTTTGTTTGTGTTTCTTGAGTTGTGATTGCACTTTCGAAAGGCACACGACGGCATTTTGAGGAACTTTTTTGCTGTTAAATCGGCGTGTTAACTATAATGTGCGACGTCTGACTGTCACCGCGCAAAAATGAGCACTGATTGCGAATGAGTGAGCTCACTCATTTGAGGATGGACACATTTTGGAGCGGTCATACTATGGCAAGGGCGCATCTAACGATTTAAATCTTTGGGGAGGCCTATGTTCAGCAGTGGACGGATAGGGGCTGATGATGGTGATGATGATAACCCCAGTACAGATAATCGTTGTCTTCGAACCTGGGAGTGATCACATAATCATATTCATCGACGATGCCTACCCCCCCCCCCCCACCCCCGGGGAAGGGGGAATATTGATTACACCTCATAAGTAAGTTCTCACTTGGCTTATTAACAAACTGCCTTTAAATACTAAATTGATCTCATGCTGTGAGCGGCGCAAGGTGCAAGCACTAGCGTTTTCATATGACCATTAATGTCTCCATGAAATCTCGAGCAGATTTAGTCCGTAATTCGGGTTACTGAAAAATATAAACTTGACACTGGTGCGTGGATCTCCTCGAAATTTGGCGAGGAGATAGAAATTTCTTTTTCACTTCACTGGTTTCATCCAGGTTTGCTTGGTTAGTCATTGGTTGGTTCAACTTATATAAATTTTCCCTGTTGGGTAAAGCTCTGCTCGGAATGTGGGTGCTTGTTAGCTGGTCATGTAAGTCGGCACAAAGCCTCTACCTAAAATAAAAACTGCACAGGATCCTGCGGTGAACCTGGCACAATAAGGCACAGACAGGTTTCCTGTGTTTCGTAAGGCAGGACAGGCAGTGTAATTACTGGCACCGACATCGTTTCATCGAAAAGTTGCCTGGGCTTATTATAGATCATTGAGCATTTAACCAAAATAGAGCGGTAATGTTGTGTTTAAATAAATTCCCTTAATTTGTGCTGCGACGCTGCGGTTCTGTGCTCTGATTAGCCGACTTATTGCCGTTGATGGTAATTGGCCGATAGGACGTACATACACATATTGGTTGGTTGAATTGCTTTTACATCAATGACAAATCACTGACCAGTTTCGGTTTTTTATAGCTCACGTTACTAATCTATCCGGTTATATGCTCGATGTTACAGATGAACTCGTTCATGGGAGACGTCTGCCAGTTCACCTATCGACATAAAATATAGCTTTTTACAGAAGATCCATTTAATAATAGTTTAGGTACTTAATGCTTTTTGTATGAAAGCTAGTCCATTCATACACTTTAGTGATCCTCGCTTAAGACTTGTCCCACAAAACTCGAAACCCAAACATTATCTATTCCCAATCGTGTTCCGGAGATGTGGAACAAACGGACCTGACAAATGAACACATCGCACTTACAACAGGTGCTTATGATGAGTTATGGTTGGAAATTTTGTTTTTTTATTATATAATGGTTATGGTTGGTGATAGTTTCTCAAATGAAAGTCTTATGAACGATGGTCTAGTGCAGGGTTTCTTAAAATGTGGTCCATGTATCTCCGAAGGTTCCGTAAAACAGATAACAGATAATATCTATGGACGCTTTCACACCACGTCAATCTGGTCCCGTGGTAAGTACTCGAAGAACTTGTGTTACGGGTACCAGACAACGGAAATATATTTAATACTTTTATACTATACATATATTTAAGATTTTTATTATATGATACACATATTTAATACACATCCATGACCCAGGAAGACAGAAAATATTTTTTGTTCCCTGGCGGGATTCGAACCCGCAACCTCCGGGCTTGAGCGACAACGCGCTTACCACTGAGCCACAGAGGTCGTCGAAAAAAGTCACATGTCTCACTCTAAAAGGGGTTTTTGAGTGAGACATGTGAGGAAAATTAATTTATTGTAATTATTTATAACAAAGAATAAGCTCGTTGAAGCGGCAGTGGGCTGGTCACACACTCAGGAGAACGGATGGCCGAGTGGGGCAATAAGGTTCTAGAGTGGAGGCCACGTTTAGGTAGACGAAGTGTTGGTCGGCCATTAACCAGGTGGGAAGACGATCTCCGAGCGGTTGCCAGTCCGTGTGGGAGTGGCAAGGGATCGGCCGTCTTGGCGTTCTTTGAAGGAGACGTATGTTCAGCCCCACCAATAAGGGTTTAGTGGGTAGAGCTGCGTCCACCTTACCATCTTTCGGGCGCAGCGAGTCTCACATAACCGCCTTGGGAGTCCTCCGTCCTCCGCGGATGTCTGTGAGCATTTCCCGGCGTTTTTTAATTCGGACGAAAGATAAAACCGCGCGTTACACTATCCGACTTAAACCACGCTAAAATGGTATATATTTTTAAGAATTCAAATCAATCTAATTTTTAAACACAACCACATCGCTATTAGAAATAATCAAAAACGTTATAACCATTAATTAATGGGTGGAACATAGACAAAACGGTCACAAAAAAGGCCACAAAAGGGTACCAACACCTAAGAGCCGGTGCAAGGGCTATTCATCTTACTAACCACAAAAACTGGAATTTACTGCTCCAGTCAAAATATACAGGGTGGGGGCAGACTAGCGGAAAAATTGTTTTATAATAGTATTATGGACTAGCTGTTGCCCGCAGCTTCGACCGCGTAAAATTTGATTTACAGCCGTATACGGATTGATGATGATTATTTTTACTACTCCATATAATATACCATCCATAATACTCCAATTTCATTTATCAATATAGATATAGATATAGTGGCTTGTTTAAAACTTCTGACGTTTCGGTTATGAAATCTGTACCTCTACCATGAGATTTGTTACAATCGCAAATGACATAACTATAGTAGTTATGTAAAAACGCAACACGAATAAAAACGAAGGTATGGTATAGTTTTCGATTCGTGTTGCGCTACTATAGTTATGTCATGTGCGAACTCATGGTAGAGGTACTGAATCATAACAAATTGCGATCATTTTAAAAAAAGTCCATTACAATTTATTTATATTTTAATGTCAAACATGTATTGGCGCGCCTTGTGATTGAAATGAACTCTAATGCCTTAACGGCAATCGGCATAGCGCTGTCATTTCTTTATTTTACTCCATTTTTCTTTATAGATTCTATTATGTATTTAATTTTATTAGGTACGCGTCGCGAGTTGTATATTTCTATAATGTTTTATTCTAATAATAATTACATATATTAATGCAAGCCACTCGTCTTCTCACGAGAAGCATTAATAGATGAAAAAAATGCGTGCGTACAAAGTACACATGTCAGAAGTAGAACTTATTTGTCAAACTAATTTTTAAATCTCGTGTATATTTATATACTAATCTAAAGCTTTAAATTTCAGAGACTTGCGATGCGACGTTCGCTATATCTCACTCTCTCTCGATCTTTCTCACTCGCTTGCTCCTACTCTCACTCCATGTCTATGTGCTTAATGCTACGTTCGCCCTTTCTCACTCTCTCTCAATCGGTCTCAATCACTCTTTCCCTCTTATTGGACAAAAACGTTGCACATTTTCGTGACGTTTCATCCGTAAAAAATTTACCCTCATACGCGCTAAGAAGTTTCACTTCAATATGACATTAGAACAGTACTATCTTCAAATTGTTTTAAACTGCAGTCATCATTCATCTGTCACGCAGTTTTGGAGCCTATTAGATTTACGCTAATAAAAATTTATTTACATATAAAGTATCTAACATTTACTATTAGTTAAATATTCGGTCGATATGCGCGCACCTTTACCAACCAAATTTAGATGTTTAACAAAACATCACAAAAGGCAGTAGTTTTTTTATTGAGCCTCCAATGATACCTCGTTATGAAGGTATAACCCCTTATTATGGGGTTAGTGGTGACTAGCTTCTTATAAATAAACATGAATGAACACACACAACATAGTCCTGAAGTTAAGATTTTTTACAACGCAAACTTTAACTTCCTATTTAAAACGTTCATATAATTTATGTAATTCATTTAAGACTTTATGATTTAGGATTTGAACCCGCCACTAAATCATTCTATAGTTTAATTTTCTTATACTCCAATATAGTTATCAAAGACCTTTAAAAACACGCAATAAAACTTACATACATATTATGCTAATATGACGGATAAAATCATAAAAGACGTCTTATTTTTTCCATAATTTTTATTAAATTACAATAAAGTATTTTTTCACGGATTTATACCTTAAAATAACATTTCGACATAACATGGCAAAACCGCGGGGTGACAAATTTAAAAAAAAAACGAAACCACAGCGCGCGATAACTTATGACAGTTTAGGGGCTAATAATTTTGACGTATCTATAGGACGATCTCTACAAGACATGAGATATTATTTACAATTTATATATATTACAATATTAACGCCTGCTCGGCGTGTTTGAGGGACGCACACTAAGGTATTTTAACACCATCACTTTTTTGATCAGTCATATGAACAGCGGTTTTAATTTTGCCACAGACTGAAATGACAGAAACTTCTATTTATTGGTATGTATTAGACGAGGTATTTAGCGGATGATAAAAGAGATTATTTAACAAAAATTTATCCAAACTCAAAAATATAAAGGCCTGCCTCACTTTTCACACAAACTAACTTCGCAACAATCACTCGCTTAGATTTCTCATTAGGTTTCCTTTGAATTTCTCAGAGTTCACCAAATAAACCATCCTGCCCAGTGTGCGCCGTTCCCGATGCTATCTCCTTTCCGAGAAGGACATATGTCCCCCAATAAACTAATTGAGCGGGAATGCCTGCCTCGTCTCGTATTTATTACACGGACCCTAACAGGGGATGTCTGATAACTCAATCCATTTATATTCCCATTAGTTATTTGTTTTAATTGGATAATTTGAAATATTACAGTTTTATTTCAAATCAAAGATTGAGATATCCAACTTAACTTCGAATGTCAAATAAAATCCACGTTCTTCTTCGTCTTCTTCTTCTTTTATAAATGGACTCCCTTATGAATAGCTAAAGTCAGAGTGTGAAATCCTCGTTAGAATGACAGCTGTCAAATGCAATTCTTCTTCTTCAATTTCAGCTGTCTGCAGAATTTGCCTAACCAATGAAATTACTATTACACTGATACTAGCTGGGGTACCAGCACAGAACTATATCAAGATAGAAGTAAAGAGTTCCGTAATTTGTATGGGGACCGAGCGTGTAACATTTTGTGTAGGTACGATGACGTCACGAGTGTAATTTAGTGATGTGAAACACATAAGCCGCGCGAAAACAATTCAAAAGCATCGATTCACAGATCGATTACCTATAACATGGCACCGATTTTATCAGTTTTAGTATTGTTCAAATAAACTATTTTATGATAGCGTGCTATGAACGATAAACTATATTTTTATACATTGAGTAGCTATATTATAGATTATATTATAACGTGTAATCATTTAATAGCTTGTTTTTTTATTATTATTGATAATTAAAATGTTGATTTGATCAGATAATATAGATAGGGCGCCGACCGTTCACTGGCGCCCTTATTAGAGGGATTGTAATTTCTAATAAACCAATTCATTTCTTTAAAGTCATCAGTGATAATAGTTGTAGTTCTTCTGATTCAAATTTTGGTCTTTGTCACATAGTGTCATTTTGCTTATTTTTAGCTTAATCGTCTAAACGGCAAACGGTGGCCACTTTTTTTATTTAAGTAATGAATCCAAAAATACGGAATATAAAACTATTTCACATAATTCAATAATTGGAGAATGAATAGGCCTACAAATAATCACTGGTGGATTGTAGAAAAATTAACTGGTTTATTAAAAAACACAATCCAAAATATTTTAGGAGTTATACTTCTTTTAGCGCGTTAGGGAAAAATGATGAGTCACGAAAATCCGACACCCTGAAGTTAGCTATAGTCAACATTATTTTATATAACTATATTCACATAATGACAGTATAGACGTTAAAAGAAGATATAGTTTTTAACTACACAATAAGCAAAAAGGTTACAGTGTAATGAAATTGTACTATGTATTTTTCTTTAAGGAGTATTACTTCTAACGCGTGTACATAAGTACACACACACTTTTTTATATAAGGATCATTCGGAAAACTGAAATAAACTTGTAATATAGAAGTAGCCTTAACCAGTTAGAAAACAATACATAACCAGTTTCCCAATAATATTTGCTTTGCATTAAAAAATGCTAACAATAAAGGTTTATTATTTTAATTTTATATGTTACATACATTAAATTATAGCTACATATTAATATAAAATGAAATTATCATTTCCTCTGCCTTCGAAATAGATTTTAATCGAGTAAGAAAATCGCAGTGTAGGTACAGCACTTTTGACAGAAAAAATGAGAAATCATCTTCAACGTGACCTGACAGTTTTAATAGCATATTTTACATCGCTGGTTTTGAACGCCCGCCAAGTCTGGCTCATCAAATAAAAGCCGCAATGGAAAACTAGCGTTAGACACAATCGACCGCTACTGTTTTGATAAAAATAGTAAAATAAATGGTTTTTTAAATTAATAACAGATTTTTTAGGACAAATAGTACTTACTGGTGAAAGGAAATACCTCCATTAACAGCTCCAACTTTACTGGTAGTGTTTGGACAATTAATTATTGACCAACGAGTCATTTTGTTTTAAAAACCTTACGTCGCATGCTGACTGCGGTCGGGAGTATACTAAAGTTCGCGGCCAGGAATGGAGACGTCGAGTCGTCTTTTTGCCACGCGAGGTACATACACTCTTTACTTCTATCTCGATATATTTCTGTGGGTACCAGCAAATTGATGGTTATTTTTTTCGACACATTGTCTACACTAAACATTTTTTTTCTCTGCTTTCTATAATTAAGTATTGAGGTATCGTACTTAGGAATCTGCCCTAGTTTATATGAAACACGACAGTGAAAACCGTATCAAAATCCGTTGAGTAGTTTAGAAAATATCGACGGATAAACAGACCAACATAAAAAAGCGACTTTAGTTCTATGGGACTTGTTTTTTTGTTTGTTGACTTTGTTCATAAATAATTATTTATTATTTATAATATGTTAGAAGGACTTAAAACATTAAAAAATAAGACGTTGAAGCGTTAAATACAAACTTATATCCTGCAGGAACTAATGACAGTAATATATACGTCACGGTCAAACCCAATTAGGAGTAGACATTAAAAAATTATAAATATTTCAAATTCCCACTTAAAAGTGTATAACCATAGACAAAGATGGCTTCCCAGAATGCGATGTCAAGCGTAGATAAAGCAGGTGAAGCCGCCCGCTGGGCTGCATGGACGATCAACAGGCGTTAGTATAAATAATTGTATTGTATTTATAGGAATTCCACCATTTTATTAGCTATTAATTTAATTTGTAAACTCCTGGAAACGCTCACAAACGTCAACGATTAACATTAATTAATTTTAAAGTTGGTACTAGATTTGTAAACGTAAATGTTTTGTAATTTCAAATTTGGAATTAATGCATTTGGGCATGTAGGTAGTAAGTTCAAATTTAGAACTTATAAAACTTATTGAGTAAATACAAGCGTATTAATATATCTTTTAAATATGACGTAATTTATTTTACTTAGTATATTAATACATAATATAAGAAATATAATAAAGAATTTTGAATAAATGTCAAAATTAGCTGTGACTTTGCGGTCTTACTATTGCATAATTCCTATTACCCATATGTTTTTGACGTGACAACGTCTTATAATTCGATGGAGCCGGCTGCACGAACGAAAAAAGATGACGTATGCGGCGTTACCTCGCTCTGAGGCGTTCCATTTTCTTATACGTTGTCACGTTCAACTATCGTCAGTAAACCGACTTTACAGACAACCGATTTTTTTTATTATTACGGTCCAAGAATACAATAATTTGTCAATTCTCGAAGTCTTTCATTTAAAAATCAATAGAAATCGGATAAGTTGGCGGGCAAATGTATCCAAACAGATACCTACAAATATCTTGTAATAAACCCCAACCATCGAGCATAATATTATAACCGATATAGATCGGTAACGCTATGAGTTTTGAATGAAAACCAATTCCGTCAAGTCTGATTGGCCGACTAATGGCCATTGATGGATGATTGGTCGATCGGACGTACATACAGATCACTGGTTGGTTGAATTGCTATTACGTCGGTGACAAATCACTGACCAGTTTCGGAATTTGGCTCACATTACTACTCTATCCGGCTATAATATAATATGATGATCCCAACTGAGATGTCGAACGCGAATTTTGACCCTCACAAAGTAAGTTTAGATGACAATGTTATCTTCGAAACAACTAATACGATTTGAAAAATTCTTTCACTAGTAGATTTTTTTCGGAATGATCTATGCTAACGGCCCAAAGGCCCTAATGCTACATCGGATTAGACAAAGTGGGGGGTTGACCCCGCCAAACATGAAGTCTGCGACCACACGGCCTCCTGGCATCGGGTTGGAGTCCACTAGTAGAATGCCTTATTTCTGAGTGATATAATAATCATCAATCCGAGTACTATCAATTAACGCAAGTGAAGTTTTTAATATTATGTTTACGGATCCAAAATCTTACACCTTGTACAAAATTACGGTTTCACGTTAAAAATATTTATCTCCAGTAATAAATATCACATAATTACCATAATTCAAGCCGCATAAACGTAAGGAGGCACACTTAATGGGCGATTATGGGGTCACAACGACAAATTACCTTATCTTAACATCGCACGCTTGTCGTTTTTAATTTTTACTTTTTTGTGACACATTTTGGAAGATTTGCTCTCGTCACTTGGTCAACGTCACCCATATAATATATACCGGTGGGAGGGAAGCGCTGTGCCGCGCTCCCGGCTGCATGGGTACCACCATCTTGCTTGTTTCTCTCGTGAAACAGCTTTGCTGTGTTTCGGAGAGAAGGGCAAGACAGGCACCGAGACTTAACATCTTATGTCTCAGGATAGGCAATACATAAATGAGTTGCCTGGGCTCGTTCCAGGTATACTAGGTTATGTTCATGGGCGACGTCGACCACTTACCATCAGGTGGTACGTTTGCCAGTTTGCCTATCCAACTAACATAAAAAAAAAAGAAAAACATAGAGATAAACATTTTTGATCGCACAAACCTAAAAATAAGTCATAAAAAATAAAAACAATAATTGGTAACAAAAATTTATAATACCTATGGGTCAAAATGGTTATATACCATACATGCGATAGGTGACGGTAAATCGCCATAAATGTTTAAAATGATAATTTTTACTATGAGTGAAATCACCTACACACAGTGAGTTGTAATTACTACGTTAGTAATATAGTTTACTGAGTGTAGGCGATTGTCATTTTTCGGTTCTTAAGGAACTCACAGATAATTATAACACTTGTCAGCTACAACAGGCTACATCATTTGTTGTCCCTTTCGCACTATAGGTATGTATAAGAGCAGCTGATTGTATCGTTCTCGCTCGGGCACACTCGGCGGTCCCGAGTTTACCCGATCGAGCCTTTCACCTCCGAGCGTGACGGATCAGCCTCACTCACAGCTATAGAAATCTGTGTACGGTGCACCAAAAGGAGTTTTCACTTAAAAAAAAATACTGTTCTTACATTTGCTTTTTCTTAGCACTATACTTACCAGTGATATTAAAAGTGATGACTGCAATTTCATGCATTTCTCACATATCCATAAAATTTTAATACATAAAAAAATATTGTAACTACGCATGGATAAAAGATTCTTTTCCATTTTAGTACGAAAAATGTCGCATTACTTTTAATTTTTGATATGGAGGTTGGCAATTGTTTGTGAAATTGGTTTTTTCTTTTAATCAGTTTTTTTGTTTTCGCTAGGGAGGATTCCTCAGGCGGGTATATATGGGACTCTCTGCGCCCGAAAGTTGGTAAGGTGGACGCATCTCTCTCTCAAATTCCGCTTTGGTGAGGTACCTGGGATGGTTGAGCAAACAGGGCACCTCGACGGCTAATCAGTCCCGCAAGGGACCGACGCCACCTGCATAAAGGGGTTGTCCCGCATCACAGAACAACCCCTCCCAATGTCGGGACAGTACAATAGGGTGAAGTACCCATCCTCGCCCATTGTCCACTCCTACTCTTTTGTCCTCTCGTCTAATAAGATGGGTACAAAGAGAAACCCCCTCGGCTCAATTTGCTTCTCCCAAGGTGCTGGGTTCACCTTAGGCTTTTAAGCCCCACCGCCACAAAAAGGCTTCAACCGTGGTGGGGATCGTCTATCAGTCTAAAGCTACCAGGTCCCATTGTATTTTCAAACCATTCAGCCATCCGTTCCATTTTTTTTTATTTTATCCAAATCGGCCCAGCCGTTTAGGCGGAGTAGGGTGACAAACACACGTAAGATTTCACATATTATAACGATATACTCGTATCTGTAAACTAATTAGCTATGTGACAAAATATCCATGAAATTCTTAATACAGCCAAAATGACACATAAGAAAACCACATGCCCGTTTTGGTTCATATACCTGAGTAGAGGTCCAAAAATGATTCAGCTTCGACACCTGACTCAGCACTAACATCAGATAATGATCATTACGAATATCATTTTAATGATTTAATGATTAACGACAGGGATCGCGGCCGTAATGATGCCTAATGATTCCAGTTTGTTTTTGTAAGCTAACCTACCTGTTTTGGGGGTCCAATGATAAATGTTAAAACACAATATGAAAACTATAGCTAAAATTGAAATCTTTCTCTCATGATTAGAAGCAAATTCGGTCATTGAATATAGGCCTCTATTCATAAACACCAAGACGGCTGACGTTTTGGACCCTCCAAAGTCAAATAGAAAATTTAAAACACGATATGAAAAGTTAAGCTTCAGTTGATGTCGTTAAGCTGTTATCATTAAAAGTCTAGATATTTTGAATAGTCTCATAAACATTAAGATTGCCACATTTTCGCATCTCCCCACCATGGTTCAAGACTTGTCGTGGCGTTGGGGCTCAGTAGCCTAAAGTGAACCCAGCACTTTGGATGAAGCGGATTGAGCCGAGGGAGCTGTACCCCTCTTGTAAGAATAGGGAATAAAAGAGCAGCGGAACAAGGGGCGAGGATGAGAACCTCACTCCATTGTACTGTCCCGACGTTGGGAGATGCACCTCTGTGCAGATGGTGTCGGTCCCTTCAGGGGCCCACTAGCCGTCGAAGCGTTAGGTCAACAGATCCGGGGCACATCATCAAAGGCGGCATTGGCGGCACTCGCCGGGTAGAGCTGTGTTTACCTTACCACCTTTCGGGCGCGGCGAGTCCCACATACCCACCTGGGGAGACCCCCTCCCCCGCGGGATGCCACAGAGCATTTCCCGACGTTAAAAGAAAAGAAAAAGGCAACGCATCTGCCTAACTTGTTGTCGTGAGGATATGTATGGGCGTCAATAGTCGCCAAAAGGCTACGACTGTTCGTTAGCCCTCCTATAAAAATATATTATATTCTAGAATATTATAAGACAAAGATTTTCTGATCGTTTCTTAATTTCAAATTCCAATGTCTCTACCAATATATAGCCTCACCAGAAATATATAAACCTGTGTGGTGTCGCCACTGTATCTTTTTACGTCAACACATAGTTATAGTAGAAAATTTCGGAACTAATTTCTGTATGGACGATCCATTCAGAAATTAGTTCCGAAATTTTCCGCAATATGGCGAGGGTTTTTATTTTTCTGGTCAGGCTGTAATTACTATTACTTATTTTCTACGGAACCACAGTTGAGACTATTAAAGTGATTTATACATGTACCATGACTGTGCGTTTGTCTGTCCATTGTTGTGAGTGGCAATATATTGTTATTGAAGTAGCTTTTACTAAAATCAATATATTAGCTATCGAGAGTTTTTTTTTTTATGTTAGTAGGATAGGCAACTGGCAAATGTGCCACCTGATGGTAAGTGGTCGACGTCGCCCATGAACATAAACTAGTTTACCTGGAACGAGCCCAGGCAACTCATCTATGTGTTGCCTATCCTGAGACATAAGATGTTAAGTCTCGGTGCCAGTAATTACACTGCCTGTCTTGCCCTTCTCTCCGAAACACAGCAAAGCTGTTTCACGGGAGAAACAAGCAAGATGGTGGTACCCATGCAGCCGGGAGCGCGGCACAGCGCTTCCCTCCCACCGGTGAGTGCAATATGGTTTCCATTTTAGGTTTTAGAATAAAGGCGTCGACTAGATTGATTTCCATTGTATCATTTAAATTGGATAGATACAGAGATTGAAGTCAATGAAAATAACTAAGACTCGGAGAAAGAAAGGAGAATCAAAAATATTTATATAGGTCTTTTTTTTTCTTTAACACCGGGAAATACTCTGAGGCATCTCGAGGGGGAGTGGGTCTCCCCCGGCGGGTATGAAAGCTGGTAAGTGGACGCAGCTCTACCCACTAAAACCCGGCGAGTGCCACCATTGCCGCCTTTGTTGAGGTGCCCCGGATCTAATGAGCAAACAACCTTGACGGCTAGTCAGTCCCTCAAGGGACTGACTAGCCACCTCAACAAAGGGGCTGTCCCGCACCACAGAATAACCCCTCCCAACGTAGGGACAGTACAATGGGGCGAGGTTCCTCATTGTACTGGAAAAAGGAGGAGGAAATTTTTTGATTTTGATTTTTGGTTTTCATAAATAAACATGGAGCATATAACCGGAATAGAGCAGTAATGTTATGTGTTTTGTATAAAAACAAATTCCGCCAAATGTGTGCTGCGACGCTGCGCCGGTTCTGCGCTCTGATTGACCGACTGATGGCCATTGATGGATGATTGGCCGATGGGACGTACAAGCAGATTACTGGTTGGTTTTATTACGTCAGTGACAAATCACTGACCAGTTTCGGAATTTTGTGGTTCACATTACTATCCGGTTATATGCTCGTTGCAAATAACACACATTTATGAAAGAGTAAATCATATGATTTGAAATCATGATTTTAAAATACATGTACCTACCAATTAGCTTACTGTAAACAGAATATTATGATAAAGAATGCGGCAGATTTTCAGCAGTGGGCAGAAAAAGGCAGGGAATAAATACGGGATCATGTCGTAAATATTTTTTATTCCAAAAGGAGGTAAACGAGCTGTCGGAGCCTTATGGTGACTACCGACGCCCATATACATCCACACAACCAAAAGTTATGAAGATGCGCTGCCCTCCTTTTCCCTATCCCCCCAATGGGCTACCGGAAACTCACAAACCGCACGTAACGCGACAACAGAGCTGTCACTTGACGCCGGTGTTATGTGAGCGAGAAGTACCACCCCGTGCCGGCCCAATTCGGCTGCAAAGCAGAATGGCACTACCTCTTATCAAATAGATAAAAATAATGATCCCATGTACCCATCTTAACCATTGGTTTGTTTAGTGTGAATATGACTAAATATGAGCGACGATGGCCTGTGTATGGGTATGGGCTCGGCCTCGCGAGTGACAGCCGAGAGGGTTCGATCCTGACCCCTGCGATGCCTAGAAATGGGTTTTCCTAAATTTATACGTGCACCTGAACATGAGACCATCGCTTGCACTGGTGATGGAAACATCGTGATGAAACCTGCATGCCTGATAAGATTAAAAGTCTTTGAAGGTGTGTGAAGTTCACCAACCCGCATGGTGCCAGGGCATCGGTGAACTATGGCCCAACACCCTCCTCGCCTGATTTCGGGGAGACCGGTGCCCAGCAGTGGGATATATAAAGGTTGATATTATTATTTATTATGACTAAATATTTCAAAAGTATGTTTTTGACATTCTTAATGTAGACAATAACAATACGATATGTGATTAACCATTTGTATTTGCTTTATTATTAATGGTTACTTTAAATAAAACATCACAGCCCCGGGTGATGGTCAGACAAAAGTTAATTGCGAGGCCTGTCGGGTCACTTGAGGAGTTAATAGAAAGCCTGCTGGCTACGAGGGACTGTGTTTTATAGCTCTGAATCGCGCTATTGGAGTTTTTTGGATTCGCTAATATATAATAGAAAAAGTGTTCTCAATTAGAGTTTTTTTATGTTAGTTGGATAGGCTAACTGGCAAACGTGCCACCTGATGGTAAGTGGTCGACGTCGCCCATGAACATAAACTAGTATACCCGGAACGAGCCCAGGCAACTCATTTATGTGTTGCCTATCCTGAGACATAAGATGTTAAGTCTCGGTTCCAGTAATTACACTGCCTGTCTTGCCCTTCTCTCCGAAACACAGCAAACTGTTTCAAGGAAGAAACGAGCAAGATGGTGGTACCCATGCAGCCGGGAGCGCGGCACAGCGCTTCCCTCCCACCGGTAATATTTATTAATTAATAAATATGGGTTAGGTAAATAAAATGGGTTAGACGTATTAGACTATAATCCTAAAGCCAGCATTCTTTCGGGGAAAATGGAGGAGTTTTAAGAAAATTCTAAAATATTTATGTTAATGAATATTACATATTAGCAAACATGGAAGAAGAAGGGAAGAAAGGGTTTTCAAGGAAAAAGTGGACAAAATCAAAGAGGAATTCTAAAAAAAAGAGTCAAACAATTTGAGCCTAAAATAGAAGCCTACTTTAAAGGAAAGGGCAAAGGGGGTTCATTAGGAGAAAAGACTAAAAAAACTGGTCCTACCTAACCTTTATCCTGCAAAATTCTGGTCTTCTATATTAATCTGCAGATTTTCGCGTCTTTAAAATATACCGTTAAATGTAGTAAAAACTACTTCTGCCAATAAGGTATTCAGGCTTCAACTGTGACCATTTCCTATAAGATTCTATTCACTATTCCCATGAACCTCTCAGAAGACAAAACACGATTAACCCGTCAATGCCAACGACCGCGTCAGGCGTTAAATAAACACTCGCGCGTGACTTAATATCTTTATCCGTTTGGAAATATCAAATTATAATATTAAGTGTTCTGATGCTGGGTCCATTTATCTGGCGCGCACAATGCTCCCCCGCGGAGAGGATTGGGCAGCTACCTTGTACCGTTTACGTATTAAACGGGTTAGGGTGTGCTCACATGATGCTGGGTCTTTTATGAAAAATTATGTGGGAAATACCACAATTCTGTTTATATTTACGAAAAACCATTGCTGTGAAACTATTTAGTAAAAGGTAGAGCCATGTTTTGCAGTAGAATTGTGCCGGCATGACAGGAGTGTTTCCTCTCGCCCACATAAAACCGACGTCAAGTGACAGCTATGCTGTCTTGTTTCGTGCGGATTGTGAGTTTCCGGTGGCCCACTGGGGGGATAGAGAAAAGGAGGGCAACGCATTTGCATAACTTTTGGTTGTACGGATGTCTATGGGCGTCGGTAGTCACCATAAGGCTCCGACTGCTCAGTTGCTTCCCAATGATATAAAAAAATTAAAACAAGGTATTACTATATTCAATAGTAGGTATAGGTAGTCCAGTCTCCAATATAAGGCAGTTGTAGATAGGCAAACTGGCAGACGTGCCATCTGATGGTATGTGGTCGAGGTCGCCCACGAACATGTACTAGTTTACCAGGAACTAGCCCAGGTAACTCATTTATGTGTTGCCGAT
Source organism: Helleia helle (assembly GCA_963853865.1). Lineage (NCBI taxonomy): Eukaryota > Metazoa > Arthropoda > Insecta > Lepidoptera > Lycaenidae > Helleia > Helleia helle. The sequence continues at coordinate 1,908,567 of OY971436.1, forward strand.
CCTTTAATTTTTTTTATTTAACGCCGGGAAATTCTCTGAGGCATCCCGCGGGGGAGTGGGTCACCCCAGGCGCTTATGTGAAACTCGCTGCACCCGAAAGCTGGTAAGTGGACGCAGCTCTACCCACTAAAACCCGGCGACTGCCACCAATGCCGCCTTTGGTGAGGTGCCGCGAATCTGTTGAGCAAACAGGGCACCTCGGCGGCTCAGTCCCTCAGGGGACCGACGCTACCTGTATTAGCATAAAGGTGTTGTCTCGCACCACAGAACAACACTTCCCAACGTCGGGACAGTACAATAGGATGAGGTTTCCGTCCTCGCCCCTTACCCCTGCTATTTTGTCCTCTATTCTTATAAGAGGGGTACAAAGAGCCTCCTCGGTTCAATTAGCTTCGCCCAAGATGCTGGGCTCACCCTAGGCTACTGAGCCCCACCGCCACGACAAGGCCTGAACCATGGTGGGGTGTGTGTAAGAACTAGGAGCACACAAATTAATCCTAGGTTTGCTATTCGCAATGATATAGTTTTTTTTGGTAAAAAAGACTTGAAACTTGGGGCATGGGTTTTTTCAAAAGTTGCGCAGGGGTGTCCTTAAGTGTTCACAATAAAATAGATTTTTCGCTTCAACCATGAACCTATGCGGTTTGAGTTTGTAAGCCCGCGTTGGGCTATTGCACATGTGAATGTCCCCTCCTCGCCTGATTTCGAGGAGACCAGCTATTTATACTATGCTACCTAAATCCACGTGCACAACTACCCTTGTACCATGTAAGTCCACCGCGCCATCGCACGTTTAATTTTAATAAATAAAGTCATTCATAAGATAATCGCGATTCGCCATGTCCATCCATTTATACACACACTTATACACATATACACACACATACACAATACACACATACACAAATTTACCTTTTTGTGTTTTTTGTGTTTATTTTTGACTAACAAGCGAATAAATTGTGTTAAAGCGATTACAAGAAGGTTATCGGGGAGTTTATGTGTCATTTGTTTGCTTACACATTGTATGTCTGTTTGCTTAACGTCTTAACTATGTTCACGCGACTTTGCTTGGACTCTTTCAAGAATACGCTCGTAAAAATTCTCAATGGTAGCCAAATGAAAATTTCAAGTAAGTAATTCGATACATCAGATTTTTATTTTTTTTATTTTCGTGCTTAGAATGCAGGACGAGCATGATGGTGGTCAACGTCGCCCATGTGACTACGACTACGACTTGGTCAAGGCATCATCATCATCATCAGCCTCTGTCCTTCCACTGCTGAACATAGGCTTCCCTCAATGAACGCAAAGGCTTTTACTTTTAAGAAAAATTGGTCGTCTCAAGATAGGCCTTTAGCTGATATTGTGGAAATAGAACCTAGAGGATAGGCGACGTTGACCCGCTAAAGACGTCCCTATCCCACATAGGATGACAGTTAAAAAGCGCTACCGTGGTGTATCGTAACAGCATCATTAGCGGGCCTCTCTCGGCTATAAACATATTATAACTGCTAAGCTCATAACGTATCGTGTAGGGTGAATATGATACACGGCTGGGGCAGGACACTCTTCTAAGCAATATGGCAGGGGCAAGACACTGTCCTAACTGATATGGCAGGGACAAACCACTGTCCTAACTTTTATGGCAGGGACAAGACACTGTCCTAATAGATATGGAAGAGACATGCCACTGTCCTAATTGATATGGGAGGGACAAAAGACACTATCCTAACTGATATGGCAGGGACGTCCTGTCCCTGTCCGAACTGATACGTTATGGTTAAGACACTGTCCTAACTCATATGTAAGGGACAGGCCACTGTCATAACTGATATGGCAGGGACAAGACATTGTCCTAACTGATATCTCAGGGTCAAGACACTGTCCTAATGAATATAGAAGGGACATGACACAGTCCTAACTGATATGGCAGGGACCAGACACTGTCCTAATTGATATGGCAGGGACAGGATACTGTCATAACTGATATGGCACGAACAAGACACTGTCTTAACTAATGGTATTGCTAAGTGCGAGGATATTTATTATTTACTTAACATATTCAATACCTTACTGCAATTTCTCCAGCGTTGTAAGAAGAAAATAGCAGTGTCTGACTAATTTTTCATTTTCCTTTTATTCACTTACACTATTGAATGATGAACGTTTTTCAGGCTTAAATTTGAGAGATTTTGTGTTTTCCACATATAACACAATAACAGCACTAACGCCTAACGCCTTCCAAACGCTTTGCACAATCGAACACTATCAAAAAGTGCTATCGCGTAATGAGGTAGCAGAAAACTAAATTGTTTTTTTTTTTTTAAATTGGCATTGATCGTAATTATATTTATATTATTGTTACCTAATCATTATTGTTTATTGGAATTGAATTTAGATTTGATGAATAAAATTGAAAATTAGAATACAGGTAATTCTTATTAACATCTTTATATCGCCTGCTCGAATTTCGGGCCTAACACCTTAAAGACAAGGTATGAAGTTTCTTTTTACTACAATTACTATTACACATTAATATCCAAAAGTCCTCCTCGGTCCTCTTGTGACCATGGTTGCTGAAAGTATCCGAAACCACGTCGGGCAAAAAACTTTATAAACCGCCATAAAATCCGTAAAAATTGTTTCACTATTAATTTGCTATTATATATTGTTACACTCAACGAATTTCTAATTCGTTGGTTACACTATAATTTCTGTGAACATTAGAAATGCATAATTCAATAAATTCCTAACTTATACTTACTTGATTTTAATAAAATTATAAATTCTAGACGACAGTCTTACTAAATCATCACCTAAACTTATCCCAAAACGGGACAGGACAGTCTCCCCACAGCTCCTGGTCACCCCGCAACTGCTTGAATAAACATCGTTAACAGTGATAGATACGGCACTTATGAAAATAAACCACGACACCACTAACGAGTTGATGGGACACCGTTCTATGGTCAGCGATATAATAGCGAGAACGTTTTACATTGCGCGCTGTTGCCCTAGAGAAACTGATATTGTAACAAATATGGACAAAATGTCAATAGCAATATTTTTAATAATAAAACGAGCTTTATCTCTTCTTATTTATATAAGTTACGAGTGAACTTTGACGTTTTTAAAAGGTTTCTAAGAAGAAAAATATGTACTTTCTATCCATAATCTTAACATGCCTATAAGATATGATTTTATAGAGTTCGTTATATTATTCATATTTTTTTGGTAAAACACGAATATTTTTACGTAATTCTCCTTTGTTTTATTCTAATATAAATTGCAAACTTGTCCTGTGAAATGAAATATGTGTGTCCAAACATAGCAAATATTTTCTAATCTTAATACAAAATCAGCAATATAAAACCGATTATACTCCCATCAAAACGATCGCTATACCAATAAGTGTCTGTGTGAGGGGGAAGGAAGATGTCCCGCTGTGACGTAATAACTCTCAGTTTATCCTTTTTATTGCTTGCGCCATCTCACTCGCACAATGCAGGTTTGTAGAGCTAGCAAGAATAGAAGGGACGGGTGATTAAATGTTTGTAATATGTTTTATGATATAGAGCTGGTCAATTAGCACTTAGGGGTAAACAAAGATTACGTCCAACAAATTTTATGGTTTTTTGACCACTCCGTCTGTCTCACAGCTGGTCACAATTGTGAGACAACCTCTCCCTAGTGTGACGTTATGATTTACCTGGAAGTGTGAATGTGTGAATGATTTATATGGAAGGAATGTGCTGTGCTGTAATTTTTCTGCATGGGTTCTACCATCTTGCTTAAATCTCATTATAATAAAACAATTTTTACGGATTTTATCGCGGTTTATTAAGATTTTTACAAGCCCGACGTTTCAGATACTTTACAGCAACCATGGTCACGGGAGGACTGAGGTGTCATACGTCCTATCATTACAAAGTTATTCGAAACTACCCTATGATACATCAATATTTTGGTTAGTAATATCTACGCAGAAAGTGCTAACTGTATCTTTAATCTGTGACATATTATGCTTGGATGGATGAATGGGATCCCAAGCAGGTGGTAAGAGCCAGCCATCTTCTTTTACCAGTGGAAGGGAAGCGCTGTGCCGCGCACCCGGCTGCATGAGTACTACCATCTTGCTTTTTTCTCCCGTGAAACAGCTTTGCTGTGTTTCGGAGAGAAGGGCAAGACAGGCAATGTAATTACTGGCACCGAGACTTAACATCTTATGTCTCAGGATAGGCAACACATAGATGAGTTGCCTGGGCTCGTTCCAGGTAAACTAGTTTATGTTCATGGACGACGTCGACCACTTACCACCAGGTGGCACGTTTGCCAGTTTGCTTATCCAAGTAACATAAAAAAAATCTTCTATATTGAAATTATGATGTTTTTTTTTAAATTTCAATAGCCTCACGGTTCATCCTTGGTTGAAATCTGTGTTCTTTTGCGAGGACTTGTGGTTTATCAAATCTGATATAACGGCGAGCTTTGTCAAGACTATATTCACAGATGGTAGACTTAGTGTAGCGACGGTGTTTTATATCAGCTATATGTTCAAAACCACACTAGAAAACAATCTGCTTATATCTGTTTTGAAACAGCCTTGCTCTGTTTCGGAGAGACAAACAAGCAGTGTAATTACTGGCACCGAGATGGCTATCCTGAGGCGGGATAGACAACACATAAGTTGAACAATGACCACTTGGTGGTTCATCTCCTTCCACTTTGATGAATCTTGCCATTCATGTAATTTACCCAAATTAAATCATATTTCCGAACAGATTCGACTTAGGGACCTTCAAGAATCTTTTCTTTCCTAAGTCGCATATTCATATTTGAAAAGCAACGCACCTGCTGATGATGTAGAGGGTGTAGATGTCGCTTATCACTTACCATCAGGTGAAACGACCGGTTGCCCCCTCTTCTATAAAAAATCCGAAATATTCTGAGGACGGTTACGCACTGCGTCCGAAATCGGTCCGAGTGCGTTAAAATAAAACAATTTGCACGGAAGCTTACACCCTGCATACGAAACTAATCCATGAAAAATCGGGTGATGGAAACGGATATATCATGTAGTGTAAATAACTTTTTAATTTATATATGAAAAACTGTTCTTATATTTTATGTAGGTACTAACTAGCTGGTGCCTGCAGCTTCGCCTGCGTTAAGTTAGATTTACAACCGCCCTCACCAAGGTTCAAGCGACGTCGTAGCGGTGGGGATCAGTATCTTAAGGTGAGTCCAGCACCTTGGGCAAATTGAACCGAGGGAGCTGCTCTTTGTACCCCTCTTATAAGAAGAGGGGACAAAAGTTGGAGGGGACAAGGGACGAGGATGGAAACCTCACCCCACTGCACTGTCCCCACTTTGGGAGGGGTTGTTCTGTGGATTTCCCGGCGGAAAAAAAAATATTAATTTGCCACGTCAAAAAATTTAGGTATCGTCGCGTCGGTGCAGTTGCGTGCGGGTAAGTATGAATTAACGACTTTTAAGCGCAATCTCGTGACTTGTACACATTTCTATTACGATGGGGACAGCATAGCAGCGTGGTGTGGGGGGGAGTGTAGTTTGGTTTTGAAAAGAATAACTATGAATGGAACTGCAAGACACGCGGGCGTGTCGAAGGTACAGAGAGTAAAGTAACTTATAATCAACTTAGATTATAAGTTGTGGCACAAAAATGAAATAAACGCAATTATTTCATTACTTTTTAATCTTTTTTTTATGTCATAAGGGGCGAACGAGCAGTCGGTGCCTTACACATGCACAACCAGAGGTTATGCAAATGCGTTGCCCTCCTTTTCCCTGTCCCTCCGATGGGCCATCGGAAACTCACAAACCGCACGAACGCGACAGCATAGCTGTCGAGAGGTACCTACCACCCCGATCGTGCCGGCCAGTTCGCCTGCTATGCAGTATGGCACTACCTCTTACTTTCTTGTTTTTGAAGTCGGTTTAAATTTTTTTGTAAAAAAAAAATATTCTTATTTTTTTGTGATTCTGAAATTCGATAACTGATTTTATTTGTCTGATATATGGGTAGAACTGTTAAACGCGTTGCTCATATTAGACAGCGCCGTTTTAATGAGACGAACAAAGAGTTTTAAACTAATAATAAAGAAACAATTTTGAATTGTGTAATCAATACATAATATTATACATTGAAATCAATCATGGCGGAATTGCTGCCATGTATTAAAGAATTCCGTTATAAGATATCACCAAAGATCTTCATCAGAACATCATCAAATTAGAATGGATATGATGAGGCCGCGTTTAGGTACACGAAATGTTGGACGGCCACTAACCAGGTGGGAAGAATTCCCGTGCTATACATGTATATGTACAATCGACTGGTGGGAGGGAAGCGCTGTGCCCTCCCGGCTGCATGGGTACCACCATATTGCTTGTTTCTCCCGTCAAACAGCTTTGCCGTGTCTCGGAGAGAATGGCAAGACAGGCAGTGTAATTACTGGCACCGAGACTTAACATCTTATGTCTCAGAATAGGCAACGCATAAATAAGTTGCCTGGGCTCGTTCCAGGTATACTTTTTTTTTTTTTTTTTATAGAAGAGGGGGCAAACGGATAGTCGGTTCACCTGATGGTAAGTGAAGAGCGACATCCACAGACACTCGCTACACCAGTGGATTAGCAGGTGCGTTGCCGGCCTTTCAGGTATGAGTATGCTCTTTTCTTGAAGGTCCCTAAGTCGTATCGGTTCGGAAACACCATAGGAGGCAGCTGATTCCATATATTAGTCGTGCGAGGCAGGAAATGCCGTAAAAATCGAGTTGTTGTGGATTTCCGGACATCGAGATGGTGAGGGTGAAATTTGGAGTTTTTCCGCGATGTCCGGTGGTGGAATTCTGCTGCAGGTATTAGTCCGAACAATTCCTCAGAGCACTCCCCGTGGTAGATGCGGTAGAAGATGCAGAGCGATCCGACATCTCTACGCAGCGCCAAAGAATCAAGCCGATTGGAGATAACATTCTCGTCGACGATTCGAGCCGCCCGGCGTTGATTTCGGTCAAATGGAAGGAGGTGATACTGGGGCGCTCCAGCCCAGAGGTGAGAGCAGTATTCCATGTGAGGCCGGATCTGCGCCTTGTATAATTGAAGGCGGTGTGAAGGCATGAAATACTGCTTCGCCCTATTGAGCACGCCGAGTTTCTTCGAGGCTAGTTTAGCCTTTCCTTCCAAATGACCACGAAACTGCACATCTCTCGATACATCGACGCCAAGTATCCCAATGCTGGCTGAGGCGGTTAGGGAAGTGCCTTCGAATTGTAGAGGAACGACGAAGGGTGATTTTTTAGCGGTAAACGCGCAAACTTGTGTCTTGTTGGAGTTAAATTGGACTAGGTTAAGTCGCCCCCATTCCGAGACTTAGCGAAATATTATGGCTAATTACCTACAAATTGGGGAGGAGATCATTGGCCTTTTTTTTTCTTTAACGCCGGGAAATGCTCTGACGCATCCCGCGGGGGAGTGGGTCTCCCCACGCGGGTATGTGGGACTCGGTGCGCCCGACAGCTGGTAAATGGACGCAGCTCTACCCACTAAAACCCGGCGAGTGCCACCAATGCCGCCTTCGGTGAGGTGCCCCGGATCTAGAAAACAAATAGGGCACCTCTACGGCTAGTCAGTCCTGCAAGGGCCTCGACGTCACCTCCACAGCGGGGTTGTCCCGAACCACAGAACAACCCCTCCCAACGTCGGGACAGTACAATGGGGTGAGGTTCCCATCCTCACCCCTTGCCCCCTGCTCTTCTGTCCCCTCTTCTTATAAGAGGGGTACAAAGAGCCCCCTCGGCCCAATTAGCTTCGCCCAAGGTGCACCGCTCACCCTAGGTTACTGACCCCCACCGCAACAACAAGGCCTGAACCATGGTGGGGGAGATCATTGGCCTGCTAAATGACATGGATCATTGTCTACACGAATATTTTAAAACTATAGCTGACAACAAAGGTTAAGGTGCGTAAATACGATTATAAGAAAGTCAGTAATTTATTTTTGATATCTTGCGAAAGAAAGCACGCTGAAGTGGCAGTGGGCCGATAAAATAATAATAATAATGGATCTGTTGAGCAAACAAGGCACCTAGGCACCTCGACGGCTAGTCAGTCCCTCAAGGGACCGACACCACCTCCACAGAGGGGTCGTCCCGCACCACAGAACAACCCCTCCCAACATTGGGTCAGTGGATCTTGTCCCATCCTGCTCTTTAGCCCCCTCTTCTATTAGAGGGATACAAAGAGCAGCTCCCTCGGTTCAATTTGCTTCGCCCAAGGTGCTGGGTTCACCTTAAGCTGCTGAGCCCCACCGCCACAACAAGACTTGAATCTTGGTGGGGAAACTAGGCAGAGCATGTTCTTATGGCAACCAGACAACTGATATATACTTATATATTTCTAAATACATACATATTATAGATAAACTACACCCAGACACAGAACAAATGATCATGCTCATCACACAAACATTTGTGCTGGATGGGGATCGAACCCACGACCTTCTGGTTTAGCAGTCAGGGTCACTAACCTCTAGACCAACAGACCAAATACGAAGTACTGAAGGCCGGTGAGTAGAGTTCTGGGAGAATTCCGAACTAGCTGATCTCCAACTACGTCAGATGATAATCTCGTGTGGAAGATGATGACCGGACTGATGATGTTAATAACTTTATAATTTAATAATACGAGAAATAATAAAACGAACGCGATCAAATTGTTTATTACAAAATAATTCCAAGCGTAAATAAAACAATTTCGAAATTCAAAATAAATTCTCTCAAACAGAATTCAATTCATTTCAACTCATGCGCAAATAATTATCGACCAATCAGAGGCGAGGATTCAATCGCACTCACTATGCTGTTTGTCCCTTTCCAACCAAATCATATCGTATAATATGTCCGTCTTTATCTATTCTATGAGTTTACAAGTAGGCGGGAAAACAAGTACCGCGCAATTTGAGCGGTAACACAACACGCCTTTTAAAGATGGAAGTTTTTTTTTATAGAGAAGCTATACGCTTATTCGGCTTTGTTTTTGCCACTGACGTTTTTGCCATAGGTCTAGTGACATTTCTAAATTGGTATGGATATATGAGTTTAGAAATGTCAAATGTAGCGTTTTTTTATTGAGAAAGTACCTACAGACGAATCACTTAATGGAAAGTGATCGTTTACAAATATGAGATAAAAGAATTGGGAATACCACTTATTTCACCACAGCTCTGCTTGTACCTATCACGGGATCATCATTGTAAGAGGTTGTGCCATGCTACTTGGCAGTCGAATTGGGCCAACACGACCGGGGAGGTACCTCTCGCTCACATAACATCGGCGTCAGGTGACAGCTTTGCTTTCACGACTCACGTGTCGTGCGGTTTATGAGATTCCGGTGGCCCATCAGGGGGATAGAGAAGAGGAGGGTAACGTATCTGCATAATCTCTTGTTGTGCGGATGTATGGGCGTCGATAGTCGCCAAAAGGCTTCAACTGCTCGTTGCCTATGCTATAAAAAATCATTCTTTTTGACCAATTCTCTCATCTCCTTCTCCCAGGACATTTTAGGATACAAAACGTATTTTTTTTTTAAATATTGTAGAGAATACCACTGAGTTTGTCTCGCCGGTTCTTCAAAATTGGAGTACAGTGGTCCGATTCGACGCAGTTCGAAGCAGCAGAAAAACATTGTTAAAACTGATATAATATATTATTAAAAGCTTTAGATTTAAAATTTCACCATTACATAGGTATATTTATTTCCTAAACTATATGAAAATATGTACTTGAAAAATATCAATAAAAATTATTATGATCCTGCAAGCATACCTATATTAACTTCAGATATGTTTTTATTATAGAAACTCCTCGTGTTAATTCGAGGATACGTGCTATGTTGTATGCCTGACGAAATTAATTGTATTTCGAGTGCAACCAACCCGTAAGGTGAACAATCTTCCTGGTCTCATTTCGAGGAGAGCTATACAGACGTATCATCATCTCTCTCCTCTATCCGTCCACTGATGAACATAGACTTTTTTTTTTCTTTTACGTCGGGAAATGCTCTGAGGCATCCCGCCTGGGGAGTGGGTCTCCCCAGGTGGGTATGTGGGACTCACTGCGCCCGAAAGATGGTAAATGAACGAAGCTCTACCTACTAAAACCCGGCGAGTGCCACCAGTGCCGCCTTGGTGACGTGGTGCCCCGGATCTGTTAAGCTAACAGGGCACATCGACGGCTAGTCAGTCCCGCAAGGGACCGACGCCATCTCGCCCCTTGCCCCCCGCTCTTTTGTCCCCTCTTCTTATAAGAGTGGTACAAAGAGCAACTCCGTCGGCTCTATTTGCTTCGCCCAAGGTGCTGGGTTCGCCTTAGGCTACTGAGCCCCACCACCACGACAAGGCTTGAACCACGGTGGGAAGACGATAGGTACACTTATTCTAAACATCCATGATCATTAGAATCGAACCCGCGTACCACAAAGTTAATTATAAGATAATAACCAATTATTAAACGTGTACAAACATATAGTGATGGGCGCCGGTCGAACCCGATAATTAGTGATGTGCCAGCCGGTTAAAGTGATGGGCCACGATTTAGTGATGTAAGTATAAATTATTGCGAGGAAAATTAACGCCACGCCCAGCTCGCCGCTGGCGGTACGGATGGGACTTGTCGATGTCGATGTTTTTCATTTTATCGTTTATTGGTATTATATCGATATATCGATTAATTGACTGGCCTGTTGGTCTAGTGGTTAGTGACCCTGACTGTTAAACCAGAAGGTCGTGGGTTCGATTCCCACCCAGGACAAATGTTTGTGTGATGAGCATGATCATTTGTTCTGTGTCTGGGTGTGGTTTATCTATAATATGTATGTAGTTATAAATATATAAGTATATATCAGTTGTCTGGTTACCATAAGAACAGGCTCTGCCTAGTTTGGGATCGGATGGCCGTGTGTGAGTTGTCCCAACATATGATTACATATTATTATTATTATTTATTATACTACACTAGACATTATTAAAATCTAATAATAATAGTACAAGACATTTAAACCAACTAAGCTTAGACAAACTACTAAATAATAGGTACTTTTACAGAAGATACCAATAAACGTGATACACTAAGCGAATAGAGATTAAATTGCATTTTTTATTATGGCCTTGTAACCTTTCAGCTTTTATCCGTCCGCTGCTGAACATAGGCCTTCTTCAATGAACGCTGAGACGACCGATCTCTTGCCACTCGCATTCAACACGGACTGGTTGAATGCGAATTAGGGAATTAGGAATAAGCCCGTTGAAATGGCAGTGGGATGATAACTCAGAGAACGGATGGCCGATGGGGCAATAAGGTTCTAGAGTGGAGGCCACGTTTAGGTAGACGAAGTGTTGGTAAGCCATTAACCAGGTGGGTGGTTACGATCTCCGTGCATAAAACCGTTTACTTATATAATATAAAAAAAGTGTGTGTGTGTCAGCTCCGACGCACGATTGGAGTTTACTCCTTACGAACGATAATTATGTTATATATCGAGTAGAAAAAAAGGGTAAATGAACGCATCTGCTAAAATGATAAGAGAAACAAACATATATCTGTAATTATTCGGATTATTTATATTACTTCAATAAAGCGTATTACATAAAGTATGTTACAAAATAATAATAATAATAACAAAGTGGAGGCCCCGAGAATAAGATCAGGGAGGATCAGGGGCATTTCACTTAGTACATTTGGTTTTTTGTATGAGATTGGAAAGTCGTTATATTGCGTTGGATAGCGCTATTTTAGTTTTTTTTATGTCTATGAAATTTTTACATGTTTTATGTTGAAGACTAGTTATTCTTATATAAAATATACATGATTTATTATTTAATAAATATAGGTACCTATTTAATACTTAATCGAAATTAAATTCTTTACTTGACAAGTTTGTACAATTAAACTTGAACCAAGTGTTCAATGGTCACACTGAATAATATATTTAGGGAGGCAACATTAATATTTTAAAGTTTCTGATTGGTTAATTATCAAATTGAAGAGTTTCAATTTATTGAATTATTGTTAGAAAGAAATTGCAAATTAGAAATATGATTTTGAAAATATGAAAAAGAATATTTGAAAAGAATAAATATATTATATTAAAATTACTAGACTTTTCTGGGCTGAAATTTAAAATAATTTTAAAATCGCCGCGAATATTGGAACGTAATGACTTTTTTTAGTCTGTGCTAATATTTCTCAATTTCGATTTTCGAATTCATTTTTGTTATTACGTAGTATTCCCTAGTTTGTGTTTTTGATTATTCAATCTTGAATGTGCTCTAGTTGTTTTATTTCTTATTTCTACTCTTGTTTTAAAAAACCATTGTGAGTTGTGACTATGATAACGTAAGAAACTACATGAAGACAGTTTTCTATACGGAAATTAATACAATGCCAATTACATAAAAATCTAAATTGTGATTTCATATGCAATTTGGTTAGTAATTTTTTCACATACATTAGTGATACGCTGTGTAATGTATTCCATCTCATTCTTTTACACGTTCAATCATACAGATTTATATGTTTGTCTCTTTCTACGTAACGCCTCAACTTTTGTGTAACACTTGATTTTACTCCTCGTAAAATTTCCGTACCGGGCCGTATAACTCAAATCGTTTCTTAAGGAGTAAACTCCAAAAAACTAAAATTCCTCACTAAAATAATTAATACATTAGTGTGTTTATTTAGTCTTACACGAATATGTCATAAATTACTCTTTACAGTTATCAAATTAATATTGATGGCAATTATCGATAGCTAAATATAAACTAAGATAAAAATCTAATAAAAATATAATTGCTTTGTCATTATAGAGTTAAAATTACGATACATAATAGGAATTTAAAATGCGATAAAATTGTATGGGTTTTTAAGCGGTTCGTATATTTTATTTTATTATCTTTATCTTAAATTACAATATACATCATTAGTTAGCAAGCTTATTTATTATGTAACTTTTTATCTTTTCTTACTTAAATAAGAAAAACTCTTTAAGAGGACGCATTGGAAATTTTGGCGTCAATAATTTCAATATTTTTCAGTAATTCCAAAACAAATGAAAATATAACTTGGTGACCTAATAGTTCATGATAAAAACTTTTATAAAGAGATTCACATCTTATGGGCAAACAGGATCGATTTAAGCCCTTTAACTTTCATCGTAGATGAGTCTATACATGTTCTTAAAAATGATAGAAGGAATTTCTCCAATCATTGTTTTAAACGCAATAAAATAACAAAAACCATTTTGTCGTTTACATCCTTTAGTTATAAGTTCGTGCCCGTATGGAGAGCCTCTCCCCGCTCAAGACGCTCAGTCCCCTCTGGCGCGTGTCCGGTATTAGAATTATTGTTTAACAATGCGTCGGCTTAATTTAATTAATATATTTCACTATCGATACTGGAACATCCCTATTCGCTAACTAGGCAGCGTGATGATGCCGATTAACCGTTATTATATGAGTAAATTCAATAATGACCGAGAGATTCAAACAGACATAATGTAACACAAAATAAACCTTAATTTATACATATATAGATGATATTACTTTGAGAAGGTGTTATTTCGTTTTTGGCACACCATTTTTGACCCTAAAAAGAGGTTTTAAGGTGCAGTTTGTGATGGTGAGTGGTGTGTGTATTTAGATGATTTCCATCGATTTTTCTGGCATGAGGTAATTTGGCATAATTTCTGAGCCTGGGTCAGACTTCCGTGGGCTTTTAGTCAGTTTTTTGGTCTACCAACATTTTTTGATCAATATATTTTGAACTAACGTTTTAATTTTACAGATTTCCAGGTTGTGATGAGTGTTTCAGTCATATTTTTTTTTGTTATTTAGATAGCCTGACGATTTACCGAAAAGTGGTCAGCGTCACCCATTAACACATGCTTAGCTGGGATCTAGGTGATGGTTATTCTTTTGTAACGTTGGACTGGAATAAGAAGTTGTGCGTAATGGAAACGAAAATAAAATCTTCTATAGGGACATCCTAATATTATAAATGCTAAAGTTTGTAAGAATGTATTGATGTATGTTACTCTTTCACGTCAAAAGTAATAAATGAATTTTAATGAAACTTTCCAATAACATAGCTTATACATCAGAATAACTTAAAGGCAATAATTTATCCCTGTACTCCCACGGGAATGGGAAAAACGCTGGTGAAACGGCGGGGCGCTACTAGTACACCCATATATGTGTGGATACGCTCGTATCACACCTCTTGGGTACCACCATCCTTCTCGAAGAAGGGCAGGACAGCAGTGTACCAAAAGACTGCCTTAGTTGATGCCTCTGGGTTAGATTCAGATGGATTATTTTCATGGGTGAAATTGACCATTTACCACCTAGTAGCTCTTGCATTGACCATTTCCACCATTTTTTTTTCTTTAACTGCTTTGAAGCATCTCGCTGGGGAGTGGGTCTCCCCAGGTGGGTATGTGGGACTCACTGCGCCCGAAAGCTGGTAAATGGACGCAGCTCTACCCACTAAAACCCGGCGAGTGCCACCAATGCCGCCCCTGGTGAGGTGCCCCGGATCTGTTAAGCAAACAGGGCATCTCGATGAATAGTCAGTACCCCAAGAGACCGACGCTACCTCCAAAGAGGGGTTGTCCCGCACCACAAAATAACCCCTTCCAACGTAGGGACAGTGCAATGGGTGGTTCCCATTCTCGCCCCCTGCTCCCTGCACTTTGGTCCCCTCTTCTTATTAGAGGGGTACAAATAGCAGCTCCCTCGGTTCAATTGGCTTCGTCCAAGGTGCTGGACCTTTGACAACTGAGCCTATTCGTAGAGGGATTCTCTCTGCATATGTCCAAAGAAGGCAACTTATGCAATCTTTTATTTAAATAAAAAAATGCAAAAATAAACTGGATTTGAACCTTGTAACATTCAATAAAATAACAATTAGTATAACAAGTCAATACGCAGACGGGGCAGCGCTGATGATATTTATGTAATGACAGACATTACACGCTCAAAGAAATATTTTATACTTAATGATGCGTTATAAATCCACTTTAGTGATGGGCGCATATCGATATAATTTATCGATGGTTTTGTTGGCTTTATTTGATCTGTTCATATCTTAGTGGAATTAGTGTTAGGGTTGGTGTGAGTGTGAAGGTTTAGCTTGAAATTTTAATACATTAAAGTTTTAACGGATTTCTTCTCAATCGTCCCATGAACTGTGAAATCTTAATAAACTGCCATAAAATTTGTAGGTTCATAATAAGATAATCAGAAAAATGATGTTTCATTTTATTAATACATTAGGTATTATAATAATCGTTCTAAGAATAAAAATAGAGTATAACTTTGGTATATATATGCAAACCTTTTTTTGAGGCATCCCGCGGGGGAGTGGGTCTCCCCAGGCGGGTATGTGGGACTCGCTGCGCCCGAGGCTGGTAAGTGGACGCAGCTCTACCCTCTACCACTACTCAGCGAGTGCTACCAATGCCGCCTTTGGTGAGGTACCCCGGATCTAATGGGCAAACAAGGCACCGACGCCACCTCCACAGAGGAGTTGTCCCGCACCACAGAACAACCCCTCCCAACGTCGGGACAGTACAATGGGGTGAGGTTTCCTTCCTCGCCCCTTCCCCCTTGCTCTTTTGTTTCCTCTTCTTATAAGAGGGGTACAAAGAGCCCCCTCAGCTCAATTAGCTTTGACCAAGGTGCTGGGCTCACCCTAGGCTACTGAGCCTCACCGCCACGTCAAGGCCGGAACCATGGTGGTGCTATAAATGAAAGCCTAGACTAACATTGCTATTTTTTTACATGGACATATAGGCTCTAGGTATTTCATTGGACTAATTTTGTCTCTAATAAGTGGTCGCTTACGAGAATGGATCCTACTAATATTATAAACTCGAAAGTATGTATGGATGTTCGTTACTCATTCACACAAAAACTGTGGAATCGATTTTAATGAA
Source organism: Helleia helle (assembly GCA_963853865.1). NCBI lineage: Eukaryota > Metazoa > Arthropoda > Insecta > Lepidoptera > Lycaenidae > Helleia > Helleia helle. The sequence continues at coordinate 1,924,577 of OY971436.1, forward strand.
ACTTTATTATTATAAAGTATATATTATTATATAGCGTATATATCAGAATAACAACATGGCTATAATTTAAAAAAGATATTATGTGATCTTCTGTGGCACTCCCTCTGCTTCTCCTTGGGATCCGATAAGGTCTGCTGATGCTGAAACGAGGAGTCAGGCCGCACACAAGTTGAATCGCTCTTCTGTAGAAGGCATCACATTCACGGCATGTTCATCGATTCTTTATGGTCTCCGCACATGTCTGCAAGGAAATTAAGTTATAATTAACTAAGGAATTTTAATTTTATTGCCAGTAGCATCCAACAGAACTTCTTTTATTGCCCTTTAACATGTAAAATAATCAGGAAATAAAAATTTGTACAATATACAGCTGCGACAAAACAAAATTAAAAAAAAAAAACAATTTATTCGATCAAAAATATAATAAATTAGTCACGCAATTGGAAAAAACGTGTACTTTTTGACATTTCAAAATCAATTATATAATGCGTATATAAACAAAAAAAATACACCTTTCAGATATTAAATGACATATTATTTAATAATATTACAAAACGTTTAACATTGTTTTATGGAATATATAAATATAATTTATGATATGGGAAGGGAAATGTCGTACATCCCATATTGTTAAATACAGAATGGTTAAATTTAATCCACTGAGTTTATTTCGTCTTTCGGTTTTTTGCCATTGAATTCTTGCCTTATAACGTAGGAGCTGTTCTGTAGTGTCCTAATATGTAATAAGTATAAGATATATAAGATAATGTACTATGTATCAAATAAAGAGTATCATCTCGGCACCCGAGCCGTCGCCACGCTTCCATTATCACATGGATTTTTTTTCATCACCATTTTTTACGCATACATAGGTACATACAGTACATTCATTCATAGTTTTGTTTCTTTTTTTTTTACACTTACTTATAGATATTAGGGCACTACAGTTCTATAAATTGACTTATCACGATATCTGACCTAGAGACTTGAAATTTGGTAGGAATATTACGTTTGCCATGTAGAGGTCAGATCCTTTGACAGAAAGAAGTATGTGCGGGCAGCTATTGTTATGATAAAATAGGAATATCCTGATATTGTAAATTGTAAAAAATAAAAAATTGTAAGAATAATATTTTTCAAATATTGCTAGGAAATCGTTTTATCTTTCATCTGAAATAAATATTATTTAATACTTGGGCTCCCAAATATAAAATTAAATTCTCAAATCTGATAATTAGAAGAGATTAGCGCGGTCGAAAAGCTCTTCAGCTATTAGTATAGTATACGACGATTTGTGTGTAGTGATGAGAGGCGGCCGTCTTAGCGTTCATCGAAGGAGGCCTAAAAAGGTGATTAAATGATTGATCGATATTATACCACCCTGTACCTACTACCTAATATGCAAACTCAAAACAAATAGTTCCGAGAATTGAAGTTTCATAACTTTACCAAATTGACACCTTGTTCAGCCCGATGCGATTCTCGACAATTTGCGGGCCCTGTAAGTGGGCTATTATAAAAACGCAAAAATAAATCCTCACCGGTTCATCGATAGTCGACTCTACATCACTAGACTCACGGCGTCCCTACGTGCAGTACTAAGGTTGTAGTGCTGTGCGATGCGAGTATCGAATGTTATCGACAATTTGTATTTTTTTTTTCTTTTTTTCTCAGTCACGAACATAAATGAGAATTTGTTTGCAATTATACGAGTTTCTGCAGTTTTATGATATCACGATGAATGTTTTGGTTACCACCGAATAATTGAAAGACTAGACGTGTCTGGTGTAAGTAGTCAACGTACCCCGTGGGAACTTGTGGCGGAAGTTCTTGCTGAGGTGCACTCCTATGTCTCGGATAGGAGGTCTCTCGGCGAGAGCCTGACGCTGGACGGGATCCTGCGGGTCCGCCGACTGGGGCAAGAGGCGTTAATGCTGAGGTGGGGAGAGGACCTGGCGTGGGAGCCGTATGGCAAACGCCTAACGGTTGCCCTGCGTCCGGTCCTAGAGCGGTGGATGCGTCGTAAACGCAAACCCCTCACCTTCCGTCTGACACAGGTGCTCACCGGGCATGGCTGCTTTGGTGAGTACCTGTGCCGGACGGCCCAAAGGGAGCCGGCAACTGTATGTCACGATTGTGGCGCGGCGGTGGACTCGGCCCAGCACACTCTAGAGGTGTGCCCGAGATGGGCGGCGCTGCGTCACGATCTGACGTTATTTATCGGAGGGGACTTGTCTTTGCCGAGCATCATCACCGCGATGCTCCGCAATGATGAGTCCTGGACGGCGATGGTCTCCTTCTGTGAGGCAGTAATGTCCCAGAAGGAGGCCGATGAGCGGGTGATAGAGGAGGCCGCCGACGAGGCCTCCCACCGCAGGCGACGAACAGGGGTGCGTAGGAGGCGCTACTTAATGCGCCTCCAGTAACGCCCCTGTGCTCGTGTCGGGCCGAGGCTGGGGTTAACCTGGGTCCAGATAGGCACGACGTCGTCGGGGACTGTTAAAAGTATCGTGAAAACGAACGGCCGAGCAGTCCCCCCTTTCGAGGAGGAATCTGGCCTCTCGCCGGGGTCAGCCTGTCGCCGAGGGTCCTGTGTTGCCTGCAAGATCCGGGACCCTCAAAAAGGCGGCGGAGGGCGCTTGCAGCGGTTTTAGTGGGTAACGAGACTGCCCAAGTGCGAACCCCACACACGGCTAGGTTTAAAACCAACCCCGGTCCTAGTTATGGTTTGGGCTGCAAATTTCCGCTGCAGACCAAAAAAAAAAAAAAAAAAAGTAGTCAACGTTGCCGATACATGTCTTTAACAAGGACTTTATTGCGTTAGTCCCAGATCTTCTCAACCATCATCAGGAGACCAGAAGGGACCAAATCAGATAGGCAGATGAGACACCTGATGTGGTCTTGGCCAGGAAGATAATTTGACTTTATTTCACTCCTAGGTAACTAATACCAATTTAAACGATATTTTAAATTAGCTCCTTTAAATGTACAGTATACTCAAACCTGAACACTTCTGGCCACTTTTAACGCTTGGCCACTTCAAACCCACCTTTTTCTTACTCGTCTGCAAAAGGAGGAGGAAAACCTCCTTGGGTTGTTTTTAGGGTTCCGTAGCCAAATGGCAAAAAACGGAACCCTTATAGATTCGTCTTGTCTGTCTGTCTGTCTGTCCGTCCGTATGTCACAGCCACTTTCTTCCGTAACCATAAGAGCTATACTGTTGAAACTTGGTAAGTAGATGTATTCTGTGAACCACATTAAGATTTTGACACAAAAGTAGAAAAAAAACAATAAATTTTGGGGGTCCCCATACTTAGAACTAAAACTCAACATTTTTTTTTATCAAACCGTGTGGGTATCTATGGATAGGTCTTCAAAAATGATATTGAGGTTTCTAATAACATTTTATTCTAAACTGAATAGTTTGCGCGAGAGACACTTCCAAAATGGAAAAATGTGTGTCCCCCCTGTAACTTCTAAAATAAGAGAATGATAAAACTAAAAAATATATATGATGTACATTACTATGCAAACTTCCACCGAATATTGGTTTGAACAAAATCTAGAAAGTAGTTTTTTTTATACGCCATAAATCGTAAACCGCAATTTACCTTTCATGAAATCAACTCAAATATATATAAAAAAAATTAATTCCATAAACATAAACCATATTTTTTGTTAAAGTGTCTAATGTTATATATTATGTAATGGTACGGAACCCTTCGTGCGCGAGTCCGACTAGCACTTGGCCGGTTTTTTTAATGTATGTATCTATGTATTTCTTTGGCATACTCTATAATATCTTGAACAGCTTGATTTTAGCTGAGGTGTCATTAGATTCGTCTTCATGTATCATGGGAGTGTAGGTACTTAGATCAAAATTATAAAAAAGGCGCTTTATTGGCACCAATTTTTTATGTTATTCTTAACCTTTTTTATATTGTAAATAAACTAATATTAAATACAATACCTATATGTATATAGTATTAATTCTTACATGCTAAGTGAATGCAGACAAAACCGGGTGCGGGCCAATACCCAGTGCCTTGTATTTGTTCCGAGGTTTGTTTGTGCCCAGCTTCCTGTCCTCGAGACCTCTAATGGTGTTATTTTTCAAAATACCTTTGGGCCTTATTACTCAATCACTTGTCATAACATTTGCTTAAGATCTTTTCGAATTCAAAGCCGCGTATTTATTAACTGTCATAGCTGATGATGATTATTTTGTATTTCATCATATCGTTATCATCATCATCATTATCATTGAAATAGGTCTCTACCGATTAACGCCAAGAGGACCGATTCCCTGCCACTCACATCTACAACTGCACGCCATTTTTATTTTATACTCAAACTTTATTAAAATCTGATTAGCAGTAAGTGTGAAAAGGTAATACCTATGCAGATGTTTCACATTTATTTCTTTACCCGCCATCGTTTATTGAGATTTATAGCCGTAGTCGCGCTGATAATGATTAGTTGATAGTCCTTTCTTAGGTTTATTCTATAGACCCCACCATGGTTCAGGCTTTGACGTGGCGGTGGGGCTCGGTAGCCTACGGTGAGCCCAGCACCTTGGGCGAAGCTAATTGAGCCGAGGGGGTTCTTGGTACCCCTCTTATAAGAAGAGGACAAAGGAGCAGGGGACAAAGGGCGAGGACCAGAACCTCACCCCATTGTACTGTCCCGACGTTGGGAGGGGTTGTTCTGTGGTGCGGGACAACCCCTCTGTGGAGGTGGCGTCGGTCCTCTGAGAGACTGACTAGCCGTCGGATGCCCTGTTTGCTCATTAGATCCGGGGCACCTCACCAAAGGCGGTATTGGTGGCACTCGCCGGGTCTTAATGGGTAGAGCTGTGTCCACTTACCAGCAGGCGCAGCAGAGCATTTCCCGGCGTTAAAGAAAAAAGGTATATTCTATGGACTTGTCAAATTTCATCGAAATCTAAACATTGGTTTTGATCTTACGGAAAGAGTTGCTTGCGTTAATTGCTTTCTTAAAATATATTTTTTTCTTTCTGATATGATGTCGGTAAGCCTAGACTACCTAAGTCTTGTCTGCTTAGACTACCTAACTAAAAGAAAAACCTTAAATAGTAGGAAAAAATTCTAAATTAAAAGGAAAGAGAGCTCGGAACAAGCGATAGAGAGGCACGATCGGCCTAAGCGTTCGATTTGTGGCGCATTATGACGTTATCTCGTAAAAGTATCGTCCGTAAACCAACTTTACAGACAACCAAGTTTTTTTTTTATAATGTAAAGTTTATTGGCAATTTGGATCAACACTTTATAAAGAACCTAAAACTAAAAACCTTAAAAAATAAAATAAAATAACTTAAGTAGGTATATTAATAAAAAGGAGTCCCTTTAGGCAAGGTCCCGAAGATACTGGCAGCGTTCCCCCTTTGAATTGCTAGACTTATTCTTTGTCCGAGGTAGCTGCCAGCTCTTCGGTCTCCTGTGATGTCGACTAATCTTTTTGTTATTTCCTTAAAGAGCCTTAAAGCGCTAGGACCCCACGGACCAAGGGTCTCGACGCCGAATGGGACAAAATCATATTCGGAGCCTAGACCCCTGTATTTGCAAATTTTAGCTTTTTCAGCCGCTTCACAAGCCGCACCAGCTCTGTTGTTGGTTCCATGTAGATGGGAAGGGGCCAGCGTGTCTGAACAGGTTGCATCCCACACCAGCACCCGGCCCATCTTCCATGGAATCAAACTCATACCGTCCGGTCTCTTGCCATCGTCTCTTGCAATACCAGTCGGCTCAAGTAGACTTGGCACGTTGACGGTGGCAAGGGACCGGCGTATGATATCGTTGAGTGCAGCATGTCTCGAGAAGCGGCCTGCACTTTTTTGGCATGACAGTCCGTGATGTCCTAGCTTGTCGACATCACTGCCACAGGGACATTTATGGGGAGCGCAGACCGGAACCCCAAGCCGTAGACAGGTTGCGATTCGGAGCGTGTCAGGCTCAAGAAAAGTTCCTGTATTTGACGAAGGGTACGCGTGAAGCCAGTAGCCGGCCTCATGCGTACCTACGGCCAAAAGCCTAGCACGCGCCGAACCTGTACTACAGCTCAAAAGATTCTCAAAAGTCAATTTGCAATTTATGTCGTCCCAGCTCCTCTGTGAATTTGGAGAAAATGGAAAATTTTGACCTGGGCATGCAATTAAGAAAGCGTTTCTAGCTTCTTCCAAGCCAGCAATCTCAAAGTTTGAAGGGGATGCCCTTAAAATTTTACTTATGAGATTTGCTGAACTATGGACAGAAGATAGGAAGGCTGGTAAAGCGACACTAGAAATTTTGCGAATCCCTAAACCACCATAACGGATGGGTAGGGATGCTTGGGACCAAGATTGCTCGTTCAGCTGCATATTAAGAATCGATTCTAAGCTAATTTTGATTAAATCGTCTACTTGTGCCAAAAGATCTGGGCGATTCCAAAAGGAGCAGCAACGGAGCACATACGTAAATTTTGGGACGAAAAGACAGAATTTTAAGATGCAAAATGCATAATGTGGACTAATTTCAAGGAGACGGTCAGCAGAATTTTGAAATTTAGTAATTGAATTATTAATATATTCAGAAATAGATTCATCAAAAATTGGAGAACCTAAAAGGTAAAGGGAATTACTGTTAACTATTTTAATATTTGGAGCCAAAATATTAAATTTTTCTTTTACGTCATTTAAATTTAAGTCGCAGTTATTTATAAAAAGTTCGCATTTGCTAAAATTAAGCTCCAAACCAATGGCTTCAAATTTATTTTTGATTAAAAAAAGGTCCGAAAACGCAGTATCCACATCACCTCCTAGGGTTCCGTCATCCAAATACCAAACGTTGAATTTAGAATTTAAACTTTTGATTATCGAATTTATAGCCAAACTAAAAATTGCAGGCCCAAGGGGATCACCCTGTTGACAACCTACTTCCGAGGACAATTCATTAGAACGATATAACAATTTTGTTGGGACAGCGTAACTGAGAAGAAGATAATTGTATATTTCCGGTATATGTTTTTTTATTTCCGTCAGCAGGGTATCCCTATTTACCGAATTGAATGCATTTTTGACATCAATTTTGAGCAACACGTCAGGCTGTCCGTACGTTAGGAAAGAGCGTACGGCATGGACGGCTGCCTCACACCCTCCTTTTACACCAAAGCCTAACTGTACGGGTTCAAATTCCGAACTCAATTTTGGTAAAATATGTCGAACAGCAATTTTGGACGCCAGGCGTCGAAGTGTTGATCCAACAGCAATTGGTCTCACCCCTCCGTCCTTTTTGGTGAGGGCAATGAGGTTCGCGCCGAAAAGAATGGGAACAATTTCTGGATTAACATTACCGGAATACATAAAGTTGATTAATTTAGTGATCGAATTTACAAGTTGCTCGCCTGCATCACCCACAGAATGCGATGTTAAGTCTTTCAAGTTTTTATCCTTTACTTATGTTGTGAGACCTAGCTTCTTACACCGACAGACAGACAGACAGACAGATAACGGAGTGATCTTTTTGGATTCCGTTTTGTCATTTTACGGAACCCTAAAAACGTTACAGCCGGATTCGAACCAACACCTCTGTATACTAACCGTCAAATAAATATAATACTCATTCCTTTCCGCAACATACTTAGCGTGTCATTACGGTAATTTGTTACAGCTAGAATCGAACCTGGGACTTTGCAAAATAAGCTATTATAGTAATGCAGTCTAATACGAGTGTTAATGTATGGCCCCTCAGGCTCAGTGGTTAGTTTGTGGGGTTTTATTTATTGCTGTTGAAATGTTCCCGTAAAATTGTTATATCGGGCCTACGGTTTTACGTAGGGCTGTCGCAATATTTATTAAAAATATAAAAAATCCTGGCAAGCGAATCTGACTCTTTCGCGAAAAACTATTTTTTTAAGTACGTATCAAGTTAATTGGGTAAATGTAAAAAAATACTCTAAAATTAGCAACCCTTGCCGTTTCGCCCGCGCACTTCCCGTGGGGATAAATAGTCTATACATTATTATAAGTTTCATTAAAATATGTTCAGTAGTTTTTGTGTGAAATTGTAACAAACTACATACTTCGTTTTTATAATATTAATAGGATATATATATTTAGTAAGGGGTAGTGCCATGTTCCTTTGCAGTTGAATTGGGCAGGCACGACCGGGGACCTCTCGCTCACATAACACCGGCGTCCAGTGACGGCTATGCTGTTGCTTTTCGTGAGGTTTGTGAGTTTCTGGTGGCCATTGGGGATAGGGAAAAGGAGGACAACGCATCTGCATAGGATCTGGTTGTGCTGTGGTAGGGTTGTGCGGATGTGTTTGGGCGTCGATAGTCGCCGAAAGGCTTCGTCGACTGCTCGTTTGCCTATGATATGATATAAAAAAGCATTATATTTTTACCGAATTGTTAGAAAAAACCAAATGAGTCCACATTCTAATGGTGTGTAGTGTATATTAACTAGAATTTTGCTTTCATCTTTAATTAAGTCTAACAATAAATTAGGACTCCTTCAATGGACGCCAAGACGACCGGACCCTTGCTACTCGCATCCAACACAGACCGACTACTTCTTCGTCGATTGTCTTCCCACCTGGTCAATGCCCGACCAACACTTCGTCTACCTAAACGCGACCTCCACTCTTGAACCTTTATAAATCAGCGGTGGGCGGATAAAGGCTGATGATGATGATGATCAACAATTAATGTTTCACATCAAAAATGTGTATAATGTAAAAAACATGATTAAATTTTGAAATATTTTTAATTGAGTGACAACCCTATACAAAACCCCGCCTATTAGCTCCATCTCGAAGGCAGTGGAAGCCAATTTGAGCACAAACAAACATACATACACATGTGTAAAGTAAATCCGAAACATACATACACATGTGTAAAGTAAACCCGAAAGTACTTCCAACACGGTTATAATATGAACCAACATCACACCACGTTAACCTAGCCCCGTTATATGTTACGGGTTAGTGAAACGGAAATGAACTTAAGTCCATGACCCGGTGCAGACATCGATATTCATCATACAAATTATCTGCCCTAGGCAATGCACGGAAATGTGTCACGTTCCGACTGAGCCGAGCGTGCAAGTGAAAGTGCGGAACAAGCGATAGAGAGCATTATGAATGAATTAATTAATATACTTTACTGTGTACACCCCACCATGGTTCAGGCCTTGACGTGGCGGTGGGGCTCAGTAGCTTAGGTTGAGCCGCTGCACCTTGGGCGAAGCTAATCGAGCCGAGGCGGTTCTTTGTACCCCTCTTATAGGAAGAGGGGACAAAAGAGTAGGGGGCAAGGAGCGAGGACGGGAACCTCACCCCATTGTACTGTCCCGACGTTGGGAGGGGTTGTTCTGTGGTACGGGACAACCCCTCGGTGGAGGTGGCGTCGGTCCCCTGAGGGACTGACTAGCCGTCGAGGTGCCCTGTTAGTTTATTACATCCGGGGCACCTCACCAAAGGCGGAATTGGTGGCACTTGCCGGGTCTTAGTGGGTAAAGCTGCATCCACTTACCAGCTTTCGGGCGCGATCTCACATACCCGCGTGGGGAGATCAGATTATTCGCATCCACTTTAAAAATATCTTATTTTCAATGCTTTTTTTAAACTCGTGTAAACGATACGTAAAAAATAACATTTACTCAACTTACATATTTAATTCGCCATATTTTTAAGACATAAAATTACTATTTAACTTAATTTACATAAGACTTTTTCGTTACAATAAATAAACGTGCAGAATTCACGCGATTCGATTTTCAAAACCAACAAATTCGATTTCGTGTATCGAAATAAAAAAAGTTAGCGCCAACATTCCAAACCATAATCTATGGTCAATCTGTGGCGCAAATTATGGCTGTTATCCCAAATTTGGCCCCATAAAATAATGAAATTGCCCCGAGGCGGATTGAAATGTGATTAGGATGGCAACACCCACTTTTTTATTAATAGATACTTTCCAGGAATTATTTTGGCTTTTTTTTGTGGTATTGACCCAACTAGAAGATAATATAAGGTTGTGATGGTAATAAGTTTTACAAAACAAAACGGGTTAGAAGTTTGAAGGCAAATAAAGAAAGAAAGAAAAAAAAGAAGGAAAAATGTGATAGTTATTGTCAGAAGCTTCCTCCGCGTTAACATAGATTTTAATGACTGATGATAATTAACTTTACAGTTTTTTTTTGGAAAGGGCTATTTTCAGACCTGATGGCCTTTAAGCTCAATTGGAACAGAATCTTTACAGTATATGTCACTCAGTGATAACCATAAAGTAGTGATAACCTTGCATTACCCTAGATGACATTTCGGCGAAATTTTGAATCGGAGTGGTAATTTCGATGAATTCCTTTCTAAAGAAATTCTTCCTACGTCCAAGCTCATAACCTTTTTATTCTATTACTATACAAAATCTTATTAATGGCAAAAGTACTTGGTCAACACTAGTAGAAGAAGGAAAACTCCTGTATTTAAAAACGTTCAACAACGCGTAATATAAAATAATGCGTTCAGAAATTAATGACGTACAATGGCGGTACAAATTGGTTCCGTCGGCGTTTATTTTATTAATTGTAAACCGTTTAGGTCCTGTTCAAGGACCAAACAACATAATTTGACCCCCAGATATTATATATTTAGGGTTCAAATTTATATAACAAACCTCTTGGGGCCATTTTGTTCGACATTGCAGTTTGGAATTTTATAACATTGTAATGGAATTTCGAAATTTAAATGTGTGCGAATGTGTGACATTGTGTTTAGTTCGAAATTCGAATTAATAGCTTAATAATAAAATCAAATAAGTACTAAACTTATTGACATAATCAGTTTTATATTGTGGTTGTAGAATTAACTTTTTTTGGACCAGTGGTAAATTTAGTGGCCACGTTTCGGCCCTGTAGGTCATTCCGGGCAGACGAATTGGTTAAATACTTTCGTCTTCAAACTCTACGATATAGACGATGAGAATATTATGGCCAAGTTTCCTGAATGCTGTCCGTCTCAATCGAATCCTCCTATTCCCTCTCGAAGATTTGTCTACCTAGCTAAAACTTTGCCATAGATAGACATACTCTTGCATGACTTCGAGAGTTATGCCATCGACGTTAACCGGCCTAGGGAGAACGTGCTCCAGTGACTCGGCCAATATAACAATATTGCCGGCGAAATGAAGGTGTGAGGGATAGTCACTGTTTATGCTAATTCCACACTCTGTCCACTGTCCAGTCTTAAAGATATCTTCCAAATCATTTGTGAACAGTTTCGGAGAACCAACATCCCCGTGTAGTACTCCTCGATGTAGTTGGATTGGTCTTGTTTGTCCTCCCGAATTCAGAATGGACTTAAGGGCGGCGTCGTATAATCCTCTCAACACCTCAACGTATCGCCAATCGACCTGACATCGCTGCAAAGCTTCCAGAACAGCCCAGGTTTCAACCTTTCAAAGTCAAGCTTTCTCATAGTCCACAAAGGCAAGGCACAGTGGCTGGTTGTACTCATGGGTCTTCTGTACAACTTGCCTTATGGTGAGGTTTTGTGGTCTATAGTGTTAAATCCTCTTCGAAACCCAGCCTGCTCTGGTGGATTCCATCCATCAGCTTTTGGGTGAGGTGGTTCCTCATGACCCTTGAGGACAGCTTGTGTATATGGCTTGTAAGTGACATCGGTCTATAATTTTTGAGAAGCGAATGGTGACAACCATTAAAAAACCGAACGACCTCACTTCCATGCAAGGCTTTGGGGGAAATGCCCCGTTGAAGGACGAAGTTAAAATCTTTTATAACTTCTTAAAACAGGTTCGTCATCTGCCTTAAGAAGTTCATTCGTAATTTCGTCCCTCCTCGGAGCCCTTTCACCTTTAAGCTGCTTTAGAGCCAGACTAACCTCACCTTTTTTTTTTTTTTTTCTTTTACGCCGGGAAATGCTCTGAGGCATCCCGCCTGGGGAGTGGGTCTCCCCAGGTGGGTATGTGGGACTCGCTGCGCCCGAAAGATGGTAAATGGACACAGCTCTACCCACTAAAACCCGGCGAGTGCCACCAGTGCCGCCTTGGTGAGGTGCCCCGGATCTGTTAAGCTAACAAGGCACCTCGACGGCTAGTCAGCCCCGCAAGGGACCGACGCCACCTCCACAGAGGGGTTGTCCAGCACCACAGAACAACCCCTCCCTACGTCGGGGCAGTACAATGGGGTGAAGTTCCCATCCTCACCCCTTGCCCCCTGCTCTTTCGTCCCCTCTTCTTATAAGAGGGGTACAAAGAGCCCCCTCGGCTCAATTGGCTTCGCCCTAGGCTACTGAGCCCCACCGGCACGACAAGGCCTGAACCATGGTGGGGTAAGACTAACCTTACCTAGACTGATGTTCGGAAGCTTGTCGGAAAGGTGTCGCGTTAGGCTAGCACGCGGATCGTTGTTTTGAGGATCAGGTTGAGGAACATGGGACACGTACAATTTGCCATAAAAATCTTCGATCTCCGATAAGATTTCAGGCTTAGAAGAAGCGCGTGCCCCAGAAGCGGTCCTAATCTTCGGCAGGCTTTTCCAAAGCTTCTCCACAAAATCCTTCGACCCTCTATTCTGCTCAATTGCTTCGGTAATCCGTTGCGTATTTGAGCAGCGAAGGTCTCGACGTTTGCGGATCTGCTTCGAGAGAAGCTTTACATCTGTAGAAGCAGCGTCTGTGTATGCTTTGAGTTTCCTCTTTAAAGCCCAAGTGTCTCATTAGAGAGTTTGGATTTCCTGACAGTAGGTACTCTTTCTCCTACAAAATCCTTCACCCACGTCTCTCATCAGTCCACCAGTATATAAAATAAATTAAAAAAAGGCACCCAGTTTAAATTATAAATAAATAAACTCTATACTTATTTAAAAAAAAAACATCAAGTCATTATTTTCTTTTCTTAAAAACTCCTACGTCATAAGAATATTTAAAAATCTCCCTTTAAACGATATTTTTCACAGTTCCTACAAATCTCCTTATCCAATTAGACAATACTGTTTGATTTAAACGCTAGAATGTTCTAGTAATAAATCCCTTAACAAGGTACAGGACATTGAAAATGTAATACTATTTGAAAGCTCGACTAACTGGTCTAACATATTGTCCTGTGTTAGACTTGTGAAGTGATTAAAAGAAAACCAATATGGCGGTTTTGTGTCAATTTGTTTTTGTGTATTTATTTGCATTGTAAGCGCTATAGAGTTGTATCGTGCTAAAATTAGTTTTATTTTATTTTAAAATTAATTAAACCTTTATAAAATAACAAAAATGACAAGTTTGACAAACATAACCTATAATTATGACCATCTTATCATTGTCACAATCACATGTTCTTACTATAAAATGATTGTAATCAATAATTCTACAACTCTTTCACTTTATTCCATTCCATCCATTTCCATTTTATACATATATTATATACTGATTATATATTATTGATTTTAATCGAGATTGGTCAAGCCGTCCTTAAGTTATAAGAAACTACACAGACGGACAAAATGAAAAAATTATATTGGAATATGAATCAGCGCCATCTTCGAACTATTCCAGAGAATTATAGAACTACTCGATTATAATACCACGGCCAGTTTTAGATACATTTTAACGAAAGATTAATCATCACTTCGTTAGTGGCCATTTTCCTTCACTTCTATCTCAATGAACGCCGAAACTGCCGATCCCAATTGCATCCAACTAGAACCGATCACTGCACGGATATTGTTGTCACATCAAACTAAATATAAAAAAATACAAATGACAGTGACAGCTGTCAGTTGTCACTTGTCAACTGTCAAAAACAATCGAGCAATCAAAAAAGATGGCAAACGTCGCAATAATTAATAACATTCGCGAATGCATGACAGATCTCATGAAACTAATTGAAAGGTACAAGCATCGAACCCGGGACCGTGCGCGACCAGGTGTAAAATCAATTAGCGTTCCCGCCCAACGTCTTGTACACCCAGGACATTGAAAGAGAAAAACTTAATTAACTTGACTTATTTTAATTTCATTTTACTGAATGTTTAAACGCCAAATGATGCTAGTTGGCTGAATCGTGAAAAAAGTCAGTCAATTTCAATGGTAGTATAGACGATAGCTGATGAACGTCATCAGCGCCTATGAACAAGTTTTATCAGGAGGGATGCGCTGTGCCGCCCGTCTGCATGAAATCAGCCTTTTTTTTTGCTCTAAGGCATCCCGCATAACCTAACTTAACCAATCTAAGTGTCTCTTTCTCATGTAAGTAAATATAGCGACACAGCACGCAGCAGTGAAGAGCTGACTGTATCTTTCTCGCTCGGGCACACTCGGTGGTCCCGAATTCACCCTATCGAGCCTATCACCTCCGAGCGTGACTGGTCATCTGTGGTCAACACCAATGCATAAATTCACCTAGGGCGAGGCCTGCACTGCCTCCTGAAGAACATGCTACAGCCACTCCTGGTGCCACTGCCGAAACTTTTTTCCAAAAAGAGCAAGAATTCCGATACCACTCGCATCTTGGATTACAACGAGAACCAGAACCAAACTCCACCTACTGCCCAAATCTCTCACTTCGTCCACCAAATGTGACGTTTGAAGAAAGGTAAACCGGTCCCATAATTTGCTTATTAACAAGCTGTCAATTCAAATTTCGAACATATATTAGTTTGTAACGATCCCACTTGTGAAAACCGCGGGAGCCCAAGGCGCCATTAGTGTGAGTGTTGCCACCATCAAAATGAATATAACACCTAATGTTATATATATAGCATATTAAGGTCAAAAATTAAATTAAAGACTTTTCGGTATACCAAAAAAGGGATAGACAAGAACGACAATTTTTGCAAGAGTTAAATATTTATAAAATATGTTTCGCTCTTACATTAATGAAAGAGTTTAGCTTATCTTGTGTAAAAGTACAATAGTATAATTAATTAAAATCTCGCGTATAGTCCACTAGGTGACAAAAACTTGTTGTTACTAATATCCTATCTTGGATTGGAATAAGTGATCTCTCACAATAACTGGATTATTTATTATAATACCGAAGAGGATACCAACGTTTTAATATCAATCAGACCCAATCTCAAATAAAGTGGTATAAAAAGTTACAAACATGGCAACACTAAATAACACGGGATTCCATAGAAGTGATCGTAAATCGAGGGTTGAGTGTGAATTATGACTTGTTGATGCTTCGAGTGATGCGCCTAATAGCCATAGATATCTTTAGTCAATGGCGTAAGTCTATACACTATTAAAATATTTATAGGTTTGTAGTTATTCTTTTTCAATACTTAAGGGTTTTATTTAGTCATGAGTCGATACTGTAAAAAATTTATTCCACAAACATAATAACAATCTTAACTTGGTTTGGGCTCGGCCCCTTGAGTGTGAGCCGAGAGGTCCGGGTTCGATCCTGACCCCTGTGATGCCTTATGATGGGTTTTTATAAATTTCTATGTGCACTTGAACATGAGACCATTACTTGCTCACCGGGAGAGGAAACATCGTGAGGAAACCTGCATGCCTGATGAGTTTAAGTCTTTGAAGGTGTGTGAAGTTCACCAACCCGCATTGGGCCAGCGCATAACTATGGCCCAACACCCTCCTCGCCTGATTTCGAAGAGGAGACCCGTTCCCTGAAGTGGGAAATACAAGTTTATATTATTTAGGTATTATTATTTTAATCTTAACTTCTTAAAATTATATTAGTTTGTCACCTGCAACAATATTTACCTAATGAAATATTTATTCAACTTTTTTGTATTTCTACTATTTTATTCGTCATATTTATTTTACGACACTACCATTATGATTATCAGCTGATTCAATGCCGTCCATTTCGAAGTTGCCATTCAGTAAACATCAAAACGGCAAATCTATCTACATATTATCTAATCTTAGTGCGCCTTGATTTTTAGGAGTATTAATTAGAAATAGGTTTTCCTTCTTAAAGGAGTCTTATTAGAAGGTTTTGCTAAGATCTCATCGTGGGATCACAATTTCTTTTCTAATAAAATCGGGCAACGGACACGAGTCATGATAGATTTTAAAATTCAAACAATTTATGCCGACCATACCATATTAGCAATGTTATACTTGTATCCAGAGCGCAATATAAAAAAAGAGCGCCATTCCAAATTCAAAAACAAACGGTTTTTGACAAAAACCGTTTACGATGACACCGGCTCGGGTGTAAATCTGCTTGATTTAAAAGTGAAATCGCACTGAGGAGACTGACGGACGCCGCATGACAGAGATATACGATACGGGGGCCCGAAAACAATCACAAACACAAAAAACGGAGCCGAAGTGGGGGGAAGGGGGTGAAAACCGAAAAAGATTCCACGCATACCGGCCGCGCCAATTAAGATGAAAAAGATTGTCCTGCCGTGTTTTTTTATGTTTTGTGGCAATCGTTTTTAACACCTAACTCTTGTTTCAGATCAAGAGGCAGATAATTACACGAATTTTTGTTGAGATTTCCATAATATATTCACCTCATTAGCTTATATTAAGTTTTCTTGTTACTGATTAGAATTTTGTAATTTATTTTAAATGTCTTTAGAGTATTTAACGCTTAAACGATTTTATTATCATTAGTTTAGTTAATTAGGTACCATCAATTGTTACGATTTTACACGTAATTATTATAAAAAATATAGCCTGAACAGAATAATTAAAACCCTCGCCATATTGCGGCAAATTTCGGAACTAATTTCTGTATTCACTATACTATGTATTACCTGTGGTATTATCGTATAAAAGATACAGTAGATAATTTCTGGTCAGGCTATACATACTATATAATAAAATAGTATTAAATATGTACCATTGTGTTATTTCTTTATCATAAAGAAGAAGAAGAAGAAATATTTCCTCATAAAAATTATAGATGTGGTATTTCAGCAATTTTAAATGTCAAGTGTCAAATCACGAATTATCAAAATCGATTCCCGCGTTCTCCTTCTCCAATGTTGCCATAAAAAATAATTATCGCCACAGACCCATAAACTGTGGTCGTTCATTAAGCGCGTCGTTAAGAGTGTGTTTTATGGCATTTAATGGGTGTACTTTGTGCTATTTAATGAGTCCACGGGAGGAATGTCGGTTTTCATGGTGATATAATTGTGGACAATATTATAATGCCGTCTTACACGGTGTTGTAAGCGAAGAAACTCAAAATATATTTTTTTATTCAAAAAAGTAGCTGAACGTCAATTGAATCTACCACCGGCTCCAAGGCAAGCCCACTGAGAAGAACTGGTGATTAAACTGCGTGGTACTTGTTTTTTCAATGTTATAAAGCAAATTTTACGCATTTAATTATTTCGTGACACATCAAAGATGCTTCGCGAAAGGAAATACAGGATGGCGCGGGCGCGCGGTGCCTTTTTTTCGGAAGGGCTAGACTTTTCAGCCTGATGGCCTTTAAGCTCAATCGGAACAGTAGAAGAGCAGATGGCTCACTACGAATTAATCGAAAGGGGGGTCGCCCCCCCCCGCGCAGTGGCGTGGCTCGTAGCGCGCGCTTCTTGAGAGAGTAGCATTTAGACTAGTCAAATCGGATACGGTCGACGAATCTTTTCCGGTTGAATTAACTCTATCATCATGAGGGCTGTCCCTCATGAGAGGGTGGCGGGTCACGCGTGGTACCCGTACAATCTAACGGTAGCATAGTGCTTCCGCTGTTTGCGCAGTTGGCGTATACTCATATCAGATTCGAACCTAAGCTTTCGCGGTCGACCCGGATCGATGTGGTTGCCATGTGTAGGGCTCGGGCGCTTTGTCTTTTACTTATGATAAGTATAATATTGTATATTAAATCGAACTTGAATGTTTTATATTGTTTTCTAATGTTTACGAGAATTTGGAAAACAATATTAATAAATGTACGATTCGGTGCGCTCGCTTCTGTGTAAGTGGCGGTCATAGCAAGGTTTTCAATTATTGGGATTTATAAACATCAATTTAAGCTATTCAACACACACGCATCAGCTTATTAAGCTGCTAGTGTGGTTTCCATATAATAATAATAATAAAAGGTTTAAGTTGTTTAAAACAACGAACTTAAATAGCAAAGGAAGAGAAGTGTTGTAGTTTATAATTAAACTTTAGATAATAATAGAATAATAACTTCAAACTGCTAAGAAGTTTTTATATCGAAACAAACACAGACAGAGGGATGGAGAAAAATATTCCAAATTATTTTATAGGTAGTGCCATGCTGCATTGCAGCCGAACTGGGCGGCGAGAACCACCCGTTCTCACTCACATAATCGGCCGGCATCAAGTGACAGCTATGCTGTCGCTTTTCATGCAGTTTGTGAGTTTTCGGTGGACTAGTGGGGGGCGGGGGGAGGGCTCCCAGATATGCCCGGAGACGACACATCCTCGGGTGAATGTGCTAAGCATTTCCAATGCGACAACAAATCAAAAAGGATAATCAAAGTGAGTGAGTGAGTCAAAATAATTTGACGAGACTATTCAATAACAGTTAAATTATAACATGAAAAGCTTTTTTTAAACTTTTTACTATCATCTACGCCACTTGAACAAATAAGCTATAACTGTATGAGTGCTAATACAAGATTGTATTAGCACTCATACACTAATAATACTGTACGTAGACTCTCGTTTCATTAGAGGCGAGATTGCTGGTACGTGATCAGAGAATGTAGTATATTCAACATTGTAGATAAAACATTAAGTTTTTTATATTGTTTCATAGTTCTGATTCAAGTAAGTACTTTTTAACTTAGCAAACTGGCTGTCGAGGGTATGGTAAGTGGTTAAAGTCGCCCATGAACGTAAGTTTACCCGAGTGAGGATTAGATGGTCTCGGTGCCAGTAATTACACTGTATGTATATCAAGTATTTATTTATATTATATATTTGAACGAAATGTTTTGCACCACTGATTCACAAATACTCTTTGATTTTTCTTTTTAATTTATAAAATTTACGAATAAGAAATACGATTAATGTATGAATACCTACTATTATTACAAATGGAGGTCTCCTACGTTTTCGCGCCTTTTACGACTACGATTATTTTAACAATGAGAGATATTAGATGGGTATACTTATTAGGGGGAGGGTTCACCCTCAAGGGTTCAAGTTAAATAACTTTAAATAATTTCAAAAATAATGTAATGTAAAATACGTTCCATGATGATTTTACTTAAAATTTAAAAAAAACTATACAAAAAATATGTATAAAATGTCAATTTGAAGGCGTGAAAGAAAAGGCTTTTGTTACTTTATTTTATAGTTATCAGGTTATATCCTAAAGGCTATTATCATAATGTTGGCGAGTGAAATCGCGATAACACTTATTATCTTCGCTTTATCTGCAAATCAATCATATACTACACAAAACACACTTATTCCATAACAAATAACGAGATCGCATCGAAGTCTAATGACCGTCTAATCACAGCTCGGGTTGGCTCGGGTTTGCTCGGCTAATGACCGGGAACCTGGGAAACTTAATTATATACCCATGTTGGATCTTTAGATACAAACGGACATACATTAAGTGTTATATGGCCACTGTTAATGCCTGCTTTAGTCTTATTACAGCGGTAGCAGATTCGAATCCTGTAATTGCTGAAAATTTTATGAAAATATTGAATAAATTTAAAAAAATGGTTATTAGAATCTAATGATTTTTAAAAATTGATAAGTAGTTTTGAAGATTATCTCCTATATCGAAACTGACTAATATTCATCATTATCATCCTCTATCCGTCCACTGCTGAATATAGGCCTCCCTCAATGAACACCAAGACGGCCGTTGCCTCGCCACTCACATCCAACACGGACCGGCCACCACACGGAGATCGTCTTTCCACCTGGTTAATGGCTGACCAACACTTCGTCTGCGTCTTATTGGCCCACCGGCCATCCGTAAACTTATAGATGGTAAATAGATTGAACTTTGCAGATTTAAAATACTCAAGGTCCTTTAATAATTATAAATAAAATAAAATAAAAATAAAAAAGCCTTTTTATTCCATGCATAATTAAATTGCAATAACACTTTATGTATATACATTATTGGTAATACAGAAAGGATAAAATTATATTTAATTGTAATTTTCATTATAAATATGATTATTATTTTTTTTTTTTCTAATTAATTACCAATAAAACATTTCGTAATAAATATGGCCGCCATAGCTGTTGCAACACTCTTACTCCCAGTCTCTGTATCAGATCGAAAATCTCGCGAGACAGATTACAAAACAGTATTTACAATTTACGGTGACATATTGGTATACCGGTGCGAGGGATGCGCTCGTGCAGTTCTCCCGTCTGCCACCATTGGTACCACCATACTCCTTGTATCCTCCACCAACTCCCTACAAATAGCTTTGCTGTTTCGGAGAGAAGGGCAAGACAGGCAGTGTAATTACTGGCACCGAGACTAGACTCCCTAGAAACAGCTTTGCTGTGCTTCGGAGAGAAAGGCAAGACAGGCAGTGTAATTACTGGCACCGATACATCTTATGTCTCAGGAGAAGCAACATGTAAATGAGTTGCCTTTTTTTTTCTTTAACGCCGGGAAATGCTCTGAGGCATCCCGCGGGGGAGTCGGTCTCCCTAGGCGGGTATGTGGGACTCGCTGCGCCCGAAAGGTGATAAGATGGCGAGTGCCGCCAATGCCACCTTTAGTGAGGTGCCCCGGATCTATTGAGCAAACACCTCGACGGCTAGTCAGTCCCTCAAGGGACCGACGCAACCTGCACAGAGGGGTTGTCCCGCACCACAGAACAACCCTTACCAACGTCGGGACAGTACAATGTGGTGAGGCTCTCATCCCCGTCCTCTCTTTTAAGAGAAGTACAAAGAGCAGCTCCCTCGGCTCAATTTGCTCCGCCCAATGTGCTGGGTTCACCTTAGACTACTATTTTATGTTCATGGGCGACGCTGACCACTTACCACCATGGTCCTCCACCCGTTTGCCTATCCAACATACAGAAATACCACATACCACAAGTTCGAATCTCGTAATCGGAATTCACTCGATTGTCTCATTAATCGATTTAACATATTCGTCGGAGTCGAGTCACGGTGTAATTTATTTGCCCTACTGGGCACTCCACGCACGGGCGACGGGTCGGCCAAGAATACCTAATGGGGACCAACATGGGAATGTTGGTTGGTGGACGTCGTTCCAATGTTATGCCGTTCGAAGTCATTTTTGAACGTTCGAACGTTGTAGGTTTTTGAACGTTGCAAATTTGTCATTTTAAAACATTCGGTTTTAGAACGCTGTATATTTCTTAATTTAAACTTTAAACAGTTTTAAGTTGGGTTAGAATCTTTCAAGTTTCTTATTTGAAAGTTGCAAAAGTTTTATGGCATTGAACGATGATATTTATTATTATTATTATATGATTAAATATTACAAAACATTTTAATTATTTTTATTTTTGTTACGTTTTTTTATATAATATTATATATAACTTTCTTAAGGTTTAAGGCTAAACGTTGCAATACTTATGACTTATGAATATTAAAAGTTTTCAGAACGTTTAAAAATGCCACCAACTAAGTGCACTTGTTTGATGCGAGTGGCAAGTGATCGGCCGACTTGGCGTTCATTGAGGAAAGCCTATGTTCAGCAGTGGACGGATAGAGGCTGATGATGATGGTAAATGGCACTTCTACGAATAAAAGAGGATCGAGTGAATCTTTATGACTCTTACTAAGCCTGTGATAATTAATAGATATAGAAGTATTTTTATATAGACCCTTTTAACGTTAAAACTGATTTAAAGGTTAAAATTGGAAGACTTTGAAGCTCATAAGTACTACGGACTACGGACGGACGGACTACGGACGGAAGGCGGTTCTTTAAAACGGGATATTTACCATGTTTACATTTTTATTTCGCGGATCTCGATATTTCGACATTATCTACGAATGTCTTGTTCACGAGAGAGTAGATAATGTCGAAATATCGAGATCCGCGAAATAAAAATAAAAAAACATGGTAAATATCCCGTTTTAAATAATTTTCGTAATTTAAGGCGGTTCATTATATCTCCTACGTAATACGTTATAACAATGGTCCAAATACCTTAAAAACCGCGAAACAAACTTGTTTTATTAACGGATTTCAAAAAAGGAGGTGGTTTCTTAATTCGACCGTATATATGTTTTAAATTAGCATAAACATTAGAAAACGATTTCTATCTTATTGGAATCCTTTAAGAATTAAGACTAGACTAGATAAGATTTCTCAGTTGAAACGGAGACATCCAGATTCCACAGATAGGTTGGCCACAAACTATTCAATACTGCATAAAGCAATAGAAGAAAAATGCCAAGAAACATCTAGAATGTAGAATGGTGCCAGAAAATGTCAACATATCTAACGTGAAAATCGCGTATTTCACGTGGGTTTTACCACTTGGCACTTAGTTTTCTCCTTTCATTTGACCTAGAATTTTCCACATGTGACTTATAAAATTACGTGACGTGCCTTGAAGACAAAACCCACAAAAAAAAGAAAAAAAATTATGATATCAGTTCACCTGTAGTGGTGGTAGATTGTATTGATACTAGACTACCACTCAGTCGATATAACGATTATGAGCTAACTCTTTTTTTAGAGTACATTATTGTGAGGGATCCGGTACGTGCCATAGTCATGTTATGTTTATCCTATCAATGAATGACAAGACGGCAAATATCGCGCTACTCGTTCCTAAACCGGCCAAACTATCCTAATCTATGATTAAAATTGAATAAGTAAAGATAGTTTAATCAATGGAGAAGATAATATCAATTTCAAATTAAGAACAACATACCTGGCCACTAAAGAAACAGTCTGTCAACTGTCAGTCACAGATTCAAATCGTTCGATAAATCGAATGATCGTTGATTATAATACAATATGGTAATATCGATTCAACATGCACAAACCACCTTCGACGCAGGAAATAGAATTATCTATAGGCTATTAAAATATTACATTAATACTAACGTAGAATTTTGATTTATACGACGGTTAGGCATTTGACAAATTAAATTAGGAATGGCGAATTTAAATAGGATATTATCTGTTAAATCGACATCTTTAAATTATTACTCATACATTATTCATTCGAAATTTGCATAAAAGTAATCAAATTGTTGTTTAATAAAAATTAAAAGATTAACTATAATATAGATAATTTAATATCAATTCTATTCAATTATACTTATCTCTATTATTTACTATAATTTAATATTATCATATCTAAAATAGACGGAAGCGTAAAAAATTAAAAAAACAACAGACGTCCATTTTGTTAATCTGTCACTTGACAGGTGTAAAATTAAACGCGCGCTGTCAAAAACACCACAGATAATGGAAAGCAAAGACAATAGCATATTCAACACACAGCCGCTATAAAGCACGTTGCATTCAATTCAAACCATTATAGGAACAGCCCGTGTGGTCAACGAGGGTGTATAGATGCGATGCACTCGCCACTACGCACTTAAACATAACTAATACGAGCTATGCTTCATGAATTTACAAATAGGCATTACATTATAGTAACTCCGCTTTCATTGTGTTAAAAAAGTATAGGTTATTTCTAAATTGATTTTAATCGAGTAAAACAGATAAATAATGATGGAGACGATAAGAAAAAATGGAACTGTTCAATAATTTGTGAATAGCAATAAATGTCAGTATTAATATTATTTTTATAAGTCTTTATTATTTAATCTGTCTTAAATATGAGTAGGGACTAACTATAATACAAACTAACCTTAGGTGAACCATTAGGCAAGTTAAACATGATACCATCAAAGTTCTTCCTCTTCTTTGGCATTAGCTCCCATGCGGAATTGCCAGTGACCTAAATCAAGCCAAATTTAAAAGGAGAATATTGACGTTGACATATTTCCGTCAGTATACTTTTTAACGTTATTTTTCTTTCACACACTAATTAGGTATTACTGAAATTCGAATAGCTTACTTATTTAGTTACTAGTTTAGTTATATATGTATTTCATATGTAAAAAAAACAGTTTTTTTTCACATTACAGCATTAATAGTAGACAAACAGGGCCACAAATATGTCACAGACGATCTACATTCCAACAATGATGGCAGACGCTATTTGCATGTTGCCATTAAATATGTCACAGTACACTTTAATGTGAGAATACGTCTTGGATGTAACAACATTAATCCTTTGCTTTTTATAGAATAAACGTAAATTTTAAAAGACGTATGTCGTCAATATCAAGCTTATTTGTATTTAATTTAAAAAGGCCTTAAGGAACATTACTCCCTAGTCCTTTAACTAAAAAAACTAAAACTTAACCTACTTCGCTAAATAATTTGATTAAAAAGTCTAAGAGAACTTATAACAATATCTCGATGTACATAGTATACTATATTTAGCCGTCGATATACATCCAGATACCTATTTTTATCACCATCGGTGTCATATCATGTGTATGATCTAGACGAATTTTAATGTGCAAATTTATGAAAATCAAAATATTTGGAAGTTAAAACTTGCTAATATTTTAATTACAAGAGACCTGCTACTTCTGCGATTTGTAAGATTCTCAATTATAAATTGTTATTCATACATGCAATATGCATTTTCATCTTCATTACAATTAATCCAGTGTTACACTGATTTTAACAAGCTTTCCATGGGAATGTTAACGTAGTGTAATTGTTAATAAAGTATATAATATAATATGTACATTTTTTTACAATCACACCACTTTATGTTAAATCTAATAGTTCCACTAAAACATTAGTGTCGGTTTGTCGTATTGCACATCACATACGCCCGCCCAAGGTTAAGCCACTTAATATGTATCTCTGTTACATCTACCGAATTACCTACAGATAACATCAAACAATACGTCCAAATTCTAATAAAATTACACTTTATAATGGCTGACACATAAAAACAAAATCAAATTATCAACATTCAGGACACAGTTCGATCTGAAACAGATTACCAGCTAGAAAACTATTGTTTGATCAACGCAATTATAATTCACCCGTGCGTTAAACTCGTAAAATTCGTCCCCGAAAAGCTTCCGCGAAAAAAACAATACTCAGCTCGGTGATAAGTGTCAAAATCCAATAACCAAATTTTTTCCCATAACGACACAAATATTAATTTAATATTAGTTACGTTGAAAAGGGATTGACACATTGACTGTATCGTTTTCCACTTCATCTGCGGCTATTATAAATTAATATGCTTTTCAAATTATTCACCGAATCTTCAACACTGTAATATCCACCATATTAGAGGGAAATAAAATCTAAAATGGCACATTCAATTTCCGTATCCCTGCAAATAAAAACGGCGCCAATTGATATAGAAAGGGACGAAGCTATATAAAGGTAAGGGACGAAGGGTTTTTTTTCCTTTTTCAAACCAAGCGCAACTGCCAGCTTCCAAGAAGGTGTAAAGTGGTTTTTATTTTGTGTTATTTGTTATTTATTTTATTGTATTGTTAATAATCATGCTAAGGGGGACCGACAACTATTATTATACGCTTATTTGGAACTAAATAGAATATAATGTCCGTGTATAATCTGAATGCGAAGCTGCAATCAGTTGGCATTGTATACCGCTCAAGTGACTTTTGACGTCTTCATAGTGTGACACTGCAACTTCTCGCCCTTTTTTAATCTGTGCGACTTTATGTGTGTAAAATAAAGTTGATTATTGCGATTTTATATTAAAACCAAACGCATGTGTTTACGTATTGATGGTTATTGTTGATTTTTATAGCATTTCGATATTTAATTTCGCAGAATGCGATAGATAATTTGTTACAAATAAAATTTGTCACAAAGATGCAACAGAGGAGTATGGATGTATTGATGATCTCGTTAAGTTGTCAATATGATATATCGGATACTTGAAGCTTGAATTAATGTAGTTTGTATTGGTTTATAATAAACTGGGGTAGTGACGTGTCATCTTAGAGAATAGTTGCTCAAGCTGTGTAGAAGATGTTTTTTGTATTGTTAAAATCCATGAAATAGCGCCATTTTCTTGCGTTTTTTTCAATTGTATAAGTTGACGATGGTTTTATTGTGTTCTAATTTCTTTCAAGTACAGTCTCGTTGGTTTTAATGTATGTAGAAACAATTAATAGTTGAATTCCTGACATTTTTCTGATAATCATATTACAAATCCAGATTAATATTAAATCGATTTACTATTTCCTCAAAATCAGCCGAGGAGATATTAAGAAATAGCGAATGGTAGAATTCGCAATTTCTTTTAATTTCCAAAGATTCGGTTCACTAATATTGCTAACAATAAAGATCTTAAATAAATTACATTCTTATTTCAAACAATCGAATCTAACCGTTGTTTCCCGCAATAATATTGTGTTCGAAATTTAAATTAATTATCTGTCAAATAAATAACATTATAATTGCAGAGGGTGAGTCGATGGGGGCACAGATTTTACGGCTAAACAGCTCAGATCCGTTCGTAATTATCGTCATCCGTTTGTGAATGGTTTTTACTTTAAAGGGATATATATGATGGTAGATTAACTTATTACTGTTGGGAAGAATTGATTGGATGAAAGTTTAGAAAATCTGTAGAATGGTCACGGAAGACTTTTTGAAGATGTGGATGAAGAAGAAGTTAAAGGGGTAAAGGGTGCCTCCCTTTACCCCTTTAACTTCTTCTTTAGCTGTCAATGTTAGGCGATGAGGACGCCTTATTATGTTAGTTGGATAGGCAGATGAGGTATATGATAGTAAGTAACCAACGCCCGTGAATATAAATTCAGATTATCCAGGCTACTTAAAGGCAGGCTGATCGAGTGGTCAGGCTACTGGACACGACGCAGCGGTCGCGGGTTCGAATCCCGCCAAGTTCAGATAATTTGTATGATGAATATAGATGTCTGCACTTAAATTTATTTCGTTTTCTAGTAAGTTCCTTTTATAACTCTATTTATATCTTATTTGTTGTTTATGAGACCTATAGACGTGGCGGTGCAAGAAATTGCTCGTATTCTGCCTGCTACGTCTTCTTTAACCGCTGCAAAATTAAACGGATAATCAGCAGGACAGTACGCTGGAAGAGGGGCACTTTCTTCAGCATCAGAAACCTATGTAACTTAAATTTACGATTATCAACCAGTATTCACAAGTCCACTTAACAATACAAAAGTTATTCAAACATGAAGTGGCTTCGGTCAATCAATTCACCATCTGCTGGGCAGGGGTCCCGGGTGTTGGGCGTTGGACCCCTGGGGTCTCGACAGGAGCGGACTGCGAATCCTGGCAAATCCTGGCGAATTAATGATTAAGAATAATTTTAAGCCTTACCGAAGCAAAGTTACATTTTTTTAAATTTAAATTCTGAGCAAAACCAACTGGTTTTTTTTATAAATGAGTAGGTAAAAGTTAAAACTAAGTGGAGTCTAAAATGTTCATATTTTCAATAATTATTTCAATGAAATTGGTGGTCAGTTTGCCTAATTTTAATTTTTTACCTTAAGAGAAGACTTCATCACCAATCACCAAACCAAAGTAGGTATGTTTTCTGTTACATCAAATTGTAGTTAGTATACACCCAATCTACCAATCTTGCAGTTTTAGGGAAGTATGAAACCTTATTTTACGTTTTTGACATGATAACGTCTTATAATTGATGAACACCGGCAGCGCGCACGTAAAAGTGTCTCGTTCCGCTGTGCGTGTGTTGGCTTGGAAACCATTAAGTATTTATAACAAATGTTAATAAGCGACGTGTTTTGTGTTTTTGTGTTCATTTGTACAATTTAATGAGATGTAGTTGATTTTCTCCATAATTTTCAGTCTAATTTCATTTTGTTACTAACTGTTTTTCTCAAAACAGCGGCATAAAAGGTAATTAATTTTTCATCAATGTTTCTTTATGACGCATGTAAAACTAGCGTCCGTAAATCGACTTTACAGACAACCAATATTTTTTATCTATTTATAATAAATTTATATTCAGTTTCTCCAATTTAATTAATAATATAATAAAATGTAACCCAATAATAATTGTAAAATTATCATTTCTCATGCCAAAATCCGTCCCACATACAAAAGTAAGGCCAAATACAAAAATTCCGCTAATTATTTACACCATAATGGCCTTCCTAATTTATGGCCTGGGACCGTGAAATATGGCCTTTTAATAGCCTGTCAGGCCACAAATGGCCTTTTTGTTCATTGTTAATAATTATAGGTTTTGTATCGGACTAATTATGTGTACAATTGTTATAAAACAAATAATAATATGTCTGTTACAAAAATATGTTTGAAATTACCACGACTAATATATTAAAAAAAATGTCACCGGGCTATTTACTGGTATAAAGGGGGAATGCGCTTTTGCACGCGGCTTGTCTGCTAATTTACCTAGCTTACATAAAAACGCGAATTTCGCTATTCGTATGTATTTATGTCCACATTCCACAAATATAAATAAAATTGGAGTGTCTGTTTGTAATATTAATTGTTTTACTAAATACATGGTACATTTACCAAAATACCATTTTTTTGAATTTTTTTTCTGTCTGTCTGTTTGTTCCGGTATCTCTCAAAGAGCTGGGCCGATTTTGACGAGACTTTCAGATAGCTGATGTTATAAGGAGTAACTTAGGCTACAAAAATCATTAAGGCTACACAAGCTCATCTTTCCATACAAACGCAGAACAGTAATTACTAAAATGTTTGACGTTGACCATAAAAAACTAAGGATAATATAAATTGATCTTGTCGTTATCTATGTGTGTATGTACCTATTATACATTTAAAAAATACAAGCTTCTAAACTTTCATATTTCAACACTGATTTTACTTTTTCAACTTTGGGCGAAAATAAATAGTACACGGAGCACGAAGGCTCAAAAATAAAGCCCGTACAGACATAGTTTAGATATTCAAAAGTTGAAATAAATTTCTTTTATAAAGATACACTTAATAGTTTGTCTATAATAACTGTTTTACTAAAAGGACATTTTAGGAATGAATCATTGTGCATTTCATTCTAGCACACATGTCAGGTGAGATAGCGTTCATTTAGTTGGAGTTCGCGCCGTTGACTTGTTCAACCTTAACTGAAGCTGCGGGCACCAGCTAGTTATTTAAAAGTGAAATGAAGTTCGCGTAAAGCCCAACATTACCCACATTTACATTAGTTAACAGGACAAGATGGTAATTCCAGATAACCTCCATTGTCCCAGGGTGTCGGGTTACCCGGGTGACGTTATTTATCTCACGTACGTGATACCATGGGTCCAACATTACTTAATTGTGCGGTCGCGGGTTCGAATCGTCGGGTTTGGAATCTTGGTATAGTTTCCTTGATTCTTCTAGAGCAAGAAACGTTGAGGGAGTTTGTATTCTGGTAATTTCTGGAAAGAAAAATGTTATTAAAAATAAATGACATGTTCAAAATAATATGCAATAAGAACACTTGAGGAAAAAAATACAACCTGATATTTAGCTTTACATATACATACCTAATATATACAGTTTTATATAAAAAATAGCTTGTGCAGGACTGTTCTGGGTGGGTGGAGTGGGGAATGATAGTTGATTGATTGGGGACTGGAGGGGAGAAATACAGACATAGCTAACATTGACCACACAATTGGCACCATAGCCTCTGATCTTAGCCTGTTCCAATAGGAACGACAATAGAAATTAGCGCAGCACAAATGTCACGTTCGTTACCGCCAAAAAACTTCTTCTTCCTCTTTTATGACCACTGTATGCCAATGTCAGAACTCAGAGCCTGTATAATCGTCGTTGATATGACAGTGTATACTAGTCACAGAGTAAATAATTTGTCACAGAGTAAATAATTTAAAACACAATAAACGTGTGGGTGTCAGCGAGATAAAATCAGACAATAGAGACATCACATCTTGTTAAATTGTGTAACCCGATACTGTACGTGTTTTGATCTAAGATTTCTCTTTACGCTCGGAAAAAAAGATGGCGGGTAAATTGAATGATTCTTATTTATTTTTATATTAAGGGTTAAGATTGAGTTTTGTTATGAAAAAAGTATAACTGTAGGTATTAGCTATTGTACTGCAAGCTTTAAAATGATATGTAACACACAACCATTCATATTGGGGACTTTTTGACAAGCAAAACAAAGGTTTGCTGTTTTTTTTTTCTTCTTAGCGGTGATTATTTTTGAGGTAAACTAAGTGATGATAGAAAAGGAGCTACCAGAAGGTACCAGATGATAGATAGATCCATGACAAAACGCCAATTGAACTAAAAATAACAAAAACTCTTATTATTTATTTAAAAAGACAATTTATAAGGGACCAATGTATAATTTACTTTCTACGTTAGTATTGTGTATCTAGTAGGTAGCTATTGATATTTGTTTCCACATATCAAATTAACATAACTTACCACAAATATGGTAGCGTTTACCACACCCGAATACCACACACCAATGACCATCGTAAAACTAAATAACGATCGATATACAGAGACGAATAAAAATGACATCTTCATAGATATTAGACGCTCCCCGCTGTTCCTGTATTAAGACGGTTGTTATATTTTTTGTTGTTGGCACACTGGCTTTTTTATTTGAAACAGTGAGTTGAAAGTTGGAGCGAATTTGTAAAGATTTGAATTTGGAATTTTTTTGAAAGAGGATAGAATAGGTATTTGGGAAAGTAATTAAAATCTTTATGAAGTGAAACTCCTTTGGGCTAATTTTATTGCGAGACCGATTGACAGAGAATGAGAAAGGGCAAACGTAGCATAAATCACATAGCCATGGAGTGAGAGTAGAGAGCAATCGAGTGAGTAAGATCGAGAGAGGGAGTGAGATAGAGCGAACGTCGCATCGCAAGTTTCGGAAATTTAAAGCTTTAGATTAGTATAAATATAAACGAGATTTAAAAATTAGTTTGACAAATAAGTAAGATATTAAATTATATTATATTAATTAGCAATTATCCCGCGAAACACACAGTCTTAACAGCAAATGTGTGAGTGCACGCATATGCATGCATATAGCACCGCCCTCCTCACCCACACTGCATATGCGTACACTCGCATGCACCACCACCCCCACATGCACCACAACCACAGTAAAAGACCACCACCAAACAATCTACGCACGTTTCGCCCCGACACCGAGGCATCCTCAGGATGTAGACTCTACGATTAGTAATCGTAGAGTGTAAAGACTGCGTGTTTCGCGGGATAATTGCTAATTAATATAATATAATTTAATATCTTATAATATAATGGATTTCCGCAAAGTAACGCCTGATTCTATTAACTGACAAATAAGTTTCACTTCTGACATATTGTGTACTTTGTACGCACGTACTTTTTTTATAAAAGAGGGGGTCAGTCGGTTCACTTAATAAGCGACACAGACACCCCCTACACCAGATTATAAGGCGCTTTGCCGGCCTTACAAATATACTTTTCTTGAAGGTTCCTAAGTCGTATCGGTTCGAAAATACTAAGTGACAGCACTGGCAGCTGGTTTCCTATTGTGACCGTGAGTCGCAATCCGAAAATCTACAACAACTCGATTTTTAGGGCATCCTAAAAATCAAGTTGTTGTAGATTTCTAGACATCGAGGTGGTGTGGAATTTGGAATTTTGATGCGATGTCTGGTGATAGAATTCTGCAGCAGGTATTACATCGAATAGTTCCTCACCACTCCCCTATACTGTTTCTAGACCATACCAGCCCTAGATGAACCTTCTAGTAATAGTCATAGCCAGCAGCTTAAAGCCTAAATAAAACTAAGTTTTGAACTATATAGTTGCAGTTGGGAGCAATCGCTGTGCCGCGCTCCCGTCTCCAGGAGTACCACTATCCTACTTATTTCTTCCGTGAAACAGCTTCGCTGTGGTTCGTGTAGAAGGGTAAGGCAAGCAGTGTAATTACCATCCAGCATATAACCGGAATAGAGCGGTAATTTTATTTGTTTTGTATGCAAATAAATTCCGCCAAATTTGTGCTGCGACGCTGCGCCGGTTAAGCGCTCTGATTGGACGACAGATGGTCATTGATAGATGATTAGATATGGGACGTACATACCACTGGTTGGTTGAATTGCTATTACGTCAGTGACAAATCAGTGACCAGTTTCGGAATTTTGTGACTCACATAGTGATTTTGTGACTCATGATTCATGATTGTAATTATTATTATTACCTTGGGTACCTACCAGATGTGTATCCTCTAACATCCATGAAGGAGTTGCAAGACATTCGTA
Organism: Helleia helle; assembly: GCA_963853865.1. Taxonomy (NCBI): domain Eukaryota; kingdom Metazoa; phylum Arthropoda; class Insecta; order Lepidoptera; family Lycaenidae; genus Helleia; species Helleia helle. The sequence goes on from OY971436.1 coordinate 1,956,847, forward strand.
GACAATACTGAAAAATCAAGATCCACGAAAATTGACAAACGAGATAAATATTATCGTTTTAAATAGTTTTAATAGTGAAAATAAAGAGTTCCAAATCATTAGGTTCTGTCACGGTGTAATTGAACACAAACATCGGCCGCTTTCACACCGTATTGTAACAACACAGCTGGGGCTCTTTTGTATATCGTTGTATTCTCCAATATACAGGACTTACCGGTGGGAGGGATGCGCTGTGCATCTGCATGGTACCACCATCGTGCTTGGGGCTTCCTCCAACAGCTCTGCTGTGTTTTGGAAAGAAGGACAGGACGTGCCGTGTAATTGGCTGGCTCGATTTGATCGACTCACCACCTATTTTCTTTCTTTGCGAAAAAAAAGTATTAGATGTGAACAAAATGAAATTAGACTGAAAATCATGGAGGAAATCATTTACATCATTAAATTGTAGAAATAAACACCAAAACACAAAACACGTTGTCGCGTATTAACATTTGATACAAATAATGGTTTCCAAGCCAACGTTTGGACCTGTCCGTTTGACAGGCTCAGGCGGAACGAGACACTTATTCGTGCGCGCTGCCGGTGTTATAAGAGGTTATCACGTCAAAAAAGTAAAAAAAATATATTCTTACCAAGACTTGAGGACGCTTGGTACAGTGAACTATAAAACAAGCAATAAAACCAGATTTTTGATATGACTAATTTACGGGACACTATATGACATATTGAAATCAGTACACATTCTATTGTGACCTGAGGGGCGAACATGATAAGGGATATTTTACGGCCAATTGGTAGCAAATTATCAAGTATTGTGTATGCCACCAAATAGGGTGCGTGCTTTTGATAAACGCAAAAATTGTACATTAGTAGAAGTACAGAGAGACATTTTGGCATATTGAACGGTATGAAGTAAGCCCAAAAAAGCTATATATCTTACTCTATATCTCACTTATCACCCATGTGGGTGCAAAGTTGTCATCAGTATATTTTTTAAAGTCCAATCACAAGGTAGCTACTATAAACTGTTGAGGAGTTCCCTTAGCTGTCCTTTGTCTACATCATCAGACCCCTAATGACAGTCACAACCTATCTAGGTATAAAGTTCTCATCAATACACATTTATCAAGCCCAAACACAAGGTTACTGATGTAAATCGTTGAGGAGTTCCCTCGACTGTCTTTCAGCTCCAGCATCAGATCGACTCTAGATTAAACTGTAGTGTTTTAAAATACTGAATTAAATAATTATAAGTGCACTAGTCACTCCTGTGATTTTTTTAAGTATCCCTTGATTTCTCTGGGGTTCCATCATAAAATCCTAATTTCCTTATCATGGGACCATTTGGAAAGTATACCCTTTCAAACAAAAAAAAAGAATTTTGAAAATTGTTCAACAATTGACGGAAAAATCGGTCGAAATTAGAACCTCCCTTTTTTTGTTGAAGTTGAAAAAAAGAGATAAGTACCAAGAAATACACCACCATCCTATATGTACTATGTAGTTATAATATTTACGAATTTTGACGACCTCTGTGGCTCAATGGTTAACGCGTTGGGGTCCAAGCCGGAGGTAGCGGGTTCGAATCCCGCCAGGGATTTTTATCTTTGTTCCTGGGACATGGATGTATTCTTCTTCTCCTAGGCATCTTTGTCATCTTCATCTCATTTACGTGTATTTTCTGTACGTGGGCTTTCTTTATGGCCCAGCACTCGGCCCCGTACGTCATGGCTGATCTGACCGCGGCCTTGTAGATCTTGCCTTTGGTTTTTCGTGTGTATTAAATATATGTATTATATAATAAAAATCTTAAATATAGTATGGTATAAAAGTATTAAACATATTTCTGTTATCCCAACCCGTAACACAAGTTCTTCGAGAACTTACCACAGGACCAGATTGACGTGGTGTGAAAGCGTCCATAGATATTATTACAATAAATAGTAAGATTAATATAGATGTACATTTTTTTAAAATGTTAGTTGGATAGGCAAACTGGCAAACATGCCACCTGATGGTAAGTGGTCGACGTCACCCATGAACATAAACTAGTTTACCTGGAACGAGCCCAGGCAACTCATGTATGTGTTGCCTATCCTGAGACATAAGATGTTAAGTCTCGGTAATTACACTGCCTGTCTTGCCCTTCTCATAAAGTTATATTTCTTGAAATACAAGCTGCGCCCCGTGGTTTCACCCGTACTTCCCATTTCCGAGGGAGTACAGGAATAAATTATAGTCTTTATGTTATTCATATATGTACATATATAAGCTATGTTATTGTAAAATTTTATTAAAATCCATTAAGTAGTTTTTGCGTGATAGAGTAACAAACATTCATCCATCCATCCAACTTACGAACTTTGGCGTTTATAATATTAGTAGGATTTCTTTTCTCTTTTACGCCGGGAAATGCTCTGTGGCATCTCGATGGGGAGGAGGGGACTCCCCAGACGGGTATCTGGGACTCACTGCACCCGAAAGATGGTAAGGTGGACGCAGCTCTACCCACTAAAACCCGGCGAGTGCCAACTATGCCGCCTTTGGTCAGGTGCCCCGGATCTATTAAGCAAACAGGGCACCTCGACGGAAAGTCAGTCCCTATAGGGACCGACACCAACTCCACAGAGGGGTCGTCGTGCTCTACAGAACAACATCGGGATAGTGCAATGGGGTGGGGTTCCCATCCTCGCCCCTTGTCCACCCTGCTCTTTTGTCTCCTCTTCTTATAAGAAAGGTACAAAGATTGGATTCAATTTGCCCAAGGTGCTGGGTTCATCTTAGGCTATTGAGCCCCACCGCCACGACAAGGCTTAAACCATGATGGGGATATTAGTAGGATATGCTAGTACGTAATACAAAAGATATCTTGTCTGTTTATTGCGTAATAATACGCACCATAACCTTTCCTACACCCATAACTGGCAGATGTTACATTTTTTGCCGAAAAATCTTTGTGTCATTCGACAGAATTTGAGTGTCGATTTCAATTACACACCCATTGTGTCTTTACCAGCCCTTTGTGTCCGTCACCAGGTCTTTGTGTCGTTTACCAGTCCTTTGTGCCCGTTTACCAATCCATTGTGCTGGTGGGCAGTAACTATTGACTTCTATTTAGCTGTCATTGACTCTGATGGCATTTTAAGTGGCTATTGAAATTATATGGTCATTATAGAATACCCACAGATGGTACAGGAGTTGGAATCTTGTCAGACAGACAGAGTTTGTATGCTAGGATTATGAAAAGAGGAGAGAGGAGAGGAAGATAAAGAAGATGAGAGGAAGATAGAGAAGATGAGAGGAAGATAGAGAAGATGAGAGGTTATTATAAAAAAATATAAGTTTATATTATTCTGTGAAAAAGATGACTGAAAGTTTATACCGGTTGTATTTTGAACGCTTGCAAAGATTTAACCCTAATAATCTTTATATATATATTTCTTGTGTGCGTGTGTATGTCACTGAACTCCTCCTAGACGGCTGGACCGATTTTGATGAAATTTTTTGTGTGAGTTCAAGGGGATTCGAGGATGGTTTAGAATTTAGATTCACAAAAAAAAATATTTTGTACAGGACAACGTCTGTCGGTTCCACAAGTATACTATATAATTCATATAACCATTTATCTCAGAAACGTTTTTTAAAGAAAATTTTAGGACTTATGTATTTTGCAAACACAGCTGACAGTTCGCGTGTATACATATCGCGCGAACTGTCAGCTGATGCAGTCCGCTGGTCGGCGTGAACCATAAACCAATTACATAGCCGTTTTTGACGTGACAACGTCTAATAATTCGATGGAGCCGGCTGCAAGAACGAAAAAACATGACGTATGCGATGACGTATGCGGCGTTACCTCGCTCTGAGGCGTTCCATTTTCTTATGACGTTGTCACGTTCAACTATCATCAGTAAACCGACTGTACAGACAACCGATTAAAAAAAAAGCGATTATTTTAAAGCATTATGACGACCTCTGTGGCTCAGTGGTAAGCGCGTTGGCGCTCAAGCCGGAGGTTGTGGGTTCGAATCCCGCCTGGGAACAAAAATAGTTTCTGTGTTCCTGGGTCATGGATGTGTTTTAAATGTGTGTATTATATAATAAAAATCTTAAATATAATATGTATAGTATAAAATTATTAAATATATTTCCGTTGTCTGGTACCCGTAACACAAGTCCTTCGAGAACTTACCACGGGACCAGATTGACGTGGTGTGAACGGTCCATAGATATTATTATTGTAATGCTTCCAAATGTTCCAAATGCCACACTATAGCCATAGCTAGGCGCCATTAATAAAATAGTTTACTTTGTGAATCACTAATCCGTTAATATAAAGTTATCTTTGTTAATTACCGGTCATGGGCCCAGCTATGCTCATAAGTCATAACACGGTACGTCTCTTTTTGCGTTGGGGGTTAAACATGAAAATCCAATTTTTTTGTTTTGAGTATATTTATTTCCTTGCGGAACCCTAATAACAAGCCGACAAACGCTTAGACAATAATGGGTGGACATTTTCAAAGACCAGGTGTTTGCATGTATTAGTGTTTTATTAGCTAACATATTACCTAGCATCGAGATAGACGTAAAATTATAATATTTCACCTCCTCGAAAATATTCGAGGAGAGAAAACTTAAGTTGTACCTAATGTAGGTATGCGACTTACTTCAAATAATCCATATGACTTATGCGTATTCCTCGAAATTGTACGAGGAAGGTAAATTTTAGTTTGACTTACGACTCCCTAAAAACCCTATTAGAATGTACCTACAACATAACTCGTGCCGTCAACTCAATTAATGGGCGACATTCACTTTCCACCAGGTGGATCTTTTCTCTGTCTCAAGTCATAAAAAGACAGGACGGACACTTCGACACCGAGATGTAACTTTTATTACGTAAATAATAATAATAATATCTATGGACGCTTTCACACCGAAGAACTTGTGTTACGGGTACGAGACAACGGAAATATATTTAATACTTTTATACAATACATATATTTAAGATTTTTATTATATAATACACATTATTTAATACACATCCATGACCCAGGAACACAGAAAATATTTTAGTTCCCTGGCGGGATTGGAACCCGCAGCCTCCGGCTTGAGCGCCAACGCGCTTACCACTGAGCCACAGAGGTCGTCGTAATATATATTAAATTCAATAACTTTTACCCAACTACGATAGTAAAAGTACGAAGCGTGTTCCATCGTAACTCTCAAAATAATCCGATTTTGACAATGTATTATCAAATTAATTACTTAATAAGTGAGCGACAATGGCCTAGTGGTTATGGCCTCGGCCTCTTGAGTGAGAGCCGAGAGGTCCGGGTTCGATCCTGACCCCCCCCCCCCATGGGTTTTTCTAAATTTCTACGTGCATCTGAACATGAGACCATCGATGAGATTAAAAGTCTTTGATGGTTGTAAAGTTCACCGACCGCATTGGGCCAGCGCATCGGTGAACTATGGCCCAACACCCTCCTCGCCTGATTTCGAGGAGGAGACCCGTGCCCAGCAGTGGGGCATGCCTTCAGCATAGATTATTATTATTATATTTCGGGTAACAGATTTTTTTTATGTTAGTTGGATAGGCAAACTGGTAAACGTGACACCTGATGGTAAGTGGTCAACGTGGCCCATGAACATAAACTAGTTTACCTGGAACGAGCCCAGGCAACTCATCTATGTGTTGCCTATCCTGAGACATAAGATGTTAAGTCTCGGTGCCAGTAATTACACTGCCTGTCTTGCCCTTCTCTCCGAAACACAGCAAAGCTGTTTCACGGGAGAAACAAGCAAGATGGTGGTACCCATGCAGCCGGGAGCGCGGCACAGCGCTTCCCTCCCACCGGGAGCGCGGCGCAGCGCTTCCCTCCCACCGGGAGCGCGGCGCAGCGCTTCCCTCCCACCGGGAGCGCGGCACAGCGCTTCCCTCCCACCGGTATGGTACATTTTAACCGACTTCAAAAAAGTTTTATGTACTCTAGTCATAGTTACATAACTTGTTTGTAAATTATAAATGTTAAAACAATAAATTATATAAACTAATAAATTGTACAAAATTTATATTGTAGATGTATGATAAAATCCGATAATATAACGAAAAGCGCTAAATGTCGTTACAAATAATATATTTGATAATATTTATCTATTTCAATTTGTCTAATCAATTATATAACACCTGCTGCACTAAATTATTTTTAACATTTGTTTGACAATGTATCAATATATTTTTAAATGTCTTCATAACTTTTTTTTTTTACGTTGGGCCTTTTGCATACCACCAGGCGCGGAGGGGGGGGGGTTATGTGGGACTCGCACCCACTAAAACCCAACGATGTTCCTCCTATCTGCTATTGGACAGAGTCATGGGAACGCCCCACCATGGTTCAGGCCTTATCGTAGCGGTGGGGCTTATTTTGCCCCGAGGCAAATTGAGTCGAGGGGGCTCTTTGTACCCCTCTTATAAGAAGAGGGAAAAAAGAGCAGGGGGCAAAGGGCGAGGACGGGAACCTCACACCATTGTACTGTCCCGGCGTTGGAAGGGGTTGTTCTGTGGTGCGGCACAACCCCTCTGTGGAGGTGGCGTCGGTCCCCTGAGGGACTGACTAGCCGACGAGGTGCCCTGTTTGCTCAACAGATCCGGGGCACTTCACCAAAGGCAACATTGGTGGCACTCGCCGGGTTTTAGTGGGTAGAGCTGCGTCCACTTACCAGCTTCCGGGCACAGCAAGTCCCACACACCCGCCTGCGTAGACCCACTCCCCCGCGGGATGCCTCAGAGCATTTCCCGGAGTTAAAGAAAAAAATGGTGTTGCAGCTTTACCCTTAACCTGTACTAGAGTCCTGGCCCTCAAAAGGACAAGATGGAACCCTCATGGTCCCTCCGTTGTCCGTATTTCTGATTGTCAAAACCTATAGGATACTTTCCATTGACATAGGTCATAGAAGAATGAAAGACAAAAAAGAAGAAGAGCCGTGAACAAGACAGGCAGTGTAATGACTGGCACAGAGATATCTTGTCTCAGGATGAGACTTGACCGAGTTGTCCTTTTTGTTTTTTGTTATCGCGGGGTAATGTTATAAATTACGAATGTAGCCAGGATCTCGGGTAGACCCCAAATGGGACTCGCACCTCGGTGTGTCCTACGCGTAAACTAAAACCACTGTGAGCGCCTTCAGCCGCTTTGCAGGCAACAGGATCCCTTCAGCGACAGGCTGGCCCCGGCGTAAGTAACTACTCCTCATAAGGATGACCATCCGACCACTTCGAAGCAGCCCCCGCGACGTCGTGCCATACTGGGCCCAGATTCCCATCCTGAGCCCGACACGAACACAGAGGCGTTACTGGAGTCACAAGCAGTATCACCTTCTACGCACCCTCGTTCGTCCCTGAATGAGCTGAGCTGGTCTCGGCTGGGTTATATTCATGGGTGCCGCTGACTTTCCATCAGGTGGCTTGCCTAGTTGCCTAACTTTTTTATGATAGATGGGAAAACTGACATAAAAAGTCTTACCAATCTTCCTCAGTCTATTCTTTCTCATCTCTCTGACGACAAGTAACAGCTATGCTGTCGCGTTTCGTGCGGTTTGTGAGTTTCCGGTGGCCTATTGAGGGGGGATAGGGAAAAGGAGGGTGGCGCATCTGCGTGGCCTTGGCTGTGCGGATTTGTATGGGCGTCGGCGCCGTGAGGCTCCGACTGCTCATTTGCCCCCTGTTGACATAAAAAAGCCCAAAATTGTTGTATCTACGGACCCCCAAAAACCTCCTTAACAGTTCTAAATGGCTCCTAAACCGTATTAAACGCGATAAGAGTTTTCTCGAAAGCGGTCCAGGCCACCATTACCGCTAGTACTGAGAAGTAATTCATCATAATAGCCCCAGCAATTGTCTACTGTCGTTTGTTTGCTCGCGTTTTACTCGAGAACACTTTAGTACGTGTTTAAAACGGATTTCCCTTGTGAATTGTCTTGATCCAGGGGTTACAAACCTTTAGTATGGACAGAATAATTAAAACGATATTTTTTGTTAAATTTTTGTAAAAATATATTAGATTTTAGTTAGTGGGAAGAGATTTCTGACTGAGAAAATAAAGACTCAAAATCAATTATTTTTCAAAATAGTAAAAGGAGAGTATCTTTTTGAACGTCAATTGAATCTATCGGTTCCAAGGCAAACCCACTGAGAAGAACCGGCGAAACAAACTCAGTGGAACTAATCTTTTCAAATATTTTATAACAAATTCAATGCCTGGGAGGAACGCCCTATTCCCAAGGTTTGATATCTTTCTTAAAATATTTTACTTTATAATATCCTTTATCAACAAACGCTCTTTAATAACTTTTTTGAATTTTTTGATTGGGAGGTTTTGAACATTTTCTGGGATCCCATTGTAAAGGCGTATACATTTGCCTTTAAAAGAATTGCTTACTTTTGTGAGTCCAATCACTGGTACATACCGTATATCCCTACTATGTAGGTACGTGCTGTACGTATGTATTTACGAAATAAAAGATATTTTTTTTTTTTGAGTTTACCAAAAGAGCTCATTCCGAGTAAGCTCGTTTTTAGTCAACGTTGGTCACCAATCAAGCATTTTGTTTGTCACCTAAAACAGAAAAGGTTCTGCACCCCACACTTTATAAAACAACGCTAATAGTCTTCTAAACTTTGGTCATATCTCGGTAATACCATCAAACGATCATAACTCTTATGTCCTGAACTTACAGCCTGTTTCTCTTAACACCATTCCACAATCAGATCCTTGTCTGACATGTGACCTCAGCACAAAGCATTCTCCTAATTCTTACCTAGTCTTAATATGGGAAAGGTTTACGAGATACGAGAAACAAGACTGACATATGTGTATGGTTTCGTCTGCGTGAAACTTTAATACAAATTATTAGCTTACTTAAGGTTTCTCTTATAATTATTAACTTAAAGGTTAATCGTCATCATCGTCATCATCAGCCTCTATCTGTCCACTGCGGAACATAGTCCTCAATGAACGCCAAGCCGACCGATCCCTAGCCACTCGCATCCAATTTTATTTACCCATCGGCCACCTGTTCTCCTGAGTGTGACCAGCCCACTGCCACTTTTTTTTTTTTTTCGGAGGGATCTATGCTAATGGCCCGAAGGCCCTAATGCTTCATCGGATTAGTGTGAGCCCATTCGGCTCACTTTTGATTTAAAAAGTGGGTGGTTGCCCCCCGCCTACCGGGCGGTCATCGACCACACGGCCTCCTGGCTTCGGTTGTGTTTCAGTGGCGGGACTGTGCCGCGTCACCGTCGGGTGGAGGTCCACTGCCACTTAAACAAGCTTATGATCTTCGCGTGATGTCTTTAAAAGTTATTTATGCTTTAAAAAAACCAACGCCAATAACAAAATACTTAATGTCCTCAATGGCTAAAGCTTTAGATGAAACATTTCTATGAACCACAGCTTGCAAACCTGCTTTCAGTTAAAACCGCATCCAAATCGGTCCATCCTTTTAAGATCTACGGAATCACAGTTAGACAGTCTCCGTGATGGTCTTATACTACAACTTATAACACCCGTCTCATTGTGTCGAGGATTTAAAATCTTCCGTCCAAAATAAATAGTCTTTAGGTACTTATATTCTTTACAAAAACTAGCGAGTGCCACCAATGCCGCCTTTGGTGAGATGCCCCGGATCAATTGAGCAAACAGGGCACCTCGACGGCTAGTCAGTCCCTCAAGGGACCGATGCCACCTTCACAGAGGGGTTGTCCTGCACCACAGAACAACCCCTCCCAACGCCGGGACAATACAATGGGGTGAGGTTCCCATCCTTGCCCCTTGTCCCCCTGGTATTTTGTCCCCTCTTCTTACAAGAGGGGTACAAAGAGCAACTCTTTCTGCTCAATTAGCTTCAAGGCGCTGGGCTCACTCTAGACTACTGAGCCCCACTGCCACGACAAGGCTTGAACCATGGTGGGGTCAATAATTGTACTGTATAATGCGAAAAAAAATCATATCCCTCTGGCAGGGTGTTTAAAAAAAACTCAAGCTTTAGGCTGCGTTTCCACCAGAGATGTGCGAGGGAAATGTGTCGTGCGAGGATGTGTAGCTGTGCTGTGGAAATGTGTTGGCGTTTCCACCAAAGCTGAGCGAGGAAAATGTGTCGTACGAGGATGTGTAGCGGAGCTGTGAAAATGCGTATTAATGTGCGGTGCGAACCGTGCGAGGATGCATTGCGAAACTGTGTAATGTGTCTATGGACTGGCTTTAGGACTCAAACCTCGCAACACATCCCTCGTAAAACATTTCTTGCACACTCTTTCGCTTGTCTTGTACGTAAAAAAACCTCGCTCCGCTAAGCCGTTTCCACTAGAGCTGTGCTAAGCGAGGCTAGGTAAATGAAGCAATTCTATTGGTTCTTCAAAAACACATCCCTCGCTACGCATCCTTGCACATCTCTGGTGGAAACGCAGCCTTATTATATTAGAATAGCATAATCGGCCTAGTGGGAACGGGTCTCCTTGAAATAAGGCGAGGAGGTTATAATGTCCTAGCATATGATGCAAGCTGGTGAACTTCACACTCTTTCAAAGAGATGTCAAGGTTATGTCAGCTGTTGAGATCGTTCTTAAAAAAGTAGGGGAGGAATTCGGTACCTCATTACACTGGCTGCTTTCCAGACCACAGCAAAGTTTCTCGGAAAAAATAACTAAATTTTTCTAGTATCTTTAATGAAACTCACGTAAAACATTAACACGTGTATGTGTCGTTACAAATTTCTCCTAAACTTGCATCGATACTATTGAATATGACCACTGACTATTTGAACTTTGGGTTATATTTAAAAACTAGAAATTATCATAAAATCTCTTTGAGGGATTTTATTGTGGTATATTTTATTTTTCGTGTGGTCAGATACCACACGTTCTCATCCCAGATTCAAATCCCACATTTTTATGTTATTGGATAGGAAAATTGGCAGACATGACATGACACAATCCTATTTGTTTATCTCCCGTGAAACAGCTTTGCTGCGTTTCAGAGGGAAGGGCAAGACAGGCAGTGTAATTACTGGCACCGAGACTTAACACCTTATGTCTCAGGGTAGACAATACGCCCATGGTTGAAGCCTTGTCGTAGTGGTGGGGCTCAGTAGCCTAAGTCGAACTCGGTTGCTCTTTGTGGTTTACAAAGAACAACCGAGTTCACTTATAAGAGGAGACAAAAGAGTAGGGAGGGACAAGGGGCGAGGATAGGAACTTCATCACATTGCACTGTCTCGACGTTGGGAGGGGTCGTTCTGTGGTGCGGGACAACCCCTCTGTGGAGATGCCGTCGGCCCCTTAGGGACTGACTAGCCGTCGAGGTACCCTGTTGCTCAACAGATCCGGGCCACCTCACCAAACGCGCCATTGATGGCACTTGCGGAGTTATAGTGGGCATTCGGCATAGATATGCGCCGCGAGACCACCATCGGAACCTACCCAGTGCCGTTGACGGCGCGTAAATGCGTTTCCCGTGTTAACAAAAAAAAGAATAGGCAACACATGAATGAGCTTTTTTTTTGTTTTCGCAGGGAAATGCTTTTTACGTATGTAGCCAGGATCTCGGGTAGATCCTGACCCGTAAGTCGGAGTGCCCTACCCGTGAACTAAAACCACTACGAGTGCCTTTTTGAGGGTCCCGGCAACTGGATCACCTAAGCGACATGAATGAGTTGCCTTATTATTTTATTTTTAACGCCGGGAAATGCTCTTAAATTCCCAGTGCGTTCTTATAGTCAAGTTATTCACCAAGTCCATAGCGTGTGTGGTCACAGTTCGTAATAGTCGAATTAATTTCTCCGAACACCTCCAGTAATTGTGTAACACAGAGTCTACAACAAAATTCTTTATTGATTGGGTAAGGTCTGTGACATGCTAAAGCTATAATATATGTTGGTGATGGCTTACTTGGGTGCGATTTTTTTTTTTATAGAAGAGGGGGCAAACGGACAGTCGGTTCACGGACAAGCGACATCCACAGACAGCCGCTATACCAGAGGATCAGCAGGTGCGGTGCCTTTTAGATATGAGTATGCTCTTGTAAGTATGTTGTATCTATGTACATCCTTCTATTGATGCTAATAGCTTTCGTCATCATAATTAACATTCCGTCCTCTTGTTCCGTCTTCCGTTCTGTCCGTTGGAAGTACGCCGACGGCTGATCCCCCCCACTCGCATCCAAGTAGGAGCGGCTTCTGAGATCATCTAAATCAGTTTGCTGTTTTTTTTAATATAAAATATTATATAACAGTAAAGGCCCCGTCGTCAGCCTCCTCTCTCACCCGCTCGTCGGCCTCCTTATGGGACAATACTGCCTCGCAGAAGGAGACCATCGACATCCAGGACTCGTGGTCACCGAGCATCACGGTGATGACACTCGGCAGAGATAAGTCCCCTCTGATGACTGATGTCATCAGGGTGAGGTGAGGGGTCATGAGGGTGTGCTGGGCCGAGTGTATATAAATGAGTTGCCTGGGCTCGTTCCAATTTAACTAGTGTTCATGGGCGACTTTGACCATTTAGCATGAAGTGGCACGTCTGCCAGTTTACCTATGCAACTAACATTTAATAAAATATATCTAAGAACGCTAGAAAATCTGCTCCCAAATAAAACCGCATCCATATCGGTTCGTCAGCTTAAGATCAACAGTTACAAACAACGTTCAAACTTATAACACTTTATGTCACATAAAACATAGCTTCGATACAGCTTTATCCACCATTATATCACCAGTATGGCTATTATTATATGCTCTCCACGTGACAGGTATCGTCTCCACTAAATTGACGCACGTGTCAGGAATATGAACGTTATATCGACTGAATATGTAATAAGATGGAAGAGCCTTTTTTATGTCACAAGGAGGCAACCGAGGAGTCGAAGCCTTATGACTAACGACGCCCATAGACATCCGCACAAACAAAAGTTATGCAGATGCGTTGCTTTCCTTTTCCCTATCCCCCCCAATGGGCCACCGGAAACTCACAAACCGCACGAAACGCGATAGTATAGCTGTCACTTGACGCCGGTGTTATGTGAGCGAGAGGTACCACCCCGGTCGTGCCGGCCCAATTCGGATGCAAAGCAGCATGGCACTACCTCTTACTAGCCTATTTCAATCCCATCCGTAATGTGCAGTACCTTTTCAGATTAGAAGATCTTGGTCTTATGTGGAAGTGCCTTTAGGCTCCTATACTGGAGTCGATGTGGGCGGACTTCTAGAGTATTCTGTTCTAGAGTCCATGTATACCTGGTAATGCTACGAAATCTCCTATCCTGGTGCCGATATGTGTATTTGCGAGATGACTTTTCGGAGAATATGCAATCACCACTACGTTAACCTAGTCATAGTAAAGGGCCTCACCATGGTTCAGGCCTTGTCGTGGCGGTGGGGCTTAGTAACCTAGGGTAAGAAGAGGGGACAGAAGAGCAGGGAGCAAGGGGTGAGGATGGGAACCTCACCCCATTGTACTGTACCGACGTTGGGAGGGGTTGTTCTGTGGTGCGGGACAACCCCTCTGTGGAGGTGGCGTCTTTCCCTTGCAGGACTGACTAGCCGTCGAGGTTTGTTTGTTTTATAGATCCGGGGCACCTCACCAAAGGCGGTATTGGTGGCACTCGCCGGGTTTTAGTGGGTAGAGCTGCGTCCATTTACCAGCTGTCGGACGCAGCGAGTCCCACATACTCGCGTTTGGAGACCCACTCCCCCGCGGGATGCCTCAGAGCATTTCCCATCGTTAAAGAAAAAAAAAATCACAGTAAAGGGGTCGTTGTATAATATAGGTTTATTAATGTTCAACGATAATTTTCTCTACTCCTTAACTCATATATTTTGCCTTTCTGCCTCTTCTTTAGCTCATTAGATAGACAGAATAAAGGGTGCGCAAAAGATATAATGTCAACTGTCCTGTCACTTCTTCTATAATTCCTTTATTCCTATCCTCTTTTCTGTCAATCTATATTTTTTGGTTTTTCTAGTGAACTACGTCCATAATTTTATTATTTTCGTAATCTTTCTAATATTGTACGTTTGTACGGATGTTTGTTCCTAAATTCCATCAGTATAAGGCTGTACGGAACTAATAATCATTAGAACACATACTTAAATATATTGTAATGGACTAGTAAAATAAAATAAAAATATCTTTATATCACTTTCCAACTCGGAAAAATGCATTCCTTACGGAACATTCATTGACAACTAACAACCCCCCGCGGTTTCACCCCCGTACTTCCCATTCCCGTGGGAGTACAGGGATGAATAATAACCTATATGTTATTCCGATGTATAAGCTATGTTATTGTAAAGTTTCATTAAAATCCATTCAGTAGTTGTTGCGTGAAAGAGTAACAAACATACATACATACATTCTATATTAAAATATTAGTAGGAAAGGACGCTAAAGTAATTTATATTTGTAACACATTTAAAATTCCACACATACACACAGGTAACTAGTTTGATACCTAATATTAAACCGTGTCTCAATTCATACAAAATGATCAAAGGTAATATATAATCCATTCACATATAGTCAAAATCACCTATTGGTTCATAGAAGTTAAATAAAGCCATTGTACACCCTGTATACCAATAAAACAGGGCATTCTGTGTCATGACGCGTCCAAATCGTTTCATACATACTAATATTAATAAGCAAAAGGTAAAAAAAAACTTTATATCGAAAAAAATGAGTGAATAATAATAATAAATCAAGAATAAAAAATCTAGACGTATATTATAATATATTTGTAAGACGTAGTGCCATGCAGGTTTGCAGCAGAATTGGGCCGGCACGACCGGGGTGGTACCTCTCGCTCACATAACACCGGCCTCAAGTGACAGCTATGTCGCGTTTCATGCGGTATATGAGTTCCTTGTGGCCCTTTAAGGAAAAGGAGGGCAACGCATCATGGATATAATACATATTATCCCGATAATTTAAAGGCTTCCATTTGGTTGTTGGTACGGTATGTCTCAACCACGCTTTCTATTCGGCAGTAAATCTAAGTTAACGTGGGCGAAGCTGCGGGCTACAGCTAGTCAATAAATTGTCATTGGTAGTGGAAACATTTTGGATGTTTGTATTTGTTTAAAAACTCCATGAAATATTGTATTCTAATGTTTAAGCAAATTGCACTTTGTACGGATTTCATCGTCGTTTATTAGGTTGACTAGCCGTCGAGGTGCCCTGTTTGCTCTTTAGATCCAGGGCACCTCACTAAAGGCGGCATTGGTGGCACTCGCCGGGTTTTAGAATAGAATAGAATAGAATAGAAAGAATTTATTTAGGTTGCATACACTGTTGTTTTAGTGGGTAGAGCTGCGTCCACTTACCAGCTTTCGGACGCAGCGAAATCCACATACCCGCCTGGGGAGACCCACTCCTCGCGGGATGCCTCAGAGCATTTCCCGACGTTAAAGGAAAAAAAAGAAGGTTTTTCTTACACAGTATATAGATACGGGAAGGGTGGCCTTCCGTAAAATTGGCTGTAAAGTATCAAAAACTTCGGGAATGTATAAATCTTAAAAAATCAACATGACATCAAAAAAAGTTTTTCAATGCCACAAAATGCTTCAACGTGATTTTTTTTGGTTTTTTTATTTTATTTTTACATTACATTAGTTTGAGTTCTATAATCAATAATGTATTTACAGTAGTTATTTATAATGCTAAAACGATATTTATAATAATTTAAGTTAGTGAATAACTGTCTATTGACTATATCAATGTAGTATAAAAAGGCGCCAATAGCGCACTTAGATATATTCTACGAGTATATTTTGTGAAGGGCGTTACTCTGCCCAAATATATTGTAATGGAGAAGAATCAATTATTGTTTTAGTATCAGACATTCCTCCGGCGAGCCGCTAATACATAATATTGACTTGTCGCCATTTTTATTAAAACAAGATAATAAAAAAATCGCTCCACTAAGAAAGTGTCCGTAACGTCGGAATTGTAAAAATAATAATATACCGCGATAAAATCCGTAAAAAGAGGTCTTATAAGCGAAGACTCATCAAACTGTTTGACTACTCACTCAAAAACCCTGGACATTCGGGTAATATGGGCAATAGGCCCTTACACCATCAGGTGGTCTGTCCCAATGCGTAATAAAAATCCGTGTGGGACTGGCATAATAAAGACACAACTTTTATGAAACATCGCTTGGAATAGACAAAAATGGCTACCGTTACTCTGTGTCTATTACAATGATATATAAAAAAGATATTTGAATTTGAAAAGCATTTCTTTCTCTAATTTACGTAGGGTATTTGAGTGTTTGACCTATTGCAAGAAAATAACTTTTTTATTTCGAAGCACTGCTTTGGGTATGTAAATAATAATATTATGTATATTATATTTAATTTGAATTTAGAAGCACGAGTTTTGGATAGTGCAAAAAGAATTTTTTGGGCAAACTTTGAATAATATTTTAATATTATTTTTTCTTTATTGGGTTACTTTTCTCTTGAAAAATTTGATAGAAATTTTAAAGCTCTATAAATGTTTACTAAATGTTTTTCTACCTTAAATTAATAACTATTTAATATCTGTTCGATGAAAAGCTATATCAAGACTATTTAAGAGACTATACATTTTCTTCCAGAATAAATATCGTGGGTCCTTGTTTTATGCAAGTGGCAGGGGATCGTCTTGACGTTAAGTGAATGAGGCCTATTTGGCAGTGGACACAAAAAGGTTGATAATATATGTCTTTAAATTGTTTTATAATGTTTACGTGAATTTCACTCATTTTAAACCGCGCTAACAGCGGTAGCACTACCGCTACCGTACCGCGCATGACCGGCTTCGCTCTCCAGAGGGATGGATGAGGGCCGGCTCTCATGATGATAGTTAAATTCCACCGTAAAAGATTCGACGACCGTATCGGATTTGACTAGTCCAAATCCTGCTCTCCCGAGCAGCGCGCGCGATGAACCACGCCCTTCTGTGGGGCGCGGATTGGGTGTCCCCTTTTCGAATATTTCTTAAGTGAGCCATCTGCTCACTTGCTGTACTGATTAAGCTTGAAGGTCATCAGGCCGAAAAGTCTAGCCCTTCCGAAAAAAACTCATTTTAAAGAAACAATTTTACGCATTTTATCACGGTTTATTAAGGTTTTTACAAACCCGACGTTTCGGATACTTTACAGCAACCATAGCCACGGGAGGGCTGAGGTGTCATACGTTATAAAGTTATTCGAAACTACCCTATGATACATCAATATTTTAATTAGTCCTCTCTACGCAGAAAGTGCTGAGTCTTTAATCTGTGGCGTATTATGCTTGGTTTTTGATTTAAGTATTGATCCCAAGCAGGTGGTGGTTAAGAGCCAGCCATCTTCTCTATTGAAATTAGGATGTTTTTTAGTTTCAATAGCCTCGCTGATCGTCCTTGGTTGGAATCGGTGTTTATGTTCAAAAGTGCATCTATTCTTCATACATCTATTATTATTATATCTATTACTATTATTTTTAAACCAGTAGTCAAATAAATGTATGTTCCTGTGGCGAGCGATAGTTATTGAACCGATGAAAAAGATTGGAATGCGATATGAAGATATTTGAATTTAAATATAGTAATTAAGTAATGAGGTTTTACTGTTATTATCGAAGGGTTTTGACAAGGTAGGAAGAAGTAGCGTTAAGTTATTACATTTTATGGTAAACTAGCAGTGTCCCGCGGTTTCACCCGCGTACTCCCCATTCCCGTGGGAGTACAGTTATAAGCCTATTAACCAGGTGGGAAGACGATCTCCGGTGGCCGGTCCGTGTTGGATGCGAGAAAGGAATCGGCCGTCTTGGCGTTCATTGACGGAGGCCTATGTTCAGCAGTGGACGGATAGAGGCTGATGATGATGATTCTCATGTATAAGCTATTGCAAAGTTTCATTAAACCATTCAGTAGTTTTTGCGCGAAAGAGTAACAAACATACATCCATACATTCGTACACTTTCGTGTTTATAATATTAGTTAGATTAGTTCCCTAACGTTTCATTCATAATAGACCACCGGACCTGACATACCATGTCCTGTACAAACCCCAACATGGTTCAGGCCTTGACGTGGCGGTGGGGCTCAGTAGCCTAAGGTGTGCCCAGCACCTTGGGCGAAGCTAATTGAGCCGAGGGGGCTCTTTGTACCCCCCTTATAAGAAGAGGGGACAAAAGAGCAAGGAGCAAGGGGCGAGGTTGGGAACCTCACCCCATTGTACTGTCCCGACATTGGGAGGGGTTGTTCTGTCGTGCGGGACAACCCCTCTGTGGAGGTGGCCACCTCCGCCTGTTTGATTATTATATCCGGTGCACCTCTCCATAGGCGGCATTGGCGGCACTCGCCGAGTTTTAGTGATTAGAGCTGCGTCCACTTACCAGCTTTCGGGCGCAGCGATTCCCATATACCCGCGCGGGGAGACCCACTTCCGAAAAAAAAACCCAATTCAGAAAAAAAATAAGCTTGCTGTGTTACCGAGAGAATCCCGAGAGAAAGCATAACCATGACAGCTGTCAAGTGTTGCGTCAAAAACGATTTTTTTTTATTGGCTTCAATCTTAATGACACGTAATTTTAACAGAAATATCAAAAACAAGATACGTTAATAGTTTAATTTACATAATTATGTGTTTATATAATTTTTTATATTAAGACACCAATTGGAGCCACCTGCTTTTAAGTGATCGTCGTACACTTTTGGATTGAAGTATCTTACTTGTATTCTTGTAAGTCTAAGATTCTTGACATTTAGGTCCCAAGCGCAGGTCTCCATACCATGTGACTTAAAATAGAATTCTACCTTTGCGTTATTAATATAACCTTTTTTTTGTTAACACGGGGAAAATCAAAACCGAATACCCACTATTAGTGCGCGAGCAAATGCCACCTTTGGTGAGGTGCTCCGGATTTGTTGAGCAGCAGGGCTCCTCGACGGCTAGTCCTTAAAGGACCGACGCGACACCACCCCCACGGGTTGTCCCGTTGTCCCTTACCACAGAACAACCCCTTCTTTTGCACCAGGCCGTTTCTTATCCAGTCAGATTACAAGTTCTCTATGAATGAAAAGTTCCATCGAAGTGCATCTTTTCTTTAATGGAACCTTTTGATTCTTCTTCTGGTTCTTTAATATTAGCTTCCTCAAGGATTGGCCAATGTCAGAGTGGGTGGAATATTGTTCGGTAAATAACTTTTACTTCATACAAACTTAAAATAAGTGTTAAGCTGTCACTATAATAAACAGTGTCATCAATTTTACAGTAAACATTACTTTTATAATACTTACACCTTATTCACAGCAACTCGACTAATACACATTACACCATCAATGTTCTTTCCAAATCAAACTTTATTAAAATTATATGGATACGTATACAGCTCGGTTATACAAGTAATAGCGCCATTTATAAATTTTATTAATGTCAGCTATTACATATTTATGGAACTATGCACAACACAGTTCTAAATTTGAACACTTTATAACAAACATGTTAAAAAAAAATTTGTCAAACAAATTCAATAACACACAACCATTAATTTGTTAATTTAATTAATTAGTAAATAAATACGTTAATTAATTATTAATTAAACAATTCAAAGAGGTGTCAGTAACAAGATTTAGAATTAATAATTTGTTAATTACTTGAATGATTAAGTTTCGTTTATGTTCTGTATTAATGCCATTCAGGAATGGAATAATTAAATAAAAAAGGTGTTTTTTACTTTTACGTAAAAATTGTCGCGTTCAATTTGAATAATAATTAATATATTGATATTTTTATGTTATATGTATTTTTTATGGATATTTTTATTTTAGAGATCCGTAAAGTAAATGTACCTACTTTTTGAAGTGAAATTTGTTTGCGCGCATAAGGGTAATTTTTTTACGGATGAAACGTCACGAAAATGTGCAACGATTTTGTCCACGAAGAGGGAGTCTCGGAAATTTTAAGCTTTAGATTAGTATAAATATAAACGAGATTTAAAAATTAGTATGCCAAATAAGTTTCACTTCTGACATGTGTCAAAGTACACACGCGCGAACTTTTATCTATTATAATATCAAAGTTTTATGTATTTGATGTTTAGTTGTAACAATTTTATTCAAATATCTTATACTTACGTCGAGGCCATAAAAAAGGCAAACTAGATTGGATAATAGAAAACACACACGTTCATAAATATTTTTAAATGGTCTACTACATCTATTACTTCATTATCATTCATCAATAAAATCCAAGACGACCGATACTTTGACACTTAACTAAACTATTTATACGAATTAGCGAGGAATTTTGTAATAAAACGTTTGGACCCAAAATGGGTGCCACCATCCTGCTTACTTCTTTTGTGAAACATTATCGTTATAGTTCCTTAAATAGAGCTGCACAGGCAGTGTAATTTCTGACACCAAGACTTACCAAAATAGAGCAGGAAAGGCAATGTAATGGCTGACACCAAGACTTACCAAATTAGAGCAGGACAGGCAGTGTAATTGCTGACACTGAGACTTACCAAATTAGAGCAGGACAGGCAGTGTAATTGCTGACACCAAGATTTACCAAAATAGAGCAGCACAGGCAGTGTAATTGCTGACACCAAGACTTACCAAAATAGAGCAGCAAATGGCAGTGTAATTACTGACACTGACTGAGACTTACCAAAATAGAGCAGCACAGGCTGTGGAATTACTGAAACCGAGACTTACAATTTCAGCATAGGCAACGCAAGAGATGCCCTATCAAACCAATAAAAAGAGCTGTCCGTGACGGGACATCGACATAATATTATGGTTACATGTATATTAACATAAAATCATCATTTATAAAAATCTTTAACGAAAGACCGAATAAGAAAAGACAGCGTCATGATACCATCCAGCAATAGATTTTACCGCAGGGCGCGCCAAACGATTCATAAAAACCTCTCACCCTTGGCCACTGCCCACTGCCCACATGCCTCCTAAACACGCGATAAAATGTTCTAACCGTTAATACGATGCCATATTTTACACATGTCAAAAAGATCCCGTCTAATAATATAGATTAGAAGGTCAAGCGGCCATTGTCAAGATTTACGGTATGTAAATGGTCATAATCAACATCATTTTGGGGAGGTCTTTGTTATTTGACTCTCTATTCAACGGCAGTTTCCGTCATGCTTAAGATTCATATCACGCTATGAACCAGGAACTTATTATGATTCAGGGTAGTTCAGTTCAGTTCAGATGACCAAATTCCAGTTACTGAACCTGTTAATCAATCGGTTACTCGATCAATTGCTAGATGAATCGAGTAAATTCCTCAATTAGTTGTGCGATCAACCTGTCGACATAACCAACTTACTACCAGTTTGGTCAACCAACCTCTGACTCGTCCTACATAATTGTTTAGCTAGTTTAGACCTAAAAGTAGGTCAAACAATTGCCCGGCCAGCTAAGCAACACCAACACCAATAGTTGTTACTAGACTAATTGGTTGATCAGTGGGTCAACCAGTTGGTCAACTAGTTGGTCGATCAGGTGCTAGACTAGTTGGTCGATCGCTTGGTCGGATAAGAAGTCAGTTGGTTAACTAGTTGGTCAATCAATTGACCAGTCGATGAAATAATTGGTCAACCAGTTAATGAACTAGTTGATCGCCAAGTCGCTAGACCAGTTGGTCGACCAGTCACTAGACAAGTTGGTTGACCAGTCGCTAGACCAGTTGGTCGACCAGTCGCTAGATAAGTTGGTCGATCAGTCGCTAGACCAGTTGGTCGACCAGTCGCTAGATAAGTTGGTCAACCAGTCGCTAGACTAGTTGGTCGACCAGTGGCTAGACAAGTTGGTTGACCAGTCGCTAGACCAGTTGGTCGACCAGTCGCTAGACCAGTTGGTCGACCAGTCGCTAGATAAGTCAGCCGATCAGTCGCTAGACAAGTTGGTCGACCAGTCGCTAGACCAGTTGGTCGACCAGTCGCTAGATAAGTCGGCCGATCAGTTGCTAGACCAGTTGGTCGACCAGTCGCTAGAAAAGTTGGTCGACCAGTCGCTAGACCAGTTTATCGACCAGTCGCTAGACCAGTTGGTCGACCAGTCGCTAGACCAGTTGGTCGACCAGTCGCTAGACAAGTTGGTCGACCAGTTGGTCAACCAGTCGCTAGACCAGTTGGTCCACCAGTCGTTAGACCAGTTGGTCGACCAGTCGCTATAGAAGTTGGTCGACCAGTTGCTAGACCAGATGGTCGACCAGTGACTAGACAAGTTGGTCAACCAGTCGCTAGACAAGTTGGTCGACCAGTCGCTAGACCAGTTGGTCGACCAGTCGCTAGACAAGTTGGTCGACCAGTCGCTAGATAAGTTGGTCGCCAGTCACTAGACAAGTTGGTCAACCAGTCGCTAGACAAGTTGATCGACCAGTCGCTAGACCAGTTGGTTGACCAGTCGCTAGACCAGTTGCTAGACAAGTTGGTCAACCAGTTGGTCAACCAGTCGCTAGACCAGTTGGTCGATCAGTCGCTAGACCAGTTGGTCGACCAGTCGCTAGACCAGTTGGTCGACCAGTCGCTAGACCAGTTGGTCGACCAGTCGCTAGACCAGTTGGTCGACCAGTCGCTAGACCAGTTGGTCGAGCAGTCGCTAGACCAGTTGGTCGACCAGTCGCTAGACCAGTTGGTCGACCAGTCGCTAGACAAGTTGGTCGACCAGTCGCTAGACCAGTTGGTCGAGCAGTCGCTAGACCAGTTGGTCGACCAGTCGCTAGACCAGTTGGTCAACCAGTCGCTAGACCAGTTGGTTGATCAGTCGCTAGACCAGTTGGTCCACCAGTCGTTAGACCAGTTATTCGACCAGTCGCTATAGAAGTTGGTCGACCAGTTGCTAGACAAGTTAGTCGACCAGTGACTAGACAAGTTGGTCAACCAGACGCTATACAAGTTCGTCGACCAGTCGCTAGACCAGTTGGCCGACCAGTCTCTAGACCAGTTGGCCAACCAGTCACTAGACTAGTTGGTCGACCAGTCACAAGACTAGTTGTTCGACCAGTCGCTAGATAAGTTGGTCGACCAGTCGCTAGACCAGTTGGTTGATCAGTCACTAGACTAGTTGGTCGACCAGTCGCAAGACCAGTTGTTCGACCAATCGCTAGATAAGCTGGTCGACCAGTTGCTAGACTAGTTGGTTGACCAGTCGCTAGACCAGTTGTTCGACCAATCGATAGATAAGTTGGTCGACCAGTTGCTAGACTAGTTGGTTGACCAGTCGCTAGACAAGTTGATCGAACAGTCGCTAAACAAGTTGGTTGACTAGTCGCCAGATCAGTTGGTTGACCAGTCGCCTGACAAGTTGGTCGACCAGTCGCTATACTAGTTGGTCGACCAGTCGCTAGACCAGTTGGTCGACCAGTCGCTAGACAAGTTGGTCGACCAGTCGTTAGACAAGTTGGTCGACCAGTCGCAAAAATAAAATAAAATAAAAAAAATAAAAATAAAAAATAAAATTGGATTAATTCGTCAATTATTTGAATTTCCCTTCCGCGAACATACCTTGCTAACGTTTAACATTACACCCACGGAGCTATGTGACATCATTAGCCGAATTTTATATTTTATTATCAATGCGTCGCTAAACACGATATTTATGTAAAACTTCCAATAAATATTAGTAATGTCATGCCAACAATGGACGCCCACGGGGTTAATTTTATTGTATTATTGTATATTAATGGTGAACGATACAGTTTTATGTTTTTATATGTTTATGACAAACTAGTTGGTCGTGACTTCATCTGCCTATGATATATATATATATATATATATATATATATATATATAATGTATCTTAGAATATTGTTGTATTAGAATGACAGATCAGACACTAATGTATATGACCGTATCCGAAGTGATGATGATTATTTTTGTAGTCTAAGCTACTCCTTATAACATCAGCTATCTGCCGGTGAAAGGACCGTCAAAATCAGTCCAATCGTTTTAGAGATTAGCCGGAACAAACAGACAGACAAAAATTGTAAAAAATGTTATTTTGGTATATGTATACCGTGTTTACATCCATATGCATTCAATAAAAAGCGGTTATTTTAATATTACAAACAGACACCCGAATTTTATTTATCTGTATAGATGATATTATTATTATTATCAATTGTAAAGATGTTTTTATCCCACTGGTAGGTACTTCTAAACTAGCGAACATGTTTCTAATAAGCTATCCAATGATCCAGAGTCCAGACTTAAATCCACCCAGAAGTGGGCGGGATACTATGTCTATCCATACAACTATCCCCACGTTCACTCTTATCGTATCTTTATAACATGATTTAGATTCGAACACGTTACCACCGAAGCGGGCGGGGGTGCTACCACACAACTACACATACACAGTCTCACAGACGTGTATATTAAACACGGATTGACCTATCTCGGTGATCACAATCTGACGCTCACAATATGACCGTCGTCGATATATTGTGATCCCGCGAGATGGAGGTATCTTGATACTTGCACACAAATGAGACGGTCCATTTCAGGTCTGGTCTTGTACAGTAAGAAATACATAGATTTCATTAAAAATAAAATAAATTAGTTTAAGAAACTAAATTACAAGCAAAGAATAAAATCTAGTTCAAATTTCTTGGCCTGTTGGCAATTCTATATAAAGATGGCGCCCTTCAGACGGTCATTTATTACCATGAAGTTAGGAAATGTTATGAGGAGATGCCCCTTTCTTTAAACTTACAGCTGTAAGTGAGTGTCTGATCCACCATCTTGAGTGCCCTTTTCATAGTAGTATTCTCTATATAGTTTGTGATTTTGCTTTCAAAACCCTAACAATGGTAGCCATGTTAAGTGTCGATTTGAGTTGTAGGTTACAGGTTATAGGTAGGTAGTCTATGTTTATTACTTATTAAATGTCATTTGTGACAAATGACAAACCAGATGCCGATCGATGAATGACATATTTCCTTAAAATTTGACAGATAACGCCATTTTTGTATACACGTAGTGTTGCAAATCTTGGAAACTTTAAATTATTCTACGCTAAAATTGAGATGAATTCATGGATATGAACTAATCAAAACTGTTTCAATATTTTCTTTCCTTCATCTCATTACATGTACAAAAGTAGACAAGAAGATGGTGTCGAATGGTAATCGTATTCTATATATTATAATGAATTACGTGACGGTTGCTGTAAAGAATCGGAATACCCCACCAAGGCTCAAGACTTGTCGTGGCGGTGGGGTTCAGTAGCCTAGGCTCTCTGTACCCCTCTTATAGGGACAAAAGAGCAGGGGGATACGGGGCGAGGACGAGAATCTTACCCCATTGTATTGTCCCAACGTTGGGAGGGGTTGTTCTGTGGTTAAGAACAACCCCTCTGTGAAGGTGGCGTCGGTCCCCTGAGGGACTGACTAGCCATCGAGGTGCCCTGTTTGCTCAACACCCTCACCAAAGGCGGCATTGGTGGCACTCGCCGGGTGAGTGGGTAGAGCTGCGTCCATTTAATAGCTATCGGGCGCACCGAGTCATATATACCCGCCTGGGGAGATCCACCCCGCCGCGAGATGACTCAAAGCATTTCCCGACGTTAAGAGAAAAAAAAAGTACATAAACGTCTGGAATGTAAAAAAAATGGATAAAACCAGTAATAAGTTGTTAGTCTACCACCGCTATATCACAGATGATTATATGCGTTTGGCCGATATGACTTAGGGACCTTCAATAAATGAGCTTACTCATATTTGGAAAGCAACGCACCTGCTTACCCTCTGGTGTAGTGTCTTTAGATGTCGCTGATCACTGGTGACTGGCCGTTTGCCCCCACTTCTATAAAAAAAGAAAATTGCCGTTTTAATGTACCTTGGTTTAAACCTGCTTGGTGATGACCACATTCTAAATTTAAAAGATAAATGACATTTGAACGTAAAGTTTGTTATGAACACTTTAAGACAAACGTCAAGTATCAAGAGTAGTCGCGACGTCGCGTGGAGGTGTGAGCGGTGAATTACCGGCGCGGCGGGGAGTCCCCTACCCAGAACTGATACATCTTGGTACTTGACTGATGGATGGACCGAGGGCACCACCATTAAACGGTCACAGGTTCAAATGTGATTGTTAACACTTTGTGTAACATCTTTGTCAATATAATCAATCATTAGGGTTCTGTTCTTCTAAATGACTATACCGAACCCTTATAGGATCACACCGCTGTCTGTCTGTCGATCTTAACCTTTTTAATACATTATGCATTTTTTTATGTTACTTGGATAGGCAAACGTGCCACCTGATGGTAAGTGGTCGACGTCACCCATGAACATAAACTAGTTTACCTGGAACGAGCCCAGGCAACTCATTTATGTGTTGCCTATCCTGAGACATAAGATGTTAAGTCTCGGTGCCAGTAATGGCACTGTCTGTCTTGCCCTTCTCTCCGAAACACAGCAAAGCTGTTTCACGGGAGAAACAAGCAAGATGGTGGTACCCATGCAGCCGGGAGCGCGGCACAGCGCTTCCCTCCCACAGGAGTCGTTGCTTCGGGGGAAGTCAGTCCTCGCCAAGCTGATCTAATTTGGGGAATCATTCAGATGAATCTCTAATGAGATTAGACAATGCAGGCCAAGTAATAATACAGTATACAGAATTCATTGAGCATAATCAAAGGAGAAAATCTAAACCGTTTATTTATTGTTACATAGAAAAACTGTTACATGTAAAGGTTTACGGACGATAATTTTAGGTTATGACGTCATAATGCGTCACTATCCGAACTCTTAGGCCGATCGTCCCTCTCTTTGGCTCGTACTGCGCTCGCGCTTGTGGTCTAAGATCCCGATATAAAACGACCTTCACCGAGCTGGTTATTAGATGAAACTTATTTTATATTTAATTTAATATGTCAATAAATATATTGCATATGGGTTGTCTAAAAAATTTCAGTCCAGGATATGATAAATTAATAATTAAAAAAAATATATATTTTTTTTTAAAGGTATTGGTTAATAGACAAATTCCATACCAATCGAAAGTACTCGAAATATCTACTAGTAATCGAATATGCAAATGTTAGGTTGTCTTTCTTTTTCCTGTCACAACTCTCGGGTAGGGTATAAGCAGTTAAATCGATACTAGTGACTTGCACCGGTCTGGTTAACGAATTAAAATTAAATGAAAATAAAGATTAATCCATTACGATCACGGTAGTATAAGGTCGTCTATAAATTTATTTTTGTTGTAATTTTTTTAAATTATTAATTAATAATAATCCTGGCTGAATTTTTTAGACAACCCATATGCAATATATTTATTAATATATTAAATTGAATATAAAATAAGTTTCATCCAATAACCAGCTCGGTGAAGGTCCTCTTTATATCGGGATCCTATGCTATTGCACGCTCGGTACAAGCGGAACACTTTTTCGTGCGTGCAGCCGGCGTTTATCGATTTATAAAACGTCACGTCGAAAATACGTTTTTCGGAACCCTTTTTTACACTAGCGAAATACAGCAAACTGTTTCACGGGAGAAGCATGCAAGATGGTGGTACCCATGCAGCCGGGAGCACGGCATAGCGCATCCCTCCCGCCGGCGATGATGACAATACTTGAACCATTTTGCTCATACTCTATTCTAAGTAATATGGAGGTCCAGGGCCCCGCGATCCAAGGGGCCCCGCGATGGGGCCCCGCGATCTATGGGGGACCCCCTTCGGCCTTCCCCTTTACCTATCGGGGGCATAGCTAATATGTTAAATTGGATGATTTTTGAAATACTCCTACATATATTAATGAACTAGTTCACACTTCCTACGACAAGCGATAAAAAACAATTTAAACATTAAAAGGCCGTATAAATAACATCACTTAATAATATATTAGTACCCTAAAACACACGGGTACATTCCGGTCTGTAGTGATGAGCGAGTATCGATATATTCAAATATCGATGATAAAATATAATTAAGTCGATAGAATGAAATATCAAGGATAAAATATAAATTGAAGTTGATAGAATTACATATTGAGTCTTCTGTTTTGTAATTTTAATTACCTGTGGAGATTTATATTTCCCACTTCTTCACGTGAAATGTTTATTTGTTAACCCGTTGATGGCAAAAAGACGGATGTTATAAGTTTGACTGCTGTATATGTGGCACTGTAGCTCTTCACCGTGAACACATTTGGATGAAATTTATTTTTATATGAAAACTGACTTTCTAGTGATGATTCTTAGACTTATTTTATCAAGGTCCGTTCAGCCACAAACAAAACTGATGACTTTTAAACAGTCATCAGTTCTTTTGTGATTGTGTCGGTTTTTTTAAATATATCGAACCGAAATCCTACATCTGCTATCAAGAAGATGTAAATAGTTTTAAAGTCTGTGTGTATCTTTCCTCTATCACCTTTTTGTTCTTCTTCATCTTTATCCACATTCAGATTGGAATATTCACTGCGTCATTTTGAAAAGAAGTCATTGGGTAGTGATGTTCGAAGTATCGATATCATTAAAAACATCGATTTTAAATTACAATCACGTAGTTGTTTAATTTTAAACATTTCGCTAAATCATGAATCATTTTCGATTGAAATGACTTTTTAATATTAATTAATTGGTCGTTATTTATTAAATTACGATGGCTCAGAGGTTGGACCGGTTGGAATATAGGATTCGAGTTGTGAGAATTATTTTAATAGTTTTCGATTGCAAAACTAGATTTTATAGCCAGACATTTGGGGTTACCTGGCCTATATTACCTAGGACTAGAACATTATATCACCAGCCTTTTGCTGATTTAAGCTAAGTTTGCAGCGTTAAGTTCGAGTTGTTGTTAAGGCTAAAAGTGTCCAAAACTAAACTTAATTGAAGTTTTTGAAGTTATACTTCTTTTGGTGCGTTAGGGAAATATTTCAGTGTTAGATAGCCCATTTATCGAGGAAGGCTATAGGCTATAGGCTATAGGCTATAATATCACGCTGTGACTAACAATAATTAAGTTGAGTAAGTTAACGCGAGCGAAGCTGCGGTCAACAGCTAGTAAGACATAAAAACTGATTCAGATAGGAGTTCCTCGCTGACACGCAACCATATTTTTTATATATAAAGTTGATCATCTATGTTCATTGTAGATTCGAACCCGCGACCGTTGTTTCCCCGGTACTATTTACAAAGATTTATACCGGGTAAGAATTATAAATCGTACCAGCCGTGTTTGACCACTTGTAACACGATCCCGACGTTTTTATCGTCACATCGAGTAGATATAAAGCCTTTTATAAAATGTGTTATTTAGTGGAAACACACAAAGTAAACTTATGAATAAGTAATGTGCTTTGTAGGATTAAAGGTTTGGGTTTAGCTATAGTTTTGGCTGTACTTGGGGCTAATAATAAGTTGAAAAAATGGGGGTAATATTCCATAATATATTTAACATTTATTTTCTGATTTTTAATGTTCGTAAGAAGACGCCAATAGATATATTAATGTAAAACATGTATAATTTATAATGAAGATTTTTACAACGAAAATGACTTTTTTATGTTAGATGCATAGGCAAACTGGCAAACGTGCCACCTGATGGTAAGTGGTCGACGTCGCCCAAGAACATAAACTAGTTTACCTGGAACGAGCCCAGGCAACACATTTATGTGTTGCCTATCCTGAGACATAAGATGTTAAGTCTCGGTGCCGATCTCTCCGACTGCTTCACGGGAGAAACAAGCAAGATGGTGGTACCCATGCAGCCGGGAGCGCGGCACAGCGCTTCCCTCCCACCGGTAAACGAATATTGAAACATAAAATAAAACTAATACATTAAAAACTCCGTGGTCAATTATTTACATAATACACAGGCAGTATATGCGCCTGAACAGTACCTTATAACAAATATACATTAAGTTATAACGTTTAAAAAAACTGATTTTGTAATTCTATGATAATGCTGCGACGATGGCCTAGGCCCTTTTTTTTCCTTTTACGCCCGGGAAATGCTCTAAGGCATCCCGCCTGGGGAGAGGGTCTCCCCAGGTGGGTATGTGGGACTCGCTGCGCCCGAAAGATGGTAAATGGCCACAGCTCTACCCACTAAAACCCGGCGAGTGCCACCAGTGCCGCCTTGGTGCCCCGGATCTGTTAAGCTAACAGGGCACCTCGACGGCTAGTCAGTCCCGCAAGGGACCGACGCCACCTCCACAGAGGGGTTGTCCAGCACCACAGAACAACCCCACCCAACGTCGGGACAGTACAATGGGATGAGGTTCCCATCCTTACCCCTTGTCCCTTGCTCTTTTGTCCCCTCTTCCTATAAGAGGGGTACAAAGAGCCCTATCGGCTCAATTGGCTTCGCCCAAGGTGCTGGGCTCACCCTAGGCTACTGAGTCCCACCGCCACGACAAGGCCTGAGCCATGGTGGGGATGGCCTAGGCCCTAGTGGGTTTTTTTTTTTTTTTTTTTTTCGCAGGGAAATCCTTATGGATGCAGCCAGGACCTTCGGGTAAATCCTGACCCAATGTGGGACTCGCACCTGGGAGTGCCCACCCTAACTAAAACCACTGCGAGCGCCTTCAGCCGCTTTTGGAGGGTCCCGGATATGCAGGCAACGGACAGGATCACCTCAGCGACAGGCTGGCCCCGGCGAAGGCCAGACTACTCCTCGTAGGGGGGGACTGCCCGGCCGCTACTAAGAAGTCCCCACGACGTCGTGCCATACAGACCCAGGTTCCCATCCTGGGCCCGACACGAACACAGGGGCGTTACTGGAGGCGCATTAAATAGCGCCTCCTACGCACCCCCGTTCGTCGCCAAGGCCCTAGTGGGTATGGGCTCGGCCTCATGAGTGAGCTGAACACACCTCTACAGAGGCTTTCTTACTTACTTCTATTATAATATTAAGAACTAGTAGCGCCCCTCGGTTTCACCCGCGTACTTCCCATTCCCGTGGGACTACACGGATAAATAGCCTATATGTTACTCTGATGTATACACTATGTAAATGAAAAGTATCAGTAAAATCTATTCAGTCGTTTTTGCTTGAAAGAGTACTAAACATACATCCACGAATCCATATTCCATACATTTTTACAAACTTTCGTGTATGAAAGTCTGTCTGTCACCCAGGGCCGTTTTGCCATCGGGCACTCTGGGAAGGTGCCCAGGGCTCCGGGATCCACGGGGCCCCATTAATACTATCAGAATATGATTGAGTATGAGTGAGTATTAGTCCACACACAGATCTCACAATTGTTGTTTTCGTCAGGGGCCCCATTATCCTAGTGCCGAGGGTATAGGGTAGAGGGCACAACTGCCACCTTTTTATGCCTAAACCAGATAAGATATATGCATAGAGATTATGTCAGTCGAGGTTATTTAAGAAATTTTGAGTGTGACTTAAACACGGACGAAGCCACGGGCCCAGCTAGTGATATATAAATGTTTATTCAGACCATCTATCATTTGGACATAAAAATGTTACAAAACACATAATTTCCCAGCGCTATCTTAATTTGAATAATTATAATATTATAATTTGATATATTGTTATGGTATTAGACTAGTTCTATTAAAACGAACCACCTGGTGGTACGAGTTCCCTGAGTTTGTTTCGCCTGATCTCAGTAAGCTTTCGAGTAAATAAATTCAATTAATGTTCAATAACTTAGGTGATTTTTAAGTAAAATGTTGAACATATTATTTTGACTATGACTTTGACTTTGCCTTGGGCTATGACTTTTCCTTGGGCTATGACTTTGCCTTGGGCTATGACTTTGCCTTGGACTATGACTTTGAATTTGCTTTGGACTATGACTTTGACTTTGCCTTGGGCTATGACTTTGTCTTTGACTATGACTTTCACTTTGCCTTAAGCTATGACTTTAACTTTGTTTTGGGCTATGACTTTGACTTTGCTTTGGACTATGACTTTGACTTTGCCTTGGACTATGACTTTGACTTAAGAACTTCAACTTGGAATTTGACTTTGTTTTTGATAGGCCTTGGTCTCCTTACCTTTTATACTTAGACGCCTGGTTTTTGTGCCACTCTTGCTTTTCTGTCCAGTAAAGCTAAAGTAAAAAAATGGCAGAATAGTGGTTTTACCATTGCGAAGTATATCCCACGAATAATAAAATCACACCAAGCTAGTCCTGTTTAATGTTTAACCGGCACGGCATAATTATCTTCCAACTTGCGCAGATCCTGAAAGGTCACGACTGCTTCGGGCAGTATATATGCAAGGGTGGGAGAACACGCTAGAGTGGGGACACTGCTGACTACACTCTGACATAGTACCCAGCTTGGGTGGAGGAAAGAGCGCCACTTATCGCTGAAGTGGGCGAGACCTGTCGCTCCCAGCGGTCATCCGAGCGATGACGGTCAGTGAGAGCGTATGGCAGGCGGTCCTCTCCTTCTGCGAGGTAATGATGTCGCAGAAGGAGGTGGCGGACCGGGAGAGAGAGTGCACTGGCGCCTCTCCCCGCAGGAAAGGCGGCGACGGAAGGTAGGTGAGGGTAAGGTTCGAGCTATACATATATTATAATAAATAATAAGTAACATTTGTTTTGCTTTGTTTAATATAAGTATATCGTGGCTGATGAGGGGGGCATTTTTCATTTCATTTTTCATTTTCATAAGGCACACTTATGACTGCAGTGGATAGAGCTGCGTCCACCTTACCATATTTCGGGCATAGCGAGTCCAACATGGGTATGTTGGAGCTATGCCCAAAAGATGTATGCCTAGGGTAAAAAAAGTTCTGTTTAAAGTTAAGTTTACCTTGTACAATACTAATGCTGCGTCACGCTTAGTACAATTATACGATTATACGCTTAGTATGATATAATTTAATAAGCCATCGTTGATAACTTACCATGACTCCGGTTTGCTGTTTTTCCGGGGTCCACTTCAAGATCGCCCCTCGAAATCGGGCGAGGACGGCTCAGTATGGCTTGGTGTATTTAACATATTCTAATTCTTTTTAATATACATGATGATTCCTTCTTGAAAATTGATTCTTAGCCGTGCTAGTTGAATTATTACATAACCAGCCGGGGCCGTATTATTCATAAGGCGGTTGAGGCAACTGCCGGGTGACCGGCATAGGATCCCAGGAGTTGAATATTTTTCATATATTTCTCCGTTTCCAAATTAAATATTTGTATTGTTTCAACCTGTTTGTAAGAATTTAAAAAAAAACAATTTTGAAAATCGGTCCACATTTGACGGAGAAATCGGTGAACATACATAAAAAATATATACACACGAACATAGAACCTCTTTTTTTGAAGTCGTTTAAAAAAGGGCGAAGAGGCACCGAGATGTACATTGCAGGGCTCTTAAGCCCTGAAGATATCCGGCCCTGTGTTATTAAAATGATAATGTAAATAAAAACATTTTACAAAAAATTTAAACCGACTACCAAAATTCTAAACTAAAAAGTATTAAAATAACTGTTTCTTTAATTTTTGTGCTTACAATTTAACTTAATCTTCTACTAATGTACAAACTTTGCGTTTACCACGTCATTATAGTTACTATTGGTAACTATACTATGGTAATATTAAAGTAACATACAGACGAATTGAGAACCTCCTCTTTTTTGAAGTCGGTTAAAAATGAAGTGGTCGGAATAGAACTCGCACCTTTCCATTCGAATCCGTAACCGCTCGCCACACAAATTTTTTTGCAGGTGTGAAATTATCATTTATGTTAATGTTGAATGGATAAAAAAATATTCTACATTATATAGATTATAGTTATCAAAACCGTCCTTCGTATTAATGTTCCAAATGCTACGAATTATATAACTTACTTCTAGCCCACGGCTATTCCCTGACTTAATTTATACGTGGCGTTCATTAGTAGGGGCCTGGGTTCAGCGGTGGTCGTTAAAAGATTGGTTTGATGATGTTGTTGTTGATGATGATGATGATGGTGATGATGATGGTGATGGTGATGATGATGATGATGGTGATGGTGATGATGATATATCCGAAACTATAAAAAAATATAAGAAAGTAGAAAAAAATTAAAAAGAAGAGAAAAAGGATTTTGTCTGAGTCACGGTCTGTACATGTGCAAAGTTTCATGCAAATAAGTACAGCCGTTTAAGTAGGTATCGAGTAGGTAAACGAACAAACTTACACATATTTATCATAAGTAGATACTAAAATTAGCATTTATGTTGAAAGTACATTAAAAAGGGACACGGTATAATCTTTTAAAAACTTATTTGGCAAACTAATTTTTAAATCTCGTTTATATTTATACTAATCTAAATCTTTAAATTTCCGAGACTTGTGATACAACGTTCGCTCTATCTCACTTTCTCTCTCGATCATTCACTCGCTTGCTACTCTCACTCCATGGCTATGTGCTTCATACTACGTTCGCCTTTTCTCACTCTCTCTCAATCGGTCTCAATCACTCTCTCCCTCTTCTTGGACAAAAACTTTGCACATTTTCGTGACGTTTAATCCGTAAAAAATTTACGTAAAGAAGTTTCACTTAAAAAAATATCAATCTTTATAAATAAGTCAGACGAAGCTGGGGGCAAATACATTATTAAATAAGTCAAAATATTAAAAAAAAGAAAAAGAAAGCCATTTCGTTTCGCGCCAAATCACCATAAACAATCATCGAAATTATGACAAAGGTATACAGCATACAGCCAAAAGTTTTCAAATATAGGATAATTGGTGCGGTTAAACAATTACGGATCACGCCATCGTTCGGGCCGTAATGGGACGGACGGGCAGACGAATTTATAACCGCTAACGAGATGCGGAGAAGAACGCTAGTGAGAATTACGATTGAAACCTTATTAAAAACGATTGAAAACCACATAAAGCTATTTTAAAACTACATAGGTATATATACATTTTGGGCAATTCGTTAGGTTAGAAAATTGTGTTATACTTATTACGTTTAAATAACTATTTAATAGTATCCAATAAAAGGTGTTGCTTGTTAAAGAAATAAAAAAAACCCAACCAGTCACAGGGACTGCCGATAGAAGTGAAAACAAAACAATTAAATTTAAATACCTCTAATACAGGCTGTAATAGATTATGACAATCTATACTATTTAGAAACAACACAATTTGCAAAACAAATATTGCATAATCTTATATAAATAAATCAAACGTCAAACTGTGTCTCCAACTCTCCATCTTTTCGCCTGCGGTGTCTTGAGTCCAAGTCACATAAACGTCAAACTGCGTCTCCAGCGGCTCGCGTGCGGTGTCGCAAGTCCACGTCATATAAACGTCAAACTGCGTCTCAGCGGTTCGTGTGCGGAGTCGCGAGTTCAGTGGTTTTATCTCATCTAAAAAATCGGTTGTCTGTAAAGTCGGTTTACTGACGATAGTTGAACGTGACAATGTCTTAAAATGGAACGCCTCAGAGCGAGGTAACGCCGCATGAGTCATGTTTTTCGTGCGTGCAGTCGGCTCCATCGAATTATAAGACGTTGTCACATCAAAAATATGCGTAGGTACCTCGCTAAAAGAAGTTTACACTTCAAAAAATGCTACTCCAAAATTGTTGTCTAAGTGGTATAAAACACAACTGAAATAGGACATAGAAGTCAATAGTTTTTTGCCGGCTATTTTCGTTTGCTTATGTGAATGTTGAAAATGGTATTATATTAAAGCCAGTTAAGATTTAGTCTTGTACTATTAAGTTTATAGTAATATTTTATTCGTTCATAATAATACACATTCCCCATCTCTAAAATCAAACAACAATTAAGAACTATAAATTGAAATTACATATCGTTATAATTTTCAGATACATCCCTTTTCCTTAACAAGATGCAGTAAAATAAAACCAGTGTTTAAACCCTCAAACAAATAAACAAATTATATTATGCAGGTGTGAACGTACATCGGCTTGTGGGAGGGAGACGGATATATGTACAAGCGAGACAGACTATCACAGATAATAAATAGACAATAGTTTAATGATGAAGAATTTATGTGAGCGGGAAACACGAAGATACTTTTTCCAGTATTAAACGCTTATTTCCTAAAAAATAAGTTACGTAAGTATGTGTCAAATGTCTTAATATTGGAACAAATATAATAATATAATTTCAACCCTCATATGTCCTAGTGCTGGGCACGGGGCTCCTCCTCGAAATCAGGCGAGGAGTTGGGCCATAGTTCACTGATGCGCTGGTCAATGCAGGTTGGTAAACTTCACACACCTTCAAAGAATTTTAATCTCATCATAAGCAAGTAATTAAGAAAACCCCATTTCAAGGCACAACAAGGGTTAGGATCGAACCCGCACCTCTCACTCAAGAGCCCACACACCCACACCCACTAAACCACCGTCGCACACATATTGGAACACAATAAATTAAATGTTTACATCGCTATAGGTTAACAGTAGAATAACTTTTACATTACACAGTTAAAACAATTGGACATAAATTAGTTCCTACCACATACCCTTTTTTTCTTTTGGGACGGAAAATGCTCTTAGGCATTTCGCGGGGGAGGGGGGATTCCCCAGCCGGGTATGTGGTACTCGCTGCACCCGAAAGATGGTAAAGGTGGACGCAGCTCTACCTACTAAAACCCGGCGAGTGCCACCAATTCCACCTTTACTGAGGTGCCCCGGATCTGTTGACCAACAGGGCACCTCGACGGCTAGTCAGTCCTCCAAGGGACCGGCTCTACCTCCACAGATGGGTTGGTCCACGCCACAGAACAAGCCCACCCAACGTCGGGACGGTGCACGTGAGCTACCCATCCTCATCCCTGGTCTCCCTGCTTTTTTATTCCCTCTTCTTATAAGAGGGGTACAAAGAGCAGCTCTCTCGGTTCAATTGTATTCGTCCAAGGTGCTGGGTTCACCTTAGGCTACTGGCCTCACCGCCACAACAAGGCTTGAACCATGCTGGGGTACTACTACGTACTCTCCTTACTGGTAAAGCATTTCATATAAATTAAAGTAATATTTTACCCTTACCATAAAATTTTCCCCGATTGAGCAATTACAATGTTAAATTGATGTTTAGCTAAACGCCGCCATTTTGTTTTCATAATGGCGGCATAAAATCAAATGTCAATATTTTTAAATAAATCCGACGTGAATGGGTGTGCACTTTTATGGTCTGTGTTTATGTTTGTCAATGAGAATTGAGAGCTAAAAGTGTTCAAATGAGACAGATCGTAAATGTTTTCGGTTGATAATTTTTATTGCTTGATACAAAATATTTAATAGATTAACATTTTTTTTATAAATTATAATTTATTTTTAATGTACATATACATGTTATACATTAAACAATCACACTGTAAATGCTTATTTACAATAATTATTCTTTAATTTATCTTGGCTGGATTCAAGTTTTACATTTTAGTGCTTGCGCGTCAAGCATTTTGTATACTACACATCTTTTAGTGTGTGACTACACACTAAAAGATTTTGCATATGTATCTTAACTTTTTTTTTCTTTAACGCCGGGAAAAGCTCTGACGCATCCCGCGGGGGAGTGCTCCGTCCACTAAAACCCGGCGAGTACCACCAATGCCGCCTTTGATGAGGTGCACTGGATCTAATGAGCAGACAGGGCAACTCGACGGCTAGTCAGCCCCCTAAGGGACCGACGCCACCTCCACAGAGGGGTTGTCCCGCACCACAGAACATTCCCTCCCAACGTCGAGACAGTACATTGGGGTGAGGTTCCCGTCCTCGCCCCTTGCCTCCTGCTTTTTTGTCCCCTCTTCTTATAAGAGGGGTAAGTTGTCAGCGTCCCCCATGGGCCATGACCATAAACGACTTTACTTGAAGCACTAGCTTATGCAACTCATTCATGTGTTGCCTATCCTGGCACATAATGATAAGTCTCTGTGCCAGTAGTACCTACACTGCCTGTCCTGCCCTTCTCTCCGAAAAACAGCAAAACTGTTTCAAGGGAGAAACAAGCAGGATGATTGTATCCATGCAAAGGAGCGTGGCACAGCGCAACCCTTCCACTGGTGAATAAGAATATTATGTCTTCTAGAAGGTCCCTGCTCCATGCTCTCCATGCGGCATGCGCATACTATGGTGTGCATGGGACAAGAGTATTAAAAGTGCATCCTAAATATCGAAGATTGCTAAAGTATATTAGAAAAGTAATTAATTTTAAGTATTTTAACATTTTAAGTGCATCTAACAGGTTTCTTTTACATCTATTTACATTGAAAAGAATTAATCAAAGATTTTACTATAAACATTATTCTCCCGTAATTTGGATCTAGTATTTTATATCAATCACAAGCATTTCGATTTCACGCAAATACAATAATTCGTACATTTTACGAGTGATACAAGAAATATATTATTTTAATGAATCGCTTAACAGAATTTGCGAAACTAAATTGATATTATTTAATTTTCCATGTCCGAACTCAAGACACCTGTATACTGGCAACATATTTATTTAAAAGTAAGGAAATTCGTCCTTAACACAACTCAATAAAAATTATAATACTTTAAACGTAATAAACCTTTGGCAGTACCGTTTTTAAAATTGTGTCATTGACAAAGTTATGGTCAGTCAATAAAAATTCGCAATTGGAATGCAGATAAGAAATTGTATATTATAACATATATATGAAATTATAATACAGTTTAGTAATATGTAATTATTGTTATAATCTTACTAAACATCGGTGTTCGATATTCGGGAAAATCTCAATTTTAGGATCAAACAATCATGTGTGTCTTTGTCAAGTCCATTTCCAATTAAAAAAAAAGAAAGCGTGTACATTTATATACTGCACACATACTTTTTACAATTACTTATCATGAATCATATAATATATTTTTTATCTCTATTTAATTTAAATTAATATTTATATGTAGATATATGAATATTTGAAAAGCTACTGTGAATATAGAGCTATACCTGTGGTTTTCAGCGAAACTGGAGACAGTTACCAGCTAACTTCATGTCGCGTTTTGACTGTCGTTGTACGCGTACCAAACGCGATGAAAGAAGTATCAACAAGATTCTTCATCATCACTGCCATAAGCCTCTTCAAGGAAAGCCAAGACGATCGAACTAATTGGCCGTCTTGTTGGTCCATAATATATGATTATGGACCAACAAGACGGCCAATTAGTTGGTCCATAATCATATGAAGTCTATTTTGTATACGAGTAAATCAAAACTTTGTTGTATATTGTATATTTTCAACAAAGCAAAAAAATTATTACATTACAGATTAAAAATCCTGTGAATTCAAAATCGTAATTCAAATTAGGACACGCTTGGAAGTTAACAATCACCAATAAATAAATGAGCTCGACGGGTCTTTGTGGGTTCGGATCAAAAACTAATATATCTTTTTGTCTCATTATAATTATCTTAAAGAAACAATCAACGGGAACTGTGGTGAAATAAAAAATGTACTGCCACAAGCGATGTGGCGTTAAAATATAGATACGATTTAATAGTTAAAATTATTTAATTTCTTATTTGTTTGTACCATTTGATGTTTGCGAAAGCAAAGCTGCTAGTAAGCTGTGTAAATAATGTAGTCAGGCCCACCTCTCGTTCCCACCGCTGCTACTCCTGTATAGCCAGGATCGACAGCGGTAACCACTAAATGACCCTTTGATACGATCTCAGGGAGCCCGAGGGATACGTTAAAACTGCCTTGGGACCCGCAACGACTTTTAATCAGAAGTATTCAGGAGGAGTAGGAAAATTTTCCAGTAAATAATGTAGTCACTTAAACATGTTTCATTTTCCTTTTTTAATACCTACCAAAGTTAGTTGGAAAGCCAAACGGGCAGACGTGCCTTATGGTGGTAGTCCCAAGCAACTTATCCTGAGACGTAAGTTGTTAAGTCTTAGTGCCACTTATTACACGGCCTGTCCTGCCCTTCTCTCTGAAATACAGCAAAGCTGTTTAACGGAAGAAACAAGCAAGATGGTAGTACCTATGCAGCAGAGAGCGTGGCTCAGCGCATCTGCCACACCGGTACATATTAACGAAAAAGCTGGTAGGGTTTTTTTATAACATAGGAAGGCAAACGAGCAGTCGAAGCCTTTTGGCGACTATCAACACCCATACCCATCCGCACAACCAGAGATTATGCAGATGCGTTGCGCTCATTTTCCCTATCCCCAAATAGGCCACCCGAATCACACAAATCGCACGAAACGGTATTACGTGAGCGAGAGGTATCACCCCGGTCATACCGGCCCAATTCGGATGCAAAGCTGCTTGATATTGCCTCTTATATATTTAGACCTATGCCAGTGCGATGTAACCTCTGTGTGCGAATATATAAACTATTAATTTAAGTAACTCTAATAAGCATAACAAACCCGAGTGGCAATAATAATCACCGCACGCAAAACCTCAACACAATACGTCAATTTCTAGCAACGTCTAGTAATTTTCGAAACATACCATAATGTCTCGAAATTTCTCAAATGCTGAAAACTTTCGATATTTCAATTCTACGAATGTCTTATGCACTAGACTGAAAAGTCTGAAAAGAGCTTACTATTTTCAGACTTATCGTTTTAGTTTTGAAGTAAAAATTACCATGTAAATTAAAAGCCCTTAAGACGTGTGTCTAGTTTTTATCTTCAGTTCGCGGGCAGATACTAAATAACATATAACAATGATTGAATCACAAAACGATGAGCGCCGGAGCGGGCATAACGCGAAATTAATTTTACAAAACGAATCCTTATTATACGGACATCGCGTGTCTGTCTGTGCGTATATTATATTAATACTACGTTATGTCAATTTATAAGTTTTTTTTTTCTTGATCGCTTAATATAAGTAAGTACATTGTGATATATTTTAATTTGTACTGGTTATAGTTCTTGGTTCACTGAAGGGAGCCTGTATTCGTCAGTGGACGGAAAAAGACTGATGATGATGATGATGATAATTATGATGATGATGATGATAGTGACTAGTATTGCTTAAAGGTTTTAATATACTCTAAAGCGCTTGATTTCGAGGAGATCCGTGCACAGCTGTGAGCAAATTATTATTAGGTTCGTAAATCGTAATTTGTCGATTTTGATAGTATATATAATAATTATAATAAGTCTACTAGTTTACTAGTATCTTGCAAAATTATATCCTCAACAATTTGACAATGCCAAATGTCCCCTGGAATCATGGAGTATGGAAGTAAGCCGTCTTGTATAGCGGACAGGTTGAAAAATTGTCCATCTGTAAACGCAAATTAGCCGCATGGCCGCAAACAACAGTTGCAAAAACCATCCACAATGGCGCTGTTGTAGCATGAGGATGGATTGTTTGTTTATTTAAATGTGAGTGTGCGTAGTTTCTTGGTGCACACAATATGTTTAAAAATCCTTCCTCTTGCTACTGTGGCGCCACCTGTAATTTGTCCATAATTTGTCGCGCACCACCTTAATTTGTCACTTTTCGACGGACACTTTTCATACACAGAGATGGTCCTCCTTACTTTCTGTACTCCATGCTTGGCATATATTATATCAACTATTTTGGTAGTTGTGATCAAGTAGCTATGAACCTGTCAAAAGACCCCATTTCGGGTCATATATTATAAAAAGTCAACCAAAACGAAATGCAATTGGCGGTGACGTAAACGCGAGTGAAAAAGTCACACCTTAACTTTAATAATGATATTGACCAAAGCCAAATGATGAGCTAGTTAAAACGAAAAGGGTCTGCTAATAAAGTGCAGACGCAGTAAACGTCCGCCATGCTTCTTTACGAGTTGCATTTTATTTATTCGGATATCAATTGGACAAGTTTACGTCGTAAAGCCGGATTTAACAATTATATTCTTCTAATTTTTGTACTGGCAACATAAATTGGCGCCAAATCATAAAATGGCGCCTTTACT
Source organism: Helleia helle (assembly GCA_963853865.1). NCBI lineage: Eukaryota > Metazoa > Arthropoda > Insecta > Lepidoptera > Lycaenidae > Helleia > Helleia helle. Next base: position 1,998,750 of record OY971436.1, read on the forward strand.
TGTCATTGTTACATCAATTGGCGGGAATAGTTCAGTATCATCATCACCATCAGCCTTTATCCGTCCACTGCTGTACATAGGAGTCCTTGAATAAAAAAAGGCGCAACTCTCCACCATGGTTCAAGCCTTGTCGTGTCTGTGGGGCTCAGTAGCCCAAGGTGAACCCATCACCTTAGGCGAAGCAAAGTGAACCGAGCTGCATTTTGTACCCCTCTATGAGAAGAGGGGACAAAAGAGCAGGGTGGACAAGGGGTGAGGATGGGAACCTCACATTGCAATGCCCCACGTTGTGAGGGGTTGTTCTGTGTTGCGGTACCATCCCTTTGTGGAGGTGGCGTCGGACCCTTGCGGGACTGACTAGCCATCGAAATGCCATCACCAAAGGCGTCATTGGTTTTAAAGAAATCTTACATCTCCGGATAGATGCGGCTGAACAATTTTGTGATGATAGGATATGATGAATAACATTGATTACTTCATGAATATTTATTGTACATCGTCAACATTTATTGCCTTTGCCTAATGATTTTAATGACAAGTCACATGTGGCTGTGAATTTTCCGTAAATAAATATCACTCTATATTCTCTACATTCTATCGTATATTCTACTAGCTGTTGCCCTCAGCTTCGCCCGCGTCAACCTAGATTTACAGCAGTATACGGATTGATGATGATTATTTTTGTAGCCTAAGTTACTCCTTATAACATCAGCAATCTATCAGTGAAAGTCCCGTCAAAATCGGCCCAGCCGTTTCGGAGATTAGCCGAAACAAACAAACAGACAGACAGATAAAAATTGTAAAAATGCTGTTTTGGTATATTATATAATATGTATGCTTGGTGTATACACGATACATCCATATGCACTTAGTAAAAAGCAGTTATTTTAATATTACAAACAGACTCTCCAATTTTATTTATCGGTATAGATTTTCAATTTCTTTACTATATCAAATACATAACCAGTAAGTTATTCTTTAAGTTTATCATGGTAGGTACGTAATTTATTTTAATTTATCATGGTAGGTATAATTCAAGGAATTATTTCTTTATCTGTGTATTTCCATAAGCGGTCTTAAATAATCAATCCTATTAATATTATAAATGCGAAAATCTGCAGCCGGGTGCGGAGGAACGGGGTGTCTCCTACAAAGATATTCTGGAGAAGGCGAAACAGAGGCTCAACCTATCCGAGCTGCAGATCCCGGCCGTCAAATTCAAGCTGGCTGTCACCGGCGCTCGAATGTTCGAGTTCTCGGGGGATGCCTGCAAGGAAAAGGCGGATGCTCTCGCCGGGACACTGAGGGAGATGATGGGGGAGGAAGACGTCCGTATCGCCAGACTGCTTTGCCAGGCAGTATTGCTTTTTTATAGCATAGGAGGGCAAACGAGCAGTCGAAGCCATTTTGCGACTTTCAACGCCCACAACCAAAGATTATGCAGATGCGTTGCCCTCCTTTTCCCTTTCCCCCCCTAATGGGTAACCGGACACTCACAAACCGCACGAAACGTGACAGCATAGCTGTTACTTAACGCCGGTGTCATGTGAGCGAGGAGATACCACCCCAGTCGTACCGACCCAATTCGGCTGCAAAGCAGCATGGCACTCTCTCTTACTAAGTTATAAGCCACGTGTAAACCGCAGAACGGATTTAGAACAAATCTTGCTATGTTAAATCTTAAAGATTATGACTATGATCAAAGCCTGTAAGCTGAAGAGTGAGCTATTACCAACCTTCATCAGATCTAAAGAGGTTTTATCCTCACTTTCATATTATATTTAAAGATCCTTCTTTTTCACACTGGCAACATAATTGAATGATTTCAAGACGAAATATAATACCATCATTTTATACAACTAATTCACACTTTTCACGTTTCCAATTTGTACGCTTCGTTTTATTTTGCGTTGTATAAATAAATTGGAGCCCTTTACAAACCGCGAACGAAATCTGATCGAACAATAAAATATATTGGCCCGTTTCAGAACACAGATTGTTAGTTCATGCGGCATAAAATAATATTTTTTTATAATCTGTGACGCGCTGGACAATTGGTTGAATTTGGAACGTAATTGTTTTTTTTTTATTATTATTTGGATTCGAGTATTTTAAACAAATAGATTTTACTTATTTCTACAAATAGATATCATTGAACCATTCTGTGATTCTAATGAATTTTATTTTATGCTATTGTTTTCAGAAAATTTGATGATATGTATAATTTTCTTATGTATATACATGGACGAAATTGATTGTCAAAATATTTGGGAGACGAATCGAAAAAACGAAAAAGACGAAGAATTTAAAGACCGGTACTTCGGCTCAATTAATAATTTTAAACTTTACAAATAGTCCTGAATGGTAATTTAATAATAAAGTATAAAAACTATGTAAAGCGCACAAAATTAAAAGACATTATATTACACATTAAAATACCTACTTAAAAAGAAACCAATAACTTTATCAGGTCGCAACACTAATTATACACTCAGATTAGTATCATTACATTTTGATAAAGCAATTTAAAAAATCATAAAACCTCAATCGTGAAAGCTGTATGTAACTAGATCTCTGGCACTTAAAAATGCAGTCGAAATTTAAATTATGAATGTAAACGTAAGTAATTATTAAAATAAACATTATATTGGTCAATAATAATAAACGATCGGAAGATGCATTTAACGACCCCAGTTAAACGCTGACGAGACGTGATTAAATGCTTTTAAACAAAAATAATCTTTAAAAATAAATATTCCCGCCATCACCATGATGTTGTGCGATTAAACGTTGTTGTCTCGTTTGCTCCCACGGGTGGTGCGGCTGTGATGTCTCTATCCGTCTCTGTCACTCGTCTTGGCAATTTGCTGGTGTGTTGTTAAGTTGCAATCAATTGGCATGCGCAAACAGACGCCTATGATATATCCAATTAAGTCGCCATCTTGTATACGTGCGCTGCTGAAAATTTTGAGCTTTTAAGCGCTTTATTGTTTTAAGCTTTTAATAAAGTTGTATGATTCTATGCTTTCAAGCTTTTTTGGCTTTGTGTTAAAAAGTCTGTATTAATTATGTATAATAATTATTACTAATAATAACAAGGATATTATAAACCTAAACATAATTGAATATAATGTTTTTAATTACCGGTGGGAGAGAAGCGCTGTGCCCCGCTCCCGGCTGCATGGGTACCACCATCTTGCTTGTTTCTCCCGTGAAACAGCTTTGCTGTGTTTCGGAGAGAAGGGCAAGACAGGCAGTGTAATTACTGGCACCGAGACTTAACATAATAATAAAATAAATAAATAAATAAAAATATTTTTATTCAATGTTGTACGTCAAAGTAGCTTATTGAACGTCAAATGACTCTACTACCGGTTCCAAAACTAGTCCACTAAGAAGAACCGGCGAAACAAACTCAGTGAAACTAATCTTTTCAATATTATACAATATAGGTACATAATATGATATAATTATACATAGAACCCATGTAGGAAACGCCTTATTCCCAAGGTGTGGTATCTTCAATAAATTATTTTATTTTGTAGTATCCTTTACCACACAAACGTTCTTTAACAGTTTTTTAAAATTTATTTATCGATAGGTTTTGAACGTTTTCTGGGATCCTATTGTAGAAACGTATACATTGACCCATAAAAGAATTACTGACCTTATGTAGCCTAAAATATGGCACAACAAGTTTATGTTTGTTCCTTGTATTTTTTATATTTTATATTTTTGCGAACATACATCACGTTTACAAAAATGTATTGAGATGCTACAGTCAAAATGTTTATTTCTTTAAATTTCTCTCTTAATGATATTCTGGGACCCAGACAGTAGATAGCCCGTATAGCCCGCTTCTGCAGTATGAAAATTGTATTGACATCAGCGGCATGTCCCCAAAGCAAAATGCCGTAGGACATAAGACTGTGGAAATATGCATAATATACTTGTCTAGCCGTATTAACATCCGTAATTGACCTGATTTTTCTAATCGCAAAAACTGCAGAACTGAGTCTACTCGATAAGGTAGCTATATGGGGTGCCCATTGGAGATTGGCATCTAAGGTAATGCCAAGAAAGGTAGTTGAATTCACCAAGTCCATTATCTCCCCACTTAATGTTACATTGGTTTGTATTTGCTTAACATTAGGTAGTGTAAATCTAATCAATTTAGTTTTATTGCAGTTAAGTAACAAATTATTGACACTAAACCAATGTACCATCTTTGAAAGAGCATTGTTTACTTCGTCAGAAATCATTTGTTGTCGCTTAATTTTAAATATTAAAGAAGTATCATCGGCAAACAATACTATTTCATGCTTATCCTTCATGAGAAAAGGTAGGTCATTTATGTAAACGAGGAAGAGAAACGGACCCAGAATGGAACCTTGAGGCACCCCCATTTTTATGTTGGTACCAGAGGAACTTTTATTATTTACAATTACCTTTTTTATTCTGTTATTTAGGTAAGATGCTAATAGTTTAAGTTCTGTGCCCCTGATACCATAGTGATATAATTTCCTGATCAATGTTGCGTGTTGAACACAATCAAAAGCCTTGGACAAATCACAAAATACACCTAAGGCATCCTGCGATTCATCCCAGGCTGTATAAATATGTTTCAGTAGGTGAACTCCAGCATCAGTTGTAGATCGCCTTTTAGTAAATCCATACTGCTGACTATGGAGCAACTGATGCTTGTTAAAAAAAACTAAAATTTGATTAAGAATGATCTTTTCAAAAATTTTACTAAGTGTTGGGAGTACTGAAATCGGTCTAAAGTTTGAGGGGTCAGATGTGACACCAGATTTAAAAAGTGGTAGAATTTTACTATGCTTCATTAAATCAGGAAATATACCACATTCAATACAATCATTGAAAATTACCGCTAAGATAGGTGCAATTATTTCTATAATATATTTAATCGTTATAACCGACATGCCCCACAAGTCTGTAGTATTTTTGACATTAATAAGTTTGAAAGCACCTATAACATCTTTGGAGCAGATGGAATGAAATTTAAAAAGAATATTATTTTCTTTCACACAATTTTTGAGTCAGGATTCAGCCACAGTAGGAGACGATATGAGGTTTTTAGTTGTCGTAACTGGAATATTGGCAAAAAAATTCTCAAAAATATTTGCAACCTCCCTGTCAGTATTGATAATTTTATTGTCAATACACAATAAATGTATTGAATTACAACTTTTACTCCTTCCAGTTTCGTCGTTAATTACCTTCCACGTCATTTTGATTTTATTATTACATCTTGCAATTTTATTTTTAATATTTAAAGCTTTAACTGCTGTACATACTTTTTTAAATATTTTTGAGTATGATTTCAAAAAGTTTTTATGTGATTCGCTAGTATTGTAAGCCTTTTCATTATAGAGCTCGTACAATCTTTGTCTACTTTTATAAATTCCTACAGTCGCCCATTCATTAAAAGTTCCTCCATTTTGTACATTAACTGTTTTTGTTTTAGGTGTAAATATGTTGTTAAACTCTTTTTTAATAAGCTGTAACAATTTACTAAATAACTTGTTAGGATCTTTATTATAGTCTATTTGTAATAGTTTAGTTGTAATATTACACCTAAAGTTCTCAATACGTTTTGTAGTCATAGGAACAAACATTACTTTTCCATTACTGATATTTTTTAGAGTCAACTCAAAGGATGCTTGTAATCCACAATGATCTGAACTCAGGTTATTTATTATTGATTTGCTATGGTGAATTACATTACAAAATATATTATCTATGCATGTAGCCGTTGAGCATGTTATTCTAGTGGGCTCCATGAATAGATTTTCGAGGCTATAAGATTTCAACAATGAAAGGAATTTAACAGTAGTGAAATTATTTTCTATGAAGTTAATATTAAAGTCACCACATACAATTATATTTTTGTTGGATCTACATACTTTTGTCAGTACTTCTTCCATAATCTCTTCAAATATGTCATACAATCCACTTGGGGGTCTGTCACATCTTATGTCTCAGGATAGGCAACACATAAATGAGTTGCCTGGGCTCGTTCCAGGTATACTAGTTTATGTTCATGGGCGACGTCGACCACTTACCATCAGGTGGCGCGTATGCCAGTTTGCCTATCCAACTAACATTAAAAAAAAATAGTTTTCATAATACGACCACAGTATGGGGAACAATATACAGTAATAGGGAACAGTGTACAGCAGTAGTTTCATAAACTGTGCTACGACACTAAGAAAATTATAAATGATTAAAATGTGTATAATGTATGGACACGGTCGGTATCAAAAGTTAACTATATTACTATTTATTTCTATGATAACACAGCTACGAATAAATAATACAGTTGTTTTTAGATATAATGGCAAGAAAGTTTAGTTTTTATGCCAATACCCAATCTTTCCTCATGGATGTCATCTAAGCGTGTTAGAAGACTGCTTTTGGAATGACTTCCAAATAGAAGTCTTATTGAAAAGTTCTATATCATATTGCGTAGCAAAAGGGGATTTTTTTACAATCATTAAGAGTACATATAAGACGAAAGAGAATATGTGACGTATATGGAGACAGAATAGTTTTGGTCAAGATTAGTGGCGCTTACAATATTTTAGGGCAATCGTGGACATGAGAACTGAGGTATTAGACATCATAATATCACAATCCTTTGTTCGAAATTTGAAATATAATAAAAATCGTAAAGCTCTGTGCAAATTCTGACTTACGCCATTACACCTCGGCGCCGCGGGCTCAGGTAACGTGAAGAAATTTACCGTGTATTAAATCTCTGAACAAACAAGTTGTTCGCGCTTACACGGACAAATGTAACGCACACACACACACACATACACACTCACACAAACACGGGAGCGGCTATATGGACCACAGATACAAAATACATGTTAAGGGGAAGTTATCGTTACAATATTATATTTTATTTAAGTTTAGGGATATTTTATATTATTAGAAGTTGGAATGTTTTATGTAAGTTTATAAATATATAATCTGTCACTTAACTTCTCTCTATCTATCTAAATGTTATTTAATGTTTAGTTTGAAAAGTTTAAAATACAAAGATTCACACAATACAATAACTTTCTCAGTGATAAAGACATGAATCGTAAATTGAATATTTTTTATGTTTAGTAGTTACATAACATAAACTAGTTTACCTGGAACTAGCCTGGACAACTCTTATATGTGTTGCCTATCCTGAGACATAAGATGTTAAGTCTCTGTTCCAATAATTATACTGCCTGTCTTGCCCTTCTCTTTGAAACACAGCATGTTTGAAGGGAGAAACAAGAAAGATGGTGGTACCCATGCAGCATTGCTATACAATCAAAGCTGCCACTAGACAAAACCCACGCTTAATCTAGTTTATTACTTTAAATATTCCCTAAAATCTTTCTTAACTCAACATTAAATAGAACAATCGTTAATTTATATAGCAACAAAGCACAAAATGGTTTAGACACATGAATTAAACAAATACAAGAATATTTAACAAAGTACAAAATAGCGAGAGCCCAAAATGGCGCCCATCCACTGACAAGCTAGATATATTTAATTCCTTCTTCTTCTATTTTACTAGCTGTCAGGTGATGTTGCCATTACCTAACCGTCAAAGCTGTTTTAACCTAACATACAAACTTTCGCGTTTCTAATATTAGTAGGATCATTAATTTTGTTTCAAACAATATATCAATAATTGTTACATTACCAATCAGAAAACGCCAATTTATATTAATACTCATAAAATCATGGCTGTAAGTATTCTTTGTCGAACCATACTCCCACTTAACAGTTAACACACACAGGCGCTCCCTGTAATGTCCGCTATAACTTGATATCGCAGTTACGGGCATTAGAGCAAATAGCACTATTAATTCCTTGATTTATTCTGGCAGCATGTTTATATAAAGATCGGATCATATCATTGTCTATGGTCATTTGTTGATGGACTTTATCGTTGGCGGATTATGGGTACCACCATCTTGCTTATTGATACTTTGGTGTGTTTCGGAGAGGACAGCTGTAATTACTGGCATCGAGACTTCGGGATTCGAAAAGAAAGGCAGAATAGCTATTGTTACTGGCACCGAGACTTCTTAAGGGAAATAGCATTGTTGTGTTTTGAAAAAAAGACAGAACAGGCAGTGTAGTTACTGGCGCCGAGAGTTATTAAGTGAAATAGCTTTGTTGTGTTTCGGAGAGAATAACAGAAAAGGCGGTTACTGGCACCGAGACTATACCATCTTATGTCTCAACAGGCCACGCTTGAATGCGTTGCTGGTGCCTGATGCTCCTAGATTGTTTATCATGTCCAAGGAGAAATTAGGTCATAAACCAGCATACGACCAGATAAGTGGTGTACACCTAAATATATACTGTTACTAAGGAATTCGATATTATAATGAAACAATTTTTACGGATTTTACCGCGGTTTATTAGGATTTTTACAAGTCCGACCGTCGCTACACTTCTGTGAACATAGTGTAGACAAAGCTCGCCATTATATGAGATTTGATAGCCCACAGATACTCGCAAAAGAACACCGATTCCAAGCAAGGATGATCCGCGAGGCTATTGAAATTAAAAAAAACATCCAAATTTTAATAGAGAAGATGGCTGGCTCTTACCACCTGCTTGGGATCCCATTATTAAAATAATTAAATCAAAAACCAAGCATAATATGCCACAGATTAGGGATACAGTTAGCACTTTCTGCGTAGAGAGGACTTATTAAAATAATGATGTATCATAGGGTAGTTCGAATAACTTTGTAACGTTAGGACATCTGTCACCTCAGTCGTCCCATGACCATGGTTGCTGTAAAGTATCCGAAACGTCGGACTTGTAAAAATCTTAATAAACCGCGATAAAATTCGTAAAAATTGTTTCATTATAATGAGTGAAATTCGCGCAAACATTAGAAAAAATTCGATAATATTGGCAAATTCATAGGGAGGACATTATACAAGAAGAAGAAGTAATTAATGCGATGCCTGTTCTTAATAGCAAGATATTCTCGATAGCAAAAGCAATAATAACTAGAATGGTACCCGTGCAGTCCATAGCACAGCACAAGCCATCTGGAAAGGAGGGTTTATTAATTTAAGGTTAGATGTAAAGTAAGCAATTCTTTTAAAGGCAAACCGTATACGCTTTTACAATAGAATCCCAGAAAACGTTCATAAGCTATCAATTAAATTAAGAGCGTTTGTGTGGTAAAAGATTTCATGGAAGATACCACACCCTGGGATAAGGCGTTCCTCACAGGCATTTCAGGGTAAGGTTAAAGTTGTTATAGAATACATATTATTTAAAAATATTAGTTCCACTGAGTTTGTTTCGCCGGTTCTTCTCAGTGGGATAGCCTTGGAACCGGTGGTAGATTCAATTGACGTTCAATAAGATACTGTATTGGTACTATTTTGAATAAAAAAAATGATTTAAATTTAAAATTTGAAAAATTAAACATGCAAAAACTAAGCTTAACAATATATATATAAAATTCTTCTGTGCGTCTTTACATAATTAAACTCCTCTAAAAGGGCTGGACCGATTTTGATGATTTTGTGAAACTACAATATTTTGTACAAAGAGGTGCCATGCTGCTTTGCAGCCGGATTGGGCCGGCACGACCGGGGTGGTACTCGCTCACATAACACCGGCGTCAAGTGATAGCTATGCGGTCGCGTTTCGTGTGATTTGTGCGTTTCCAGTGGCCCATTGGGGGGGATAGGGAAAAGGAGGGCAACACATGCATAACTTTTGGTTGTTCGGATGTCTATGGGCGTCGGTAGTCACCATAAGGCTCCGACTGCTCAGTTGCCTCCTTATGACATAAAAAAGGACGATTGTCGGGTCCGCTAGCTATATTGCTTCATTCGTCTTTATCATTTACACTACACTTTCTTCACTGTTTTTTTTCGCAGGGAAATCCTTATGGATGTATCCAGGTTCTTTAGGTAGATCCTGACCCCATGTGGGACTCGCACCTGGGAGTGCCCACCCTAACTAAAACCACTGCGAGCGCCTTCAGCCGTTTTTTCTTCACTGTAGCAATATCATTGCTTGCTTAACAACATTCTGTAAAAATAAAATTTTCATCTCCTTTCACCTAAATCTACTATCAAACTCTTCTATCAAACGTGATATTAAGCATCTATATATAACAAGAGGATTCGTTTGTCTTGTCCGTCAATAAACGATATAGTTGTAGCCCGCGGCGTCGCCCACGTGTTAGTAAAATATGATATTGGCTATTTTCGTAGCCTTTATGTTATTCTGAGGATCGACCATCTTGGAGTTCAGTGAAAGAGGTCTGTGAAGAGGTTGATTATTTTAAATATATTAGTTGGACAGGCAAAAGTACCTACTACATGGTAAGTGTTCAGCGTCGCCCATTTTTTTCTTTAACGCCGGGAAATGCTCTGAGACATCCCGCGGAGGAGTGGGTTTCCCCAGGCGGGTATGTGGGACTCTCTGCGCCCGAAAGCTGGTAAGTGGACGCAGCTCTACCCACTAAAACCCGGCGAGTGCCACCAATGCCGCCTTTGTTGAGGTGCCCGGATCTAATAAACAAACAGGGCACCTCGACGGCTAGTCAGTCCCTCAAGGGACCTACACTACCTCCACAGAGATGTCGTACCGCACCACAGAACAACACCTCCCAACGTCGGGACAGTGCAATGAGGTGAGGTTCCCATCCTCGCCCCTCGTCCCCCCTACTCTTCTGTCCCCTCTTCTTATAAGAGGGGTACAAAGAGCAGCTCCCCCGGTTCAATCTGCTTCGCCTAAGCTTTAAGGTGCTTTGTTCACCTTAAGCTATTGACCCCCACCGCCACGACAAGGCTTGGACCTTGGTGGGGAATGTAGAGCATAGCTGGTTGGCTTCTATTACAAGGATTCTGGTGGAAAAAATGATCGGGATAGTAGAGTAGTAGGTCAGAACAGAAGAGTTTCAGGATTAAGAGAATCTTCTTGTGTGTCGTTGTTGAGGCAGCAGCATGGATATTTAGTGATGTTTAAAGGATTTGTTTTTTAAATGACGACCTCTGTGGCTCATTGGTAAGCGCGTTGGCGCTCAAGCCCGGAGGTTGCGGGTTCGAATCCCGCCAGGGAACAAAAATATTTTCTGTGTTCCTGGGTCATGGATGTGTATTAAATATGTGTATTATATAATAAAAATCTTAAATATATGTATAGTATAAATAAAAGTATTAAATATATTTCCGTTGTCTGGTACCCGTAACACAAGTTCCTCGAGAACTTACCACGGGACCAGATTGACGTGGTGTGAAAGCGTCCATAGATATTATTATTATTATTATTATTGTTAGACTTAATATAGGTTATAGTATAAGTTAGTATATAAGTCCGCTATCTATATATCCGTCGATGTCTTTTTTTTTTTGTTCTGCAGCGGAAATTTGGTGGCACTGGAGTTTATTAACGAGTCAAACAATTTGGATACTTTCTACGGAATAAAGAAGTAAACAAGCAGTCATAGCTTTATTATAGTGACTACCGACTGCTGGGCTCACCCTAGGCTAATAAGCCCCACGGCAAGACCTGAACCATGGTGGGGCTTTAGGGATAGCCTACGGGACCCAAACGAGGTTTCTATCATCCACTGGTCAAATTACACGTATGACGTAACCTCAAGACATACCGTCCATAATTTCGAAATTAATTTAACATATTTTTTTGAATTAGTGAAGAATATTGATCAACCTATAAATTGGTACCATAGACAAAATATATATGACATTTAATAATGGCGGCCATTTTGTGTATGGGTGACGATTTCAAAATAACAATATGGCGCCACGAATAAAAGGAGAAGAATCGCCAATTGATATAAAAAGAGAAATCTTCAAAATGATTATAATGCTTAGTTTCATTTGACGCCCAATAAGATGATAACACAATGATTATTAAGTAAAATAATAGAAAGGTATCAAGGTGTAGATAGTTAGCAACACGAGAACATCTGTCAAATTACACGTAACCTCAAGGTATTAGCTAATAAATTAACGTTTAATAAGAAAGGCCTCAAATGGGCAGATACCATGTTTATATGGGGTACGCCTAAACGCGGTGCGTTCCCATTGTATATATAGGAGTTTCACGTATCGGATAACGTTAATTGAATAAACAAAACGTCTTTAGTTAGGGAAGCTTAAACCAGTAGTTGCCTAATCTTTATAGCTTTCCTACCATGTATCCTAAAGTTTTACGGTGTACAAGACACCAAAAAAAAACCTTTTTTTAAAATAAAGATACAAAATAAACCGATTTGGTGCGAGTGCGCACATAGTCTTTCATCAAATAACAGCCGTTTTAGCTTTTTTAGAGATAGATACTTACATCGTTCGAATATGTTATACAAACAGTCTAAGAAAATTATAAACTATAATCAAAAGCTGTTAATTTAATGCCATACGAAATTATGAAATACTCAAATAACGAGTAGTATGTCGTTAATTAACTATATAAGATAGAGAAATCGTTTGTCAATGAGCCCAAGCCCCTGGCCATCGCCTGTTGATATCCAAAGTGGGTGTTTAAAAGCTCATTCCACCTTAATATCCCAGTTCCCGCCCCTCTATGGTTCGTTAGGCAATCATACCATAACTACCGATATATTTTTTTAAATAAACACCGGCTTTGGATACCGGGTCATTTAATATTAGAACGTATAATTCGAAAACGTTTATCCCGTTAAAAATGTATATTTTTTTAACATTGACAGGGTTTACGAAAGGAATGGTTTGAGGGTTGTTTTGTTTGTCCGTTTTTTGGTAATTTTGAGGAATTCATGATGGTAAAAACGGGAGCCATGATCATATTATACACAATGAGATCTTAAAATTAATGTAAAATTGACTCATACACGGTCAATAAAAGGACAATAAGATCTATCATTCGTCGTTTACCAAGAGATTATTAAGAAACGTTGTATTTTTGTGATTTTTGACTTTTTGACATAATTAGAAACTTTCAGAATTTAAGGTTAGTCGATATAGGAGACCGAAGAGCTGGCAGCTACCTCGGACAAAGAATTAGTCTAGCTTTTCAAAGGGGGAACGCTGCCAGTATCTTCGGAACCACAGATATTAAAAATAAGTTCTTAATATTTCTATGTTCGGAACCTTGCCTAAAGGGACTCCTTTTTAATAATATACTTAAGTTATTATATTATATTTTTTAAAGTTACTAGTTTTAGGTTCTTTGTAATTTATAGCCAATATGTTTTTATGTGCAAAAATTAATTATGAAATTAAAATTTTCAGAATATACAAAAAAACTTGGGATACTTCAATTTGATTGTTAGACAACTATTATTTTCTTGATCAGAGGGTCACCAGAGTGGAGTGGGCAAACCTATAGTGCCTGAACCCGTTATGATTTATGAAGTCTACCAAGGGTCAGTATCAATATAAAATGCAATCGAGAAAAGCTGTGACTTGGAATTCTTATTATTTTCGGTTTTTCGTAACGATGTACGCGCGCATAGTAGATTTTTATATTCTTTCAGGTTACATTATATCAATTTAATCCAATAAATAAAAAAATATAAGGAAAGAGCTATAAGTACACAAGATTATATATATAGATACTAGAAACTAAAATTCTTCAAAAAATAAAAAATCGCTTTAATTTTAATAAAATAATTTATTGATCCTGTTCCCAATATCAAATATCTCAAAACTCTCTAACTGAGAATAATTAACAAAAACATGTCAATTACTGCCACTCCATAAAAAGAAGAAGAAAATCAAAACTAAAACAAACGGCGCACATAATCAACCGATCTGCTTCGGTAGACATCAGAAGGGCCCGCCAAATTTATTTATCACTTAAGAATCAATAGCTTAGCCTTAAATATATAGGCATAAAGTTAAAACTGGCTGAAAGCCGTTTACCAAATTTAAAAAGCTATATGTCAAGATGTCTGTTGACATGTTTGACATGTGTCAGTTTGACCGCGCATTATTATTAATTATGATCAAAGATGGTGGCGATCTTTGGAGTAATTTTTAACTGTCTCGTTATTAATTAACTCATTTACTCATGAAATATTTCCACAACGTTGTGCTCCTGGCTTTGCTTGGCTTTTTTGTATCATGAGTTAAGTTCTAGCCATTTTTTTATGTTAGAATGGGTAAAGTATTCAGACATTGATGGTAACTTGGTATGGTTGCCAGTTGATAGTAGTCTTCACTATTTGTCACATGCATTAATGATTTTTTTCCGTGCTACTGAAACAGATCTTCGTGGTAGACTTCAAAAGAATGGTTGTACCCATAACCCACGCAGCCAGCGCATCCCATCGATTAATTTATGTACTACGATGTATATTTTACACTCACCTTTAACCTTACTTATATCTTATATCCGATTGTCTTATAGTCCACGACTATAATTCAAGCACGACCGCCCAGCAGGAGCTCCAAAGTTCGGTGCAGCGAAGTGTTAAACGGGAAAATTCCAACACTGATGAGATTTTTATGTGAAACATCTCGCGAATTGACAGTAAAATTAACTTGAACGCCGTGACGATATTTTGGGTAAATATTAATATTTAAATGTTCATGAACATCGAGGAGGCTCAATCCCCTCCCTTTTCTTTTTACTACCAGAAAATATAAGATATAATTTTATTTTCAAAGGAGTTTTTTTTTTAGATTTTATGGCCTGGTTACTTGATAGGAGTTCTTAAGGTTACACAAGTCGCTCATCTTTCCATACAAATGGAGAACAGTAATTACTACAATGTTTGATGTTGATCATCCAAAACTAAGGATAATATAAATTGATCTCGTCTTTAACTATGTCTGTATGTACCCAAAATCGTAAAAAAATATACATTTAAAAAATACAAGCTTCTAAACTTTCGTATTTTAACACTAATTTTAGCCCAACTTTGGGCGAAAATAAATAGTATACGGAGCACGAAAGCTTAAAAACAAAGCCCGTACAGACATAGTTTAGTTATTCAAAAGTTGAAATAAATTTATTTTAAAAAGATACACTTAATAGTTCTTTTATAATAATTGTTTTTCTAAAAAGACATTTTAATTAGGAATAAATCATTGTGCATTTCATTCTAGCACACATGTTCGCGCACTATGTGAGATCAGGTGAGATAGCATTACTTTTGTTGGAGTTCGCGCCGTCAACTTGTTCAACCTTAAATATACATATATATGTTTTAAATTGTTAACATAAGAGACAAAAAGATCATTTTTATGACATGATTTTTAAAATAATAATTATGTAACTAAATAAATGTACAAATCACATACACAATAACCTATTTTTGAAGGCAACTACACTTACAGAAAATATACATTTTATATATATTATAATGTTCTTTCATAGTATATACTGCAGAAAAAAATATCTGTGAGATTCAAACCATGCTCGGAAACACCTAAACAGTTAAAACAAAATATTTACATTCACGTATTAAAGGCTGTATATTAAAAGGCACACGGCTGGACAGACACTTATGTTTAAAAAAAGATTACGATACCGAACGTATTGAAGTTAATTTAGATTTTGTAGCTTTGATGTTTTATAACGAATAGATTAAATATGTAATTCCCACGAGAAACGACGTTCTTATTAGTTACTTACTTAGTAGTAGAAGTTACTTCAACTCCTACTACTTCATTTATTATTATCAACCTCTATCCGTTCACTGCTAAACATAGGCCTTCCTCAATGAATGCCAAGATTACTTCATTATGAGCATTAAAATAATCTTCTCAAGAAGAGAAGAGAAAACCAAATCATTTAAGGGTTTTTCACTAAACACAAATTATGTATAAGTACTTAAATTAGATTTTTTTGTCCCGAACAGCTATTTTCCTAATTAATTTAGTAAATAATCGCACATTTTGTTTCAATACATTCTTTTAAGTTTTTTTTTTATATATATTTATTTTTTTAATCTCAAAATTCGTATTAAAAGACCTATTTTCTTAGCAGTTTGGGTGAATAAATCTAATCGTCTAAATTAGATTTAACGACGATCTCCGTACCTACTGTGGCCGGTTCTATTTGAACGCAAGTGGAAATTCGACCGTCTTTGTGTTCACTGAAAGTGCAGTGAATGAAAAAAGGTCGAAATGTAGCTAATAATGATAACCTCCCAAAAACTCAACATCTAGATATTATTTTACATCCATCTTAAACTTCAACAAACCTAGATTTCCCGATAAAACAACATGAACAAACACACCAATAATAGTTATGGCTCTATTACACAATATCGACCCTATTTCAAAGGGATAGAGTCAAAAATAAAAAATAAAAATTTACGGGTGATAAAATGCAGATGGCGCTTTTTATGAACCGCCTTAATTTGATTATACTTATCTAGATGAAGTGTCAATTGTTGTAAAGGACGCCATTTTGAAAACTTTAAATGCGTACATTTAAACACTTATTCTTTTATTGGTCTTGTTTAATAAAAACATTAGTCTCGAATGACTCGTATTCAAAGGCCGGTTAATTAAAAATATATTTACAATGGTAAAATTTTTGTTGTTGTTAGATTTTTTGATAATGTTAAGTATATCAACTAAATACTAATAAAACTTCACAGCAGGATTTTTAGTTAAATAAAATTAAAGTCTAATGCAGCATTTTCGTGTTTTTTTTTTTCATCCAATATACCACGAAAATACAGAAGAATTGCCAACAGGGCTGTCTGAAAGTTAGCTTAGAAACAAAAAACCTAGATCTTGTATTAACTGGAATGGCAAACTTCAGCCCAAATTTTGTAGCAATATCCTAGTTCAGCGTTTCCTATTTAGTGGGTCGCAACCCGGTACCGGGCCACGAAAAAAATATCTTCTTTTTTTAAACAAATACTAGCAGAGCTTAACTGACGAGAAAGAGTCAAAAATAAGCGGTTTAATATTTTTCTTATACCTATCTTATTTATTTTATTCTTTCATTTTTATCTAATATTACAAGCGGCTTCTAAACTTGAGTGAGTCACGAAGAGGATTGTACGATATGCCGAGCCATAGCAGATCAAAGTTTGGGAAATGCTGTCCTAGTTGAATGTGTGGGATCAATTACCTTTGCGTTGATTAAAACGACGAAGATGAAACGTTTAGCAGTGGGAGAGATGCCAGTGCGACGCTTCATCTACGTTGCTAACTGCTTTTTCCTCCTCAAACTCTTGAAATACCAAACCAAAAGGGTTGGTTTTTTTATGTCATAAGGAGTCAACCAGTGACTGCCAACGCCCATAAACATCCGCATAACCAAAGGTTATTCAGATGCGTTGCACTTCTTTTCCCTATCCCCCCCGATTGGCCACCGAAAACTCACAAACCGCACGAAACACGATAGCATAGCTGTCACTTGACGTCAGTGTTATGTAAGCGAGAGGTACCACCCCGGTCGTGCTGGCCCAATTCGGCTGCAAAGCAGCATGACACTACCTCTTACTACTTGGTATTGCAATTACTATCAAGAAGACCTATATCTAAAAATGGGCAATATACAACCCTCCTGGGTATGTTATTGTCATTTCATACACACCGTTGACCACTCACCATCAACTCGTAAGCCTTGGTGTGTTAACAAGATTACCCGGTATTTAACAGGTAAAGACCATCGTGGGTGGTATCCTGGAAATACTCTTTTTGTCCCAAAGGATCATTTTCTTTTTCAGTCGATCGCTTCTCTTTGACATAGAGTAATCTTGTTTGTGGTTTAGTCAGGGATAAATGATTGTCATTTTAAGTTTTTAAATTATTCTCAAGCCCGAAGGCAAATGTTGCCTTCTCACGCCTAAGCATAATGCATTTTTTTTAATTTATATAAAAATACAATTGATATAAAAAAATGCAATGATACAGATTATTTACTGGGGGTTACAGAGGATATCAAAATTTTTATATAAGTCCATAAACAACCAATTAAATTTAATAAGTCTATTATTAAGAGGGAAAACTAATCTACTATAATTAATTTAGAATTCTAATTAGCTTTTGATGTAAAATTATCTTTTGTTAATAGATTTAGGATTGATATGAACAAATTTTGTCCTAATCTATTGGATCTTATATAATTTGTTCAGTAGTCTAAGTTCTAAATACAAACCTTTCCACTTATAAGTCGAATTAGAAAGTATAATAAAATTCTAAATATGAAAATATTCTTGATGTGATTGCAATTTAGATAAATTAAGACTAATACCGCATCTGTTATATCTATGAATAATACAATACAAAAAAACCTACTATTAAAATTTGCCGTCAATTTTTGCGTCAATGGACAGAGGCAAAAACCCTTATTCGATTAACAGAAAGGGATTAAAGTTTAAGTATCCATTGCCTCTTGACTTATAAAAAAAAAAACGTTGCCGCCCTTTTCAATAGATATTTAATAGAATTTTATATTCAATAGGATGAAGGATTTAAATGTTTTTGTTAATTTTAATACTTTTACTTAATCGTGAAAAATTATTTCTGTGTTTATTAATGTCATGTAATAAGTAATTTACTGTATTACTAAAGTTAATAAAATAGCCTATGTACTGAAATTGAGATACTTATTTATTTTGAAAGAATCGTCCAGCAATGGATGCGGGCGGGAAGATGAACTTTTTAAAACGGTACTTACAGTTTGGCAAAAAAGAGTATGACGTGGTGACAGGTGGATCTAAATATTTTACTAAATGGAAACCTATGATGTTGACAATACTTGGCCGACAAATACTAGATTTTGAGTAAAGCTTAGTGTTTCACATATATTTTTAACGATTTGATTAAATTATCTTACTGATTTGATGAGACCTAAGTGCAAGTGGCGCCCTCGTTTTTTCCATACTCTTTTAAGTTTTTTGCCAAGCTGTACCTATATTTACCATGTTTTTAACATTTTTTGCGGGGCTCGATATTTCGACATTGTCAAATAAAGCCAAATGTCTTGTTCACGAGTCTGACGCAAAAGATTGTAAAAATAACTTTGTTCCTGTAAAATCTTAGACCGTATATTTTAAGCTATTTTGCATATTCCCTTCAACACCAGCTGATCTTCATCATTATCGGTGATTCGTCACCTGTAATGACATTCACACCCTCGTACCCACTTGGGTTTCATCTTTCATCACCTGGTGATGAACACGTTTCCGTCAAACATCACAATAAATTACCGTCTTTGGGCTGTTAAAGAAACATAATTCTAATAAAAAAATCTTTTAGGTATATTATGTATAAGTAATTCTTTTATGTCCATATCACTGAAAACCAGCTTAACGACACGTTCAAGTGGATTCGAGAATAGTTTAGATTAAAGATTCACAATTCGGTATTAGGTACGTCTTTTTTTTCTTGAACGCCGGGAAATGCTCTGAGGCATCCCGGGTGAGTGAGGCAAGCGGGTTTGTGGGACTCGCTGCGCCTGAGAGCTTTTAAGTGGACGCAGCTCTATCTACTAAAACCTGACGAGTGCCACCAATGCCGCCTTTGGTGCTCCGGATTTGTTGAGCAAACAGGGCACCTCGACGGCTAGTCAGCCCCGCAAGGGACCGACGCCATCTCCACAGAGGGGTTGTCCAGCACCACAGAACAACCCCTCCCAACGTCGGGACACTACAATGGGGTGAGGTTCCCATCCTCACCCCTTGTCCCCTGCACTTTTGTCCCCTCTTCTTATAAGAGGGGTACAATAAAGAGCCCCCTCGGCTCAATTCGCTTCGCCCAAGGTGCTGGGCTCACCCTAGGCTCCTGAGCTCCACGACAAGGCCTGAACCATGGTGGGGACAGGACAACGTATGTCGGAGCTGCTAATCACTTTCTAATATCATTTTATCACCTGCAAATTATTTTTATGTAATAAAAGCCATTAGTTTCATTTTAGTTTTGATCACTTGAACCATCCGAATCATCGGACTCATTAAAATATGTATATACAAAATACATAAGTTTATATTATACCATCCTATAAATCCATTATGTGCGTGAATAGACAAGAAAAAAAAGTCATTCGATTATGAGAAGATTAATATTTAAGTATCCATTGCCTCGCACTTATAAAAAAATTGCCGCCTTTTTCAATAGTACAGATTCAAAAGTTACATTTAACAGGATAAAGGATTTAAGTGTTTTTGTTGGTCTTTAATACTGTTATAATGGCGAGAAAGGCAAACTTATTTAAAAGATTTTAATACATTTCTTTTGACATGGTGATTTTATAAACAAAAGCTAATTTTAAGCACCGGTGGGAGGGAAGCGCTGTGCCGCGCTCCCGGCTGCATGGGTACCACCATCTTGCTCGTTTCTCCCGTGAAACAGCTTTGCTGCGTTTAGGAGAGAAGGGCAAGACAGGCAGTGTAATTACTGGCACCGAGACTTAACATCTTATGTCTCAGGACAGGCAACACATAGATGAGTTGCCTGGGCTCGTTCCAGGTATACTAGTTTATGTTCTTGGGCGACGTCGACCACTTACCATCAGGTGGCACGTTTGCCAGTTTGCCTATCCAACTAACATAACATAATAAATTATAGTTTAAAAATACTAAAAAACACGCTTTAATAGCAAACCCAACAAAAAAATTGAAAATAAGTTTTAATAGATGATTTAAATGGGTTAACAAAATTACTTATTGTAAAAAAGCGTGGTGCTTGTAACTAAGTTTTTATATTAACTTCACTTTTTAGAAATAGATAACGATGAAATATTTTTAATAATGAATATTGAGCACCTCACGCGGGTTTGCAAAATACATAAGTCCTAAAATTTTCTTAAAAAAACGTTTCTGAGACAAATGGTTATATGAATTATATAGTATATAAATAGTATATTATTAGGGTTAAATCTTTGCAAGCGTTCAAAATACACCCGGTATATATAATTGAACATGGTTAACGTCGCCCATAAAGATAATGAATCCGGGAATTTCTTTTTTTAAATTTTGATAGATGTATAATACATCCTTTTCACTCGTAAAAACTATAAAAAATAACTACTACTCAAAGGATTTTGTCATTAATGTATCTATTATTATAGATAACGATATCGATATCGATAAAATTTATTAATATTTTACACTCCTGACATGTCAGATACTTTACTTACAGCAATAGTCGTCACGGGGCGGTAATCTGAATGTGAAAACCAAGTGCATCCACAATGGTTGATTTGATTTACATTGAAAAAGAGCAATAAATAATTATGAGACGTTTTCCTCTGGCTTTCCGTTCTCCTGAGTGTGTGATAAGCCCTCTGCCACTTCAACGAGCTTAATCTTCGCGTGATATCGGTAAATTAAATTCTTTGGGGGATGTCTTCGTTTCGAATCGTATCAGCCGAAGAAACACCCAGCAAGAGTAGCCACATTTAGGTTGGCCATTAACCAGGTGGGAAGACCTCCTTGCGGTGATCGGTCGGCTTCGGGATCGGCCCTCTTGGCGTTCATTGAGGGAGGGAAGCCTATGTTCAGCAGTGGACGGATATGCTAATTATGATGATGATGATGATGATTCCTCTTCTTCAGAGGCCTATCTATGGCTAATAGAGTTCTAAGTGAAAGCCACGTTCGGGAAAGTTGACCCTCCTAGAATCCGATAGAGAATACGATCGTTGTGGCGACTGGCGTGTCCTTTTTGGTTGAGAGTGGAGGGGATGGGCTTAGCGTTGCCTGAAAGAAACCTATCTCAGGAGTGGAGAGGAAAAGGCTAATGATAATGATAAAAGTTATGGCACATAAGTACTCTATAGATCGAAGTAATTAAATCGTTGATGAATCTTAGAGAAAATTTAGAATCTCTAAGACTTGTAGATAAAACGCGTACACGCGTTCAACTGAAACATTAACTTAAACGATTGAAGGCTGAACGCATGAACGATGACGCACGAACTCAGGATACGGAACGCTTAAGCGTACATTGAACGCTTGATCTCTCAACGCTTAATGTTTCAACAACATCAACTCTTGCACACTCAACGTTTGCACGCTCAACGCTTCAACGCTCAACGCTTAAACGCTCAACGCTCAAACGCATGACCGCGTTCTGCATGAACGATATTATCTTGTTCATCAACCAATAGAAATTAGCATTCCCAACTCATTTACGACCAATAAAAGTCACTTATGTTTATGTGACGACAGTCGAGCTATTTCGAGAATGGAGTCATTGATGTGTTTACGATGACTCGTTAAAGAACCTTAAGTGACTCATACAGTGTATCTTAAAGATGAGATCTTGATAGTCGTTAGCATTTTTGGCGATATTCTGGTTAGAATACTTGGTAAAGAGCAAAGTTTAGTAGCGCGGGGATCCGCCGCGCGTGTTAAGGACCGGGCTATAAGGCACCCTTATGTGTGCAGGGTGCTCTAAGCGGAGAAGGAGAGGACGTCACCGAACCTGCCCCCAGAGGAGAGTGCCTAAAGGCACACCGTCGCCTGTCGAGGAAAACACCTCCGGGTTTTAGTGGGTAGAGCTGCCCTTACCATCTTTCGGGCGTAGCGAGTCCCACATACCCGCCTGGGGAGTCTCCCCTCCCCGTGGGATACCTAAGAAAAAAAGTTTCTGGGAACTTTCTAGCCTTATTATAATAAACCATCTATTCATATTTATATAATTACTAGTGGCACCAGTGGCACCGACAGACGTTGTCCTGTACAAAATATTTTTTTTGTGAATCTAAACCATCCTCGAATCCCCTTGAACTCACACAAAAAATGTCATCAAAATCGGTCCAGCCGTCTAGGAGGAGTTCAGTGACATACACACGTTACGGGTGCTTACCGCATTTAAATATTTATTGAGGTTCCGATATTTCGGCAATGTTTCAATCGCCATGATCACGGCGAGACTGACACCAGTAGCAATAATAATATAAATTATAAATATGAATAGTGATCGCGCTAGTTTAAAACAAACCAGCTTTTAATGGATTTATAAACATTTTAAACTAAAAATACTATTGAAACTAAAAATCGTCTTAATTTAAATAGATAAGATGGCTGGTTACCACCTGCTTGCGATCCAATTATAATAATAATTAAATCAAAAACATAGCATGTTTGAGAAACAGTTACTACCGCGTTGATCGGACTAATTAAATTATTGATCAAACGATAATTCGAACAATTTGTAACACTAGGACGTTTAACACTACAGCCCATCTGTGACCATAGTTTCTGTAAAGTTTTTTTTCTTTAACGCCGGGAAATGCTTTGAGGCATCCCGCCTAGGGACTGGGTCTCCCCAGGCGGGTATGTGGGACTCGCTGCGCCCGAAAGCTGGTCAGTGGACGCAGCTATACCCACTAAAACCCGATGAGTGCCGCCAATGCCACTGATGCCGCCAATGGTGAGGTGTCCCGGACCGGGCACCTGACTGAGTAAACAGGATTTTTTATATATAAATATACCTTTCGTCGACACTGTGGCCGCACAAGAAGAAGGTTGATAAAACCAACAACGTTGCAGAAGAACCTCCTACAACATCTTCAACAGCGTTTACCCCCCGCTGTAACCCAGAGAGCCAAGCGGTTGCAATAAGACAATTTGTGAGGAAGACACCATCAGAACACCAACAAAATCAGAGCGAGACGCGCACCAAGGCGCAAATGGGCATAGTCCAAGTGCCTCTTCTGAAGAAAATCGTCAAGGTGCAGGACCACCTAGCCAATGCCTTCACCGAATACGTGGCAATAACATCTGCCACCAGGGAGGTGAAGATAAGAGAGTGCAAGCGAATTCTGGAAGCGTACCACCGTGAGAACAAGGGCTTGCTAGATGTCAGATTGGAGGAGGCAGAGGCTACAATATATAACAATATGACCACCAAGACGATAAAGGGGAACAAGATAAGATACCACATGGCCGCATATAATGCCACAGCAGGCATAGTTCCCCTAGACGAAGAGACTACAAAAAGGAAAGGTGTTCCCGTATTCAAGACACCGAGGGGAGACCCCATCGTAGTTACCACCAAGGGCACGGAAATCTGGTTGGACGACAGGATCTTGGACCAAGCCAAGATTCTGGCGGAAAACGATCCTCCTGACACGTGGGAGTTGCCCCGAACAAGATGGGTCAACGGGGTGCCAGGCTGCGTGAAGACCACCTGGATTATTGCCAATTTCAACAAAGAAAC
The DNA here is from genome assembly GCA_963853865.1 of Helleia helle. Taxonomy (NCBI): domain Eukaryota; kingdom Metazoa; phylum Arthropoda; class Insecta; order Lepidoptera; family Lycaenidae; genus Helleia; species Helleia helle. The sequence continues at coordinate 2,022,896 of OY971436.1, forward strand.
GGATGTCGTAGTGACAGCAACCATCGAGGCGAAAAAGGAGTTAAAGGAGAAGATAGCCAACCGCGCAGGAGCAGATGCAAGGAACAGAGTCCGCACACTGGCCTCGGTTCTCGCCAATGGAGCAAAAGGATTCGAGAGGATTGAGTGCAAGCGATTAATCGTGGATGAAGCACTCATGAATCACTTCGGCTCCATAGTGATGATACTGAAGATCTTAAGAGCCAAAGATCTGCTCCTTTTAGGCGATATCAACCAGCTGCCTTACATAGAGCGCGAGAATCTTTTCCCAATCTATTACCACCGCCCAACCGTAATAACATCTGTCACGGAAGAATTACTATGTACACACCGATGCCCACAAGACGTAGCATATGCCCTCAGAAACATCCACAACATATACTCTTCCAGTAAAGTAAAGCAATCACTCAGCACAAGACCTTTACTGGAGGCAAACAACAGCAAAAAGAGCCCGAATACGCTTTTCCTAACATATACTCAAGAGGGAAAGTACACCCTAAAAGACCAAGGGTTCGGAGAGGGCGAAGAGTCCCTAGTTCTGACCATCCACGAAGCACAGGGACTCCGCTACGACGGTTTCGTAGTCACAACAAGGAATTCATATACTATACAGATGACAGCGATGACGCATTGGGCAAATTAATTAAACCGGCAATGGTCCCGCACAAAGAAAATGAAATTAAAGATTACAACCTTAAGATGGCCATCCGCAGCAGAGACCAGGCCGTCATCAATGAACTAACCAGGACTTGAGGACAATGGGACGCCCAACACCAACCAGAGCAGCCCAACAATAAAAATAAACATTTAGTCAATTATTAACATTAACCAGCTATGAGCACCGGGAGTGAATCACTAGGATCCACACCCCTTGACAGGGATTAAATCTGACAATTTAACAATGACAAAATAAGAGGAGCCTAGAACCACCTACTTGAGCGCGCGTGACCACCATCCACCGCGCAAACACTTTACCAGCATCAAGTGTTAAGTATAGGGATGCCGCCCACTGAGTTTCTTGCCGGTTCTTCTCAGGATAGGGCTAGGGTTCGAACCGGTGGTAACATGCCACTCTCCCTCCATCATCTCGATGGCTCCTCTTAGGCTAAACAGTATTAAAATCATCATCATTAACAAAACTAAAACAAGCGGAGCAAATAACAATCATTACTTTAGTACTTTAATCGAACAATGGTGCTGACCAATGGTCTGCAGAGTTATTAAAAAAAAAAAAAAAAAAGAGCCTTATATATAGTACCGACGCCCATACACATCCACACAACCAGAGGTTATGCAGATGCGTTGCCCTCCTTTTCCCTATCCCCCCCAATGGGCCACCGGAAACTCACAAACCGCACGAAACGCGACAGCATAGCTGGCACTTAACGCCGGTGTTATATGAGCGAGAGGTACCAACCCGGTCGTGCCGGCCCAATTCGGCTGCAATGCAGCAACTTATCTGAAATATCGGGAATGTAAGATCTTAATAAACTGCGATAAAATCTGTGACAGTTGTTTCATTATAATGCGCGTAAACATTAGAAAAACATGTCTATCACGATAGTCGACGGACCTTCGTACATTGCCTGGTCCTTTTCGAAATAGCAAGACTAATGGCAACCCAAAACTTCGGCCAACGTATCCAGGGCCTGTAGACAAAGTGACCATCGCTTTGTAGCCGAAATTCGTTATCGTCTTTGAGATAACGATAATAATTTTCTATCCAATGATCAATCAAAGATCGTGACAGTGCAACGACAACTGTCAAGTGTTAACAAAGTTCGACAAGAAGTGTCAAATCGGACCAAAAAATTAAAATTAATATCTATGTAAATAGACCTCATACACACTATAACTCATAAAAATTGTGAAAATGTTGCCCTCCATGGCCCACGCCCACGGATAACGAATCAATATCAATAATAAAATAACATAAGTTTGACATAAGTGTTCGATATCCAATTGACAGTATATTATGATTTTGTTACGAATTTTAACATTGTCTACCAACTTGCGATAACGATAAGGAGTGACATAATTGACGAAGGCTTATGTCAATCCCATACATTTTATTCTTTTCGAACTTCGTTATCGTTTTTTTAATGTTACTTTGTCTAAGGCCTCAGTACATAATATAAAACCATCGAGAACAGACCACACACCGCGGTGACGTCGCGAGCATAGACCCGGCATACAGATGGTCTACTTATTATGCACTATGGTGTACAGTTTTATTGTCTTTGGCAAGTTCCGTGTAAATTTTTATTCATATCTATTTATATTCTATATAATATGGTTAGTTGGTATGCTATATAGTATATATACCTACCACGACCCTTATATATCTCCTGCTCAGTCTTCTTGAAATCAGGCGAGGTGGGTCACCTATGCACAGGTCCAATGCAGGGTGGTGAACTACACACACTTCGACATTTGATTGATTATTATAAAAGCAGAACTACTTCAATCCCCACCATGCTTCAGGCCTTGTCGTGACGGGGGCTCAGTAGCCTAAGGTGTGCCCAGCCGTTTGGGCGAAGCAAATTGAGCCAAGGGAGCTGCTCTTTGTACCCCTCTTATAATAAGATTCAAGGTGCCCTGTTTGCTCACACGTGGCACACGCCGGGTTTTAGTGGCTAGAGCTGCGTCCACCTTGCCACTTTTAAGGCGCAGCGAGTCATACCCGCCTGGGAAGACCCACTCCCCCGCGAGATGCCTCAGAGCATTTCCCGGCATAAAAGAAAAAAAGAAGTACTTCAATATAAATTGAAAATGATAGATATATGGAGGGTCGAGTCAAGCAGGACCACATCTGTGTATAAAAAGTGAGCGTAATTATAAATCAGAGAAGTTAGTCATTACTAATCCGATTGTTGAAAGGAATAGGTACATAAATAATCCACAAAGAAGCTTTTACGTGATATGGAAGGGATAGCATTAAGGGAAGAACAGGAAAAGAACCGAATGTCAATTTGTCCCCTCTTCTTGATGCTGTAAGGGATTCAATTTCACGATAGACAACTTGGTTAACGAATTACGCCTATTAATATGTATATCCCTTAATTTTAAGTATACTTTTGACTTTCTATGCAAAGGTATTTCCGAACCGATACGACTTAGGGACCTTCAAGAAAAGAGCATACTGATATCTGAAAGGGAACGCACCTGCTGATGATGTAGCTGGTGTCTGTGGATGTCGGTTAATATCGCATATCACTGTGAAATGACTGTCCATGACTGTCCGTTTGCCCCCTCTTCTATAAAAAAATAAGGACTTTTAGGGCAGCAGCCTAACAAAGGGCCCACAGTCCCCATCAGAACTAATGGACATCATGTATAAAATTAGCTTGGATACCCAAAGATTGATAGGCCCATTATATCTACACAGAAAAATAAAATTGGAGTGTCTGTTTGTAATATTAAAATAACCGCTTTTTATTGAATGCATATGGATGTATACATGATACTTAGGTATACCAAAATAACATTTTCTACAATTTTTGTCTCTTTGTCTGTCAGTTTGTTCCGGCTAATCTCTGAATGAATGGGACTCACTGACAGATAGCTAATGTTATAAGGAGTAACTTAGGCTATAAAAATAATCATTTTTGTCTTGTCTGTAAATAAAAGATAACGCGGGCGAAGCTGTGGGTAACAGTATTAAATAAAGTAGATATTTGTAAATAAGTCACTGTCCTTCTTGATAGCTGTCGTTATAGATAATACTTTCTTTTTAACAAAACGGCAATTTGTTTTATAAATTGATTAGACCCACTGATTAGACCTCATAAATTATAGATAGTACTAACAATTTTTTTTATATACTTATACCATCGTCATCAGCCTTTATCCGTCCACTGCCGAACATAGGCCTCCTTCACTATACTTATATGCTTGCTTTGTTTCTCGGCGAACTAGTTTTGGTACTGGTCCCCTCCAGGGTTCAAGCCTTGTCGTAGCGGTGGGGCTCAGTAGCCTAAGGTGATCCCAACACCTTGGGCGAAGCCAACTGACTTTCTTTGTATTTCTCTTATAAGAGAGTACAAAAGAGCAGGGGGGCGATGATGGGAACGTCACCCCATTGCACTGTCTCGACGTTGGCGGGGGGGCGGGTCCCGTACCACAGAACAACTCCTCTCATTGTTGGCACTCGCCGAGTTTTAGTGAGTTGAGCTGCGTCCACCTTACCATACTACCCTCCCCCGTTGGATGTCTCAGAGCATTTCCCGGCGTTAAAGAAAAAAAAAGGCTTTATAGTCTAGGGCCTCACAAATAGTCCAAGGGGCTACTAATTCACGGTTTGCCCGTATAAGCTGAGAGTAAGCTACTTTTTTATCAAGTGGCTATGCTAATTAGCTACGCTTAAAAGGTTTTTCCGTACAATGGGTCTTAATTCTCATGTGCTATCCATCCATTTGGACCAGCAACTACTTGAAGTAGGCTTCGTTAGGACAGCAAACTTTCTTTCCATTTCTAAGTCTTTTTTTGTAATATCTATTTCTTTATCTTAATATACATTTCTGTAATAAAAAGTTCACCATGACCATTTACTTGTACTTTCACTAGAGCATTGCGCTATTAACAGGTTTTCACAAGTAATAATAGTTTAATATTTTGTGGCGTTTTGATTTAACAATTCTGTGATTGCCAACTTTTTTTTCGTATTAGTTAATCACAAGTTATTTATATAATCTGTATTAATGAAAAATAAGGTTTTACTTAAGACGATTTTCAGGAAACTTGAAATCATAACAGCCTTCTTTAAAGTCGGGTAACAAAAACAAACAGATAAATGAGTAAAAACATATATTTTATTATCACTCGCCAGGTCTACTCTTACACAAAACGATGGTCACATTCACGGAGATACGTTTTGGATATACACACAACTAAACTAACACACATATGTACAGCCCGCTAGATATATTCTGGAAATTTACAAATAAATGTATTTACAATGACGTAAGATTGACAATGGTGGACTGGGTTGCCAGTTAAAAATAAGAAAAATATCTCAAGTATAACATAAACATATTAAATCTGATATATTTATTATCAGTTTGACATAAAATTATTTACAATGTATCGATTTATATTATTTTAACCAAAATTATTCCCGCCATTTTAGTCCACCATTGCTTGCCAATTTAAATATAAAACCTTGAGCAAATGGGAGGTACCCATCACATAATACAAAATAAGTATATTAAAACAATATATATTTTGATAAGCTTTGACATTGACCAAATTGCCAAACATGTTTAAAACGTTAAAATGCTCATAATTTATTCATTCCAAGTACCTAATTAATCAATTCAACACTATTTTAATACTCATGAATATAAGTTTGATATTATTTATCTATGTCAACATATCGAAATAACAGTAAAAACAGTCTTTCAAACTCAAATCGCAATTGATATGTATTAGGCAAATGACATTTTAACACTAATGTTGCCATTTATCAAGCGTTACCCGAAATAAGCGAAAATTTTATGGAATTTAAGTATGGCATTTTAATTGGCATGTACACAAAGAAAACATTCGCATAACGCGATTTGAAATATTTTACATTTGCAACATTCATGCTCTCATTCAAAACTCGTGGAATTCAAGTATTTTTTTGATAATTACAACAATTACAAACGGAATTCTGTATAAATTTCATGCTAATTTGAAATTAAGTTGAAATATTCATTCGTTGATCAAATATTTCTTTTCCTACTCTAAAGGAACTGAATAACTCTACATTAATTTGAGCGAATATTATTAAATAGCCTATTATAATAAAATTGCTGAAATTTACTAAACAATTTCACATGTAGGTATGATTAAAAAATATTTTTTTACTCTGGCAATGAAAAAAGGTGTTGCAAACTAAATATGTAATATTACTAATATTGTTTATATACTTTTAATTAATACATTATGCTCAGTAAATTTCAGCCTTGACTTTAGAAATAGAATAATTTATATTTACAATTTAGGTTTTAGTTTTATTATGTCTACGAGTAATATCAAAAAATTAGACAGTCTGATACGCTTTTTCAATACATATGTTGCATTATGGTATTTCGCAAGAGGCAATATAGGGTTATATACCACCAGATCCTAGTTTGTAAAGTCTTTCAATATTAGCTATGGAAGTGGGGTCATTTTGCCCCAAATAATTATTCATTTTAATACTGCTCCTATTCCCCAATCCTGATATTAATAGACCACTTCCATGTCTAGGGTCTATGAGGACGTCTCCTAACTCTATTATTCCGCATAAAAGTTTCCGCATAAAATTTTAATGTCCCATGAAGACAAAATTTACCGAGTATGTTACTGGCCTTTATAATCTATAAATTATAAAGTAAACTATTCAATGGAGGTTACAGATAATGTATAGAAACGAGCAATTTTAGGAAAATGTCAAAACCAAAATAGCAAAAGAACTTTATGAATGCAAATCTCCAGGTAACAACTAAAAGAACATTACCGATAAGAGTGGCCAAGACTAAAGTCCAATAATTACAAACAATTGGAAAAATTAATTTGCAACAAACAAACAGCCATTGAAACGTACAATCACGTTGTAAGTAAAGTCGACTTCACGAAGAATAGATCGTTAAAATATCGACATGGTCGCTAATCGGAAACAGTTAATGAATAAAAACCATAATCAAATTGAGTTGAGAGTTAATTAACCAGAAAATGGAAATCTGCGCTTTGATATAAGATTATTTTTATATGGCAACACAGTCTCAAGATATTTGCTTCGAATTTTGAATTAATGTCCACCTTTTAACTACAGATTTCTTTCAGAAGTTTTAAGCTTATTCTGTTGATTAAGTACGTGTTTTTTTCAACTAAACATAAATTAATTATTAATTCTCAATAAGTTTCGGAAACAGTTTAGTATGCAAAAGAGTTTTTATTCCGGCTTTTGCAAAGAATACAAAAACTAAGACTAAAACCGTTTTTGTCCTAATAGAATTAAATGTTCTCAATGCATGATTATTAGGTTGTTTGTTTGTTTTCCTGGAACCAATTGTTGAAATGATGTTTTCTTTACTGTATATAGAAACAATCAAATCCCAGAAGGCTTGCGGTTCTATTGCCAAGGGATTACGGCTACTTTTGAAAGAGGTTGTGTTTGTTAAAAAAAAAACTCCTTTTATATGTAAAAAAACGTTTAAATAAGGACTATTACAATTATATTGTGGTGATTAAATTCATTTGTCCAAACCTTGTTAAAGATTACAACAAAAAATGTCAACACATAAATTCTTTGAATTTAGTTGCAGAGTTCATAGACCTCAGCCATTCTAACATACTGTTAATGGATTATTAAGTTTTTTTGTAATATTCTGTTAATATTCGAGAATTTGCAAGTTTGTCCATGTTCTTATATCAACGTGTAAACAGCTGATCGATTTGGCTTAAGTTTTGTACTTGGAGCCCGGACTAAAATACTTTTCTTGGTATTGATTTCTAGGTGATACATTTATTTGATAATTGTAAATTATTAATGATAATTTGCGGACAACAGCTAATATATCGTAAAATTCTTAGTATGGATGTGAATTTTCGAAACTACATTTGAACTATAATTGGATTTTTTATCTCGCTCTATATAAATCTTTACATCAAACAATGCTCTGAATACAAGTTGTTTGTCCAAATTAATATTTTGGATACAAGTCTTTTGCCCATTTGAGTGTTGCCAGATCCAGCTGCGAGTCACTAATTAATCGTTTATAATCGATACAAATAGCCTTTACGACGGTATTACACCGTCAACGGACACGGTACCCGCACCTTAACGAAACGAGTTATTTGCGCAATTCTAATTAAACTCCCATTGAACTCGGCTCACGTTACGGCCGTGGGTGGTACCATAAATTATGAACTATTGAATAATGCTAAAGAAATTTTCAGGAAAAGAAAAAAAAACAGTTTTTTTTGCTTTTACGTGATAGATTATAAATGTTTTTCTTTATCATTGATAAATACAAACTTTACCATGTTTTAACACATGACAGTGAAATAATAGACCTAGAATAGAATACGCAAAAACCGTAGACAAACGGTAAATAAAGTTTCGCAGAATCCACGCTGACAGACTTCATACAGAGTGACACATTAAAAAGATAATATCGAACATTTGAAAATAAGATGACCAATAACAATAAAACAAATCATGTTACAATCATACAATAGCGTGAAAGTAGGCACTAACAAGGGCATCTCAGAGATCTTAATCAAAAACCCGAGCGCGCGTAGACAAATAACCGTAGAGAACAATCGTCAACAGTTTAAAAACAATTTTGTTACGTCGCAAGCAATTACCGAACGTGATCCTAACCAAAGATATCGTTTCCGAACGCATCTCTTAATAATAGGCCCACAAACGACGTAAAATAATCGCCTCCATCTCTAAACATAACGCGTCTCATTCTAAACCGTTGATATCTAATCTGTCCATCTCGTTCTAATGTTGACAGCGTTCGTTTAGAAACCCTTATGCCTATCAGCGTTTAAAATCAAACTGTCTAATTATACCCACATCAGTAGAGGAACGCATCAAAAGAGGCATTTTTAATTAATTTAATCCCAAAACTATTATAATGCGTCTAATTTTGTTATCTAATAATTCGTGATGCTAACAAGAATACCGACGCCATTTTGTGTTCCGTTAATTTAATGACATGGTTGCCAGTTTAAAAAATAGACGGATTATGGATTGAGATAAATTACAGAGGTTATTAATATGTAATGACGTCGGTATTTGCGCTTAATTTTCATGTTTAAATAATATATGGCGGTATGACTACACTCGAGAACTATGTTTTTTTACAATAAAACGAATGTCAATTAAATAAATTAATAATCTTTCTATTAATAACTAAATTACAATAATATTTACACGTTTTTATAGTGTCCTGTCACGAAAAAGACCGGCTTCTACGTTTCATTTTCACTTTCACTTAGTTCATCCATATCCATATCTATTAGCTCTTCGTCTTCATCTTCATAGGAATTGTTGAACTGGTTACCGTCGTCCGGCTTCGAACTCGATGAGCCTGATTTGGTACCAGTCTTTGCTTCTTCTTCTTGCTGCATTCTTTTGTGTTTAGTTCTTCTATTTTGAAACCATACCTTCACCTGTAACAAAAGATTATTCATTAATTTGAAGAAATTAAAGTTTTATTCTTGGTAAAAAGCTTTGCATTCATCATAACGACAGAACTACTGACATTTTTTTTTCTTTAACGCCGGGAAATGCTCTGAGGTATCCCGCGGGGGAGTGGCTCTCCCCACGCGGGTATGTGGACTCTGCGCCCGAAAGCTGGTGGGTGGACGCAGCTCTACCCACTAAAACCCGGCGAGTGCCACCAATGCCGCCTTTGGTGAGGTGCCCCGGATCTAATAAACAAACAGGGCACCTCGACGGCTAGTCAGTCCCACAAGTGACTGATGCCACCTCCACAAAGGAGTTGGTCGGGACAGTACAATGGGGTGAGGTTTCCATCCTCGTCCATTGCCCCCTGCTCTTTTGTCCCCTCTTCTTATAATAGGGGTACAAAGAGCCCCCTCTCAGGCTCAATTAGCTTCGCCCAAGGTGCTGGGCTCACCCTAGGCTACTGAGCCCATCCGCCACGTGAAGGCCTGAACCATGGTGGGGAGCTACTGATATTTAGTCTGAACTCAGCTCACATAACACCGGCGTCAAGTGACAGCTATGCTGTCGCATTTCGTGCGGTTTGTGAGTTTCCGGAGGCCCATTGGGGGGATAGGAAAAGGAGTGCAACCCATCTGCATAACTTTTGCTTGTGCTTATGCCTGCATGCCTATGGATGTCGGTAGTCACCATAAGGCTCCGTCTGCTCGGTTGCCTCCTTACGGCTTACGACATAAAAAAAATAGTCTGATATTTTTACTGTATAGAGTATACTTCAATCGACTTGAGTAAGTAAAATTATACAGATTAGAAAAAAGTAAAATACGGATATAGTAATTGCAAAAAATATTTAGACTTCATCATTACTATTAAACTAAAGCGAAACAACTACGAATAGTCAATTTATTAGTACAGATTAAAACACATTTACAAGTCAATCTATTTTTCGATTTAAAAGCCATAAAACATGATTTAAGAATATGAAAACACAATAACAATAAATAGTTTTTGCAAATTACCCCAAGTAAAGGGTTATGCGAAGACCCCAATCATATATCATAATGTATTGAAAGAAAACTGTCGAAATTTTTCTACTGGCAACACAATGGAGATTTCCCGCGCACAATGGTCCGCCATCTTGTTAAGCAATATGTCACACGTTTAATGGCGCGTGAAATACATTCAGAGCTTTGCCAGATCCGTTTGGGGAAAATATGCTAATACATATCATGGAGGAATTTGGCATGGAAAAATTGTGCAAGTTTGTTCATGTTATTGGTATTGTAGAGGTCGCTAGTGACGCATACATGAATAACGATCTGAAAATATTAAGAGACAATTTATTAACGTTCTGAAACTACCAGTTCGATTCAAAACTCTTTTTGCGTTTCATATCCCCATGATAATTGAGAAAGTATTTACGATATTTTAAGCAAAAATAATGTGTTTTTTAGCGGGAGGAACAGCTAAGAATCTTTAAGATACGTATTAGAACAATTCCAATCATAATATAAGAAAGTAACTGACATTTTTTCATCCCCCACAAGCTGATCAGAAATCGACACTTTTTTGCCTGCTTTGTTATGGAAGGACAAAGGATTTTTTCGTTTTAAATATTGCCAATTTTGTGATTTGATCCATCGTCAAGAAAAATAAATAAACGCGCGCATTTTGTCAACCATTTTTGTTTCGAACGATAAATAACGCAGTAAAATATAGCATAAATAATGTGTATCAACGTCACGAAGTTAAACTAGCATTTCAATATGTATTATCGGTGATTACATTATAACAACCATAAATTACTTTCCGATATCTGAGAACATAAATCATTAATATATTTCGAACACTGGCTGTTCCCCGCTGTTTTACTCGCTTTAAAAATTAAAATCTCCACATTTTTTTTTCTTTAACGCCGGGAAATTGTCTGAGGCATCCCGCGGGGGAGTGGGTCTCCACACGCGGGTATGTGGGACTCGCTCCGTCCGAAAGTACCGCCTTTCGGACGCAGCTCTACCCACTAAAACCCGGCGAGTGCCACCAATGTCGCCTTGGGTGAGGTTGAGCAAACAGGAAACCTCGACGGCTAGTCAGTCCCTCATGGGACCAACGCTACCTCCACAGAGGTATTGCACTGTCCCGGCGTTGGGTAGTGGTTGTTCTGTGGTGGTGGCATAGTCCCTTGGGGGACTGACTAGCCTTCGAGGTGCCCTGTTTGCTCAAGAGATCCGGGGCACCTCACCAAGGAGGCATTGGTGGCACATGCCTTAGAGCATTTCCCGGCGTAAAATAAAAAAAAATCGGTTGTCTGTAAAGTCGGTTTACTGGCGATAGTTGAACGTGACAACGTCATAAGAAAATGGAACACCTCAAAGCGAGGTAACGCCGCATGCGTCATGTTTTTTCGTTCTTACAGCCGGCTCCATCGAATTATAAGACGTTGTCACGTCAAAAAAACGACAGCCAGCTGGTCAAATGGTCAGGCTATACAGTATACCTACGCAGCGATCGCGGGTTCGAATCCCGTCAAGTCCAGATAATTTGTGTTATGAATATCGAGGTCTGCAACGGGTCATGGACGTGTAAATTTATTTTCGTTCTAGTACTCGTAACATAAGTTCTAATTAGCTTACCACGGGGCTAGGTTAACTTGGTGTGAATGTTGGTTATTATTTACAAATAAAAAATATGGTAAAATATTGTTGATATGAATATCCTAATAAAACGCGTAAAAAGTATCTTATTGTAATTTTCAAGTACATAATAAATGTAACTTGTCCTATCTTACGCTTCATTAAGTGTAAAATTGATAAGTTCGATGTGCCTAATGTACCGTGTCCTTGGGGGGGGGGGGGAGAGTGAGGGTTGATACTGGTCCATTGAGCGTGAAATTCATTTTTTACGCGAACACCCCAATATGGGCGGGGTTTATTGATATGAAATCAATTTTATGCAATTATACAATACTTGTGGACCCACGGACCTAATTTCAATTTAAAAATTTTATGTACTTAGTACATATTAGGTAAAAGGTAGTGCCATGATGCTCTGCAGCCGAATCGGGCCGGCACGACCGCGCCGGTGGTACCTCTCGCTCACATAACACCGGCGTCAAGTGACAGCTATGATGTCGCGTTTTGGGTGTTATATAATATCGCGTATTATATTATTATATATTATATAATATTATATTATAATCATAATATATTATATAACACACTAATAATAATAATCTATACTAATATTATAAAGCTGAAGAGTTTGTTTGTTTGTTTCAACGCGCTAATCTCAGGAACTACTGGTCCGATTTGAAAAATTCTTTCAGTGTAAGATAGCCCATTTATCGAGGAAGGCTATAGGCTATATAACATCACGCTGTGACATATAGGAGTTGAGTAACGCGGGCGAAGCTGCAGGCAACAGCTAGTTTAATATATAACAGTCTCAAATAGTTTACATTCGATGAACACCAAAACTACACAACTTACTAGGCTCTACTGCATCGTTTGCATCGCATCGTCATCATCAGTCAAATAGCATCCGCTAGTGTGTCCTCTATCACTAAACGTCAAGACGATACAACTTACCACTGCACGGATATACTCAGCTAAAAATACATAAAAATCCATCAAGTCTTTCATAATAACTACAAACTATACTTAACCGCAGTTAAATTTAACTGCCATGACGATAATTCACGAGTTTAAATGTATTGTTAAAAATTTAACACTCTTGTTAAATGATGCTGTAATGACAGGTAACTGCGTGTTTAAATAATGAAAAACTCGAGAAATCTCAAAGTACTTGTGAAAGAGCAGTCATCCTTATAAGTTTCCATAGCGCAGTTTTACCCACTTAAAATATAACATCTTCATAATTAAGGTTGAACTAGTCGATGGCGCGAACTCTAACAAAATTATTGCTATCTCACCTGACATAGTTCGCGAACATGTGTGCTAGAATGAAATGCACAATGGTTCATTCCGAAAATGTCCTTTTAGCAAAACAGTTATCATAGAAAAAACTATTAAGTGTATATTTTTAAAATAATTTTATTTCAACTTTTGAATAACTAAACTATGCCTGTACGGGCTTTATTTTTGAGCTTTCGTGCTGTGTATACTTTATTTTATTTTCGCCCAAAGTTGGGCTTAAATCAGTGTTTAAATTCGAAAGTTTACAAGCTTATATTTTTTAAATGTATAATTTTTTACGATTTTGGATACATACAAATACATAGATAACGACGAGATCAATTTATAAATAAAGTCACCTATCGCTTACATAAAGTGTCAGCTGTGCTGTTCCGTTTCGTGTGGTTTGTGAGTTTCCGGTGGTCCATCAGATGATAGGAAAAAGGAGGGCAACGCATCTGCATAATCTCTGGTTGTGAGGATGTATATGGGCGTCGATTGTCGCCAAAAGACTTCGACTGTTCGTTTGCCCTCATATGGTATAGAAAAGGCTATGTAGCTTAAGCTATTTCTTGCTGGTGTCGTGGAGAGAGAGAGAGAGTGAAAATGAGAGAGAGAGAGAAAGAGAGAAATCTCAATAACTCGGAATTACTACATCCATCTCGCTTCAAGTTGCAAAAGCCCTCTTGAAAACTTCGACCAGCCTGATACCACACCAGATACACTTACCATTAGTTAACGATAACGCCAATTATCCCACCCCCTAATCGGGCGCCCCTCATCCCGGGGGTTAAGTACCAAAACACCCCTATCCATCCCCAGGGACCCCTAGCGTTCATTTGACAAGGGCTCCTATTTATTACAATAACTTTAACAAGCTTAACACGGGTCGTAAAAGTTTGTTACACTTTTAATGGTGTTGCTAGCGTGGAAAAAGAAGGAGGTGGATTATAAAAATATAATATAATTATTTTATCTTTATTGGATTAGGTGAACTAGCAACGAGTTAGCTGATGAGTGGTCAACGTAGCCTATAAATATAAAGCTTCCAGGTTAGGCGAGGCTACTCATTTATGCATTGTCTATCCTAAAAATTAGAAACTTTTGTGTCCATGTATTGTTTTTTTTTCGGAAGAAATATAAGACTTTTATTTTATTTATTTTTTATGTATTTATTTATCCCAAAAAGCAAGATCTCCGTCCTCTACTTCCTCTATGAGTAATTACTGCTCCTGCACTTTTTCCCAGATATATTTTTTTCATTAGTTTGGTTATGATTTAAAAAAAGTCTAAATCTAATGTCATGCGTACATATTCCATTGCATACGTAATTATAATAACCGAATTTCCACCGCTTAGCCAAACAATACATTCACATACATTGCTTTATCAAACACTAACCCCATCATCGAATTATATAATTAAAAGTGGACAAGCAATTAAACAATTATACGCTTTTGATGCAAATGTAATGGTGTATTGTTAAGACAATCGAGTCTGATACTAGAGCGCATCTGCTATCAGAGACAACCATTATAACTTTACCCATCACACAACGGGACCACCCCACAATAGAGGTCTGGTACCGCTGGTCCTATAACCGTTGTAAGTCTCCACAAACAATTTTAATGGTGGGGACCTAACGACTGAATAAATAAAGGGTACAACCCTGAAATGCGATTAAGCTATGTACAGACGACAAGGACGGACATATGGATATTATCCAAGAGCGAGCGAGACACACGATTGGGGAGATGCGCAATTAAGGGGTAGCGCGCGAATTGGGCCAAATTTAAGGGGAAGCTATTTATCTGTATATTACTTTATTGTATCCATTAGAGAGAGACGGTGCTATGCGTTGAAGTGAGACGTCATTATGCGACAAATTGTCGTAGTTAGGTTTGGCAACTTTTCCCCTATTTCGCGTGGAAACGTGAGAGAAAGGGATGGCTTGCAAAGATCAATTGGATGTTAATAACAAGTCTTTGTTAGATGATGTGCAATTTATGATTCCCGGTAGTTTAGCTGTTAATGTTTGCTTTACAACGGCCATTTTGCGCTTAGAGGTTTTGAAGGCAAAATCATTTAGAATTTATAGGATCATTTTATTTTATCAAAATTAGATATATGTTAGGTTGTATAGCTTTGTGCCATTTTTGTGATTTTTACATGCAATATGGCAACACTGGTTTGTGCTTAATGGCTACCAGCTGTCACAAAATAAAAAAGCTTTTTCTGTAACAGAATATCTATAGGAATATAAATTGAATACAAATAATTGCTATATGTGCCTAATGGTGTATTTTAGCGGCAGTTTCATCTAAGTAAATAACAATCTGAACTAAAATTGTTTGAAGAAAGACATGGTAGCAATTTAGAAGGACAGACCTTCTAAATTGCTACCATGTCTTTCTTCACAACTTCGTCAATATGAAACCCAAAAAAAGGAACTAGCATTCTTCTTTTAATATGATCTCTGTAAGTATGTAAAGTATATATGTACCTGAATCTTATCAAATCCACGGAACGTAAAAAGCCGCCCGTCGCCATTACAAACTTTGGAATTGCCAAAAAATATTTTTTTAAATATGTGGCTGTAACATCGCCAATAATACACAAAACTATTAAATATTACCAACAATATATCAGAATTAAACAACTAGCTGCCCGCACAGACTTCGTACTGTCAAAATAAAAAGTAAAAAAAATCCGTTCTTAGCTGACTTCTACATGGCAAAAGTAATATTCCTACCAAATTTCAAGTTTCTAGGTCTTATAGTTCCAGAGATATCGTGATGAGTCAATCTATAGAACAGCTCCTATATACATAGATTATGGAATACTAAACGATTATGTTTTTTTTTATTTACGATTAAGATATAAAATACAAAATTATACGGCTCTCAAATGTCAAATGATGCCCACAGACAGATCTTGGGCCATTTATAATCTGTGGGACACCCCATGCCACGTGTCTCGGATGTCGTTTCCGCTTCCCCGGACATTGTCTATTGTCCGAATTTGGAAAAGAGTTATCGTTAAAAGTTTATTGACGTTATTGTTGTAACTGTTCTATGAATTGTCTATGTATTATATGCTTAGGATGGTAACGTTTGCTTTATATGCTTAGGTTGGTAACACTTTGTTTTATATATGTTTAGTTCCTTGTGTGCGTAGGTAACAATTAAGTTGTTTTGTGTGCTTAGGTTGGTAATACTTCAGTTGTTTTATATGCTTAGGTTGGTAATTATACTTCAGTTGTTTTATATGCTTAGGTTGGTAATACTTCAGTTGTTTTATATGCTTAGGTTGGTAATATAGTTAGTTACATACAATTTTTAGTTTTACATATCTACGCAGCGTCAAAGAATCAAGCCGATTGGAAAGAACCTTGTTATCGACGATTCGAGCCGCCCGGCTTTGAACGCGGTCAAATGGAAGGGGCTGATATTGGGGCGCTCGAGCCCAGAGGTGAGAGCATATTCCATGTGAGGCCGGATCTACGCCTTGTAGTAGGTGGTGTATTATATTCTTCGTTGCATTTGTATATCTATATACAAAGCGCTTTTTCAGCTTCTTTTGATTTCAAGTTTGTAAAGACCTAGACGAAGAGGCCCTAACGCTCATCAGGGTAGAGACATCTAAGATCGTGTGCTCAATTTCTCCAAGAATTTTTGATATGTTTGTACCCGGTCATGAATAAATGTTAAGGCGGGCCTTTCCCGATAAACGGCATTTTGAATTATGCTTTAGAAACTAAGCCGATTTAAGTTTTGAAAAAATATATTTATTTAACACTCCTTCATCCTTACATTTCGGTTGTTCGATACACGATTACTTCTATTTTGCTGCATTAAAAATTGCAAAGATAGGCCAAAATTGAGATGAAAAAACCAGTTTTTTGAGCAACATCAGGTTTTGTACAATAAAACTTATAACATAATAATCCTTGTGGAAAATGTGATTTAAAACTGCTCCAGAAAGAATTTTTTTTATAAATCCCTCCCTTTAATTAAATAAATGTGTTTTCACTTGCTGCGGAGGCGCTCGAAGAGGTGTCAGTATCATATTTATCCAGTTTCCGGACAGCCCCGCCTTAATAATAATTATGAAAACTCAAAAAACAAATCCTCGATATATCCTTGCGGCACAAAATTCCCTAAAACCTTTTTGCTCAAAACTTGCATGGAAAATTGTCATGGTAAAATGGTAAAGATTTGTACCACGTTACATGGTAAATTTCCATGGTAAAATGGTAAAGATTTGTACCATGTCACCATCTTAAATTTCCATGGTAAAATGGTAAAGATTTTTACAACGTCACCATGGTAAACTTCCATGGTATGTTTATAATTACAATTCAAACATTTCCATATATCGGTAGTTTGTAACTTTCATACGTGGGCGTAGAAATATCTTGATAGAGTTATCCGTGCAAGCAACGCCGCGGGGCGCATGTTAGCGGGGGGGTGCGAAGATGATGTATATGGGGATAAATCGTTTGATTATACAACTTTTACGTAAATCATTAAACAGATTTTTGGGCTTGGGACAAATTCGAATGGTATGGAATATCTGGTTTTATGCTAATGGAGTTGGATGATGTCAGTCAGCATAACCACTCTGCTCATAATTATTAGAAATGAGTTCACCCGGTACCATTTAAAAAGGGGAAAGACTAGTCTCCGGTGAACTGGCGTAATTACAGCATTTTTTAACAACGATACTAGTAAGAAAGCTTATTGAACCAATTTATCCAAAATGAAGTCATTTTTATGGGTCTATTTTTTACATTTTCAGGGAAAAGACCGCAAATATTCATCCAGAACTTCGTCATATTCTTTTACTGGTAAGGAACTATCCTTACCAGTAAAAGAATATGACGAAGTAAATGATCATGAACGCCAAGACAGCCTTCCCTTGCCACTCGCAATCACGGTACGGCCTCCGCACGGAAATCGTCTTTCCACATGGATAATGGCCGATCAACACTTCGTCCACCTAAACGCGGCCTCCACTCCTGAATCTTATTGGCCCATCGGCCATATGGTTTCCGGTGTGTGACCAGCCCACTGCCACTCATTGAAGGAGGCCTATATTCAGAAGTGGACGTATAGAGGCTGATGATTATAATGATGAAATGCTGATGTCATAACAAAATGACGACACATTACAACAAGTGAACATAAGATTCCACTGAGTTTGTTACACCGCTTCTTCTAAGATTTCGAAGGTATAGTCACAATTTGAATCAGTTATATGATGATCAGTGATAAGCAAAGCAAGCTGGGTCCTTTTTTTTTTCTTTAACGCCTAGATATACTCTGAGGCATCCCGCGGGGAAGTGGGTCTCCCCACGCGGGTATGTGGGACTCGCTGCGCCTGACAGCTGGTAAGTGGACGCAGCTCTACCCACTAAACCCGGCGAGTGCCACCAATGCCGCCTTTGGTGAGGCGCCCCGGATCTAATAAACAAACAGGGCACCTCGACGGCTAGTCAGTCCCGCTAGGGACCGACGCCACCTCCACAGAGGGGTTGTCCCGCATCAAAGAACAACCCCTCCTAACGTCGGGACAGTACAATGGGGTGAGGTTCCCATCCTCTCCCCTTGCCACCTGCTCTTCTGTCCCCTCTTCTTATAAGAGGGGTACAAAGAGCCCCCTCGGCCCAATTCGCTTCGCCCAAGGTGCAGCGGCTCACCCTAGGTTACTGAGCCCCACCGCCACGACATGGCCTGAACCATGGTGGGGATTGGTCTGGGTCCTACTTTTTCGCAAGACCAAGACCATTTTGGCTCATCACTATGATTCCATAGACAATTTAATGACAACAAAAACGTTAATCTTTATGAAATGATCATTATCGAATTAATCCTACGGAGCTGGGACAGAATAATTGCGATAAAAACTACCTAATGTCATAGTTTAGGAGCTGACTATGGTTATTCGTTTGTTATAAAACACTATATTTTTATTGGAACGGCTTTCTCTCGCATCTCTCATCTCCTTATATAAATAAAAATGAATCGTTGAAATGTATGTATGCACATACATTCAGAACTATTGTACCAAATTAAATTTTTAAAGTGATTCTTTTGGCGCACCGCACAGATTTATGTAGGGGTATAAATGAGTCTGAACCGTCACGCTCGGAGATGAAAGGCTCGATTGGGTGAACTCGGGACCACGGAATCTGCCCGAACGAGAAATAAACTGTAGCTGTGTAACTTCACAATTATTTTTTGTTGTGTTGGTGGTCGTCAGGATAATATGACGATTTTTGACGCTAAACATTTTTGGGTAAGGGCAGTACAACGTTTGCCGGGTACAGCTTGCTTATTATAGATTTCCCTATCCCCCAATAGGCCAACGGCAACTCACAATCCGCACGAAACGCGACAGCATAACTGTCACTTGACGCCGGTGTTATGTGAACTCTGAATTATTTCGATTCAAAACTAGTATTCTTTTATTATTATGATGATTTTGTGACTTTAATATGCTCGTTGATTCTCAACCTTCACTTAGACTATAACCATCGCCCGTGGCCCATTACATCGCAATTTCAAATGTAAATTCTGCATTTTCTTGTCAAAAAAACTTCATGCCACTGATTTCAGCACCCAATGGCCATAAATTAGAAGTAAGCGCACGCGAAAACCGCCCTAACTCACATCATATAAAGACTAAATTAGTGAAATCAATTAGAACTTAGCAATTTGTTTTTGCTAATGCAATTTTACGCTAGACAAATTACAACAATCATCATCGTCAGCTTGTATCCGTGTCAATAAACAACGTATATTGAAAAGTGGATATCTAGTTGACTTTTAATCGTTAGCGACCTTTATAATGACTTTTACAGGTGTAATTCCCGACGTTTCAGATACTTTAAGTGACCGTGCTCACGGGAGTCCTACAGTGATGTAAAGCTCAAGGAACAAAATGTTTCATTATAATGAGTATTCACGTTAACTAAGTATCTAACCTTCATAGCGGGACTGCCGATAGAAGTGAAAACATATAACAAATTATGATATGAAATTTCAAATTGTCCATACTCTAATTTTTTAAAATTTCAGTATTAAAATTTGAAATGTCATAACGAAGTCATACATGTCACATTAAAAGTGTTAGGTGACGAGGTGACAATGACACAAATTCCATGATTTTTGTTCACCCAAAAAGTGACCAACGCGCCTGAAGAAATTTTCACTTCAAAAATATGTCAAACTGTAAAAATATATCATGTTTTGGATCAAGCTGCTTCCCTTCGCGTTAACTTAGGCTTAGAATATCCGAACTAATGATTATTTTAATGCATTCATTAGTATATTAAAAGAATTATAATGGTGAAATAATTTTCTAAATCGTACGAATTTCGAAGATTACCTATATCCACCACCTCCATATTGAGTACCAGGGGACCCGACAGACGTCCTGTACATTTTGTAATGGCCCGAGTTGTGAATCTAAATCACTCTAATCTACTTGAACACACAATTATTATAATCAAAATCGTTCCAGTCGCCTAAAAGGGGGTTCAGTGATGTATACGTAATGTACAGAAGAATTCTTGTAATTCCACGAATTAAGACATTATCTGACACGAAATAAGCACAATGATAAAGTTATTTGTCAAAATAACTTTTAAACTTTCATTTCATTAACATTAATACTTGACCCCTGTAATTTGTCATCAGAATTATCGTTAGACTTTGTTAGCTTGATTAATAATGAGCCAACACCTGTACTATAATAAATGGATATTTGGGAAATACTTTTGTATTTTACATTGGGTTAGCATTATCAAACGACAATGATAAAATAGAGTTTAAAGAGAGAGCGAGGAAGATACGAGAAAACTTTAGAAAAATGTATTTCGATTCTTAATTCGAATTTAGAGAAAGACAAATTATAAAGAAAAACAGAAAAGCAAAACATAATTAATATATTCAATTCTAATCTTCGACGATTAAAATAGTGTAAGAAAATTAAGAGAAAGACCAAGTGTGTGCAGGAGCGCTACATGATAGAAGAAAATATAAAAATATTCCATTTTTAAAATATTAGAGAGCCGTTAGAAAATATCAAACCAGTATTAATTGGAATTTTTAAATTACCATTACCAGTATCAAAAATTAATGAGTTTTATTTCAATCTTAATACCTTCGTAGTTCATACCCGTAGATCTGGGATACGTATAACCGAACGACGATTTACATAAACTATAAATCTCTCAAAATTACTTAATATCGTTAATTAAAACCATTAAAGGTAATACAAATTCAAATACATATATTATGTACCTACAAGTACTTTAAAAGAACTTCGAATACTGCTAACAAAACAACAACACATACTTACGTACTCACTTACACATACAGACACATACACATGCATACACACACACAAACAAACACACACACACACACACACATATAATTACTTATTTATTTATTTATTTAACATAATTTTATTTCACTTGCACAAACTAAAGTATACCAATATATATATTTTTTTACTTTAAGGTAAACCTATTATTGGCCATGTAAATTCTACCTTGTGTATGTTGCCAGTAAGTTTTAAGTAGGTAGGGTAAGTGTAAAATGTATTTTGAGGGTCTCTTTATTAACAAGGTTATAAGCATCATCATCACTATGTTTTGAATTCCAAAGGTCCACAAAAAAATAAACGAGCTGATGGCTCTATCTAGGAAAGACAATGTCTTAATATCGGAAGACTAAAAGCGACAATTTCCTGTTGCTAGAATGAGAAATCTCTGAAAATCTTATGGCCAAATGCAATAGTCTCTTAGACAGATAAGGCCTAAAGCGACAAAGTTGATAAGGAAGGGTCAAAATCTCAAAATTGAAAGGTCAAAAGCGACATCTCGTGTCCGCAACATCCTGCGCTCACGGATGGACTTGTGAAATCTGCATCGAGCTGGAAACTCCACCAATGCTGTAGAAACCAGGCCAATTACCCACCACACCCAGCCGTTGTCTCTAGTGTAGCGTCGGCAACAACATATTTCATGTCGTTATTACTGGAATTAACAGGTGGGAGGGGTGCGTTATGCCGCCATCTGCACCATATTGCTTTTTATTCCGTTAAACAGCATTGCTGTTTCGAAAAGGCAGGTCAAGTGTAATTTCTGGCACCGAGATCCATTTTACGTCTTAGGATAGACAACGCATGCTTTAGTTCTACTACTAAAGCAAATTAAAAAAAAATGCATTCGACAGCCCTGTTATAGATAAAAAAAGGCTATCAGTTAAGCTTTTTCAATTTTAGAAGAAAGTTTTTTTTTAAATTTTAAGCATTGGTGCGAGTTGAACTATACAATACTATTGTCCTAAACACATTCCCCTATATTATTTAACTTCGTAACTACAGACCTTATAATTAAATTCAAAGAATAATTAACTTATTCCTTTACTAATTAGACCCCAGCTATTTCTTTAATTTTAAGCCGTAACAAGATACTTAGTTAAACACTAATTAAACGATAAAGATTTTTTTTTTACTCACCAGTATCAGTTATCTAGCACTAATGTGAAATGTAAACTAATGTAAAATGTAAAATGTAAACTAGTGAAAAGTATTTCAAAACGCGATTTCTTACAAATAAAACAAATAAGATTCAATTACTGATAGCAGTAACAAGCTTTGCTCCCGGTATCTTGATTAATGTAAAATTAATTATTAATTAAAACAAAGCATCCGTAGAAAACCATTAAAATGAGTATATCCTATAATCTTTTTATATGTATTCACATTTTGTATCTTAAGTTTGAAGGCTGCAACCATGAGATTATTTCTCAATTGACATTGACAAAGTGGCAAAAACCATTCATAAACTATACAAAAGAAGAAGAAGGACTTAAAAATTAAAAAAATGAATTTAAAACATATTCTGTATGACAGCTCAATCCGGCATTAGTGGAATGACAATTTCATGGTGCTAAGATCACCATTTAAATTTTGCTGTGTTATGATTAGAAAACAAGCAGACCCGGGACCGATAAGCGGTTGGCCAAAAATTAAAGAACTGTCAATTTATGTCTTTTTTTTTCATCTGTCAAAATATCCGTCACACGCCGTCGGCGATTTCGCCATCGACTTTTTTGCCATCGCTCCGCGCGCACGCGATTTGGCTAATGATGGATAATTACGCGTTTTTTCACCGTCCGCCTCGATTATATGCAATGCGTGATATCGTTTAGTTTTGTTATTAGTAATATCGGTTTACATTACTAATGTTGCGTTTATATTGACTTAATGAAGAATTTCGTGTAACATTGCCCTAATCAGCATTAATACTGGACTAGCACGGCTCAAAATCGGTTAACCGGTGTGTCACGCCCATCGCATGGGTACGACGTGGGTACGAATATCCTACTTTTTCAATTCGCCAAACAGATACAAAAGGCCAATATAATTACTGGTACCGTGACACTATCTTACTCAGGATAGGCAAAACATGAATAAATTTCTTTGGATAGTCCCAGGTGAACTCACTTATGTTCATGTGCGACGCTAACCACTCACAATCCGGTGCCTCGTCTGGCTATCCAATTATAAAAAAGAACCTTTCATTTTTAGTACTAGATGAGACGTGAGTCAAAATACGTCATCGATGCCTCGAGGTCATTTTTATGTATTATGTTATAAAATATTTATGCTAAATGTCTTTGCCTAAATAGATTATCAAAACGGGTTTGGCATTTACTTTCATAAGGTAGAAAGAGAAGTAAAGACATTTCAGACAGAATATTCCATATTATTTGTTTACACAAATAATATAGAAAATATTTATAGTTCGTATTTACTTATTCGTTACTGCACATGCCATCTCTCACACTCAAAAAGTAAATAATAAATAAAGATAACTAAACTATCTAAATTAG
The DNA here is from genome assembly GCA_963853865.1 of Helleia helle. NCBI lineage: Eukaryota > Metazoa > Arthropoda > Insecta > Lepidoptera > Lycaenidae > Helleia > Helleia helle. The sequence goes on from OY971436.1 coordinate 2,046,910, forward strand.
CTATGCACGACACCACGCAAAGGTGTGCGCGTGTTAAGAGTTTAGGATAGGTATCCTAAACTCGTAACCACTTGTATTGTGAGATAGGAACGGAAAAGTATATCATTTATTTATTTATTTTTATTTAAGTATACACCTCCATGACCCATCGATGCATCTCAGATGCAACATCTATCATACAAATCTGCACAAAAATTCGAACCCCCCTGCGTGTCTCGTAGCCTGCACATTCGACCCGACGTCCTTCAGAAATTAGAATACTGGGAACGCTTTCTTAGAGAAGGGGGCGGAGGGCTAACAGTTGGTTCACCTGGTGACAAGTGACCGAAAACACACCACACCAGAGGATTAGCGGGTGCTCCTTACCTGGGTCTCTGTCAGACTCAACGCCTGCGCCAGCTGCTTCCTCTCCGCTCCCACCACGTAGTGATTCTTCTCAAACGCGTGCTCCAACTTGAGAAGCTGGGAGGGGGAGAAGGCAGTTCTAATCCTCTTCGGCTTTCTAAACGGCTGGAGGAGGAACCCGGGGATGTCTGGACCTGGGGACGATACAACATGTTAGTATAGTAGGTAAATAATTAGGCATTTAGTCGTATGTTCACCCGAGACTAGTTATTGTGTGCTTGAGGTTTTAAGTAAAATTGTAATATTAGTTCACCCAAGTACATTTGTGTGTCGGTCAAGTGAGCTGCGCCTACCCTTTAGTGTCGCAAACCGGCAGTCGATCCTCAGTAGGAGTTTAAGAGCCAATATAAATAAGTTCACCCGTGACTACTCTTTATATGCCAGCTCCAGCGGTTGAGTCTAAGTTTTTAAAACGATTCACCGCATAGTAATACTAACTATAAGAATTCACCCGTGACTAGACCCGCCAGGTGAAACGTAAGACTCCTTTTTATGACATTGTCGGTCACTAACAGGACTCGAACCTGCGAACTACAGTCCATGTAATTGTACATATTAATGATGAAAACCTCTACTTAGCGGCCATTTACAAAATTGCATAAGCAAATGCAAAACGACGTATGTTTGTAATGACGTGCACCTATTAAAATTAAATTAAACAAAGATTACCGCTAAACGACCGCCCGGTGGATAATTTATCAAGCGTTTATATTAGGGTTACGTTAAATAAGGGATAAACGCGATATAATAGATATCATTATGTTTTTCATCTGAACACTTAAGTAATATTATACTTCTGTTTTTAGAAAATACGTAATTCCCTGTCGTTGCCATGTACATTTCGTGAGTTCATTTATATACATAACTAGCTAACGCGGCAAATGTTATGTCATATAAATAATTTATGGACAGGAACACCTTAATCACCTCTAGGAAATATAATTGAGACCTATTCTCATATCTACCAAACATATAAAAAAACTGTGATAAACCCCTCACGGTGTTAATCGCAGTTTTTTATACGAGATTTTTATATAATACTAGGATCACCCCGCGGTTTCACAGCGTATTTCCCATTCCGTTGGAGTACAGGGATAAATCTTGGATAAATTATAGCATATATGTTATTTTGATGTACACGCTACGTTATTGTAAAGTTACATTAAAATCCATTCAGAAGTGTTTGCGTGAAAGAGTAATAAACATACATACATTCTTTCGCGTTTATAATATTAGTAGTACTATATCTTTATGATACAGTATTAACGAAACAATATAGTATAGTCTACCTTTCATTCTAAAATAATTTTGTGTTGCTTTTTTTATTGTTGACAAGTGACCGGTCAAATTAATTACTAAATCCAATTATTAATTACTCATACTATCAAACTCATATTGTCAATTTAATTGAAAAATTAACTACATATGTTTTACAATGTAACAATTCTTTGCGATTATTTTTTAAAGATCAATCACATTTTATATGGCAACACAATACATTGATGTTTATAATATAAGGGCAAATGACTTGTATCCAGCCCTTATTAAAAAAAAAGGTATATAATATAATTAGAAACAAATCGGTGGTTATTTGGATTTGGAATACAGGTGGATGCTGCATGAGATAAAATGACTTTCTAGAAACTTTTATATTTTTTTTATTCTATTAGATGCATATTTGATAGATATAGAGATAGAATAATAGGAGTTTAATAGTTAACTAATTAGGGTTGTATAAATACATCTACTTCAATATTTTATAAAAAACTTTTCTAGAAAATAGCCTTCCACACAATTGGGTTACCAAATTCAAAAAGATTCTTTCAAGTCACTTCTGGATTATTAGCGTGTAAGCAAATATTCTCTTGTATATATTTGTGTACAGACAAAATGTATTACCAACAGACATGTTTTGTGCGGAGTAACTTATTAGGGATCTACAATAGCAAACCAATCAATACTAATAATATAAAACATTATCCTACGCCTGTGTTTATCAAAACGAATCAACCTCCATATAACCGCTTCCTTCGCGTGATGTCTGCTACTTCAATAATTTTACGCATTACCACTTGCAAAGTTTAGCCACATTTAAGTCGACTCGGACATAATAATACGGTCAATTAAAACGGCATCCATCAGACGTCAGTGCAAGGTTACGCCACACTGCGTTCTTGTAATCGTTAGAAAAATTATAATACATAGCAAATTACAAGTAAATGTAGCCAGTAAATGTCAACCTAAAACGTTTGTATTTATTTTTATATTAATTGCACAGACAAACTGACAGACGCCCCACCACGGTTCAAGCCTTGTCATGGTGGTAAGGCTCAGTAGCCTAAGGTGAACCTTGGGCGAAGCAAATAGAGCCGAGGGAGCTGCTCTTTGTATCCCACTTATAAAAAGAGGACAAAATAACAGGGAAGTCCCGACGTTGGGAGAGGTGGTTCTGTGGTGGGATTGTGGTACAATCCTTCTGTGGGGGCACCGTCGGTCCCTTGGGGGACTGACTAGCCGTCGTGGTGTTCAATAGATCCGGGGCACCTCGCCAAAGGCCGCATTAGTGGCACTCGCCGGGTTTTAGTGGGTAGAGCTGCGTCCACTTACAATCTTTCGGATGCAGCGAGTGCCACATACCCGCCTGGGGAGATCCATTTCCCAGCGGGATGCTTCAGAGCATTTCCCGGCTTAAAAGTAAAAAAAGAAAATTTTATATCACGAAGAAGGAGGATTTTTAAAATAATCATCAGGTGGAATACAGCTGTAAATTGCAAACGGGAAAGCCATCGGCATTGTCCAGTAAATTAATAAACGACTAATAATAGCCACTCTATCACATTACAATTTCGCTAATAGTATTCAAAAGTGCGACATTTCTAATGAGAGGTTCGCGTGTTTAGCCGTCCGAGTTGAGAAGTGACTCGTGTTTATTGCATTAAATAATATGTTACTCGCAACCTCTTCGTGTTATTGACTCCTTAATTTGTGCGGATATAAATGACATTTTAATTGTTCAAACAAGATGGCGGGTGTTGTTAAGGTACGAAAAAACCTGATGAGTAACATATTATAAATAATATTATTTTTTATTTTATTTCTTTTACTTTTATTTTCATATAGGTATGATCAAGCAATATCTATACAATCTAGTAAACTTCATACATCTTCAAAGACTTATCTAACCTTACCAGGAAAAAAATCAGATGTGTGAAAAATCCGATCATGTTATTTAAAAACGGGAAATAATATAAATGCAATTTGTCCTTTGATAAATACTATATACCTACTATTGTCTATCCAAAGCCTTATGTGCTTTTATCATGAATAGCAATTTTGTCAACATCTTGAATTTTAAATGTATATAAATTATAAGTATTATCTCTTTAGTTAGAAATTCCAAATTAAAATTTACCTATGCAGCTAATTACTCATTCATTTGCGTTTCGAAACCGCAATTAATTTATTTTTTTCTCTTTTGTTTTTCATCTTTGCGTCACTCAGTTTACAAAATGGAAAACTTGAAATATCGTGTTATTTACGAGTCCGAGTTCCACCGTGACACCAGTGCTGCAGAAACGGCTCGAAGGATTAATGATGTGTATGGCTGCGGTGTCGCAAAAGAAAACACAGTGCGTTTTTGGTTCCCACGTTTTCGTTTTAGAAATTTCGACCTGCAGAACAAGCCTCCGGAAGGCCGAAGACCAAAGTTGATAATGTAGAATTGGCTATTGTGGAAGAAGATCTATCACAAACTACGTCCGAGTTAGGTGCAGGCTGCGGTGTTAGTGATAAAACTGTTTTAATCCACTTGAAGCAAGTTATTGGGAAGGTAGAAAAGCTTGATAGGTGGGTTGAGTGAATTGAGTAAAGCAAACCGACGAACACGCTTAAACTGCTGCGTTACATTACTCAACCGGCACAATAATGAATTGATTTTGAATCGAATCATTACGTGATGAAAAATGGATCATGTACGATAATCGGGAGCGCTTATCGCAATGACTGAACCCTGACGAAAATTGACTCAGAAAAAAGTTATTGGTGAGAGTTTGGTGGACTAGTGCCGGTGTCGCTACAACTTTCTTAAATCTAGCCAGACGATTACGGCAAATGTCTATTGTCAGCAACTGCAAACCATGATGGAAAAGCTAGCTGCTAAACAACCGAGGCTAGTCAATCGCTCTAGCACTGCTGCTTCAGGACAACGCTAGATCACACACAGCACAACAGAGGGCTACCAAATTAGAGGAGCTTCAATTGGATTGTCTAAGACGTCTACCGTACTCCTCAAACCTTGCTCGAACAGAGTACACATTTTTCGAAATTTGGATAACTTTTTGCAAGGGAAAAAAATCAACTCCGATGGAGCAGTCCAAACCACCTTCAAACATTTGATTGATTCCCGTACGAATGTTTTTTTTTTGTCCAATGTCGCCAATTTAATTTGTAGGGATCTACGTTACGGACTTAATATTTTCCTAAATATTTTGCGTATATTCAATTTATGATTTTATCATAGAGGGCATGCAGGGAATTGTCAAGCAACAATTCCCATTTTAATGTTCCAGTAAATTTGACCGTTATTAAAACATAAATATTTTCGACATTTATTCAAGGAAAAACTCATATTTAATTATAGGGTAGATTGTTTTGTTTAATATTATGTCCGACTAAACAAAAAATGTGCTATTCCATGGTTTTCGACAATAAAATAAAGATTGATGATAATAACCATAATAAAATATAATAAATCTAAGTTCGATCAATATGGCGGTCTTTAGAACATAGCTTAAAAAGCGCGCTAAAGTAGGTTTGAGTGTATGCAAGTTTAATAGTAGTGTTAGAAAAAAAATATAGCTTAAATTCAAAATTACATTTTATATTATATATTTACGGCTATTATTTTATTATTATTTTGTCAAAAATATGATGGATGTTATTTTAGGCAATAGAAATATGTATCATGTAATTCCCTTTATTAAAGAACGTCTTTCTTATATAAATAAATTGAATTATTAATTAACTTAGTAAACGATACATAATTAACAACAATTGTTTTACAACAATGTTTTAGGTCAAGTTGACGTAACCTTTGGAAGGTTACGTCAACTTGACCTAAAACATTAATTACTCAAAATACGTCAATAAGTGGCAATACTGCCAACAGATAATTTACGGGCACAGATAAAAACGCAGATCATCGATTAAAATTAGTGATGTCTATTTTTAGTGGACCTATTGTATCGTTTTGTGTGTTTATGATATTTTATTTAAAACTTCTTTAATATCTATGATATAATTAATGGATTGAGCGTTTTGATTCTTATTTAAATGGTTTTTTTCTTTTTCCTAATTTTGGCATTCTTATACAAATTAATGAAAATAAATATACTGCTATAATATTTATTATTATGTTTAATATCTTCTATCATTCAAATCAAAAAACGTAAGCCCAGATGTTATTGACTTTTCAATACTAAGTAAATAATAAGTAATTATTTTGCTGTTTAATATGTTTTTTATGTTGGATGTGGCACAAGTCTCAACTCTTTTGCTATTAGGAAACTCAAACTCCAACATATCCGCTCATGTTAATGGCGACTAAATACCGTATCGGATGAGTTAAGAAAGGAACCCAACAAGCCCCTATAATTAAGCAGTGTAAGAACAAAACGTGTTCTTTTGCAGACATCAATAAAATTGAAACAACTAAAAGCTCTCCGTATAATTACGACCCGTTTATTATACTGAACAAACAACTTTAAAAGGCGTTTTCGAGCATATTTAAACATAAGCCCCATACAAAGATAATTAATCATAAATTTTCTCAGAGCCGAACTTACGTAAATCATCGCTTCTAACTACCGATCCAAGATGGCGGACCACATTCATAAATAGTTTTAATTTAGAACGCTTGTTAATCTCGCTCACTCAACAAAGTAGTCTCAAATTACATCCAATTATATCCCATTCAAGCCTTTTTTGGGGAATTAAAAAAAAACATCCGGCAACAATTGCCGTCGTTATGAAAAAAGGCGCGTAACGAAAGATTTGACATTTACTACTATAACAAGATAGTGATGGGACTCGCTTTATCGATAATCGGTAGCAATTAATAAAACTTGCACATTGCCTAAGGTATTTTATTGTATCTTCTTTCACATGCCTTTTTATGGCTTTATTTAATACATAAAATCGTTTTACTGCGTATTATAATATATCGTAAGCAATTAAGAGTTAGTTATTTCATATTTAACAATTAGATGTAAACTGCATTCGTTTTTGCTTTTTTATCTTACAAGATTACATAATTCAAAAAGATAAATATCTTATTATATTATCACTTTTCTTGAAGATCCGGTAAGGTTTGATTCGTTATTGCTACGCGGCGTAGGTAATCGTACTGATAGCTAGGATAATTTTGTATAATAGTAAATGTCCGGTATAATTTTTCTGTCTAAGATAAGAAAATAAATAAACTCACTCAAACTGACTAATATATAATAACTATAACTGTTGACACATGGTTTTATAATGGCTATCTCATCTAAGCTTTTAAACTATAAAAAAATCGATATCATAAACAGCCCTAGCGGCTAATCGAATTTAGAACAACAATGGCGTCGGTTGATAATCGCGGGCGTTCATTCCCGCCCTGTCACAAAGGCCTCTGTCAAACCGCTTCCATATTACTTTTGTATATTTTTTTTAACTGAAACCGCGTTAAGCCGGTTTGATTGAAATCATTTTTATTCAGTTCATAAAAATAATATTGTTATTGTTAGGAGGGCCATTGATACGGATAGGCGTATTTGTCGAGTGATATTTTTCTTTCCGTGCAATATATGCGTATAATCTATTTTTTGTTGACATATATAATGGCGCGAATGTTGCGAGGGTGCATACAGAAGCGTGCAATTAAATGTGGGGCGAGTTTGTTAAAATATTATTGACTAATCGCATCAATCATATCGGGCGATTGGCCACGTTTCTTTTTTGTTGCAATTAGTATATGTACGTTGCTTAGGATATTATACTGAAAATATGATATACAAAAAGTGTACATACACTTTTTGACTCTTTTTTTTTTCTTTAACGCCAGGAAATGCTCTGAGGCATCCCGCGGGGGAGTGGGTCTCCCCACGCGAGTATGTAGGACTCGCTGCGCCCGAAAGCTGGTAAGTGGACGCAGCTCTACCCACTAAAACCCGGCGAGTGCCACCAGTGCCGCCTTTGGTAAGGTACCCCGGATCTGTTAAGCTAACAGGGCACCGCGACGGCTAGTCAGTCCTGCAAGAGATCGACGCCACCTCCACAGAGGGGTTGTCCCGCACCACAGAACAACCCCTCCCAACATCGGGACAGTACTATGGGGTGAGGTTCCCATCCTCATCCCTTGCCCCCTGCTCTTTTGTCCCCTCTTCTTATAAGAGGGGTACAAAGAGTCCCCTCGGCTCAATTAACTTCGCCCAAGGTGCTGGGCTCACCCTAGGCTACTGAGCCCCACCGGAACGTCAAGGCCTGAAGTCTGAACCATGGTGGGGACCGAAAACTATGCGACAGTCAAGTTTCAGAATAAAATTGTGTTTAAAGGATGCAGGTCAACAATATAGGTCGACCTGTATCTCTAGGAACTGTTTCTCTGAGATGACGATCTACCAAACGTGGAGTAGATAGTAGCAATTAGAGACATAGAGAAGAGCAAAAATCTTCTGATTTGGCGTTCATAAAATGGCCTATTGAGATGATATTATGCACTGATCAATATTATATATTTTTTTTTTCATTAAACATAAATTATTTACATGTTTTTTATTGAAGGCACAGTTGTAAGACAGTTTTAAGCTTGGCTCCAAAGATATTTCCTATGTGTCTTTTTTATATAATAAATATTTTGATTGTCTTTGCAATTTATATAATTCGACAAGTAAAACCCAAATTCATAATGGCATAAAAATACGAAACTTATTTTTAAATATTCAGGTTTTTCCTGTCATGAGACAAATAAGATACGTTCAGATTTAGCTGAACGCACCTTAATCGACGCTTGCACAATATTGAATTCGCAATAAAATCTTTGTTTATTGAAAACCGTTATCTTTATAATTAAGTTATCTTCTATATAATTACGACTAATGAACCGATTGCTACATTGTTGGGGAAGAGGTTATCTAAGTGTATTTATGAAGTAGAACGCGACGGGCACAGATATTTTTATTTTGTGACATAACAAGTCTATGTAAATCATTTATACGATTATTTACAGAGTTTCGAAGATTATACGCATATTATATCTATTGTTTATGGTCAAGGTCATTCACGTTTTATACAGACAATTAAATGAACCGTACCTAATTAAAGAATGATAAATTATTAAAACTCATAAATTAAAGATTCATGCCATGCGCTAAAATTGTATTAATTTCGCTAAAATTGTATTTTTTTTTTCCGTAACGCGGATGCTGAAAGAAAACATTCAAATGTGGGCCTGTCTAATTTATTTGACATTTATTCAATTATTTTATCCTATTGTAGCAAAAAATAAATTAAAATAATAAATTAATTTTTAATTCAATTCATGCCGGGTTTTTAAAGTTTTTTTTATGTTAGTTGGATAGGCAAACTGGCAAATGTACCACCTGATGGTAAGTGGTCTACGTCGCCCATGAACATAAACTAGTATACCTACCTAGGACGAGCCCAGGCAACTCATTTATGTGTTGCGTATCCTAAGACATAAGATGTTAAGTCTTGGGGCCAGTAATTACACTGCCTGTCTTGCCCTTCTCTCCGAAACACAGCAAAGCTGTTTCACGGGAGAAACAAGCAAGATGGTGGTACCCATGCAGCTGAGAGCGCGGCACAGCGCTTCCCTCCCACCAGCAAAGTCCAACTTTAGTGAAAATATAACTTCTTTATAGTCCCGAGGTCAGAAGGACAATCAAGTAGAAACTTCTTTAAGAAAGGGCAAAAAAGCCTTCACAACTCAGTACAGCACTGTAATTATTATCAAACACCGTGAAATATTTATCACAATGTGACTGCTTCCATTTTTAACAACCTAGAATCTATGCTGAACAGGCGTCACATTCTAAACATATAACTTTTTAAATATAAAATTTGGTTTTATGATTTAAAAAATAAAAGTATAATATTATACCTAACCAATATTATACAAAATATTGGTTAGGTATAATGAAACACGGGAGGACGCTGTAAAGTATCCGAAACGTCGGGCTTGTAAAAATCCGATAAAATCCGTAAAAAAAATTGTTTCATTATAATGAATGAAATTCGCGTAAACATTAGAAAACAAAAAATTGGTTGTCTGTAAAGTCGGTTTGCGGACGATAGTTTTATATAATAACGTCATTGATGAAAAATTAATTACCTTTTTTGCCGCTGTTTTGAGAAAAGCAGATAATTGAAGTGAAGAAAATGAAATTAGACTGAAAATTATGGAGGAAATCAATTAGATCTTATTAAATTGTAGAAATAAACACAAAACAAGTTGTCGCATATTCAACATTTGTTATAAATAATGGTTTCCAAGCCAACGCTTGGGCCTGTCTATCGTTTGACAGGCTCAGGCGGAACGGGACACTTTTTCGTGCGTGCTGCCGGTGTTTATCAATTTGTAAGACTTTATTACGTCAAAACTAAATGGGTGTAATACATAATTATAGTTACACCCACATTTTTGTGCGATTGACAACATTCATGAGTGAATGTAGAAGTGACATAAAAATATATAAACTGTGAAACATGGAATGATGATTGACAACACAATGACATTTCTACCGGCGGGAAACTGAGTTTTTTTTAATAAAAATAAAGGCTTGTAAACAAGGCTAAACTGGCCATAATTAAACAAAAAGTACCTATCAGTGTTGCTAGCGTTTACGAATTCGAAGAAATATACAATTTTACAGTTTTCGGAAAATTGTTTCATAGAAAGAAAAGCTATTATGAAAATTAGTAGTTATATTAACTACGTAGAACACCGGTAAAAAACCTACATTCGTGGCCGTAAATAGCCGCATTATTGTTGTAATAAAATAACGTTTATCATTAATTAAATGTCTGTAAAACTAATAAATTAAAAAACATAGTAAACATTAGAAAACAATAATAAATAAGTGATAAAATAGTACAGCCATTTTGTTTTATATTTACACGTGTCTATTAGATTTCGTATTTGGAATCACATTTCGAAACGTGTTCTTTAATTAAAAGCAACCAACATAGCAAAAAATATACCTCCGTATTTGTAATGAAGGAAAGCTTGTTAACACAGTATGATACACATTTTCATCAGTAGAAACCGAGGTATACAAATGGCAAATGATAATATCGTAAGCTTTTATTAACATTTTATATAATACTAAATATTTAAATTATCTGTATATAAAACCTTTTCCATTTACCTACTATGATCTGAAAAATCTAAAAACTTTTAAACATGTACAAAAATATAACATCAATTAAAATACATTAATGATCTTGTCATTAACTAATTTTATATTAAATTAATTAAATCATAATAATTTGATACTTGTGATTATATTACTCCATGCCTTGAATGCCTCAGCCATTACCTATCATTAAAAAAACAACTGTATACAGTATGTAATTACTCGTTTAATAATTCACCTCATTAAATCAAAAGCACTGACGTTGAGATATAGTGTCCGATGGTGTCCGCTTTTTTTAGTCAATGACTTCATGCCATTCTGCCACGAAGGTATGACTTATATTACTTGTTTCCTATTAGTTAACTGTTATTTCTATCTATATTAGTTCTGATTATTACTAGGTGTAGGTAATTCTGAAGTATTTTTTTCTCTAGATTTAGCGAGAGATTAGTAGAGAGAAGGTGAGGAAAAAAGATTTTATTTCGATAGAGTGGCAAGGCAAATTAAAATCGGCCGTCTTTGCGTTCATTGAGGGAGGCATATGTTCAACAGTGGTCGGATAGGAGCTGATGATGATGATGAAGAAAAAAAAACTTTTTCGCAACATTGAAAGCGTTACTCAAATAAGATTAATTATTAAGGAATGTAAATAAAATCGCTTTATAATTAAAACGGAAAAACATTCAAAATCTGTGTCTAAAAACCCACAGATAAAGGTTCCTCTTATCTTAATAGCGTCGTGTTTACGATAAGCTCCTTAACTTTTTATTAGATACACTCGGTTTGGGTGTGAAACAATTAAGATATCGAGTCAAGATGCTGTCACTTGACAATATGCTTCCTTTGCCTCAATATACGCTCATAATTTTAATGTACCACAGATAAACAACATACCATTATCGATCAGTCACCTAAATTAATGAACATTTATGATACAGTACGAGTGAGCCATTTTATAAAATTAGTTTTCAAATAACAGGTACAATTAAGACCCCAATAGGGTTATATTAGGGTTTTTCACGAGGTAACAAGTTTATTTATTTATTGCCAACCATTAATGATAATAAACTATTGGATGTTTCAATTAACACAAAGTTGCACAGATTTTTGTTAAAAAAAATATGACACCTGTCGTTTGCCGCCAATTTTTACTTGTGACAGCGTATATTTTCATGATTACATTAAAGATGGCGGTGCTAAAAGTACCCACACTAAATAAAGCTATTTCTCTTTTGTCTTTTTTTTTCACGAATCAGCTACACATCGAGTAAAATATAAGGTAATATCGGTGATTGTCAGAAACTAGCTTTCGTTGAAGTGCACATATAGGTTGGTACCTAAATTATATTTTTTCGAATTATCACGATAAGTAGGTAGGTAACTTGGTAGTCGCTTTTCAGACCTTTTCTCTATTATCCAATGACAAGTTATTTCGGCGATTTTAGCCGTCTTGACGCCATTTTACAGAAAAGGGTAGATGATAACAAGGTTTTTGCACACGTAAGTGGAGCCCATAAACGCGGCAATTCAAATAAGTATACAATTTAATACCAAGTTGTAGATAATAAAAGTTGGGCGTCGTAAATTCACTGTTTACTGTATAAACGTTTTATTGGTTTATATATTATAGACAACAGCGTAATTTGAAACGTAATTGTGTTACGGGCTGCATAAATAAAAGTTAAAAGGCGCCATTTTGTTTTTGATGTAAAACATCACCTTACAGTAGAATGCCGTGACGTTGTCATCGCGTGAAGCTTACGACGCCGCTTTTGACTCTTTTGTCTTTATATCCATGTTCCGTTATAGATTTTTATCAATTAGAAATTGATAAACTACTACATATTTAACATAGAGATGTTCAACATCTTCGGGCATCCCGTGACAGCCATTTTATAATAGACTGTGTAAAGACACGATTTTTTTATGCTTGAATGTTAATTATTGTAATCAAATTGTTTTATTTTTTTTAGTTTATTATATTCCAACGTTTCGGATATTTCTTAAATCCTCTCCTGCAATGGCTTTCATCATATCTTCAAGTAAGATCATTTTTGTTGTGTATAACGGATTTGAATCCAGAAGATATGATATCACATCAGGCGTACCACAAGGGTCCCATTTAGGCCCTATTCTTTTTAATATTTTTGTGAATGACATTCCTGAGCATATCACTTATTCCAATCTATTTCTGTATGCTGACGATCTGAAAATACTTAAAGTAATTAACACTTCATCCGACGTCAAATTACTCCAATCAGACTTAAATAGCCTCTGCGCCTAGTGTCAATCAAATGGTATGGATCTGAACTCGGAAAAATGTTTTTTCATTAAATTTACTCGTATACTTTTTTTAATTCAATTGTAAATGAGGTGGACCACATACGGGACCTGGGCATTGATGGATAGAAAACTATCGTTCGTACCACACTTCGAACATACAGTAAAAAGAGCGTCAAAGACTCTTGGTTTTGTCCTGCGAAATAGTAAAGCCGTAACTTCTTCCGTAACACACAAACCAAAATCATCTTGAACAACTTACTAGTCCGAAGTATCATGGAATATTGATCAGTAGTCTGGCGACCACATTTTTCTTCTCGCATGCTACGAATTGAAAGGATACAAAAAAGATTTATTTGGCATTTAGCTTATTCAACAAAGGCTAAGAGGCTAAGAGGACTTAAATACACAGACAGATTACATAAATTCAATATGCTCAGTTTAGATAAGCGTTTTGATATCCTTAACTTAATATTTTTCTTTAAGATTGTTAGAAATAAACAAGACTGTTGTTGCTACCTATGTAGGTATATTTGTATACTTGTGAGCATTTCAGAACACATTTTTTTTCTCTGTTCATCATTGTTTTCTCTGTTCATCCCGTTTTCTTTAATGCATGTTGTGGCTATCAGTAAGTAGTTGTGTAATTATGTGTATTTTTTGTATTTTCATATTTGGTTTTACGAAATTGTAACAACTGTTGATAATCCATAAATAAAAAAAAATCTTCATAATTCTATCTTGTCTGGATTTTTTAAAATATTTTACCAAAGTTTTTTAAGTCATTATAATTCCATACTAGCTGTTGCCAGCACCTTCACCCGCGTTAACTTAGATTTACAGGCGTACGCGGATTGATGATGATTATCTTTATAGCCTACGTTACTCCTTATAACATCAGCTATCTGCCAGTGAAATTCCCATCAAAACCGACCCAGTCGTTTCGGAGATTAGGCGGAACAAACAGACAGACAGACGGACAGACCAGACAGACAAAAATTTTAAAAAATGCTATTTTGGTATATGTACCGTGTTACATACATCCATATGCATTTAGTAAAAAGCGGTTATTTTAATATTACAAACAGACACTCCAATTTTATTTATCTGTATAGATTGTACTACCAATTCATGTAGAGAATAGAGATGCTCTATCGGAGGGATGTGCCGTGCTCCCGTCTGTATATACCAACATCCTGCTGGTTTATACCGTGAAACAGCTTCGCTGTATTTTTTTTATCACATAGGAGGGCAAATGAGGAGTCTAAGCCTTTTGGCGACTATCGACGCCCATACACATCCGCACAACCAGAGATTAAGCCGATGCGCTGCCTTCCTTTTTCCTATCCCCCGAATGGACCACCGGAATCTTACAAACCGCACGAAACGCGACGGCATAGCTGTCACTTGACGGCGGTGATAAGTGAGGGAGAGGTACCCCCGTCGTTCCGGCCAGGTTCAGCTGCAAAGCAGCATGGCACCACCTCTTAATAATTTCACACAGACAGGTCATCCAAGGTATCTAATATAATCATTTATTTAACATAATCATAGGATAAGAGACAATCATGAACATCCCTCTGATGGACACGGGTATCCGCATCAAAAGCATTTCAAGGCAGGTATCCTCACGATATTTTCTTCAACAGTACAAGCAATGTTGACATTGTCAGGTGCACGGAGAAATCTCTAAACCCATTTCACATTAAACGGGATATTTACCATGTTTTTCATTTTTGTATTGTTTTATAATATTGTTTTCTAATGTTTACGTGAATTTCACTCATTATAATGAAACAATTTTTACGGATTTTATCGCGGTTTATTAAGATTAACATTAACATTAGACGTATGACACCTCAGTCCTCCCGTGACCATGGTTGCTGCAAAGTATCCGAAACGTCGGGCTTGTAAAAATCTTAATAAACCGCGATGAAATCCGTAAAAAATTTTTCATTTTTGTTCAAATTGAGTCTCGTGAACAAGACATTCGTAGATGTTAAAATATCGATCTCCGCAACAACAGAGAAAAACGTCATAAATCCCGTTTTTAGTTTTTTTTTATGTTTTTTAGGCAAACTGGTAGACGAGCCACATGATGGTAAGTGATCGACGTCGCCCATCAACAAACTAGATTACCTCGAACGAGCCCAGGCAACTCATTTATGTGTTGTCTATCCTGAGACATACGGTGTCAGTAATTACACTGCCTGTCTTGCCTTTCTCTCCGAAACAGAGCAAAGCTGTTTGACGGGAGAAATAAGCAAGATGGTGGTACCCATGCAGACGGGAGCGCAGCACAGCCAACCCTCCCAGTGTTAAGTATCTAACTAGTGTTAAATATGAAAATAATCATGTTGAAATCTATTTTTAAATCTCGAACTTATCACAATAAAATACCTACCTATAGATTCGAACCTCTTTGAAATAGGTAAGAAATTACCAACCAGACCATCGTACACATTTTTACACATTCTAAACCAAACGACAAACAATAATAAAGAAATATGTAAATGAACCAGATGGTTTTGGTTATATGTATTATAATTTATAAACGTTTTATTGTGATATGTTATTATAAAAATTGACAGTAACTTGAGTTTAATAATTTATCCAATTTCACGCTTATATCTGTTTCTTAAAAATTGTGGATAACATTTATCTTGTATATTTATTATTTTTAATTACTGCTTAAAAAACGCCAATCACGAAACATAAGGAGGAGTACTAAACCTTTTTTTACGGAACTTTTTGATAATGTGCCGACGGGATTATAAAATTAGGTACAGTGTTTGTGTTAGATAATTATAAAAACATAATTTCAAATGAAATCAGACATATTGCTTTTGAAATAATTTTGTAATTTAGGCTGAAAGATGTTTTATTTATTAGTTAAATCAAGTGACACTCGCATTTTAAAATTAAAATAAATGCACAAAAAAGTAATTAATTTCTAAAATAATAATAATACCCGAAAAAACAAATAAAAATACTTAAATAATAAATTATTAAAATCGTAAAATTATGTACAAGTATAATCTTATCCTTATCTTATAATCAAAAATTTTAAAACATTAGTTATAATTATGTTTGTGAGTGAAGTAATTATTATTGTAGTTAATTTGACCGCCGCGGTTGTCTCTTAATTATTTAACTACCTTAAACTTAGTTTTTTTTAGAATAAAACATTGATTCACATATTCTTTGAAAAATTTTCTATTCATTGCAAAATAGGCATCCCTTAATCAACACTGAGACGAACGATCCCAATAAACTAGAACAAAAATATCATAGGTCAGGATCCCGGACATAGTTCGAAAATACTGACCTTAAATATCCCGACCTTATTTTAAAAATTACCTGAATTAATGAATAAAATATTGAAAGTTAGTAAAATTTTCGAAATAGAAGAAGAAAAAATGTTATCAATCGCTAAAATGACTCAAATATATTTTAGGTACCTGCTGCTGGTTGTTGTCGGCAGCTTCGCCCTCGTTAATTTAGATTTACAGCCGTATCCGGATTGACGATGATTATTTTTGTAGCCTAAGTTACTCCTTATAATATCAGCTGTCTGCCAGTGAAGATACCGTCAAAAGTGGTCCAGCCGTTTCAGGGATTAACCGGAACAAACAGACAGACAGACAAAAAAATTACTTATACACTTTCATATGCATTTAATGAAAAGCTGTTATCTAATTTGAAATCACAAACAGACACATCGATTTTATTTATTTGTATAATATAGGTACCTAAATAAACAGCTGCAAAATACGAAGAATCTACAAAAGCCGACGGATAATTCTAATTCCCAATTTGAATACCTATTACATAGTTTTTAAACATTGAATTAATTTTTATATCATCAATATTAAATATCTTATATATTTCTAGCGTTACGCCTAATTAACTAATCTCATCTTATTCGTTTCGAAACAAAAGAAGATCTAGTGAGCTGCTAACGCCACAAAACCACAGAATAAAATAATAATAGTAGGTACTACAAAAGTTATTCTTCTTCAATTTCAGTTGCTTCAAGGATTTGCCAATTTCAAAGAGGCTTACTTCCTTTTTGACTTCCTTGTCTTAGGTTTTAACTTATTACAACAAACATGGCCATGAATGACAATTGATTATAAAGCATATTATAGATTTATGATTAAATTTGCCACCATTCATTCACTTCTTCAATATTAGGTCTAGTCTGTCTGTAAATATATTATGTACGTAGGTGTGTTCAAAAAGTACCTATGCTTTATAAATAGTAGGTAATCTTTCTAGACATGGATGGTATACCTATCAAATGATTATGTTTTTTTTTTATTGGAAGTTCTATCTCGTTTTTTTAATGCAAACTGTAGTACTTAGTGTAGACTAAAAATAGGTAACTCTCGTAAACAAGATTTTTGACTGGCAAAAACAATTTCCAATTAAGTAAAGGCCGAAAAAAAGTTAAATTGTTTTACGTCATGCTTATTTATAGCATAGTATAACCACAGAATAAATAATAGTTTGGTATAACCGAACACACCTTTGTTTTGTATCTATAAAGACATTTGACATCCAATAATTTATTTTTACATGTGATTGACCTACGTTTGTAAAATTAATGGCCGAACGCCCAAAGACATATTATTAGCAATTTATTCGGAATTAGCGACTTTTATTGACTTTATAGTTACCTTTTCGCTTAAATGCTGTCATTTGTATGAGATTTATTGCGAGATAATTCCATTAATACAATTTTAATCGTACGTTCAATAAAATATTATGTATAATATTTGTATCTATAATAGATATATTTAGATCATTATTATGTTAATTAGATGTAACATAGTTCAATTAATTGTTAACATACCAATTTGTTGTATAAAATAAGCTTAGAACGCGGCATACATTAGGAATTTTTCAAATTCCGCGCAGCCGTTAATTCGCGTTCCACGGATTCGATAGAGCGATAGAGAATTCCGTCAAAAAAGAGCCCCGTCAAAAAAAAGGTTTAGAATGCCTGATATGTATTAAATACTTACCACCAGGAAACCGGTGAGGGAATATTCTTCCGTGCCTGTTGATCAACCAGGGGTAGAGCTGGTAGGATTCCCTGGGTACCGGTGCGGCTGGATGAGGGGGTGGGTGTGGAGGCAGAGGAGCCCCGAACCCTTGCTGCTGATGTGCAAGCGCTGCAGCCAGGGCCGCCCCTTGGAAGTGCGCCAGGAACTGATGGTGGTGACTCTGAGCGTCCAAATACGGTAGCCTCTTCAGTTCAGGGGTCGGGAATACTGCTGGGAGGGCACTCGGTCGGATCAGAGGCCTGGGCGACGGGCTGCGAGGAGACGCGACGGGGGAGGGAGACCCTGGGCTGGCCAGCGGTGGTGAGGTGTGCTTCGGTCTTTCCGCACCCACTATACTGTCTATGCTGAATCCGATCTTCGGCTTCGATGGCACCGCCACCACAGGGGTCGGTGCGAGAGGCATCATGCTTTCACACAACGGTTCCGTACACATAAACACTAAATCAATAGCACATGACACAAGCACAATCCATCATGACGCGAGCACGCGATACGAACGCCTAGGCGGCGCGCGGCCGAATGAGCCCTAATTCTCTGCACACCCGTTGATCAAACGAAAAAAAAACACAAAAATGGTATCCCTCGCTGCGATTGGCTGTCTTCAACCAATGGGCGTCATTCTTTAACTAAACGACGTTAACTGAACACCCTCTAGGCGTGCGATTGGCTGCACTGTTTACAGAGGAGGAATTTGAATTTGGAACCTTTCCGAGTAGGCGGTTTCGGTTGGGAACTGTTGATTTTAACCCGGCAGAATTGTGTGTTGGTTTAAGTTTATACGTCGTCTGTGTTGTTGTGTGCCGTTTCTATTTGGTCGGTTTAATATCAATTAAGAGACGATTGGGCAGGTTAGCGATTCCCTTTTCTCATTTTGGTTTCAACGCCGGTCGCTCGAACGCTAATTAACAATGCTTTATTAGTAATGTGTGATGAAACGATTTAGTTTATTCGTTAAATCACATTATATCTGTAATATAATAATAGAGTTTGTTTGATCTTCGGAACGAATATCAGATTTGAAGTCTTTTTACAAATAGCCCATTCAATAAGTTAGTTAATAGAATCCGTTGTTGCTCACGGACATCTATAATATCAAATATGAGATATTTAATAATTAAAAATTAGAATAATTAACTGAATAATTAAAATTGAAAAATAAGAACCAAATTTGGTTCGCAAAGTTATTACTAACAAATATTTTATTCAATATCATTATGGAAGATAGCTACTCTATCATCTAATAATAATCCGCCATTATGGAGCGATAAAATATTCGAATTTCACGCAAATTTGCCGCCATTAAACTGCTTTAGGTAAATACTTTGATTTTGTTTTTAATTAAAATCGTTTGTAAACTTGGATGATTGATTTCTGTTTTACTCCCATTAATGTTTTAGTTATTAATTTTTATACGTGTTTAAGTAATTTCGTTTTTAATTAAATTTCAACTTACGAGTTAGATCGGTTAATTTTATGTGTGTATACGAATGCCTAGTAATAAGAATTTTCTATTAAGTAGGTATTAGAATAATTTTTATGTACGAAAATTTAGATTTTTTGCGTTTACCTACCTCTGAAACTGCTGAACCGATTTGAATGAAATTTTGCATACTGTATTAGATCTAACTTATAATACCTACTTATACGATAGTTTTGAACATGTTACCTAGATGACTATTGTATGAGGCAGGAGTCAAGAGTAAAGACGCAGTAGATATCTACCTACCTAGCCCGAACATAGGCAGGTACTTGTTTTTAAATAAAAAATAATCTCTTTTCACCAGTCACAGTCCACATCCGGATAGATATGGAAATATTAATGAACATCAAGATGGTCATAACTCATAACCATCCAACATGACTCTACATCATTTAATTGTAAACGGAGGTAGGTACTTACCTAATATAATGCTCTATTAATAAAATTTTAAACTACGCAGTATTTTCTTTAAAACATACCGATATTTATCTTTAATATAAGAACTTTAAAACGGTTTATATAAGAATCTTTCAATTTTCGCGCATCTATTAGTCCGCGTTCCGGAGCGGAAAGCAAATTTCATTAGAAAAGAGTTCCGTCGAAAAAGGTTTAGAATTTCTGATGTCTCAAATTTAAAAATACCTACCTACTTACCTTAATACATATAATAATTTAGAGCTACCATATTAGTTTAGTAGTTTTTCGTGTTACACTCACAAACGAATTTTCATCCCTACATATAAACTTTATCTTTTCAATATAATATTACTACATTACTATAAGTACATACTTATTGATGCCCGCGAATTCACCCGTCCCAAAATTGAGAAACCAACCCTCAAAAACCGTAACCATCCTCCATATAGGTACCTACGTAAGCTATAAAATGTCAAAAGAATTATTCAAATTCGATTGTTCCGGAGATAAGCAAGTGCAAACAAACTCATCAGTTTTATTAATATATTCGTATTGTAATGGAACAAAAAATATTGAATTGATTTCTAGCCAGACATTAATACCCAGCATAAGAAATACTACCTACCCTGACAAGCATTGCTGTGCCAAAATGTTGTTCTGTACAATGTCTCTACAATGTGGTTTTGTATGTCTTGTGGGGGCAAACGAGCAGTCGAAGCCTTAAGGTACCGACGCCCATACACATCCGCACAACCAAAAGTTATGTAGATGCGTTGCCCCCCTTTTCCCTATCCCCCCAATGGGTCACCGGAAACTCACAAGCCGCACGAAACGCGACAGCATAACTATCCCTTGACGTAGAATGGCACCTCTTACAGTGTCTCTAAAATCTGTTTAACGAAATAAAAGTCTTTTTTTATAATTTCTTATTATCATTTTTATAGCATAGGTAGGAAGGCAAACGAGCAGTCCAAATCTCGTTTATATTAAAATTAATTATTATTTTTATCTATTTATTACAACAGTTATTCTAAAGATATAAAGTAAATTATCTAATATCTATTATACGTTATTTTTGGTATTATTCCATACATACATTAGTTTAAATTAGTTTCGTGATAAGAAAAATAATAAGATAGGATAAATAGATATTTGAATATCGTACTTTTATTTATTATGTATGTAGGTACATTAATTATATGAATACATGACTCTTCAAGTTACTAAGCTACTCATAACAAATATATAACTTAAGAAAAATATTATGTAACATGGTGAAGTGTTGGTCGGCCATTAACCAGGTGGGAAGACGATCCCCACCATGTAGGTACCGTGTTGTTTTAATATTACAAATAGACACTCCAATTTTATTTATCTGTATAGATTGTAATAACCCCTGGGATTCGAATTCACCACCTATCCGCGTGGCATGGAACAACACATCTCTTTTTTTAAGAAGAGAAGACAGAGAAACTGGCACCTCTACTCTATCTTCACTACCTCAGAAAGTAAGGGAAAAATATCAACTTGATACCTCCTTCATCATCATCATCATCATCATCAGCCTCTATCCGTCCACTGCTGAACATAGGCCTCCCTCAATGAACGCCAAGACGGCCGATCCCTTGCCACTCGCATCCAACATGGACCGATACCTCCTTATAAGAATACAATTATACATAGTTGTATAATTCTAAACAATATTATATCTTCTACCATGATATTTAAATATTGGTTTACATGCTATATCTTCCTCTCTATGGAGAGTGAAAGAGAGAGAGACTAGCACATGCATCTGTCTCTTTTTCTTCATGAGGAGAGGGAGAAGCAAACAATTCTAATTTGTATGTACAACGTTTAGTAGATGTACATTAACATACAAATGATATTTATTTCCGTGTAAAACTCACACATACACATTGTCTTTGTCTTCGTAAGAATCATCATTAAACGTCCATGATCTTCGGTAAGGACTCAAACCTTATTCATTTTATTCGGTCGGGTTCGAATCCCATTCGAAAATTTGTATGATGAATATAAATGTAGATGTCCGTCTACACGTTTCATGGACGTGTTACATAAAATATACAGTAAATACTTAATATAATGTTTCGACTTACACTACCCCCTTTTAGGGGCCATCCATAAATTACGTCACACGAATTTCATGATATTTGGACCCCTCCCCCGTCCTTGTCACAGATGGTCACATTTATAAGACCCCCCCCCCTAGTCAGACGTCACATATTTTGCAATTTTTACATAAATAAATTGATAAATCGAAACAGCTGTTCCGAAACTAGTTTTATTTTGGTTTAAATTGTTTTTAATTTCGTTTTTTTAATTAGTTCATAGTACCTAGTCTTATGTGACGTCACAAAATCTGGGAGCCCTCCCACCCCCTTGTCACATAATGTCACACTTCGTCGGACGTACCCCTTAACGTATGACGTAATTTATGGACGACCCCTTACAGGAATTCGGATATACGCAGCAGAATGACGACGCATCTGCATAATCTTTGGTTGTGCAGATGTGTATGGACGTCGGTAGTCGCCAATCGGCTTGGACTGCTCGTTGCCCTTCTATGCCATAAAAAACCACGTTATCACGTAAACACTCTTTTTTTATTTCACAATATTTTTGTATATTTAATGGATTTATTACTATTATGTTTTCGTTAATTAGATATAATAAAAATGTACATAAAATGCAAATTTTACAAAAAAACATAATTGCGTACATAAGTTTATTAAAGGTTCAAATAAATTTAAATGTATGACTTTTACAGCTGGAATAAAATTAATATATAAATGTAAAACGTGAAATAGTATATTAGGTGATATCTTAGAAATCTAATTATTTTAGTAGGTACAGCCTTTCTTTCTTTACCTAATAAAAATTCAATTCAGTACCAATAGTTATTTTTCTCTTTTTAGTTTATGAGAGAAATTATAAATAAATCCACTGAATTTGTTTCGCCAGTTGTGTGTGTGTGAGGGTTTGGAAACGCTTCCTACCTAGACTAATTTGACGTTCAATACTCTGTCAGTTCATATTTTTTTTCTTTAGGAAGAGCGAAGGAAGAGTTACCAATGGGCAATATAAATATATGTGGCATTCTGCATTTTTTAAATCGGTTGACAGTTATATTATAGAATCTATGATATAATTTTCATATATACTAATATTACAAAGCTAAAGAGTTTGTTTGTTTGACCGCGCTAATCTCAGGAACTACTGGTCCGATTTGAAACTTTATTTCAGTGTTCGATAGCCCATTTATCGAGGAAGGCTATAGGCTATATTACATCATGTTGTGACTAACAGTAATTAAGATGAGTAACGCGGGTGAAGCTGCGGGCAGCAGCTATTCTATAATATATCTGATGAATAAAATTTTCAATTTTTCAGCAGTGGACGGATAGAGGCTGATGATAATCATGATGAAAGTGTTCAATTCTAATAGTTCTAATGTTGGTTTGATATTATATTCATGTAAATAATAAATATATATTACTACGGTAGGATGGCCGATGGGGCAATAAGGTTCTAGAGTGGAGGTCACGTTTAGGTAGACGAAGTGTTGGTCGGCCATTGACCAGGTGGGAAGACGATCTCCGAGCGGTGGCCGGTCCGTGTTGGATGCGAGTGGCAAGGGATCGGCCATCTTGGCGTTCATTGAGGGAGGCCTATGTTCAGCAGTGGACGGATAGAGGCTGATGATGATGATGATGATGATGACGGTAGGTAGGATTTCAAGGAGTCCTTAAAACTATTGTTGGCGCGAATCAAAGCTCCATTTTTTTTCTTTAATTAAGTCTATAAAATCACAATGATAAAATATGCGAAACATAACCAAATATAAGCAAATTTTTAAAGCAAAGGATAATCCTTAAATGATAATAATATTATTTTTTACACGTTGGCTAAACTTCGTACCATCGAGTTTTGTTATCAAAGTAACTAGTAATAACGTTATAACTAATAAATTAAAATTGTTCGACGTTTTACAATGTATTAAAAAGTGTGAGGGTCAACTGTCACAAATATTATCAAGTTCCAAGGCCAACTCTATCTAATAATCTAATATAACATTATATCTAATATTACCATAACATCGATGCGATAACCCACAATTTATAACAATTAAACCCTACCCTAACTTATTAATACAATTTTACGAAAAAAACATGTCATGTCACATTTAAAAAAGGAACAAATTTAATAAATAAAACATACTATCTTTTTTAAACGACTTCGAAAAGGAGGAGGTTACCTATATGTTCTTGTGTATTTTTTTTATGTATGTTCACCGATTTCGCTGTCAATTGTGGACCCATTTTCAAAATTCTTTTTTATTCAAAAGAGTGCACTTCAGAGGTGGTCCCATGATAAGGAAACACAGGATCTGATGATGGCATCCCAGAGAAATCGAGGGCAACTTTCGAAAATCGTAGGAGTAACTAGTGCGTGTAATATTTTTTTAATTAAGTATTTTAAAGCACTACAATTTCATGAAGGTCTAGAGTTGATCTGATGATGGAGCTGAAAGACAGTCGAGGGAACTCCTCAACGAGTTACAGCAGTAACCTTGTGTTTGGGCTTGATTAATTTGTATTGATGAGAACTTTACACCTAGATAAATTGTGACTATCATTAGGGGTCTGATGATGAAGACGAAGGACAGTTAAAGAAACTTCTCAGCAGTTTACAGTAGCTACCTTGTGTTTGGACTTAATTCATTTATATTGACGAGTACCTTGCACCCATATGGGTTATAAGTCTCATTATAGGTCTGATGATGGAGTACAGACAGGAGTATAGACAGTGGAAATGCGTTTAACAGTTATATCCATATTTCAGACAAATAAAATCGGTTATCGAATTTCGGAATCACTAAAAATTAAGAAATAAAAGATTTTTAAACAAAAATTGAAACCGATTTCAAAAAGTAAAAAATAAACTAAAAAGTAATAAAATAATTGCGACCTCTGTGGCTCAGTGGTAAGCGCGTTGGCGCTCAAGCCCGGAGGTTGCGGGTTCGAATCCCGCCAGGGAACAAAAATATTTTCTGTGTTCCTGGGTCATGGATGTGTATTAAATATGTGTATTATATAATAAAAATCTTAAATATATGTAAAGTATAAAAGTATTAAATATATTTCCGTTGCCTGGTACCCGTAACACAAGTTCCTCGAGAACTTACCACGGGACCAGATTGACGTGGTGTGAAAGCGTCCATAGATATTATTAAAAAAAAAATGCGTTTCCTTATTTTTTGTGCCTAGAACTTATAACCAACTTGTTATTTTACTAATTACAATCTTTGCGTTTACCATGTCATTGTTGTTACTTTTGGAGTCGGTGTCAGCTAAGTTAAATAGACCGTACATCACCAAAACCGTCGTCAGTCACCGGTGTCATATTTGTTGCTGTACCTACCTACCTGTCTTTGCTGACACCGACTCCAATAGTAACAACAATGACATGGTAAACGCAAAGATTGTAATTAGTATTTAAAAAAAAATTAAACCGACTTCAAAATTAAAAAAAACTAAAAAGTAATAAAATAATTTCCTTAATCTTTGTGCCTACAATTTATAATCAACTTGATCTTCTACTAATATACAATCTTTGCATTTACCACGTCATTATTGTTACTTTTGGAGTCGTTTGGAGCTACTGTAAACTGTTGAGGAGTTCCCTTAACTGTCCTTTGTCTTCATCATCAGACCCCTAATGACAGTCACAACCCATCTAGGTGTAAAGTTCTCATCATTACAAATTAATCAAGCCCAAACACAAGGTTACTGATGTAAATAGTTGAGGAGTTCCCTCGATTGTCTTTCGGCTCCAGCATCAGATCGACTCCAGACCTTCATTAAATTGAAGTCCTTCAAAACACTTTATAAAAAAAATATCAAACGCACTAGTCGCCCCTACGATTTTCGAAAGTTCCCCTCGATTTCTCTGGGATGCCATCATCAGATCCTGGTTTCCTTATCATGGGACCATTTGGGAAGTATACCCTTTAGAACAAAAAAATAATTTTTCAAATCGGTCTAGCCATCTTCGAGTAATCAGGTAACATACATAAAAAAAAAAAAGATTCCGACGAATTGATAACCTCCTCCTTTTTGAAGTCGGTTAAAAATAACAAATTGATTATAAGTTATATGCACAAAAATTAAGGAAACGCAATTATTTTATTAATTTTTAAGGTTTCAATTTTTGTTTATTTTTTTTAATTTTACATAATCAAATGTCAAATGACAGATTAGAAGAGCGAAAAGCCTACCTCCCGCCAAAATTGTCAATCTATTTTCTTCTTCTTCTTTTACTATACCTCCCTGAATCAATCTATTTTAAATAAGCCCATCCATCCCTATAGCGAACATTTTTATAATTTGTCATTTTTAATGGAGCATTGAGTTTCTCAATTTTACAATTCAATCTCTACATTTTTACTTTAAGCCGTTAAGAGATTATTATTTGTATAATCTGACTATAGAGGCAAAATAACACGCGTGAAGCGATTACAACAATGCAAAAAATATGTGCCGGACCAATGTACCTACTAGCGCCATCTATGAGACCACGAAAACTTATGACTCTCGTAAATCATAAATATTATGATTCGTAATATTATAATATACATATCGTAAAATAATGCGTGTTTAAAAAAATGGCCAAAAGAAATTATGTCCACCGGTGATGAACTTGAGACTCGTCCGTCTGCATAGCTCTATCTTGCTTATGGAATTGCTGACACCGAAATTTTTTTGTTTTGTTTACCTGAACTCATTTATGTGTTGCCTATCCTGAGACATAAGATGTTAAGTCTCGGTGCCAGTAATTACACTGCCTGTCTTGCCCTTCTCTCCGAAACACAGCAAAGCTTTTTCACTGGAGAAACAAGCAAGATGGTGGTACCCAGTCAGAGGAGCACGGTACAGCGCAACCCTCCGGTAAACTCAGAATATGCAATGCATGAATAAGTTTGCTTCTTTTACGCCGGGAAATGCTCTGAGGCATCCCGCATCCCGCTGGGAAATGGGTCTCCTCAGGCGAGAGTCGCTGCGCCCGAAAGGTGGTAAGGACGCAGCTCTACCCACTAAAACCCGGCGAGTGCCACCAATACCGCCGTTGGTGAGGTACCCCGGATCTATTACACCTCAACAGCTATAAGTCAGTTATAGCTGTTGAGGTGCCCTGTTTGCTGTAGTCAGTTCCTCAAGGGACCAACACCACCTCCACAAAGGGGTTATCCCGCACCACAGAAGAACCCCTCCCAACGTCGGGACAGTGCAATGGGGTGAGATTCCCATCCTCGCATCTTGTCCCCCTGCTCTTTTGTCCACTCTTCTTATAAGAGGGATACAAAGAGCCCGCCTCGGCTCAATTAGCTTCGCCCAAGGTGCTGGGCACTCTAGGCTACTGAGACCGACAGTGGCTGTCACGACAAGGCTTGAACAATGGTGATGAATAAATTTCGTGGGTTAATCCCAGATACACAATATGTGGGTAACGCTGTCCACTTACTACGTCTGCCAGATTCGCTATTCAACTTACAAATAAGAATGGTTTCAATAATTTCCGTCCTTCTTGTTTTCCAGCAATTTTGGTATTTGTGGATTTTATTGCAGTTGATGACCTCTGTGGCTCAATGGTTAGCGCGTTGGCGCTCAAGCCGTAGGTAGGTTTGAATCCCACCAGGGAACAAAAAAAGTTTTCTGTGTTCCTGGGTCATGGATGTGTATTAAATATGTGTAGGTATTATATAATAAAAATCTTAAATATATGAATAGTATAACAGTATTAAATTGAGATTTTATTTATTTGCACATTACAGTATTTTAATTATTTTATTAGGTATTATATTTTAGGGTTTTTATATGACCGATGTTCACACTCGGAAACATAATTTCAGTAAAGTATCTGAATCGTCATGAATGTATTGAGCTCAGTGAACCGCTATAGACTAATAATAGTTTTAATATTAATACTGACATCTGTCTATATGCAAGTTCTCTATCTCATAAATCTACTTTAGAAAATGCCTGCCATTTCTTATAAATAGTAGTAGTTTGTTATAAATGGCAACACTAAAATGGATATCTGTAGAACTGACTTAAAAGCTTCTAATTAAAGAAACTTTTAACTATAGGTATACAGAATGCAGGTTAGGTCGCTTTAATAACTAGTTATTATAATAAATATAAGTCGTGGTATTCTCAATGTATCAATTTATCGACAAACGAGTTGTCAATGCGGCCATTTTGTTATTACTTTAAATATTTATTATTAATATCGTAACTAATATCTGTTATAATCTGTGTCATTTATTTTAAAAATACCGTATTTTTTCGTATCGGTTTTCATATCGATTCGTATAAAAGTTTTTTTTTCTTTATTTAAAGGGACTTTTATCGTACATAGGTATGTCAGTCCCATTGAAGCTAAATTAAACAATTACACACATCACAACTTAACTTATACAATATAAAATACGGATAGATATAGAATTAATTTTAGATTTAATTACAACGTATTTCGAACACTTAATATAAATACTAAGCGCCCGCAATACCTACACGATACAAAGGATAAAGCATTTCAACATGATCAGATGTAGGATTTGCCAAAATGGACTGGACTATTCCAGTACGAACCTGGATGTACCTAAAGAGTTAAATAATAGTAGTATATGACCTCTCGTCTTGACACATCAACAAGTGGTGAATATCATCAATTGTACCACATAGATTACAATTTGGGGAATCAATCTTTTTCATCGAAAATGCAAAACACCTTGATGGAATGTGTCCAGACTCCAGATCGAAGGCGATGAGCTTTTACAATGTAGGATCTGCTTAATCGAACTGTACAAGACCATGGTAAAGGAGAAGGACTTTGGATAAAAGTTAGTCTGGGACTAGTCGTTATTGTGTTATGTCTAGATTCAGACCCGACTTTCCCATTGACACTTTGGGCAAGTGCCCAGGGTCCCACGATCAATGGGGCCCTGATTTCTATCAGAATACGATTGAGTGATAATTTAAAAAAATCAAACAATGATTGCTGATTAGAATACATAGTGCCCTAATTACTAGGTTTACCCTTCTCTTGTCCTAAAACCAGGCTCACAGATCTCAAATTTGTTGTTTTTTTCGGGGCCCCATTATCCTTATGCCTAGAGCCCCCAATAACGTTAAAGGGGCATAGGCTAGACTCGTCCAATTCTTGCATATGCTCCGGGTGCAAGTAGTTACACTGCCTATCCTTTTTGTTCACAGCAAAACTTCCTGGAATATATAACTAGGATCCTCCGCATCCTAACTCTTAAGCTGATTGAGGAAGATCGACATGTGACATACCGCGAAATCCAGGCAACTTTAGGCATTGGCATGAGTCAAATACAAATAATCTTGCATGAACAATTAGGTGTAAAAAAGTTGTTTTCCCGATGGATACCGCATTTGCTATGTAAAGGGCAAAAAGCGGCTCGCGTTACTTGGTGCGTCAGAACTCTCGAAAGATTCCACGCAGGATCCTCAAATGCTGTATACAACATCGTATCAGGTGACGAATCCTGGATATACGCGTACGAACCCGAAACAAAAAACTAGTCACGAGTTTGGGTGTTCTAAAATGAGTTAAAGCCAACAAAAATGGTTCGTTCACGGAGTGTTGCAAACAAAATGGTGGCCACGTTTGTCTCCAAAACCGGCCATGTTGCGACTATTCCTCTTGAGGGACAAAGAACGGTTAATGCAGAATGGTATGCTAGCATTTGTTTGCCACAGGTCCTTTCTGAACTCCGTAAAGAGAACTGCAACCGCCGCATCATCCTCCATCACAACAATGCGAGTTCTCACACCGCGCACAGAACAAAAGAGTTTTTAGAGCAAGAAAACATATAATTATTAGACCATCCGCCGTACAGCCCCGACCTAAGCACTAATGATTTCTATACTTTCCCTAAAATAAAGAATAAATTACGTGGTCAGAAATTTTCATCGCCTGAAGAAGCTGTGGACGCCTACAAAACGGCCATTTTGGAGACCCCAACTTCCGAATGGAATGGTTGCTTCAATGATTGGTTCCATCGTATGGAAAAATGTGTCAAATTTCGCGGAGAATACTTCGAAAAGCAATAAATACATTTTTAAATAGTAATGTTGTGTCACTTCCTTGATTCCCGAAAGTTTCAGTGCCGCCCTCCTAGTATTATCATTCTTATTCGTTCCCTTTTTGCTAACCTTGTGCTATCTTGTCATAAATCGTTATATTAGATATGAAATTATGATTATACGTTAATAAGATTTAATATGCGTATTTACAATGCAAATTTTACATATTAAAAAATTACAATGGAATAGCACTAAATTAGATAAATTATTATGGAAGATAAAGATTAAAAATAATCATATTAAACTAAGGTTGTATGAGGTTAAAATAAGACTTAGACTTTGTACTCTAATCATATTATTATATTTAAGTCTAAAATATATTTAAAAAAACATCTCCCTTTAAAAATCATCAGTCCTTCGTTAATAGATGAGATAAAAAGAAACGGGTGTAAGTGAGATCCTTGTGGAACACCAATTTTTGCGATGCTCTTTATCATTACATCACCACAAATTCTTTAAGACAAGTTTTTTAAGTTAAGGTTTTTTCGACGACATGGTATATACTTGTTTAAGTAAATACAAGAAAATTCCGCCATTGGCGTCCGTTTATACCAAAACCAATTTTATAAATATCGCCATAATATTACAAATAATTATTTTCACTACAAAATAATTAATAAAATTATTTATCACGTATATTTAAATTTAATAATGTTAAACTTTAATTATTAATCAATATATTCTTCATGAATGGCACATCGTTTTGGCGCCACCGGAAGTCTATAATTAAAATATGTTAATTGATAGGTAAACGGTGTCACATCCGGCTTGTGCTGCTCGTGGTTCGTAACAAAAATACAAACAAAGCTAGTTTTACTCCATATCTTAGCTTCATGTTAAACTGGATATTACCCATAGCTTCGTCCATTAACTTTATCTATGCAACGCCATCTATTGGTGGGTGATGACAAAACATACAAATAAGGCAAAATAAACATAATATGTGCCAGCTTTCATAGGATACCATGAAGTTAGGAAATAAGAGGAGTTGCCCCTTTCCTTAAACTGACAGCTGTAAGTGAGTGCTTGATCCGCCATCTTGAGTGCCCTTTTCATAGTAGTATCCTATAAATTGTTTGTAGTTTTGCTGTAAAAACCCTAGCAATGGTAGCCATGTTAAGTGACAATTTGGGTTGTAGTTATACACCTTTTTTTCGTAGGTATTCCTTCTATATTATGTCTATGTAGGATACGGACATAAAATTTTAAATATACATTAAATACATAATAAAGACTATGAGTATAATATGTTACATATGTACAACCCTACGTTAACTCACAAACAATCTAATAAAATATAATTAAAAACCGGCAAAAAATATTGAATTATTTAATTAATAACGTCAAATTTGAAACAATTAAATTGTTTTTGCCTCCACAATTAATTCCTTTTATAAAATAATAAACATGTCATGTTGAAAAAAACCTGAATAAGTTTTAAAATTACTTAATATGTGATGTACTGAATATGTAATTATTTATTATTATTCTACATTACTACTATATAGATTAACATAAACTATAATTTAGTACTATTAAGATTATTATCTATTTAGATGTTTATGAATGAAATTAGGTCTAAATTTTAGCTCTACACTATCAAGTTATAAACGATGGAGTTTTTAATTAAATCTGACTTCTGAAATCTGGACGAAAGCGGAATTTCAAAGAGGTATGAATATATTTGATACTTGATCTTAGGAATATATTAATAAATCGGAATTTGAATTGTTGTTATAGTCTTCTTCTTCTTCTTCAATTTTCGCTCCCCCAGCGATTTGCCAATGTCAGAATGGTACATGGTTCGGTCTATTTTATTATTTTAATGATTTGGATTTTTTTTATATAAGATAAATAAACAAAAACAAGTATTAAATTCATAACGATTAGAATATATAAATGTGAGAATATGTAAAGTTTTAACATGGTCTTAGCAGACATTTTTTTCGGATACTGCGGAACCGGAAATCTCGGATACTATGAAAATGGGAGGACTCCCGTTTTATATGGCAATTTATATGGTTTGATAGAGATCTAAAGACTTAATAATTTACTATCACAATTCTGATTGAATTTCATTGTAGGCATTGTTGTCAATTTCACTATGACTTCGAACACTTTTAATAATATTATCAGGCTGCAGATTTCTTCATGATATCTCCGGCGTTGGTGCACGTGGAAATGAAATAATATTAATTAATAAAAATAATAATATTCTTGCGAAGTGCATCAGTCCGAATGACTCTATACCGTTAAGAGGAATGCGCTATGCGGTATGCCGTACCCGTACCATCACCATCACGCAAGTATACCTGTAAGTACCACCATGTAAGTACTATCAGAAAGAAAGACAGACAAGCAGTGTAACTGGCACCAAGACCATCTTTTTTTTGATATTGCAGGGAAATGCTTTTTATGCACGTAGCCAGAATCTCGGGTAGATCCTATCCCTATATGGCACTTGCACCTGGTAGTGCCCTATCTGTTAACTAAAACCACTGCGAGCGCCTTTAGGCGCTTTTCGAGGGTCTGGAATTGCAGCCAACAGGAATACCCCAGCGACAGGCTAGACCCGGCGAAGGCCAGACAACTCCTCGAAAGGAGGGACTGCCCGGCCGCTACTAAGCAGTCCCCGCGACGTCGTATCATACTAGGCCCAGGTTCCCATCCTGAACCCAACACGAGCACTGGGGCGTTACTGGAGACGCAATTAGTAGCACATTATCGTCCGCAGGGGGAGGCCTCGTCGGCGGCCTCCTCTCTCACCCGCTCGTCAGCCTCTTTCTGGGATATAACTGCCTCTCAGAAGGAAAGCACCGCCGAGTCCATCTTACCTCTCAGGTTAACACGTGAATGGGTTACTTGAGTTTCACAACTCATTTACCTATAGGCGACGTTAACCACCAATGACTCTGCACTAATAACCGGTACAATCGATATGGC
The DNA here is from genome assembly GCA_963853865.1 of Helleia helle. Lineage (NCBI taxonomy): Eukaryota > Metazoa > Arthropoda > Insecta > Lepidoptera > Lycaenidae > Helleia > Helleia helle. Next base: position 2,080,118 of record OY971436.1, read on the forward strand.
CCTCGTTTCACAACCTTGTTACAATCTAAGCATTGACAAATGAACGCAATAAGCGTAACAAGACAGTTTATTATTACGATATTTTACAATTTAAAATAATTTAGTGATAAATATTTACTGCTATTAATAGAGGACGTATTGAAATATTAAACGGTAGTAGAGTCATTTGACGTTCAATAAGCCACTTTGACGTACAACATTGAATAAAAATATTTTTATTTTTTTATTTTATTATTTATTTAATTTAATTTATAATATAATAATAAATTTAGCCTCTCTACCTCTTACAATTTTACTGAAAGGCAAGATGGTCGATCCCATCGTACTATAACCATCTCCCACCCGTCTATATCTCATCCGGTCCTCCGGGAGGGATGTGCTGTACCACGCTCCCGTCTGCATGTGTCCACCATCTTGTTCGTCTTCCGTCAAACAGCAGTTCGAAGAGAGCAGGACAGGCAGTAATTACTGGCACACTTAGGTTACGTTTCAGGATAAGTATGAGTTGCCTGGGCTAGTTTAAGGATAACTTGCTTTTGTCCATGTGCGACGCTGACTTACCATCATATGGTCGCAGGGGATCTGGATCGTCTGCCAGCATTCTTATCCAACTAACATATGCAAGGATTGGGGCCTACACGGAGATCGTCGTCCTATCTAGGTATGAGGGTAACTGCAAAAGTCTACCGTCTAAAGTGTATCGGGTCAAGCGCGAGCCGGCCTAAAGATGGCGGTGTAACGAGCGCGGGAACATAAATTACGGCCGTTTAATGGCTCGTGGTGTGTCGCTTCACTGGCCAGCTAGGGGTGGGGACAGTTATCGATAGAATAAATTCAATTTCGCGATCCGTTCAAAATCGTCGTAGATAGTGGAACGTCCCAGATATATGTAACATAATTATAATTTCTTTGATCTTTTTTTCTTCTTTTACAAGGATTTAGACTTAAATATTTTGTAACTTAAGTAATTTAATTTTGAACAATGGAAAAAGTTGCTTCGATTTTGTGATCGCGATGATTTAAAACAATTAAAGTAAAACGAATATTACTTATTAAATTTTCAAGATTATAACCGTTTTTAACGAACCACTAGCTTGATTCCGTATTATACGATTCAAAATCATAATATATTTTTAATGAAATAATATGTAGCAGTTAAGGTTGAACAAGTCGACGGCGCGAACTCGAACTAAATGAATGCTATCTCACCTGACATAGTACGCGAACATGTGTGCTAGAATGAAATACCCAATGACTAATACCTTAAATATCCTTTCAGCAAAACAGTTACTATAGAAAAACTATAAAGTGTATCTTAATAATAATAATAATATCTATGGACGCTTTCACACCACGTCAATCTGGTCCCGTGGTAAGTTCTCGAAGAACTTGTGTTACGGGTACCAGACAACGGAAATATATTTAATACTTTTATTATACCATACATAATTAAGATTTTTATTATATAATACACATATTTAATACACATCCATGACCCAGGAACACAGAAAATATTTTTGTTCCCTGCCGGGATTCGAATCCGCAACATCCGGCTTGAGCGCCAACGCACTTACCACTGCCACAAGCAAGCCACAGAGGTCGTCAATCTTAATCTTAATAATATAAATTTATTTCAACTTTTGAATAACTAAACTGTGTCTGTACGGGCTTTATTTTTGAGCTTTAGTGCTCCGTATACTATTTATTTTCGCCCAAATTTGGGCTAAAATCAGTGTTGGAATATGAAAGTTTAGAAGCTTGTATTTTTAAATGTATATTTTTTTTACTATTTCTGGTACATACAGACATAGATAACGACAAGATCAATTTATATTATACTTAGTTTTTCATGGTCAACGTCAAACATTGTAGTAATTACTGTTCTGCAGTTGTATATAAAGATGAGCGACTTGTGTAACCTTAAGGCCATGTTTCGCTTTGGTTCACTCATATATTTTTAGGAAAATAAATGAAAATATTATTTACCTCGATAAATTTTCATTGAAACAAATGGACATGAAAAAATAGATTAAGTATATCACAACTCTTAAAAAGACAACATAAACACTATTTAAAAAAAATAAGTGAATCCATCGACTACTTGCCGAGTTTCAACAAAACATGAGAAGCTGAATTTTTATACAAAAAATTGTAAAACATTGTAAGAATAATTTATAATACCCTTCGATCCACACCTTTAAAAAAATATATTCTTTACACTAATATCATTTTAAAGGAACTCAGACGTCGTGACAAAATTGGTAAAAAGTTATTACACTTAATTAACTTATCGATTATCCTGACTATCGATAGGACCTAACGTACATCACTATATAAATCAATCAGAACAGTAGGTATGCAGAAACAATAACATCGCGCGTGTGGGCAACGCGGGCGGTCCGAGCGTATGTATACTCGTATAGCACGGCTCCTCGAAAACAGGCGAGGAAGGTGTTAGACGGGTCCTCTACGACGTGTACATGATAAATAACGAGAATATTAATAAATGAGCCTATAAAGCGTTTTACGCGGCTCCTCGACAATAGGCGAGGAAGGTATTAAACCGATCCCCTGCGACATAATCTATACTAATATTATAAAGCTGATGAGTTTGTTTGTTTGTTTGAACGCGCTAATCTCAGGAACTACTGGTCCGATTAGAAAAATTCTTTCAGTGTTAGACAGCCCATTTATCGAGGAAGGCTATAGGCTATATATAACATCACGCTATGACATATAGGAGTTGAGTAACGCAGGCGAAGCTGCAGGCAACAGCTAGTATACGCTAAAAACAAAAATATTATAACAGATATAGCTCTTTTGCAAGACTCCGAAAACAGGTGAGGAAGATATCAGGAGGTCCAGCACCATAATATAATCTTGTCCTTCAACGTAACTGGAGGTGACTCCAGTCTCCTCCCATCAGGCAAAAGAGAGGACTGAAGAGGAACAAGGCACTGTTGTTGATTCTTACTATAGTTCAGGTCTTGTAGTGGAGGTGGGGCTCAGTAGCCTAGGGTGAGCCCAACACCTTGGGCGAAGCGAATAAAGCCGAGGGGGCTCTTTGTACGCCTCTTACGCCAAAAGAGCAGGAAACAAGGGGCGAGGACGGGAACCTCACCCAATTGTACTGTCCCGACATTGTTGGGAGGGGTTGTACCATGGTGCAGGACAACCCCTCTGTGGAGGTGGCGTCGGTCCCCCAATGGGACTGACTAGCCGCCGAGGTGCCCTGTTTGCTCAACAGATCCGGGACACCTCACCAAAGGGTTTTAGTGGGTAGAGCAGCTGCGTCCACTTACCAGCTTTCGGGTGCAGCGAGTCCCACATACCCGCCTGGGGAGACCCAGTCCCCCGCGGGATGCTTCAGAGCATTTCCCGACGTCAAGGAAAAAATCTGTTGTTGATGTCCCAAAAGCATGCGTTGCCAATTCTGTGACGTCATTTTTTTTTAAATATCTATGGACGTTTTTCACACCACGTCAATCTGGTCCCGTGGTAAGTTCTCGAAGAACTTGTGTTACGGGTACCAAACAAGGGAAATATATTTAATACTTTTATACTATACATATATTCAAGATTTTTATTATATAATACACATATTTAATACACATCCATGACCCAGGAACACAGTAAATAATTTTGTTCCCTGGTGGGATTCGAACCCGCAACCTCCGGCTTGAGCGCCAACGCGCTTACCACTGTGCCACAGAGGTCGTCATTATACGCCTGTCCTTCTTTTCGAAGCACACAGCTGTTACACGGTAGAAACAATGGTGATACCGAAGCAGAGCTACTCATCCCTGCCACATTCATTTATTTAATAATCTACATTCTACTATATCGCATGCGATTATAGAGAACCAAATAAATTCGGCTCTTTACGACTCCCCCGTTGATGTTAATTACCTGGTACGTAATTACAAGCTTATCTCTACGAATAAAGTTACTTGTTAGATGAGATAAGTTCAACAATAGTTAGGGTCAGTATTTATAGGTTCCCCACCAGGCCTTGACGTGGCGGTGGGGCTCAGTAGGGGCGAGGACGGGAACCTCACCCCATTGTACTGTCCCGACGTTGGGAGGGGTTGTTGTGTGGTGCGGGACCTTGGAGGACTGACTAGCCGTCGAGGTGCCCTGTTTGCTCATTACATCCGGGGCACCTCACAAAGGCGGCATTGGTGGCACTCGCCGTGTTAGAGTGGGTAGAGCTGCGTCCACTTACCAGCTCCTCAAGCGCAGCGAGTCCCACATACCCGCGTGGGGAGGCCCACTACCCCTCAGGATGCCTTAGAGCATTTCCCGGCGTTAAAGAAAAAAAAAGTTTTTATAGGTTGACTATAAAACGATTTCATGTGCTTCAAGGTAATTAAAAAAAAACTGTGCATGAAAAAAATGTAGTTGTCATATTTTTGAGAAATTCCCTGTAAGCCGTAATGTAAAATTATGTTATTCATTTATTAATCACAATTCATAATTCACCGATGAAGGGTTGCGCTGTGCCGTGCTCTCATCTGCTTGGGTACCACCATCTTCCTTGTTTCTCCCGTGAAATAGCTTTGCTGTGTTTCGGAGAGAAGGGCAAGACAGGCAGTGTAATTACTGGCATCGAGACTTAACATCTTATGTCTCAGGATAGGCAACACATAAACGAGTTGCCTGGGCTCGTTCCAGGTCGTCGACCACTTACCATCAGGTGGCACGTTTGCCAGTTTGCCTATCCAACTAACATTTAAAAAAAATGTGTACGAATATCCTGTTTGTTTTAGGTTTGGTAAGGGTAAGGTACCGACGCCACCTCCACATAGGGCTTGTCCCGCACCACAGAACAACTCCTCCCAACGACGGGACAGTGCAATGCGGTAAGGTTCCCATCCTCGCCCCTTGTCCCTACTCCTTTGCCCCCTCTTATAAGTGGGGTACAAAAAGCAGCCCCCTCGGTTCGCTTGGCTTCGCCCAAGGTGCTGAGTTCACTTAGGCTACTGAGCCCCACCGCCACGACAAGGCTTGAACCACGGTGGGGCTTTTATGTAGGTATGTATGCAAAAATACTATACTATAACTAAATATAATAAAACTCATTTAGATATATTATGATCAAATATATTTATATATAGTTTACATAGGTACATATTAAAAACATCACTACTTTAGATGTAATAAAAACAAGACTTAGTCATTAGTTACATGTTTTCCGTATTACATTGCTAATCCGGATGCTAATAAAACAAGATAAGAATTATAAGCAAAGCCCGGAGGCGGTACAATATTAAATCACTACGTAAAAAGACAAACAAAAATCATACAAGCTGTAGCTATTAAGTAGAAGTTGTACCCAATTAAGCGAGCCACACCTTGAGAAATATGATTGTATTGCGCCATTTATCGATAGGCACAGATAAGAAAAAACCATCGAGTCATTAAAATATTCGTAGCTCGGAGCGGACCATAAATAACAGAGCATCCACTTATTTCTGTTTGTTAATTCGTTTAATTATTCTACGCCATAACGTAACCGTCAATTATTGTTAAACATAATAAAAACGCCACAAGCCGAAACTACTTATTTTTAATTACATGTAACTAAGATGTTGTACGGCGCTGAAAGTTGGTGTTTAGTGACTTATCGTCGGCGTCCGACGTTGATGGATTGTTGAACGTATATCGTATTCGACATTTGAAGTTCGAAATAATAATGGCCGACAAAAAAGTAAAAAAATGGCACTGGCAAATCACTTACAGCTTAAAAGAATAACGGTTAATTTTAAATAGGTACTATTATTAACTTTGTAAATATTTTGAAAACGACGTTCAACTTTAACTTTTTGAAGAAAAACTTCTTTAGGGGCGACTGAAGGGTAACTCAGATTTTTATGAAGTTCGCGCTTTTTTATGAAGAGATTTAAGATACGCATACACTTTGTATAAATAATAAATATATACGAAGTATATAAATCAATATTACACAAGAATAATTTACATATGTTGTCATAATAATACATTTTTATTCAGCCATTTCTTTTGCCATATGATTTGTGTGTTAAAAAGTAAAGTAATTAATTGTCTGCGAAATGTGAATGTGAGTAACGTTATTTAAACATGGAATTTCATTGTAATTGTCGATATTATACACTAGATACAGAATTGATATTAATGAAGAAAATTTGAAGGAAAGAGTGAAATGCTGATTGAAATTAACCAAGGATCCATTTTTCTTTCAATCTTCCACCATACAAAATTCGTCAACCCATCTAGCTTGTATGTATATAGTGTACATACACAGTAAAAACTATCCGAGTTCCCATACTTCTATATTTATGTATCATTTATATAAACTTAAATAGTAATTATTATTTTGATTTTTTTCTTTGTTTTAAGTTTATTTAATTATAATCGTTTGTTAATTAAATAAGTTAATTGTAAGTTGTAACCTAAGTATGTTAATTACATGTTAATTACCTGAATAGAGTCAGGGTGTCACCGCTCAGGCGTCAGTTGAAAATCAGCGCGTCAGCCATTAGTGCGGTCGCACATGCTGAACTGATTACCTTTTTGACCTTAACCTTTTTTTACATCATTCCAGATATGAACGTGTATTTTTTGTGTCAAATAAATATAATTCTTTCTTTCTTTTCTTTTAATATCATAATCAGCCTTTTTCTGTTCACTCCTGGACACAGGCCGCTATCAATGAACGCCAAGACGGCCGGTCCTCCTCATTTATGTGTACCTACCAACAAGTAATTACTTACCCCACGTTTTAAATTATTAGGATCTAGGTTATACACATCAATGGCATCTAACGTGTTATATTTGAGGCTATTATTAAAAAATATTTGCTGAATGAATAAAATATAAATATTCCATTAAAACGCAGAACAATTAAATATAATCACTAGGTTCTAAAATTAAATAGCGTTTATAAATAGAAATTATATAAATACCAGCGGAGCCGGCAGACGTTGTCCAGAGATTATGTAATGGACCGAGCCTGTTCTTAATTTGAACTGAATTTTGTGAATGAATTTAATTGACCTGAATTTAAACCAATGTCAAATACACTTGAACTTATAAATAAAATAAGTAAAGAAATAGAACAAAAGTTTTCACAAAGTCAACGTTTGTATTAATTTGTTGCTAAATGAATATTATTTAGTGAAGTCACGATATTAACGACGTCTACTGAATTTTTTTACACACACCAATATAAATGACAACTCGCACTCCGCCAAGCATAGAGATACATGGCGTCGCATTACGAGAGAAGCAGTGGTGCAAGACTCGACCAAGACATGACCACGACCGCTCTGCCAAGAGCGTACGACTGAAAAGAACTGAAATTATGCCACTTTTTCAGTGCATAATTGAAAATCTATAACACTATTTTGATCGTTCTCCTTTCTATCTAAGCTCCGTACTCTTCATTCTCATAACAACATCCGTATATAAATGTCAAAATATCGAGCTCCACGAAAAAAAAGTTACTTTTTTTTTCAATTTTAGGCGGTCAACACCGGCAGGTAACAAAGCAATTCCAAAACACTGGCTGGTTACATTAACATGGCGGTACAATAATTAAGGGTCATTATTCGTAGATGGCGTGCGCCTCGCCATTTGTATTTTTAATTAGCAATTCAAACAAACGCCTCTAATAACCCCGATACAATGCGCTGTGCTTTATTAATGTCTTCCTTACACACTATTAGATGTATTGTGCCCGCAACTTTGTATGGATTTATCTTTAATAAATTCATACGGTTGTATATTAAAACTACTTTTAGCGTTTAGAGAAATGGCATTCTTACAAGAGACTAGAATGTAGAGAAATCTTGATATAAGTATTTCAGATGGGATATAAGTTTGTCAGATTCATCCTTAAAAGATGTCATAACAATGCACTTGTCGCTAGTAATGTGTCGCCACACCACATGATGATTGGCTGGGCTTGGTACGGAGGGGTGGGGGAGTGATGATAATAAAGTTCAGAAGGAGGCGTGTTTTGGTCGAGGGTCACCAATGTGGGACATAGATGTGACCCCAAAAGGGAAATCTCCAACCGAGCGAGATGGTATGCTCGGCCACGCCGAATCCCGCTTGCTATTAATTCAGCTGTTGTATGTATAGCGACGAGCTGTGGAACTTCGATAGCGTGATTCAGGAATGAGGCACTGATTAGTTCGCCACACACTGAACCAAATCATGAACGAAGTTGTAGGTACATATTAGCTTTTTATTTAAGCAAAAGAAGAAAGAAGGTATATTCATTGACGCGTGAGCACAAGCTATATTGTTATACATATACCTTTTGTGTTATGACGACACAAGAAAGTTGGGTGGTAAATAAATTAATAACTATCCCGCGCCACTCGCATCCAAAACGGACCGGCCACTGCGCGATCTTCTTCCCAACCACTGCGTGCGCCTTCAGCCGCTTTTTGAAGGTCCCGGATCTGCATTCAACGGGATTACCTCAGCAACAGACTGGCCTCGGTGAAGGCCAGACTACTCCTCGTAAGACTGAGAAGGGGACTAGTCGGTCGCTACTAAGCAATCCCCGCTACGTCGTGTCATACTGGGCTCAGGTTCCCATCCTGAACCCGAAACGAGCACAGGGGCGTTACTGGATGCGCATTAAGTAGCGCCTCCTACGCACCCCTTCCATCACCCGTGGGAGGAGGCCTCTTCGGCGGCCTCCTCTCTCACCCGCACGTCGGCCTCCTTCTGGAACATTACTGCCTCGCAAAAAGAGACCATCGCCTTCTAAGACTCTTCGTCACCAAGCATCGCCGTGATGACACTCGGCAGAGACAAGTCCCCTCCAATGACTGATGTCAGATCGCGACGCAGCACCGCTCATTTCGGGCACACCTCGAGGGTGTGCTGGGCCGAGTTCAGAGATCGTCTTCCCACCTGGTTAATTGAGTGAGTTAATGGCCGACCAACACTTCGTCTACCTAAACGTGGCCTCCACTCTTGAACCTTATTGCCCCATCGGCCATCCGTTCTCCTGAGTGTATGACCAGCCCGCTGCCACATCAGTGAACTTATTCTTCGCGTGATATCGGTAACTTTAGTTTTCTGACGAATCCATGCTCCCACGTTGAGCTACGGCAAACTTTTGGACCAGTCGAAAAGTTAGAGACCACGTTTCGGCCCCGCAGGTCACGGGGAGCACGCATAGGGGCACGCATGATGATGATGATGAATACATACAACAAACGTTATTCACCATATTTGTGTCGGTCGTGTCGTTCCTAATGAAACTAACATTCTTTAGAATTCATTTGTTCTTGTTCCCTTCATTCTTTCTTGGTGGAAAATATACCCAATTACTTTAAGTCTAGCTAGAATGCACATTCCTATTAATAACGTCTAATCGGAAAGTGATGAACCTGTTTTCCCATTAAAAATTTTGATGATAGCAACGGTTAAAACAGTCTATAAAAGGAGAATGCAGAACGACACGGAATACCATCATCTACAACAACCGCTGGAAAGATGCGTTTGGGCCGCGCTCTTATCTGCAAGAATACGATCCTGCCTCCTTTTTCCTTCAAGTAGTTTTGATGTATCTAAAAAAGAAAAACAGGACAGCGTAAATACTAGCACCGGGACTTCCCATCTTACGTCGTAGGATACGCAACCAATATTAAGTAGCCCCCGATCGACCGCGCACAGGTCCCTCACGGCGCGCGCGGCCGTGTCACTGCCTGTCGCCGGCGTGCTCTCCTGCGGCAGTGATGACATCCTGGCGAGTCCTCCGCCCCTGCCACCTTCCACAGATACCTTCGGAAGCATTCGTGCCCCGTCAGGATCTGCGCAAGGTGGAAAGATATTGCGCCCTGCTGCCGGTCAACCCACTGCTCCAGGATTGGTGTTTATTATCAAAACTCTAAAATAGGATTACTATTTCAATGTCTCCAACATTCCTCCGTCTACACTGACTAGTTTATGGGCATTTTAGAAGCATGTCTTTTTATTAAGAGTCACAATATTAAAGATTAGGTTATTTTTTCGGACTCAAAGAGTGCCTTAGAATCTCTTTCACATAGTTCTATCTACAAGCAACTCTATAGCTCCATAATTCAAATAAAATATCCAACTCTCTCTTCTTCGAAGCTTCAATAAAAATTTAAACATAACCCTTGCATGGATTCCAAAAAAAGGCAATGAATGTGTAGATTCACTAGCCAAACAGGCAGCTAATCATTGCTATGACATAAAGTACTATAATTAACAAACATATGATAAAAGGTATGTCTTATGCTTCAATTCAACCTGTAATTCCTAGGAAACCATAGTTCTGTAAATTCAAAAAATTATCTAAACCTACTATATCGATTTTATGTAGGTAGAGTTCGTATAGGTCACTGCTGTTCTCCTATTTTTTTTCACAAACTTAGAATTAATCGATTTTATGTAGAGTTCGTATAGGTCACTGCAGCTGTTCTCCTATTTTTTTTCACAAACTTAGAATTAATCGATTTTATGTAGAGTTCGTATAGGTCACTGCTGTTCTCCTATTTTTTTTCACAAACTTAGAATTAATCGATTTTATGTAGAGTTCGTATAGGTCACTGCAGCTGTTCTCCTATTTTTTTTCACAAACTTAGAATTAATCGATTTTATTTAGAGTTCGTATAGGTCACTGCTGTTCTCCTATTTTTTTTCACAAACTTAGAATTAATCGATTTTATGTAGAGTTCGTATACTCTACATAAAATCGATCTAAGTCACTGCTGTTCTCCTATTTTTCTTCACAAACTTAGAATTAAAGATTCCTCTCTCTGTGAATGTGGTCTAGATGATGGAACTCTTGATCTTCCGGTCTTGCCTAATTAATAATTCGTTTTGTCTCCTGGATCATATATTCCAACTTAATATCCCTCTTCCTATTAATTTCATTTCTCTTTTACATTTCTATAAAGAACTAAAGGTAGTTTTTTTCCTCGTGAAAATTTATAAATACTAATATCATTAAAAAAATCTTTGTATATAATGTAGTTTCATTGTAATTTAGAAGTCTATTATAATAAAACAATTTTTTACGGATTATATCGCGGTTTATTAATTACGGTGTTTTATTATAATGAGTGAAATTCGCGTAAACATTAGAAAATAATATAGAAGTCTATTCTTATATTCCATTATATTTCATAATTGTTGTAGCTCCACAAAAGTAACCCTTGTTCATGTATTTTTGAGATAACATAATAATTCAAAATTATTATGTTATGAAAAAGGATTGTGTGGTTTTATGAAACTTTTTTTCACATTATAAACATTTAACTAAAATTTTTTTGAATAATATTCCATTAAGGGTATAAAAATCGCTTTATCAATCTTAATTTTATACTTGGAAAACTTGTCGGCCGACCGTCACGTGACATGCAACACACAGACGAAAAAGTTTGAGACGATGTAATAAAAGTTTCACTTTAAAAAAGTTTCACATTAAAAATTAAAAAAAAAATGAATGCGTTTTTCCCTTCTCATAAATGTCTGTGGTTTTTCCTTATAAATTTGACACTGGCAGAATGTCGCAAATGGCGATCGTATGCCATAAATAAAAGAAGAAGAAGAATTGACAGCTGACAAAGCAGCAGCATAAAATTCCTGATGTTTTTATGTACTTTTTAGTAATTTAAGAGAAAATATTTAAATTAATCAACAGTCATTAGGTGTAGAATGAAAGAGAATGTGCTTGTTGTAACTTAATTAATGTACAGAGGTTTTAATTTGATGGGTTACCGCGTAACCGGTTCAAAATGTCTTACCTTCTGTTTAGGGTTTACCTTTATAATGGGCTGTTTTCTAGCCTCCCTTCCCATTGTACCGTCGGGTAAGAAATATTATACTGCTCTAAATAATGTATAATTCATAAGATCCTGTATAGTACTCAGTCTTATGTACATTAAATCGTTAACTCTCGACATACGGAAAGTCACTTCAATCTTTTATTACAACCATAAAACGAGATAACTATATCATTTACAAAGAAAGTTTTTATGATTCTTTAAAATATAATACTCATTTTGTGTATTTATTTACAGAATCAGCCAAATTTCACATAGAAGCACCTAAAAAGAAACTAGCTATTATTGTACCATTTAGAGATCGATTTGAAGAACTTCTAGAGTTCGTTCCGCATATGTACGAGTTTCTGGGAAAGCAGAAGATACCATTTCACATATTTGTCATCCAACAAAAAGATAGCAACAGATTCAATAGAGCATCGCTGATAAATGTTGGATTTTTATACACAAAGAAAAATTATGATTATATAGCAATGCACGATGTAGATCTCTTACCCTTAAACGATAATTTGAAATATGAATACCCCAAAAATGGTCCCATACACATATCCTCGCCCACTACTCATCCAAAATATCATTATGACACGTTCATTGGTGGTATTTTGATGATAAATAACGAGCATTTTGAAAAAGTGAATGGAATGTCCAACAATTATTGGGGATGGGGTTTAGAAGATGATGAATTTTATGTAAGAATAAAAGATGCAGGTTTAAAGATAACTAGACCGGACAACATTACGACAGGCACAAAGGATACTTTTAAGTGAGTATTTCTTTATCACAATATAATTTTATACTACACAAATTCCTGTAATAAATTATTTACTGTGCAGCTGTGCAAAATAGACCATCAATTTCTGCATACGCATTTCGTTTTTTTTTTTCATGCAGAGGAATTCCTTGTGTATTTTTAGACATACAATTAATATATATTTTTAAACACAGATTGTAACATAAGACTAAACATGAAAAGTAATGGAACCCAATTGATGATATAAATCATAACAGTTGGGAATGTTTATTCTGACTTGAGTTTGGTCAAGTATTAATAAATCTGTCATGAAATTCCAGGCATATCCATGACAAGACCTACCGCAGACGTGACATGAGGAAGTGTTACAACCAGCGGGAGGTGACCAGACGCAGAGACAGAATCACTGGAGTTCACGACGTATTGTACAAAATACACAACATGCACAATGTGACCGTCGACACATTACCTATTACGGTAGTAAATGTTGAACTTATGTGCAATAAGGCTTTGACTCCTTGGTGTGTGTGTCCCGAACCAGAGAAGATAAAGAAGGTCAGGTAGCATTATGCAACTGTAGCATGAACAAATGAAAGAGAATGAACAAAATCCTTCAGCCATATTTGGTCTTGCCCATGACTTAAATATACTCAGTATCTACTTAGAGAAACCTAGTATTATTATATAGGGCAAAATATTGTTTGTCCTTCATTTATAAATGTATCGACTACTTTTTGCACTGAGACAGATGGAAACTTAAGATTTCTTTATCAATCTGATCAGATATATTAATAAGAGGTAGTGCCATGCTGCTTTGCAGGCGAATTGGGCCGGCACAACTGGGGTGGTTCCTCTCGCTCACATGATACTGGCGTAAAGTGACAGCTTGTGAGTTTCCAGTGGCCCATGGGTGGAGATGGGGTGAAGGGGGGCAGTGCATCTGCATGCAACCTCTTGTGCTGTTGTTTATGGGCGTTGGTAGTCACCTAAGGCTCCAACTGCTCATTTGCACCCCTTTCATTTAAAAAAAGCTTTTCATAAATGCCAGATAATTGATCCGCACCACTCATTCAAATATTATGTCTGGCCATGGCATGGAGAGCATTGTCTCAATTTCTTGGTTTTTTCCTATATCTGTGAAAAATTTGTGTCATACTGATTCTGGATGTCTGCAATCGGACAGTGCTTTCTCAACTGACGCTTTGGCATTTGATGGTGCTATGAATAGCCTAAATTTATGCATAAGAATTTTGAAAGGGTTGCCTCCAGATGTAGATAAAACACAGTAGGTACCTAGTGTGATAGTTCTCTGTCTCTATGCAAGAATCCTGTTGAACCACTGCTCAATTTTAACAAAAAAGGACAAAAACTAATATTCAAATAGTGTTACATAAGGTAACTTATGCCTTATCTCAAATTTTGCCTAGGACTGAATGTTTTTTTAAAACCTTTTTAGCAATTCCAATTATTGTATTTATTTTATAAGGAATGTTTAATGTAAATATAATACTTATAAACTGTTGAGGCTTTTTATTAAAAATAATCTATTTATTAGATTTATATGGGCTTGATGCTCGTTTTCACCAACAAAACTTAAATCATTCCTTTACTATGTTCCCCTTAGTCCAAGTTTAAAATTAAAATAACATTTAAATTGCAAGTGTTTCTTTAAAATTTATTGAATGTTGGTGAAAAGGGGTGTAAATCTAATTTAGGCAGTTTTTGTCCATCCTCAGGATATATGCCAAATAAAGTTTAAATGTGAAAATGTAAAAGACAAATAAGCCGAGGCGAAATTATGTCAGAATGAGAATGTTAAGATAATATTATATTTTCAACAAAGTAAATTCTTACACCTTTGTTAAATATAATGTCCCCAAATTGATAAGATGTGCAATCCTTTTATGTAAGTTTTGCCAAAGTAAGAAAGGATTTTTTAAAATAAAACATAGTCCAAAATGATATCCCATTTTATTAAATTTTCAATACTTAAGCATCTCTACTGATACAGACTAACAGCAACAGCAAAAATATTTTATATTTTGTACATATTCAGAAAATATACCCTACAGCGGTATTATTTTAGTGTTAACAATAAAAGATAAAAAAACACTTAAGTGCAACTTAATAAGTTCCTATAACTTATTAAGTTGCACTTCAAAATAATGCACTTTTTTGCGTTGTAAGACAAAAGTAAGAATCTACAGTATCCATTAATCAATAATTTAATATTATTTGAAACTGTCAGAATAGTCAATAGATAGCGTTGTGTGTGTGTTGACGATATTATATCCCCAAAGGAAAGGCAAAGGATTATAATCCATACTAATCTGTATTTATTTGGAAAGGCCGAAGCCAAGTCTGAAATATGGAAAAACGGCGAGAAATACCAAGGTGCGCGGTTACGATCTTCCAGTCCCCATCAATCAATTATGATTCCCCACTCCCACCCAGAACGGCCCCCCGCCCCCCACAATATTCGCCGACCAATCAAAATATATACAGATTGAGTTAAACCATAGTTAAACAAACACTTAAAACCGCTCCTAATGAACAAAATAACAAATAATTAACGGGAAACCAACAAAATCAAAACCACAGACCCCAAATTTTCCCGTCGAATTCCCAATAGATGCAGCTTTGATTTTTTTTTCGGTGCTTGTGAATACTTGTGATGAAATCTAAGGTAAGTAACTTACCTTATGACATGCAACCCTTTTGTGCATGCAGCATTTTAGTGCTATAGTAGACAATATACCAACATATTATAAACATAAAAAATAGTTTCTTATGTAATTGCAACAATTACGGCCAAATAATTTAGCTTAGAGAGCAAACTAGACATTTTCTAAACGAAAAAACTACGACAGAATCGGCAGGATGGCCTCTGGTCTTAGCCTGTTCCAATAGGAACAAAAAAAATTTTATAAAAAAGCGTCAGGCTTTGATATTACGCACGTGTGACGTTAAAATTTAAGTATAGAAAGTAAGGAAAACTATCTTTATATAAAAATATAAATAATATGTCCGTCGAAAAGTGACAAATTAAGGCGTTGACGCCTTGACGACGAGTGACGCCACACTAGCAAATGGAAGGAATTTTAAACGTGTGTGCGCCAAGAAATTACGCACTCACACATATATATTATATACTAACACCCCTTCCTCATGCTACACCAGCGCCATTGTGGACGGTTTTCGAACTATATAATTTGCGTTTACAGGTGGACACTTTTCCAAGTTGTCACCTATACAAGACGGTCCTCCTTACTTCTATACTCCATGCCGCTAAATAAAAAAAAAAACAACTAAAGTGCCATATTAACATTTATTTCCAAGTACTTTTTTTACAATGGTTCGACATTAACTGACATAGCCAATGAAACAGAGAGGCCGTGTTTTTAATAAATTGTATATTATAGTGCCACAACGAATAAGTACCCATTCAATCGTTATTTATTTTCTAAGCAACTTTTACTTCTCTGAAAAACAGATTTTCGATCAACTCTTTTTTTTAAACTACAATGACGATCAACCATACGGATTTCTTTAGTCATACCGTATTACCATTCCTATTTATATGATTAAGTACATATTAAATGCTTCTTATTAATTCAACTCATGTTTTAGACTTGTTGAATTTCATAATAGTGTTTAGAAATTCACCAGCCATTACAAATTCATTCAAAACTTCATCATATTTTTTTGCCCATGTAGTCTTAAAAATAATTAAAAATCATCAAATAAGTTATTTTTAAAATAAATGAAGTAGTAAAAAACATGAACAAAAAATATCATATGAACATAAAATATTAAATTACAAACTTTAATACAAAAGTAGGATCAAGTGGGTCAATTGCAATACCGGGTTAAAAGTAATAACACCCTAAAACCTGTTTTCATTGTTTTCGAACCGGTACTGCCATCTTTGATAAGGCACACCTACTATAGTGCGTTTCACGAGTTAGTTCCCTTCGTCGTTATGTTGGCCCCACTGTCTGTCAAAACACCAAACAGTAAACAAGCTTTGTCGAGTTCCATATTTTTTCCGAATTCTTGAGTTTTGTGCGTTTAATCATGCCAAAAACACTAAAAAGTGGTGAAAGAGAGATGGTGCTGAAGGTGAAATCGTTTTGTGAGAAGGAAAAATCTAACAAAGGGCCAATAATTCCCTTTGAATCCGTTCGTCTTCGGGTTGCCGCCATGACAGGTAAGCAAAATAGGATTGCCAGCCTTGAACAAAAGACTCATAAAATTCCCGACAATATTAATATCATACATTGATTAAACCTAAAAAATTTAAGTTTTATTTTTTAATACTTTCACATTCCAAATACAGGTTTTGTAAATATTATATATATATATACGTATTATTTTGTCTTCAGGTATATCCGAAAAAACCGTTACCAAAATTTCCGAAGAAGGAGAAGTGGCTGCTAGTACGTCAACCAAAATTTCAACGCCTGGCAAAAGTCGACACCGGAATAGCAAGATTCAGCTTGACGATTTTGAAATGTGTGCGCTCCGGCATAAAATTCACGAATTTTATGTTGTTAGAAAAGAGTTGCCTACTCTAACTAAAATATTGCATGAGCTGCGAAATGACATTGATTTTAAGGGCAGCCGTACTACTCTTTGGAGGATAATGAAGAAGATGGGGATTTTTCTTCAAAAAATGCCAATCCAAAAGGAAAGTATTAATACTTTCCTTTGGAAAGACATGACATCGTAGCATGGCGATTTCGATATTTAAATGAATTGCGAGACAATCGAAATGGGGAACAGCTGCCAGTTATTTATTTAGATGAGACATATATTCATTCTACATACTGCGCCGGTAAATGTTGGCAAAGTGAAATGTTGAACGAAGAAGGTGTTCTATCGTCTGACTCAAAGGGGCCACGATGGATAATAGTACACGCTGGAGGAGAGATGGGCTTTATACCCAATGCTCAATTGATTTTTAGATCCCAATCTAAATCGGGAGACTATCATGACGACATGAACAAGGATAATTTCAACAAGTGGCTTGAGGAAAAGTTGTTGCCAAATCTTCCTCCTCGGTCTTTGATTGTAATGGACAATGCATCCTACCACACAATAGCTGTCAACAAAGCACCAACTATGTCTTGTACGAAAGATCAAATGCAGAATTGGATTAAAAGTAAAGGTCTTACTTATTTGCCGACAATGGTAAAAGCTCAATTATATGAGATTGTGAAAGAGCACAAGGAACCCATTAAATATGAAGCTGACCTAATGCTTGAAAACATGGTCATAAAGTAGTAAGTAAACCTTATCATTGCGACCTTAATCCTATAGAATTAGTATGTAGTGTACTAAAACGACGTGTCGCTGTAAAAAATGTAGGATAAGAAGCAAAAATATGGTAAAAATTACGGAAGAAGCATTTTCAAGTATAACTGCTGAAGAGTGGAAAAAGGAATGCGAACATGTGAAAAAAATAGAGGATAAATATTACCATGAAGGCATATCTGTAGACAGGGAAATCGATAATTTTATAATTGAATTAGATGATGATAGCGACACAGCTGATGATACGGATGAAAGCCACGTTTCAGACTCAGATCCTTTAGATGACCACACTTATAGTAAAAGAATAAATTTTTGACATATTAAATTCGCTTTTATTTTTATGAGTTTTATGTTTTGTGCAACCTCGTTTGCCTTTGTAGAGTTTCATAACTATGACTTTATGGCTGAAGGATTATTATGAAACGTGGGTAGATTTATTTAGTTTCCCATACTACGGGGTGCGAATAAATATGTATCTTTAAACCAAATGTCTGCCTTATTAAGGTAATTTATCTGTATACTTTAGTTTACCCCGCTTTTAGGTGATTTGATTTCTTCAAACCGTAGCAACACTGATTGCAAATCTACCAACCTAACGACGAAGGGAACTAACTCGTGAAACGCACTATACTTCAACTTAATGCTAACCACCTGTCAAAGCTGTTTTACCGACGGACATAAGTGATAGTTCATTTCGTCGTGTTCCACAAATTAATAACCTCACTTTTTATCAAGATTCATCGGGATTTCCAGTGTAAGTTTATGATTTATTTAGTTTTATAATAATTTATAGTGTTAAAAAGTAATACATATAATAATGTATTTTAAACACATCTGAACGGAAAACGAATCCGATACGAGTAGACACAAACCCAGACCGCGCAAACAGCGCTAGCACTTCGCTACCGCTAGATTGCTTGGGCACCGCGCATGACCCGACTCTCTCCAGAGGGAGGGATGAGGGCCGGCCCTCATGATGATAGGTTAAATTCAACCGTAAAAGATTCGTCGACCGTATCGGATTTGACTAGTCCAAATGATGCTCTCCCGAGCAGCGCGCGCGATGAACCGCGCCCCCTCTGCGGGGCGCGGAGGGGGGCGTCCCCCTTTCGAATATTTCTTAAGTGAGCCATCTGCTCACTTACTGTACCGATTGAGCTTAAAGGCCATCAGGCCGAAAAGTCTAGCCCTTCCGAAAAAAAAAAAAAAAAAAACACATCTGATATAATTGACATGGTATGGCTACTTTTGCTAATTTTGCTGCCTTGGGCAATTATATTGTAAGGTGCTATTTACATTTACCCTAAAATATTTATGTGTTTCAGATGGTGTGAAACTATGTTAAAAAGAAAGACGCGGGGCCTATAATATAGATACCGAAGATAAATAAATCGAGGTCTCGAAGAAATACGAGCTAGTAGAGTATCCATACATAAGTATTTTACTTTGTATAGCCGAATCAAGGGTAATCGAGGAACTATTAAGAAAACTAAAGGAAGGACGACTGCACTTTCCGAAAATATTGAGAATGTTTTAGCAGTATCCATGAAAACTCTAGCAAAATGGGGCTTTGGCCTCAGTCGTAATTAAATCATAGAATTGGTGTGCCATTTTGTTTCTATTAATGATTTGCGTACATCATTCAAAGATGGAGTACCGGGAGAAGAATGGTTTCATAAATTCAAAGAGGCAGAATCTGTAAATCCGAAAGCCAGAACAACAACAAACAAAAAACAGGGGAAAAACAGCCACCGATCCATTTATTATCTATGGATCCTTCAAGCTAAAAAAAAAGATTGCACTAGACCTAGAAAACAAGCCAGACCGTATCTGGAATTTAGATGAAAGCAGCCTTAGCATTGATCCATCAAAATCAAGAGGCGTTGGTGAAAATGGCCAAAAAATCCCGAGTTACTAGAACCTCTGGTACAGAGAATACAACTTTTGTTTTGGCTTGTAACGCTGCCGGTCAACGGGTGCCTCCTTTAATAATATACAAAGGGGAAAACATGTGGGATCAATGGAAAGCATCACCAGACAAAGAATTTCTGGGCACAAATGATGCTGTGACGCCTAACAGTTGGATGGACAACAGGAATATTTTAAAGTACTAAAAATGAAAAAACTCTCGTACCAGTTCTGGGGGATGAACGACCTGTCTTGGTCCACTCACGTTTCGCTTGATCTGGTGGAACATGCTTTGAACCAAGAAATAACTATTTTGAAGTTGCCTTCCCACACCAGTGATATTCTAAAACCATTAGAAGTGTCCGTATGCTTTGAACCAAGAAATAACTATTATGATATTGCCTGCCCACACCAGTGATCTTCTAAAACCATTAGAAGTGTCCGTATGCTTTGAAAATCCAAATCCCCTAAACCGCATTTTCAGAACAATTAATTTTATCAAATATTCATCAAAACCAACAGCCGAAAGACGAAAACTTGCGTCAAAAAGAAATTAAAAAGCAACAGAGAAAGAGTCTAGAACAAACAAACAGCAGAAGGTTTTAAAAATTCTGAAGGAAAAATATATTCTGCTGATTCGATGCAATTTAATGGATGGAAGAAGATTGGTTGGGAGGTGAATTTTTAGACATACAATTTTCTTATGATAAAGAAAACGATGACTTTAGATATAATAACAACACCAGTGTCAGAAAATGAAAATAAAATTAAAAGAGCCAAAGAGAAAAAGACGAAGGACGTTGCAGCTGAATCCGAACGGGAAGATAAACAGGATGAAGCAAGAAACAACTTTCAAGAAATGGTTTTCAACAAATGGGTCATAATAAATTATGCACGGAAAAAGGGAATGAATTATAACGTAGGGGACCTACAAAAAAAGGAGGCCATCGATGGGAGGTAAAATTTGTATGATGCAAGGGAATCGACTTCGCATGGCCAATAAACGATGCGAACTGCCTCATCCTGTAATAACTAAACGCGGTATATACCCTCGATTTGAAGTTTAGGAATATGATTATTTCGTAATTGACATTCCTAAAAATTAGAATAAGTAGAATATCTTTTTATAAAATTTCATAACTTTTGATATAATTGTCTAATCTCATTGAAATGAAAACCAAAAATTAGATCTATTTTGTGCTTTTTTGCGATTGCCCCAGAAAAATGAATAAAAGTAGAAAAATTGCCCATACACCAATTTTTGCAAAAACAATGAATTTGAAACTTCGGCACTAAGAGAAAAAAACGCAGCGACTTACATTTTTCAGGGATTTTTCAAGGTTGAAAAATTACCGACGATATTGTTATTACATATTTATGACGATATTATGATATTGAATGTCTGGATGCGCCGGCGCGAGGCAGGCGGGGAGAACGGCTACGATCGGAGTGTAGAGTGTTGTTGTGTTCTCGAACGGATTAACTAGTGAAAATTAGACTATCAGACTCAATTTTGTTAAATAAAAGTGTTTAGAACAGATTATTTAACTTGTGTTATGTTATGTTAAATTCAGAAGTGGTACGTACGTTTATATAATAACATAAATACGTATAACGGTTAACGAACCAAAATGAAATTATTTACGTCGAATAAAAACATTGTTCACGTGAAGAAAAAAAAGACTGGTTCAGAAGCAGTTACAAGTACAGGAAAATTTCACGTCGACCAAGAACCAGGCCAGTATAACCGAAATTATGATTCGGAAGATGATACACCCCAACGTGTTGCTCGAGAGGTTGTTAAAACTAAACTAGAGAAAATGGTTGACCCTGATGATCATGATATTAATATAAAAAATTGGTTAGCAAAAATCGATCAATTAGGGGTAGTGCATATTGGGACGATTATTCTAAAATAGTAATAATACCGACTAGATTAGTTAGCCAGGCACAATTATGGTTTAGATGAATACGATTATACATGGGAACAATGGAAGTAGTTACTCTTCAACGCATTCCCAAGAAATTATGAGCTGATATGCTTAAAGAGCATAGTATCACGAAAAATTTTAATTATTATCATGATAAAATAGCTATGTGTCGGCGCTGCCGTTTGGATGATGCTTTCCTGTTTAATCAAAGGGTTGCTACTGGATTTACAAACTAATGCAAAAGCATTTAAATGTGATGCGCCTGAAGAATTTTTCATCGGTTATTTGTCTACTTTTGAGAATTACCGGAATAAATCTGAAAAAAAAAATTGGCGTCTACCTAGAAGTGAACAAGAGAATAAGCGCTATTTTCATGCGGTTATACCTTCAACTTCTCGCGCTATGCCAACTACAACGGTGCGCCTGATGAACTGTTTTAGGTGCAATTCTACGGAATATGTAAACTTTGTTCTCAAAATCCAAGAACCAAGACCCAACATGATAAAAAAAATCTTGGTCATATCTGAAAACTAGACACTTGGAGCTACAATTTGTTTCTTTTTTTGCTGTACTATCATTTTCCTTCGAGTTTATAACTCGTTGAAAACCACCCAAAAAAATAGATTTTTTCATATCCTTTCAATCTTGTGACTAGCTTATATAATTAATAACAGTCGAAAATGTAAATTATTAATTGCCAAGAAGTGAACAAGCTGTATAAGATTGAATGTATAATTTTAGTTATGACATTCGCATCGCCCTACTTTACAAAATGTTTATCGTCTAAACATAAATTATAACATTTCAACTTTAAAACAGAAATAAAATTACTCTTCACTACAAATTAAATAACAAATCTGCAATTTGACAGATTAACTCGTAAAAAATTGTACCATGTTGTTAAATAATCATAATATAAACAAATTAAAAAGTTTTTTTGAGCTGTGGTAAAAATTTCAAGTCTCTAGCTCATGGGCAAGTTGGTTTGAAATCAATTACAAAATTATACACTGACAGACAACACAGCGAGTTAGTAAAAACATGGTATAAAAATTTAGCAACACAAAAATCCAAACTACCTCCAAACAAATCCATTATCACATTATATCACTTGAGTGCATTTCATGCTCCACTACCCGCGCAGATAAAGAATGGGATTGAAAACCATCACCCATTCACCTCTCAATCGGTTGAAACTGCGCTCAAACTAAAACTACTCGACTAAATCTGGGCGCGCGACTACTTGTGAGGCGCGCAACATTTCAGCTACAACGGGCATCCACCTTCCTACAAAGAAAAAGAAACACTGAGATCGAAGAAAATAAAATACATAGACTAAAACTCATGCATAAATAATAATTGGGGCTATAACTAAATATTATAATATGTTAATATAAAAGAATTTATGACGTTGATTTTTTTTTTACAATTCTATTTCATTTTTGGAAGATAGAATTATAAAAAAAATCTCTTTTTAACATTTAAATTTTTACGTTGATAAAAATTTAGTACTGCGTTACTCTGTCTACAAATTACGATGTACATTTTAAAAGATAGAACAACTTGGCACATGCTTGTATAATAATTGCTAAGGTTGTTCTAAACTATGTATGTCGTATTCAAGTCAACTAATTGTAATATTATTATAATCATTTTTTTTTAAATTAATGAATGGACAAATTCTGTCCATGATTTTTCAAATCATATTTTTTGTTTTTATAAAATACTAGTGGCACCGACAGACGTTGTCCTGTACATTTTTTTTTGTGAATCTAAACCATCCTCGAATCCCCTTGAACTCACACAAAAAATTTCATCAAAATCAGTCCAGCCGTCTAGGAGGAGTTCAGTGACATACACACGCACACAAGAAATATATATAATATATATAAAGATAAGTAAAAACATATAATGAACCTGATTTGAAATTACTCAATACATTATGAGCCAATGCAGAGAACTAGAAAAAGTATTATTAAGACTTCATGCAATCTATCTATAAACAAAAACACAAAAATCAAAAATAAAAAGGGTAAAGCTTCAATAGAAAAATAATATAAAGCAAAATATTAGGACACAATGAAAACACATTTTAGATAACTTTATTTTATTCCCTTTGAAGCTTTACTTTACAATATTTTATATTCCGAAAAATTTCATTTCAATATGTCAAGGAAAAATGCTTTAAAATTCTGTTGCAGAATTTGACCTGAACATACATGCAAACATTGCAAGTTAAATGTTTAAAAAAATACTTTTGAAAGCAATCCATGTCCTGTCAGTTTGTTTTTAAACATAATATTATATACTTTTTTCTATTGAAGTTAACTTTAGTGGGACCAAATGTCAAACTTGAGACCGTAAAGTTAATAATGGAGTATAGATATGAACATCTTAAAGAAAAAAAATAGAAAGAGTATATTTTAGCTGTCAATAACAGTTCAAAAACCGTCCACAATGGCGCTGGTGTATATAAAGGGTATGGTATGAATGTAGCAGTTTTTAACGATTTACATATGTATGTACAATATATAAATGTGTCATACAAAAAGCACTCTCACATTTGAAAATTTACCCACTTGCTACTGTGGCACCACTTTCGTGGCGTCTATCGTTTTTACCTAAGATCAAGTATCAATAGATTTGACAAGCTAATAATAATACCGTATTGGAACGAGATAACAACATACGAAAAACTCCAAGAGTGACAGAGACATAGACACTTTCTTTTGTCTTTGTCAGAATATCACTATTTGTTTGTTGGGCACAACAATGATGTGCCCAACAAAAAAATATCGACTAAACTCGAATGCCATACAAACATTCTCACTCGCGAACAGTTTGTCAAATATGTCCGCCATTTTGTACTACTTTTTAATTTGGTCGGTTTATAGAATATGGTGATACCAGTTTTGTTATAGGCAGATTACCCAAGAATGTGGTATTATATAAAAAGGGTGACTGGAATCTTCCAAATAAACACATTAAAAACAAATATGTTTATTTCTATCCTGAAAGGCTAAGTACTATAGATCATACATATTAAGAGGACGTTTATAGCCTTCTTTTTTATTATTTATGTTTTTAGCGGTTTGTTATTAGTCATTACATATTTTCGATAATCCGGAAAAATGCAGCTGTCTAAAATTACAATAAATGTGTGGGTGGGGCTAATGCTTATGGTTATCTATCAACCTTTTCAATTTGTTATTATTATTTTAAATACACTTGTTTCAAGAAAATAAGTGGACTTATTATCATGAATGTGGTATCCCTGTAAAATATGCCTGTCCCTTTCGGGTATACGCGAATGTCAATTCCATATGATACTTGTTCCTAGGTTTTTACACACAGATAGTACTCTATACCCCATGCAATAGGCTCTCTGTAGTCGCTTCACAAGATATCATATTTAAATAAGGAAAGTTTGAAATAATTATGTATCGGTACAGAGAAAAAAGTTGCTAACATACAATATACGGAACTAATGAATATGTGTCTTTTAGATATATACTATAAATAATACCTTATGAATATATAACGACTATATTTATTTAAATTAATATTTATATGGTCAATAATTAGAATTTATAAATGTGTATTTTAAAGATTGTATCAGCTCTATAGAAATTCATCAGGTGGAACAAGAAATTAATATATTATCTATATAATATATAAAACAGAAAAAATCATAAATATAATTAAATCTATTAACATCAGTAACAATATATGGCAACATTAATAGGAAAAAAATTGGCAAATGCAAACACTAGATAACATTGGCACGTCGCATGAGAAAAACTTGGATCACTTTGCTGGAGTGAAGCCGAGTAAAATTTTATTGATGTAATAAAACAACCATTCACATGTTAATAAAGACAATTTGGATTCAGTGCCAATTCCTTCGTTTAAGGCGCGAACTCACGACAATATTCACGAAACTTTCCTTTAACGTTTGAATGCAAGGGTAACCAATGACAATATCCCACACAAAAATACAGAGCATAGAAAACGGTCTATAGAAAAATATTAACCGGATAGAATATTAAATATTCGTTTAATATTTCCAATAAAGTCGTAATTTGCTTCACAAAAATAAGCTTCGGCTTAGAAATAATTCTCTGTATTTTCAGCGGTAACAACAATATATTTTAAAGAATATAAAAGGAATATGTTTTTATTCAAACTTGAACCAGACGAATATAGAATTTAATGCGTATATTCTGAGTGATCTTATAAAAACGCGCTAATTAAATGTTAATTTAATGAATGTTAATTGAATGTCTATGATTTAAAATCATCGATTTCACAACATTTTACTCTAAACCGCATATTTGCGCATATGCGGTTTAGAGTAAAATGTTGTGAAATCGACGATTTTAAATCATAGACATTCCGCACCTTAAAATATTTTCATAATATGTACATTTATAACATCGATATAATATGAGACTTTAAATTAAGGTTACACAAGTCGCTCATCTTTCCATACAAACGCAGAACAATATTTACTATGATGTTTGACGTCGACCATAAAAAACTAAGTATAATATAAATTGATCTCGTCGTTATCTATGTCTGTATGTATCCAAAATCGTAAAAAATTATACATTTAAAAAACACAAGCTTGTAAACTTTCGAATTTCAACACTGATTTAAGCCCAACTTTGGGCGAAAATAAATAGTATACAGAGCACGAAAGCTCAAAAATAAAGCCCGTACAGGCATAGTTTTGTTATTCAAAAGTTGAAATAAAATTATTTTAAAAATATACAGTTAATAGTTTTTCTACAATAACTGTTTTGCTAAAAGGACATTTTCGGAATAAATCATTGTGCATTTCATTCTAGCACACATGTTCGTGCACTATGTCAGGTGAGATAGCAATCATTTTGTTAGAGTTCGCGCTATCGACTAGTTCAACCTTAAGGTAAATATTTTCACCATTACATAAAACGGGATATTCACCATGATTTATTACGCGGTGCTCGATTTTTTGGCAATGTTTAATATCCCGATTTATTAATGAATATAATACATTTAATATCATTTAAGTACATACAACATTTTTAAGAAAAATCTATTAGAGAAAAGTAATTTTGCGTTTATCTCTACTAAATGCTGTAATCTTTTTAATACAAATGCTTAAAGTGCAAAGTTGAATATCAATCTTTCGATTAAAGAAAGATATAGGTATATTGTATACATATAAGATTAAAGCTATTTTAAACGTTTTATCGTTTTCAAACATAAGCGTAAGATTTTTACAAGCGATTATAATTTATAAATTCGTTATAATTTACACTACTTTATAAGACAATATTTTTCTACATAAACATTGTATAAGTATAGAAACGGGAAAATTGACTTATAAATTCATAGTATAATGAGGTACCTGCGCCATCTTTTTACAAATTATTATATCAACTGCACAGATTTGCGAAATGTATCAAACTAGAATACTTAAAAAGTTAAGACACTATTAAAAATATTATATGGTATTCAATATTTAACTCGGGAACAATTGCAAAAATATCGTTTGGTTATTTTCTTTGGAATATTTGTTTTTAAATAGTGGGTATTAAGTTATATTAATCAATCGAGCATAGAACCAGAATAGAGCGGCAATGTTGTGTTTTGTATGAAAACAAACTCCGCTAAAGTTCTGCGCTGTGATTGGCCGACTGATGACCATTGACGGGTTTGGTCGATAGGACGTACATACAGATCACTGATTGGTTGAATTGCTTTTACGTCAGTGACAAATCACTGACCAGTTTTGTAATTTTATGGTTCACATTACTACTCTATCCGGTCATATGCTCGATGTATTAATTACATACATGTATATGCAAAAATCTACTAATTTACAAAGGTAAACTTGTGCTGTTTTTTTTTTTGACATCAAAAGAATAATTTTGAACTATTTTGTGATAAAAGTGCTTATTAATATTTCTTTCTTATATATTTGTAAAATATAGTATACCTACATTTATTTATAATTTTTTGTAATTATTGTTAAATTAAAAATATAATTTTCTTTTTTCACTTGTTGATGACTAGACTCCAGTATTATACAGCTCTGATAAAGTGGGCAATAACGTAAATATTTATTTATTTATTAAACTTAATATTTATTTAGTTTATTTTCTATTAAATTAGTGACATAAAAAATTGTGCGGACTGACTAGCCGTCGAGGTGCCCTGTTTGTTTTCTAGATCCGGGGCACCTCACCAAAGGCGGCATTGGTGGCACTCGCCGGGTTTTAGTGGGTAGAGCTGCGTCCATTTACTAGCTGTCGGACGCAGCGAGTCCCACATACCCGCGTGGGGAGACCGACTCCCCCGCGGGATGCCTCAGAGCATTTCCCGGCGTTAAGGAAAAAAAAAGTGACATAAAAATATTAAATAACTTATTTCAAAGTATAACTAAGTATATTTTAAAAATAAAATGTTAGAAAAAATTGGCACCATAAAATATTAGGATTTATCCTATATTCATAATATACTTATAAAATATAATAATATTATTATACTTAATATAAATTTGGCACATTTTTTTTTAGCAGTAATAATATATTTGAATATTTTAAAATTATTATATTTAGTAAATATTATAAATTCTTTTACTATTAATACTTTATTTTTACGTATGTAAACATTTATTATTTTACAAGTTTTATTGCATTAGCCACAAAATGTTGCCCGAGGTTGAATAAATGATATTTTTTAATTTACTTTTTTTACATGTTTTTTAATAAACTGTGTATACTTATACTTATAATGTATTTATTGTGCATATTTAAAAAAGCTTTAAATCTATTTTTAAGTAAAAATTCATTTCATTAAAATCATCTGAAATTCAATGTATTGATAAAAAATTATTTTCTTTAAAAGAAAGATAGCAAATCAAACCCCTTCTGAAGGGATTAGTCCACAGAAACACCAAGTTTGGTCTACTAAGTAATCGAATAGTAGACAAAACTAACTTAGTAGACAAAACTAACTTAGTAGACAAAACTAACTTAGTAGACTAAACTATAGCCTCGGTATCGCTGATCACATGAATGCCGTGTTTCGTTAAAATCAATTTGACGATATCATTACAGCTCCTCGTCTTATAATTCTTACTGTCTTTCTCTTTGAGTTTGATCCCCTTCATTTTATCACATAATTTGCTCACCTCGGACCTGCTTTTTTTCATCTCCTCCGGTTTCAGTTTCCTTATCGTGGACGCTGAGCACCTCTTCTTCACCGTTGGACACTCTTTCCCCACGTTCCCCTCGCTCACCCTACGTCTATACTCGTACTCGTTGCTCAAATAACTATCTAGAGACGAATATGTCGTTTCAGAGAAACTTACCTCATTGTCGATCGCGTGCTGTTTCGCGTCGCTGACGATTTTGACGGCCTTTCCAGGTACATAGGTCGGTGGTACCTTGTCAATATAGGCCACCTTCGGCCTGATCGAGTCCAAGGGACTGACGCAATCCGTTTGGCTGGGCATGAGGAAGTTGGACTTCCTCTTCTTGACTGTGATGGTCTCGTCCTTAATGGACGGCTTATCCCTGATGGAAATGAGGATGCTTTTGAAGCTGGTCTCTTCGGGTGAGGTCATGATGACGTCATGCCTCTTATAGCCTATATCGTTATACTCACTGTTCCGGGCGGCGTGGGGAGAAACACACAGATTAGTCACTGGCAAGATAACGCTTACTTACTATCTACTTTACATATATTTGTTAGTATAGACAATATCTTAGATATAAAAACCTGGATGTGCCCTCCATCTCAGGAGCGGGACAGCGATATGTTCTCGCTCGTGTTTGTTCAACGTTGGTGGGTATACATATTCACCTGTGACAGAGACAGAGCTATACTCTCTCGCATCACCATTGATAATAGGATTACACTCGGACCACTGGGAACTACTTTTCTTGGCAGTTACGACGTTTCAAGACTGACAGAGACAGTACACTCCTACTCTTTCCACACTTGTTGCCATGTCTCATGGGTGTCAGAGTCAGCGCTACACTACTTGAAAGATAGTACGTTTTACCAGTGACGGACACGTCACTATTCTCTCATTACCACCTCAATGTATGTTACCACTATCCTCTCACTCCCTCTTTTCATCATTGACTGTTACATATTCTCCCATGTCACTTGTAACCGAGACGACATTATCGCCCTTTCTGTCGTCAACACCTGAGTGTGTCACCTTGTCCCACATGTGACAGAGATAACGCTATTCTCTCTCTCTGTCATTACTTGTTACTACTATATACAGAGTAGGTATACACTATATACCACCCTGTCCCCCCTCCCGTAACCACCTGTGTATATTAACCACGTGTCACGTCTGGAAGAAAGTATACTGTCCCCCCTTCTCTTTCTCTCTAGTGCCCTATTAATATTAACCCCGTCTCTCTCTCCCCCTCCCCTCGCAGTACTCACTTGTCCCGCGGCGCGCCGTACAGCCGGTGCCGCGCGATGTACTCGAGCACGCCGTCGTCGGTGAGGTAGCGCGCGCTCTCCCCGCGCCGCACGAGCCGCCGCAGCACCGTCGAGCTCACCTCGTTAGCGATGTAATTCGTCACCAGGGTTATGTCGTCACCAGG
Organism: Helleia helle; assembly: GCA_963853865.1. NCBI lineage: Eukaryota > Metazoa > Arthropoda > Insecta > Lepidoptera > Lycaenidae > Helleia > Helleia helle. The sequence continues at coordinate 2,110,461 of OY971436.1, forward strand.
GTTATGTTTTGCTGGAATAACACGTGGTAGTTTTTTTTTAAAGCATGGGAGGGCAAACGAGCAGTCGACGCTTTAGACTACCAACGCCCATACACATCTGTAAAACCAGAGATTATGCGGATGTGTTGCCCTCCTTTTCACTATTCCCCCCAATGGGCCACCGGAAAATCACAAACCGCACGAAACGCGACAGCATAGCTGTCACTTGACGCCGGTGTTATGTGAGCGAAAGGTCCCCGGTCGTGCCGGCCCAAGTCATCTAGCTGCATAGCATGGCACTATCTCTTACTAGCTGGTCAACGTAAACGAGAGGGGTAAAAAACGATACAATCGGCTCAAGTAATTAATGTAGGTACACTACCGACGTCGTGCCATACTGGGCCCAGGTTCCCAACCTGAACCCGACACGAGCACAGGGGAGTTACTGGAGGCTCATTAAGCAGCGCCTCCTACGAACCCCCGTTAATCGCCCGCGGGGGGAGGCCTCGTCGACGACCTCCTCTCTCACCCGCTCGTCGGTCTCCTTCTGGTGATATTACTGCCTCGCAGAAGGAGACCATCGCCGTCCAGGACTCGATAATAAGTAGTTTGCATTGAATTCGACTCTACGAGTTAGCTATCCAACTCGCTGCACTAATCGACAATAACAACTACCAAAGCAAGACTTTTTGATCACAATATTTAAAGCAAACTGGAAGACAGGTGATAAGTGGTCAACGTCGCCTATAAGCATAAGAGTCCGTCCGCTAGTACTGTAAAATATGTTTAGCTGGTGCCCGCGACTTCGTCTGCGCAGGATTATATTTTGGACAATTCATAGCTGTGTTATTCTCATTTATAAGCTATATTTATATTTCATTAAAATACCTTCAGTAGTTTTAGCGCGAAAGAGTAACAAACATCCATACATACAAACTTTCGTCTTTATATTGATTTACCAATTTATGTAAAACATATAGGTAACTGCCGATAGAAGTGAAAAGAGCGGCTGGCTGTATCTTTCCCACTCGGGCACACTCGGCGGTCCCGAGTTCACCCGATCGAGCCTTTCACCTCCGAGCGTGACGGATCAGCCTCACTCACAGCCTACAAAAATCTCTGTACGGTGCGCCAACAGAAGTTTTCACATCAAAAAGTATTGAGCATTAAAAAAGTATCGAGTATTGAACATTATATTAAGAGAAACTTACCCGATACTTGTAGAGGAGGTCAGACTCGTATATGAACCTGCTGGGGTCGCTGCCAGCCCGCGACACCACGACGATGCCGTGGTACCCCACTATCGTCTCCAGCTGGAAACATCGTCAAGCTCATGATCATCGGCCCCTGTCTCGCTGCTGGGCGGCCCCCTCGAAATCAGGCGAGGGTGTGGGGCCATAGTTCAGACGCGCTAAACTAATGTGGGTGGGCGAACTTCACGCGCTTTCTAAGGCTTTTCATCAGATAGTGGGTTCAAATCCCGCCAGGGAACAAAAGTTTTCTGTGTTCCTGGGTCACGGATGTGTATTATATAATAACTTATTGACATGGCGTAAAGGCGTCCATAGATATTATATTATTATTATATTATTAGGTACCAGAGATTCTGAGACAGTGCCTTAACGTCGAACTCCACTACAAAGTGAAAAATATCCCGTCTCAAACAGTTTAATAGACAAAAGAACCATCTCAGAGTAAATTAGATGGCCATTGGTTATAAAAACATCATCATCCGACGCGACGCGAAGGAAGACAGATCCGATATCATCAACTTATTAAATGTTTTATCAAAATCGGTTCAGCCATTTCAAGGTTATCACCTCTTTGGTTATTTTCTTGTTGTTTTTAAGTATTACCTTATTACACACACCTGACACCTTACCTACTTTATCAATTTAAGTAAGCGGACCGTTTTAACCAACTTTAAAAATGCAAATAGCCACATATTAAAATCCATTTATTTTATAGAAAAGTGGGTTTTATGGACGGTCGGTTCACCTGATGGTAAGTGAAAAGCGACATCCACAGACACCCGCTACACTAGAGGATTAGCAGGTGCGTTGCCGGCCTTTCAGATATGAGTATGCTCTTATCTTGAAGGTCCCTAAGTTGTACCGGTTCGGAAACACCGTAGGAGGTAGCTGATTCCATATATTAGTCGTGCAAGGCGGGAAATGCCGTAAGAATCGAGTTGTTGTGGATTTACGAACATCGAGATGGTGTGGGTGAAATTTGGAATTTTTACGCGATGTCCGGTGGTGGAATTTTGCTGAAGGTATTAGACCGAACAATTCCTCAGAACACTTCCCGTGGTAGATGCGGTAGAAGATGCAGAGCGATCCGACATCTCTACGCAGCGCCAAAGAGTCAAGCATTGGAGAGAACCTTGTTATCGACGATTCGAACCGGCCGGCGTTGAACGCGGTCAAAATGGAAGGGCGATATTGGGGCGCTCCAGCCTAGATGTGGCAGCATTTACACCAAAACCACCTGGTTAGTTGTATATACTTACATCGTCGTCCGACCACAGCCCCGGCGTCGCGAAGGACTCCAGCAGGTCAGCACCACACAGCAGCTTCACGGCTATCCCGGTGCCGTTCAGGGACAGGTCCGGCTCGTCTATACGGTTGACGTTGAGGATGTCATCGGGCAGCCAGGGGGGAGGGTTCTCCGGTGTATCGTTCGAGACCTCGTTAAGGATATCCTGGAATGTAAGTTATTTCTCATGGATATTTTGATGTCATACCTTACATTTGTCATATCTTCGAAACTACTCATTCGAATTTTAAAATTCTTTCACCTATATAACTTTACGACATCACCGAGTGACACTGGCTATAAAAATAACCCCATCACGGTTCAAGCCTTGTCGTGGCGGTGGGGCTCAGTAGCCTTTAGAACCCAGCACCTTGGGCGAAGCAAATTGAACCGAGGGAGCTACTCTTTGTACCTCTCTTATAAGAGGGGACAAAAGAGCAAGGGACAAGGGGCGAGAATGGACTCCAACCCATTGCACTGTCCCGACGGTGGGAGGGGTTGTTCTGTGGTGCGGGACAACCCCTCTGTGGAGGTGGCTAGCCGTCGAGGTGTCCTGTTGCTCAATAGATCCGGGGCACCTCACCAAAGGCGGCATTGGTGGCACTCGCCGGGTTTTAGTGGGTAGAGCTGCGTCCACTTACCAGCTTTCGGGCCCAGGGAGTGCCATATACCCGCGTGGGAGACCCACTCCCCCGCGGGATGCCTCAGAGCATTTCCCGGCGTTAAAGAAAAAAAAGGATACAACACAACTGTGTAAAATTAAGCTGACGAAGGTACGGGCAGCAGTTTGCGTATATCAAGGATTATTTATTATTCGATTGTTAATGTTCACGTATTTTATCAAAATTGTAATTCTAAGCCCATAACGATATATACAATAGAAAAAAAAACAAAAATTTTATCAGATTGTTTTAGTTATCAAAGGTAAACAATAACGAATTGAAAATTTTTTACCATCGCTTAGGTCATCTAAAATAATACAAACAAGAAAAACTGGTATAAAAATACTTTCATTATCTCATTATCTGTAATATATATTAATTTTACAACTATTTTTTAGGAATATCTATACTAATATTATAAAGCTAAATATTTTATTAGTTCGAACGCGCTAATCTCAGGAACTACTGGTACGATTTGAAAAAATCTTATATATTAATTTTTTTTTTTGTTTAGATAGTATAAAATGTAACATATTATAATGATAGTGCTACTACTTAGTATAAGTTTCTCAATATTGTAAAATTAACTGAGGGAATGAGCGAGACATCCCCAACACAAGTAATCTTTTACTTAATGGGGATGCCTCACGAATTTGATGTAATTGCTGTTTGAGAAATAAAGAATTTATTTATTTATTAAATAGTCTGTAATATCCAGTGAAAAGTAGTTTCCCGACACGACACACGACATCCGAGGCGATTTCACTGCCAAGGCGCGCCAATACAATATGTTGAACTTTATAAAACTTAGCTTTGAAGTTTTATTATCGTCTTTCTTAAGCCTGCATTCTAAAAGAGTTTATTTTTTTACTCTTTAATCTATACTAATATTATAAAGCTGAACAGTTTGTTTGTTTGTTTGAACGCGCTAATCTCAGGAACTACTGGTTTGAAAAACTCGATTTGAAACACTCTTTCAGTGTTAGCTTATTTATCGAGGAAGGCTATAGGGTATAAAACATCACGCTATGACCTATAGGAGTTGAGTAACGCGGGCGAAGCTGCAGGCAACAGCTAGTCTATAATAGTTTGATATTCAAATTCGAATTTGTGACTTACATCTTTTCTAAGAGGTAGGGAATTGGAGCGAATTGGGCCGGCGCGACCGGGGTGGCCTCTCGCTCACATAGCACCGGCGTAAAGTGACAGCTATACTGTTGCGTTTACGGTTTGTGAGTTTCCGGTGGAACATTGTGGGATAGGGAAAAGGAGGGCAACGCATCTGCATAACTATTGGCTGTGGGGATGTCTATGGGCGTAAGATATCGTCGATTTCTCATTTCATTCTTAGACGATAATCACTTAGATAATACTAACACAATTAACATTACTCTGTTGGGTCGTTGTTAAAGTATGGTTAAAGTTATTTAACCATTTAACCTAATAACCTATTTACTTGGCATTGCATTTCAAATGTAGCCTTGAAAATGTTTTATCGATCGGTCGCATTCCCAAATGCAACTCGCTTTTAGAAAACCAATTTGACACGAAATGTTTTCTTTATGTTATTTGGATCGACTGACAGACGCGCCACCTGATGGAAGTGGTCGACGTCGCCCATGAACATAAACTAGTTCACGCCGTGAAATGCTCTTAGGCATCCCGCGGGGGACGGGGACTCCCCAGGCGGGTATGTTCGCTGCGTCCGAAAGATGGTAAGGTGGACGCAGCTCTACCCACTAACCGCCTTTAGTGAGGTGCCTCGGATCTGTTGAGCAAACAGGGCACGTCGACGGCTAGTCAGTCCCTCAAAGGACCGACGCCACCTCCGCAGAGGGGTTCACACCACATAACAACCCCTCCCAACGTCGGGATAGTACAATGGGGTGAGGTTCCCATCCTCGCCCCTTGTCCTCTCCTACTCTTTTGTCCCCTCTGCGTATAAGAGGGATACAAAGAGCAGCCCATTCAGTTCATTTGGCTTCGCCCAAGGTGCTGGGTTCACCTTAGGCTGCTGGGCCCCACCGCAACGACAAGGCATGAACCGTGGTTGGGATTCACGTGTTACCTATCCTGAGACATAAGATGTTAAGTCTCGGTGCCAGTAATTACACTGCCTGTCTTGCCCTTCTCTCCGAAACACAGCAAAGCTGTTTGACGGAGAAACAAGCGAATATAGAGCTTTTGACAGCCATGCTATCATTGTGAAGATCATATTCCACAACCGACGCCAGGAGGCCGTGTGGTCGCAGACTGCACGGTAGGCGGGGGGCAACCCCCCACTTTATAATTCAAAAGTGAGCCGAATGGGCTCACACTAATCCGATGAAGCATTAGGGCCTTCGGGCCATTAGCATAGAACCCCGAAAAAAAAAAAAAAAAAAAAAGATCATATTCAAATTTTGACATCATTGGTACAATATTACAAAATGCAAGGCCCCTGTGAACTCGAGGCCTCAAGTCCTGCCTCCATCTTTAGCCGTAACTATATATAGACCGAATAATGCTACTGTGCTATGAAGTAAATGACAACACTTACATTATGGTACTGTAATGACAGCCTAGTTCTGGTCCAACCTGACTGCTGCGTCTCCCATTCAGACACCTTGATCCACCCTGATGATCTCAGCGCCAATTTTAACATGGCTATCCTAAAAATAGCAATATAATAATAATAATAATATTTATGGACGCCTTAACACTAGATACGTCAATCCGGTCCCATGGAAAGTTCTCAAAGAACTTGTGTTACGGGTACCAGACAACGGAAATATATTTAATAATTTTATACTATACATATATTTAAGATTTTTATTATATAATACACATATTTAATACACATCCATGACCCAGGAACACAGAAAACTTTTTTGTTCCCTGGCGGGATTCGAACCCGCAACCTGAGGCTTGAGCGACAAAGCGCTAACTACACAGAGGTCGTCAAAATATATACCTATATGGACTTTATAAAAATCTAGTAAGTTGCGTGGAAGCAATGTCTTTTATGCAAAAACTCCATAATCCTGATTTTTTTCACTAGTTGACTGTGTTCTGAACTGTAAATGACACCATGATTATCTTATTTACTAAAAGTTAGAGACCTAGGTTTTGGCCACACAAAAGACAGAAGAAGAAGAAAATAATAAATAACATAGATCTCTTTCCATGCGTTTATCTGTCCAGCTGGGCTAGCATGCGTACAACGAGATATCTCTTGACTAGAGAGAGATAATGTCTACACCGAGTATTTTCTCGATTACTCGTTAGGGTAATACCACGTAATACGAAGGGTGCTACTACGAGAACACTTCGTATACTGAAATTACATAATTATAATAGCCATGGTATACAGAAAATAGACACCCGATTTTATTTATTTAAGTTTAAGTTACTTTATCTTGTCTTTAATATTGAAAACGCATGGTACTGTAGACAAAGACAATACGAGAAAAGGGGTAGACAAAATTTTGTCGGTCGCGCATTCTAGGCCAGCAGGCATAATTCGCCAATAGAACTTATACAAAAAATAAAATAAGAAATTAAAAAACGAAACCTGTGATGAGCTGCCACCAGATCCTGCTTCTTATAAGCATCATGTACCGGAGATACTATGCCACCTATAACTGTGCCAAAGCCAAATGAATGTATGTAATCTTTGGCAATTTCTGGAACAAAAAGTAGAATGTAATCATATAGTACTAACCAGCATTGATATCCCCACATCAAATACGCCTCCTTGTCAAGGCGGTGGGACGCAGTACCCAAGGGTGTGCCCAAAGCCTTGGGCGAAGCTAATTGAACCGAGGGAGGTGCTCTTTGTACCCCTCTTATAAGAGGGGACAAAAGAGCAGAGGGACAAGGGGCGAGGATGGGAACCTCACCCCATTGCATTGTCCCAACGTTGGGAGGGGTTGTTCTGTGGTGCGGTACAACGTCTCTGTGGAGGTGGGGTGGGCTCTTGAGGGACTGACTAGCCGTCAAGGTGCCTTGTTAGCTTAACAGATCCGAGTCACCTCAGCCGCCTGAGGAGACCCACTCCCAAGGTGGGATGCTTGAGAATTTACCAACGTTAAAGAAAAAAAAATCTGTAGGTCTAGTGGTTAGTGACCCTGACTGCTAAACCCGAAGGTTTTGGGTTCACCCAGGACAAATCTTTGTGTGATGAACATGATTATTAGTATGTGTTTGGATGTATATATCAGTTGTTTGGTTACCAGAGGAACAGGAGCTGCCTAGTTTGGGATCAGATGGCCGTGTGTGAGTTGTCCCTACATATTGTTATATTATTATTTAGTCTAAAGCTTCCGAAGCTTTTTTTATAACTTCTAAAAGAAAAAAAGAGGAGACATTCTGAATCTTATAATTAATCCCTCACCAAGTTTATACAGAACCATGATTGAATGTATCTATCATCCTTTTCAATGGAATAATGATAAATAATGGAAACAATTTATAAAACATCATCAGAAATGTTAGGCTGTATGACACCTCAGTCCTCCCATACCATGGTTGCTGTTAAGTATCCGAAACAAGCATGTAAAAATTTTAATAAACCGCAATAAAATCCGTAAAAGTTGTTTCATTATAAAACATCATTTTTTCAATTAGATTAGATCAGAACCTTGACCTGCATAAAAAGGCCATATTATGTAATATCAATTGATATATTTATTATTTAAGGGTGGAGACACCAGCGAGGCCAGACGGGTGATCAGTCCTCATCTCCAGGACCATTTCACCCAAAACCCAATTGATATAGTAACCGATATAGTTTTAGTGGGCTGGTCACACACTCAGGAGCACAGATGGCCGATGGGGCAATAAGGTTCTAGAGTGGAGGCCACGTTTAGGTAGACGAAGTGTTGGTCGGCCATTAACCAGGGAAGACGGTCTTCGTGCGGTGCCGGTCCGTGTTGGATGCGAGTGGCGAGGGATCGGTCGTCTTGGCATTCATTGAGGGAGGTCTATGTTCAGCAGTGGACGGATAGAGGCTGATGATAATGATGATGAACCGAGATAGTTAATATTACCTGTTTCTTTAAACATTGTAAAGGCATATTAATTATTGTTATCTTCAACTAAATGCATGAGTAAACATTTGATAAATATATTCAATATTGTATCAAGGTGATATTCCATTGCATTTTACCAGGGGCGGATCTACATACTTACAGGCACAGAAATCTAAATAATAATACAATAGAAATGCTACCTACTGTCTTTTATTACCGGAACGCGTGTCGCCGGATCACAACTACCAACGGTACGCGGCGGTACTGTTTATTGCGCATGTCTATAATTCCATTGCTGCTTTTACTAGTTGTAATCGTAGACATGAACAAGCATTAGTATCAGTGGTTATTGAAATTTGAAAACATTTCTATTACTGCGACAATTTTAGTACTGGTGATGAATAATTTTATTTGTGTATATTCCATCAAAATACAACATTATTTTAAAAATAAAGTACTTACTTATGAAATGTTATCCCTATATTTGAAAAATTACAAGTTGTGGAAGAATTTCCGCAGCTGGATATGCTGCAAAACATCATATTTAAGTCTCGGCGTCCGAAACAATACTGATGACTGACACAAACGCTCCGAGCGCACTTGTGATCTATAAGTCACATGCGCGGCGACAAGGTCATGCGTCTTTGCGACTTCTATTGTCTTATTATTTAGATTTCTGTGCTTACAGGCTTTTTTGGCCATGCTATTAAAAACTGTTTTTTTGTATGTCATCAGGGGGGGCAAACGAGCAGTCGGAGCCTCACGGTGCCGACGCCCATCCACATCCGCACAACTAAGGCGACGCAGTTGCGCCTCCTTTTCCCTATCCCCCCCAATGAGCCACCGGAAACTCACAAACTGCACGTAATGTGTATGCTGTCACTTGACGCTGGTCTTATGTAAGCGAGAGGTTGAGCCGGCCCAGTACGGCTGCAATGCAGCATGGCACTACCTCTTACTAAATTTATCAAAATAATACTGTATGAAATATATCAAAATAAAAAACTATAATGAATTTTAGCAATCCTGAGATTAACGTCTTATATTGTCGTCACTATAGAAATTAGTTCTGTACCTCTACCATGAGTTTTGTTACAAGCGTAAATGACATAACTACCTATAGTAGTTACGTAAAACGCAACATGAATAGAAAACTAAGGGTATGGTATAGTTTTCTATTCGTGTTGCGTTTTTACGTTAACGTTACGTTACGTACATATAAGTAGTTGTTAACGTAAAAACGCAATGTATGTAAGTAGCCCAGGGCCATCAAATTCACCGTATGTCCCTGAATTTTATTGACCTATGAGCCAACCCAAGGTAGAGCGGTGAAATTCATAATTAGCAGAAATAAGTTTCCTTACAATTTTTTCCTTTACTGGTGAGCAAGAGATGTTTTCATGTTTGGGTGCATAGGGTGCAAACGCACTAGACCATCATCTTTTATATTCATTACATCATGGGGTCACTACATAGGCTGCACTAAAAGTATCGGGAATGGAATATTTCCACTGTTCCTGTCATATTAAAATCTTTTTAATTGAAAACTCCTTAGTTTTTTTTTTTCAAAAATCGAATACCATTTATTTATTTAAAAAAAGATTCTCGGTCTTGTCACAAGGTCTTGTCAAACTTGTTTAGTCGTTGAGAAAATGGAATTGACTCGAGAAAATTCTAGAGCGATGATTTATTATGACTTTCGAAGTGGTTTAACACAAAAACAGTGTGTTGACCGGATGATTTCTGCATTTGGTGATGAAGCCCCATCCAAAACCTCAATTTATCGCTGGTTTGCTGAATTTCACTACCACGCAGGATCCTCAAATGCTGTATATAACATCGTATCAGGTGACGAATCCTGGATATACGCGTACGAACCCGAAACAAAAAACCAGTCACGAGTTTGGGTGTTCGAAAATGAGTTAAAGCCAACAAAAATTGTTCGTTCACGGCGTGTTGCACACGTGGTGGCCACATTTGTCTCCAAAACCAGCCATGTTGCGACTATTCCTCTTGAGGGACAAAGAACGGTTAATGCAGAATGGTATGCTAGCATTTGTTTGCCACAGGTCGTTTCTGAACTCCGTAAAGAGAACTGCAACCGCCGCATCATCCTCCATCACGACAATGCGAGTTCTCACACCGCGCACAGAACAAAAGAGTTTTTAGAGCAAGAAAACATAGAATTATTAGACCATCCGCCGTACAGCCCCGACCTAAGCCCTAATGATTTCTATACTTTCCCTAAAATAAAGAATAAATTGTGTGGTCAGAGATTTTCATCGCCTGAAGAAGCTGTGGACGCCTACAAAACGGTCATTTTGGAGACCCCAACTTCCAAATGGAATGTTTGCTTCAATGATTGGTTCCATCGTATGGAAAAATGTGTCAAATTTCGCGGAGAATACTTCGAAAAGCGATAAATACATTTTTAAATAGTAATGTCGTGTCACTTCCTTGATTCCCGAAATTTTCCTCGTACATGTACGTCATAAACCATAGAATCTTTGGTACAAACAAACGTTCTCTCTACTGTGAATAAACTAAATATAAAAAAAATTGTTTCAACATAAATTCTTGTATTATGGAAAATTCATGTTAACTTGTGGTTACTTCTATATTAATACTCTACACTATTTATTTTAAATTCCAAAGATATTTTTTATGGTCTACCAAAGTGGTACTTGGATATGCAATAATTCTTTTAAAAATTATTTAAATATGTAAAAAAATCACTTTCATTCCCCCAAATACTCAAACGAATCTCAAATTTAGGACGTACTTAAACTCGTGTTGTCGCTCATTTTTTCTTTGAATCTGACACGTCGTAGCATAAGTTTAAGTATGTCTTAAATTTGAGATTTGTTTGAATATTTGGCCAAATGTCTCCTATTTTTCTGTTTAGAGATCAATGTCACAATAGAAGAAATTCCTCAATATTCTTATTTTATAATTAGTATGTTGTATTTGTATATCATGTTAATATATTATCCCCACTATGGTTCAGGCCTTGTCGTGGAGGTGGGGCTCAGTAACCTAGTAGTAACCTAACTGAGCCGCTGCACCTTGGGCAAGGCTAATTGAGCCAATGGGACTCTTTGTACCCCTCTTAAAGATGAGAGCAGGGGGCAAGGGGTGAGGATGGGAACCTCACCCCATTGTACTGTCCCGATGTTGGAAGGGGTTGTTCTGTAGTGCGGGACAACCTCTCTGTGGAGGTGGCGTCGGTCCCTTGCAGGACTGACTAGCCGTTAAGGTGTCCTGTTTGTTTACTAGATCCGGGGCACCTCACCAAAGGCGGCATTGGTGGCACTCGGTCGGGCGCAGCGAGTCCCACATACCCGCGTGGGGAGACCCACTCCCCCGTGAGATGCCTCAGAGCATTTCCCGGCGTTAAAGGAAAAAAAATGTTAATATATTATATTAAAATAAACCTTACCAAACATCCTGAGGTGCATGTAAGTCGGCGGACTGTAACTTCCACATGCCATCAACACAATTTTCTGAGACATGTTTCCAATTTCTTTAATCAATTTCGAATATATAATTCACTTTTTAGGCAATGAATGTTTTAAATCATGTTATAAGTGACGTCACACAGTGTATATATATGCAAAAATATACACTGATACCACTGAAAGCTGCTAAAGAAATATTACAAAAGAATTTCTAAATTTCCCTTTTGATTTTTTGTTACATTTATGTAAGTATTTCATTTAACTTTCCACTACATATCGATTTTTAAACTGGCATATGCCCTGATACATAGCGCACTCCAAAATTTATTAAACTTTTTGCTACATGCCAACAGCGACAGCCGACAAGCGACAAATGACAATTGATTATTTTTTTTATTATTATTATTTTCATTTAAAGGAATTAGCTACTACGCTATTAGCCATACAAAATACAATATTCGGTCTGTAATACGGAGAAATGGCGGGAAACCCCAAGGAGCGCGGCTTCGCCCCTCTAGCCCCCGTCAATCAACTATCATTCCCCATTCCATCCAAACAAGGCAGTCCACCACAATATTCGCCAAGCAATCACATTATATATTACAGAGATTAAGCTTTTAAAACAAACACTATAGAAAACCGCCGGAACAGCCCTACTAAGAAAACCACTCCAGAACGGTACTCCATAAGATTCGCCAACCAATCACAATATATTAAGATCAAGTTTTTTAAAACAAACACTATAGAAAACCACTCTGAATGGACAAAACACAAAATAACAATTAATTAACGGGAAACCAAAAAAACACAACCGCACGTCCCGATGTTTCATTAATCCCGATGTTTGGTCAATTCAATTTAACAATTGAATTGACCAAAGAGAATAAATATATGATACTGACATTTTTTTATGGACTGCATTTATTTCATTGCCAATGACGAGTTAATATTTAGTCTGTACTACGAAGAAACGGCGGGAAAAATTAAAGAAACGCAATTATTATACTACTTTTTAGTTAAAATAAGTAAGAGGTAGTGCCATGCTGCTTTGCAGCCGAATTGGGCTGGCATATCGGGACCGGCGTCACGTGACTATGCTGTCGTGTTTCGTGCGGTTTATGAGTTTTCGGTGGTTCAATGGGGGGATAGGGAAAAGGAGGGCAACGCATCTGAATAATCTCTGGTTATGTGAATGTACATAGTGCGATTTTGGCAATTTTAAGTGATTGCTTTTGATTTGATAGGTGCAAAAACTTATTGTATAGGTATATTCCTACCTGTTTGGATTGATTGCATGTTGTTAGATAAGTTTACGATGACAACTCACCAGGGGGCCCTGCAATTAACATTTATTTATACAAACCAATATTGCAAACAAAATCTCCAAAATGATTAGTCCAATTATCAGTATAATATTAAATATCTCTTGGGAAAAATATAAAACTACATACTACCAAAGTTGTGTTCCTCCATTCACAGTCGGCAGAACTATCTGTGAAAATTATGGAGTGCAGAGAATAGACACAAGGAGAACTATCTCATGCAGCGAAGATTGAAAAAGTATCCCTCGCAGAGCGCTGGCGTTTTAATGGAAAAACTATGATATGAACTTAAACGTAATCTTATTTATAGTTATATATCAACCTTTTCCAGTTTTTATTTTAAATACACTTGTTTGAAGAAATTAGTCCCTATATATATATATATATATATTAGTATACGCGAATGTCAAGTCCATTTGTTGTTTTGGTCCTAGGCTAGAGACGCTTTCAATTCATAGACAACTTTAGGTCGATGATCACTATTTGTCGGCCATTTTCTGTAATATTTTATAAATTCCTATTTTGTTCTGGCGTTTGTAATAATTTGCTGTCAATCAGTATTCAGTGTAGTTAATATCTATACCGTGTATTAATATCTATTTCGTCCTCAACGGCTGTTAGTTTAGTAAGTATAAAGTTATATATAGTAAGAAATTTGTTGCAACGAGCCGTAACTACGTGGGCAGCATTTACTTTATTGCGATTATTCTAATGTTTTCACTTCTCTAACAGCATAAACATGGCTAATAGAAGACCACAACCGGGCAATCGTCGTATGGACTTCGGGCGTAATGACCGTGCTAAAAATTTCCGAAGCGGCGTTTCTCCGTGGCAAGGCGGTGGGCCGGGAAACGACCTTCCGAACTTGCTGCCGCTTGGCGGCGGATCAACTGAAGCTACCCTAGCCTTGGCTAGCAATTTAATCAACCTACTCCAGCCACGTCAAAATCCTGTGCCGTCACTCCTTGATATGCCCATAAGACGCGATTTTGGACCAAGCATGGGTCGGTATGACCGTGGTTTTGGACCGAATAGGGTAAGTGTTATTTCTAGTTCAACATAAAATATTTTTAGCTGGTCTGACAATGAAACGTAAAAGAAATTGGAAAAATAGATTATTCCAGAAACTTTTTTTCTCAGAACATTTTGATGTTTTTGTTCAATGATTGTTTATCCTTTACTTTCCATGTGAGAAGCGACTGGTTTAAACAATATTTTGACATGATTTTTAACATTTGAAACCTACACTCATGTTGTTTTTTTGATTGTTCTAAGTTTCAGGTACCACTTTACAGGCATTTGACTTTGAGCAATGTCAAATGCAACACCATCTATCTTCCTAAGGCCCATTGTGGCTCTCTGTTTCATACTAACACATCTCAATTCCCTTTAGATGGGCAATCAAGGTAATTTCCGGCGTACTGGAAATTACAATCGTGCTGGTGAGCGTATCAACACCAATCGTAAGCCGTTCAGGCCTAATGATGGGCAAAAGCAACAATACAAGAGTTCCCAGAAAAAGGAGACAGATTCCAAGGCTAAGCCTGTCAAGGAGAGGTAAGGAGCTTCCTTCCGGTGCTATCACCGAGTTTCTGAAGTCTTTGTGACTGCCCCATACCATTTCAGCATAACTTACGTTCACTGGCAAACCTTAGCCGTATTGGCATTAAATTTCTGCCTCCGTTTCGGAGTTGCAAATTGGAAACGATGCTTGAAAATATAATTCTATGATTTTCTTCACCATAGACAGTAATGTCTATGAATAAGTTTTGTTGAAATTGTCTTTTATATTTTTAAGACATTTGTATCAATTGAGAATTGCATATGTTACAATATCTTCTATATCTAAGCACCAATTTCCCTATTATCTGTAACAATAGTAGTATTGCATGCTATGAAGAAAATTGAAGGGAAGAAAAAATTTGCTTTTTTATATGTTGGTGTTTTAATTCACACTAAGTAAGAAAGTGTTCTACAGTGATGAGAAAGATCAAGATGGGGGTGAAAAAACGGAGAATAAAGATGAAGGGAAGAAGGAGACTCCGAAGACACGTTACGATGATATAAACTCGCAGCTACTGAAGTGTCACATTTGTAATAAGAGTATGTGGGATGGAAGGTCATTTGAGAACCATTTGAGTGGTAGAGCGCATGCTATTATGATGCAGAAGACAGCGGAAAGCTATGCCCTCACTGCTGATACCATGAGGCAGGAGTTTAAGGTAAATTTTAAGTTATATGCAAATTTTTATTTAATGTCTACCTAATTCTAAAAAGGCTATTTTAACTTAAAATGAACTGTAAATTCAATATATCTTAAAAACTAAGATATTCACAAAGTAAAAGTTATTTAAATAGCTCTAAGCATAAATATTATTAAACTGGTTAAGGTATTACTGTAGAAGACAGTCTGTGGTAAAGGTATCTATAGTTCTAATACCATAATATATTGTAATGATCTTATGTAAGCCTATTAAAATCGAAATATTTTAGATTCGTGAAATAAAACGCACACGTAAAACTGGGCAACAACCGCCCCGTGACTTTTACTGTGCTATGTGCGACATGTATGCGGCAGATGGAGCGATCCACCGCACTACTGTAGGACATCGCAAGCTCAAGAAGTACTTGCACCCAACATGTGGGGGGTGCCACAAGGAAATGCCAACAAGGATTGAGTTGGACGAACACAGGCTTACCGCTGAGCATTTGAGAGAGTTGCAAAATAAACAAGAAGTTGTGTCGAAGCCTAAGCCCGAAGGTATGTGACCATTTAATGTTGACAAAAAATATTATTTAGCTATGATTTTGTAAATTGTAATACAGTAGAACCTCTAAGTCGAATATCACGGGAGACACCAAAAATTTCAAGTTATAGAGTTTTCGACTTATGCCGCCTTATTACAAAAAACTTATCTAGTACCGGGATTAAACCAAGACTGAAAAGTCCAGGTTTGTTACGGTATTAACGTTAGTCCATGGACTAAAATTCATTCTTATTACAAATCGAGGACCAACCGGGGTCTAGGTAGTACCAAAGATTGTCCCTGGTTTAATTGTATCCACAGATTATTGAGCAACATATCATTCATTTTGTTCGTTCAATATTTGATTAGTTCGGTACACCGTTCCTTTTTATGCAAAGCTCGCTAATTTATAATTAAATATAATGTGGAAAATACATCAATATTTTGATAATAAAATTTGTCGTGTTATATAAAATATCTGAAATCTTTACTACTTTGTACTTTGAGGTAGTGTGATTTAAATTATTGTTTATTACACACAAATATTGTAATATTTCGCTGTTAAGTTGTTTATATAGCTAGCGTATAAGGGAATGAAATACAAAGCGCGCGTAGTTCTAATGTCATCGAAATGTTTATTGCTTAATGTTTAGTTATTGCAATGTAAGTCGAGTTACCACTTACCAATAGTTACAATACAGCCATTATTGTTCTTTGATTCTAAATAGACGGTATGTTGTTCATAAGAATAGTATAATATTTTTTGTTGTGAATTTGTGTGCCACGAACATTACTTATGTTGTAAAATGTATCAACAAAAGAAAAAAGGGATGATAATTGGACTTCTCAAGAAAAGGTTAGTGTTTATTTAATCCAAACATCCATGAAAAATATCAGAGTTAATTAGAATTATTACATATGATATAAAATAGGTATGTATATCAATGACAAAATACAATACAACAAAATTACAGAAATAGAATGTTAAATTATATAAGGATGTCAGAATAATTATTTTAAATGTTAGTCCAATTCAATAATTTTGTCTATATCGAGTTCATTTAATTACCTTTCAATACAATTAATACGAAAAAACGCAAATTCAACGCATAAGACATCTGATAATTTAAAGTTTTGAGGTTATTACCGAAGTTAAACTAGGGGTCACGGTGGTCTAACTTTAGTACCATAGATAGTCCTGGTACTAGCGTTAAACTAGTTTTTGTAATAACATTTATATTAGACCATGGTTTAAAGCTGGTATTAAATTCGGTACTATATTTAGTCTTCGTTTTGGAATAAGGCGGATGGAGGATTTCAACTTAGGCTTTGATTCGACATATTATAATATATTTTATTGAGATGACACATATTTTCTTTTATTACAAATAGCTGTTGCTTCGCCCGCGTTACAGCCGTTGATTTACAGCCGTACGCGGATTGATGATGATTATGTTTATAGCCTAAGTTACTCCCTGTAACATAAGCTATCTTCCAGTGAAAGTCCTGTCAAAATCGGCCCAGCTGTTTTAGACAGACAGACAAAAATTGTAAAAAAGGCTATTTTGGTATATATATTGTGTATACATCCATATGCATTTAGTAAAAAGCGGTTATTTTAATGTTACAAACAGACACTTCAATTTTATTTATCACATAATCTAAAATATCTAAAATCTAAAATCAAAAATATCACAAAATAAAAATAAAATATGGCATTTAAAAAAGTTAGTAGTTTTTTTTTTTGCTATAAATAATTTGGTTGTTCTCTATCTAAGATATTGTCTAAGGTATAAATTGCTTTCTAAAAAACAATGATGTGCTCTTACACTGTCGGCGAATTCTTAAAGTCGGTAACTTATTTGTCTTGGAACTATAGAGGAAATAAGTCTCAAATAATCGAGTTGTAAATGTTGTAAAATGAAACATTGCTATGTTCGAGATACAGAGGTAAAATTTAATTTTTCGAGTTATGGAGGGAAAATATGTACCAAAATGGCTTGAAGAGAGCGCTGATTATTTCTACTAATAGAGGGTTTAGATTTCGAGTAATGGAGGTTTTGGTGTTTGAAGGGAAGGGAACAAAACATTTTTTCGAGATTTGGAGGTTTTCAACTTATCGAGGTTCGACTTAACGAGGTTCTACTGTATATTTCAATTATATGGATATCAATGAAAAAAAAGAAACATCTATTTGACACAAACAGGAGACACAGAGGCATTAAGAGATAAACAATGAGAGTGTTTTCACTACTTACCTGACTGCACAATTATATTCTTGATAACTTTGCAAAGCTAAAAATGAACAGGAGCAATATAGTTATGACTTAGCAATTTAGAACTTATATCTATCAATAACTATTGTTTTCTATGACATACTGAGTGTCTGTACTTCAGTAACAAGACATAAGATAAAGGTTAAAAGTAAATATAATAATTTATAATATTTCAGTAATGCTGATATCAACATTGAACATGGAGCAGATGTACTTGCGTGAAGACTTCCAGCGTAGCCGCAGGGTCGAGAAGAATGGGAACAACAAAGCTGAGGGTGAAGGAGAGAAGGAAGATACCGAGACTAAACAGGTTTGTACCTGTCTTTGCAAATAAAGTGGGGAAGATTTTTAGAAAATATATTCCGAATTATTATGTTTTCCTTATTCTCTGAAACTGTATCAAGTAGAGAGCCTCATCTATAAGAGTTTGTATGTAGATGGAGTTGGGTGAAATCGTCCCGGTAATGAGGACTAATCACCCGTATGGCCTCGCTGGTGTCCCCACCTTTAAATGTAGGTGGATAATCCTCAAAACTGCTCAACTTATTTAAATAATTCTTTTACCAGTATGATGCCAAATTAATGTCCATCTTTTATTTACATTTTTTCCACAGACAAAAATGACATCTCATGAATTGTGTTATAATTATATAAAAATGTCCTGATAATATAATGTTTCCCCTTTAGGAGGGAGAAGATGTAAATAAAGAAGAAGTTGAGGGTGAAACAAAGACTGAACAAGAGACTGAACAGAAGGACAGTCAGGCTGCAGACAATGAAAATCTGATACTTGATTACAAGGAGGGAGATGACCTTTCCGGCATCACTCAAGAGATGGTGCCAACATACAAGTATGTTGCTTTTTACAGTTTGCATTTTACAATCTATGAGTCGCTTTTTAAAGAGAAAACAGGTAGATTTTTTAGAAGAATAAGTGATGTTTTTAACAAAGTGTATAAGTTGTGTAGTTTAACAACATTTCTCTAGAATTACATTTTTTTTTTATGTCATAAGAAGGCAACCAAGCAGTCAGAGCCTTATAGTGACCTCCGACGCCTATAGACATTCGCACAACCAATAGGTATCCAGATGCGTTGCCATCCTTTTCCCTATCCCCCCCCCCAATGGGCCACCGGAAACTCACAAATCGCATGAAACGCGAGAGCGTAGCTGTCACTTGACGCCGGTGTTATGTGAGCGAGAGGTACCACCCTGGTTGTACCGGCCCAGTTCGGCTGTAATGCAGCATGGCCTCTTACAAAAATTGTTTTAATGCATAGCATTTTATAATTTAATTAAGAGCGTTCTGTTATGGTAGTCAATGTATTTTGTCCAGCTCGGAGCGCGGTGTGGGCAGCTCATTCCTGACGGAGTTCCGGTGCTACCAGTGCCAGCTGTGCCACAAGCTGCTGGACACCGAGGAGACTGCCCAGGTGCACCTCCGCACTCCGAGACACCACCAGCTGTTTGTGAGGCTGCTCAACGAGAAGTCCGGCAAGGATGTAAGTCAATTTTATGTTTTGCATGAAGCAAAGTTTTTTTTTTCTTTTTCATATGGCTAGTTTTTGTGTTAAACTGTATTAGGATAGTTAGGTACATAGTTTATGTTCAGTTTGTTATAATATTTAAAAAATATATATATTAATTATTATATAATATTGGGACGATCTATTTGGTGGCGATTATGCCTCATGTCTATCATGTCAAACCACAGAAATATATCGAGATAGAAGTAAAGAGTGTATGTACCTCGCATGGCAAAAAGACGACTCGACGACTCCATTGCTCGCCGCGAACTTTAGTATACTCCCGACCGCGGTCAGCATGCGACGTAAGGTTTTAAAAACAAAATGACTCGTTGTTCAATAATTAATTGATCAAACACTACCAGTAAAATTGGAGCTGTTAATGGAGGTATTTCCTTTCACCAGTAAGTACTATTTGTCCTAAAAAATCTGTTATTAATTTAAAAAACCATTTATTTTACTATTTTCATCAAACCAGTAGCGGGCGATTGTGTCTAACGCTAGTTTTCCATTGCGGCTTTTATTTGACGAGACAGACTTGGCGAGCGTTCAAGACCAGCGATATAAAATATGCTATTAAAACTGTCAGGTCACGTTGAAGACGATTTCTCATTTTTTCTGTCAAAAGTGCTGTACCTACACTGCGATTTTCTTACTCGATTAAAATCTATTTTGAAAGCAGAGGAAATGATAATTTCATTTTATATTATTATGTATCTATAATGTAATGTATGTTAAATATAAAATAAAAATAATAAACCTTTATTTGTAGCATTTTTTAATGCAAAGCAAAAATTATTGAGAAACTGGTTATGTATTGTTTTCTAACTGGTTATGGCTACTTCTATATTGCAAGTTTATTTCAGTTTTCCGAATGATCCTTATATAAAAAAGTGTGTGTGTACTTATGTATACGCGTTAGAAGTAATACTCCTTAAAGAAAAATACATAGTACAATTTCATTACACTGTAACCTTTTTGCTTATTGTGTAGTTAAAAACTATATCTTCTTTTGACGTCTATGCTGTCATTATGTGAATATTGTTATATAAAATAATGTTGACTATAGCTAACTTCAGGGTGTCGGTTTTTCGTGACTCATCATTTTTCCCTAGCGCGCTAAAAGACGTATAACTCCAAAAATAAATGGATTGTTTTTTAATAAACCAGTTAATTTTTCTACAATCCACCAGTGATTATTTGTAGGCCTATTCATTCTCCAATTATTGATTTATGTGATATAGTTTTATATTCCGTATTTTTGGTTTCATTACTTAAATAAAAAAGTGGCCACCGTTTGCCGTTTAGATGATTAAGCTAAAAATAAGCAAAATGATACTATGTGACAAAGACCAAAAGTTGAATCAGAAGGACTACAACTATTATCACTGATGACTTTAAAGAAATTGATTGGTTTATTAGAAATTACAATCCCTCTAATGAGGGTGCCAGTGGACGGTCGGCGCCCTATCTATATTATCTGATCAAATCAATATTTTAATTATCAATAATAATAAAAAAACAAGCTATTAATTGATTACACGTTATAATATAGTCTATAATATAGCTACTCAATGTATAAAAATATAGTTTAACAGCCATAGCACGCTATTATAAAATAGTTTATTTGAACAATACTACTGATAAAATCGGTGCAATGTTATAATCGATCTATGAATCGATGCTTTTGAATTGTTTTTGCGCGGCTTATGTGTTTCACATCACTAAATTACACTCGTGACGTCATCGTAACTACGCAAAATGTTACACGCTCGGTCCCCATACAAATTACGGAACTCTTCTTCTTCTTCTTTTACAAATGGACTCCCATAGGAATTGCCAAAGTCAGAGTGTATTCTCTGTGACTTTTAACGACTCTGCTCAAAAGATTAAATTTGTGATGCTACAAGGTTATGTACAGTTTACTGCAGACCGTTTCTTCGTCTAAAAAATACAAACACATAACAAATGTTAGAAAAAGAAAACCTCACAATTTAATATTGTTAGTTGAAATAAATGTACTTAAAATATCTACCAAAGGAGTATTTACAAGCGATAGAATAGATTTAAAATCGATAGGTCGGGGAATAGATGAAGGAAGATTATCAAATAAAGACTGGTTTCTTGAGCAAGAGAAGAAAATGTGATCCAATGTGCCTTCCTCCAGACCACATTCACAGATAGAACTATCCCGGACTCTAATTTTTGCTAGAAATACAGGAGAACAACAATGTCCAAGTCGCATGCGGCAAATTGTTGAACAGACGGATTTCATTGCTTTCCTGTATTTAAAAAACCATGGTTTAACGGGAATTCCAGCCTGGATAGAGGCATAGTGCTTGCCTTTGTTTCTGCTAGACATAGACCACTGAGTGTCCCACTCATCTATCAAATTCTTTCTAGCAAGTGGTAGAAGATCATGGGAATACACTTTATACTGGCTTAGTCCACCTGATGTTGAAGCTTCCTTCGCATAAGCATCTGCACTCTCATTACCAGCAATTCCACTATGGCCTGGAATCCATGCCAGCACCACTTGAATATTTTTAGAATGACAATCAAAAAGTAACTGTCTTATTTTTATTATTATTGGGAACTTATTTTTCGAGTGGAATTGGTTAGAAGCAATTGCCTCTAGAGAGCTTCTGGAATCCGAGAGAATAATGGACTTATCAAGTTGATGTGATTCAATAAATGAAAGAGCCTCTAGAATAGCTAGAGACTCTCCTGAAAAAAACAGAAGAAAAAGCTGGGAGCTTGAAATTCAAAATCACATTAACCCTCGGAATCCACACTGCCACACCAACGCAACTTTGCTCGTTCAATTTGGAAGCATCCGTAAAAATAAGCAGCCAGTCCTTGAAATGTTCATTAATAATCTGCAAAAACTGATAATTGGAAAAAGCGGAACCTTTATCTATTTCAAAATTTAATATTATATTTGGAGAGGAAACAAGAGCTTTAAAAGGCGTCTCAAATAGGGGATTAAGTCGGCATTGAAAGATGGGACAGGGTAGACTGGTAATTTTTCGGTAGCTTACCAAAAGGCATGGGAGATTTTTGTGTAACCAGTAATTTGAGGAAGAAGCTAACTGACAGATAATGAAGTTTGTCAATAAGTGGATGGGAAGAAGATTGTAAAATTTTGTATACGAACCTATCAGATAAATATTGCCTTCTGAGTTGAAGTGGTGGATCGGCACACTCAACTTGAAGAGCATTTATAGGTGATGACCGCATAGCACCTACGACAATACGAAGAGCTTTCGCCTGAATTTTGTCTAATGATTTTAGATAGGTTCTACTGCATGGCTCAAGGAGAAATGACCCATAATCTAAGTGACTGCGAACGAGAGAATTGTAGAGAAGTTTCTGGGTATAGGGGTGAGAACCCCACCATACCCCAGAGAGGGCGCGAAGAATGTTTATACTCTTCTCACATTTTTGGATGATGTAGTTAATGTGATGAGTACCGTTCATCTTAGAGTCAAGATAGACCCCCAGAAACTTAACACTATCCCTCATTGGAAAAACCTGATGATTATTGAAAACGCTTATATTCTGGATAGATCTAGAGCGTGAGAAAACCACCACCGAACTTTTTTCCGTTGAAATGGATAGGCCATGTCTATCCAGCCAATCATTTAAATAATTGACAGCAGAGTTCAAGCGAGTAGAACAATCCGAAATATTCTTAGAAGATATGTACATTGCTATATCATCTGCATATTGGAGAACGTTGCAAAAACAATTAATAGATAGATCTAAGTCATATGTATAAATACTATAGAGGAGAGGGCTTAGGACAGAGCCTTGGGGTAATCCTTTCCATACTAACCTTGGGGGAAGAGAAGAATTTTGGGAGCAGATAATAAGAGAGCGAGAAGAAAGATAATTATAAATTAAGTTAGTCATCTTCACTGGAACACTCAGCTGGAGCATTTTCTGCCTGAGTACCGGAAGAATTACATTATCAATGCAGATGATATATCAAGGAACAATCCCACCATTGATTCGTTTTTCGAAAAAGCAATGCGTATGTCTGTTATAAAAGTTCCTAAGCTATCGGTTGTGCTATAACCTTTTCGAAAACCGAACTGAGTTTTAGATATAACGCTTTTACTCTCCATCAACCATTCTAGCCTACTTTTAATCATGTGCTCTAGAATCTTTGCTAAAGTAGCCGAGAGAGCTATTGGTCGGTATCCATTGGGATCAGAGCATTGTTTTCCATGTTTTAAGATGGGCAAAATAATTTGAGATCGCCATTCTTCAGGAGGAACCTCAGACTGATAAATGGCATTCATAAAATTTAGACAAAGTCTTTGGGTTGCTGGACCACTTGTAGAAATAAAAGAATAGGGAATTCCATCTAAGCCTGGAGAGGAGTCTTGGAGCACATGTAGCACCAACTGAAGCTCCTCAAAAGAGAATGGAGAATCAAAGCAGTCTGTTGGTCGAAGGGGAGCAGAAATATGAGTGGAACATTCCTCAAAGGTCGGAGCGGATAGAGGTGCTAACTTTTGAGAGAAAGCACCCATCCAAATAGATGTGTCATTGGACTGTTGGGAATCACTTACAAAGTACGACCCTCTAAATTTTCTGATGTTATTCCAAACCACAGAGGAATGAGAAGCCGGAGACAGACTTTCACAAAAACGTGACCATGCAAGTTTCTTTTTTTGAGCAAAAGTCTAGTCGCCTTAGCTGCCACCTTTTTATAATTAAGGAAATTTTCTATGGTCATAGATGTCGAATATAGCCGTTCAGCAGACTTACGGTGCCTGCACATAGTAGTACATTCCATATCCCACCATGGAGGAGATAGGCGTCTATAATTTTCAGTAGGCTTCAAGGGGATTGATTTATCCGCTGACTGTAGAATTGCATTTTTAAAATTAGTGTATTGCATGTGAACATTATCACAGTTGATTGGTGGAATATGACAAACTTCATTATCAGTAGTTATTGCAAATTTAGACCAATCTGCCTTTGCTACTTTATATTTAAGTCTAGGGCGGCCGGTAGTAACATTTACTCTGGAGGAAAAGGTCATAGAAATAATTATTGGGAAATGATCACTACCAAAACTGCTGGGTAATACCATCCAAGAGAGTGAAGGAGATATTGAAGGAGTACATAGTGATAGATCAACTGCACTCCTCGGATTCTGTAAGGGGGAGACACGTCGGGTAGGCGAGCCATTATTAAGAATTACCAGATTGTTGCTATCAATTAGGTCCAATAGTAGTGGAGACATATTGTCATTAAAATATGATCCCCATGAGGAATGGTGGATATTAAAATCACCTAATACTATGAGGGGAGGAGGAAGTGAAGACAGTATAGATGAAAATTCAGATAAAACAGAAGAAGTGGGACTGGGGACATATACTGACACAAAAGTAATATTAGAAGAGCGGAGCCACAACATTTATATATTGACTGTGTACAGGTAGAGGGACATGACAATAAATGTATACATTTACTGGAGACGAATATAGCGGCTCCAGCATGGCCATCATTTCTGTCGTCCCGGAAACATGCATAACCCGAAACTCTGAAACGAGAGCCTGGCCTTAACCATGTTTCCTGGACGGCTAGAATTAATGGGTTAAAATGATTTAATAGGTAAGTAAGTTCGTGTTTTTTATTTCTAATACTACGGCTATTCCACTGGATCAGCTTGCTGTTCATTATTAGTCAATAAAGTAATTAGCTGAGTCAAGTTGGTGAGAGTTTTGTTCGGTAACCCCGAGTCACTAAACCGGGAGATAATATTAATAAGGATGTTGGTGAGTTGCTCTATAAGGTTATCATTCGGAGATAAGGTTTCCTGTGACAAGGCGCGTTCCCTTACAATGTCTTGATGAGCTTGATGATCATATCCTGGAATAGCAGAGTTGTTTTTTTATATGATATAGTTTTAGAATGGTTAGGATTGGAAGATGTTGGCTGAATGTTGTTGTTGGGAGAGGATCTAACGGTGTCGGCAAATGGGCGCCTTACTTGGGGAAATCTGGCTGAAGCTTCTAAATAGGAGATCCTCTTGAGACATTACTAGTTTGATTGCCTTTTGTCTGGAATGCTCGGGGCAAGATGTATTATTTGCATTGTGTGTACCAGAGCAGAATAAACAGGTTAGTATTTCAACAGTACATGTTACTCCTTCATGCATCTGAGCGCATTTAAAACATCTTGGGCTTGACCGGCACTGAGCTTTAACATGCCCAAATCTACAGCATTTGTTACATTGGATGGTGGGTAACACATAGGTTTCGACAGGAAGAGAAGTAAAATAACAGTACACACGAGATGGGAGTTTCTGTCCAGTAAATGTGAGGACTACAGACTGTGTTGGAATCCATACAGGAGAACTTTGCTCATTCATGGATTTCTGACTAAGTCTACGGGCCTTGACAACTCCACCATAACCAGAAGGAACTTCTATATTAGTTTTATACTAATTCTTCCATGGACCATTCAACTGGAACATCACGGATGATGCCCATGCGAGATACACTGTAGCTTGGAATAGACGCAATGTAGCCAGAACTAGATAGAATTGATAGATCCAAAAAAGAATTGGCCTGTTGTGCAGATTTAAATTCTATAGATACGCGGTTACGCCCAATTCGCTTAATACCGTCCATCACAATATTTTTTATATTATTTTTATGTAAAAACTGTCCGAATTGTATCGGACGCAGAACAGCTCCACTATTGACATCGGATTCCGATTTAGCAACATGGACAATAAAAGGTGCAATATCTTCCGTCGAATATACCCTCTTTTCATTTTGAAATTCCGGTGTGACAAAAGTCAATTGAATGGATGGAGTTGAATGGAGATTATTAGCGGGTCTTTTAGGTTGGGTTAAATTGGTATCACTATTATTTCTTTTCCTATTATTAGTTAGGTCTATTTCCATTATTTGGGAAAAAATTGAAGGTGTTTCATAACCTCCACCAGGGTCAGGGGGTTCGGAATCCATAATTAATTACTTAAGAGTACTTACGTTTTTAGTATACACGACAAAAACAAAGAAATAAGTCTACTTCCACAATAAAACTATACACAAAAACTACGAAAACAAACAAAACTCTAAACAACAAAAAAGACACTTGTAGCTGACACTCAACCAAAGAGCAGAGTCCTACGGAACTCTTTACTTCTATCTTGATAGTTCTGTGTGTCAAACTATCACCGCCATATTAGTTCCTACTTCCGCTCACCCTCCAGCTATTATTTACAATGTCAGTTGGTTATATGAAAGTAATTTAAAGTCACTTGAAAGTTATCCAAATATGTATATAAATCATAGAATTATTACAATCATAATACGAACTATCGGTGTATGTGAAAATGAATTATTCATTTTAGACTAGGATAATTGCAATCATTGACATGTACAAGTTTTGTGGCTCTGAGTAGGAGTAGTTAATTTATTAAATTGTTAAAGCAACAACAACAACAACAACAGCCCGAGGCAGGCAGCAAGCGGACGCACACACAGAATGAGGAGTCCGGCAACTGGAAGAGGCGCAAGACCTCTGAGAACGAAGACGACCATGCCAACGATGAGCAAGAAACTGTTCTTCCGAGTATGTTGGGTTTTTAGTATATTTAGCATGATATCAATATAATCTACAGGAGATCGGCTGTGTCGGTCTCTGTACAGCGGTGTTAGAGAAAGACAAAAAATTTAAAGCAAGAGCTTATTTTTTATGTGATTTAAATGTGCTCAGGAATAATTAATTGCATTTGTAAACTTTGTTTTGTATTTGACAATATTGATCACTAATGCATGTTATCAGGTGAGCAACAGGTGGATGATGAACAATTGGCCAATGGTGACAAAGACATGAACTCGTCAATGCCCAACGCTGACGATTTGGAAGACTGGGGAGACAACGCCGATGAGCCAGTTGAAGATGAGGCCGAAGGTAATTAGTAACAACTAATAGGTACCATTATTAAATTATCCTACTGATATAATGAAGGCGAAAGTTTGTAAGAACGCATGGATGTATGTATGTTAAGTAACCTTAACATTAACATAGCACATTAGAATAACATATATTCTCTAATTTATCCCTGTACTCGCGGGAATGAGAAGTACGCGTGTGAAACTGCGCGGCGCTGCTAGTTAATAATAAATAAAAGTTGGATCTTAGTTTTAATTACAACAACAATGTGCACTGTACCAAACATTACACATATATATTGACAGCGAATGCCATAGACAATGAACTGACATTGTTACCATCTGATAATAAGGAGTCAAGTGTTGCCTGTGAACATGGAACTGGCATGACTTACTCATGTGTTGCTCACCTGAGACATAAGGATGGTAAACCACTAATATTAGCCAGATTGTGATGGTGGTAACCATGCGACAGGAGCGAGCACATCCTTCCCACAACTACTGTTAATATTTTGAATCAATCAAAAAGAAAATGTCATTGTAATCATTTCACAGCAAAAGAGGAGCCACCACAAGAGGAGGCACCTGAGCCCGTCCCAGAGGAGGAGCCAGTCCCCGAGCCGCCAGTGGAGGAGAAACAGCAGGAGTCGCCTGTCAAGGTTACCAAGACTCCGCGGGGGCGCGGCCGCGGCCGGCGCCGCTACTAGATAGTATGATTCCGTAGTTTTTGGTTTAATATTAATTGCTATTACTACTGATCATACAGGGGTCAAAATACAAACAAACACACATTTATTGGCGCGTTAGCATTATCAAGCTATGGTGCCTTTTTATTTCTTCGTCATGGCTTTCCTTTTCGTCACTTTTTCTTAAAGATGGCAGTAATATTTGACAGTAGCAAAACAAAGACAAAATAAAAAATTGATGATGTGTTTTGTCTATGCATGTTTACACAAACTAATGGCCCAGACAGATCTGCCATAGAAAAGTATACCACTTGTGTCCATCTCTAGTTGGACCAAAATAACACAGTGCAAATTTTCATTAATATTGTCTTAATACTTAATTAATGACGTGAAATTGTAATTCAATTACGTATTTCTAAACGTAAATGCTGAATTCCGAGTCCTGCTGGATCATTAGTATAGATTTTTTATAAAATAGTAGACAACTGCCTAAGCCCTTGATTGTGTTAATGTATCATTAACTATGAAGCTTTCCATTTGTGGAAGCACCATTGTGGATAATTTAAAAAAAAAAACATAAAATTTAATCAAACTGATTTAATAAGTTGTATGCGAGTAGCAAGGGATCGGTCGTCTAGGTGTTCTTTGAGAGATGTCTATGTTCAGCAGTGGACGGATAGAGGCTGATGATGATGATGATAACAAATTTAGATATACAATCAGACTCAAATACTCATTATAATGAAACAACTTTCATTTCATTATAATCAAACAATATAGAAGATGACATAATATAAAAATATGTTCGAAGTTGGCCACTATAAATTTTGCTTAATTTTGTTTTATTAGATTTAAAAGTCTCATAGAATGACAGGTAGTAAATGATTGTGAATACTATCTACTAGAAAACTATATATGTATTAAGATTCATCTTTGGATGTTATTGGATGTTAGCAAGCCAAAAGGTATCTTACATCACTTCTCTTAAAATATTTTCCTAATCTTAAGTTGAAAAATTCCAGTCTATAATAAAATTACTACATATTTCATAAAATTTGTGTCTTCCCGAAAGTTCGTATTGTCTATTTCGTGACTACTTTATTTTGTAAATGTATCCATGTCTAGTGTAGGGTAATAGTTTTATGATTAGTTAGATATTAACTAGCAAGGCAAACAGTTTTAAATAGTAACATATAATTATTGATCATACACTTTATAAAATATCATGTATATATTCTACCGATAGACACGCACTTTCATATAAACATTTTGTTCAAATACTGCCAATAGTTAGAACCAAAGTACACTGCAGCGCTAAAACGTTAAAACATACAGCGCTAGATCGCTTATTTAGTATATTTTTCTTGCGCTTAAAACGTCGTAAGTACGCGGTTTTTCATAGCACTTACGCGTTTCGTTCAACGTAGTGTAACAACATGTCCTCTCTATAGATTTTACGCCGCACACAAAAGTAACACAGCTTTCGTATCTACAAAACTTAATTAGAATTTATTCTCTATTTCAAAATAGTTATATAAATAAATAAATAGTAAATTAGAAACAAACAGGTTCACACTTTGGCTTCAATTTTCGTATTATTAGCACTGCTCTGTACTCACCCACGCGTGCTTCAATGTCGACTGTCAAAATCATACTAAAGTAAGTTGTAACTTGTAGGGACTGCAGTAGAGTTTAGTTGATCAAAGTGAGTGTTCGAAACGCAAAATCTAGTACGTAGTACATATATAATATCTATGGTAATATACATCTCATTATATGCACAGACCTACATCTGTTCGTGAAATTTAAAGTCATTCTGTTTAGACTCTTAAAATGTATTAATTTTGGGTGTTTGCATTGGTAGATATCCTACGAATCATATTCTTACATTAAAAATTATTGTAGCTTTTGAGTAGCTGCATGATGAGAACAAATAGCGTTGCTTGTCTCATTAGTCTGATACAGGGGCGGATGGTGAATTTTAAAGGCCCTGGGCTACTTGCGGCACAGTTTATTTTAACTGATTTTTATTTTGAATTCTTAACTAATATCTAAGGCAATGTTAAAATAAGACTTTAATCTCAGGATTACTAAACTGACTAACAATTTTCGATATTTTTTATTTTGATGTATTTTATATTGTTTTCAACAGCACTGCACCCAGGCTGCAGCCCAAAAAGTCCACGTAGGTCCGCCCCGGGTCTGATACATTATAGTAAACTGACTATGTAATAAATAATAATCGGTATAGATTTTAGATGTAGTTACATAATATAGAATGCATATGTAGTGTAAGGGTTTTTATTCATATCTGCAATTAAATCAGTAATATTTGACCATTTACAAATCTTTCATTATAATTTAAATAACATTATTCCAACTTCAAATGCACTCTAGAATCTAGATCACATAAGCACACAGCTTAGTGAAGTATGGTGAACTTACTTATTGGTAAATTATTTCTTACATGTTATGTGTATCACTGTTTTGACTTGATTTTTTTATTAAGTATAATATGGTATGAATCAATGTTTCAAATAAGAATAATTTGTATCGGTGCAGGATTTAATTACGATATACATTCATTGTATTGTATTTTGGAGTAAAAATAAAGCTTTGATATAATATTGTTTTTTTTTTCATTTGTTGAAACCTGTCCATATAGAAAGACAAGGTATATTTATTGTATAGGTTAATGACCAAGCAACTTACTGCTATCGAAAGAGACTTGAAGAATGTATTACCTATATACTTAATAAATAGTTTATTTACAGATTTATTGTTTTGATACCAAACTTTTTTCAAGTTATTGTATATCTCGAACAGTAGTATGGGAAGAGGTCTTTAAGTATTCTAAAATAAAACACAGGAATACTAATAATAATGTATGACCTACATCACCGTCACTCATCAGCATAACTACATAATTTTCAAATGGTATAACAGAACTTGGGCCAGGAGTTGCAATTTCATCTTCTGTTAGTTGGAGAATCCCAAACAGAATCACTGTTGTCAAAATCATAATATAGAATAGTCATAGCATAGTCAGGGTTTATTTATAATAATAATATCAACCTATATGAGGTTATATATATGCTGGGTATAACTGGTCTCCTCGAAATAAGGCGAGGAGGGTGTTAGGCCATAGTTCACCCATGCGCTGGCTTAATTCGGATTGGTGGACTTCATACACTTTCAATTTCATCAGGCATGCAGGATTCGTCACGTTTTCTTCACCAGTGAAGAAGCCATGGTCTCGTGTTCAGGTGCACATAGAAATTAAGTTAATTAAAAACCCATTTCAAGGCATTGCAGGTAATAAGCATTTTTAAGGGTGATCAGCCGGGCCAATTATGAAATCAAAACAAAAAAGTTTGTACTTATAATTAATAACATTTATTTCCTCGATCTCATTAGTTTTAACAAGAGTTTCTTATCATTCATTTGAGTTTTCTGGCGCTTTTTGTGTTTTTCAACAGGTTTAATCTTTGGCTGGTTTGGTACATCTTGTTGTTTTTTCTTCTTTTTCTCAGGTGACTTAAAAAGGTTTTTCAATAAAGCCTCTGCTGTATTTAGTTTTTTCACAACTGTGTCATCTTTAACTGCTTCCTTTAACAGAACTTCTTTTTTAAATGTTACCTTTTTCTCAGCATTCTGTTTCTTCTTTATGATCTTGTTTGTTATATTGCCAGTTCCCTGAGCATTTTTCTGCTTTTGAGTTAGTTTGTTAAGAATCCGTAGTTTATTATTGCGTACTTTTCCCATTATAATAAAGTAAGGCAACAAAAAAACAAAAACAACAAGGGTACAACAAAATTATAACTCTAAAGAAATATACTTCACATAAACATTTATTGAATATTTTATGTAGAAGAAAGTAACATTAGATTATGCAACTTATGTTTATAACTTTATTGTATTTTATTAAAGTGTTTTAACAAATTCCTAATAAAGTTTAACAATTTTATAAATAGGTAGTTTCATGAGAGCAGGTACAAATCCAAGAATCCAAGTGAATCCAAGTACAAATTGAAGTTTGTACATATTTGATTCTTCTTCTTTTTTTGAAGTTTGATTTTCTTTTATTCAAAGGCTACTAAGCTATTAGCCACACAAAATACGATATTTAGTCTGTAATATGGAGAAATGGTGGGAAACCCCAAGAAGCCGCGCGTCTTCGCCCCTCTAGTCCCCAGCAATCAACTACCACATCCCACTCCACCCACCCAGAACGGTCCACCAAAATATTCGTCAACTAATAACATTATATACTTTTTCTTTAATTTATTAATACCTACATAAAGAAATAACAATATTATAATAATGTCACAGAGACCACGAAGGTCTGTGTGTGATCTCTGCGACTGCAATGCAGCCTTTAAGAAAACTTTATTTTCTCTATATTCCATAAAGATTTGTATACATTACGATCGTTCTCCTTTGTATCTAAGCTCCGTTCGTTTTAAGCTCGATGCTACAAATTGAAATTTGTTTTCAGCATCGCCCATAGTAGGTAATAGGTATGGGGCAAGGGCATTTTTATCCAGAATTATAAAGAAAATACGGACGTTTCACTAAATGAAATTATTATTTTAGCTGTAATGATTTCTCGTGACTCAATCTAATGAATAGGGATGTTGACAGTATTCATATAAAAATATAATTTTGATGTTAATTGGTAGTTTCTATGATAGAATTCTGAAAAAATACAATATTTTCCCTTATTTATATTTGATTAAATTAATATTCAATAAATAAAATGTAACAAAATATAAATAGGTCACGTGGTAATAAACGGAAATGACGTCACCTGTTCCTATTTAGCGGAAGCGGAAGAATATTGACGTACTTTTATACGCCATTTTCCGTACGCAGTACACACACATAGGCACCGTACAACAATTATAAAACTTAGAAGCCATGTTTTATTAACGACAACTAGAATCATTTTATCATTTTTACGATGTTTAACAACATATGACGTCACGTGACAAGTGTTAGCGTTTTGGAGCGAAATTTAAAATGCATTATAAAATGCAAGATTTTATAGACATTAGTTAATAATATTTACGCCTCTATTAGATATTTATAAATATAAACATTTATGAAAAATGTCAACATCCCTATAAAAATTAATAATAATAACTCTTTATTTTTCAGGCCACATAGTCAACATTCTTATAATTTATGATTTAGGATAATTTTCTTTTTGGAACCTTCAAAGATGTATCTTTATTTCTATATAAAAAAGTGCGTGCTGTTATATCCCATACTTGTATCCCAATGTGCTATCACTCCTGCTGATACAACATTCCTCCTGCTACCTTATATACGCCTGCCCCTCCCGTGTGTCTGTGTATTCCATTCCCGTCTTCGAGTCTCAACAGTTGTCTCTATTCTATTTTGTGTTTCAATATTTCTCTTTTTAAAAAAAAAGTAAAACTTACAGAGCCCCATAACAAATTGGTGGCAGCGGCAAGGGATGTGTGAAAGGCATCCCCGGTACGTCTCTTTTAATTTAAATGAAAATTAGTGTTTGAGAAACTGTTTATAATTAGTGTAAAAGTAAAAAGTGAAAATACCAAACTGACTACTAAAATTTGTTAACCAGAAAGGACTCAACTTTATCAAGTGTCGTATCAAATCTAATAATAATTAATCGTCAATAAACCTATTGCAAAAATTAAAATAATACGGTTAATAAAATCTATTAACAACTTATAATAATCAAGCATTGAGTCTACGTGTGGAGGATTATCATCGGGTCAGATATCGAGTTACGCTTCGAAGAAATGCATCAGACGCTGCTTATCGCTGCATTCCTGTGAGTTACCTTGTATTGTATCTATTTTGGTCATTGCATTTTAATTATTAGAATATCATAGAATAAGAAATAAATACAATATTGTACTGTCTACTTTTAAATCTACGTGAATATATTATTGTAATAGTTATTGCATAGTAAAAAATATGGCTTCTGAGGATAGATGTCAAAGCCCAAAGTTTGAAAAACAAGAAATTAATATTACCGACACGGAGGAGGACAACCAATTTCTACAACCTCCGGGTCCTATTACTAGGTCGAAAAAAAAAGGCAAAGCAGACCCACCATGTAAGCCAGTTTAAAATATAAATATTTGGTATATGTAAAATTTATTTAATTTTATATTTTGTATTATTTGCATTTGTTATTTAGTTACATTAAAGAAGTATAATTTAGTTAAATATTTGATTGTAATAATAATAATTATTAAAGATGTATGTAAAAAAAATTGTATGGCTAATAGCTTAGAAGCTAATGCCTTTAAATAAATAAATAAAAAAAAAAACATGTAAGCCAGAATTAGATTTAAACATATTATTAAAATTTATTAAACCGTACGACGGTAGTAGAGATACACTTAATTCTTTTCTTGTAAATTGCAACAATGCTTTCGAATTAGCAACCGAGTCTCAGAAAGATATTTTATTTAAATTTATATTATGTCAGCTTCAGGGCAAGGCTGAAACGGCTTGCTCTATTAAATAATTTTTGAATTGGCAACAACTAAAAGAATTTTTAAAAAACCAGTTTAGTGAAAGAAAACATTACGCACACTTACTTACGGATTTACAGGACTGTAAACAAAATTCAAACGAACCTGTAAGTCAATACGCTCTTAGGGTTGAGACATATCTTTCGCAGTTGCTTACAGAAATTGCTATTTCTCACGGTCATAAAAGCAGAGAGATGTTAGGCCGTACAGCGGCAATGGAGGAATTAGCTTTGCATCATTTCCAAATGGGACTTATGCCGCGAATTTCAAATGTAGTTAGATGTAAATCCCCAAAAACTTTGAATGAATCTATAAGCGTCGCCATATCGGAAGAAAAAATTCAGCAGTTTCTTTATAAGCAAAACCAACATGTATCACGCCAAGACAAATCATCATCATCATCTCCTTCAAGGTCTAATTTTAACGCAAATCGTCGTCTTCAAAATCAACCATTCAATAATATTAATCAATCTTCACACCCGACTAACACTAATGCACCTCCGATTTGCAGATACTGTAAAAACGTAGGCCATACAATAGATAAATGTAAGAAACTTGAATATAAAAATAATCATTTCCAAAATTCTAACAGGCCATACCAAAGAGTACATTTTACAACACATAATAAGGATGATAACGTTAACATACAAACTGACAGCGAGGAAGGCTATGCCACTGTTGACACTAACTCAAAAAAAAATCGTTGTCTCGTCCCGGTGTCGTACGGGACAAATAAATACAAAAATCGACACTTCTCCTACAGAATATAAGCGAAAAGATGGTGCAATTTCTAATTTTACAAAATTCATGCGGCCCCGTCACAAGGGAGAGCTTTTTAATTCTTCTACACCAGTTCAGCACCATCATGCTAATAATAATTCACCATCTTCTAGTTCCACTGTTTTATCACCTAATAATTCTAAATCCACTGCTTTCAAATCTAATGTTTTTGAGATAATTTTCTAATTCTAATTCTAAATCTAATGACTCCCCGGTTTCTGAATTTCCATTAACTTTACTAGTAAATTCGGGATCCTCTGTAAGTTTAATAAAAAAATCTTGTCTAAATAAGTATCCAAAACTCAAAAAGGAGTTAATCAGCTTAAAAGGTATTGATTCTTCAGTTGATTCTATACAAACTCTTGGTCACTTTAATCTTAAAATTAAATTGCCTAAATCTAGTATATCTCATCAATTTCACGTTATCGAAAAAAATTGTTTACCATATGACGGCATAATAGGATCTGATATGTTAAGCCTTCATAATTGTAAAATTGATTATAACAAGAATTTACTTTTTATTTCTAAAACATCCCTTCAGCTACATTTTCGCGATCCAGCCTATATTATTCCTGCCAGGAGCGAAACAGTCATTGAATGTTCCGTCGTGAATCCTGAAATTAAGGTAGGATTAGTTTTGGATCAGCACATTTCAGACAAATTATTAGTAGCTAACTGTTTAGTAAAAGTTAAATCGAACAACCGTATAAATATAATTATTGTTAACACATCTGAAGATCCAGCTACAGTACAGTCGAACCTAAATTTAAAACTGCCAGCAATAGATCCTAGAGACTTTAATGATACCCCTGCTGTTGTTAATAAAATTGAAGTTACACAACACCTACTGACAGCATAAAACGGACTAAACTAGTACTGGACCAACATAGAGTATTACACCTAAACGACGAAGAAAAGTCGGCTCTCTTTGACGTTTTCAAACTTTTCTGATATTTTCTACTTACCAGGAGAAAACTTGACACATACTAATGCTCTTAAACATGAGATTAAAACGACTACTGATGTACCCATACATACAAAATCTTACCGTTTCCCCGAAGTTCATAAGGCTGAAGTTCGGAAGCAAATCAACAAAATGCTAGAACAAAATATAATTGAGCCTTCTGACTCGCCGTGGTCATCGCCTATATGGGTGGTACCGAAAAAATTAGATGCCTCATTTGAACAAAAATGGAGAGTCGTTATTGATTACCGCAAACTCAATGATGTAACCGTAGGAGACACATACCCACTTCCACAAATTACCGAAATACTGGACCAACTTTGAAATAGTAAATATTTTTCTACTCTAGATTTAGCTTCCGGCTTTCACCAGATCCCTTTAAAGTTTAAATGAACTAGACAAACCAAAAACTGCTTTTAATGTCCCAGAGGGACATTTCCAATTTTTGAGAATGCCTTTTGGGCTAAAAAAATAAAAATTAACAAGAATGAGAATAATAATGAGGCTCATATCATAGACTTGCAAGGTTTCGATTTAGACATAATTACAAATGAACAAAAATCCAAACTAAAATCCATATACAAAGAAGCCGATAAAATTATTAACGAACATAATTTTTTTTATTTTTATTTATTTATTATACAAACGAAATATAACACCATAACAGACAAAATCCAAGACGATGCTATATTAGACAAATAATCGCAATTGCGGACACGTTAAAATTATGTATTACATTAATTAATTATTATCATTATTCTCAATAACTACCTGGGCTAATCTCATGAGTTTCGGCAAGTTATGACAAAAAACATCGACATCTTTATCCGTGAGCATATTTATTAAACCAATAGCGCGTGACACAGGAGATGCGTTTAGCAGGTTCGTCCGGGATGCGGGAGCACTGAGTAACGCTTGCCGGCCCCGCAGGCCCAGGTAGGGGACGCGCAGCGGCAGCGCGCTCAGAACGTCCGGGTGATGCAGCTCACCGCGCAGCACGCGGCACACGTACTTGTCGAGGGCCGTGTCTCTCCGAACGGACAGTCTGCAGTATCCGACCATACCCAACACGAAGCGACTTGGGTACATTAAAGGATAGTACGGGTACACGCCATACTCCTTTAGGTACAAAAACCTTGCAAATTTTTGTTGAATTTTTTCAATCATTAGCCTGTATTTCGCTTCATGAGGATTCCATACAATACAATTACTTTCTAAATGACTTCGCACCAAAGCGTTATATAAAGTTTTAATCACACCCGTATTGAAATTCTGGGACTGCCTTACGATAAAACCTAGACTTCTAAACGATTTGGCGCAAACTTTAATGATGTGTTGACGAAATGTCAAGTCTGGTGTCATTTCTAAGCCTAAATCGCGAATGTGCGTCACTCGGGTCATTACAGAGCTCCCGATAGCGTATTGATGATGGAGAGGGGCGCGCGCGCGGGTGTAAGTTCAGACTTTGTCGCGTTAAACAGCAGCTTGTTGGACTCGCTCCGTGGAGGCGTTCACAGTCTAGAGTATCCCGTACAGTTATAAATAGTTTTAAGTCGTCTGCAAAAAGTAAGCATTTGGCCTCCTTAACTTATCATTATGATAAACTCCAGCGGCCCTAGATTGCTTCCCTGACTCACCCCCGACCAGGTATAATACGATCTCCGTTATACAATACGAGGTCCGTTTAGCTGACGACCCTTTAATTACCATTAAAGGGTCGTCAGCTAAACGGACCTCCAATTCACTCACCGGTATGTTCGTCAAAATTAAATCTAGCGTTCTATTATTAATATTAAGTATATCACTTACCTGCCGAAACTCACAGAAAGCGATCACGTATTCCATATAGTTTTGTATTTCCACTGACGCTGAAGGCATATTAAAGTCTCCTAGTACTAACACTTTATCGAATTTTACACATATTGTTTCTAAAATATTAAATAGATGCATATATTCATTACAATCCGCTTTCGGGGGAATATAAACAACACAGCACATAAATAACAAAATGTTTTTGCGATGTACCGTCGCAGCGACGATCTCGAATAAGGCCATGTCCACATTACCGACATCGACGCGCTTCAGTTCGTAACGTAACGATGTCGCTAAAAACACACCTCCCTGCTTACGACCATCCACTCGATCACATCGTAGTATCTGGAAGCCATCTGCAATTACTTCACTATCATGAATCGAACTATTGAGCCCAGATTCCGTTACAGCGAATATGTCGTAGGTAGATGTTAACAAATTATTATGAAAAGATGTAGTTTTCGTTCGAAGACCTCGTACATTCTGATAGTATATTTGTATGCATTTAGTTCTGACCAGTTTTCGTCGTTTTTCGGGGGACTCGAAACCACACCCATTCATTAAATTTAGTGTTTAAAGGCCAACAATAATGGCTATTAATTTTTCCGAAACTAGATTCTGGAACTCAAATCATAAATGATGCGTAGACTCTTTTAGTTTTCGGTATAATTTTTTGGACTTGCACATCTGTAGAACCGCACGTAATAATAACGTGTTCCTTAATGGTCTCTTCAGTCGTTTCCAGGTGGAGCGACCACACATGCAAAAACAACTTCTTCTCAACTGCTTGAAAGGCTGAAATTTTCTCATTTCCTCCTTTTTTGATCACGTTGAGTGTCTTTGTTTTCTTTTTGCGATAATCCACGACTGTCCACTTGTCCGTTGGTTCAACAGCAGACATATCCTCCATAGAAGTATCATCATTTATTCTCTTGTTAATGATATCCGAGTTATGGTTACTTTTTGACGTAATATCGGCCGTACTTGATTTTGGCTTACTAGTCGCTCGTCGCCTGTGTGGTCGCACCGTTACATTTTGTGATAACCATGCAAGCTCCGCCTCCACAGCTGACTCACTCACTTGCGCTGCAGTCGCCGATACTGTCGGTTCACTCGTCCCGTTCTGTGCCATCTTCGATGAACCAATGAGTTGCTCGACTTTGAAAAACAGCCGTTCCATTACCCTCTTTTGGTCACTAATAATGGTCGAAAAATTATCGATGGCCCACTGTTGAGCTTCTATTTTTTTATTTTGAGCTTCAATAATTGCCGATTGTGCTGCAATTTTTAGTGCCAACGCTGCTACTTCCTTCGATAATTTACCAAATCCACTTTCCATGTTAAATTTTAACAATTTTACCGATAAACGGAAATAAAAATACAGAGACAAATGTTCGTGTTGCACGGTCGGATAAACCTTATTAATTATTTTATTAAATATGAAACTCATTATTCTATTACTTTAATCATTATTATTTGTACTGTTATTTTATTGTGTATTTATAAGTCTATTCTTTTAATAAAGAAGTACAACTGTTGTCCTCCCTTCCGCTTAAAGTTTTCCGAAACAATTTCTGTAAATCCGCTTCCAAACCAGGACACACCTCCTTCTTCTTCTTCTTCGCCAGCTATTCCGCTTCAGGACTTAGCAAAGGGCAAGATTAATACAAGAACTGTTCCTACACCTAAACTAAGATTAGATGTATAATTCCTTTAAATTAATTTTCCATAAACTTCGTCCCCGAAGTTTAGTCTACCCCCGGGAGGTGTTATATCCCATACTTGTATCCCAATGTGCTATCACTCCTGCTGATACAACATTCCTCCTGCTACCTTATATACGCCTGCCCCTCCCGTGTGTCTGTGTATTCCATTCCCGTCTTCGAGTCTCAACAGTTGTCTCTATTCTATTTTGTGTTTCAATATTTCTCTTTTTTTAAAAAAAAGTAAAACTTACAGAGCCCCATAACAGTGCGTACAAAGTACACAAGTACACATGTCAGAAGTGAAACTTATTTCGCAAACTAATTTTTAAATCTCGTTTATATTTATACTAATCTAAAGCTTTTAATTTCCGAGACTTGCGATACGACGTTAGCTCTATCTCACTCTCCCTCTGGATCTTTCTCACTCGCTTGCTCCCTACTCTTACTCCATGGCTATGTGCTTCATGCTACGTTCGCCCTTTCTCACTCTCTCTCAATCGGTCTCAATCCACTCTCTCTCTCTCTTCTTGGACATAAACGATGCACATTTTTGTAACGTTTCATTCGTAAAAAATTTGCCCTCATGCGCACATTGTGCGCACAAAGAAGTTTCACTTCAAAAATTAAAGCATTATGCAGGTCAAACGTTTCAGCGCTATTTACATATTCCTTGTGTTTGATTAAGATATGATCTATAATCCATCTATATATAAAAAACGCATCAACAGCATATAGCTTTTGCCGGATCTCGATAATTGTAACTGTTTGAATGCAAAACACGGGCTTGAGCACATGATATCTATATTCACGAACTTTACTAAATACTATGCATTTTTTAAAAATATATTTATACCTTAAAGCCAGCTTAAAGCACAGAAAAAATACTTTGAAACATGAGTTAAAGTAAAGAAAATAAAAAATATAAATGCATCCAATAATTTATTATTGTCTGAGTCTGTGAGACATCTTAACATACATTTGGTATTGACAATCTTTTATCATTTGGATCTAATTTCTAATTACATGTTACAACACTACGAAATAACAACATTTTTAAACAATAAGCGTTATAAAACTGAGCAATGGAATTCGTACATTAATTCCATGATTCATTTCACCACCAACAATTATTATTTATTCTATAAATGATAAATCCCTATTTTTTTTTGGGATACAATCCAGAGATACACGTATACACAATTGGAATGTTTATGTATGTCATGAAATATGCCTTAGTAAAAATATTTGTACAAAATTACACCTAGTACTTAAAAATAAAAATGCAAATTATATTTAAATGTTAGTAACAATTACTATGTATTGCGTTTTCAAAATAGGAGACATAAAAAATGTAATTACATACTATATACACTGCAAAATGCATAAACGTAGCTGCTCTTTATTAAATGTTATAGTATTTTTGTAGGCTTAGATTCTAGTCCTAGAGTCACAATACGCCAAACTCTGGGTCCCAGTAATATTTTTTCCGATCATCAAGTTTATGGTACTATAGAAAAGCGATTTTCAAAAACATGCACTGTAATTAACTGCCTACTCAACGCTATGTCCCCTTTAACCCGTTATGGGCCCTGGGCCCAGTAGGATAATGGGGCCCCGACGAAAACAACAATTTCAAGATCTATGAGCCTGATTTTTGGATCAGAGAAGAATAAACCAAGCAATAAGGGCATTACTAGATATTCTAATCAGCAATTATTTTTGTAATATCACTCAACCATATTCTGATAGAAATAATGGGACCCCATGGATCGTGGGGCCCTGAACATGTGCCCAGAGTGCCCAGTGGGAAAGACGGCCCTGACTCTACGGCTGCTTACCTTAGATTTATGATAGTGGCGAAACCAGCAGTCCGAGTAGGCTTGAGTCGACAGATTTTTGGGGCGACAAATTTGAAGACGCCACTTTTTTTGCTACCAGTGAAAATATAACTGATGTTTTACAAAAACAAGTTTGCAACAAATTTTGCCGATGACTTGTCATTGTACATTTAGTGTAGGTGCCTAATTTACAAATTCTAAATACGAAAAAACTTTACAGCCTAGGTACACTTTGAAAATGTGTAATTTCGCCGCCGATTCATGTAGCATAGAAATAAGTACGGTTCATATAGGAAATTTAGTGTTCATTTTTAGCTGTAACTATGGAATAAATATAGTATATAGTAGTAGTAATAACTGTAACTAACAACGCTGGTGTATAAGCCATTCTTATGTGGCTATAAATATATATATAAATAGCAGTTATAAATTAATTTAAAAAAAAACCTATTTCAAGGCACACACACAAACATTTCTAAATGTACCCTCTCGTTACTGTTGTACCATCCCTAATTAACGCTTTCCGACGGACGCTTTTTTATACACAGAGAACCTACTCCCAAAGACTTCTACATAATATTTTAATTTTTATCTAAGGTAGACGTGGCATACTATACGAAATGACATTTCAGAACCCATCTTGAAATCACACACCGATATTAATTACATTATACACACAAACGAAATGTAGTTATATCAACGAGCGCGAGACAGTAATATTAACTGACAAAAGACGGCTATATGGAATTCGATACTATATATGAACGCAAACACATTTCACAAAACTATTATAACTAACAAAAAACGCATAAGTTACTTAATCTTACGGTACTCCTTATATTTTAATTATCAATGGACCCTATAAAACACGTCCTGTGACAAGATTATAGCTTTTAACACACTATAAATAATTATTTTTCTTTGTTTAAACTAGTTTCGTGTAAAACCCCCGTTTGGATGTCGGGTTCAGGATGGGAACCTGGGCTCAGTATGACACGACGTTGCGGGGACTGCTTAGTAGCGGTTGGGCAGTGCCCTCTGACGAGTAGTAGTTTACCTTCGCCTATTGCCTGCAAATCTGGGAAAAGCGGCTGAAGGCGAAGTAGTTTTAGTTTACGGATAGAGCACTCCCAGGTGCGAGTCAGGTCAGGTCGGGTCAGGATCTACCCAAGATACAGGCGTAAAAAGCATTTCCATGCGATAAAAAAAGAACCACCGTTCGGTAGAGCGCACACACTGAATTCAATGGTGTGAATTAGCCCCGTTTGAACGAGATTTGGTGCGTATGCCTAGTCTACCTTAGATATACCTAATAGAAGTCTTTGCCTACTCCTTATTTCAGTACTCCATGGTTGCTAACATTATGTTGTATTTTTATGTGGACTATCAGACTCGTTTAAGAGCGAATATAAGCAGTTACTTACAATGCACTAAAACGTCCTATAGACTAGATAGTTACATAGAAAAGCTACACTTAATGAGTAGATATTGTCCATTTATAGGATTGCATTGTTTTGAAAAAATATATGTAAGTAATAACAGTTTTTTTAAAGTTATACTTCTTTTACGGGCTACGAATAAAATGCGCCAATATCCCATATTAAAAAAGTAATTTAAATCAAGAATAGATTTTGTTTTTCATCAGTGTTGCTCGCCTAAAAAGTATAACTTAAATATTTAAACAGATTAAAATATAAAAATTTGCTATCGCTCATGTTTTTTTTAAGTTGTAAAAGATAAATTATATACAAGGTTGATAAAAGCGAGAGGCATTAAATTAAACCACATATACTACACATGCTTACGGTTAATCCGAAACTATTAAAAACAGGTTATGAGAGAAATAAAAAAAACTTTTTCAAAGAACTTAAATACGAGAATAGCCAAAGTAAAGCGTAAACATACTTTGTAAAATGTCCACTGACCTTCGAATCTAAAAGGCAGTGCGACGCACAGCACGTTGCGTCTCACCGGGTCGAATAAAGCGGAGTGGCTTTAAAACTTTAAAAATATCCTGTGACTAAACTATTGATTCTATTGGTCCAATTTTTGGTGTGTAGCCTGAAAATGGTACATAGTATACGTGGT
This sequence comes from Helleia helle, assembly GCA_963853865.1. Lineage (NCBI taxonomy): Eukaryota > Metazoa > Arthropoda > Insecta > Lepidoptera > Lycaenidae > Helleia > Helleia helle. Next base: position 2,154,319 of record OY971436.1, read on the forward strand.
TTAATGCCTCTCGCTTTTATCAACCTTGTATATTATAATAAATTATTGAGAAGCCAAGCTCATTGTGAAATAGAAAAGTATCTGAAAAACAGTCCACTTCATGTTGTTACTAATTTGTAAAAGTGTACAAGAAGTTCATAACGATTCTACCTCTCTTATATACTAAAAATAAATATAAAATGGTCATATTATGCATTTTAGTCTTTCATAAAATTACCTCAAAGTAAATAAAGCAAAACAATAATCACCGAAAATATTTTTACATATTTTATATTAGTGCTAGATATTTTTTTTACAATTCCAGAAAGCTAACATTTAAGCCACAGAGAATCTTATGGCAGTGGAAGTTATAGCTTTTCCCGAGATGTCATAAATATAAATATTGAGTAAACCAATTTTTTTTACTAAATAAAAAATATCCGGTCTGTAAAGTTGGTTTACGGTCGATAGTTAGTTTGCGGCCCAAAAATTGGTGCAAGCTCCTACTATAACGGGACAATGACGCGTCATTTCGTGCATGCAGCCGGCGTTCATCGATTTATTAGACGTTGTCACGTCAAAAACAAGAAATAGCTACCGATTGTCTAAAAGTCGGTATCCAATTCGGACAGTACCGATAAACATGTAAATATTATAACATATATGTATGTATACACAATATAAATACTGGTTCTCGTCGGATATGTCGATGGTCGCTTACGTCGTTTACTGGAACAAAAATATCCAGATTAAAAAAATTACAGAATGTCTATGCCTTTAAAGGTATGTCATGTCAATTAAAAACAATGTTGTTCGTTGCCTTTCCCTCTTGGGGATTTTTTTATAAACCACTCTAAGAAGATCATTAAAGGCCTTAATTAGTATAGTAAGTACATACAGCTTGTATTCCAAACTATAAAATTGAAAACGGATGAGATGATTCGAAATATTACTTAGCATCATATTCGAAATCCGAAATAACATCACAATTATAGTAAATATCAAAAATGTTTGCTGTCACAGGACTCCCCGCAGATGTGCATCATCTATGATAATAATAATAAAATTCAGATTAATTAAAAATCTGTAACGAATTATAAATTAAAAAAAACCCAACCAGTCATGTGGACTGCCGATAGAAGTGAAAACTTTTAGATTCACAGTACGCGATAGTATCTTAAATCTTTCTTGCTCGGGCGCACTCGGCGGTCCCGAGTTCACCCGATCGAACCTTTCACCTCTGAGCGTGACGAATCAGCCTCATTCACAGCATACAAAATACTGTGTGCGGTTTGCACTTCAATAAAAAAATTACAGCGTTTTACCTTTTGCCGTCACATGTTCGTGTCAACATAATTTACTTAAGAAATGAATAAAAGATGGGATAGTCTTACCTTCATCTTTGGTCTGACAGAGAGCGTCAACTTTTGCACCAGGCGCGTTGCGGCGTCTGAAAAATATGATCAATTAATTTATATTGATTGCACAACGATAGATTAAAATTAGGAAAATAAGAGCAGAGTGGTTTCTCAGCGTATTATGGGATGTGTTCCGGGTTTCTGTAGGATTGGATTTACAATAAAGTGATTTCAATTAGAGAACGAAAGTATTAGGCAAAGGATATGCACGCTAAGTAGCAGTGGACCATTCACATAAACTGACTGATAGAGTTCTAAAATGGAGGCTCCGTTGAAGAAGACCTAGTTGGATGCGAACGGCGGTCCACTGTTCTAGCGTTTTGTTAGTTGTAAGGTATTAGGCCAATTCGGCTATGCACGCCCAATGATACTTTTTAAATTCTAAACCTTCCGACGCTTAATCTCAGTTCGTATGTTTTTCTACGATGTTATCAAGCGAGCAAGCGATTAAAAATAATTAGAAAAGCGAATTTAGAAAAGTTTATATAGGTTTTTTTATGTTAGTTGGATAGGCAAAACTGGCAAACGTACCACCTGATGGTAAGTGGTCGACGTCGCCCATGAACATAAACTAGTATACCTGGAACGAGGCAACTCATTTATGTGTTGCCTATCCTGAGACATAAGATGTTAAGTCTCGGTACCAGTAATTACACTGCCCGTCTTGCCCTTCTCTCCGAAACACAGCAAAGCTGTTTGACGGGAGAAACAAGCAAGATGTTGGTACCCATGTAGCCGGCAGCGCGGCACAGCGCTTCCCTTCCGGAGGTCAACTTCGAACCCAAACTCTCACTCCACCAGTTCACAAACGGGACCTCGTCCACAGCACTCACCGGTGAGGATACCCAGTCCACCGATGCGGGTGCGAGGCTCCAGCAGCAGCAAGTAGATGGGCACTGCGGTGAAGATCATGAGACAGCCCACGCCCGTCTCCGCGGGAGACGCCAGCGCCGGCACCGCCACCACCAAGATCGTGCAGATTATGTACACAACTGAAATATATAGTTTGGTTAGTAATTATAGGAAATGTTGTCTTTACCATAAGGGCATACGGAGCCCGTCCCTAGGGTTTCCACCTTTAGGGAGGCCTCGAAGTACCAACATTTTCTCTCACACGTTTATTCTCAAAACATTTTTTTGAGCACATTAAACTTTTTATAGTCTTTTCGCTATAACATGATTTCTGCCTGACTGAAGTGAATGAAGCGTGATAGTTCATAGCTGACAAAAACTTGACGTTTTTATATCCTCATAACAGAAGCTTTTGCTCGACAGAAATCCCGGAAGAAAGGATTATCGTAATCGTAATCAAAAAACGAGCAACATACTGATGCCTAGTCATTTTTTTGGTCCTATGAGCCGGATAAATTAAAATAGTATACTCACATGGAAAGAACAAGCTGACTTTAATGGGTCTCTCGAGATCTGGCTTCGTATACCTCAGGACAGGCAGGCAGAGTACTGCCGCTCCTATACTCAGCTGTAATTAAAAACACAACGCTTCGAAACTTGTTTTATATAAATGACAAGAGCTTGCAAGATTCACAAAGTATCTATTAATATACTGTGTGAACATGACGCCCTGGATAGAAGGAGAATAGATGAACAGATTGCGCTCATCTCTAGCTGACTACAGACTCTATTGGCACGAAGACGTTCTGCCGGTAAGGTTCTGCCAGCAGACCTTCCCCTCTAGGCTTTTACATTTATAGAATAGAAACATCAATGTATGAGATTGATGTTCGCTTTCGACTGTCTATGAGCGTCGGTAGCCAACATGGCTCCGACTGCTAGGTTGCCTCCTTATGACATAAACAAATTTTAGATGCTACCGGCCTATTGGCCCTAATGCTTCATCGGTTTGTGGTAAGCCCGAGGGCTCACCTAAGAATTTGTATGTGAGGGGGTTTGCCACCGACCGTGGAGTCTACGACCACAAGGCATCCTGGCGTCGGGTTGGGTTATATAGAGTATGTTCCATCAGGAACAAAAGTAACAAAAAAGAGACTATTTTTTTTTTTTTTTATAGAAGAGGGGGCAAACGGATAGTCGGTTCACCTGATGGTAAGTGAAGAGCGACATCCACAGACACCCGCTACACCAGTGGATTAGCAGGTGCGTTGCCGGCCTTTTAGGTATGAGTATGCTCTTTTCTTGAAGGTTTCTTGAAGTCGTATCGGTTCGGAAACACCATAGGAGGCAGCTGATTCCATATATTAGTCGTGCGAGGCAGGAAATGCCGTAAAAATCGAGTTGTTGTGGATTTCCGGACATCGAGATGGTGAGGGTGAAATTTGGAGTTTTTCCGCGATGTCCGGTGGTGGAATTCTGCTGCAGGTATTAGTCCGAACAATTCCTCAGAGCACTCCCCGTGGTAGATGCGGTAGAAGATGCAGAGCGATCCGACATCTCTACGCAGCGCCAAAGAATCAAGCCTATTGGAGATAACATTGTCGTCGACGATTCGAGCCGCCCGGCGTTGAATGCGGTCAAATGGAAGGAGCTGATACTGGGGCGCTCCAGCCCAGAGGTGAGAGCAGTATTCCATGTGAGGCCGGATCTGCGCCTTGTATAATTGAAGGCGGTGTGAAGGCATGAAATACTGCTTCGCCCTATTGAGCACGCCGAGTTTCTTCGAGGCTAGTTTAGCCTTTCCTTCCAAATGACCACGAAACTGCACATCTCTCGATATATCGACGCCAAGTATCCCAATGTTGGCTGAGGCGCTTAGGGAAGTGCCTTCGAATTGTAGAGGAACGACGAAGGGTGATTTTTTGACTAAACTTGGACCAAACCAAATATAATATTATATACAACATATTTGTGAAGAAAAGAAAAGGAGACTAAACTAGACATATTTCACATCTGGTGATGCTGGTGTTAGATAGGTTTACTACCGTTTCGTTTTTTCTTTTTAACTTTATTGTGTTATAGATTAAAGATCTAGACAGATGTTTGCTGCAAAAACGCTTCAATTTTCTAAATGCAGATAACGCATAGACTAAGCCTGGCAGAATGATGATGATGTTGACGGCCAGTGAAAAAACTTCAACAAGATCTGTTTTTATCGAAATACTCGACTATCTTTTCCGCCATTCCCAACCTTTAGTCCTCCTTGGAATTCGTTAAGCCCCTGTAGACAAGTGGCTGGACGTCTATAGAATAAAATAGAATAGAAACTTTATTTTGTTTGAGATTGACGTTCGCTTTCGACAACTTGACGTTCGCTTTCGATAAAATTGTCGAAAGCGAACGTCAATCTCAAACAAAATAAAGTTTCTATTTTATTTTATTCTATAGACGTACAGCCCAGATCTTGTTGAAGTTTTTTCACTGGCCGTCAACATCATCATCATTCTGCCAGGCTTAGTCTATGCGTTATCTGCATTTAGAAAATTGAAGCGTTTTTGCAGTAAACATCTGTCTAGATCTTTAATCTATAACACAATAAAGTTAAAAAGAAAAAACGAAACGGTAGTAAACCTATCTAACACCAGCATCACCAGATGTGAAATATGTCTAGTTTAGTCTCCTTTTCTTTTCTTCACAAATATGTTGTATATAATATTATATTTGGTTTGGTCCAAGTTTAGTCTCTTTTTTGTTATTTTTGTTCCTGATGGAACCGGTTAAGACCAGATGCCATCCTGCCAAGTCTGTCGTTAGCAATAAAAATAGTTAACAATATTTATTCCGTAATATGTAGAAACGGTAGGAAATCCCAAGGAGCGCAGCTCCCCTCTAGTCCCCATCAATCAACTATCACTTCCCACTCCACCCATCCAGAACAGTCCTTTTTTTTTGACGCAGTGGAAATGATTTGCGCATTCACCCGGGGATGGGTTGTCCCCGGGGATATGTGGGACTCCCGGTGCTCCCCCAGCGCAACCTAGAGCACCCCCGCCGACGCCGGCACTTTTCTACCGGGGCAGGTACCCAACCTTACTCCGGGTCCCGTTAGATGGAAGGCAGAAGGTGCGCTTAGCGCCTCCTCCGCACTATCGTCCTACGTTGACGGAGCGGGATGGATGCGGCGTCATCCTATCTGTCCTGCTCCGCGGCATCGAGAACAGTCCTCCTCAATATTCGCCAACCAACAACATTATAATATACAAATAAATTAGTCTAGTCTTCCTTCTTCCTAAATCTGAACTCCTATAGTCAAGTCAATGTTCCTCACCCAAGTAGCGAATCCAACATAGTTGATGAGAGCGTATATGTCAGACACGGTGAGGTAGAGCAGCGACAGCAGCGCCACCGCCAGCACTGCGGGCGCGGGCGTGGAGCGCGCCGACACCATGGTCAGCATGCCCGGCATCTGGCCTTGCGCGGCGCCCGCATAGAACAGTCTGGGGGAGTACGTCATCGTGTATTATGGATATGTATTATGTAGTAAGAGGTAGTGCCATGCTACTTTGCAGCCGAATTGGACCGGCACGACCGGGGTAGAACCTCTCGGTCACATAACACCGGCGTCAAGTAACAGCTATGCTGTCGCGTTTCGTACGGTTTGTGAGTTTCCGGTGGCCCGTTGGGGGGGATAGGTGAAAGGAGGGCAACGCATCTGCATAATCTATGGTTGTGCGGATGTCTATGAGCGTCGGTAGCCAACATGGCTCCGACTGCTAGGTTGCCTCCTTATGACATGAACAAATTTTAGATGCTACCGGCCTATTGGCCCTAATGCTTCATCGGTTTGTGGTAAGCCCGAGGGCTCACCTAAGAATTTGTATGTGAGGGGGTTTGCCACCGACCGTGGAGTCTACAACCACAAGGCATCCTGGCGTCGGGTTGGGTTATATAGAGTACTAGCTGTTGCCCGCAGCTTCGCCCGCGTTAACTTTTAAAATTTGAGGGGTTGACCACCCTTATCACTTATGGGTATGAAAAATAGATAGTAGCCGATTCTCTGACCTACTGAATACGAATATAAAATTTGGTAAAAATCGGTAAAGCCGTTTCGGAGGAGTACGGTAACTAACATTGTGACATGGAAATTTTATATATTAGATTAGATGTTGTGTCAGAAAATACTATGGACCAAAGATCTTAATATATAGATACTTATTAGCTGTTTTCAAAGGTTTTTTATGTTAATTGCTTAGAGAAACTGGCATACGTGCTACCTGCTGTTCCACTTGGTCGAAGTCGCCCATGAACATAAACCAGCTTACCTGGAACTAGCCTAGGCAACTCATTTATGTGTTGCCTATCCTGAGACAAGATGTTAAGTCTCGGCGCCAGTAATTACACTGCCTGTCTTGCCCTTCTCTCCGAAACACAGCAAAGCTGTTTCACTAGAGATACCAGTAGAATAGTGATACTATTCAACTGGAAGTGTGGCACAGCGCATCCCTTTCAACCGGTACACCAGTTTTCGAGGTTTCATCCACCCTATTTCATAAGTTTTGGAATTCGTGAAATATTTGTCTATTGTTTTATGAAACATGTGCTTAGGGTAAGACCAGTGGCATACCCGCGATATCAGCCAGATAGACACTGTGGCCCCGTCTCATTAACTCCAACTGCAGTCAAGAGAAAGAGCCCTAATCAATTTTCACACAAGTTCCAAAACAAGATATGCAACTAATGGTAAATGGTCGTAAGAATATTGCAGAAAACAAACTGCGTAGTCCTACCTGGACGAAGTGAGGAGCACCCCGTTGACTGCGCCGAAGGTGGAAGCGGCCACGAACAGGGGGATGCAGAGAGCGAACCAGCCGAACAGGCGCTCCGCGAACGTCACGGCCACTGCCGCTGAGTTCAGCACCTGGGGAGACGCAATGGTGAGACTTACACCCGTATTCACAAACGTTACTATGCGGTCTCACAGTGCGCGCGAGCGCACAGGGCCCGTAAAACTTATTCATAGACAATACTTGAGTGGCAGCTAGCACTATGCGTCCCTTAGAATGAACGCACAGCTAAGGTAGCCTGCTAGCTGTTTTAAGCAACGCATAGCTATTGTCACTCGATTTTCTTGTGGTTTATTATGTGTTACGAGAAACATTTTTCGGGGTTGGATTTTACTGTTTGTGATAATTTTCCATTTTAATAGCGTGCTTATACAATGGATTATAGTAGTGAAGAAGAATTTGATAATTATATCAATGAGAGAAGCACAAAAATTACCAGAAAAGTGATACGGGATTTACTAAATACTTTTGATTATTATAGTTTGGATGAATTCCGACGACGCTACAGGTTTTCCAAAGATGTGGTACTTTTTATACTCTTGCCACTGATAAATGAAGACCTAGAAAAATTTACTGCTAGAGGACTTCCAGTACCAGTTATTAATCAGTTGCTTGTGGCCTTAAGATTTTATTCTTCAGGCAGCTTTCAGGTACCCATTAATGAAAACTTTACTACACCTTTATAAGTTTTGTAAAAAATTAAGCTATATTTTAATTATGTCTATTTTTAGTCAATTCAAACCGATTTTTACTCACTCTATTATTAAAAGGCTTTTAACTTTATTAACGAACTATCTATACCTACTATTAGATTATCTATTATTATCATCAATATTAATTTTATAGATGATTACTGGAGACCTTATAAGTGTGAGTCAACCAACAGTATCAAGAATTGTGAAAAGGGTCTCTTATCTCTTCAGTTTGAAGATAAATTTATTTATTAAATTTCCAAACAACTTAGGAAGAATTAAAGAAGAATTTTATACAATAGCCCATTTTCTTGGAGTAGTAGGAGCCATTGATGGTACACACATCCCAGTTCAAAACCCTGGTGGACAATATGCTGAAGTTTTTAGGAATCGAAAAAAATATTTCTCTATAAATACTCAGATTGTTTGTGGACCCGATCTACAGATATACGATATTGTGGCTGATAGACCTGGGTCCGTGCATGACAACCGTATATTCCAAGCTTCAAGTCTGAAGAACAAAATGGAACGAGGTGTTATAGATGGAATATTATTAGGAGACAGTGGATACGGCTGTCAAAGATATTTATTAACACCAGTGGCGCAGCCAGAAACTAGCTCAGAAGAAAATTACAACAAGGCGCATATAAACACCCGAAATACCGTGGAAAGAACCATAGGGGTTTGGAAAAGAATATTTCCATGTTTGTTTAAAAAGATGGCAACAAAACTGACCACTACATGCCATGTTATTGTAGCTACTGCAATATTGTATAATATTTGCAGAGCTCGTGGTGCTATTGAACACATTGAAAGTGAGAGAAATACACAACATTCTGTAACAAATATTCCACAGTCAAGAGGAGAAAACAGAGAAGGTCTACTTTTTAGAAGCATGTTTATATCCCGTCATTTTCAATAAAAAACATTTAATAATTTCAGACAGTTTTATTTCCAATCTGTTTAATTAACACGAAGACGGACGAAATAGTTTTGAATTAAATAGTGATTTATGACAAATGAAATAAACGTCAAACAGCGAGCGAAGTGATCTTAGCAACACAAACGAACCAATCACAGAGCTCTATTCAACGCTGTGCGTTTGCTTAGTCAAGGGTTGCTTAAGTATTGTTTATGAATTAAAAGGCTTGCCATATGCAACGCAGTGAGAAATGCCTTACTTCGCATAGCGTTGCTACTTTACTGAGAAAAGTATTGTTTGTGAATACGGGTGTTAGACATCTGGAAGGACTCAAAGAGCAAACAAAGCTTTTGGTATCTTTATCTTTGGAATTAGAGTTATGATTTGATATTTTTTATGTTATAGGAGGGCAAACGAGCAGTCGAAGCCTTTTGGCGACTATCGATGCCCATACACATCCGCACAGCCCGAGGTTATGCAAATGCGTTGCCGTACTTTTCGCTATCACCCCCAATGAGCCACCGGAAACTCACCAACAGCATAGCTGTCACTTGACGCCGGTATTATGTAAGCGAGAGGTACCACCCCGGTCGTGCCGTCCCAATTCAGCTGCAAATCAGCATGGCACTACCTCTTAGAATACTCCCAATATCTTGTATCTCCTTCAGTGCTCTTAATTAACGAATTGTTCCCAAGGTACTATAAATTAGGACATATCTTGAACTTTCAAAGATAAGTCTTTGAAATAATAATTCTGGCCGAGGAAATTCAATGTTGATATGAATTAAGATTCTGATTTTTTTTCCGTGAAACAAATTTATTGTTTCAAAACGAAAGATAGGTCTAGTGGTTAGTGACTGGCCTGTTGGTCTAGTGGTTAGTGAACCTGACTGCTAAACCAGAAAATTGTGGGTTCGATCCCCATCCAGGACAAATGTTTGTGTGATGAGCATGATAATTTGTTATGTGTCTGGGTGTAGTTTATCTATAATATGTATGTATTTAGAAATATATAAGTATGTATCAGTTGTCTGGTTACCTACTAGGGTAGGGAAACTAGGCAGAGCCTGTTCTTATAACAGGCTCTGCCTAGTTTGGGATCAGATGGCCGTGTGTGAGTTGTCCCAACATAAAAATAATGATGTGTAATTGCCGGCACCCAGTGTTCCCATCTTAATGAAGCGTAAAATAAGATAGCTATAGTTTTGCGTGGTTGCTGTTCATGAGCCACACTGTTTACAGATCAGGTGGCTCCTTTGCCCATTATAGGAAATAGACAGAGTAACCACCTGATTTGTGAACGTACGGAGCCAAATGCTCCAACTTTTTTGTGTGAACGGGTGAAGTTATGTTCATGGTCTATGCTGATCAATGGGCAGGAACGTCTGTCACAACACACCTCCATCGGTGAGAGCGTGGTGAAGAAGGCCACGTTGGTTAAGGTGTACACGATGGTGACCAGGGTGCAGGAGATGGCGATGGCGCGGGGAAGGTTCCTCACAGGATCCTTGAGCTCCTCGATGATGAAGTTCAGGTAGTTCCTGGAATTAGACATTTTTGTTGAATAAGCTTTACGAGTGATTATAACTAATTAAGGCCATGCCTATGGTTACGCTCCAACAGTATTTTTTAACTTAGAAGAACTTAGAAGGATGCGCTGTGCCGCGCTCCCGCCCGCATGGGTACCACCATCTTGCTTGTTTCTTCTGTGAACCAGCTTCGCTATAATATGTAAATATATGGGTTAGTTCCAGGTAAAGTAGTAATGTTCATGGGCGATGTCGACCACTTACCGTCTAGTGGGATATCTGGTAATCCTGGCGCTTCCCGCGACTCCCACGGTATACCGCACTAAAACTACTGCGAGTTGCCTTTAGCTGCTTGAAAGGGAGTGTTTCGGATCTGACTAGCACAGGACACCGCCCGCGACCAGACAGTTCCCTCAAAAGGGCTAACCGGGCTTCCTCCTAGTATGGGGATACTAGCCGACTCCGACAACATGAAGCTCCCTTGCAGACGCTGGAACTTTACCCTGATAAGTCTATACCACTAGCTCATGTATTTGTCCTAACATAAGCCGATGGTCCAATGAGGTTCTAGATCTAGACTGAAGGCAACGTTTAGATAGATGAAGTGTTGGTCAGCCATTAAACCAGGTGGGAAGACGATCTCCATGCAGTAACTGGTCCTGGATACTCTGGATACGAGTGGCGAGGGATCGGCTGTGTTTGGCGTTTGTTGAGTGAGGCCTATATTAACCAGTGGACGGATAGAGGCTGATGATGATGAAACATAAGACATAATCAGAGTCAAAGGGACCCGAGCCTGCTAAAATATTCCCTATACATTATCAGCAGTTTAAACCCAGACTTCCTCCGTCTAACAACCATAATGCTGAACTAGAAAATTGACAATACGAGAGATTAAAGTATTATTTACCATCCATTGTAAGCGAAGAGTCCCGAGTAGAAAGAGAGAGCGATAGATGTGACGTCGCTGGTTGTCCCCTCGAAAGTGAAATGCTCCACCTTACCTGGAAATCGAAATGTTTCATTTACCATTTTTACTGATTACCACCGAGTAGAAGAACTACTAGATCAGCGGGAAGTAGAATCTAGATATACTTAAATTAAAGTTTTTTTTTTGTTTTTTTTAGGAATACAAACAGTTAAAATAAACACATTCAATTAAATTTATAAACATAAACCATAAACCAAAAAAGTATCCACAAATAAATTTATCATAATCAGCTTCCGCTAAAACTATGAGAGAAAAATGCCCCTGTTAGTAAAAAAAAGAAACATAAAAAATGCATTTGTTATGAAAAAAAAAACATCAAAAATAAAAGTAAAATTAAATTGCGCCAAAAACATTAAAAAGAAAAATAAATCTTAGAACTACCAAGAGTTGCTGCAAGTCACCTCTCTAACCTTGCTCTTATAACAATTAAGGGAGTACCTGAACTGGTCAATTGTTTGAAAATGTAAATTATAAGATAAGGTTGCACGTGGAATGAATGTGTTGCCACCATACTTGGTTTTGGTTTTAGGTATATGGTATGACTTCTTTGATCGAGCACTAATACGTGATCGAAGATATGATCAAAGATTAAGTTAATGTATAGCATCATGAATGCGCATTCAGATTTAAAAATATTTGTTTCTAGGAATGTTATGAAATATGCATATTTAATTTAAATTACATGGTCACAATAGTAAAACACTACAAAGAGTCAATGACCCCAAAGTTACGCAATCCTGGGGTCGTTGAACTGCCACTCGAGTGAGCTGTATTCTTTACGATCGAACGTTTAAATCGATTTTTTTTAAGTTTGTATGTTTGTTGATCTTTCACAGCAAAAAGGCTGAACTGATTAGACTGATAGTTGAAATGGTGATGGCTTATACCTTGGATTAGGACATAGGCTATAAAAATAATGATAATCAATCCGGATACGGTTGTAAATCTAAGTTAACGCAGGCGAAACTATTGGCACCAGTTAGTAGGTTATAAAATCGGAAACGGCTAACGGTGGCAAAGCTCCGAGCAATAGCTATGATATGATGTAAGGTAAGTTTCGGTGTCAGTAATTACACTGACTGTCCTGCCCTTCTTTCCAAAACACAGCAGTTTGACGGGAGTAAAAAGCAAGATGGTGGAACACGCGGGCGACGAACGGGGGTGCATAGGAGGCGCTATTTAATGCGCCTTCAGTAACGCCTCTGCGCTCGTGTCGGGTTCAGGATGGGAACCTGGAGCTGACGAAGAGTAGTCTGGCCTTCGCCGGGGCCAGTCTGTCGCTGAGATGATCCTGTTGCCTGCAGATTCGGGACCCTCAAAAAGCGCCTGAAGGCGCTCGTGGTTTTAGTTTACGGGTAGGACACTTCCAGGTGCGAGTCCCACATAGAATCAGGATCTGCCTGGCTACATGCGTAAAAATCATTTCCCTGTGATAACAAAAAAAAAACGGCGGCTCAGCACAACCCTCCTAACTGTATAATTAATAATATAATATATAAGAATTTAAAAGTGATTGCATAACTCTAAAAACTAAATAAAATATTGTAATGAAACAATTTTTACGGATTTTATCGCGGTTTATTAAGATTTTTACAAGCCCGACGTTTCGGATACCTTACAGCAACCATGGTCACGGGAGGACTGAGTGAAATTCGCGTAAACATTAGAAAATAATATGTGAACCTGTCTAATGATCTTGTGAACGAAGACAATGCAGAAATATAGCTCCGAGAAATAAAAATGGAAGATCTACCAGATACCGTTTTAATAGTAATAATAAAAAGTGCTCTAATTTCTACACGTAAATTGCAAGTTAGGTAAAAATCTCGTCATAGAATCAGTTTTAACGTTAAGCTCCGCTGACTTTGATGTTACAAAAAATAACGATGCTGAAAACGAGGAAGTAATTACTTAGATAGTTCCTCCTTGAACAGTTAATAATGATAATGCGAGACGAAGTACAAAAAAAATAGTTCTGACCCGACTACGGCTAAAGATAAGTTTGTATATTACTTTTAGTAGAGACATTTACTCGATCATGGCCCTACTTTGTGTTTGTCCTTTCCTATGTTCAATCGCAGCGCCTGAACCACTTAATCGTAATTGAGGTGTCAATCGATTCGTTTTAACCGACTTCAAAAATAACATTTTTCGTAACAGCGACATAGCTTTCAAACTTTGTCCATATCTATACATACAGGTAAATAAAATGGGAGTGTCTTTTTCCCATCAAAATCGGCCCGGCCGTTTCGGAGATTAGCCACAACAAACAGACAGACAGAGAAACAAAAATTGTAAAAAATGCTATTTTGGTATATGTACCGTGTATACCATATGCATTTAATAAAAAGTGGTTAATTTAATATTAGAAAGAGACACACCAATTTTATTTATCTGTAAAGATGACATTAAACTTAATAAGATAATACGCGGTGCAGAATTTCAGACAAATTAAATGAAGCAATCATGAACCGGAGCTTGACAATCAAGCGATCAGACTCGACGCCTACCCAAGGAAACAGTCGTTTGGGCGACCTATTTTTAGACATCGATTTTCTATTGACGTCGGGTTTGGGGAATTATGGATTTCTCTTGGCAGGGTTCCGTACCCGTGTGGTAAAAATGGGACCCTACTACTTCGGTGTCTGTCTGTCACCAGTCTGTATATCATAAACGGTGATAGACAGTTGAAATTTTCACAAATTATGTATTTCTGTTGCCTCTATACCAACTAATACTAAAAATAAAATTTAAGAGGGGCTCATACAGCAAACATTTTTTGCCCTTTTTGGTTACTTTACTTTAACGAAACAAACGTGATTTTTTTTTGTTAAGGTGTTGTTTAAATGGTACGGAACCCTTCGTGCGCGAGATCGACTCGCACTTCGCAGGTTTTTAAGAAAACAATCCCTCAAATAAACGCAATCTATCGATCTCTGACAAATCAAAGCCTTCCCATTGGTAATAGAATCATGGATTGGAAAAAAGTTGGATCGAGGAAGGTAGGGCCGCAGCATAAGTCAAGAAAACATTTTAAATAAGAAGTAGTGACCAATTCGGCTGCCGGTGTCGGCACGACCAGGTTGGTACCTCTCGCTCACATAACACCGGCAATCAAGTGACAGCTGTGCTATCGCGTTTCGTGCGATTTGTGAGTTTCCGATGGCCCATTGAGGAGGATGGGGAAGAGATGGAGAATGGATGTAATCCTTCATCATTCGACGACATTAGTCGACGTCGTTGGTGACGTCTGACATAGATTATATCAGAGTATAAAGAGTGTAAGGGCGCGGCTCCACCGCGGCGCACGGAGAAGCTTCGCACGATTGTCAAGTTTCGTTTTGCAAGAACATGTGATTGTTTCCACTGCAACACACGGACACGCTACCATTTTCACGGTGGATACGCGCCTTTATCTTTGTTATTTTTAATGTTAGTTAGATAGACAAACTGGCAGACGAACAACGTGAGGATAAGTGGTGTAATCGCCCGTGAACTTATACAGAGACAAGTCCAAACAAAAAAATAAAACATTGAAATAAAAAAATAAAAATACAGACAGACAAAAATTGTAAAAAATGCTATTTAAAAAATAAAATATTGTGAAAAATAAAATATTTTTCTTTCTTTCTTTCTTTCAAACATTTGCCAGTTTTGAGACGTAACATTTTTTTATCTTCATCTAAACATGGTCTCTTTGACATTTTAGTATTATAGACTGGCTGTTGCCCACAGCTTCGTCCGCGTTTACTTATTCATATAGAGCCGTATTCGGACTGATGATAGTTATTTTATAGCCTAAGTTATTCCTTGAAACGTCACCTATCTGTCAGTGAAATTCCCGTCAAAATCGACCCAGCCTTTTCCGAGATTAGCGGGAACAAACAGACAGACAGACAGACAGACAGACAAAAATTGTAAAAAAATGCTCTTTTAGTATATTATGTACCGTGTATACATCCATAGGCATTTAGTAAGAAGCGGTTATTTTAGTATTACAAACATACACTCCAATTTTATTTATCTGTATAGATGTGAAATCTCATATTTATATATAGCCTGACCAGAAATATATAAACTCTACGAGGTGTCGCCACTGTATCTTTTATACGGTACCACATAGTATAGCCCGTATAGAAATTAGTTCCGAAATTTTCCGCAATATGGCGAGGGTTTTTATTGAAGTTATACTTCTTTTGGCGCGTTAGGGAAAAATGATGAGAGTAAATTTTTACGATGCGCGCGCACACAGTCACGAAAAACCGACACCCTGAAGTTAGCTATTTTCAACATTATTTTATATAACAATTTTCACATAATGACAGTATAGACTACAATGTATTTTTCTTTACTTCTCACGCGTGTACATAAATAAGTACACAGACTTTTTTCTGGTGCAATAGTAAATATAGAATAAAATTCAATCTCAAGATAATATTTAAAGAATAATGAGTCATTCTCGTGTGTTGAATGAGTTTATAATGGAGTGACGGAGGATGTCAATAGCAGGAACGAACCAATTTACCGTGAATTAAAGAAACCGCGCCCAGATTGAGACCAACTTGATGTTTTACTTCCCGCCAACTTTTTTTTTTTATTAAACCCGTTTAAAGTGGGTTTTTGCCTTATTTTTAACTATTTTTCGTAGACAATTCGGACATTATCTTGGTGCCCATAGCTTCGCCTGCGTTAACTTATATTTACAACCGTATCCGGATTGATTATCATTATTTTTATAGCCTATGTCCTACTCCAAGGTATGGCTTATACCTTGCAGTAGGACATTCAACCATTTCAACTTTCAGCCAAATCAGTTCAGCCGTTTTGCCGAGAAAGATTAACAAACATTTGAACTTACAAACTTTCGCCTTTATAATCATCATCATCATCATCATCATCATCACCATCATCATCATCATCATTATCCTTTATCCATCCACTGCTGAACATAGGCCTCCTTCAATTAACGCTAAGACGATTTTACTTTACATCTAATGTATTTCCAAAGTAGGTACCTACTTATATTTTGTAGAGCATAATATATTCAATGATATTTTATGTATAATTAAGCATAATGTTTGAACAATTGTATTTATTTTATTGTCAATGATTGTGTCAAGGACGAAATTTAAAACGCGGAGAGAAATAAATGCAAAAAGTTACACAAACTAAGAAGTAAGGTAAATGAGGCTTTTTAAACTTTGGAAATATCTGCCGGGTTAATTTCACGAAGTTTTTCATTGGAGTGGTTTTAAAAAAAATCTTTCACAAACACATGGTACTATAAAAAATCCCAAACAAGTAAAAAGTTTAGAAACTATGACCAGACTAAAATAAAATTAATGCCTTTTTTTGAAGTCGGATAAAGTGTATTCAGTCGAACCATAATCGATTTGCATCTCATTTTTCAAAATCGAATAAGTAGTTTAGGCGTTATGTTGGAACAAATACACATACTGCTAAAATCATAACTTAGCTTTGCCGCAGTCGAGTAAAAAACTCACGCAAGGAGAATCGTCAACCAAAAATAAAAGTGGATACAAGTGTTTTTGTCAAGTGACAGTTTTTGTGAAATTACCCTGGTCCCTGACGTACCGCATACTTCGGGGAAACTCAAATTGCTAAGCCAAAAACGATTCAACACAAAAACAAGTCCAGCTCGTCAGAGCAGGTTTAGTCGAAACCTGGGCGTTTTCCTTGTCATTATGTATGGCTTTTCTTCGAAATAGATTTATGACGTATATTTCGACGTAGAACTGGCCTTGAATTAATTGTCTTATATTGTTAACTTTGTACATATAATTCTTCTGTGCGTATGTCACTGATCTCCTAAACAACTGGACCGGTATTGATATATATTTTTTTGTGTTTTCAAGTGGATTCGAGAATGGTTTAGATTTTAGATTCGCAATCAATAAAATTACAAAACGTTTAGTACAGTAATATTTGTTGGGTCCGCTAGTAATTAAAAATTAAAAAGTTATTAAACTACTTCTAGTCACTCTTACGAATTTTTGAAATTCCCCTCGATTTCTCTGGGATTCCATCATCAGATCCTGGTTTCCTTATCATGGGACCACCTCGGAAGTGCACTCTTTCGAATAGAAAAAGAATTTTGAAAATGGGTACACAAATGACGGAGAAATCAGAATTTTGACTAATTATAAGCAACGCCTTTAACAGTTCTATCCATATTTCAGACAAATAAAATCAGTTATTGAATTTCGGAATCACAAAAATTTTTTTAAACAAAAATTTTAACCGACTTCAAAAATAAAAAATAAACTAAAAAGTAATAAAATAATCACGTTTCCTTAATTTTTGTGCCTAGGACTTATAATCAACTTGTTCTTTTACTAATTACAATGTTTGCGTTTACCATGTCATTGTTGTTCCTTTTGGAGTCGGTGTCAGCTAAGTCCAAAACCGTCGTCAGTCACCGGTGTCGTATTTGTTGCTGTACCTATCTACCTATATTTGCTGACACCTCGCCGACTCAAATAGTAACAAAAATGACGTGGTAAACGCAAAGAGTGTAATTAGTAAAAGAACAAGTTGACTATAAGTTGGCACAAAAATTAAGGAAACGCGATTATTTTATTACTTTTTAGTTTATTTTTTATTTTTTGAAGTCGGTTTAATTTTTGTTTAAATTTTTTTTTGTGCTTACAACTTCATATCAACTTATTCTTCTACTAATGTATAATCTTTCGTTTACCACGTGACACGCCATTATTACTTTAAGTCGGTGTCTTATTTGTTAGTTTGTTGTTGTACAGCAAACACGAACTTGGCTGACACCTACTCATCGAAATCCATTCAAAATCGGCTGAGTAATCTTGTGACAAACATTTAAAAAACATACAGACGAATTGAAAACCTACTCTTTTTTTAAGTCAGTTAAAATTGTATCACGATGTTTATCTACGCACTCCTAGACTACTGAACCGATTTTAATTAGTTCAACTTGAGGAATAGGATAGTTTTGGACACGGCAGATGGCGCTGTTGTCTGTAGTGGGACTGCCCAGGCCATATTACGTATAACCTCGGAACATACACTAACCTATTATCTAAATATATCATATTAATTGTCCTTGGCGGGATTTAAAATACCACATCTTTAAGTTAGATAGAAAAAAAATCCGTTGAATTGAGAACCTCCTCCTTTTTGAAGTCGGTTAAAAACAGGCAAATGATGGTATTTGTGGTCAACAGCGCCTAACACAAATGAGTTCCAACGAGCCTAGAGCCTGGTAGTTCCTTTATGCGTTTCCTATCCTAACGCATATCTAATCCATAAGCACATATCTGCACTGATAAGCCAATTGCTGTCAAATTTTCTACACATTGAAAACTCAGTAATAACGATGGTATCCATGAAAACTCAGTAATAACGATGGTGTCCATGAAAACTCGGTAATAATGATGGTATCTATGAAAACTCAGTAAATACGATGGTATTTATGAAAACTTAGTAATAACGATGCTATCCATGAAAACTCGGTAATAACGATGGTGTCCATGAAAACTCAGTAATAACGACGGTATCCATGAAAACTCGGTAATAACGATGGTGTCCATGAAAACTCAGTAATAACGACGGTATCCATGAAAACTCAGTAATCACGATGGTATCCATGGTATCAATAAAACATCTTGCTTAAAACGGCCGATATACAGTGGGCAGACAGTTTGTAATAAAGATAATTACCTCTACATAGCTGGTAGATCCCGGCGGCGATGATGATGAAGAGCGCTAGCAGCTTGGCGTACGTGAACCAGTCCTGCACCCTGGTGGCGGCGCGGACCGACCAGCAGTTCACGAAGGTGAGCAGCACTGCGACAAAATCAAAATCAAAGTCATTTTTTTTTAACGTCAATTGAATCTACCACTGGTTCCAAGGCTAGCCCAAGCTAGCTGAGAAGAACGAACAGTTGTCGAACGTAAGCCCCACTGCAACAAGAATTATTATAAATTATAATATTTCTTAACAGTTGACGAATGTAAGCCCCACTGCAACAAGAATTATTATAATATATATTGGCAGTTGACGAACGTAAGCCTTAACTATTAGTCTGTAGGCGCAAGGTCTGGTGAGTAGGGCATTGTTTAGGTGCTGAACCAGGATCCGACCAACTTGCTGAGCGCTTGCAGTTTTCAAACAGAATCCATTTTTCATCGCAGGTAACAATGCGGTTCAAAATTCCTTCATTTGTGTGTCTGTTGAGCAGTGCAAGGCACGTCTCGGCGCGTATTTCGCGCTGGCAATCATAGAGTTCGAGGGGCACCCATTTTTCAACCTTTTTTACCTTACCAATTTGACGGAAATGGACCAATATTGTTTTGACGCTAATGTCGAAAGCTGCTGCTAATTCAGCCGTAGATTGTGTATCATCAGCTTCCACAATCGCCTTTAATTCGTCATTGTCGACCATAGTCTTCGGACGACCGCGAGGTTCATTTTTAGGTCGAAATTTCTAGAACGGAAGCGAGCAAACCAATAACAGGTGGTGCGTTGGTTTGTAGTGTTAGCTCCGTAAACGTCGTTAATGCTGCGTGCCGCTTGTGCCGCGTTGCTGCCATGACGGTACGCATATTCCAAAATTACTCGAATTTTTAACACTACACAACATCAATCAACAAATGACTTCTTTTGGAAAAAGAATTCCATGTTTTTAAAATAAAATTAATTTGAAATTAGAAGTCTTAGCCAAACAAAAATTATTTTGATTTGGCTGTTGAATGGCCAGTGGTACTGCAGAACGGCAATTTCATAGGTAAAGACCTATTATCTAAGTAGTCGACGAACGTAAGCCCTACTGCTTTTTATGGACCTCATCGCGGCTTGTTAAGCAAATCTTTTTCGAATGCCGTGACGGGACGTTTGCCTTTACATAACAGTGCTGTGCCCAGTACACCACGTTCGACTCGCGTTATTTTTTGTGATTTCTAATAAATATGTTTATTTGTAATAAGGGACCCGACATACGTCATTTTGTAGTGGACTGAATTCTAAATCTAAGCCATTCTCAGATCCAATTAACACACACAAAAAAAAACACCTACGGTCCAGCTATTTAAGAGTTCAGTCACATACACCTGCACAGAAAAATTATATGTATAAAGGTATACTCACAAATGCAGCAGGCTGCTAACAACCTGGTGGCGTCCTCTGGTGGATTACATTCAGGGAAGATCGGCTTTAGAACGTACACAGCGAAGGTCAGGGCCACGATCGCCTGGAAGAGACATGGAATCAGTGACCTGGACTACGTGAGACAAACTCTGGTACATGTGGGATGCGCTGCTCTCGTCTGCATGGGAACAGCTTTGTTGTGTTTCGAAAAGCTTTTAACACACACTTTTCTGCACAAGGGAGAAGTATCAGTAGTAACGATGGCATCCAATAACCCAACTACATATCCGTGGGAGGGATGCTCTGTGCTCCCATCCTGCTGTTTACCGTCAAACAGCTTTGCTGTGTTTCGGGTAGAAGTGCAGGATATGCAGGGCCGTCTTCCCCACTGAGCACTGTGGGCACGTGCCCAGGGCCCCACGATCCATGGGGCTCCATTATTTCTATCAGAATATGATTGAGTGATATTACAAAAATGATTTCTGATTAGAACTAGTACTGCCCTTATTACTAGGTTTATTCTTCTCTTGTCCAAAAATCAGGCTCACATATCTTAAAATTGTTGTTTTCGTCGGGGCCCCATTGTCCTACTGCCCAGGGCCCCTAACGGGTTAAAGGGGGCATAGAGGATGCAGTGTATTGGGGCCAGCCCAGGCAACTAACCCTAACCTAAATCTTAAGATGGTAAGTCTGGGTACCAGTAATTACTGTGCCTGTCCAGCACTATCCAAGCACAGCAAAGCTGTTGCACGGACGGATAGTGTTACCCATACAGACGAGCGCGGCGCAGCGCATACCTAGAGGGCGCATTGGAAAGGAGACGGTCCAAAATTGTATGGGACGTTGGTCTACTTTTGTACATGTAATGAGATGAAGGAAGGAAAATATTGAAACAGTTTTGATTTGTTCATATCCATGAATTCATCTCAATTTTAGCGTAGAATAATTTAAAGTTACTAAAATTTGCAACACTACGTGTACGAGGGCGGCACTGAAAATTTCGGGAATCAAGGAAGTGACACAACATTACTATTTAAAAATGTATTTATTGCTTTTCGAAGTATTCTCCGCGAAATTTGACACATTTTTCATACGATGGAACCAATCATAGAAGCAACCATTCCATTCGGAAGTTGGGGTCTCCAAAATGGCCGTTTTGTAGGCGTCCACAGCTTCTTCAGGCGATGAAAATCTCTGACCACGCAATTTATTCTTTATTTTAGCGAAAGTATAGAAATCATTAGGGCTTGGGTCGGGGCTGTACGGTGGATGGTCTAATAATTGTATGTTTTCTTGCTCTAAAAACTCTTTTGTTCTGTGCGCGGTATGAGAACTCGCATTGTCGTGATGGAGGATGATGCGGCGGTTGCAGTTCTCTTTACGGAGTTCAGAAACGACCTATGGCAAACAAATGCTAGCATACCATTCTGCATTAACCGTTCTTTGTCCCTCAAGAGGAATAGTCGCAACATGGCCGGTTTCGGAGACAAACGTGGCCACCATTTTTGCAACACTCCGTGAACGAACAATTTTTGTTGGCTTTAACTCATTTTCGAACACCCAAACTCGTGACTGGTTTTTTGTTTCGGGTTCGTACGCGTATATCCAGGATTCGTCACCTGATACGATGTTGTATACAGCATTTGAGGATCCTGCGTGGAATCTTTCGAGAGTTCTGACGCAGCAAGTAACGCGAGCCGCTTTTTGCTCTTCACAGAGCAAATGCGGTATCCATCGGGATAACAACTTTTTTACACCTAATTGTTCATGCAAGACTATTTGTATTTGACTCATGCCAATGTCTAAAGTTGCCTGAATTTCGCGGTATGTCACATGTCGATCTTCCTCAATCAGCTTACGCACAGCATCAACGTTTTCTTGGGTGACTGCAGTTTTTGGACGACCTTGACGGGGATCATAACTGAGCTTGACACGTCCACGTTGAAATTCAGCAAACTAGCGATAAATTGTGGTTTTGGATGGGGCTTCATCACCAAATGCAGAAATCATCCGGTCAACACCCTGTTTTTGTGTTAAACCACTTCGAAAGTCATAATAAATCATCGCTCTAGAATTTTCTCGAGTCAATTCCATTTTCTCAACGACTAAACAAGTTTGACAAGACCGAGAATCTTTTTTTAAATAAATAAATGGTATTCGATTTTTAAAACCAAGGAGTTTTCAATTAAAGAGATTTTAATATGACAGGAACAGTGGAAATATTCCATTCCCGATACTTTTAGTGCAGCCTATGTATAAAACAATGGCGTATGATGGCGTTCTTTGGCGTTATCTGTCAAATGTAAGGAATTGTTCGTTATGCATCATCATATTTATTAAGTAATAATAATTGTCCGTCTGAAGGGCGCCATGAATTTCCAACAAGTTAAAAAACTTGAAATAGATTTTAATTTTTTGCTTGAAAATTAGTTTCATAAACTAATTTATTTTATTTTTAATGAAATCTATGTATTTTTTCTCTAAATTTAATGGTATATTGTACAAGACCAGACCTGAAATGGACCGTCTCCTTTTGGCGTCAATAATTTCAATTTATTTCAATAATTCCAAAACAAATGAAAATATAACTTGGTGACCTAATGTTCATAATAAAAACCTTATATTTTTGTTTTCAAAACATGATTAGATAACTTTTGTAACAGAGAAAAAAATAGCAAACATACCTCTTTTTAAAAAAGAGATTCACATCGGCAAATGGGACCGGCTTAAGCCTCTTAACTTTCTTCGTAGATGAGTCCATATATGTTCTTTAAAATAATAGAAGGAATTTCTCCAAGTATTGTTCTTAACGCAATAAAATAACAAAAAACCGTCCTTTAGTTAAAAGCTTGCGCGCGTATGAAGAGTGTCACCCCGCTAAGGACGCTCAACGCCCTCTAGCGCGAATCTGGTATTAGAATTATTGTCTAACAATGTGTCGACTTAACGTTAAACTTGTAAATAAACTGGCTTGTTTCCTAGTTTGTGCTACAACTTTGCGATAAAACTTCACCCATCTTTTTGATTCTCGGTAAAATATAATTATCAGTACAGATACTTTTAAGAGAACAGGGGTAAAGCAGCGGGCTACAGCTGATATTACGTTTCAATGCTAATTAAATTATAAATAAACATATTTCTAGAAATTGTAAACCATGATTGATATATTGTCTGCGCTAATGATTATTTGTTGTAATTAAATTTTGTTTCTATTTGGTATTTCTTATTAAGCGACGATGATCTCCTGGTTAGGTCAGTGAGAGGTTTGGGTTCGAAACTACCACCCCTTAGGGCAAGGGTCCTAGATTCTATGACGAAATTGACACAGTCGCACAAATGTTCTTATAAGAGGCCTAAGAGGGGTATAAAGAGCCGCCTCGGCTCAATTCGCTTTGCCCAAGGTGCTGGGCTCACCTTAGGCTACTGAGCCCCACCGCCACGACAAGGCCTGAACCATGGTGGGGATGGGCCATAGTGCCTGAAAATAAATGATTTTTTATTTACCTGGGGGTCACCCTCGATAGGTCGATGTCGTTTAGACCATATATAAATTCAGTAGTTAAGAAGGCCAAATACGTGATGAGCCGTCTATACTACCTGATTAATAAAAATAGCAAGATGCCCCTCAGGCACAAGCTCACACTGTATAAGGCATGCATCAGACCCATACTGTCGTATTCCTGTGTTGCATTCGGGCATGTACTGTACGACTGTATGCAATACAAGTAGTACAAAACAAATTCTTACGCATGGCAACCGGTTGCCCGTGGTACGTAAGAAACATCGACCTGCACAGAGACCTCAGGTTAGACTCGATTAAGGGCCACTTCAGAGCGATGTCAGAACGTCACTTTGAAAAGTCAGTCCTCCACCCGAACCCGCTCATCGTGAGCGCGGCGAACTACACCCCAGATAGCTTAGCTACAGATAGGCGTAGGCTACCTAAGAACATAATAACAGATCCAGCTGACGAAATTTCGCAGCTGCTAATGCGCGACGCAAAAGCGTGACGCGAACTACAACACTCACTCCGAAATACAACATCCGGGGTTAGACATACACGCACACGTTCCCTACAGCGAGAGCGACGTCGTTCCCTACACATCGACACCCAATCGATCCGGATCGATCGCGACAATTTAGGCTCGAACCCAACACGAGTCGGCATCAACCCAGACCGCAATAACAACGGTAGCACTTCGCTACCTTCTGATTATACGGGTACCGTGCGCGACCCACCTCCCCCACTTGAGGGAGAGGAGAGGGCCGGCCCTCACATTAATAGAACCGAGTTCAACTCGTCGACCGTATTGGGTTCGTTTAGTTCTAATATAACGTTAATAAACATTAACGCGTCAGATAGGCGATGCCCACCACGGGGTGTCGAGGGGGGCCCCACCCAACAACCCTCATCAAGACCTCCTGTGGCGGACGCTGCAACTCCGACCGGCGGAGTGGGCCCCAGTATCGCTGGCGCCATCCGCCGGGTCCTCACGCCAATGAGCCCACCCGGTAGGGGTAGACCGCCTAGGGCTCCACTCCACCCGACGGTGACGCGGCACAGTCCCGCCACTGATACACAACCGACGCCAGGAGGCCGTGTGGTCGCTGACCGCACGGTAGGCGGGGGGCAACCCCCCCACTTTATAAATCAAAAGTGAGCCAAATGGGCTCACACTAATCCGATGAAGCATTAGGGCCTTCAGGCCATTAGCATAGATCCCTCCGAAAAAAAAAAATAAAAAAAAAAAGATTTTTTATTATTATTAAAAATTTCGTGCGCCTGACCACGCGGTTAATGACGCCTAGTCGATCCCCTTTTTTTTTTTATTTTTTTTTTTTTTTTTTTCGCAGGGAAATCCTTATGGATGCAGCCAGGATCTTCGGGTAGATCCTGACCCGATGTGGGACTCGCACCTGTGAGTGCCCACCCTAACTAAAACCACTGCGAGCGCCTTCAGCCGCTTTTTGAGGGTCCCGGATATGCAGGCAACAGACAGGATCACCTCAGCGACAGGCTAGCCCCGGCGAAGGCCGGACTACTCCTCGTAAGGGGGGACTACCCGGCCGCTACTAAGCAGTCCCCGCGACGTCGTATCATACTAGGCCCAGGTTCCCATCCTGAGCCCGACACGAACACAGAGGCGTTACTGGAGGCGCATTAAGTAGCGCCTCCTACGCACCCCCGTTCGTCGCCTGCAGGGGGGAGGCCTCGTCGGCGGCCTCCTCTCTCACCCGCTCGTCGGCCTCCTTCTGGGACATTACTGCCTCGCAGAAGGAGACCATCGCCGTCCAGGACTCATCGTCACCGAGCATCGCAGTGATGACGCTCGGCAGAGACAAGTCCCCTCCGATGACTGATGTCAGACCGTGACGCAGCGCCGCCCATCTCGGGCACACCTCGAGTGTGTTCTGGGCTGAGTCCACCGCCGCGCCACAATCATGACACACTGTCAACGGCTCCCTGCGGGCCGTCCGGCACAGGTACTCACTAAAGCAACCATGCCCGGTGAGCACCTGTGTCAGACGAAAGGTGAGGGGTTTGCGCTTACGGCGCATCCACCGCTCAAGGACCGGACGCAGAGCAACCGTCAGGTTTTTGCCATACGGCTGCTGCGTCAGGTCCTCCCCCCACCTCCGCATTAACGCCTCTTGCCCTAGTCGGCGAACCCGAAGAATCCCGTCTAGCGTAAGGCTCTCGCCAAGAGTCCTCCTATCCGAGACATAGGAGTGCATCTCGGCAAGAACCTCCGCCACAAGAACGAGTCGATCCCCTGTAAAGTAAAAGTAAAGTAAAAATCTTTATCTTATTTTATCTTCGTATTTCCACGGGAACGGGAACTACGCGGGTGAAACCGAGGCGCTGTTCGTTTTCGAATATAGTACGTAAGCAAACTAGCAATATTGAATGTAAATCCATTTTCGCATTTATAGGCTTTGTCTGTCTTCGGCGTGATAATAAATGTATGTTGATAGTTCTATTTCTATTGAAATAGTCAATATTCGAACCGGTCAAGTGCGAGTCGGAAAAATGTTATGAAATTCGTCCAGAACAGATTTTCGTTTTGGTTCTGATTCTAATACTGATAGTAACTCTGGTTCTGGTTTTGGCCCTTATAACATAAAATACCCTTACAATACTTATTTACTTCCCTGATAGTAAAATTCATACGGACATACAAAAAGTGAATTGGGATATAGTTAGTAGATATATTGTTTCCTAATGTTTACGGGAATTTCACTCATTATAATGAAACAACTTACAACACAAACGTAACAACTAGGAACGACACCTAGCTAACCTTTCGAATAAATATTAGCTGTCACAGGAACGTCCAAGAGATGTGACACATCTACGAGTATGTCTTTATTAGAATTCATAATTATTATGTTTTGACGTGACAACGTCTTATAATTCGATGGAGCCGGCTGCACGAACGAAAAAACATGACGCACGCGGCGTTACCTCGCTCTGAGGCGTTCCATTTTCTTATGACGTTGTCACGTTAAACTATCGTCAGTAAACCGACTTTTTTTTTTATAGAAGAAGGGGTAAGCGGACAGTCGGTTCACCTGATGGTAAGTGAAAAGCGACATCCACAGACACCTACTACACCAGAGGATTAGCAGGTGTGTTGTCTTTCAAATATGAGTATGCTCTTTTCTTGAAGGTCCCTAAGTCGTATCGGTTCGGAAACACCGTAAGCGGCAGCTGATTCCATATATTCGTCGTGCGAGGCAGGAAATGCCGTAAGAATCGAGTTGTTGTGGATTTACGAACATCGAGATGGTGAGGGTGAAATTTGGAATTTTTACGCGATGTCCGGTGGTGGAATTTTGCTGCAGGTATTAGACCGAACAATTCCTTAGAACACTCCCCGTGGCAGGTGCAGTAGAAGATGTAGAGCGATCCGACATCTTTACGTAGCGCCAAAGAATCAAGCCGATTGGAGAGAACATTGTTATCGAAGATTCGAGCCGCCCGGCGTTGAACGCGGTCAAAGGGAAGGAGCTGATATTGGGGCGCTCCAGCCCAGAGGTGGGAACAGTATTCCATGTGAGGCCGGATCTGCGCCTTGTATAATTGCAGGCGGTGTGAAGGCATGAAATAGGTACTGCTTCGCCCTATTGAGCACGCCGTGTTTCTTAGAAGCTAATTTAGCCTTTCCTTCCAAAAGTCCACGAAATTGCACATCTCTCGATATGTCAACGAGGCGGTTATCAAAGTGCCTTCAAATTGTAGAGGAACGACGAAGGATGACTTTTAGCGGTAAACGCGCAAATTTATTAAATTTAAAAAAATACACACGAACATATAACCTCCTCCTTTTTGAAGTCGTTTAAAAATGTATAACAAAAGTTTTACAGCTTCATATCGCGAGTCGTCACGGCACAGTTGATTTGACAGTGAAGGTGTCCCAATAAATGTTTTACTTCAAGAAACGGCATCTAAATCAGATCACCCGTCGAGATACAGTACCTCTACCATGAGTTTTGTTACAAGCGTAAATGACATAACTATAGTAGTAGTAGTAGTAGTAGTCCCCACCATGGTTCAGGCCTTGTCGTGGCGGTGGGGCTCAGTAACCTAGGGTGAGCGGTGAACCTTGGGCGAAGCTAATTGGGCCGAGGGGGCTCTTTGTACCCCTCTTATAAGAAGAGGGGACAGAAGATCAGGAGGCAAGGGGTGAGGATGGGAACCTCACCCCATTGTACTGTCCCGACTTTGGGAGGGGTTGTTCTGTGGTGCGGGACAACCCCTTTTGTGGAGGTGGCGTCAGTCCCTTGCGGGACTGACTAGCCGTCGAGGTGTCCTGTTTGTTTTCTAGATCCGGGGCACCTCACCAAAGGCGGCATTGGTGGCACTCGCCGGGTTTTAGTAGGTAGAGCTGCGTCCATTTACCAGCTGTCGGGCGCAGCGAGTCCCACATACCCGCGTGGGGAGACCCACTCCCCGCAGGATGCCTCAGAGCATTTCCCGGCGTTAAAGAAAAAAAAAAGTAGTAGTAGTTACGTAAAACGCAACACGAATAGAAACTAAGGTATTGTATAGTTTTCTATTCGTGTTGCGTTTTTACGTTAACGTTACGTTACGTATATAAGTAGTTAACGTAAACACGCAACACGAATAGAAAACTAAGGTATGATATAGTTTTCTATTCGTGTTGCGTTTTACGTAACTACTATAGTTATGTCATTTACGCTTGTAAAAGAACTCATGGTAGAGCTACAGAAAAGCGGGTGAGCCATCCTTGTGTATGTAAATGTATGCGTTGTCTTTGTGTGCGTAAGTTCAGTTTGCTGGCTTACTCTTGTCACTCGATTCTATTGAGGATTGGGATCGAGAACTTGTCAGTTGGTATACTTGTACGCTACACAGTACACTAGCGCACGATTTGATGCAGTGGAATTTTATGTAACTAATTGAAATTGGTATTTCTCAATCTCGATATGATCGAGTCAAATCGTGCGCTAGTATAGCGCACAAGAGTGCCTATTGACAAGTTCTCGATCCCAATCCAAAATTTAAATAGGATTGAGTTTCAAGAGTAAGCCAGCTCGCTGATACGCTCCTTGTAATGCACACAAGCACGCAAATCTCTACGCATCACAATTTACAACTACAATTATAGCCCACCCGCTTTCGTGAAATAAAACAACGGTACAGACATATTCATAGCTGTAAAATTAGATATAACACCCCTTTTGTATCGGGTGTTAGAGAGAAAATCAAATCGTTAGTGAACCAACATGGAACCAACAAATCATTATTTGACACAAAATGGTGGATCGATATTAGTTTATATAGGCCAAATGCTAACGATGTGTAATGGAATGCTAGAGTTTACTTGAAACACTACGATAGTATTAGAAGAATAAATAGAGATTTCCAGGAGGACGAAATTCGAGTTAGTCATCTGAGTTCTAGGAGAAAATAGCTTCATTATTAAAATCGTTGGCGTTATTTGTAAATTGTTTTCGTAGTACCTATAAAGAAAAGTGTGTATACTAATATTAAGATTGAACAAGTCAACGGCGCGAACTGTAACTAAATGATTGCTATCTCACCTGACATAGTGCGCGAACATGTGTGCTAGAATGAAATGCAGATGATTTCCTAAAATGTCCTTTTAGAAAAAAAGTTATTATAGAAAAACTACTAATGTGTATCTTTTTAAAATAAATTTATTTCAACTTTTGAATAACTAAACTATGTCTGTACGGGCTTTATTTTTGAGTTTTCGTGCTCCTTATACTATTTATTTTCGCCTGAAGTTGGACTAAAATCAGTGTTGAAATACGAAAATTTCGAAGCTTATATATTTTTGAAAGTTTTTTTACGATTATGGGTGCATATAGACTTATATAATGACGAGATCAATTTACATTATCCTTAGTTTTTTATGGGAAACGTCAAATATTGTAGTAATTCCTGTTCTGCGTTTGTATGGAAAGATGAGCGACTTGTGTAATCTTAAAGAAATGCAATGCCGTGTAAATATATTTTTTTAATGTAACTACTTTTCGAGTTTCTATCAAAGGTTTGCGCGACTGAAATTATAAAGGTTTAATAATCACCTTTAAATCAAGTCCTTCAAGGAAATTAATAATAATAAAAAGGTGCGTGCAAAGTACACATGTCAGAAGTGAAACTTGTTTGGCTAACAAATTTTTAAATCTCATTTATATTTATACTAATCTAAAGCTTTAAATTTCCGAGACTTGCGATGCGACCTTCGCTCTATCTCACTCTCTTTCTCTCGATCATTCACTCGCTTGCTCCCTACTCTCACTCCATGGCTATGTGCTTCATGCTACGTTCGCCCTTTCTCACTCTCTCTCAATCGGTCTCAATCACTCTCTCGTTCTTCTTTGACAAAAACGTTGCACATTTTCGTGACGTTTCATCCATAAAAAAATTACGTAAGAAGTTTCACTTAAAAAATCACTAACACCTTTCTAGTTAATATATTATGTATTATCTTTAATTCGCGAAGAAGAGATAGTGGGGATAGACAGACAGACCTTGGTAGGAGGTCGCGCTGACCACTCACCGCAAGATGTCCTATCTATATCAAGGCCAAATTCCTAATCCAAAGGCCAGGCCTGTTGGACCGTCTAATAAAAAAAGTATAAACAATAACGCCACGGTAATTTAGCCGAGTGAGAGACGATAGTTAAGTAGGAATATGGTCCCTTGAGTGAGGGGTCCGGATTCGATCCTGACCTCTGTGATGCCTTGAAATGGGTTTATATTAATTACTATGTGCACCTGAACACGAGACCAGCGCCCAGCGCTTGCAGATGATGAGATTAAAAGTCTTTAAAGGTGTGTGAAGTTCACCAACCCGCGTTGGGCCAGCGCATAACTATGGCCCAACACTCACCTCGACTATTTTCGAGGAGGAGACCCATGACCAACAGTGGGACTCATAAGGGTTGATATGAATATATTATATTATTTATTATAATCTAACCGAGTTCTAACCTCGTGAGAACTTGTGCTGTCAGCAACTAGGAATGAAAATAAAAAGAATTTGATACGTACACACGGTCATGACCTATTGACATCTAAATATGTATATAGCTGTTGCCCGCAGCTTCGCCCGCGTTAACTTAGATTTACAGCCGTACCCGGATTGGTGATATTTTTATAGCCTAAGTTACTCCTTATAACACCAGTTAACTGCAAGTGAAAGTCAATCAAAATCGGCCCAGCCGTTTCAGAGATTAGACGGAACAAGCAGACAGACAAAAATTGTAAAAATTGTTATTTTGGTATATGCACCGTGTATACATCCATAATATGCATTCATTAAAAAGCGGTTATTTCAATATTACAAACAGACACTCCAATTTTATTTATCTGTATGATACTTTTTGACGGCCGGCCGATCGAGTGGTGAGGCTAGGACACTTTACGCGGCGGTCGCGGGTTCGTATCCCGCCACGTGCAGATACTAAATTGAATTTTAAAGACCGATGACAATAATTTAGAAGTTTGTTAAACGGCATTAAAAAAGGAGGAGGTTCTATGTTCGTCTGTATATTCCTGATTTCTCCGTCAATTGTGGACCGATTATAAAAATTCTTTTTTTTTGAAGAAGAGGTGGTCCCATGATATAAAAAACCAGGATCTGATGATGTCATCCCAGAGAAATCGAGGGGAACTTTCGAAATCATAGGAGCGACTATTGCGTTTAAATATCTTTCAATTTATATTTATTAAAAAAATAAGCACTATAATTTGAAGGTCGATCTGATGCTGAAGCATCAATATCCTTACCGACTCCAAAAGTATCTATAATGACGTGGTAAATGCAAAGATTGTACATTAGTAGACGATTAAGTTGATTATAAGTCGTTAGGCCCAAAATTAAGGAAATGCGATTATTTTATTACTTTTTTTTTTGAAATCCAATATCCTGATCAGCATAATTATTCATCACGATATCAAGATAGCACCTTTAGTGTAGCACTCTTCGTTCTGATCAAGAATATATTTTTTTTCGGATGGATCTATGCTAACGGCCCGTAGGCCCTAATGCTACATCGGATTAGTGTGAGCCCATTTGGCTCACTTTTGTAAAAGTGAGGGGTTGCCTGCCAACCGTGCAGTCTGCGACCATACGGCCTCCTGGCATCGTGGTGGGATTGGTGGAACTGGAAAGAAGGCTAGGAGTGTAATCACTGGCACCGAGATTGTCAATTCGAGGAACATAAAAGCATTATATGATAAGAGCATTTTGCGTCATCACAGACGCAGTTATAAATCAAAGTCACTCGCTCTGGTTTCATCAACCTCCAAGGTCACAGAGTCGCAAATTCGGACCTTGGCAACACATGATTAGAAATGCTGCAACTACCACTTTCCAAGCGATTCCGACCTCGTGTTGCGACATGGCACATTCTAAAGCAGTCTAGCTGATTTGATTGTTGCTAGAAATTGTATGCCTAAATTCTATGTATTCAAAATTGTTTATATTTTTTGTTACGAAAAAATGCCACAAAAATAACTTTTAAATAGCAACGCGATTTTTGTGGTTTAAAACTCAAAAATACGCGTCCTATATCCCAACAAATCCTCGCAGAGAAAACTAACAAAAGCTCGGCGCTGTTGTCTGTGTCAGACTGAGGTTTTCCTAGTAAATGACGCATAACATGTACTACTAAGTTCCTACATTACGCGAGACCCCATAAAATGTAGGTCATCAGCTGCCACTTACGGTGTTTCCGAACCGATACGACTTAGGGACCTTCAAGAAAAGAGAATACTCATATCTGAAAGGCCGGCAACACACCTGCTAATTCTCCGGTGTAGCGGGTGTCTGTGGATGTCGCTTTTCACTTACCATCAGGGAAACCGACTGTCCGTTTGCCCCCTCTTCTATAAAAAAATCTCGAGCAACATCAAATTCACCGTAAGGAAGAACTGGTTGTGCCGATACACTAAAAGATGTGATCTACCCTCAAATAGACAAACTGGGCCTGTAGACAAAGTGACATCGCTTTGTAGCCGAAATTCGTTATCGTATTTGAGATAACGATACTAATTTTCTAGCCAATGATCAATCATAGATCGTGACAGTGCAACGACAACAACTGTCAAATGTCAACAAAGTTCGACAAGAAGTGTCAAATCGGACCAAAAAATTAAAATTAATATCTACTAGCTGTGCCCGCGACTTCGTTCGCGTAGATTACGTAATTTAACAATGAGTTTTTTTAGTGTGAAGAGCTGTATAAATAGAGGATGTTGAAAACTTACTCTCTAACTTAAAACCCTTATACTTTTAATATAATTGATCGCTTTTATTCATAGCACCTAGTCTCTTTTGAAATTACCCATAGAAGAATCACCTAGCGCCTACCTACTTAGGTAACTATACTGTAGCTATCATCATCATCATCGTCAGCCTCTA
Organism: Helleia helle; assembly: GCA_963853865.1. Taxonomy (NCBI): domain Eukaryota; kingdom Metazoa; phylum Arthropoda; class Insecta; order Lepidoptera; family Lycaenidae; genus Helleia; species Helleia helle. The sequence goes on from OY971436.1 coordinate 2,187,608, forward strand.
TCCATCCACTGCTGAACATAGGCCTCCCTCAATGAACGTCAAGACGACCGATCCCTTGTCACTCGCATCCAACGCGGACCGGACACTGCACGGCATACCTACAATTATTTATAAAATGTATGAACCGTCCGCAATCCGCATTATCAGTCAATTTTACAAAAATGTTTGATCATTGATCACTAATCCATAGAAATAGTAATAAATGCCACTCTAATAATAATATAATTGTTATAAGAGGGCTATTGTTACTGGGCTTGCATAGTACGTTATCAAATTTTTTTGTTTACGAAATTTCCAACTGAGAACATGGCGAGAAGGACAAAATCACTTTATTTTGAGAAAAATTGTTACAAATGATGTTGATTTTTCTTCTCTCCATATAGCAACAATTTTCTATAACTTTCAGAATGTACAGTACGTTCAGACTTCAGTGACGTTATATGAAGCTTACACTGTACGGTCTACTTTTTGGCATTCTTATCTTTATGCAAGTGCTTCTCTGTAAACGATGTTAAATGTGGACCCATCTGGAACGTATACAAAAAGGTTATTGGGGTTATTTACTCGCGAAAGAGCCACATAGAGTTTGCCATGTGAAAAGCAACCAGTACTTAGGTCAACTCCAGCAACGGATAATGTCTGACCCTGAGCTTTATTAATGGTCATGGCATAACAGAGGCTGACAGTAAATTGCACTCTTTTGAAGGAAAAAGGAAAATTATTGGGAATGAGGGGAATTCTTGGAATGAAAACAACATCACCAGCTCCGCAACCAGTTAAGATTTCGGCTTCGATGATGTTTTGCTGCAAATTAGTGATTATGAGCCGAGTGCCGTTGCAAAGTTTTGGAGGACATAAATTTCTAAGAAGAATTATCGGTACGCCGACCTTTAAAACTATTTTATGGGCTGGAAGACCAGATGTGTTGAGGGAATCTAAAAACTCCACGGGATGGTTCGTGACGTCTTCTTCTTCATATTCTATACTATTTCCAGAAACATGCGTCAATATTTTTAAATTAATTGCTGCCGCTTGGTCGTTACGGGGAGTTAAAATAGCACGTTGGCATAGCCAAGAACCAGTTTGATTACCAATGTCTGTGGAATCCCCGTAAACAGAAGAAATAAGATCCTGTTGTGATGTAACAGAAAAACAAAGATTCTGTACCAAAATAACTTTTCCATTTTCTTGTACGGGATATGTACCATCACCTATTTTTAATAGTAAATTAGAGAACTCCAGCGCATTTTCGCAGCCTCCTAACTGTGCACGCATATTTATACTTATGTGTGTAACTGTTATAGTGCGCCATAAAATAGAGCTTTTCAGACAGGCAGAAATTTCATCGGCTATTGTTCCTCGCGGTATGATTGGGAGTGTCTGCCGAAAATCACCACAGAAAAGGACTGTAATGCCACCCATCGGTCGATCGTTTTGCCTTATATCCCGCAAAGTTCTATCGACAGCTTCTACAGCTTTCCGATTTGCCATCGTGCATTCGTCCCAAATAATTAAAGCACAATCATTGAACAGTTTTGCTTTATCGCTATTTCATGACACATTGCAAACCGGGCTTTCCGTACTGTCTAAGTCTATGGGAATTTTAAACATGGTGTGTGCTGTTCTTCCTCCTGGCAACAATGTGGCAGCTATCCCCGAGGAGGCGACAGCAAGAGCAATTTTATTTTGGTTCCTTATCCGAGCCAAAATAATTTTGGTAAGAAAAGTTTTATCCGTTCCGCCAGGCGCGTCTAAAAACAGGATTTCACCCGATGCGTTATCTACACTGCAGCATACTCTATCATACGTCTGGCGCTGTTCTTCTGTCAAATTTGCGAAGCCACTTTGTAAAATTTCTGCGAGTTCCACGGGATCGTAACTAATTTCTGAAGCGTACTCCCTGTTTATACGTTCCCCATCGACTGTCGGTGTTGGTAAACCATATTGACTGACCGAGTTTCCTCCTATACTTATAACAATTTCTTGAATAGCTAATAAGGACCTGTTGTGACAAATTTCACGTACCTGATGAGGAATTTCTCCATCAGTACTTAGTTGAACTTGTCTCAAAAAATCCTCAGGTCATGGTATTTTTGCCACAACAGTCTAGCATCTGATAATCAACAAAAGGTCAATAAGATGGCAAATAAATGTCGCAAGCGATGTGGACTGTCGCTAATACATGCCTCAGCTAGAGCATCATCCCAATGCTGATCTCCATCTAATAAATGGCGTGCGCGGCAAGCGGCCTTGTAGGTGGGATGTTCAATATCGTCCAATTTACGGAGTTCTGCAAAAGATGTAGGACCTCGTACTATATGAAGAAGAAGGCGTAAATAATAACACTCGGGATTATTCGGGTGTACACGGTCCAATCACGTGCTCTTTAAAAATACCAGGCTCACTATCTACAGCAGTTCCACGTCTCCTACGAACAAAAATACCTTGCTGCTTGTTGTAAGTATAATAACATGGCACTTCATTATACAAAAGAGACTTCGCGAAATGATCACTTTGGCAAAGACGAAAGAATGCAAGCAAGGTGTTTTGTCTCGGGTTGGCCAACCTTTCTACCACATTTTCAGACTGAAAGTACACTCGCTGCCCGCCTTCAAGGTGCACGTCCAGGTGAATGACCGGCGGATGCCTTTCATGTATCGGGAAACTTAAAATACGCCAAGCTGCCTCAGAGGAGCTTATGTACCGGCCAGACTGGTATCTTGTGACTTCGTCATATTCATTATTTCTCAGCGCTATCATTGCTTGATCACTACCTTTATTGATATATTTACATACATATTTTATAGACTTAACGCTATTACATATTTCAACATTAATGTGAGCTTGAAATGCTTTAGATAAAACTGGTGAATACGGTACCACCCATCTATTGTCCAATATAATTTCTTGCCCACGGAACCTGATGGAAGCCGTAAAACCACCTTGAGAAGGTGATCGACGCCGGTATAGCGGATACCCATTTTCTCCCGATATAGTTTGTTCTGTACGTGCCCTAGGGTATCTTTTTAAGCACCGACCATCTTGCATGCATGGTGATACTCTATTTAAACCGCCACATGGCCCGTGAACCATGTGTGTTTTAATGATGTCATGCAAAATTGGATCTGCATCATGGTCTGGAAACTCGGCACTTATGACACTGTCAATAGCTTCGGGTCGGATTTTTTCTGCCAGCCACAGGAGGATGTGGGCGTAAGGTAAGCCACGCTTTTGCCACTCAACACTATACATGAAACAAAAAGCTGAGCCGAAAACTTTATCTTTTGTAAGAAGATCAATCATATATTTAAGTTTTAAATGAAATACTCTCGCAATGATGTCATGTCTATCATATGACGCCTGTCCTGGGAGAAGTTCCTGACAAATTTCGGTCCACTTTGGATTTGTTGTGAACGTTATGAATAGGTCCGGCCGGCCATACTTACGGACGTAGCAAAAGGCATCTTGCGTTCTTTCGTGCATATATCGCGGACCGCCTGTAAAACTGGAAGGCAAGATGACTAACCGCCCCAAATTTTCGATATTATTATCTGATTGCATTGCGTCCCGCAAATGCACGTATTCTTCAGCACGTAAACGACGCTGGTTAGTGCGAATGTACACTAAACGTTCAGTTTCTATTTTTGCATACATGTCCACAATAAATTGACTGTACAAACCTACACAACTAAACAAAACATTATATTCTAAGGACTCATCATCAGCCTCGCCAGTTATAATTCTGTTCATGTGGTATCGAGCCCGGTCAGCTCCCAGGCGAGATTGTCGCTGTTCTCCTGTTTCTGCTCGTCGCAGATCGTCTATCCTTTCCCTTTCGGATATTAAATAACGTACATCGTTCATCCGGGCGCTTACATAATTATCTCTGGCTGTTGTTAATCGTCGTTCTCTCTCTGAGAGAGATTCGGACTCGCGTGAGAGGGCGTGACGCTCTCGGTCAGCTGACAACCGCGCTTCGCGTTCCTCGATACTCTCTTGGGAGCGCAAAGTTGCGGTCAGGATTCTTTGCGAACTTAAACGCGACTCCCTTTCGGTAAAAGTCTCAGACTCGCGTGAGAGGGCGTGGCACTCTCGGTCAGCTGACAATCGCGCTTCGCGTTCCTCGATACTCTCTTGGGAGCGCAAAGTTGCGGTCAGGATTCTTTGCGAACTTAAACGCGACTCCCTTTCGGTAAAAGTCTCAGACTCGCGTGAGAGGGCGTGGCACTCTCGGTCAGCTGACAATCGCGCTTCGCGTTCCTCGATACTCTCTTGGGAGCGCAAAGTTGCGGTCAGGATTCTTTGCGAACTTAAACGCGACTCCCTTTCGGTAAAAGTCTCAGACTCGCGTGAGAGGGCGTGGCACTCTCGGTCAGCTGACAATCGCGCTTCGCGCTCCTCGATACTCTCTTGGGAGCGCAAAGTTGCGGTCAGGATTCTTTGCGAACTTAAACGCGACTCCCTTTCGGTAAAAGTCTCAGACTCGCGTGAGAGGACGTGACGCTCTTGGTCAGCTGACAACCGCGCTTCGCGCTCCTCGATACTCTCTTGGGAGCGCAAAGTTGCGGTCAGGATTCTTTGCGAACTTAAACGCGACTCCCTTTCGGTAAAAGTCTCAGACTCGCGTGAGAGGGCGTGGCACTCTCGGTCAGCTGACAATCGCGCTTCGCGCTCCTCGATACTCTCTTGGGAGCGCAAAGTTGCGGTCAGGATTCTTTGCGAACTTAAACGCGACTCCCTTTCGGTAAAAGTCTCAGACTCGCGTGAGAGGACGTGACGCTCTTGGTCAGCTGACAACCGCGCTTCGCGCTCCTCGATACTCTCTTGGGAGCGCAAAGTTGCGGTCAGGATTCTTTGCGAACTTAAACGCGACTCCCTTTCGGTAAAAGTCTCAGACTCGCGTGAGAGGACGTGACGCTCTTGGTCAGCTGACAACCGCGCTTCGCGCTCCTCGATACTCTCTTGGGAGCGCAAAGTTGCGGTCTGGATTCTTTGCGAACTTAAACGCGACTCCCTTTCGGTAAAAGTCTCAGACTCGCGTGAGAGGGCGTGGCGCTCTCTGTCAGCCGATAACCGCGTTTCACGTTCGTCAATACTCTCTTGGGAGCGAGAAGCTACTGTAAGTGCACGCTGTATGCAAAGCCTAGACGCACGCTGAGTAGGCGTTTCCGATGCAAGAGTTCTGATGTGGTTCGCTCGGATTGCATACGGATGGATAGCCTCACTTCACGATCTTCCTCCGATTCTTGAGATCTACTTAATCTCAACCTTTTAGCATTTCGGCTACTTTGCGATAGGTTTGATTTTTTTCTAGAAGGCATATTCTTATTCTAGAAAATATTGAAAGATTAAAGAAACCAATTATCAAACGACAAACAGACTAAAACCAAGAAAGACCTTTTAAACGACACGAACGAACGAATTTTGAAAACTTAAGACACCCAACAACTCAACTGTAATTTCAAATACGGGTTAGGGTGATTCTTTGGCCGAGAATCTTAATAGCGCGATTCAGGAAATGACGTCATATGCACAACGCCATCTATTGAGAGTTAATCAGTAATCGTTCGGACACAGTTATAAAATATCTTTTTTTTTATATTAAGTGACACATTAAACTATATTCATTGAAAACGATGTTTTTCTAAAGTATTAAAGAAAGTAATTACTATTCCTTTCCAACGTATTAAAATTTTAACAAAATATTATAATAACTCAACAAATTCATTAAACTTAACAAATAGGATATACATGTCGGTACTATAAGTTGTCAATAGATGGCGTTGATCTGATCCTATTTGTTAAGTATTGTATTGAACTACATTTTTGTCAATAAGTCGGTACTATAAATTGTCAATAGATGGCGTTGATCTGATCCTATTTGTTAAGTATTGTATTGAACTACATTTCAAATACATAATATTATATCTTTTGATAGAGTAAAGCGATTGCGATGAAACAAAAACTAAATGTTAATCTAAGTTACGCACAATTTTTATGTATAAAAGTTATTTACATTGGTTTAGTAGTTTTTACGTGATGCGTGGTTAACTAAACAGACAAACAGAAAAAAATAAAAAAAATGCTGGAAATATATTCTGTTAGTCATCCTTTAACACCCTGGCTATTTTTTTTTAAATACTTTCAATGTACAGAAACGACTCGTCTACAGATTTATTATATGTATAGATGTAAGTAGACCTCATACACACTATAACTCATAAAAATTGTGAAAATGTTGCCCTCCATGGCCCACGCCCACGGATAACGAATCAATATCAATAATAAAATAACATAAGTTTGACATAAGTGTTCGATAACCAATTGACAGTTTATGATTTTGTTACGAATTTTAACATTGTCTACCAACTTGCGATAACGATAACGAGTGACATAATTGACGACGGCTTATGTCAATCCCATACATTTTATTCTTTTCGAACTTCGTTTTCGTTTTTTTAATGTTACTTTGTCTAAAGCCTCAGATCTCTGTTGGGAGACCCTCTAGTTAATTTATTTCGGCGTTCAATGAAAGAGTCTTAGTCCAGTTGCCCAATTCTACGAGTCGATATGAGCGACGATGGTCTAGCAGTGAAGTTCACCAACCCGCATAGGACCAGCGCATCGGTGAACTATATACCCCAAAACCCTCCTCGCCTGATTTCGAGGAGGAGACCCGTGCCTGACAGTGGGACATATGGGTTGATATTATTATAAGCTAAGGCACCAGGTAGTACCTATTTGTGTAGATTCATTATGAACTATTCCTTAGTTAGTACCAACTACTATCTATATATATAATATAGAGACTATTAAAACTGATGTGATCCAGTTCAATTCCAGCTAAGGCACCAGTTACAATAGACTATTCCTCTGCTCTAGCACAGCGGATCCGCTCCAGGTAACTAGACCCTCGCTCCAGCTAGTTCCTAAATATTATATAACGATTAGATCCATACCTGTGAGCAAGGACGCACGATCATGCACTCGATCCAGAGCCTGATGAAGGCGGCGAAGGGTCCAAACGTCTCCATGATGTAGGCGTAGTCCGCGCCACTCAACCGGATCATGGTGCCCAGCTCGGCGTAGCAGTAGGCTCCTATCTGTGGACAGAAGAGGCTTGATCATGTACTGAACATCGGTTGGTTAGGTGCCCAGTTCAGTGTACAGTCGCTCCTATCTATGGGTAGAGGAGGCTATTGATAGACTTGATCATGAACAAAACATCGGTGGGAGTAAGCTTAGCTCGGTGTAGCAGTAGGCTCCTATCTGTGGAGGAGGCGACCCTCTGCGATGGTCGAATGATGATGACCACTTACTATCTGGTGGCTTATCGGCTCCTGAGGGGTTCAAGGCTTTCTTCTGCCTAGCCTTACTATGTTGGGGTCGGCTTCCAGTCTAAACGGATACAGCTGGATATCAGTATTTTAAATGGAGCGACTATCTGACCTCCACAACCCAGTAACTGGGGAATACGATACCCCGTGGTAAGACTGGTTGTCTTACTGGTGGACTTTGGGGCTTCTGACGACCCGTAACGAGTGTCAAAGACCCACGAGTGACAGCCGGGACCAACGCTTTAACGTGCTTTCCTATGGTCAGCCACCGGTGGCAGGGAAGCGCTGTGCCGCGCTCCTGCATGGGTACCACCATATTGCTTGTTTCTCCCGTCTAATAGCTTAGCTGTGTTTCGGAGAGAAGAGCAAGACAGGCAGTGTAATTACTGGCACCGAGACTTAACATCTTATGTCTCAGGATAGGCAACACATAAATGCGTTGCTTGGGCTCGTTCCAGGTAAATTGGTTTATGTTCATGGGCAACGTCGACCACTTACCATCAGGTGGCAAGTTTGCCAGTTTGCCTATCCAACTAACATAAAAAAGCCTTCTACGGAGCAACTCCGGCAAGCGTGCGACTGTTATTACTTAGACACGACCTATTTTTTTTTTCTTTTACGCCGGGCAATGCTCTGAGGCATGAGGTGAGGTGAGCTGGGTCTCCCCAGGCGGGTATGTGGGACTCGCTGCGCCCGAAAGGTGTTAAGCTATGTAAGGTGGTAAGTGGACGCAGGATAAGGTGCTGGGCTAGGCTACTGAACCCCACCGCCACGACAAGGCTTGAACCATGGTGGGGTAGGCACGAGCTCCTCAAAGATAAGATGCAAGGTATTCCTTTTAAATTAGAGTGTAACAATCATTTATCTAATATGTTTATGTAATACATCTGTTTATTCTGCTGATAGCCCCCCGACATGTACTATCAGGAACATGTGCGAAAGATAACACAGAAATAATATTGTGGGCAGTATTTAGATGTTTTATGCCGTTTTATTAAACACAATTGTTACTTATTATAAATTCTTAATTGTTATTACTACCAAACTGTTACTAGTTCTAAATTATATTTTAAATTTGTATTTATTGTTTTATTTACATTGGGTATTGTTTTCAACTAATTTTATATAAATTTTACATAACGATTTATTTATAACGACAAATTTCTACCGCCTTTCTTAGAAGATTAAGTTGATTATAAGTTGTAAGCACAAACATTAAAGAAACTGTTATTTTATTACTTTTTAGTTTAGTATTTTTGAAGTCGGTTTTAATTTTTTGTAAAATGTTTTTATACTAGTGGAAAAAAAAATATAGCTTGTCGTCCCGCATTTTTAACTTTGGACCGTTAATTTTTGTTTTAATATTGATAGTTATTGTTAAAAAATAGTGTTCAATTATTTTTGAATCAGAATAAACAAATATCGTTGACTTTCTCATAATATATCTACTTACATAGAGAAAAGAGGTCATTTGCTGTCAAGACTGCATGGTTTGCGGAATTATTTCTAACTATATATTAACTATATATTTAATAACTTGTACTAGAAGTACTCACCATACTAAAGATACCAGAGGCAATCCACACTAGCAGGCTGGCGTTCACTGATCCCGTGTTCTGCAGCACCCCAGTTGGGGAGACGAAGATGCCACTGCCGATGATCGAACCGACTATCACTGTAATACCGTTCAGCAACGACATCTTCGCCTCCAAAGCACCGTCATCTTTCTCTGGCTGTTCAACGTCCGATTTGAGAGTCTCCGTGTCTTCCACGATTGGTTTTTTGTGTGACCTGGAAAGAGAGTGAGCTTAATAATGGATTACAAAAGACTTGTGGGTGCTTTTATCAAAAAAAAAATTACATAGCATTAAGTACAAGGAGTGTTGACGATTATTTTTTTCCTTTCAAGTCCTGGCCGTGTTAATAAAGGCTTGTTTTTTTTTATATAAGTAAGGAAGAAAGTAGGAGGGGGACGGCGGGAAGTGTCATTGCGTGCGGTTGTGTTTTTTTGGTTTCCCGTTAATTCATTGTTATTTTATTTTGTTTTGTTCATTCCGAACGGTTTACTTTAGTGTCTGTTTATCCGTATATATTGTGATTGTTTGGGGATTGTTGTGGAGAACTGTTCTAGAGTGGTTTTCTATAGTAGGACTGTTCTGATGGTTTTCTAAAGTGTTTGTTTTAATAACTTAATCTGTGTAATATATAATGTGCTTCGTTGGCGAATTTTGTGGTGGACTGTTCTGAGCGAATACAATGGGAAGTGATAGTTGATTGATGGGAGAGAGATGCCGCGCTCTTTGTCATTTCCCGCCGTTTCTCCAAAGCACAGACAAAATATTGTCAACACGACAGAGGCCTCAGGTCTTAGCCGGTTCCAACAGGCACAAAACTACAAAAAAAAGAAGTAAGTTGGTAAGTGTATGTATGTCTGTAAACTTCAATAAGTCCTCCAGTGACTTAAGCACTGTTTTAGTAAAACTTGTATGTATTTATTGTTATATTTTCTCTACTTAAGAAAATATCGTTTTCAATGTCCGACTTTACAGACAACAGTCTGTAAAGTCGATTTACAGACGATAATTTACGTAATAAAGCCATAATCCGTCACAATCTGAACGCTTAGGCTGATCGTGCCTCTCTATCGCTTGTTCCGTGCTCTCGCTAGCTCGGCTCAAGCGTAACGTGACAATGAGTCATGCTTTTTCGTGCGTGCAGCTAGCATTCATCGATTTTTAAGACGTTATCACATTAAAAGCAAGATACTTAAAGTATATGGATATATTTGAGGACCTCTGTGGCTCAGTGGTAAGCGTGTTGGCTGGCGTTGGCGCTCAAGCCGGAGGTTGCGGGTTCGAATCCCGCCAGGGAACAAAAATATTTTCTGTGTTCCTGCGTCATGGATGTGTATTAAATATGTGACTATATAATAAAAATCTTAAATATATGTATAGTATAAAAGTATTAAATATATTTCCGTTGTCTGGTACCCGTAACACAAGTTCTTCGAGAACTTACCACGGGACCAGATTGACGTGTGAAAGCGTCCATAGATATTACTATTATATGTCAAGACGTCGTCGTCGTCGAAAAGGTCTCTGGACGAAAATCGAATCTACGACCGCGTGAAGTATTACCACTAACCACTTTCATACGGTTTTTATTATTATTCGTATTTATAACCTGACCTACTCCTCTTTATCTAAGTGCAACAAACAATGCAACAGGAACAGCCACTATCGGTTGACCTTTAACATAAATGGCATATTGGGTGATCATGGGTCACGAGTGAAATGATTTAAATTAAATAGTGCTTGTTGCTTTCGCGTTGTTGCGTCGGATAATGATTCTAGGAATAAAAAAAATCACATCTAAAACATCCAACGTCAACTTAAAGAGGTTTTTGGAACGTAGTTCCTTAGTTCCGAAAAGTTGTAACGACACTTTTTGCTATTAAGCCGTGCGGCGTGCGCGTGTTTCTCTGTCTGTCTCTCTCTGTCCCGTAGAAAGCAAGCCAGTTATTTTCGTTACTAAAATTGAGCCTACTGATTAAATTAATATTACATTATATTTGTTAATAATAAAAAAAAACTATAACTTAAAAAAAAAATACAATATAGGAATTTCACTAATTAATCGAAAGGAACTTCGTTCCATCTGGGTGTCACTTGACACCTCTCAAGTTTTTTTTTCTATAACACCGGGAAATGCTCTGAGGCATGCCGCGGCGGAGTGGATCTCCCCAGGCGGGTATGTGAGACTCGCTGCGTCCGAAAGCTGGTAAGTGGACGCAGCTCTACCCACTAAAACCCGGCGAGTGTCACCAATGCCGCCTTTGGTGAGGTGCCCCGGATCTAATGAGCAAATAGGGCACCTTGACGGCTAGTCAGTCCGTCAGGGGACCGACGCCTCCTCCACCCGGTTGGTTGACCCGCACCACAGAGCAACCCCTCGTCGGGACAGTACAATGGGGTTAGGTTCCCGTCCTCGCCCCTTGTCTTTGCTCTTTTGTCCCCTCTTCTTATGAGAGGGGTACAAAGAGCTCCCTCAGCTCAATTAGCTTCGCCCAAGGTGCTGGGCTCACCGCTACGACAAGACCTGAACCATGGTGGGGAAAAGTATACGGGACTGCTTCATGTTAAGTAATTCATATTTTTCCTAGTTGAATATAGCCTTAATAATTTTTGATTAGTCCGTTCAAACTTAGGACTAGCTTGTGCCCGCGACTTCGCCTGCGCCGGATTAGATTTTAGACAATTCACATAATATCTTTATAATTTTTTTTGCTATTCTGATATAAAAGCTGTATTATTGTAAAGTTTCATTCAGATCCATTCAGTAGTTTTGGTCTGAAAGAGTAACAAACATCCATACAAACTTTCGAGTTAAGAATATCAATAGGATCTTCAATCACTTTACTTCCCCAATCAAAAAATCCTTTCTATATGGAAAATTCAAAAATATTTGCACAAGAAATGTATAAAAGAGAAGTACCCAGTACATGTCCTTGAATGACCCCATTTTAATGCCCACAATAGTTTACAAAGCGTCCTTTGAAGTCTTTGTACAATAAACCATCTGGGAACCCTCCCCACATTACACTCTCAGGGTCAAAACGAGACAAATTGAATTAGGAAGGGACATTGCAATATTTTTGGGACTAATTGGTACCTATAGCTGAAATTTGAATAATCAAAGTGAAAAAAACTAAAGAGAAGTGTCAAGGGACACCCGGATGGAACGAAGTACCTTTCGATTAATTAGTGAAGGAATTGTAATAAAAAACAAAAAAAAAGGTGTAAGGAAAATAATTATTCAGGTAGGTATAAATTTTTTATGGTTTTTTTATCGATAAAAATCAGAGCATCTCCCGGCGTAAAATAAAAAAAAAATAAAAAAAATCACCGAGGTGGGATTTGAACTGGGGTTTTTTACTAAGCAGCCCCAATAGTGTAATAAAAACAGCTACCGACGCAGTGATGTGTCAATCAAAAAGCCGCACGGCTTACAACTATGGCAAAAAGTGTCGTTTTAACTTTTCATCTTAATTTTTTTCGTCTAGCCTTTCATATCCCTTTTCATAACGCGTGTTAAGGAACTACGTTCCAAAAGTGACGAAAAATATATATTGTATGTCGTTGCATTGTTCTCTTATGTTTACGCGAATTTAATTTATGATAGTAAACTAATTTTATAGATACTGTAAAATATCCGAATAGCATTGTTTTGGGACAGAGGCCAATATCGTATAAATTGTTTTCATTTTTAGGAGTTGATAATCCAGTGATACAGTATTTAAGGATTTAAATTGACTATTAGATATTTTGAACTCTTAAACAATGCCGATGGGCCATTATGGTTCAAAAGTGGGGGCCACGTTTAGGTAGAGAAGTGTTGGTCGGCCATTAACCAGGTGGGAAGACGATCTCCGTGCGGTGGCCGGTCCGTGTTGGATGCGAGTGGCAATAGATCTACCGTCTTGGCGTTGATTAAGAGTCTTATGTTCAGCAGTGGACGGATAGAGGCTGATTATGATGATGAATAGATATTTTGACCTCTTAAACAATTTAGCAAAAGACCAATAAACGTGACTAAAAATTAAAATAATCCTAACTTTTAACACTTCTAAAAATTCAATTATGAGGTTATGCATAAAATGTTATTAAAAATATTTTGCAGTATTGTCATTGACATCCTTATCTTTGTAAGTCGCCCACAAATCCATCATCATAAGCAACGCTTACACGTCTCACCAGGCGCGGATCTGTCGTTCTTCACGTGTTACTGTAAGAGATAGTGCCATGCTGCTATGCAGCCGACTTGGTCCGGCATGACCGGGGTGGTACCTCTCGCTCATATAACACCGGCTTCAAGTGACAGCTATGATGTCGCTTTGCGTGCGGTTTGTGAGTTTCCGTGCATAATCTCTAGTTGTGGGGATGTGTATGGGCGTCTAATAGTCGCCAAAAGGATTCGACTCGTTTGCCCTCCTATGCTAAAATAAGACGGTGAGTCTCCGTGCCAGTAACAAGCAGGATGGTGGTAAATGGTTCAAGCCTTGTCGTGGCAAATTAGTACCCCCTTTTTTTTCTTTAACGCTGGGAAATGCTCTGAGGCATCCCGCGGGGGAGAGAGTAAAAATAAAAAAGTGAGGTAAAACCCGGCGAGTGCCACCAATGCCGCCATTGGTGAGGTGCCCCGGATCTAGAAAACAAACAGGGCACCTCGACGGCTAGTCAGTCCTGCAAGAGACCGACGCCACCTCCACAGAGAGGCTGTCCCGCACCACAGAACAACCCCTCCCAACGTCGGGACAGTACAATGGGGTGTGACAGTACAATACTACTCAACTTATGGCAATCACTTTAAAATGAGTGAGAGACTAAACAACGTGAAGTAGGTTGTGCACCTTATGCCTTCCTTGGGTGTGCTATCCTGATTATCCTGATCAGGATATTGGAACAAACATTATTGTCATCGGTCCTTAAAAATTGTGCAAAGTTCCAATTTAATCTGAAGTTTTAAAGTGGGTAAAAAACATGTTCAAAGTTTCCGTTACGTGGGCACATACGTTTGAACTCTGAAGCTAATAAAAGCGTGTTAATTATAACATGCTAACAGCAATTCAAATTAACTTGACCAGATTTTATCACTTTAAGGTAAACAAAAAATATAACATTATGTTACTTAATATTAGTCTTTATCAAACAGTTATTATACAAATTAGCGATAATTAAGTTTGTAAATTATTTACATATTACATATAGAAGGTACATGATCAAATTACTTTTAATTCAATATTAAAATACACTCTTGTTTTATTTTTAAATACCAACGCATAATAAGAGGTACTTTTTGGCAAATCCTTCAGGGATCCAAAGTAAAAGAAGAAGAAAAAGAATAACAAAGGATTATGGAGGGTAGAGACAAGGAGAACAATCTCATGTGGGGCAAAAGTTGAAAAAGAGTCCCGCTCCGAATAACGGAAAAACTACGATTTGAACATAGTTGTTGTAATGACTAAAACGTAAATTTTAATAAATATATATAACCAAAATACTGCGGACAGAAAGAGTAATTTTATTAGTGTAATTGTTTTAAATAATTACAGATTTTATTGTGTATTTATTTTCAGTATCTACCACAGTAGCACTTAGCGCTGGCGTCCGAATAACGGATGGACTACGATATGAGCATAGTTGTTGTAATGACTTCAGTAGTTTTTACGGACACTTTTCATTACACAGAGATGGTCCTCCTTGTCTCTACACTCCATACAAAGGTTTTAAGGACAATAAGGTTTATATTCATCAGTTCGGAAACCACTGAAGCTGGCAGGAGTAGGTATATAATTTTAAATTATATTAGAACAATTTACACTGATAACCACATTCTGCTTATCAGAACAAATATCATTTGCTTATCAATTTGGGAGCTTTCTTATGATAGCACTCTTCGACAACTTTGCTGGCGCCACAAAATTATATTTTAAATAATATACCTACATGATTATACATACCTAGGCTACACTAAAAGTATCGGGAATGGAATATTTCCACTGTACCTGTCATATTAAAATCTTTTTAATTGAAAACTCCTTGGTTTTAAAAATCGAATACTATTTATTTATTTAAAAAAAGATTCTCGGTCTTGTCACAAGGTCTTCTCAAACTTGTTTAGTCGTTAGAAAATGGAATTGACTCGAGAAAATTCTAGAGCGATGATTTATTATGACTTTCGAAGTCGTTTAACACAAAAACAGTGTGTTGACCGGATGATTTCTGCATTTGGTGATGAAGCCATGGGGCTTTCAAGCCATCCAAAACCACAATTTATCGCTGGTTTGCTAAATTTCAACGTGGACGTGTCAAGCTCAGTGATGATCCCCGTCAAGGTCGTCCAAAAACTGCAGTCACCCAAGAAGACGTTGATGCTGTGCGTAAGCTGATTGAGGAAGATCAGGCAACTTTAGACATTGGCATGAGTCAAATATAAATAATCTTGCATGAACAATTAGGTGTAAAAAAGTTGTTTTCCCGATGGATACCGCATTTGCTCTGTGAAGAGCAAAAAGCGGCTCGCGCGTGCGTGGTGCGTCAGAACTCTCGAAAGATTCCACGCAGGATCCTCAAATGCTGTATACAACATCGTATCAGGTGACGAATCCTGCATATACGCCTAGGAACCCAAAACAAAAAACCAGTCACGAGTTTGGGTGTTCGAAAATGAGTTAAAGCCAACGAAAATTGTTCCTTCACAGAGTGTTGCAAAAAAAAATGGTGGCCACGTTTGTCTCCAAAACCGGCCATGTTGTGACTATTCCTCTTGAGGGACAAAGAACGGTTAATGCAAAATGGTACGCTAGCATTTGTTTGCCACAGGTCGTTTCTGAACTCCGTAAAGAAAACTGCAACCGCCGCATCATCCTCCATTACGACAATGCGAGTTATCACACCGCGCACAGAACAAAAGAGTTTTTAGAGCAAGAAAACATAGAATTATTAGACCATTCGCCGTACAGCCCCGACCCAAGCCCTAATGATTTCTATACTTTCGCTAAAATAAAGAATAAATTGCGTGGTCAGAGATTTTCATCGCCTTAAGAAGCTGTGGACGCCTACAAAACAACCATTTTGGAGACCCCAACTTCCGAATGGAATGATTGCTTCAATGATTGGTTCCATCGTATGAAAAATGTGTCAAATTTCGCGGAGAATACTTCGAAAAGCAATAAATACATTTTTAAATAGTAATGTTGTGTCACTTCCTTGATTCCCGAAATTTTCAGTGCCGCCCTCGTAGGGTCAAAATTACCCATTTAATATTTGTAAGAGGTAGTACTATGCTGCTTTTCAGGCGAATTGGGCCGGCACAACCGGGGTGGTACCTCTCGGTTAGATAACACCGGCTGCCTTCTTATGACTTTTATGTCATAAAATTAAAAGATTTTATGGAAGATACCACACCTTGGGAATAGGGCGTTCCTCCCAGGTATTTCAGGATAACATGTAAAATTTGTTATAAAATATTTGAAAAGATTAGTTCCACTGAGTTTGTTTCGTCGGTTCTTCTCAGTGGGCTCGCCTTGGAACCGGTGGTGGAGTCAATTGACGTTCAAAAAGATACTCTGTCGGTAGTATTTTGAATTAAAAAAATTGGTACTTAATGATATTTTGATTTTGAAAAACTATTTATAACGAGATAGACGACCTCTGTGGCTCAGTGGTAAGTGCGTTGGCGCTCAAGCCGGAGGTTGCGGGTTCGAATCCCGCCAGGGAAAAAAAAATTTTCTGTGTTCCTGGGTCATGGATGTTTAAACTCCAGCCAAAACTACGCATTGCAGACGAAAAGTGTTTGTGTGTGGCAATAGGTACAAGGTTCCCATTGTGCACTATGGTGGTTGCAAGTCGATAATTATAAGGGTGTAATAAAAGATACGGGGGTTGAAAGATGTTAACTTTGAAAATGTGACTATTATTGATTTAAAATGGTCTGGATTGTTCAGGAAACTTCTGGAATGTTCTAGAAAGCTTTAATATGTATACCAATGTTCTGATCGATCGAAAATTTTCTAGAAAATTCTAGAATGATCTAGAATAACTCCGAGTAAACTAGAGAGCTTTAAAATGTATATTAACATTCTTATCGATCGAAAATATGCTGAGTGTTTTAGTAACTTTTTAAACATCCCAAAAAATTCTAATATCAACAAATAAGTGTACTATTAAAAATGACCCAGCGAAGCGGGTGTTCACAGCTATATCATTAATCTAAAATGATTTGGATTTTTCTAAAGAATTCTAGAATGATTTAGAGATTTCTAGAATTATTTGTAAAGTTTCCAAATGTAAGTATATACTCAAATCAAATAAAAATGTTTTAGAAAATTTTAGAATGATCTAGATATGAATGAAAGATGAAAGTTTAAACTTTCCAACGGAATTTTTAAATTCATTAAACCCACCTGGTATGCCTTCTCATGAATTAAAGCTAAAAATTGGATCACCAGTCATATTAATGCGAAATCTTAATACGCCAAAATTGTGCAATGGTACAAGATTATGAGTAAAACAATTTTTTTAACAACATCATTGAGGCAGAAGTTCTCACTGGCAAAGAAAAAGGAAACTTGGTTTTTATACCAAGAATTCCAATAATTTCCAATGATTTACCATTCTGTTTTAAATGGTTACAATTTCCTGTACGATTAGCTTATAGTATGACTATCAATAAGGCGCAAGGTCAGACGTTCCGATTTTGTGGAGTTAATTTAAAAGAATCCTGTTTTTCACATGGTCAACTCTATGTAGCTTTTTCACGCGTGGGACAGAAAGAAAATTTATTTGTTTATGCACCAGAATGCAAAACTGTAAACGTAGTATATAAGAATGCATTTCAATAATATTGTTTAGTATATCAGTTAATGTTAGATGATAAAAGATATTAAGGTCTACTTAGTCGTAAGATTTTAATGTTAAAATAAGTAAGATCAATAAATTAATAAGAAAATGAAAATGTGTCTTTTATGTGAAAAAATTGTGAAGTAAGTAGTGATAGATTATTAACATTAACAAATAAGTATACAATTAAAAATGACCCAGCGAAGCGGCTATTCATAGCTAGTGTATAGTATAAAAGTGTTAAATATATTTCCGTTGTCTGGTACCCGTAACACAAGTTCTGCGAGAACTTACCACGGGACCAGATTGACGTGGTGTGAAAGCGTCCAAAGATATTATTATTATTATAGATATTTCGGCATTATCTACAAACTGCTGGTTCATTCGCATGCCGAAGTATCGAGATTCGAGCTCCGCGAAATGAAATAAATGGATGATACATTCATTATACATGGTAAAAATACTGTTTCAAACTGTTAATATAAGTTAAGTTTTTATTATATTTCCTATATAATGTTCTCTTTTGTTCACAATCAAATCATGCGCAATAATTACTTACTAAATATTTAAACAAGTGTTCTGTGATGATGCACCCGAAGGTCATATGACCTTCTATAATTGGAGCAATATTTACCCATGTAATGCCCTGGGCAGAAAATAGATTTAGAGTGCCTGTCTCCAGGAGACTGCAAGCTGACATCACACCATTCTGTCATGCTGTGAATGTGACGTCCTGACCAAATGAACAGATCCACTGTGGTGGTGGGTTTTTTCATGCCATAAGGAGGCAACCGAGCAGTCGGAGCCTTATAGTGACTACCGATGCCCAGAGACATACGCACTACCAAAAGTCATGCAGAGGCCCTCTTTTTCCCTATCCACCCAAAGGGCCACCGGAAACTCACAAACCGCACAAAACGCGACAGCATAGGTGTCACGTGGGTGCGCTATTCTGTGTAAATGTGACACCCTGGCGAGATGAACTGGGGTGTGTGTGTCTCAACTGCAGGCTCTTCCAACAATGCCAAATTGGTAGTTCAACAAGGTTATATCAATCCATAAGCATATAACCCGTTAAAATAGTAATGTGAGTGAGCCATACAATTCCGAAATTGGTCAGTGATTTGTCACTGACGTAATCATCCAACCAGTTATATGTGTGTACGTGCCATCGGCCAATCGTCTATCAATGGCGCAGCGTCGCAGCACAAATTGCGGATTTTGTTTTCATACAAAACACATAACATTACCGCTCTATTTTTTTTTTCTTTAACGCCGGGAAATGCTATGAGACATCCCGCGGGGGAGTGGGTCTCCCCACGCGGGTATGTGGGACTCGCTGCGCCCGACAGCTGGTAAGTGGACGCAGCTTTACCTACTAAAATCCGGCGAGTGCCACCAATGCCGCCTTTGGTGACGTGCCCCGGATCTAGTAAACAAACAGGGCACCTCGACGGCTAGTCAATCCCGCAAGGAGCCGACGCCTCCTCCACAGAGGGATTGTCCCGCACCACAGAACAACCCCTCCCAACGTCGGGACAGTACAATGCGGTGAGGTTCCCATCCTCGCCCCTTGCCCCCTGCTCTTTTGTCCCCTCTTCTTATAAGAGGGCTACAAAGAGCCCCCTCTCTCCCAATTAGCTTCGCCCAAGGTGCTGGGCTCACCCTAGGCTACCGAGCCCCACTGCCATGTCAAGGACTGAACCATGGTGGGGACCGCTCTATACCGGTTATATGCTCGATGTATCAATCAGACCTTATACGTTTCCAAGGATAATAGGAGAGTAGTTTCGAATAGGGTCGAAGTGCCCTGCGAGTGATTCTGGGCCCTCTCGTTAAAAAGATCTGATAATACTTACCAAACCAAGCAGATACGGATATTGTGGTGTCTATGGATCGCTTATCATTTACCACCAGGTGAAACGACTGTCAGTTTGCCTCTTCTATATAATAAAGTGAGAAAACAGCGTCAACCTTGAAAAATTAATGATTAATACAAGAATAGAATACCAAGAGAGCTCGAGGTCATATCTGCACCACTTTGGATTCCGAGAGGAGAGACGAAATACCATAAGAAAGGGTTGTTGGGAGTCCCACTGTCCTTGGGGACAACGACTTGAGGATGATGCGAAATGAGATTCATGGAAAACTCGACATGTTATTCAGGTATCATTGCCTAGTTGGAGTGGCGATGTCTAGTCACTAAATATTGTGGCGACTTTTTAACTAATACTATAATAATTGAACTACTGTAATTGAAAAAATTACTTCCTTCTTATCTTCTTTGGTGTCGATTTTTTTATATAAGGATTCTGTCTGGTGATGATGATGATGAATGATGAAATGTCTTTATTAGTAAATACGGTATTTTTTAAATTACATTGTTAGTGCTTTGGTGTTTTTTTTCTTTAACGCCGGGAAATGCTCTGAGGCATCCCGCCTGGGGAGTGGGTCTCCCAGGCGGGTGGGACTCGCTGCGCCCGAAAGATGGTAAGTGGACGCAGCTCTACCCACTAAAACCCGGCGAATGCCACCAGTGCCGCCTTTGGTGAGGTGCCCCGGATCTGTTAAGCTAACAGGGCACCTCGACGGCTAGTCAGTCCTGCAAGGGACCGACGCCACCTCCACAAATGGGGTTGTCCCGCACCACAGAACAACCCCTCCCAACGTCGGGACAGTACAATGGGGTAAGATTCCCATCCTCGCCCCTTGCCCCCTGCTCTTTTGTCCCCTCTTCTTATAAGAGGGGTACAAAGAGCCCCCTCGTCTCAATTAGCTTCGCCCAAGGTGCTGGGCTCACCCTAGGCTACTGAGCCCCACCGCCACGTCAAAGCCTGAACCATGGTGGGGAGTGCTTTGGTCTAATTATTAGTAGTTAGTACTATTATTTATTCTGGGCTAGTAGACAAATATCTACGATTTCATCAAGAAAGCTTTTGAATCTCGCTAAGTGAAGACAGTTTCTAAGATACCTAGATGACTTATATAAACATACTTATGTCGATTCACTGAAGATTGATTGCTATGTAGGTCAAGATTTAGCCCTTGTTAAATTAGTATATTTATTAGAAACAGAAAAAAATCGGTAATTAGAAGGACAAATGGTTTTTTTTCTATTGTAAGGTCAAAGGTCATCCGTAGGCGGATAGAGAACAAGATTCAGTGAAGAGCGATCGATGAAAGCACGTGGGACTGAACCGGCTTAATTCTTACGCTTATTGCATCAGCGTGTAAAAAATTGGATTTTTATTATACTGTTTATACATAATATGAATTCATTAGGCTTTTGAGCGGGAAAATAAAAGTTCGCCATAAATAGGTCGAGGCCAAATGAATTATATAAAATAATACAAGAATAAATCATTTAGGATTGTGCATTTCATGGAAATAAAAAAAATAACATTTTTATAATTTGTTTTTTTTTTATAGAAGTAGGTATTTTATATAATATGGACGATATATAATTGCTTATAATATTCTTTTAATACATATTATATTTAGATACTTACTTTTTTTTTTCTTTTACGCCGGGAAATGCTCTGAGGCATCCCGCCTGGGGAGTGGGTCGCCCCAGGTGGGTATGTGGGACTAGCTGCGCCCGAAAGATGGTAAATGGACGCAGCTCTACCCACTAAAACACGGCGAGTGCCACCAATGCCGACTTGTTGAGGTGCCCCGGATCTTTTAAGTTAACAGGGCACCTCGACGGCTAGTCAGTCCCGCAAGGGACCGACGCCACCTCCACAGAGGGGTTGCCCCGCACCACAGAACAACCCCTCCCAACGTCGGGACAGTACAATGGGGTGAGGTTCCCATCCTCACCCCTTGCCCCCTGCTCTTTTGTCGCCTCTTCTTATAAGAGGGGTACAAAGAGCCCCCTCGGCTCAATTAGCTTCGCCCAAGGTGTTGGGCTCACCCTAGGCTACTGAGCCCCACCGCCACGACAAGGCTTGAACCGTGGTGGGGATTTAGATACTTACTATATTATTATAGTACTTACTATAATTTAGGTATTAATGTGATTTTATATTAAAAATTACTTCATCGTAATGTTGTAAATTTAATATTATATTATTAAGAAAAACTTAATGCGTTATTGTGAAGCTATAAATATAATTTCAATACATGAATAATAAAATTCTACATTTTTATGAATAAATGAATTCATATTTTAGTATAGGATTATTTTAGACCATGATTTTTTATTTCCTGTTTATATGTTTTATAATGTTTATTACGACGTTTATACTTTTAATTATTTTATTGACATTTAAATGTTAACTGTAATGTTAAATGTTAGACGTATTGATTAATTAGCACAATTGAAATAAAAAAAAACTTACATGTTTAGTAATTTTTCACTAAACCTTTTAATTTGCCACTCACTTTCCCGCCTTTTTCGCACTGGGCGACTTAGCCCGCCAACACGGATCGCTAGACTGCCGCGCGCCAATTACGAGGGAGAACGAAGACTGGATCTCAGCGAGAGGAATAGAGAGGTGTAGAAAAATATTGAACGAGCATCGCACAGAACTAGGGCTCCGAGGGTACGTTGAGAGGGTCACTTTTGCCCTTATAAAGGGCGTGATGAGTTCGAGAACGTTACTGATTTGGAATTTGGATGCAATGGCGACAAAAAAAGATGTAGAAACCGCCAATTTTTCCACATTGAAAATATAGATTTTAAATATTGCTACAGTTTTATGAAGAAAGTGTTTTTTACGTGAAAGTAAAAAATGAATTTTTATACGTTTTTTGTAGTTTTTTCAGAATGTTAACTATAAAATTAAAAGATTATTTAGGTATCTTATTTTTTTTATCATAATAGTAGGTAACCTAAATACTAATGATTAATACTTGATTCCTCTTCCACCCCAGCGGCTCTGCTTCAGCTAATCAATCAATCAATCATCATCAAAACCAATCTAACAATGGGACGGACCAATGGTCTGCAGAGTAAAAAAATACTTGAAGAGACAAAAAAGATGAAGAGACCACTAAGCTTATCTTGCATTTACGTCTTATACTTAGGGAGGAAAAATCCCTTGATTTTGAATGAAGGACTTTCTCTCCGCCAGGGCGTGGTTCCGCCCCTGCTACCTTCCATAGATACCTTCCTGCGCAAGGTTTCTACCTTGCCGTGCCGCCGGTCAATCAACTGCTCCAGGATTGGAGCGATGGGACTGGGCTCCTCTAGCCTCTCCTTCCACTGACGGAGCACTCACCTTCCCAGGCGGTTCAGCCTGAATTTGAGACTCAGGACTCCTCTTCATCTGAGTTCTCCTCCTCCTCCTCTTCTCCTCGTCGTGGCTCTTGCGACCTTCCCACAGCACTGAGCCCGCCAGTACGCACGCATCCTCGTATGCGGTCGTAAGGTACGTATGGCCCTGACCGACATGACTCTGCGGACATCGCAGCAGAACGCAGCGCAGACGACGCCGCAGGATTTATAGACGCACCAATTCGGATTTCGGACTAATGATGGGTATTATATAGGCCTATAATAGGGCTTTGTCACTCAGTAATAAAGCATTATGCTGGTGTAAGAATTTAAAAAAGGATGAGTAGCTTCGAAGATTACCTCATACATCCAAACTCATTTTTATTACTCTTATATATAGAAATATGTAAATCCTGCATTGATGTCGCCACTGTATCTTTTTTACGTCATTGACACATAGTATCGTCCATACAGAAATTAATTCCGAAAATTACCGCAATATGGCGAGGGTTTTTATTTTTCTGGTCAGGCTATAACTATACAACAAGGCAACATCTACGTGATTAGTGATTACCGCCCCCTTAATGAAGCCCAATTTACTATTTAGGAGCTCGTGAGGTGCCTTTTATATGCGTTTATTTATCTTACAATGTATGTATTTTCGGACTAAATTTTGCAAATGCATTTTTTATTCTATCTATGCGAAAAGGACGACTTGGTTCGCCTTTAAGTGCACCCAAAGGTGGTGTTTTCTTTATGAAACTTTTAGCGGGCAGTAATAAGTTTTTAATCCCCTTTAATATTTTTAAATGCACCGCAAATATTTTTGCCGCGCTCTTTTTGAATTTGGAACATCTTAGTGTTCAGCGTCAAAGAAATCGAACGCATTATATTACCTCGGTACGTTCAGGATTCCACTAAAGAATGCCTCGCTGCGCTCGGGATTCTACTCTAGAATCCCTCACTTCGATCTGGATTCAAAAAAGCGCCCTCGCCGTACATACATTATTTTGCTCCCTTATTATACAATCTACTATTTGGCTCGGGCGACGTACTTTGAATTCCTCGCTACATTCAGGATTCAACTAAAGTCTAAAGAATCCCTTCGCTCTGGAGTGCAGCGCCATCGGGCCTCGCCGTAAAAATATTATTTTGCCTTATGATACAATCACCCCCACTCATTTGGCCCCCCATTAATTGATAATCATTTTTTTTTCTATCTCAATCGTTTGATGGTCTAAGGAGACTGAATGATTGATATAAAATGTTTTTATTGTCAGTATAAATTTTTACTTATAATCCAATCCAACCATGTGCAATTAGTCCCATGGTTATATTGACTATTGATCATAAGAACTAATTTATGTATTAGGTATACGGAATTGAAATAAATTAATTTTGCAGAAGTGTATATTCAGAGATATACATATTATCTGGCCTTGGCGGGATGTTTTTTTTATGTTAGTTAGATAGGCAAACTGGCAAATGTGCCACCTGATGGTAAGTTGTCGACGTCACCCATGAACATAAACTAGTTTATCTGGCGTTCCAGGTACCCGGCCCGGCAACTCATTTATGTGTTGCCTATCCTGAGACATAAGACGTTAAGTCTCGGTGCCAGTAATTACACTGCCTGTCTTGCCCTTCTCTCCGAAACACAGTAAAGCTGTTTCACGGGAGAAACAAGCAAGATGGTGGTACCCATGCAGCCGGGAGCGCGGCATAGCGCTTCCTTCCCACCGGTAATTGGCATAAAAAAATAGGGATTTGAACCTATTTTTTATACCCAGCGAGTGCCAGTAATGCCGCCTTTGGTGAGGCGCCTCGGATCTGTTAGCAACAGGGCACCTCGACGGCTAGTCAGTCTCCCAAGGGACCAACGCCACCTACACAGAGGGCTTGTCCCGCGCCAGGAAATCCTTATGGATGCAGCCAGGATCTTTGGGTAGATCCTGACCCAATGTGGGACTCGCACCTGGGAGTGTCCACCCTAACTAAAACACTGCGAGCGCCTTCAGCCGCATCTTGAGGGTCTCGGATATGCAGGCAACAAACAGGATCACCTCAGCGACAGCCTGGCCCCGGCGAAGACCAGACCACTCCTCATAATGGGGGACTACCCGGCCGCTACTAAGCAGTCGCGAAGACGTCGTGCCCTACAGACACAGGTTCCCATCCTGAGCCCGACACGAACACAGAGGCGTTACAGAAGGCGCATTAATAATAATAATAAACCATTTATTCTCAGGCACTATATGGCCCATAGATATATACCTTACACACTAACATACATATATTATATTACACAAGGGTTAGTATAAAACCTTAAAATTATGTTAGTAAACTTCCTAGCGCTACGTCTTCGTGCGTTCCGGTGGTACTGTTCCGCGGAAGCGACGGAACACCACATCCTGAGGCCAGAAGTCTTCTGTAAAACTTCTACAGGTAGCAAGTCGGTATTCGCACCACAAACGCCTTGAAATTGACTTGCGGCGCGACTCCAACTTGCAGGAGTTGCAGTACTGCCCGAGGGCAGTACTGCAACTTCCGGCGCACGTATTCCGCGATGTTCTCTGCCTTTGTGGTGTAATGAAGGCGACAGATATACACCGGGCGTATTCGGCTTGGCGGCACGCACGAGCAGATTGGGCTCCAGTGAGGTTTTGCCGCAGCGATTCTGGACGGTTCTGGGATGGCGCTTCTTCCTCTTCACCACCTCAAAACCATATTCATCCCGATGTGGCGCCTGCTGCGCAGGCACGGGCAGCGGGGTGGGGCACGGAGCGCGCGCGGCACGTGCAGGAGCCGGGCGGGGGGGGGCGCTGAGGAGGACGGGGGTGCTGATGCGGCGCAGCTTGGTGGACGAGCCGCGACCCGACTAGCAGCCGCGTCAGCATAAACGCATCTAGGTGTCGACACGCTTACACTCGCAGCAACCTCCGGGGCATCGCGCTTGATGGCATGCGGTGACGCAACGGAGTCCGCCGATGCAAAAATTAAATAGCTACGCACCCCCGTTCGTCGCCCGCGGGAGGAGGCTTCTCCGGCGGCCTCCTCTCTCACCCGCTCGACGGCCTCCTTCTGGGACATTACTGCCTCGCAGAAGGAGACCATCGCCGTCCAGGGCCTGTAGACAAAGTGACATCGCTTTGTAGCCGAAATTCGTTATCGTCTTTGAGATAACGATAATAATTTTCTAGCCAATGATCAATCAAAGATCGTGACAGTGCAACGACAACAACTGTCAAGTGTCAACAAAGTTCGACAAGAAGTGTCAAATCGGACCAAAAAATTAAAATTAATATTTATGTAAACAGACCTCATACACAGTATAACTCATAAAAATTGTGAAAATGTTGCCCTCCATGGCCCACGCCCACGGATAACGAATCAATATCAATAATAAAATAACATAAGTTTGACATAAGTGTTCGATAACCATTTGACAGTGATGTATGATTTTGTTACGAATTTTAACATTGTCTACCAACTTGCGATAACGATAACGAGTGACATAATTGACGACGGCATATGTCAATCCCATACATTTTATTCTTTTCGAACTTCGTTATCGTTTTTTTAATGTTACTTTGTCTAAGGCCTCTGGACTCGTCGTCACCGAGCATCGCGGTGATGACGCTCGGCAGAGACAAGTCTCCTCCGATGACTGATGTCAGACTGTGGCGCAGCGCCGCCCATCTCTGGCACACCTCAAGAGTGTGCTGGGCCGAGTCCACCGCCGCGCCACTATCGTGACACACTGTCAACGGCTCCCTGCGGGCCGTCCGGCATAGGTACTCACCAAAGCAACCATGCCCGGTGAGCACCTGTGCCAGACGGAAGGTGAGGCAGATTTATTGCGATACGGTTGCTGCGCCAGGTCCTACCCCCACCTCCGCATTAACGCCTCTTGCCCTAGTCGGCGAACCTTCAGGATCCCGTCCAGCGTAAGGCTCTCACTGAGACACCTCCTATCCGAGACATAGGAGTACCTCTCGGCAAGAACCTCCGCCACGAGTACCCACGGAGGGTCACCGGCTGGGGAGTGGCTGCTGCCCACGAAACCGTACAGTACCCCCGGATCACTCTTACCGCGATGACCCGCTGCGCCGACCGCAGCCGGGCCTTATTGCTCCTGGTAAGGTGATCCGCCCAAATGGGTACACCGTACGTTGCCATACTACGGCAGACTCCGGAGTATAGCTGCCTGCAGCTGGCGCTGGGTCTTCCGAGGTTCGTGAGGAGTCTGCCCAGTGCACTTGCCACCTTCACGACCTTCGGCCCCAACATAGAGAAATGTGGGCCGAAGGTCCACTTCGACCAAGGGTACACCTTAGGCTACTGAGCCCCACCGCCACAACAAGGCTTGAACCATGGAAGGGATTTGAACCCGCGACCGATGCGTGTAGTGTCAGGTAGCCTGACCACTGAACTAGCCGGCCATCAAAAATTAAGAATAAAAATGAAAATAAAGGATTATACACACGTTTTTGAATAAAGTAGAGAAAAGAAAATAGAAATCTTTTTCATCCTCCAAAAATTGTATTTGCATCGCTTATTTTAAGATCATTTTTTTTTTTATGCCATAAGGAGGCAAACGAGCAGTCGGAGTCTAATGGTGACTATCTACGCCCATAGACATCTGCACAACTAAAAGTTATGCCGGTGCGCTGCCCTCCTTTTCCCTATTCCCCGGAAACTCACAAACCGCAAGAAACGCAACAACATAGCTGTCACTTGACGCTGGTGTTATGTGAGCGAGAGGTTATGTGTGTGAGAGAGAATGTGAACCACCCCGATCGTGTCGGTCCAATTTGGCTGCAAAGCAGCAAGACTACCTCTTACTAAATCTACATGTAAAGTAGTCTCTAAGCCAGTATTAACACTTCCGGCTGATGCTGACAAATCCGGGACACGTCAATTATGGCGGCCGATGGTGGCGGTATCAGCTCTTTAGTGGATAGTGGTATTTACAGTCGCAACAACGTGACAACAGGCGTGACAACGTCATAAGAAAATGGAATGCCTCACAGCGAGGTAACGCCGCATGCGTCTTGTTTTTTCGATCGTGCAGCCGGCTCCATCGAATTATAAGACGTTGTCACGTCAAAAAGAGGACGGCGGGAAGTTTAATTGCGTGCATGTGCGTGTTTCTCATTGTTTTCCCATATTATAAATATTAACTCGTCGTTGGAAATACACTAAGTGCAGTCCATTTAAATAATAAAAAAGCGACTGTCAGACGTCAGTACATACGGGGAATGGCGGGAAGCATCAGGACGCGCGGTTGTGTTTTTTTGGTTTCCTTTTAATTAATTGTTATTTTGTGTTTTGTCCATTCAGGGTGGTTTTCTATAGTGTTTGTTTTAAAAACTTGATCTATATATATTGTGATTGGTTGGCGAATCTTATGGAGTTCCGTTCTGAAGTGGTTTTCTTAGTAGGGCTGTTCTGGCGGTTTTCTATAGTGTTTGTTTTAAAAACTTAATCAGTGTAATATATAATGTGATTGTTTGGCGAATATTAGTGGACTGCCATGTGTGGATGGAATCGGGAATGATAGTTGATTGATGGGGGCTAGAGAGGCGAAGCCGCGCTCCTTGGGGTTTCCCGCCATTTCTCCGTATTACAGACCGAATAATTGTATTTTGTATGGCTAATAGCCTAGTAGCTAATGCCTTTAAATGAAAATAATATTATTAAATCAGTACACACGTGCTGTTCTGTCAAAGTCAAACATTATTTACCTACATGTGTATTGTGTAATGTGTAGCATTCCTTATTTATTGTTATTGAAAATCTCCTTATAAATAATAAACTCAAAATGATACGAAGGCAGGCGCGTTTGCGCCGAGAATATTTGTACAGGAAATCTGTAGAAGAAAAACAAAAGAGTATACAAGCTAAAAAGGATCAACTCAAACGTAGCTTAGAAGAAAACATTCCAATACATGGCGATTTAAGAAAAGAGGCTATCGCTTTACAAAGAAAAATTGAATATGAGGATAAAGGTAAGAAGTTAATGAATAAAAACAAGGAATATCAAGTACATATATGTATTAACATATATACATTAGATTCAGCTGATATAGGTTAACTAGAAGCGACCCCTCTCATACCTCCCACAACTGATCTCGGATATCCCAGAAATCAGGCGAAGGTATTAGGGTTTTTTTGTGCACTGGTTAATTTTTGGTTGTCCAACTTGACATGGACACCTTATTTTGTCAAGCATACAGGTTACATGTATTAAATAAAAATCAACATACAACTACCTACCGAATTACCACCATGGTGAAAGAAATGTATCTAATATTTATCATAATTATGGAATAATCTATATCATAAAATTAAACACCCCAGGTCCTGAAAGAGCTGCAGTAATAGGTGGAATAAGTGGTGGTGCCAACACACTCAGCTCACAAGATGATGAATATAGGTATGCCGGTGTTGAGGATCCAAAAATAATGATCACCACATCCAGAGATCCGAGTGCAAGGTTGAAAATGTTTGTCAAGGAGCTAAGGTAATATTACATATTATATATTTTTTATTTAACAAAAATGAATAATAAACAATATAACTTTATAGTTGTATCAAAAGAAGTCTTGACATGCCTGATTTAAAGTGGATATTTATCCGCCGATTAATGTTAGTAACATTTCATTTATAGGTTGATATTTCCAAACAGTCAGCGTATGAATCGAGGTGGTTATGAAATGTCTCAGCTGATACATGCCTGCCGAGCAAATGATGTTACCGATTTTATTATTGTCCACGAACACAGAGGTGTTCCTGACAGTTTGGTAAGTTATGTTTTGATTTCGAAGATTTTCGTAAACATATTATTGTAATTACACTAATTTTATAATATATGATGCTAGCAACAGCTAATATATATGATATATTAGCTGTTGCCCGCAGCTTCACCTGCGAATACAGCTGTACCCGGATTGATGATGATTATTTTTATAGCCTAAGTTACTCCTTATATCATCAGCTATCTACCAGTGGAAGTCCCATCAAAATCGGCCCAGCCGTTTCAGAGATTAGCCGGAACAAACAGACAGACAAAAATTATATGCATTAATTAAGAAATGGTTATTTTAATATTACAAACAGACACTCCAATTTTATTTATCTGTATAGATTAATATTATATGTTTTAAACACTTTAAAATACCAAGCTCACAGAAGGACAGTTATTCTATAAAATTATGGTTTTATAATAAACTAGACTTTAGACAAACCTGAGAAAAGGAACACGAAGTAGAGACAGACCATGTAAAAGATGGGAGGGTTAATTAAAAATGACAGTCTATAGGTTATAACTGAGGAAGACTTGCAAAAAACAGGATATTGTATTAAACTAGAGGATTGTACTGTTATTATAAGGTAGATGAAGTGTTGGTCGGCCATTAACCAGGTGCGAAGACAATATCCGTGTGGTGGCTGGTCTGTGTTGGATGACAGTGGTGAGGGATCGGCCTGGCATTAATTGAGCGAGGCCTAAGCTTAATAATGTTAAGCAGTGGATGGATAAAGGCTGATGATGATGATGAATTAACATTTCAGTGACACTTAACTTTATATTTTCCAATAATATTGCATTGCATATGCATTTCCCACCTGTCCATAAAATTTTAATATTGAGAAACTATATCTAGGCCAAATAAATATTTATTCTGACATACTTTTTGGTATGACAAATTTCACTGTCAGACTTTTTAAGGATCACTATAAAGGTTTCCAGTGGTGAATCAAGTTGGTTTTTTCATAAAAACAACCTACTATAGGAACTTTATCTAGTCACCTAGAAGGAACAGGATGACAAACACACATACGGAAGAATTTGATATATTAAGGTACATTCCAGGTAATTTGTCACCTACCATATGGACCAACAGCCTCATTCACATTGTCCGGAGTGGTGATGCGACATGACATACCAGATATTGGTCCCATGAGTGAACAGTATCCACACCTTATCTTCCACAATTTCAAAACTGAATTAGGTTTGATATATTTATCTTATAATAACCATTTGCCAATTGTAATTACTTTGTACACAAATATTAAATAAATTAACTCCTAATTTTTAATCATTCAGGTGTATACGTATGAAAAAGTAAAAAAAAAATTTTTTTTTTTTAGCCAACAAACCAATAGATTTTCAAATAATAAATGAGTCCATAATATTAATATTGTTCAAAAGAATTAACAAAAGTTGACAAAACTATCTATAAATAGGTCTCTATAAGATAACAAGAGTGTGCATTAATTTCAAATTCCAGGTTTAAGAACAATGAGTATACTAAAATACTTGTTCCCCGTACCAAAGCCAGACTCAAAGAGGGTTATTACTTTTGCCAACAATGACGATTACATCTGCTTCAGGCAACATACGTATAGAAAGGTAAAGCTATATTAAATATTTTATATCTATAATCATAATATATTCTACTTATGAACCTTCTTAACTCTGCACTCTTTTCATTTTGTGCGGTTTGTGAGTTTCCGTTGGCCCATTGGGGGGATAGGGAAAAGGATTATGCATCTGCATAATCTTTGGTTGTGCAGATGTGTATAGGCGCCGATAGTCGCCAAACGGCTTCGACTGCTCGTTTATCCTCCTATGTTATAAAAAATGATTATCATCACTATCTACCTTTTGGCATCCACTGCTATAATACAGACAACTTTCAATTAACCCGAAGACGGCCGAATTGCAGCTAAGACCGGCCCTTGCACGGAGATTGTCCCATCTAGTTCAACGTCGCCCTACTTTCTCTATAACAGTACTTAATATTGTCTGTTTCAGGCTGGTAAAGATGTGGAATTGTCAGAAGTAGGTCCTCGTTTTCAAATGAAACTGTATGAGATCAAACTTGGCACACTAGAAGCCCTGGATGCAGCTGACACAGAATGGGCCCTTCGACCCTACATGAACACTGCCGCTAAGAGACGGTTCCTCAGTATTGAGGACGGATGGCAGGAAGACGATGAATAAATTTTATATAAACATTCATATCTTTTTTATTTTTCATGCGGTCTGTGGGTCCTGCAAAAATTGCTTCTTTTTTTGTATTTTATCATGTCATCAAGCAAAAACAAGTAGTGAATCTCTTAAATGGTAGATGTGGCTAATGGGATCACCTTCAAACTCAGACACAACAAATCAGAAAAACTATTTATTTGAAGATCAACATTTTGAATTTATATTTGATTAAACGTGATCATTATGAAATTTATAGAGAATACAAAATTTATATCAGATAACTAGACATGTTACTTCTATTGATTTTAACAGAATTAAATATTACACAATCTATCTTTTATATCTAAAACTGACATTCCAAATTTAAAGTAATTCTTAATACATACTTAAAAACCTGATCGTAGTTGACATCAAAAGAGCATGTATAATCTGAGATAGATTACCAATCAACAGAATCTTGCTCAAAAACAAACAAAACTGGGTTTAGCTCAGCCAAGTTATTAGTGAGTTGTTGCAAGTCATGGGCGTAGTGAGGTAATTCGGTCGTTCACTGGTAAACTGTACTTTAATATCAATAACAGAAAAGCTGTTTCATTTCGAAAATAAACAGGATGGTCATCTATCTAGACGGGCGGGACAAGTGTATTCTTGCAAGAATACCTAGTTTGCTTACATTTTTTTTTTGTTTTCCTAGTTAGTCATGGATAGAAGTTATTTCTAATGCTACCTCTCGAACCTTAGACATGTTTTTACGAGATTATGGGATTTAACAATCCCGAACGAATAATTCTTTTCATCTTGGCGTTCTTTGAGGGAGGCCTATGTTCAACAGTGGATGGATGGAGGCTGATGATGATGAACAAATAATTTATTTCTACCGACGCTATTTCAATGTTATTCGTGTTCATTATTTAAAGTAGTTTTCGATTTAATTTTAAAACAACTCGTTTAATAAAATTTGGCTGAATAAACGTTTTTGCTACAGAATAGGTGGCGATTTTAAAAAATATCAAATTGTTTACATTGTCAGTGTCAATTGTCAAATTGTCTTCTGTAAATTGTAAAATGTAATTCAAGGTTCTTCTAAAATAATTTAAAACTGATGAAACTCAGTAATTTTTAATTTACTCTATTTTTAGTTTATACTTTTAAAGTCTAAAAATACTAGTTTCGCAATATGGAACAAAGACTTCATCGTAATAGTAGTAATATTAGATAAATAACATACATGTCATAACACGTGTACATTTTAGTTAATTTTTTGTTTAACGAGAGAAACTGACTGAAACTGGTTTAATTTCTTTTTTTTCATCAATGTGTTTTTATAAGATTAGAGGCTAAATTGTACGTTTATAACATGTTAATAACACTTCCTAATAAATATAAGAGACAACGACGGCGATTCCAACGTTCACATTTGAATACAAAATTGCATAAAAAAAGATACAGACTTTTGAAAAAGGAAAGTTCTAAACAAAGCTTTGAAAAAGACAAAAGTAAGTTCTCGTTCATATTTTAATTATACCCTATTATATCCGAGCTTCAAATAAAAAAAAACTGAGAACGAAATAATGTTAGTTTTTTTATTATTCTATTTTTAGTAAATTGACCTAATATTATTGTAAAGAAAAAACTATAAAAAAAAGTTAATACATTTACAGATCCTGTGATACTTGAAGAAAAAGAAGGAAATGTGTTTGATCTACAAGATGATGAACTTAAAAATAAAAGTAGTAAACTTCCAAAGATTGCCATCACAACATCTAAGATACCAAGTGAAAGACTGCTGATATTTATTAAGGAACTTAGGTAGGAAAGAGTTATTATAGGTATCAAATACACGTGGAGATTTTTAATTAATGGAACTTGATTTATGAAACTGAAGAAATCCATATCCATAAATGCAGTTGCATAACCTGTTTTAACCAGTCGCCGTATAGTAAATAATTTAGAATTTTGCTTACACATTGGGGCCTCTGTAGCCAGCCAGTAAGGGAGATACCAATATAATATAAAAAAATACTAATAATATCTATGGACGCTTTTACACCACCTCCATCTGGTCCCTTGGTAAATTCTCGAAGAACTTGTGTTACGGATACCAGACAACAGAAATATATTTATATACTTTTATACTATACATATATTTAAGATTTTTATTATATAATACACATATTTAATATACATCCATGACCCAGGAACACAGAAAACTTTTTTGTTCCCTGCCAGGATTCGAACCCGCAACCTCCAGCTTGAGCGCCAAAACGCTAACCACTCAGCCACATAGGTCGTCAAAATGAATGTAAATAATCCTATATTATATACATCGAATATCAATAGTAACTTCAGAGTACAACTTTGGTTGATATTCTATGATGTGACATTAAAACGATGACCAAAATATACTATCATTGTCACAATGTTTTAATTAGTAGACTAAAAATATATCTAGGAACTTACAAATATCATCAAAACATCTATTTATAATTCGAGTCTGAATTAATAGTTTTTTTTTTAATATAGAAGACTGACAGTCGGTTCACCTGATGGTAAGTGAAAGCGATGTCCACTAACACCTGCTACACCAGAGGGTAAGCAGGTGCGTTGTTAGCCTTTCAAATATGAGTATGCTCTTTTCTTGAAGGTCCTTAAGTCGTATCGGTTTACAGTATAAAAATAATTGAGTAATAAGATATAAAATAATTACAGATTAATATTTCCAAACAGTGAGTGTATAACCCGAGGTAGTTATGAGATGTCTCATTTGATGCACATTTGTAGAGCATCTGGTGTTACGGACTTAATTGTTGTACATGAGTACATGGACGTTCCTGATAGTGTGGTGAGTTCAATTTTTTTCAATTCTAATAGGATTCGTGTGTAAATAAAAACAATAATTTAGTTGGAATAGGAACAGGAACAAATGTTTCTGCTTCTATAGAAAAAAAGATATATGTATTTATTTCAAATAAAGAAATAAGTATTGTAGGACAATTTAGTTCAAGTAACAGTAAAAAAAATGTTGTAAGGAATTTTTAATTGTTAAAATTTGAAATATGACATCTAATACATGTTAAATGAAATACCGAAGAAAATTGGAAATTGACGTCATCATTACACCATGTTTAAAAAAAAATAGTATACATAATTATTTTTTTTTGTTTTTTTTTTTTATGAAATGTAATCTTAATGAAACTTTTACTTTAGATAATATGTCACTTGCCGTACGGTCTGACCACATCATTCACTCTGTCTGGAGTGGTTATGCACCATGATATGCCCGTTGTTGCACAGATGAGTGATCAGATACCACACATACTGTTTCACAATTTCAAGTCATATTTAAGTGAGTATACATCCTATCAAATAAAATTTTATCTATACTAATATTATAAAGCTGAAGAGTTTGTTTGTTTGTTGGAACATGCTTATCTCAGGAACTACTGGTCCGATTTGAAAAATTCTTTCAGTGTTAGACAGCCCATTTATCGAGGAAGGCTATAGGCTATATACCATCACAATGTGACTAATAGAAGCTGCAGGCAACAACTATTCAATAATAAAATCATACAATAACCTTCTGTTAGAATTAAAAGTTATAATCTTCTGTCTATATTGTATTCTATTCTGTTATTATTATTATTTAAGGGTGGGGACACCAGCAAGGCCAGACGGGTGATCAGTCCTCATTAACGGGACCATTTCACCCATTCTATTCTGTTAGTCAATTATTTAGTATCCATTACTTAAGCAGATAATATATATTTGACATGTTTTATAAAATATTACTTAGAAAAAAAAAAACTCGGTTGCAGGTCTGAAAATATTACGCTTATTAAAATATTTATTGCCAGTAACAAATGTAAAATCAGAGAGAGTAATAACTTTTACCCACGAAGATGGATACATTAGCTTTAGACAACATACACACAAAAAGGTAACTTATTCTATCTTACTCAATTGATGGTAATGGAGAGATCTCTTCATTGATTGCAATTAAAGGATCAAAACTAGAACAGTAAAAGCTCTTTGTTCGCAGGATATATGTTCCGTAAATATGCCACGAATACAAAAACCGTAAATATGACCTGGTAATTTATATGGGATTCTAGGGGATATAGGTATTCCTAGAGTGGTTGTCCCGCACCACAGAACAACCCCTCCCAACATCGGAACAGTAGAATGGGGTAAGATTCCCATCCTCGCCCCATGTCTCCCCCTCTTTTGTCCCCTCTTCTTATAAGAGGGGTACAAAGAACAGTTCCCTCAGTAGCTCAGGCTACTGCTCCCTAGGCTACTGAGCCCTACCACCACCATGATGGGGAGCATTTGACAACATACTTTATACGTATTTGTAATAAGATCTGTTTTTAAAGGGGCTTTTACTGTACTAACAAACCATGTCAGTTGTTCACATGAAGTTTGTAAAAACTGCATTTTCGGTTCATCACTTTTATTATATTTATTAAAAATATATATTTTATTATATATTTTTAATAATAATAATATCTATGGATGCTTTCAAACCACGACAATCTGGTGCCGCGGTAAGTTCTCGAAGAACTTGTGTTACGGGTACTAGACAAAGGAAATATATTTAATACTGTTATATGTATAGTATATAATACACATATTTAATACACATCCATGACCCAGGAACACAGAAAATATTTTTTTTGTTCCCTGGCGGGATTCGAACCCACAACCTCTGGCTTGAGCGCCAACGTGCTTACCACTGAGCCACAGAGGTCGTCAAAAACTGTTAGTTAGATAGTTATTTTATACTGATGTAGTTCCAGTGCTTTCTAATTTTATAAGCTGGAAACTAGTTTGTTGTTGTTGATGATCTGTCCATCGCCTTTTATTGTATTAAGTTTAAATTTAATCTTGTAAAAATATATCAAACTCTACTAGCAGGCTGGAGAAGGTGTGGAGCCAAAAGAGGCGGGTCCCCGATTCCAACTGAAGCTCCTTGAGATGAAATTAGAGACTCCGGAGACCCTGGATGCAGCAGATGATGATTGGGTGCTCCGTCCGTACTTGAATACAAGTCAAAGCTTTGAAGACCATAAATATAGATTTCATATGGACTGAGACTTGTATTTTTATTTCTATAACCTCTTTGTTCTGCATATTTAACGCCAACGCCGGTTTAGGACGATCCATTGATACGTCTAAATCATGTTATTACTACTCAAGTCAAGGCAGATAACATAGTTTATCGTATGGGATAAAATAAAAATCAAAAGCGAAATAAAATTGGATAAAAATATATGGTTTTCTTATTAAAATATTTTTATTTATTCAGTATTAGGATTTTCGTTTTACAAAACATAAATTTTTCTAGATTTAAAAAAGAAATATCTCGAGGATTTATATAAACTCGAAGGATGTTTAAATGCAGTGCTTTGCCTATTCCGAACAAGTTGAATGTCATTTGTCAAATTATGACATTTTACAAAGAAGGATTTGTCTTAACAGAATCAGATAAACACGTAAAACACAGTAGCTTAGAAATTAGAATATTATTTATTTATGTCCTTAGTATGGCTAATGCGGATACAGGGAGGCTTATAATTCTATACGGTAGTCAAACTTTTACAGCACAAGAGATTGCTGAACGAATATGGCGAAAAACAAAAGTTTTAGGATTTAAAGGCCCAGTCCAGGCCATGGATGATTATCCAATTTCCCGCCTTATTCAGGAGAAATTCGCCTTATTTGTGTGTGCAACAACCGGACAGGGTGATGAGCCAGATAATATGAGAAGCTTCTGGAAGTTCTTACTCAGAAAAAGTCTCCCCACTAACTCATTAGTGAAACTAAAATTTGGTGTAATTGGTCTAGGAGATTCGTCCTACGCTAAATTTAATTTTGTAGGTAAAAAGTTGCACAAACGGCTCATACAACTTGGTGCTAAACCTTTATTAGAACTAGGTATGATAAATACAATTTAAGTCTTTTTTTAATAGAAGAGGGGGCAAACGGACAGTCGGTTCACCTGATGGTAAGTGAAAAGCGACATCCACAGTTAACTTTTTGACGTGATAACGTCTATTAAATCGATGAACACCGGCTCCATTTTCGTGAATGTCCCGTAATGCTCATTGTCCCGTTACACTCATTGTAGTCTTGATAAGATTCAATTTTATTTTGTTATGATGTTATCATGTTAAACTATCGTTTGTAAACCAATTTTTTAATGACTCAATGATTATAATTATTATTCTATCATATAATTTAGGTAGGTAATTTTATCGACTAATTATAATACACTCAGTTTTATGTATAGGAACAACATATCCCGTATTCCAAATTTGTAACCAAATGACGAAACATTTAATATTTCATTAATACTCCTTATTTGATTCATTGACTAATAGATTTGAGAAGAGATATGATATTATATGAAGTGTGCATCAAGAATTATTATAATTAGATTAGTAATTTTTGTATGTATGGCCTGCATAGTCTCACACTTCTTAATTTTCCAGCTCTCTGTGATTATCAGCATGACTTAGGTCATGATGCAGTGCTAATACCATGGCTAAAAGATTACTTCAATACCATGAAGACATATTTTCCCAATATCAAAATTGATACCATGAATGACTCATTTGTGCCTCGATGGAAGGTTGCTTTAATAAGAAATTACACAAATGGCAACAACAAGAATAATACATGTAATATAACTGAAGACATTTATTATAGAAATGGTTGTAAAGACCATTTTGTAGATGCCACATATTTGGAATTAGAAAAGAATGTTAGGTTAACCGATGAAGCTCACTTTCAGGTATTAAGGACAAGGCTAAACAAGAATAACTTTTTGAGCTATGAGTTGGGTGAGTCGCGGAATTTACACTGCATTTGATTTCATACTAAAGTCCTGTTTGTGCTTCACGGCAACACAAACACACTTTAGTATAAATCTGAATGCACCGTAAATTCCAACTCACAGGTCGAAAAGTTATGCTTGTTTGACTGTGTATTCTGTTATTCATTATTATATCATAGACATCCATGGCCTGTTGTGTTAAAACCCTGTAATGAACTAGACAAGTAAGAAAGCCTTTAAAATCTGAGCCAGAGAATCATTAATGCGGAAATTATCTTCTTTATTCTAATCCTGGTCAAGTTTTAAATTATCAATTGAATAGTAGATACTAAAAAAAGATCAGAAACTATTTTGCTACAAATAATATTTTCATCATTATTCTACTCTCTATTAGTAACCGTAAGTCTAAAAAAACGTTTTTCTAGTAAAACTGTTAAAAATGTATCTGCTATGTTATTGATATGATAATTTGGCAAAAGGCATTATGAATGGTATAAATATATAAAATATTCAATTAATTACCATGTTTGCTTAAAATCATATCAATTTCTCCTTCTAGGATGTCAGACATATTTTATTTAAAACAACTGACAATACAACACTGAAGTATTCTCCAGGAGACATCTTCAACATAAGACCTAGGAATTCAAAAGAAGACATTGATGACCTGTTTGATATTTTCGCAACACACAATCTGGATATAAAACCACACTACCAGTTATTAGTGGAGGAATGTCATGATGGTAAGTTTAAGAAGGCTTTTTTTATAGCATAGGACGGCAAACAAGCTATGAACGCCCATACAAATCTGCACAATCAGAGATTATGCAGTTGTGTTACCCTCCTTTTCCCTATCCTCCCATGGGCCACCAGGAACCCACATACTACATGAAATGCGATATTGCGCGAACGCGTTAACGCCACTTGACGCCGGTATTATGTGAGGGAGAGGTACCATCCCGGTTGTGCCGGCCCAAATCGGCTGCAAAGCCGCAATGGCACTGCCTCTTACTAAATTTATATGTTTATATGGCTATTATTATGGTGATATGATAATGACATAAGGCAAATGATAAATGAGCTGCTGTGGTAGGTGGGTTTTTTTGCCATATAACTTATGAATGCTTAAGCTAGCTAAAGAGCTATGGTGTAGAGTACTGTAGAGTATACCATTGGGAAGACAGAGGATCGACTTTGTGTAACTGTTTCTTATTGGATGCGAGTGGTGGGGATTGGCCTTCTCAGCATTCAATGAAAGTGGCTGACAAGAGGTTTATAATGATGATAGATGAGACGGTATCATCCTTGTCCAGAGTCAATCAGATAGCCAGACATTAAATTTAAATATTTAATGGTGCAACGTCACACAAATCTTGTGCTTCTTTCGAATCTGATTGGCCAATTTTGAATGTATGATGCTATTTTGAAGTGGTATCTATGTCACTTATTTTGTATACATTAGAGTTTGACGATCAATTTAATATTAATAATAAAGATATTTTAAACGCTAATATTCGGACTACTACTTTGTGCATTTTTTGTATTAATAAATACAGAGCAGTTAGTCTAAAATAATAACTATGATTCATTTTCAGATATGGCTGTCCCAGAGTTCCTAAAACAACCCTTAACATTATATGAACTAGCCGAACAGTATTGGGACCTCAGGGCGTACCCCACACAATATTTCTTCGCTCTTCTCTCCCTCGTGTCCGAGGATAAGCTAGAGAAGGACAAATGCATAGAGCTCAGCTCCCCTGAGGGACAGGAGGATTGGTTAAACTATTGCAGGCGGACTAGAAGAACTGTACTGGAAGTAAGTAAATAATATAATACTTCTTACCCAATAAGGAAGTTCCCGTTATTTAATTTATGATTCAAAAATAGCACTAAACTCCGAATAAAGCCTATTGATTTTTTTAAAATTATCTCTATAAATGACGAAGTTATGATACTTTTCCCGTCCGCCTTTAAACTTCTCGGCGTGCGGCCTCTGACGTCACAAGTCTCGCCCACGGGCCGCGACTCGCTCGAGTCGAGTACGGCCTTACCCATACCGTTGACTTGGCGAGACAGGAGACTTGTGACGTCAGAGAGCAAATACTCCGCGATCGTTCGGGATTCAGTAAAAGTTGATTCGTTTTGTCATTTTTCAAGCTATTGAAAATTTAATAGTATACACATAAATATACCCAACATTAGGTGGGTACGGTAGCACATGAGTAAATAAACGGAAAGAGGCAAAGCTTCATACAACCGCGCGAATCGATTGCACTACTACAAGCGTCGTAACGCATGTGTGCGTTAGCATTCGTGGCTCGTCACGTACGAGAAGAAACCGGTCGAAACCGGTTCGACGAGTGTTCGAACGCGGGGATGTGAGTGCACGTATTAAGTTGCGTTGTATAGTTTTTCGCTTGGTGGGTATTTCAAATTATTATCATCGTTCTTAAATTTTTGTTAGTTAAAAGTAAAAAGTGTCAATATTGTATACTATACTGTGTGTATGAACAATAATAGTGCAAATAAAAAATAATCATATTTAATAACATTGTCCTTAAATTATTGTTGATTATTAAAAGTAAAATGTGTCAATATTGTATACTGTACTGTGTGTATCAATAATAGATAAATAATAAATAGAGCAAATAAAACAAATCATATTTTAGCTATCCCAAAGATTTCAATAAGTAAGTTGTGTCTTATTATTTTATTTCTACTAATTATTATAACTTTTGTTCACCAAGTTTTTATGGATGTGTCTAAAGTCTAGTTAGGGAAACATTTGACCCGACATTAAATCTTAAATCTTAGCTAAACTTTACAGTAAAAATACAATAAGTATAGGTACAGAATACATATTTAGGGGACGATTCCTGTTCTGAATAAAAAATATTATAATAGTTATGATAAAAACTGATATGCAATGAGAGTGCTTTCCAATAGAATTTACCAACCTATTAAAAAGTACAACAGATTATTGCAAATAAAAAATATAAACACAAAATATTTATATTTTTTTTTTGTAGGTAATAAAGATATAATTTTTATATAGATTACTACTCGATTAAAAAAATCGTTTTGTTCGTTTAATTTTATCCACCTGTGACAACCCTACCATAGTAGGTAACAATTTTACGCGTTGTATGGAAGCTTTGTCTCTGTCCGTATACTTACTCATGTGACGGTAGTTTTAAAAATGTAACTTACATATCATCAACGGTAGCTATGGCTCTATTTATGTGGTATGATCGATATTCATTTTGTAGGTTCTCCACGACTTCCACAAGTCCGCCTCCAAACTGACCATCCAGGTGTTATTCGAATTACTCTCCACGATCAAGCCGAGGTCGTTCTCGATAGCGGGTCTCTCTATAGACTCCATAGACCTGCTGGTGGCGGTGGTGGAGTACCAGGGCCGGCTGAAGAGGCCCCGGTTGGGACTGGCCTCTACTTGGTTGAGAAGCCTGAACCCTGGGGATAGGGTGTACGGATGGGTCAAGAAGGGATCCATGAAGTTTCCTGATGATACGGTACAGTTAAATTTTGTTTAAGATTAGATACACGATCGATATTTCGGCATTAGTTAAGTTCCCTCGTAGACTCTAGGAGCTCGTAAGGCTAAGTAATAACAGCGGCACGGATCGATCAGTCAGGTTAAGCTACGCTTGCTGGGATTGGTCCCTGGATGCTGGCCATCTTTACATACAGAGACTCCTTCGTGCCTCAGAAAGCACGTTAAACCGTTGGTCCCGGCTGTCATTCGTGGATCTTGGACAGTCGTTACGGATTAGAACCCCGAAAGTCTAACAAAGAATCTTACCGCGGGGTATGGTATTACCCAGTTACTGGGTTGTGGAGGTCAGATAGGCAATCGTTCCATTTAAAATACGGGTAACCAGCTGCATCCGGTACACTGGAAGCCGAGCCAAACATAGTTGGGAAAAGGCTAGGCAGAAGAAGCTTACACTCGTAGACGATGGCGATTGGAGCCTTTTATATCCAGCGGACCCTGGGCTGTAATCCAAAAAGCCCAGATACCGTCCCGGCAAAATAAGATGATTCACGACGGCATAAAAACTGCCACTGGTGCTATCACATTTGTATAAACAAAAAAGAGATTTTATTTTACTTTTATGTGTTTATACCTTTTCTATACTGCTACCGCTTAATATTATACCTTTTTTTTATAGCATAGAAGGGCAAACGAGCAGTCGAAGCTTTAGACTACCGACGCCCATACACATCTGCACAACCAGAGATTATGCAGATGTGTTGCCCTCCTTTTCCCCCCAATGGGCCACCGGAAACTCACAAACCACACGAAACATGAGAGTATAGTTGTCACTTGACGCCGGTATTATGTGAGCGAGAGGTACCACCCCGGTCATGCCGGCCC
The DNA here is from genome assembly GCA_963853865.1 of Helleia helle. NCBI lineage: Eukaryota > Metazoa > Arthropoda > Insecta > Lepidoptera > Lycaenidae > Helleia > Helleia helle. The sequence goes on from OY971436.1 coordinate 2,230,801, forward strand.
AAGTCGGCTGCATAGCAGCATGGCACTACCTCTTACTAATATTTTCTATTCCAGAGTATTCCTCTCATCCTCGTGGGACCGGGCACAGGATTAGCTCCGTTCAGAAGCCTTTTGCACCACAGACGGGCCCAGGGCACCGCAGACAAGGACTCCGTACACCTGGTGTTTGGCTGCCGGTACCGGAGAAAGGACTTCCTGTACGGAGAGGAGCTAGAGGGAATGTTGGGGAGGGGGGAGCTGAGTCTGTACTGCGCCTTCTCCAGGGACCAGGAGGATAAAGTGTGAGTTTGAGTTTTTTATAACTATTATAATCCTCTAAAGAATGCCAAATTCTAACAACTCGACACAAGAAACTATTATTATTACTCAATGTCTTGTTAACTTTTGTGATGGGTCAGTAAGTACAGGTACGTTAACCATTATAGTTACAGGATAACGTTCCTAGGAATTCATCCATAACATTTTAAAATATTCTGAACTGCATTTACATATTTTTGAGAAAATGTAAGGTCAGCGAAAAAAAAAACTACAATCCAAAGACAGTACAAAATGTATGGAAAATATTTTTGGCGATTTCTGACATTTCAATGGTCCCATAAACATTTCATCCCCATACAAAGAATCGAAGATCGATGGGCATATAAAATGTTTTGTCGAGTCGAGCATTTTTTTGCTGACTGTACAAAAATCTGTGAATGCAGTTTAGAATATCTTAAAGAGTTATGGATGGTCTCCTTGGAACGTTTTCCTGTAACTATAACGGTTAAGGTACCTGTCCTTACTGACCCGTTTCAAAAATCCAACATGTATATGTGACAGGTGCCTATTAGTATATTAGTAGTTATATAGTGCTTTTTCTATTTTTTTTGCGAGGTTCTATTGTTAGAGACAGAACATGTTAAATTCGTCTTAAGACAGTGACACTACTTTGCGCGCATGAGGGTAAAATTTTTACGGATGCAACGTCACGAAGATGTGCAATGTTTTTGCCCTAGAGGAGGGAGAGATATTGAGACCAGATGAGAGAGTGAGAAAGGGCGAATGTAGCATGAAGCACATAGCCATGGAGTGAGAGTAGCGAGAGAGAGAGTTCGCGAGTGAATGATCGAGAGAGAGAGTGAGACAGAGCGAACGTCGCATCGCAAGTTTCGGAAATTTAAAGCTTTAGATTAGTATAAATATATACGAGATTTAAAAATTAGTTTTTCAAATAAGTTTCACGTCTGACATGTATACTTTTTACGCACGCACTTTTTTTATTACTAATTTTCTTTAAGGACTTCATTTAAAGGTGATTATTAATCCTTTATCTATATTATTTCCTAATATCTGTTTCAGATATGTACAACACAAGATAATCGAACACAAAGAAGTGTTTTGGCCTTTGATCAGGTCGGGGGCCCACATATACATCTCGGGTAACGCTAAGAACATGCCGGACAACGTGAGGGAGGCCTTCGTAGAAGTCATACGTGAAGGTGGGGTCAGTTTAGAAGAGGCTAAGCAAACGTTGTCAGATATGGAGAGGAAGGGACGGTTACAGGTTGAAACATGGTGACAGTTGATTATTATTTATATCTAGCATTTGTATTGCCTGCGCAGAAATTCTTTAGAAAGCAACTGTTTTTGTGTGGTCGAGATAATTTAGACTATATTTAGATTATATAATTTACAATTTGTTTATTGGTTTGTACAGTGTTAATATACCTACTTTTTAAATAATGTATTTTTCTTTTTGTGTGTGACTTGCATAAATGAAAAAGTAAAATAGACACTATTGAATATAATAATAATAATATATACGCTTCATACCACGTCAATCTTGTCCCCTGTTAAGTTCTCGAAGAACTTGTTACGGATACCAGACAATGGAAATATATTTCATACTATACATATATATATTCAAGATTTTTATTATATAATAGGTACACATCCAAGACCCAGGAACACAGGAAACTTTTTGTTCCCGGGCGGGATTCGAACCCGCAACCTTCAGCTTGAGCAGCAACGCACTAATCATTAAGTCACAGAGGTCGTCAAAATATAAATACTGTACAATAGTAAATGTTACCAATGAACTTATATAAAATCTACTAAGCAATTGGTTTGTAATCTGAAAGATTGATTCATTTTTAAAAACAAGTCTTTATATAATAACATATTTCTGTTGCAAATAAGGGGCCATCCATAAATTACGTCACACGAATTTCATGATATTTGGATCCCTCCCCCGTCCTTGTCACAGATGGTCACATTTATAAGACCCCCCCCCTAGTGTGACGTCACATATTTTGCAATTTTTACATAAATAAATTGATAAATCAAAACAGCTGTTCCGAAATTAGTTTTATTTTCGTTTTTTTAATTAGTTCATAGTACCTAGTCTTATGTGACGTCACGAAATCTGGGAGCCCTCCCAACCCCTTGTCACATAATGTCACACTTCGTCGGACGCCCCCCTACCACTTAACGTGTGACGTAATTTATGGACGGCCCCTAAATAAAAACACCAAAATTTTTAATTCTTACAAATGTATTCACAAAAAATTGTCCTTCATTATCACTTACGCACATGACACATTTCCTCTAGCTAGAAGGCCCCCACAACCTTGAGCTCCTATTCAGCTAAAGCCCTCACAGCTTGAACGTCTGCAGCTGGCGGAGAACATTCAAAGGTGAAGCTGGAAGGCCTCACAACGTCGAGGCCTCCTAGCTGCAGGGCCCGAGACTCCCCCTACCCGGAGAGCCCCACAACTCGAGGGTGCTCCATAGCTGCAGCGCCCCACAAGCACGACCTAGCTAGAGAGCCCCCACAGCTTGAGGTTGCCGGCGTCCCGTTTCCTCTCGGGCGGCTCCTTGTCCTCGCAGGCGAAGGCAACCAGGTACCGCGAGGGGTGCCACGCCACCGTGAATGTGGCCGCCGCCACCGGGATAAACGCCACGCGAGCTCCTAGAACAAAAGGAATTCGTTGGAGATTGACACCCTGGAAGGCGTTATACAGGATTATTTCCAAAATACCAAGAACCTCGCAAGAAGATCCCACACTTCTGTAATAGAGCGTTCGCTGTGAAGCTAATGTTAAAATACTTACACCGTTATATTTAATTCATAAAAGAAACAGTAACAGTCCAAGAGCCCGTGACGGCCAGACCTTCGTTTATTTTTTATGTTAGTTGGATAGGCAAACTGGCAAACGTGCCACCTGATGGTAAGTGGTCGACGTCACCCATGAACATAAACCAGTTATCCTAAGACATAAGATGTTAACTCTCGGTACCAGTAATTACACTGCCTGTCTTGTCCTTCTCTCCGAAACACAGCAAAGCTGTATCACAGGAGAAACAAGCAAGATGTTGGTACCCATGCAGCCGGGAGCGCGGCACAGCGCTTCCTTCTATTTTATAAAAGCTGAAAGTTTCTCTGTATATGTCCCCGACACATAACGACAAGCGATTATGAGTTTGGATTTTGGTTACTTTGGGCAGGTAACAGGTAGTAAATAAAATAGTACCTAAAATTGTTCAATTATAAAGCTCAATATTTATATTTTTGCTTCAAGATAACGCCAGAAATCACGTTACCCATTGACGGATACTTATGACAATTGCTACCCCTTGCCAGACACCCTTTTTAGTCTGGCCGTCATGGGCTTTCGCTCTATAAATGATCACATATGATCTATATTCTATACAGATAAATAAAATTGGAGTGTTACCGCTTATAATAAATTCATAAGGATGTAAACACTATACATATACCAAAAAAAGGTAAAGGTACATTATACTGTGCCGCCACGGCGCGACATTCGTTTACTACACCGGCGCGGCCAGTCGGCGGCCGCTGGTGATGGCAGCGCGTGGTAATTTTAGAAATAGAACGGAGGCGATGTAAGACGCGCGGGTGAAATCAGATTTATTTCAGGGCTAGGCGAGAGCGAGAGGCGATCTATACTAATATTATAAAGCTGAAGAGTTTGTTTGTTTGTTTGAACGCGCTAATCTTATGAACTACTGGTCCGATTTGAAAAATTATTTCAGTGTTAGATAGCCCATTTATCGAGGAACGCTATAGGCTATATAACATCACGCTGTGACTTATAGGAGTTAAGTAACGCGGGCGAAGCTGCAGGCAACAGCTAATATGAGAATATTAGACAAATGTGTTTAACTTGCAATCTGAAATCTCAATTGACTGCACTGTACGTCACTGAGTCTTAAATTTAATTTTTTTTTTCGGATGGATCTATGCTAACGGACCGAAGGCCCTAATGCTACATAGGATTAGTGTGAGCCCATTTGGCTCACTTTTGGTTTGTAAAAGTGGGGGTTTGCCCCCCGCAAACCGTGCAGTCTGCAAACACACGGCCTCCTGTGTCCTGGCGTCGGGTTGGAAATTTAAAACACTTTGACTTATGCTACGGTCGCACCTGCGTGTATAGTTACAAAGCTTTCGCCATGACGCCATACTCGCAGATGTGACCGATTAATATCGGCTATCGTCGCGAACATTCGGGCTGCGTGGCACATGTGCGTTATCGCGCAGGTGGCGGTACATCAAAGGGCGCGCCAACATATCGCGCTTCGTGGTCAGACTAGCGTTGTCCATTTTGGCCATTGTTTTCGATCAGTTCAAACGAATGCGGATGGCTGTGTAAAAAGGGAGTGGAGCGATGAAATTGTACAATATTGTGTACGGGATCCAAAAATGTGAATCACAAAAAAAATTGGTGTAGTCCAATTGTGAGTACACATGTAGAAGTAAAGAAACTCGTCGTCCATAGTTGTCGTTTGAAAATGGTTTCGGCCATCTTGGATTATTATACGATAGTTCATGCAAATTATGGAAACCGCTAATGTGACCACAGCTTTTATCGCGCTAACTTTTTAGTGTTCAAACGTACGAAGCTTCGGCTCGCATTACTTCGGGACGATACACGCAGGTGCGGCCGAAGCATTAGAGTAAACGGTCATATTTAAGGTTGAACAACCTATATACCGGTGGGAGGGAAGCGCTGTGCCACGCTCCCGGCTGAATGGGTACCACCATCTTGCTTGTTTCTCCGTGAAACAACTTTACTGTGATTCGGAGAGAAGGACGAGACAGGCAGTGTAATTACTGGCACCGAGACTTAACATCTTATGTCTCAGGTTAGGCAACATATCAATGAGTTGCCTGGGCTAGTTCCAGGTAAACTAGTTTATGTTCATGGGCGACGTCGACCACTTACCATCAGGTGGCACGTTTACCAGTTTGCCTATCCAACTTATATAAAAAAAGCAAGTCGACGGCGCGTACTCCAACTAAATGAATGCTATCTCACCTGACATAGTGCGCCAACATGTGTGTTAGAATGAAATGCACAATGACTCATTCCTAGAACGTCCTTTTAGCAAAACAGTTATTATAGAAAAACTTAAAACAACTATTGAACAACCAAACTATGTCTGTACGGGCTTTATTTTTGAGCTTTCGTGCTCTGTATACTATTTATTTACGCCCAAAGTTGGGCTCAAATCAGTGTTGTAATACGAAAGTTTAGAAGCTTGTATTTTTTAAATGTATATTTTTTTTACGATTTTGGGTACATACAGACATAGATAATGACGAGTTCAATTGATATTATACTTAGTTTTGGATGATCAACGTCAAACATTGTAGTAGTTGTTGGTCCGCCTTTGTATGAAGATGATATTGATTATCACTAACCCGTCTCTGTGTCTCCGATGTCTATGACGTGGTCCTCGCTGGCGGACGCTAGCAGCCGTCCGTCGAAACTAAACGAAAGCGTGCGAACCGGCCATTCCAGTCTGTAACACAGATATCTTCACAGTGTAAACATTTCAGAGGTAGTGCCATGCTGCTATGCAGCCGAATCGGGCCGGCACGACCGGGGTAGTACCTCTCGCTCACATAACACCGGCGTCAAGTGACAGCTATGGTGTCGTGTTTCGTGCGGTTTTTGAGTTTCCGGTGGCCCATTGGGGGGAAAAGAAGGGCAACACGTCTGTATAATCTCTGGTTATGCAGATGTGTATGGGCATCGGTAGTATAAAGCTACGACTGCTCGTTTGCCCTCCTATGATATAAAAAAACCTTTTTAATAACTATTTCATCATCGTAATACCAGCATTTCACATTCATAATGCAGACTTCTTTCTAACAATCCAAATATTAATGTTATTTACACCAGGGGGTTGGTGCATTTCCTTTCAAATATAAAAACATTACATTGAGCTCACCTTGAGAAGACCCGGAGACAGGCAAGCTCCTTGACATCCCAGAGCGAAACAAGCGCGTCTGCGGAGCCCGTGGCGAAATACCGGCCCGTGGGGTCGTGCTCGATACAGATGCACGTGCCGGGGTGAGCGCGCACCGCCGCCGCCGCCTCCAGACCTGGGTACCTGCGGGACATACTCGGTGAACATCCTAAATCACAGGAGACAGATGGCCCCAACAAAGTTTAGACCTTGTCGTGGCGGTGGGGCTCAGTAGCCTAGGGTGAACCCAGCACGTTATGCGAAGCGAATTGAGCCGAGGGGGCTCTTTGTACCCCTCTTATAAGAGGGGACAAAAGAGCAAGGAGCAAGGGGCGAGGACGGGAACCTCACCCCCTTGAACTGTACCGACGTTGGGAGGGGTTATTCAGTGGTGCGGGACAGTGCGGGAGAGACTGACTAGCCGTCGAGGTGTCCTGTTTGTTCAATAGATCCGGGGCACTTCACCAAAGGCGGCACTCGCTGGGTTTTAGTGGATAGAGCTACGTCCACGTACCAGCTTTAGGGCGCAGCGAGTCCCACATCGCCTGGGGAGACCCACATCCCCGCGGGATGCCTAAGAGCATTTCCCGGCGTTAAAGAAAAAAAGGAGACATCCGGGTACCTTTTTTTAGAAACGTACCAAGTAAATTGTACTCACGTCAGTATGTGGACACACCCCAAGCCGTTGGTTAGATAAAACAAGTCAGAAGTGTTGTTCCAGGAGATTTCGTTTACTTCAAAGTTGAACTGCTCTTCCACAACCTTCAAAATACACAACGAGTTTATTACTTCTTATAATATTTAAGCTTTAGAATATTAATTTAAGATATGCGGGTAAAACCCAGGGACTGTAAGCCGTCTGGGAGCTTTTCAACGAAAATGCTGCCTAAACCTATTTATTACACCTATAAATTTGAGATTTAACAAAACAAAAAGAGCAGTACTCGATAGCATATGTGTATCCCTTAAGGATAACATACTATTAACTATATAGGTAATATGTAGGGTAATAGAAAAACTAATTACACAAATACGGTATTAATCCTTATTATTTTGACTTGAGAATTTATGAAAATTATTTTTTCCTTTACACCATACAAATCAAATGAATACCCTAGAGCTTAGGAGATATAGCAAAATAAAAATAATGCGCAACAAAATTAATTTCGTGTCGCCGTGATTCGTTCGGGCGGCGGGCCCCATAATTCCGCGCCTCACCTCTGGGTCGGGGGTTTCAAAAGTTTGGGTAGTGTGTTAATGTTTAGTGGAATTGGGTATCCCATATTATATACCTACAAAAAAGTCGACTATAGCATATGACTAAGTATATGTTAAACTGTCTGTCTGTACTATAAATGATAAACTCTGAAACTACTAGACGGATTTTAACACGAGATACAGTAATTCCTGTGGCAGGTTATAATCTATACTAATATTATAAAGCTGAAGAATTTGTTTGTTTGTTTGAACGCGCTAATCTCAGGAACTACTGGTCCTATTTGAAAAATTCTTTCAGTGTTAGACAGCCCATTTATCGAGGAAGGCTATAGGCTATATAACATCACGCTGTGACATATAGGAGTGGAGTACCGCGGACGAAGCTGCAGGCAACAGCTAGTATAAAATGTACCAAGATTTTGTGTGAATTGGTAAATTATAAAAGGAGAATTATCACAAGAGTTGGAAAAATTTAAGACAATCTCCATGCAGAGGCCAGTCCATGTTGAATGCGGGTGGCAAGGCATTGGCCGTCTTGGTGTTTATTGAGGGAGGCCTATGCTCAGCAGGGGACGGATAGAGGCTGATGATGATGATGATATGTGGATAAAATAATGCTTAATAATATGGATAAGGAAAATAAAACATAAGCCGGACTAACTAATAAAAAGAGTAGAGAAACATACTTACAACTTTATAATTCCTTGTGTCTATAAATGACACCAAGTCTTCCTTATTACCTACGGCTATAGTGGAGCCATTGGGAGACCACGCTATATTAATGTTTTCTCCCTTCGTAGATATAGCCGCTGCACATTTATGAGATCTGAAAATTTATAATTAATTATTTATCTCAACTCTAAGCAGTTTCTGTCTTAACATGAGTCCCTGAGAGGTCAACTTACAATGTAAACCATTAATTTTTAACAGTTTTTGTTCAATCCTGTGATGTTCAATGAGTCTTAAATTCTACTTTTTTTAGGCTTAAGACATACTGAATAAAATTCTCTATTTCATTTTATTTTGTTTTTATTTATTTTTATTTTATTTGGGAAATGAACAGAATGAATTACAATTTTAAACAAATTTAAATGTGAAGACAGAATATATTTTAATCTAATTTCCACTTATAGTATAAAGCATATTCTAATCGGGTGTATTTAAAACCCCCCATGGTTCAGGCCTTGTCGTGGCGGTGGGGCTCAGTAACCTAGGGTGAGCCGATGCACCTTAGGCGAAGCTAATTGGGCCAAGGGGGCTCTTTGTACCCCTCTTATAAGAAAAGGGGACATAAGAACAGGGGGCAAAGGGTCCCCACCATGGTTCAGAACTTGTCGTGGCGGTGGGGCTCAGTAACCTAGGGTGAGCGGTGCACCTTGGGCGAAGCTAATTGGGCCGAGGGGGCTCTTTGTACCCCTCTTATAAGAAGAGGGGACAGAAGAGCAGGGAGCAAGGGGTGAGGATGGGAACCTCACCCCATTGTACTGTTCTGACGTTGGGAGTTGTTCTGTGGTGCGGGACTACCCCTCTGTGGAGGTGGCGTCGGACCCTTGCGGGACTGACTAGCCGACGAGGTGCCCTGTTTGTTTTCTAGATCCGGGGCACCTCACCAAAGGCGGCATTGGTGGCACCCGCCGGATTTTAGTGGGTAGAGCTGCGTCTATTTACCGACTGTCGGGCGCAGCAAGTCCCACATACCCGCGTGGGGAGACCCACTCCCCCGCGGGATGCCTCAGAGCATTTCCCGGCGTTAAAGAAAAAAAAACGGGGGGCAAAGGGTGAGGATGGGAACCTCACCCCAATGTACTGTCCCGACGTTGGGAGGGGTTGTTCTGTGGTACGGGACAGCCTCTCTGTATAGGTGGCGTTGGTCCCTTGCGAGACTGACTAGCCGTCGAGGTGCCCTGTTTGTTTTCTAGATCCGGGGCACCTCACCAAGGGCGGCATTGGTGGCACTCGCCATGTTTTAGTGGGTAGAGCTGGGTCCACTTACCAGCTGTCGGGCGCAGCGAGTCCCACATAGCCGCGTGGGGAGACCCACTCCCCCGCGGGATGCCTCAGAGCATTTCCCAGCGTTAAAGAAAAAAAAAAGTGTATTTAAAAGATCATCTTATTTTATGTACAAATTTAATTATTATACAAATATTATATTTAAAAAAATTATACTTTTGTTTGTTTTGGCGTTTTTAAGTACATTCGTAAATTTGTTTTATTTTACGATTTATCATCAACATAATCAAATCAAATCAATTTTTGTTTTATTCAAAATTGTACCAACAGAGTATCTTTAACACATCTTTCTATCACACAAATGCTTTTTAATAACTTTTTTGAAATCTTTAATTGGGAGGTTTTGAACATTTTCTGGGATCCTATTGTAAAAGCGTATACAGTTGCCTTTAAAAGAATTGCTTACTTTTGTGAGTCTAATCACTGGTACATCTAGCCTGTGCCTATTTCATATATCACTACTATGTATTTCACTTTTTTTTAAAGAAATCACTTATGTTTTTCCGGACATACAGTAAATTTTTTAAGATGTATTGAGACGTGACAGTCAGAATTCCAATTTAATCAAATTAAATTTTTCCTTAAAGATGTTTAGGGGGCAGCTTATAATATTGCATGGATAGCCTGCTTCTGTACCACAAAAATATTGTTAATATTGGCAGCATTTCCCCATAACAAGTCATAAAGCTGTGAAAGTAACTTATTCATTGATTCAAAGCTCATAGCTAGTTCAAATAGATATTTTCAACATGAAAAGTAAACAATTTAATTTTACCTTGTATCCCATATTCGTACAGACTTGTCACCACTTGCTGTGCTCAACAGGTCAGGGTGTGACGCATGCCAGCACAACTGATCCACAGACCCCGTATGGCCTCGACATACAAAATCTTGCACCTGTAAATATGTGTTATTGGAAAACATTGACCATATAACTGGATAACTCTAACCGGTTATATGCTTATATTTTCTCAGTAATATTGGCCATTAAATTCGGAAACTTGACAGTGATTTGTCACTGACGTGATAGCAGTTCAAGCAACCAGTGATCTATAGGTACGTCCTCCCATCGGCTAATCATCAATCAATGGCCATTAGTCGGCCAATCAGAGCGCAGAACTGCGGCGTCGCAGCACAAATTTGGAGGAATTTGTTTTCATACAAAACACATAACTTGACCAATCTATTCCGCTTATATTCTCGATGTTAAAAGATAACCTCAACTAACAAACAACTAAAAATGCCGGTATAAAAATGTTTACTGACCAATCTATTCCGCTCCAAGTTAAATATTACAACAGTCTTATCAAATGAGCCCGACGCCAGGCGTCTACCATCACAAGACCAACCCACAGAGTGGACTTTCGAGCTGTGGGCAACGTATTCTTTTACGACATTGTGGGAAGCAAAATACTTTTTAAGTTCTTCAAGATCTTCAATCGGAGTCTGTCCTTGTTTAGAATCTTTCATATTTAGTTTAATGTGCGTACATTTATTACTTCCAGTATTGTGTAGTTTGAGTGGTCTATATTAATTAAAAATATATTTATTTTATTAAAAACATTAAACACACAATATTTATTTGCTATGTCAATGTGACACACATGACCATAGAGTAGTATATGTATAAAGGAACACATGACAAACCAGCAATGAGCAAAGAGTATATAAATCAGGGTTGGATTTAGGTACGTTGAAAACGATAGTACAAAAAATTTAAAAAGATAGTATTTGTAAAAAAAATATAGTACACTTTTAAATTTTGAATTTAACATAGGTATTGAATAAAATCTTTAAGTACAAAGTCAATAAACTCCTCTTTAAAGTATAAATTGCTTATAAGTTATAATATATTAAAAAAGTGGCAAAATTTCAGTGTCTATTTTGATTATAAATTATAAATCACAGACTACTAAGTACTAACAATTTAGATATAAACTGAAAGGTATATTAGTAGATTTAGGGCCGATTTCACCAACATTGAATTTACACTAGAGTAGCTATCCCAGTATAACTTTACTCTGTCGATTTATTCGAGGATTAACTTCAATTTCGTTTCACCACGTTATTCTATAGATATCTTATTCTCGAAAGAATTGATGAATGCGTAATGCGCCCAAGTAAAATAGACAGTTTGACGTATACTTGCGCAATAGCGTTGCGTATTCTTTTATTTGTTCGGATAATACCTCACAGTTGAATTGACACTGACAGTGATCCCGCGCGCTTTTTAATATGGTTTGGTTTTGTTGTGTTTTGAAACTTTTGCACTTTTTTAACCGGTGTATACAAGTATATAATATTGTTTTATACAAATCGTTGATTGTAAACAATTACAAATTAAAATAAAAGACCGGATAGAGTATCAATGAAGCAAAATTTTTATACCACAATTTATAATAACAAAAAGAGTGAAATAGCTAACTAATAATATGTATTTATAAATAATGGCATGTACATATCGATGCTGATTAATATTTTTTTTATTAATAAAATTTAATTTTAAATATATTACAATTATAATATGACACATTTAATTAATTATAATGTGACAATATTTGAGAGAATAATAATAATTAATAATATACCATAACATTAAATAACCCACAATATTACTGTACTTATATAAAATTGAAATGTTATATAAAATACTGTAGTAAACAGTATGTACAACTGTACAACACATGGCAGAGACACTACTAATCTCGGAATAGCAGCTTACTCGGCCGAAATCGGCGATATAAGGTTTTACTCTAGTATAGAGATTTTATCCCTAGGTTAAATGTTGGTGAAACGTAAAATGGGCTTACTCGCGAGTGATTAACGACTTAATCCGGGAATAAGATTTATACGACATTGGTGAAATCGGCCCTTACTAGGAACAAGACGTATGATATGGAATTGACATTCGCGTATACCCGAAAGGGACAGGCATATTTTACAGGGATACCACATTCATAATAACAAGTATACTTATTTTCTTGAAACAATTGTATTTAAAATAATAAAAAAACTGGAAAAGGTCGATAGATAACTATAAGCATAAGCCCTAACCAAACATTTATTGTAATTTTAGACAGCTGCATTTTTCCGGATTATCGAAAATATTATGTAATGACCAATAACAAACCGCTTAAAACATTAATAATAAAAAAGGAGGCTATAAACGTCCTCTTAATATGTATGATCTATAGTACTTAGCCTTTTAGGATAGCAATAAACAATTTTTTATTTTTATTGCGCTTAAGATTCCAGTCACCCTTTTTATTTAATACCACATTCTTGGGTAATCTGCCTATAACAAACCTGGTATCACCATATTTTATAAACCGACCAAATTAAAAAGTAGTACAAAATGGCGGACATATTTGACAAACTGTTCGCGAGTGAGAATGTTTGTATGGCATTCAAATTTAGTCGATTATTTTTTGTTGGGCACATCATTGTTGTGCCCAACAAACAAAGAGTGATATTCTGACAAAGATAAAAGAAAGTGTCTATGTCTCTGTTACTCTTGGAGTTTTTCGTATGTTGCTATCTCGTTCCAATACGGTATTATTATTAGCTTGTCAAATCTATTGAAACTTGACCTTAGATATATTATACTAGTATAAATCAAAGAGCATAAATAGATTGGTGTAGACTGCAAGAACGATAATATATAGGTATGGCGCTGATGCTAATTTAAAAAATGTTGCCAGCTTAGTTCTTACAGAACCTGTTTCAAATAGTAGTTTTGCAGTCTTTTTTGAAAGAATTACATTATTTTATAATATGCATGTAGTATAAATGTCACAATCGGTATACATCCTATTGATATAATATAATACTACAATATTCTTGTACTAATATATTATATTTACTATTTTTTGCTGTGATTTAACTGATCATGTGGTGTTTACCAATAAGTGATTGATGCACTATTATAACTGTAAAAAACAAGTTGTATCTGTGTTATCAGTTGTTAGTAAACCAATAAATAGGTACCTAAATAAAAATCAAATCAGTCGTACTGAACTGATTCGATCCTCATTGAGCATTGAAATAAAAGGATGTAATTTATTACTTTTTATTAAAAACGTTTATTATTCTTGTTAAAGAATGGCATAAGTATGTAAAACATAATATTATATTAATAATAATAATCCGTTGTCTGGTACCCGTAACACAAGTTCTTCGAGAACTTACCACGGGACCAGATTGACGTGGTGTAAAAGCGTCCATACATATTTAAAAAATAATAATAATAGCGTGCTCTTCTTTCCTGGCGTGACAATTTTCGTTGGAAGTTTGTGCTGCCTTAGATCCTTCATTCACAATTATTGTAGAAACAGTTCGTTCCGAAGTGCCTGCAAATAACAAAACAATCCGTAAAATATCATGATATAATTTATGTTTGATTTTGCAGCACATTGTCATATTATTTCTAACATAAAATTATGATGAACGCTTGCCAAAAAAAGTAAAGACTTAGATTAGTTTAATTATTTGAGTTTTTTTCAAAGTTTTGTTGTGGGAACACTACGATACTAACCTGTTAAGTAGGCGACGCGATACCGCACTTAATACAGGGCCACCATGATCTCTTTCTTGTTCACAAGTCTTTTTTACCTTTAGCACTATCTCTCTACCAGCACTTTTTGACATTTCTGGCATGATAATACTTCGATTTTTATAAAAATTACTGAAATAGTATCACCTGTCAAGAGCAATATGGTAGCTTGTCATTTTAGTTCTGCTCTTTTGTCCCATCTTCTTAAAAGAGGGGTACAAAGAACCCCCTCGGCTCAATTGGCTTCACCCAAGGTGCTGGGCTCACCCTAGGCTACTGAGCCCCACCGCCACGTCAATGCCAGAGCCATGGTGGGGGCTATGGTACTGCTGAGAGACGAATGTTGCCATTAATTCTGAGTTGGGCTTCAACCGTCCACAAGATGCAAGGTTTTACAGTCGATCATGCGGTCATTTATCTAGGCTCGCGACTGTGTGCTGCTGGACAAGCTTATGTAGCACTTAGTCTTGTAAGATCTTTAGACGGTATTCGGATTGAAGAATTTGATATCTCAAGTTAACAGGAAAAAGCCCACGCAACAGTAAAGCTTTAGAGTTTAGACGAAATAACTAGATTACGAAATAGTTCGTAAGGAATTTCAATACTATCACATGTCCGCAAATACAACTGTTTTTTATTACACTATGTTTAAAAAACTTGTTGACATGTCCGGGTTCTGGACTCTAAAGGAGACGGGCGAAAGTTCATAGAAAGTTGGGCCCGACGTTACAGTAACAATTACTTCATTATTTTATTTATATGTTCATACTTGTTCGAAAAAACTAAAATTTTCATGACTGACCCATGGGAGAAAAAGGTTGTAGGTGAAGAAGGTAGAAAAAGGTGTTATTGATTGAACAAAAAATGATATTTTAGCTTGTTTATAAATTATTCTTAGTCCATATTCTACTGTTACTTTAGGAAAATAATTATAAGAACTCTTTCTAGATTAGATATAACAAAGAATATACCAGATATTATTGTAGGGAAACAATTAATTATGCCATCCAACCAACATCCAACTAGATCTAAGATGTTTCATACGGTTATTATTCAAGAAGACGAGTTTGAATTAAAAACATTTTATGTTTTATTGATTTATTATCAACTTCATCGTAAACAATTAAAATATCATCTAAATACTGTGCAGGTGGTATCAAAGTCTCTTGATGCCTTACCCAGCTTAGGTAGCATATTATTGATATTACATGAAAACAACAACCCACTGTTGTTTTCCCTACTAGGCAATTACAATAATATTGTTTTATGTCCCCTCTACTATCAAAAGAACAGTCAATTAAAATATAGCTAAAATAGGTTTTTGTCTTTTGAGCTTACATGTCACGGTTGCTGTTTGTATTAAACGTTTGACAGTTCACAGTTATTGCCTGTATCAAAAATACTATTGATTGTGAAATCGATTTTATCATCAATTTCAGATACATTATACGATATATCTAAAATTGTATTTATAAATTAATATGTTTATAATCAATATACATTTTTTTAGGAATGTTTGAAGTATGTATTTTGGGAGGTAAATATTTCATAAAAGAAGTTTTTTGAAAAACTTGTCTTAAGAATAAACATCACAATAGTGTTCAAAGTAGGCACGGCACGTAGGTAATACTACTTTTTGAAGAAACTTAAAGAAAAGAAATATTTACGACTCGAAATACATACTTAAAATATTTCTAAAAAAATGTTGTATCAATAAAGTGTATTAATAAGAATTTGATAAATCGATTACCTTTTTCGTACTCTGGCAATATAGAATATCACCAAAATAAACATGAAGGAAATCAGTCATCTTATGAATATTTTTTTAATTTGTTATTCCATGATAAAACTGCTTCATATTTCACAGTTCAATTTAAAAAAAAAGATAAAAAATATTGATTTCTTTTTTATTTGTGTAACGTTTAGGCCCAGATTCGCCCGTCTCCTTCCGGGGTTTTCACCTGTGGTTTTCACGCATCTTGTCCTGGTTTCCAAATGTTAGAGATGGCAACCCTACCTAAATGAAGGCCAAATGAATAATTTAAAATTTTGCATACAATTCTCTTTGATAGTTATGAAAAAAAACTGACGATATTCCAATTTCGATTATTTTTGTCACTTTTCATTTTACATCTTTGAATCACGATCATCATTGAAACGTAGTGATCTATGTTAGGTGTATATGTGTGGTTTCAACGATGTTAGGAAGAAGAATTATTGTGAATTTATTGCGAAAAACGAATAATCCCCAATTCATCGTGCCCAAACGGAATTGGACACAAGTGGGCAATATCATTTGTACTCCGCCCAGAGTTCCTGTTTCTTATGTCGTAAGTTTATTTGCTAACCTGTATATATGTACGTAGTAAATGATTTTGTGATCTATTGATGCACGTCCTCTGTGGCTCAATAGTTAACGGTGTCGGGTTCGAATCCCGCCAGGGAACAAATTTTTTTCTGTGTTCCTGGGTCATGGATATGTATTAAATATGCGTATCATATAACAACAGTCTTAAATATGTGTATATATATAGTATAAGAGTAATAAATATATTTCCGTTGTCTGGTACCCGTAACACAAGTTCTTAGAGAACTTACCACGTGTCCAGATTGACGTGGTGTAAAATAGATAGGTATTCATAAAATCATAGTGAGATGTCACGCTCGACTACGGTCCGACCTACAAACTAGAAAGTCCTGTAAATGCATATATAATCTCTACAGATAAATAAAATTGGAGTGTCTGTTTGTAATATTAAAATAACCGCTTTTTAATATATGCATATACACGGTCCATGACCGGCCTGTTGGTCTTTTTTTTCTTTAACGCCGGGAAATGCTCTGAGACATCGCTGGGGAGTGGATCTTCCCAGGCGGGTATGTGGGACTCGCTGCGCTCGAAAGCTGGTAAGTGGACGCAGCTCTACCCACTAAAACCCGGCGAGTGCCCCCAATGCCGCCTTTAATGAGGTGCCCCTGATCTAATGAGCAAACATCGACGGCTAGTCAGCCCCTCAGGGGACCGACGCCACCTCCACAGAGGGGTTGTCCTGCACCACAGAACACTCGCCCCTTGCCCCCTGCTCTTTTGTCCCCTCCTCTTATAAGAGGGGTACAAAGAGCCCCTTCGGCTCAATTAGCTTCGCCCAAGATGCTGGGCACACCTTAGGCTACTGAGCCCCGGGCTACTGGGGTGGCATGTTGGTCTAGTGTTTAGTGACCATGACCGCTAAACTAGAAGGTTGTGGGTTCGATCCCCACCCCACGATGGTTCAGGTCTTGTCGTGGCGGTGGGGCTCAGTAGCCTAAGGTGTGCCCAGCATCTTGGGCGAATCGAGCCGAGCGACATAATACCGGCGTTGAGAGACAGCGACGCTGTTTGTGAGTTTCCGGTGGCCCATTGTGGGGAAAGGGAAAAGGAGGGCAACGCATCTGCATAAATTTTGGTTATGCGGATGTCCATGGGCGTCGGTAGTTACTATAAGGCTCCGACTGCTCGGTTGCCTCCTTATGACATAAAAATCATCAAAAGTTTCCTCACGATGTTTCCTTCACCGGTGAGAAAGCGATGGTCTCATGTACAGATGCACGTAGTTCAGTAAGACCCATTTCAAGGCATCACAGGGAGGTTCAGGGTCGAACCCGGACTTCTCAGCTCTCACTCAAGAGGCCGAGCCCTTATCCACTAGGCCATCGTCGCTGCGTGTGCATAGTGCATAATCAAAAACGGTACTTATACGTGTTCGCTGTGTATTCTACAGAACAATCTATGGCACGAGAATGATGAAATATTATTTACAGGAAAAGATATGTCACATGGCGTTCATGTACATAGTGTGGCTCACACCGATGGCGTACTGGTTGACTCAAGTCAAGGTTTGGAGACGTGAATACATTGGCACAAAATAATGTAACATTAAAGTATTTATTCGTCAATTAGTTTATTATTTCCTTTTATATGAACACATGTTAGTAATATGTGTATAATCTTATATATATAAAAATTTCGTGTCACGATGTATGTTCGCGATAAACTCCGAAACTACTGAAAATTAAATGTTTATATTTTGTTACTGTACTTATACAGATGTCAAATTGTCAAGATTTTTTTTTTAGACAGAGAGATGACGTATTAGACCTTCATTATTAATTGACAATAAAAATATGTGGCTCAATGGTAAGCGCGTTGACGCTCAAGCCGAAGGTTGCGGGTTCGAATCCCAAATACCTAACACACTTTATATATACCTTAGCCACTGCAACGCGTGGCCGGGTCTGCTAGTATAATATAATCTTTCGGACACACGTGTATCCGAAATTGGTTCATTTGGGGATTTTCTTTACACCTTGAACACCAACCAGTGTTTACGTAATTTTTTAGTAAAATATACAAGATCTGTGTCCAGTGGCTGGTTGGTCCGAGAACGTTTTAGAAATTCCATCAGATTCTGCACCTAGTCCAGGTGGAATTTATCATTCTTTCATTACTTATTTAAACAAACTAGCTAAGTACCTACACCGATTTACTTATAATGAATAAAAGCTGCAGCAAACTGATGAGAAGTAATTCCGTGTGATGATTGTTACGGTTGATTAATTAATTAATCATTATGCAGTACTTAGTAGATAGGTACCTACTTACGCTGAAAGTTTTCCTCCTCTGACCTCTGCACTTGTGTACAGTGGATTGTTTGCCAGAAAATTCAAAACCATAACCATGTTCACTTTTGGTAAATTATTAGATTGTCCACGAACAAATTGAGTCTCCATCGTCTAAATTTTACTTTATTTAAATTTTTACTTATCTAAAAGATGTTTAGAATACAAAATATTATATTAGATGATTATACTTCATACATACACTCAAACACCAAGTTCCATGTACTTACTGGGACTTGTGAGCAACAAACGACGAAACATTCGAAACAGTCCCTAATCGCTTTCCGCTTCACCCGTAACGTCGACTCGTCGAGACTCGTGACGTCACAGAGCAAATGCTCCGCGCGCATTTTAAAATTTATTCAGGATTCAGTAGAAGTTCAAGTTTTCAAGTTATTGAAATAATTCTTTCATCATATATTATATTACTAGCTGTTGCCTGCAGCCCCGCGTTACTCAATTCCTATTAGTCACATCGTGATGGTATATAGCCTATAGCCTTCCTCGATAAATGGGCTATTTAAACTGAAATAATTTTTCAAATCGGTACAGTAGTTCCTGCGCGCTTCATTAGCGCGTTCAAAAAAACAAACAAACTCTTCAGCTTGATATTATTAGTATAGATAATTTATTTGCCTTACAATTTATATAAGATTTTTTTATTTCTGTAAAATAGGAAACTTCCTTACTGCGCAAGGCGCAGCGGGTCATCGCAGTGATTCGAGGGTCCCGTACGGTATCGTGGGCGGTAGCCACTGCCCTAGCCGGTGACACCCGTGGGAACTCGTGGCGGAGGTTCTTGCTGAAACGCACTCCTATGTCTCGGATAGGAGGTATCTTGGTGCGAGCCTTACGCTGGACGGGATCCTGCGGGTCAGCCGACTAGGTCAAGAGGCGTTATTGCGGAGGTGGAGGGAGGACCTGGTGCGGCAGCCGTATGGCAAAAGCCTAACGGCTGCTTTGCGTCCGGTCCTTGAGTGATGGATGCGCTGTAAGCGCAAACCCATCACCTTCCGTCTGACACAGGTGCTCACAGGGCATGGTTGCTTTGGTGAGTACCTGTGCCGGACGGCCCACAGGGAGCCGTTCATATTCCCGTTACATATAATATTTAAGGTTTGGTAAAATCAATTACGGAAACTTTGGGCACCTGATCTACTGCTTGTGTAAAGACGTTTTGGCAAAAAAAAATTGAAATTCGAAAAAAATTAAAAAATTTTTTTTGCAAGAAATGAAATCTATTGCATTAAATCGTCATTTTACATTGTACTACAAGAAAGGTATACAATATTAAATTATATTACAAGAAATAAAATCTATTGCATTAAATCAACAGCGCGTAATAAATAAACACAAGGTCATCGGGTTCATGTCTCGACAGCTGATTCGACTGACGTAACGGGGTTTTACCGATTTCATACCCTAAATGAGATTTAAATTTTAAAAGATACTTAGTTGTGTATGTTGCTATCAATCTGGCAGTCTTAATTCTTAAAACGTGAATGCAATCGTTAAAACCCCGTTACATAAGTCGATCAGCTGTCGAGACATGAACCCGATGACCTTGTGTTTATTTATTGCGCGCTGTTGATTTAATGCAATAGATTTTATTTCTTGTAATATAATTTAAGGCGGTATATTGGCAAATACACAGTGAGAAGCGCTTGGCAAAAAAATCAGGAAAATTATTCCCGCGTAATTTATCGGCCTGAAAAAAAGATATGTTATATTCACGGATATTACCTAGAACCCTTGTAAGTTCATTACACGATTAGATTAACTTGACTCGATCATAAAAAATCCCAAACATAGCATAAATTTAAGCAAAGCCTGTACACATTTGTAGGAAAAAATATTTCTTTTAAATTTGAAATTTATATCATAATTTTCTTCATTTCATCCTACGTAACCTATGTTTATTCAAATTTAATTTATTTCACTTTTTCGGTACAAAAACTTAAAAAAACCATAAAAACAACAACGGTTTCGGGCGGGCCGATGCAATACCGTGCCGCCCGCGTCCCCTCAGTCGCGGTTTGGCCGCTGTCACGGTCGGATCTGTGTCAAATTTTTCTTTACGTGTCTTAAACAAAAATGGCAAACAAAAACAATAAAACGAAGAGTAAGATTTCAATTTCAACATCGAGAAGGAGATCAGTCAAAAAGAGATTTATGAAAAAGTAAGTACTCGTATATTATATTAAAGTTAACTGTTTGTTTTTATATAACATACCATGACACGGAATCACGGATGTATATGAAGCAGTTAATATTGATAAAGGTAACCGATATTTTTTGAATTTATAGTTTTGCTACTATTAGGTAATCAAACAGATACCTTTTTAACCGACTATGCCAAAAGAAAGGAGGGTAATGTTATTCGGGTGAATTTATGTAGGTAAGTACGTTTATGGCCCCTCCTGCTGACTGAACGGCTTTAGTGATTTTCGTAAATGAGGTGTCGTTTATGAGGATGCTATTGAACGGAAACAGATATACAATCAAAATTTTACATTTACAATAAGTGTTGTTGGGAAAATACTCCCTAAATTTTAAAATAAAATTAGCAACTGGCATTCCTATTTCAGCTTGAAGTTTAACACTTCAGATGAAGTACCGCATTCAGAAAATTCACTTTGGTACAATGGAAAACAAACTGTAGTCCGCAGAAACCTTGAATTTCGAGACTGCTGACTCTAATTGTAACAGCTTGAAGCTCCTAATCAGTGACACCTTAGTGAATATACAGAAGAATAGGAATGATATACAGTGAAACTTGGTTAAGTGGGACCTGGATAAGTGAGAAACCTCCATAACTGGAACTCATGCTGAGGTCCCAACACTTTGGCACTGAATTACCTCTGTTAGTGGGACGAGGTCAACCTCTATATCTGATGATTACCTTTAAGTACATATGTACTATATTTTTTTTATTAAAACTCATTTACATACATAACACGTTATTTTATTTAATGATCGCACCTCTGTAAATGAGACAGATATTTATTTATACCTGTATATCTGAGACACTGGGTAAGTGGAATACCTCTATAAGTGAAACGACATTGCAGGTCCCTTGATGTCTCACTTAACCAGGTTTCACTGTACCTGATCTCAGACCAAACTTTGGAACTGAAGCGTAGACGAAAGGAAATAAAAGTCAAAGGACTAAAATATTCAGAGGTGAGCAAGGAGTATGAAAAGTGTTATGCCAAACCATTGCTAAATGGTTCAGAATTGATAAAGATAAACACCTCTTAAAGTAGCAAATTGCAGACCTATTTAGGAAAGTTTGTTTACTTACTAAAGAATTTAAGCCTAAAACACGGCTAATAACATTAACGGTATATCTCTTCATCTATAAGAATAAATCGCTGAAAGAAGCTATTGTGAAGAGTTGTACAAAAGCAATACGATGGTTGACGTAGTGTGCCCTATATATGATTGGGATAATTTGGAACTGCTGGAGTCTAAAACTCTGCGATCCAATGTATATGCTGCTCTCAACTCCCTTAAAATGAGGAAAACATCAGATTCTGATGCAATAACGGCAAAGTTTTCAAATTTCTAGGTGAATCTGGCATAGATGGGCTCCACGTAATTTGTAGCAAAGATGGCCTGTTAGTCTAGTGGTTAGTTATCCTTACTGCTAAACCAGAAGGTCGTGGATTCGATCCCCACACAGGACAAATGTTTGTGTAATGAACATGATCATTTGTTCTGTGTCTGGGTGTAATTTATCTATAATATGAATGTATTTAAATATATATCAGTATTTATCATTTGTTCATCATTTTTTCATTGTATCATCAAGGCAGAACTAGTTTGGGATCAGATGGCCGTGTGTGAGTTGTCCCAGCATAGTATTATTATTATTATCATGGGCTACTGGAAAATGGCAAAAGGACTGGACAGATTCTATTTTACGACATCTACATAAAAAGGGTTTCACAAATCAATGTCTTCCATCGCCACACAGCCACGTTATTCCAGAGTGTGACAATAAAGATGATGATGCAAACTTGATGGCATACGTACACGAAGGTGAAACTAAATTATTGACATCAAATAGGTTTTACAAAAACTGTGCAGGACGACTCAATCGATCACGTAACTAACTAATTATAATATGTACATAGTCATTGTTCTAATTGTAATATGTAAATACTAACTACTAATGGTTACTAAGATAAGGATAGGCCAGTATATAGTTTGATAGGTTTAATATGAAAACTTTGTGTCATGTAATTGACTCGCCCCAACTCGGTTGTACGCCAACCGAGTTTACCTCATAGCTTGCTGTCACTTTCGTTTTACGTAAGAGTGAGAAAGATGCAATATGTTGTGTTTTTTAATTATCTAATTAGAATGTTTTAATTATGTTTTTTAGTTAGAATTAATGTCTATTTAGATTCCTATAAGCATTAGCAATGTTAATTTAATTAGAAAATAAGAGAAAATGACTTGTAAAGTTTAAACAATGTTAGAAAGGATAGGATATAGGTTAGAGTGAGAGGGAAATAAAGTGATCTCTGATTGGTCAATCTAATAGTATGCTTTACGGCAAGATTTGTATAAATATCGCGCTGAATTTGCACTAATCAGTTCAGTATTCGGCTACCAGTAATAGTGAAAACTTGTAAAGAAATACTAAGAAGAGGAATAAAGGAAAAGTTCTGAAGAAATTATTGTTTCAATTCTCCAATCCCAGCAACAAGTGTACATAGCGTACATTTATGGTCCTTCGGTCGCCGGATAATTGAGAAGAAAGTGCGAAGAATTTTTCCTCAAGAAAGTGATACGGTGAAGATTTTATCAAGAAAGTGAACATGCCGGTCACTCGCAAAACACACCAGTCAAAAGAAGCGCAACAGTCTGCGTCAGAAACTGAACATACGACCTCCGAAACTACCGATTCATATCGAACCCAAACGTCCGGCGATACTGCCATCTCCGGTACCACTGGCACTACTGATACCACGCAGACCGATACCACTGATCGGACCACCGCTCAGTCGGGTAGTGCCGAGGCTACGATCCCGAACGTTAACGAAACAACTGGTAGACCGGATACTGAATCTCAAGCTCTCGCCCCCCCCGCGCCCCTCGACTACTGCCAGTCGGGACGCACCGCCGTCAGTGCAAAGAGCCAATACTGTTATCGCTTGCCTACCTGAAGCCGGCAAGCATGAAGAAAGGAAACGGGCCGCCTCCGTCAAGTCAACGAAGGCCTACAAAATAGCGAAAGCAAAAGAGGAGTTAGCGCGCCTGCAAGTCGAATTAGCCGCTGCTCGCCTCGCCGTATTAGAAGCGGACTCGGATGAAGAAAACGATGACGTCGTCTCCGTGTGTTCGAAAATAGAAGCCAACACACGAATCAATACCTGGCTACAAGGTCAGTCAGAATCGCCGGTATTAGCCATCAGCAACGAACCTCATCAACTTGCCACCACAGAAGAAAGGATACCAAGACAACCAAGTATCACAGAAGACAGAAGAATGGAAGAACCTGTCACTGTGGCAAGAGAAAGAAGTCCAGAACCGCCGAACGCGATTAAGGAAAAGAAGTTGAAGCCACCAGTCCTCGTCGAAGAGAAAACGACCAGATATCCTCAGTCAGAGCTCTCTCAATTGACTGAAGCCATAACACTCGCCGTCAAGTCAGCGCACCCAAGACTTATGGAGCTACCGGTCTTCAACGGAGCGCATCAAGAATGGCTTCACTTCAAAGCAGGTTACGAAGAAACCGAAAAGCTCTACTCGAAGACAGAGAATATCAACAGACTTCGAAGAAACCTAAAAGGGAAAGCCAAGGAAGCCGTCGATGGTCTACTTATCACGAACGCCAACCCAGCCGACATTATGAAGACTCTGGGATCAAGATTCGGAAGACCAGAATCAATCGCTATGATGGAAATAGACACACTTCGAACATTACCACGTCTCTCCGAGTCACCAAGGGACATCTGTATATTCTCGACTAAGGTGACAAACGCCGTGTTTACACTACAAGCATTGAACTGCGTCTACTATCTCTACAACCCGGAAATCGCCAGGGCCATGGTAGATAAACTGACACCGACACTTCGATACAGATACTTCGACTACTCTGCCACACTACCTAAAGAAGAGCCGGCACTACTGAAGTTCGACAAGTTCATGAAAAGAGAAGCGGAGCTGTGCGGACCCTTCGCACAACCGGAACAAGTGGGTTCACAGCCGCAGCCCACCACACCGAGACGTCATCAACGAGTGAACCATGTCACCGAGAAACCAACCATCAAATGCTTCATATGTGAAGGCACGGGACATTCAATAACGGACTGCGAGAAGTTCAAGGCAGAGGATGTTCAGGGAAGATGGGATATCGCAAAAAACCGTCGTCTATGTTTCAGATGCCTACGGTATAGAAACAAGAACCATTCTTGTCGACAACGAACATGTGGTATCGACAACTGTAAATATTATCATCATCGAATGCTGCATGTCTCGAGGAATAATGAAAGGACAGAAGAGGACCACAGGTCATCTGAAGCAATCAACTCTGCCTGGACTACAACCACAAGACAGTCCTACTTGAAGATCATCCCAGTCACAGCGTCGGGACCGGCGGGAGCAACAGACACATACGCTCTACTAGACGATGGGTCTACAGTGACACTCATCGACGAGAACCTAGCTCACCGCATCGGCGCCAGAGGACCCATCGACCCGCTCCGCATCGAAGCCATCAACGAGATGAAGACCTCCGAAAATAAGTCAAGAAGAGTCAATATCACATTAAGGGGAGTGAATGAACATGAAGAAAGAATTCAAGCTAGAACAGTCAAGAATCTTCATGTGGCTACTCAAAGGGTTTCAAAAGAAAAGATTGAAGAATGTCAACACCTTCAAGACATCAGCGAGTTCATCACATATACACATGCGAAGCCCGAAATACTAGTTGGACAAGACAACTGGCATCTTCTTCTCACTTCAAGAGTCAAGAAAGGAAGCAGACAACAACCGGTGGCGTCGCTCACTCCGCTCGGATGGGTACTTCACGGAAGCCACACGAAAGACTCAAGCAACAACATCAACTACATTCATCACCTGAGAGAAGATCATGTTGAAGACACCCTTGAAGACATGATGAAGCAGTACTTCGCGATGGACTCACTATACATCAATCCGAAGAAACCGACAACAGATCCAGAAGAGCAAGCGTTACGAGTCCTTGAAAAGAATACAGTCCACACGAAGACAGGAAGATACGAAACGTCACTCTTATGGAAGACAGAAGACATCAACCTCCCTAACAACTATGAAAACTCGTTGAAGCGCCTATACAACATCGAAAAGAAACTCGATCGGGATCCCAGACTAAAACAAAAATATACAGAACAGATGGAAGCACTCATCATCAAGGGATACGCGGAGCCAGCCCCGAAGACAAAGACAGCGAATAAAACGTGGTACTTACCACACTTCGGAGTGGTCAACCCTTTGAAGCCAGATAAGCTCCGAGTGGTCCATGATGCAGCAGCCAAGACTAGGGGAGTCTCGCTCAACGACCAACTCCTCAAAGGACCGGATCTACTACAATCATTACCAGGGGTCGTCATGCGGTTCAGACAACATACCGTCGCTGTGACTGCGGACATCAAAGAAATGTTTATGCAAGTAAAGCTTCGAGAACAAGACAGGGATGCCTTGCGGTACTTATGGCGAAAGGATAGAAGAGATAGTCAGCCACCGGATGAATACCGAATGACGTCACTCATCTTCGGCGCATCTAGTTCACCGGCAACGGCGATCTTCGTGAAGAATTTGAACGCAAAGAAATATGAAGAAACTCATCCAGAAGCCGCAAGAGCCATAGTAAAGAAGCATTACGTTGACGACTATCTGGATAGCTTCAAAACCTTAGAAGAAGCTATACGCATCACAACCGAGGTCAAGAACATACATAAGGAAGCGAACTTCGAACTCAAACAATGGAAGTCGAACTCGCCTAGCCTTCTCGAGGCCATAGGGGAAACGGAAAGTCAAGAAGATATCGAACTATACAAGACAGAAGATAAAGTCGAGAGAGTACTGGGACTCATCTGGAAACCAGACAGGGACGAGTTCACCTTCAATCTCAACCTGACTCGAATACCGTCATCACTGTTTCAAGGGAAGAAACCAACCAAGAGAGAGGCTTTAAGGGTTGTCTCTATTCGACCCACTCGGTTTCGCCTCCCCGGTCACTATCAAGGCCAAACAAATCCTACAAGAAGTATGGCGACGCGGAACATCATGGGATAACGAGATTGATGAGGACCTCTCAGAAGATTGGCAGAACTGGCTACTCCATCTGAGGAATCTCTCGAACGTGGCTATACCAAGATGCTACCTGGGCTACAGCGACGCCGTGTCACTTCAACTACATATCTTCACCGACGCAAGCGAATCCGCATACTCTACAGCACTGTTCTGGAGAACAGTAGCCCCGAACGGTCAAGTCAATGTGTCACTCGTCATGGCCAAAGCAAGAGTATCCCCGTTGAAGGTCACCTCAATACCAAGATTAGAGCTACAAGCCGCCGTAATGGGAGCCAGAAACTCCGAGACTCGCAGAAGCCTTACCCGAGGTATCCCGCTTCTCCAACTGGGATAGATTACGTTATACAACAGCTAGAGTACTTCAGTTTCTTCAACTCTGCCGGCCCACGAAAGAAATCGTTCACTATAAGAGAAACTCGAAGAACATCGAAACGGATCCCATCTGGAAAAACATACGTAACAAAAAGAAAGGAATTATACCACGACAAGAACAAAAGAAAGAAGAAAGAAAATTCATTCCCATACCTGCGGAACTTCTTACACAAGCCGAAGAACTTCTGATGCGGTCATCTCAACAAGAAGCATTCACTCAAGAACTTCATGACATTCGAAGAGGGAAACCCATCAGCAAGGAGAGCAGACTTCATCAAATAAGTGTAGAATATCTGAACGGGTTCATCAAGTTGAAAAGCCGCATCGCAGCCGTCAAGGAAGTACCGGAAGCATTAAGAAGTCCTGTAGTCATAGATGGCAACCATCCGACGGTGAAATTATGGATTAAGAATATCCATCATAAACTACACCACGCGGGCGTAGAAACAACTATCAACGAGTGTCGTCAACAATATTGGATTATACGCATACGCCCGATAACTCGTACTATCATAAGACAATGTCTACACTGTCGAATGAAAACACAAACGCCATCTTTCCCAAGAACCGGAGACTTACCTGCCTGTCGACTAGCTCACCATCAACGTCCGTTCACATTTACCGGGGTGGACTACTTCGGACCTCTCTCTGTCACCGTCGGACGTTCACATCAGAAGAGATACGTCGCCGTCTTCACATGTCTAACTACGAGGGCGATACATCTTGAAATAGCCGGATCGCTCAGCAGCAGTTCGGCAGTCATGGCGTTGAGAAGAATGATGGCCAGAAGAGGCTGTCCGACGGAAATCTGGTCAATAGACAACGGGACGAACCTGAAAGCGGCAGATAAAGAACTACGACGAGCGATCGACGAGGCAACGGCTGAAGAAGCAGCGAAGAGACAGATATCGTGGCGATTCATCCCCCCGGGAGCACCATTCATGGGCGGGGCATGGGAAAGAATGGTCAGGTCTGTCAAAACTAGCCTGACGGCAACCCTCCACGAACGCCATCCTACAGAAGAAGTACTCTCCACGCTACTGACAGAAGCCGAATATACCGTCAACAGTCGACCTCTCACACATGTATCGGTCGACCCTGAAGATCTGGAAGCGTTAACTCCCAACCACTTCCTGTTGGGAGGACCAGGAAGATTACCAACCTTTGCAAGATTCCCAGAAAAGGACATTATTTCGAAGTCCAACTGGCAAGCCGCACAGAAGTTAGCAGACACATTCTGGGAAAGGTGGTTACGTGAATATCTCCCCGGACTTCAGAACCGGCGGGAGCCACATGGACGAGGGTCTTCGGTACGAATCGGGGATCTCGTACTGCTAGTCGATCCCAACTCACCGCGCAACGTATGGCTCAGAGGGAAAGTAATCGCAACATTCCCTGGACCCGACAACGTCGTAAGAACTGTCGACATCCAGACCAAGGGAGGAGTACTACGGCGACCGGTAAGGAAGCTGGTGATCCTGCCCATCGAGGAAGACGTCGTCCCGGCACCAGGAGAAGATGCGACGGAGTCACACGGCGGGAGGAATGTGCAGGACGACTCAATCGATCACGTAACTAACTAATTATAATATGTACATAGTCATTGTTCTAATTGTAATATGTAAATACTAACTACTAATTGTTACTAAGATAAGGATAGGCCAGTATATAGTTTGATAGGTTTAATATGAAAACTTTGTGTCATGTAATTGACTCGCCCCAACTCGGTTGTACGCCAACCGAGTTTACCTCATAGCTTGCTGTCACTTTCGTTTTACGTAAGAGTGAGAAAGATGCAATATGTTGTGTTTTTTAAATATCTAATTAGAATGTTTTAATTATGTTTTTAGTTAGAATTAATGTCTATTTAGATTCCTATAAGCATTAGCAATGTTAATTTAATTAGAAAATAAGAGAAAATGACTTGTAAAGTTTAAACAATGTTAGAAAGGATAGGATATAGGTTAGAGTGAGAGGGAAATAAAGTGATCTCTGATTGGTCAATCTAATAGTATGCTTTACGGCAAGATTTGTATAAATATCGCGCTGAATTTGCACTAATCAGTTCAGTATTCGGCTACCAGTAATAGTGAAAACTTGTAAAGAAATACTAAGAAGAGGAATAAAGGAAAAGTTCTGAAGAAATTATTGTTTCAATTCTCCAATCCCAGCAACAAGTGTACATAGCGTACAAAAACGTTCCACCAACTATTGCATATATTCATAAGTACCTTGTTTTTTAGTTTCATTTTCGTATCGTTTTCAGGAGCTGCCAACCAACCCGAAACTATTAAGCACTACTAACAAGTAAATAAAGTGATATTAAAAGCAAATGAGGCTGACGTTACTTTTAATAAATTAATACAAATAACGTTGTGTTTTAACAATAATATACTTTTTAATAGGTTAGAGACTGAGTGGTTTAAGTATGAAAGCTATACGTAATTAGAAAGTTCTTAAAATTATGTAATCAAAGCTAACCCGGAATTAATGACTTGTTTCTACGCCTGTTGTTTTAAGATATTCAACATATTTTTAGTGGTAACAAAAGTGCGTACAGAAATCATATTAGATTTTAATAAAATAATTACAGCTCTGGAGTAAGTGTCTGTGTCATGTTTGTAAGATACTAAATACCCTAATAAATGTAAGACATAAATTGAATACAGTACTTTAATAAGAAATTACTTATTCATCATAATAAAACAATATTCTCTTTTGTACGCCCCAAAATTAGTATCATTTTTTTTACTATATAGTAGACATTGCCAAAATTGCGTTGATAGAAAGAGGCGTATTTACCGTTTATCAAAAACTATGCGTGTTATAATTTGAAAAGTCTTACCAGACGGTAAATTATGTCGAAAAAGAATGCTAAATATCAGCCTTATACAATCAACTAGTTTTGTTTTATTCATTATTTTGTCTTTCCTGTAAAACTGTACTTTTGTATACGCCCCTTTGTTATGAAGCCCTTAATATATATCCATTCAATAAAAAGCGGTTATTTTAATATTACAATCAGGCACTCCATTTTTTTATCTGTATAGATAAATACCAAAATCGGTATAAAATTAAATGATAGTAAGTATGAACAGAAAAATATATTATAGAAATAATTGCACCTATCTTAGCGGTAATTTTCAATGATTGTATTGAATGTGGTGTATTTCCTGATTTAATGAAGCATAGTAAAATTCTACCACTTTTTAAATCTGGTGTCACATCTGACCCCTCAAACTTTAGACCGATTTCAGTATTCCCAACACTTAGTAAAATTTTTGAAAAGATCATTTTTAATCAAATTTTAGTTTTTTTTAACAAGCATCATTTGCTCCATAGTCAGCAGTATGGATTTACTAAAGGGCGATCTACAACTGATGCTGGAGTTCACCTACTGAAACATATTTATACAGCCTGGGATGAATCGCAGGATGCCTTAGGTGTATTTTGTGATTTGTTCAAGGCTTTTGATTGTGTTCAACACGCAACATTGATCAGGAAATTACATCACTATGGTATCAGGGGCACAGAACTTAAACTATTAGCATCTTACTTAAATAACAGAACACAAAAGGTAATTACAAACACTTAGTAAAATTTTTGAAAAGATCATTTTTAATCAAATTTTAGTTTTTTTTAACAAGCATCAGTTGCTCCATAGTCAGCAGTATGGATTTACTAAAGGGCGATCTACAACTGATGCTGGAGTTCACCTACTGAAACATATTTATACAGCCTGGGATGAATCGCAGGATGCCTTAGGTGTATTTTGTGATTTGTCCAAGGCTTTTGATTGTGTTCAACACGCAACATTGATCAGGACATTACATCACTATGGTATCAGGGGCACAGAACTTAAACTATTAGCATCTTACTTAAATAACAGAACACAAAAGGTAATTGTAAATAAGAAAAGTTCCTCTGGTACCAACATAAAAATGGGGGTGCCTCAAGGTTCCATTCTGGGTCCGTTTCTCTTCCTCGTTTACATAAATGACCTACCTTTTCTCATGAAGGATAAGCATGAAATAGTATTGTTTGCCGATGATACTTCTTTAATATTTAAAATTAAGCGACAACAAATGATTTCTGACGAAGTAAACGATGCTCTTTCATAGATGGTACATTGGTTTAGTGTCAATAATTTGTTACTTAACTGCAATAAAACTAAATTGATTAGATTTACACTACCTAATGTTAAGCAAGTACAAACCAATGTAACATTAAGTGGGGAGATAATGGACTTGGTGAATTCAACTACCTTTCTTGGCATTACCTTAGATGCCAATCTCCAATGGGCGCCCCCATATAGCTACCTTATCGAGTAGACTCAGTTCTGCAGTTTTTGCGATTAGAAAAATCAGGTCAATTACGGATGTTAATACGGCTAGACTATAATATATTATGCGTATTTCCACAGTCTTATGTCCTACGGCATTTTGCTTTGGGGACATGCCGCTGATGTCAATACAATTTTCATACTGCAGAAGCGGGCTATACGGGCTATCTACTGTCTGGGTCCCAGAATATCATTAAGAGAGAAATTTAAAGAAATAGACATTTTGACTGTAGCATCTCAATACATTTTTGTAAACGTGATGTATGTTCGCAAAAATTTAAATGAATTTGTAAAAAAATGCGATAATCACAATAAAAATACAAGGAACAAACATAAACTTGTTGTGCCATATTTTAGGCTACATAAGGTCAGTAATTCTTTTATGGGTCAATGTATACGCTTCTACAATAGGATCCCAGAAAACGTTCAAAACCTATCGATAAATAAATTTAAAAAAACTGTTAAAGAACGTTTGTGTGTATCCTTTACCACACAAACGTTCTTTAACAGTTTTTTACAAAATAAAAGAATTTATTGAAGATACCACACCTTGGGAATAAGGCGTTTCCTACATGGCTTCTATGTATAATTATATCATATTATGTACCTTATCCTATTACCTATTGTATAATATTGAAAAGATTATATACCTATTGTATAATATTGAAAAGATTAGTTTCACTGAGTTTGTTTCGCCGGTTCTTCTCAGTGGACTAGTTTTGGAACCGGTAGTAGAGTCATTTGACGTTCAATAAGCTACTTTGACGTACAACATTGAATAAAAATATTTTTATTTATTTATCTATATAGTATTCACGATCTATATAGTTCCGGCCGAGTGACATACGTAATAAAATTCAAAATTCCCGCATTGTCATAATGCGTAGTCTCGCGGCCGCCACATACGCGGCGCCCCACACCTCATCACCCAGAGGGGTAAGTAGCGGTCTGCATCCTCGCCTTAATTTTGTATACCTTTCTTGTATGTATGAATTGCGGGCGGACGATTTAATGCAATAGATTTCATTTCATGCAATTTTTTTTTAATTATAATTTTTTTCGAATTTCAATTTTTTTTTTGCCTGAACGTCTTTACACAAGCAGTAGATCACGTGCCCAAAGTTTCCGTAATTGATTTTAGCAATATATATCTTACTCTTGAGCCACTCTATATTATTATATTGAAAGCTGTTTTATTTTTTGTTGTTTTTAGATTAGTTTCAAATTAATGATATTATATACCAATAAGCATGTCGATAAATTTGAATCAAGCACTAGCGTATATGTAAAAAATATTGATGAAAATTTATCTTCAAATATTGTGTAATTTGAGAACAATTGTTTCTTTAATTACACAAAATATGAAAGTAAATAGGACGATTGACATTATTTTATTTGAAATAGAGAAGTAAACATAGAATATAGCAAAAAATAAACACATCGTAGCAATAATTAGGACATGAAGATGAATTACCTGTGAAATGTACCTATAATTTTCAGGATTGCTTCTATGATTCACACTATAATCACTCACTTAACATCTTACTAATGTTAAATGCAATACTATTTATTGCAAATATACATCTGAAACAACGAAATAAATTGGAAATACTGAGAGGCTCTTTTAACGCGTGGTGACTTGGGCGGACCTGTCAAATAAAAGTGGTTACACTTGACATTAGATTGCTCTCTCTTTTTATCTTGTTATAATTTCATAAAGGACTGTCTTCTCTTTCCAACTCTTTATTGGTCTATATATTATGTTTATGAGAGGTACCACCCCGGTCGTGCCGGCCCAATTCGGGTGCAAAGCAGCATGGCACTACCTGCATACTGCATACAATATGCATTAAATAAAGCGGTTATTTTAATATTACAAACAAACACTCCAATTTTATTTATCTGTATAGATAAAACACGAGCGCTTGAAAAATGCCAGTGGATTAGAGGGTTTAGAAATTACGATGCCTATCGTACTCTCTCATTTGAAAGACCTAATAACTGTTTGGCGGGAGACATATATATGTAGGTACGTATACAAATAAAATCATATTTTGTAAAAAATAAATATATTTATTGACACGCGTCACTTAAAAATGGTAACATTAATTTAAATAAATTATTAACCTGTACATAAAACAAGTTCAAACTTAATTTTGAAAATTTCTCAAATCAAAACCTTGCGTTAATTTCAAATTAAAGAAAATCACATTTTAATAAAATAATTCACATGTATTCCCAGTATAAAATATACATTTCTATTTGCTTACGTTTGCATAATTTTTTTATAAAGAGGATTATAAAAAACTTGTAGGATTTTCCATGTTTACCGGTGGGAGGGAAGCGCTGTGCCGCGCTCCCGGCTGCATGGGTACCACCATCTTGCTTATTTCTCCCGTGAAACAGCTTTGGTGTGTTTCGGAGAGCAGGGCAAGACAGGCAGTGTAATTACTGGCACCGAGACTTAACATCTTATGTCTCAGGATAGGCAACACATAAATAAGTTGCCTGGGCTCGTTCCAGGTATACTAGTTTATGTTCTTATATTTTTATTTTTATTATGTTTATAAACACTGCGCGTAACTTTTTTCTCAAAAGAATAATAATGTTATTTTTGTATTTGATGGAAGTGACTAATACTAGTCCAGAATAATATTTTAGTCACAAACAATACTTATAATAATAATATGTTGGGACAACTCACAGACGCCCATCTGATCCCAAACTAGGCAGAGCCTGTTCTTATGGTAACCAGACAACTGATACATACATACATATTTCTAAATACATACATATTATAGATAAATTACACCCAGACAGAACAAAATATGATCATGCTCATCACACAAACATTTGTCCTGGGTGATCGAACTCATGACGTTCTGGTTTAGCGGTGAGGGTCACTAACCAGTAACCACTAAACCAACAGGCCAGTCTAAGAATAAGATTAGCAAATAAAAATGTATATACTTAATAATAAAAACTGCAAATTATTTAAACTTCAATAGAAGGATAAAAAAATATTATCACTGTAATTTTATTAAACTTTGCTCAAGAATTTGTAAACGTTTGTAAACAGTAAACAGGGTACTATTTATAACACTGGCACACTCACTTAAAACGAAAACAAAACTTTTCGGCATATTTTTTCTGCATTCTGCATCAAATTTTTCAGTCAATTCGAAATTTTTATTATACGCTTCGCCTTGGTAATGACGAGTCCAATAATTGAACTTTTTAAAATTCCGATTGATTAATAAGGGTTCAAATTCCATGTTTTTAAGCTCCTCCTTTTTCTTTTGATATATTTTTTCTTCTTTCAATATTTTGAGTAGAATGTCATCGTCAGAATCAGATAAATTACCATTGCCTCTATCTTTTACATTTAGATTATCGATAGATTTCAAAACATCTCCACATTCATCTGCACTATTCTCTATTTTATCATGACCAATTTTCTCTATGATCTCCTCGAGATTGGCATCGTTGATATCAAAAACATCTTCAACATCTGAACTTCTATCTACCTTAACATATAATTGTTTAATATCATATATATTTTCATCAAAGTCCGGGTTGATTTTTGGTAGTATATTTACATCTGCATCATTATCCAATATAACCAAATCATCCCTATTATTTTCATCTTGTAATTGGTTGATTTCGTTATTTATGTTAACCTCAATATTATTATCTGGTTTATCACAGATTTGATTTGTGTCATTATCAGTATCAATTGTGTTTAGTAGATTATGAGACAAATCTAAGTTAGGTTCATCAACTACAGATTGCACGACATTTCTAACATGTTCAGATATTTTATGTAGTAGGTCTTGTTCTACGTTTTTGTAATATGCAGATATAATATTGTTGATAGCATTTTTAACTTCACCATGCCTCGTCCTAACTTCACGTTTTCTTCTTTTCGGTAAACTTTCTTCATTCTTTAATTCAGGATTTTCTATTTTCCTTTTTTTAGGTTTCTCTTCTGAACTGTTTTTCGGCAAAGGTATTTTATATTTGTTACATGCCATTTCTATTAGTTCCTGTATAATTTTGTTTCTGTCTATTTTGTCAGGATCCATATGTGTAAAATCGTCGTCACTAACATAACTATTTTCGGCTATTTCAAGCTCAATGTTTTCTTCTCTTGTTTCGTCAAATTCTTCTTTTGTTTGGTTGAAATTAAAATCAATTGCTTTACGTGTTTCATCTTTGGTTGTGTCATATTTATCATTATTAAAATCCACTTCGCCTGCGAAGTCATCGTCGAATATATTAACGTCATAACTTTCCTCCTCAATATTATCTGACTCCTCGTCTAATAATGTTACATCATCTTCAACTAAATCTACTGTAACTTTGAGTTTATTGGAATCATGTTCATCGTCACTTTCTTCGTTCACTAATGTGGGTTCAATATCACTTGTTATATGGTCAGCAGTGGGTGGATTTGTTTTAAGCCAATTATGATTTTCACAATTTCTCACATATACCATTTCAGTTTCGGGTTTCATTGATTTCAGTGTACCAATGATGTAATTATTGAATGTTTTCCCACTTTTACTAACGCCTTTTAATAATATTGAAGAATCAGATTCAGGTAATTTTAAGTGACGAGTAGCATATTTTAGCGAATATTGCGAAAAATCTTCCAATAATTGTAATTTTACATCGGGATCCTGTATGAAATTTGCAATCACCTCAGAATATGTAGTGAGAGGGGTGAAAGTTGCAGGAAAATCTTTTTTAGACATAACTTTGGGAGGATCGTCTATTTCTACTTTATTGATAATATCCATTGCAACCTTATCACTGAATGTAGCTTTCGTTTTTGTAGATCTTTCAAGTTGCTCGATCAGTGAATAATCATTATTTTGTGAATTATATAAATGAGCTATGTTCAAATTATACTTAGACAGTATAGTTTTTCTAAATTGTAAATATTTGCACCAATCACTAAATGAAAAAAGCCTATTCAATGGTTCAGAAGTGAACCCTAATTTGTAGGATTTTGAATAATTATTATTTTCATTTATAACATCCACAGCATCAGATAATCTTATCTCGTAATCGTCGTCTAAGCCAAAGCATATTTTTAAGCCCATAATTATATAGCACATACATACTTCTTCATAATATGGCAATCGAACTAAATGTTTCATTGACATCTCGTCTACTTGCAAGAAATCACACGGCAGAAGATGTGCTAGAGATAAAACTAAGTCTCTAAAATCGAATGGCAAACAAAGTTCTTTTATGTAATTGTCAATCATGCCTGTTAAATTTGGTACCAAGGGCACTCCTAAATCGAGTTGTTTAAACAAAGACATTGTAAGATACTTAATATGATTGTTAGCGAAGCTAGTTGTAGAACCTACAAAATTTGCCCAATTTGGAATAGTTTTAACTTTCATTTCCTTGGGTACAAATTTTGTACAGTGATCAATAGTCAGTTTCCCATTTCTAATGAAGCTATACAAATCCGATAGTTGTATGTGACTGCGGTCTAGATTTAATGCAGCGTATAGGATTACTATAAAAGTACACCTGGTTATTGTCTTTATATCAATTCTTTTGTTCATATTAGTTCCATTACTTTTACTATCACATATTTCTTCTTCACTTATGTCATCTTTATTGGTTTTTGTTTGCTCATTAATTATGAAAGTGTTGTCTTCTTGAATATTTGTTTCGCTAAAAAAAACAAATAATTATTTATCGCCAAAAAATTAAAACTCCCAAAATTTGTAATTTACACTATTAACACTAACACTTATAATGGGATTATAAACAACATCCTAATTTTATTATGTTCAATTTTTATCTGGATTTGAATATATACTAATTAAATAACTTTATATGAATAAAGCTGAAGAGTTTATTTTTTTGAACGCGTTAATCTCAGGAACTACTGGTCCAGTTTAAAAAATTCTTTCAGTGTTAGATAGCCCATTTATGGAGGAAGGCTTTAGGCTATATAACATCACGCTGTGACTAATAGAAGCTATATTATGTAATTTAACGCAGGCAAAGCTGCGTGCTACAGTTAGTAATAAATAAAGGTAATTTCATTGAGGATAATACTGTTGAATTTGTCCCATTCAAAAAATATCTTGACAGTCAGATATTTGTGTAAACTGTGTATGGGAGCGTTCAAGTATAATGTAACGAATTTGGGAGGGGGGGGGGGGGTGTGACTTGTAAAACATTACTATGCATTACAGGGACGGGAGGGTTGAACTACACGTTACGTAACATTGTTTTTATTAACCCGGAAACCGGTAAACAGGACGGTCGCGTAAAGATTTTCTCGTGTATTTTTTTTACGTTTTTTGGAACGTAGTTCCTTATCGCGCGTTGCTTAAGGGGGCTAGACGGAAAAAATTTAGACGAAAAGTTGTAAATAAACTTTTTACGTTCGCAAAATTACTTGCTTATTTTACAGATACAAAATAGTAAATACATTTTTTAAAACTCTAAATGTAAAGCAAATATTTATGAACAATTGTGATAGCTTTTCTCACCACTCTCGTAATGTTACGAGAGATAAAATCTATCACACTATTTTTGTTACCTAGTTACCTCCAATCGCCATAATATTATAAATTATACATTGATACTAGCTGTTACCAGCAGATTTGCCCGCGTTAACTTATATTTATGGACGTATCTCGTTAACTTATATTTATGGACGCAGATACGTCCATAAATATAAGTTGTAAGTCCAGATGGACTGATGATCATTTATCTATTATTTTTTGTTATATATCTAAAGGAAATAATTCAGCGTTTTATTTTTTTCGACTCGTACAATATTATCCTTATATTTCTTACCAATTTACACAATATCTTGGTAAATTGTATACCTGCCTCAGGAAAAACTGTATTAAATGTTGAAAACAGCATGAAAAACCATTTCCTAGTTTTTCAGTTCATTGCGTACAGACAGACAGGCAGACAGATACGGCAGAATACTTTGTTTTATATTATGTAATGATGTTAAGGATTAGTACCGTATTTGTGTAAATAGCTTTTGCATTACCGCTTTGCAATTTCCATTTCAAAGTACCTATTAAAAGGAATATAGGTAGTATCAAGACTGGTATCAAGTATGTTATCTTTAAGATGACGCATTGGAAATTTTGGCGTCAATAATTTCAATTTGTTACAGTAATTCAAAAAACGAACGAAAAACGAATGAAAATATAAATTGGTTCATGATAAAAACCTTATTTTGTTAGTTTTCAATACATGATTAGGGCTTGGACGCACAGCCCTGGAGTTTTGTCCCCATAGTTCCCCTTCCCTTAGGATTTCCGGAATAAAAACTATCCTATATCTTCGAGGTGTCTTCAGCCTTCGTCCGTCCGGCGAAGTCGTAGTCGTCCAGAGGGAGAAGCCAGTTTCCGTGTTGGGCACTCTCAAAGCTCGACCAGGCACTGGCACGCCGCTATAGTCTACCGTCGGAGCCTCCGGAGCGAGATGTCCATGCCAGCGGCGGGCGCTCTACTGGTGACTGAGATAGCCAGTCTCCGGGCCGCCTGCAACGAGGAAATACGGCTTTACACCAGGATCTGATGGCGGCGCCCCCAGGACTTCAACAAGGGCGACAGGCTGCGCATGATCTACGCCGAGAAGTGGAAGATCCTGCAGCGGGCCATTTTCCGAGCCAAGAAGGAGACTGGACGGAGGAGGACTGGAAGCGGAACAAACTTCGCACAGTCGATCCTAACCAACGAGGTGCTCTAGCTGGGCCAAGTGGGGTGGATATTCGGGGAATTCTTCCCTGATACACCCGAGTGTTTTGAACCCCCCAGGATGGCTCGGCAGACGCCGGACAAGGAGGGTGTTCCGTCACCCGTCA
Organism: Helleia helle; assembly: GCA_963853865.1. Lineage (NCBI taxonomy): Eukaryota > Metazoa > Arthropoda > Insecta > Lepidoptera > Lycaenidae > Helleia > Helleia helle. The sequence continues at coordinate 2,270,386 of OY971436.1, forward strand.
CGAAGGCTGAAATGGAGGCGCTTCTGTCCCGCCTCCAGAGTAAGAAGAGGGTGCCGGGTCCAGACGGGGTGCACAGGAAGGTCCTCACAATCTCTCTCGTGCACCTCGGCGAAAGCCTTCGGGGGCTGTTCAACCGCTGCCTGTGGTCCGGATAGTTCTTGAGGGCCTGGAAGGAGGATCGGCTCTGCCTGCTACCAAAAGCAGGGCGGATCTTGGACTCTGATTTGGCGGTGCGACCGGTGTTTCTGCTGACGAAGCTGGCAATGCTGGGTACGACTGGGTGCTTCGAGGCCACTTGAGGAAGTGGCCTCGAAGGACCCAGTCGTACCCAGACGGATAGGTCCTGTATACGCCCGGGGGTATAACGAGGCTATAAGGAGGCGGCGCGGCTGACCTAGGTCAGACTCGACCTCGTGATCACCCGTATAGAGGTTAGGGCTTCGGGTCAGACCGGCGAAGACCGAAGTCCTCTTGCTTGTCTTGGGCCTTCGGCCCACATTTCCACATTTCACGGTCGCGTTCTGACATTGGTCATCGGAGGGGACTTTTCTCTGCCGACGGTCATCGTATCACGTCAGCATCACGGCGGATGCTTGAGGACGACGAGTCCTGGACGGCAATGGTCTCCTTCTGCGAAGCAGTAATGTACCAGGAGGCCGACGAGAGGGTGTGAGAGGAGGCTGCCGACGAGGCCTCTCCCTCCGCGGGCGACGAACGGGAGTGCGCAGGAGGCGCTTATTAATGCTCATGTCGGCTTCAGATTGGGAACCTGGGCCCCCAGTATGGCACGACGTCGCGAGGAATGCTTTGTAGCGGCCGAGGTACCCCCTTACGAGGAGTAGTCTGGCCTTCGCCGGAGCTAGCTAGTCGTTGAGGTGATCGGAAATATTAACGCGGTAATAAAAAAATAACAAAGGTATTTTAGCGACTTAACGCCACATTATTGTGAATTGAAGGTAAAAATGGTCACTTGGTGGTTACGTAACGTTTATTTTGGGGAAGGGGGGAAAACAGAAAAACGTTACGGCGCGTTACATGGGGGGGTGGAGGGGCCAAAAATGTCCAAAAATTGCGATACGTAATACTTGAACGCTCCCTACGTGAGTGCACACACACAAGCACTTTCTTTCATTTCAAAGCAATTTACCCATTCCTCATATATTTTTTTTTGTTCTTCCCTAATCACCACCGAAAAACAAGAGGTGGATGACATGTAATAACGTGTGGGTGTCTATGGAGTATGGACAAAGGTATTACAGTAATAAAAAAATGATATTTACCCTAAATCCTCTTTGATTTGATATTTCTTTATATATCTTGTCCAAATCCAGAGCACTTTCAGCTTGACTGAGGGCGCTGCACCAAGAGATATCAATTGCTCAGTCAGGCTCGCCAAAATAAAATTGTAAGTGTGCCATTTGTACCATTCTCCGCTCACTGGTAAAGTTAATATACAAGGTGAGTGGTGAGTATGAATAGGCAAAGGGTGTATAATGTACTGGAGTTTCAAAGAAATCATGAACAACAAAGAAATTAAACCCTTTTACAAAAGAAAACTTTTTAACTCATGCATGCTTCCTATTTTTTCATAATGCTGCCAAACATGGGCCCTCACAAAACAACACAGACTGAAACTAGCTAGGTGCCAAACAGCAATGGCAAGGAGTATGTTAAACATCAGGAAATCCTTTTGAATCAGAAACCAGACCATCTGAGAAACCACAAAGCTAACCGACGGTATTGAGAAAACTAGAAGACTGAAATGGAGATGGTCTGGGCACACTGTAAGAGGGAGCGAAAAATGGAGTAAAATCATGATGATTTGATGCATACAAGCAAAAGGAATCGGGGAAGGCAATTCAGACACTGGGAAGATGAGCTCAATAAACACGTGGGAAAACTATGGACAAGGCTAGCAGGGGATCGTACAAGGTGGAAAGAAATGGAGGAGGCTTTTGCCAAAAATTGGCAGACAGATGAATAGAAATAAGTAACTTAAGCATGTTTAAAAAAATGTATATTATATTTTAACATGTGTGTTTGTCTGAAATAAAGGCTTTTATTATTATTACAAGATGAGTATGATGTTATTTCGTTTTTTTATACCACACTAGCTGTTGCCCGCAGCTTCGCCGCATTAACTTAGATTTATAACCGTACCCGGATTGATGATGATTATTTTTATAGCCTAAGTTACTCCCTATAACATAAGCTATCTTCCAGTGAAAGTCCCGTCAAAATCGGTCCAGCCGTTTCCAAGATTAGCCGGAACAAACAGACAGACAAGACAGACAAAAATTGTAAAAAATACTATTTTAGTATATGTACCGTGTATACATCCATATGCATTAAGTAAAAAGCGGTTATTTTAATATTACAAACAGACACTCCAATCTTATCTTTTCATGAAATTTGCTATATAGGGGGTTTCGGGGGCGATAAATCGATCTAGCTAGAAATCATTTTTAGAAAATGTCATTTTATTTTTAAAAGAAAAATACCGAGCAAAGCTCGGTCATCCAACTAGTTTTATTTATCTGTATAGATGCCAGGGATAGTGTTACTAGAATACTTACCTTATGTCTAAGGCAACTTATTATAATTTGCCTAGGCTAGTTTCAGGACACTGATCACTAATGGGGCTTGTGGCTGCCCAATTGCCTGTCCAATTATAATTAAAATAAATTGTAATATTCTCGAGTAGTATTATGAATGTTAAAATCATTTTAAAATTAATTATTATATATAAAACCTTGAGTGCAGCTTTGGAATGTGTTTATTAAAAAAAATCGCTTTGTTTGTTACTTTTTATACACATATACCGCTGCTTAGATATCAATAAAACAAGGTAGATCATGTCCTGGGTAAGTCTTATAAACCAAAATAATAATTATCAGCCCGGATACGACTCCAAATCAAAGTTAACTTGGGTTATAACTATATATATGAAGAGGCCGTCTTACTCTGAACTCCATCCTTAACAGTGATGTTGATCTTCTTCGATAATACATGTGCGTATGTCCCGTCTGCTAATAATGTATGTTCCACGATAGTTTCTCTCGCGTTTGCATCCTGAGTTCCGCATTCTACACAATAATAATATCCATCTACAAGATTCAGTTCGGTGGCACCACAGACTTTACAAGGATTCGCTTTCATTTTGTTTTCTTTATAAATTTAGTTCAATTACTACATTCCAGAATCACGGTCCATTCTTTAAATTTTGTCAAAGAGTAAAATATACAGGATTTTATATTTGTAGTTTGTGCACCACAAATCACAATGTTGTAGTGATTTTACTGACACTTGACAGTCACATGGCAAGCATGCCGGGAAAATTTTGATTTTTTATTATTTTCATTTAAAGGCATTAGCTACTAGGCTATTAGCAATACAAAATACAATATTCAGTCTGTAATACGGAGAAATGGCGGAAACCCCAAGGAGCGTGGCTTCGCCCCTCTAGCCCCCATCAATCAACTATCATTCCCCATTCCATCCACCCAAGGCAGTCCACCACAATATTCGCCAAACAATCACTTTATATATTACACAGATTAAGTTTTTAAAACAAACTATAGAAGACCGCCAGAATAGTCCTACTAAGAAAACCACTCCAGAACGGTCCTCCACAAGATTCGCCAACCAATCACAATATATAAAGATTAAAACAAACACTATAGAAAACCACTCTGAATGGACAAAACACAAAATAACAATTAATTAACGGGAAACCAAAGAAAACACAACCGCGCACCCCGATGCTTCCCGCCATTCCGGAAAATTATAAATATAGTTTTTTGTTTTTTTGTTCCTGTTGGAACCTGCTAAGGCCAGAGGCCATGCTGCATAGTCTGTTGTATTAACAATTTATTGTCTGTACTTTGGAAAAACGGCGGGACATCCCAAGCAGCGTGGCTTCACCCGTCTAGTCCCTATCAATCAATTATCACTTTCATATTCTATCCACTCAGAACAGTCCACCACAATATTCGCCAACAAATCACATTATTTATGTTTTTAAAACAAACACCATAGAAAACCATCAGAACAGTCCTACTATCAATCATTATATTCGTCAATCAATCACAATATATTATATACTAAAAATTTGCTACATATTACAGAGATAATATTGTATATTATTATATTCCTACCTCTTTGGCCTTTGCTGTAGTATTCCTATCCATTCTCTATATCATCTCTATATTATAGTTTGTGTCTTTGCTTTTATTTAAGTGTGTTCTGGTTCAGACTGTGGTTCTGAGTTCTGACTTCTGACGTCCGTATTCCGTAATCTGTGACTGTATGTACTATGTAGTACTCTGTGTTCTATAATCTTTTGTAGCGTGAAGCAGAGTTTAATAAATTAAAATAAGTGTAGTGAAGCGTATATCCCTGTCGTCAATAACTATTTCAATTCGGGGCGTGTTCTGCATTAATTACGTTTGAAAGAAACCCATTTTTTATTTTCCCCTGTTATGTTAGAATAGCTACACTTTGTTATTTGACGACAAACTGAAATGCGAGTTCTGTCCGTCACACCCCTACCGATCTCGTTTTTATCCTAGTTTTACAAGGGTCGTGAATCTACGATCGTTTATCAGTGTTTACAAACTTGTAAGTGGCCGGTCTAATGGTGTGCAGTGTTGAGTTTTGTTTGAGATCTCGCGTTGTTTATTGATGGGCGACTTTTTGCACGCGTCGACCGCGGCAGTTTGGCCGCAACGGCGGTTCATAGTTTCCTGGAGGGTATATAATAAAATCCGGCACACTGGAACTAATGGAATTAGAAAACATCGTAGCCAACACTGTCTACTTGAAAGCAAGAGAAGGTACGTATGCAAATTATTTAATTATGCATCCATTTCGGTGGTTTTTTATTCATAATGTTCAAAGTTTTATCGATGTCATATTTTGTAAACAGTGAGTTCAATGACCTATTATTAATAATCATGTATTTATAGTAATATATATAGAAAAATATTTGTGTATCTGTATGTAGGAAATGTTTATAAACTGATATAAATTAAAGAATGGGAGAACTTAATTAATATTACACTAGTAATAATTTAAATTTACTCTATCTTAAAACTATACACTTCAAATTTTTATTGTTTATACATATTTAAAATTGGAATGTTTTCAAACCTTGATAGTATTTAAAAGTTATGAAAAATATTCTGTATAACTCTAAGTCCTTAGGACTTAGGAACCCAAGTTACATAATATAATAGAGAATGAAATCAGTATAAAAAATTGTACCTACATAAAAGTTCTGCATAACCCAACTTTAAGACCTGTATGTACGGCCTAGTAACATATCACTTTCCCAGATAGCTATCACATTTATAATTTAGACTTTCTTGCTGCCTTGTATAAATAGACCCATATATATAGGTAGTACTAGACTCTGTGAGATATGAAAATGGAATATGTGATAAGACTTGAATATAAACAATCGGTTCAACTTCTTAGCTGATAGATGTTAACTGGCTACAAATATTAGGTCCCGAACTCGTTAAATTGGCTGAAATTTTCATTGATATACCTCGAGTTTATTCAAGACTTTGACAAAAGCTTTAAAAATTGTAAATGATATCACTTTTTTATGATATTATACAAATTAATATTTAATACTTTATAACGAACCTATAACTAAAAACCTTAAAAATTATAATATAATAACTTAAGTATCTTCGGGTGCTTGCCTAAAGGGACTCCTTTTTATTAATATACTTTAGTTATTTTATCATATATTAGGTATCATATAGCCATTCCAAAAACATTGATGAAAAAAAAATCAGGATTTTAGGTTCCGCAATAGATTTAGGAAGCCTCCTTTTTACCACAATGAAACACACCTGTTGATGATGCTCCTCAGTTATCTATACATCTATCTATACAGACAAATAAAATTGGAGTGTCTGTTTGTAATATCATAATAACTGCTTTTTATTGAATGCATATGGATGTATACACGGGTCATTTACCAAAATAGCCTTTTTACAATTTTTGTCTGTCTGTCCGTCTGTTTGTTCCGGCTAATCTCTGAAACGGCTGGGCCGATTTTGATGGGACTTTCACTGGTAGATAGCTGATGTTATAAGGATTAACTTAGGCTATAAAAATAATTTTCATCAATCCGGGTACAGCTGTAAATCTTAAGTTAATGCGGGCGAAGCTGCGGGCAACAGCTAGTCTATACAGATAAATAAAATTGGAGTTTCTGTTTGTAATATTAAAATAACCGCTTTTTAATCAATGCATATGGATGTATATACTGTACATATACCAAAATAGCCTTTTTTATAATTTCTGTCTGTGTCTGTCTGTCTGTTTCTTCCGGCTAATCTCTGAAACGTCTGGGCCGATTTTGATGGGATTTTCACTGTTAGATAGCTGATGTTATAAGGAGTAACTTAGGCTATAAAAATAATCATCAATCCGGGTACAGCTGTAAATCTAAGTTAACGCGGGCGAAGCTGCGGGCAACAGCTAGTACTTAATAATAAATGATTTACTTGGTTTTCATTTCGATGTCACACATAGACCATTTAATTTAATAGTATAGATTAATATGTATGGTTGATGTAATGAGTAATAATATTAACCCTTATTATTTAAGGGTGGGGACACCAGCTAGGCCAGACGGGTGATCAGTCCTCATTATCGGCACCATTTCACCCAAAATATTATATTAACCCTTATATGTCCGACTGCTGGGCACGGCTCTCCTCCTCAAAATCGGCGCCGTGAGGCTCCGACTGCTCGTTTGCCCCCTGATGACATAAAAAAGGAGGGATTTGGGTTCACCAATGTGCTGGCCCAATGCTGGTTGGTGAACTTCCCACACCTTCAAAGACTTATCTCATCAAGCAATGAGGATGCAGGTTAATGTGTTACCGTCAAAAAAAAATACCAGTGCCATGTTGATGGAAATTAATTATTTGCAAAGGTGTGGAGCATTTAATTATCTCAGTGGGAAGTAAAAACAAGCCAATATGTTGTAAATCAGGTAATTTACTCACTAATACCAAAAGAGGTTAACTTATACACTTTTTTCTTAGTTCATCAGTTTAACAAAAATAAAAAAGAACTGATGTTAGGACTGTGGATTTAGGTATTTATGTCATTTAGGTATGTATTTGTGAAATAGTAAAAAAACCAAATGTATTTTTTTTTAATGTCATTAGGGGGAATATGCATAAAATTTTCTTTGCCAAATGTTAAGCAAATTCAAACCAATGTACTCTTAGACAATGAGAACTTGGTACTGGTGGACTCCACAGTTTTTCTAGGAATAACCCTAGATGCTAAGCTACAGTGGGGTCCCCATATAGGAGGAGGAGGAGCTAAATTAGTGAATAGACTCTATTCTGCAGCATATGGAGTCAGAAAAATAAGACAGTTAACTGATGAAGATATGGTGCAAATAGTTTACTTTAGTTACTTTCACAGCGTTATGACTTATGGCATACTATTATGGGGAAATGCTGCCGATATTATTATATTTTTGTGCTGCAGAAGTGGCCTATCCTTGCGACAAGCTGCCCCCCCTATACATTTTAAAGGGAAAAATTTAAACAAATTGGAATTCCGACTGTCGCGTCTCAATACATCTTAGAAAATTTACAGTATGTCCTGTAAAACATAAGTGATTTCTGTAAAAAAGTGACATCCATAGTAGGGATATACGGAATAGGCATAGGCTAGATGTACCAGTGATTAGACTTACTAAAGTAGGAAATTCTTTTAAAGGCAACTGTATATATGCTTTTACAATAGGATCCCAGAAAATCCCCACCATGGTTCAGGTTTTAAGACTATATTAATTATGTGTATGAAATATTAGTAATGTATGTAAAGATGTTTGTTATGGGGTAACATAAAACAAGCATAGTTTAAGACCTAACATTCAAGATGCTAGAATATAATAGAAGACTTGACAGGAGTTCACCTGGTGATGGGTAAGTGATAAGCGACCTCCATATACAGCCGCTGCACGTGGCGGTGGGGCTCAGTAGCCTAGGGTGAGCCGCTGCACCTTGGACGAAGCAAATTGAGCCTGGGGGGCTCTTTGTACCCCTCTTATAAGAAGAGGGGACAAAAGAGCAGGGGGCAAGGGGTGAGGACGGGAACCTCACCCCATTGTACTGTCCCGACGTAGGGAGGGGTTGTTCTGTGGTGCTGGACAACCCCTCTGTGGAGGTGTCGTCGGTCCCTTGCGGGGCTGACTAGCCGCCGAGGTGCCCTGTTAGCGTAACAGATCCGGGGCACCTCACCAAGGCGGCACTGGTGGCACTCGCCGGGTTTTAGTGGGTAGAGCTGCGTCCATTTACCATCTTTCGGGCGCAGCTAGTCCCACATACCCACCTGGGACAGACCCACTCCCCAGGCGGGATGCCTCAGAGCATTTCCCGGCGTAAAAGAAAAAAAAAAAAAAGGATCCTAGAAAATGTTCAAAACCTCCCAATTAAAAAATTCAATTTTGTCTATGTTTATTAATAATAAACTTTTACTTAATCTATACCATATAATCAGATAATGAACATATAAACTTAAACTTTGTTACCATGACGTAATACCGAATGGACATTGGGTCTCAAATTCACGCAAAAATGTCCTGAGTTCACTTGTGTCATAAAAGAAATATAACATTGTTATTTTAAACCATATTGATATGTGACAGTGTTCAATTTTTTTTGCATGTATTAATCAGTCCATGAAGCTCCTAAGGTGGAGCTAATTTTACATATTTACTAAGTAATAAGCAATTATATTTATAGCGTACAAACAATTGTGGGAAATGTTATAAAAATAAATTCTGGTTTTTGGTTATTTGCATATGAACATAAATTTACCATTTAATACCAGGACGGTTTAATCTCTTTGTGTCCTATAATGTATAAATAATATTTACTCAAAACCTTATATTGTGTTGAATTTAATAAGATAATAATAGTAACATCTATGGAAGCTCTCACACCACGTCAATCTGGTCTCATGGTAAGTTCTCGAAGAACTTGTGTTACGGGTACCAGACAACGGAAATATATTTAATACTTTTATACTGCACATATATTTAAGATTTTTATTATATAATACACATTTAATTTAATACACATCCATGACCCAGGAACACAGAAAATCCCCACCATGGTTCAGGCCTTGTCGTGGCGGTGGGGCTCAGTAACCTAGGGTGAGCGGTGCACCTTGGGCGAAGCTAATTGGGCCGAGGGGGCTCTTTGTACCCCTTTTATAAGAAGAGGGGACAGAAGAGCAGGGGGCAAGGGGTGAGGATGGGAACCTCACCCCATTGTACTGTCCTGACGTTGGGAGGGGTTGTTCTGTGGTGCGGGACAACCCCTCTGTGGAGGTGGCGTCGGTCCCTTGCGGGACTGACTAGCCGTCGAGGTGCCCTGTTTGTTCTAGATCCGGGGCACCTCACCAAAGGCGGCATTGGTGGCACTCGCCGGGTTTTAGTGGGTAGAGCTGCGTCCATTGACCAGCTGTCGGGCGCAGCGAGTACCACATATTAATGCCTCAGAGCATTTCCCGGCGTTAAAGAAAAAAAAAAAAATATATGGAACACAGAAAATATTTTTGTTCTCTGGCGGGTTTCGAAACCGCAACCAACGCGCTTACCACTGAGGCCACAGAGGTCGTCCAGAGATATCTTTTTACTAATTTTAAAATCAAATGATAGTTCATCATATGAGCAACATAATAGTGTATTTATTTATATTGGTGGTTCATTCATTCAATGAGAAACTAAATTATAATAATAAATAATAATATGCTTGGAGTTTGGACAACTCACACATGACCATCTGATCCCAAACTAGGCTTTTTGTTTTTTCTTTTGCTCCGGGAAATGCTCTTAGGCACCCCAAGCGGGTATGTGGGTTTCGCTGCGACCCAAAGATGGTAAGGTGGACGCAGCTCTACCCACTAAAACCTGGCAAGTGCCGCTTTTGGTGAGGTGCCCCGGATATGTTGAGCAAGTTGTTGCAGCTAGTCAGGCCTCCAACCACAGAACACTGGTTGGAGGCCCACGCTCCACCCCTCCCAACGCTTATCAGTGCAATATGGTGAGGTGCCTATCCTCACCGCTTGTTCCCCCTGCTCTTTTGTCCCCTCTTCTTGTAAGAGGGGAACAAAGAGCAGCTCCCTCGGTTGAATTTGCTTCGCACAAAGTGCTAGGTTCACCTTAAGCTACTGAGTCCTACCGCCACGACAAGGCTTGAACCATAGTGGGGAAACTAAGTTGTAAGTAAGTGCCCGTATTATGGCAACCAGACAACTGTTACATACTTATTATAGATAAATTATACCCAGACAGAACAAATGATCATGCTCATCCTTCTGGTTTAGCAGTCAGGGTCACTAACCAACAGGCCAGTCGCCTTTTAATATAAAAGGCCAATTTATCATGGTACTATGACTACTCCTTACATATGCAAATGCTGGTGGGGCTGTCAGTTATTACAGCTTTGGCGTGGTGATACGTAAGTGTTCCAAGGCCTTTTAAATAGGTCGTGTCCTTTTGTGAAATACATAACTCCAGACTGATAGAGATGTACGTCATATTCCCAAGGTGGTGCCCTCATGTAGACTGATACACAATAAAATGTTTTATGTTATGGAATTGTCCTCTAAAAACGTTTTAATTAATGGCGCCATATCGCAGCCATTATCAGCGGAAATGGCGGGAAACCGGTCCAATGACGTTGATAGGACTTGTTTGTATTTTTTTTTAATTTGCATTAGTTAGAGCAACAGAATAAAGTGCCTATCTCCTAGTGGCAAAATGGCAGACTGGGGAGCAGCCCTATGCATGTGAAGATAAACGAAGAGTGTGCATGAAAATGCATAAGTTACCTGAAAAAATTAAGACGTGCATTTCGAAGATGTGACTTCGTCACTTCGCTTGCTTATCAATGTGTACCGATGCCGATGAACGAAACCTGTGCCCATCGAGCATATAAACGAGTAGTTATGTGAGCCATTAAATTCCGAAACTTGTCAGTGATTTGTCACTGACGTAATAGCAATTCAACCAATCGGGAATCTGTATGGCCAATCATTCAAGAGCACAGAACCGGCGCAGCGTCGCAGCACAAAGGCGGATTTTTTTTCATACAAAACACTATTCAGGTTATATACACCTTTGAAGTCCGCCAAGTTGCATTTGGATTTGGGTAGGCACTCACACTATATACATATACACATACACTCGCGTAATTTCGAGAAGACCCAGCGAGTAGCGACGCATTAGAGCTAAGGCCCTTTAACTTCGCTGCGTCTGCTGAAGTCCACTTGCAAGGCGATGATCAACCACCAGGTAATATAGGCATGGTATATTGGTGCTGATGATTTTATCCTTGACACCAGTACTTTGTATTCAACAGTGGGACCGTCGCTTCCTCTTCCTGTTGTGGACAAACTGTTCATTGATTATACATGGGCTATATTTGATAACATACAGCAAATGCTTTATTGAAACAATTGTTAGGCTTGGCGGGATGTTCGAGGTGGTTGTTTCTTTGGAAGAGGCATATTAATTATTAACCGACTTTTAAAAGAGGGATCACCGATTTTGTATGTTTTTTTTTATTGAGTCTCGTTTGCGTTATTTGAGCGGGAAGGAAGCTGAATTTATTACTTGATTACGCTGTCCTTCCGCCTTTTGAAATATTTTGTCTTATAGTCTATGTAGATATTTTCGGAAATATACATTACTATTTTTTCTTTAACGCCGGGAAATGCTCTGAGGCATCCCGCTGGGGAGTGCGTCTCCCCAAGTGGGTATGTGGGACTCACTGCGCTCGAAAGCTGGTAAGTGGACGTAGCTCTACCCACTAAAATCCGGCGAGTGCCACCAATGCCGCCTTTGGTGAGTGCCCCGGATTTAATGAGCAAACAGGGCACCTCGACGGCTAGTCAGTCCCGACCGACAGGGGACCGACGCCACCTCCACAGAACAACCCCTCCGGACAGTACAATGGGGTGAGGTTCCCGTCCTCGCCCCTTGCCCCCTGCTCTTTTGTCCCCTCTTCTTATAAGAGGGTTACAAAGAGCCCCCTTGGCTCAATTAGCTTCGCCCAAGGTGCTGGGCACACCCTAGGCTACTGAGCCCCACCGCCACGACAAGGCCTGAACCATGGTGGGGCAAATATCCATTATTGTGATCCCTAAATAATGATTTTTTAAGAGGGACCGAATAGGTAGTAGGATTTCACGACGGTGTAAGTATCGACATCAATACTATAGTAATCGCGAGAAGGCATTCCGGCTGATTCCGGGTAGAAACTGGTGGTTATGTGGAATTGAGATTTCACTTTTGAAGCTCTGAATTTTTTTTATGTTGTAAAATTTATCTATCACCGGTTTATTTCAACGGTGACGAAAAAAAACGAAACAAATGCTAGTCCAACTAGCAAGCTAAAAGTTCCACGAAAAAAAATTTTAATTGAAACTTCTTTGCGCGCATGAGGGTTCTGGCTGAGGTCGGACCCTAAGAATAAGTTATGTAATTTTCCCGCCAGTAATCCATTTACACGAACCTTCTAAAGTCATCCAGAAACATCGAGATGGGATCAGTATGCGATGCTTGATTTCCTTTTGCACCCTTCGAATTCCTTGTCTCGCGTTTTGTTGAGATTCCATTACAGAAAATACTCTTACCCGCCATTTTGTGAACGAATTTTTATGAGCATTTTGAGATTTTTTCCATTATACTTTGTGGGAAAAGTAAAATGTGAGTACCTACTCACGTTGGGAATGCAATATGTTTATTTGTATCATGATTACACGTAAACTTCTGAATGAGCGCGTGAATCAAGCCTTCCGCCCACTGCTGGACTTCCTTTTTTTTGCTAGCCTATGCTGTCCCACTGCTGGGCAAAGGCCTCCCTCAAGCTCTTCCACATATCGCGATCTTTCGCCAAAATTAAAACATTAAAATTAAAATTTGTAGTGCTTTAAAATAATTAATTTAAAAAATATTAAGCGCTCTAGCCGCTCCTACGATATTCGAAAGCTCCCCTCGATTTCTCTGGGATGCCATCCTCAGACCCTGGTTTCCTTATCATGGGAGCATTTGGAAAGTATACCCTTTCAAACAAAAAAAAATTTCAAAATCGGTTCACAATTGATAGAGAAATCGGTGTACATACATAAAAAAAATACCGATCAAATTGTGAACCTCCTCTTTTTTGTTGAAGTCGGTTAACTAATGTTATAAATGCGAGTATCTTTGTCAGAATTTGTTGAAATTGCAGCGAAAGTCAGCCGGATGGTCGAGTGGTCAGGTCACTCAGCGGTCGCGGGTTCGAATCCCGTCAAGTGGAGATATTTTGTATGATGAATCGATGTCGGCACCGTGTCATCGACGTGTATTAAGTATCTATACAAATTTCTTAAATTTGATTCCGTTTTTACTATTACCAGTGCATGGGTACCACCATCTTGCTTGCTTCTCCCGTGGAACAGCTTTGCTGTTTCGGAGAGAAGGGCAAGAAAGGCAGAGTAATTACTGGTACCGAGACTTAACATCTTATGTCTCAGGATAGGTAACACATAAATAAGTTGCCTGGACCAGGTAAACTAGTTTGTGTTGATGGGCGACGTCGACCACTTACCGCCAGTTTGCCTATCTATAATCCATACATATAAATAAAATTTGAGTGTCTGTTTGTAATATTAAAATAACCGCTTTTTACTAAATGCATATGGATGTATAGGTACACGGTACATATACCAAAATAGAATTTTTTCACAATTTTTGTCTGTTTGTCTGTTTGTTCCTAATTGATTGCCTAATCTCTGAAACGGCTGGGCCGATTTTGACGGGACTTCCACGGAGTAAGTTAGGCTATAAAAATAATCATCATCAATCCGGGTACGGCTGTAAATCTAAGTTAACGAGTCCCACATACCCGCCTGGGGGACCCACTCCCCCGCGGGATACCTCAGAGCATTTCCCGGCGTTAAGAAAAAAAGAGAAGGATAATATTATAAGAACAGTAATCACCAGTCCAAAAACATTTGTAGATCTATGACCATGACGCGAAGGCGCGAGCAACTGCTTGTAAGTGCATATTTGTAGCTACGATTTTTTTCTATAAGGCAGTTTCTTCAAAGGTCATACAGGTTGAATAAAAGAACGGTACATTACAGCAATTATTTATTTACGTTTGTATGTAATGTGTATTTGTGTGTGTGTGGCATTGTTATTTTCGCATAGAAATATTATGCTAATCCTCCCGACCAAGTGATCTCTGTTGTGCGATTATGTAAGTAATGTTTTTTTATACTGCATCATATTTGGCGTCCGGATAGTCTTGGGTGTGCCACGGGATTGAAACTTTGGATTTGATTTTGATAACGTCTTACACATAGGATCGTGACGGTGATGACTTCTCCATTATACAGGGTTATTGGTAATTCGACGTATTCCCGTTAGGTTATAGGGGTGTCTATTTGCGATAATTTTAGCCCCCTTATGCATAATGGAGGTGATAGGAGTGACTATTTGCGATAATTTTTTCCCCCTCGTGCATTATGCAAAAGTAAACTATTTTTGAGTTTTTTGTGTTTTTTAGCGTTTTTCCAAATAAGTTAAAAATGCGTTTTGCGCACCTATTGCGTCGCATTCTTTTTCCGAGTTGTGACTTAACTACCGAAGTATATTTGTAAATTATTCCGCATCGCATTTGCTGCTTTATTATTCTTGTTTTGTTTTTCCGCGGATAACACAGGCGAGACGTCGTAAACTAGGGATTCCATGTGATCCCAAACATAAAAATCAACCGGTCGTAATTCTCGCAGGCCACGGAATGGCTACTCCTCGCCCTATCCGACGAACCAACGATTAGGTAAATGGCTATCGAGCCATCGCCTAAGATTGGCACCAAAATATGCATAACATCCGTCTATTGCCCTAATCTATACACATAAATAAAATTAGAGTGTCTGTTTGTAATATTAAAATAACCGCTTTTTATTAAATGTCTATGGATGAATACACGGTGCATATATCAAAATGGCCTTTTTTACAATTTTTGTCTTTCTGCCTGTCTGTTTATTCCGGCTAATCTCTGAAACGACTTGGCCGATTTTGATGGGAGTTTCACTGACAGATAGCTGAAGTTGTAAGGAGTAACTTAGGCTATAAAAACGCCGGTGAACTGCAGCAATAGCTAGTAGGTATAGAATAGAATTAGTATAGAAGATAATGTTATGTAATAAATAAAGTGAATATCATATCGGAGCCAAGCCTTTCACACGCCTCATCCTCACATGGCGACCCTGCCAGTGCTGTCTCGCGGCATTAAATAAATAATATAATTTAAATATATTAAATTAAAAAATAAACTAAGAATGATAAATGACGAAAAATCAAGAATATTAAATTAAAATAAAGTTGTAGGAAAGAAAAACATAAATAATATTTAAATAAAAATACAATTAAAATAATCAATAATAAAATAAGGACGATAAAAAGGAAATAATATTGAAATTAAGGCGAAGAAAAAAAAATGGACTTAAGTAGATAACTATATGAAGAAATAAATTTTAGAGTCACGTCCGTAAAATAAAGAGATGAAAAAAAATGATATTAAGAAGAAATAAAATTGGAGAAACGTTTTCATGGGAGTTTTAGAATTATTTGAGGAGTGTAAAAGAAATAAAAAGCGGAGATTATTATAATCGTGAGTTCAATCATGGCGTGAACGAGAAAAGGAACCAAAAAATGAATTTGAATGTATTTATGTGTACTTAGATATGAAAAAATGATCATGAAAGAAGTATTTTAATGATTGATGAAAATGATGATGATGAATGTTATAAGTGACTAGTATCACGTAATAACGAGGATCGTAAACAGTCAGTCATTTGAAACTTTGGTATCACTTATCGTTAGCCTGATGTATTTCATAGCGTTACCTTATATGTAGCATGGAATTGTTAAACAAACTATGTCATCTCATTAAGACCTCCCAAGAAGTTGTCATACAATAATCTAACTTTTGCAATATTTCTTTTGTTCAATATTTGTAGTATTATTGAATGTTAAAAAAATAACTGTCATTCGTCATTTAAATTTAAAAATCTTTATGAATATTTTAAATATATTTGTATTTTATTTTATTGTATTTTATTGTATATATATATATATATATATATATATATAAGTTTTTTATTTTTATTTTAGGAAGGGAAAATTTGTGCATTAATATAAGATAATGTATGTATTCAAATAGAGTATCATACGGCACTTAAGATTTGCAATGTGCAAAAATGGAGGGAAAAAATAAGTTATATCTTTATATATATAATTCTCCTGTACGTATGTATGTCACTGAACTCCTCCTAAGACTGGCTGGGCCGATCTTGATGATTTTTTGTGTGTATACATTCACACACAAAAAATCAATCAAGGATTCAATGAGTGGTTTAGATTCACAAAGAAAATTTATTTTGTACAGGACAACGTCTGTCGGTGCCACTAGTAATTTAAATAACTCTTCAGTGATTGGTTGTTTAAATTGAATCCACTAGCTTACTGTAAAAATATATATTATGCTTTGATTAGTATATAATCAAAGGTAATATGTACTTAAGAATGAGAATTTATTATACTTTAAAATATAATTATCGATCATTTCACCAATGTCAAAATCGTCGCTTGAAAAATTTCGCTCGTCGTGACAAATTTGTAATTTGGAAATATCATAAAAGTTTTTACTGGTTTATCATTCTGTTTTTCTTGTTTCATTCTCAACAATGAATCAAATATTATACGATGTAATAAGTATTAATTAATTAATTATTACTCACTAGCTGTTGCCTGCAGCTTCGCCCGCGTAACTCAACTCCTATAAGTCGCAACGTGATGTTATATAGCCTACAGCCTTTCTCGATAAATAAGCTGTCTAACACTGAAAGATTTTTTCAAATCGGACCAGACCAGGTAGTTCCTGAGATTAGTGCGTTCAAACAAACAAACAAAATCTTCAGCTTTATAATATTAGTATAGATTACATAATATATACTTAATAATATATCTAATACTTAATACGTTTATTTATTAATTATAAGTATAAATAGATACGAGTGGTCACTAGTCATTACCACGATAGTTTTTTGTGCATAAGCCAAAGCTAACAACCCTAGCGCCACCGCCGAGTGTAGATATAAAAGGTGAAGTACATACATGTGATTGCCTTCTGATCATATCAATTTTGTGACCGTCTTGCTGGTACTCTTCGAGCAAGAACTTTAATTAGGCTAAATTACAAAATGAATTGTTACTTATTATTAATAGCTAATTTTTATTACTACTAAACTGTTGCTGGTTCTAAAATTTATTTAAAATTTTTGTTTTTTGTTTTATTTATTTTATTAATTTTATATTGTTTTCTAATGTTTGCGCGAATTTCACTCATTATAATGAAACAATTTTACGGATTTTATCGCGGCTTATTAAGATTTTTACAAGCCCGACGTTTCGGATACTTTACAGCAACCATGGTCGCGGGAGGACTGAGGTGACAAATGTCCTAACGTTACAAAGTTATTCGAAACTACCCTATGATACATCATTATTTTAATAAGTCCTCTCTACGCAGAACGTGCTAACTGCATCTTTAATCTGTGGCATATTATGCTTGGTTTTTTATTTAATTATTTTAATAATGGGATCCCAAGCAGGTGGTAAGAGCCAGCCATCTTCTCTATTGAAATTTGGATGTTTTTTAATTTCAATAGCCTCGCGGATCATCCTTGGTTGGAATCGGTGTTCTTTTGCGAGTATCTGTGGTCTATCATATTTGATATAATGGCGAGCTTTGTTCACAGATTGCAGACTTAGTGTAGCGACGGTGTTTTAAGTCAGCAATTATTAATTTTGTAAATTTTACAGAACGACCTCAAATAAAACTTTCCGCCCGCTTCCTTTGTGGTCATATATTTTTCAGTTTCTTCAAAATAATTTCTAGTTATGCTGTAACAAGTTCCATAACGTTCTTTTTTTAACTTTAAGGCATTTTTCCCTAATTTAGGGAACAGTGGCAAACCATAATGCTATAAAAATTATATTATGACTTATATATTATGCAAAAATTTTTGATTGTTATATTTCGTTTGGTTCACTAATAAAGTTATTATTATTATTTTATTGAAAAAAAAAAATTGTAATAATATTGTTTTTCGTCCAGCAATTTTTAATTTGGACCGATAATTGTAGAAAATAGTCGTAAATAATCGGTGTGTTGTTAACGCCGGGAAATTGAGAGAGAGAGAGTGAGAAAGGGCGAACGTAGCATGAAGCACATAGCCATGGAGTGGGAGTAGAGAGCAAGCGAGTGAATGATCGAGAGAGAGAGAGAGAGATAGAGCGAACGTCGCATCGCAAGTCTCGGAAATTTAAAGTCGACTCGAATGACGCGACGAAAACGACATGCTGCATGATGCTATTATATATATATATGAATTAATGTGTACCGTTTATTGGCGCACATTGTCGTACGCCTCGTACGCCGTGACGAATGACAGCGGGACTGTCAGCCTCTTTCCTATAGGGTCCTAGTGTTGAGGATATTCGGAAGACGAACACGACCTCCAATTGGACATACACGGCGTCGGATATCTCGACGCTCATTGAAGGATGACTTTTTTGTTAACACGGGGAAACGACTTTACGCGCCGTCAACGGCCCTGGGTGGGATGAAGGATCCGATGGTGTGTGGGCCTCGCGGCACATATCTGTGCGGAATACCCATTATAACCCCGCGAGTGCCACCAATGACGCCTTTGGTGAGGTGCCTCGGATCTGTTGAGCAACAGGGCACCTCGATCCCTAAAGGGACCGACGCCACCTCCACAAAGTTCTGGACAGTGCAAGTGCTCCCTGCTTTTCCCCCCTGCTCTTTTGTCCCCTCTTCTAATAAGAGGGGTATAAAGAGCAGCTGTTTAATTGACTACGCCTAAGCTGCTGGTTTCACCTTAGGCTACTGAGCCCCACCGCCACGACAAGGCTTGAATCGTGGTGGGATCATTGACAGTTGCCTTTCATTTACCCGAGCCTTTAATTTAGCGAGTGTCAGTGTGTAAAAAAGAAATAGCGACTAGATGCGATACCTCCGGGGCTTAATTACCGCGTTTAGTACATATATGGTGCAGAAATGCTTTACGGTGTACCAGAGGTCTTAATTTACGCTCTTTATGGTGTTTGCACACTTTTTTGTACCGGCCAGTGTTGGATATAGACTTGGGTTAGCATTTAGCGTAGAAGTGGCGAGTGAAATATAGAGTTGGAATTAGCTAGACAGTATATTTTAGTTTATCCTTTGTTATTTATGTGATAAGTTTGATTAGGTAAATAAATATAATTTAAGTAGGACCTAAAGCGATGTAGTAACTTTACATCTAGATGGGTTAATGTCTGTCTGTTAATTATATGTCTGATGATGGCATCGAGAATATAACCGGATAGAGTAGTAATGTGAACCATAAAATGATTTGTCACTTAAGACCTCTGTGGCTCAGTGGTAAGCGCGTTGGCGCTCAAGCCGGAGGTTGCGGGTTCAAATCCCGCCAGGGAACAAATATATTTTCTGTGTTCCTGGGTCATGGATGTGTATTAAATATGTGTATTATATAAAAAAACCTTAAATATATGTATAGTATAAAAGTATTAAATATATTTCCGTTGTCTGGTACCCGTAACACAAGTTCTTCGAGAACTTACCACGGGACCAGATTGGCGTGGTGTGAAAGCGTCCATAGATATTATTATATTATTAAAAAATATGAACTAAACTGACACTGACTGATAGACAACGCATGAATGAGTTGCCAGAGTCCAAGATGATTTTTCTTTATGTTCATGACGCTATGGACCACTTACGATCAGGTGGTTCGCCTGCTAGTTTGCGTATTAAAGGAAAATATGTAAATAAACACCCGCTATTCGTGTTTACCGAATGTGGACTATAAATTATGTTAATCGACCATCAATATGTGTATGTTATAGTTAAGATATTTATTGCCTCGGCTAGCCGAGCACCTCGAGGTAGATTGAGTTATTGCTTTGATTTAAATCATATGTTAATTGACCTGTTAATGGTTAAACTTTTGGTATTTAATGTGGGGAACGTTAAATCATAATACCCGTATGAATAGATGTATACTAGATAGATTCACAAGATACTGACACTCCATAAGGGCTAATCAAAGTTTATTTCATTGTTTATAATATATTTTAAAAGTTAGCAAAAAAAAAAGTTATATTCGATTTTTTGTTCGTGAACAAGGCATTCGCAGATAATGTCGAAATATCGAGCTCCGCGAAATAAAAGTGAAAAACATGGTAAATATCGCGTTTTAAATAATTAAGTAATTATAATACTTTTTTTATTCGGAAGGGCTAGACTTAACAGTAGATGAACAGATGGCTCACCTAAGAATTATTCGAAAGGAGGTCGCGCCCCGCAGGAGATGCGGCTCATCGCGCGCGCTACTCGGGAGAGTAGGATTTAGACTAATCAAGACATATAATACATAGCAGACAATTGACGGTAACAGAACCCGTCATACAAAATTTTCCCTATTGGTATTTAGATTATGAGGCATTTTTCCTTTTATACCCTGAATCATGAATGATAAATGCTACTTTTGTTATGGAATTATTTACCATTAACGGTCTTCTTATATGTTAGTATTCGTATATATTTACCGGCGGGAGGGATGCGCTGTGCCGCGCCCTTCTGCATGTACCACCATATTGCTTGTTTCTCTAGTGAAATAGCTTTGCTGTGTTTCGGAGAGAAGGACAGGAGTCAGGACAGGCAGTGTAATTACTGGCACCGAGACTTAACAACTTATGTCTCAAGATAGACAACTCATAAACGAGTTTCCTGGGCTAGGTCCAGGTAAACTAGTATATATTTATGGGCGACGTCGACCATTAACCATCAGATGTCAATTACCCATCTGACATTAAAAGTTGCTAGATATGTATTAGATCTTGTCTGGCGGTGGATTTTATTGCTCATGATACCTTAAGTTCAAGCATCACACGGTTATAGCCGTCTAAAAGCGGGGCATCAGACGTTTAACGCCTCACTTAGCCGGCTATACGTCATTAACCGCTAAACGGCTACTTATCCGGCTTTACGACGGATATCTTGTGATATATTATGACGATATCACCTTTTATTTTTGTTATCACAGAGAAATGCTTTTTACGCATGTAGCCAGGGTCTCGGGTACATCCTGACCCTATATGGGACTCGCACCTGGGAGTGCCTTCCCGTAAACTAAAATCACTGCGAGCGCCTTCAGCCGCATTTGGAGGGTCCCGGGTCTTTAGTCAACAGGATCACCTCAGCGACACGATAACACTGTATCTGTATTAGATTTATGTTCGAATAAAAAGATTTTTCGTTACACACTATCTTTTAATATTAACATTATTTGTTTGTCCGCTATTAACTCCAAAACTGAACCAATCCAAAACTATAAAATACTGTAAATATTTTACCATGTTTTTTTTCAATTTTGCCTCTGAGCTCGATATTTCGACATTACCCTTGTTCACGAAACCAAACCAAGGCGGTGTAAGAGGTAGTGCCATGCTGCTATGCAGCCGACTTGGGCCAGCACGACCGGGGTGGTACCTCTCGCTCACATAACACCGGCGTCAAGTGACAGCTATGCTGTCGCGTTTCGTGCGCGGTTTGTGTATTTCCGGTGGTGGGGGATAGGGAAAAGAAGGGCAACCCGTCTGCATAATCTCTGGTCGTGCAGACTCCGACTGCTCGTTTGCCCCCTGATGACATAAAAAAATTCCCGTTTATAATAGTTTTTATAATAACCATGTTAACCATAATATTTGCGGTTATATCCAACTTACGATATTTTGGATACCTGTACATGCGACCCTTTCTCATTGTTATAAAATCTTCTTGGTCTGCCAAATTAAGCATTATTATTATATAATATATCACTATAACATAGACGCTCTGAAATTTAAAAATCCTGAATATCTGTATCACAAATTAACATTTTCATCATTTCATGAACGTTACGGAACACCTCGGACTATTCGTCCAGTCTTATCCATGCAAAAGCATAGTAGTGCAGCTTTTAGAGGCAGTTTTAGATACCAAGCAACCAAATGTTGGAATAATATACCACCACCAATTCGAAATACTAAAAGTAAGTTTACATTTAAAATTCACTACAAAAAATATCTTTATAAAGGACACGTGCAAATGTAATCTATTATTATCGATATTATTTAATTTAATAAATTTTAGGTAGATATGCTATTGTCGATCCGTAATGTTTATTTGTTATTGTATATTATGCCTATCAAAACATTTTATCTGTAAAGACATTTCATATATTCTATAGCGCACGACTATCAATACCCCTATTTCCTTCCTTTACCTATTATTATATTTTGTTGATTATTTATGATATTATACAAACCTAGTACTATGCCCTCTCATCGTAGCAGGTAGTAACTGAAAATCAGTCGATCTTTCTTCGGATTGATCTATTAGTACTGAGTTACATACCTTTTTGCGATTCTGCAGCACACATCATCTTTTATCTGTCTTTATTTTTATTTTTACTCTTTTTATTGTGTATGTGAAATGTGGAATCGTGAATAAAGTTTTTATCTATCTATCTATCTCTTGCCAAATCTGCTGCCAAAAAATGGTTAAATCAATTGAAATGCAGTAATGTGCCAAACGATTAGCGCGGTTTTATGAATGTAGATATTTAAAGGGTGATAGTCGAAAGGGTTGGCTTGGCCTAGAAGTGAGAACCTTTTTTTTCTACTTCACTAAGCCTCTTGCAAGCGCCTTCAGCCGCTTTTGAGGGTCACGGATCTGCAGGCAACATGATCACCGGCTCAGGCGAAGGCCAGACTACTCGTGAGTCCCAGACAGCCCGGCCGCCACTAAGCAGTCCATACTGTGCCCGGGTTCCCATCCTGGATCCGACACGAGGACAGGGGCGTTACTGGTGGCGCATTAAGTAGCGCCTCCTACGCACCCCCCCGCACCCCCGTTCGTTAACCTCCCTGCCATAACTATGAGAGACATACAATTTCACTAATGATGATGATGATGTCTTATTTTTAAGGAAGGTTACAGGCTACGAAGGCATATTTTTTTATGTTAGTTGGATAGGCAAACTAGAAGAATATTGCGAAGAATATTTCGCAATATTCTTAATTTGAAATCCTAGCGGTTTGACCCGCTGATGATGATGCTGAATTCAAAGTGGTATCGATCTCGCCTCGTCTACATGCAAATAGAGGTATGTCGTAAACAAAATTGAACGGCCGATCGGAATGGTTCTTAGGTCGCTTCGGGTGTACCGCGTCAGCTCGGCAAGTTGTTACTAGCTGGTGCCTTCAGCTTCGTTCGTTGATGATGATTATTATCACCTAGCTCTATCCCAGACTTCACCCGCATTCATTTATAGCCGAAAGCGCTGGCTACCTCTTACTACTTATCCGCCATGGTTCGGGCCTTGTCGTGGCGGTGGGGCTCAGTAGCCTGGGATGAGCCCAGCACCTCGGGCGAAGCGATTTGAGCCGAGGGGGCTCTTTGTAACCCAATTATAAGAAGAGGAGACAAAAGAGCATGGGGGCATGGGGCGAGGACGGGCACCTCACCACTTTGTACTGTCCCGACGTTGGGAGGGGTCGTTCTGTGGTGGTTGACAACCCCTCTGTGGAGGTGTTGTCTGTCCCCTGAGAGACTGACTAGTCTTCGAGGTGCCCTGTTTACTCAACAGATCCGGGGCACCTCACCAAAGGCGGCATTGGTGGCACTAGCTGGGTTTTCGGGTGCAGCGAATCCCACATACCCGCCTGGGGGACCCACTCCCCCGCGGCATGCCTTAGAGCATTTCCCTTCGTTAAAGAAAATAAACCTCTTACTACTTACTAACATACAAAGGAGATAGAAAAAGCGGTTCATCAAATGTATGATGAATCATAACTTACCCTAGTTTTAAAAAAGTTTACAGGACTTTACGTTTAAACTTTGACCCCAGGATAACCCACATTTATTTCCGTTCTTCGGTTCCCGCGTAACGTCTCACTAATTACCACGACCAGATTAACGAGGTGTGATTGTTCACGTATTAATCTGTCCGTCTGTTTGTCCGCAGGTGGCTCCGATAGCAATAAAGGAAAAAGTAAGAAATGGAGAAAAATACTACAGTTCCCGCACATATCGCAATGTTTAGATATAAAAACAAAAATAGGTGAGTGTTTCTTAGTTGATATTATTACTAGTTATATCTGGTTTTATTGTAACTAAATGACCTTGTCACGAGATGGTAAGTGATTTTCATATTTCGACTTGTGTAAAAAAATATGTACCTATGTACTGTGCGTTTCAAATCAATTGTCAATTGAAACCAGTTAGGTAGGGTGGGCAAAAAAGTTTTCTTTTATTAATTTTTTTACAGAGATTAAGTGAAAAAAAAAAATCAATCAGAATTTTAGCTCTTCGATTCCGTATATTTAGGTCCGAGTGCGCGTCGGATACGTGTTAACTTGTATTTATTTATCCCCGTGGCCAAATGAAGGCGGTTGGTCGTTTTACTTGCATTTTGCAGTATTTGCTAAATGGTAGCGTACATTTCACGAGTCAAACTTATATTTCCTTCAGGTCCTCACGACGGAGTACACTCAAAACGCCAAGATGGCGACCGGCGTCCTTATCTTATTTAATAATTTTGGATTGGCTCTAGGGCATTTGCAGCAACAATGAAAAAAAAAAATTATTGGATGTTTTTAAAAACGGATTATTACTTTATATTTTTGAATAACTTACGATTATTCAATTTTTTTATTTAAATTTGATTTAAAACTATTAATTATGCAAATAAGTTTTTTTTAAAACTGTACTTTTCAAGTGATGTTTGACAGATAGATGTCATTGACGTTCCTATTCTTATTTGAAACGCATAATAATGTTTAGAAGGGCTCCGCGATCGACGAGCGCTCCTAATTCTTATCAGATCACAATTTATATATTTTTTATGTTGGTTGAATAGGCAAACTGGCGGACGTGATTGTAAGTGGGCGACGTCGCCCATGAATTTGAACTAGTTTACTGGAACTAGCCCAGGTAACTTATTTATGCGTTGTGAGACATAAGATGTAAAGTCTCGGTGCCAGTAATTACACTGCCTGTCTTGCCGTTCTCTCCGAAACACAGCAAAGCTGTTTCACGGGAGAAATAAGCAAGATGGTGGTACCCATGCATCCGGGAGCATGGCACAGCGCAACCCTCACATTGGTGAGCTTCATCTTAATTTAATAGTTAATCTCTGCGCCTTGTACTCGTGTTTTCTTCTTCTTTCTACTATTGTACTGTTCACCAACGACTATCCACTAGAAGCGAAGGAAATGCTCTGAGGGATCCCGCGGGGGAGAGGGTCTCCCCAGGCGGGTATGTGGGACTCGTTGCGCCCAAAAACCCAGCTAGTGCCACCAATGCCGCCTTTGGTGAGGTGCCCCGGATCTGTTGAGTAAACAAGGCAACTCGAAGACTAGTCAGTCTCTCAGGGGACAGACAACACCTCCACAGAGGGGTTGTCAACCACCACAGAACGACGCAGCTCCACCCACTAAAACCCGGCGAGTGCCACCAATGCCGCCTTTGGTGAGATGCTTCGGATCTGTTGAGCAAACGGCACCTCGACGGCTTGTGGCTCCCTCAAGGGATCGACGCCACATTCACAGAGGGGCTGTCCCGCACCACAGAACAACCCCTCCCAGCGTCGGGACAGTACAATGAGATGAGGTTCCTATCCTCGCCCCTTGTCCCCCTGCTCTTCTGTCCCCTCCTCTTATAGGAGGATTACAAAGAGCAGCTCCCTCGGCTCAATTTGCTTCGCCCAAGGTGCTGGGTTCACCTTAGGCTACTGAGCTCCACTGCCACGACAAAGCTTGAATCATAGTGGGTCAATCATAACAAATTACAACTTAAAAAAAAAGCCATTAAATATTGTCTAATTGATTTCTTTTCCGTTGCTCCTACATTTGTTATCTCTGTAGTGCTGTTTCAGAAGACTTACTCGACTCACTAAAATCTAAATATAAAAATATAACAAACCTTATTGAACGTCAATTGAATCTACCACCGGTTCCAAGGCAATCCCACTGCGAAGAACCGGCGAAACAAACTGTGGAAAGAAGAGGATATTAAAGCATCTAGGCAATCTAGACGTCTAGTCGACAAGGAATCCTTAATGTAGGAAACTAATTAGAATCCGCGCAGGCCTCATACATGTGTCGGGGAATAGAGTGGCTACGGTCACCACACTGTACTCCGTGCCGGGACTGTTGTTTGATATGAAATATCTGTTGCCAAACCTTGGTGGTAAAATCGACTTGATTGCCGTGACGCAAATTGCATCACGTTTTCATATTTTTATTTATTATGAATTTTATTGTTAACCTGATGTTTCAAATCTGTAGGGCGTCCCGTGGGAGATTTTATGCTGTGTTCAAACTGCAAACGCATGAGAAAATTATCTGATACATACAAATAAAGTTTTTTTTTTTAAATATTATCCAACAATTACACCAAGTTAACACAGCCCTGTGGTAAGTTTGCGAGAACTTTGGTTACGGGTACTAGAAACGAAAATAAATTTTAAAAAATTCATGAAAATACATACACGGCCATGACCCGGCGCAGACTTCTATATTCATCATACAAATTATCTTGCACCTAGCAAGATTCGAACCCGCGACCGCTGCGTAGTGTCCAGTAGCCTGAGCACTCGACCAGCCGGCCGTCATTAAGGCGCCTTTAAACATGTAAGTCATTGATGCTATGTTTTTGTATAAGGTTATAAGAAATAAAATTGCGTGTCCTCAAATTCTGGAAATGATAAGTTTTAGAGTTCCATCTTGAAATCCGAGAACGCCAATAACGCCTCTATACTACCAACCTAAAAGGACCAACCTAGGTGCCAATTCTCCCTTATCTAGAATGGTTAGAATTATCAATTCCTGCAGTCCAGTTCCTGTCGACTTGAACTTTGACTCCCCCACATCATTTCGCAAGAATTTACTGGAAGTTTTAAGATCGTCAAAATAAGTCCCAATGCAATTATAATTATACTGTTTCAGCCACTCTTATGACACTTGTTACATTATTATAATTAAATACATGTTGTTTGATATTTTTATGAATTTAATTGTTATATTGATTATTTTATTGATTGATTAATTATTTTAATGACATTTTTATTCTCGTTATGGTGTAGGTAATTTTTCATTTTATTGTTATTTTAATCTAATTTGTATTTATTTTATGTTTTTACTTTCTTTTGAACTAAATTGACATTTTTTTTGTTTTGTTCTTTTGTAATAGTTTTGTATTAGATTAATTAATAATTATTTTCTTTAATTAATTAAGCTAGAATTCTTATTCGACATGTTCTTATGTTATAATGAGCCAATATTAGTACTTGTTTTTTATATTATTTCTATTAATTATTATTATTTTAAATAACATGTTGAGTTCATCTATAAGTGATTGTTATGCGTTTGAATTTATTTTGGTGTATGTATTTTATAGAATTGTTCAACGAGTATACAATTGTTGATGATCCAAATAAATAAATAAAATAAAAATAAAATAAAATGTATGATGACATTTTATGATATAGTATAGCATAGTCCTAACTCCTACGGGAAAAAAGAAACAAAATGAACGCAGAATAGAGTGCGTCATTTACATATTATAAAAATATTTTCATTTCGCTGGAAAAATCTTCATCGTTTTGTTCATTAGTATATTGTATTTATGTAAAACTACTTCATACGGACGTTGTATAATTTTATCGCGTTTAAAATACCTTACAGTCACCATTATGACTGAAACGGAAGCTAACAAAGTACTATTCAGGCCGGAGCTCAGGGCTGGTGCCCGGGGCCCCTCGGTCCATGGGCCCCCATTATTTCTACAAGAATATGATTGAGTGATAATTTTTATAAAATAAAATAATGATTGCTGATTGGAATATCTAGTAGTGCCGATTGACTCCTCTCGCGTCCAAAATTCAGGCTCACAGATCTCAAAATCTTTAATTTCCTCGGGGCCCCATTATCGTAGTGCCCAAGGCCCCCAATAGGTTAAATAGGTTATAGAGGGAGAGAATGATTGAAAGAGTGAGAAAGGGCGAACGTAGCATGAAGCACATAGCCATGGTGTGAGAGTAGGGAGCAACGAGTGAGAAAGATCGAGAGAGACAGTGAGATAGAGTGAATGTCGCATCGTAAATCTCGGAAATTTAAAGCTTTAGATTAGTATAAATATAAACGAGATTTAAAAATTTGTTTGCCAAATAAGTTTCACTTCGGAGTTCGGACATGTGTACTTTGTACGCACGCACTTTTTTATCATTCGGACGTCTTGATACCTTAGTTCTCTCGAGAACATTAATGTTATGAAGTATACAAAATATCCGAAAAACCACAATAAACCGCGATCGAATTCGTAAAAACGTATTCCATTATAATGAGTGAAAGTCGCGTAAACATTAGAAAACAATATAATAAAGTCCCTTAATCTCGCGTGTTGTGGTCGCCCTCCTGTTTGAGTAGGATGTCCCTACTTATTACAAACGCGGAACGCCGAAGGGCGCGCTAGGGCTGTCACTGTCATGATTTATATTTTTATTATTATGACGAAGCCTTTATTGCCTAATGTAAATTTAATTGCAAGGGTCTTTATAAAATGCTCCTTTTCTCTTGGTCTTACTTTTTTGCAAGACCAGGACTCGGTAAGGCCAGGACCAATTTTGCTTATCATCATGACCACTCTACCAGACAGAATATTATACATTTTAAAATAGCCTATATCAAGATTGACGTGGTCTCGCAGGCCTCGGTTCTTTATATGGTGGCGAGCCTAAATGTCGGTACATATATGTAACGGTCACCAAAATAGGCAGAACCGTCAGTGATACGGCGTTCCTCTCAATATTCATGATGTAGTTTCGATGTCGATGGAAATATGAATTTTATAATCGATTATAATTATCGAAAAAGTCTTCTGTCACAAGTATAGGCACTTTTATATTATAACTAGCTGTTTCCCGCAGTTTCGCCCGCGTTAACTTAGATTTACAGCCGTACGCATATTGATGATGATTATTTTATAGCCTAAGCTACTCCTTATAACATCAGCTATCTGTCAGTGAAAGTCCCGTCAAAATCGGCCCACCCGTTTCAGAGATTAGCCGGAACAAACAGACAAAAATTGTAAAAATTGCTGTTTTGGTAAATGTATCGTGTATACATCCATATGCGTTTAATAAAAAGCGGTTATTATAATATTACAAACAGACACTCCAATTTTATTTATCTGTATAGATGTATATTATGAAGATGAGGGATGCGCTTGTCCCGCGCTCCCGTATGCTTTTGTACCATCCTGTCAGTTTCTCTTGTGTTTCAGAGAGAAGGCAGCAAAGTTAGTATATTTACCGGCACCGAGACTTACCATCATATGTCGCGGGATAGACAATACCGTGGCAGGTCTCCCAGTTTGCCTATCGTAAATACTCAATTGTGTTAATGGCAAGGAAAAAGGAAACGACTTCTTGACGTTCATCGTGAGATGCTCATTTCAATGGATGGACACACATAGCTATGAAACATTATGGGCCGTATTAATAAATCGTTCTCAACTCTGAGACCGATTTCAATCACGCTTTTGAGATGCTGTTCTAATTAATAAACCGAACCTGAGTTCACATTGTAAGATCCCGTGATCACTTGAGTGACGCCGTATTAATAAATCAAACTCGGCTTGAGATCGCGCTTAGGTGCGTGTTTGCTGAGTGCAGTCCGATGGTGACTTAATTAGAGGACACCTGCAAAAAGTCGACAACAGAGGTCTTCCAATAGCAAACGAATTTTCAATCCTGGAGCTAAAGTTTTTTAATATGTCCATGAAATTCTTCTTCTCCGTCGATGTGAAAACATGTTTTTTGACGACATTATATCCGTCAATATATTTTAAATAATTATAAAGTAGTTTTAAGTCACTCTACCGGTGGGAGGGAAGCGCTGTGCCGCGCTCCCGGCTGCATGGGTACCACCATCTTGCTTATTTCTCCCGTGAAACAGCTTTGCTGTGTTTCGGAGAGAAGGGCAAGACAGGCAGGGTAATTACTGGCACCAAGACTTAACATCTTATGTCTCAGGATAGGCAACACATAAATGAGTTGCCTGGGCTCGTTCCAGGTAAACTAGTTTATGTTCATGGGCGACGTCGACCACTTACCTTCAGGTGGCACGTTTGCCAGTTTGCCTATCCAACTAGCATAAAAATAATAATATTTAATTTACAATTTCTTTTTTTAAATTATGGTTTCCAAGCCAACGTTTGACAGCGGAACGCGCCATTTTTTGTGTGCGCTGCCGGTGTTCATCAATTTATTAGACGTTATCACGTCAAAATGACGTTTATTTGAGTGCAGGATCTCAACATCTTGAGATGCTGAACTTGAAACCGATCTTAGGTGATACGCGCTCAAAATCCGTTTATTAATTAGCCACGAACTTGAGATGCTGTCCGCAACTAGAGAGTGAGAAACTCAGGTGAGATCGATCTTGAGAGCGGAATACGGCCCTATTGATTTAGATATATCGATATAATTTATATACGTATATAGACTTTTGGAATTGCGTTTTATCGATATGAAAACATCGAACTATAAAATTGGGACTTATTGATGTAAATTATATTTGGAATAAGGATTTGTCGTAATAAATTTATCGATCTTTCGAATTGAGATTCATCCTGTGGATTTATCGATAAAAAATATCGATATTTGAATTTGGAAGTTTTCGATAAGTATAAATACACTGATATTTGCAGTATTTTTATGGTAATGTTTATAAAATGGTATAGTGTAATTGAGAAGATTTTTTGCGTAAATAAATGTATTATTGTTACGAGGTAACCGGCCGAGTTAAATCAGTTTATCGCTGAGGAAGTTAGTTTTTATGTTATACTATAATTTTATTTACTCTTGTGACGAAAAAATACTTTTATTCATTTATATTAAAAGGTTTTCAAGTTTGGTCATACGACGTAAACTTTTTTACTAGAGTTATCTTAGCTTTATTATTTCTGAGTGACTTCGGCTATCAAATAAAATACGGCTGTAAATCGTAACGCGGGTGAAGCTGGAGGCAACAGCTAGTCTCAAATGTCTTGGCTATATTTTTAGCAAATAATAGACAACCCTGCGCGGTGATCGTGGTGTATCTGTAAACATAACAGTTTTAAAACGGTATAAATAGAACCGAAAGGGCAACGCATGTGTGACGTCATACATACGCATACCTTAGACGCATACACATACAAATACACACATTTTTTTATTTTGCGCCGGGAAATTCTCTTAGGCATCGCATCAGGCAACGCCGCCTTTGGTGAGGTGCCCCGATTTGTTGAGCAACAGGGCACCTTGACGGCTAGTCAGTCGCCCAAGGGACCGACGCCACCTCCACAGGAGGGGTTGTCCCGCAGCACAGAACAACCCCTGCCAACGTCGGGACAGTGCAATTGGGTGAGATTCCCATCCTCGCCCCTTGTCCCTACCTGCTCTTTTCTCCCCTCTTATAAGAAAAGGGGTACACAGGGCAGCTCCCTCGGTTCAATTGCCTTCGCCCAAGATGCTGGGTTCACCTTAGGCTACTGAGCCCCACTGCCACGACAAGGCTTGCATCATGGTGGGGATACAAATAAACACATGCAAAGATATTGATTGATTTTACTTCGAAAGTCCTTTAGGATTCCCGTCTTATAGAAAGGAAGCGATAGCGATAATAGATAATCTGACATAACATCTCTGAATTCTAACTGTTATGTTTGCGAGTGTTTTCCACCGTTTCACACACTCTTAAATTTTTAAAATTTCCAAAATGATAAAGCCTAACCTTCCTTGATAATTTGGGTATCAAATGCAAAAATGATATATTGACTGGCCGGTTGGTCTAGTGGTTTGTGACCCTGATTGGTAAACCAGAAGGTCGATCCCCCAGGACAAATGTTTGTGTGATGATCATGATCATTTGTTCTGTGTCTGGGTGTAATTTTTCTATAAAATGTATGTATTTAGAAATATATAAGTATGTATCGGTTGTCTGGTTGCCATATTACACAGGCTCTGCCTAGTTTGGGATAGATGGCCGTGTGTAAAAAAAAAAACAAACGCGATCACTAGTCATGTTTATATGTATTAATATTGTTACGTGTGCTTACCGCGAACGTCATCATTTCCCTCGATTAGTAAAGGAGGCAATTGAAATTAAAAATTATCCGAATTTCAATAGGGAAGACATTCAGAATATGGAGTCTGTAATTAGGCAGTATAGTGTGTCGTGGTGAACAGGTGCGTCCGAGTGCCGAAAATAGTCGTCCGAAACGAAGACGAAAGACGGTAGACAGATTTTTCTGATCTGTCGCCATCTACCAGCACCGTAGGTCTCCCCGTGATCATGGCGATTGAACAATTGCCGAAATATCGGGACTTCAATAAATCTTTAAACGCGGTAAGCATTCGAAACAATATAAACATGTTCAAATCTGACTGTAGTTTCGGAGATAAGCGCTTTCAACCAAACTTTTCAGCCAAATTATATTTGTATAGATAATGTGACTCACGCTTGACCAAAATCACTAGGAGAGTCGCGCCCAAGCCGATATCGATTTTATAACTTAACTCCAACTTGACTGGGAAGACTTGGATAACTTGGGAACAGCATCATCATCAGCCACACGTATCATAACTTAACTATTAGTAATTTATTTAACTTGGATGAGTCAGGCAAGGGACAAAGAAAGGGGGGAATGGGAAGCCTGTCTCAGTGGACAATAACATGCTGATGATGATGATGATTTGGAGCTTAAAACATATCTATACGTTCAATAAAACTGTAGAGGTCGAATTTCTGTACAAAAAAAATTGCAAAAAACCGAGTCGGGGGCCAAGAAATGAAATAGAACTAATTTAGAATTCTTATAGCACAGCTATGCTGCCGCGTTTCGAGTGGTTTGTGAGTTTCTGGTGCCCCCTAGGTAAAATTAAAAAAAATAATAACTTGTCTCTTAAACGTCTATCCCTACGGTCTATCTTGATATAACTCGACGGATTAAAAAAATCGTTCAAAATGATACTTTATCACTGAGTGGACAGCTATTTCAAATTCTCATGCCTGAAAGGTCCATGAATCGGTGAACTACGGCCCTACACCCTCCTTGCCTGATTTCGAGGTTGATAGGTATTATATAATATGAATGTTGAAGTACTTAAATGTCTACATGACCATTATTAACCCTTTTTTAACCGACTTCTAAAAAAAGAGAAAATCTTAATTCTGATGTTTGTATGTATTTTTATGTCCTCTATTGGACACTTTCATTGAACGTCAAAATGGTCTATATCCATATTGAACTCATATTGTCTCGGCGAGATTCGAACTCGCCACCCAACGCGTGTACTAAGTACCGCTACCCAATGTTATGAATGGTGATGTGACACTTTTGCACTTTTGCATACGTTTCGTCGAACTTCAGTAACAACAAAATTCCGCAGCGCAAGACAAACAAACAAAATAACTCCCGAGTTGTTGCTGGGACACTTATCGGGAATATGTTTGTTGTTGTGGCATTTCGCGTGCGAGAGGGTTTTGGGAGTAGATCTTAAGGTTGAACTAGTCGACGGCGCGAACTCTAACAAAATGATTGCTATCTCACCTGACATAAGGCGCGAACATGTGTGCTAGAATGAAATGCACAATGATTCATTCCGAAAATGTCCTTTTAGCAAAACAGTTATTATAGAAAAACTATTAACTGTATCTTTATAAAATAAAGGAGACGGTCCATTTCTGGTCTGCCGGCCTACTCTTGACTGCAGTTCCAATCTCACAACAACACGAATTCAATCCAGTTCCAGTTCCAATCTGGAATAAATTGGTACTCTTGAACAAATCGTGTTTACGATTGAATTGAAATTGGAATCGACGACCGATGTGGCCATTATAATAAAATATAATAACAAAATAAAATTCAACATATTATGATGTTTATGTTTTAAAAAAAATTAAAATATGTCTCCAATAATGAATTAAGTATTATCTAATATAATGTAGTATCTTAAATTAAACCTAAAATTATTTTTTAAAGCATTAAAAGCAAAATAAATTATTATACATTCTGGCATAATGTGTATTGCTGCTAAAAAAAAAGCTTACGCGCAATTTTGAATAGACATCAAATTTCAAAATAGCTTAAATATAGTAAACAAAAAAATAAAATAGAAATCATCTTCTTTCTTAATTTACCAGTAATGCTGGTGCCAAGGCTTTCCAAAACAATAACTGAAGTTCTGACTGAGTTTATGTTGTCTACATACAAATTATTATTGTTATGTATTTTAGTGATTGGTCATCTTGGTGTTTATTTATTGAAAATGAAGTATTTTACTCATAAACATAGGCTTAATTTGTTTACAAAATACTGTGATTTATTTAAATGTTGCTTTCATGGGTTAAAAGATAATAAAAGACTAATTATTAAGTATTTTAGTACTTATTTTTATAAATACTGTGATTGTATTTTTTATTATTTTTTTTATTTTTTATTATTTTATATTATTTTTATAAATAATATAGATTATATCAATCAATGACCAAAAATATAGACAGGGAAATAAAAACTGTTATACATTTAAATATTGCTACCTTAGGTTAAAAGAGAATAAAAGGCTTATTGTTAAGTATTTTAGTACTTATTTTTATAAATACTGTGATTGTAATATTGATTATATCAATCAATGACCAAAAATATAGATAGACAAATAAAAACAAATAGTAGTTTAACAAGAGTTTAATGAAAACATTAAAAACACTGTGGCCTAGGAGACATCGCCACCTATTCTTCAGAACATCAATAGTATGCTTTACTGTGTTGCGTGCCACGCAATGAAACTTGGTGTAGTGTTCTTCAGGTGAGCCAGCCGGAGCATCCAAATAGGTGTCATCATAATAGTTCTTTGGGCATAGCCCGAGTCTCCTAAATACATAATTATTGCAATATAATTTTTATGTATGGAACAAATGATCACTTTCTTATAGTAAAGGACCCTGTGGCCTAGAAGACTTCATCACCTATTCTTCAGAACACCAATAGTATGATTTACTGTATTGCGTGCCATGCAATGAAACTTGGTGTAGTGTTCTTCAGGTGAGCCATCCGGAGCATCCAAATAGGTGTCATCATAATAGTTCTTTGGCCATAGCCCGAGTCTCCTAAAACATATAATTATTGCAATATAATATTAATGTATGAAACAAATGATCACTTTCTTATGATTTTAACTTAGAATTAACAAGTAAATAAACAAGTTCCCCAAAATTTAAAAAGGAATAAACACATATTGTTTTCTAATGTTTACGCGAATTTCACTCATTATAATAAAACAATTTTTTACGGATTTTATCGCGGTTTATTAAGATTTTTACAAGCTGAACTATAGAAGAGGTTAGATTATAGATATTTCTATTGACATACCTTATAACGCGTAGATACTAGATACTAGATAGTAGATACAAATCCAAATCGCTATGAACAACTTCAAAGCTCCTTGCTGAGGCAATATTAATATCTCTTAAACTCCACTCATGGTGAACGCATTATTAGCATATAACGCGCCATTCTTCTTAGATTTCGCCTTTGTCTTAGATCTATCCTAATATATCCAAAAAGAAGTGCCAATCGTGCTATAATTTTTATAAAAAACACTTTAAACAACGCAATCGAACACTTAAATCTTAAGTTTTGTTGAACAATGAACTGTGTAAATTCGAACCCAATATCAATTTCGAAGTCGATACGTCAACGTCAAAATGTTGTCAAGAGTACGAATTATGGAAATATGTATGAACAAGATCGAGAAATCCCGATTTCAATTAGTTACATAAAATTTCACTGTAATCGAGTCAAATTGTGCGCTAGTTGTAGCGTCTTTTCGATCCCAATCCTAAATTTCGATAGGATCGAGTGTCAAGAGTAGGCCGGCTGGTCTTGTACAGTGTACCATAAATAGAGAAAAAATACATAGATTTCATTAAAAATAAAATAAATTAGTTAAAGAAAGTAATTTACATGCAAAAAATAAAAATATATTTCAAGTTTTTTAACTTGTTGGCAATTCTTAATGAAGATGATAACATAGACTTATATATGTAGAAGGACTGGGCATACCTACGAAAAAAAGGTGTAACCTACAACTAGGGTTGCCAGATGATATTTTGATAAAGGAAAGATAAAGATGGTTCTAAAAAGGAGGATTTTCTTTAAAAAAGGAGGACATTCAAAAATTAAACGAAATTTTTATATTATTTTACTTTATTTTAATCATATTTAGCTGAGCTGCCAATTTTGGAAAGAAGTTCTTGGTTTTTTAACAAATAATTATAAAAATCTTCACATGACATGTTTTTGAAGTTGTATTTAGTAAGAATTAAAGATTTAACTGACTGCACACTTAGTCTATTCCTCTCTTTGCTCCATTGAGTATTAATCAGTGAAAAAACTCTTTCCACATTTGCGTTATGTGCGCTTATACAAAAATAAAACTCGCAAATCTTGAGCAGTTCTGAGGAACATTCAATGTTTTTAACACTTTTAAAGTAGATTGTCCACTGCTCGTGCAACTTTAAATCAAAATATGCTTCATCTTCATCTGATTTTGATTTAAGAAATGAAATCCAGTTACAAAATTGATCGTGTAACTTAATATCGTCAATCTCTACGCCTCTGATTCTCAAGAACTCAATGCATGAAACTAAATCATCATATTTTAGGTTTTCGTTCTTTTTCAGCAATGTCATCCACTCAAAACCTTTGAAATCTGCCAAAGGTGTTATCCATTCCATCAAGTAATCTTCACAAGCCTTGTAAACACTGAAAAATTCGTTGAAAATGGACTCGGCTTTGTCATTATCACGAAGATGTTCTCTGACGCTTAATGGCAAAAAATTGTTGTTTCTTCGATTACGAAGCATTTGAAGAACGGATTGAAGTATCTTTAAAATTTCCAGAACAGAATTGTGTTCCTCTTAGACTTTTGCCAAATTTGCTTGGTAAATAGACATAAGAGAATGCGTGAACCATAAATATGCTTCTGAAGTTGTGTTTTCGAAAAATGATTTTATTACGTATGGTATTGTTCTTTGGCTTAGGAAATATTCTTTTAATGCTGGATAGAGCTTCAAAATTCTTTCTACGCATGGAAACAGACTAAGCCATCTTGTTTTACTGTGCCTTAGCAAAGGTTGATAATTGATTTCGACGTAATTGCAAAACTCTTTTAGTGCCTCTGTTCTCACTGTGTACACAGAAAAATAATTAAATATTTTCAATATTATTGACTCGATATCCACTTTCATCAATTCGATACCATTGCGAAGGCTGTTGTGCATAATATGTGCTGGACAGCCGACTCCTATAAGGTGTTCCTTCTCTAAACTTTATTTTAGGCGCGTAAATACGTTTTGACCGGGGTTTCGGTTCACACCCCCGAAATTCACATTCGCGTTATCTCCAGTAAATGCCACACACTTAGGGGTTAATTGGTGTGTACTGAGTGTTTCGTATATAAGATTCGCAATCGAAAGCGAAGTTTCGTTCGGTAAAGTTTGTAAATCAAGAATTTTCGTTTCGATTCCATTTCCAGTCCAGTTAAAATATTGAATCAATATAGGAAACAGTTTATCTGCACCATGGTTGCTGGCATCTGTGGCAACAGAAAGACAAGAGATGTTCCTCAAAGTTTCGATGATTGTCGTAATCGTATGTGGAGCAACAACTTGATTTACTATAGCTTCCGTCTTAGTTTTTCCGCATTTAAGATTTTTTGCCGTTTCGGAATCAGCAAACATTTTTCTTGTTAAGCTCGCCGTACATTCCATAGAATTGTATGACTGATGATACTTTACCGTATGGAAGGCTAGTGTTCCTTCTGCAGCATGGGTATTTTTGAGAATCAATGCAGTAGAAGGTTGAAAAAAGTTGGTTACTTTAGAAGAAGAACCTGCTGCTCGTATCATCTTCTTATGCTTTTCCGTAGCTACGTGTCTTTCTAAAGCAATAGTGCCCTTGTTGCCCACATCCACATGGCAGTCGCAAATAGAACATTTGGCGTCAAAGTCGTCTCGCCCGCTAGTAAAACACGGGTATTTGGCTCTTAATACTTCCGTAAATTTACACTTCCGCTTACTCATAATGACTACATTAAATATACTCAAATATTTAGTAATTAAACACTAAGATTCTCGTCGCGCGAGCGCAACATCTAATGTAATAATAACCAATTGCGTGTACACGCACCGACGCACCGTACCGGACTGGTCTCTGCGTGTAGGCGTAGGCGTGAGCGGTGAGTCACCGCCCCCTTCGGCCCCCTCGGCCCCCTTTTTCGCCTCCTGCCCGTCCCGTCCGATGTTTAGCAAAAAGGAGGACTTACAGTAGGCAAGGGAGGACGGGAGGACAAAACATGAAAAAGGAGGACATGTCCTCCTTTTGGATACCATCTGGCAACCCTACCTACAACTCAAATCGGCACTTAACATGGCTACCATTGCTAGGGTTTTGAGAGCAAAACCACAAACTATATAGAGAATACTACTATGAAAAGGGCACTCAAGATGGCGGATCAGACAGTCACTTACAGCTGTAAGTTTAAAGAAAGGGGCATCTCCTCTTATTTCCTAACTTCATGGATGATTATTACTTACTAAATGTCATTTCTGACAAATGACAAACCAAATGATAACAGATGCATATCGAACAATGACATAATTCCTTACATTTGACATATAACACCAAGGAATATACGCCATTTTTTTATACACGTAGTGTTGCAAATTTTATAAACATTAAATTATTCTTCCACTGAAATTGAGATGAATTAATGGATATGAACTAATCAAAACTGTTTCAATATTTTCTTTCCTTCATCTCATTACATGTACAAAAGTAGACCAACGTCCCATACAATTTTGGACCGTCTCCTTTATTTCAACTTTTGAATAACTAAACTATGTCTGTACGGGCTTTATTTTTGAGCTTACGTGCTCCTTATACTATTTATTTTCGCCCAAAGTTGGGCTAAAATCAGTGCTGAAATACGAAAACTTAGAAGCTGTTATTTTTTAAATGTATAATTTTTTTAAAGATTTGTATGTACCCATACAGACATAAATAACGATGATATCAATTAATATTATATTTACTTAGTTTTTCATGGTCAACGTGAAACATTGTAGTAATTACTGTTCTCCGTTTGTATGAAAAGATGAGCGACTTGTGTAACTTTAAGGTATTGATTGACCAAACGTCACGTTTTGTACGACATTGTCCTATTTTTCGGTAATCTGTCCCGAAGCCGTATTTAACCAAGTTTCTAATATTAAGTAGTCTCATTATATAATATTGTAATACATATTAATTTACCACAGTTAACTAGCTTGTATAAGTAGTTTTTTTAGTTGTTAATAGTCATTTTGCGAATGCTGTGGTACGTATAGGCTATTTTTTTAGAACTGTCCAATTTAGTAAACAAAACCTGTTATTACGTATATCACGATTTTTCGGCATTTATCACTCACTTTCACGACATATTAGTTTACGGACATATGTAAAACTCCATTTACTATTTATTACACTGAAAACAAACATCAATTTATCATTTAAACTCTTAAAAACTTAGAAAATACGATTATCGAAAGCACAGATAACTAATATTTTTCAATATGACATTTCATCATCTTTTTTTTATGAGGCCAATATGGATGTGGTCAATATATTTTTAGAGGTGAAGTGAATAAGCTATTGAACAAAATGAACTATAAAAATAGACAGTGTTCTTTACCTATATTTTAAAATTTCATAAATTCATTCTGTAAAAAATTATAAAACAATGTTACAGTAATGCGATTTGTTATTAAGTTGTTACATATTGGTTTTTTTTATATTGAGCGCAAAAAATGCTTACATAATATTGCAAATATCAATCTTTTATAATATTAAAGTATTTATTGTAAGGATTTTATTTTTATTATGAATATTTCTGAATATCAATTTCATTCTGAACATTTGACACTATCCCATATAATATAAAAGCACATACCACTGGCATAAAAGTCAACTGAAGTTTACAGAAATATTTTGTGGGACTTTAAAATGAGAGTTAGGATTACTCAATGAGAACTTCAAGAAAAATAATTGTATCCGTATTTTTGTTTATCATGTTCGAGACAGGGCGCCGCCCGCGCAAGGATTTTTGATCATAGTAAGTACAGATAAGGTGACAATAATACTAGGATCGACTTTTTTTCTAGACACTGGCTGCTCTATTATGTTAAATTTTTATTTGTGACGTCTTTTTATCGATTATTTTACAATTAAGACTCTAAAATGAACAAAAACACCTCTAAGGCCACTTTTCTTTCCTTATCTTACAGAAATTGCGAAAAACTTAAAAGAGGAACTAATTTCTAACAGGTATTTTGTGTTTACGAAATATAAATTTGTAAATTTGTTTTTTATAAAGATGCTCGACTAATATTTTCTTTACATTCTTCTTTTTTAACAGATATATTCAATATATTATCAGATATATCAAATAATTCTAGCAACGTAGTATCGTTAAATATTTTAATAATAATGAATTATACTTTTGTCTATGGCTTATTAATGTTGTTCATTCCTTTGCTCTTTGTGTCACTTCACTAAACTACACTATGACTCTATTTGTCTGTGGCCGGAAGTACGCCATATTTGTTTACCATTTTGGACACTTCTAAAAAAATGGACTATATATGTAGTGCAATTAACAGCAATTATGTCATTGCTTTCAGTATTATTTTCGTATATTTTCTAAGTATTAATTGTAACTACAACTGGTTGTCCTTAATAAATAAATAAATCCGTTCCCGAAGGAACCCCAAAAATAGTAGAAATTACAATACATAAAATAGTACGTACCCCATAACATTTTATGAGATCGTTCCGTATTATATATTATATCATATTTCTCTTAATTTACTATTCGTAAATAGATTCTGCGGAGGAGATATTTTATTTGTCGGAGTGTGAGGCTATCTATGCCTCTTGTTGATGATCTGCTTCTAAAGTTGTACCTACCAGGGGAGTGATCTGCTGTGCCTGCGTCAGCATGGAATACCACAATCCTGCTTGCTTCTCCCGTGAAACAGCCTTGCTGTGTTTCGGAGAGAAGGGCAGGACGGTGTAATTACTTAAACCTTACGTGTCAGGATAAACAACACGTGAAAGTCGGCTGCTAGTTTCAGGTTACCTTTGTGTTTATGGGCGACGCTGTGATTTCTTACCATCATGTGGGTCGTCTGTCCGTTTACGTGTCCAAATGTGATAAAAAATAACTAAGTTAACGGGCAAAGATGCGGGCAACAACAGTATAATCAGATCAAATCCATTTGCCGTTACAAGCCCAGCGGGCGTCGCATCCCCGCAGCGCCAACGTTCATCGCATGCAAATCGTTGGCGTTAACGATGAATTGTGGTGTTGTACTGAGAAAGGAATACGAGGTTTACGTGAATGGGAAGTAATGTATGGTTGGGTTTACTTATGGGCTATATTATTATTAGTGGTTCTGCCCGGGTTAAAGTTTGATATTATGAAAAATTATTGTAATTTTTTTATGTATTCATATAAAAAATAAAGAAAGTTTTCTATTACTTTTAACTATTGATTTATATATGTGGAATGTTTCTATTATGTCCCATAACATGGACATAGAGTTGGGACTTTTCTTTTACGCCGGGAAATGTTCTGAGGGATCCCGCGGGGGAGTGGGTCGCCCCAGGCGGGTATGTGGTAAGTGGACGCAGCTCTACCCTCCCAACGTCGGGACAGTACAAAGGGGTGAGGTTCCCATCCTCGCCGCTTTCCCCTGCTCTTTTGTCCCCTCTTCTTATAAGAGGGGTACAAAGAGCCCCTCGGCTCATTTTGCTTCGTCCAAGGTGCTGGGCTCACCCTAGGCTACTTACTGAGCCCCACCGCCATGACAAGCCTTGAACCATGGTGGGGATAGAGTTGGGACTAGCCCAGACAACTCATTTATGTTGTATATCCAGAACCGTAAGATGTTAAGTCTCTGTGTCCAGTAATTGCACTGCCTGGCCAGCCCTTCTCTTCGAATCACAGCAAAGCTGTTTGAAGGGAGAAACAAACAAGATGGTGGTATTCATTCTAAAAAGTATTCACTACTCTTTAATACCTATCGGCTATCAATTTTAATAAAAATCTTTAATATTTGTAAACACATGTATGTGCCAACATTTATACTGATTGATCAAACGGTGTCGGAGTTTATCGATGTCATATTACATCAACATCGCTTTTTTATGTTAGATTAGATTTGTTGGCAACGACCCAGTGTGGTCAACGTCGCTCATATTAATGAGTAGCGACGCAGTAGTAAGACGCAGGTCGGACGATCTCCAGCTAGACGGGTCTAAGATCTCCAGTGGTCGGTGTTAGTTGGATGCGAATAGCGATCGGCCGTCTTGGCGTTTGTTATGGTCTTATGGAAGGTAAAAGGTTTATAATGATGATGATACTACTTTCTTGCCATTTTTGGAACGTAGTTCCTTATCGCGCATTACGAAAGGGGGTTAGACGGAAAAAAATAAGATGAAAAGTTGGAACGACACTTTTTGTTATAGTTGAAAGCCGTGCGGCTTTTTGATTGACACATCACTGCGTCGGTAGCTGTTTTTATACACACTATTGGGGCTGCTTAGTAAAAAACCCCAGTTCAAATTCCACCAATCTCGGTGACTTTTTTATGTTTTTTTTTAATTAGTTTACGCCTTTTTTTTGTTTTTATTACAATTCCTTCACTAATTAATCGAAAGGAACTTCGTTCCATCCGGGTGTCCCTTGACACCTCTCTTTAGTTTTTTTTTATAGAAAAAGGTGCAAATGGACAGTCGTTTCACCTGGTGGTAAGTGATAAGCGACATCCATAGACACCCGCTGCATCTTTGTCCTCGACTGATTTCGAGCAGACTCGTTATTAGTGGAACGTAAATTTCATGTTTATCCAGTATATGAAAATATCTTCAAAATACACTTTGTTTTCGTCCCGTCGAAAGGTGAACGTATTTGAAGCTGTGTCCCATTGTCCCAATTACGATATCAATGAAAAATACCGACGTGCGCAATCATGCAATCGTGTAGGGCTGTCGTATGAAAATCAAACTCAATATAAGTGCGAATGATTCGATGGCTGGATGTTTACACAAACACTACTAAATGGCTCCATGGAGCCAGATACATGTATCTGGAAGAAAGTTTGTACGAAGATAGATTTAAGTCTGTAATAGCAACGGAATACTGTTTATGTCGAAATTTTGTCTTGTTCCTGTAATAATAAAACCCTATAGTTTCACCCTTCTATAAACGTTAAATTAAAACATATCAAATCATCACCCACAGTAATTGGACTAGCAAACACGAAAAAACGTCTGGAAGCTCC
Source organism: Helleia helle (assembly GCA_963853865.1). Taxonomy (NCBI): domain Eukaryota; kingdom Metazoa; phylum Arthropoda; class Insecta; order Lepidoptera; family Lycaenidae; genus Helleia; species Helleia helle. Next base: position 2,314,058 of record OY971436.1, read on the forward strand.
GGCGATTAGATAAAAAAATCTTCAACTTTATTAGTATATGTAAGTAGTTCATGGGTGGATGCCACGTTTAGGTAGACGAAATGTTGGTCGGCCATTAACCAGGTGGGAAGACGATCTCCGTGTAGTGGCCGGTCCGTGTTGGATGCGAGCGGTGAGGGATCGGCCGTCTTGGCGTTCATTTATGTTCATCAGTGGATGGATAGTGGCAGACGATGATGGTATATAGATAAATAATCATACCCAAGAGCAAAGTATACATGTACAAACTAGTCTGAAGTAAAGTGAAGATTTCTTCTAACGTGATTGATTACATCAGAGAGGCCGTCGAACTGGACACATCCAGCACGGTCGGCTAATTGAAATATATGATACCACCAACTACAGTGATATGATAAAGTTAGTAAGTTTGGATGTGGGGGGTAATCTTCAAATTACTCGTCCGATTTACAAGTTTCACGAATGTTATTACTGAGTGACATAGGTTATAAAATAATTTCATCATCCAGATACATATTTAGTCTTCAAAAGTCAAAGCTGAAGCTGCGTGCAAGAGTAAAAAATATCGCTATTTCATAGCACACCAGGGTCTCCCTGGTAACGTGATAAGCGTTTACCGCGAGTTTTGATGACGCGCGTTTACAACTACGTGCATTTTATTCAGGACGTTCACATGCTAACGCGCGTTAGTGATATCTATGCAATTGCAAGCGCGCGTGATCAAAACATGCGTTAAACGCTTGTCATGAGAACTGGCTCTAAAGCGTCAGGCGTTACTATTTTACTAAGTTTCATCACTATCATCACTTTTTTTCGTCCTCTGCTGGACATTCGTCTCCTCGGATATGGCTTTTTATTACGGAGCTACGTTAAGTACGTAGCTCCGGGCAACAGCTAGTTGACTTAAGACATGGCATAGGAATTTTTGACAGTGTACCTTTCGATATTTTAAGTAAAGTAAGCGTGAATGAAATTTTAGTATGTTATTTTTCATCATATATTCTAATGAACTGGGATAGGAAGACACGATTAGTAAAAATTTCCCCGATATATTTTCATACCAAAAAGTGTCCCATTTCTTTTTGCTACTTATTCCGCAACTATATGTGTACATACTTCTAGATTTTCAGAAACGATAGTAATGCTACTTATCTAGCGAATCGGGAAAAATAATGTTATTTACTTGAGTAGTTTATTTTCTCGCATACGCCATTGTGTTCACTAGCGGCGCCACTGTCTTTCGTCTCTTTTTTTCGCGCACGGAAGTAAATTAAGCTATCTCATCGAAACTGTAAAATGGGCGGAGTGAGCGTGGGAATTGTTTTCGGGTCGTGTTCAAGAGTTGTGAGTGATGCGCTTTTTCATGACTGCCGCCCTAGATTTTTCTGTCAAATTTACAGTCTTTCAGGAAGAAGGAGCAATAGTTGTAAAAGCACTGAGATCTTGTATCCCAGAATAGATAACGTGGTGTCAGTTAAATTTCACCAAAACTCTGAAAAGGCTGAATAGTCTGATCGGTCACGTCTTTATACTGCTTCAGTATAAAGACGTGACCGAGTTCTGGAGAGGACCAGATTCTGAATTTTACGGCTACCACACTATCCAGTTATATGATCGAAGGTGTATCCCCTCTTCTATACAGAAAAGTAAAGAATGAACTTAATGAAGTTGACTCTACGTTTGTTCTTTTCCCTTAACGTTTTAATACACAATTGAATCTCTCGTAAATATAAGAAAGCTATAGTTTTATTTCACAAGCGTGCATTTCCAGATAAGCCAGACGGCGTGCTATCGGCCGACGGGGTATCTGATAAACTGAAAATTTAGAAAGCTATATATTTTACTTTTAATTGAATTCTAACATAGATAAACTTGTGTGTAAACGTTTGTTGTCGATCGAATGTCTTTTAGTCATTGGACAGAAGTCTATGGTAAAGATGACTCGGTGAATGAGATATTTGTTAGATTTTAGATACAAAATAAAATTTAATTATTACTAGCACTTTCCCTGCTGTTTCGCCCGCGTCAACTTAGATTTACAGCCGTAACCAGATTGATGATGATTATTTTTCTAGCCTAAGTTCTATACTTATAACATCAGCTATCTGCCAGTGAAAGTACCATCAAAATTGGCCCAGCCGTTTACAGACAGACGGACAAATAAAAATTGTAAAAAAGGCTATTTTGGTATATGTACTGTGTATAATTTAAAGAAAGCTACTAAACTTTTTCATCTTTTATTTCGCGGATTTCAATATTTCGTCATCGTCGCATGGTCTCCAAATGCCTTGTTCACGAGATTCTTACCGCCTTATTCCAAAACGAAGACTAAATATAGTACCGAGTTTAATACCAGCTTTAAACCATGGTCTAATATAAATGTTATTACAAAAACTAGTTTAACGCTAGTACCAGGACTATCTATGGTACTAAAGTTAGACCACCGTGACCCCTAGTTTAACTTCGGTACTAACCTCAAAACTTTAAATTATCAGATGTCTTATGCGTTGAATTTGCGTTTTTTCGTATTAATTGTATTGAAAGGTAATTAAATGAACTCGATGTAGACAAAATTATGGAATTGGACTAACATTTAAAATAATTATTCTGATAATTTAACATTCTATTTCTGTAATTTTGTTGTATTGTATTTTGTCATTGATATACATACCTATTTTATATCATATGTAATAATTCTAATTTACTCTGATATTTTTCATGTATGTTTGGATTAAATAAACACTAACCTTTTCTTGAGAAGTCCAATTATCATCCCTTTTTTCTTTTGTTGATACATTTTACAACATAAGTAATGTTCGTGGCACACAAATTCACAACAAAAAATATTATACTATTCTTATGAACAACATACCGTCTATTTAGAATCAAAGAACAATAATGGCTGTATTGTAACTATTGGTAACTCGACTTACATTGCAATAACTAAACATTAAACAATAAACATTTCGATGACATTAGAACTACGCGCGCTTTGTATTTCATTCCCTTATACGCTAGCTATATAAACAACTTAACAGCGAAATATTACAATATTTGTGTGTAATAAACAAGAATTTAAATCACACTACCTCAAAGTACAAAGTAGTAAAGATTTCAGATATTTTATATAACACAATAAATTTTATCATCAAAATATTGATATATTTTCCACATTATATTTAATTATAAATTAGCGAGCTTTGCATAAAAAGGAACGGTGTACCGAACTAATCAAATATTGAACGAACAAAATGAATGATATGTTGCTCAATAATCTGTGGATACAATTAAACCAGGGACGATCTTTGGTACTACCTAGACCTCGGTTGGTCCTCGATTTGTAATAAGAATGAATTTTAGTCCATGGACTAACGTTAATACCGTAACAAACCTGGACTTTTCAGTCTTGGTTTAATCCTGGTACTAGATAAGTTTTTTGTAATAAGGCGGTTAGAGTTTTTTTTTTATGTTAGTTGGATAGGCAAACGACGTCGCCTATGAACATAAACCAGTTTACCTGGAACAAGCCCCGGCAACTCATTTATGTGTTGCCTATCCTGAGACAAGATGTTGAGTCTCGGTGCCAGTAATTACACTGCCTGTCTTGCCCTTCTCTCCGAAACACAGCAAAGCTGTTTCACGGGAGAAATAAGCAAGATGGTGGTACCCATGCAGCCGGGAGCGCGGCACAGCGCTTCCCTCCCACCAGTAGAGTGACTTAAAACTACTTTATAATTATTTATAATATATTGACGGATATAATCTCGGTTTAGTAACGTTAGGAAACAGACTTGGAGTTATTTTTGAATATTATTTATGGCTTATGCCAGCCCTACCACCGTCCCATATTTCACACTTATCGGGATCACTCCAATTGATCCTTGAACCCGTTGGCTATCCCGACTTCTGTTGCCCCCTGTTTGTCCACCTATCGAGTGGGCGGATGTGTTCAATGGGATTGAATCGTCATCAACAGTGCGTTAAGATAATAAGCCGGCTGGTCGAGTGGTCAGTGTGTGCCGTGTATAAACATATTTATTTTTTAAATTAATTTCCCTTCTAGTACCCGTAAGACAAGTTCTTACGAACTTACCAAGGGGCTGGGTTAACGTGGTGTGGTTGATGTGTATCCTTGTTGGTGGATCTAATAATAAATAAATATTTATTATGGTTATTTACAAAACATTTCGTAGTGGACCGAATTGTGAATCTAAATTTATTGAATCCACTTGATTATAATCAATAACATACACACGCACAGAATATTTTCTTATATAATTTTATAGTCTACAATTCAGGGCTATCCAGGTATAGTTAGGGATACGGTATTGAATAGAGAGTATCGATACTTTACTCATGAGTAGTATAAAAAAGTATCACACTCGTAAAAGTATCGATATCTTAAAATATGGAGTACTTTTCTTAGATCCTAATGCGCATACGTTAGGAGTCAGGACGTCAGTCAGTTTAGCTTCAGTAGAACAATACGAAAAAACGATACGGTGGATGTCTAACCCATTTTTAAGACAAGATTGGTTAATCTGGGGAAACGCTTGCCAAGAAGCTTAAAATTTTATTCCCGACTCTGTTCTGCCCTTATAAAAAGGGTCCAATTAGGTAGGTCACATAATTAACGATCAAACGAACTTACCTGTACGTGAAGTTCGATCGTAATTATACGAGTGTTTCGTCCGAAGAGATTAGTATTATTAGAATTATGAACACAATGTAGTTTCGCGTAGCGCCACTTCAGCACTTAAGTTTAGAGCTGTCAACTCTTTAAAAAAAAAAAAAAAAACTCACGGATGGCTTCTCCCACCTTGCCTTCCTCGGCGAACCAACGCTGACTTGTCTTCATTTCCTTGAGAGTTATTTGTGATATTTCAGATATGGGCACACCTGTTAGGGGGTGGGTTATACTAATCTCTTCGGACGAAACACTCGTATAATTACGATCGAACTTCACGTACAGGTAAGTTCGTTTGATCGTTAATTATACTCGTGTTTCGTCCTCGAGATTAGTATTATTAGAATTATGAACACAATGTAGATGTTTAGAGTAAGAAATATCACAAATTATGTCCATCACTTTATTATTATTCCTTAATATAATCATATTAATGTAATAATACATGAAATCTGCAATCAATATATTAATTTCAATAGTTAATTTAAAAATAACATGTTAAGCCTTATAGAGAACACAAGGTGTTTGCCAAAGCAAGATTATCGTTTGTAACAATAGGTCTATCATAGAACCTAGCGAAGGTAGAGGAATTGCCACTCCATCCTGCAGCTTGTCTGATGTTATCTATATTAATGCCCATTTTCTTAGCCATAGAAGTCGCTGCATGCCTTGTACTATGAGCTTTAAAGATGGATATGTCAATTCCGCTATCCTTTAATGTCATTTTAATCCAACGAGAGACAGTCTGTGGTGATACATTTTTATATGGTTTTTTGAAGCTAACGAAAAGGTAATTATTTTGTCTTGTAATATGTTTAGACATTTCTATATATGCTTTTAATGTATTAGCAGGACAGATCTCTGGACGCTCACAATAAAAGGGCAAGTATAATATTGGTTGCTTAGTACCCGGTCTAGAAGTTTTAATTAAATCACTAATTTTTATCATTATCTTATCATTACAGTAGATTATCTCATTTAACTTAATTTTGGATAATGTTTGCACCCTGTGTGCGGTGATTAGGGCTAACAGAGTAACACACTTTCTAGTTAAATTTCAAATGTCAAATTTTCATTAGGAAATAATGTAGCTAAATAGTTTATAGTAACACCTGCATCCCATGTTAAGTTATAACGTGGTACTGTTGGTCTTAATTTAAACACACCCTTACAAAACCTCGATATCCTATCATCATTGGATAACTTATTTATAATAAAGGAAAGGGCAGATCTATAGGAATTGATTGTCCCATATTGGGCACCATCTTCAAAAGCTTTGGTAAGAAATTGTAAAATCATAGGAACTGAAGGTTCATACATATTAATCATATTAACAACACAAAAATCATACCATTTCTTGAAACAAACATCATACTGTTTTAATGTACTTTCCGATATTGAAGCTAAAATTATATCTGCTGAGGCACTTGGGATTTGTCTCTGTAATATAGCAGACCTGACAAAATTCCTGCAACCAGGGTAACTTTTCTGTCAATGCTCCGTTTGCTGGAATTAGGAATAGAAAAGTTATTATTGTCAATATATACTAATTTTGAAGCTAACAAGCGTAAGAACACAGGGTAACAAGATTGTGTAGGCCACAGTGGTACAATCACTATACCCTCTGCCTTATCTACAATAATTTTTCTTAATACTTTAAGAATAATTGCTACTGGAGGAAATGCATAAAAGAGATATCTAGACCAGTTTAAAGTAAATGCATCTATTGCAAAAGCATCTGGATCACTGAACCAAGAAACAAATTTTACACACTTTTTGTTTACTCGTGTAGCATATAAGTCAATATCAGGTATTACTGATAAATCCTTTAATAATATGTTGTAACCTTCTAAGGTCAACTCCCATTCAACGTCTGGGTGGGCCCGTCTCGACTCTTTTTATCTGCTATAACATTATCCGAAGACTTGATATATGAAGCAAAAACAAATAACCTACGAGCTTCACACCATTGCCAAATGTCTCTTGCTACCTTAGAAAGATGAGGGTATTGTATACCTCCCATGCGATTGATGTAACTAGCAGCTGTTGTATTATCAACCCTCATTAAAATTTTACAGTTGCTGTAATTTTTTGAGAATATTTTTAAAGAAAAATATGCTGCAAGAAGTTCTAAGTGATTTATATGGAGGTGAATTTCATCCTGTGACCATCTACCGCTAGCTCTTTGGTTTCCACAGCTGGCACCCCACCCCGTAGTTGAGGCGTCAGAGAATATTTCTAGACTGTAGCTATCGTCATCTTTGATACTATTTTTTGAATAAATTATGGAATTAACCCACCAATTCAAATCCGGCAAAAGTGAACTTGGTAATATCATATACTGGTCATAATCGTCATTATCCACCAATTTAAGATATTTGCACCTTTCTAATTGTTTTAAATATAACCAGCCATATTCTATAGCTGGACATGCTGATACTAATAATCCAATTAACCTCGCAAACATTCTAATTTTAAACCTTTTTAACTGCATAATATTTAAAAGTTCTTTTTTAATTCTTATTCTTTTTTCAAAAGGCAAACTTAAGGTCCAGTTGTGTGTGTCAATAATGTAACCCAAATATTTTACAGATTTTGATGGATATATAACACTTTTTTCTTCGTTTATAATGAAACCTAGGTTCACTAAGAACCTTTTCGTGATGTCGACATTTCTCACACATTCTTCATAAGTACCCCCAGATAGCAATAAATCATCAAGATAAATTGACGACAGTAATCCGTCAGATCTTAACACATTTACAATTGGTTTCATTAATTTTGTGAATACATATGGGGCTGTACATAAACCAAACGGCAAAACATTGAACTCATACATTTTTCGACCGACATAGAAACGAAGATATTTCCTACAACTAGGGTGAACATTAATTAAAAAATATGCATCTTTTAAATCTAATGTTGCCAGATAAGATTCTTTTGTTATGAGTTTTAACACTGTGCGAATATCCTCTAATTTAAAATGTTGGTTATTAATATACTTATTAAACTCTTTTAAGTCTAAAATGAATCTTTTTTTACCATTTGGTTTAGGTATTAGAAAAACCCGGGAAACGTATTGATCAGCACAAGGTTTACATGGTGATATAGCACCAATTGATATTAAACTATTTACGTGTTCTTTCAGCTCCTTTTCCTCTGTTAGGGATAGATTACAATAGTTTTGTGAAATCTTTTCCTGAATAGGTTTATTTAATTTAATTTTGTAACCTTTTATCCAAGATAAAATGGTATCGCTAGAAGTGATTAAACTCCACTGCTTATAAAAATGAGCGAGTCTACCTGCATAACGCACCTTATCTACTGGCGGCGGCTCTGCTTGGATGACCTCGAGTAGGGCTGGCCAGTCCTTCTCTGTGGCGTGGGTCTGGTCCTTGCCGCGGCAGGCTGCTGTTGGCGTGGCGTTTGGCCCGTCTGCTGCCTGCGAGCAGTGGACCTCGCCTTCGAGTTTAAATTACCTCTTAAAGAACTTGCTGAAACAAATTGAGAGGGCCTCCGCGCTTCTGGTTTTAAATCGGAGCTAGATTTAGACACCGCCCTTGCGGTTTTTATGGTTTCTACAAAATTTTGGCCAAAAAGATTTCCCTCAATATTTGTCGAGGAGAGATGGTCTCTTAAGTCCTTTCTGACGTAATTTAAAATGAGACTTCGTCTACATAGAGACTGTTTGTATTGAATATCACACAGTAAGCGACCTAGGTCCATCAGATTTTGTATTAGTTCCTTATCAGAACCCTGCGTATTATTAAGTTGTTTGGAAATAATAGTCCCCAGTGATGAGATAGCTGCTGCTATTTCGCCCTGTCTAGATTCAATCGACTTATCACGTTTGACTGCCGTATCCGTTATGGCCGCCTTTACTTCGGCGTTGAGCTTAGGTGCGGTTATGTTTGTGCAGTTACTAGGTATCTGAAATTTTTCCAATAAATTTCTCAGAGCTTCTTTATCTAATCCTTTTGTGGCTATGTATGCGAATCTGGAAGCTACTTCCCTGTGTATTTCAGGTCCGTATGCGACAGCGATAGATGGATCTTCACCCAAGATCTCAAAAAAATCAGTGTTTGTACTCTCAGTCGGAATAATATCGTCACTATTTCTTGTACTTGGAAGTAACATCACAGTTGAATCTGTCAGGGCATCTAACTGAGGTGCTAAAACAGCATCAGGCGATGTCTGAGGAAGTACATTTTGAGTTGGACCGTAAGCCCTATCTAAAATAGAAAAAACCGTTATAAATCACCACGTCTATACAGGCCATGCGACTGTTGTGACGTGAGAAACGGTTAAACATTATAATCTCTGTATTTTGCGGGTAGTATCGGAGAGCCTTTTTTATTTTAATGTTTCAAATGATTATAATTGGCAATGCGCTGCATTGTGAGGAACCGTTGTTAATCACCACGTCTATACAGGCCATGCGACTGTTGTGACGTGAGAAACGGTTAAACATTATAATCTCTGTATTTTGCGGGTAGTATCGGAGAGACTTTTTTATTTTAATGTTTCAAATGATTATAATTGGCAATGCGCTGCATTGTGAGGAACCGTTGTTAATCACCACGTCTATACAGGCCATGCGACTGTTGTGACGTGAGAAACGGTTAAACATTATAATCTCTGTATTTTGCGGGTAGTATCGGAGAGACTTTTTTATTTTAATGTTTCAAATGATTATAATTGGCAATGCGCTGCATTGTGAGGAACCGTTGTTAATCACCACGTCTATACAGGCCATGCGACTGTTGTGACGTGAGAAACGGTTAATACGTTAAATATCCGATAAAATTACACTGAAAATTTTTCTTTTTCCAAATGTGAGTACTGGAAGAAAAAATAATTAGAATTCCCTGGGGACATTTAGGATAATTATGTATTTTGCATACCGTTCAATACTTCCGGTGATTCTTCCATCGAATTCTCCGAAGAACTGGATGAAGAACTAGAACTAGAGCTAGAAGAATATTGCTTCCTATTATGGCGATCCTGCTTTAAATGTTTCTCCAACTTCCTTAACTTTTTAACTACTATTTGAAAATTATCTTGGTTACTTCTTTTCGACATTTTCTCGTATAGACTGAATTTAATAATGTTTTATATTTATTAAATTTTTAAACAATTTTGTGCAAAACGCGGAACTTGTGAAGTGGTACGGCACTAAATTGCGAATGATGACAAGTCAGCGTTGGTTCGCCGAGGAAGGCAAGGTGGGAGAAGCCATCCGTGAGTTTTTTTTTTTTTTTTAAAGAGTTGACAGCTCTAAACTTAAGTGCTGAAGTGGGGTCACTACGCGAAACTACATTGTGTTCATAATTCTAATAATACTAACCTCGAGGACGAAACACGAGTATAATTCCAATTGACAGTAATCAGTCTTTATTACACTTTCAATTATTGTAATTGTTATTGGAAGAGTGATATATTACTATCTAATTCTTTAAAATTTGTAAATTGCTCAAATCCCACAAGTACCTCGTCAATGTACTTCAGGCGATCCTTAAAGGTACGGCGTAAAGTTCTTAACTCTTTAACTTAACTCGAAAACAAAATCACCCTGCTCTAGTGACGTTTGTACGGTTGTCGTCTCATTATGTTTGACAAACACGAATCGGAAAGCACTAATACACAGTTCGAGTATTCTTCTGATTTAGGTTTGGTTTTGTGGAGTGGAGTAATTGGTTGCCATAAGAATCAATGTTTTAATTTTTTATTTGTAATACAATAAACTAAAATTGGACTAGTCCTACCACCAACTCATGGCCCTATCAACCTGTCGCGGTTATATGGGCCGAATCTTGGGTGCGCACCCTAATATCTGGGGTTTCTTCTTCTGCCTTTCAGGTGCGCACGCTTCCGTTCCCTACAAGTTATTTAATTCTCTGGGGACAGTGATACCAGGGCGCCTTTTTAAGTTGTCATTCCGCGAACTTACAAACGAGCCCGTAACGACTTAATAACGTAAAACGTTAAATGACGCAATATTTTTTTCTTTTCAATATATTATTCACCTGCATGACGAATACGTTTGTCAGATCTTTTGATCAACTTATTTATACCCCCATAAAATGTTTTAACTTCGTCGTTAAAAACTTCTCCTTCGCCTCATCATCGTTCTAATTTCTTTTCTATTGCAATTATTTTTTTCCTTTTGGGAAGAGGTAATAATCGTTGGGGGCCAATACTTTATTGTAGGGTGGGTGGTTTAAAATATCGAAAGCCCATTTTATGCAAGACCCCTATGCTGTGTCAGCAAATGATCTTCGTACCTGTGGGAATCTAGCATATGCTTTCAGATATGAAACACTTTCTTGCGACATGACTAATTTGATGGCTTTCTGTCTAGGGTGCTCAGGACAGAATTATAATTTGCTGTATGCACGCCAGAACAAAATAGGCAAGTGAGGGATAGGATAGAACATGTTTCAATCTCGTGCATTTGTGAACATTTACAGCACCTCGGCTTTGATCTACACTAAGCCTTTACATGACCAAATCGACAACAACTATCGCATTGTATTGTTGGCAAAATGTTGGTTTCGACCGGTAAAGAAGTAAAGTAACAAAATACACGTGAAGGGAGTTTTTGTCCTAAGAAAGTTAAAACAACTGATTGTGTAGGGATCCAAATGGGGGTATTAATTTTCATTATAAGATTTTCGGCTTATTCTCTGGGCCCGAACAACCTTTCCAATACCATTAGAGGCTTCGATATTATCAACCAATTCTTCCATAAACCATTCTATAGGTACTTCTCGAATAATTCCCATTCGGGAAACGCGCCTGAAACGACGTAAGAACTTAAAACGTTAAATTATTATTACATTTCTTTTTTCAATATATTCACCTGCATGATAAATACGTTTATCAGATCTTTTGATCAACTTATTTATATGATAAAAATGTTTCGTCTTCGACTATGAAAACTCCTCCGTCACCTCATCATCGTTCTATTTTTTCCCCTCGCAATTTATTGTTCATTTTAGGAAGAGGTAATAATCATTGGGGGGCAAGACTTTATTGGAGGGCGGGTGGTTTAAAATATCGAAGTCCACTTAATGCAAGACCCCTATGCAACAGATACAGTATAGGTGGGGTCAATAGTCGATGTTAATTAGTTTATGTGTGTGTTTTTTTTTTTTTTAATATAATGGACGCTTTCACACCACATCAATCTGGTCCCGTGGTAAGTTCTCGAAGAACTTGTGTTACGGGTACCAGACAACGGAAATATATTTAGTACTTTTATACTATACATATATTTAAGATTTTTATTATATAATACACATATTTAATACACATCCATGACCCAGGAACACAGAAAATATTTTTTGTTCCCTGGCGAGATTCCCAGGAACCCGCAACCTCCGGCTTGAGCGCCAACGCGCTTACCACTGAGCCACAGAGGTCGTCAATTTTTTTGTTTTGATGTTAGTTTGTTTTCCAGTGTTTTTAAATAAACTTTATCTCCTTCCAATATGTTTGGTTCTTTAGCCCTTCGTGCAGCGTCTCAATACACTTTAACTTTCTGTAATAAAGAAACCTGAGATTAGTTTTTACGAATAAATAATATTAATAAGAATAGACGTTAATTGTTCCAAAAAGATGTCATTAGGGAAAATATATTGTTGTGGGAAAGCACACCCATTAGGTGCGGATGAAAAGGGGGATTGGACTATATTATCTTGATGAGCTTGTCTGTCATAGCCAGTTCTAGCAGGTGCGATTGGACCGCCTGGGGTAAATGTAGTTTTTCTAAATTAAGTAGAAGCAGAGGAAGATTGTCTTTTAACAGAGGTGACAACAAGAGGCGTATTCCTAGCTGTGTCAGCAAATGATCTCCGTACCTGTGGGAATCTAGCATATGCTTCCAGATATGAAACACTTTCTTGCGCCATGACTAATTTTATGGCTTCTGTCTAAAGTGCTCAGGACAGGAATTATCATTTGCTGCATGCGCGCCAGAACAAAATAGGCAAGTGAGGTATCCCTCCTTGACATAACATGTTTCACCCTCGTGCATTTGTGAACATTTAAAGCATCTCGGTTTTGATCTACACTGGGCCTTTACATGACCAAATCGACCCCAATTATTGCATTGTATTGTTGGCAAAATGTAGGTTTCGACCATTAAAGAAGTAAAATAACAAAACACACGTGGAGGGAGGTTTTGTCCTGAGAAAGTTAAAACAACTGATTGTGTAGAGATCAAAATAATACCTATTTTCATTATAAGATTTCCGGCTAAGTCTCTAGGTCTGAACAACTTTTCTAATACTATAAGAGAATTCGATACTATCAACCAATTCCTCCATAGACTATTCTACAGGTACTTCTCGAACAATTCCCATTTGGGAAGCTATAGCGCTTCCCGAATAGGAATTGATGCAATATACCACAGCAGCAGGGAGTGCTGAGTGGTCTAAGAAAGAATTGGCGTGTTCAGCTGATTTAAATTCAATAGAAACGCGATTGCGACCAATTCTTTTAATATTAAAAACCCCAGACATGCCCAGATCGGCTGCGGGTTGGACAGTGCATCCCTCCTATAGATCTTGCCATCTTGCAGCCAGGCCAGTCTGACACGCCCACATCGGCTTCGGGTAGAGCAGTGCTTCTCCTAAAAATCTTGCTATCGCCCCTGCGATTGGTCTTTTTCGTTTATGTGACGTTATCCTGATACGATTTTCTTGTAATACTTTTCATATTGATGTCAGGCTGTATGCATGACGAATACGTTTGTCAGATCTTTTGATCAACTTATTTATATGATAAAAATATTTTGTCTTCGTCGATGAAAACTCCTCCTCCTCATCATCGTGCTATTTTTTCCCATCGCAATTCTTTGTTCATTTTAGGAAGAGGTAATAATCATTGGAGAGCAAGACTTTATTGTAGGGCGGTTGGCTTAAAATATCGAAGTCCATTTTATGCAAGACCCCTATGCAACAGACATAGTATAGGGAGTGGAATCAATAGCTAGTCGATGCTAATTTGTTTGTCTTTTGCAGTGTTTATCAATAAACTTTATCTCCTTCGAATATTTTTGGTTCTTCAGCGGGCAGCTTCTGCGTGCAGCGTCTCTTTTCCTTTCTGTTTTTGTTTCTTGACCCTATCTCTAACTTCAAAATAATAATTATTATAATATTTTCATTAATTAGCGTAGTTTCTAGATATGGAATTTCATCTCGGTTAAGTCTATTGAAAAATAGTTCTGATGGAGTTTTACCAGTTACGCTGTGTGCTGTATTCTATCTTTCAACATTTCCATTCAATTTGCGGCCAATACATTCTTTGCAAAACATTCGGAACTCCTCACTCACAAACTGTCATTATCTGCCGTAATAGAAATTGGGAAACTTAATGTGCTAAACATTTTTTTGAGAAATTTGTGAACTCTTTATTGGCTCAGTGATTTTTACTTCCTTGTGACAGCTGTCGTGCCAACGAGAACGAGTAAATAATCATTGTTCGGCAGTGGACCTAAAAATACTTTGCAACCTCTAGCCATAGAGCCAAAGGTAACTCACGTCTTTTCATAGGCACTGGTAGTGTTGGCAGACCAACTAACGCGCAACATTTACAAGATCTGATTTAAGTTTCCCACATCTTTGTTAAAGCGCGGCTACCAGACTTTACACCTCTTTCATGAGCAGCATGCAAAACGTGATTCCGAATTTAAGTAGGTATATCAATTCGGTTTCCTCTCAGCAAAATACTCTCATAAAAACACAATTCGTTGATGAAAACTTTGTAGGATTTGGATAACTCTTCTATTTTGGTACATACATATCTTTTTTAACTGCCTCAATTTCTGTATCAATGTTTGATTTTTCTAAATATCGTATGAAAGATATTAATATGTATCGCCAATGGTCTCGAGTGCTCTTAAATTTGCTGGATATGGTATGAAAAATCAGAACATCGACATAGCCATGATAAAGGGTCAGCAATATTCGGTTCCCAGGTCTCTAAATAACATTGTATTTATACGATTGCAGCCCAATACCGAGCATTCAATACGAGCACTTGGCTTTGATTTGTACCGGAACGAATTCTCTAATGGTTTATGGCCAGTGACCAAATCAAATTCTTAACCATAAAGAAAAATATTGGATTGTTTGACAGCGCAAACCTTTTTTTTCTGTCGGGCTATCGTCGCTCGCAGTCTTTTAAAGTCTTAATGACATACGCAATTATTCGAGGTCCATTATTATCACTCTGTACTAGGACAGCCCCAAGTCCTACCGGACTTGCGTCTACGATATCTTGAGGCCTGTCTTGAACATTTGTGAGTGTATTTTTTTAGAAGATTGAATTGAGTGTTTCGTTTCCTGTTCCTTTAGCCAGAATTTCTCTATGTTCGCAGTCTTACCAAATTTATACTTAACCATTTTCGCTAGATTCGGTACCCATATATTGATATAATTCAGTATGCCCAAAAAACTGTAATTCTATTCAAGGATTTAATTCTTCGAGGGCTTAAATTATGGCCTAGAATATTATGACTTCGTTTGATTTAAACAAACATTTGTCTTTATTTAAAAGTACATCATTGTCTTTTAAAACTTGAAATACATGATCAATCATTTTGAATTAAACGCATGAAAAAGCTTTTATCGCATAGTCCAGTCGGGGCAGACATTTAAATAGAAAAAAATCAGGGGAGCGATTTTTTTTAAACGTCTGTAGTATATAATCTCGATTTCCTAACTAATCCCGGTACAGGATTCGCCGCTATCTTGTTTTAAAGTTCATTTTTTTCGTTTTTTTGAAATAAATTCTAGGGGAAATTTTAATCGTTTAAATTCAAACGGGATATCATTAGGTATTAATGGGATTCGTGGTATAAATACAGTTTCCCCTTTCGCATACCCAGTTAATATAGTGGCTTCCACTATATTGCGATGTAACGCTTTCACTTGCAGTCTCGTACGGTTACAAAGTTTTGGTGGATATAAATTTCGCAACAACATAATTGGAACGCCTACACGCAGAATAAGCTTATGATAAGGCGGTTTCAATGAATTTAAAAATTCTACAGGGTAATTAGTAGCGTCATCTGTATTAACCACAGTATCAATCGAAGTATAGACCTTTTCTTCGCCCTCAAACGACATGAGCAGGATATCGTTGATAGCTGCTGCTTGATCGTTCTTTGGAGTAAGTATGGCACGCTCACATAACCATTCAATGGGCTTGTCATGTATATGAATAATGTCTGGATAAACTTTAGACAGCAATTCTTGAACCGTAGTAACAACTGTGCACAATTCTTCCGGGATAGTTATGATTCCATCAAACGATGGAAAATCACCATTACCGATTTTAAGAAGCAGATCTGAAAATCTACCAGCAGACTCATCCCCGTCCAAATGTGCTCTCATATTTTTAGAGAGGTTAAGAATATTAACCTGGGCCCCACAAATTAGATTTCTTAATGCACCACTTTACTTCGTCAGCTCTGGTTCATTTTGATATTAGCCCTTATATCCCTTAGTGATCTGTTTAAGGCTTCAATACCACCTTTATGAGCCATCGTTGTTTCGTCCCACACGATTATTTTTATACTCTTTAAAACTTCAGCAAAATTACTTTGTTTGGAGATGTTGCAAATGGGAGTCTCGGCAGTGATTAAATTGAGTGGTAACTTAAAAGTAGCATGAGCAGTTCGACCACCTTCGAGTAATGTAGCAGCTATGCCGGACGACGCCACAGCCTGGGCAATGCCGTGAGTACTTCTTACTTTCGCCAAAAGTAAATTAATAAGGAAGGTTTTATCAGTTCCACCTGGAGCGTCTAAGAAAAATATTCGACCGTCATTTGCATCTACACTTGTTATAATTTTATTGTATACTTCCTGTTCCTCGTCATTTCCTTGAATGAATCAACGCACAGCTCAAAAATTAAAAAATAATCCTAATTTTTTTACACACGCTAAACAAAACTAAAGCCGCAAGCTCTATACCTAATTAATAATTTTACTTATTAACGCGAGCGAAGCCGCGGGCAAAAGCTAGTCGTCAAATATAATCCGCTATATATATTATCTATGCACTATGCACAAAAAATGGTTACTTCAAAGTTCTCTCCAAAATGACTCAATGTAGATGGCGCTAGCATACAGAAATTCGTATAATTTAAACTGAAAATTTACTAATCTTATATAGGTTGCATCTCAAAATCCTTTCTTAGGGGATGCCTACGTCATAGTAGCTTTATGCATGAAATGTCTCAGCCTGATCAGTTTAAAATTCACAAAGTTTCATACAAACTTTCATCCCCTATTTTATCCCCTTGGGGGTAGAATTAATCAAAATCCTTTCTTAGCGGATGCCTACGTCATAACATCTACCTGCATGCCAAATTTCAGCTGATCCGTCCAGTGGTTTGGGCTGTGCGTTGATAGATCACTATGTCAGTCAGTCAGTCACCTTTGAGTTATATATATATATATATATATATATATATATATATGTATATTTATATATGTATATATATATATATATATATTTATATTTAGATAGGGATACCACGAAATCCCGTTAGATGTTGAATATTCTTATTTACGACGTCTCCTTAATAAACAAATCTAGTGATGTGACAAAATACTAATATAAAATCATATGTCGTTTCACTCAACTATATCACTCACTCACTCACTAGGGAGACCCACTCCCCCGCGATATGCATAAAAAATATATAAATAAAAGGTGTGATTGTTCATATTTATTTATAACTTAATCATTAACCTTTCTTTTTATAACTGTGTGAATACCATTAAAATTGTATTTATACACGATATTATCAAATGTTCTCATGTAAGTGACTCTGTCTTTTTGAGAATAAATTCTTTAAACCTAACCTAAGTCGGATCAAGCAGCGGACAGCAGTTGTTCATAACACTTATCGCTAAATAGGTAAAGCGGATTATAACGGTGGATTCATATTGGGCACAAACTTTATTTATTCCAGTGTTCCGCAAACTTTATTTAGGAAAACGAAAATATTTGGAGGTACACCATAAATGAAAAATCAATTAAGTATTTTTTTTATATTAATTAAAAACCACATATTAATTAGAGGTATGTTAGAGATGAACTAAACGAAACGTCTCGCTCGTCAGCTCGTGTGCTTTACATCTATGTAAGTTTTTTTTTCTAATGGAACCTTGCTAGTGGTCCGAATACCTTAGAGCTACATCGGTTTAGTAAGTGAGCAGATAGATGGCTACACCTAAAAATATCAAAACGAGAGGCTTACCTCTGCCCAGGGGTGTCCACTTAAAAAATACATCGATGTTTTTTTTCGATGCAATGCATCGCGGCTGTGCATCGATGTTTTTCGATGCATCGGATAGAAACATCGATGCTTTCTCAAAATCGAGTACTTTTTCTAACAATTAATGCATCACAAGCTGTACTGTAGTCGGCCTCCTGAACACATTTTTCATTATAGTACAACAGCACTTTTCTTTTTACCTTTTGTATGTGTGTTCATGTTATTAAAATAAAAAATAAATACTTTTCATGCAATAGTCATTTATTAATAAAAAAATGGCAATGTGTGACATGAAAATAAGACTTATAGCCAGTGTTCTTTTGAAAGATTTTGCAGAAACAAAAGCTTATTTAAACATTTCCCTTTCAGTCTGTTTCGTTGCTGATTGACGACTTGTGCTGCTTTACAAAATAAACGCTCAAACGGTACTGACGTTCCCACCATGGTCAAGTATTTGTAAGCAATTTTATGAAGTTTAGGAAGCTGAATTTTCAGATCATTCCAAATTTCCAATGGGTTCTCATTGAGTCTTCCTACTGGACTACGCAAGTAAATAGTCAGCTCGTCAGAAATAGTATCGTCAGACTTCGCCGTTTTCCAGCTCTTGTGTACTAATTTGTGGTGATCATCCCACAAAGAAAAGTTATCTTCTGGTTTGTCAGAATGATCTGAAGAATCAGATTCTGCTGCGGCCTCATTTTGTATTGTAGTTTTAACGAATTCTTTGACTTTTGCCACAGCTGAAGAGCAAGCAAGTGGGTCTGTAAAATGCATTTTTTTAAACCTCGGATCTAATATCGTGGCTATGGCGAGAGGAGTCACTCTCTCTATAACACCCATTCTCTTGTCAATCTCTTTAAGCACCAATGCCTGTAATTCTTTGGCAAGAGGTTCTTTGAGTCTGAGAGTTTTAACTTTCAAAAGTAGGCAATGGGTAAGTGGTATTACCTTGCTACTTGTGCAGTACTTATCCCCTGACACTTCCTTAGTTGCAGCTTCGATCGGTCGCAGAACTTGTAAAACCGAAGAAAGAATTGATAGTTCTGACGCAGTAAGCATCGTTGGTGCATTTTTATTTATAACTTCCATCAAATTGCGAAATCCTTCATTTTCAACTATTGTGAATGATTGATTGTCCTTGCATATCATATAAATTAAGGCATTATTTATTTTTAAAGTTTTATCACCACCCTCCGAAAAAGCTTGAATTTCTTGAAAACTTGATATGATAGACTTTTGATGTTTAGGTGCCGGAGGAACAGGAACTTCGGCGTCTTTTGAACAGTCAGATATTTTATCAGTTTCTTTAGTCAATTCTATTACATGAGCTGAGCTTGTTGACGGCATGTCAGCATCTATAAGGACTGATTGTGTTTTTTGTGTACAGTTTCGTTATCGATATTGGATTTTTTCGAACTTCCCATATTTAACTCCTGAAAACCAGCCTTATGTATATTTTTTATATGACCAATCAAGTTGGTTGTATTGCCACAAGACTTGATAACTTTTTGACAAAGTCTACATTTTGCAGAGTTACTATCTCCATCAAGTTTATTATAAAATTTCCACACACCACTCTTCTTGGAAGTTGCCATCGTTTTGTGTTATCAACTTAACCTGAAAAAAAAAGGTAAATTAGCAGAAGTCGTTAAATTTATTAATCGATAATATCACATCACTAATTCTCCCTATCTAAGCTAACTATTGTTTTTAAACTGAGCTAAGCAAGACAACACAGTGAACACACTTTGATACTTCAAAGACCAGTTGGCAGCTGAGGAATATGTTATCCTAACCTCACTAAAATAACAATGAAAATAAACTGATACAAACACTGATTAAATCCGTATTGAGTCTTACGGCAAAGGTAGTAACGGAAGTTAAATCATCCAAAATCACACATAAATTGAATAAATATACTGACCTATGCAGAGTTCTGCAATATCCTGCATTGCAGACAGAAGGAAGAATCACCCACCGCAATGTAGTATCACGAATTTGATCTTGACAATAAGCACTTTTATTACGGTAACACAACTTTTTAGTATTAAATAACACAGAAATATTTAGAATTTTGTAAAATGACGAAACTTCAGTTTCACAATCGCCAGCGCCAGCGACCAACGAAGTTTTTTTTTTTAAATTCTCTCCGGCGCAGTGTTGCCAATGTCAATTTCCAAATTAGCCAACTAGTCCCAGTAAAAGAAATGTTTAAGTTTAAATTTTATTAAATCAGAGCTACCAAACACAGTAATAGATGTACAATGATTAGCTGGTTATTGATTTGATGTTTTATGAAAAAACATCGATACATCGAGTAAATCAATACCTTTTCAAAGCATCGAATCGTTTCGATGCATCGAACTATAAACATCGAGTGAATTCGATACATCGATGTATATCGAATATCCGCAGAGGCTCTGCTCGGTCGGCAGAGGCTCTGCCGACCGAGATATCTTTGTGTGCGTTTTTCTGCCGTCCATTTAGCTTTATGACATAACCTAATTTTTTTACGCACACTAACTATATACCACAGTATACCTATGTGCCGCGACACACACTTTGCGGAACACTGATTTATACCATATGCAAATAAACCATAAACAAAATTCAATTAAACCAAATGTTCAACATTGTCACCGGTGGGAGGGATGCGTGTCACGCGTCTGTACAAGTACCGTTTTGCTTATCAACCAACTTAAAAAAGGTGGATGTTCTCAATTCGTCGGTATCTTTTTTTTCTTACAATCAGCTTACATGGAATACTGCTCCCACCTCTGGGCTGGAGCGCCTCAATATCAGCCGGGAGGCTCGAATCGTCGTTAGAAAGGTTCTCTCCAATTGGCTTGATTCATTGGCGCTGCGTAGAGATGTCGGTTCGCTCTGCATCTTCTCTATCTCATCTACCAAGGGGAGTGTTTTGAGGAATTGTTCGGTCTAATCCCTGCAGCAGAATTCCACCACCGGACATAGCGTAAAAAATCCAAATTTCACCCACACCATCTCGATGTCCGGAAATCCACAACAACTCTATTTTTACGGTATTTTCTGTCTCGTACGACAAATATAGGGAATCAGCTGCCATGTATGGTGTTAACGAACCGATACGACTTAGGGACCTTCAAGAAAAGGGCATACTCATATTTGAAAGGCCGGCAACGCACATGCTAATCCTTTGGTGTAGCGGGTGTCTGTGGATATCGCTTTTCACTTACCATCAGGTGAACCGACTGTCCGTTTGCGTCTCCTATAAAAAAGAAATCATTTCATGCTGCAGAAGTTGAAAGGCGAGTTGTGACTATCGTTAGGATAAGACACTGGTGTTAGCGATACTGACATCCGAGCGAGGTATGCGTGACGTAACGACGCTATTATTGGGCTGGGAGTTTCCAGAGAGCCCTTAGCACATAGTTAACCTTTTTTCTCTTGATTTACACACCACATACATCTGTAGAAAAAACCAGAAGCGAGTTTGACTTTGCTGTGGGTTCCGAAAAACGACGCGACGGTGTAACAGTAAATAAACGGTTTTTAGATTTCTTCCCTTTTCTTATGTCGGGACCTAGCTTACCAAACGTGATTCTATATCAATGGGAAGTACGCTGTAGATTTTCAAATTGACCAAAACGATATTGTTTACTTCTATTGAGACCTAGTTTCTTACCGAACATAATTCTATGTCAGTGAGAAGTACTCTATAGGTTTTGGTTCGAACGCCTAACATTCAGACAGACGGTCGACAGAGTGATCCCATAAGAATTGTCACTTTGAGGGAAGGAACGCTAAGGAATATGCGAGTGAAGTCACGGGCAAAAACAAGCGCGAATGGTGTTTTTATTTTTGTTTTTGAATAGGAAAAAACTTATTCAACCCTCACGCTGTTTTTTGTAAAAGCACTAAGCTATTTTTTTAGTTTTCACTACATATTCATTTCATAGCATTTTCACAGTATTAGGTTTTCAGTGGGTAGGACAGTGGTCCTATATATGCATTGACTTTCCTGCGGTTAAGTAACACCTGGAATGAGATTTTTTTATGAAATTTTTGGAGTACCTTCTATTTAACATTTTAGGTATGTAAAGAATTTAATATTGATTTGACTTGCTTTTCCCGACGCTCTTACCATAAAAAAAACTAAAATAAATAACCTTCCTCAATGATTGGAATCTCGAATGCGGATATATTTTTTTCTAAATAAAAAAGATATTTTCCGTGATTTAAATCTATACAGATAAATAAAATTGGAGTGTCTGTTTGTAATGTCAAAATAACTGCTTTTTACTAAATGCATATGGATGTATACACGGTACATATACCAAAATAGCATTTTTTACAATTTTTGTCTATCTGTCTATTTGTTCCGGCTAATCTCTGAAACGGCTGGGCCGATTTTGATGGGACTTTCACTGCCAGATAGCTGATCTTATAGGGTATAAAAATAATCATCATCAATCCGGGTACGGCTGTAAATCTAAGTTTACGCGGGTGAAGCTGCGGGCAACAGCTAGTCTATAATAAAAACAATAACTTTTCTCTAAAGTAAATAGCCTTCCTTACTCAGCAATTGGACTATCGACATAAAATATTTTTTTATCATTGGAGTGGTGGTTACGGAGATTAGCGCGTCCAAACACACCGTTCAACTCTATTATTTCAAATACAGATAATAGACTTGATGATTTTTTATCATGGTTTTTTCTTATAAATAGACAATAGAGGGAAAAATTGGCAACGGTCCTTTGGGGAGATGTTTTTGAGCGAACAAGATGAATGGTCTTGTTTTTCTCGTGAATTATGTAAATTTTGGACGGAATTTTGGTCAGTTTTATTCGAATGAATGGTTTCTCAGACGCGAGATCTCTGTGTATTACTTAAATTATAGACGAAAGAAGGCATTTTCCTTGAGAATCCAAAATATTTTTATGTCAATCTTAAAATGGACGTTTGGCCGCAATGTTGCCCTATATAAAAATATGTGTTTTTATGTCATAAGGGGGCAAACGAGCAGTCGGACCCTTATGGTACCCGACGCCCATACACATCCGCACAACCATAGGTTACACAGATGCGTTACCCTCCTTATCCCTATTCCTCCCAATGGGCCACCGGAAACTCCCAAACCGCACGAAACGCAACAGCATAGCTGTCACCTTACGTCGGTATTATGTGAGCGAGAGGTACCACCCCGGTGGTGCCCGTCCAATTCGGCTGCAAAGCAGCTTGGCACTACCTCTTACAATTAATTACTTAATTACATGTCATAATTTTAAGGTACTTATAAGTTTTCACTTCTGCAGTCCGTATTGACTGCCAATATAAAAATAAAAAAAAGTTGGTTGTAAGTCCGATTTTAAGCGTTGTGAATCCGCTACATCGTTGCGTGTAGAGGGCACCTTATGGAACACTTAAATGAATTGAGATTTCCTATTTAACTGAATTACGAGTTACAACGTAAGGTGGACCGATAGTGTAACTAACGCTTTACGAATAAAAATGCGCAAATCAACTCTTTTGAAGGACGTGAGAGTTATAACTCTTTTGTAGCAAAAGAGTTATTCAACTCTTTTAGCTCCCAAACAACTCAGTAGTCCAAAAGATAAGTTTTGAATTAAACGTCAATATCTCTTTGAATACGTTACTTCATACGTTATTTCATAATCCACCCATATCCAAAAGACTATTACTATTATGTAGTAAAATTACACACTATGTTTTCAATGTTTATAGCTACTTATATTAATTCAAAAGAAATAATAATAATTTATTATGTAATTATTTATTAAATATTTAACTTCCGATCAATTACATCAAACTGAGAAATATTAAGTAAAAACTGCACGATGTACATATTAAAAATAACGAATAAAAAACCAAAATGTAATGAATAGATACGTAAACAAAATACAAATGATTTTGCACTTTGTTACCCGGGCAGTAGGGTATTTACGAACAATGTTAATTATTCAACCGCTTATTGCAGTACGCAACCCGCCTAAACATTATCTGTCCCTTTTTAATTCATCTAATTCTACATCAGTTGTCTCTACTCTCAATACACATCTTTTCATACGTGAATTTGTCGTAACTCATTGGCTTACGGACTTAAAGAATTAAAGAGTCGTTAGTAAAAAGAGCTACGGAGTTATCCATTCTTTTTTTCGGATGCAAATCTTTTTAACCAATCGCTCCGGAGTTACCCATAGCTATTTACGAATGTATCATGGTTATCATCGGGCCCTATCTATTGTTTCACCGGTGGGAGGGATGCCCAGTGCTGCTGTCGTCATGGGTACCACCATTCTGCTTATTTCTTCCGTCAAACAGATACGCTTTATTTTAGGAAAATGGACAGGCAGAGTAATGATTAGTAGAGACTTGACATCTTCTGTCTCGAGATAGGCAACAGTTGTCTGGGCTACTACCTGGCTACCTCGTGTAAGTTTATAAGGCGGCCCATTAATTACGTCACACGTTAAGGGGGAGGTGGGGCGGTCGACGATGTGTGACGTTATGTGACAAGGGGTGGGAGGTCTCCCAGATTTTGTGACGTCACATAAGACTATTGTGAACAGATAAAAAAAGAAATTAAAAAACAATTTAAATCAAAATAAAACTAATTTCGGAATCAATTTATTTATGTAAAAATTGCAAAATATATGACGACACACTTCTCATAAATGTGACCATCTGTGACAAGGACGGGGGAGGGGTCCAAATATGTATCATGAAATTCGTGTGACGTAATTTATGGATGGCCCTTAAGTGACGCTCAACACTTCGATACCAATTTTAGCTATAATACTAACATAAAAAATGCACCGTAAGGGGGATCCCCTTTTTCGACTAATATTTTTTTTGTTTTAATTTAATTTGGCATAACGAGTTAGCATACCTCAATAATATAATTTCAATATTTCGCCATTGTCTTGTTCTCGAGATTCTCAGAGTGACTTAAAACTAATTTAATAATAATAATATCTATGGACGCTTATACACTACGTCAATCTGGTCCCGTGGTAAGTTGTCGAAGAACTTGTGTTACGGGTACCAGACAACGGAGATATATTAAAGATTTTTCATTATATTATACACAATATATTTAATACACAAGACCAAGGAACACAGAACACTTTTTTGTTCCCTGCCGGGATTCGAACCCACTACCCCCGACTTGAGCGCCAACGCTCTAACCATTGAGCCACAGAGGTCGATTCTACAATAATCATCGCCAGTCCCGATACTGCCAATCTAAGTTATGAAGTTAAGTGAGCTAGAAGAAGAACCAGTACCTCTACCATGAGTTTTTGTTGGCAAATGACACAACTATAGTAGTTACGTAAAAACGCAACACGAATAGAAAACTAAGTATGGTATAGTTTTCGATTCGTGTTGCGCTTCTATAGTTATGACATGTGCGAATTCATGGTAGAGGTACTGGAATTTAAAAAGCACGACAGCGATTCTGCTTAGTGCTTACTCATCAAAGTATCCATCGAAAGATTGCCTATCACTAAAATAGATATTTTATTACCGAACTCGTCCCCGGGGTTAATTCAGTTGCTTTACGAGCTGAGGGGGTGAGGGAGTGTTTTACGGCGTATATAAAGCTCCCTTAATTGATCATTGACAATTTTAGACTGTTACAGTGTAAAATTGTGTAGGGCTTACAGGAGTGGAGTGGAGTGGAGGAATCTAACAAACACGAGGGAAGAGGTTGATAAGGGGTTGTGAAAACACTGCATCGTTTTTTTATATCATAGGAGGGCAAACGAGCAGTCGAAGCCTTTTGGCGACTGTCGACGCCCATACATACACATCCCGACAAAAAGTGATTAAGCAGATACGTTTATGCGATTATGCGAGGCAGTGCCATGCTTTGTGTAACGTGTGCAGAAGTACGAGTTCCTGGAAAATTTGAAATTTCCGGATTGTCTTTGAACTGACATGGACTTTCGCGTATTGAGGTCAGGATTTTTTTTATAGAAGAGGGGGCAAACGGACAGTCGGTTCACCTGGTGGACAAAAATGAAAAACATGATAAATATCTCGTTTTAAACAGTCCCATGAGTGAAAATAATCATTGTGATTTAAAATCTTAAAGTATTTATAATATACTAGCTGTTGCCCGCAAATTCGCCCGAGTTAACTTAGATTTACAGCCGTACCTGGATAGATGATTATTGTTTTTATAGCCTAAGCTACTCTTTATAACATTAGCTATCTGCCAGTGAAAGTTCCATCAAAATCAGCCCAGCCGTTTCAGAGATTAGCCGGAACAAACAGACAGACAAACGAAAATTAAAAAAAGGCTATTTTGGTATATGTACCATGTATATATCCATATGCATTCATTAAAAAGCGGTTATTTTAATATTACAAACAGACACTCCAATTTTATTTATGTGTATAGATAAATTAAGGCAGGAAATCTCTTACTTTGAAATTTGTTCCTTCAAGTGTATTAAAGTTTAATCAGTTATTCATGTTTTCTTACAGAACCTAAACCTTCATGCTTGGATCTGTTTAGGATACGGAATCCAGACTTAATGTCTTGGAAAATCTAGACGGTGGCAGCCCTAGTACCTCTGTGCGTTCATTAAGGGAGGCTTAAGTTGTTTAGAGCTTGAGATGTAAAAGTGAATTTGAGATTTGACTAGATGTTCCTGCGGCTTCACTCGTTTTAGATCTTGTCTTTATGGTTCTAGTCTTTATAATTCCAAGTTGATTGTTATAGATAAAAGGGACAGAAAGTGGTCTACGTCGCACAGGAATTCACTCGAGAGGTTAATTGATATAATATTTTTTTATTACAAACGTATTGGACGGTGCAGACGAGCGGTTTTTTAATGTGTATGTGAGATTGTGTTATGTAAGAATAGGTTTCTAAAAAATTAATACAAAACATTTTATAGTGGGCTGAATTGTGAATTGCTTAAATAAATATACGCTATCAAACCAATGTGAATTTATATCAGATAGTTTATTCGTTGCTAAGCAACTGTAATTTGGTAACTGGTCAGTTGCTTAGCAAATTTATATCAACTTAAATAATTAAGTGCAAAATAATTGTGGGCCGAATTGTGAATTT
Source organism: Helleia helle (assembly GCA_963853865.1). Classification (NCBI taxonomy): domain Eukaryota; kingdom Metazoa; phylum Arthropoda; class Insecta; order Lepidoptera; family Lycaenidae; genus Helleia; species Helleia helle. The sequence goes on from OY971436.1 coordinate 2,341,126, forward strand.
AAAGTCGCGTATCGACTACGTGCTGGTGGCAACTGTTCCAGTGTTTGATCGTTCAACATGCTGGCCAGTCGTGTATGAGCAGCAGCAACTCGGAACGCAACAAACCGTCTCAACTGGTGCGCACGCTATTAAAAATTGACACCAGATGGCTGGCCCGCTCCACGTTCGATCGTTCCAACCAACACATTGGTGCGCGTTCCAAAAGGTGCACATTTCGAATGGTCGGAAAGTGCGCTAATGTTCGTTCTCTTGGAGCGCGAAGTCGATACGCGGCTTAAACCACTCTCGAATCTGATAAACTTCATCAATATTAGTCCAGCCACTTAGGAGGAATTGAGTGACATATACATCCACAGAAGATTTATTTATTTATTTCCTTTTTTTTAATTGTTTCCTTTGTACATACACAGGAAACTTAAACACAAAACTATGAACCTTTAAGAAAACAGGTACAAGGGTACAGCTTATTCCACACTGAAATTTCTTCCAGCTGACCTAATACAGGAGAAGAAGAACAAGAATTTAAGCAATAGGGTGTACATTCATTAAAAGATAAAATTACAAAAACACTAGCAAACAATACGAAGTATACAAATTTAGATAAACAAGAACATACACTTAATAATCACGTATATTATACAAATATAAACATATAATAATATAAATTAAATATAATAAAATTATATATAATGATAATGGAAAAACTTCATTCTACCACAGGCAACAGCACCACCTGTGGTGTACCACCACACCATCGCACCACAGTATTATTGTAGCGAAGATAAAAATTGAAATACATTTTTTTTTTCATTTTTTTTATTATAACATAAATCAATAAATAAATAAGAAACGTAATTAGTTATTGTTTCTAGATTTAATTATTAATTTGCTATTTATATGTTAATATTATAATTGATGCAAAACTGTGTTTGGTCTTAATAAATAAATAAATAAATATATTATGGCTAAGATCCATATCAACACGATACGCGACAGTTAGAACGGGAATCAAAATAATCTCCAAATTTTATCTTTCACCTTCATTTTTATAATAACACACAAATTCATAAAAAAATACGTCTTTAGATGACAGTTAGTCGTCAGCGTCGCTAATAAACATAAATAAGCCGATACGCTGCCTATCTCAGGACATAAGATATTGGATAAGTCTACCAAATACAGCAAAGCTTTTTCACAGAACAGGGCGGTATCGCGCACTCTTCCCTAAAAGCGTATTAACAACCGCTCGTCTGCGCCGACCCGTGATACACCCAATACAATTACTTGATAGGTTCTTTTAATACACAATAAAGTGAGCGTCGGAGTATATAATAAATAATGCCAGTGACGCGCCATACAGAAACACATGCCCTATGTACTAATTACTGGTTTAGAGAGGTGCAATATATGTGTCGATAAAAATATCTATAAACTAATCGAGGAATAAATTTATGTTTATTGTCAACATATTTTTACAACTAAAACTATTTAATGTTTCTCAGTTTTATTTCGCTGAGCTCGATATTTCGACTTTGTCTACGAATTTCTTGTTCAGGAGTCACGCGAATAAGGCATTCGACACGAGACTCGTGGAAATGATTTAATTAGTTTCAAAAGTTTTAGCAGTAAAAAGAGTTATGCTAATTTAAAATCTTATATATTTTTACAATTTGTTAAACAATTTTAAATTTTTCGAACTAGGTTGAGATCTGTAAACATCCGATTAGGACAAAATCATGTCTTTTACATACAACGTCGATAAAAGCGAGAGGCATTAAATTAAACTACATAGCTTTATGTTTATACACCGAAATTGTTTCTATTATTATTATACTTAATAGTAATTTTTTGTTAAATTATTTGCACGCTTTAAGCAGAATGTGTGAACTATAATGTATTTAAACACCGATTGTACCATATTCTTGCAAATAAAGATTCATTCATTCATTCATTCATTCATTCATATACTACACATGCTTACGGTTAATCCGAAACTATAAAAAATAGTTTGAGAGCAATAAAAAAAAGTTTTTCAAAGTACTTAAATACGTGAATTGTCAAAGTAAAACGTAAAAACTCTTTGTAAACCTTTGTAAAATGTCCTTCGAATCTAAAAGCGCAAGCGCAAGCGCGAATCGCACAGCACGTTGCGTCTTACCGGGTCGAACAAACCGGAGCGGTTTTAAAATTTTAAAAATATCCTGTGACTAAACTATTGATTCTATTGGTATAATTTTTGGTGTGTAGCCTGAAAATGGTACATAGTATACGTGGTTTAATTTAATGCCTCTCGCTTTTATCAACATTGTATAAAAATATGTTTTATAAATTATAGCTTGTAAGTTGAGTTGAGGAGCAGTTGAGCCCTCAGTTTGGTCTGACTGAAAATAGGATAATTTCGGAAACGATAGGTACCGCTGTACTATCGACGTGTGCTTAGCATAATTATTAACATGACTATACTTAATCTATCGATACAAACATAAAACATCCCTATACAATTAATTACTTACACAAGCATCATACGGTGTTTCATACACTTATCCGTGTCACGTTACCATGGCCCCCATTGATCTCTCACGAGTCCCTTGACAATTAGGCCCAATTAGAAATTCATCACCGAAATGAGTACCCTTTTTTTCGCCGGACATCTCAAGCATGTCTCTGCCATCAAGCGTGAAAGAAGTGCCCCGAATCTATCAGTATCAGGGCACCTTCAGGGGCTCTCAAACGAGTGTATTGCCCGTGTTTCCGAGAACAAGACAGGGCAGGAAGTGTAATTACTGGCAGCGAGACTTACCATCTTACGTCTCAGAATAGGCAACATTTGAAGTGCTCCGTCAGCAACAAGAAAGCTTTAGGGGCCCTCAAAAATAATGTTGCCCTTGAAGAAGAGAAGGGTAGGCAGGCAACACGTGAATGATTTGCATGGTTGAACTCGTTTATTTTCCTGGGCGACGCTGCCCACTATCAGGTACCCCTATATCAACAGGGCACCTCCTCAGACAGACTCCTCCAGTATTGCCCTTCTAATAGGAATAGCCATAGGGACTGTGAAACGGGGTCAGGTTCCGAATCTGTCCCCAGGCGATAGAAAACCTTGTAAGAGAGTATGATGTAAAAATAATTTTCAATTTGTAGCCAATGAGTGTTGGTGATTTTCACACACTTTTAAAGACGATTGATTAATATATCTCATCGGGTATGCAAGTTTCACAATTTTTTCCTTTACTGGTGAGCAAGCGTTGTTTAGGTGCACGAAGTAATTTGGAACCCAGAACTTTCTCGTTGAGGCTGAGGTATCCACTATATAGACCATCGTACTACGTAACCGTATTATACTATTGTTAATCTTCTTGAGTAAAGTCGGAGCAACAGCCAGTATGTATATACGCATTTCCCGTCTGTCCGTAAACAAGGAAAACTTATACAGCTTGCGCCGGTGTAAGTATTTTTCCCTGTACATTGTGTTATTCCAACTTGGCCCACTAATCTTACGCAGCATCCTGTTTTTTTGGCGACATTGTGTAAAAAACTTGGAGATTTTTACAACTATCCATTATGTGTGTCTCACATACAGGTATACGATAATAATAATATAAACTAGCTGCCCCTGCGGTTTTGTACGCCTAAATAAAAAAAAAATACGACAGAGATTTTTACTCCTACGTCCTACGACTTTTAGAGATTTCCCATTTTCAGAAATACAATATTTACTAAGTATGTGAACTATGGCATTCATTGAGGGAGGCCTATGTTCAGCACTGGACGGATAGAGGCTAATGATGATGTAAACTAGCTGTTCCCTGCTGTTTCACAGGCAAAATTGAAAATCAAAAACTTAAAATGAATAGTCGGTAACTAATTGGGCTATGAAATAGAAAAATAATTCAAATCCGGTTGGTAGGACCAAATTAAAGAATTGATACCTTATTCACCGGTCAGATAAGAAGTTTAAGCTCATTTGGAAAAATCAAAATCATTTTTTTATTATTCAAAATAGTACTAATACAGTATCTTTTTGAACGTCAATTGAATCTACCAATTTATAAATAATAATAAAAATTAATTTGAAGGAATTTACGTAAATGCAAACCTACATATACATAGTGTAGAAATCAAAACCGACATTTTGTTCACTTAATGTGGATACGTAAAAGTTGTATCTAATGGGCTGGGATAAGCTACCCCAATATTAAAAATATGGCGTGGAATCGCAAGAAATATTGCCAACTGACCTCCACACTTCAATATGATATAGGGATGCCGCCCACTGAGTTTCTTGTCGGTTCTTCTCAGGATAGGGCTAGGGTTCGAACCGGTGATAACATGTCACATCATCATCTCTATGGCTCCTCTTAGGCTAAACAATATTAAAATCATCATTATTAAAAAAAACTAAAAAGAAAACGCGTAGCAAATAAAAATCATTGTTCATGGAACTTTATTCATTCAACCAATGGTCTGCAGAGTAAAAAAAATAAAAGTGAAGATTGCACTTGATGATGATGATGTATCTAATGAGATCGCTAGCCCCATAAAACATGTACAGACTACAAATGGGTCCAAATTCGTAATTAATGAGAATATTAAAATATTAATATACTTTGAGCACACTCCACATTTTGTTTGACTTTTTTGCTGACGCTTTTCTATGGAATTAATTACTTTTATCCTCTTTTTTATATTTGTTGTAAAGCAAGGCAATTTCTAGCATATTCTATGACTATCTGAGATAGTATCAACGAGTGGTCTACAACTGGATGAACTCTCATTTCTCCAGGCGATGCACCACCATACGTCTAACGATGAAATTTATAAGCGAGATGGTGTTGCCCTCGAAGACGCGAGCGCGGCACATCGCATCCTTCCTGTGAGAACCGTTTTACATTTCCGACCTTTCGGATACAGCAACCATTGTAACCATCGAGCATATAACCGGAATAGAAGGGTAATGTTATGTGTTTTGTATGAAAACAAATTCCGTCAAATTTGTGCTGCGACGCTGCGCTCTGATTGGCCGACAGATGGCCATTGATGAATGATTGGCCGATGGCACGTAAATACAGATCACGGGTTGGTTAAATTTATTTTACGTAAGTGATAAATCACTGACCAGTTTCGAAATAATATCCGGTTATATGCTCGATGATTGTAACGAATGAGGGATTCATTCTAATAAGGGATATTCGCGTAAACATTGGACATTTTTTAAGCACATCTTTTGTTTTACAGATGTAGACTACGACTACGTGGTAGATCAGCAGCCGATCGGCAAGCTGCTGTTCCGGCAGTTCTGCGAGCGCAACCGGCCACACTACCACAAGTACAACAGCTTCCTCGATGCGGTCAGTGACCACAGTTTGTTTGTTAGTTTGTACCACATGTATCACGATATATATATACATAGATGTTTCTTTAAAGGGGAGGGTTTTATCGATTGTACAAATGAATCGAAAACGAATATTTGGCACTATTTTGTGATGACTTACAAAGGTTAATAAGTCTTTATGAAGTACTTTTCGAAGTAAGGCGATAGGCTGGTGGTAGAAACTATGATCACAGACCGCCTGGATTGGTCCAACGTGGATGAACTGACATTAAAAATCTAAACCTACATGTATTTGTCGATGTTTTTCTCCGGTGACTTAAAAATGTTAAGAGCAAATTTAAATTCAATTTTTTGTATTCAAAATAGCACCAACGCTTTGAACGTCTTTGAATCCACCACCGGTTGCGAGACACTGACGGCGAAACAAACTCAGTGAAATTAATCATTTTAAATATTCTAGAAGACCGAATCATAGACTGTCATACTGAGATAGCTTCTACTGTACTATCATTGAAGCTACCGCTAGATTGCTTGGGCACCGCGCATGACCCGCCTCGCTCTCCAGAGGGAGGGATGAGGGCCGGCCCTCATGATGATAGGTTAAAGTCAACCGTAGAGAAAGATTCGTCGACCGTATCGGATTTGACTTGTCCAAATCCTGCTCTACCGAGCAGCGCTCGCGATGAACCGCGCCCCCTGCGGGGCGCAGAGGGGGCCGTCCACCTTTCGAATATATCTTAAGTGAGCCATCTGCTCACTTACTGTACCGATTGAGCTTAAAGGCCATCAGGCCGAAAAGTCCTTCCGAAAAAAAAAACTATCATTGATAGTATTAACAACTCTCTTATTAATAACTTTCAAAATAAACTATCTAGCCGTATTTAAAAACAAGACAAGTGCGTGTCTAACTCTTGCGCCGAGGGTTCCGAAAAACGTGTTTTTATGTTATGTAACAACAGATGTTATCCTTATCTTATGGTATGAGACCAAATATCATGATTCTATCTATCAATGGGATGTATCCTATAGGTTTTTGGATTGACAGACAGACAGACGGACATAGGGATAACAAAGTGATCCTATAAGGGTTCTGTTTTGTCATTTGGAAGAACGGAACCCTAATATAAGATATTAAATTATAATTATATTAATTAGCAATTATCTCGCGAAACACGCAGTCTTTACAGCAAATGTGTGAGTGCACGCATATGCATGCATATAGCACCGCCCTCCTTTGCCATATGCGTATTGCATATGCGTACACTCTCATGCACCACCACCCCACATGCACCACGACCACAGTGAAAGACCATTACCAAACAATCTACGCACGAGGCATCCTCAGGATGTAGACTCTACGACTAGTAATCGTTAAGGAACCCTAATATACGAACAATATTATGTACCCACGACGAATCTTCAATCACGAACCGCGGGTAGTTGTGGTGGCGCGGTAGAGAGGGGATGGTTGTCCATGATGAAAGAGTGGCCTGCGCGGTGACCGGCGAGGGGACTGTGCGGCGGGTGGAGGAGACGACGACGATTGTTTATGACGAGTGAGGGGTGAGCGTCGCGGGGGGGGGGTGTTAGTGTGATTTGAGCTAATGAACCGCAGAGACGCCATTCATCAGCGTAATGGATTTTTAACGTGAGATTTATCTGAGAGTTCAAGTCGTTGGGGCCGTGACTGATGAGTTAAGTTGGTGGCGGTGTCGACGCCCGCTTCATGATTTCCCGGGGCCTTTGAATATCAGCCTAGCGTTGTACATGCCGAAATATAGGGGATTCGTAGTGCCGTCGCGTGGTCTTATACTATATGGCATAGTGACGTTAACGAGGATCAGCTATTGCATGCAACGCACCTGGTAATAGCTGATCGTCGCTGATCATTTACTACCAGATGAACCGACTGTCCGTTTGAAACGTTTATAATAGAAGACTATTTAAAAAGTATCTTTTCAAATCCGGCTTGTAGGACCAAAATAATGAATTGACACCATATTCTTCGATCAGACAAGTCATCTCACGCTTCATCATCTTAAGATCATATTCAAAGCCCTATAAACCTTGATTACATGAGTACCTGGGCCTCGCTTTCTGATGGTCTCTTCGAACGATATCCACATAACCTTTTGCTGTAGAGCTTAAAACAAAGACTCGATTGTATTCAGGTGTTCATTACATTCGCCAGAGCCTAGAGTCCTGCGTCTAGAGAACTACGTTCCCATGCTCCTATCAAACGATCATCATTCATTCATGTTTTGAATGTGGTATCCTCACCGCGCCTAAGATACTTTATCTGTGGGAAAGCGCTGTGCCGCGCTTCCGGCTGCATGGGTACCACCATCTTGCTTGTTTCTCCCGTGAAACAGCTTTGCTGTGTTTCGGAGAGAAGGGCAAGACAGGCAGTGTAATTACTGGCACCGAGACTTAACATCTTATGTCTCAGGATAGGGCAACACATAGATAAGTTGCCTGGGCTCGTTCCAGGTAAACTAGTTAATGTTCATGGGCGACGTCGACCACTTACCATCAGGTGGCACGTTTGCCAGTTTGCCTATCCAACTAACATAAAAAATAAATCATTGGATTATATTCGGTATGCGATGTTTAGATCTTTCATTCTACAGATGAGGTCTCTTCTATTTTTCTCTTACTCTTACGATAGTTTCCTAGCCTTAGAAACCTTCAAGGAAAGAGCATGTGCTCTTGATAGGCGACGCACCAGCAAAACCTCTCGTGTAACGGGATATCTATGGATGTCGCTGACTTACCACCAGGTGAAACGACTGTCCGTTTGGCCCCTCTTTTATAAAAAGAAAAAACCTGGGTTTGTTCGTTTTCACTCCGAGAATTAGTAATGGATTTTGTCTCAATGTTCAGCCTTAAAGCGTGACGTCCAAACAGCCTTGCATGATTGATTTGCATAATCCATGTGTGACATGTGACCCGCCGAAGTTCGGAAAACATTTTTATTTCAAAATATATATATTAGCTGTTTTCTAGACGATTTACTCGTCCCTAAATTGAAAAATAAATTTTTTCCGATTCAACCTCAACCTTCCTCAGTAAATGGGCTATCAAAAAAAAAATTGAATTTTTCAAATTCCACTAATAGTTCCTAAGATTATCGCGTTCACACAAACAAACGAAATGATCAGCTTTTACATTTATCAGTGTAAATAACTTATATATAATCGCTTTATAATGATGATCATTAGTAGCTGATGACGATGAGTTTACATTTAAACTCCACAAATCTCCCGGGAGCTGACGCTAGTGAAATATCAGATTCGGTGGAGTGGAAAACTACACTTGACAAGATGACGTTGATAACTGCGAATGTATAATGGAGTCGCTTCCACTGAATGAATTTTCATAATCTGTGAGATCAAGATTATAGGGAAGTTTGACAGTTCAAACCGATACTAATAGAAAGAGGTGATCTTCATTTTAGATGTTGAAGAAAAATTACTCATCGCATTAAAAATATATGTAAAGATCCCACCATTATTCAGGCCTTGACGTGGCGGTGGGGCTCAGTAGCTTAGGGCGAGCCCAGCACCTTGGGCGAAGCTAATTGAGTTCAGGGGGCTCTTTGTACCCCTCTTATAAGAAGAGGGGACAAAAGAGTAGGGGGCAAGGGGCGAGGATGGGAACCTCACCCCATCGTACTGTCCCGACGTTGGGAGGGGTTAGTGGTGCGGGACAACCTCTCTGTGGAGGTGGCGTCGGTCCCTTGCGGGACTGACTAGCCGTCGAGGTGCCCTGTTTGTTTACTAGGTCCGGGGCACCAATGCCGCCTTTGGTGAGGCAAAGGCGGCATTGGTGGCACTCGCCGGGTTTTAGTGAGTAGAGCTGCGTCCACTTACCAGCTGTCGGGCGCAGCGAGTCCCACATACCCGCGTGGGGAGACCCACTCCCCCGCGGGATGCCTCAGAGCACTTCCCGGCGTTAGTGAAAAAAATGTAAAGATATAGAATAGTTTTTCGATTCGTTCATAGGCAATGCCTTAATATGGAGCTCTGCCATATAGAAATGAAAAACACGGTCAATATCCCGATTGAAACAGTTTTAATGTTTTAATACATTTTTGGTAGGGTTACAAAAATATGAAATTTTAATGATGATTATTTTTATTTTTCAAGTTATTTATTATGACATTTTATATATCAGAGTTGCCTGGGCTAGTTCCAGGTAAACTCGTTTATATGTCCTATCCAAATAACATAAATGCTGTCGCCTTTTTCACGTATTGTCTATGGATGGGACGAGCATATTCTATCCACGTGAAACACCGTACATTACGGTACATAATAAAGCCGTAATTACGAAATTTCTGAAACTCGTTGCCCGTAACTAGTAATCTACGGCGTCCCAGGAATTCCCGCGGGAAGTGAGGGAAATTGGTAATAAGTTACCCATGCGGACGGAGTAGGAATACTAAGTACATTAGGAATAATATATAAGGCAAGGTGGATACTGATTTATCTTATATATAAAATTTCCATGTCACAATGTTAGTTACCATACTCCTCCGAAACGGCTTTACCGATTTTTACCAAATTTTATATGCGTATTCAGTGGGTCTGAGAATCGGCTACTATCTATTTTTCATACCCCTAAGTGATAAGGGTGGTCAACCCCTCAAATTTTAAAAGTTAACGCGGGCGAAGCTGCGGGCAACAGCTAGTATTAATATAATAAAATTTTAATATTCTTTTTGCATTTGACAGCGCGTTTGAGCGAGGTTTTTTGGTCAATTTATATTGGAGATATTTTGTATTTTGTGATGGGTAAAATTGCGGGAAACGGCGGCGGATAGCAATAAGACGCATTGACTCGGTAACTTTAACCGTACTGAAGTCATTCTTGGGATGGGTGATGATGATCTCTTCCAGGATTTTAGATGTACCCATATAATGATTGTTCGTTATAGATATTGGTATTAAACTAAGCTGCCTAGACCTTTAGGATTTGCTGTGTTTCGGAGAGAAGGGCAAGACAGGCTGTGTAATTACTGACACCGAGACTTAACATCTCAGGATAGGCAACACATAAATGAGTTGCCTGGGCTCGTTCCAGGTAAACTGATTTATGTTCATGGGTGACGTCGACCACTTACCATCAGGTGGCACGTTTGCCAGTTTGCCAATCCAACTAACATAAAAAAACGAAGAAGTGTGGTTACTATTCAAAAAACATCGTACGTGCTAAAGAAGGAGTCTAATCACTCTTCATCGGGATTATCAACCTCCTGATCTCCGTACAGCCCGGTCCAAGTGGATCGGCAGTAGGAAACAAGGGAAAGAGGCATATATCCAGTGCCACATTAAATTATTTTTATCAATCAATCATAATATTTATTTCCAAGAATATGAAACTTTGATCGTAAGGTTTTTTCAGTTTGAACAGCATCACATATTCCCCTTGATGATTATACCATTGTGTGTGGCTACCCAAGGGGCTTAATTTTAAAATGTATTCAGTTGTTCTGCACGCAGGTGGAGCGTTACGAGGTGGAGGTGGACGAGACGCGGCTTGCGCTCACCGCGGAGGTGTTCGGACGGTACCTGAAAACGGACGACGGAGACGCGGTCACGGACGTCATCCCGCCCAGCGTCATACAGGATGCAAGCGCGCTCATGGAAGGTATAACAGCTAAAGCATTAAAGGTTAAGTTTAAAATTAATATGTCAAAAGTTCATCCTTAGAGCCGGATTTTCGATTGCGCGCTCTTTGAAGGTATACCAACTTGAAAATGCCAGTATTAATAGTTTGGTATAAAGACGTTGGTCCTTCGAGCCGGATCTTCGATTGGAAGGACATACAGGACACCAGCGCGCTTATTAAAGGCATACCAGCATAAGAGACGCATAGTGTGCGTACGAAATGTAACAAGGTGGTTATTCGAGCCGGAAGGACGCCGGTGACATACGCTATTTTTCGGCACGGTCCCATTGCCTTGGCATATTTTTACTTTTGTCCAATAATTTTCCTCGATAGTAATGCGAGGGATATGCATTTCCAGGTGGCCCCAAAGACATATTTAGCGAGTGCATACGATGTGTGAAGAGCTTCCTCGCGGGCACTCCATTCGCGGAGTTCGAACGGTCGATGTACTTCCACCGGTACTTGCAGTGGAAGTGGCTGGAGGCGCAGCCGGTCACGCAGAAGACGTTCCGAATGTACCGCGTGCTCGGCAAGGGCGGGTTCGGGGAGGTGTGCGCCTGTCAGGTGAGTGGGGGAGGGGGCGGTGTGGATCGTGATTGAGGGGACTTGAGTCAGTAAAGTTTTATAAGGGTAGTGTTGCTCTAATGTATAGAGGGAGTAGCGGGAATGTGGGGGGTTGAGTTACTAAAGTTTTATTAATAAGATTAAACCGGGGAGACGGATGCGATTTTCCGCGCGTTATTACGTAAGGAAAGAAGGGCAGGACATGCAGTGTAATTAATAGAGGCTTACCATGTGAGGTCTTATGATAGGCAACGAATTAATGAGTTAAGCTTCTCCCGAATCAACCCTTGTGCACAGGCGACGCTGATCCATTTTCACCACGCGCTCGTCATACAGTTTGTAAACCCAACTAACTATAATTGTATAATATTAATTTATTTAAATTAAAAATATTAATATATAATAATAAAATGTAATATATAATAATATCAACCCTTATATGTCCCACTGCTGGGCACGGGTCTCCTCCTCGAAATCAGGCGTGCAGGGTGTTAGGCCATAGTTCACCGATGCACTGGCCCAATGCGGGTTGGTGAACTTCCCCCACCATGGTTCAAGCCTTGTCCTGGCGGTGGGGCTCAGTAACCTAGGGTGAGCGGTGCACCATGGGCGAAGCTAATTGGGCCGCGTGGGCTCTTTATACCCCTCTTATAAAAAGAGGGGACAGAAGAGCAGGGGGCAAGGGGTGAGGATGGGAACCTCACCCCATTGTACTATCTCGACGTTGGGAGGGGTTGTTCTGTGGTGCGGGACAACCCTTTGTGGAGGTGGCGTCGGTCCCTTGCGGGACTGACTAGCCGTGGAGGTGCCCACTAGATCCGGGGCACCTCACCAAATGCGGCATTGGTGGCACTCGCCGGGTTTTAGTGGGTAGAGCTGCGTCCATTTTCCAGCTGCCGGGCGCAGCGAGTCCCACATACCCGCGTGGGGAGACCCACTCCCCCGCGGGACGCCTCAGAGCATTTCCCGGCGTTACAGAAAAAAAAAGGGTTGGTGAACTTCACACACCTACAACGACTTTTAATCTCATTAGGTATGCACGTTTCCTCACTATGTTTCTTTCACCGGTGAGCAAGCGATGATTTCATGTTCAGGTGCACGTAGAAATGTAGAAAAACTGATTTCTAGGCATCAGTATCGAACCTGGACCCCTCAGTTCTCACTCAAGAGACCGAGCCCATACCCACTAGGCCATCGTCTCACTGGTTTTTAAAGCTAAATCTACTGTCTCTACTCTCTGTTGGGATCGTATCCATATAATATTGGTTCCCGCAGTTACAATATGTTTATTGCCATGTAACTCATAACTTAGCTAATCTAGTTGGTCAAGACAACACAATCGCTTGAGGTTAATACAATGTAAACTAAACCTTGAAATGTGTATAATATGTGTGAATATGTCTTGTATTAATGAGATATAGAATTTGTCCCAAAACCAATTTCAACCCTATGATTAGGAGTCTTAAGTGGCTTTATTCAGTATTCGAGTGACTTTTTCGGTCTTCCATCCCTCGGGTTCAGGGAATGGTAATTTGATAATGCCTTGATATCTGAGATTACCAAAGTGACCACTATTTGATTTTGGTAATGTGATTCGGGGAAACGTCGTTTATGGTGTTATATTATAACATAGTAACAGGGATGTTTACACGAACGGATCTTAGAATTTGAACAAAAGAAAATAATTTGTATTTTTTTTTTTAGTATAGGAGGGCAAACGAGCAGTCGAAGCTTTAGACAATCGACCCCCATACACACCTGCCAGAGATTATGCAGATGTGTTGCCCTCCATTTCCCTAGTCCCCCAATGGGCCACCGGAAACTCACAAACCATATGAAATGCGACCGCATAGCTGTCATTTGACGCCGGTGTTATGAAAAGCTGCATGGCACTACCTCTCACTGAATTGATATGACTTGTATCTGTTTTATTAAAACCGTGAGATGCGGGTAGTTTTAATAGATAGAATTAGTAGTTAGTATTCCTCTTGGAAGTGTGTTTAATAGTTACTCGAGTATGTTTCTCGCTCGGGCATACTCGGCGGTCCCGAGTTTACCCGATCGAGCCTTTCACCTCCGAGCGTGACGGATCAGCCTCACTCACAGCCTACATAAAATCTGTGTGCGGTGCGCAAAAAAAAATTTTTACTTCAAAAAAAATTCGACTTCACACGACGAAGAATTCTGTATTGCCATAATGTTTATCTCATATCTTAATTCACAAAAGCATCGAGTCTTCCCGTAATTGATATACTTAAAATAAATATTATTCTACTAGAACTTATTAAGTCGAATCTCCGTGCCATAAAAAAAATTCTGCGAATTCTATCGCTGTTTATTGGGATTATTTCGTACGTTACGGATATCTTATTGTACCGACCATAAGATATCCTCCTCACAGGACGGTCATGGTGGTCATGAAGGCAAACATGTCTTGAGATGGTTAATATTTAACTATAGCTAACAGCTGATGATGGAACCTTCTAGGTGCGTACTACCGGCAAAATGTACGCATGCAAGAAGCTGGAGAAGAAGAGAATCAAGAAGAGGAAGGGCGAGGCGATGGTGCTGATAGAGAAGCAAATTTTGCAGCGCATCAACTCACGGTTCGTCGTCAACCTCGCGTACGCGTATGAGACGAAGGACGCGCTGTGTCTCGTGCTCACCATCATGAACGGTACGTACCATGCACGGTAGGTTTTTATATAGCATAGGAGGTCATACGAGCAATCGAAGCCTTTTGACAAGGCTTGAACCGAGACGGGGACTGGGCAGTGGACACAGGCCTTTTGCAAAGAACGCAAAGTTAAAGTACCACCCGCAATAAACTAATATGGTTCTATTGACTTCTAGGCGGAGACTTGAAGTTCCACATATACAACATGTGCGGCGCGGAGACCGGCTTGGGCCTGGAGAGGTCCAGGTTCTACGCCGCGCAGGTCGCCTGCGGGCTTGAGCACCTGCACAAGATGGGCATCGTCTACAGGTAGGCAACTAGCTAGGTGGACAAACTGAAGGAACCTGATGAACAACGTCGCCCATGGATACTGAGGGCTGGAGCACCTGCACAAGATGAGCATAACAATACCAATGAATGGGCAAACTGGAAGACTAATCGGTAAACGTCGCTCTGGGATATCGATTTGGGTGAACCAAATCACACTCAAGACACTCAGGAGAGTAAATGTATGAGTGAGTTGTACGAGGTTCTGCTGAAATATTCTCATCCCTTTCGCGAGTTAATTGACTACGGAACTTTTAAATTTATTATATTTATAGTTACAACACTATTAGGGGGCGTTTCCGACGCGGAGCTCCACGGAGTGGAGTAAATTAGCCAATCCCTGTGCTCGCGTATTAAAGTGTATTAAGCTTAGAGTATACATATTATATAGAGCGCGTGTCACGAAGTATGATCTGTAAGCACGGGTATGAACATAGACCATTGTCTTGGAAACGTTCAATCATTGTCAAAACAGCACGCATCACATTCGGGGCGCGGAGGAGGGCGTCCCCCTTTCGAATATATCTTAAGTGAGCCATCTGCTCACTTACTGTACCGATTGAGCTTAAAGGCCATCAGGCCGAAATGTAGTCCTTCCGAAAAAAAAACGCGTCACATTAGGTCTGCGAGCGATTTATATTTGTTTTTATGTTAAAATGGTGAAATGTGAAGTGATAATTTGTAAGAATTATTCCCGGAAGCAAAATAAAAGAAGCAATAACATTTATGTCTCGCCGTGCATTGAGGGGCGCCTTTGTTCAACAGTGGATGGATAGAGACTGATGAGGATGATGATGATGAATGTCCTAATTTAAAATATAGATATTTTTTAATGCATTACGCATGGAAGGTCACTTAAATAACGCTTTAGTTTAGATCAATAGCAATAACGCATTTGCTTACGATTGGCACAATGAAGTGGCGTGACACTCGCACTCTATTTATTATGTATACTGTAAGGTATTAAAGCGAGGCGGAAATGATATCGATAACTAATGTATCAATAGTTTTTACCCTGTGATCACGATTTTAACATTAATAGACTCTATACTGATAAGATTTAAAAATGTTCCAGGGACTGCAAGCCGGAGAACATCTTGTTGGACGACGCGGGCCACGTGCGCATCTCGGACCTGGGGCTCGCCGTCGACGTGCCCGAGGGAGGCAGCGTGCGCGGCCGCGTGGGCACCGTCGGGTACATGGCGCCTGAGGTGAGGCTGAACCTGTGTAGGTGACAACCCTGCAGTAATATCAGTGATGTATTACAACCCTGCAATAATGTCAGTGATGTGTGACAACCCTGCCATAATATCAGTGATGTGTGACAACCCTGCAATAATATCAGTGATGTGTGACAACCCTGCAATAATATCAGTGGTGTGTGACAACCCTGCAGTAATATCAGTGATGTGTGACAGCCCTGCCATAATATCAGAGATGTGTGACAACCCAGCCATAATATCAGTGATGTGTGACAATCCTGCAATAATATCAGTGATGTGTGACAACCATGTAAAGATATTAATCAGGTGATGGACGGCGCTTTAAAAATATTTGTGATGGTTGACACCGAGAAATGCTCTGAGGCATCCCGCGGGGGAGGGGGGGGGGGAACTCTCCAGGCGGGTATGTGGGACTCGCTACGCCTGAAAGGTGGTAACGTGGACGCAGTTCTACCCACTAAAGCCCGGCGAGTGCCACCAATGCCGCCTTTGGTGAAGTGTCCCGGATCTATTGAGCAAACAGGGCACCTCGACGGCAAGTCAGTCTCTCAAGGGACCTCCGCCACCTTCAAAGAGAGGTTGTCCCGCACCACAGAACAACCCCTCCCAACGTCGGAACAGTACAATGGAGTGAGGTTTCCAGCCTTGTCCCCTTGTCTCCCTGTTCTTTTGTCCCCATTTCTTATAAGAGGGGTACAAAAGCAGCTCCCTCGGCTCAATTTGCTTCTTCCAAGGTGAACCCAGCAGTTCACCTTAAGCTACTGAACCCCACTGCCACGATAAGGCTTAAACCAAGCCAAGGTAGGGATGGTTGACAACCCGGCAAAAAGATCTTTGCTTCTCTTCTGCCTAGCCTTTTCCCAACTATGTTGGAGTCGGCTTCCTGTCTAACCGCATGCAACTGCATGGAACAGTGACCTCCACAACCCAGTAACTGGGCAATATCATAACCCCGTGTTAGACTGGTTGTTTGACTTTCGGGCTTCTGACGACCCGTAACGAGTGTCAAAGATACTCGAATGACAGCCGGGGCCAACGGTTTAACGTGCTTTCTGAGGCACGAAGGAGTCCGAGACTCCTTCGTGCCTCAGAAATATATATATATGTGAAGATGGTCACCCATCCACGGACCAACTCCGATGGATTGATCCGTACGGCTGTTATTACATAGCTGCGAGCTCCTCAATCCAGCAAAAAGATATCAGTTATAATTGACAAACCTGTTAAAACTTCAGTAATAGTTGACCAATTTACAAACCTTGTTCTGTCTTCTATAATTGATACCTTCTGCATACACTTGGAGGCAAAATAGTTGACATCACAGAACAAGAGAACTATTCCCAAGGATAGTTGACGACACATTTGTTAATGTATCTTTCAGTACGGTCTATAATTCTTACATTAAACTACAGATTTACCTTAAGGTTATTTCTGTCTACTTGTCAGGTGATCGACAACGAGCGGTATACGTTTAGTCCGGACTGGTTTTCGTTCGGCTGCCTCGTGTACGAGATGATCGAGGGCCGCGCGCCCTTCCGCGCGCGCAAGGAAAAAGTCAAGCGGGAGGAGGTGGACCGCAGGGTCAAGGTAACACACGGACTACAAAAAGTTGGTCCTTCGACCGGATAAACGATAGAAAGAGTATGTCGGCTATGATTATAATGTAAGTGACAGGACGTGGACCGCAGGTCCATGGTAGAAAGACCGGACAAACGATAAAACGACTCAGTACACAATTTAGTGACAGGAGTTGAAACATAGAGTCTAGTTACAATATACTGGGTCCCAGAATACGTTCAAAACCTATCAATAAATTAATTTAAAAAACTGTTAAATAACGTTTGGTAGTGATAAAATATATAACAAAATAAAACAATTTATTGAAGATAGCACACCTTAAGAATAAGGCGTTTCCTACGAGGCTTCTGTGTATAATTATACTATATACAACTATATTGTAAAATATTAAAAAGATTAGTTTGTTTCGCCGGTTCTTCAGAATGGACTAGTTTTGGAAGTACAGTCATTTGACGTTCAATAAGATACTTTGATGTACAAAATTGAATAAAAATATTTTTATTTTATTTTTGATTATACACAAAGTTCTTTCTTCTAATATATTAATTATGGGGATACTCACAATCAATCCTAACGGGATGTCTATCCCCAGCACGAGGCGGAGAAGTACTCGAGCAAGTTCAGCGAGTGCGCGCGCGCGTTGTGCAGCGCGCTACTGGCGAAGCGGGTGGCGGCGCGGCTGGGCGGCGCGGGCCGGCGTGGCGCGGCGCAGGTCAAGGCTCACCGCTTCTTTAACCGCCTCAACTGGGCGCGCCTCGAGGCCGGCATGGTGGACGCGCCCTTCGTGCCCGATGTGAGTACCGCACACATGCACATACGCCTACTCGTGCAGGATATGCTCTAGATTTATATAATTTATATAATAATATCTATCTAGATGCGAATACACATCAACACGCCCAGGCATATGCGTACGAATAGGTTCTCGCACACACACCTGCGTACTCAAAGCTTCTCGCACACACACATGCGTACCAAAGCAACACGCCCAGGCATATGCGTACGCAAAGGTTCTCCCATACACACATGCGTACTCAAAGCAACACGCCCAGGCATATGCGTACGCAAAGGTTTTCGCACATACACATGCGTACTCAAAGCAACACGCCCAGGCATATGCGTACGCAAAGGTTCTCGCACACACACATGCGTACTCAAAGCAACACGCCCAGGCATATGCGTACGCAAAGGTTCTCCCACACACACATGCGTACTCAAAGCAACACGCCCAGGCATATGCGTACGCAAAGGTTCTCCCACACACACATGCGTACTCAAAGCAAACGCACACACGTTCAATTAAGTCGCTTTGTGTGGTATGAATTATGTTCACAGACTAGCTGTTGCCCGCAGCTTCGCCCGCGTCAACTTAGATTTACAGCCGTACCCGCAGTGATGATGATTATTTTTATAGCCTAAGTTACTCCTTATAACATCAGCTATCAGTCAGTGAAAGTCCTATCAAAATCGGCTTAGCCGTCTCATAGATTAGCCGGAACAAACAGACAAGACAAAAACGGTAAAAAAAAATTATTTTGGTATATGTACCGTGTTTACATCCATATGCATTTGATAAAAAGCGTTTATTTTAATATTACAAACAGACACTGCAATGTTATTTACCTGTATATATTATTATTAGTATTATTAGTAGTAGTAGTATTAGTATAGATTATCTTAGGGGTCTGTACCTAAATATTGAAAATTTTAATAAGTTTAGGTACTATTTTGCTTTAAGTGTCTAACTGGGCGACTGTGGTCATATACCTAATGGCCGCTCCGCCCCATTTCAACTAATATAACGTGGTTACAGCCGCACGCCGTTTACGCAAAGGACGTGCTGGACATCGAGCAGTTCTCGACGGTGAAGGGCGTGAACCTGGACGCGGCTGACGACACGTTCTACGGCAAGTTCAACACCGGCTCTGTGTCTATACCGTGGCAGGCCGAGATGATAGACACGGGCTGCTACCGGGACCTCAACCTCTTCGCCAAAGGTACATCACCCAGTCATGGTCTGCTACTATTTATTGCTGTGGTAAGGTATAATGTGATCTTCTAGTCTACATAATTGCGAAGAGACCAGACAAGACCACCAGTGGCACGTATCATCGCTCGTTAGAAATATAAACATCTCACGTTCGAGGTTGAAGTCGCATCCGGCTCGAAAGACCATATGACCCAAACATCAATATTTTTGTATATGTATTCAAAATAAAATAGAAATATTTAATATTAGTACCAACAAAGTATATTTTTGAACGTCAATTGAGTTTACCACCGGTTCCAAAGCGAGCCCACTGAAAAGAACCCGCGAAACAAACTCAGTGGAACTAATGATAAGTGTACGAATGTCAACAGACGAGGAGGGCAACGAGATCCGAACGGCGGACCTGCAGCTGGTGCCGACCGCCGCCGCGAGCGAGGAGGACGCGGGCTGCTTCTTATTCGCTCGACGGGTGAGAATTTATACAGGGTGTCCCAAAAATAGCACGCCACAGCGACACTGGAAGTAGGCTAGCCTTGGTCTATTAAAAAAAAAATTACTGACGAAAAGTCTCATGGATTTCGAGATATTAGGATTTTTCGATTTTTTTTTTGAAAATTACCCGATTTTTTCCTTTTATGTTAAAAAATTGTCACAAATATCAACTTAACTTTATCTTTTTTTAATTCTGAACTCATTACTAATAGTTTGAGTAAGGTAAACTAATCATTGGTTGGTCATTGGTGTACATTACAAAAAAGTGGCAGTTCAGTCTTTGACTCAATCAAGTGAATAAACTATAGGTTAATCTTTAACTAGCTGCCGTTGAAAAAAAAAGTTCTATGCTGGACTCGCAATTAATTTTAAAAACTGGCCATTTCTATGCTGAATTAGAAATGGTAGAATAACTAAAGGGGGCTAAAATAATCGCAAATAGTAATCTATCGCCTCTTACATCACATCGATCGATTACGATTACAAAATAGCGAGTCGCAAAATGGCGCCCATCGACTGACAAGCTTCAAAATTCCTACTTCTTCTTCTTTTTTTTACTAGCTGTCAGGTGACGTTGCCGTTACCTAACCGTCAAAGCAATTTTAACCTAACAATATATTTAATTTTATGTATGTAGACGCTGTGCCCGCAGAAGAAGGTGCCCCCTCGGTTACGGCCCGTGCCCGTCCCGGAGCACCTCATCCGGCCCGCGACCCCTCCGCCAGGCCCCACACCGACCGGCCCGGCTGGCACACCTGGCCCAACACCAACCGGCCCAACTGGCACACCAGGCCCAACACCGACCGGCCCAACTGGCCCACCGGCCACCAGCTGACCGGCGCCCGGCCCACACCGCGCCTAACTCAACAACTCGATACAACATTAGCCAGATACAGATGGAGATGACACATACCATCTAGTGTTAGGTAAGTGAGTGGTCTCGATGTAACTACATCTTGGGAGTTGGGTCTTGAAGATCCATCCGTACCATGTAGGTCGGTGACCCAATGATGAGGAGACAGGGATTCACAAAATACTAGGTAATTGATATAATTTAATACACATACACTCTACAGATATACTGAATGTTTTTTTTTTTTCAAATATTTAAACTCAAAGTTACTTTATTTAAATTGATACATTAAAAATAAATGAAATTCAATGAAAAAAAGGATATTAATTGAGTAAAGAAATACAAATAAAGCACAACAATGATATTCACGCACAACATTTTGAGTTACTTATTTTGTTGTTTAAACGATATTACCTATTATAAGACATTTTGAAATGTAGTTTATAAAGATCTCTTGTATGAGACCTGTGTTGCCCGTCATAAGGGAAAATGTTTTATTTATTGATTATAAATTTTCACTTTAAACATGTTCGCTTATAACTTGACATGAGTTATCTTAAAGCTAGTTAAAATTATATTAAATGTTGCCCGTGGTAAAGTATGAAGGATCAATATTTTTACTTTCAAATAATGTCGGTTTTGGATCCAATTTTAGGTTTATTTCTATTATGCAACAGTTGTTTATAAAAAAGCATTAATTTGACCAAATTGAAGATAGTTAAGAGTATTGCTGCTCAAAACTAATACTACATACAGCAGGGTCAATTTAATTGCTTATAATATTACATTATACATTTCTCTCATTTTCTTACTTTGTAAGAATATTACTTAATAAAGGCATTTCATATTGCCAGGAAACATAATCCAAAATTTGAATGATTTCAACCATGGAAGCGTTAGTTTAAACTCGTGTCAATTTATAATTCGAAATGCATTTCATATCTCATCATTTGTAACATTTGAAAATACGATGTATTCTTGGGCTATGATTCGGCACGTCTTCTGATTGTATTTAAACAGATAAGAAATTGCATTATGTATAACTAGAATATTGTAGGGAAATTTATATTGTTATTAGACACAAGTTTTCTTTAAATCAAGCAAAGAGGCGTTTTATATGCATTTACCGAATGACATAGGTTTATCAAGGTTTTGTTTGTTTCAGGTTATAGTAGGTTTTACACATTTTATATGGCAATACATGTCTTTTAGTTTATTCTGGTTAAAAATATGTCCAATTTCTGAACGTCGCGTCGGATCATAGACTATGTATATAACAAACATTAGAACTATCATGAACAATTAATTTAAGTATACGTTAATCAGCTACAAGTACAGGCTTATTGAGAATGGAAGGATCATATCCTTTCGACTGATATATTCATATACGTATTATTTACTGTAACTAAGTTGAGTATTAACTAAATTTCTATCAAAGATATTATTACCCGACGGTAGTGACAGAATGTTAAATATAATTGTTTTCTAATTTCAATCCTATGTTACATAATATTTCCGCTTTCAAAAGCGGGCGAAATTCTTGCATCCATTGCATAAACAAAATGGCGCAGAATTTAAAGGCGCAGTATATAAAAAACGGTAACTGTTGTATGTTACTGTTTTAAAATTTATATGAAGGGTAGAGATATGGAGTATCATTTCTGAATATAAGAAATTGTTTCTCAAATTGTATTAAATTAAGGTATCACCACATTAGCATAAATTTTTTAAACTCAGCATACTTCAATTCGAAAAAGAACATTTACACCATACTATATATCTAAATCAGCGCCATTGTGGGCGGTTTTTAACTGTAATTTAAGATTTCTCCGATAAATATTTAATATATATTAATGTATTAGCCAACAATCACACCACGTTAACCAAGCCTCGTGGTAAGCTCGTTAGAACTTGTATTACGGGTACTGGGAACGGATATAAATATTTAAATAAATACCTATATACACGTACGCCCATGACCCGGTGTAGATAACTATATTTACCATAGCAATTATCTGCACCTGGCGGGATTTGATCCTGCGACCGCTACGTTGTGTCCAGTAGCTTGACCACTCGACCAGCCGGTCGCCAAAATAATATACGAGATAGTACTTTTACTTCTATACTCTATGGTTATATAAATAAAATTAATTTGACATATCGTATCCTACATACCTCATTGTTTTTAAGCGTCGTCTGTCCGTCGGGATTATTTATTCGAATCGATATTATTTATTGTTGTTAGTCATCATTTTTGTGAATGTGTTTGTAAATGGTTTGGTGTTGAGAATACAAATGACTGGGACATGACTGATTGAATTTAAATTGTAACGGTCCTGTGCGAATACAGCAGTGTTTCCAACGTGAAATATATGTTTTTAGGCCAATGGAATTACTATAAACGCCTAGTCGGGTAGAGTTGGTATCTATTATATTTTTTATTAATGTGAAAACGAATTTATTCGCCACTTGTCCGATCGCACAAGGCCAGGTGTGTCAGACGGACAATTGTACATTTTTATTATATGAATGTAGTCGTAAAACGCTTTTTGATCATCCTAGATCAAATTAGCTGGCTGAATATTTTAGTCTGTGGTAAACGCTTTGCGAAAATAGACGGGGTTTGGCGTATTTGTTTTACGCAGTAAACGTTATACATATTGTAAAGAAAATCGAGCAATAATGTTGAAACGAAGTAAAGGTATTTTAATGTTTGACGTTTTGTCTGTCTGTACTTTCTTTAGCTGTGATTGTTTTTGATATTCGTCGTATTTAAATCTTCAGTGGATGTAATATATTTTACTGCTGTAAATTAAAAATATCACACGACGTTATGTGCAACCATAGACAAGCAGCCATGTTGTCTTTTGACAGCTGTCACAAAATATTTAACAAATTTGTATTTATTGTGTTATTTAATATTGAAGTGTTATTAGTCCCAAATAGCCAAGATAAATAATGGATATTGCACAAAATTTTAGAAGATATTTTAAAGCCATATTGTACATTGCCAGTAAATACTTCCATATTGTATTAGATGTAAGTCTTAATGCATTTTGATGTCATTTTTATGTATTTTTCGACTATAAAGCCCTTAATATTGTATTGGCGTTGCAATGTTTTTACGGTAAGTAAAAGATAAGTAAGTTTCACCCTGGATCACCGAAGAACAACAGATACTAAAGTATTCACGTATTTTGAATATTTTTTATAGGTTTTGGATACAAATCCTTTTCTCGAAAAAAAGGTATTATCAATCAGTGCTACCATATAAATAACTTAATTTTTTGGCGCCATAATAAATGATTCACTTGTCTTGTGATTTAAAACGTTATCTAATCATTATTTGACTCCTACCAAATACTTTAATAAACAGATATTGATATTATTTATCCAACTCAATAAACATGACTGCAATTCATTCCTAAATTAATAAAAATAAACAACCACAGATTATGGGCTATGAATATATGGGCTTACTAAAATACAGACTATTTTTAATGTTGCAGTTAAGTTGCAGTGTATTTAACACATTTACGTTATTTGGATGAGAATGGGTATGGGTAAAGTTTTATTTGAACAAAAGTTTTATTTAACTTTGATAAAATAATACGCTTAAAAAGCGGAGTGCGTTATTATAATAAGGTAACAATAAACTAGAATGATCATAGACAAGTTTTTAAAGACAGTTTATAATTCAGTGTGAAGTCAGTCGTAATCTAGTCTGTATTTTTTCAAGCAATATAGTCAGCTCAAAGTAAAGCAAGATAAGTCAGAATAAGCATTTACAGAGCACAGCTTATGGAATTTTTTGAATGAATTTATTGTATTTTTATGAATTTACCCGAGTGGAACGGAACGTTTTTCGCCATTGAATATACTTTTGGATACGTAAATATTGTCAAATTTTTAAGAGACCTTTTCATGACTAATCTCAAAGTAAACTCTATACTTAGCAGAATTAAAATATCCAATTAGAGTGAAGAGATTAATTTTTATATAGTAACGTAGGTACGGTAGGTTCGAAAGTAAAGGCAGTTTGCATATTATCAAATATTGTATAATTGGAATTCTAAGCTTTGTAGCACTTTCTTGCAAAGATATTATAGAGAGCCGAAAATGCGCCGAAATGCTTTTAGAAAACACCCATGAACGATTTTAGTGAGGGCGCTGCTGTGCTTTATATTACGACGTTAGAGACTTGCTTCGTTAAAAGGATTCTAGTTTTTTCATAACATGAATAACTGTGTGCATCTTGACTTGTGATTTTGTAATGTTTTGATAGTTAAAAACGTTCCGTTTCACTCGATACTTATTTATGCCTGTATCATACTCATTAATGCATTTTCGACTAAATGTTTTAAGATATTAAAGTGCGGAGAGGCGTCTGCCGATGTTATTTTGAACTATATTTTTATAGGTAAGGGTGGTTTTATTGTCGGGGCTAGCTATCCGTGAGTATTGTGCACGACATTTGAACCTTCAATGCAAAAAGTGGGATGTTATAAGTTTGATCGCTGTGTCTGTGGCACCGTAGCGTTAAAACGGGGAACCGATATGGATGTGGTTTTTTTAATGCAGGTTTCCTAGCGGTGGTTCTTTGAAATATCGAGACCGGTTCAACCGTTTCAAGATCAGTTTATACGAGTCCTTTAGTTAACGCGTAGGATTTTAAGTATAACCTCTTAGTTATGGATTACGAAGACAGAGAGATGCAGCGATTAAAACAGTGCAGCGACCCAACATTATAGTCAAAAGTTGACAGGTCAAAAAAATACTTTTATAAAATAAAATATTGTATTAAAATATGTGCCTAACCAAAAAGAAAAAAAAAATCTTTTTGGTTAGGCACATTTTTTTTTCTTAAAGATATGAATTATTCTTAAAGTGCATAAATTTCATTTAAAAAGTCATTGTAGTGAAATTAGGTGATTTTCACTGTCATTGTTTTAGTAGCTTCGTCTTGGCTTTCGAATAAAAATCGCCCGATGAGTGGGCTCGCGGGTAGCTCGGCTCGGCAGCTTTTCTTGTACATGTGGCAGGTTGTACCTAGCGCGTAGAGAATGTAAACTTAGCTTTCCCAATACTGTTAGTCGTTATTGCAGTATTTTGATGCAAATATTATTTAAGCGTATTCATAAATAAATTGACTCTAATATGTATGTCTTGTTTTATTTCTTCTATAAAGATTCTATGCTATTGGCAAACTAGCAGACGATGGAAAGTGTTCAGATGCTGAGAAGTGAGACGACAGACGTAATATAAGACGTAAGTCTTTTTGTGAGTAATGACACTGTCTTTTCCGCCCTTAATTTCCATACACAGCAAAGCTGTTTCGCAGAAAAAATAGCACCACCGTAATCAAAAAAAATATACTAAATATACTATCATCATCATCATCATCAGCCTATCCTATCCATCCACCACTGAACATAGGCCTCCCTCAATGAACGCCAAGACGACTGATGCCTCGCCACTTGTATCTAATACGGACCGGCCACCGCACGGAGATCGTCTTCCCACCTGGTTAAGGGCCCTTGGTAGGTGAAAACGGCAAAATTAGCTGTTTTCTATTAGCTGCTATTTAACAACTTAAGATTTCTGGCACTAAAATTTCTAATATTTTTTATTTTCTTTCTTTCTTTCTTTAATATGTATTACAGAACGTATGTATGAGGTGATGACAGTTTTCAAAACACGATTGGAAAAATTTTGCTCGATAGAAAAAAAATCTGAAGTAACCTCTAAAATTTCATATAAATGAATATTACGACCGTGTTTTACAATAATCATTCTTATAAAATCACAAACACATAGGTTTTTATCCTGACGATGTGTTAACAGTTTTAGATTTCCAAAAACTAAAAAAAAATATTAACTTTTTGATAAAAATTCGAAGTTTCCATACTAACCACGGACCTCGGGCCACACATCACCCGTGAGACACAGTACCGCTTCGGCATTCGCATGCGGGGGTTGTGTCGCTCGTCACGTGGAACCCGCGAAAGTTACGAGTCCAAAGCAAGAGTAAACAAACTAATATTACCTTGGGAAATAAAAGAATGTCGCTATCGATATTGACTACCTACTTGTCTGTCTTTACAAAATAATGTTTAGCTAAATATCACAATATATTATGGTATGGTAATGGATTTTAGTAGTTTTTAAATTGTAAATACTTACATGTGCCGGACCGTATGGCAATGGATCAGCCGTCTTTGCGTTCATTGAAGGAGGCCTATATTCAGCGGTGGACGGATAAGGGCTGATGATGATGATGAAATACTTACATAATTTACTTAGATACGAACGTGAAGAGTGGTGTGTGGAGTAAATACTATAAATTGTTATAGAATACATACTATTTGAAAAGATTAGTTCTAGTTTTTTTTGAATTTGAAAAAAAAAATATTAAAACTATACAAATATATTATTTTATTATAAATAAAATTGAAGTGTCTGTATCGTATTATACGAGTAATTTCAAACTTTTCACTAAATATGACGACCTCTGTGGCTCAATAGTTAGCACGTTGGCGCTCAAGCCCGATGTAGTGGGTTCAAATCCCGCCAGGGAACAAAAAATTTTCTGTGTTCCTGGGTCATGGATGTGTATTATACATATAATAAAAAACTTATATATACATGTATAGTATAAAAGTATTAAATATAATATTTCCGTTGTCTGGTATCCGTAATACAAGTTCTTCGAGGATTTACCACGTGACCAGATTGACGTGGTGTAAAAAGAGTCCATAGATTTTATTTGTTCGGTACTTACATCGAAAACCATTTTTAAAATCTGTCTGTTTATCTTACTTAGCCGGAAGTTTGGCTAATCTCAGAAACGGCTGGACCGATTTTGACGGGATTTTCACTGGCAGATAACTGATATTACAAGGAGGAACTTAGGCTACAAAACTAATCATCATCAATTCAAATACTGTTGTACCGACTACCGATGATATATCATCATCATGTTTTATCATCTATATTATATTAGGAGATATTATGATGATATTTATCATCATAATATAGGCCCACAATGAACTTCAATACGGCCGATCCCATATCACGACATTACATGATAATGATGATATTATATATATATATATATATATATATATATATATATATATATATATTATCAGTAGCAGAATTGATCCACCCATGGCTGGTGGTGGCCTCTCTCACTGAACACCAATTTTTAGCCTAAGTTACTCCTTATATCAAACAACATACCTAACATCAACTATCTATCAGTGAAAGTCCCGTCAAAATCGGGCCAGCCGTTTCAGAGATTAGCCGGAACAAACAGACAGACGGACAGACAAAGAAAAATTGTAAAAAAACACTATTTGGGTATAATATCGGGACATATTGTAAACATCATTATATGCATTCAATAAAAAGCGGTTATTTTGATATTACAAGCAGACACTCCAATTTTATTTATCTGTATAGATTACACAAACAACATAGCTATTAAAATAATAATTATATATAATAATATACATTTTATTAAAAAAAATATAGGTTTCGGTATACATAGCGAAAGGGCTAAACATTATATTGTAATGGTTATCATTCAAAATACAAAGAAATAGGATCGCTTGATATTATTAAGTTCGGTGACCTACATAGTACACTGATTACCCCTCGCGCGGGGCTCTCGCGGGGCTCGTGCGTGTCTCCCGCGCACACGGACCGCTCCCCACACCTCACGGTACGAAATCTGAATTTTCGTTGACCGCCTAAGCCCCGTTAATGGCCGACCAACACGTCATCTACCTAAACGTGGCCTCCACTGTTGAACCTTATTGCCCCATCGGAAAACCGTTCTCCTGAGTGTGTGACCAGCTCACTGCCACTTACTTAAAATATGCTAATTTTATTTGCCTCAAAATGGCATAAGACGTCCCTGGCAAGTCTTCAGTCTTCACCAAGTTAATTAAAACACATTCTTTATGTACTTGTCTATATTTTTAACAATAAATGTATCAGTCCCCAATTTTCATGTACCTTACTACAAACTAAATAACTAACTTTCAACAAAATATATGTGATAATTTAAAACACATCTGCGAAAAGTGTAGTCACAACTACAAGAAAAAAAAAGTAGGTTTATTTAAAAATTCAGGGAACTAAAACTAGCCGAAAAATGAAGACAAATTGATTTATCAGAGAAAGAAACTAATAAATTTGAACAGCTTTGATTATTTAGTAAAAATCAATAAACCTATGAACATACAAACTGGTGATTTATTGATATGAATTAATCTAATAATACTAACAAAGATTCATGTATAATATATTTTACATTTTTTCATGTTAGTTGTATAGACAACAATGCCACCTGATAGGGTAAAAATCAACTATGTAAGTAAATGCTGTTTCTTTTGATGTAGGAAAAACTCATTGGGGTTGGTCTTGAGGTAATGTTAAAATGCACTTGACTGCTGCTTTTTGCATGTTCCATTATCATAGCGTTATCTTCTTAACCAAACTATATGGGCAAGAATGTATATGTACGTAGTGGCAAATATTGCCCCACATCAACGATATTGATCCACACACACACTAATAAGTTATTAGATATGTATGTTGCTCACAATATTTTTTTCCACGCAGCAAAAATCAAGCTCATATAACCTTCCTGTTCAAGACTTGCAATAATTAGACTATCATGATTAAAGTTGCAGTATGGTTTCATATTAAAATATATACATGTTATATTAAAATCTTAGTAATTTTCACAATTTAAATCTTTATCTTACTCGTTCCTGATGACAATGCAATAGAAATAAAAGGGAAAAACAAGGTAAATATCGTGTTTTAAAACACTGACTTGATATCAGTTGGATGACAACCATACGCGGCTCAGTGGTAGCAGTATTGCACGCACATAGTTCACGGATCATACACTTAATATTTACACAAATGTACACTATTTTACATATTATATTTACTGTGCTGCCACTTGCTCAGTTTTCTTCTTGTCCGTGTATATCCTTTGGAAAAGCACAAACTTTCCACTCTGAATATTCTTTGCTTCAACGATAGCACCATTTATACTCCAGGTGGGTTCCAGGTTGTGCCAGTACCTGGCGTCTTCTGGCACCTGGAGTTTGTCTAGCAACCTCTTGGTTAGCTCCGGGATGATGGGCTGGAGGATGATGGAGCATATCCTGAGGGTCTCCAGCGTGATGTGTAGTACCACGTCCAGGTCTTTCTGGCACTCGGGCTTCTTCTTCAACTCCCAGGGTTTGGAGGCTTCAAAGAACGCGTTCGCCAGGTGCAGTGTGTGGATCACCGCGTCCACCGCCTTGTAGAACTGGTAACTGGAGTAGTGCTCGTGACATGTGTCTGTAAACATACAAATTATATTAGGTTTGCGGTCAGGTTTTGTGCAGCAGGCTGCAGTATTTCATCCCCACCATGGTTCATTCCTTGTCGTGGCGGTGAGGCTCAGTAGCCTAGGGTGAGCCCAGCACCTTGGGCGAAGCTAATGGAGCCGAGGGGGCTCTTTGTACCCCTCTTATAAGAAGAGAGGACAAAAGAGCAAGGGGCGAGGACGGGAACCTCACCTCATTGTACTGTCCCGACGTTGAAAGGGGTTGTTCTGTGCTGCGGGACAACCCCTCTGTGGAGGTGATGTCGGTCCCCTGAAGTACTGACTAGCCGTCGAGCTATTTGCTCAACATTTGGTGGCACTCGCCGGGTTTTAGTGGGTAGAGCTGCGTCCACTTACCAGCTTTCGGGCGCAGCGAGTCCCACATACCTGCCTGGGGAGACCCATTCCCCCGAGGGATGCCTCAGAGCATTTCCCGGCGTTAAAGGAAAAAAAAAGCTGCAGTATTTCATGCCTCTCACCCTACAATCATACAAGGAACAGATCCCACATGGAATTATACTGGTCTCATGTATTAACAGTGTAGTAGTGAGTAGTCTATGGTTTGTTACAAATCAACGACTGCATAACGAATTGAAAATTCCTACAGTTAAAGAGGTAATAGTAGGGATATTGACACGTGTTACAAATTCATGTAGTTATGTTTTACACATTAAAGACAGTATTTGAAAAGCTAAAATAACATTTTAAGTGTCTATTTATTTGTGTTTATTTATTTATAACATTTTTATCTTTATTATATTGTTTAGATCGTAGGATCCTCTTTGTTTTAATTTCAATTTAGTTTTTCTTTTTGATGACCTACTCTACTGTTATTTTAAATTCTCCTCTACCCTAAGGATGTCTGGAAGAAATCGCTTCCTTAGCGATAAGACCGTCCTTGTGCATAATATTATTTTGTAAGTTTTTATTTAAGATGTAATTATTGTTTTTATGCACAATAAAGTATATTTCTTCTTCTTCTTCTTAAATTAAAGATAATTAATTTAAAATGCATTTTTTACATTTTTAAAAACACCATCATAGCTGTCATAACCAAGTTTAAGCGTCACTGGCGAACTGCAAGGAGCATAATATCTGCTATGTGCTTTGATAGAGCGCGAGTATGTTTATCGATCTGTGACGTAATCACAGATAGGAGCGTTTTAGGACGAATTTAAAAAAAAATATTTATAGCTACATCTTTTTTTATTAAAATCGTGTATAAAATCAATTTAAAAATTTAGTCAACATCCCGATTCTTAATACAAAAACATACAAGAAAATAATCATAAACCAGCCGAACAAGCCCAACCTCTCATGGATCTACACGGCGACTCAAACTAGGCATCCCACAAAGTGTGAACGAATTAAATCCCATGAAACCAGCATACAGAATTTAGAATAGGATGCGACACAGGCCGCATACCTAAACATGACCCCAATGTTATCCAATATCATCCAGAAGGTCCTGCTCAACACTCAAGTGACAGATTGTAGAAAGAAAAAAAAACATAATTTCACCCACATCAGTTTGATGTCGGGAAATCCATAATAATTAGATTTTTACGGTACTTCCTGCCTTCCTTCACTCACCGGGCAGCCGCTGCAGCGCGGCGAGCAGGCGCTCGGCGGCGGGAGGCGCGGCGCCTGCGGGTAGGGGCGGGCGCTCGGCGCGCGGGTTGAGTGCACGGCCGCAGCTGCGCGCCACTAGGTTGCCCAGCGTGTCCGCCAGCTCGGAGTTGGCCGTATTGATCAGCTTCGTTTCGCTGTAGTCTAAAAACGAGATTGACTGAATATAACTTGAACGACACCCTGGGGAGTCTCAATCCACTTGTACGTTAAATCATTGTTATGATTACCCCGTTAACAGTTACATGATTATTACGACTACACTTGGCAATTATAACATTGTTCAAACTACCCCACTGGAAATTAGAACATTCCGACGACCACGCAACAGGCAATTTGAACATTGTTACGTCTGCCCCACTGGTAATTAAAACAATGTTACGATTTAACGTTCAACTGGATTGGGACCCCCAATACACTTGAACGTTAAATCGTTGTTATGATTACCGCGTTAACAGTTACATGATTATTACGACTACACTTGGCAATTATAACATTGTTAAGACTACCCCACTGGAAATTAGAATATTTCGACGACCACACCACAGGCAATTTGAACATTGTTACGTCTGCCCCACTGGCAATTAAAACAATGTTACGAGTGCCCTATTGGAACTCAGAAAATTGTTACGAGTACCCCACAGGCAATAATAATTAGACGTATATATGGGCGCATTTCGCTACCTATCGGCAATTTTTTTTTTTTTTTTTTGGTCTGCAGCGGAATTTTGCAGCCCAAACCATAACTAGGACCGGGGTTGGTTTTAAACCTAGCCGTGTGTGGGGTTCGCACTTGGGCAGTGTCGTTACCCACTAAAACCGCTGCAAGCGCCCTCCGCCGCCTTTTTGAGGATCCCGGATCTTGCAGGCAACACAGGACCCTCGGCGACAGGCTGACCCCGGCGAGAGGCCAGACTCTTCCTCGAAAGGGGGGACTGCTCGGCCGTTCGTTTTCACGATACTTTTAACAGTCCCCGACGACGTCGTGCCTATCTGGACCCAGGTTAACCCCAGCCTCGGCCCGACACGAGCACAGGGGCGTTACTGGAGGCGCATTAAGTAGCGCCTCCTACGCACCCCTGTTCGTCGCCTGCGGTGGGAGGCCTCGTCGGCGGCCTCCTCTCTCACCCGCTCATCGGCCTCCTTCTGGGACATTACTGCCTCACAGAAGGAGACCATCGCCGTCCAGGACTCATCATTGCGGAGCATCGCGGTGATGATGCTCGGCAAAGACAAGTCCCCTTCGATAACTGACGTCAGATCGTGACGCAGCGCCGCCCATCTCGGGCACACCTCTAACCTATCGGCAATAGTTAGCAACTATTGATATAAATATGTTTTAGTTTATCATTAAGGTGAACATATTGTTATAGAAATATCTGAAATACATAAGATTTATATTTAAATACTTATATGTAAACATATGAACCATTATTTATTAAGGTCTGATATTTAATAGCCACTGTTTAGACTGTTTCAATGTTTCGAAGATGATTCATGTTTCATTTATTTGTTACAATACTCAATTTACTGTGTAAATGTTCAATTTAATATGTATTACAACTAATATCACTATTCTATATAAAACCCTTGTAATAATAAGAGTATTGTATTTAATACTAGTTACATGTTTAATTGTTTATGGAATTACTTTGATTAATATAAATAGGGGAACGTAGGGACGTATTGCGTTAATATTAAGTGTAGCGTGAGTTATGTTACCAAAACAAAGGCTAGCATAGTTTGATCCCGCGAGTACTCCACTTGATGGGTGCAGAAACAATCTGACCATAGAAGTACCACGGACGCCAGCATCCGACACCTTAAGTAAACACTCAACACAGCAATCACCACTCATCGCTGCGTGTGGCCGTCGCCTTCGCCCCCGCCTGGACTCGCCTCCCGCAACCGTTCCCCTCCGTCATTTAGAAGATGTTGTAACCAATAGTTAGGCATTCATTTGTAATTCGTCAAAGTATAATCATCCTTTGTACATACGCTGTAATACAGTATTCTGAGATAATCTGGTTATTATTACTCCATGTATGTGGATCCCGAAGACCTGTACCGTAAAGCCACGCCGACATATACTTACTTGCGTCATCAGCCATGGTGGCCTCCCTCAGCAGCAGGTATCGGAGCGCGTGCGGCGCCGGCACCGCCCGCGGCGAGACCACGTTCCCCAGCGACTTAGACATCTTGCAGCCGCCCACGGTCCAGTGCGAATGGCAGACGAGCCGCCGCGGCGGGTTCCACTTGATCGCCATGAGAAACGCCGGCCAGTAGATGCCGTGGAACCTACCGATGGTATAAAAGAAATTATATCTTGCTATTATATAGATAAAGAATCGACAAAAAACCTGAGAACTAAAATTAAAAAAAGATTAATTATTGTAATATTAACCTGGTGCATCAAATCATACAAGGTATGGTCGGTAAAGATTTAGAAATTGATTTATTTATTAAATGTTATAATATTGACATACTATGTATAACCGAACATTGGCTGAATAAAAATGAAGTTATGTTCAATTTTAGTGATCACCAGTTAGCAGCGCATTCAATAGTGAAAAAGCAATACAAGGTGGCTCCTTAATACTGACCAGAATAAATCTAAAACCTAAAGAACGTAAACATATAGTGAGCCTCTCTGTTGAACGCACTATTGAAATAGCTTGTATAGAGCTTGAATGTCTTATTATTGTAATACAGACCTCCTAGTGGGTTATATGATGCTTTTGAAGAAGTTCTTATAAAGGTATGTGGATCCAACAAATATATAATTATCTGTGGTGATTTTAATATAAATTTATTAGAAAATAATTCCACCACTATCAGATTTATATCATTATTGAAATCATACAACCTCAGTAACTTATTCTTAGAACCCACTAGAATAACTTGCACTATGGCTACTTGTATAGATAATATATTCAGTAATGTAACACCGTGCAGTCAATCTGTTATTAATAAGCTTACTTCGGTTCATTGTGGATTGCAAGCATCATTAAATAATATATACTTATAAAGAAAATAATTGCAGTAAAAAAGTAATGTTTGTCCCTGTTAACGCAAATCGTATTGAGAGGCTTAGATGCAATGTAACGGCTAAACTTTCGTATTTTTGTTGCAACAAAGAAGATTCGAATATATAATATAATGAATGTATTGAAATTTATAATAAACATGTATTTAAATTTTAATACATTCGCCCAAAAGATGTTATTAGTGCTTTTAAACAAATCAACATCAAGAACACCACTGATTTATGGGGCATGTCTGTGAGCCCCACTATGGTTCAGGCCTTTTCGTGGCGGTGGGGCTCAGTAACCTAGGGTGAGGCGCTGCACCTTGGACGAAGCTAATTGGGCCAAGGGGGCTCTTTGTACCCCTCTTATAAGAAGAGGGGACATAAGAGCAAGGGGTGAGGATGGGAACTTCACCCCATTGTACTGTCCCGACGTTGGGAGGGTTGTTCTGTGGTGCGGGGCATCCCTTCTGTGGAGGTGGCGTCGGTCCCTTGCAGGAATGACTAGCCGTCGAGGTGTCCTGTTTGTTTACTAGATTTGTTTACGTGGTTAGAGCTGCGTCCACTTACCAGCTGTCGGGCGCAGCGAGTCCCACATACCCGCGTGGGGAGACCCACTCCCCCGCGGGATGCCTCAGAGCATTTCCCGGCGTTAAAGAAAAAAAAATGTCTGTGAGAATTATAAGACACATTGTGCATATTATTGCACCTACTTTGATGATCATATTCAATGACTGTATTGATTGTGGTGTATTTCCTGTTCTAATGAAACATAGAAATGTTATACCACTCTTTAAATCGGGTAGCAGTTCAGATCCTTCGAACTTTAGACTTCCAACTCTCAGTTAAATATTCGAAAAAATTATCACCTACTAAACTAAGTGTGCGTAAAAATCAATAAATATATGAAAATGGCGAATAACCCAACTTGTTTTATTTGACTTAGAGTAAGGCTGGTTTTAGAGTCACGCTGACCGTCGGCGCTGACAGGCCAATATGTATGATTACTTATGAAGCGTTTTAGAATAACACCGACGACTCAGCGCTAAGCACTGTCAGCGTTGAGCCACACGCGCGCGTACGCGCCACGCGTCGGCGCCGCTGAGCACGCGGCGCCGACGCGCTTCGGACCTCACTTATCGTTACAGTGTTACATAAAACGCACGTGCCGACGGGGACAGACGGGCGCAACAATGAATCGGGATATTGATACTGGGCGTGTGATTGAAGAAGTTCTGCTGCGAAAATGTTTATGGGACGCCAGTGATATACTGTATAAAAATAAAGACGCACGATTGAAGGCCTGGAACGACATCGTAATCGCACTGTTTGAGGATGTGCAGGAAAATGAAAAAAAAAACGATTTGGGTAAGGAAGTGCGTTTAATATATTTTTGCATTCGTAGTTATGAATAACAATACTCTTATAACTTATAGTTTCATAAAAACACAAGAAATTTTAAACGATCAAAAAGTGAGGTTATGTCAGGGTTATGTTTATTTATTTATTCATTTATTTATTTAGGTAACAAACAGTCGTTTACAATCATTAATAAACTTTATAACTACAACTAACCAAATGATGCTCTCCCGAGCAGCGCGCGATGAACCGCGCCCCCTGCGGGGCGCGGAGGGGGGCGTCCCCCGTTCGAATATTTCTTATGATCAATCGGTACAGTAAGTGAGCCATCTGCTCACTTACTGTACCGATTGAGCTTAAAGGCCATCAGGCCGAAAAGTCTAGTCCTTCCGAAAAAAAAAAAAAAAAAAAAAAAAAAAAAAGCAGCGCCCGGCCAAGCGACAAAACCGAGGTGAGGCTCTGACCGAGGGACCGCGGTGCTCTGCAAAGGAGCAGAGCGATCTCGCGGTCATTGTACACCGGGAGGATGGCGCAAGGGTGGACGAGGCTGCGGCGGACCTCATATTCGCCAAGATGGAGGATACCCAGGACGACATGGGGAGATCCACTGCTTTTGCGACGTCGGGACTGGTGTCGGAAGGTTTCTTCTTAGTGAAACCGCTCACGATGGAGGCGAGGGAGTGGTTCTTGACATGCGATTTTGGCGTGTACAATGGGATCCCACTAAAGGTAAAGCCACTGAACCGGAGCAGAGTAGCAGTCTGGCTGCCCGGTAAAGTGGACTTAAGAGCACCAAAGTTTCTGCAGAGGCAGAACGCGTATGAGACCGAATTGAAGATGTCGGAGTGGACCCTTATCTCTAGGGAGAAACTCCCTGCTGGGGAGAGACTGGTGATGGGGGTCCCCAGCGACATATTCAAGGAGGACTCAGGACATGTCTGGCTCAATTACCAGGCCACCCAGATTCAGGCCCGATTGCTGCGCACGAGCAAGCAGCAGGCGAAACCTGATGTGGCCGATGCAGGACATGGTAGCGGGTCTAATGTGACGGACCAGACGTCACAAACAGTGTGCCCTGGAACACACATCGGGCACACACGGGACACAAGCACACAGACAGACCCACAGAACTCCATAGAGGAGTCGCTGGGGGGTAAGGGCAAACATTGCGGTTGTGTCTGTTCGGGAGCAAAAAGATGCGCCCCACAGCTCCTGCGATCAGCCCTGCCCGTCAGCGGCCCAAGCGCAATCACAGACACAGACCTGGGACCTGTGCAGACCGCCTCGCTGAAGACACCAGAAGCTCACCATAGTGTGACTGACGGTGATCAGAAGCGGGGCCCGAAGCATTAGGTCCCGGGCGGCACACACACCCTTACACACACAATGACTCTACACAATAACACTACACAAGCACACACACATACAAACACAACACAAAATAAAATAAAGATACTTCAGTTAAATTTGCACCATTGTCGCGAAGCCATGACAGAGCTTTGCAGATTTGTGGTATCAAATAACATAGACATCGCCCTGCTACAAGAGCCATATGTAATTAATGGCCGTGTTGTTAGCATCGGCTGTCAGGGCGGTGAAACTATCTACCATCGTGTTGGTGAGTCCGACCCCAGAACATGCATCTATGTTAGCAACAGAGCTAGGGCGCTAGGACTAATGAAAGTTGAATGTTACAGAGATCTCACGGCTGTACTAGGCACACTATGTAATGCAGATGGGAACACAAAGAAAATGGTCTTCATGTCGGTCTACATCCCGAGCTAGACGGACTACGAACCACCAGGACAACTCATAGAAGAGACAATGATAAAATATAGAGGTATGGGTATCCCCGCTATCCCGGTTGTTGTGGGCTGTGATGCCAACTCCCATCACAAGGTGTGGGGCAGCACGGATTGCAACAAGAAGGGAGATTTATTACTTGAATATATTCTTAGCACTGACCTAGAAATAATTAATGTAGGCAATACACCCACGTTTGTAACTAGAACAAGGAAAGAGGTTCTTGATATTACATTAATGTCAAGCGATGCCTCCCATCTGTTGAAGGACTGGAAGGTTGACACCTCTTATGCTTTCTCAGATCACCGCAGAATAACATTCCATCTGGACTGCCAGCTGGAAGTACTAAAAATTTAGGAACAATAGGAAAACAAACTGGGATACGTTCGATCTAGCGTTGAGAGAGTGGATTCCCGGTAAAAGAGAATTAGGAGAAAAGGAAGAAATAGAGCAAGAAGCATGTAGGCTTGAGAAAGCTCTTAACGATGCCTACCTCAAAGCCTGCCCCCAGAAAGAGATAAGACCTGGGAAGGGACAATCTTGGAGGAACAAATCCCTGAACAAAGCAAGGAAAAGGACCAGAAGGGCACTTAGAGTCGCCTTGAACAGGGACGACGACGAAAGCATGAGGAAATACAGAGAAGAACGTAATAATTTTAAGTACCAGAGCCGCAAAGAAGACAGAAACGGGTGGAGTACATACTGCGAAAGCGTTACAAAACAACCAGAAGCGGCCAGGCTGGTAAAAACGCTAGCAGAAGACAAAACTACCGGCTATAGCCGTACAAATTAAAAAACTTATATTTTTACCTACGGCCTTAGCAGTCGGTTACGTACTGAATGACGATAGAATATATTTATACTGTCTTAATACAATTACTTTTCTAGGCCCTACTGTCATTCTACATCACTGTTTTTGACGAATCAAGTTGTATGTGTGTGTTACCATACTTAGGTACAAACACATCGACACAACGGCTATAACCGTTGACGCTTCGTACAAAATCCGTTGAGATTTGAACTAGTGACGCGCTGACCGCGCAGGTGATAGTACGTGTGTGAAGTTGTCTTGTAACTTTGTAATTGGGGGTTATATTTTTATTGTAAGTACCTACATTATACGTTTTCTTATTTTGAATATGATAACAAGTATATATAATTATAATATAATTTCAATAGTACACATGTTTTATTATTATCTTCGTAAAGGTATATTTATAACTTTTATATTTACGAGATATTTTATCTATTTAGATGAGCAATCCGAGAAACGTTCGTGAAATTGAGCGCCTTCTTGAAGAGGTTTCTACCCCGGAATCATCTCAAAATGAAGACGATCCCTACCAAGACGACGGAGAATATGATTCTGATGAAAACTATCAGCCAGACTTCGAAAATCAGTCCAGTTCGAGCGATGAAGATTTTGTTAACATTAGCAGGCGACGAGTTGTTCGACCAACGGCTAGATTATCGTCTTCATCATCTTCTAACTTAAACCAGGTGAACGATATAATTTCTGGTAATAATATTGATTTACACGAAGTTCTTGAACCAAATTTTTCTTCTGTCACACAACCGTCAGTAGCTATACAATCTATTCTCGATCCGATATCTGGTGAAACTTTCATTGAACCGACTGAAGTTGTACAGCAGACTGATGCGGAATGGTCCCATACTGTAGAACCAATTCCGGAGTTTCAGTTCGACGCCTCATCCATCGGAATTCAAGTTAACATAGATGAGAATAGTACTCCATTAGATGTATTCAAGATTGTCTTATCAAACCAGTTACTTGACCACATGATTTCACGCACTAATGCTTATGGTGCTAAATTGGCTTTTTTTTTTTTTTTTGGTTTCGCTGGGGAATGTGTTTAGGCATACCACCGGGTCCGGGGGGGCCCGGAGGTTATGTGGGACTCTCTGCGCCCGAGAAGATGGTAAGGTGGACGCAGACTCTACCCACTAAACCCCAGCGGTGTTCTCCTCGTCGTCTAGGTGACCCGACGCGAGAGCTGTGGACGTCCGCACCGGGCCACAACGGTGTGCCATCTGGCACTCTTCTCTGGAGGTGTCGCGCCCTCCTCCATCTCCGCTTAAGTCACCCTGAACACATTAAAGTGCCTTATAGCCCGAACCTTCACGCGCGCGGCGGATCCCCCGATCGGCCGCGCACAGGTCCCTCACGGCGGTGCGACCACCTGTCGCCGCCGCGCTCTCCTGCGGGAAGAGGCGCCAGTGCGTTCCCTCTCCCGCTCCGCCTCCTCCTTCTGTGACATCACTACCTCGCAGAAGGAGAGGACCGCCTGCCATGTGCTCTCACTGACGGTCATCGCTCGGATGACCGCAGGGAGCGACAGGTCCGCGCCAACCTCAGCGACGAGGGGCGCCCTTGCCTCCGCCCACGCTGGGCACTCCGCCAGGGTATGGTCTGCAGTGTCTTCACTGCTGCCGCAGTGATGACACCCTGGCGAGTCCTCCGCCCCTGCCACCTTCCACAGATACCTTCCGAAGCAGCCATGCCCCGTCAGAATCTGTGCAAGGTGGAAGGTTATGATGCCGTGCCGCCGGTCAATCCACT
The DNA here is from genome assembly GCA_963853865.1 of Helleia helle. NCBI lineage: Eukaryota > Metazoa > Arthropoda > Insecta > Lepidoptera > Lycaenidae > Helleia > Helleia helle. The sequence goes on from OY971436.1 coordinate 2,381,629, forward strand.
GCTCCAGGATTGGACCGACAGCCGACACGGTGCGGTGTCCCGCACTAGGTTCCTCCAGCCTCTCCTTCCACTGACGAAGCACACGCCTTCGGAGGCGGCTCCGCCAGGACTCTTCTTCCTCAGAGGTCTCCTCTTCCTCCTCCTCTCCTCCACGTCTGCGCCAGGGCCCTTGTCACCAGGTCCAATGGCGCGGAGCCCGCCAGTACGCACGCAGCCTCGTATGAGGTCGTACGGTACGCACGGACGGCCCTGACGGCCATGACTCTCTGCGGACGTCGCAGCAGAGCCACATTCTCCGTCTTCAGGGCGCTCGCCCATATCGGCGCGCCGTACAGTCCCATGGACTGCAAGACGCCCGCATATAGGCGGCGGCAACCAACGCTCGGTCCACCCACGTTGGGGAGGAGACGACTCAGCGCTCGTGCAGTTCCGAGCAGCCTCGGGATGAGGCGCCGGCAATGCTCTCGGAACTTCCATCGACTGTCGATGACGAGGCCCAAATACCTCATGGTTGACTCGACAGCGATGGAAGTTCCCCCAACTACAAGGTGCGATCCGGGCGGAGGGGCTCGCCGGGGCCCGTGGAAGCATATAGCTTCGCACTTCTCCAGGGCCACTTCGAGCCCAAGACGCCGGATTCTCGCCACCACCTGGGCGACTCCAGCTACCGCCAGAATGCGTGCCTCCGAAAAGGTGCCTCCGCGGGCAGTGACGACGGTGTCGTCGGCGTAACACGTAACAGCAACGCCCGGCAAGTTCGCGCCGCGGAGGACCCAATCGTAGCCGATGTTCCACAGGAGTGGGCCCAAGACTGAGCCCTGTGGAACACCGCACGCCACTCTCCTCGTCACCCAGCCACCGGCAGTGGGGTACGCGACGCACCTACCAGACAGGTAGTTTCCTACCAGTCTGCGCAGATACGTCGGCACGCCGTGGAAGTGCTAAATTGGCTAGCCAAAATAGACCCGCAACTAGGAACAGTCGCCGTGCATCATTTCGTCCTGTAGATCACGAAGAATTATTGATGTTTTTTGGGTTATGTCTGTTACAAGCACAAGTAAAATTTCCCGAGAGGCGTAAATTATTTTCTAATGACCCTTTATATTTTCATCCTATCTTCAGCTACGTTATGTCAGGTAGAAGATTTGACCAAATTCTTAGATGTCTCAATGTCGCGGAAGATAATTCCAAAGGTGAAAAAAAAGTTATAAACTTTATTGACGCTCTTATTGATAATTTTCGACGTATTTATAAACCTGATAAGGAATTGTCTATTGACGAGTCTTTGATATTATTCAGAGGCCGTCTTCATTTCCGTCAATACATAAAATCAAAGAAGGCACGATATGGAATAAAATTTTATGAGCTAACATCACATGATGGCTATGTGTTGAGTTTACTAATGTACTGTGGAAAAGATGATTCCGATCCAACTGCATTTGGCAAAAAGACAGAAAGGATTGTAATGAAGCTATTGCAGCCATATCTATTAAAGGGGCATCATATATTTATGAACAATTTCTACAACTGTGTAGAGCTTTCGAAGACTTTGCTGGGACTCAGAACACATACAAATGGTACGTTGTCGTAATGTACGAGTCTCTGCTGGCCAGAGTCTCGGAATGGGGGCGACTTAACCTAGTCCAATTTAACCCCAACAAGACACAAGTTTGCGCGTTTACCGCAAAAAAATCACCCTTCGTCGTTCCTCTACAATTCGAAGGCACTTCCCTAACCACCTCAGCCAGCATTGGGATACTTGGCGTCGATATATCGAGAGATGTGCAGTTTCGTGGTGATTTGGAAGGAAAGGCTAAACTAGCCTCGAAGAAACTCGGCGTGCTCAATAGGGCGAAGCAGTATTTCATGCCTTCACACCGCCTTCAATTATACAAGGCGCAGATCCGGCCTCACATGGAATACTGCTCTCACCTCTGGGCTGGAGCGCCTCAATATTCCTTGCCTTTTTCATATTTCTCTTATTTTATGTTTTATTAGTGTATTTTATTAGGTAATAGGTTATTTTAATTTATTTTAATATTTTAGTTAGAGTAGTTAGAGTTAGCGTAGAATTAGAGTAGAATTAAATTAGGTATAGACAGCAGTTCTCAGAATGACGGATTCTGACGAGGGGGGCCCTCACCCTCTCGGCAGCGCCCCGCCCCCCTTCCGACCGCGAAATTCGCTCCTGCGAACGCCGCCGACCCCGCGTATTTACCACACCAGTGGGGAGGAAGAGACAGACGACAATCAAGCCATCGCCAGCGCGACTGCAAGGAAAGTATATGAGTCTGTGATGGAGGCCCTAACGCCGCCGAAGGGTACACCCGCGACCACTCAAGCCGGCCCATCGAAACGTTTTCTTTCGCCAGAAGAGCTAGCGGTACAAAAAAAGCCGCGTAGAAGGCAGGCAAAGCAGTGTGCTGCAGTCAGGATGGACTACACTGCCGCCGGCGAGACTAACGCCGACGGTAGCATGGTGGACCCGGGTACGCCGGGCATTGCTGACTTCCGGACGCCATGCTCGACGGACGAAGACGACGCAGCCACTTCCGGCAGTCTGGCCAAAAGCTCTCCGCGCGATCTTCTGGCGGTAGCTAACAAGGCGGCGAGAAACATCGGCGATATAATTAAATCCCCGGTAGCGAAGTTAAATAAAGCCGACAGCGCTAGCGTCACTCGTGAGCTGTCGTACATACTGGAAGTGGTCTCACATCTGGCCATATGCTAGTGGAATCTGAAAAGTCGGTGGATGTATCGAGGGCACGGGCCACAGTCCTGCAATCGTGCCTGGAGGAGGAAAAGACGAGGTCGGCTAACGTGGAAATTAAGGCTGAACACGTCGCCGCCGCTATCGCCGCATCAGCCCAGGCTACAACAACGAAGACAGGGTCATATGCCGACAAATTAAAGGCGCAATCCGGACCAGTGGTAGCGGTGTACCCTGCTGAGAAAGGCGCTACAATGAAAACAGCTGAAGACACGAAGAGCGTACTGAAGACCTCCGTAGCTCCCGCCGCTCTAAATATCAAGGTGGACAAAGTCCGAAGGCTCGCTGGAGCTGGGGTTCTTGTCCAGACAAAGACGAGGGAGGATCTGGAAAGATTAAAATCGGCAATCCCACCGTCGCTAAGGGCATCCGAACCAAAAAGGCATCAGCCGTTAGTCGCCCTCAAAAACATAGAAGGGAAGGCAACAAACTTTGAAGAAATCTTGAAGGCAGTCCAAGAGCAAAATTTCAAAGACGATGAGAATTGGACCTTCGCCAAAATCAAGGGAAACTGTAGGTTGGCCTTCAAGAAAAATAGATATGGGGGCGACAGAACGACGGTAGTTATTGCCTGTGACCCAAAACTGCGGAGCGCCCTATTGAAAAAAGAAAAATTGTACATAGGGTGGGAAGTCGTTCCAGTAGAGGACTACACGACAGCAATCTGTTGCCGACGGTGCCAGCTCTATGGCCATGGCGAGAACACTTGCAAGGCGGAAGCTCCAACGTGTGGCAACTGCGGCGAGACGGGGCACAAAGCTGACGATTGCAAGGCAACACAGTCGAGGTGTGCCACGTGCTTCAAGTTCGGCCGTGCTAAGGAGGCAACCACCCACAGGACTGCCAGCGGAGAATGCCCCGCTCGTCGACATGCTGAGAAGAGGATGGTCGAGCGCACCGGTTATTAATGGCGCCGCCACACATCACCGTCGGACAGATTAATCTGGCGGGAGCTAGAACGGCCACCACCGAGCTACCTCTAGTCGCCGAGGAAATGGGGCTAGACGTCGTTCTGGTCTAGGAACATTATCCTAGCCCCAACATCATACAGTCCGATAGCAACGCCAAGGCTGGAATATACCTACGAAGGAAGGATGTCGCATGCGCGGCACTTCGACACCTATCGAACCGGCACTGTATGGTGTGCCATTTACTAGTAGACACGGATGGTATATACCTAGTATCGTCCTATTTTCAATACGCTGACGATATTGATATACATCTCAAACATCTAGAGACGGTACTAGCGTGCCTGAGAGGAAAACGTATCATCATAGGGGTAGACTCGAACGCGCACTCTCCGATGTGGTACTGCGAGAGAAGGCAGTACATCGGACGCGGACCAGACGTCACGCACCGCCGCGAATCGATGGAGGCGTTTATCCTGGCACATGGACTCCGTTTGGCGAATGTTGAAAACCAGCCGGTAACGTTCGCTGGGCCAACAGGCTCATCCAACATCGACCTCACTCTGACGAGAGGCACCCCGGTAACGGGGTGGAGAGTGCACGAAAACAAGATAGACAGCGACCATCGACTGATTACATTCGTGGTGGCCAAGAAGACGGGAAATGGGGTCGACTCGAGCGCAGGGTCGCCGGACAAGTCAATGAGGTTCCGGGATCGTCGGGTGGATTGGGCGCACTTTGAGGACCAGATCCGTCTCAGAGTTGGTACGACCATTAAGTGGAATCGTTCAGCAGCGCGAATAGGTGCTCAGTTCACTAAGTTGGTGAAGAGCACTGCGCTGCAGACACTGGGGTTGCAAAGGGAGGGTAGAAATGAGCGGGGGTATGAGTGGTGGACACCGGATCTTGACCGGATGCGCCGTGAAACCTACCGCCTGCGTAGGGCTTGGTAGACCGCTCGCAAATGCGAGAGTCCCGATGAGGAGGCTGCTAAGCAGAGATTCCACACACGTAGGCGTAGTTACAGGGTAGCAATGGAGGAGGCGCAACTCTTGCATTTTCAGACCATCGCCAATTCCGGAAACTTGGACCCTTGGGGACAAGCCTACCGAGCCGCGAGTGGGAGGATTCGTCCCCCCCATAACGTAATAAATGGCATAAAGTATGCCGAAGGTGATGCTGGGGGCGTCAAGGAAGCCATGACGAATTTACTGGAGGCACTGTGCCCAGATGACGACACGAGCCGTGATACCCCGTATCACCGTCAAGTGCGGGTCATGGCAGCTCTGACGCCGACAGGTGGAGATGCCCCTCCTCCGACCGTCGAGATTGTAGGGACGGTAATCAGGGAACTCCCCAACACCGCCCCGGGCATCGACGGGATAACCGCACGAATTATTAAACACGTTTGGGCAGCCGCGCCGGATGAAACAGCTGAAGTGTTTAGGCGATGTGTCCAGGAGGGCTCTTTTCCTGGTGTGTGGAAGGACGGCAGGTTGGTTGCCCTACCGAAAGGAAACGGCAAGCCTCTTACCGACCCAAAAGCATACCGGCCCGTCACTCTGCTGCCGATCTTTGGTAAAATTTTAGAACGCCTTATGATCAGATGCGCACCGCAAATGACCAGGGGTCTATCGGACTGCCAGCACGGATTCACGCGAGGGCGGTCGACGGTCTCTGCGGTGAGGAGTATCTTCAGTGTGGCACGTGAGAGCTCGTCGAAGTATGTACAGGCGATATTTTTGGATATCTCAGGGGCCTTTGATAATGCCTGGTGGCCCATGATATTGCTGAAGTCGAAGCGGGGAGGTTGCCCACCAAACATCTACAGGATGCTGGTGGACTACTTCGTCGATCGAAGAGTAGGGATGTTCGTGGGCCACTCGGTAGTGTGGAAGGCGGCCACCATGGGCTGTCCGCAGGGATCGGTATTGGGTCCCACGCTCTGGAATGTGCTGATGGACGATTTGCTCAGGCTGCCGCTCCCCGGGGGGGTTAGTATCGTGGCATATGCCGACGATGTGACGATCTTGGTCGAGTCCGGTGCCCGGGCGGGCCTGGAAGAAAAATCCAAGGCAGCACTGAAGCTCGTCGGTGAGTGGGGTGAGAGGAACCGGCTGGAGTTCTCCCCTGCTAAGTCATCCACGATGACAATCAGGGGTAAACTCCAGCGTCCACCCACCATCAGATTCGGGAGTAACTCGATCAGGAGCGTCACATCGACCACGGTACTGGGAGTGGTGGTGGACTCGAGTCTGTCCTTCGCGCAGCATGCGGTGGACATAGGGGAGAGGGCGGCAAATTGTTTCGGCAAGATGTCGAGAGTGTCGGCATGCTCATGGGGTATCAGATACAGAGCCCTTAAGGTTCTGTACATTCGTGTCCACGGTGACGTATGCTGCTGCATGTTGGTATGAGCGTGCGTCCCTTCACGTTGTAGTGAGTGCGCTCCTGCGCACCCAGAGACCCGCCTTGATCCTTCTGACCAAGGCGTATCGCTCGACGAGTACTGACGGACTGGCGGTGTTGGCTGGTGTGCTGCCGGCCGACCTCGAGGTGATCAGGGCAGGCAGACTAGGCGCTCTGCGCGAGTCCGCGGTTACCAAGGAGGAGTTGAAGAGTGCCAAACTCAGAGAAGCTGAGTCCGCTCTCGCCGCATGGCAAGAGCGTTGGCACACGTCGATCCATGGGAGGGAGCTATATCGGTTTTTCCCGGAGGTGAAGGCTCGATTCAAGGCGACTTGGATCGAGCCGGATTATGAAACGTCCCAAATCTTGACCGGTCATGGGTGTTTTAGGGGGAGGCTTCACAGAATGAAATTGTCCGCTGTGGGGTCATGCTACTGCGGCGAAGCTTCAGTAGAAGACGTACACCACGCACTCTGGGAATGTCCTCTGTACAGGGATGAGCGTAGGGAATTGTTAGACGGCATCGAAGTACAAGAGGTGGGACCGATCTACTACGGCGATCTTGTGGCTTCTGCGGCGAACTTCGGTAGACTACGGGATTTCGCGCGACGATGGCACAAGAGAAGGAGCGACCTCGAGAAGAACGGAGGCGAAGATTGAAGCGGAAACCCAGAGAGGTGAAGAAGAAGAAGAAGAAGACCATCGAAGATAGCAGAGCGCACTATCGGCAGACACCGAAGGCGTATCTGTGCCGTCCGCCCCAGAAAGGGGAGAAGGACTTAAGGGACAAGTAGATAAAGAATTAAATAACTTGTAGGGAACGGAAGCGTGCGCACCTGAAGGGCAGAAGAAGAAAAACCCCAGACATTAGGGTGCGCACTCCCGTGATTCGGCCCGTATAACCACGACAGGTTGAGAGGGCCATGGGTTGGTGGTGGGACTTGCTCTCACCTCTGGGCTGGAGCGCCCCAATATCAGCTCCTTCCATTTGACCGCATTCAACGCCGGGCGGCTCGAATCGTCGACGACAATGTTATCTGCAATCGGCTTGATTCTTTGGCGCTGCGTAGAGATGTCGGATCGCTCTGCATCTTCTACCGCATCTACCACGGGGAGTGCTCTGAGGAATTGTTCGGACTAATACCTGCAGCAGAATTCCATCACCGGACATCGCGGAAAAACTCCAAATTTCACCCACACCATCTCGATGTCCGGAAATCCACAACATCTCGATTTTTACGGCATTTCCTGCCTCGCACGACTAATATATGGAATCAGCTGCCTCCTACGGTGTTTCCGAACCGATACGACTTAGGGGCCTTCAAGAAAAGAGCATACTCATATCTGAAAGGCCGGCAACGCACCTGCTAATCCACTGGTGTAGCGGGTGTCTGTGGATGTCGCTCTTCACTTACCATCAGGTGAACCGACTATCCGTTTGTCCCCTCTTCTATATAAAAAAAAAAAAAAGTTAGTTTTTTAGATTATTTACAAAATTTAGTAATATTATATTAAATACTAGCTGTTGCCCGCAGCTCCGCCCGCGTTAACTTTTAAAATTTGAGGGGTGGACCACCCTTATCACTTAGGGGTATGAAAAATAGATAGTAGCCGATTCTCACTACCCTACTGAATACGCATATAAAATTTGGTAAAAATCGGTAAAGCCGTTTCGGAGGAGTACGGTAACTAACATTGTGACATGGAAATTTTATATATTAGATTAGTAGTATATTCAATTACTTAGTAGTTGGAAATATTCATTATAAATTTATAACTGATTTTATTACCGTTTCCGTCATAAGCCACAGTTCAGAATTACACTGTAAATATTTGTATTTTTATATAGTTTGCTATACTGATATATATATATCAGATTCATCCATTAACATCTTAATCACCCTACTCGAGCGTGCGTGACCACTATACACCGCGCATACACTTAACCATCTAAAAGTGTTGAGTAGCTGGGACTAAAAGGAGGTCTGCGTTGGTTGACGCTAGCTATTCATTTTATTATATTCTATGACTTATTCCATCAATAAGATAAACAAAATCATAACCCCTGGCCCGCCAGACCGAAGAACAACTTCGCCTGGCGCTCCAGGAATGAAAAGAATATAAAAAACAAAATGAACTGTTGCTCTTTGAACGGAACGATAATGAACAAGAAATGTTAACTATATTACAAAAAAATACTAGCCTAAAACATGAATTAAGTAAATTAAGTGAAGACTTATAATGAAGTCATTTACCAAAACAAAGATCTGCAAAGCGTTGTTGATAGTTTTGACCAATTCTGGCATGAGTATAAGGAATCACTGAGGAACTCTGATACATTGAAATGTAGGCTGGAGGAAGCTCAAGACGGTATCACAGCACTAGAAGAGCTTACAAGTCAGCAAGACACAGAATTTATATGATGAACTGATTGGGAAGGAACCGTGCTTAGTAGCGAATATCATCACCCCCCGTAACATTCCCACCATAGATTTGACAGATGTTGATACCGTATCATCATCTGTTCCTGTTCCTTCCTGTGCCTTCCTATTCTTTTCATAGTAAAAGTAAACTAAAAAAGTATATTAAAATAAAAAAAATCTATGAAGAAAACACAGAAATTACTTTTAAAAAAGAAAAAAATATTTAACAAACTGAGCAAATTATCACAGGATAAAATAAAAATAACAAATAAATATTCTAATTCCATACAAGAATTAGAAAATGTGAAATTAATTATGAGGCAGATGTATGCAGCCTTCAAGCGGAAATTTCAGGAATTCACCATAACTTACAAACAATATCAAATAAATATGAAACCGCACAGAAAGAAATAGCTGGACATATATCAGCCTTGAGTGGTTTGCTGGACATGTGCCATCACAATAAAGAAAGAGTTGAGTCTTTATTGAGTCGCAACTCCCAGTACATATGTCCAACTGTGAGTCACTCGAGGCAGAGTATTGGTCAAAACTTACAAGAGTCCAAGCTTGGAGGCACATGCTGACCCCTTAAATAAATCATTTAAAAAACTGTACCACAAGCCTCTAAAAACAAATTTATTAGTTTATATAGTGATGAGATAGGCCAAGAGGTTGGTGTGTTGTTACAGGTTGTATGAAGGACATCATTTCGATCGCGCGCTCGGGTTCGTAACAGTCGCATCGTGCCCTGGTTTATGTTTATTTTAACTGTATATTGCTTATGCGTGTACGAGTAACTTGCGTTATCTATCGGTGCAGAGTAGTGATACGCACAGAGCGATTAATAATAATTGTGATGGCGGATAAACTAAATATTACATTTAGTCAGGCTGACATCGAAGATATGCCCAGGCTTGGTGAAATGAGTGTCGACGAATCTTTAATTGAAAAGGAATCGCCACCAAACTACATCACACATCGTAAGGGTAAAACCGTGACCGAGAGTGGCCAATGTACAAAAGAAGACTTCAAACTCTTACAAGATAATTTGATGTCTACCCTGAACGTGTGGTTTTCCAAGCAAGATGTCCAATTTGCTATTGGTTTATTTGCTATATGATTTTTAACTGAATTTGAAACTGTCACGACATCTGTTAAATACCTAAGCGATAAATATGACGAATTGGTTAAAAAATCAGATGACATCGCTAAGCGTATGAATTATATCGAACATCAACAACAAGGAATAACTGAGATGGAAGCGAAGTTAGAAAAAATGGAACAAATGTCACGCAATTGCAACTTTGAAATAAGTAATTTACCGGAGAGAAGAGGAGAGAATCTTCTTGGTATTATTGAAAAAATAGCCTCCGTGATTAATCTAACACTCTCAGCTCGCGACATTATTTCTGTCCATCGAGTTCCTCAAATGAACCCTCAAGGAAATAGGCCTAAAAATATTGTGCTTAAATTGTCTTCCCAAATCTTGCGTGACAACTTCGTTTCATCCGCACCCTTGTAATTATAGTTGGGAGAAGGGGAACTGTCAACAGCAAACAACTTGCTCAATATATAGAAAAACTTTCAAGTATACCCAATATTGATAGGGCTTTTCTGTTCACATTTCCCTACATTAAAACAGATCAGTTGCCACAGGAGAATAAAACTAGATTTATACTAAATAGCATGTTACACAGTGCATGTAACAATAATTGTATATTACTCAATGGTAATAAAAGAAAAATACAAATAATTGACATAAATAATATATTTATTATAAATAATAAATATAATTATAGCAATCTGACATATGATAGATATTTCCTATCTAAATTTTATAAACGACTAATAGCAGTCTCGCTATTATATTTTTTATGTTTAAGTTCAGCCAAGTATTTGGCTAATCCGACCACTGTTTTATTTGAACAGTATAACAATAGACAAAACACTTGTACAAACTTGGAACAAGTTCCAAAGTATTTAACCTAGATTATAAGACAATAGAGGAAATCTCTAGCCCATCAATTAATGAAAATAAGAATATTTATGTAAACAATAAAACAATTAATGTAAGAAAATTAAATAAGAAATATTGTTCATTTAACCTGGTGCATCAAAATTTACAAGGAATGTTTGGTAAAGAATTAGAAATTGAATGATATTAGGTTCATGTCATTAAATTTTAGTTCTGTGGTTTTTATCTTTACGGGAGCTAACATGACATCGTAGTTTTGTCGAATATTGACGTGATTTTGACGTTTGAAGAAGATAAACTTCTCGTTCTCATTGTGTTGGCACGAGATAAAGTAATTTAATTAAAAACAATAAAACCGAGTGCGTATTTTTGTATACCATGACATTTCCATATTAAAATTATTTAATTTCGGTGTACGAAGAGCGGGAAGCGCGAAAAGTCGAGCGCAGACGAATAAGAGATGTTTGCGATCCGTTTGATTTGAGCGATGGAGAATTCCAATCGCTTTGGCGGATCACAAAACCAATGGCTTCATATTTAATAAACAAATTTGCCATTGATTTGGAGCCTCAAGTAAACAACGACAGCTTGCCCGTTCATTTGAAAGTAAGTCGGTATACTTCTAAAGATTTATTAACATTTGTGTGTTTAAAGTACTTAATGGAAAAGTGAATTAGACAATAAAAATAATCCATATCCCACAGAAATAACTTACATAGATAAAACAATATCCTTTAATATGTTAATTAGTCTTATATATTATGCAACATTTTATTTAAATCCATTCAGCTGTTTATGTGTGATTGTGTTACAAAGCTCCTCAAAAACTTTCGTCATATTATCAATCGTACAAATCTCATATTATCAGTCGTAAAAATCGTATGAATATCATGTTAATCCATAATCATGCAAATACTAAAACAAGCTGTTCATATCGGAATTGTGTTGTGTTCAATTTCTTGCCAATGGAGGGTATCAGAGGCAAATTGGGCAAGACCACACCGTGTGCCAGGCTCAAACAACCGTGAGCAAATGTCTGGACCAGTTCTTAAAATCTATTTATAGAAGGTACCAATAAAAATAATATTTCAAGTTATTGTAAACGAAAATTTACTTCCTGTATATAGTTAATATCTTATCTTATAAATTTCAGACTCTTAGCTGAATGGGTAAATTTTCCTGCTACAGAACTAGCTCGGTCGCGTGTGGCTGCTGAATTTAAGGCCAAATTTAATGTCCCCAATATATTGGGTGTCATTGACTGCACACATATAAAAATTGTCTCCCCGCCTGGACCACAAGGTGCCCACTACAAAAATAGGAGAAAGGCATCCTTTATTTACACACCATAAATGTACAATTGGTACAGGTGTTTTTATCTCTATTATCACAGGTGATTGCTGTAACAAAATTGTCAAGAGAGCCATTGTCCGATAAACCTAAAACTTTTCAGTAAAAAGTCATGTTACTAAGAAAACTAACCTCATCTTTAGTAACAATAATAGATAGTCTATTATTGTCTGTCTTGACATATCGAAACGGCAGTTTTCTTAAAATTCTTTAAAAATGTTTGTCGACTGGCCAATGGCTTTTCAGTTGTATTCCAAGAGATATTACTTAACAGTTTAATTGTAGATGGTGAAAGGCACTAAATTAATTAGCACACTCATTTAATAACAATGAGGCTCTAGCTTATCTGGCTATGTTTTATTTTTTAGTTACTGGAATGCAATAGTGCATTTTAACACTCTTATTTGGCAGTAGATTTAGATAACATTATGGTAGGTGGCCCACCAAATCGGATACTAAATGGTACACCGCTAAGGTTTAAACCCGTGACCTCTGGATCGGTATTACAGATGGTTACCCACTAAACCACAGGGACGGTCAAGATATGTAGTAACTAGCAATGGGTATATGAATGTAAAATATAACTCTCACACAATGTGACTTACTATTGGTAAAAGAATTTTCAAATTTGGTTCAACCAAGTTAAATTACCATGAGAAAATTCAATCATTATTTGCAGTGTTCAATGGAACAAGTAGCTCATGTCAGACTAACATACAACTTCAAACTTAAGAAATTATTTTTGTAAAAGTAGCCATTTAAAATTCTTTTTCACCATAGATTTCTTGAATAATTTTACAGATTGTAGATGTGAATTGTAAAATTATTAATGATAATGCCCGATACCCTGGCAGGGTACATGATGCTTTTATTTGGCACCACTCAAGTGTCAGGAAGGAATTGAAAAGGTTACACGAAAGAAGAATTGGAAATTACTTCCTATTGGGTATGTTATCTAATAATATACAGGATGTGTCGTAAATAGTGGTCCAACGTTAAGTCAATTATAGTACAGGTATTCACCTATCACATAATTTTTTTAAAACCATTTTTAGCCATTGGTTTTGGAATTATCATTTTTTTTTCAATATTTGCCAAAAATCAATAAATACTTTACTAATGTGACTGTAACTTTGACAAATGACATTATTTTTCAAGTCTGTTTTTTGTATTGCACGGGTGAATAAAATAATATAATAATAGCGAATGCAATTTAAAACAAAAATGTAAGCTCTAAAGAAAAAAAAAAAAGAAATTAAAAATTCTGAAATTTTAATCCTTGCTTTTAACAAATCATCCAAATTTAGATATTAGTGGTGTAAAAAAAATGTACTACGCAGTCGGTGCCCATTATTTTAAAAACTTGTCCATTTAGTGTAGTTTAATAAATAAATAAAATTGTTGCACTTAACATGTTAAAAAACCAAAATATTGCATATAACTACAAAATGGCTTAGGTATTAAAAAATGCAATAATTACATTTATCGCTATGGCAAGACATTTGGACCCTATTGGAAGTTCGTGTTGAGGTATTTGAGTGAGACATGTGTAAAATAAAAGATTTGGATATTATAAAAATATTTATTCTTTGTAACTTAAAATACTACTTAACATTCAAAACTTAAATTAAATGTTCAAAATAAGATTCATTAGCGGCAATACATGCTCTACAAGGTCGGATAAACGACCGTTTTACACAACGTGTAAAACCACTCACTTTAATTTCTTCCGCTGCTGACCGAATACGCTGCCTCAATTCATGCACAGAATATCCTTTTTGTACACTTTTTCTTTTAAAGAGCCCCAATAAAAAAAATCCAGCGGATTCAGATCTGGTGATCGTGGTGGCCACCGGATTGGCCCACCGCGACCTATCCATCTTTCTGGATATTGGCCATTCAGGTGATTCCGCACCGCGACTGCGTAGTGAACGGGGCAGCCGTCGTTCTGCAACCACATTTTCCCGTATTATCTCCGGATCAATTTCGCTAAGCAAAAGCGGCAGGTCGTTGCGTAAAAAATTCAGATATCTTTCACCATTAAGTGTTTCGGGCAACTCAAACGGCCCAATTATTTGCCCATTAATTATCCCCGACCACAGATTAATTTTAAATTGGTATTGAGACCTATCCTGTCGAATCAAATGTGGGTTTTCAAGTTGCCAGCTGTGTAAATTGTGCATATTAGAATATCCGTTTTTGCGGCAGGAAGACTCATCACTCCACAGTATTTTGTTATAAAATTGTGGGTCGGCTCTCATTTTTCGCAACACCGTTCTGCAAAATATCACTCTTTGTTGGTGATCACGCGGTAACAACGTTTGTACTCGTTGATAATGGTAGGGGTAGAGTTCATGCTTTTTTAAAATGCGATGAACAGTCCGCGTCGAAATACCTGTTCTGCGTGCTATTCCATGAACTGATGTAGTGGGGTCTTCGTTGATGCATTCCAATACCACGTTGTCATTGTAGACCCCTGGTCTTCCTTCGCTTCTTCCACCTAAGCCTCTGCCAAGTATCCGTCCCTCGGAATATGCGTGTGAATTCTTCCGAATACACGGTGATCAGGATGTCGACGATCTGGATATCTTTCCGCGTAAAGTCTAGCTGCCGCTCTGCCATTGCCTCTGCATTCACCGTAAATAAAATGCATGTCAGCATATTCACGCGGTTCATACTGAGAGCGAGAGAGGTTCGCATTCAGAGACATCGTGAAGTTACAATTATGTAAGCAATGTCGTAAACACACGTCGTCGTAATACAAAAAAAATCCAAACAGAAGGCAAATCAGAGTCCAGTAAGAGAGCAGAAAATCACAAATAAACGGCGTAAAAACGGACAAACAGTAGCAGCTAAAGTGACGTACGAGATCGCACTGAAGGGTTCGTTTAATTCTAATCGATCGTAGATCCCTCCTACAATCTGTCTCTTTTATCCCTTTTGTAACATTTAGTTCTTCCGTTTCACTCTTTTGTTAGAGCTACTACACGTTTCAACGAGTCTTTTGTTATTATCAGGTTCCAAGAATTTCTGCCATTTTTTACCTGAGACGTGTTTGCGGTCGTAAAACTATTGTAAATGAGTTGCTAAATGCTTTAATGTGGTTATAAGTTAGGAATGATGTAAGAAACTACAAAGTCTATTTCTTTGTAATGAAGCCATTTTGTAGATAAATTCAATATTTTGGTTTTCTTTTATCATGTGTACCTAACATTTTTTTTTAAACTATAGTAAATGGACAAGTTTTTAAAATAATGGGCACCGACTGCGTAGTACATTTTTTTTACAGCACTCATATCTAAATTTGGATGATTTGTTAAAAGCAAGTATTAAAATTTCAGAATTTTTAATTTCCTTTTTTTTCTTCAGAGCTTACTTTTTGTTTTAAATTGCATTCGCTAGTAATATTATTCACCCGTGCAATACAAAAAACAGACTTGAAAAATAATGTCATTTGTCAAAGTTACAGTCACATTAGTAAAGTATTTGTTGATTTTTGGCAAATATTGAAAAAAAAATGATAATTCCAAAACCAATGGCTAAAAATGGTTTAAAAAATTATGTGATAGGTGAATACCTGTACTATAATTGACTTAACGTTGGACCACTATTGACACACCCTGAACTAAGGTAAGACAAAGTCATTTCCCGTCTGTCTGTTTCTCTCTCCCTATATAATATGCTTAGATCTTTAAAACTACGAAACGGATTTTGATGCGGTTTTTTTAATAGATAGAGTGATTCAAGAGGAAGGTTTATATGTGTAATACATGAATAATTAAAACAATAATATTATATTGAATATATTAAATCAGTTACTTTCTCACTTTGAAAATAATATGATACTGCATATTAAACAATTCGGATTTAGAAAGGGGCGCTCCACAACAGACGCCGGTGTTGATTTAATTGGGCATATTTTCGAGACCTGGGAGGAGTCACGTGATGCATTGGGAGTTTTCTGTGACTTGTCCCAGGTGTTCGATTGTGTACAGCATGAGACATTGGTCAGGAAATTAAGCCACTATGGAATAGGCGGTACTGCTCTGGATCTTATGAATTCCTACCTTAACAATAGGACTCAAAGGGTAGAGATAAACAGCAAAAGATCCTCCGGAACTAAAGTAGAGATGGGGGTTCCTTTCTTTCTTTTTCTTATTTACATTAATGATTTGCCGTATTTAGTTAAAGATAATCAAGAGATAGTATTGTTTGCCGATGACACTTCACTTATTTTTAAAATAAAACGACAAGAAACTAATTATGAGGAGGTAAACAACACTCTATCGAGGATGGTACATTGATTTAGTGTTAATAACTTGCTTTTAAATAGTAAAAAAACTAAATGTATAAAATTTTCTTTGCCAAATGTTAAGCAAATGCAATGAGAACTTGGAACTGGTGAACTCCACAGTTTTTCTAGGAATAACTCTAGATGCTACAGTGGGGTCCCCATATAGCTAAATTGGCGAATAGACTCGCTTCTGCAGCATATGCAGTTAGAAAAATAAGACAGTTAACTGATGAAGATACGGCGCGAATGGTTTAGTTACTTTCACAGCGTTATGACTTATAGCATACTATTATGGGGAAGTGCTGCCGATATTAACAATATTTTTGTGCTGCAGAAGCGGGCAATCCGTGCGATTTACAAGCTGCCCCCCTATACGTCATTAAGGGACAAATTTAAACAAATTGGAATTTTGACTGTCGCGTCTCAATATATCGTAGAAAATTTACTGTATATCCGGAAAAACCTAAGTAATTTCTGTAAAAGAAGTGACATACATAATAGGGATATACGGAATGGGCACAGGCTGGATGTACCAGTGATTAGACTCACAATAGTAAGCAATTCTTTTAAAGGATCCCAGAAAATGTGCAAAACCTCCCAATAAAAAAATTCAAAAAAGTTATTAAAGCGCGTTTGTGTGGTAAAGGATAAAGTAAAAGATTTTATAGAAGATGCCACACCTTGGCAATAGGGTGTTCCTCCCTGGCATTTCAGAATAATAACATGTAAAATTTGTTATAAAATATTCGAAAATATTAGTTCTGAGTTTGTTTCGCCGGTTCTTCTCAGTGTGCTTGACTTGGAACCGACGGTAGACTCAATTGACGTTCAGAAAGATACTCTGTTGGTACTATTTTGAATTAAAAAAAAATGTTTTTGATTTTGATTAGGCGTAAATTTATTATTTTGATTTTTTTACACTTTCTCCTCGATCAAACATACCTAATATATTTTCACAGTCCTCACAAATAAATTTATAGGATAATCTAAGTCTAAGTGAGTCATCAAGTGCTTTAGGTCTAGGATGGAGTCCTACTTCTGATTGTTTGCACTTCACTATTAACATACCCACTTCTAGTGATCGAAATATAACAAAACGATTTGTTATGTCTACTTATTTCAAAATTTTTGATCCACTGGGACTGTAGTCGGCATTTACTGTCCAGCCTGAGTTGCTTATTCAACAACTCTGGATCAAGAAGTCAGACTGGGATGAAATAATTCACTACTCTTTAAAAAGATTGGGATAAAATTTTGTGGGGCGCTGCTCGTCTTTATAAGACGGTTGTTGAGTCGTTGCGTCTTCGCATAGCTCAAAGCTTTCATTGGTGCGACTCGAGCGTAGTCCTAGGCTGGCTGAATGCTAACCTCAGTAGCCTAAAACTGTTTGTGGCCAATAGGGTCGTGGAAATTGCTGACACAACCAGTGTGTCAAGTTGGCGTTATGTGCCTACTGACGCCAACCCAGCTGATTTGATATCGAGGGGAACTACGCCACAATTATTGAAAGAGTCGGATTTATGGTGGTCCGAACCTCCTTTCTTGCAGCTAGTTAAGTCTTCATGGCCTGTTTTGCCATGTACACCTGATATTGTCAATTTACCGGATATCAAGTCGTTTTCAGCCAATACTGAGCCGTCAATAATTCATATAGGAAATTATTCCACATTTTGAAAGTTAAAGCGTGTATTTGCCTATAAACTACGAGCTATGTACAATTTTAAAAATCATAAATCTAGAAATACCGGTCCGTTGACAGTCGAGGAGTTAAAAAATCATTTTTGTTTTTATGTAAACTAAGTAAACGTCAAATTTTCCTTAAAGAGTACAATTTACTATTAAAAAATAAGCCTATCAATTGTAAAAGTAATATTTTGTCAATAAATCCATTCTTGGATAATAATCAAGTTATGCGCGTAGGTAGGCTGAGTCATTCTAGTTACGATTACGATAAAAAACATCAAATTATATTAGATTCTTCAAGTCATTTAACTAGATAAATTTTCAATTACGAACATATTCGTCATATGCATGCTGGTCCACAGCTTTTATTGTGTACGGTTCGTGAGTATATTTGGCCAGTTAATGGCAGAAAGGTAGCTAGACGTATAATGAAGAGCTGCGTTACATGCAGACGTTTAACCCTTCTTTGCATGGTGAGGGAAATTTCAATCATAGTATTTAGTCAACAAAAAAAGGTACTCAAACCCCTTGTACTGTAAATTTGTTGTTGCTGGCAACATTTTAAGCGACTATTGCACAACAAAACGCAGTTGTTAAAAAATAGCAAACGTCACTGTCAATTACCAGGCCTAGAACTTGTCATTCCGCTGTTTGTTGTGACTGGAAAAAAGTTGCGAGATTTTAGTTTGTTTTATGGAAATAAACGGATATATAAAATACAGTAAAAGTGAAAATGAGTGGAAATAAGGTTTGTTTTCATGTTTTTGTTGTTTTATGTACAATTTATATCAAAACACTGTGAATAAATTGCTCAAAACTATGTGATGGAAATTTACATCTCTATGCAGTAATTTCACTTGTAATGTATGGCAAACATTTTTTTGTAAATGTTTATTTTATGTTGTTTTTTAGGGAAACTTGAATGAAAGAGATATTGAAGATTATCTTAGTAAGTTACAAGGCGGTTGGCTCTCAGAAGATGACCTCGATGACCAAGATTCCGATGATGAAAACCGCGATTCTGTTAACGTTATAAGAGTGTTGCAGGAGGAGAACGACGATGATGATGATGGGGATGATGTGGATGAAACTGCTGACATTGATCCTCCTCTTGTAGAAACAGAAGATCAAGAACCCTCTCACCCATCAACTTCATCCAATTTGCAGTCTTCATCCAGTTTTCCATTTGACAAAAGAAGCTTGATTTGGAAAAAAAGGAATCTGGTGTATGACACAGATAAAATTACTTTCTTGGGGAGTTCTACTGCTTCAGGTGGTCTATCACACCTAGAAACTCCATATCAATGTTTTAACTATTTTATCATTGAAGATTTTATCAAAACATTAGTAGCGGAGACAAATTTATACATAATACAGAGTAATCCCAGTTCATCTATAACAGTTACAGAATATGATTTGTATAAGTTCTTTGGTATATTATTGTACATGTCAGTAATCAAATTTCCTAGCACAAGATCATACTGGTCGCCAAAGTTTGGATATGAGCCCATTTCTTCAACAATGCCACTGAACAAGTTTGAGAAAATAAAGTTATCATTACATTTTAATAACAATGATCTTCACAAACCTATAGGTCATCCAGAACATGACAGGCTTTATAAAATCCGCCCTGTTATCAAGCATCTCAATGAGAGGTTTGCCACAGTGCCAATGGATCAAAGACTTTCTGTGGATGAACAGATGTGTTCTACCAAAATAGGGCATTTTTTAAAACAATATCTGCCTAAGAAGCCCCATAAATGGGGCTTCAAATTATATGTTCTCTGTGATTTGATGGGATATGCCCACAAGTTTGAGGTATATTCTGGACAAGAGAATACAGAAAAGCTCACAGATGAACCAGATCTTGGTTCAACAGGAAATGTTGTAGTTCGTTTACTTCGAGGAGTGCCAAGAAAGCAAAACCATATCATATACTTTGATAATTTTTATACATCTTTGCCATTGGTAGTTTTTTTAGCTAAATCAGGCATTCACACAGTGGGAACTGTGCAACAAAACAGGATTCCAAATAATAAACTTCCAGAGAAGAAAAACTTCATGAAAAAATCTGTGCCCAGAGGTAGTTTTGAGGAAAGAGTGTCTGTGCATGATGGTATAGATTTGAGTTGTGTGGCTTGGAAAGATAATAAAATAGTAACCCTGCTATCTTCTTATGCTGGAGCATTGCCTGTAACTAAAGTCAATAGATATGACAGGACAATAAAAGGAAAAATTGATATTACTTGCCCGTTTATTGTCCAAGAGTACAATAAACATATGGGAGGAGTAGATCTCATGGATAGCTTTTTGGGCAGAAACCATATAACAATAAGGTCTAAAAAGTGGTACTTGCGTATATTTTATCATTTATTAGATCTAGCTATTATAAACTCTTGGATTATATATAAAAAAAATGCTCAAGAAAGAGGTGAACCCAAACAGAGTCTACTTACAATAGGCCAACTCAGAAATGAATTGGCCTTTGTGCTATGCAACAGAGGACCCACCAAAGACGCTAAAAGAGGTACTGGTACTCGTCCTAGTACCAGTTCAAAAGAAGAGGAATTACTATCAAAAAAAAGAAAAGGTTCTCCAGCACCACCACCTCCAAAAGACATAAGAAAAGATGGTGCTGAACATTGGCCAACAGTAGGTGGGTCACTCCGGTGCAAATTTCCCAAATGTAAAGGCTATTCCACAATTTCGTGTAGTAAATGTGGCGTCAATTTGTGCTTAAATAAAAATAATAATTGTTTTTTAAATTATCATAAAGAATAAAGAAGATTGAGTAAACAATATTTATTTATTTATTTAGTACTGAGCCAAATATGTGACAATGCATGATGATGTAAATTTCCATCATATTGTTTTTTACATAATACATATTTTTATTTACATTTGGATTTTTTTAAATATTTTTCCTTTAATCTAGAGCATTAATTACATCACCCTGATTTATTTTAAAAAAATAACAAAAATCATGCAAAGAAGGGTTAAGTAATAAAGCTTTGCTACCTATGATGGGGCAATTGCCGTCCCAGCGCGTTACATCTTCGTATCCCTTCTATACGGTAGGCATGGATTTTGCAGGACTGTTTACCATATTGAATAGGAAAGGACGAGGTGCAATAAAGTCTGAATTCTATTTGTGTCTTTTTATATGTTTTGCTTACAAGTGTGTGCATCTAGAAGATGTTACGAAGCTTTTAAATGAGGCCTTTATTTTGGCTTTACGACGATTTATTAGTCGCCGTGGGAAACCTACAGAGATATTTTCAGACAACGGCCGTAATTTCACAGCTGCCGCCAAAGAGATCCGTGACTGCTTGAGTCAGAATTCATCACTCCTATCTGAGTATGCAGCCAATGAAAACTTCAAATTTACGTTTATTCCCGCGTACGCTCCTCATTTTAGTGGGCTTTGGGAGGCCTGCATCAAGTCTGCTAAGCACCATATAAAAAGAATCCTTGGAAATACTAATTTGACCTATGAGGAGTTGTCGACTCTCTTCGCGCAGATCGAGGCCATATTGAATAGCCGACCCCTGTGTCCAATGTCTTCCTCATCTCACGACTTCCTTTCTCTTACCCCAGGGCACTTTTTGATTGGTCGTTCGATGACGTCGCTGCCATCACCTGCATTACACGACTACAGCTCTGTCAGTTTGGACCGGTCTCGAAGACTGGAACAAGTTGGACAGCAATTTTGGAACCGTTGGCAAAGAGAGAAAGTGAGCGAGCTCCAGCAACGCTGCAAGTGGCGTTGTAATCGGACTAGTCTCAACGTTGGAGATCTGGTTCTCATCAAAGAGGACAACGTTGCTCCACTTTAGTGGCGCCTTGGTCGCGTCACTAAGCTATATCCCGGCGACGACGCCATCTCAGGCGTCGCAGACGTAGAAACCGTGCGTGGGCGCGCACGCAGACCACTCGTGCGCCTGTGCCCGCAGAAGACTGTTCCTTCTGCAGAAGACTTCAAGTGTTGAAAATATTCAAGAAGATTGAAGACGTCTACAGTCTTCAAGCTGCATTCTGAATATAGTATGTTATGTCACCGCCATTTTAAAGAAATGGATTTTATAGACTATCCCTTAAAAAAATTATTCGGTTTGCTTCTCCACATTTTGTATCTTTAATGTAATGTAATTATCATTAATGTAATGTGTAAAGAATATATAATTTTATACTAAGGAAGCTGTGTAAAGAAATGTTTGAATATAATGACAGTAAAAGATATCTTTGTTGGCTTATCATTTAGCGTGATTTCCGTTGAGCTATAATAATTAATAATAGTATTTTTATGGCAATACAAATTTTATACCAGATAGCTATAAAGTCCTGAAAAATGTATACCTTTATAAGTAATGTATTGATCAGTTGACAGTTTATGAATTTACGTAAAACCTTCATCATCATCATCATCAGCCTCTATCCGTCCACTGCTGAACATAGGCCTCCCTCAATGAACGCCAAGATGGCCGACCATGCCATTTTTGGAAGCTAATAGCAGGGAAGCCATTGATTGCTGGTCCATCCCAACCACTAATGGACATAACCAACAATCCACTTTCTCTTCCTGGACCCTCAAGACTCGGTAGCAAAAGTTACGATACCAAAATTAATAAGGAAGAACAATCTGCATTTGAGAAATGCAAAAATATGTCCAAAACATTTCAAAACGCCAGAGATCACGAGATATTTGAAAAATAAGAAATATTTAAATAAATTTAGTGCAAATAGTGCTCTAACAGCTTTATTTAAAAGAATAAGTTCTACATTTTCACTTTTACTACAAGCTCAAGTAAAGAATTATCACAGGGACCCAGGGATTATATAAAGGCAGAAGATGGAGTACCAAAGACAAAATTACAGCCTCGAGACTCTTCAAGAGGTCTCCCACCTGTTACAGACTGTTGAGGAGAATGTTTTCTCTGCCCTCACCATCATCATTAAAAATGTTGCTCAAAGTATGTGCACTTAAAATTAGGATAAATAACCATGTATTCAATATTATTGGTAGGTTTGTAATGGCTCAAAAACCCGAAAATAATGAATACATACTCATGTTTGATGAAATGGCAATAAGAAACAATTTACAATATAATCCAAGAGAGGATATTATTGAGGGTTTTCAGGATCACGCTGAACAAGGCAGAACATTACAGCCGGCCTCACATGCTTTAAGTCTTCATGAATGCTAGCACAAAAAAAACTAAGCAACCTTTATACGTCGGGTTCTTCAGTTACAGCTGATAGATTAGCTGTGCTAATAAAATGGGTAAACAACATTATTTTTCCTAAAATATCTTTCCCACTGTTTCCCTTCACCCACAGCAAGTGACAAGTCAAATACATGTGAAAGTTTTAAATAATTTTCAGAGTTGCATGTACTCGGTATCGAATCTAGAGCACTGACCAGTCGCGCATCGCCCGCACAATATGTAGCTTATAAATATTTCATTAGTTTGGATTTATGAAAAAACAAGCAAAGTTTAAGATATTATCTGTTTTAGGTACTTTTACAGTAAACATTAGGGATGTGATAAACGGCTTTTTTATTTTCAACACGCTTAAGCCTTTGGCTTTTATTTTTCAGCGCGCTTAAAAAAGCCGGCCGAGCTTTTTATTGTAACGCATTATGCAGGCAACAGACAGGATCACCTCAGCGACAGGCTGGCCCCGGCGAAGGCCAGATACTCCTTGTAGGGAGGGAATGCCCGGCTGCTACTAAGCAGTCCCCACGACGTCGTGCCATACAGACCCAGGTTCCCATCCTGAGTCCGACACCATCAGAAGGAGACCATCACCGTCCAGGACTCGTCGTCACCAAGCATCGCGGTGATGACGCTCTGCAGAGACAAGTCCCCTCCGATGACTGATGTCAGGATTGGGATTGATTTTTAAATTTCTCTTAATAAATTATTCATTCAACATGATGATGATAATGAATATAATATATACTTTTAAAATTATTACGTTGGGACATCCCACACAAGACCATCTGATCCCAAACTAGGCAGATCCTGTTCTTATGGCAACCAGACAACTGATGTATACTTATATTATATTTCTAAATACATACATGATATAGATAAAACTACACCCAGACACAGAAAAAATGATCATGCTCGTCACACAAACATTCATCCTGGGTGGGAATCGAACCCACGACCTTCCGGTTTGGTAGACAGGGTCACGAACCACTAGATCAATAGGCCAGTCCAAGACAAAAGGCAAGTGCTTTTAATAAACTTCACCATTAGAGCCACATGCATTGTTAGAATTATTAGTATTCTCCTCACCATTTTCTCCACTAGTCCAACCACCACCGCCATTATTCTCGTAACCCTGCCGTTGAGAAGAAGTCGGCCGTGATAAGTCACGCGAAAGTAAATCATTGAAAACACCCAAATGTTTCAGTTTCAAATGTTGTTTCAAATTACTTATAGTTGTTCTATAAGATATTTGTTTTTCACATGTATTACACACAGCAACTATCGGTCTGGTTTTTTTGAAAGTAGTCCCAGATTAAAACGCTGCTCGACATTTTCACTACACTAATAATTATTAATTATTCACAACACTTACACCCTATAACTAATGTAATATATAATAACAACACCAAAATCATAATATACAGACTAGGCTGTATGGACTATTATTATTTAATCTAAGTATTTTCGCTTTCCCTATTGGGTTTATAAATAATAAATATTATTTATAACAACAAAAAAAATCACAACACGAATTTACTTATTTATAACTATAATATACTTAATTCCTAATAAAAATATCAGTTTACTATTGACAATTATTATTTACATTAACCAATATCAAATAAAACATATCAAATAAGTCACTCAATTCACACTAATTCAAATAACGGCTACGCGCACGCAAAGTAAAAATTAACATCTAAGCTCATCGACATTGACAAGCGTACTGAGTTTAAAAAATTAAAATCAGTTAAAAATTAAAATCAAAAATCATAAATCATAATAAAAGTTCCTAAGCTGTAAAAAGTTTGTAACCAACCAAAAACGGAGCGTTGTCAGTCTGATAGAAATGTTATGTAAACAGGCAGAATGTATTTTAGCCGTTTAATACGTAACCAATCGAATCTAATATTGATTCTTAAAGGTATAGGGATAAGGTTTTAATCCAATAAAATGAAAAAATCTTTATATTGCGTCATATCACCCACAGCGTATAGAAGTATGGCTCCTTATTCACATTATATTTTGAGTTTTAAACGTATCGGAATAAGGTTACTTTCCTTTAATCATGATAATATAGTCTTGAATTTTTTAAAATTTTAACCTTGACGATTAATCGAAATCAGCTTGATTTTATTAACGCGCTTGAATGATTTTTTTCAAAAAGCGGAATTTTTACAGCTCTAATTGATTAAGCGCCCATCTTTAGTAAACATGGCATCAATGTAGTTGCTACAGTGTGTGACATGGTTGGTGTCAACAGAAGAGCTATGAGTATTTTGGGGGCCACTGTCAACAAACCATATTATAACCACAGCAGCCATCTAGTAGTTGCACTATTTGATCCACCACATTTAATCAAGTGCTTCAGAAATCTCTTTTTGAAATATGATATTGAATGGATGACAGATATATCATCTGAGGAAAGAACTGGAACAGGTACGTCTTTCTGTAAGTAGTAAATATTGTAAATATTTTATAAAAATTAACTTACTGTTTTATATCTATAATATCATATACATCTCAAACTTCATATTTTCATTATAATAATAAAATATATATTTCTTTAATAAAGTTTACATACTAATGTTGACCTTATCCTATATTTTACAATTCAGTTAATTTGATTTCATCGAAAGTTTAAAATAATTTTAATTTTAGCAATATTTATTGTTTCAGGTATAGCTAAGTGGAGTCATATTGTCCAATTCTATGAACTTGATAATACAAATTCAAATTATGCATTTGCCACACTCCTAAAACAGGATCACTTGAATCCAAATAATAAACAAAAAATGAAGGTGAAATGAGCTGTTCAAGTCTTAAGCCATACTAATTCATCTGGGATTTATGCCAGAATTGGCAATGGTAAAGGCTACTGTTTATTGTCACAGATACCTTACATCATTCTTGCGTCTTATTAACCTTCCTTTACAACGAATGTAGATTACTAAATGCTAATATCACAGACTGCTGATTTAGAGACTGCTTTTGCATGTTTCCTCTTTTTTAGTGTGGTGACTGTTTGCAAAATCATTTGCCAATAATATATTGTTAAAAATATTATGTTGACTGAAATTAACTATGTGCATATTAATGTTAGAGAGCAACAGAATCTTACTAATTAAATTATCACAGTTATCGGAACTAGTATATTTATAATTAGCAAAATTGTTGTTAAAATAATAAATAATAAATAAATAAATAAAAAGCCTTTTATTTCCAGTATTTAAAGTTTACACTTCTTACAATTTATTTTCGTGTTAGTTCATGTAGTTTAATCTATGTTAGTATAATTTCTCTTTCCTTTACTTAATTGTATGTGTACCTAGATTTCTATATTTATATTAATATATATATATATATATTAATAGTTTTTTTTTTCTTTTAATCTACTGGAACCCCAAGTTGGGTGTAGGCCTCCTCCAGTGATGCCCATTTGTCTCTGTCTTCAGCTACTTTACTCCAATTTTGACCAGCTATCGCTTTAATGTCGTCTTCCCATTGTGTAATAGGTCTACCTTTTGTTCTTTTGCCTAGTGGGCCTTTCCAGAAAGTTACTTTTTTAGTCCAACATGTCCTGCCCACTTCCATTTCAATTTTTTTGCGTAGCTTAAAGCGTTTGTTGCTTTGGTTATTTTTCTTATGTTAGTATGACGTATTTTATCTGATTTTCTGATCTTTAGCATACTTCTTTCGAGTCCTCTCTGACAGACGATTATCTTTTTTCTTGTTTCAGCAGTGAATTTCCACGTTTGGCAACCATATGTCAAACATGGCAAGAGGCTTGAATTCATGACTTTGGTTTTAATGTCTTGTGGTAGATCACCTTTAAAAATTTCCTTGAGACCCCAAAATTTGTTCCATGTTAATTTTATTCTTTTCTCTATTTCTGTATTTTTATTTTTCCTGTTTTTATATTTCTGTATTTAGTGTGGTGACTGTTTGCAAAATCATTTGCCAATAATATATTGTTAAAAATATTATGTTGACTGAAATTAACTATGTGCATATTAATGTTAGAGAGCAACAGAATCTTACTAATTAAATTATCACAGTTATCGGAACTAGTATATTTATAATTAGCAAAATTGTTGTTAAAATATAACTTTATTTATCATATTTTACCTAACCCATTATTAGTTTAATCTATTGTTGCAGGTTTCTCAGCTGATGCAATAGTGACACTCCAGATTTACGCCGAGGGAAACCCTTTTCAACGAATATAAGAGTTGTGGCATTTCAGAACGCCTCTGTCATGTTGACAGGCCGACAGGCCCGCCTAAAAAGAGAGATATGACATATGTCTAATAGATAATAATGCCCGGCTAATTGATGCGCAATACGCGTACTATTATGTATAATTAAGTTTATTAGTTATTATAGTGTATCTTAACTTACATGTGAAATATTGTGACGTGAATAAAGACAGTTTTCACCACACCACTAGTGTTATCAGTATTCCCGCTGCACACAATAAACAACATCTACAGAGTCATCACCACATTTATATAGGTTTCATTAAAGAGATGAAAAAACAATTTCAATCAATTAAATTTATAGGGGCTAAAGGCACACTGCCTTCTCAGGAGGGATGGCTTTGGACATTAAATGGTGTGGAGAGATTGTGGCAGACATTACGCCAAAAACACAAGTCTATAAAAAGTCTATCGACCCGAAGATTACAGCAGGATCCATTGGAGAATTTGTTCGTATGTATCAGAGCCAATTGTGGTGCAAATTGTAACCCAACCACGGGACAATTTATTGGGGGCTTTATAAACTGCATTAGTAAAAAATATTTCCTATATAGGGGTGGGAAACAATTGTGAAAGTGACAGAAATAATGTAATAATTAATAATTTTAAATTGCTACTGCAAAATAATGATAATGAATCTAATGTAGTATCTGATTCTGACATTAATATGGAATGGGATTATTATGATAATGTTTTTGACCACCAACTTATTCACAATGAAATGTTAGAAGAAAGCAGTGAGCAACAAGCATGTGCTTATGTCAGTGGATTTTTGATAAAAAGATTTAAATATGACTGTGATAAGTGCTCGTCCAGTATTTCAACTAAGGATTGCACATCAATCCACAAATTTATAGAGTGCAAGGATAATGACAGCCAAAAATCATTAAATTATCTGAGTGAGTTCTTTGTGCTTTGTGTTGAAATGGTGTTACTATTATTAACACTTATTTAGAAAAAAATGCACATAAAATAAAAGAAAGGGTGAAAAGGGAAGAAAGATGATGATATTGAAGACTTAAAGAAGAAGAAAAAAAAGAAGAGAAGAAGACCGTATTTTGGTCCTTCTTTGCTCCTGCATGGGTAATTATGCTCCAATCTTGGAAAAATATTTTATAGTGTGTAAGGCAAATTCCTTCTAAGTAACTGACAATTTTTGAACGAATACGGTAAAAGTATCTTTATAGTGGCAACACTGCAATAAAACTTTATTAATCCGCCATTTTTTCGACTGTCATCGGTTATCGTATGGTGGCGCAGCTTACAGCAACAAATAAATATCCTGGGAAAATCCGCATCCATCTCAAAATTAAAAGAGGAAATCGAGGTAAGAACGTTTCAATGTAGTTGTACATCTAATCTTCTATACATAATCGATAGTATTTCATTAGTATTCTTGATACTATCATAAACTAACCTCTTCTTAATACTCGGTCCTACTATGCTCCATGTCGTGGGGTAACTATGCTCCTGGAGCAAAGTTACCCCGTTATACAATCGCTAATATTGTGTTTTGTTTATTTATTATATTATCTTAATTGAATTTGGTAATTGGTAATATTTGTATATTCAGGTATCATGCCAAGAAATTATACAAAAAGAGTAGGATCAAGGAACTATAAAAACTACACAGAGGAGACTTTGAGAGAATGTCTCGCATCAATAGAAAATTCTCTTTTAACCCAGAGAAAGGCAAGTGAAAAATTTGGCATTCCACGCAGGACAATCATAAACCAACTAAGACTTTTAAGATCACGAAAATCATCGAGGCCACCCGGTGCTCCTACCACATTTACAATGGAAGAAGAAAGAATATTCGTATCTTGCATCGAAAATCTAAGTGAATATGGTTTTCCTTTGACAACACTGGATCTTAGAGTCGTGATAAAATCATATTTAGATAAAATTGGCCGTAAAGTAAACAAGTTTAAAGACAATTATCCTGGAATAGAATGGGTGTCCAATTTTTTTAAAAGAAATCAGTCCTTATCACAAAGATTCGCTTCGAATATTAAACGCAATAGAGCTGCTGTTGATCAGGACACCCTCAAAGAATACATCCAGAATTTGACAGAGGTGGTCAAAGATGTGCCACCTGAAAACATTTGGAATTTTGACGAAACCAACCTCTCGGATGACCCTGGTCAGAGAAAAATTTTAACTAAGCTAGGCACAAAATATCCCGAACAAATAAGAAACACTTCTAAAAGTTCGACATCTATTATGTTTGCTGGTAACGCTATGGGAGAATTATTACCACCGTACGTGGTTTATAAAGCCAAACAATTATGGAACACTTGGACAGAAAATGGTCCAAAAGGCACGAGATATAATTGTAGCCTTTCCGGTTGGTTCGACATGAATTTATTTAATAATTGGTTTTTTACCACTATCCTACCAAGATTAAAAAAACAAGAAGGGTTTAAAGTCATAATTGGTGACAATCTGTCGTCCCATATTTCTGTTGATGTTCTCCAGGTCTGCAAAGAAAACAATGTTAGATTAGTGTGCCTTCCTCCCAACAGCACTCATTTGACCCAGCTGCTGGATGTCGCCTTCTTTAGGCCGATGAAAGTGGCATGGAGAAACATTCTCACAGAGTGGAAGGCTAGCACAAAAGGCAATCGCGAAGCTGTTATTCAGAAGAGTAGTTTTCCAGTTTTATTAACTAAACTTATAGCTGATATAGAAAAGAATCGCGTACAAAACTTGAAATCAGGATTAAAAAAATGTGGGATTTATCCTCTTGACGACACACCATTGTTGGCGAGATTGCCACAACCTATCGACAAAGATGCGTTACAAGATTCCTTTTTAGAAACAATTGAAGCAAGGAGATTAGAATGGACAAAAGGAGTCAACACGAGGAAACGACGGACAAAACTTAACATTATTCCTGGGAAAAGTGTCACTGAAGAGTTAAACACTCTTGCAAACGACAAAGAAAATGAAGATTTAATTCAGCCTTCCACTTCAAAACGTCCTTCGCGCCGTCGAGGAGATAGTGAAAGTACTTATGCAGAAAGTGATGGCTTCTCTATTTACAGTTCCTCAGACGATTGTACACTCGCTGGATTCTTAAAATAATCTTTAGGCCCTGAACCTGAAAAAGCTACAACTTTTAAGCCACTTGTAAAAGAAGTAGGTCAATATGTGGCTTTTAGATATGAAGGCGAAGTTTTTCCAGGTTATACCAAAATTGGCAATGAAGGACCATACATATCCTCAATGAAACGGTCCATAAAGGAGCAGTTTGTTTCAATCGCCGAAATGATCATTCCGTTTACCGTAATAACCGGCGCTTGTGGAATGCGAATATACTGCCCATGAAAGCCCAATCTATTAGGCATCAAAGCATTTGTTTTTGCCAACCTCAATGGAATGATGTGATAATTTCATATTTAGGAAGGAACAACAACATATCCCATCTATGATGGTACAAGTTTCGGCCTAGGAGAAAAGCAGTCCTGACTTTAACTGAAGGTATGGTACACGGACATGTCGTGTATTGGGATACTTTACTAATGAGAAACTCGCAAATGTTCCCAACCTCAAGAGATCATTATGAGGTAGACGTCAACGGCATTTAAATATGAATCAAAATTGGGTAAATATCTAATAGCTCCTGAACCAGAACGTATATGTGACGGACATGGACCTGAACCAGTGCCTGAAATAAATCTGCCAAACCACAAGCGCTCAGCGAACACCTCAACACTGTGTTTTGTAACAACAGTTACATGTGATCCCAGGATTTATAAAAAAGATGTTTGTTGTTAAACATAAGTTTTACATTACTCGCAATGCAAGAGTTTGTGAGACAAATTTAACTTTAGATGTGTGGCACATGCTACTTCAAAATAAAAATATTTTCAATAATTTTATTGCAAACCAAATCGAAGATATTTAATCTATTGCAAAGTCTGAAAACCAATATTTTGAAAAGGTTGCTGAAATACAAGATGGGATATGCCACTATTGGACAGGTTTAACTGTTGTCAATTTTTTGCAATAATTTAATAATTTGCCTTCTCTCACTTTCAAGAGACCTAGAAATGACATAAAAATGAAGAGCAAAATGAATAAAATCTATCTACTTGAAAAAAAAAATAAAGCATTTAAAAAATTAGTCATTTTTAAATGTTTTGAGTAAAAATGAAGTGGCTACAAAAGTTCTCCAAACAAAAATGACTTCCACTTTTGCCTTATTACTGCAGGGGGAACTGCAAATTTTTAAAAAAAGAAATCAAGGGGGCGTCGGTGGAATACCGAGGATAAAATAATAGCATTGAGGCTGTATAAAAAGTCACCAACTTGTTACAAATTATTAAGAAGAATGATTTGCCTACCAACACCTAGTACACTCAAGTCATTGTTAAATAAATTTAAAATGCATGTTGGGCCAAATGAACAAATTTTAAACATTTTGAAAAATTATTCGAAGTCTTTGCTGCCATCTGAGAGGGAATTCACTCTTTTAGGGGATGAGATGTCCATCAGGATACATTTATGTTAAAACCCAAAGGAATATGTAATTGAAGGCTTCCAAAATCATGGAACACATGGGAGATCATCACACACATCACACGCCCTTGTTTTCATGGTAGTGGGCATCCGAAAAAGAGTGAAACAGCCTATTGCGTATTATTTATCCGGTGACTCTGTGACAGCAGATAGATTGTCTGTATTGATAAAAGGGGTAAACAGTTATCATTTTATGCTTTATGTAATACTAGTAATTGACTCGCGGTTTCACCCGCGTAGCTTTCATACCCGTGGGCATATAGGAATAAAATAGCCTATATTGTGTTAATATCCTGGATTAACACACCTCCTCCTCCATTGGATACCTCCATGCCAAAATTAACCAAAATCGGTGCAGCCGTGTGTGAAAGAGTAACAAACATCCATACATAAAAACTTTCGCATTTATAATATTAGTATGGATAAGTAATACAGTCTGTATTTTCTCTTAAAGAATATAATTAATCACAGAAAGTTTGAAGTCATCCATATAAAGAAAGAACTGTTTGCTATGAATACAGCCTGTTATACATTTATCTTTCCTGCGGATTTACATAAATAATTAATGTGCTTGATTTGTTTCAGGTTTTAAACTGTTGCTTTGAAGCTGGTTTAAACATTTGTGTCTCAGATTGTGACATGGACGGGGTCAACAAGAGAGTGTGTCTCTTGGGAGCATTTGTGGAGCATCCAGTAATTAAAGTGGGTGAACACAATATTGTCAAAACATTTGACACACCACACCTCCTTAAGTGTTTTAGAAATCTGTTTTTAAAATACGACATAAAATTTATGACTGATAATATAACATCTGACAACAGACAAGGATTTGGTAAGTTATTTATTTGTTAACCGATAACAATAGAAACCATACCTAGAATGTTTTGTAATGTGATAAATACATATCAAATACTCAACCAAACTTATGTTGATGTAGTAAATTGGATGATCGTTTGTTTACTTAAAGCTAAAAGTAAACAACTAGGTTATGTTTACATGTTGGATTATTTCTTTTAACTGCAAGTAAATTAACAATACTCTATTTATGTGGTTGTTTATTATTTTCAGGAATCGCTAAATGGAGTAGAATTACATACAGGAGTGCCCAAAAGTACACTGTACAGCTCATCGAATACTTTAAAAAATGAGTTTCATCTATACCACGTACAGCGTGTACAAAGTTTACTTCCCCGGGATTATGAGCCCCCGGTTACTTTTTGTCAAACAATACTAGAAAAGTACCCCGATGAGCCCACATTGTTCGAAAAAAAATTATGATCTGATGGTTACATGAACCTGGATAATTTACACGAGTGGCATGTAGAAAACCCAAATTTGATGAGACAGGGCCGATCACAATATCGATTTAAAGTTAACATGTGGACCGAAATATTAAATGAAAAAGTGATTGGTACTGTCGAGCTGCCAGAAGTCTTGACTGGGGAAATGTATTTAAACTTTCTTCAAAATGATTTACCAAATCTCTTGGAAGACGTGCCACAAAGTATTTACAGGGACATGTGGTTTCAGCAAAATGGCTGCCCAGCGCACTATGCCGTCTCGATCAGGCAATACCTGGATCAGGAATACCCAGGTAGATGGTAGTGGACGATCTGGTACGATTTTGTGGCCAGCCCGTTCACCAGAATTAAACCCACTGGATTTCTTTCTGGCAGTGAAAGAAGAAGTGTATATCTAAAGCCAGTAGACAATTTAACCGAGTTGCGGCAACGATTAACAGAAGCAGTTGAATTTATTAAGAACGGAAGATTCGCCCGTCAGGTAACGCGATCTTTTTTAAGAAGATGTCGAGCTTGCATTGCGGTTGAAGGAAGGCAGTTTGAACATCAGTTGTACTTTAAATAAATCAAAGTTTATTAATTATAGTTGTTTTATTCAATAACGTCAGTGTCAACTATCACTTTTTAATTAAGTATCTCTATCTCAATCAAGTAAGAATCTCTGTCTCGCTCACACTTCATGAAATCTGTCTATTGGTCTTCCTCTAGCTAGAATCTTAAAAGTTACATGGGAATCACTTTTAAATAAATTTATTAAACACTAAGAAACTGTGTTTGATTGAAAATAAAAAATGGCCGCAATACGAGAAACAAACTAGCAAGTGTTATACGGTTTTAGAATCGTAATGAAATGTGCTAACTTTTAAAGCTACTTGCCAGACTCACCCAGTACATGTTTTTTCAGTGTGGCCATTTAAAACGGGGCTAAGTATTTATTTGAATTTTTGGTCGTGCAAATGGTGAAATTTTACATCCGAGCTAGATAAATTGACTTTACATTTCAGTTCCGACTTCAAAGAAAGTATCAATAATCCATTGACGGTAAACCAGATTTACAAAGGAGGCAATAGATATTATCAAAATCAAAGCTAGAGAATCCAAGAATAAATTTTACGCCACTGTAATATTCGACGAAATGGCAATCCGAAGCGGTATCGAATATCATCCCCAAGCCAGAAGGTATTATGGACACGTGAGTTCTGGCGCCAGTTTAGAAACGGATTGCCAAGACGAAGCTAAAGAAGCGCTCATCATGAATAAAATCTATCGACTTGAAAAAAAAAAGCGTTTAAAAAATGAGTCATTTTTAAATGTTTTGAGTAAAAATGAAGTAGCTGCAAAAGTTCTCCAAACAAAAATGACTTCCACTTTTGCCTTATTACTGCAGGGGGAACTGCAAAATTTTAAAAAGAAATCAAGGCGGCGTCGGTGGAATACCGAGGATAAAATAATAGCATTGAGGCTGTATAAAAAGTCACCAACTTGTTACAAATTATTAAGAAGAATGATTTGCCTACCTACAACTAGTACACTCAAGTCATTATTAAATAAATTTAAAATGCATGTTCGGCCAAATGAACAAATTTAAAACATTTTGAAAAATTATTCGAAGTCTTTGCTGCCATCTGAGAGGGAATTCACTCTTTTATGGGATGAGATGTCCATCAGGAAACATTTATGGTACAACCCAAAGGAAGATGTAATTGAAAACTTCCAAAATCATGGAACACATGGGTGATCATCACAGGTAGCTTTACACGCCCTTGTTTTCATGGTAGTGGGCATCCGAAAGAGTGAAACTGCCTATTGCGTATTATTTATCCGGTCTGTATTGATAAAAGAGGTAAGCAGTTATCATTTTATGCTTTATGTAATACTAGTGATTGATTCGCGGTTTCACCCGCGTAGCTTTCATACCCGTGGGAATATCTGAATAAAATAGCCTATGTGTTAATCCAGGATGTTGGATACCTCCATGCCAAAATTAACCAAAATCGGTGCAGCCGTGTGTGAAAGAGTAACAAACATCCATACATACAAACTTTCGAATTTATAATATTAGTATGGATAAGTAATAGTCTGTATTTTCTCTTATAGAATATAATTAATCACAGAAAGTTTGATGTCATCCATATGAAGAAAGAACTGTTTGCTATGAATGTAGCCTGTTATAACATTTATCTTTTCTGTGGATTTACATATAGTCCAGTCATTATAGTAAGTTCACCTCGGAATTCGAGATACCCAGCTGTAAGTCTGTAAATAGTTGTATATTGACACCCTAAAAGTTGTCTCAAAACCTACATATGGTAGGGTGTAAGCAACTATTAAATTTCAAGGTCAAAGGTCACAAAAATAGGTTTTTTGCGCTTTTTTTTTGGAAATATCTCATTTCCTATGGGTTTTTTGCTATTTGTATTTATTATCAATATTGTAGAATACTAAATTCTCTACAAATTTTGTTTCAAAAATTTTTTTATACGGTGTACCGTTTTCGAGATAGAGGGCGGAGAGCGCGCGGTCACCGCATCACTTCAGGTCAACCGGTGCCTCCGGTCGAAAACGCGCCATATATAGTTGATGAACTATCAATAAATCAATGATTATAAATATTTGTCAATTTTTATTAACTATTATATTATATTTTATCATTTTCTTCATGCATTAAATCTATATCTATTCAATAATACTGATAACCGTTTACTAAAATTAAAAAATAATTAAGAGAAAAACTTAAATCATAATATAATTATATTCCCATTTACACTAATGACATTTTAAATAGAAAATAATTTATTGCCTCTTTAAAATCTGTAAATTTTAAAATTCTTCCACTACGTCGAAAATTATACCTGGGAATTATACGGGCCCCTATTATACACTACGGACCTTTCTATTTATAGCCAGTCGGGACAGATGTTCATTTGTATTGTATAGTTACGACCATCTTCTCTTTCCTTCAGTTTGAATTGTATCTTGGTAAACTACGGACGTACAATTTCAAGAACTATGGCTGATTTGTGTTTTCTATGTAATAAGTCAGATTCGGGAGGTGAATCGCTTGTTGAAGTAGTGCGCGGTATGAAAACTCTACGAAATGCAAGTGTCGAACGAAACGACGGAAAAATTGATTATTTAAAATCAGTAACCTCTGTTAAAGTGCATGAAAAGTGCCGAAGTGTTTACATTAGTAAAAACTGTATCCAAGCAGCAAAACGGAAACAAGAAGAAGGAGAAACTATAACTTCTCCATTCGTACTCCGTAAAAAACGAGGTGAAGTGTTTAATTTTAAGAATCAATGTTTATTTTGTGGTGAAGTTGCTGATGAGGCTACAGAGAAAAAGAAAAGTGAAAAATACAGGCGGAAGATAAAAAATTTGAGTACTCTTGAGTTCAAAGATACTGTTATCAAAAAAGCAGAAGAACGTGGGGATGATTTTGGAGAATTGGTGAAAAGTCGTATAATTTTACAGTTTGATTTGATCGCTGCTGAAGCGAAGTACCATGCTGCTTGTTTTACAAACTTTTCAAATAAATCATCATCATCATCGCCTCTTGAGAAACCTCGTGAAGATAATCAAGTTACAGAAGCTATGTTAGAGATTTTCAATTACATCGAAAATAATAATGATTCTCAATTCACACTAAAAGAGCTTAAAGATGTCTTGACAGGGTATGTGCCAGATGATAAAACTATCATTACAAGACTACAACAGAAGTACTTAACCGATATCGTAATTACGAAGAAAGTTGGAGCTTTCACGATCATTTCTTTCCGTGATGCACAAGCTAATATTCTATCAAAAGCTTGGTACGAAAGTAAAAAAATAGATCCTGAAGCAGAAAGGCTAAGAATTGTAGAAGCTGCAGCAGCAATTATTAGAGAAGATATCCGAACATCTATAGTCGAAACTAAATCTTATCCACCTCCTAGTAAAATGTTGGATAATGTTAATGAAGAAATTCCAAAAACTTTATTACATTTATTAGAAGAAGTCATCATCAAAAACAGGAAAGGACAAATTGATCATTTAAAAACAAAATGTACTTCAATAAGCCATGCAATTATGGCTGCCGTACGGGAACGTTCTTTTTCATCTCAGTTACTTTTGAGCCTTTCTGTATTTCTTCACAGAAGATATGGATCTAAAAGACTATTGGATATTTTATCTAGTTTGGGATTTGCAGCTTCTTATAGTAATACAGTACAGTATGAAGTTTCAGCAGTTTATCACCCACAGCCTCGTATTTTATCATCAGAGTCAGGTGCTCTTGTACAATATGTTGGAGACAATGCCGATATAAATGTCCAGACTCTTGATGGTAACAATACTCTTCATGTTATGGGGATTATTAAGATAGTAACTCCAAAAAATGCTGTTCTCTACTATGAACGGATAGAAAAATGTACAACCAAACCAAAAGCGAAAGAGTTGGCAGCCATATCAC
Source organism: Helleia helle (assembly GCA_963853865.1). Lineage (NCBI taxonomy): Eukaryota > Metazoa > Arthropoda > Insecta > Lepidoptera > Lycaenidae > Helleia > Helleia helle. The sequence continues at coordinate 2,419,194 of OY971436.1, forward strand.
ATGTATCTTTACAAGTTTACGATAAACCAGTCGTACCTGGATACAGTAAAGTTCAAGTTGAAAATCTGCATGACGATCGAGCACTAACAGAAAAAACAATGAACGGAACTGATTTTTTGTGGTTATACGGAAAATGGAGGGATATTGCACCGTTGCCAGGGTGGAACGGTTATCTTGAGCAGCTCACTAAAAATGAAAAAAAAATTTCAACATCTCAGGTTATGTTTCTTCCTTTTATCGATCATCCTGCCAGTAATGTAGACACAATTTACACAACTTTACTTTGCGCTCTCGATATTGCCAAGTCACACGGACAAAAAACGTGTGTAATTACTTTTGATCAACCCCTCTACTCTAAAGCACGTGAAATGGTAGCTGCGTCAGATTCTAGCTCAAACTTATGTAAAGTCGTTGTGAAATTAGGAGGATTCCATATGCTCGTCTTTTCTTGGAAGCATAGGATACATAATGGTCCATCCATTATGTATTGGCCTTAAGGAAGCTCTTGGTAATAAAATATACGCACCAAATTCTGTTGACAAGATGCTGAACGGTCACGCTTACTCAAGAAGCATCAGAGGCCATATATTGGTGCGACTTGCATTATCAAAGATCATATTTGAAGACATGAAGATTGAAGATGGTACGTTGGATGATATAATACAGCAAATCACTTCTCGAGATGTATCCTACTCCAACGTAGAAGGATGTATGGATAACTCAATTTTTCTTTCAACATTTCTAGACAAACTGGATGATTTGAAAGCTCGAGGTCCAACAGCACAATTGTGGGTGCAATATTTCGAAATGGTTACGATAGCACTTGATTTTGTTCGCGCTGAAAGATTGGGCTTTTCCAAGAACACCTTGATGCAGTGCGCAGAATGCTGCCATATTTTCACGCCAGTGGTCACTTCTTATATGCAAAATCAGCCCACCTGTACCTGCAAGATATGCTCAAGCTGGAAGAAACTATGGATGAGCAAACTTATGTGAATTTCAGAAATGGATTTTTTACAGTGAAACGAACAGAAAAATATAATTCAGGTACATGGACAGATATGGTCATCGAACAAAGTCTCATGAAATCCATGAAAACCGAAGGAGGAGTATCTCGTGGTCGAAGTACGAAAGAAAGTGTTTTGTGTAAATGGGTATATGCGATGTACGCCACAAATACTATTTGTGAGGAAATGGAGAAGTTCTGTAATATCTCCTTGGAGTCGACCGAGCAACACGTAGATTCTAGAGACTCAAGAGTGAAAAAAGACAATGCTGACGTAAATATACTATTTGATTGGTTTAAACTCCATGATCCTTTTCCAAATACTACGCAGTCAATATCGATAGCTTCTGGAATTGTTGGAAATGAGCAAATAAACTGCCACAAAGCTTACGAAATTGGATTAGAGTCTATGAAGAAGATCACCGACTTATCATCTATACTAATATTATAAAGAGGAAAGGTTTGATTTTTTGTTTGTTTGTTTGTTTGTATGAATTGAATAGGCTCCGAAACTACTTGGCAGATTTGAAAAATTCTTTCACTGTTGGAAAGCTACATCATTCCTGAGTGACATAGGCTATATTTCATTTTCAAAAAAAATAGGCATCCTTACTAAAATTACGATAACGTAATCCAAGGTGTGAAAAAATTATCAAAAAACTACCTTACATCGCGTGCGCTGCGAAAACTATTGATGATAGAACAAAATGATATACTACATTTTTTTAGAACACACCATTATCTACAAAAAATCAGCGGCAGCATATCTCTAACTATTACAGTCATGTCACAATAAGCGTTTTTTTATTGAAAAAAAGAAATTAAAATACCACCGCTACAAAAAGCTCTTTATTTGTACCTTGGTATTAACCCTTATCAAAATAAATGATGTATTATTTATTAAGACTGCTTCAATATCTTTATATTACTTTTTGAATTATTCGATTCTGACAATCCATTCAAAAGATATCACGAGTTAAAAAAAAATTAAAAAATAAACTGTATTCGGCTAGCTATGCGTTGTAGGCGTCACTCGGGCAGGGGTACGGGAGGGGGGTTAAGATCACGAAATAAACTTGCCGCGCGGCTCACTCGCGCGGTCGGCTCCCTACGTGATGGACGTATGCGGAATTTACGCTTAAAATATTGTTCACTTAGTTATTAACCTAATAAATTACTTGAATATTTTTCATGATTTTCAATTTAATTTTAATAAATAGTAGGTAGTTGTGTACGTTAAAAATGATAAACATCTGTCCAGGTACGGCTGTATTTCTACGTTAACGCAGGCGAAGCTGCGGGCAACAGCTAGTTTAATGAAATAAAGTTGAAACGCTCCGAAAAAGTAATGCTGCTTTCCAGTGTTAATAAATCTGTAAAAATAAATGATTGTAAAGTTGCAGTGGATCCATTATTACTCTTCCAAAGAATTACTGTCAGCAAACAATTTGAAAGTAATCTCGAAGAATATCTTCAATATGAATTGAGTCCGTATCCAACAGCTCTATTTGATAATGATGGCATGAGAAAAACAACAAAATCGTCATTGTATGACAACATGAGCCCAATTGATTTTGTTCTCAACGAAAATAATGTGACGTTCATTATTGATGGCGGATTTCTTCTTCATCATGTTGTATGGAGCAGAGAAGATACTTTTTCTATTATTTTTGATAAATACATGAATTATTTACAAAGGCATTACAGTTCCAAAATAATTGTTGTATTTGACGGATATTCAGACTACTGTAAGAACGTAAAAGCTATGGAGCAGCAGAGAAGAACTGCTGCACTTTCAAAAACGTACGAAGTCTGTTTCGATGAAACAATGGTTGTACCAGTTACTCAAGAAAAATTCTTATCAAATCGAAATAACAAAGATAAGTTAATTAATATGTTAATTGAAAAATTACAAGCTGCAAATATTACTACTAAACAAGCCAGAGATGATGCGGATGTTCTTATTGTTGAAACTGCAATTGAAGAATCAAAGTCTAAAAAAACTGCAGTTATAATAGGACAAGATATTGATTTACTTGTCATTTTAATTGGGCGTACACTGTCTTACGAACAAGAAATTTTCTTTAAAAAAGTTGGGAAAGGAAATGTAAAAACGGAGATATACTCTACTAAAAGTTTTGATAATTATCCTCATTCCAAAAACATATTTTATTTCTGCACGCATTAAGTGGCTGTGACACAACTTCTGCGCTTTTTAAAAAGGGAAAAAAATCATTTTTAAAAGTTTTTGAGAAACTGACAAATTTGGATGAACTAGCTGCAGCATTTAAGGAAGAAAATTGTTCGGCCCAGAGATTATTAGAGGGTGGAACTCAAACCTTATTGGCAGTCTATAATGCTCCGAAATCTGTGAAAAGTCTCGATCATCTTCGTTATACGCATTTCGTCAAGTCTACAAAACTTAATAAACCTGTGCAGCTTTCAAATATTCCACCAACAAGTGCAGCTGCTCATCAACATTTCAACCGTGTATATTATCAAGTTCAAACTTGGTTAGGACATGATTTGGAACCCCAGGTATGGGGTTGGGCAATGCGAAATGATTTTCTGGAGCCTATCATGACAATTTTACCACCTGCTCCAGAAAATTTGCTAAATACAATTTTCTGCAACTGCAAAAGTGGTTGTGGTTCGCGATGCGGATGCAGGAAAGCGGGCTTGCAATGCTCTTTAGCTTGTGGCCAATGTAATGGGCAAGCTTGTCTCAATGCTCAACCATATCAGAACGACATTAACGAAGATGGAACCTTTGATCCCGAAATCATGGAAGAACTTGAGACAAATGTCGTTGAAGACGATAATGAAGACCAGTTTGAAATTTACCAGCAGCCAGAAGACGACGATGAAGAGGAAGAAGATGTTTAAAATTATAAATTGTAGTTTTTGTACCCTTTATTCCATTTTTTTACTTTCAATAAAAAATAATTTATTCAATGATATTTTTTAATAAAAAGATTAATTCATAATTTATTGGTTTTTTTTTCATCATGTAAGAAGTTATTAATATTAATTAGGTTAAAATTCAAATATAATTCTTATATTTTCATTAACAATTCTGCAATTACATGGACAGGTAAGTGTTGTTAAATAAATTAATACTGAATAAAAAGTGGATAAGTTAGGAAAAAAATGATAAAATATAATATAATAGTTAATAAAAATTGACAAATATTTATAATCATTGATTTATTGATAGTTCATCAACTATATATGGCGCGTTTTCGACCGGAGGCACCGGTTGACCTGAAGTGATGCGGTGACCGCGCGCTCTCCGCCCTCTATCTCGAAAACGGTACACCGTATAAAAAATTTTTTGAAACAAAATTTGTAGAGAATTTAGTATTCTACAATATTGATAATAAATACAAATAGCAAAAAACCCATAGGAAATGAGATATTTCCAAAAAAAGCGCAAAAAACCGATTTTTGTGACCTTTGACCTTGAAATTTAATAGTTGCTTACACCCTACCATATGTAGGTTTTGAGACAACTTTTAGGGTGTCAATATACAACTATTTACAGACTTACAGCTGGGTATCTCGAATTCCGAGATTCTTACCTAATTTAAGCTTAAATGACTGGACTAATAAATAATTAATGTGCTTGATTTGTTTCAGGTTTTAAACTGTTGCTTTGAAGCTGGTTTAAACATTTGTGTCTCATGTGTGTTTGTGATATGGACGGGGTCAACAAGAGAGCTCTGTGTCTCTTGGGAACATCTGTAGAGCATCCAGTAATTAAAGTGGGTGAACACAATATTGTCACAATATTTGACACACCACACCTCCTTAAGTGTTTTAGAAATCTGTTTTTAAAATACGACATAAAATTTATGACTGATATAACATCTGACAACAGACAAGGATTTGGTAAGTTATTTATTTGTTAACCGATAGCAATAGAAACCATACCTAGAATGTTTTGTAATGTGATAAATACATATCAAATACTCAACCAAACTTATGTTGATGTAGTAAATTGGACGGTCGTTTGTTTACTTAAAGCTAAAAGTAAACAACTAGGTTATGTTTACATGTTGGATTATTTCTTTTAACTGCAAGTAAATTAACAATACTCTATTTATGTGGTTGTTTATTATTTTTAGGAATCGCTAAATGGAGCCACATTCATTTTTTTTATGAATTAGATAACAGTAATTCGCATTTTGTGTTTGCACCATGTCTAAGAGAAGAACACCTTAACCCTAACTCCAATAAAATAATGAAGGTATAACTTGCTGCATAAATTTTAAGTCGCTCAGTTGCAGCTGATTTATTCAAAAATAGCCAATGGCAAGAAAATACTTTTTTGCTTAGGTTTGTAGAGGTATGAATGAATTAATAATATGTTAAAATGAAACCAAAAAATTGGTTGTGACAGAGGGATGAACAACGGAGAATCCTATGATGGTAAGTGGTCGACGTCGCCTATGAACATGAACTAGTTTACCTAGAACGAGCCCAGGCAACTCATCTATGTATTGCCTATCCTGAGACAAGATGTAAAGTCTCGGTGCCAGTAATTACACTGCCTCCGAAACACAGCAAAGCTGTTTCACGGGAGAAACATGCAAGATGGACCCATACAGCCGGTAGGGCGGCACAGCGCTTCCCTCCCACCGGTGAATTGATGACTCATCATGACTTTTATTTATATGTATAGAAAGGGCGATTGTACAAGCCATTTGTTACATAAGAATGACTAATTATTACACGTTCATATTAAATTAGGATGACAGAATTGAAATTGTATAAATTATGTGTTTGGGTACCCACTTTGATGAAATTTGGCACAGATATAGAGTAGACCACATAGGCTACTTTTTATCGTGGTAAATTGTACAGTTTCCACGTAAAGTTGCAGGCTAACATCTAGTATCTATTATCTAATAATACAATGACTACACTAAATTATTTTGTAATATGTGGTATGAAAATGGGATTTGTGTATCATACAAAAAGAATACAAAATGTTTTTTAATATCCATACCTTTACATACATACTTTTATCTTGTGCTTCATGAAACATGAAAGATCTTTAAAAAACTTAGTATTTTTGGAATGCAGGAGTACACCACCTTCTAAAGGCTGGATATGGACCCTTAATGGGTTAGAATTAGTTTGGCATTATTTATCAAAAAAACAAAACTGTTACAAGCCTCTCTCGAGAGAGACGAGACGAATACAGCAGGATCCACGGGAAAATTTATTTGGTTGCATAAGATCAAACTTTGGATCTAACAGTAATCCCACTACTAGCCAATTTGTTGCGGGATTAAAAACTGTTGTACTCAGTAACATAAGAAATATTGGATCGGGTAATTGCGAAATTGATGAGAATAAATCTTTTAAAGTTGTCTAATATTGCCAATATTAGACAACTTTAAAAGATTATTAAGACCAGCCACAGTCATATTAGTCACACACTGAGAATACCTCCTTAAGAATATTATTAAATGACCAAAACGTTAATTCTTCCCTTGAGGAAAATATGGAGGAAGAAAATGGTGAAATGCAAGCTTGTGCGTATGTCCTGTGGTTTCATCGTAAAAAATTGTAAAAACCAATTGCGATGCATGCAAAAAAATATTTGTGTCCGACACACAAGAGGAAGTTCATAATTTTATACAGTTTAAAAACTATGAAAGTGTTAAAATTGCAAGCTGAACACCTGAAGAAGTTTTTTGTGGATATACCCAAGTTTCCCTCAGATTACTATAGAAGTACGTCAACGAAGCTTTATCTTGAACCAGTTTTCGAAAGCAAGAGCCATGTATACAGCATTTACAAACAAAAATGTGTAGATGACCAGGTGAAAGCAATTTCAGCTTGTTTTTTTTACAACATGTTCGACAAATTGAAACTAAGTATATCCAAGCCAAAGAAGGATAGGTGTGATATTTGCTGCGGTTTTGAGACGAAGAACGTGACGAAAAAGGCTTACGAAGGACATACTGAAAAGAAAAAGGCTGCAAGACTCGAAAAAGAGGCTGATAAAAAGTTGGCTTTAGACAAAAAAAATACGGTACTTACTGTAGATTTGCAGAGTGTGAAGATATGCCCAAAAGTCCAAGCTAGCACGGTACATTATAAGACTAAGCTTTGTTGTCATAATTTTACTGTTTATAACTTGGCAACTCATGAAGTAACCTGCTATTGGTGGGATGAATGTGAAGGCGAGCTGCAGGCATCTAACTTCGCTTCTTGTCTGATAGATTATATACAAGAGAAGGTTCCGAAAACTATTCCACTAGTTATTTTCAGTGACGGATGTACTGCGCAAAATCGAAACTCGATAATAGCTAACGCTCTGCTTAACATAGCTATGAAAGAAAACATGGTAATCATACAAAAATATTTGGAAAAGGGGCACACCCAAATGGAGTGTGAAAAAATAAATTCAAACTGAATTTTTCCGATGAATTATAGGAGCTTCCTATCAGATAGAAGCCAGGAGACTACACCATCAGTGCAATAATGTTCTCTGATAGAATCCCACTGAAAGCAAAAAAAAAAATTAAGATTTTCAAGATCAGAAATGTATTTTGCCAAGAGACTGCCATTCTTTTTATGACAATTTGCCTAATTCTAATTAATAAGACTGATTATTAAGACAGATTATCAAGACTGATATAAGTTCCTATTTATGTACATAAAATAATCACGCACAAATATAATGACTTATTATTATTTTCAAAGAAAGGAAAACAAAAAAGAACTAAGAAAACCCTAAGCACCATGACATTTATTCAAAATGGAAAGGAGTATAAAGTACCTACTGTAAAAAACTGGTTGCATACTGTAAATAATATTGAATATCTTAGGGATGTGTTACGAACCAAATTTTTTTTTTTTTTTTATGTTAGGATAGGCAAACTGGCAAACGTACCACCTGATGTTTAACTTAATGCGTCGTAATCATTTCTCTTTCCTTTCGTACTTTTTGCTGTTACGTGAGTGTGTGCTTTTTTAAAATTTTGTGGTTTTCTTTGACTGTGCTTAGGATTTTGAATTTTGTGATATTTGCAAATACTTGCTAATTGTTGTGTTATATTTGCTGGGGTTTAATTTTCCGTCGCTTGCTTTCTAACTAACTAAAACTAAACTAACATCTTAAAATGGCGTCATCACCAACCCACGTGGATGGAAGGGGAGATGAAATACCTACGCCGTCTACTAGTCGGGAAAAAAAAATAAACCGGTTGTAAAGACACGTTTATATACATTGGAGGTTCTTGGCATGTGGAACCTGCTGAGAATAGGACGGGAGCTGGGTACAAAGGAGCAGTGCTTGGCGTTCGCTGAAGAGCAGGGTCTTATTCTGGCCCAAAAGATGTGTAGGGTGCACAAAAAGTTAATGAGTATCGATACCTCATGTAATAAGACTGTGGGGGCCTTTGTTTGTTATCGAGGTGGCTGCCAGACCAAGTTCCGCATACTTCGATCGAAGGGGACCTGGTTCGAAAATATTAAAATTGATATGGTGCATGTCTTTTATTTAATGTACTGTTTTGCACACAACTGGGCCAATGATAAAGTTATATGGGAAGATATTTTGCGAACAGAGACCCAAAAATGTTTGTCAAGAAGTACGATTTGTGACTGGTATAATTATTGCCGGGAGGCGGTGGTAATATACCAGTTAGATAAACAGACGTACGATGTGAAAATTGGGGGCCCAGGTAAAATTGTGCAAATAGATGAAAGTAAATTTGGAATAAGAAAATATAATAAAGGTAATATTTATGTTCTTAACTATTTCTATATTACATATCTATTTATCATGAAAATATTTTAAACAAGATAATTTAGTTTGTAAATAAACGCTCAGATATTGGGTCCCCCAAATATTTTATTATATGCAATTAAGGTAGTTTAAATAAAAAAAGGTTTTTTTTATATTCATAAGTTAAGTAGGGGGTATATTACATACCTACACATACTTATCACAAAAGCTTTTTAAATAAGTTATTTTAGTTTGTAATTTATTTATTGCTTTTTTGTTAAAGGGAGGTGCGTGGAAGGAAATTGGGTTCTCGGCCTCATAGAAGATGGGTCAGAGGATCTTCGGTTGGAGGTGTGTCCTGATAATATAAGGTCAGCTGAAGTTTTGGTGCCACTAATTAAAAAACATGTGTTGGAGGGCACAATAATTCATACCGATTATTGGCGTGCCTATGATTGCCTAGGGAGACATGGTTTTATTCACAAGAAGGTTAATCACAGTGATCCCGATAATCCATTTGTGGCTAGTGATGGTACTCACGCACAAAGAATTGAGTCGCAGTGGCGTGTCGTTAAGCGTTTTTTAAATAAAAGTAATTATAATCATCCCGAAAATTTCGGAGACGTTATTGAAGAGTATATGTGGCGGCGATACATTTATTGTCACAAAAAAGATCCATTTACTGATTTAGTAAAAGTTGTTAAGGGCCCCTTATCCCAAATTGTTGTTTCTAGATCTGAGGTGTTTTCATAGAAGTCGACATTTTAAAATAACAATAAAAAATAGGGTATAGGTATCTATAAAGATGTATATCTTTGATCTAGGGATTTTTTGGATAAAAATACAGTATTTAACATTTTACATGATCGAAAAAAATTCTAAAGTAACGTCGATTTCAAAAGCATTTTGAGTAGTATAAGACTCAATTTTAATGAAACTTTTACGTTTAAATTGCTACCCGGAGACGACGTGGAAGTGATTGGATAGATTTTTATTGTCACTTCAAAAATTTTTGAAAAATAAAAAACGATAAAAATGGCTCTCGCACATCGCACCACGTCGCGTCAGTACCCAGCCGGGCGTCATCGAAGTAGGACTTGTGCCGCTTTTGCTCGTGACAACGTTGTTACCGCGCATTTTATATTATTACCTCTAAATAAATAAGACGACACAGTGTAAATAATATAGCTACTTAATACTTACTAACAATTGTTGTTGTTCTTAGGTGTAATTAGTTTGTAATACAAAAAACCTTTAATTAGTGTAAATAAATAGATACTTGAGTTTGTGTAGTACCTAGTTATTTAATTGAAATGGCGAATAAAAAAGTAAAATAAGGAAAAAGAATCTTAATACAGTTTTATCACAAAGTAACTGTTGCCCGCAGCTTCGCCCGCGTTAACTCAGATATACAGCCGTATACGGATTGATGATAATTATTTATCTATGGACGGGCGTAGGACTTTATTTTATAATATGTAGTGATTAATACCGTATTTTTGTGAATAGCTTTTACATAACCGCTTTATAATTGGCAATTTTTTTAAAGTATTAAAATGGATATAGGTAGTGTGTTATATTTAACTAATGTAGACATATTATGCCATCGCGGACTTTTCAGTATGCATATTTAGGATACACAATTCTACCATGCATTGATACAATAATAATTAATTATCCTAACTTTCGGAACCGGGCCCGGCTGAGGTGTACAATAATGTAGTACATTATTTTGATCTAACTGTTACGGTTCATCCAGCGTTTGCAATGTAAGTGCAAAAAATGTGTTTATTTATGACATCACATCAGAAACTTCTAAAATTATCAGTGTTTATCTACTATATTATGCATGTACCTATTTTCTTCCTCTTGAATCATTCTATCTATTGAAAAAAACCGCATCAAAATCCGTTGTGTAGTTTTAAAGATGTAAGTGTTGCAACATAAGAAAAAAAATAAAAAAAAATAACTTGTCATTAGTTGACAACCCTATATTCTGTTATCTGTGTTACTTATGGTTGTGACTGAGTGTTCTTGCGGATTTAAATTTTCATGTGCGTAGAAAAATATATTTCTTTATTCTGTTGGATATATTTTTTCTAATAACCTTAACAGGTTATGGGCCCAGAAGACTCTGGAAATACAAAAGAAATCAGCAAAGAAAAAGTTTCAATCGTGTGAGAAGTCTTGTCAAGGTAACCTAAAAATGGATTCCACGCGGTCGATGAGTTTGGAAAAATTTACGGAAATAATTTTCGTCAATGGAAATTTCAGATCAAATGTGCTTTGAAAGCTAAGGGCATTGATATTTCAATACCAAAACCAGAAGGAAATAGTGCGGAATGGTCGAAAAACGATGGCATGGCGATGTTTATTATAACATCTTCCATGGATTTCAAACAAATTACTTTAATAGAAAATTGCGAAACTGCTGTTGAAATAATGTCAAAACTAGAATCAATTTACGAACAAAAAAGTGAACTGTGTAAAATGTTAATACACGAAAAATTTTATCAATATAAAATGGCGCCGGATGACAGTGTAGCTCAATACATCTCAAAAGTGGAAACCTTAGCTAAACAACTGAAAGAAAGTGGTGAAACTCTCAGTTATATGGCAATTATGACAAAAATATTGGGAACATTACCTTTTAAGTATAGATCAATGCGACAAGCCTGGATGTCATTAGATCCGAAACAACAAACCATTATTAATCTAACTGCCCGTTTATTGGATGAAGAGGCGAGCCTACAGGCGAGGAGGAACAAGAGACAGCTCTCCTTGTTGCAAAGAAGGGATGGAAATCAAGGCCAAAACAAAATGAACAAGTGGTGAGTGGTAGCAGCACTAGCAGCATGAATAATAAACCAAATAATCACAGGTTTGAATGCTATAATTGTGGCAAGAGGGGTCACTTTTCTAGAGAATGCCGTGCTCCACGAAATACCAACACTAGAAAACCTCAAGAAGATGCAGATATGTTAGCTTTTTACGTGGAAAATAATTCATATTATAATGCTGAAGAGGACAGTTGGATTCTGGACAGTGGTGCCTCGGCCCACATGACCTTTAGAAAGGATTTCTTTCTAGAACTGTTTGAATGTAATAATAAGTCATTGACATTGGGAAATAAACAATTAGCGATTTGTCGACTCGGTTTGGCAAACCGAGTCAAACCGGTTTGAGGGTAAGTCGAGTCAAACCGAGTTACTATCTGTCCAACTCGGTTTAGGTTTCTAACCGCCGATGCGAGTTGCGTGTTTACGGTTTGGCGGTTTGAAGTAGCGATGTGTCAACTCGGTTTGAGTGTAACTCGAGTTACTATCTTTTCAATTCGGTTTAGGTTTCTAACCGCCAATGCGAAAGACGATGCGAGTTGCGTGTTTGCGGTTTGACGGTTTGAACTTTGAAGTAGCGATGAGTCAACTCGGTTTGAGTGTAACTCGAGTCATTCGAAGTTACTATCTGTCCAATTCGGTTTAGGTTTCTTACCGCCAATGCGAACGAGATGATGCGAGTCGCGTGTTTGTGGTTTGACGGTTTGAAGTAGCGATGTATCAACTCGGTTTAGTAAAGTAATAATATCACAGTATAACCAAAGTCATAGGCCAACGGACGCGTCTAGACAGAGAGATCGTGCGGGATTTGCGGGATGAGGGAGGGCGGACAGCTCCCGAACTGCCATATACTCGTTCGGTAGCAGTCAGTCAGGGCTGTCTCTTTTTTTCCCAGATACTTTTGACTTAAGAGTATTTTATTCTTTGTATGATTTTTTAAAACGAAATATGTAGTTTTAATTACGATACTAGTTCAAATTATGCATATTATTGTTTAATAGATTTTTGTCCTTTCTTAGAATGGTTTTCGAGTGTGCCGATTACCAATATGACAATGTATTTCAAGATTCAAGATGGTGGACGCGTATTTAAAAAAATCAATATGGGTATCGTTTTCATGGTTTTCAGGGGTGCCGATTACGAATATGACGATATAATATTTCGAGATACAAGATGGCGGACGCAAATTTTTAAATAAAATCAATATCGGTAACGTTTTCATGGTTTTTAGGGGTGCCGATTACGAATATGACGATATATTATGAGGTTCAAGATGGCCGACGCGAATTTTTTAATAAAATCAATATGGGTATCGTTTTCATGGTTTTTAGGGGTGCCGATTACGAATATGACGATATATTTTGACATACAAGATGGCGGACGCGAATTTTTAAATAAAATCATTATGGGTATCGTTTTCATGGTGTTCAGGGGTGCCTATTACGAATATGACGATAAATTTCGAGGTTCAAGATGGCGGACGCGTTTTTTTTTTTTGCTCGTTTCAAGCCGTTTTTGACATCTCTACTAAGCACGGGCTCGATTCGGTTTGGCCAAACCGAGTTGCAAACCGGTTTGAGTCAAATTTTGATTCGGTTTAATCGGTTTGAAAAATTTACGGTTTGACCCATCGCTATAAACAATCTGTGGAAGTACTTGGCATTGGAAAAGTGTTAATTAAAAGATATGTCAATGGACAGTGGGAGACCGGTGAACTAAATGATGTTTTATATGTTCCAAGTTTGAGAAGGAATCTATTCTCAGAAGGAGTAATAATAAGGAAATCCTATTTTATAATAAAGAAAAACGCAAGTGCAATGATTTATAAAGATGATAAAGTGGTGATGAGTGCAAATATTAAAGAAAATAATTTATATGAGCTAAACATAAAAACAGTGGTTCCAGATACATGCAACTTGGTTCAATGTAACCAAAATGATATAAAAAAGTGGCACGAAAGGTTTATATAATTATGTTATTAAACATATTAATTTAAAACAAATTAAAAATATGAGTGAAAATAGTGTTGTTGAAGGACTGAAAGTGATTGACAATGGACAGAACAATTTTGTTTGTGAAGCTTGTGCATATGGCAAGCAGTGCAAGTTCCCATTTCACAAATCTGAGCGAGGAGAATTACATCCAGGTGACTTAGTACATAGCGATGTTTGTGGACCTATGAGTGTCCTATCAGTTCAAAATATGAGATATTTTTTATTGTTCAAAGATGCTGCAACTAGTTACAGGCATGTTTACTTTATCTATACTAATATTATAAAGAGGAAAGGTTTGATTTTTTGTTTGTTTGTTTGTTTGTATGAATTGAATAGGCTCCGAAACTACTTGGCAGATTTGAAAAATTCTTTCACTGTTGGAAAGCTACATCATTCCTGAGTGACATAGGCTATATTTCATTTTCGAAAAAAATAGGCATCCTTACTAAAATTACGATAACGTAATCCAAGGTGTGAAAAAAATATCAAAAAACTACCTTACATCGCGTGCGCTGCGAAAACTATTGATGATAGAACAAAATGATATACTACATTTTTTTAGAACACACCATTATCTACAAAAAATCAGCGGCAGCATATCTCTAACTATTACAGTCATGTCACAATAAGCGTTTTTTTATTGAAAAAAAGAAATTAAAATACCACCGCTACAAAAAGCTCTTTATTTGTACCTTGGTATTAACCCTTATCAAAATAAATGATGTATTATTTATTAAGACTGCTTCAATATCTTTATATTACTTTTTGAATTATTCGATTCTGACAATCCATTCAAAAGATATCACGAGTTAAAAAAAAAATTAAAAAATAAACTGTATTCGGCTAGCTATGCGTTGTAGGCGTCACTCGGGCAGGGGTACGGGAGGGGGGTTAAGATCACGAAATATACTTGCCGCGCGGCTCACTCGCGCGGTCGGCTCCCTACGTGATGGACGTATGCGGAATTTACGCTTAAAATATTGTTCACTTAGTTATCAACCTAATAAATTACTTGAATATTTTTCATGATTTTCAATTTAATTTTAATAAATAGTAGGTAGTTGTGTACGTTAAAAATGATAAACATCTGTCCAGGTACGGCTGTATTTCTACGTTAACGCAGGCGAAGCTGCGGGCAACAGCTAGTTAAACATAAAAGTGATGATTTAGAAGTCTTTAAAAAGTACAATGCTATGATCAAAAATAAATTCATGCACAATGTCAGAGTATTACATACTGATAATGGTAAGGAGTATGTGAACAAAGCATTCAAAGAGTATTTGGAGAGCGAGGGGATAGTTCATGAATGTACTGCACCATATTACGCCAGAGCAAAAGGGTCGTGTAGAAAGAGAAAATCGAACTATAATGGAGAGTGCACGGTCAATGTTGTATGCCCGAGATGTCCCATTGGAGCTATGGGCAGAAGCTGTGCACTGTGCAGTTTACATATTAAATAGGACTTCCTCCACCCAAACTCCTAATACAACAGCTTTTGAATTGTGGAACGGAATCAAACCCCAATTAGGTCATGTAAAGGTGTTTGGCAGTATTGGTTATGTTCACGTCCCAGATCAATTAAGAACCAAATTGGAGAAGAAAAGTAATAAAATGATACTTGTTGGCTATGACAACATTAACTACATAATGTATGATATAAATACAAAGAAAATAAAAATCTCAAGGAATGTAATTTTTGATGAACATCATGTTCCAAGCATAAGGAAAAATATTTCACAAATAATTATTTCTGAAGATGATGTCACAAAAAATATTAATGAGAGTAAAGCACAGGTATCCAATATAGATGATCCTCTTGAGAGTTCAACAACAGAGAGTGAGGAAAACATTTTGAGTTGTACTAGTGGTAACAGTGATGACCCAGACTATGAACTGTCTCAAGAATTAGAAGATTCACTATCACCACACACAATTAATTTAAGACCAAGAGTTAATAAAAACTATGAAGCAAATCTCATTGAGCTGTCATTACCTCAAACATATGCAGAAGCACTGAACAGTCCACAGAAAGATGAATGAATGGTCTAAAGCTATTCAAGAAGAATTGTCTGCACACAAAGAAAACAATACCTGGACTGCGGTTAAAAGGTCAGGTCAACGAACCCTTACTACAAAGTGGGTATTTACCATAAAGAAAAATGAGAATGATGAAATTGTACGCTATAAGGCTCGTTTATGTGCTAGAGGTTGTAATCAAATCAAGAATATTTATTATCAGGAGATATTCTCTCCAACAACTCGTTATGATTCTATAAGAATTTTACTTTCTATTGCTGCAAAGTACAATTTTATAATACAACAGTTTGATGTCAAGACTGCTTTTTTGTATGGGTATCTTGAGGAGGATATTTTTATAGATATACCAGATGGTTTGTTAATTAAAGATGATTTTGTATTAAAATTAAATAAATCACTGTATGGTTTAAAACAGGCTTCTACTTTACTGAGTTTTTAATTAAATATGGTTTTGTTCAATCTCAAGCGGATAGTTGTATTTATATAGGTTTCTTTGAGGGGATTAAAGTATTCTTAATAATTTATGTTGATGATGCTCTTATAATATCCTCCAATAAATATTCATATGAAGGGTCATATGAAGGCTTTGGTGTATACTACACCCATAACTACTGTAGAGGAGCTCAGAAGCCGCATAAGAAATGCAACAGAAGAAATCAAAACTAGTCTTACTACCAGAATAATCAAAACAGAGGTACGGAGAAGACTACGGGCCTGTATCAGAAACAGAGGTTCACATTTTGAATAAGACCTAAAGTAGAATATTTATTATTAAATTTAATTAAACATTGATGTTTTTTAAACACAATAAACGTAATTAAATTCAAATTAAAGGTTTTTCCTTTTATTTTAACCTTATCGCAAATAAATCGATTTAGACATTATTTCATTTGTAGTGTGGTGACACCTTCCACCTATATAAGGTTATGTATAGCCCACATTAGTATTAGCTATGTATCATAATATGTATGTGCGCCCCCCAAGGGGTTCAATATACGACGTTAAACAGCAAAGACGTGTTTAAATAATATCCAACCTATTTGCCTCATTACACATTTGACTTCTATGTTTACTACAACGTCATATTTTTATGTAGACATTTGCACCTTTTTGGAAAGCTAATGAAATAAGGAAGATTTTTTAAAGAAAATCACCTGTTTTAAGAAATATGTGCATTTTTCTTAAAAGAAAATTCTGTTTCATGTCTCATAATGAAAAATTCTCGCTTAGTTTGTCCCTATTTATTCCTTTAAAATATTATTTGACTCATTGACGGTTCAAATACATAAAAAAATCACTAAAAAGACAAACATTTTTAAAAATACGTCATGTCAAAGTCAAAAAGACGAAAATAAAGAAAAAAAAATTGAAATTTCAATAACTTTGTAAATATCAACTTTCGGATAGGGGATGCCATGAAAAATATTACTGTAAATGAGGTCTACTTTCTGTCTTTCAAAGGAATGTATCGAATTTCACGTCACCCTGTATATAAAACCAATAAGATTCGTAGTTATTTTTTTATTGCATTTTGAAACCGCTCATACAGTTAAGGGCCAACCTGTATATGACGTGTAGTTCGGTGATTGTCATGACCCGATGCCTCGTAGCTGTTTGTGACAAATTAAGAGCCGAGGAATTTAACGATATCTCAAATGAGGTTTTAAATCATTTGAGAACTGGCCTAACCAACAGATTTTCATTAGTTGAAAGAAGTGGTACTTTTTTTTATGTGTACCTTTTAGACCCGAGATATAAATAAGCCGCTTTCTCGGACGAAAACGAGGTAAAGAACACAAAAAACGGGCTCAGGATTTATTAGTCGCGTTAATTGCAGAAAATTAAGCAGCTGCAACAGAAAACGGAAGACCTTATTCTTCTGTCACACCTCCCGAAGAAAATGACAAATTGTCACCTTGGACTATACTCAACGAAATAGTTGACACTAAACAACGCAACGGAACTCCACTTTCTATAGCAATTAAAGAAATCGACACATATTTGAACAACCATACTCTACCCCTAAAAACTGGAAAAACGTGGAATTGTCCTCTAGAATAGTGGCGCAATCACCGACACACGTATCCCTATTTAGTGCGACCATTTCAACGATATGAAAATGTTATGGCTATCTCTGTTCCACGTGAACGAATATTTAGTAAGACTGGCCTACTAATAAACGAGCGTCGCACCCGTTTAACTAGTACAAAAGTAAAACAACTTACATTTTTAAATGTAAGAAGAAGTTAGAGCAGGAAAGGAAACAAGTTGCAACTAGGTTTTATAATATTGCAAGGTTTCCTATTGTGATAGGTGCTATTGATTACACACACATAACTATTTTACCTCCAGGTAAATATTACATATTATAAGCATTTTCCATAATAAATTAAATAATAATCAAGTCACTTTACGCCGAGAACTTGAGAAAAAGGAAAGGTCTATTCTCATCTAATAATATAACTGATTGAATGTACTAATGGTTCTTGATGGAAATTCATTTTCATAATAATAAAATCTTTTTTTCTTTGTTTCACTTTTCCACTTTTATTTGATATACTTTATTATTTATCCCTCATTTCATGCCTTTATACATAGATTATTGAATATCCCTCTCGATGCAGCGGATTACAAGACCGAACTAAATACAATCAAATATATCGCAGTAATCTATGGCTATGAAAGCCAATTAATAGATACTATTTTGAGAAGAGCAAAGAAGAAGATCAGCCAAAAAATGCTGTACAACCAGACGAGAGAAGAAACAAAAAATATGTGGGTGAAAATACCATATATTGGCCCATCGTCCCATAAATTTCAGAGGATTTTAGAAAATCAAGAGACTAAAGTAGCGTTTTATACAACAGGTTCCCTCAAAAGTCTCATTTGTAATAATAAAGATAAATTTAAAATTTCGGATAATAGCGGTATTTACAGTCTCACTTGTGATACATGTGGGGGAGCGTACGTAGGTCAGACGAGTCGAAAATTTAAAACCAGAATAAAGGAACACTTATCAGCGTGGACTCAAAAACAGAAAGATCAACATTTGCAGAACACCTCAACAATAATGGACATAATTTTGATCCCAGTAAAAATATTAAATATCTGCATATATTGCCAAAAGGTCGGAAGATGGATGCGTTAGAAGCTTTAGAGATCAATAAGTACAAGAACGTTGGGAAACTGCTGAATGACCAGTCATGCCTTTTCAAATTCCATATTACTAGACATTTAATTATATTTGAGTTTAATTAGCTAATATTTATAATTTTAAATTTTATTTTTTGACATAATTTAATTTATATAAATTTAAGGAATTCATTATGACATTAATAATATTTATATTTTTTAAATTTTATTTTGACATAATTTAATTTGTATATTTAATGAATTCAGTGTGACATTAATTTATCAATAATATGTATAGTAGAATATCACATAAAACAATAATTTGTAATACAATTGTGCAAAATTTATGAAGCGGGCAACATTAATTTTAATATGCACGATGTTTAATAATAATAATATCTATGGACGCTTTTACACCACGTCAATCTGGTCCCGTGGTAAGTTCTCAAAGAACTT
Organism: Helleia helle; assembly: GCA_963853865.1. Classification (NCBI taxonomy): domain Eukaryota; kingdom Metazoa; phylum Arthropoda; class Insecta; order Lepidoptera; family Lycaenidae; genus Helleia; species Helleia helle. The sequence continues at coordinate 2,438,403 of OY971436.1, forward strand.
GTGTTACGAGTACCAGACAACGGAAATATATTTAATACTTTTATACTATACATATATTTAAGATTTTTATTATATAATACACAAATTTAATATACAGCCATGACCCAGGAACATAGAAAATATTTTTGTTCCATGGCGGGATTCGAACCCGCAACCTCTGGCTTGAGCGCCAACGCTCTTACCACTGAGCCACAGAGGTCGTCATTTGTTTATATTTTAATTTTTAATCTACCTACACCTGATGATGACTTTGTCTAAACCGGTCGTGTAATTTTATATTAATTTGTAAAGTATATCAAATAAAAGTGGAAAAGTGAAACTAAGAAAAAAAGATTTTATTATTATCATCTAATAATGTTCAAATGAAGAAATGTTGATTTGTATATTAGAAATATTGTGGCAGTGACCAGGATCAGCATATGATAGCCGTATGTTTAATAGTTCAAATATTAAATATATAATAGAATCTGGTGAATTTGATGATAAATGATTACTTGGAGACTCAGATTATGCATTAAAAACATTTATGCTTACACCTTTGGATTTGATCCATAAACACTGCAATTTTATAATGAAAGTCATATAAGGACAAGAAATGTATAGAGGTTATAATAATTTTAAAAAGACGATTTTCTATAATAAAGACAAAATTAAGATGTAATTTAAATAACATTACAACCAATAATTATTGTTGCAACTGATGTATTAAGAAACATTTGTCGCTCATATAATATCAGATAGCCGTAAGATTATGTAGCATCCTCACCGACGCCGAAGAAGTTCAGAGTTTCAAGCTCGGCGGGCAAGGTTATGGCGTCCATTTTCTGGGATTCTGAGGGAATCATAATGGTTGATTACCTGGAAAAGGGAGCTACTATAACGGGCTCCTACTACGCTGATCAAATAAGACGACTGCGAGAAGCCATAAAGGAAAAAAGTCGCGGCAAACTCCGAGAGAAAGTCCTGTTTCATCAGGACAAGGCTCCTGCACACAAAGCCGAAGTTGCGATGGCTGCCATTCGAGAAGTGGGCTTCGAACTGGTCGAACACCCGCCCTATTCTCCAGATTTAGCCCCCAGCGACTTTCATTTGTTTCCTCGGCTCAAGGAACACCTCGGGGGCAAGAAATTTGACGATGATAGCGAGGTGATGGCTGCTGTAGAGGCATTTTGGGAGAGCTCTGATAAATATTTTTTTAAAGGGTATTTTAGGTTTAGAGAAACGTTGAACTAAATGTATCGACTTGTTAGGAGACTACGTTGAAAAATATTTCCAAATATGAATGTGATGAATTGTGGAAATGTAGCTTCTGATGATGATTTCAGTGACCTTATAACATTTAATAATCTGTAATTCAATACTTTACTAATAAAACATATCTTACCTTTATTTGTTCTTTTAATCCATTGAGAATAGCTTGACAGGTCTCTGGTACTATAAGACTTATTGCTTGCTTCGATACTCTGAATACATATTGCAAATTTGTGAAGGAATCCCCGCTTGCTAGGAATCTCAAAGTGATACTAAGTCTTTCTTTCACTGAAATCGCCTTTCTAAATTTTGTATCAGTTTTTTGAATAGCTGGGCCATTCATGTTTAGTAAATACTCAAAATCAATGGGTGATATGCGAGTGAAGTTTTTGTATTTTCCACTGGTATGTTGAAATTTTAAATCCCGCAGCAATGGTAATCCACCATGTTGTTTTCTGTTTCTAAACACCTCTAGTTCCCACCAACGTCGTCTACATCTGGACTTTGCTTTTTTTGAAATAAAATGAATTATAATATAACTGGCGCACGTCACTGCTAAATTCTGAGCAATTGCGTACGATGACGCTGAACCGTTTGCGAACGAAGACATGACTGAATTTGTACGAGACGAGATGCGAGAGGGGAAAGAAAGACACGCGTATCAGGAAAAGATACGAGGATCGGAGAAAAAGTTGTATCGTCCATATTTGTGAAACTAAAAGCCGATACACTGACACGATACAGTATTAGCAAGTATGGACGCGTATTTTAACAAGATACCTACGGCAAATTTATGACGTGGTTAAAAATGCGCGACCATATATATGATACAAATACTCGATACGATATGCGTGATCCTACGTCAGGATGCTACAAATGTGGACCCGGCTTAACGCAATCATAAGTTAACCATTGAACCTGAAACTGATGATAAAGAATTTACGATTGATGTAAACAGGATCGTGGATTTTGGTTATATTTATAATCAATTTCTGTATATTTCCAATCACAACTCTGCTCTAGGCTGTAACTTGAGCTGTTTGAAAATTACAAAAGAAATAAAGAAAGCTTTTTTTTCGAAATTTTGTTTTAGTTGCCCAATGTGCAACGAAAAATTTGAAGTCAAGAATATTGTAAAAATCCAGATTATTCCACAGCATTTAATATCAAGTCAATTGACAATTCTGTTCAATATGGTCAAACATGTGAACATCTCGCTCGTGATCAGTTCGAAAATATTTTACAGAAATCAATCAAAAGATGTGGCCTATCCAGATGGTCTCGTGAGTGAAGATATAGTTGAAATAAAATGTCCTTATTCAGCTAAGGGAATGAGTGTTGACAATGGTATAAAGAAAAAAAAATAACTTTCTGGAAACTAGAAAAAAATGGTACTCTGTACAATTAGACAAGAAGCATAACTGGTACTAACAGTCGTAATCGTTTCTGCATGTTCTCACGTGAGACGAGGATCATGTTATCTGAAGCAACCGCGCAACAGTTGCAAAAAATAGATTTGATGGAGGTGAAAATGCCGAAGATAACTTGGATCAATGGTCCGCCCGGTTGCGGAAAAACTGAGTACGCTTTGCGTACTCATCGACGGCCCCAATCGGCCCCTCAGAAGAGCTATGGGGATATGATATTGACCGTGACTAAGGAGAGTTGTGATTCATTAAGGAAAAGAGTTGCCGGAACGGTGGAGGCGAGGTTCTTGACGCGAAACTACCGCACCGTGGCATCGGTTTTGTTGAATGGAGTGAAGGGTAAAGTTTACGAACGATTGATAGTCGATGAGGCCTTGATGGTTCACGCCGGAGCACTTGCTTTCGCTGCTCACACAACCGGTGCTTCCGAGATGATAATTATCGGGGATGTACATCAGATCCCGTATATTGACCGTGACCACGTAACAACCTTGAATTACGCTAGCCCCGAGCGTTTCGCCTCGGTATCAACAAGCTTGAATAGGACCCACCGCTGTCCCATCGACGTGACCAGGGCACTGAGTGAAAAATATGAAGGGTTTTATTCAGTTAGCGAAGTGTTGCGCTCAATGTCAAGAGAGAGATTCTCAGGAAAGGGTGTGCTTAAAGAGCCTAATGTCATTTATTTGGTATTGTTCCAGGCGGATAAGGACGAGATGGTCAGGCAGGGTTACTCTCAACGCGGGAGCCGTGTGATGACCGTTCACGAGGCACAGGGACAGACATTCGCTGATGTGCGTTATGTAAGAACAAGTTATAAACCCTTGAAATTATACGAGTCCGAGGGACACGCCATAGTAGCGATTAGTAGGCATACAAAAAGTTTTATATACTATACGGACGTAGACGATTTAGTAGTTTCATGGATGAACGCGGTGCGTGAAGTGTCGGACCATTCCTTAAAAAGATGGAACGACGAGCGCAAGTTGGCTAACGGGGAAAAATTTGTTGGAGGATATATAGCGCCCGCGCAAATCATATTTCGTCCGGAAAAGAACGACTACGCGTGTGAGGAGGCGCACTTAGCCGTGAGGCGAGTGTTACCAGTAACGCACAATCCAAATGTGCCGGAGGTGTTAGTGCCGGCTGTGCCCGCCTACCCCCTCCCGGACATGTACGTAAGATCGCCAATCGACGCAGACATCGGCTATTTGCAGACGTGGTATGATGACGTAATACCCACATCTCAAACAGATGTCTCGCATGACCAACTCATATGCGAGAGTAGTGATCTCACTGTCCCTATCAGTGACAAGATGAGAGTTGACCCCTTGCGGCTGGGTTTCAAGAAGAAAAAATATGACACACTAAAGCCGGTGTTGAAGACTATAATGCCGTCGAACGTAATACAATCTCAGGTACAGACGCTATTGTGCCTTTCCAAGAGAAACGCCAATGCCCCGATGTTGCGAAATAAAGAGTTGAAGCCGGAGGTGGCTGCGAAATACCTGTTCAAAAAACTTTATGAAATCCTGTATCAAGGAGGAGGTCGATTACAATGAGGCCTTCGACACGATAGACCCGAATGCCAGACTGTTGCAGAATTGGTTGGACAAGCAACCACCGGCGATGAAGAGAATGGTTCAGAGTGACACACCTCTGGAGTATAGAAACTTCCACATCTTCGATCTGATGGTGAAGGACAAGCTGAAACCACCACTGGAACCTAATGCCGCTTTAAAGATCCCCAGCGGCCAAACGATCGCATACAATGCGAAGGAGGTTAATGCGGTCGTCTGTCCAATTTTTTCCGTTGCGTTTGTGAAGGAATCCCCGCTTGCTAGGAATCTCAAAGTGATACTAAGTCTTTCTTTCACTGAAATCGCCTTTCTAAATTTTGTATCAGTTTTTTGAATAGCTGGGCCATTCATGTTTAGTAAATACTCAAAATCAATGGGTGATATGCGAGTGAAGTTTTTGTATTTTCCACTGGTATGTTGAAATTTTAAATCCCGCAGCAATGGTAATCCACCATGTTGTTTTCTGTTTCTAAACACCTCTAGTTCCCACCAACGTCGTCTACATCTGGACTTTGCTTTTTTTGAAATAAAATGAATTATAATATAACTGGCGCACGTCACTGCTAAATTCTGAGCAATTGCGTACGATGACGCTGAACCGTTTGCGAACGAAGACATGACTGAATTTGTACGAGACGAGATGCGAGAGGGGAAAGAAAGACACGCGTATCAGGAAAAGATACGAGGATCGGAGAAAAAGTTGTATCGTCCATATTTGTGAAACTAAAAGCCGATACACTGACACGATACAGTATTAGCAAGTATGGACGCGTATTTTAACAAGATACCTACGGCAAATTTATGACGTGGTTAAAAATGCGCGACCATATATATGATACAAATACTCGATACGATATGCGTGATCCTACGTCAGGATGCTACAAATGTGGACCCGGCTTAACGCGATCATAAGTTAACCATTGAACCTGAAACTGATGATAAAGAATTTACGATTGATGTAAACAGGATCGTGGATTTTGGTTATATTTATAATCAATTTCTGTATATTTCCAATCACAACTCTGCTCTAGGCTGTAACTTGAGCTGTTTGAAAATTACAAAAGAAATAAAGAAAGCTTTTTTTTCGAAATTTTGTTTTAGTTGCCCAATGTGCAACGAAAAATTTGAAGTCAAGAATATTGTAAAAATCCAGATTATTCCACAGCATTTAATATCAAGTCAATTGACAATTCTGTTCAATATGGTCAAACATGTGAACATCTCGCTCGTGATCAGTTCGAAAATATTTTACAGAAATCAATCAAAAGATGTGGCCTATCCAGATGGTCTCGTGAGTGAAGATATAGTTGAAATAAAATGTCCTTATTCAGCTAAGGGAATGAGTGTTGACAATGGTATAAAGAAAAAAAAATAACTTTCTGGAAACTAGAAAAAAATGGTACTCTGTACAATTAGACAAGAAGCATAACTGGTACTAACAGTCGTAATCGTTTCTGCATGTTCTCACGTGAGACGAGGATCATGTTATCTGAAGCAACCGCGCAACAGTTGCAAAAAATAGATTTGATGGAGGTGAAAATGCCGAAGATAACTTGGATCAATGGTCCGCCCGGTTGCGGAAAAACTGAGTACGCTTTGCGTACTCATCGACGGCCCCAATCGGCCCCTCAGAAGAGCTATGGGGATATGATATTGACCGTGACTAAGGAGAGTTGTGATTCATTAAGGAAAAGAGTTGCCGGAACGGTGGAGGCGAGGTTCTTGACGCGAAACTACCGCACCGTGGCATCGGTTTTGTTGAATGGAGTGAAGGGTAAAGTTTACGAACGATTGATAGTCGATGAGGCCTTGATGGTTCACGCCGGAGCACTTGCTTTCGCTGCTCACACAACCGGTGCTTCCGAGATGATAATTATCGGGGATGTACATCAGATCCCGTATATTGACCGTGACCACGTAACAACCTTGAATTACGCTAGCCCCGAGCGTTTCGCCTCGGTATCAACAAGCTTGAATAGGACCCACCGCTGTCCCATCGACGTGACCAGGGCACTGAGTGAAAAATATGAAGGGTTTTATTTAGGGGTTAGCGAAGTGTTGCGCTCAATGTCAAGAGAGAGATTCTCAGGAAAGGGTGTGCTTAAAGAGCCTAATGTCATTTATTTGGTATTGTTCCAGGCGGATAAGGACGAGATGGTCAGGCAGGGTTACTCTCAACGCGGGAGCCGTGTGATGACCGTTCACGAGGCACAGGGACAGACATTCGCTGATGTGCGTTATGTAAGAACAAGTTATAAACCCTTGAAATTATACGAGTCCGAGGGACACGCCATAGTAGCGATTAGTAGGCATACAAAAAGTTTTATATACTATACGGACGTAGACGATTTAGTAGTTTCATGGATGAACGCGGTGCGTGAAGTGTCGGACCATTCCTTAAAAAGATGGAACGACGAGCGCAAGTTGGCTAACGGGGAAAAATTTGTTGGAGGATATATAGCGCCCGCGCAAATCATATTTCGTCCGGAAAAGAACGACTACGCGTGTGAGGAGGCGCACTTAGCCGTGAGGCGAGTGTTACCAGTAACGCACAATCCAAATGTGCCGGAGGTGTTAGTGCCGGCTGTGCCCGCCTACCCCCTCCCGGACATGTACGTAAGATCGCCAATCGACGCAGACATCGGCTATTTGCAGACGTGGTATGATGACGTAATACCCACATCTCAAACAGATGTCTCGCATGACCAACTCATATGCGAGAGTAGTGATCTCACTGTCCCTATCAGTGACAAGATGAGAGTTGACCCCTTGCGGCTGGGTTTCAAGAAGAAAAAATATGACACACTAAAGCCGGTGTTGAAGACTATAATGCCGTCGAACGTAATACAATCTCAGGTACAGACGCTATTGTGCCTTTCCAAGAGAAACGCCAATGCCCCGATGTTGCGAAATAAAGAGTTGAAGCCGGAGGTGGCTGCGAAATACCTGTTCAAAAAACTTTATGAAATCCTGTATCAAGGAGGAGGTCGATTACAATGAGGCCTTCGACACGATAGACCCGAATGCCAGACTGTTGCAGAATTGGTTGGACAAGCAACCACCGGCGATGAAGAGAATGGTTCAGAGTGACACACCTCTGGAGTATAGAAACTTCCACATCTTCGATCTGATGGTGAAGGACAAGCTGAAACCACCACTGGAACCTAATGCCGCTTTAAAGATCCCCAGCGGCCAAACGATCGCATACAATGCGAAGGAGGTTAATGCGGTCGTCTGTCCAATTTTTTCCGTTGCGTTTGTGAAGGAATCCCCGCTTGCTAGGAATCTCAAAGTGATACTAAGTCTTTCTTTCACTGAAATCGCCTTTCTAAATTTTGTATCAGTTTTTTGAATAGCTGGGCCATTCATGTTTAGTAAATACTCAAAATCAATGGGTGATATGCGAGTGAAGTTTTTGTATTTTCCACTGGTATGTTGAAATTTTAAATCCCGCAGCAATGGTAATCCACCATGTTGTTTTCTGTTTCTAAACACCTCTAGTTCCCACCAACGTCGTCTACATCTGGACTTTGCTTTTTTTGAAATAAAATGAATTATAATATAACTGGCGCACGTCACTGCTAAATTCTGAGCAATTGCGTACGATGACGCTGAACCGTTTGCGAACGAAGACATGACTGAATTTGTACGAGACGAGATGCGAGAGGGGAAAGAAAGACACGCGTATCAGGAAAAGATACGAGGATCGGAGAAAAAGTTGTATCGTCCATATTTGTGAAACTAAAAGCCGATACACTGACACGATACAGTATTAGCAAGTATGGACGCGTATTTTAACAAGATACCTACGGCAAATTTATGACGTGGTTAAAAATGCGCGACCATATATATGATACAAATACTCGATACGATATGCGTGATCCTACGTCAGGATGCTACAAATGTGGACCCGGCTTAACGCGATCATAAGTTAACCATTGAACCTGAAACTGATGATAAAGAATTTACGATTGATGTAAACAGGATCGTGGATTTTGGTTATATTTATAATCAATTTCTGTATATTTCCAATCACAACTCTGCTCTAGGCTGTAACTTGAGCTGTTTGAAAATTACAAAAGAAATAAAGAAAGCTTTTTTTTCGAAATTTTGTTTTAGTTGCCCAATGTGCAACGAAAAATTTGAAGTCAAGAATATTGTAAAAATCCAGATTATTCCACAGCATTTAATATCAAGTCAATTGACAATTCTGTTCAATATGGTCAAACATGTGAACATCTCGCTCGTGATCAGTTCGAAAATATTTTACAGAAATCAATCAAAAGATGTGGCCTATCCAGATGGTCTCGTGAGTGAAGATATAGTTGAAATAAAATGTCCTTATTCAGCTAAGGGAATGAGTGTTGACAATGGTATAAAGAAAAAAAAATAACTTTCTGGAAACTAGAAAAAAATGGTACTCTGTACAATTAGACAAGAAGCATAACTGGTACTAACAGTCGTAATCGTTTCTGCATGTTCTCACGTGAGACGAGGATCATGTTATCTGAAGCAACCGCGCAACAGTTGCAAAAAATAGATTTGATGGAGGTGAAAATGCCGAAGATAACTTGGATCAATGGTCCGCCCGGTTGCGGAAAAACTGAGTACGCTTTGCGTACTCATCGACGGCCCCAATCGGCCCCTCAGAAGAGCTATGGGGATATGATATTGACCGTGACTAAGGAGAGTTGTGATTCATTAAGGAAAAGAGTTGCCGGAACGGTGGAGGCGAGGTTCTTGACGCGAAACTACCGCACCGTGGCATCGGTTTTGTTGAATGGAGTGAAGGGTAAAGTTTACGAACGATTGATAGTCGATGAGGCCTTGATGGTTCACGCCGGAGCACTTGCTTTCGCTGCTCACACAACCGGTGCTTCCGAGATGATAATTATCGGGGATGTACATCAGATCCCGTATATTGACCGTGACCACGTAACAACCTTGAATTACGCTAGCCCCGAGCGTTTCGCCTCGGTATCAACAAGCTTGAATAGGACCCACCGCTGTCCCATCGACGTGACCAGGGCACTGAGTGAAAAATATGAAGGGTTTTATTTAGGGGTTAGCGAAGTGTTGCGCTCAATGTCAAGAGAGAGATTCTCAGGAAAGGGTGTGCTTAAAGAGCCTAATGTCATTTATTTGGTATTGTTCCAGGCGGATAAGGACGAGATGGTCAGGCAGGGTTACTCTCAACGCGGGAGCCGTGTGATGACCGTTCACGAGGCACAGGGACAGACATTCGCTGATGTGCGTTATGTAAGAACAAGTTATAAACCCTTGAAATTATACGAGTCCGAGGGACACGCCATAGTAGCGATTAGTAGGCATACAAAAAGTTTTATATACTATACGGACGTAGACGATTTAGTAGTTTCATGGATGAACGCGGTGCGTGAAGTGTCGGACCATTCCTTAAAAAGATGGAACGACGAGCGCAAGTTGGCTAACGGGGAAAAATTTGTTGGAGGATATATAGCGCCCGCGCAAATCATATTTCGTCCGGAAAAGAACGACTACGCGTGTGAGGAGGCGCACTTAGCCGTGAGGCGAGTGTTACCAGTAACGCACAATCCAAATGTGCCGGAGGTGTTAGTGCCGGCTGTGCCCGCCTACCCCCTCCCGGACATGTACGTAAGATCGCCAATCGACGCAGACATCGGCTATTTGCAGACGTGGTATGATGACGTAATACCCACATCTCAAACAGATGTCTCGCATGACCAACTCATATGCGAGAGTAGTGATCTCACTGTCCCTATCAGTGACAAGATGAGAGTTGACCCCTTGCGGCTGGGTTTCAAGAAGAAAAAATATGACACACTAAAGCCGGTGTTGAAGACTATAATGCCGTCGAACGTAATACAATCTCAGGTACAGACGCTATTGTGCCTTTCCAAGAGAAACGCCAATGCCCCGATGTTGCGAAATAAAGAGTTGAAGCCGGAGGTGGCTGCGAAATACCTGTTCAAAAAACTTTATGAAATCCTGTATCAAGGAGGAGGTCGATTACAATGAGGCCTTCGACACGATAGACCCGAATGCCAGACTGTTGCAGAATTGGTTGGACAAGCAACCACCGGCGATGAAGAGAATGGTTCAGAGTGACACACCTCTGGAGTATAGAAACTTCCACATCTTCGATCTGATGGTGAAGGACAAGCTGAAACCACCACTGGAACCTAATGCCGCTTTAAAGATCCCCAGCGGCCAAACGATCGCATACAATGCGAAGGAGGTTAATGCGGTCGTCTGTCCAATTTTTTCCGTTGCGTTTGTGAAGGAATCCCCGCTTGCTAGGAATCTCAAAGTGATACTAAGTCTTTCTTTCACTGAAATCGCCTTTCTAAATTTTGTATCAGTTTTTTGAATAGCTGGGCCATTCATGTTTAGTAAATACTCAAAATCAATGGGTGATATGCGAGTGAAGTTTTTGTATTTTCCACTGGTATGTTGAAATTTTAAATCCCGCAGCAATGGTAATCCACCATGTTGTTTTCTGTTTCTAAACACCTCTAGTTCCCACCAACGTCGTCTACATCTGGACTTTGCTTTTTTTGAAATAAAATGAATTATAATATAACTGGCGCACGTCACTGCTAAATTCTGAGCAATTGCGTACGATGACGCTGAACCGTTTGCGAACGAAGACATGACTGAATTTGTACGAGACGAGATGCGAGAGGGGAAAGAAAGACACGCGTATCAGGAAAAGATACGAGGATCGGAGAAAAAGTTGTATCGTCCATATTTGTGAAACTAAAAGCCGATACACTGACACGATACAGTATTAGCAAGTATGGACGCGTATTTTAACAAGATACCTACGGCAAATTTATGACGTGGTTAAAAATGCGCGACCATATATATGATACAAATACTCGATACGATATGCGTGATCCTACGTCAGGATGCTACAAATGTGGACCCGGCTTAACGCGATCATAAGTTAACCATTGAACCTGAAACTGATGATAAAGAATTTACGATTGATGTAAACAGGATCGTGGATTTTGGTTATATTTATAATCAATTTCTGTATATTTCCAATCACAACTCTGCTCTAGGCTGTAACTTGAGCTGTTTGAAAATTACAAAAGAAATAAAGAAAGCTTTTTTTTCGAAATTTTGTTTTAGTTGCCCAATGTGCAACGAAAAATTTGAAGTCAAGAATATTGTAAAAATCCAGATTATTCCACAGCATTTAATATCAAGTCAATTGACAATTCTGTTCAATATGGTCAAACATGTGAACATCTCGCTCGTGATCAGTTCGAAAATATTTTACAGAAATCAATCAAAAGATGTGGCCTATCCAGATGGTCTCGTGAGTGAAGATATAGTTGAAATAAAATGTCCTTATTCAGCTAAGGGAATGAGTGTTGACAATGGTATAAAGAAAAAAAATAACTTTCTGGAAACTAGAAAAAAATGGTACTCTGTACAATTAGACAAGAAGCATAACTGGTACTAACAGTCGTAATCGTTTCTGCATGTTCTCACGTGAGACGAGGATCATGTTATCTGAAGCAACCGCGCAACAGTTGCAAAAAATAGATTTGATGGAGGTGAAAATGCCGAAGATAACTTGGATCAATGGTCCGCCCGGTTGCGGAAAAACTGAGTACGCTTTGCGTACTCATCGACGGCCCCAATCGGCCCCTCAGAAGAGCTATGGGGATATGATATTGACCGTGACTAAGGAGAGTTGTGATTCATTAAGGAAAAGAGTTGCCGGAACGGTGGAGGCGAGGTTCTTGACGCGAAACTACCGCACCGTGGCATCGGTTTTGTTGAATGGAGTGAAGGGTAAAGTTTACGAACGATTGATAGTCGATGAGGCCTTGATGGTTCACGCCGGAGCACTTGCTTTCGCTGCTCACACAACCGGTGCTTCCGGGATGATAATTATCGGGGATGTACATCAGATCCCGTATATTGACCGTGACCACGTAACAACCTTGAATTACGCTAGCCCCGAGCGTTTCGCCTCGGTATCAACAAGCTTGAATAGGACCCACCGCTGTCCCATCGACGTGACCAGGGCACTGAGTGAAAAATATGAAGGGTTTTATTCAGTTAGCGAAGTGTTGCGCTCAATGTCAAGAGATAGATTCTCAGGAAAGGGTGTGCTTAAAGAGCCTAATGTCATTTATTTGGTATTGTTCCAGGCGGATAAGGACGAGATGGTCAGGCAGGGTTACTCTCAACGCGGGAGCCGTGTGATGACCGTTCACGAGGCACAGGGACAGACATTCGCTGATGTGCGTTATGTAAGAACAAGTTATAAACCCTTGAAATTATACGAGTCCGAGGGACACGCCATAGTAGCGATTAGTAGGCATACAAAAAGTTTTATATACTATACGGACGTAGACGATTTAGTAGTTTCATGGATGAACGCGGTGCGTGAAGTGTCGGACCATTCCTTAAAAAGATGGAACGACGAGCGCAAGTTGGCTAACGGGGAAAAAATTGTTGGAGGATATATAGCGCCCGCGCAAATCATATTTCGTCCGGAAAAGAACGACTACGCGTGTGAGGAGGCGCACTTAGCCGTGAGGCGAGTGTTACCAGTAACGCACAATCCAAATGTGCCGGAGGTGTTAGTGCCGGCTGTGCCCGCCTACCCCCTCCCGGACATGTACGTAAGATCGCCAATCGACGCAGACATCGGCTATTTGCAGACGTGGTATGATGACGTAATACCCACATCTCAAACAGATGTCTCGCATGACCAACTCATATGCGAGAGTAGTGATCTCACTGTCCCTATCAGTGACAAGATGAGAGTTGACCCCTTGCGGCTGGGTTTCAAGAAGAAAAAATATGACACACTAAAGCCGGTGTTGAAGACTATAATGCCGTCGAACGTAATACAATCTCAGGTACAGACGCTATTGTGCCTTTCCAAGAGAAACGCCAATGCCCCGATGTTGCGAAATAAAGAGTTGAAGCCGGAGGTGGCTGCGAAATACCTGTTCAAAAAACTTTATGAAATCCTGTATCAAGGAGGAGGTCGATTACAATGAGGCCTTCGACACGATAGACCCGAATGCCAGACTGTTGCAGAATTGGTTGGACAAGCAACCACCGGCGATGAAGAGAATGGTTCAGAGTGACACACCTCTGGAGTATAGAAACTTCCACATCTTCGATCTGATGGTGAAGGACAAGCTGAAACCACCACTGGAACCTAATGCCGCTTTAAAGATCCCCAGCGGCCAAACGATCGCATACAATGCGAAGGAGGTTAATGCGGTCGTCTGTCCAATTTTTTCCGTTGCGTTTGTGAAGGAATCCCCGCTTGCTAGGAATCTCAAAGTGATACTAAGTCTTTCTTTCACTGAAATCGCCTTTCTAAATTTTGTATCAGTTTTTTGAATAGCTGGGCCATTCATGTTTAGTAAATACTCAAAATCAATGGGTGATATGCGAGTGAAGTTTTTGTATTTTCCACTGGTATGTTGAAATTTTAAATCCCGCAGCAATGGTAATCCACCATGTTGTTTTCTGTTTCTAAACACCTCTAGTTCCCACCAACGTCGTCTACATCTGGACTTTGCTTTTTTTGAAATAAAATGAATTATAATATAACTGGCGCACGTCACTGCTAAATTCTGAGCAATTGCGTACGATGACGCTGAACCGTTTGCGAACGAAGACATGACTGAATTTGTACGAGACGAGATGCGAGAGGGGAAAGAAAGACACGCGTATCAGGAAAAGATACGAGGATCGGAGAAAAAGTTGTATCGTCCATATTTGTGAAACTAAAAGCCGATACACTGACACGATACAGTATTAGCAAGTATGGACGCGTATTTTAACAAGATACCTACGGCAAATTTATGACGTGGTTAAAAATGCGCGACCATATATATGATACAAATACTCGATACGATATGCGTGATCCTACGTCAGGATGCTACAAATGTGGACCCGGCTTAACGCGATCATAAGTTAACCATTGAACCTGAAACTGATGATAAAGAATTTACGATTGATGTAAACAGGATCGTGGATTTTGGTTATATTTATAATCAATTTCTGTATATTTCCAATCACAACTCTGCTCTAGGCTGTAACTTGAGCTGTTTGAAAATTACAAAAGAAATAAAGAAAGCTTTTTTTTCGAAATTTTGTTTTAGTTGCCCAATGTGCAACGAAAAATTTGAAGTCAAGAATATTGTAAAAATCCAGATTATTCCACAGCATTTAATATCAAGTCAATTGACAATTCTGTTCAATATGGTCAAACATGTGAACATCTCGCTCGTGATCAGTTCGAAAATATTTTACAGAAATCAATCAAAAGATGTGGCCTATCCAGATGGTCTCGTGAGTGAAGATATAGTTGAAATAAAATGTCCTTATTCAGCTAAGGGAATGAGTGTTGACAATGGTATAAAGAAAAAAAAATAACTTTCTGGAAACTAGAAAAAAATGGTACTCTGTACAATTAGACAAGAAGCATAACTGGTACTAACAGTCGTAATCGTTTCTGCATGTTCTCACGTGAGACGAGGATCATGTTATCTGAAGCAACCGCGCAACAGTTGCAAAAAATAGATTTGATGGAGGTGAAAATGCCGAAGATAACTTGGATCAATGGTCCGCCCGGTTGCGGAAAAACTGAGTACGCTTTGCGTACTCATTGACGGCCCCAATCGGCCCCTCAGAAGAGCTATGGGGATATGATATTGACCGTGACTAAGGAGAGTTGTGATTCATTAAGGAAAAGAGTTGCCGGAACGGTGGAGGCGAGGTTCTTGACGCGAAACTACCGCACCGTGGCATCGGTTTTGTTGAATGGAGTGAAGGGTAAAGTTTACGAACGATTGATAGTCGATGAGGCCTTGATGGTTCACGCCGGAGCACTTGCTTTCGCTGCTCACACAACCGGTGCTTCCGAGATGATAATTATCGGGGATGTACATCAGATCCCGTATATTGACCGTGACCACGTAACAACCTTGAATTACGCTAGCCCCGAGCGTTTCGCCTCGGTATCAACAAGCTTGAATAGGACCCACCGCTGTCCCATCGACGTGACCAGGGCACTGAGTGAAAAATATGAAGGGTTTTATTCAGTTAGCGAAGTGTTGCGCTCAATGTCAAGAGAGAGATTCTCAGGAAAGGGTGTGCTTAAAGAGCCTAATGTCATTTATTTGGTATTGTTCCAGGCGGATAAGGACGAGATGGTCAGGCAGGGTTACTCTCAACGCGGGAGCCGTGTGATGACCGTTCACGAGGCACAGGGACAGACATTCGCTGATGTGCGTTATGTAAGAACAAGTTATAAACCCTTGAAATTATACGAGTCCGAGGGACACGCCATAGTAGCGATTAGTAGGCATACAAAAAGTTTTATATACTATACGGACGTAGACGATTTAGTAGTTTCATGGATGAACGCGGTGCGTGAAGTGTCGGACCATTCCTTAAAAAGATGGAACGACGAGCGCAAGTTGGCTAACGGGGAAAAAATTGTTGGAGGATATATAGCGCCCGCGCAAATCATATTTCGTCCGGAAAAGAACGACTACGCGTGTGAGGAGGCGCACTTAGCCGTGAGGCGAGTGTTACCAGTAACGCACAATCCAAATGTGCCGGAGGTGTTAGTGCCGGCTGTGCCCGCCTACCCCCTCCCGGACATGTACGTAAGATCGCCAATCGACGCAGACATCGGCTATTTGCAGACGTGGTATGATGACGTAATACCCACATCTCAAACAGATGTCTCGCATGACCAACTCATATGCGAGAGTAGTGATCTCACTGTCCCTATCAGTGACAAGATGAGAGTTGACCCCTTGCGGCTGGGTTTCAAGAAGAAAAAATATGACACACTAAAGCCGGTGTTGAAGACTATAATGCCGTCGAACGTAATACAATCTCAGGTACAGACGCTATTGTGCCTTTCCAAGAGAAACGCCAATGCCCCGATGTTGCGAAATAAAGAGTTGAAGCCGGAGGTGGCTGCGAAATACCTGTTCAAAAAACTTTATGAAATCCTGTATCAAGGAGGAGGTCGATTACAATGAGGCCTTCGACACGATAGACCCGAATGCCAGACTGTTGCAGAATTGGTTGGACAAGCAACCACCGGCGATGAAGAGAATGGTTCAGAGTGACACACCTCTGGAGTATAGAAACTTCCACATCTTCGATCTGATGGTGAAGGACAAGCTGAAACCACCACTGGAACCTAATGCCGCTTTAAAGATCCCCAGCGGCCAAACGATCGCATACAATGCGAAGGAGGTTAATGCGGTCGTCTGTCCAATTTTTTCCGTTGCGTTTGTGAAGGAATCCCCGCTTGCTAGGAATCTCAAAGTGATACTAAGTCTTTCTTTCACTGAAATCGCCTTTCTAAATTTTGTATCAGTTTTTTGAATAGCTGGGCCATTCATGTTTAGTAAATACTCAAAATCAATGGGTGATATGCGAGTGAAGTTTTTGTATTTTCCACTGGTATGTTGAAATTTTAAATCCCGCAGCAATGGTAATCCACCATGTTGTTTTCTGTTTCTAAACACCTCTAGTTCCCACCAACGTCGTCTACATCTGGACTTTGCTTTTTTTGAAATAAAATGAATTATAATATAACTGGCGCACGTCACTGCTAAATTCTGAGCAATTGCGTACGATGACGCTGAACCGTTTGCGAACGAAGACATGACTG
The DNA here is from genome assembly GCA_963853865.1 of Helleia helle. Taxonomy (NCBI): domain Eukaryota; kingdom Metazoa; phylum Arthropoda; class Insecta; order Lepidoptera; family Lycaenidae; genus Helleia; species Helleia helle. The sequence goes on from OY971436.1 coordinate 2,455,349, forward strand.
AATTTGTACGAGACGAGATGCGAGAGGGGAAAGAAAGACACGCGTATCAGGAAAAGATACGAGGATCGGAGAAAAAGTTGTATCGTCCATATTTGTGAAACTAAAAGCCGATACACTGACACGATACAGTATTAGCAAGTATGGACGCGTATTTTAACAAGATACCTACGGCAAATTTATGACGTGGTTAAAAATGCGCGACCATATATATGATACAAATAGTCGATACGATATGCGTGATCCTACGTCAGGATGCTACAAATGTGGACCCGGCTTAACGCGATCATAAGTTAACCATTGAACCTGAAACTGATGATAAAGAATTTACGATTGATGTAAACAGGATCGTGGATTTTGGTTATATTTATAATCAATTTCTGTATATTTCCAATCACAACTCTGCTCTAGGCTGTAACTTGAGCTGTTTGAAAATTACAAAAGAAATAAAGAAAGCTTTTTTTTCGAAATTTTGTTTTAGTTGCCCAATGTGCAACGAAAAATTTGAAGTCAAGAATATTGTAAAAATCCAGATTATTCCACAGCATTTAATATCAAGTCAATTGACAATTCTGTTCAATATGGTCAAACATGTGAACATCTCGCTCGTGATCAGTTCGAAAATATTTTACAGAAATCAATCAAAAGATGTGGCCTATCCAGATGGTCTCGTGAGTGAAGATATAGTTGAAATAAAATGTCCTTATTCAGCTAAGGGAATGAGTGTTGACAATGGTATAAAGAAAAAAAAATAACTTTCTGGAAACTAGAAAAAAATGGTACTCTGTACAATTAGACAAGAAGCATAACTGGTACTAACAGTCGTAATCGTTTCTGCATGTTCTCACGTGAGACGAGGATCATGTTATCTGAAGCAACCGCGCAACAGTTGCAAAAAATAGATTTGATGGAGGTGAAAATGCCGAAGATAACTTGGATCAATGGTCCGCCCGGTTGCGGAAAAACTGAGTACGCTTTGCGTACTCATCGACGGCCCCAATCGGCCCCTCAGAAGAGCTATGGGGATATGATATTGACCGTGACTAAGGAGAGTTGTGATTCATTAAGGAAAAGAGTTGCCGGAACGGTGGAGGCGAGGTTCTTGACGCGAAACTACCGCCACCGTGGCATCGGTTTTGTTGAATGGAGTGAAGGGTAAAGTTTACGAACGATTGATAGTCGATGAGGCCTTGATGGTTCACGCCGGAGCACTTGCTTTCGCTGCTCACACAACCGGTGCTTCCGAGATGATAATTATCGGGGATGTACATCAGATCCCGTATATTGACCGTGACCACGTAACAACCTTGAATTACGCTAGCCCCGAGCGTTTCGCCTCGGTATCAACAAGCTTGAATAGGACCCACCGCTGTCCCATCGACGTGACCAGGGCACTGAGTGAAAAATATGAAGGGTTTTATTCAGTTAGCGAAGTGTTGCGCTCAATGTCAAGAGATAGATTCTCAGGAAAGGGTGTGCTTAAAGAGCCTAATGTCATTTATTTGGTATTGTTCCAGGCGGATAAGGACGAGATGGTCAGGCAGGGTTACTCTCAACGCGGGAGCCGTGTGATGACCGTTCACGAGGCACAGGGACAGACATTCGCTGATGTGCGTTATGTAAGAACAAGTTATAAACCCTTGAAATTATACGAGTCCGAGGGACACGCCATAGTAGCGATTAGTAGGCATACAAAAAGTTTTATATACTATACGGACGTAGACGATTTAGTAGTTTCATGGATGAACGCGGTGCGTGAAGTGTCGGACCATTCCTTAAAAAGATGGAACGACGAGCGCAAGTTGGCTAACGGGGAAAAAATTGTTGGAGGATATATAGCGCCCGCGCAAATCATATTTCGTCCGGAAAAGAACGACTACGCGTGTGAGGAGGCGCACTTAGCCGTGAGGCGAGTGTTACCAGTAACGCACAATCCAAATGTGCCGGAGGTGTTAGTGCCGGCTGTGCCCGCCTACCCCCTCCCGGACATGTACGTAAGATCGCCAATCGACGCAGACATCGGCTATTTGCAGACGTGGTATGATGACGTAATACCCACATCTCAAACAGATGTCTCGCATGACCAACTCATATGCGAGAGTAGTGATCTCACTGTCCCTATCAGTGACAAGATGAGAGTTGACCCCTTGCGGCTGGGTTTCAAGAAGAAAAAATATGACACACTAAAGCCGGTGTTGAAGACTATAATGCCGTCGAACGTAATACAATCTCAGGTACAGACGCTATTGTGCCTTTCCAAGAGAAACGCCAATGCCCCGATGTTGCGAAATAAAGAGTTGAAGCCGGAGGTGGCTGCGAAATACCTGTTCAAAAAACTTTATGAAATCCTGTATCAAGGAGGAGGTCGATTACAATGAGGCCTTCGACACGATAGACCCGAATGCCAGACTGTTGCAGAATTGGTTGGACAAGCAACCACCGGCGATGAAGAGAATGGTTCAGAGTGACACACCTCTGGAGTATAGAAACTTCCACATCTTCGATCTGATGGTGAAGGACAAGCTGAAACCACCACTGGAACCTAATGCCGCTTTAAAGATCCCCAGCGGCCAAACGATCGCATACAATGCGAAGGAGGTTAATGCGGTCGTCTGTCCAATTTTTTCCGTTGCGTTTGTGAAGGAATCCCCGCTTGCTAGGAATCTCAAAGTGATACTAAGTCTTTCTTTCACTGAAATCGCCTTTCTAAATTTTGTATCAGTTTTTTGAATAGCTGGGCCATTCATGTTTAGTAAATACTCAAAATCAATGGGTGATATGCGAGTGAAGTTTTTGTATTTTCCACTGGTATGTTGAAATTTTAAATCCCGCAGCAATGGTAATCCACCATGTTGTTTTCTGTTTCTAAACACCTCTAGTTCCCACCAACGTCGTCTACATCTGGACTTTGCTTTTTTTGAAATAAAATGAATTATAATATAACTGGCGCACGTCACTGCTAAATTCTGAGCAATTGCGTACGATGACGCTGAACCGTTTGCGAACGAAGACATGACTGAATTTGTACGAGACGAGATGCGAGAGGGGAAAGAAAGACACGCGTATCAGGAAAAGATACGAGGATCGGAGAAAAAGTTGTATCGTCCATATTTGTGAAACTAAAAGCCGATACACTGACACGATACAGTATTAGCAAGTATGGACGCGTATTTTAACAAGATACCTACGGCAAATTTATGACGTGGTTAAAAATGCGCGACCATATATATGATACAAATACTCGATACGATATGCGTGATCCTACGTCAGGATGCTACAAATGTGGACCCGGCTTAACGCGATCATAAGTTAACCATTGAACCTGAAACTGATGATAAAGAATTTACGATTGATGTAAACAGGATCGTGGATTTTGGTTATATTTATAATCAATTTCTGTATATTTCCAATCACAACTCTGCTCTAGGCTGTAACTTGAGCTGTTTGAAAATTACAAAAGAAATAAAGAAAGCTTTTTTTTCGAAATTTTGTTTTAGTTGCCCAATGTGCAACGAAAAATTTGAAGTCAAGAATATTGTAAAAATCCAGATTATTCCACAGCATTTAATATCAAGTCAATTGACAATTCTGTTCAATATGGTCAAACATGTGAACATCTCGCTCGTGATCAGTTCGAAAATATTTTACAGAAATCAATCAAAAGATGTGGCCTATCCAGATGGTCTCGTGAGTGAAGATATAGTTGAAATAAAATGTCCTTATTCAGCTAAGGGAATGAGTGTTGACAATGGTATAAAGAAAAAAAAATAACTTTCTGGAAACTAGAAAAAAATGGTACTCTGTACAATTAGACAAGAAGCATAACTGGTACTAACAGTCGTAATCGTTTCTGCATGTTCTCACGTGAGACGAGGATCATGTTATCTGAAGCAACCGCGCAACAGTTGCAAAAAATAGATTTGATGGAGGTGAAAATGCCGAAGATAACTTGGATCAATGGTCCGCCCGGTTGCGGAAAAACTGAGTACGCTTTGCGTACTCATCGACGGCCCCAATCGGCCCCTCAGAAGAGCTATGGGGATATGATATTGACCGTGACTAAGGAGAGTTGTGATTCATTAAGGAAAAGAGTTGCCGGAACGGTGGAGGCGAGGTTCTTGACGCGAAACTACCGCACCGTGGCATCGGTTTTGTTGAATGGAGTGAAGGGTAAAGTTTACGAACGATTGATAGTCGATGAGGCCTTGATGGTTCACGCCGGAGCACTTGCTTTCGCTGCTCACACAACCGGTGCTTCCGAGATGATAATTATCGGGGATGTACATCAGATCCCGTATATTGACCGTGACCACGTAACAACCTTGAATTACGCTAGCCCCGAGCGTTTCGCCTCGGTATCAACAAGCTTGAATAGGACCCACCGCTGTCCCATCGACGTGACCAGGGCACTGAGTGAAAAATATGAAGGGTTTTATTCAGTTAGCGAAGTGTTGCGCTCAATGTCAAGAGAGAGATTCTCAGGAAAGGGTGTGCTTAAAGAGCCTAATGTCATTTATTTGGTATTGTTCCAGGCGGATAAGGACGAGATGGTCAGGCAGGGTTACTCTCAACGCGGGAGCCGTGTGATGACCGTTCACGAGGCACAGGGACAGACATTCGCTGATGTGCGTTATGTAAGAACAAGTTATAAACCCTTGAAATTATACGAGTCCGAGGGACACGCCATAGTAGCGATTAGTAGGCATACAAAAAGTTTTATATACTATACGGACGTAGACGATTTAGTAGTTTCATGGATGAACGCGGTGCGTGAAGTGTCGGACCATTCCTTAAAAAGATGGAACGACGAGCGCAAGTTGGCTAACGGGGAAAAAATTGTTGGAGGATATATAGCGCCCGCGCAAATCATATTTCGTCCGGAAAAGAACGACTACGCGTGTGAGGAGGCGCACTTAGCCGTGAGGCGAGTGTTACCAGTAACGCACAATCCAAATGTGCCGGAGGTGTTAGTGCCGGCTGTGCCCGCCTACCCCCTCCCGGACATGTACGTAAGATCGCCAATCGACGCAGACATCGGCTATTTGCAGACGTGGTATGATGACGTAATACCCACATCTCAAACAGATGTCTCGCATGACCAACTCATATGCGAGAGTAGTGATCTCACTGTCCCTATCAGTGACAAGATGAGAGTTGACCCCTTGCGGCTGGGTTTCAAGAAGAAAAAATATGACACACTAAAGCCGGTGTTGAAGACTATAATGCCGTCGAACGTAATACAATCTCAGGTACAGACGCTATTGTGCCTTTCCAAGAGAAACGCCAATGCCCCGATGTTGCGAAATAAAGAGTTGAAGCCGGAGGTGGCTGCGAAATACCTGTTCAAAAAACTTTATGAAATCCTGTATCAAGGAGGAGGTCGATTACAATGAGGCCTTCGACACGATAGACCCGAATGCCAGACTGTTGCAGAATTGGTTGGACAAGCAACCACCGGCGATGAAGAGAATGGTTCAGAGTGACACACCTCTGGAGTATAGAAACTTCCACATCTTCGATCTGATGGTGAAGGACAAGCTGAAACCACCACTGGAACCTAATGCCGCTTTAAAGATCCCCAGCGGCCAAACGATCGCATACAATGCGAAGGAGGTTAATGCGGTCGTCTGTCCAATTTTTTCCGTTGCGTTTGTGAAGGAATCCCCGCTTGCTAGGAATCTCAAAGTGATACTAAGTCTTTCTTTCACTGAAATCGCCTTTCTAAATTTTGTATCAGTTTTTTGAATAGCTGGGCCATTCATGTTTAGTAAATACTCAAAATCAATGGGTGATATGCGAGTGAAGTTTTTGTATTTTCCACTGGTATGTTGAAATTTTAAATCCCGCAGCAATGGTAATCCACCATGTTGTTTTCTGTTTCTAAACACCTCTAGTTCCCACCAACGTCGTCTACATCTGGACTTTGCTTTTTTTGAAATAAAATGAATTATAATATAACTGGCGCACGTCACTGCTAAATTCTGAGCAATTGCGTACGATGACGCTGAACCGTTTGCGAACGAAGACATGACTGAATTTGTACGAGACGAGATGCGAGAGGGGAAAGAAAGACACGCGTATCAGGAAAAGATACGAGGATCGGAGAAAAAGTTGTATCGTCCATATTTGTGAAACTAAAAGCCGATACACTGACACGATACAGTATTAGCAAGTATGGACGCGTATTTTAACAAGATACCTACGGCAAATTTATGACGTGGTTAAAAATGCGCGACCATATATATGATACAAATAGTCGATACGATATGCGTGATCCTACGTCAGGATGCTACAAATGTGGACCCGGCTTAACGCGATCATAAGTTAACCATTGAACCTGAAACTGATGATAAAGAATTTACGATTGATGTAAACAGGATCGTGGATTTTGGTTATATTTATAATCAATTTCTGTATATTTCCAATCACAACTCTGCTCTAGGCTGTAACTTGAGCTGTTTGAAAATTACAAAAGAAATAAAGAAAGCTTTTTTTTCGAAATTTTGTTTTAGTTGCCCAATGTGCAACGAAAAATTTGAAGTCAAGAATATTGTAAAAATCCAGATTATTCCACAGCATTTAATATCAAGTCAATTGACAATTCTGTTCAATATGGTCAAACATGTGAACATCTCGCTCGTGATCAGTTCGAAAATATTTTACAGAAATCAATCAAAAGATGTGGCCTATCCAGATGGTCTCGTGAGTGAAGATATAGTTGAAATAAAATGTCCTTATTCAGCTAAGGGAATGAGTGTTGACAATGGTATAAAGAAAAAAAAATAACTTTCTGGAAACTAGAAAAAAATGGTACTCTGTACAATTAGACAAGAAGCATAACTGGTACTAACAGTCGTAATCGTTTCTGCATGTTCTCACGTGAGACGAGGATCATGTTATCTGAAGCAACCGCGCAACAGTTGCAAAAAATAGATTTGATGGAGGTGAAAATGCCGAAGATAACTTGGATCAATGGTCCGCCCGGTTGCGGAAAAACTGAGTACGCTTTGCGTACTCATCGACGGCCCCAATCGGCCCCTCAGAAGAGCTATGGGGATATGATATTGACCGTGACTAAGGAGAGTTGTGATTCATTAAGGAAAAGAGTTGCCGGAACGGTGGAGGCGAGGTTCTTGACGCGAAACTACCGCACCGTGGCATCGGTTTTGTTGAATGGAGTGAAGGGTAAAGTTTACGAACGATTGATAGTCGATGAGGCCTTGATGGTTCACGCCGGAGCACTTGCTTTCGCTGCTCACACAACCGGTGCTTCCGAGATGATAATTATCGGGGATGTACATCAGATCCCGTATATTGACCGTGACCACGTAACAACCTTGAATTACGCTAGCCCCGAGCGTTTCGCCTCGGTATCAACAAGCTTGAATAGGACCCACCGCTGTCCCATCGACGTGACCAGGGCACTGAGTGAAAAATATGAAGGGTTTTATTCAGTTAGCGAAGTGTTGCGCTCAATGTCAAGAGAGAGATTCTCAGGAAAGGGTGTGCTTAAAGAGCCTAATGTCATTTATTTGGTATTGTTCCAGGCGGATAAGGACGAGATGGTCAGGCAGGGTTACTCTCAACGCGGGAGCCGTGTGATGACCGTTCACGAGGCACAGGGACAGACATTCGCTGATGTGCGTTATGTAAGAACAAGTTATAAACCCTTGAAATTATACGAGTCCGAGGGACACGCCATAGTAGCGATTAGTAGGCATACAAAAAGTTTTATATACTATACGGACGTAGACGATTTAGTAGTTTCATGGATGAACGCGGTGCGTGAAGTGTCGGACCATTCCTTAAAAAGATGGAACGACGAGCGCAAGTTGGCTAACGGGGAAAAATTTGTTGGAGGATATATAGCGCCCGCGCAAATCATATTTCGTCCGGAAAAGAACGACTACGCGTGTGAGGAGGCGCACTTAGCCGTGAGGCGAGTGTTACCAGTAACGCACAATCCAAATGTGCCGGAGGTGTTAGTGCCGGCTGTGCCCGCCTACCCCCTCCCGGACATGTACGTAAGATCGCCAATCGACGCAGACATCGGCTATTTGCAGACGTGGTATGATGACGTAATACCCACATCTCAAACAGATGTCTCGCATGACCAACTCATATGCGAGAGTAGTGATCTCACTGTCCCTATCAGTGACAAGATGAGAGTTGACCCCTTGCGGCTGGGTTTCAAGAAGAAAAAATATGACACACTAAAGCCGGTGTTGAAGACTATAATGCCGTCGAACGTAATACAATCTCAGGTACAGACGCTATTGTGCCTTTCCAAGAGAAACGCCAATGCCCCGATGTTGCGAAATAAAGAGTTGAAGCCGGAGGTGGCTGCGAAATACCTGTTCAAAAAACTTTATGAAATCCTGTATCAAGGAGGAGGTCGATTACAATGAGGCCTTCGACACGATAGACCCGAATGCCAGACTGTTGCAGAATTGGTTGGACAAGCAACCACCGGCGATGAAGAGAATGGTTCAGAGTGACACACCTCTGGAGTATAGAAACTTCCACATCTTCGATCTGATGGTGAAGGACAAGCTGAAACCACCACTGGAACCTAATGCCGCTTTAAAGATCCCCAGCGGCCAAACGATCGCATACAATGCGAAGGAGGTTAATGCGGTCGTCTGTCCAATTTTTTCCGTTGCGTTTGTGAAGGAATCCCCGCTTGCTAGGAATCTCAAAGTGATACTAAGTCTTTCTTTCACTGAAATCGCCTTTCTAAATTTTGTATCAGTTTTTTGAATAGCTGGGCCATTCATGTTTAGTAAATACTCAAAATCAATGGGTGATATGCGAGTGAAGTTTTTGTATTTTCCACTGGTATGTTGAAATTTTAAATCCCGCAGCAATGGTAATCCACCATGTTGTTTTCTGTTTCTAAACACCTCTAGTTCCCACCAACGTCGTCTACATCTGGACTTTGCTTTTTTTGAAATAAAATGAATTATAATATAACTGGCGCACGTCACTGCTAAATTCTGAGCAATTGCGTACGATGACGCTGAACCGTTTGCGAACGAAGACATGACTGAATTTGTACGAGACGAGATGCGAGAGGGGAAAGAAAGACACGCGTATCAGGAAAAGATACGAGGATCGGAGAAAAAGTTGTATCGTCCATATTTGTGAAACTAAAAGCCGATACACTGACACGATACAGTATTAGCAAGTATGGACGCGTATTTTAACAAGATACCTACGGCAAATTTATGACGTGGTTAAAAATGCGCGACCATATATATGATACAAATACTCGATACGATATGCGTGATCCTACGTCAGGATGCTACAAATGTGGACCCGGCTTAACGCGATCATAAGTTAACCATTGAACCTGAAACTGATGATAAAGAATTTACGATTGATGTAAACAGGATCGTGGATTTTGGTTATATTTATAATCAATTTCTGTATATTTCCAATCACAACTCTGCTCTAGGCTGTAACTTGAGCTGTTTGAAAATTACAAAAGAAATAAAGAAAGCTTTTTTTTCGAAATTTTGTTTTAGTTGCCCAATGTGCAACGAAAAATTTGAAGTCAAGAATATTGTAAAAATCCAGATTATTCCACAGCATTTAATATCAAGTCAATTGACAATTCTGTTCAATATGGTCAAACATGTGAACATCTCGCTCGTGATCAGTTCGAAAATATTTTACAGAAATCAATCAAAAGATGTGGCCTATCCAGATGGTCTCGTGAGTGAAGATATAGTTGAAATAAAATGTCCTTATTCAGCTAAGGGAATGAGTGTTGACAATGGTATAAAGAAAAAAAATAACTTTCTGGAAACTAGAAAAAAATGGTACTCTGTACAATTAGACAAGAAGCATAACTGGTACTAACAGTCGTAATCGTTTCTGCATGTTCTCACGTGAGACGAGGATCATGTTATCTGAAGCAACCGCGCAACAGTTGCAAAAAATAGATTTGATGGAGGTGAAAATGCCGAAGATAACTTGGATCAATGGTCCGCCCGGTTGCGGAAAAACTGAGTACGCTTTGCGTACTCATCGACGGCCCCAATCGGCCCCTCAGAAGAGCTATGGGGATATGATATTGACCGTGACTAAGGAGAGTTGTGATTCATTAAGGAAAAGAGTTGCCGGAACGGTGGAGGCGAGGTTCTTGACGCGAAACTACCGCACCGTGGCATCGGTTTTGTTGAATGGAGTGAAGGGTAAAGTTTACGAACGATTGATAGTCGATGAGGCCTTGATGGTTCACGCCGGAGCACTTGCTTTCGCTGCTCACACAACCGGTGCTTCCGAGATGATAATTATCGGGGATGTACATCAGATCCCGTATATTGACCGTGACCACGTAACAACCTTGAATTACGCTAGCCCCGAGCGTTTCGCCTCGGTATCAACAAGCTTGAATAGGACCCACCGCTGTCCCATCGACGTGACCAGGGCACTGAGTGAAAAATATGAAGGGTTTTATTCAGTTAGCGAAGTGTTGCGCTCAATGTCAAGAGAGAGATTCTCAGGAAAGGGTGTGCTTAAAGAGCCTAATGTCATTTATTTGGTATTGTTCCAGGCGGATAAGGACGAGATGGTCAGGCAGGGTTACTCTCAACGCGGGAGCCGTGTGATGACCGTTCACGAGGCACAGGGACAGACATTCGCTGATGTGCGTTATGTAAGAACAAGTTATAAACCCTTGAAATTATACGAGTCCGAGGGACACGCCATAGTAGCGATTAGTAGGCATACAAAAAGTTTTATATACTATACGGACGTAGACGATTTAGTAGTTTCATGGATGAACGCGGTGCGTGAAGTGTCGGACCATTCCTTAAAAAGATGGAACGACGAGCGCAAGTTGGCTAACGGGGAAAAATTTGTTGGAGGATATATAGCGCCCGCGCAAATCATATTTCGTCCGGAAAAGAACGACTACGCGTGTGAGGAGGCGCACTTAGCCGTGAGGCGAGTGTTACCAGTAACGCACAATCCAAATGTGCCGGAGGTGTTAGTGCCGGCTGTGCCCGCCTACCCCCTCCCGGACATGTACGTAAGATCGCCAATCGACGCAGACATCGGCTATTTGCAGACGTGGTATGATGACGTAATACCCACATCTCAAACAGATGTCTCGCATGACCAACTCATATGCGAGAGTAGTGATCTCACTGTCCCTATCAGTGACAAGATGAGAGTTGACCCCTTGCGGCTGGGTTTCAAGAAGAAAAAATATGACACACTAAAGCCGGTGTTGAAGACTATAATGCCGTCGAACGTAATACAATCTCAGGTACAGACGCTATTGTGCCTTTCCAAGAGAAACGCCAATGCCCCGATGTTGCGAAATAAAGAGTTGAAGCCGGAGGTGGCTGCGAAATACCTGTTCAAAAAACTTTATGAAATCCTGTATCAAGGAGGAGGTCGATTACAATGAGGCCTTCGACACGATAGACCCGAATGCCAGACTGTTGCAGAATTGGTTGGACAAGCAACCACCGGCGATGAAGAGAATGGTTCAGAGTGACACACCTCTGGAGTATAGAAACTTCCACATCTTCGATCTGATGGTGAAGGACAAGCTGAAACCACCACTGGAACCTAATGCCGCTTTAAAGATCCCCAGCGGCCAAACGATCGCATACAATGCGAAGGAGGTTAATGCGGTCGTCTGTCCAATTTTTTCCGTTGCGTTTGTGAAGGAATCCCCGCTTGCTAGGAATCTCAAAGTGATACTAAGTCTTTCTTTCACTGAAATCGCCTTTCTAAATTTTGTATCAGTTTTTTGAATAGCTGGGCCATTCATGTTTAGTAAATACTCAAAATCAATGGGTGATATGCGAGTGAAGTTTTTGTATTTTCCACTGGTATGTTGAAATTTTAAATCCCGCAGCAATGGTAATCCACCATGTTGTTTTCTGTTTCTAAACACCTCTAGTTCCCACCAACGTCGTCTACATCTGGACTTTGCTTTTTTTGAAATAAAATGAATTATAATATAACTGGCGCACGTCACTGCTAAATTCTGAGCAATTGCGTACGATGACGCTGAACCGTTTGCGAACGAAGACATGACTGAATTTGTACGAGACGAGATGCGAGAGGGGAAAGAAAGACACGCGTATCAGGAAAAGATACGAGGATCGGAGAAAAAGTTGTATCGTCCATATTTGTGAAACTAAAAGCCGATACACTGACACGATACAGTATTAGCAAGTATGGACGCGTATTTTAACAAGATACCTACGGCAAATTTATGACGTGGTTAAAAATGCGCGACCATATATATGATACAAATACTCGATACGATATGCGTGATCCTACGTCAGGATGCTACAAATGTGGACCCGGCTTAACGCGATCATAAGTTAACCATTGAACCTGAAACTGATGATAAAGAATTTACGATTGATGTAAACAGGATCGTGGATTTTGGTTATATTTATAATCAATTTCTGTATATTTCCAATCACAACTCTGCTCTAGGCTGTAACTTGAGCTGTTTGAAAATTACAAAAGAAATAAAGAAAGCTTTTTTTTCGAAATTTTGTTTTAGTTGCCCAATGTGCAACGAAAAATTTGAAGTCAAGAATATTGTAAAAATCCAGATTATTCCACAGCATTTAATATCAAGTCAATTGACAATTCTGTTCAATATGGTCAAACATGTGAACATCTCGCTCGTGATCAGTTCGAAAATATTTTACAGAAATCAATCAAAAGATGTGGCCTATCCAGATGGTCTCGTGAGTGAAGATATAGTTGAAATAAAATGTCCTTATTCAGCTAAGGGAATGAGTGTTGACAATGGTATAAAGAAAAAAAAATAACTTTCTGGAAACTAGAAAAAAATGGTACTCTGTACAATTAGACAAGAAGCATAACTGGTACTAACAGTCGTAATCGTTTCTGCATGTTCTCACGTGAGACGAGGATCATGTTATCTGAAGCAACCGCGCAACAGTTGCAAAAAATAGATTTGATGGAGGTGAAAATGCCGAAGATAACTTGGATCAATGGTCCGCCCGGTTGCGGAAAAACTGAGTACGCTTTGCGTACTCATCGACGGCCCCAATCGGCCCCTCAGAAGAGCTATGGGGATATGATATTGACCGTGACTAAGGAGAGTTGTGATTCATTAAGGAAAAGAGTTGCCGGAACGGTGGAGGCGAGGTTCTTGACGCGAAACTACCGCACCGTGGCATCGGTTTTGTTGAATGGAGTGAAGGGTAAAGTTTACGAACGATTGATAGTCGATGAGGCCTTGATGGTTCACGCCGGAGCACTTGCTTTCGCTGCTCACACAACCGGTGCTTCCGAGATGATAATTATCGGGGATGTACATCAGATCCCGTATATTGACCGTGACCACGTAACAACCTTGAATTACGCTAGCCCCGAGCGTTTCGCCTCGGTATCAACAAGCTTGAATAGGACCCACCGCTGTCCCATCGACGTGACCAGGGCACTGAGTGAAAAATATGAAGGGTTTTATTCAGTTAGCGAAGTGTTGCGCTCAATGTCAAGAGATAGATTCTCAGGAAAGGGTGTGCTTAAAGAGCCTAATGTCATTTATTTGGTATTGTTCCAGGCGGATAAGGACGAGATGGTCAGGCAGGGTTACTCTCAACGCGGGAGCCGTGTGATGACCGTTCACGAGGCACAGGGACAGACATTCGCTGATGTGCGTTATGTAAGAACAAGTTATAAACCCTTGAAATTATACGAGTCCGAGGGACACGCCATAGTAGCGATTAGTAGGCATACAAAAAGTTTTATATACTATACGGACGTAGACGATTTAGTAGTTTCATGGATGAACGCGGTGCGTGAAGTGTCGGACCATTCCTTAAAAAGATGGAACGACGAGCGCAAGTTGGCTAACGGGGAAAAATTGTTGGAGGATATATAGCGCCCGCGCAAATCATATTTCGTCCGGAAAAGAACGACTACGCGTGTGAGGAGGCGCACTTAGCCGTGAGGCGAGTGTTACCAGTAACGCACAATCCAAATGTGCCGGAGGTGTTAGTGCCGGCTGTGCCCGCCTACCCCCTCCCGGACATGTACGTAAGATCGCCAATCGACGCAGACATCGGCTATTTGCAGACGTGGTATGATGACGTAATACCCACATCTCAAACAGATGTCTCGCATGACCAACTCATATGCGAGAGTAGTGATCTCACTGTCCCTATCAGTGACAAGATGAGAGTTGACCCCTTGCGGCTGGGTTTCAAGAAGAAAAAATATGACACACTAAAGCCGGTGTTGAAGACTATAATGCCGTCGAACGTAATACAATCTCAGGTACAGACGCTATTGTGCCTTTCCAAGAGAAACGCCAATGCCCCGATGTTGCGAAATAAAGAGTTGAAGCCGGAGGTGGCTGCGAAATACCTGTTCAAAAAACTTTATGAAATCCTGTATCAAGGAGGAGGTCGATTACAATGAGGCCTTCGACACGATAGACCCGAATGCCAGACTGTTGCAGAATTGGTTGGACAAGCAACCACCGGCGATGAAGAGAATGGTTCAGAGTGACACACCTCTGGAGTATAGAAACTTCCACATCTTCGATCTGATGGTGAAGGACAAGCTGAAACCACCACTGGAACCTAATGCCGCTTTAAAGATCCCCAGCGGCCAAACGATCGCATACAATGCGAAGGAGGTTAATGCGGTCGTCTGTCCAATTTTTTCCGTTGCGTTTGTGAAGGAATCCCCGCTTGCTAGGAATCTCAAAGTGATACTAAGTCTTTCTTTCACTGAAATCGCCTTTCTAAATTTTGTATCAGTTTTTTGAATAGCTGGGCCATTCATGTTTAGTAAATACTCAAAATCAATGGGTGATATGCGAGTGAAGTTTTTGTATTTTCCACTGGTATGTTGAAATTTTAAATCCCGCAGCAATGGTAATCCACCATGTTGTTTTCTGTTTCTAAACACCTCTAGTTCCCACCAACGTCGTCTACATCTGGACTTTGCTTTTTTTGAAATAAAATGAATTATAATATAACTGGCGCACGTCACTGCTAAATTCTGAGCAATTGCGTACGATGACGCTGAACCGTTTGCGAACGAAGACATGACTGAATTTGTACGAGACGAGATGCGAGAGGGGAAAGAAAGACACGCGTATCAGGAAAAGATACGAGGATCGGAGAAAAAGTTGTATCGTCCATATTTGTGAAACTAAAAGCCGATACACTGACACGATACAGTATTAGCAAGTATGGACGCGTATTTTAACAAGATACCTACGGCAAATTTATGACGTGGTTAAAAATGCGCGACCATATATATGATACAAATAGTCGATACGATATGCGTGATCCTACGTCAGGATGCTACAAATGTGGACCCGGCTTAACGCGATCATAAGTTAACCATTGAACCTGAAACTGATGATAAAGAATTTACGATTGATGTAAACAGGATCGTGGATTTTGGTTATATTTATAATCAATTTCTGTATATTTCCAATCACAACTCTGCTCTAGGCTGTAACTTGAGCTGTTTGAAAATTACAAAAGAAATAAAGAAAGCTTTTTTTTCGAAATTTTGTTTTAGTTGCCCAATGTGCAACGAAAAATTTGAAGTCAAGAATATTGTAAAAATCCAGATTATTCCACAGCATTTAATATCAAGTCAATTGACAATTCTGTTCAATATGGTCAAACATGTGAACATCTCGCTCGTGATCAGTTCGAAAATATTTTACAGAAATCAATCAAAAGATGTGGCCTATCCAGATGGTCTCGTGAGTGAAGATATAGTTGAAATAAAATGTCCTTATTCAGCTAAGGGAATGAGTGTTGACAATGGTATAAAGAAAAAAAAATAACTTTCTGGAAACTAGAAAAAAATGGTACTCTGTACAATTAGACAAGAAGCATAACTGGTACTAACAGTCGTAATCGTTTCTGCATGTTCTCACGTGAGACGAGGATCATGTTATCTGAAGCAACCGCGCAACAGTTGCAAAAAATAGATTTGATGGAGGTGAAAATGCCGAAGATAACTTGGATCAATGGTCCGCCCGGTTGCGGAAAAACTGAGTACGCTTTGCGTACTCATCGACGGCCCCAATCGGCCCCTCAGAAGAGCTATGGGGATATGATATTGACCGTGACTAAGGAGAGTTGTGATTCATTAAGGAAAAGAGTTGCCGGAACGGTGGAGGCGAGGTTCTTGACGCGAAACTACCGCACCGTGGCATCGGTTTTGTTGAATGGAGTGAAGGGTAAAGTTTACGAACGATTGATAGTCGATGAGGCCTTGATGGTTCACGCCGGAGCACTTGCTTTCGCTGCTCACACAACCGGTGCTTCCGAGATGATAATTATCGGGGATGTACATCAGATCCCGTATATTGACCGTGACCACGTAACAACCTTGAATTACGCTAGCCCCGAGCGTTTCGCCTCGGTATCAACAAGCTTGAATAGGACCCACCGCTGTCCCATCGACGTGACCAGGGCACTGAGTGAAAAATATGAAGGGTTTTATTCAGTTAGCGAAGTGTTGCGCTCAATGTCAAGAGAGAGATTCTCAGGAAAGGGTGTGCTTAAAGAGCCTAATGTCATTTATTTGGTATTGTTCCAGGCGGATAAGGACGAGATGGTCAGGCAGGGTTACTCTCAACGCGGGAGCCGTGTGATGACCGTTCACGAGGCACAGGGACAGACATTCGCTGATGTGCGTTATGTAAGAACAAGTTATAAACCCTTGAAATTATACGAGTCCGAGGGACACGCCATAGTAGCGATTAGTAGGCATACAAAAAGTTTTATATACTATACGGACGTAGACGATTTAGTAGTTTCATGGATGAACGCGGTGCGTGAAGTGTCGGACCATTCCTTAAAAGATGGAACGACGAGCGCAAGTTGGCTAACGGGGAAAAATTTGTTGGAGGATATATAGCGCCCGCGCAAATCATATTTCGTCCGGAAAAGAACGACTACGCGTGTGAGGAGGCGCACTTAGCCGTGAGGCGAGTGTTACCAGTAACGCACAATCCAAATGTGCCGGAGGTGTTAGTGCCGGCTGTGCCCGCCTACCCCCTCCCGGACATGTACGTAAGATCGCCAATCGACGCAGACATCGGCTATTTGCAGACGTGGTATGATGACGTAATACCCACATCTCAAACAGATGTCTCGCATGACCAACTCATATGCGAGAGTAGTGATCTCACTGTCCCTATCAGTGACAAGATGAGAGTTGACCCCTTGCGGCTGGGTTTCAAGAAGAAAAAATATGACACACTAAAGCCGGTGTTGAAGACTATAATGCCGTCGAACGTAATACAATCTCAGGTACAGACGCTATTGTGCCTTTCCAAGAGAAACGCCAATGCCCCGATGTTGCGAAATAAAGAGTTGAAGCCGGAGGTGGCTGCGAAATACCTGTTCAAAAAACTTTATGAAATCCTGTATCAAGGAGGAGGTCGATTACAATGAGGCCTTCGACACGATAGACCCGAATGCCAGACTGTTGCAGAATTGGTTGGACAAGCAACCACCGGCGATGAAGAGAATGGTTCAGAGTGACACACCTCTGGAGTATAGAAACTTCCACATCTTCGATCTGATGGTGAAGGACAAGCTGAAACCACCACTGGAACCTAATGCCGCTTTAAAGATCCCCAGCGGCCAAACGATCGCATACAATGCGAAGGAGGTTAATGCGGTCGTCTGTCCAATTTTTCCGTTGCGTTTGTGAAGGAATCCCCGCTTGCTAGGAATCTCAAAGTGATACTAAGTCTTTCTTTCACTGAAATCGCCTTTCTAAATTTTGTATCAGTTTTTTGAATAGCTGGGCCATTCATGTTTAGTAAATACTCAAAATCAATGGGTGATATGCGAGTGAAGTTTTTGTATTTTCCACTGGTATGTTGAAATTTTAAATCCCGCAGCAATGGTAATCCACCATGTTGTTTTCTGTTTCTAAACACCTCTAGTTCCCACCAACGTCGTCTACATCTGGACTTTGCTTTTTTTGAAATAAAATGAATTATAATATAACTGGCGCACGTCACTGCTAAATTCTGAGCAATTGCGTACGATGACGCTGAACCGTTTGCGAACGAAGACATGACTGAATTTGTACGAGACGAGATGCGAGAGGGGAAAGAAAGACACGCGTATCAGGAAAAGATACGAGGATCGGAGAAAAAGTTGTATCGTCCATATTTGTGAAACTAAAAGCCGATACACTGACACGATACAGTATTAGCAAGTATGGACGCGTATTTTAACAAGATACCTACGGCAAATTTATGACGTGGTTAAAAATGCGCGACCATATATATGATACAAATACTCGATACGATATGCGTGATCCTACGTCAGGATGCTACAAATGTGGACCCGGCTTAACGCGATCATAAGTTAACCATTGAACCTGAAACTGATGATAAAGAATTTACGATTGATGTAAACAGGATCGTGGATTTTGGTTATATTTATAATCAATTTCTGTATATTTCCAATCACAACTCTGCTCTAGGCTGTAACTTGAGCTGTTTGAAAATTACAAAAGAAATAAAGAAAGCTTTTTTTTCGAAATTTTGTTTTAGTTGCCCAATGTGCAACGAAAAATTTGAAGTCAAGAATATTGTAAAAATCCAGATTATTCCACAGCATTTAATATCAAGTCAATTGACAATTCTGTTCAATATGGTCAAACATGTGAACATCTCGCTCGTGATCAGTTCGAAAATATTTTACAGAAATCAATCAAAAGATGTGGCCTATCCAGATGGTCTCGTGAGTGAAGATATAGTTGAAATAAAATGTCCTTATTCAGCTAAGGGAATGAGTGTTGACAATGGTATAAAGAAAAAAAAATAACTTTCTGGAAACTAGAAAAAAATGGTACTCTGTACAATTAGACAAGAAGCATAACTGGTACTAACAGTCGTAATCGTTTCTGCATGTTCTCACGTGAGACGAGGATCATGTTATCTGAAGCAACCGCGCAACAGTTGCAAAAAATAGATTTGATGGAGGTGAAAATGCCGAAGATAACTTGGATCAATGGTCCGCCCGGTTGCGGAAAAACTGAGTACGCTTTGCGTACTCATCGACGGCCCCAATCGGCCCCTCAGAAGAGCTATGGGGATATGATATTGACCGTGACTAAGGAGAGTTGTGATTCATTAAGGAAAAGAGTTGCCGGAACGGTGGAGGCGAGGTTCTTGACGCGAAACTACCGCACCGTGGCATCGGTTTTGTTGAATGGAGTGAAGGGTAAAGTTTACGAACGATTGATAGTCGATGAGGCCTTGATGGTTCACGCCGGAGCACTTGCTTTCGCTGCTCACACAACCGGTGCTTCCGAGATGATAATTATCGGGGATGTACATCAGATCCCGTATATTGACCGTGACCACGTAACAACCTTGAATTACGCTAGCCCCGAGCGTTTCGCCTCGGTATCAACAAGCTTGAATAGGACCCACCGCTGTCCCATCGACGTGACCAGGGCACTGAGTGAAAAATATGAAGGGTTTTATTCAGTTAGCGAAGTGTTGCGCTCAATGTCAAGAGAGAGATTCTCAGGAAAGGGTGTGCTTAAAGAGCCTAATGTCATTTATTTGGTATTGTTCCAGGCGGATAAGGACGAGATGGTCAGGCAGGGTTACTCTCAACGCGGGAGCCGTGTGATGACCGTTCACGAGGCACAGGGACAGACATTCGCTGATGTGCGTTATGTAAGAACAAGTTATAAACCCTTGAAATTATACGAGTCCGAGGGACACGCCATAGTAGCGATTAGTAGGCATACAAAAAGTTTTATATACTATACGGACGTAGACGATTTAGTAGTTTCATGGATGAACGCGGTGCGTGAAGTGTCGGACCATTCCTTAAAAGATGGAACGACGAGCGCAAGTTGGCTAACGGGGAAAAATTTGTTGGAGGATATATAGCGCCCGCGCAAATCATATTTCGTCCGGAAAAGAACGACTACGCGTGTGAGGAGGCGCACTTAGCCGTGAGGCGAGTGTTACCAGTAACGCACAATCCAAATGTGCCGGAGGTGTTAGTGCCGGCTGTGCCCGCCTACCCCCTCCCGGACATGTACGTAAGATCGCCAATCGACGCAGACATCGGCTATTTGCAGACGTGGTATGATGACGTAATACCCACATCTCAAACAGATGTCTCGCATGACCAACTCATATGCGAGAGTAGTGATCTCACTGTCCCTATCAGTGACAAGATGAGAGTTGACCCCTTGCGGCTGGGTTTCAAGAAGAAAAATATGACACACTAAAGCCGGTGTTGAAGACTATAATGCCGTCGAACGTAATACAATCTCAGGTACAGACGCTATTGTGCCTTTCCAAGAGAAACGCCAATGCCCCGATGTTGCGAAATAAAGAGTTGAAGCCGGAGGTGGCTGCGAAATACCTGTTCAAAAAACTTTATGAAATCCTGTATCAAGGAGGAGGTCGATTACAATGAGGCCTTCGACACGATAGACCCGAATGCCAGACTGTTGCAGAATTGGTTGGACAAGCAACCACCGGCGATGAAGAGAATGGTTCAGAGTGACACACCTCTGGAGTATAGAAACTTCCACATCTTCGATCTGATGGTGAAGGACAAGCTGAAACCACCACTGGAACCTAATGCCGCTTTAAAGATCCCCAGCGGCCAAACGATCGCATACAATGCGAAGGAGGTTAATGCGGTCGTCTGTCCAATTTTTTCCGTTGCGTTTGTGAAGGAATCCCCGCTTGCTAGGAATCTCAAAGTGATACTAAGTCTTTCTTTCACTGAAATCGCCTTTCTAAATTTTGTATCAGTTTTTTGAATAGCTGGGCCATTCATGTTTAGTAAATACTCAAAATCAATGGGTGATATGCGAGTGAAGTTTTTGTATTTTCCACTGGTATGTTGAAATTTTAAATCCCGCAGCAATGGTAATCCACCATGTTGTTTTCTGTTTCTAAACACCTCTAGTTCCCACCAACGTCGTCTACATCTGGACTTTGCTTTTTTTGAAATAAAATGAATTATAATATAACTGGCGCACGTCACTGCTAAATTCTGAGCAATTGCGTACGATGACGCTGAACCGTTTGCGAACGAAGACATGACTGAATTTGTACGAGACGAGATGCGAGAGGGGAAAGAAAGACACGCGTATCAGGAAAAGATACGAGGATCGGAGAAAAAGTTGTATCGTCCATATTTGTGAAACTAAAAGCCGATACACTGACACGATACAGTATTAGCAAGTATGGACGCGTATTTTAACAAGATACCTACGGCAAATTTATGACGTGGTTAAAAATGCGCGACCATATATATGATACAAATACTCGATACGATATGCGTGATCCTACGTCAGGATGCTACAAATGTGGACCCGGCTTAACGCGATCATAAGTTAACCATTGAACCTGAAACTGATGATAAAGAATTTACGATTGATGTAAACAGGATCGTGGATTTTGGTTATATTTATAATCAATTTCTGTATATTTCCAATCACAACTCTGCTCTAGGCTGTAACTTGAGCTGTTTGAAAATTACAAAAGAAATAAAGAAAGCTTTTTTTTCGAAATTTTGTTTTAGTTGCCCAATGTGCAACGAAAAATTTGAAGTCAAGAATATTGTAAAAATCCAGATTATTCCACAGCATTTAATATCAAGTCAATTGACAATTCTGTTCAATATGGTCAAACATGTGAACATCTCGCTCGTGATCAGTTCGAAAATATTTTACAGAAATCAATCAAAAGATGTGGCCTATCCAGATGGTCTCGTGAGTGAAGATATAGTTGAAATAAAATGTCCTTATTCAGCTAAGGGAATGAGTGTTGACAATGGTATAAAGAAAAAAATAACTTTCTGGAAACTAGAAAAAAATGGTACTCTGTACAATTAGACAAGAAGCATAACTGGTACTAACAGTCGTAATCGTTTCTGCATGTTCTCACGTGAGACGAGGATCATGTTATCTGAAGCAACCGCGCAACAGTTGCAAAAAATAGATTTGATGGAGGTGAAAATGCCGAAGATAACTTGGATCAATGGTCCGCCCGGTTGCGGAAAAACTGAGTACGCTTTGCGTACTCATCGACGGCCCCAATCGGCCCCTCAGAAGAGCTATGGGGATATGATATTGACCGTGACTAAGGAGAGTTGTGATTCATTAAGGAAAAGAGTTGCCGGAACGGTGGAGGCGAGGTTCTTGACGCGAAACTACCGCACCGTGGCATCGGTTTTGTTGAATGGAGTGAAGGGTAAAGTTTACGAACGATTGATAGTCGATGAGGCCTTGATGGTTCACGCCGGAGCACTTGCTTTCGCTGCTCACACAACCGGTGCTTCCGAGATGATAATTATCGGGGATGTACATCAGATCCCGTATATTGACCGTGACCACGTAACAACCTTGAATTACGCTAGCCCCGAGCGTTTCGCCTCGGTATCAACAAGCTTGAATAGGACCCACCGCTGTCCCATCGACGTGACCAGGGCACTGAGTGAAAAATATGAAGGGTTTTATTCAGTTAGCGAAGTGTTGCGCTCAATGTCAAGAGAGAGATTCTCAGGAAAGGGTGTGCTTAAAGAGCCTAATGTCATTTATTTGGTATTGTTCCAGGCGGATAAGGACGAGATGGTCAGGCAGGGTTACTCTCAACGCGGGAGCCGTGTGATGACCGTTCACGAGGCACAGGGACAGACATTCGCTGATGTGCGTTATGTAAGAACAAGTTATAAACCCTTGAAATTATACGAGTCCGAGGGACACGCCATAGTAGCGATTAGTAGGCATACAAAAAGTTTTATATACTATACGGACGTAGACGATTTAGTAGTTTCATGGATGAACGCGGTGCGTGAAGTGTCGGACCATTCCTTAAAAAGATGGAACGACGAGCGCAAGTTGGCTAACGGGGAAAAATTTGTTGGAGGATATATAGCGCCCGCGCAAATCATATTTCGTCCGGAAAAGAACGACTACGCGTGTGAGGAGGCGCACTTAGCCGTGAGGCGAGTGTTACCAGTAACGCACAATCCAAATGTGCCGGAGGTGTTAGTGCCGGCTGTGCCCGCCTACCCCCTCCCGGACATGTACGTAAGATCGCCAATCGACGCAGACATCGGCTATTTGCAGACGTGGTATGATGACGTAATACCCACATCTCAAACAGATGTCTCGCATGACCAACTCATATGCGAGAGTAGTGATCTCACTGTCCCTATCAGTGACAAGATGAGAGTTGACCCCTTGCGGCTGGGTTTCAAGAAGAAAAAATATGACACACTAAAGCCGGTGTTGAAGACTATAATGCCGTCGAACGTAATACAATCTCAGGTACAGACGCTATTGTGCCTTTCCAAGAGAAACGCCAATGCCCCGATGTTGCGAAATAAAGAGTTGAAGCCGGAGGTGGCTGCGAAATACCTGTTCAAAAAACTTTATGAAATCCTGTATCAAGGAGGAGGTCGATTACAATGAGGCCTTCGACACGATAGACCCGAATGCCAGACTGTTGCAGAATTGGTTGGACAAGCAACCACCGGCGATGAAGAGAATGGTTCAGAGTGACACACCTCTGGAGTATAGAAACTTCCACATCTTCGATCTGATGGTGAAGGACAAGCTGAAACCACCACTGGAACCTAATGCCGCTTTAAAGATCCCCAGCGGCCAAACGATCGCATACAATGCGAAGGAGGTTAATGCGGTCGTCTGTCCAATTTTTTCCGTTGCGTTTGTGAAGGAATCCCCGCTTGCTAGGAATCTCAAAGTGATACTAAGTCTTTCTTTCACTGAAATCGCCTTTCAAAATTTTGTATCAGTTTTTTGAATAGCTGGGCCATTCATGTTTAGTAAATACTCAAAATCAATGGGTGATATGCGAGTGAAGTTTTTGTATTTTCCACTGGTATGTTGAAATTTTAAATCCCGCAGCAATGGTAATCCACCATGTTGTTTTCTGTTTCTAAACACCTCTAGTTCCCACCAACGTCGTCTACATCTGGACTTTGCTTTTTTTGAAATAAAATGAATTATAATATAACTGGCGCACGTCACTGCTAAATTCTGAGCAATTGCGTACGATGACGCTGAACCGTTTGCGAACGAAGACATGACTGAATTTGTACGAGACGAGATGCGAGAGGGGAAAGAAAGACACGCGTATCAGGAAAAGATACGAGGATCGGAGAAAAAGTTGTATCGTCCATATTTGTGAAACTAAAAGCCGATACACTGACACGATACAGTATTAGCAAGTATGGACGCGTATTTTAACAAGATACCTACGGCAAATTTATGACGTGGTTAAAAATGCGCGACCATATATATGATACAAATACTCGATACGATATGCGTGATCCTACGTCAGGATGCTACAAATGTGGACCCGGCTTAACGCGATCATAAGTTAACCATTGAACCTGAAACTGATGATAAAGAATTTACGATTGATGTAAACAGGATCGTGGATTTTGGTTATATTTATAATCAATTTCTGTATATTTCCAATCACAACTCTGCTCTAGGCTGTAACTTGAGCTGTTTGAAAATTACAAAAGAAATAAAGAAAGCTTTTTTTTCGAAATTTTGTTTTAGTTGCCCAATGTGCAACGAAAAATTTGAAGTCAAGAATATTGTAAAAATCCAGATTATTCCACAGCATTTAATATCAAGTCAATTGACAATTCTGTTCAATATGGTCAAACATGTGAACATCTCGCTCGTGATCAGTTCGAAAATATTTTACAGAAATCAATCAAAAGATGTGGCCTATCCAGATGGTCTCGTGAGTGAAGATATAGTTGAAATAAAATGTCCTTATTCAGCTAAGGGAATGAGTGTTGACAATGGTATAAAGAAAAAAAAATAACTTTCTGGAAACTAGAAAAAAATGGTACTCTGTACAATTAGACAAGAAGCATAACTGGTACTAACAGTCGTAATCGTTTCTGCATGTTCTCACGTGAGACGAGGATCATGTTATCTGAAGCAACCGCGCAACAGTTGCAAAAAATAGATTTGATGGAGGTGAAAATGCCGAAGATAACTTGGATCAATGGTCCGCCCGGTTGCGGAAAAACTGAGTACGCTTTGCGTACTCATCGACGGCCCCAATCGGCCCCTCAGAAGAGCTATGGGGATATGATATTGACCGTGACTAAGGAGAGTTGTGATTCATTAAGGAAAAGAGTTGCCGGAACGGTGGAGGCGAGGTTCTTGACGCGAAACTACCGCACCGTGGCATCGGTTTTGTTGAATGGAGTGAAGGGTAAAGTTTACGAACGATTGATAGTCGATGAGGCCTTGATGGTTCACGCCGGAGCACTTGCTTTCGCTGCT
This sequence comes from Helleia helle, assembly GCA_963853865.1. NCBI lineage: Eukaryota > Metazoa > Arthropoda > Insecta > Lepidoptera > Lycaenidae > Helleia > Helleia helle. Next base: position 2,480,684 of record OY971436.1, read on the forward strand.
CACACAACCGGTGCTTCCGAGATGATAATTATCGGGGATGTACATCAGATCCCGTATATTGACCGTGACCACGTAACAACCTTGAATTACGCTAGCCCCGAGCGTTTCGCCTCGGTATCAACAAGCTTGAATAGGACCCACCGCTGTCCCATCGACGTGACCAGGGCACTGAGTGAAAAATATGAAGGGTTTTATTCAGTTAGCGAAGTGTTGCGCTCAATGTCAAGAGAGAGATTCTCAGGAAAGGGTGTGCTTAAAGAGCCTAATGTCATTTATTTGGTATTGTTCCAGGCGGATAAGGACGAGATGGTCAGGCAGGGTTACTCTCAACGCGGGAGCCGTGTGATGACCGTTCACGAGGCACAGGGACAGACATTCGCTGATGTGCGTTATGTAAGAACAAGTTATAAACCCTTGAAATTATACGAGTCCGAGGGACACGCCATAGTAGCGATTAGTAGGCATACAAAAAGTTTTATATACTATACGGACGTAGACGATTTAGTAGTTTCATGGATGAACGCGGTGCGTGAAGTGTCGGACCATTCCTTAAAAAGATGGAACGACGAGCGCAAGTTGGCTAACGGGGAAAAATTTGTTGGAGGATATATAGCGCCCGCGCAAATCATATTTCGTCCGGAAAAGAACGACTACGCGTGTGAGGAGGCGCACTTAGCCGTGAGGCGAGTGTTACCAGTAACGCACAATCCAAATGTGCCGGAGGTGTTAGTGCCGGCTGTGCCCGCCTACCCCCTCCCGGACATGTACGTAAGATCGCCAATCGACGCAGACATCGGCTATTTGCAGACGTGGTATGATGACGTAATACCCACATCTCAAACAGATGTCTCGCATGACCAACTCATATGCGAGAGTAGTGATCTCACTGTCCCTATCAGTGACAAGATGAGAGTTGACCCCTTGCGGCTGGGTTTCAAGAAGAAAAAATATGACACACTAAAGCCGGTGTTGAAGACTATAATGCCGTCGAACGTAATACAATCTCAGGTACAGACGCTATTGTGCCTTTCCAAGAGAAACGCCAATGCCCCGATGTTGCGAAATAAAGAGTTGAAGCCGGAGGTGGCTGCGAAATACCTGTTCAAAAAACTTTATGAAATCCTGTATCAAGGAGGAGGTCGATTACAATGAGGCCTTCGACACGATAGACCCGAATGCCAGACTGTTGCAGAATTGGTTGGACAAGCAACCACCGGCGATGAAGAGAATGGTTCAGAGTGACACACCTCTGGAGTATAGAAACTTCCACATCTTCGATCTGATGGTGAAGGACAAGCTGAAACCACCACTGGAACCTAATGCCGCTTTAAAGATCCCCAGCGGCCAAACGATCGCATACAATGCGAAGGAGGTTAATGCGGTCGTCTGTCCAATTTTTTCCGTTGCGTTTGTGAAGGAATCCCCGCTTGCTAGGAATCTCAAAGTGATACTAAGTCTTTCTTTCACTGAAATCGCCTTTCTAAATTTTGTATCAGTTTTTTGAATAGCTGGGCCATTCATGTTTAGTAAATACTCAAAATCAATGGGTGATATGCGAGTGAAGTTTTTGTATTTTCCACTGGTATGTTGAAATTTTAAATCCCGCAGCAATGGTAATCCACCATGTTGTTTTCTGTTTCTAAACACCTCTAGTTCCCACCAACGTCGTCTACATCTGGACTTTGCTTTTTTTGAAATAAAATGAATTATAATATAACTGGCGCACGTCACTGCTAAATTCTGAGCAATTGCGTACGATGACGCTGAACCGTTTGCGAACGAAGACATGACTGAATTTGTACGAGACGAGATGCGAGAGGGGAAAGAAAGACACGCGTATCAGGAAAAGATACGAGGATCGGAGAAAAAGTTGTATCGTCCATATTTGTGAAACTAAAAGCCGATACACTGACACGATACAGTATTAGCAAGTATGGACGCGTATTTTAACAAGATACCTACGGCAAATTTATGACGTGGTTAAAAATGCGCGACCATATATATGATACAAATACTCGATACGATATGCGTGATCCTACGTCAGGATGCTACAAATGTGGACCCGGCTTAACGCGATCATAAGTTAACCATTGAACCTGAAACTGATGATAAAGAATTTACGATTGATGTAAACAGGATCGTGGATTTTGGTTATATTTATAATCAATTTCTGTATATTTCCAATCACAACTCTGCTCTAGGCTGTAACTTGAGCTGTTTGAAAATTACAAAAGAAATAAAGAAAGCTTTTTTTTCGAAATTTTGTTTTAGTTGCCCAATGTGCAACGAAAAATTTGAAGTCAAGAATATTGTAAAAATCCAGATTATTCCACAGCATTTAATATCAAGTCAATTGACAATTCTGTTCAATATGGTCAAACATGTGAACATCTCGCTCGTGATCAGTTCGAAAATATTTTACAGAAATCAATCAAAAGATGTGGCCTATCCAGATGGTCTCGTGAGTGAAGATATAGTTGAAATAAAATGTCCTTATTCAGCTAAGGGAATGAGTGTTGACAATGGTATAAAGAAAAAAAAATAACTTTCTGGAAACTAGAAAAAAATGGTACTCTGTACAATTAGACAAGAAGCATAACTGGTACTAACAGTCGTAATCGTTTCTGCATGTTCTCACGTGAGACGAGGATCATGTTATCTGAAGCAACCGCGCAACAGTTGCAAAAAATAGATTTGATGGAGGTGAAAATGCCGAAGATAACTTGGATCAATGGTCCGCCCGGTTGCGGAAAAACTGAGTACGCTTTGCGTACTCATCGACGGCCCCAATCGGCCCCTCAGAAGAGCTATGGGGATATGATATTGACCGTGACTAAGGAGAGTTGTGATTCATTAAGGAAAAGAGTTGCCGGAACGGTGGAGGCGAGGTTCTTGACGCGAAACTACCGCACCGTGGCATCGGTTTTGTTGAATGGAGTGAAGGGTAAAGTTTACGAACGATTGATAGTCGATGAGGCCTTGATGGTTCACGCCGGAGCACTTGCTTTCGCTGCTCACACAACCGGTGCTTCCGAGATGATAATTATCGGGGATGTACATCAGATCCCGTATATTGACCGTGACCACGTAACAACCTTGAATTACGCTAGCCCCGAGCGTTTCGCCTCGGTATCAACAAGCTTGAATAGGACCCACCGCTGTCCCATCGACGTGACCAGGGCACTGAGTGAAAAATATGAAGGGTTTTATTCAGTTAGCGAAGTGTTGCGCTCAATGTCAAGAGAGAGATTCTCAGGAAAGGGTGTGCTTAAAGAGCCTAATGTCATTTATTTGGTATTGTTCCAGGCGGATAAGGACGAGATGGTCAGGCAGGGTTACTCTCAACGCGGGAGCCGTGTGATGACCGTTCACGAGGCACAGGGACAGACATTCGCTGATGTGCGTTATGTAAGAACAAGTTATAAACCCTTGAAATTATACGAGTCCGAGGGACACGCCATAGTAGCGATTAGTAGGCATACAAAAAGTTTTATATACTATACGGACGTAGACGATTTAGTAGTTTCATGGATGAACGCGGTGCGTGAAGTGTCGGACCATTCCTTAAAAGATGGAACGACGAGCGCAAGTTGGCTAACGGGGAAAAATTTGTTGGAGGATATATAGCGCCCGCGCAAATCATATTTCGTCCGGAAAAGAACGACTACGCGTGTGAGGAGGCGCACTTAGCCGTGAGGCGAGTGTTACCAGTAACGCACAATCCAAATGTGCCGGAGGTGTTAGTGCCGGCTGTGCCCGCCTACCCCCTCCCGGACATGTACGTAAGATCGCCAATCGACGCAGACATCGGCTATTTGCAGACGTGGTATGATGACGTAATACCCACATCTCAAACAGATGTCTCGCATGACCAACTCATATGCGAGAGTAGTGATCTCACTGTCCCTATCAGTGACAAGATGAGAGTTGACCCCTTGCGGCTGGGTTTCAAGAAGAAAAATATGACACACTAAAGCCGGTGTTGAAGACTATAATGCCGTCGAACGTAATACAATCTCAGGTACAGACGCTATTGTGCCTTTCCAAGAGAAACGCCAATGCCCCGATGTTGCGAAATAAAGAGTTGAAGCCGGAGGTGGCTGCGAAATACCTGTTCAAAAAACTTTATGAAATCCTGTATCAAGGAGGAGGTCGATTACAATGAGGCCTTCGACACGATAGACCCGAATGCCAGACTGTTGCAGAATTGGTTGGACAAGCAACCACCGGCGATGAAGAGAATGGTTCAGAGTGACACACCTCTGGAGTATAGAAACTTCCACATCTTCGATCTGATGGTGAAGGACAAGCTGAAACCACCACTGGAACCTAATGCCGCTTTAAAGATCCCCAGCGGCCAAACGATCGCATACAATGCGAAGGAGGTTAATGCGGTCGTCTGTCCAATTTTTTCCGTTGCGTTTGTGAAGGAATCCCCGCTTGCTAGGAATCTCAAAGTGATACTAAGTCTTTCTTTCACTGAAATCGCCTTTCAAAATTTTGTATCAGTTTTTTGAATAGCTGGGCCATTCATGTTTAGTAAATACTCAAAATCAATGGGTGATATGCGAGTGAAGTTTTTGTATTTTCCACTGGTATGTTGAAATTTTAAATCCCGCAGCAATGGTAATCCACCATGTTGTTTTCTGTTTCTAAACACCTCTAGTTCCCACCAACGTCGTCTACATCTGGACTTTGCTTTTTTTGAAATAAAATGAATTATAATATAACTGGCGCACGTCACTGCTAAATTCTGAGCAATTGCGTACGATGACGCTGAACCGTTTGCGAACGAAGACATGACTGAATTTGTACGAGACGAGATGCGAGAGGGGAAAGAAAGACACGCGTATCAGGAAAAGATACGAGGATCGGAGAAAAAGTTGTATCGTCCATATTTGTGAAACTAAAAGCCGATACACTGACACGATACAGTATTAGCAAGTATGGACGCGTATTTTAACAAGATACCTACGGCAAATTTATGACGTGGTTAAAAATGCGCGACCATATATATGATACAAATACTCGATACGATATGCGTGATCCTACGTCAGGATGCTACAAATGTGGACCCGGCTTAACGCGATCATAAGTTAACCATTGAACCTGAAACTGATGATAAAGAATTTACGATTGATGTAAACAGGATCGTGGATTTTGGTTATATTTATAATCAATTTCTGTATATTTCCAATCACAACTCTGCTCTAGGCTGTAACTTGAGCTGTTTGAAAATTACAAAAGAAATAAAGAAAGCTTTTTTTTCGAAATTTTGTTTTAGTTGCCCAATGTGCAACGAAAAATTTGAAGTCAAGAATATTGTAAAAATCCAGATTATTCCACAGCATTTAATATCAAGTCAATTGACAATTCTGTTCAATATGGTCAAACATGTGAACATCTCGCTCGTGATCAGTTCGAAAATATTTTACAGAAATCAATCAAAAGATGTGGCCTATCCAGATGGTCTCGTGAGTGAAGATATAGTTGAAATAAAATGTCCTTATTCAGCTAAGGGAATGAGTGTTGACAATGGTATAAAGAAAAAAAAATAACTTTCTGGAAACTAGAAAAAAATGGTACTCTGTACAATTAGACAAGAAGCATAACTGGTACTAACAGTCGTAATCGTTTCTGCATGTTCTCACGTGAGACGAGGATCATGTTATCTGAAGCAACCGCGCAACAGTTGCAAAAAATAGATTTGATGGAGGTGAAAATGCCGAAGATAACTTGGATCAATGGTCCGCCCGGTTGCGGAAAAACTGAGTACGCTTTGCGTACTCATCGACGGCCCCAATCGGCCCCTCAGAAGAGCTATGGGGATATGATATTGACCGTGACTAAGGAGAGTTGTGATTCATTAAGGAAAAGAGTTGCCGGAACGGTGGAGGCGAGGTTCTTGACGCGAAACTACCGCACCGTGGCATCGGTTTTGTTGAATGGAGTGAAGGGTAAAGTTTACGAACGATTGATAGTCGATGAGGCCTTGATGGTTCACGCCGGAGCACTTGCTTTCGCTGCTCACACAACCGGTGCTTCCGAGATGATAATTATCGGGGATGTACATCAGATCCCGTATATTGACCGTGACCACGTAACAACCTTGAATTACGCTAGCCCCGAGCGTTTCGCCTCGGTATCAACAAGCTTGAATAGGACCCACCGCTGTCCCATCGACGTGACCAGGGCACTGAGTGAAAAATATGAAGGGTTTTATTCAGTTAGCGAAGTGTTGCGCTCAATGTCAAGAGAGAGATTCTCAGGAAAGGGTGTGCTTAAAGAGCCTAATGTCATTTATTTGGTATTGTTCCAGGCGGATAAGGACGAGATGGTCAGGCAGGGTTACTCTCAACGCGGGAGCCGTGTGATGACCGTTCACGAGGCACAGGGACAGACATTCGCTGATGTGCGTTATGTAAGAACAAGTTATAAACCCTTGAAATTATACGAGTCCGAGGGACACGCCATAGTAGCGATTAGTAGGCATACAAAAAGTTTTATATACTATACGGACGTAGACGATTTAGTAGTTTCATGGATGAACGCGGTGCGTGAAGTGTCGGACCATTCCTTAAAAAGATGGAACGACGAGCGCAAGTTGGCTAACGGGGAAAAATTTGTTGGAGGATATATAGCGCCCGCGCAAATCATATTTCGTCCGGAAAAGAACGACTACGCGTGTGAGGAGGCGCACTTAGCCGTGAGGCGAGTGTTACCAGTAACGCACAATCCAAATGTGCCGGAGGTGTTAGTGCCGGCTGTGCCCGCCTACCCCCTCCCGGACATGTACGTAAGATCGCCAATCGACGCAGACATCGGCTATTTGCAGACGTGGTATGATGACGTAATACCCACATCTCAAACAGATGTCTCGCATGACCAACTCATATGCGAGAGTAGTGATCTCACTGTCCCTATCAGTGACAAGATGAGAGTTGACCCCTTGCGGCTGGGTTTCAAGAAGAAAAATATGACACACTAAAGCCGGTGTTGAAGACTATAATGCCGTCGAACGTAATACAATCTCAGGTACAGACGCTATTGTGCCTTTCCAAGAGAAACGCCAATGCCCCGATGTTGCGAAATAAAGAGTTGAAGCCGGAGGTGGCTGCGAAATACCTGTTCAAAAAACTTTATGAAATCCTGTATCAAGGAGGAGGTCGATTACAATGAGGCCTTCGACACGATAGACCCGAATGCCAGACTGTTGCAGAATTGGTTGGACAAGCAACCACCGGCGATGAAGAGAATGGTTCAGAGTGACACACCTCTGGAGTATAGAAACTTCCACATCTTCGATCTGATGGTGAAGGACAAGCTGAAACCACCACTGGAACCTAATGCCGCTTTAAAGATCCCCAGCGGCCAAACGATCGCATACAATGCGAAGGAGGTTAATGCGGTCGTCTGTCCAATTTTTTCCGTTGCGTTTGTGAAGGAATCCCCGCTTGCTAGGAATCTCAAAGTGATACTAAGTCTTTCTTTCACTGAAATCGCCTTTCTAAATTTTGTATCAGTTTTTTGAATAGCTGGGCCATTCATGTTTAGTAAATACTCAAAATCAATGGGTGATATGCGAGTGAAGTTTTTGTATTTTCCACTGGTATGTTGAAATTTTAAATCCCGCAGCAATGGTAATCCACCATGTTGTTTTCTGTTTCTAAACACCTCTAGTTCCCACCAACGTCGTCTACATCTGGACTTTGCTTTTTTTGAAATAAAATGAATTATAATATAACTGGCGCACGTCACTGCTAAATTCTGAGCAATTGCGTACGATGACGCTGAACCGTTTGCGAACGAAGACATGACTGAATTTGTACGAGACGAGATGCGAGAGGGGAAAAGAAAGACACGCGTATCAGGAAAAGATACGAGGATCGGAGAAAAAGTTGTATCGTCCATATTTGTGAAACTAAAAGCCGATACACTGACACGATACAGTATTAGCAAGTATGGACGCGTATTTTAACAAGATACCTACGGCAAATTTATGACGTGGTTAAAAATGCGCGACCATATATATGATACAAATACTCGATACGATATGCGTGATCCTACGTCAGGATGCTACAAATGTGGACCCGGCTTAACGCGATCATAAGTTAACCATTGAACCTGAAACTGATGATAAAGAATTTACGATTGATGTAAACAGGATCGTGGATTTTGGTTATATTTATAATCAATTTCTGTATATTTCCAATCACAACTCTGCTCTAGGCTGTAACTTGAGCTGTTTGAAAATTACAAAAGAAATAAAGAAAGCTTTTTTTTCGAAATTTTGTTTTAGTTGCCCAATGTGCAACGAAAAATTTGAAGTCAAGAATATTGTAAAAATCCAGATTATTCCACAGCATTTAATATCAAGTCAATTGACAATTCTGTTCAATATGGTCAAACATGTGAACATCTCGCTCGTGATCAGTTCGAAAATATTTTACAGAAATCAATCAAAAGATGTGGCCTATCCAGATGGTCTCGTGAGTGAAGATATAGTTGAAATAAAATGTCCTTATTCAGCTAAGGGAATGAGTGTTGACAATGGTATAAAGAAAAAAAATAACTTTCTGGAAACTAGAAAAAAATGGTACTCTGTACAATTAGACAAGAAGCATAACTGGTACTAACAGTCGTAATCGTTTCTGCATGTTCTCACGTGAGACGAGGATCATGTTATCTGAAGCAACCGCGCAACAGTTGCAAAAAATAGATTTGATGGAGGTGAAAATGCCGAAGATAACTTGGATCAATGGTCCGCCCGGTTGCGGAAAAACTGAGTACGCTTTGCGTACTCATCGACGGCCCCAATCGGCCCCTCAGAAGAGCTATGGGGATATGATATTGACCGTGACTAAGGAGAGTTGTGATTCATTAAGGAAAAGAGTTGCCGGAACGGTGGAGGCGAGGTTCTTGACGCGAAACTACCGCACCGTGGCATCGGTTTTGTTGAATGGAGTGAAGGGTAAAGTTTACGAACGATTGATAGTCGATGAGGCCTTGATGGTTCACGCCGGAGCACTTGCTTTCGCTGCTCACACAACCGGTGCTTCCGAGATGATAATTATCGGGGATGTACATCAGATCCCGTATATTGACCGTGACCACGTAACAACCTTGAATTACGCTAGCCCCGAGCGTTTCGCCTCGGTATCAACAAGCTTGAATAGGACCCACCGCTGTCCCATCGACGTGACCAGGGCACTGAGTGAAAAATATGAAGGGTTTTATTCAGTTAGCGAAGTGTTGCGCTCAATGTCAAGAGAGATTCTCAGGAAAGGGTGTGCTTAAAGAGCCTAATGTCATTTATTTGGTATTGTTCCAGGCGGATAAGGACGAGATGGTCAGGCAGGGTTACTCTCAACGCGGGAGCCGTGTGATGACCGTTCACGAGGCACAGGGACAGACATTCGCTGATGTGCGTTATGTAAGAACAAGTTATAAACCCTTGAAATTATACGAGTCCGAGGGACACGCCATAGTAGCGATTAGTAGGCATACAAAAAGTTTTATATACTATACGGACGTAGACGATTTAGTAGTTTCATGGATGAACGCGGTGCGTGAAGTGTCGGACCATTCCTTAAAAAGATGGAACGACGAGCGCAAGTTGGCTAACGGGGAAAAATTTGTTGGAGGATATATAGCGCCCGCGCAAATCATATTTCGTCCGGAAAAGAACGACTACGCGTGTGAGGAGGCGCACTTAGCCGTGAGGCGAGTGTTACCAGTAACGCACAATCCAAATGTGCCGGAGGTGTTAGTGCCGGCTGTGCCCGCCTACCCCCTCCCGGACATGTACGTAAGATCGCCAATCGACGCAGACATCGGCTATTTGCAGACGTGGTATGATGACGTAATACCCACATCTCAAACAGATGTCTCGCATGACCAACTCATATGCGAGAGTAGTGATCTCACTGTCCCTATCAGTGACAAGATGAGAGTTGACCCCTTGCGGCTGGGTTTCAAGAAGAAAAATATGACACACTAAAGCCGGTGTTGAAGACTATAATGCCGTCGAACGTAATACAATCTCAGGTACAGACGCTATTGTGCCTTTCCAAGAGAAACGCCAATGGCCCGATGTTGCGAAATAAAGAGTTGAAGCCGGAGGTGGCTGCGAAATACCTGTTCAAAAAACTTTATGAAATCCTGTATCAAGGAGGAGGTCGATTACAATGAGGCCTTCGACACGATAGACCCGAATGCCAGACTGTTGCAGAATTGGTTGGACAAGCAACCACCGGCGATGAAGAGAATGGTTCAGAGTGACACACCTCTGGAGTATAGAAACTTCCACATCTTCGATCTGATGGTGAAGGACAAGCTGAAACCACCACTGGAACCTAATGCCGCTTTAAAGATCCCCAGCGGCCAAACGATCGCATACAATGCGAAGGAGGTTAATGCGGTCGTCTGTCCAATTTTTTCCGTTGCGTTTGTGAAGGAATCCCCGCTTGCTAGGAATCTCAAAGTGATACTAAGTCTTTCTTTCACTGAAATCGCCTTTCTAAATTTTGTATCAGTTTTTTGAATAGCTGGGCCATTCATGTTTAGTAAATACTCAAAATCAATGGGTGATATGCGAGTGAAGTTTTTGTATTTTCCACTGGTATGTTGAAATTTTAAATCCCGCAGCAATGGTAATCCACCATGTTGTTTTCTGTTTCTAAACACCTCTAGTTCCCACCAACGTCGTCTACATCTGGACTTTGCTTTTTTTGAAATAAAATGAATTATAATATAACTGGCGCACGTCACTGCTAAATTCTGAGCAATTGCGTACGATGACGCTGAACCGTTTGCGAACGAAGACATGACTGAATTTGTACGAGACGAGATGCGAGAGGGGAAAGAAAGACACGCGTATCAGGAAAAGATACGAGGATCGGAGAAAAAGTTGTATCGTCCATATTTGTGAAACTAAAAGCCGATACACTGACACGATACAGTATTAGCAAGTATGGACGCGTATTTTAACAAGATACCTACGGCAAATTTATGACGTGGTTAAAAATGCGCGACCATATATATGATACAAATACTCGATACGATATGCGTGATCCTACGTCAGGATGCTACAAATGTGGACCCGGCTTAACGCGATCATAAGTTAACCATTGAACCTGAAACTGATGATAAAGAATTTACGATTGATGTAAACAGGATCGTGGATTTTGGTTATATTTATAATCAATTTCTGTATATTTCCAATCACAACTCTGCTCTAGGCTGTAACTTGAGCTGTTTGAAAATTACAAAAGAAATAAAGAAAGCTTTTTTTTCGAAATTTTGTTTTAGTTGCCCAATGTGCAACGAAAAATTTGAAGTCAAGAATATTGTAAAAATCCAGATTATTCCACAGCATTTAATATCAAGTCAATTGACAATTCTGTTCAATATGGTCAAACATGTGAACATCTCGCTCGTGATCAGTTCGAAAATATTTTACAGAAATCAATCAAAAGATGTGGCCTATCCAGATGGTCTCGTGAGTGAAGATATAGTTGAAATAAAATGTCCTTATTCAGCTAAGGGAATGAGTGTTGACAATGGTATAAAGAAAAAAAAATAACTTTCTGGAAACTAGAAAAAAATGGTACTCTGTACAATTAGACAAGAAGCATAACTGGTACTAACAGTCGTAATCGTTTCTGCATGTTCTCACGTGAGACGAGGATCATGTTATCTGAAGCAACCGCGCAACAGTTGCAAAAAATAGATTTGATGGAGGTGAAAATGCCGAAGATAACTTGGATCAATGGTCCGCCCGGTTGCGGAAAACTGAGTACGCTTTGCGTACTCATCGACGGCCCCAATCGGCCCCTCAGAAGAGCTATGGGGATATGATATTGACCGTGACTAAGGAGAGTTGTGATTCATTAAGGAAAAGAGTTGCCGGAACGGTGGAGGCGAGGTTCTTGACGCGAAACTACCGCACCGTGGCATCGGTTTTGTTGAATGGAGTGAAGGGTAAAGTTTACGAACGATTGATAGTCGATGAGGCCTTGATGGTTCACGCCGGAGCACTTGCTTTCGCTGCTCACACAACCGGTGCTTCCGAGATGATAATTATCGGGGATGTACATCAGATCCCGTATATTGACCGTGACCACGTAACAACCTTGAATTACGCTAGCCCCGAGCGTTTCGCCTCGGTATCAACAAGCTTGAATAGGACCCACCGCTGTCCCATCGACGTGACCAGGGCACTGAGTGAAAAATATGAAGGGTTTTATTCAGTTAGCGAAGTGTTGCGCTCAATGTCAAGAGAGAGATTCTCAGGAAAGGGTGTGCTTAAAGAGCCTAATGTCATTTATTTGGTATTGTTCCAGGCGGATAAGGACGAGATGGTCAGGCAGGGTTACTCTCAACGCGGGAGCCGTGTGATGACCGTTCACGAGGCACAGGGACAGACATTCGCTGATGTGCGTTATGTAAGAACAAGTTATAAACCCTTGAAATTATACGAGTCCGAGGGACACGCCATAGTAGCGATTAGTAGGCATACAAAAAGTTTTATATACTATACGGACGTAGACGATTTAGTAGTTTCATGGATGAACGCGGTGCGTGAAGTGTCGGACCATTCCTTAAAAAGATGGAACGACGAGCGCAAGTTGGCTAACGGGGAAAAATTTGTTGGAGGATATATAGCGCCCGCGCAAATCATATTTCGTCCGGAAAAGAACGACTACGCGTGTGAGGAGGCGCACTTAGCCGTGAGGCGAGTGTTACCAGTAACGCACAATCCAAATGTGCCGGAGGTGTTAGTGCCGGCTGTGCCCGCCTACCCCCTCCCGGACATGTACGTAAGATCGCCAATCGACGCAGACATCGGCTATTTGCAGACGTGGTATGATGACGTAATACCCACATCTCAAACAGATGTCTCGCATGACCAACTCATATGCGAGAGTAGTGATCTCACTGTCCCTATCAGTGACAAGATGAGAGTTGACCCCTTGCGGCTGGGTTTCAAGAAGAAAAAATATGACACACTAAAGCCGGTGTTGAAGACTATAATGCCGTCGAACGTAATACAATCTCAGGTACAGACGCTATTGTGCCTTTCCAAGAGAAACGCCAATGCCCCGATGTTGCGAAATAAAGAGTTGAAGCCGGAGGTGGCTGCGAAATACCTGTTCAAAAAACTTTATGAAATCCTGTATCAAGGAGGAGGTCGATTACAATGAGGCCTTCGACACGATAGACCCGAATGCCAGACTGTTGCAGAATTGGTTGGACAAGCAACCACCGGCGATGAAGAGAATGGTTCAGAGTGACACACCTCTGGAGTATAGAAACTTCCACATCTTCGATCTGATGGTGAAGGACAAGCTGAAACCACCACTGGAACCTAATGCCGCTTTAAAGATCCCCAGCGGCCAAACGATCGCATACAATGCGAAGGAGGTTAATGCGGTCGTCTGTCCAATTTTTTCCGTTGCGTTTGTGAAGGAATCCCCGCTTGCTAGGAATCTCAAAGTGATACTAAGTCTTTCTTTCACTGAAATCGCCTTTCTAAATTTTGTATCAGTTTTTTGAATAGCTGGGCCATTCATGTTTAGTAAATACTCAAAATCAATGGGTGATATGCGAGTGAAGTTTTTGTATTTTCCACTGGTATGTTGAAATTTTAAATCCCGCAGCAATGGTAATCCACCATGTTGTTTTCTGTTTCTAAACACCTCTAGTTCCCACCAACGTCGTCTACATCTGGACTTTGCTTTTTTTGAAATAAAATGAATTATAATATAACTGGCGCACGTCACTGCTAAATTCTGAGCAATTGCGTACGATGACGCTGAACCGTTTGCGAACGAAGACATGACTGAATTTGTACGAGACGAGATGCGAGAGGGGAAAGAAAGACACGCGTATCAGGAAAAGATACGAGGATCGGAGAAAAAGTTGTATCGTCCATATTTGTGAAACTAAAAGCCGATACACTGACACGATACAGTATTAGCAAGTATGGACGCGTATTTTAACAAGATACCTACGGCAAATTTATGACGTGGTTAAAAATGCGCGACCATATATATGATACAAATACTCGATACGATATGCGTGATCCTACGTCAGGATGCTACAAATGTGGACCCGGCTTAACGCGATCATAAGTTAACCATTGAACCTGAAACTGATGATAAAGAATTTACGATTGATGTAAACAGGATCGTGGATTTTGGTTATATTTATAATCAATTTCTGTATATTTCCAATCACAACTCTGCTCTAGGCTGTAACTTGAGCTGTTTGAAAATTACAAAAGAAATAAAGAAAGCTTTTTTTTCGAAATTTTGTTTTAGTTGCCCAATGTGCAACGAAAAATTTGAAGTCAAGAATATTGTAAAAATCCAGATTATTCCACAGCATTTAATATCAAGTCAATTGACAATTCTGTTCAATATGGTCAAACATGTGAACATCTCGCTCGTGATCAGTTCGAAAATATTTTACAGAAATCAATCAAAAGATGTGGCCTATCCAGATGGTCTCGTGAGTGAAGATATAGTTGAAATAAAATGTCCTTATTCAGCTAAGGGAATGAGTGTTGACAATGGTATAAAGAAAAAAATAACTTTCTGGAAACTAGAAAAAAATGGTACTCTGTACAATTAGACAAGAAGCATAACTGGTACTAACAGTCGTAATCGTTTCTGCATGTTCTCACGTGAGACGAGGATCATGTTATCTGAAGCAACCGCGCAACAGTTGCAAAAAATAGATTTGATGGAGGTGAAAATGCCGAAGATAACTTGGATCAATGGTCCGCCCGGTTGCGGAAAAACTGAGTACGCTTTGCGTACTCATCGACGGCCCCAATCGGCCCCTCAGAAGAGCTATGGGGATATGATATTGACCGTGACTAAGGAGAGTTGTGATTCATTAAGGAAAAGAGTTGCCGGAACGGTGGAGGCGAGGTTCTTGACGCGAAACTACCGCACCGTGGCATCGGTTTTGTTGAATGGAGTGAAGGGTAAAGTTTACGAACGATTGATAGTCGATGAGGCCTTGATGGTTCACGCCGGAGCACTTGCTTTCGCTGCTCACACAACCGGTGCTTCCGAGATGATAATTATCGGGGATGTACATCAGATCCCGTATATTGACCGTGACCACGTAACAACCTTGAATTACGCTAGCCCCGAGCGTTTCGCCTCGGTATCAACAAGCTTGAATAGGACCCACCGCTGTCCCATCGACGTGACCAGGGCACTGAGTGAAAAATATGAAGGGTTTTATTCAGTTAGCGAAGTGTTGCGCTCAATGTCAAGAGAGAGATTCTCAGGAAAGGGTGTGCTTAAAGAGCCTAATGTCATTTATTTGGTATTGTTCCAGGCGGATAAGGACGAGATGGTCAGGCAGGGTTACTCTCAACGCGGGAGCCGTGTGATGACCGTTCACGAGGCACAGGGACAGACATTCGCTGATGTGCGTTATGTAAGAACAAGTTATAAACCCTTGAAATTATACGAGTCCGAGGGACACGCCATAGTAGCGATTAGTAGGCATACAAAAAGTTTTATATACTATACGGACGTAGACGATTTAGTAGTTTCATGGATGAACGCGGTGCGTGAAGTGTCGGACCATTCCTTAAAAAGATGGAACGACGAGCGCAAGTTGGCTAACGGGGAAAAATTTGTTGGAGGATATATAGCGCCCGCGCAAATCATATTTCGTCCGGAAAAGAACGACTACGCGTGTGAGGAGGCGCACTTAGCCGTGAGGCGAGTGTTACCAGTAACGCACAATCCAAATGTGCCGGAGGTGTTAGTGCCGGCTGTGCCCGCCTACCCCCTCCCGGACATGTACGTAAGATCGCCAATCGACGCAGACATCGGCTATTTGCAGACGTGGTATGATGACGTAATACCCACATCTCAAACAGATGTCTCGCATGACCAACTCATATGCGAGAGTAGTGATCTCACTGTCCCTATCAGTGACAAGATGAGAGTTGACCCCTTGCGGCTGGGTTTCAAGAAGAAAAAATATGACACACTAAAGCCGGTGTTGAAGACTATAATGCCGTCGAACGTAATACAATCTCAGGTACAGACGCTATTGTGCCTTTCCAAGAGAAACGCCAATGGCCCGATGTTGCGAAATAAAGAGTTGAAGCCGGAGGTGGCTGCGAAATACCTGTTCAAAAAACTTTATGAAATCCTGTATCAAGGAGGAGGTCGATTACAATGAGGCCTTCGACACGATAGACCCGAATGCCAGACTGTTGCAGAATTGGTTGGACAAGCAACCACCGGCGATGAAGAGAATGGTTCAGAGTGACACACCTCTGGAGTATAGAAACTTCCACATCTTCGATCTGATGGTGAAGGACAAGCTGAAACCACCACTGGAACCTAATGCCGCTTTAAAGATCCCCAGCGGCCAAACGATCGCATACAATGCGAAGGAGGTTAATGCGGTCGTCTGTCCAATTTTTTCCGTTGCGTTTGTGAAGGAATCCCCGCTTGCTAGGAATCTCAAAGTGATACTAAGTCTTTCTTTCACTGAAATCGCCTTTCTAAATTTTGTATCAGTTTTTTGAATAGCTGGGCCATTCATGTTTAGTAAATACTCAAAATCAATGGGTGATATGCGAGTGAAGTTTTTGTATTTTCCACTGGTATGTTGAAATTTTAAATCCCGCAGCAATGGTAATCCACCATGTTGTTTTCTGTTTCTAAACACCTCTAGTTCCCACCAACGTCGTCTACATCTGGACTTTGCTTTTTTTGAAATAAAATGAATTATAATATAACTGGCGCACGTCACTGCTAAATTCTGAGCAATTGCGTACGATGACGCTGAACCGTTTGCGAACGAAGACATGACTGAATTTGTACGAGACGAGATGCGAGAGGGGAAAGAAAGACACGCGTATCAGGAAAAGATACGAGGATCGGAGAAAAAGTTGTATCGTCCATATTTGTGAAACTAAAAGCCGATACACTGACACGATACAGTATTAGCAAGTATGGACGCGTATTTTAACAAGATACCTACGGCAAATTTATGACGTGGTTAAAAATGCGCGACCATATATATGATACAAATACTCGATACGATATGCGTGATCCTACGTCAGGATGCTACAAATGTGGACCCGGCTTAACGCGATCATAAGTTAACCATTGAACCTGAAACTGATGATAAAGAATTTACGATTGATGTAAACAGGATCGTGGATTTTGGTTATATTTATAATCAATTTCTGTATATTTCCAATCACAACTCTGCTCTAGGCTGTAACTTGAGCTGTTTGAAAATTACAAAAGAAATAAAGAAAGCTTTTTTTTCGAAATTTTGTTTTAGTTGCCCAATGTGCAACGAAAAATTTGAAGTCAAGAATATTGTAAAAATCCAGATTATTCCACAGCATTTAATATCAAGTCAATTGACAATTCTGTTCAATATGGTCAAACATGTGAACATCTCGCTCGTGATCAGTTCGAAAATATTTTACAGAAATCAATCAAAAGATGTGGCCTATCCAGATGGTCTCGTGAGTGAAGATATAGTTGAAATAAAATGTCCTTATTCAGCTAAGGGAATGAGTGTTGACAATGGTATAAAGAAAAAAATAACTTTCTGGAAACTAGAAAAAAATGGTACTCTGTACAATTAGACAAGAAGCATAACTGGTACTAACAGTCGTAATCGTTTCTGCATGTTCTCACGTGAGACGAGGATCATGTTATCTGAAGCAACCGCGCAACAGTTGCAAAAAATAGATTTGATGGAGGTGAAAATGCCGAAGATAACTTGGATCAATGGTCCGCCCGGTTGCGGAAAAACTGAGTACGCTTTGCGTACTCATCGACGGCCCCAATCGGCCCCTCAGAAGAGCTATGGGGATATGATATTGACCGTGACTAAGGAGAGTTGTGATTCATTAAGGAAAAGAGTTGCCGGAACGGTGGAGGCGAGGTTCTTGACGCGAAACTACCGCACCGTGGCATCGGTTTTGTTGAATGGAGTGAAGGGTAAAGTTTACGAACGATTGATAGTCGATGAGGCCTTGATGGTTCACGCCGGAGCACTTGCTTTCGCTGCTCACACAACCGGTGCTTCCGAGATGATAATTATCGGGGATGTACATCAGATCCCGTATATTGACCGTGACCACGTAACAACCTTGAATTACGCTAGCCCCGAGCGTTTCGCCTCGGTATCAACAAGCTTGAATAGGACCCACCGCTGTCCCATCGACGTGACCAGGGCACTGAGTGAAAAATATGAAGGGTTTTATTCAGTTAGCGAAGTGTTGCGCTCAATGTCAAGAGAGAGATTCTCAGGAAAGGGTGTGCTTAAAGAGCCTAATGTCATTTATTTGGTATTGTTCCAGGCGGATAAGGACGAGATGGTCAGGCAGGGTTACTCTCAACGCGGGAGCCGTGTGATGACCGTTCACGAGGCACAGGGACAGACATTCGCTGATGTGCGTTATGTAAGAACAAGTTATAAACCCTTGAAATTATACGAGTCCGAGGGACACGCCATAGTAGCGATTAGTAGGCATACAAAAAGTTTTATATACTATACGGACGTAGACGATTTAGTAGTTTCATGGATGAACGCGGTGCGTGAAGTGTCGGACCATTCCTTAAAAAGATGGAACGACGAGCGCAAGTTGGCTAACGGGGAAAAATTTGTTGGAGGATATATAGCGCCCGCGCAAATCATATTTCGTCCGGAAAAGAACGACTACGCGTGTGAGGAGGCGCACTTAGCCGTGAGGCGAGTGTTACCAGTAACGCACAATCCAAATGTGCCGGAGGTGTTAGTGCCGGCTGTGCCCGCCTACCCCCTCCCGGACATGTACGTAAGATCGCCAATCGACGCAGACATCGGCTATTTGCAGACGTGGTATGATGACGTAATACCCACATCTCAAACAGATGTCTCGCATGACCAACTCATATGCGAGAGTAGTGATCTCACTGTCCCTATCAGTGACAAGATGAGAGTTGACCCCTTGCGGCTGGGTTTCAAGAAGAAAAAATATGACACACTAAAGCCGGTGTTGAAGACTATAATGCCGTCGAACGTAATACAATCTCAGGTACAGACGCTATTGTGCCTTTCCAAGAGAAACGCCAATGGCCCGATGTTGCGAAATAAAGAGTTGAAGCCGGAGGTGGCTGCGAAATACCTGTTCAAAAAACTTTATGAAATCCTGTATCAAGGAGGAGGTCGATTACAATGAGGCCTTCGACACGATAGACCCGAATGCCAGACTGTTGCAGAATTGGTTGGACAAGCAACCACCGGCGATGAAGAGAATGGTTCAGAGTGACACACCTCTGGAGTATAGAAACTTCCACATCTTCGATCTGATGGTGAAGGACAAGCTGAAACCACCACTGGAACCTAATGCCGCTTTAAAGATCCCCAGCGGCCAAACGATCGCATACAATGCGAAGGAGGTTAATGCGGTCGTCTGTCCAATTTTTTCCGTTGCGTTTGTGAAGGAATCCCCGCTTGCTAGGAATCTCAAAGTGATACTAAGTCTTTCTTTCACTGAAATCGCCTTTCTAAATTTTGTATCAGTTTTTTGAATAGCTGGGCCATTCATGTTTAGTAAATACTCAAAATCAATGGGTGATATGCGAGTGAAGTTTTTGTATTTTCCACTGGTATGTTGAAATTTTAAATCCCGCAGCAATGGTAATCCACCATGTTGTTTTCTGTTTCTAAACACCTCTAGTTCCCACCAACGTCGTCTACATCTGGACTTTGCTTTTTTTGAAATAAAATGAATTATAATATAACTGGCGCACGTCACTGCTAAATTCTGAGCAATTGCGTACGATGACGCTGAACCGTTTGCGAACGAAGACATGACTGAATTTGTACGAGACGAGATGCGAGAGGGGAAAGAAAGACACGCGTATCAGGAAAAGATACGAGGATCGGAGAAAAAGTTGTATCGTCCATATTTGTGAAACTAAAAGCCGATACACTGACACGATACAGTATTAGCAAGTATGGACGCGTATTTTAACAAGATACCTACGGCAAATTTATGACGTGGTTAAAAATGCGCGACCATATATATGATACAAATACTCGATACGATATGCGTGATCCTACGTCAGGATGCTACAAATGTGGACCCGGCTTAACGCGATCATAAGTTAACCATTGAACCTGAAACTGATGATAAAGAATTTACGATTGATGTAAACAGGATCGTGGATTTTGGTTATATTTATAATCAATTTCTGTATATTTCCAATCACAACTCTGCTCTAGGCTGTAACTTGAGCTGTTTGAAAATTACAAAAGAAATAAAGAAAGCTTTTTTTTCGAAATTTTGTTTTAGTTGCCCAATGTGCAACGAAAAATTTGAAGTCAAGAATATTGTAAAAATCCAGATTATTCCACAGCATTTAATATCAAGTCAATTGACAATTCTGTTCAATATGGTCAAACATGTGAACATCTCGCTCGTGATCAGTTCGAAAATATTTTACAGAAATCAATCAAAAGATGTGGCCTATCCAGATGGTCTCGTGAGTGAAGATATAGTTGAAATAAAATGTCCTTATTCAGCTAAGGGAATGAGTGTTGACAATGGTATAAAGAAAAAAAAATAACTTTCTGGAAACTAGAAAAAAATGGTACTCTGTACAATTAGACAAGAAGCATAACTGGTACTAACAGTCGTAATCGTTTCTGCATGTTCTCACGTGAGACGAGGATCATGTTATCTGAAGCAACCGCGCAACAGTTGCAAAAAATAGATTTGATGGAGGTGAAAATGCCGAAGATAACTTGGATCAATGGTCCGCCCGGTTGCGGAAAAACTGAGTACGCTTTGCGTACTCATCGACGGCCCCAATCGGCCCCTCAGAAGAGCTATGGGGATATGATATTGACCGTGACTAAGGAGAGTTGTGATTCATTAAGGAAAAGAGTTGCCGGAACGGTGGAGGCGAGGTTCTTGACGCGAAACTACCGCACCGTGGCATCGGTTTTGTTGAATGGAGTGAAGGGTAAAGTTTACGAACGATTGATAGTCGATGAGGCCTTGATGGTTCACGCCGGAGCACTTGCTTTCGCTGCTCACACAACCGGTGCTTCCGAGATGATAATTATCGGGGATGTACATCAGATCCCGTATATTGACCGTGACCACGTAACAACCTTGAATTACGCTAGCCCCGAGCGTTTCGCCTCGGTATCAACAAGCTTGAATAGGACCCACCGCTGTCCCATCGACGTGACCAGGGCACTGAGTGAAAAATATGAAGGGTTTTATTCAGTTAGCGAAGTGTTGCGCTCAATGTCAAGAGAGAGATTCTCAGGAAAGGGTGTGCTTAAAGAGCCTAATGTCATTTATTTGGTATTGTTCCAGGCGGATAAGGACGAGATGGTCAGGCAGGGTTACTCTCAACGCGGGAGCCGTGTGATGACCGTTCACGAGGCACAGGGACAGACATTCGCTGATGTGCGTTATGTAAGAACAAGTTATAAACCCTTGAAATTATACGAGTCCGAGGGACACGCCATAGTAGCGATTAGTAGGCATACAAAAAGTTTTATATACTATACGGACGTAGACGATTTAGTAGTTTCATGGATGAACGCGGTGCGTGAAGTGTCGGACCATTCCTTAAAAAGATGGAACGACGAGCGCAAGTTGGCTAACGGGGAAAAATTTGTTGGAGGATATATAGCGCCCGCGCAAATCATATTTCGTCCGGAAAAGAACGACTACGCGTGTGAGGAGGCGCACTTAGCCGTGAGGCGAGTGTTACCAGTAACGCACAATCCAAATGTGCCGGAGGTGTTAGTGCCGGCTGTGCCCGCCTACCCCCTCCCGGACATGTACGTAAGATCGCCAATCGACGCAGACATCGGCTATTTGCAGACGTGGTATGATGACGTAATACCCACATCTCAAACAGATGTCTCGCATGACCAACTCATATGCGAGAGTAGTGATCTCACTGTCCCTATCAGTGACAAGATGAGAGTTGACCCCTTGCGGCTGGGTTTCAAGAAGAAAAAATATGACACACTAAAGCCGGTGTTGAAGACTATAATGCCGTCGAACGTAATACAATCTCAGGTACAGACGCTATTGTGCCTTTCCAAGAGAAACGCCAATGGCCCGATGTTGCGAAATAAAGAGTTGAAGCCGGAGGTGGCTGCGAAATACCTGTTCAAAAAACTTTATGAAATCCTGTATCAAGGAGGAGGTCGATTACAATGAGGCCTTCGACACGATAGACCCGAATGCCAGACTGTTGCAGAATTGGTTGGACAAGCAACCACCGGCGATGAAGAGAATGGTTCAGAGTGACACACCTCTGGAGTATAGAAACTTCCACATCTTCGATCTGATGGTGAAGGACAAGCTGAAACCACCACTGGAACCTAATGCCGCTTTAAAGATCCCCAGCGGCCAAACGATCGCATACAATGCGAAGGAGGTTAATGCGGTCGTCTGTCCAATTTTTTCCGTTGCGTTTGTGAAGGAATCCCCGCTTGCTAGGAATCTCAAAGTGATACTAAGTCTTTCTTTCACTGAAATCGCCTTTCTAAATTTTGTATCAGTTTTTTGAATAGCTGGGCCATTCATGTTTAGTAAATACTCAAAATCAATGGGTGATATGCGAGTGAAGTTTTTGTATTTTCCACTGGTATGTTGAAATTTTAAATCCCGCAGCAATGGTAATCCACCATGTTGTTTTCTGTTTCTAAACACCTCTAGTTCCCACCAACGTCGTCTACATCTGGACTTTGCTTTTTTTGAAATAAAATGAATTATAATATAACTGGCGCACGTCACTGCTAAATTCTGAGCAATTGCGTACGATGACGCTGAACCGTTTGCGAACGAAGACATGACTGAATTTGTACGAGACGAGATGCGAGAGGGGAAAGAAAGACACGCGTATCAGGAAAAGATACGAGGATCGGAGAAAAAGTTGTATCGTCCATATTTGTGAAACTAAAAGCCGATACACTGACACGATACAGTATTAGCAAGTATGGACGCGTATTTTAACAAGATACCTACGGCAAATTTATGACGTGGTTAAAAATGCGCGACCATATATATGATACAAATACTCGATACGATATGCGTGATCCTACGTCAGGATGCTACAAATGTGGACCCGGCTTAACGCGATCATAAGTTAACCATTGAACCTGAAACTGATGATAAAGAATTTACGATTGATGTAAACAGGATCGTGGATTTTGGTTATATTTATAATCAATTTCTGTATATTTCCAATCACAACTCTGCTCTAGGCTGTAACTTGAGCTGTTTGAAAATTACAAAAGAAATAAAGAAAGCTTTTTTTTTCGAAATTTTGTTTTAGTTGCCCAATGTGCAACGAAAAATTTGAAGTCAAGAATATTGTAAAAATCCAGATTATTCCACAGCATTTAATATCAAGTCAATTGACAATTCTGTTCAATATGGTCAAACATGTGAACATCTCGCTCGTGATCAGTTCGAAAATATTTTACAGAAATCAATCAAAAGATGTGGCCTATCCAGATGGTCTCGTGAGTGAAGATATAGTTGAAATAAAATGTCCTTATTCAGCTAAGGGAATGAGTGTTGACAATGGTATAAAGAAAAAAATAACTTTCTGGAAACTAGAAAAAAATGGTACTCTGTACAATTAGACAAGAAGCATAACTGGTACTAACAGTCGTAATCGTTTCTGCATGTTCTCACGTGAGACGAGGATCATGTTATCTGAAGCAACCGCGCAACAGTTGCAAAAAATAGATTTGATGGAGGTGAAAATGCCGAAGATAACTTGGATCAATGGTCCGCCCGGTTGCGGAAAAACTGAGTACGCTTTGCGTACTCATCGACGGCCCCAATCGGCCCCTCAGAAGAGCTATGGGGATATGATATTGACCGTGACTAAGGAGAGTTGTGATTCATTAAGGAAAAGAGTTGCCGGAACGGTGGAGGCGAGGTTCTTGACGCGAAACTACCGCACCGTGGCATCGGTTTTGTTGAATGGAGTGAAGGGTAAAGTTTACGAACGATTGATAGTCGATGAGGCCTTGATGGTTCACGCCGGAGCACTTGCTTTCGCTGCTCACACAACCGGTGCTTCCGAGATGATAATTATCGGGGATGTACATCAGATCCCGTATATTGACCGTGACCACGTAACAACCTTGAATTACGCTAGCCCCGAGCGTTTCGCCTCGGTATCAACAAGCTTGAATAGGACCCACCGCTGTCCCATCGACGTGACCAGGGCACTGAGTGAAAAATATGAAGGGTTTTATTCAGTTAGCGAAGTGTTGCGCTCAATGTCAAGAGAGAGATTCTCAGGAAAGGGTGTGCTTAAAGAGCCTAATGTCATTTATTTGGTATTGTTCCAGGCGGATAAGGACGAGATGGTCAGGCAGGGTTACTCTCAACGCGGGAGCCGTGTGATGACCGTTCACGAGGCACAGGGACAGACATTCGCTGATGTGCGTTATGTAAGAACAAGTTATAAACCCTTGAAATTATACGAGTCCGAGGGACACGCCATAGTAGCGATTAGTAGGCATACAAAAAGTTTTATATACTATACGGACGTAGACGATTTAGTAGTTTCATGGATGAACGCGGTGCGTGAAGTGTCGGACCATTCCTTAAAAGATGGAACGACGAGCGCAAGTTGGCTAACGGGGAAAAATTTGTTGGAGGATATATAGCGCCCGCGCAAATCATATTTCGTCCGGAAAAGAACGACTACGCGTGTGAGGAGGCGCACTTAGCCGTGAGGCGAGTGTTACCAGTAACGCACAATCCAAATGTGCCGGAGGTGTTAGTGCCGGCTGTGCCCGCCTACCCCCTCCCGGACATGTACGTAAGATCGCCAATCGACGCAGACATCGGCTATTTGCAGACGTGGTATGATGACGTAATACCCACATCTCAAACAGATGTCTCGCATGACCAACTCATATGCGAGAGTAGTGATCTCACTGTCCCTATCAGTGACAAGATGAGAGTTGACCCCTTGCGGCTGGGTTTCAAGAAGAAAAAATATGACACACTAAAGCCGGTGTTGAAGACTATAATGCCGTCGAACGTAATACAATCTCAGGTACAGACGCTATTGTGCCTTTCCAAGAGAAACGCCAATGGCCCGATGTTGCGAAATAAAGAGTTGAAGCCGGAGGTGGCTGCGAAATACCTGTTCAAAAAACTTTATGAAATCCTGTATCAAGGAGGAGGTCGATTACAATGAGGCCTTCGACACGATAGACCCGAATGCCAGACTGTTGCAGAATTGGTTGGACAAGCAACCACCGGCGATGAAGAGAATGGTTCAGAGTGACACACCTCTGGAGTATAGAAACTTCCACATCTTCGATCTGATGGTGAAGGACAAGCTGAAACCACCACTGGAACCTAATGCCGCTTTAAAGATCCCCAGCGGCCAAACGATCGCATACAATGCGAAGGAGGTTAATGCGGTCGTCTGTCCAATTTTTTCCGTTGCGTTTGTGAAGGAATCCCCGCTTGCTAGGAATCTCAAAGTGATACTAAGTCTTTCTTTCACTGAAATCGCCTTTCTAAATTTTGTATCAGTTTTTTGAATAGCTGGGCCATTCATGTTTAGTAAATACTCAAAATCAATGGGTGATATGCGAGTGAAGTTTTTGTATTTTCCACTGGTATGTTGAAATTTTAAATCCCGCAGCAATGGTAATCCACCATGTTGTTTTCTGTTTCTAAACACCTCTAGTTCCCACCAACGTCGTCTACATCTGGACTTTGCTTTTTTTGAAATAAAATGAATTATAATATAACTGGCGCACGTCACTGCTAAATTCTGAGCAATTGCGTACGATGACGCTGAACCGTTTGCGAACGAAGACATGACTGAATTTGTACGAGACGAGATGCGAGAGGGGAAAGAAAGACACGCGTATCAGGAAAAGATACGAGGATCGGAGAAAAAGTTGTATCGTCCATATTTGTGAAACTAAAAGCCGATACACTGACACGATACAGTATTAGCAAGTATGGACGCGTATTTTAACAAGATACCTACGGCAAATTTATGACGTGGTTAAAAATGCGCGACCATATATATGATACAAATACTCGATACGATATGCGTGATCCTACGTCAGGATGCTACAAATGTGGACCCGGCTTAACGCGATCATAAGTTAACCATTGAACCTGAAACTGATGATAAAGAATTTACGATTGATGTAAACAGGATCGTGGATTTTGGTTATATTTATAATCAATTTCTGTATATTTCCAATCACAACTCTGCTCTAGGCTGTAACTTGAGCTGTTTGAAAATTACAAAAGAAATAAAGAAAGCTTTTTTTTCGAAATTTTGTTTTAGTTGCCCAATGTGCAACGAAAAATTTGAAGTCAAGAATATTGTAAAAATCCAGATTATTCCACAGCATTTAATATCAAGTCAATTGACAATTCTGTTCAATATGGTCAAACATGTGAACATCTCGCTCGTGATCAGTTCGAAAATATTTTACAGAAATCAATCAAAAGATGTGGCCTATCCAGATGGTCTCGTGAGTGAAGATATAGTTGAAATAAAATGTCCTTATTCAGCTAAGGGAATGAGTGTTGACAATGGTATAAAGAAAAAAAATAACTTTCTGGAAACTAGAAAAAAATGGTACTCTGTACAATTAGACAAGAAGCATAACTGGTACTAACAGTCGTAATCGTTTCTGCATGTTCTCACGTGAGACGAGGATCATGTTATCTGAAGCAACCGCGCAACAGTTGCAAAAAATAGATTTGATGGAGGTGAAAATGCCGAAGATAACTTGGATCAATGGTCCGCCCGGTTGCGGAAAAACTGAGTACGCTTTGCGTACTCATCGACGGCCCCAATCGGCCCCTCAGAAGAGCTATGGGGATATGATATTGACCGTGACTAAGGAGAGTTGTGATTCATTAAGGAAAAGAGTTGCCGGAACGGTGGAGGCGAGGTTCTTGACGCGAAACTACCGCACCGTGGCATCGGTTTTGTTGAATGGAGTGAAGGGTAAAGTTTACGAACGATTGATAGTCGATGAGGCCTTGATGGTTCACGCCGGAGCACTTGCTTTCGCTGCTCACACAACCGGTGCTTCCGAGATGATAATTATCGGGGATGTACATCAGATCCCGTATATTGACCGTGACCACGTAACAACCTTGAATTACGCTAGCCCCGAGCGTTTCGCCTCGGTATCAACAAGCTTGAATAGGACCCACCGCTGTCCCATCGACGTGACCAGGGCACTGAGTGAAAAATATGAAGGGTTTTATTCAGTTAGCGAAGTGTTGCGCTCAATGTCAAGAGAGAGATTCTCAGGAAAGGGTGTGCTTAAAGAGCCTAATGTCATTTATTTGGTATTGTTCCAGGCGGATAAGGACGAGATGGTCAGGCAGGGTTACTCTCAACGCGGGAGCCGTGTGATGACCGTTCACGAGGCACAGGGACAGACATTCGCTGATGTGCGTTATGTAAGAACAAGTTATAAACCCTTGAAATTATACGAGTCCGAGGGACACGCCATAGTAGCGATTAGTAGGCATACAAAAAGTTTTATATACTATACGGACGTAGACGATTTAGTAGTTTCATGGATGAACGCGGTGCGTGAAGTGTCGGACCATTCCTTAAAAAGATGGAACGACGAGCGCAAGTTGGCTAACGGGGAAAAATTTGTTGGAGGATATATAGCGCCCGCGCAAATCATATTTCGTCCGGAAAAGAACGACTACGCGTGTGAGGAGGCGCACTTAGCCGTGAGGCGAGTGTTACCAGTAACGCACAATCCAAATGTGCCGGAGGTGTTAGTGCCGGCTGTGCCCGCCTACCCCCTCCCGGACATGTACGTAAGATCGCCAATCGACGCAGACATCGGCTATTTGCAGACGTGGTATGATGACGTAATACCCACATCTCAAACAGATGTCTCGCATGACCAACTCATATGCGAGAGTAGTGATCTCACTGTCCCTATCAGTGACAAGATGAGAGTTGACCCCTTGCGGCTGGGTTTCAAGAAGAAAAAATATGACACACTAAAGCCGGTGTTGAAGACTATAATGCCGTCGAACGTAATACAATCTCAGGTACAGACGCTATTGTGCCTTTCCAAGAGAAACGCCAATGGCCCGATGTTGCGAAATAAAGAGTTGAAGCCGGAGGTGGCTGCGAAATACCTGTTCAAAAAACTTTATGAAATCCTGTATCAAGGAGGAGGTCGATTACAATGAGGCCTTCGACACGATAGACCCGAATGCCAGACTGTTGCAGAATTGGTTGGACAAGCAACCACCGGCGATGAAGAGAATGGTTCAGAGTGACACACCTCTGGAGTATAGAAACTTCCACATCTTCGATCTGATGGTGAAGGACAAGCTGAAACCACCACTGGAACCTAATGCCGCTTTAAAGATCCCCAGCGGCCAAACGATCGCATACAATGCGAAGGAGGTTAATGCGGTCGTCTGTCCAATTTTTTCCGTTGCGTTTGTGAAGGAATCCCCGCTTGCTAGGAATCTCAAAGTGATACTAAGTCTTTCTTTCACTGAAATCGCCTTTCTAAATTTTGTATCAGTTTTTTGAATAGCTGGGCCATTCATGTTTAGTAAATACTCAAAATCAATGGGTGATATGCGAGTGAAGTTTTTGTATTTTCCACTGGTATGTTGAAATTTTAAATCCCGCAGCAATGGTAATCCACCATGTTGTTTTCTGTTTCTAAACACCTCTAGTTCCCACCAACGTCGTCTACATCTGGACTTTGCTTTTTTTGAAATAAAATGAATTATAATATAACTGGCGCACGTCACTGCTAAATTCTGAGCAATTGCGTACGATGACGCTGAACCGTTTGCGAACGAAGACATGACTGAATTTGTACGAGACGAGA
Source organism: Helleia helle (assembly GCA_963853865.1). NCBI lineage: Eukaryota > Metazoa > Arthropoda > Insecta > Lepidoptera > Lycaenidae > Helleia > Helleia helle. The sequence goes on from OY971436.1 coordinate 2,509,616, forward strand.
TGCGAGAGGGGAAAGAAAGACACGCGTATCAGGAAAAGATACGAGGATCGGAGAAAAAGTTGTATCGTCCATATTTGTGAAACTAAAAGCCGATACACTGACACGATACAGTATTAGCAAGTATGGACGCGTATTTTAACAAGATACCTACGGCAAATTTATGACGTGGTTAAAAATGCGCGACCATATATATGATACAAATACTCGATACGATATGCGTGATCCTACGTCAGGATGCTACAAATGTGGACCCGGCTTAACGCGATCATAAGTTAACCATTGAACCTGAAACTGATGATAAAGAATTTACGATTGATGTAAACAGGATCGTGGATTTTGGTTATATTTATAATCAATTTCTGTATATTTCCAATCACAACTCTGCTCTAGGCTGTAACTTGAGCTGTTTGAAAATTACAAAAGAAATAAAGAAAGCTTTTTTTTCGAAATTTTGTTTTAGTTGCCCAATGTGCAACGAAAAATTTGAAGTCAAGAATATTGTAAAAATCCAGATTATTCCACAGCATTTAATATCAAGTCAATTGACAATTCTGTTCAATATGGTCAAACATGTGAACATCTCGCTCGTGATCAGTTCGAAAATATTTTACAGAAATCAATCAAAAGATGTGGCCTATCCAGATGGTCTCGTGAGTGAAGATATAGTTGAAATAAAATGTCCTTATTCAGCTAAGGGAATGAGTGTTGACAATGGTATAAAGAAAAAAAAATAACTTTCTGGAAACTAGAAAAAAATGGTACTCTGTACAATTAGACAAGAAGCATAACTGGTACTAACAGTCGTAATCGTTTCTGCATGTTCTCACGTGAGACGAGGATCATGTTATCTGAAGCAACCGCGCAACAGTTGCAAAAAATAGATTTGATGGAGGTGAAAATGCCGAAGATAACTTGGATCAATGGTCCGCCCGGTTGCGGAAAAACTGAGTACGCTTTGCGTACTCATCGACGGCCCCAATCGGCCCCTCAGAAGAGCTATGGGGATATGATATTGACCGTGACTAAGGAGAGTTGTGATTCATTAAGGAAAAGAGTTGCCGGAACGGTGGAGGCGAGGTTCTTGACGCGAAACTACCGCACCGTGGCATCGGTTTTGTTGAATGGAGTGAAGGGTAAAGTTTACGAACGATTGATAGTCGATGAGGCCTTGATGGTTCACGCCGGAGCACTTGCTTTCGCTGCTCACACAACCGGTGCTTCCGAGATGATAATTATCGGGGATGTACATCAGATCCCGTATATTGACCGTGACCACGTAACAACCTTGAATTACGCTAGCCCCGAGCGTTTCGCCTCGGTATCAACAAGCTTGAATAGGACCCACCGCTGTCCCATCGACGTGACCAGGGCACTGAGTGAAAAATATGAAGGGTTTTATTCAGTTAGCGAAGTGTTGCGCTCAATGTCAAGAGAGAGATTCTCAGGAAAGGGTGTGCTTAAAGAGCCTAATGTCATTTATTTGGTATTGTTCCAGGCGGATAAGGACGAGATGGTCAGGCAGGGTTACTCTCAACGCGGGAGCCGTGTGATGACCGTTCACGAGGCACAGGGACAGACATTCGCTGATGTGCGTTATGTAAGAACAAGTTATAAACCCTTGAAATTATACGAGTCCGAGGGACACGCCATAGTAGCGATTAGTAGGCATACAAAAAGTTTTATATACTATACGGACGTAGACGATTTAGTAGTTTCATGGATGAACGCGGTGCGTGAAGTGTCGGACCATTCCTTAAAAAGATGGAACGACGAGCGCAAGTTGGCTAACGGGGAAAAAATTGTTGGAGGATATATAGCGCCCGCGCAAATCATATTTCGTCCGGAAAAGAACGACTACGCGTGTGAGGAGGCGCACTTAGCCGTGAGGCGAGTGTTACCAGTAACGCACAATCCAAATGTGCCGGAGGTGTTAGTGCCGGAGGTGTTAGTGCCGGCTGTGCCCGCCTACCCCCTCCCGGACATGTACGTAAGATCGCCAATCGACGCAGACATCGGCTATTTGCAGACGTGGTATGATGACGTAATACCCACATCTCAAACAGATGTCTCGCATGACCAACTCATATGCGAGAGTAGTGATCTCACTGTCCCTATCAGTGACAAGATGAGAGTTGACCCCTTGCGGCTGGGTTTCAAGAAGAAAAAATATGACACACTAAAGCCGGTGTTGAAGACTATAATGCCGTCGAACGTAATACAATCTCAGGTACAGACGCTATTGTGCCTTTCCAAGAGAAACGCCAATGGCCCGATGTTGCGAAATAAAGAGTTGAAGCCGGAGGTGGCTGCGAAATACCTGTTCAAAAAACTTTATGAAATCCTGTATCAAGGAGGAGGTCGATTACAATGAGGCCTTCGACACGATAGACCCGAATGCCAGACTGTTGCAGAATTGGTTGGACAAGCAACCACCGGCGATGAAGAGAATGGTTCAGAGTGACACACCTCTGGAGTATAGAAACTTCCACATCTTCGATCTGATGGTGAAGGACAAGCTGAAACCACCACTGGAACCTAATGCCGCTTTAAAGATCCCCAGCGGCCAAACGATCGCATACAATGCGAAGGAGGTTAATGCGGTCGTCTGTCCAATTTTTTCCGTTGCGTTTGTGAAGGAATCCCCGCTTGCTAGGAATCTCAAAGTGATACTAAGTCTTTCTTTCACTGAAATCGCCTTTCTAAATTTTGTATCAGTTTTTTGAATAGCTGGGCCATTCATGTTTAGTAAATACTCAAAATCAATGGGTGATATGCGAGTGAAGTTTTTGTATTTTCCACTGGTATGTTGAAATTTTAAATCCCGCAGCAATGGTAATCCACCATGTTGTTTTCTGTTTCTAAACACCTCTAGTTCCCACCAACGT